>JACCHX010000008.1:7132500-10064414 GCA_018907135.1 Kradibia gibbosae | reverse complement strand
CAAGTTAGCTTTGGAAATAGAATCTGCCTCAACATCTGTCCAATAAATTGTATCGTCATTTGAGTTCCATGTAAGCGCGACGGCACTTTCAATATTGTCGAGTGGTATTACAATGTCAAATGCTTTAGCTACTTGATCCAGACTAATTAATCTGAGGTCTTTCTTTCGTGCAAATATCAATAAATTGTCCGCATTCGCCGCACAGGTCTTGCCGTCTTTCTTAATTTTCAGACCCACCGGGCAAACGCAGCTATAGCCCATATTTTTTGGTAGACACATGTGCGAGCATTTTCCATTATTTTTGCCGCAGTGATTGACATAATCAGGCTGCCTTTGTGGGTGGTAACTGTGCAAATCCATAGGAAAGTGCAGCCCCGAATGAATAGTTTTGAATCCTTGGCCACTGTTTTTATTGGCTACTGAGATGCTCTTGAAATGCCAGTCCGTCCAATAAACTGCATCTTCAAAAACGGTAATCGCGAATGGATGGTGAAGGCCTCGTGTTACGATTTTTTTACGATCGGTGCCGTGTAGATGTGCAGATTCGATAACTTGATGCTTGGCATCTATCCAATATATTCGATCAGTCGTATAATCAATGGTTAGTCAATTAGGGCCAATAGATATTGTCCTTCCTCAATATTATGCGGTGAAATCCGTCCATATCGGCGCGTTCAATTTTTGGATTGGTCCTGTAAAAAAAATCCACATAAAAAAAACACGAAAGCTTCAATTATTTTTGGATTATTTCTAAATGAGTTGCTTATAAAACTATTAATTTATCATCGTAGTAATGAAATAATTGATGCACAAAAACACAAAATTTACCATGAACATTTTATTATTTTTGCAAAGGGAAAAAAGTATCATTAATAGGTGCATAAAATTTTTATTTCCCGTACAATCTGTCGCAATTGCTAATTAAAGTATTAACGTGTGCAGGACCAGTATTCGAATGCCTACCCCAGTCAGTCCAATAAACAAGCCGTAATGTGGATGAACAGCAATTGCTCGAGGCTTATCAAGATCACTGGATACGAGTACATGTCGTATACGCGTGTCCAGTGTCATAACTTCGACACGCCTTGTACCAGAATCTGTCCAAAATAAAAGATCGTGAATCCAATCGACTGCAATACCACCGGTGCTCTCTAAGCCCCATCGAATAAGGTCTGCAAATATTTACAATGCATTTACAAATAAATGTATTCATACAATACAACGTGTTTTTGATAATTGTTGTAAATTTATTTATACCCTCGCTACCACTTCCGTTGACGTAAGCCTTACGAATAACATCCATAGAAACGTCGGACCAAAATATAAGATTACGCTTGTAATGATAATCTAAAGCAATTGCATTAGGTAGACCTTTAAGAAACGGACGTATACTTAGGGCCATTAATGCTGACCTGTCAATTAGTGAATTAAATATTATTAAATTACAAATTACTAATAATTAATTTAATAACAAATTCTTCATTACGAAGCTTACAATGAGTAGCAAAATTTAAAAAACCATTGCCTAAATATGATTGATAAATTTAATTGGTAAAAATTGCTAAGAGATTTATACAGTTATAATTATATTTCTACGACTTATAAGCATTCTTATGCAAATTATAATGTATAATTTACAATTGTATTTTTCATTATTATTTATGCAGTGTAGCAATTTATTTTCAAGACCGTTATTAAAATTATTACCTGACGAATGTCCACTCTATTAGCAAGAAGTAAAGTTGGATTAGCTCCTAGAGCTTTGCACGATCGTAAATCTGGACGTAAAATATACCCTTTGCGCACTCGCATACGAAAGAACCTTTGTATTTTTACACGATTGGCTACACACTGGATCCTTTAAACATCGTTTTATGAAAATATTAAGAATTAAAAATACATTTATTCATTCTTAAGCATTCTACTCTTAAATATATAGTAACTTATATACTTTTTCGAATTCGCATTCGTTAATATCCTCGCAAGTTGTATTGTCCTTTGCAAGAGTGTAGCCAGGTTTACACGAGCAGGCTCTTTGATTTTCATTTGTTAAAACACATAATTGAGAACACTTGTCCGTTTCGGTACACTGCACCTTCTTTGGACAATTTTCTTCATCTGTCAATGTAAACGAGAAGTGTGTATTTAAATGTATCATAAGGATTCATAATACAGGATTGAAAATTGAATCGTCATTGTGGTGAAAAGTGGAAGCTACTTAAACTTTTTTGATTTGCTTAGATAAAAATTAAGCTAGAAAAATAGCATTTCTTTGAAATCAATACTATCAATACTACAAGGTCACTTATCGTGAAATTAAATGTTTTGCGCCTCTTCATAAATATACTCGATCGCAAACTATCTAATTACTTTAATAAGATTAATAAAGCAGCATTAAATAAGCTGATACTGATTATCGTTTAACGCTAAAGAATAATTAAACTGACTCACCATCTTTCTCGGGACAATCTGGCTCGCCATCGCAAACGTATTTCATACTTATACAGTTGTGATGAGGGTCGTGACCCCGCGTACTCCAGCTACCTAACAATTCTGTGCCTTTAGTCTCATTGGTGCTGAATCTGCAAAGATATTGGGTGAGCTCGCATCCAATTTGACAACCCTCTTCGTCTTCGCCATTCGAGCAATCTGGCACACCATCGCAAGCCCATGAGCGCTGTTGCGGTTAATGAAATTTCACACTTAATGTATCGAACGTGGACCTAACGCGAGCGCTTATCGCAATACTTTAAGACTTCTTCCTTACATTCGACTTTATTTATAAATATTTTTTGATAATTTCCATTATATCGAGTATTTTCATCTGAGTCAAAAGAGTTTTATTACGTGGTCTTGGTCGAGATTAAATTCGATAATGAATTAAAGCTTTGCTTCTATGTAATATAAGAGTCTTAGCTTATGCAGTTTATAAATTTCATTCGTCGATTATTCACGCATAAAATGCTTTGTTAGTTTTAAAAGTATTTTTGAAATCTTATAAGTTACCAAATAAAAATGTTTAATGAAAAACGGATTAGATATTGTCATAAGTCACTGATGATTTTAGCTACTGATATACTAAAGATAAATGTTAATCATTTTTTATAATTTATAATTCTTACCGGTATGCAAACGCCAGGTGAACAAGTGAATTCCTCCTTTGACGAACAATTTTCAGGCATGGGGTATTGACAATCTCGTTCGTCATCTCCATCCCTGCATTCGATTTCCTTATCACACACCCATTTTTTATTAATGCAATTACCACTTGCGCATCTGTAAAATTAAACAAATTAATTTTTGCAGATTTTTATGTTTTTAAATGATCAATGATAAAAAAAATTTTACGAGTAGATTAGAAAGTATCAATTTTCAATCATGATAAGTTAAACATTCAATTTAATAGAAACTTATGAAAAACTATATTATCTTAATAAAATATCAATTCATAATGCCACATTAATATTATAATTAAGTATTAAATTAAAATTTTCATTAAGCATAAGTTCCATCCTATACGTATTAAATTCATATCGTATACACAAATTATAATTTTGAAGAAAGAAGCCATATCAATCTTAATTTTACCTAAATTCGTTTGTACTGCAACTAGCATCCGTTGCTGTAGGACAGTTTTCTTCGTCGCTACCATCGCCACAGTCATCGTCCCCATCACATCTAAATGTTTGTAAAATACATCTCGGATATGTGCACTGAAATTGATGTTCTGTGCACTCTACATCAATTATTTCTGAAAGTATCGTAAGAAATTGTGAAAATTAAATGATTAAAAAATACCTTTTACTTATAAAACTTTTATAATCTTTTACAAGTTCATTACATATTTTTAATATATAAAAGTAAATACCGCATTTGAATTCATCGCTTCCATCGGCACAATCTTTTTCGCCGTTACATCGCATATAATCCCAAATGCATGTTCCATCTTGACATACAAAATCACTATCGTAACATGATCTGTTAGAAAAGTAGATTATTTTATATAGTTTCTTTTAATAAGATTAAAAATGTAATTTATTTTTTCAGATATTGCACGTATTATAAAATATTTGCTAAATTTATTTTTAAGCGCATCTTGAATATAAATCTAAATATATATATATATATATATATTTATATTTCAAATTTTTAACTTGGATTATATCATTATTTATATTTCGGATTCTATAAAAAGTTGTAACTACGTTTATTTGTTTAAAAAATGTTTAAATTTGATATTTACGTTCAATATTTTAAACAGATACTCTAGGTATTTTCATATTTTTTTAATTGATCATTATAAACATATCATTATTTAAGCTTCTTAAGCTCATAAGTTCTTATAAAAACGATTCAATGCATTTTGAATAGATTTATATAGGGAGCTCATCATTTTTTTACGTTCCTGGTCTTTCAAACAAATTTGCTTTTGTTCTCTTTTGATGTCACTTCAAGCAGTTTTTAAATGCGAACTTTATTCTTTATTTCAGTTTTTGCTTCAAATATCAATTTAAAAATAAATTTAGGCATAGTTATTATTTTGTTTGCCTTTGTATTTTATAATTGTGTTTCTAAAAAAATTTTTCGATTTTTTAGTAAATTTGTACCGTATATTTTAAACATTTCTAAATATCTCTATTGTAAATATTTGATATCTATTTTTTAAAATTATATTTCGATTTCTTTTTCGATTTAAAAATCGATTTCCCGCTATTGTGGCATTGTTCATTAAGCTTCGAATCCCCTTTTCATTTAGTATTTGTATTAAGAGTTTGAGCAATTGTTTTTTTTTATATTTCTATGACGCGTGCTTGTTTTTTTTCATTAATTACTCATCCAGCTTATGTTTAGTATCAAGATTTTATACCGGACTTTGTTTTTTCGTTGTTTTTCACTTTATTTTTTCCTTTTTATCATCTTCTTTGCTGCTTGCCATGAATTTCTATAGATGTATTATCTCTCTTTCATACCGAATACACTGCTCTCTATCTCTCTCTCTTTCATTTCTTTTGTTTGCTAGCTTGTCTCTTTTGTTTTTAGAATTTTTTTTTATCCCTTGAGGTACTGTCTCCTATCAAGGGTACCCTTTTCATGCATATCTATTACTTTCTTTATTTTCGTCTTTCACTCAGAACTTTTCTTATATACAGAGGATTTTTTCTTCTGTTTCAATGATCATATCTCTTCACACTTCATTTAAAACAACGCACGATTTACTTGATAAATGCTGATTTTGCCGTTTCCATTTTTATTTCTAACTAATTTAGTTTAAAAATGTATTCATAATAAAAAATCTAGATTTGAATAAATTGAATATATATATATATATTGTATTGAAAAATTTTCTATTACAAATATAGTTTCCCACATGCTTCATTAATAAAAAATCTTGCACATTGTTCTTTTTGATTCTACTATCTGATAATAAAAATTTATCATCATAAGTTAAAGTTTTACAGTGCATTTAAATGCAATTTCAAATTTCGATATAGTATGTTGGAAGCTATCTTGATAAATTTTGTCATTGACTTTTCGAAACTATTTTGAATGATGTAGTTACGGACGATAACGCGATGCTTGTTTAAGCTCTAATTATGCGTTATTCAATTCATAAATTTCTGATTGCACACACGCGCGCGAGCGAGCCCACGCAGATGCATACATACATGTATGCACAGCTTGTGTATCTCGTAAATAAAAATAGAAGGAGAAAGTACCATGAACTATTAAAACTGATGCTGAAATATAATGAAGCTGAAATATAATGGAGCTGAAATCAAACATTGAAAGCATCATAGAATCAAGATGTTTTCCATGGCACAGGAAGCGGGTTGGTGGGAGGGAGACGCAGAAGAGTGTCGGAGATAATGAGAATAAAAGAAATTTGAGGGGAAACTGCTGTTACATGGTCGATAGCACGCACAACGATCGCGTATTCTGTTACCCTTAGCAACCCACCTTAGAGGCTCGAATCACCGGTCAGTCGCTCTCGCCAACAACCACTGACCCTTCAGTACCTATTTAATGAATTATACTTTTTCCTAGTTATAACATCCATCCGCTACCTTATCCGGGAAATGTTATATATCACGGCTAGTTACAAATCTTTTTTATCTTCTTGCTCGCACTCTATGTTTAACTTACCGATTTACTCTAACATTCTGGGTGACGTATAGCCAGATATTTATATAAGAATTATAGTTATCGAATTTGAAGTGAGTGAGCTTACTGATTTTTATTTGAATATATCCAATAGAGTTGAGGTGAAAATGCGCTAAGCATGTTTGAGAATCAGCATTATATCTATTACAATTAAAATTATGCCATTCTTCATTCGTATTTTAACTTAAAGTACATCCATAGTCAAAATAAATAAACTATGTGGTAGAAATTATTCAAGGCTAAATTAATTTATATCAATTATTCATTAAACATAAATAATATATATGTATAAATCAAAATAGTACCGAAATATATATAATAATGTTAATATACATCGTAGTTTATATATAGTCTTATAGCTTAAAAGTACAAATATCGCAATAAGTATATTGTTAAAGCAAAATTTTTATTTCTCTCAATTTAAAGGATAGAGTTATAAATACAATTTATATTATTTATGCACAGAGCGTGAGTTTTTTATCGTAACTATAAATTTTATATAATGATTATATTTTCATTACATATAATTATAAATTATAAATCATTTTTTTAATTTACCCTTTTTATATTATAGAACAATTTAAAAAAATTAAAAGTATTGATGCTCAGTGCATTACCCATTTTGTTAAAAACTACAAAATGAAAAAAATATTTCTCGACAAATAGAAACAGTTGTACACTGCATCATACATTTCATTCGTTTTTTCTTTTTCTTTATTTTTTTACAGTAGCAAAGGTTCGCTTTCTATCTAATTATTTTATACAATTAATACTTGAAACATAACTGCTTTCAACATAATTACCGAAGGCTTTTAAAAAATTATTTTTATTGATATTTAATAGGTATAGAGAAAAATTTTAAATCAAATATTATAAAAATAAAAAAATCAAATAATAAAAAAAATTTTAAATGAAATATTATAAAAATAAAAAAATCAAATAATAAAAAAAATTTTAAATAAAAGAAAAGTTTTTCTAACATTAAGATAAATATACTCAAAATTACACAGGCAGCTATTTACAAAGTAAGAATTCCTTTTTTTAATTAAAATCTTTCTCTTTCTCTTTGAATTAATTTAATTTTATATGTAATTATGTAATTTTTAAAAGCATAAGAACTAATAGTACACAATTACATACATGCAATTCCATTAATATAAGCTAAATGAATTTATTATCACAGTGTTTATATTTTAGAAGCTTTCTTTTTTTAGAAATATATTATTCATAAATTATTTGTAGCTTACGTAAAATTATAATTATATAGTCATATTAAACATATAGTAATAGCCTAAAATACTTCTAATCGGTTATTAATTTAATACAAAATTCATTTTGTAATTTAATTTATAATTAATTCGTAATTCTCTAGTTTCTACCTTTGTATACTTGATTTTTTTTCTCTGCTGTGATTTTCAAGCTCAAGAATCAGCTTGAATACATTATTGAGTATATTTAGAAGGCTTTATTGTCGAAACGTCTACTGTGATACTGTGACTACGCGGACTTGCTTCTAGAGATGTATGTGTGATTTATCGTATCCTTCTAGCCATAGGATTTTCACCTCCTCATTATTAGACTTGTACGTGCCAATCGCTACTTCCGACAATCACAGAATTCATTTAATTTCGTTCTTACACGTGGGAGTATGATTTATCGAAGTACAAGATTTCTAGCTTCTGAAGTAATAGGAACTGTTATTCACGTTTCTGAATGTTTGCACTACTCATGCAGGCTTCTTTCATTACGGGTGAGCGTGAATTACTACTTATAAAGATTTGTTTTCTGCGCGTAATGTATTGAAAATTGTACGTTCAAGATTGTCTGACTTGTTGTGCATTTGTATATATATATTTTTTTCTTTATACTTTAATTTTAATACCCACATCAATACTCACATTTAAGCGAATTTTAATTTATAAATATGTTTCGCAGAAATCATAATTACCCAAATTGTGCTAATATTTTGAAAAAAATAGTTTTTTCTATTTGAAATATATTAATTATACATCAATACGATTTTTAAAATTAATTGTTGAAATTTTTTTAATTTCTCTCTTGTGATTAACACAAAAAAATTTAAAACGGTCGCCTCATACGAAGCTGAGGTATTGAAAATAAAAATACGGTATCAAACGCATAAAAACGATATCTATTGCAACCATCGTTATTTTTATTATTAACCGTAATTATTATTGTTTCTATTATTTTTATCCTCACCTTTGCTATTATTACTATTATCATTGTTATTATTCTTTTTTGAAAATTAAAAACCAACAATAATAATGTTTCTAATAGTAGAATAAAGTATATTTATTTTAAACGAAATTAACATAAAAAATAAATAGAAATAAATAAAAATGAATAAATCTTACTTTTTTTTACTGCAATTTTCTTCATCCGAAAAGTCCTTGCAATCATTTTCACCATCGCAGATCCAGTTTTGTGGCAAGCACAATCCATTTCGACACTCGAATTGCTCTGCAGTGCAGTTCTTTTGAGGTCCTGTATTGCGTATAGTTACATAAAAAAAAATGATCGACAAATTTCAACAGTTTTTTAAACGCTTAGACAATATTTTCAAATTGTAAAAGATACTCGGAAGCCCATTATTTTATACAATAAAATGATTTATAAAATCATATTAAAATATTTGCATCGAATCTTATCTTGGTAAATACGTATATATTCTTGAATAAATTTAACTTTCTGCTTAATTGCATTAAATGAATAACATTTTTTTGTTTTGATCAGGTTCGTTGCACTTATACTTTGTGATGTTAATGAGTAAATGTTCTGAAATTCCATTAGTACAAAGGTTGTAAATATTTGCATGTAAAAAGGATTGAAATATGTCGAGTTGCACGTAGATGAATTATAAATTATTTTATAATGTGTCTGGAATTAGTATTGGAAAATTTTAGGAATTACGTTTGCTCAGAGTAAAAACGTTTTATCATATTAATTATTTGTGAATAGTTTAGCTGTAATTTCATTTGTCTACGTTCATCATCATGAATAAAAATAACGAAAAGAAATAGAATTAGTGTAAAAGTATTATCATTTGTATAAATAATTAACGCACCACAATGCGATTCGTCCGAATAATCGCCGCAATCATTGTCACCGTCGCATAGCCATTCTTTGGCGATGCATTTACCAGAAGTCGGACACCGCACTGATCTTTTTCCGTGGCAAGTCTCATTGAAGTGATGTCCTTCGAAACCTTCGCAATTCAATTCGTCGTCAGAATTTTCGCAATCCATCTAAACGGAAGTTTTGAGATGCTTATAAAACGTGCTATTAAAATATTTCATTTAAAAAAAACATTCACATATGAGTAAGTTAAAGCAAAAAAGTATTGCCTAAATTTAAAATATGCAAATGATAAAGAAGCACATTACCTTAATAATTTGGTCAATGAAACTTATGATTCATTAAACGTACGCTATTAAATTATGAAATAGATACTTGATAAATTCAAGGTAATAAAAATTTTAAATACGCACTTAATTGTTAATAAACATAATTTAGTCCGTCGATTTCAGGATTTCATATTTGCTTAATGCATAAATACCTGATACAGAAAAACGTGAAATTATGTTATTTACTAATGTTCTGTATTAACCAAGTATCTAGTACTTTAAGATCCGAAAAATGTTATACTTATAAAAAAGCTAAAATCGCTATTGAATCAGTTTGTTTCAAATTGTAATATTACGATATTGTACGTATAAAATGTACACGCACATTCCCGTCACATCTATTTTCAAGGGCAATACAAGTGCACGTGCTACGGCATAGAAATTGTTCACTCGTGCATATGGACTCGCAGGTCACAGACGTTTCCACCCTACTTTCGTCGCCATCCTCGATGTCTTGTATAAGTGTTTTGCGATCAGTGCCGAACCGATTATTAGTTTCGGCATATTGACCAAATCCAAGCCCACGTTCCGTTTCCGTTCGTAATCTTGAACGATCTAATTGGCCGTACCCTGAAAATCGAGCAAGTTGTGAGCACGTGAATCATAAAGCAAACTGTATATCTTTCACTCAGCGCGTGCGCTTTGTCGAAATCAAGAATCGCCGGAGTGTCGCAAAATTTAAGCTTCCATTCGGCTTAGATTTCGTCCTCACAGATGCTTCGCGCTGATCCTTAGAGCGCAAACTGTGAGCGGCGACTCCTAAGATCAATGGATTTTTCAACCGAACGCGCCTCGTGTAAGCCAACACTTGCGATCGCATGATAAAGCAGTACAAGGGACGCAGCGATGTCGCAGCAGTGTCAAACCTGTGTCGGAAGTGCCGTAGAGGCTGCCGTGTACGAAGCCGCCGTCTATGCCACGCCCGCTATTACTATTTCTACCCTGTCCGTAATTACTGCCGAAGCCAGGCTGAAGCCGCATGCCGTTAACGAGGCCGCCATTCCTGTAGCTCGGAGGATCATCCGTTTCATCGCCGGTGGCTTCCTGCGGCACCGGCGAGCGCCCGTAAAAGTCAGGTGGTAATGGGAGGATTTTTTGACGAGCCCCAGCCCCGTAGCCGCCGTATCCGAAGCGGCTCGAGGATTCAAATGCACGTTCACCGGGCGCAGCGTCTGCAGTTGCGTTAAGCGAGAATTCCCTTAAGTGCTTAGGCCAGTCGCGTGACCCGACGTAAAACTCTACATTATTATCTTGACTGTGATCGTGAAAAGGGCAATTTCAACTGCACACTTTAACCGTATCCCCTGCAAGGGCTATTATTAATAGACCATTGAGTTGTAAAGCAAAAGAAAAAGAAGAAACAGCAGAAGATACCCGAGACTGATGCTTTACTTGGAATTGGCAAATAATTGAGTAAATACAACCATGTACGCGTATGCATTGTACCTGAGTAACTGCCACTGGGCGATCACAGTTACACTTTTATTTTACAGCTTAAGAAAAAACAGGCAATATAGTTGCTGCGATAAGCATTACTGCGCAATTGATCGTTTTTTAAGAATAACATTATAGCCAATACTAGTCTGTACTTTGCCGTTAAATTTATGCCCCTTGCAGGATGATTCGATAAAAGTTTTGAATTGCAGTAGAATAATAGCCCCTTAAAGCACTAGGCCGAAATAATCAACATTATGAAAGCTGGAAAGGGAGAAAAAAGGTGCTTTCTTCAGCGAAGAGGTAAAAGAGTTAAACCAAGGACTCGCAGGACTTGCGAAGAAATTAAGTAGCGGGGCTAAATTAATGCAAACCTACCGCGGGTCTCGTCAACATCGTGCCCAGAACTTTTGCCGGCGTAATCTTCTTTGCGCTTCAAAGCATTTTTCGGCTCCTCCTTGGCCTTATTGCGACGTTGACCCGAGTCTGCGGTACTGCCGACGATTGGCAGGCTGCCAGTCTGTCGCAAGCTGCCACTTCCATACATTTGCCTCGCTGCGCCTCGATTCACTGACGATTGCGTCGATGCCTCCATCTGCGCCCTCGCATCTATCAACAATATTCGTACAATTCGCTTGTCCGCGCTCCCCTTTTCCCCTGCCCCGTCCCACCCATTGTCGACCAAGTTACCCGTCGCTGCCCGTCATTCTCGTCGGGATTCTCGTTTTTCCGAGATCTTGGGCGCGAAATTAGAGGGAGGCGCGAGCCGATAAGCGTATAGCGGCGTTACGGGTATTGAATAAACGAGCGCACAGCTTTATTGGAATAATGAAGAACAACTTTCGCACCTGCATGTGCACAACGATGACTGGGTACCAGCCGATGCGGATGTTCATTATTTCATACTTATTGTGAAAATATGAGCATTTTCATTTTTAGATTCGTGCTTACTCAAGGTCTGCTTTTGTTGAAACCAATGTTGCTGAATTTTTAAAACATTTTTATACGCGGAATAGAGTAGAAAAAATACTGCTTATAAGATTGTCCGGAAAAGTCCGAACATGCATTCTCAAGCTTTATATATGTCTTCCTTCTCAACTAAATTGGCTCAATGTGTTTATTCACATCCCTTGAAATAGTAAATAGAATCCATACTCTTACGATTGAATTTAAAACAATGTAATTTATAAATGAATAAAGATTCTTGTTTTTAATCAATAAAGACTAGAAACAACTTTCTTATTTTTTTTAATAATGGTAATAAATAAATTAAGTAAGATTTGTTACTTTTAACAATTTCATTTTCCTAAAATATATATTCATTGAATAACAATAGATTTGTATTTTTTTTTTGTACTACAGTTTAATACATTATAATTATAACTTTATAAAAGCAAATCTTTCATATTTTTAGAGATATTAATAAAATGATAAATAGAAGTAGCTTGAAATTTCTTTGAAACTCAAAGTTTCTTCCAGTGATTGCCAACCTCTAAATGCATGCAAACTTGTGAAAGCTTATAATCCTTTTATCGTCTGAGCACTTAAGAGCTTATTAGATTGTATATAAGGTATGATGAAATCAAAACTCATAGCTTAAATTTAATATCTTATTATCAGTTATTATATTATCAAAAAAACAATTTTATTAATTTTATTCAATTTATACCTGATTGTATATCTTAATGTTTTATAAAAATGAACTTACTGTTCATAAAATAACGTGCATATACATTCAATTTTGAATTATTAAGTAGAATTTATATTTTTTAATGTAAGAAATGTAAAGTAAAGTAGATATTTTTAAAGATATAATATTAAAAATCAATTATTTAGAAAATATCGATAATCGCTTATTTTTCCATAATTAACTGCGAAATTTACCAATAATGCGAAAAGAAAACAATTAAAAATAATCCATTCCAATAAAAGACGATGAATTTAAAACATTTTAACTTTCTTCAATTCATTAAATTAAATTTTTTTTAATAAATTTAATAATATTAGTTTATTATTATTTTATCAAATTAAACATGTATATATGTACACATTGAAATTTATTTATTTTACATTTATTATAATTTACAAATTTTTTTATCTAATGAAACTTTTTTTCATTTAATATAAATAATAAGTTTAATTGAAAAAAAAAATTTATGAGTAATTCTCTAGTCATTTATTTTAAGTATGATTTTAAGTATTTTAATACTTTTTCAATAGTTAAAGGAAAATTAATTTTCAATATAGTCTAAAAAGTTGCCAATCAATACTGAAGACCTAAATGTCTTTTAAAGTAACTTACAGTTTTACCCTTAATAATAGCAGACTAAAACAAAAATAGAATTAAAGCTTCTTTTAAATTTACATTTTTTTTGGTTTTACTCAGAAATATTTTTATTGTATAATAATCAAAATAAACATTGTTAAAGCGTAATAATAGTAAAAATATAAATGTTTTTATCTGTAAATGTAATTGCTTTAAAATGCTGCATAAACACCTTCGATAACTATCTGTATTTTTAATGAGTTCCTACATGAATTTATTGAAATTTTTACTACCCTGGAATTTTGTTATGTAAATAAAATATAGAATTGACCTTAAAATATTTCAAAAGTGTATAAAGGCGTAACAAAAAGTGAGTGAGAGAGAAAGAACGATAATGCATGTATGTGCTTGAGTAAATGAGTATATTGATGAGTGAATAAAACAGATTATACGGATAATTCAATGAAAATATCTTTCAATGATGTAATTATTCTATACGCTGCATTCAGGTAATGATTAAAAAAAAAGAAATCGAAAAAATTAATTATACATTGATGAATTGTAGAATTTTATCATATATTGCGAATGAGATAAATAAAATAGAAAGGACTCTAACATCTGTAGTTGAATAGGAGGAGAATATCGTTGAGATGTACAGAACATTCATTCACTATCACGACGCGTGCGCTTACCGCATAATCGATATATACAACGCACGCATTCATTGTTTGATTACCGATTCACACAATAAAAAGCTAAAAGGATTTAAAAACAGCATTAACTGCAAATACTATTATTACCGGCATTCATTGATGAATATATTAATAAACACATTTTGTTACACATAAGTATTTTTATCTTTTAAATAAACGTTAGTGAATACGTACAAATATAAAAGCATACATACATAAAAAATACAAAAATGTATGTTCACCTTTTAATTTATTCAGTTACAATTCTTATTTAGTTATAAAATTATTTTATATAAGACTACATAATTATTTGAGAATACAATAAATAGTAGTTATATAAGAGTTAAATCAAACCAAATTACAGAAAACTATTTTCAAAAGTTACAAATTTATTTACTGTATAACGCGTAAATACACGTGAAATTTCGTTATCAACTCAAATAAATGTTTTAAAATATTTCAAAGCTATTAACTAGAAATCAAATTCATACTATATCATTAGATTTTCATTTTTACAACTTTTTTTATTCTATTTAATATGTTACGCATTTATACTATATAATTATGATGCAACTATTTTTCAATAATCTTTTTAAATTTAAAAATACATTTTGGATAACATAAAGTAATAGATATATTTATATACAGACTAAGATATATATATATATATATATATATATATATATATTTATATAAACAAAAAAAATCCAATTACAATTCTATTGTAAAAAAAATTGTGCTTTTGTATCAATTTTAATATAAATTACAAATATATATATGTTAATAATGCTACACCTTTGTTTATTATTTTTTAAAAAATCTTTGCTGAAATATTCTTGTCTTTATTAATTGTCATACATTAAATTGTTTTTGTTGGATCTTTTTAATTAATTAATTTAATATACGAAAATTAAAATAATATTGCTTATATACTATATAATATTTAATTATTGATGTAATAAGGAGAAAACATTTTTATCAAGCTTTTAGATGCTAAGAAATTTTGATTTATCTGATTATTATCATTCAATGTAAATATTTAGGATATAAATATTTTAGGTATTAAATTTTTTTTAAATTATTCACATTATATTACTACACTATTATTAATTTAAAGTCTACTATTAAGATTTTCTGATTTATAAATTTATCAATTCGATTACAATTATTTATCCATTCTTAATACGTTCAATTTAATTTTAATGCTAAGATGTAAAACATACTTTTCATTTTAAAACCTTCATCTTGGTATTAAATTGTTGTTATTGAGTAGTAACTTGAGTAATAAAGTTATAAAAAAAATTTAATTTGTATTTATACTTTTACACTATTATATCATTGAATATAATAATTTGATGCATCGAAATTCACATTTTTTTATTAAACTTTATTTGTAGAGAATATAAAAAAAAATATGAGATAAATACGGATTTTTTTGTACGCATGCGAATATATATTTAAATTGCATTTAAGCTGATTGTATACTAATACGACTATTAAAAAATGATAAGTAGCAATAAAGTTTTGATTTTGAAAAATAGTAGTATTAATATATAAAATGATGTATTTTAAGAAATCTTAAAAAGCGTTAAATATAGAATTGAATATAACTGAGTGTTTGAATCTTTCTATATTGATTAAAAAGAATGCGAAGAAATAAATTTGATTATGTTAATAAGAATATTTTTATCACTACGAACATTGATTTATTTGTAAATTAGTAATTTAAATAACTCCAATATAATTATATATTAAAGCTAAAAATATAGAACGTAACCTATTTTTATAATATAAAATATTTTCGGTCGTAATTGGAATTATAGCCTTAAGAAGAGTAACATAATATGAACTAATACCGGAAAATAATGGAATAATAATAGTTCTACTATCTTCTAAATTAGTTTTATAACTATACTAAAAAAGCGCAATTTTAACTGATAAGTCATATTATCAATAAAAAAAGTTTGTATTCGCATTGAAAACGCATACATAAATGTTAATTACAATCATTTAATTCACGAATAACTCGCAAAAGAATAAATAAAAATCTTTAGTAAATTATTTTTAAAGATGTTTTATAATTTCCTTCATTACGAATTATGAAGGTGATATTTTAATGATACACTTATTAATTATATTTAAAATAATAGTAATTAAATTAAAAAAAATAAACTACTTTATTTATTAGTGATGCGATTTTTCAAATTTGTTTGAAAATGTAAGGGATATTTATACACTCATAGATCCTATTAAATAACATGTAATTTTTAAATATTAATTTCTATTTAAGAAAATTTTTTGTTGGTAATTAAATTGAAATTTGTAATTAATTAATAATATGATTTACACAAATTAATTAACAAAAAGTGCAAATGTATTAAGCAAACATGCGTTGCAGTACTCGTGAGATAAAATACAATTAGATAACAAATATTTACAGAAATCCAGGCTTAATTGATTATTTAAATCAATAAAAGCTTGCGATATTTCTAGAATACCAAAATAAACAAAGTATAAAATTTCTTATCACAGTTACTTACAAATCTATATGCTTAATTATTACACGATCTGTTATTTATTTAATCGTTAGTATTTTTAATTTTTACTTTAAGGTTATGTGTAAATAAAATATAGGGGATTCTTTAATTTTTAAATAAAAAAAATTACTTACAATAAAATTAACTTAATGTTTCTTCAAAGCATACTTATTGAATACATATTACATAAAAAAGAACAAAAGTGAATTATTTTTCTGATACATGAAAAACATTTTAAACAATTTTACGTCAATTATTTTAAATACGAATAGTCTTGATTAACTATATAAATACAATTGAAAGAAGATTTTTATTATTTATACGTTATAAAAAGTATGTTGTCAATATTTTTTAACAGGTTTCAAAGAAATAATCTCTTTTACTTATATGAGAATCAAGATATATGAGTTTATAGTGTACTTTTATGATGTTCTGACAGTATTAATTTAATAAATAAATTGTTATTCTTATTTCCTATGGAATCCCTATCTTAATGAAATTTTTGTGAAATGCGTTTAATTAAGCATAAATAAATTTTACTTGTTGTAAATTTAAAATATTTTATAAAATTATATATATAGAAAATTCCAATTACCGGTCACCAGAATAAAAATGACGTAGGCTAATGCGATATTGCGCATAAGAACAGGAGCTTCAGCATTGTTCGACCTCATTTTCCGTCCTTTATTGTTGTGACTTTTAGTGCTTACCATGTTTACGTAGCATGTCAAAGGGAAAAAATTGGAAAAAATGGAGAAAATTCAATAGAAAGTGTTTTATTTAATAGAGATGTCATGCACAGAGTGGCAGTTAATGCGCATTTTTCGAAAGTATCTGCTCTTCTTTCAAAAAATCCATGATTTATTTTCTCTTTACTCTAACTGGACCAAAGATAGCACTAACAGCACTACTTTCACTTTTTTATTTACGGTTCTGTTATTGTATGATCCTACATCCATGGCTGTTGTTTTGAATTTTCACTTTTCGTATTTTCTTCATTTTTTTCGATTTCGTTTATCTCTAGAGCAAATCACAATATTTCTTTTCTCTTTCAATTATTGACTTATTACGGATCAACTGTATGTTTTAATTCTTACGACCTAATAGTAATACGACATGACAACACAATATAGATGTCTTGTTTTCTGCTCTTCCTCCTTTTTTCCCCATTCTCAAATTTCATTGAAGAAGCACAGATGATAATTTCGTCATTGCTGCTCTGCCTCTTTCTATCTCTTCCTTTATCTCTCTCTCTCTCTTTTAATTTTATATCTCTTTCTCTCTCTCTCTCCCTTTATATTTTTTCTCTTCAGCTAGTCGTATATATAAATCATTAAGAGAGAGACATAATCACTGTAGAGAGATAGATAAAGATGAAGAGCAATTGAGAGAGAAAATACAGGGTGAGTATTGGGAAGGGGGTGGGTGAGAAAACGACGCGCGCGACGCGACCTTTTGGCATCGACTGAATCGACTCTGAGTAGAATGACGGCAAGAGAAGGGCTGTATACTATACACCCCCTGAATTTCGATGAAATGAACGCATGCGCCCTCAACATTATCCTATGTCAGTAGCCAATGAATCGGTATTTACAAAAGCGAGATTGTTCTTCATTGAGTAATATGAAATTTTTTTAATTTTATTAACGCATACGTTATTATATTTATTTTTTTCGGGATCACTTAAATATTTTTTAACAGACCCTTCGTTACCACTGAAAAATTTTTCACTGTAATTTTCTATCAAAAATATATAATGAATATTAAAAAGTAAACAAAAACATTTAAAAATAACATATGACTACTGAAATTTTAATTTTCAATATTGATATATTATAGAACATTATAATACATTGATATATTACAGAAATATTATAATAAGTAATTCAATTTACTGCAAACTGAATCGGTATTTGTTTTTGAAGTGTACTTGGTGAAATAATTTTAGAGCTTCCATTATGTATAAATATTTATTTATATTATGTACATCTTAATATATGACGGAACATTGAATTATATAAAATTAACAAGTGTATTAAAAAATAAACGACTACATCTACGAATATTAATAGTCTTTATAAATAAGACATAATTTATCTTTTTTAATTATATAGTAGAATTTTTCAGGTACTTAATGAGTGGTTCATAAAGTAATTTTGGGGCTTCAGCCGCAAAAGTAAATCCAATATGATTAAAATTCTCGTTTGGCACTTTATACAGTTCTTGTAGATTGGGCAGTCGATTCGCTAGTGTTTCAATATCCTATAAAACGAATAAGATATACTTCTACTTTTATTTTATAACCTACCTATTAATTAATGTACTATTAATATAGGGTCTTACTTTGTAATCTGTGATTAAATCATTCTGTGCGTAGTAAATTTTAACAGGAATTTTCACATTTTCGATTTTGTATTCCGGAGGCTCAGTTTGATTATACACTATTTTATTTATCTTAGCATCACCATAATCAAACTGTCGGAATTTTTCTGTAAGCATAAAGTATTCTTAATTATGAATTTTACCCACCACCAACCAAATTCAAGTTATAAACTATTTCAATTACTTGAATTATGCCCTTGAGCATAATGAAAGAATTGTTTTATCGAACTGCCGGCGGGTACATGACCGAGTATAATAGGTATAGTCGTCTGAAAATAACAATACAAGTTTAATAAAATACAACTATTTTAATATAACGTGTTTTTTCAAGAAGTTAAAATGATATTGAGAAAAAGAAAAAACCAATTTTCAAATTATTAAATGTAATTAAAATTACGTCGTCAACGAACAACTTGAACATCATTTAAAACGTATAAACTTATAAACGTATAAACTTAACAAATGTTATTCGTTATTCGTATTAATTGAAAAAATTGTACCTCTGATGCTTCATCCAGCACAATGAGGCTAAATTTAAAAAATTCACTATCCTTACATCCAATAACAGATAGAAGTATAATTTATTAAATACTCGCCTTATTTATCAAGGAAGCATCATAGCCTGTTATCATAAATAGTACATTACTACAAACTACTTGATATGGTGTACGTGCTTCGCATGCTTCTCTGCCAATTTTCGTTAACAAAGCATTGGTCGGTAAGAAATCATTTACTCCAAAGACCCTAATTATATACTGTCAACAGAAATTATTCAAAATGTGAGAAAAAATGTTTTCTTATGTAGAAGTGCATGCACATTATATTATTATAATATGTATCTGAGATGTCTTATACTTGCTTATGTAAGTGTAAAATTTATTTAGAAATAAATTGTTAAAGTAGAAAAACAAATATTTTAAATAATTTATAATATAATAAACTTAAAAATTTACTCAGTAAACATAAATACTGATTGTTTTTTTTTTAAGAGGTATTTAATAATAGGCTTAAGATTCACTGATCTTTCGTAATTTATTTGCATTGTTCCCTAGACAGACGTACATTTACCTTAATTAATAAAAGAATTTCTTCAATTTTCATAACAAAGGGTGAAAACGTTTCATAAATACTTTCATAGACATGATTGAGATGAAAATTTATAGTGCATCTAAACAGTAATAAAATTATTTTTATTACATAAGGATTTTAGTTACCGATATTAACTTGCTCCTTTATCTTAAGTATTTATTGCTTATTGTAAATAAGCTTTTAAATGCTTGCACACAAAGCTAAGAAATAAATATGGTACTTTCAGAGACAGAGGTTTTATGGTATATTCAAAGTAGATACAATATCTTACGTATAGAGGCATTGATATCTTCGAGAAAACATTAATGATTGGACTCCTGGCATTGGTGGTATTAGCAACCGGTGCGAGTAGCGCGGCTTTTTTTATTAGATCGTTATATTCAGGCTTCTCCGAAAGCATGACGAAAAGTATACTACACCCTTGCGAATGACCGATGTAGTTTACTTGCTTTTGATTAGTGGCATTGAGTATATAATTTATGGTGGCCGGTAAATCATATATACCCATCTCATGCCATGAGAACTCCCAAAACTTGGAGCTAGAGGACGAGTAGTTTACGTGAGCCTTTGAGTAAGTGTTGCCACGTGAATTTTCCATCCAGACGTCGTAGCCAGCGTCTGATAGTATGTAACCTTGAGAATGAACCATACAAGGAGTTTAGTTGTTTTTAAAAAGAAGATTAAAGCAGAATATATTAAACGTTTTAAAAAAAAATTTATGGGTCCTTATCATAAATATATAATACTTTAATATCTAACACAGCGTATTTTTCTTTATTTTAAAATAGTATATGAATATTATATTTTTTAAGATAATTTCGCTTTGAAGCATATATATTTAATACTGCAATTATGTAAATTCTCTTCCACTTGCTCTGAAACTAACGTTCTTTCAAAAGTACTTGTATAAACATTCCCCAAGTATCTTCTAAAATATATTCAATAGCTCGAGTAATATTCAGCATTACTAGATCTGTAAAATATATATTAAGAGTTTGGTAAATCTAGGTATTGATTTACAAACGTTTATGTCTGACAGAGTAGTTCGGTTATTGTAGTACCTTAAGGTTAATAAACGATTAAATAAATCAGACTTTGAAAGCATTTTTGAAAGTTAAAAAAAATGGATCGAATCAAACATCCCCTTGAGTAAATAAGCTACATATATTTGAATACAATTATTTGGCAATTGCACTTTCATTAACACGCGTCGCAACGTTTTTTAACTTGCATTGCTCCTTTGACAAAGTATATTCAAATTGACAAACGTTGTGCCTGTTACGTAATTTTAATTTTCGAGCTCGTACATAATAAAGCGATTCCGTCTGTTTGCTCTTCTATCGGCTCATCCGTGATGCTTAATACAAATATTTTCTCATTATTTTCAAGTGGCCAATATCTCAATTGCATAACGTCACTGAAGAAGTAATGGCTACTAAAGACGTCATACCTAACGATCGATTCGGCCCGAGCATAACCCAGTCAGCAGAACTGCCCAAAATTCCATGCTGCAGGAGGACCACGGGCTTGTCTCTCGATGCTGATATCGACTCTTTGCCGGGTATCCTGTGTATCGTCAGCAGATAACCGTCCGATGTCTCCACTTGATGAGACTCTGCTTGGTAACCATATTTTCGTATCAGCTGAGCCTAGCAATATCCATCAATATTCACTCAAAATCATTTTTAATACATACGATTATTGATTATCGCATCGATAAAGTTATTTTGAAATTAACTAGCGGACAATGTTTTTTATTTATACAGCGAAGGTCTAGTGAAATTTTAGGCCGCGTATGCGTTGAAATAATTACTATTTTGCTTGACCGTTGAACATTTTTTATATTCAGCTGTAAGGAATTATACGTACATAAGAGATATAAAATGTTTCTTACGGTATCTAAAAATACATCTGGATGATCCATCATTTCGGAGAAATTTTCAATAGTAAAAGTAGGTAAAACCATGTTTATCATTAAGCCCCAAGCATTCATTACAGTATTCTGAAATTAAAATTTATATTAAATGTGTTTATAAAAATGCGTTAATTATTATATTCATTTTAACTCCAATAATATTTCAAAATACTACATCATTATTACGCGATTAAAAATTTATTTGATTGTACAGTTAATCATCAACTGAGCAAATTACTAAGTATTTTAATATTATATTTATTTTATGTTTCCTTTATGTTGAAATTGAATGAATGAAAATCATTTGTATAAAAAATTTTTATGTAATTAAAAAAAAATTAAGAAATAAATGTTATAAATTAAAGTTTTATATAATTAAAAATCATTATGATTCTTGTAATGAAGAATTTTTTAATATTTACAATATATTAATAAAACGAATTATTGATGGCACCTTTTTAATTATAAATCCATAAAATTATCATAAAATTGTATACATAATCTTGTATAATAAATACATCATAAAAGGCACTATTCTTTTTTAAGTTACTATGTAGGTAAATTATTTTTTATTTTTTTCTTTGTTTCCTGTAACACCTTTAATTGGATAATCCTTCATATGCTCGTCGTACATGCAATGAAATTATCACTAGATAGAGACGAACAAAGCAAGTCAAGGATGTTATTCACGTTGCATGAGTGCGTAGACAAAAAGAAAAAAGTTATACCTTTTACATCATTGACACACTATCGTAGTTTTTATTTTAGACATATATGTTATTTATGAATACTCCGACAATCATGTAAACAAGAGCATGAGGGAAAATTTGTGAAGGCTCACATTCATTCTCTGATAATGAAAAAAGCTATGTATAATTATAGCTATAGTAATTTGCTATCCTATCGTTGAGCTAAATAAACTGCAGCAGCATAATTGACATACTGATTTGCATTAAAATATGTTTTTCAAAAATTCTTTTGAAATTCGTAGAGTAACCGTTACTCTAAGTGCAATTCTATGAAAGGAATTTTTCTCAATTTTTAGATGTCAAACACAATCTTTATTTCTACAAAGATAATTCTATAAGAGTTATTAAAATATATTTTATTTTATTTTTATTTCAAGTTTTCTTGAAATAAAGTTCAGTTCTTTTATTTTATATACATATATATATTGAAAATTTTAAAGATAATTAAAAATATCATTTAATACTACATTTAATTCAATTTATATAAAAAGAATTATATAAATGGAATTAAAATACAGATATGAAAATTTTCTTAGAAATATTACTAATAAGGAAGCTAATTTTCCGTCTTAATTAAAAACTATGGTATCTATATTAAAAAAATGTATTATAATACAAAATAGTAAAATTCTTATTCATTTTCATAATATTGTATAAGAAGTACTGCATAAACTTATATTTACTTGTTAAAAATCTTTCATACGTCTTTAATCTATAGGCAAATTAAAAAATCAACCTTCTGTTTACATTTAGGACATAATATTTTTAAGTACTTGTTAAACATTTCAATAAGGAAAACCGATGGAAGATTACTTTATTTAATGAACTTGCGACATTTAGTGTAATAATGAATACTCTTTAGTAAATTTACTTTACCAAATTTTATTATATACATACTATGATGTGTTCTCTTATAATAATTACAGCGTGAAGTATGTGAAAATTACAGAAAATGTTAAACCTATTGTATAATATAAATAAAATGTTTTCTCACCTTTAAGTCACGTACATTCGAGTCATCGATAATGTAGTGGATTTTACGTCCAATTCTATCAAAATTTTCAACAACATTATTGTAACCTCCTATAAAAGAATTAATTTTTATATTGTTTAATAAATTTTTTCACTAAAATTTTAAGCTAATTAATCTGTAGTCTATATTAGTTAGTTTTATAATAACGTTTGTACATTATTACTACTACCGTATTAAATAATTATTTTATAATAATTTATTTTATAAAAATCAGATTATTTTTTAATGTAATATTAAGTAAAAAATATGTATTATAAAGTAAGGTTATTTTTAATATTCAATGCATTAATATCGGTTATAGTGAAAATAATTTATGTTTTTGTGAATGTTTTTAAAATACTTTTTCATTTTAATTTTTATAATTTTTAAAAATATTTTTATTCCATAAGTCTAATTCTGTCTTTGATTAATAGTAACTATCGAAATTCCTATAAGTATTAATAGTGTACTTGTAAAAAAACCTGTTCCTTTTCTGTACAATGATTTGAGCATTTTCACACCAGGAATGTAATCCAACCATCTTAAAAATTTTGACTGAAAAATAAAAATAATTTGATTTCGGTAAATATGAAAAATGTTGTATTGAATTCACGTTGAAAATAATAATTGCAAGATGAAAGCTTCAAAAATTTTACTTTGTTAAAGAGGCTAAATTGGACTGAGAAAAAAATTTTTTTTCCAAAAAAACTACATAAAAAATACGGAGGCTCTGTCCGAGTATGCAATCGAGTACAACGTTGTAATTTGGATTAAAGAGTTGATTTAAGCACATGATAATATATAGTATTATAGCTGAAGAAAAGGCAGTACAACGCACCTGCGGTTTCTCGTCACTTACAGTACCGGGGGCAGTCATGCCAAAAAACTGCACCGAGCCATGAAAGTGACCCATTACCGTTAATTCGTTCGCTTGCGTGGACTCCAATATATATTGAGCCACGCGCTCTAAACGCTTCCTTTCATTTTCTTCATTTCTAAAAACATTGCAAGTGCAGACATTCTCAATGCACGAAGAATCAACATTGTTCAGGCTGAGGGAGAGTCAAGAGAGCTCAAGAGAGCGGGAAGGCTGCGGTATTACGGAGTCTTACGGAGCGTGGCAATAAGAGTGAATGAGAGAACGAGCGATTGGTATACTAACGGAAATTATATATATTTGAACTATTTTGAACAAACGATTGCTTCTCACTTACGACAGCATATTCTCGGCGATGCTTGTATTGCCAATGCCTAACCAGACGTCATAGCCACGATCGACTAGAATGTAAGCTGGAAAATAGAAATTTCATCCATTGCATAAGGTTTATATTTATGAATTTATAGATAATAATATAAGTTAGTTTACGATAGCAGACGAAATATGTCCAAAAATGTTAATAATGAATAATGAAGTGTAACATAACCGCCGACACTCCAGAGCGATTTATTTAAATTAATGAAATTAATAATACAATCTCTATAAATTAGGTTAAATTATAAAAATTCTATCTCTATAGCGGCAGTTTGTAACGCATAAAAAGTTAAAGCATATTTAAATTAGCCGAATAATTAAATAGCAGTTTAATGATCTATCACGTTTTCAACGGTTCAAATACATGTAAATTTTATTCACCAACGGCAATTTTTGGTTTATTAACTTCGCAAGGATCGTTATCGCAGAGGATTCCATTTTCAATGAATACTGGTTGCTTTCCTGGCTTCCTTGGTGACTTTGGTCCAGAAGAAATTCTGTACAATATAGTCTCGTTCCTTAAGTCGTCCTGCTCTTGAATCTCAGATTCAGACGCTGGTAAAATAGGTGGAAATGAATAGCGCTCGAGTTCATATTCCGATAGTATATTTAGCTGATACTAAATTAAAGAAATTAATTTGAAATAATAGTTTTTTAAGCAGTTAAATTAGATGTTATTATTTCATTACTATTTTAACTAGTTTTGTTTTTTGTATTATTAAGTATTGTTTTTTGTATTATTGTATTGTTTTTTATTATTAAGTAATATATTGCAGTATATCAAGAGAGTTCGAACGTTTTATAAAAGTTTAAATAAGTTTTCATTTTGAATTTATGCGATGCTTTTTTAATCAAATACTACAGATTGTCAGTTTTTTCATTCTTAATTATTGGCATATTAGAAAATTTATTAGGAAGAATTGCATCCAGAATGTATTGAATATACATTTAAAATATACACATTAAATATGCTTTTATAAAGTCATAAATACGTAACATTAATACAATCCGATAAAATAATATTAAAATTTTCATTGTGAGTAACAAGATTTAATTATAAACAAAATTACAGGTTTAAAAGGAAAATAAATATAAAAAATACCTATTTTTAACAAAAAAATTTGTAGCTTTTAAAGCAATATTAAAATTTTATCGAGAATAGTCCAAAGAAACGGTTTTAAATGTCTTTAAATCAATAAGATATATTTGTTATGAATCTCATACCATTTCTTAGTATAATTTGAAAAATGAATATGAAAATCTGAGATTTAGAAATACTATGAAAGATACATACAAAACACATACAATGTAATTAAAATAAAATATAAATATTTATATAATAATATTATATATTATCAATGTAAATGATTTTGTATTATTTGAATCTAAAATATATAAAACTAAATCACTTTTTTCTGCATAATTAATGAAATATAATCAATATACGTAGTGGATTTTTAAAGATCATTTTTATTGACATATCTTCAGAATTGCTATTTCACTTATTGTATTATATAAGAAAGCTTGTAAATTTTAATTTATAAACAAATTTTCTATTGTTACAATAAATTAAATATAATCAAATTTATGCGATATTTTTTTAATAGCAACAGTTCATAAATCTAGTTATGTTAAATTTTATTGGCTACACGCCAGCTAGAATTTTAAGAAAAATTAATTATTGATATTTATGTATTTACACTACTTCAATAAACATAATATTTAATTGTTTTAATATAAATTTATACGAAATATACAATTTTATTAAAAGATAATGCTTTATTGAAAATTTTTTAAATATTTCGATAATTAAATAAAAATTTTAAATACCAAAAATAAATATGCCAAAGGAATATATAATTGGTGTCAAGAGTAAAAAACTGATAGAAAATTATTCATATCAATTGTATTACGATAAACAAATCCATTTAAAAAATACTAAGATATTCGTTATATCTATGTATTATACAAATAATATAATTTTTATTTATTTAGATAAAATTACTATGGACATTTTTTCATAATATAAAAATGTATTAAAAATTAAACCAACAACGAACTTTATCTAACTCTGCATCAATTTTTTAATGGCAAACAGCACAAAAGTTTATTATTTTGTGAAATAAATTTTTTATCATTGTAATTATAAATTTAAATATTCTATGCAGCAAAATGTATACAAACTTTAAACATTTTGTAATTTTTTTTACATGATTTTATTTATTTTTTAAATTCAGTATATTTTATACTAAAAATAGGTTCCGGGTCATTAAGAGATACAAAAATTATACAAATATTCTTACAAGGATTTTGGATAATAAAATTTGGAAAAGATTAATACTACAGAATACGACAATTAAAACATTTCTCCTAAAATGAAAACGAATGCCAATTATTGTATATGAAATAATAGTTCCAGGAATTGTTTTTACCACTTTACAGTGATTATAAGTATAAAAATTATGTCAGACATACGATAATATTTTCATAAGTAAGAAATAGCAAATTCATATTGATATGAATATCAATAAATTATCATCAAATTTAATTTCTTGACTTCTACATGCATTTTAAATACAAACAATTTTATGCAGTCTAATTAATTTTTTAAATTGTCCAAAATCTGGAAATTTACTTTTCATTCATTGCGGATTATCTTGAATATTGTAATTTTATATTTCGATAATAAAATAATGAATTTTAAACCGTTAATATGTAGTTATAATCGTAAACCATAACTCATTCGTATGTGACTCATATTTAAATCATCATTTTTTTGTTTAAATCTTTAATTATGTTTGTAATAAGGTAATTTAATTAAAGTCAATATTCAATGTAAAATCTTCATTCGCATCTTTATTCTCTTTCATTCATTTTTATTATGAGTAAAAAATCCAATAAGACTAAAATATCGCGAAAATTAAAAAAGTTTTTTTGGTTGTTTTTAGCAATTTTAATTCATATCTTTGAAGTATTTCAAATATAACAAAATTATTTACATTTACATATATGTACACAAGTGTATATATGCATATGTATGCGTGCATTTGTATATATATTATTTATAAAATTATAAATTTTTAATCAATCAAAAAAATCAATTTTATAGTTATTTAAAAAGCAATTTAGATATGTAAAACAAGTACCAAATTTCTTCCACTGGTGTCAAAGTATGTAGCATTACCCGCAATTACTGTAATCGCGACGAACAGAAGAATAATAACAATTGTTATTGTATACATGATTATTCTCTTCTTCTTGGTAGATCTAAAATCACAATGAACGAATCTTTATATATATAAATATATATGTGTATAAATATATTGTAATCGTAAATTCCAACTTTCATTCAATGTAATTTAATAGTTTAATAGTGTTTTGAGACGCGTGATATGTAAAAAAACGGATATCAAAAATTGATTAAAGTTACATACTAATTCAATTTTCCAATTGAGTTGTTTGGCGATTGTTTTTTACAAGCTTTCAATGTAGTAATTAAGGCTTTCACTGCACAAATTTTTCGTTCGATATTACCATGCGTGTGTACGTCTTTAAAACGTATGTAAAATTATAAACGGTTAAGTTTACATAAAGAGCTTAGAATGATAACTGACATTGCGCTCTTTCTTAAGCTAAATTTATCAATAACTTATTTTATTACGCTTTCCGTAAAATACATATTTTTTAATTTGTTTTATTTTACTCCCGTTACCGTCGATAAAAAAAGTGTTGGCAGTATGTAGCAACAAGCTGAAGACTCATTGATGACGTTTGTAAGATAAATGTCTGACGTGAAAAATCGTTGGAAAATACTCGGAAGATGAAGAAATTCATAAATAAAATACTCTCATTATCCCTGTGCGTATGTGGAAGCCGTCAACCGTGTTGATTTCCCCTTCGCTTCATACTTTATCGACGAGCCTTATGTAATGCGTAAGCATCATTAACTTTATAATGCCAAAACATTCTCGTCGCTTATGGAGTCCAAACTTTGCATACGATTTGAATGAAGTAAAAAAAGAAGAAAAAAAAGCCAAAAAATAAAAAAGAAAGAGAAACAAACGAAGAAACGCAGGCACGTCATGAAGGGAACGGTAGGAACGAGGAGTCGAGCACAGAGCACAAAGGGATCCTCGCTCGGAGCGACATGCCGCAGTATTTCCCAACATTAATTTCAAAATACGGCTCACCTTCGCCGAGGTACTGAAATCGTAAGGGTCCCCGAGAGCCGGAGCAGCTCGAAGTACGCCAATACTCGGTATTCGAGGCAACTCTCGAGTAGCTCAGTGGTGCGCGCGCCTCGTCTATGCCGCGTTGGACTAGGCCTCGATCCTCGACTGAGCGCCGGCTCGCGATCGTCACTTTGACCCCGTGAACCCTGGACGCAACGGTTGCCCTCTCCGATCAGCCGCCGTCTTCCTATTTAACCCTGGTGCAATGCTTCTCGACGCGCGCCACTCCCCTCCACACGAATCCGCTCGGCATCCGCGCCCGGCCCGAGCGCATTGCTCGCCAAGGCCCGCGACCGAACTCCGGCGCCCTTCTAGCCGCGCGGCTCGCAAGCTCCACTGCCGCTTTCCTTATCCCCGAAGCTCCCGCGAGTCGCAGTCTCGCACCTATCGGCTACCCGCGCCCCGGGCGCCTTTCTCCCCGCGGCTTTTTGCGCCTGTCTTTACATTTCCTTCTGCTTCGCGCGCGTTTCCTGCGCCGCAGTCGACTTTGCCGGCTCGTCGATGCGGGCCCCCGTCGAAAACACGCCGCCGACTCCTTTATTAATCGCCCGCGATTCTACGGGTACGCGCGCTGTTACCGTCTGTTCAATCTAACGCGCCCGACTCATCTTGCGCTTAGCCTTTACTCGCTTCTGCAATTGATATTATCTACTTAAAGACAATTGAGTAGCTTTTTTACGTTAAGGCGAGGTGGTCCTTTTACATTTACGCATGGCTCTAATCAACATTCATTGTATCGTGCACGTAGATTAAATGAAATGTTGAATGAAAATTTAATAAAATAAAACTATTGATATTAGCCAAAAGCTTCACATTGATATGTTATTACTTTCTTTTTATTATATCAAAAAATAATAATACATTTTAGCAACTTGCTTATTGTGTAAGATATATGTACTGGAAAAATAATTTTTTTTTCTTAATCAATTTTAAAAGTTTTTTTATAATGAAATTTGATAATAAAATTATAAATCAACTTATTATTACATACATTCTTGATTCTCTTATTATTATAGAATAATATCATAACTACATTATCATGCTTGTGTGAAAATATAATTTTATTAAGATGTAGTTGGTTTATTTTACACATCATAATTAAAGTTTAAAAAAAAATTATCTATTACCTTTATTGCTTTTATTTTTAAAGAAATAATTGGAATGATCTATGATTATTTCATTATTTATACCACGGTATATTATTTTTATTATCATTTTGAAACTACAACGAATAAGAATTTAATTAGTTTAATGCACATTAATATATATATATATATATATATATACATTTATTTTTATAAACACTTTTACAAATTAACACTAGCATGGAAAAATCAATGGGATTTAAAAATTATTTTTCAATCTTATGTGTATAAAAATGGACTGTGAAATGGATACTAAAATTACAGTGTTTATCTAGATTTAAATATTGAATGATTATTCCATTGTATTGTAACACTAGAAATATTTTCAAATTTTCAAACATTAATTACGAGTTTCTTTTAATTACATTTTTATTAGGTCAATAATAAAATAAATTTTAAGAAAGGTCATTGAAACCAAACTTCAACGTTTTAATAAAAAGTTTAAAGAATATATGTAAAAAAAAAAAATTTTTTTTAACTAAAATTAAATATTCAAAAACTTAATTTTAAAGAAATTGAAAATCTATTTATTCATACTTTCAGACCCTTTTATATAAATAAGAAAATTAAATAATATAAAAATTAATAATGTTTAAACAAGTTACCTACGCTTCATTAAACAATAATTAATAATTATGAAGATTCATTTATTATATTATAATAAAAAGGAACACTTATTTTTAAAACTGTTAACAAACTGTTAAATATGGAAATTTAAAGATACAGTTTTTTTAAATATTATATACATTCCATGCACAATTTTAAAATTTCAATAATTTTCAAATACAAACTTTCTTTTTAATCTTAAATTTTAACACAATAATATTAGTTTTAAAAATATTTAATGAAATTATCTTAATTTTTTTTTATTAATTGTATAAAAAGTATAACCAATAAAAAATCTTATTACTTTTCTAATGTTTAAGTCTATCGAACGTAACTTACAGTCTATGCTTTTAAAAATGAACTTGTCTAACTTAAAAAATATTGTGCTTAAAATATTAAAAATGGCAAAATTCTAAATCATTGCGACTAGTTTCGTTTCAAATATATTTTTGTCCTTGAAAAAATATATAAATTCAAAGTATTGAGATTACTATTAATCTTTATAGCGTAACATAATACTCATAATTTTATTATACAGTAGTGTTTTTACGTCTTTTGCCCAAAGATAATCAAGATGGTTAAATTTTTCATCAACAACACGAAATTTTCCAATAGTATTCGGAAGTTTTGAATACAATTTCTGTACATCCTAAAAAAAATATTTATAATTAATAACTTTATTGATAAAAAATATTTAAACTACGATATTTGAATACTATACTAACAATTGGATTAGAAATCCAATCATTTGTACTATAATGAAGAGAGACAGGAGCTTTAACATTTTCTAAATTATAAAGTGGTGGCAGAAAACTTCGATATTTCTTCATATTTCCCCAAAGTCCGTAATCATATTGCTGGAAATATCCTAAAAATAAATTGATATAAAAATTAATTATTGTTTTTAATAATAAGCATTAATTAATGCATATCTAAAATAATCTGTAATCGTAATTAAAATTTAAAAAAGAGCAGAGTTTAATTTACATTATTAAAGTATATGTTCTTTCTTAAGAAAATAATTTTAATAATATAAAAATAATAATATAATAATAATTTTAATAAAATATAATTTTTATCTTAATAAAACGTATTAAAGTTTCTATATTTGTCTTTTTTAACCTTAGTATATTTCATTTATATGATAAAATTTCGATGATAACAATTCTATATATAATCGATTATAAAATTAGATTTAATGCTATTGTAAGATATTAGTTTAACAATAAATTCATTAACAATTAAACAACCCTGTTCATTAACATATTAAAATAATTCATAATTCACTAATCAAATAATAAGCAAAAAATAATATTTTAAAAATTGTACAAGTAGTATACTCCGAGAAAAAAAATTGTTATTTTTCATTATTAATTATAAGTAGCTATAGATTAATGAATAATTTCATAATTTATATTTACAAGTATATACAAATTAATTATAGAGAATGAAAGATGCTCTTAAGAACCGTTAAGAAATATATTAAACATATGATGATTAATATAAAATTTTATAATTTATGTACCGAGCATTGCCTGCAATTTGTTTAATATTTATACATGAATAGATACATTTTTTATTGTTTATGTGATTGCTAAATTCATAAAAATAAACCTCACAAATATAGGGTAGTATTCAGATAGTAAAATACTTGTTACATATAATACATATAATAATTACGTAAATATTAAATTTTAAACATAATATTACCTGATCTAATGATTTGTGCATAATGAATAAATTGTCTTACACCAGCTCCAGCTGGAATATTATTGAGTATCATTGGAAGCAACGACTAATAAAATTCAAATAATAAAATTTATTATTAAAAACGTAATAATGTTAAACGTCGAATAGAATGATAAAAAAATTACTATATCGAACTGCTTCCAATTGAATCCTGTAATCAAGAAAGCTGCATTTACACAAATTGGTTGAAGAAACAAATTATCAACGCAAACTGCTGAAGCGAATTTCGATAAAAATGCAGAACTTGGTTTAAATTCATAAACACCAATAAAATGCATTGTTGACTGAAAAATGTAAAATATTTGTTAATAAAAATGAAATTACTAATGCATAGATTAAATTTCATAAATTTATCAGTATTAATTAAGTAATAAATAATTATTTTATTAATAAGTTGAATGTTAAACCTGATTAATTTTTTATGAAATAAATTAAATATTCATTAAAGGTATCGATAAAAATTATAAAACATATTTTACTTACGCTAATAGGTTTAATAATACGCGAAAGAAACTGAAAAACGGGGCTAAACATTCTTGAACTATAAGCAACAGGTGCAAGTGAAAACATTGCAGTAATTTTATTATTATAATGTGGAAGTTGACTCATCATAACGAAAAATGCTGTACTTCCTTGACTATGTCCAATGTAAAACAGCTTTTCACGACCGGTTTGTTTTAAAATATGATCGATCATAGCTGGTAAATCGAACATACCCATTTCATGCCAGCTGGATGAAACAGAAGATCAACAATTATTTATATGATGAATTATGAGCAGCGCACAATTTTGTTGAAGCAGAACTTCAACCTTTTTCATCAGTTATCCCAATTGATGTTTTCAATTTTAATAATATTATTTAAGGCTTAGTAATAGGCGTACGCATTACGCTTTATTTGAAATCACTTACTCAAAGCTCCAGTACTTCTCATCATCAACGGTGTAATTGGAGTGTTTTCGCGAATATCTATTACCTCTGACGTTCCCTAACCAAACATCGTAGCCTGCGTCAGAGAGAATGAAACCTGAATCAAATGAAATTGCGTGGTTTATCTTTAGATGAAAAGTAATTTAAGATTGCAAAAACACGAATAAAATTACCAAGACCACGCTCGGGACCAGCAAGTACCCAATCCATTGAGCTGCATAGTAAGCCATGTTGAAGAAGTACTGGGTATTTGTTATCTTGATTAGAATCATTTTTTCTACCTGTTATTCTGTGTAATTCTAAAATGTATCCATCGTATGTCATAACAGTGTGTATTTCTACAGAGTAATTGTACGCATTGACTATTTGGGGCTGCAATAAGATTTGTCATAAAATTAAAAAATCAATTGATTTATATATAAAATATCATGAGATAATATTGGTGGAATTTCGTCTTTTTATTTCATTATTAAAAGCTTTAAAAAATAGATATCAAATGTTGGTTCATTGTTAAAAAAAAGTTAAATAATACTTTTAATATATAGTCATGATAAATTAATTAAAAATGAAGTTTGTAAATTGTTAAATGTGATAATTGTCAATTGTATACATATTACTATTATTACGTTATTATTACGTTAGCTTCGCGGAAAACCGAAAACAAAATCCAATGATTTAATGTATTTCGAATAAATTATTATGTATAATAATTAATTATACATCTAGATTGAATATTATTTGCATTTTTAAATAAAAGCAATATATCTTAAAATTTCAATATAATTAAAAGCCCGCAGGTGTGGATTACACTCAAGATACTTGATAATTAATTTGTAAAAAGTGCTGTTTATTTTATTCCTAATAATCTTATCGAGAGATTGCGTTTAAAATATTATAATCGATTCATTGGCTTGTAAATTTTAAAAAACTTTTAATAAATCAATTGTATCCAATTGCTTACGGCATTGAGTTGCGCAAAAGGATGGCTGCTGTTTAGAACTGCCAGCAGGTCGGTAAAATTCAGGTCCGCTGGAAAAATATTATTAAGCGCAATTAATTCCGATTCTTGGAGAGGCGCTTGGGTGAAAAGCGTGTCGTCGATTCGCGCAGCTACAAAAGCAGCAAAGCACAGGGTCACTATAACCGTGACTCCTTCCATGGCTCAACTCAGTGCACAAGGGAATAAAGTGTAACATAGTCTCCAGTATGCCGATACGACTTTATATACTATCATTATATCTGGCATTTTTTAAAAAGGTTGATAGAAATTTTAATCACTGATGCTATGAGTTCTTATCGATTTGGATTCTTGTACAACATTTGTAATCGATTAAATGCGAATCGATTTGATCTTGTTGATAAATACTCGAAAGCATCGTCGAAGTTCATCATTACCTAATTTCATTTATTAATAAATTATATACATATATAATGTAAATATCCACGCACAAACACACATATACATATTAATATTTGTATTAATTCATCAAAAGTACCTATTCATCTTAAACACAGTAAAGCTTACCGAATCATATTAACAACCAATTGTAATAAATATAGATAGCTTAATGTTTTTGAAAATTAAAATTATTTCAACACACATAGATTATTGAAAAGCATAAAACGTTAAATCAGCAACGTAATTATACGATATCCAGAATTAATTTGTTATCAACGATGTACATATCACATCAAAATAATTTTAGATTATCTTTCTTTTCGTGGAAACTATGTTATGATGCTATATTTTGAAGAAGAAAACAAAGGCGCTAGAAGATAAAGAAAATATTGATTTGATAATTTAGAACAGATAATTAATTGTTTTCTTACCTGAAAGTCTGTTTTTATGGAATTTATTATGTTATTCATTCCTAATAATCAAAACAACCTTTCTTTTAAACTCTGTAAAAACTGTTCAATAACTGATGTTCAAAACTGATCATAAATAATGTTTATTCTTGATGATAATATTTTTAAGACAATTCATATACGTAAATATTGATTTATTCTTGGATGAAATAGCAAACAGAAACAAATTTATATATTATTTTAATATATTTTAAATTACAAAATATATAATATAAACTACGACTTAAAGTTCTCTTTTTACAAAAGGAACTGTTAAATATCATCAATTTGTAATATATTAACAAAGAGAAATTATAACAATTTTGAAGATTTAAAAAAAATTTTTTTTAAAAGTAATAAATTAATATTGAGTCGATAAATAATTTTATTGCATATCATATTATTGTCTATTAGTTTTTAATAAATAATTAAGACTCTTTTATTTTTTAATCATATTTAAACAATTTTTGTAATTAGAAAAATTCTACTAAAAACTTTTTTTTCTAGATACCTCATAACAAAGTTTAAACAAATCGTTAATTTCATGTCTTATATTAGTGCATGTTAATAAAAAATTGAATCAATTTATTAATTAATTAATCAATTATATCTATTAGACAATATAAACAAAGCTATTGAATATTATAAAAATAAATGTTTTTACCCACGTATTATATTTATGACAAAAATGCATGACACTAATAATCATTTTTTAACATGTTTAATTAAAAGCAAAAATTTTATTATCTATTTCATTAAACATATAATAGTTATAAAATCGTAGAAAAGATTTTTTTGTAAAGAATGACGTTGTACAAAATATTAAAAAATTTAGATTCAGATTTAAGTGGTATTTAAATTTATTAATTATCTGGTTACAGATATTAAAAATATTCAATAGCTTATATGATTTGAATGAATTATTTTTTTTATCAAAACTCTCAAACTTTAAGAATTACATTTAAAACCCAAATCATTAATTTTACAACAAAAATAAATATAAAATTTACTGTTAATAATCACTATTAATAGTATGCAATGATATATTTTATATAAAAGAACTATTGTAAAAGTGTAAATGAATAGTAAATGGACGAATAAATAAATTTACCATAAACATAAATTACAAGGTATTTAAGGTTAAAAGAGCATATTTAGTTTCTAGGTCATTGATTCGTGTATTATTCATTGGTTGTATTTAACTGACAAATACATTCACAGTTTGATTTGAAAAGAAAAATGTTTAAATAATATAACTGTAGTTTTTCTTATTTATTCTGGCAGTTACAATCAACCTTTTTTAATGAATATCAATATATTAAAAACACCAATAATTCTAATTAAATGTTTTTATATTTAGACTTGGTCAATTTTTTACCAATCAATTAAATTTAATAAAAATTAACTAATTCTAGGTAAAACACAATAAATTTAGTACTTCTTCAAAATTAAAAAAATCATCTTAGAAAGTTATTTATAACGAATAATTTTCTAATTAAGAATCTATTCAGTAAAATGAATTTCATTACAAGAGAGTCTTTCTTTATGAATCAATATTTTCAACTAATGCTTCAAACTTACACTTATTGGCAAAGAAATATTTAGTTAAAAGTAATTAAAAAGAGTCATCCAATGATTTGAAGAAAAATCTATGTTTGAAAATTGTGGTAATTTTTGCTTCAAAATAAGAATGGAATAATAATGCAACAATACAATAATGCAATAATGAATTACTTTTAAATTTATTTTGTGAGGTTTATTTTTTTTATTATACTGTATATATATATTATGCGTAATTAACAAACAAATAAGTGAATTAACTAAAAAATGTATAGTCGCTAGAAAAATCGACTATTAAAATTATCTTTATTAGATAAAATTTTGAGCTGGTGACTATTGATAATTATTTATATTATTTTAATTAATACTTAAATGTTAAATTAGTACGTACTTTTGATTCATGATTGTCATCGAAAAACGCTACCGATAGTTAACAATATTTACTTAGAATAATTTATAAATTAAAATGGTTGTTTTGTATATATATATATATATATACATATATATAAATATATAGAAAAAAATGAATTTTATATTCTTTTTTTATTCTTTTTTATTCTTTTTGACAATCTCGCAGTTATTTGGTTCAAGTATCTACAATAAATGTGCCCCAATATTTTTACATCGATTTGAATATTTTATGTTTATTATCATTCTGATTTTATGTAGATAACTTTATTGTAAATACTTAATTACATACAATAATAATATTAGATTATTTTTGTACAGATGTTAACATATATTAATTTATTTATTTTTAAAAATTTATATATATATCATCTTTATCAAACTTATCTTATGATCATTTACAATTGTTTATAATACAAAAAAAAACTTTTCATATTCTATTCACTAAATTTATTATAATAAAAACTACAATGACATTTCAATGATAAATAGATAAAAAATTTTCGACGTAATCCATCATCCTTTAACTGTAAAAAAATCTTAATACCAAGTAAAGATAAAATAATACAAAATTTAAATTAAAAAATTTATTAAGGATATTCACAAATTATACATGATTAAATAATTCGTTTCTTTTTACAGAGGTTGGACTTTTAATTTTTCTCTTATTGCCTGAAGTAATGCGGTTTTTGTATGATTTATAATAAAAAAATTTTTCTTATAAAATAAGTTGCTAGATGATAGGTATTACAATCATTCATATTATAATAATTCACCCACATACGCATATATATATATATATATATACCATATATATATTTAAATATATATAATGTAGGTAAAATATTTAAATGTGTTTAGTTCTACAATTCTAAAAAAGAATTGATTGTTTTTTTTACATATTTTTTTTATTTTTAATCTAAATTCATATACATTTTATCTTATGATTTCCCACCCACTCCTCTTTTTTACATAAGGGCCTGCAAAGTCCTAAGCCAACTCTGAGAAATGGTCAATACGGATTTACTCAATGTATCGACAAATCAAACACTAATACTTCATGAAAATCAGTCTAGCCATTCTGCATATAATACATTGATTTATAAAGCTTTTATATGCATTGTCGATCATTAATTATCCAATATTACTTACGCATTGTATTAAGTGTTTCCTGCAGTCCGGCATGGGCTCCTCGAACGTACGCGTCTTTTATTGATAACTCGGTTACATAATTGTGTTCTGCTAGGATAATTTGTTTCTGTATATAATCGCGCTCGTATACGCTCTGTATACGTTCACCTAACCGCAATACATTATTTTCATCTATAATCGAAGATAAGGTCGGGATATTATCGTCTAGAGGCTGTCCAGCGGATATCATTTTCATTTTCTTCCAATACTTGTTGCACGCATTTAATCCTCATAGTATTTGCTTACTTAATGCTGACACGGTCAGATCACCAGAATGTTGTATACAAAACCCAGGCAATAAGCGATGACTCTCTTCAATTTTACCAAGGAAGAGAACCGAGAAAATAAACTATTGTCAATCGATGAAGCGACAAAAGTTGCTAAGTTTTTTCTTTCCGGTGCATCCAATGATTTTATCAAAGTCCTTCTTTCTACGTCGAAACCACCAAACCACCGAGGTCTACTCTCCAAAAACTTGTAGCCTATAATATCGAATGATATGAGACCATGTGATATTAAGTGACCTTTTTTTAGGTTTCTAAAGGAAAAGTTTTAAGGAATGTGGTGGAGAATTTACCCACTGGAGGCTCGGCATGGGATCGGAACAAAAAACGGAACAATGAATGATTATACTGACCGTTTTAAGGAATGATAAATTTTTGCTAGGCAGAGACACTATTTTCAAGGTAGCTACTTTCTTAGCACATAATAACAAACGAAAATATTGCGCGAGGTATCACTACTTGTACCAAATACGCGCGCGCCGTTCGCTTGCTCGCTTAGTTACTGTGAATTTGACACAATGATTCCTTAATTATGTCATAAACTTGACAAAACATCGGAATTCGTCGATTGTCGTTTCTAGCAATGCTCTTTCTGTTCGCTGACGGATTAAAGCTCGGGCGTAGCTATTGATAACAGATATCGGCTGTTTTGCGACAACAATGAAATAATATATATATATAATATACAGTTTAAAGTGATTAACGATAAATTTAAAGGCTCATAGCGGTGCTATTTCGAACGATTAATCGCTTTGATTAAAAATAACTTCTACTTTATGTATATAATTCATTATATACTAATATCTTTAGCTTATTAATAATGTTAGTGCACTATTAAGTTTTATTCAATTTTAAATATGTTAACATTAATTCATTTATTTTACAAAAATGATTTTTATGGGTTTATATTAATACGTTTCTAAATGCAAACGTAAAAAACTTATATAGGTTTTTTTACTTTTGTTTATTAAAAAAATAATAAGTTATTATACATGTATATATATATATATATATATATGATTTATGATATAAACGATTTCATAATGATTACATCCGGTTTATTTTTTATAATTATTTAAAAAAAAATAATTACAAATTTAACTAATAATCTTAAAGTTTCTTCAGTTTCTGATCGTTTGTTACTTTAGTTGCGTTGTGCAACACTATATTCATCTCTTATGTCTCGTATGACAACATCAATCTGAGAATATCATCATATAATAAAGGTTTCACATCTTTGGCGAAAAGGTAGTCTAAATGATTGAATTTTTTGTAGTTCACGTAAAATTTACCAATCGGATTTGGCAGCTGTAAGTATAGTTCATGCACATCCTGTACAAAATAAATTTATAAAATTAATATTTGATTTAATTATAAATCATTACCAATTCGAATGTTATGCATAACTAACCTTCATATTTGCAAGCCAATCATTTGAGCTATAATGAAGAGATACAGGAGCTTTGATATTTTTTAAATCGTAAGATGGAGGAAACATTTTACCATATTTCTTTAGATTTCCAATGATTCCATAATCGAACTTTCGAAAATGTCCTGAAAACACATATAAATTACTTTTTATAATAGAAAAAGTTTATAGCTTCTTTAAAATGATTTAAAATGTGATCTTTGTTTTTATACATTAATCAAATTTCTTAAATTAATTATATATTAATATTTTATATTAATTTAAAATTATGCCTTAATTTTCTAACTATTTTATTAACGATAGGTACATTAACTACTTTAAGTTCATTGAAGTTTTTAAATTAAAATTAAACTATATTATCTCTAATTGGAATAAAAATTAAATAGTATTTACATTATATATTTAATAATTTTTTCTTTTATCTATTAAAATAAACTTTTTTACCTGAATTAATGAGTTGAGCATAATGAATTAATTGATTGGTACTTGCTCCAGCTGGAATGTGACTTAAAATTTCCGGAAGGTTTGCCTAGTAAACAAATATTTTTAATAATAAATTTTTTAAATAGTATTATAATAAATATAAAATTACCTGGTCTAATTGATTTGAATCAAAACCAGAAATTAAAAATAGAGAATTGACGCACAATTTTTGAGTAATTGCAGTTTCTTTGCAATATAATGATTTTATTTTTGCAAAGAATTCATTCGTAGGTTTAAATTCATGAAAACCAATCAAATTGGTAATTACCTGAAATATATTACAAAATTACAAGCATTAAGTTTCAATTAATCAAAATAAGTAGGTACTTAAAGCAATAGTTGATCTACCTGTAATGATTTTATTCTGTGCGATAAAAATTTAAAAATCGGACTAAACATTCTGGAACAATAACCAATTGGAGCAAGTGAAAACATAGCATGAATTTTGTCATTATATTGAGGTAACTCGCTTGCCATAACGAAAAAGACAGTTGTGCCTTGACTATGTCCTATATAGAAAATCTTCTCATGTCCCGTTTTTCGCAAAATACAATCAATCATGGCTGGTATATCATGAGTGCCAATTTCATGCCAACTATATAAAGTATAAACAAATTAATAGCCATCTTAGTAACGAAATTGCTGAAGGATGTTTTAAAAATCGTTTGTTTTTGTAACTCTATTAATGTTATTGATGTTTTAATTTTTTTATTTTTAACGACTTAAAGAAAAAAGTGTACCTGAATTTCCAGAAATCTGGATTATCAACTGATATGTATTTGTGTTTCCGAGAATATGTATTGCCTCTAGCATTGCCAAGCCAAACATCATAGCCAGCATCGGCAAGAATAAAAGCTAAAAATATTTAACAATATATTTATTATATAACAGTGAAAAATATAGATAATAAATTAATAAATTGTGTTTTTTAGAAATCCATATTGGTCATCATAATTTTTGTAATAAGTTTTATAGGATCAATTTATTCTCAATTAAAAAATGACATAAAAAAATCCATATAAATTTTACTAATTTTTATACAAACCAAATAAAGATAACTTTTTTGTCGTAAATTAAATATTACAAATAAAAATAAAAAACTTCTATATCAATTTTAATGCGATTTCAGATATATAAGAACACGCATACCTAATTGATATCTGCGTTTAATAAAATGAAAATTATCTAATGTATAAATTACCGAGTCCTTTTTCTCTTCCTGTCACTATCCAATCTATAGAGCTAGAAAGTAATCCATGTTGAACCAAAACAGCAGGTTTACCCTCTGGTCTAGGATTATTTTTGGTACCGGTTATTCTATGTATTTCCAGTATGTAACCATCACTTGTTTCCACTACATGAGTTTCAATTTTATATCCCTGATTTTCTACAAGTTGTGTCTAAACTCAAATAAAAATATTAATAGATCGATTAAAAAAATTAATGCCTTGAAAATAAAAATGAGATAATTCAATTTGTTGTCAATTACAGAATTTAAAAAGACTTTCTAATGGATAAGATTATTTATTTTAAAGATTGATTAAACATATCGTATTTTATATTACATTCAGTATTTAATTTTAAGTTTCTTTTCTTAGAAAAACAGTAAATATACATGTAATTATTGGCTTGTTGAGTATATTTATTTTTGGTATTTTGGATAGATTTTTATTTGGTTTATTACTAGGTAAATAATTAGTTGCTGTTAAATATAAGCTAAATTATTAAAAATACAAAACCTTATTCTGTTAAATATTCCTAAAATTATAAACAAATTTTCTATCGTATTTAGAATATGTAAAGTCACGAAGAGAAAATAAAAATAATTAAAAGCTTTTAGGATAAAACATGATTATTATTATATATTTGTATATACAATTTGTATATATATATATACATACATAACATGTTTAAATTTGAAATTGTTAAATGGTGAGATTAATTAACTCATGATTTTGAATATGTTTAATAGCTTATATAAAAAAATTCTACCACAGGTTAATTACTAATTGACACAGACTGTCATATTAAGTATAACTTTATCACGTGTATCTATAAACTCTCAAAATTATATCAAGAATGTTGAAGTACAGTTATAAAATTGCTTTCTACTATATTTTTGATGAATGCTAATATACAAATTAAAAAATTTATTTTGATCCATAGAAAATTCAGAAAATTGACTTTATGCATGTTCAACAAGATTTGTAATCAAATCTTTCAGTTAATAAAATGATAATTTGTATATCAAATAACACTTATTTGAATAGATTTACTTATTTTAATAAATATATTTTACTCAATGTTGTACAGATAATAAAATAGTCAACATCAAATTAAAAACCGCTCGTTAGAAAATAATTGAATGTATATTTTAAAACCTCAATGTTTAAACCATATTAATTTTAATTACTTTCTAATGTATTTCTTTATAATTTGTTAAATAGTCAAATACGTAATTGGTATAAAAAAAATAAATGATATACATAAAAACTATTCGATTAAATTTAATTTCTCTTCCATAATTATTTCCATAAGTATTGCTTATAGAAATATAATTTGTTTTTTTATATACTAATCAAAATATTTTGTGTTATGAAATATTTTTTTTATGAATTTTACTAGATTTTATACGACACGACAGAAGCTATTCTAAATAACCACACGTTTTAATTTATATGATTAATTTTACATACGCTAATCCAACATAACTAATCCTCATATACACGCATTCAGATAATCATATCTGTCACTCAACAACGAAATTTATTTATTTATGCGTACAGCGAATGTTTTAGAACTGCTACTTTTTTCCTAGTAAAAAGTTAACTAGTAAAAGTAGTAAAGTTTTGCATATACGCTTATTTTTACAATTATATTATATAACAAATAAAATATTTGATTAAAACTCATTATAATTATGCAACTTTTTTCTATAAAAATTGTATTTTTCATATAGAAATAATCTATATTAAAAATATATTTAAATGTATAAGTATGTTTATGTATATATATAAAATATTGAAATCTATAAGATAATTTTAATTTTAGAAGTGTATGTAAATTTTCATATAAGTTTATTATTCATCAAAAAAAAACGATAGAACATATTTTTTTTTATATACTCACCACATCAAAGCTAGAATATGTATTATTACTGGAAACATTTAACTTTGGATGTAGATCGTCTTGATTGTACAGTGTAAATTTCAATGATGATGTATTTTGTATATTTGAGCTTTCGTGTAAATTAAATTCCGCGAGCGTTGAACTCACCGAAATTGTGGAAATGCATAACTGAATTAATAATATAACTTTAGTCATTTTTACGTTGCATTAGACTATGAATTGTTAAATTGGAGCATAATGCTTTATATACATATTTTATATCTGATATTGGAAGGTAATCCAGTTTTTACATTATAATTCCTTCAAATGCTTTAATCTAATTCAATCCTTTTAATAATAGAGGATCAATTAACATCACAAACTTTTTAGACAAATACTTCTTTTCCTGGTAAAAATTACTTTTAGTAAATGAAAATACTATTTTAAATAAATGTCTATAAAATAGCTTATAAAATTTTATAAATATCTGAATTTACGAATTTATATCTTTTATTTGTTTAAAATATGCAGAAAATATAAATATAAGGAAAACTCACAGTATTTTTAATTATTCTACAAAATGTAGTAAATTAATACTTTTATTAATTTATGTAGTTGACGTATTAAATGAAAGTGTTTTATGGTATTAGTAATCATTAAATTAAATTACAATAGATATATGTAATCCATATACTTATTCTTCTATAAATAAATTAATTATATGTACTTGATACAGTTATAAGCAGGACAGTTTTTAAATAGCAGCTTTTTTAAGCAATAAATCTTTCTGAGTTATTTGAATACCGTTTTCTACAACTATTACTACAAACAGCATTTTTTAAATTAAATTTTAAAAATTTTCTACGCGTTTGGGAAAGAATTAACTTCATGATTTAAAAGTTAATTTTATAAATTTGATAGATTTTGATTAATTTAAACTATTTTATTTAAATTTTTTTATATTCGTTTACATAACAAATTTCTTTTTGCATACATTTTGTAAAATATTATTGACATCAATACATTTACATTATATTCATTGCATTTATAAATTGGTTAAATATCACTCGTATAAGTTTTGTAAAAAAAATTAATAAATTTACATATAAAAGATTGTAACTAATAAAACGTATAGATTATTATAAGGTTTATATGTGCATATGTTAGATATTTATAACTTGATTATATTTTATCTAATAATAATTTACTTTAGTTATTTTAAATGTAATATTTATAGAACATTGTATAGAATGAATCAATTTTTCATCTTTAATTAATTACAAATTAAAGGAAAACTGAAAAATGTTGAAAATAAAAATCTCCTATGAGCTTATAAACTGTAAAAAATTAGATGAAATATTAGCCAAGTTAATGAAAAACCTTCGTGAATACTATTATAACCTTAGAATCATGTATTGTACAAACACATATTTTAAAAATAATTATTAGTTAAGAAGGAAAATAATAACACAATAAATCGATCATCAAATTCAACATTTTATTGTTTACTCATATAGCAGCTAATTCATTTAATAAAATTATCTGAGTTTTTTAAGCTTGAATAATTCTTGTACTACTTATAAAGCACGTATAGTATTTTTAACGCAGCTATCAAAGCTATCAAAGCTATATATGATAAAAATATCCTACATTGATAAATCTACTTAGAATTAGATTAATTTGTAAAAAGGTAAAGCATATACCTGGTAAATCGTGTATTTTGTCTGACGTACAGTGAACCACAACAAAAGAAATAATTTCAACATATTTATATATATATATGTTTGAACATAAATATAAAAGATCAATGCATCGTAATTTATTATAATGACTAGAGCAGTTTGATTATAAAATACAATAATTTTGTTGAACACATCCTGGTAGATCAATAATTAAATTAATGTATATTAAGCTACGTATCGATATTTTTCCATTAGTCGCATCAACGGTTCAAATATTATTTGCGGTGCTGCTCTTCCCCATAGAAAATCGTAATGATTAAACAAGTTTACAGAAATTCTTTGATGATAAACAACACTTTTTAATTTGTTTATCAATAATTCAACGTCCTGAAAATAACAAAAAATTACATAATGCGTAATTTATTTTATTTTTTATTTAAATGTAACCAAAAACTTTCTTACTTTCGTTGTAGCCAACCAATCGTTATTACTACTAAAAAAGGCAAGCGGTGCAGTGATAGCTTCTAAATTGTACGATGGAGGTATAGATGATCCATATATTTGAATATTTTTTTTACTGTCCCCGTAATTAAACGGACGGAAATTTCCTACAAATTTAAAATTTTAATGAATGATATTAATACGCTTAGTAGCGTTATAAACATTTAACTATTAATTTTAGTAAATTTAAATTGAACGCAATGTATTTTGAAGCATATTAATAATCAAATATTAAAAATTCCTTTTTTATCGCTTGTTACGTATCCTCATATATCATTGCAATTAAATTTTTGCAAAAAAAGTCTTAAATTCGATTATGTCCCTCATGTAGGATGATATTAAGTTTCATATTTAAGCGTTTGATATTTATATTTTATTTTTAATATAAACAGATAAACGTAATAAACAACTTATACTATTATGTTAGCTTAAGTCAAAATAAAACTAACCAGGGTTAATATATCCTTGTCCGTAGTGAATTAACTGTTTCCAAGATGCACCAGCTGGTATATGCCCAAGAATAACTGGGAACTTGTCCTGAAAACATAACAGAAAATTAATCATTATTTTAAGTATCATTTTATGATAACGTTAGAAATACGTAATTTGTAATAAATTTTTATACGAATTATTTAGTATTAATTGATGAATAAAAGAAGTAAAAGAATTATACATTTTCAATGTACTGCTTCTTAATTGATTAAAAAAATTATATTAATATTTAAAATTTTGAGTTCTACGTGTGTAAACATAAATATTGATTTTAAAGCATTCTTTTTAGTAAGTAAATATGTTATTATTATTAAGTAATAATGATTTTTTTTAAGCAAGTACATTGATTAATTATATTATTTTATACAGAACAATTTATTACATGTTTTCGATATAAAAGTTGAAATCTAACTAATTTAGAAAATTTCGAATAAATAAGTTATATATGAAAGCTTGTAAATATGTAATACTATCATAGGTAATTTTAAGTTTCATTTTAATTTTACAAACTATCTATGGTAATAATATCAGAAAAGTAACAGCTGCATAATTTAATAATTTTTTTAGTATATAAGAAATTTAACAGAAAATTTTCAGCAGATTATAGAAGCATAAGTTATAATTGTAATGCAAAATTTATTTATCGCATAAAAATAACTTTTTTCATAGTAAGAATGTACAATTAAAAATTCATACATATTTATTGAAGAACTCACCAGATCAATTTCGTGACTAAATCCAACTAACAGATAGAACTTGGTGCTACAAAAAACTTGCGTCGGTGCCGCACTTTGACAAAACAGTCGTGAAATGAATTTACCCCATCGAGACCGAGATCCAAGTTCTGGATAACCGAAATTCTCTCCAACCCACTACAAAAAATTTGAATATTTAGTATCACGGATGATTTTCATAGAAAACAGATGTCACTAATTGTAAAATTATCTGATGAATTTAGTTTACAGATTTTTTAAATAAGATTAAACCACCAAAATATAAAATGCAAATCAATTATAAAATGAGAAATTTTGGTAATTTAACAGACGATGTGCAAATAACTGTTTTAATCTAATCATAAAAATTATTTATCTAAATTTTTGTAGTATCTTATACACAAATATAAATAATTTTAATATCTATGTTATCGTTTCGCTTTTTTAAAAATATTTTATTACGTATTATAAAAATCATATTCATATAATTTATTTCAATCTCGAGGCATATATACAATAGACGTATTTATATTTATTACACGAATCGACTTATCAATCAAATTTACAAGTACTCCTTAAAATCTCAAAAAATTATTATTGCAAGTTTTATTTTAATTGATTAATGAAACTTTGAAAATTCGGAGGAACAATTCATAATGCTAAAACATAAATACATTCTTAATTAAAATTTCATAAAAATTCATTACATTTTAATTAAAATATGAAATTTTTATTGTATATAAATATTCATTTATTTATATATAAAAATATTAAAAAATATATAAGTGAATTATAAATTAAATGTCAAGTTTAATCTTGATCTTGTAATAGTACAACTATTAGCTAAAACATGATAGCTTTAAGTTGAATATGATAACGTAAAAAAATAACTTTCATTTTTATAGATAAAATATACTGATACTTATTACTAAATTTTATATCTGTAGATCTTAGTATTGATTCTAAAGCTACGGTAGCTTAATCATCATCTTTGAGACCCCCTTTGAGAAATTTGAAGTAGTTCACATTCTAATTTAATCGGCACGTGTTTTGTCAAAATCTTCAAATTAAATTTTATTTACCTTCTTCAATATAATGATAATTATTAATTTTCGTCGTATATCTGATTACTTTTATTTGACCTTGATCTCTAAATACAGTTATGAAATTACCGATTTGAAAATTAGAAGCCATTGAGAAAGAAAATATCAATAAAGAATGCCTTTTGCCTAAACAGATAAGTTTAGTTTGTATTTACGATGATAAGTATTTGATATATTGATAATATAAATAGTAGTAAAGTGTGAAAAATAATTCAATACCATTTTACAACTTGCACTCATTTAACGAAAAATGAATCAGTTGAAATTTAGAAAAAAATTGTTTTTTCTAATGTATATTATTGTATAGGAAATACTAATACATAATTATTGTATGTGCGTAATATCAAATTTATCTTAAAAATGAGTTTCAAATTGAAAAGAAGTTTAAAAGTACAATAGAAAAAAAAAATCATATCTATATAAAATAAATAGATGAGTAAACGTTAGTGTTTTAGTACAAAAACGAAAATTTATCTAAATACTGCATGAAAAGAAATTCGGTAATTAATATGTCTTTGTATAAATAAAAATATTTTAAAAGTAGTCAATATCAGTGAAATATACTTTTGAAAGAAGGCAATGAAGTAAAAAATACGCCAAAATGATAATAGAAGGAGAAATACCTTAATTATTACGATAGTAATTATTTAGAAGTAAATTATAGATTGAGCAGGAGTGAAGTTTAAGCAGATTGCAAAAGATAATATTCGATAAAAACGATTAAATTTTTAAACGAAGGATGCTTTAATTTTATCGAAAAAGAAAAATGCCGAAAAAAACAACAAAGAATGAGTTTTTAATAATAATTCCAACTCGTCATTTCGAGAAAAAAAAATCATTATTATTCGAATTGACAACTAGAAGTGAATTTAGCTCGCGATAATTAAATAATTTCTTCTCGACTCCTTTCGTCGATTAAGTTTTAAATAATATTATAAAAGCCAGCGTTCACTGGCAATTAATTCTTGAAAAGTTCATTCGAGAGGTATGGATGAATTTTTAGCCTCGTATTATTTAATAGATAAAATCATAAGCATGTCACGCTCATGCCAATTAACTCGGTGTCGCAACTCCTTTCGCGATTGAAAAGTACACGGAGCGCATAATTAACATAATTCGAAGACGGCGGCAGCGGCATAGAAATGCGTATTGTTCATTTTTTGCCTCGGACAGAAAGAGAGAGAGAGAGAGAGAGAGAGAGACCGATCAATCGTACTCGTAAAAACGCTCGTTTTGCTTTTCCCTTGTACGGTATGCAGGCCAACGAGGGAATCGAGAGGAGCGAGGAGCGAGAAAAAAATATTCCAGAGCCGCGCGCTCCGGATGAAAAATGGAAGGGTGGGACGCATCGGCAAATCAGCATCGGAGGAGGAGGCGAGGACGAACGACGGGCGCGTGCCTGGCTCCAGGCCGTGACCGTTTCTCTCCGGCTCTAGTCGATCTCGAGTCAATGTCAGCCGCTTTCGGGACGGGCCTCCGGCGAAGGCTCATACGGGCTATCGGCCCCGGCCGAGAGAAGGAGCGATAAGAGCCGGGGCAAGAGCGAGCGAGCGAGAGAGAGAGAGAGAGAGATGCCAGTGGGAGGGAGAGACGGATGGAGACGCACCACGCCGAAGTATGTCAGCTTGGTGAGTTGCGTAATAGGACCGCGTAGATAGCCCGTGAAGGCTGCAGGTGCGAGGCCGGTCGCGAGCGCAATCTTGCCGTTGTACTGAGGCTTCTCCGAGGCCATGACGAGGAACTGGGTCGTGCCCTGCGAGTGGCCCACGTAGAAGAGGGCGCGTCGACCCGTGGCTCCCAAGACGTAGTCGATGCTAGCCGGCAAGTCGTGAATGCCGAGCTCGTGGTAGCTGTAACAGTGCTCGAGTTAGTGCGGCCCTTTCGCGCGGATCCCTTCCGCAGGCCGGCTTTCCTCCGGGCTCGACGCGTCCCGCCAATTCCCCGGACTCCCGGCCATCGGTATCCAGGCTAACGCGACGACGGCGGCTTCTTTCTTACCGAGGATCCTGGACCCTGCCCTCGGCGAGACGCCCTTTCGTCTCTCCGAAGCCAACCCCTTTACTCCCGATCCCTATTTCCCCCCCCCCTTTCCGCGGCTCCTTGCACCCAATTGTGTACGAATGTGCCTTTGAACGAATTTAGCGCTTTAAGCAACTCTTCCGATTGGTTAATACGAGGTATGCCATAGCCGAAAGTGGGCCCGGATGTAATGCGATAGAAATTTCTATTGGGCTTTTATCATTTTTTTCAAAGTCTACAGGCATTTCTTTACGATTGCTCGTTCGCGTACTACTGTCGGATCTGAAGAGTATTTCAAATTTTCCGTAGCACTGATCGTAGATACAATGGTCGTGCAACGTGAAGCCTATCGCTTGTTAATTTTCAATTTTAAATGAAGAATAATCCAATATACGTGCTCCCTTCGTAATTTTAGATATTTTGCGTACAAAAGTCAAATCAGTTTGTTTCGTAAAATAATAGTTAATTTTATCATTATCCACGGCCAAACTAAGATGAACAATTAATTGTAAGCTTGCGTATTTTGGTTTCACATCGATGCACAACTATTACACCCAATTGTGCAAATATATGCCATCATCGCATTGAATAGTCGAACCAATGATATTTTAATTCCCATGACCGTAGAAAAATTGAAAATAATTAAAAGAACTATTTGCCTAAAATCCCAGAAGTAGCGATCGGTCGGATCCATCGTGGTGTGATTTCTTGAATAAATGTTACCTCGGTTGTTTCCAAGCCAAACATCGTATCCTATATCTGCCAGAGAATATGCTGAAACATAACTTATAGAGTTTATACCAAATTTATAGACTGATATAGTCTGATAATTTCATATTGAATTGAGTTTTTTTAATTTCATTTCTTATTAAATACTGCTTTTCATATATACGTGAACACACGCACACATAATATGCAAGTCACAAATGAGTGCGTGATAAAAAAAGGAAACCAAACGTAAAATTTTTATTTACTCATTTAAATAAATAATCAAAACATTAATTTACTTAATAACTAGTAAATTATACTTATGAATACTTTCACGTTTTCTTTTAATCGTTAGTTTTACATAGCAAAATACTATATTATTTTATGGGCTTATAAATTGCTATTAATTGCTATTAATATTTCCTTAAAAGCATCACATAATCATGAGTCAAATTGATAAACATTTTAAATCTTAGTTGTAAAGCAAATAATGCAGCAGATCAATGTATTAGATCATATGACAATGAATGACAAATGTTTCTCTAAAAGATTTGTAATCCAGTCAATCATTATTGTAATAATAACGATTACTATTCACCTATCAATTTATTTTAATACTCCTTTTTATTGTTGTTATTATTTTAGTATATCCAGATAATCTTTATAATCAAAAATATGTATATTTGTTTTTAAACTCGGAAACGCAATTATTTGTTAAAATTATTTCATTCAATGATAGATATGTTTAACAGTTTTAAAATAGAAATAAATTTTCATTGTCTCTTTGATAATTTCACTATTCCTAAAAACTGAAGGGAAAACATATTCCTCGCATATTAATGTTTTTAGTACATAAATACATTAAAGATATTGTAATATTTGTAGTAAATTTTAAAAAATGAGATCTAATAACCATTTTTCAATTTTAAATAAAGCACAAGTTTTTTCAATTCCGATCGGGAATATTTCTACTAAAAATAATACTTGTACCATTGCATTGAGTATTTACTTGAATAATTGAAATTAATAGTAAAAATATTATAATACTAATCAAAAAGAAGTCGTCACACTTTGCTAGATGTATAAATTGTTTCAAAAATATCTACTATTTAACGTGTTGCTATTTTCACAGATAATAATAATAATTTCCGTAAATTTAGTACTGTTTTCGTATACAGAAATTTTTTACAAATTCGTTGGGATGGCATTTCATTTCTAAGTTTTGTTAAGAGGATGTAATTGAGTAATGTTTAAAATAAAAAAATAAGATAAATGACACTATATTTTATCCTTTTGTAAAATATTATGACGCAAAACATGATAAAATATAATAAAAATTCCTATAATAATTAAAGGATTTTGTTAAATGGTATTCTCTAACATGGTTTCAAACTATAATTTTGTGAAATATAGAATGATTGTTTAAGTAAATTAAAAATCGTAAAGATATTTTATTATTTATTATATTATAAATGAATGAATAATGTGCTGTTTCATTAATGAATGATGACATTACTGAAATTAAGCATGCCACTCCAGATATATAAAATTTTTATATATTGTTGTTCGTACAAAGTTATTTTGTAAAATTTTAAAAGAAACGTAATGAACAGAAAATTCCTTATCTAAATACATGTATATTACTGAAATCGACGGTATCTTATTTCTCTAACATACTATGCAAAAATCTTATTTTAAACAGGTTTATTATTTAAAAAGTAATATATTTTATTCGATTTCATACTAAACGCTTAGTTATTACTCTGAACTATTACCTTACATTCACCGTAAATATTTGTGGCTAAAACGAAAATGAAGACATCGGCTCCTAAGCTACAAAATATATCAAATAGTTCTAGAAATTTAATTACTTCAGTGTTTCCTACTCGACTGTCCCATATCAATATTCATCTTTATAATTATTGTTGACGAAGAAAAAAAACTAGTTTCATTTTAATAAGTTGAAGCCCCCAATCGATTGTTTATGGAAGTGCGATTCGGTAAACAAGTGGAGCAAATGTGATAGCGACTTGGTCAATAAGTTAAATCCACGTGGTTCGCGGGTATAAATCATAAAAGCACATACACATGTGCTTAGGCCGAACACGTAACTTGTACATTCTAACCGAATGTTGCATTTAAGAAAACGCGTAAACTACTGTGTTGTGTAAATATGAACGATAGATATAGAAATTTTGAATGAGATTGTACAGGTTGCCAGGGAGTTTTGCGCAAGAAAAAGTATCGGTGCAATGCAACTGTTATTTCGAATGTAAATTCAGTCAAATTTTATGCGAATAATACATTTAAGCACGAAAATATCTTGAGCTCCATTATATGAAGATTTGTTTTGACTTGTTCAATTCTTTCCTAAGACTCTAAGCAGATTATCCTTTAGATCCTAATGTTAAATACATTGTTTGCCAATAGGGTTCAACTTCGACAAAATTTGAATTTCTATAGAAGCCCTTATTGAATTTAAAATTTAGGACTTTTTTAAACCGAGAAAGGAAGAAATCTGAAAGAAGACAATCTTTAAGGATTCGATGTTTTTTATATTTTAATTAAACAAAAAACTATATTAATATGAATCAGTATAATTCAAATATTTTAATCTAATTATTTGTATTATAATTTCATATTACTGCTTTTATAAATATAAAATTTATAAATAAAATCAATTTTATAAATATAAAAATCATCATTTTCAATGAAATTAACAAAAAATTCATACTATAACAGAGAACAAAATCACTTCAATAGTAATCTGTAATTAAAAGAATTAGCATATAACATGCTACAATGTATATATATATATATATTTTTTTTTCCTTCCTTTTATTTAATCAAAAAACTGAATTAACACCTTATTTCTTTATTCTACATTGTTATTACATCTAAATAGTACGCATTTCTAAAAAAAATTAGTTAATTCAATTTTTAATATTTTTTAACAATTAAAAATTAAAAATAATATTATTTAATAATTAATTGAATATCTTTAAAAACGCAGGCTTAGTAAATATTATATTAGTATTCACCATGAATAGCATTTTTATGACCTAAGCTGTAGAGCTATTGTAAGCTGAATTAATCCTTAGTATACATTACATTTTGCTTTAAAAATGTTGTAATCATTCTGTTTTCACATTTTTTCTAAATCTATCTTGCTGATATTTTATAACTCCTCTTTCCGTTTTACAGTAATTGATTGAAAATTATTAGGCATTTTTACACGAGGTATATATGAAGACATTACGTTGCTACTTCAAATAAATAAAAAATCGTTAAAATTAATTATAAAAAATATAATAAATTATGATTAATAGAATAATAAAAAAATAATTTTATCAATTACATTAATACGAACTAGTCTTATGTAATCTACAAAAATTAAATATTTAGAATAATTTTGTTATTGATAATTAAATTTCAATTAACTGAACCTTTTTTAAGCAAAATATTACGAAACTAATTTTTTAATTTTAATATTATCTCCTGTCTTCACGACCATTATACATTCTTCAAAAATTTTGAACTCTTTGTATTAACATAATAAATGGAGTTGTTAAGTAATTGTCGAGACTAAAATTGTAAATAAAAATATTCAAAACCTTGAATTAAGATTCTCGTTAATTTCTAAGCATAATTAGAATACTAATTTGTCATTAACAATATTTATTAAATAGTTATTCAATCGAAGATGCATTATTATTTACCTATCTGTATAATGTATAATATTTAATATGTTAATGTACATGCTGAGAATACGAAAATGTAATTTCAATGAGAAAAGTTAAAAATTCTGGGTTGTGTAATAAAAACAGATCGACGTTTTTCTCGATCCGTATCGGTAAATTGAAATCGATAATTCATGTTTTTTCATTACCTAAAGAATTTTCTGGCCCCATGAGGATCCAATCGGCCGAACTACCACCAAGGCCGTGCATGAGTAAAACAGGTGGTCGGTCAGAAAAGTAATTATCGTGATCATCACGACTAAATGGGATTCTGTGAAGACATAAAATGTATCCGTCATCGGTGATGGTGGTGTGCTCCTCGAAAGGATAGCCGTACTTCTTTATCAGCTCACCCTTGCCGATTAAAAATACTGTTATTACATAAAAAGGCATCCATGCGATACATAGAGTGAGAAGATAATACGTGTATTAAGATTTTTTCGATAGAGGCCCAAGGGACGTAATTAGAATTAACTAATATTATATCTGAATTATCCTTTAACGATCAGATATGAAGAAACATATATTATCTTCGATACTTGTACAAGATTCTTCTCGTACGAAGTAACGAAAATATTTTACTTCGATGCCGGACATTTTAACTCAAATGGCTAAATAGTGAGTTAAGCCATGTTTATTGTTCAACGACACGTTCAACGATATTAGTTGTCGCTTGCGATTTAAAAGAAGTATTTTGTAATAAATTTGACGGCTGCATTGTGGGAAAAGAAAAAAGAGCGTAGAAAAGTGGGAATAAACGGAAATTCGTCGATCCAGAGATCTTTGAAAGTCGAGCGTGCAAGAAACGCCACCGTTTCAAGGTACGTCGGGACAAGCGCGACAACCGTGTCGAAATATAATCCAACTGCGTGGCCGTGCAAGGACCTTTCAATTTACCGAGAAGAGCTCGCAAGTGTCCAGTGCCGGAAAAGTCCGTCAGTTCCGTTTCCGAGATAAGAATGCGAAGAAGTAGAATAAAAGGAAGAGGAGGAAGAAGAATAAGAAGAATAAGAAGAAGAATAGAAAGCGGCGCCTCTGCGTCTCGAAGCGCGAAGCCGAGGTGCAGGGGCCAGAGCCGAACATGAGCCGTGCGCACTTACGGTCTTGAGCTCGATGTCCGGGTTGGGGTCGAGCTTGGCCAGGACCGTCGCCAGGAGCAGCGCCGCGACGGCGCAGCAGCTTCGCATGACGTTGGCCGGCTGCGTCGGCAGGCTCTCGCCACGGGTTCGCTCTCGGGTGCTCTCGGACGGCGGGGCCGCGGGCGCACGACGATAATCGAGGAGCGACGCGGTCGGATGCAATAAAGCGCAGCCGAGTCGGTGCACCGGCTCTTATATGCACATTACAACGGCCGGCGCTCCTCGCCTGTCCTGCCTCAGCCTCAGCCAGGCGTCGCGCGCCGCTCGGACTTTCCTTTTTTTTCTTCTTCTTCTTCTCGCTGTTCTCTCTCGCTTCTGATTTCGCGCCAACCTCCGCTCGGACTCCCTTCCCTCTGATCTGCGGCCGACCCTTTTGTCTCCTCTCGGCGCGTCCCTCTTCCGCGGCCGCTAATGCGATATCGCTGTAAATCACCAAGATTTGTGTTAGGATTCGCCGAATGAGAAGCCTCGCGGACGTAAAACTAATCACGAGTGCCAATTGCCATTTTCGCTATTTCGGCAATACCGAGCGGCCGCGATATTGAAAGGAATTCCTCATTACTTTTTACCGCGAACATTGCCAAGCCAATCAGCGAGACAATTAGCGAGATGATCCGAGGCTTCAAAAGCCGCATTTGAATTGGTCATTACTTAGAAGCAGAATAATAATGCGAGTGTTGAATATACTTACAATAAGCTTACGCCCGATCCACGTGTATTTTAATCCCCTAACTACACCTCAAATTCTATTAATCTTTACTGAGTGTACCAATGTTTCTGCATTTATTCACTTGTATTTTATATTTGTGCAAGAAATTTTTAATCAATTTTAACAAAAAATCGACGATAGTTTTTTATCAGTCTTATTTATTGAACAATTTTTTTCGAGAAATTAACACGTACAATATAGTAAATATACATTATTTGACAATGTAGTTCAACGCTTATAATAATACAAAATCTATATTATTATTACTACATTATATGCATTATATACATTATAGTATATACTTTCTACGTCTGCGTATTTATAATAATTAATAATATATTAAAAATAATATTTATAGATTATTATAATTACGAATCGAATTATAAAAAAATAATACTTTAAAGTAAGTTTAATACTGTTACGATGATATACTAAATCTTATATTGTAAAATATACTCTTTTTAGCTAAAAATACAATAGAAAAAACTTGAATAAGTCAAACATTAAGATTCTATCGTAAAATGCAAATGTGTAAGTAAAAAAACATTTTGAAAAATTCATTTAACGATGAATAAGTAGCCATATTTCTTAATATCCTTTTCCCTCATCTAATCGTTACAGTGACCATCATATACTGGTTTAGTAAATTTAATGCTTTAGTGTATAAAATTTCTATTAATTATACTATGAAACCCACAATTTGTATACTTCAATAAAAATAATGAATCTAAATTAAAAAAACGGTGCAAAAAACATATTTAACATAAAAACATATTTATTAAAAATTCAATAAAATGTATTTAATGTTAAAAATATATTTACTATATCAAAACAAAAAAATTTCATTTTTTTAATTTTAATAATTGTTTTTTAATAATTTGATTTATCTTTAGGTATAATTTTTATTAATATTTTCATTTATTGCAATAAAACTATTATATTTACTATATAACCAAAGCAATACTAATTAAAGCAGCTAAACACAAAATCCTTTATGGAAAATTATACTTCGTTGTACAATTAAGTTAGTACTAAGAATGATATTTTAAATATGTCCAACAAAAAATTATTATTAAATGAAGAATACAATCACTTGTTTTACAACCTAAAGATTGATAAATAATATTTTCGTTCAAATAAAAACTTAAATGTACGTATTTTAATAAAAAATTACAAAAAGATTATGGCTTGTAGCCGATACTTATTCTTCACGTTTAATTACACTTAAAGTAAGATAAATAATTCCATTACATTACAATAGGCAATACACTCAACCTTTATTTGAAGTAAATTTTAAAACCTAGTAAATAATTACTTGATATTGTATCAGCAAAAAGATTGATGCTTTTGATTGGTATATTAAATTTTAGTTAGTAATTAGTTCTTGGTTTGTATAAATTTCCATTTTAATATGAAAAGATATTTAGTACAATCCTTCAAAGTCTGTTCTGGGAGAGACGTATAATGACTACAATATTGTAACAATGCAACCCACCCGTAAACAATAAAATTACTTTTAAAGAAAATATAATCTAAATAGCCAATTTCATTGTTTGGCATATTCACATTAATATAGCCATCTTAACAAAATTAATTCTCTCAGTTTAGCTAGATATTACCCATAAATTGTTTTATGTTTTATTGAGAAATGCAGATGTATAAGATTGGTAGTGTAAAGCAATATTTGAAACGCATCAATATATATCAAAAATTACAAATTGTTTTTTGTATTAAATCGATACTTTTATTATTAATAAATTGGCTATTTTTTTTAATGTAACCACTATTTTGGAAAAAAACACAAAAGTTGTTTTATTACATTATAACCCCTAAAAATGATTTTGAAAATAGAAAACAAAAGATATTCGCTTCATGCGTGAAAAATTTCGAATTATAACACAATCCATTAATTATGAAATTGATTGAAAGTTGATCTACTTTATGTATGTGTGTGTATATATATATATTTAGTAATTTAATACTACTCTTGTTCACGAAATTTAAAAGTTTAGAACTTTTGTACAATCAGAATTGCACTCGCTCTTGTACATTAAGATGATTTGAACCATCTGATACATTCTTAATACAATAGCTTATACATTGAAGGTACACTTTCAATACATAATTCACTCAAACAAGGTCGATGCCTCCGGTTTCCTCCTTATTGGTTAACTTCGAAAGTGCACAAGGTCGATTGCTTAATCTGCTACTATAATGTACGGTAATAAACATTGAAATTATTTATTATACTAAATGTTGATGAATAACAACCATTTAGAGACAATTACGTTTAGCTCACACCAATTAATTTTATTATTTTCTTAGTTGCCTGTGATGTGGAATAACTCTAAGTACTTTTAAAGCAAAACTAGGCTATTTTTTATATCTAAATATATATATATATCTTATATTAGTATTTTAACAACTAATTTAAGACTGTTCTAAATTTTCTAAATAAATGGTATTATACTTGTGTCTTGTACCAATCTGCTGAAAAAACTTTGAGCTACAAAATTCATTTTAAAAAGGAAGATTTTAAGTTTAATTACTACTGATTTGACCGGTATTATGATAAAAATTTATTTAACGTGAAAATTGATAATAGGATAAATAAAAAGCAATCGTTTTAACAAATCACTTTAAAAGTATCATAATTAAAAAATTCTCAATTTCTTTATTTATAACGTATATAACAAAAATGTAGTTTAAGAAATAAAAAAATACCCATAAGACTAATAAAAAAGTTTAAGAAAACCCGTTAAACATATTACGTAAAAATAAATTTATAATGCATTTTCATTAATTATATAGTTTTGAAAATTTTTTTAAATACATGACATAATACATCTGTCATATCTAATATAGTAATTATTATCAGTAAACACACTGAAATAATAAGTAAACATTATTTGAAATGTTGCGTATTCAGAATGTTATATATTCAGAAAAATATCTAGGTTAAATGATAGCGAAATCAATTTAGTCTAGATTTTACATTCCCTTTAATAATCCAGTTACATCCCGCATATTAAAAAATGATTGTTTTAGAAATAATATTTATTAGTTTTAAGATGTATCATCAACGAGAAAAAAGTAAATTTAAAAAGATGCATAAAATGTTAAATTTTATTGTTTAATTCTTTTAATTTAATGACTATTACAAAAAAAATTAATGAAATTCCTTATAATATCTTATTATAATGCAATAAATTATAATCATTTCCAAAAGTTTAAATATCGCTACATAACGTAAAGCTCTTTATCGCGTTGTAATAATATAAAAATATTAATATATGCTGGTTATAAAAATTTAGAACATTGATTATTTATTTTTATACAATATCATTTTGAATTATTGTAAAATTTTCTTTAACCTCAATACATTTTAAATGATAAATTGACTCATGAAATATAATCTATTTCTTAAAAAAAAATTCATTTTAACAATCTGTTTTAAAAAAACTAAGTTTTCTTATAACAACATTAATTGCATTAATATAAATTTATAAGAATAATTTTTCAAAACTCTATTTAAAACAAATATAAAACAATTTTAGAGTATAGATGCTAATAAAAATGCTCAATTAAAAAGTGTGAATAAATAGAAAAATTTTAATTTGAAGACTTGATTCGGAAATATAAAGGGAACTAGTGATATTGATCATAAATCTTTATGAATGTATGAATAAAATTTATATTCAATACATTAACACTTGTTTTTGCAAGTTATTTAATTATTTGTATTCATCAATAGCTTAAGCCCTGTATAAATTTTCATTCAATGCAATATTCGAGGAATGTATTCAACTTAAAAAAATAGAAATTTATATTGAAATTTAATCGAAATTTTGAAAACTGTATAATTTTTTATCAGCATTCATTAAATATAAAAAAAAATAAGCTCAAGAATCATTTAAAAGTATTTTTTATGTTCATTGATTTTCGAATTGAGTTTTACAATGTATAATTAATTTTATAAATTTCTAATTAAATTTTAGTAAATATGTATATTAATAACTTCATAAAATAGTTATAAAAAAATTAACAGTTTTAAAAAACTACAAAAATGTTTTTTTATATTATCTATTTGAAAAAATTATAAAGGTTTATATAATATCCTTTCAATGAATTTTTTATTTGTATATTTAATTGCCCACTGAATGAAAAAATACTTAAAATAAGAGAAACATCAATAATTGTAATATTGCTTTATAATTGAAAAGTTTGCGAAGTAATTTTTTTTTTAATTCTTTTAAATTAATTTTATGATCTTCAAAAAGTTTTTACCAAATGTTTTGACTCTCAGTTTTTAAAGATTACTAACAATTAATTAAAAAAATTTAATTCTATTGAGTCCTTAATTTCCTAGAATATAATCGAATGCGTAATTGTAGAATGTGAAATATATTAAAAAAATAGAAGAGTGGATACTAATGATAATTTACTTTTTTTTTATTTCCGTTTTCATTTTTACGTAATAAACAAGTACATGTATCTGCATATATATATAATATTTATTTTATTTATAAAATAAATTATTATACCTAAAAAATTACATTAATTTTAGAAATAATTAAAAATTTATAAATTGTCAGGACTGATGTATATACTACGGTACAATATACATCTTATTAAAAAAATCTGTTCATAACTGTTTTGTAGTGAATTTTGTGTAGCTTATGTATTTTCATATTTAATAAAATATAGCAATATAAACAAAATAAATTCAATATTTCACTAAGGTATACTTGAATAAAGGACTATTTAATGTTTGAAATATGTTTATGTTTGTACAATTGATAAGTGTATCTATAAATGGTAACATAAATATTATGTACGTACGTATGCATATAAATATTTATACGCATATATAAACATTTACAATATTTTTTAAATTATATAAGTTGGTTTTTCTTATTATTTGAAAAAAAATGGAAATTTTTAATTTTAATATTTAAATTTTGCTTTACGATAATAACAAATAAAAATTTTATACTATTTAAAATAAAAATTAGCTTTTATATTCATTTTTTATAATTTAATTTTATTTATCAAGATTTTATTGAAATTTTTTTTTAAAGAATTTATATTCAAGTCTTGAAAGTTTAGTAAAAAAAATTTTTTGTGTATTTAAAAAAAAATTAATAAAATACTACAGCCTTACAATTTGTCTTTTCGTCAATTATTTTTTAAAAAAGGTAATTTAAAAAAAAATTTCATACATACAAAAAATAACTTATTATTGACATTTAATACTTATAAATAAACTTTGTATTTGGCTCATCTTGGTTAAAAATTCTTATTAAATACTAAAAACAGTAAAACTATAAATTTCGTGCTACGCATGGTGTCAAATCTAGACTTTGACCTTTAACAAAGTGAAGTACTTCACCGCAACTGACTTAGTATAGACAAATTACTTGTTAGGATCATAAATCCTAGATAAGTAGATTTATATAATTCAATGGTTTTCAAATAAAAATCGGACTATTTTACACTGTTATGGTGGTTGGCGCCAGCTTCGTATGCTCTATTGCCTCTTTGAGCGTAGGCTCGCTAGTATAACCGTCGTTACGAAATAGTTCAAGCATATTTATCGCATCCTGATATAGAACCTTCTTCGCAAAATTGGAAAGGACAAAATCGAGATGGCTAAATCGTTCGTGTTGAATCTCTCGAATTTCGGCGTTCGGTAACCTCGACAGCAGGGCCAAAACGTCCTGTGAACGATTTATGAAACGCTTAATAAGCATAAGGATTCAAATGATCTCATAATTTGTTAAGTTATCTAAGCAAACAACATATTTTAAAAAATTCTGAATTAATTTCAGAGCTTAAGACAAGTTTTTCAAATAAAAAATACATCCTTGACGATTCAAACAATTGATATCATAATGTATGCTAAAATATTCACTAATCATTGTTATTAATTATAATAAGAAATTATAATAAATAATTTCATTTCAAATTTATAAAATTAGAACAATCAGAAGTACGACAAAAAATATATTGCTTACAAAACTTTTTTATTAGAATTAATTTTCAATCTAAACACTAATATATTGAATACTATTCAAAGTTGAAAGAAATTAAATAGAAATGGCTTTTATTTTATATATATTATTATTGTACTTCATTTGACATTGAACTAGTTGTGTTTAATATTTATCTAGTAATTTGATAAATTTTTAGATCAACGTTATAAAAGAATAGAAATAAATAATAACACATTTTGCAAATACAGATTTAAAAAATACTAATGAATTCACACTTCTATAAAACTTCATGATTATTATTTTGTCATTCAATTGTATTATTTTTTTATAATTGAATTATTTCAATCCAACTATTGATAGAACACTTTAATAACTAACATATAATTTCTGTTTGTTAAAATTTTTTGAATTTTTAATCATAAGCTAGCGTAAGCATATATTGATTCTTAAAAGAATGTGAAAAAAAACTGAATTCAGAAAAACCGGTTTTTATACCTCTTTTGTCGTATATGCATCATTCATTCCGTAATATAAAACAGTTGGAACCGTTATCCTTTCTATAGGATATTCAGGAGGTGTCACATTTTTGTAATAAATATAATTTATATTTGGTCCATAATCATATTGACGAAACTTTCCTGAAAATAAAATTTCTTTTATAATTGACATATATGTGTTTACACATTTAATTTAATGCTAAAAGTCATTATTGTTATCGGCTATTTAAAATTGTCCTGTTTTCAATATCAAATCATTTTTCTGGTATTGAATTTGTATTATATAGAAGAGATAGGTGAATTTGCAAATACTTTTAATACATTGTATTTAATTTTTTAATTTTTATGTATTTAATTTTATATATAATTTGTTATAGTCCATACAATAATCTAAGCTTTTTTCTTTCTTATTTAATTTAAGCTAATAACTTTATTAATATATTTTCAAATATAAATAAAAAAATAATTATTATAATAATAATTAAAAATTTTATCGTAAAGTTTGCCTTTTTCTACTTATATCCATAAAGACGCGAAAGTATTATTATAATGTAATGAGTATATTGTAGAAAAGAATATTTCACTTTAATAAAATTATGTCAATTACCACTGAGCATATTTTGCCTATAATGTAGAATCGTATCAACTGAAGTTCCTTGTGGATAGTGATGCATCATTTTAGCGAGGATATCCTTAAAAATAGATATTGATAGTTGTATTAATTGCAATCTGTTGAATGTTATTAAAAAATTAACGATTCTTTACTTGCCTCGTCAAATGCATCGAACTGGCCAGATCTCAACAACCCAGCCATATTGAAAACAAATTTTTGACACAACAATTCAATATGAGGCGCCTGACAAAATGTTGTGTATATTCCAATTAAGTTAGGATTTCGAGGTAAAATTTCGTTAACTCCTAATGTTTTAAATGTTTTCTGAAATCCAATACTTGAAGTATAAGTACTAGTAAGTAATTATAAATTTAAAGAAAAAATGTAGAATTTTTAATATTAACACATATTATAATTACTTTTTATTTTATTTATTAAGTAATATAAAGAAATAATATAATACTTTTATTTCACATTTTTTAAGATAAAGAAATACTTCCTTGTTGCAAAAAAAATATATAAATACAACCATATTCTTGTAAAGTAATATCTTATTCATTTTGGCAGAATAAGAGTTATTCATAAAGATATATATATATATACTCTAAAATAAAATTTTTAGAAGCTACAGGTAGCTATCATTACTAGTAATAACTAGTAATTACAAGTAAGTAAAGTTTAATTATGCAAATACAACTATACATGTAAATTGTGAAAAATATTTAAAGAAAGGTTGATGACTTCCATTGAAGATTTGAAAAAATTTATAAGCTGACAATCACAGTAGTGAAAATTTATATATTAAATTGATTTAAATAGTTAGGATATAATTTCAATAGCATAATGTCAAAAATATATATTTAATCAATTTATATATTTTCATATTACTTAAAAAAATATTAAGCATATTTTTAATTCTCCTATTGAAGGTCCTTTATGTGTGAAGACCTTTATGTGCTATCATAAAATGTATGTTCTCTGTAAGTTAAACTTGTTTTTCTCAAAAAAATAATAACATTAATTCTACATTCAAGCATATAATTATTTAAAGTGGATTTATCCATGTATCAAGAAATTCTATTATAAGAAAAAATTTACAAAATATAGATTGAAGTGTTTATAGTATTATTACAGTATAATTTAGCATGAAAGATAAGGATCCCCTGCAAATATGCACTACCACACTACTAATTTATATGAAAGGTGTTAAATGGTGATAAGAAGCTACTTATTATATTGAAGCTGTACATTGAGGTGTCCTACCTGAAGCTGTTTACCGTAGCGCACAAAAATTGTACTAAGTGGTCCGGGTAGGATGTGCGTAAAAATTGAAATGGGCGCAAAAAAAAGCATTCCATTCACTTTGTCATTGTACTCTGGCTTCAAGGAGAGTAATACTAGACTCATTGTCGACCCCATAGAATGTCCAATTATTGATATTTTTTTTTGCCCCGTGATACTCAAAATATTATCAATGGATGATGCTGTGTCAAATAATCCTGATTCGTGCCAGCTTAAACATAAATTGAAAAAAGAAACAAGAGACTTTTAGGAATTTCTTTATTCTCCTATTTACTCCTTTTAGGAATTATTTTTAAAATACTTTAAAAATACAAGGACTACACGTAAATACTATGAAAGTATATACGTAGATTATTTATATGTAAGAATCGTAGCAATTAGCTGCTTTCAGAAGTACTTGAATGCTCAATTCGTGACTTTTCTATGTTCTTATTTATTACATTTTCTTAATTTCAATTCCCATTGCAATATTTTTCGAAACTGCTAAATATTCAAGTAGAATTTGATGTAAAAAATGTTTTTATTGTATTGCTTATAAAGAAATAAATTAATATAATAAACCAATATTTATCAAAGCAAAATCTATGTAATTACCCAACCAATGTTACTATAATTTCAATTATTTAAAAAATGTATTTTTTGCATGGTATTTTATTCTTATATCAAATATTAATTTACGTTCTATAAAATAAATTTATCTTTAATAAAGTTCTTTGATTAATTTTTTTTAAGAGAAACGGCAAATTCTTCAGTATTTTACAATTATCATAATAATATTGAGGAAGTTATTCCTGATACTCGTGAAGTTTACTGTAACAATACCTGAAGCGCCAAAATTTATCCTCTTTCGGTTTCAAGCTCTTGTGTCGACGCGCATAGAAATTTCCCCTCATATTCATGAACCATACATCATAACCACCGTCGACCAGCATGTAAGCTAAACAAAAATTCGATTGAAATAAGAATGTACTTTCAAAACCTAAATTATCATTTACATATGAGACGAAGAGTAATTTACCCAAGTCGTCGTTCGGCCCGCGGAGTACCCACACATCGGAAGCGGCCAGGAGTCCATGAATAAAAAGAACCACGGGCTTATTCGGACCTGCGGGAAATTTTGGACCACCGGATATGCGATGAAGCTTCAAGATGTAGCCATCTTCCGTTGATATCTCATGTTCCTCAGCTTGATAACCCGTGGGTCTTACTAAATCGATCTAAAATTACCTTTCAGATATTATGCGAGCAGGTAAGAAATATTTACATGAGTAATATACGAACAGTCTGTACTTATAAATTTGTACTTATTTTCACCGAAAGGGATTATATTTAAATTTAATCGTTAAAACATTTAACTGTTTTGGTCGATTTTAAAATTATTTATTTAAGTTCTCTTATTTATTGTTACATTTCATGTTATAAACATATTTGTAAGCCAAATACGTAATAAATACTTTTAAAACATGTTCAGATTTATAAATTGTAAAAGAATTAAAGTTTGTTTTTATGTAAGTAATTTAAATTAATTTAAATTAAATTAAACATTATGTATTTCAAATAAGAAAGATTAAAAAAATTGTCTAGTATAGATATTTAATAATATGTTTTTTTTATGCATTAAATATATGTAAAATTTGATAATGTTTTTTCATAGAATGAATTAAATATAAAATATTTAATTATATATATACATGTGTAAACTACTTTAGACTTTTAATTGAAATTTATAAAAATTTCATAAAATTAGTGGCTTAAGAACGGAAAAATTGGATTTTAATTTATCGTTTGACTGATTCATATTTCATAGTTTTTACTTGTGATAAAAATTTTATACATTTTTGTATCCTCTTTAAATTATAATTTTTATTATTAAGTACTATTTTTCGTAAAATATTCTTCTAATAATTTCTTTTGAATTTATAATACTTAACGATTTCCATATTTCAACAGTAATTATTCGTAATTAAGTGATTTACGAAGTAATCTTATTTGAGATGCTTTATCTTATCCATACATCAATAGTTACGATATAATACTAATAGTAAACAGCACCATAAAAAAATCATAGAGACCCGTATTACGACATTCTTGAATGTTTTTATTATGTTCATAAGAAAGCAGCATAACACCGCATAACGTCACTAAATATATCTGTATGTAAATTGCTTCAAAAATTTAATGTAAATATAAGTTTGTATCACGCTGATTCGAATTATAATTTCACTGTAATTATATACAGATTTTTTTAACTTCAATTTTTAAAATCTTCAACATGATTAAATGATTCATTTATAATTTTAAAGTACACTGTACGAAAATTTATCAATAGAAAAGTATTATACCTGCATACCTAAACCTTTGTATTTTATAAACATTTTTAAGGCATTCCTGTATTTGTATAATAAAACCTTTTATATGTAAAAACTAAACTAAAATGAAAGCTGAATTTTATAATCGTCTTTAATCAGTGCATTTATATGGAAATATTTCAAACATCAATAGCTTGCATTCATATATTGTAACCTTAATGTTACAGTTTTATACAAATTATATGTACGATATCATTAATGAATACAATTTTTAATTTAGAAAGTTTTATGTTTAAATAGAATTTTTATACCTCATGAAATTTTAAGACATGTTCTGTAAGATAAGCCTTATTTTAGTAGAATAAATGAATTTCAATAATGTAATTAAAAATTTTACCCAAAGGTTGATATTCGCTAGTTAATATACTGTTGCATTAGTTAAAACTAAGCAAGTGGTTCATTTTTAACGTTTTCGTGAGATTTTAAACTATTGATTTTAACCGTAGATTATATTCGTATTAAAAAAATAAATAAATTTATGAATTAAATCAAAATAATTTAATGAAAAAATATATAAGATTTATATCATTCATTATTATACTTACGTATATTAAAAAAAATGAAAGATTTTTTAAATTTAATAAGTATTATTTGTAAATAATACAGTAACAGTCATTAAATAGTCTGTAATTGTGCAACACAATTGATTAATAACCAATACCCAACAATTTTATACTAGAAATATTTTTATAAAATAAATTTAATTTCAATGATGAAAAAAATATAAAAAAGCTTCCATCAATAAATTGAAACGTTAATATACACGCAGAAATAGCACAAGCAGGAAATTGCAAAATGATAATGCTAATACATAATGTACATCAAGTTTATACCTTAGCCACTTTCAATTTCATAATACATTAACCAAAATTGATTGCCCCACATTCGTAGCCTTATCGAATATGATGTTTTGGTTTGTATTACAGTAATCTTAAAAGCTATTCCTAATTATTTAATTAATGTAATTTATCTAATTAGTATGTTTTGCAAGATAGAATAAATATTTCAAAAACTAGAAATTGAATTTGAATTTGATGCAACTTAAACAGTGTTTACAGCCTCCATGCTTCCTTTTAACCTCTTTCTCATGCTACTTATCATAACTACATTTTTTTATTTCAATGATAAAAATAAATATATAAAACAAAATTAATGTTTTTATTTGAATGATTTGGATAATACATACGAGTTTTAGTATAAAAACTTTTTGGTTTCATTCATTTTTAAATCAGGAAATCAGGACACACTTATAAAATGAAGATATTTTACATGTTTTCTCATAGTTTTCGTTGTTAAAAAATGCTTTCGTTTACTTTCGCTAAGGAATTAAAGTGGAAAGTTGAAGTCCCACTTTTAATTTTATACGTAAAAAATTTAACCTTTTCTACAATATTAATAGTAAAAAAATTACATTGTAGACGAAAAAACATTGGCAATACAATTTATGTTATATTTGCTCAAACTTCTTTTATATAAATAATGCAAACTTCGTATTCAATCGTTTACATATAATAATAGTAAATATCGGTTAGTGAAATATCAGACAATTTACAAAATTTAAAAACGCTAAAAATATAAGATCGTAGGGAGAAAAATACAATATTAATAAGTGTCATTATTAATTTATTTAGATCCAGTTTTCAATGCGATGCATATTTAAAAAACAGTATTCGCTACCTCAACGCTTGTACATACAATTTTATATTTAAATTATTGTGAATCGTTTTGCTTAAAAAATAATCTAATTTGATACGCATCAGTCATAGATATTTTGGTATTAGTATTCGAGTAATTAACATGTATTAAATAATAAAAATAATTATATCATTTGATAAAAATTAACAAAAAATTAATACGTTATTTACCATAATGAATATATTATTTTGCTAACAATGGAATCATGATGATTATTGATTTATTTATGGTATATGATAATAGGTCACTGTCACTTTCTTTTGTTCTGAAATAGAATAATTGAGTATTCAAATGATTTGAATAACTAAAATCTGGTAAGAAATGGTTCAAGAAGTTTTTTTATAACATTGAAAATTACATTTTATATTGCAATCGATCCCCGCAACTCACATTATCAAAACTGTACCAATACTACTTATTCAATTCAGAGCACAAATCGTATTGCTGTCATAGTGTATAAAATATCTTAACTCGGTCATTGGCTGACACGTAACTTTACAAAGCCGGTCGAGGAAGAGGGCAACATCAGTGGATAGGTGCTTAGGGAGAAAAGCAATCGAGTTTGAATGTCATCGCGTAGCTGAGAGCTCGCGGTCGGAGTGGGCAGGACTCGGCGAACGAGGAGGAAGGAAGAAAAGAGGCAGAAGAAAGGAATAAAGCGCGCGAGGAGCCGAGTCGTGTGTCGCATACTCACAAAGGTTTCGGCACCGGGAGGCTGGCGCTTAGCCTCCTGCATTTGCCACTGGACGAAATGCCGCCTAGCCCTGGGAAGGATGGCGGCGGTGCCGTAGGGCCGGAGCCCGTAAGCCGGGAGCAGCAGGGCAAGCCCGGCATCGAGGAGACACGCGAGGAGCAGGAGGGCCGGAACTCGGAGCCTGGGCATCTCGTTCGCGGAGCCTGCGGCGGTGCTAAAGGGTGAATCGGCAATGAGCGACTAGAGCCGCCGGCCCATGGGTCCGCCTCTTCCTCCGGAATCCCTGGGACCCTGGAGCCGGTAATCGGGCTAAGCTTCTCTCTACATTCGTGAGCGCGCGCCCGCGCGTTTACTACTTCTGCCGATTGCTCCGCTCGATCGGCTATCGATATATGTACTCCTTCCCAACGCAGCGCCTAAAAAATTCGTGCGTATGTGTGCTTATAAATAGCGATTCAACGCCGCAACGACTTCCTGATTCTTTTCTCGCTTAGAGCCAATGACTACTCTGCTTCTCTCTCTATCTCTCTCTCTCTCTCTCTCTCTCTCTCTCTCTCTCTCTTTACTTCTCGTCATTGTCCTCGCTTCGCCGCTGCGGATGCCGATGCCTCTATCCCTTCTTCCATCGCTTTCATAATATCGGCGCTCAATCTTATCTGCGGTCCTACCCTCGGATCCTCCCTTTTCACCTCCCGCAAGTCGCAGGGGCGTCCCCCTGACTCGTCCCGCCGCTGCCCAAGATATCGACGGCGCGGTAGGCGAATGCCAAGGTGATCCTCGAGCGCGGCTACGATCGAGTGGCGCGCGGGGTCCGAACTACCGACTGATAAAGACAATCAATGTCAGGCCGAAACGCACGCGAGACTAACGAAATGCGAAGGATGTCCCACGGAGGCCAATGCTCTGAGCCATGGAACAATCGAACAATAAGGCGCGCTCTGATTTCTGCAGCCGTAGCTCGACGCCGAGTACACTTCCTCCTCCCCCGACCTTTTGCATTTACAATGAATTACAATCGAGTCGCCGATTGATGGCTCGATGTAATCGTGAATCACGGAGAATTCATTTGAGGCCGCCTTGTATCGAGCAGCCTATCAGTTAGTCATCTGTTTTCTTTGGCAGAATGATCCGATTTTTCTCTCGTTACTCTACCCAATAGAGAACGTCTCACGCGAATAGCATAACGCGGAAACCCGAGATCAAAACACCTTTTAATTTATGTCTTACAGAAAAATAACTATCCTAGTCTCGAGACCTATTATTCGTCAACAGATTTGTTATTGCCTCGTTAAGACATCGAAGGAGCGATATAAAAAAGAAGACATGATTTTATAAAGTCACTCTAGATGCAATGCAATTAATACTTTATGCAAATAATAATGCATGCAAAATAATAATTTTTTGTCGTAAATTGCCTACATGCCATTATTCATGTAACTCAGTGGCTTATAATAATAACGAGCTTTAGGCTAAATTGTTCACTACGTATTTAAAAGCTGAATAAAGGTACCATTTCGGAATAACCCAGCATGATTACCAAAAAAAGGCAAATTTTATTACCGGTAATTTATAATCATTTTATCTCAAATCCCATCAAGATTCAAAATGTACTCGGTACAATTTCTTGATTAATTAATGAATCATTACTTTGAAGTAAAGCGAGTTAGACACAGACTTAACGCTCAAGTCTTTCTTACTTTAAATAATTCGTAATGATAATTATTAATGACATTTGCAACTGGCTGCTCGTTAAAAACACTTCCTCGTACGTAAATAAATATACAACAAAATAAAAAGCGATAAGAAATCAAAGCCGCTCGAGCTGAAGACGAGAATTCTGGATAACGAGTCGGACGAAACGACACATTGGCATCTCGCTGACGCAGCCGAGGAAGTGCCGAAAGTATCGGTCATCCGATTTTCCTCGTATACCCTCTTAAGTGTCCAAAGGCTAAGCGTGGCATTCCCGAGTTGGCTTTCGTTCGGCGCCGTTGTTCTCTATTCCCGCTGGAGTAGAAGCTACTGCAGATCGTGGCAGTGGCGCCAGTCGAGAAACGCGCTCGGGAATTTGGGTCAGGATGGTTAACTGGGTTAACGGCTCGTAGCAGTTGTCGTTGTTCTGCTCGCGAGCGTGTAATCGTCGGCTTTGATTCGCCGCCACCTCTTGCTCCTTCATCTCTTTTCGGAGATTGGATGGATCGGAGGTACGCCTACGCTGCTCCTCGGTTCCGCTACCGCCCGCTTCGCACGATCGAAGAGAGTAAATTTATTCGCGGTGCTAGATTAAGTCGGTGCCACGGCACGGCAGCGGCTTTGAGTTGCCTTTGTAACGAAAGGCAATCGGCTATTGCGATCCCCGGATTTGCTACACAGGTTTTCGCACCTACATGACGCGTATGTAGATTAACGAATTGACTCAGCAGTACGTGTCCCAACTCTCTTATCGGTTTCGAATAATTTCATCTATCGCATTTGGTAATTTGGCATAAAACGCAGTCGTGCAGCTCAACTATGCATTAGAAACTCGCAGCTAATATTGCGAGAGCTGCTGCTGCTGCTGCGCTTTTCGAATTTACCTCTTAATTAAACGCTCTACGACGCTTTTAAATAATGGCATTCTAAATACGGTGGTTCTAACGTCCCTATGCATTGAGCCGATGATTATCGAAAATCGGGGCACTACTGATCGATCCGGCGATCGATAATCCATGCGCGTAATTAAGCTACAATTAAGATAAGCGTAAGCGAACTCGTTGATGGGAAACTCACGGCAGGGAACATCGTACGTGCGCTCAGCTGTCAGGTCCGAAAATAACGATCACACATAGAAGCGACAAAGTATTCCGCACTCACGCGAAACGTCAATGCCGCGGCTCGACCTTGAAAACATCCAAAATACCAATAACGAAAAAGAAACAACATTCCTTCCGCCATACATCATTCCACGCGTAAAAGACCGCGACGTTTGCCGAAGGTCAAAGCCGTACTGAGCCGCGAAAATTTTCGTTCACGTCGCCCGAGCGCGACTTGTAAGACTCTCCTTTCGGTCCCCGCCGCCGCCGCAGCCGCGGTCGCCCCTGTCCGAATTACGTCCTCCGTCCCTCCCTCCCTCTCGTCGCCGGCCCGCCCGGGAGGCACAGGAGGAAGGCACGTAGGAGGAGCCGAGCCCGGAGGAAGCCGAGAGGCGAACGAGGAGGAAGGAAAGCGCGTGAAGGTGCGCACGAGAGCGGCTCCGAGTGTAGGGACCTCAGAGTTAGCGGTTCGCGAGCCCCGCGACGCAGCCACGCAACTACGGCCATCGGCACTCGTCGGCTCATTAGCATAATTCATTTTCGACGACCGGCGCTCAGGAGTCAACGAGCTCGTTGACTCGGGCGCGCGCGCTTACGCTTGCGCCTCCCGTTCGAGTCTTCCGATCCGCGTCTTACGTCGCCTTTGCCCTCGGCCTTGCGCCTCGTGCGTGAGCTGCCCGAGCAAATTAGGATCGTCGTCTTCGCAAGGCCGCGCTCGCAAGCTCCAAGCTCCGCTTGCACGATTCTCTGCCTTGCGTAACTGTTGTCTCTCGGCCGACGATCCGGCAATCTTACGAGACTCCTCTGACCCAAAGATATTAGTAGCGCCTCGCGTATAACTGATATACCACCACCGGACGAGAGTTTGGCTCTGATAAGCATTGCGAGCAGCTGCGATTTAAAGCTTACGGACGCGCGCACTTTTTATTGCGTCGTTTTCAATAATTTGTCTTCCAAATCTCCTGTCTATTAATAAGAATTTTATCTTTTATGACGCTTTGTAAATTCTTCATGCATTTGACATCTAATTATATTTCTTCGCATCTATGATCTAAATGGTATATTTTAAATATCGGCTCAGCCATTTTTTCGGACATTAATTGTCGAAAAAGGCATTCGTTAGTTTCAAATCAATCGAACAGATTTCTTAAGATTAGAGTGCCGAAGATTTACAAGAAAAGATTTTATTTACATTAATATGCTATTTTTTACTTACATTAAATAAAAAATAAAAATTAAAAATATTTAAATATCTCCTTCGTTAATTCTTAACGATATTTTACCTAAATTATAATGGCCATTTAATATGAATAACAGTTATTTAATTTGTGGTATAAAATCCAAATATGATCGATACAATGATATAATTAAAATTACAAAGAAGGTAAAGAAAAGGAATCGAAGCTTAAATAAACTCGCAAATCAAAAGTTGTTAGCATAGAAATAAAATTTTGATATATCCACCAATTTACTTTTTTTAACAAAATTATTTTTATCAAAATTTTTTTATATATATATATTTATAATCAAAAACATTAAATTGTAAACTGTCGATACAATTTGATTTTGCTTTCCTGTTATAAAAAATAATTTTTTTACAGATTGCTTATTATTGCCTAATTAATTAATTGTCTTTATAAAGAACGAGGAATTCCAATAGCAAATCATAGATACAGCATTTTTATAATAATGGGAAAAAATTTAAGAATCTAAAATCTGGATGTCACAAATATAATAATTTTAAATTAATAGATACAGATTTTATTTACAGAACAATAATTACCCTGAACATATAATTATAATCATCACAGTTCAATAATAATTAAGCTTTCTATCAGTTAAATCAACAAATGCCAAGTTTTTTCATCAAAAACACTAATTACGTTCTATTTATAATGAGAATAAGTTAACATTATTATTGAACGACTATGTTAATTTATAGCAAAATCTGAATGATTGATACTACTAATCAATTTACAGCTACCATATCCCTTTCATTATCTTTATTTAAATTATAAGTATAAACTTGTTTTTTGATACTGAACTAGCTAACGCATACATTAAATTTTTGCATGTATTAATAAGAGAAGTTTTTGCAATAATAAAATTTTAAAATATGTTTTTATTCGGTTAAATCAATTAAATACTAAATGAAAAAACAATGATTATATTTCAAAAAGAATTAATTTAATAACTTCCATCAAGGAAAATATATTATTTATTTATACCCGCTAATTTAAATATGTTGAAATAGGAACGCTAAAAAATTAAAGATCAAAACGGGTTGGAAAATCAGCTATTATCTCTTTAACGATGCATGTACATTATATTCTACTTCGATTTAACAAAAACTAAAGGAAGATTTTTCATCCGTATTTAATTATGTAAAAATCTCTTACCGTAATAATTATATTTGCTACGGATATGATTAGATATGAGTGAATGGGCGAGTTGACGACGTGATTTCGAAATTAATTCAGCCTTTTTTGCCTGAATAGAGTACTAAATACTTCCACCCAAAGCATCAAGAAAGGTAAATTGGGCTTTTTAAAGGAGCCGGGGACGGCCGGTGGAAAAATCAAAAGGAGCGAAAACATTGCGAAGGCACTGCATCCTGCAAAGACGCGAATGCAGATTTTATAAGGGACAATTTTATGAAGTACAAATGCGCGAAAGCAGTGCGTGAAGATAAAAAATTTATTAAAATGTTATGAATAAAGCAATTATCTGATTAAAGAGAAATGCTAGATTAAGAGAAAAGAATTTATATAAATAACAAAAAAAATTCTGTACATGGATGAAAAATTGTAATACGCGTTAATTTAAAAATTGATCTCAACAGCGAGAAGCAAAAAGTTTGCGCAGAGACTAACAGAGGACGAGTGACAAAATATTCAATTGTAAAAGGTTGAGACGTTGATAGAATAGACGCGCTGTACATAATATTATAGGCATCGAGTAAAGAAACGGCATCTTTCAAACTCCTTTAGACTTGTACATATTACGCACGATATTTAATCACCAACTCTTTAAAAAGTAATTTAATGCTCTTTTGCATAAATTGAATATGAAGTTAAAGCCATTTGCAGCTAAAATTCACTTGATGTACTCGATGTTAAAGTAGACAGGCAAAATCTAAAAGTTATATTCAATATACGGGAATGTCAAGAGCATTGTCAAATAGTAATGCCTCACTTTCATTGAAAATCCATCCTAAACTAGTGGTGTCGGAACCCGAAAACACCGAACGAACTCAGTACAATTAAAAGCTTATACACGAACAAATTAAAAATGGTGCCGAGTCGAACAAGTTCGTCTGGGGGTAAAAGGATTTGAAAACGTCAGAATAGATGTGTTCGTGCGAATCGCCTATATTGACCGAATGTTAAGTACCATTCAGGACAATTTTTTAATGGATAGCAACCCAAATTAATGAACTATTTAACGTCAGCGAAAGACTTACCTTTATTTTACGAGAAGCCGTTAGACTGATACAATTGTAAAAATACTTACGAAATAACAGGAGACTTAATGGAATACTATTACTGCGAGAATATCATGCGATTATCGCGTGCATTTCAGGACGAAGCGTAAAAACGTCGCTAGAGGAGTATTATCAACGAGACAGAATACGTCAGCGACGATAAGGGCCCTTGAAATACATTTTGAATGGAAATACTTTTAAAAAAAGTGCTCCGTAAAAGTTAATAAGTAAGTTAGAACAACTGCCAAAAGTAGAATCTAACTAATACAATTTTCGACGAAAGTCTACGGCGCTGACTTTTCTATCCAGACTTTATAATATTAACGCACATTGCATCCTCGTGAGATAATGAAAGGAATATAATGCAAGTTTTCGTACTCTTCAAAAGTATAAAGGGCATAGGCGGGGAAATCACAAAGCCCCAATCTGAAAAAGTCGAGGCTAAGGTTGAAGGAGCTTTTGGAAGGAATAGTGAATATTAAAAACGGATTCACTATTGAAAACTTTGCCAGTCCCATACAAATTTGGTCTTTATAATTAACTGGCCAATATAAAATATCGGAAGAGAAAATTGTGCATATTGCAATGCAAAGGCAAAAATCTTAACCAGACAGGAAAACTTCAAATGAATAGCTACATTAAATATAGAATATTTCAAATCTGCAGATTTTGACATATCCTAAAATACAGGTTGGGCGTTACATTGAACTACATACGGAAATAATAGAGGCACTAAAGTTGTATGTAATACACAATTTAAACATGACTCTGACGATGAAACAAAAGTACAATGATGAAGAATACTTTACATTAGCAAAATCAGGATCGGAGGACGATGGTAGTAAATACAAAGTAAATAAAAAGAGTTGCAGTAGCAACATTAAGAAAAAAACCAAAAGTTTATCAATGGATTGAGAAATGGTATTTTTTGGAAATAAAACGGATACCTTAAAAAAAGAGACATTGTTTATAATAATAATTATATTGTGCTTCCTTAAGGGGACGGTCCTAAAGTAACATGACCGTCGCCACCTAGTGGTAGAATTACGCACCAGTATCATCGACTCGTCAGTGGCGGGTCCTATTGGCTCGGGGAGCGTAGACGCAGAATATTTTAATATCCACCACCCACTGTCAAGACACCGAATTGCCTCCCATTCGATAAAAATTCATCCTCGACATTTTCATTTGCCTATTTATGCGTGCTACGGCCATCGCTAAGTCAAAGAAAAATAGCTTGTTTATCAATGGCTAAAGTTAATATGAACATATTTAATTAAATCTATCTTTATATATTACTCACACCGCTAAGTACATTGGTGCATAAGTAATGATTAACCAGCACAAAAACCATATTCATTGAATTTGCAAATCCATTAAATAGCATTAAATTGAAAAGAATTACAAAAATAATTTCACATACAGATGGGAATATGAAGTTTTTGTGTCGACATTTTTACAATACTTTGTGATTAATGTTTAAAAAATTTCATTTTTGTTCCAATTACGTAAAATACTTAATTCAATTAATTGTTATATTCACTGAATATTTGAAGAACCATTCAAATACTATCGCTTATTAAAATACTTTTAAAATTTCTTGTTTCATATTATAATATCATTATATATCTATATACAACACAAATTAAATTACTTTGGGCAACATTTTTTTTTAAACTTTTTAGTTTTACTTGACGATTAAGTTCCAGTATCTCAAGTAAATATAGCATTAAATTACACCAATGCCAATATCTTATTATCTTACTACTTAACAACTGTTTAAATCAGGGTCGGTATAGCTACAAAATATTGAATATGTATTAAACTTCAAACTACAACGTTAAATTATTTATGTACTGTTTAATATTTTCCTTTAAGTTCGTCGATAATTTAATAGCATTAATAAACATGGGTTACGAATTTTAAACGCGAATTCATCAATATGTATTTATACATGAAAATATATATATATACAAACATGTATGGCAATATTTTTATATTTTCTAAATTGTTGAACTATAAATGATTCTGTATAAAAAATGTCTCGTACATTTATTAAAAAATTTTAATAATTATTACAATCAACATTACGAATTATAAGAAAAATACGAATTAATATTATTTGACCTTACGTCAATGAAACCAGGAAACCATTAGCATAACACTTATGAGTTATTAAATTCATTTTACTACTTCTTATATGAAACTGTTCTTATTAAAATTTTTAACAATACCAATACAGTAAGAAGGTCTTATAGTGAAAAATTCGATTCTTATAGGATCATCATATTGTCTGTTTATTTAATTTACAATGAAAATATCTTTTTGTTTATCTAATTCTATAAAACTTAATTAATATCAAAATGTTAGACAAAAAATATCAATTTTATTACAAATAATAGTATTTGAATATGATACAAATTTTAACTAAAAAATGTGCTACTACGAGTTTTTATAATAATTTTTTTTAATTTTATTACAAAGTTTCCAATTACGTTTTCTATTATATCAAAGAGTGTAAAAACTTTTTTATATAAAAAGCTTCTATAGTAATATAAAATTAAATTTTTACACATATTTTTCATATATATATATATATATATTACAAAATTTCTTTAATAAACCATATTTGTATTCTAAAAGCAATTTGATTGTTTTTTTAATAATGTTAAATACATATTTAATACAATTAATTTAATAAACGATCTATGAATTATAGGAATTCTTTAAATGGTGAAAATTCATTTATAATTTTCATTATTCGGTTATACAACAAATCTTTTGCATCTTGTGCAAATAAGAAATCCAAATGAGTAAATTTTTCGTCCGGCACTGCTTCGATGGTTAACAAATTGGGCAGCCTCTTCGATAATGCAATCGGATTCTAAATTGTGAAAGTAAATAAATAATTAAAAGGTTAGATATTCTTCCAAAAAATTTGAAATTATATATTAAATTTTACTTACATGTGAAGCAATCAATCCATCTCCCTTTCCATAAAATAAACCGACCGGTGAAATAATATTTTTTAAATTATAAGAATGCGGTCTCGAATGTTGATACAATTCCTGATTTTTAGTATCACCGTAGTCATACATTGTAAACTCACCTATAAACGCAAAGGAATTATAGAAGAATTGTAATTTTATAAATAATCTTAAAATGTTAAAAATTGTTAAAAATATATAGTGTTACAATATTATAGATTAGTTTCTGTAATTTTTATACAAATAGAAATATGATTGACAACGCTATATAAAGCATAAAGATAAATAATAATTGTAATGTATTCATACCAGTATAGGATATGTATTGCAAATTTTAAAAACGATAAGTGATATAAAATGTAGGTTAACGTAAATATTGACTAAGCTTAGAAATAATATCTCATTCATTAAAATTTGAAAAAATGTCTCGCAAAACAAATCATAAATTCAATTTTATATTTAGAAAAAATACAATGTGACAAAATTCTTAATAGATACAGTAGAATTTAAAAGACTTTTTTTAAACCGTTAAATTGTAAGTATGTACTTCAATTAAATAATTTTGGTTCTAAATAAGATTTGTAGCTTAACGATAAGGTTACAAAATTACACTTTTAATAAAACAACAAAATTTGACTTATATATACTTATACAATGGCATAAAGAATATCAAATTATAAATAAAATAAACAAAAAAATTATATTAAAGTTATGAAAAAATAATAAGTATATAAATAATTATATTAAAATAATGTGATAAGATAAAAAAAAGATATTCGAAGAAAAAGAAAATAATATAATTTGATTCCATAAATTTCACACGTTGTTCGTATATGCGTTTATATAAACCAATAGGTAAGCAGTTCTAGGGTAAAACAAATTTGTTCTAATTTCCATAGTAAGTATATAAAATTTTATAAAATGAGTCACCTTTATGGAAATAATATGATTTATAAAATTTACTTAAAAGCTGTTTAAAGTAGATTAAACACAAAAATTAATAAAAAAATAAATCCAAACTCATTATTCAAGTGCTAGGTTTAAGTCTTATAAGTGATGTAAATACTGAAGGAATCATAAATATATTATTTTTTTTAATTATCCGAACTAGAAAAAATAAAAACAATTTTGAAATCTAAGACTTAATATAAGTTGCGAATCTAGTGCTTAATAAAAAAAAGCTTTTAAATAATTTTTGAAACGGCAAATTTTATTAAATAGTAATTATAAAAATTACAATTTATGTAGAACATTTTTTTATAAATAGCTTAAACGTCGATATACCCTTATAATATCCTTCAATTTCTCAAAAAAAAATTTTGATATTATACTATGCAGTTTTAATTAGATATGTACAATATGACTTAAAATTCAAAACGCTATTTTAATTTAAAAACGATAACAAATTGATTTTAAAAATAAAGTATGTTAGGATTAAAACATGATTAATACACATTATAAAACAAAATCAATTTTATACATTTAAACGAACAAATTAATCAACTTTTTTTTATATGAACTCATTTTTATATATTTTTTATGTATTGAACGAAAAATTCAATATATCCATCATATTAAATATTTTAGTATTAAAAATATTGATTATAAAGGACTGTAAATTTTATCGTAAAATAGTCAGTACTATTCAAATAAAAAGAAAATAATTTTGTGGGAACCTCAACCAAATGGCAACAATGCTAGCAAAGATGCTTAAACAGTTGCCTAATGAAAGGCTAAAAAAATTTAACAATATTTTATTAACTGTATATTTATTCTTAAATTATTTAATGAAATATTATGTATATTATATAATACAATTGTAATAAAAATAATTTAAAATATAGAAATAAATTGTAAAAAAACTTACCTGATGCTATGTGTTGGCTATAATGTATTAATGTTTTAGCTGAAGATCCTGCAGGAAAATATGAGAATACAGAGGTGACAAGCGTCTAAAACAATTGTTTATTAAACATTAATCATTAAAAAATATTTATGTTGTTAATATTTTTTTAAACGTAACACTAACGGCATTAAATTGTTCAGGATTATAGCCACCCACAAAAAAAATGAATTTCAAACATATAGAATGCAAAAAACTTTTTTCATTGCAATATTTTTTTCCAAAGCTTGGACTATTCCTTACTAATGGAAGAAGTTCAAAAAAGCCACTTTCAATCACGAATTTCTAAAATTAAAAGAAAAATTAGAACAATATTACCTTAAGCATTGCTTAATACCCTATATAAAATAATAGTAGCAGTACGTATGATACGATTGTATTATGTAAATGATTTTTTAACTATATTATAAAATGAATTGCAAAAAGTAGAAAAAATAAAAAAAAAATTGATATCAGAAAAATCATGATGTGAATTCGAAGTGAAATACTGATGCTGTGGTTGTATTATATTGAATTAAAATGTTGTAATATTTTATAAAGTAATTATACTTAGCTGTGTACGTTATTATTATTTTTTTTAATTTTATTTACTATTCCCTAACTGAATCCTTCTTAGAAATAAATAATAAATATAAAATAATATTTAATCTATAATCAATAATAAACGATATTTTAAAAAATATTTCCTTTAAAATCGCCTTTTCTCTCAGTTATAAAAAGTTAATTATCCAAATGAGAATAGATACATTAAGAAAAATTAAATTGACATGTAATCAGAAAATTTTAAATAATAAGAAAAACATTACAATAATTTAAATTTTTTATCATATTAACATATCGATGATACTTTTACCAAATTAGAATTCTTTTACTCACACTACTACAGACGTAGTACTTTTTTAAACAATATTTTTAAAAATTTCCGCAATTATTTAACAAAATTATTACATATATTATTAGCATAATACATAATATATAAGTACTAAAATATCCAAATTTTTGTTTAAATGTCTTAAAATAATCATTATTGCAAATAAAACATATCTTGTATTATCTCCTTTTAAATATATTTAATTTCATCATTTACTTTGAGTTAGGAAAAAGGTATTTAGTTCTAAAGAAAACCTAATTGCTATGAAAATATACTATAAGAGCTAAAATTTTATATATGATAAATAGAAATGCAAATTACGAATAATGCAATAACGCAATAATGTGCAACAAAAATTATTTTGAGTAAAGAGTATTACGTCACTTTAATTGCATCGGTATGTATCATCATAACCTCTGTAAAAGGTTTGTGTGGCTTATGCCATAAAGCCACTGGTGAAAAACTGATTACGAGCTTTATCTTCTTATTATATTCCGGCTTGGAGGAAAGCAGCACGTAACTAATGGTTGTACCCATTGAATGACCAACGTAGATGATTGATTTTTGATTTGTTTTATGCAGCATATAATCAATGACAGCCGGCATATCATATATACCCATTTCATGGAAGCTATTTTATATAAATGCAATTTTATGATTACTCTTTTAAATATTGTCGTTCCATAAAGATGCAGTATGTAATGTAGATATAATATATTCCTTCATAATTAGTAGAATTTTTTACACTAATAAACATGTACAATAATAAATTATTTTTATTCTCATTTATTTTTAAATAATTATTTTTCATAAATATTTCAATTTTTACCTTTAAAAAAATGTTGAAAGAGAGAGAGAAAGAGTAAAAAATCTTTTAAAGTTCATTTGCAAAAATTGATAAACAATTATTACAATTAGTACAATTTTTATAAAAAATTCCAATTATTTTTTTATTTTATTCGTGCAATTTCAATCAAATTACTACTGAAGCTAACAAAATAATGTATGTAATATTAGAATTTATTAAGAAAAAAATGTAAATAAATTGAATTAAATAAATGTACATTTATAAATGTAAAAATTAATTTGTATAATTTTAATATGTATACATTTATATATCTTTAATTATTTCAAAGGCTTATAATTTCAATAAAATTTCTACTGCGATTGAATTATCGACAAAAAATAGTAGTAATTATAACATATTGAATAATTTTTTAAAAAATGTTTGTGAATAATTGAAGTTGATAGACAAAATATTGAATACTAAAAATAAATTAAATTACAAGAAATTTTAATGTGTATCCTCCATAACTCAATTTATATTTTATACCACACTTATTTTATAGTACTGATAATATATTTAACGATGAAAACGATATATATAAACTCATGTAAAATAAACAATAATTAAGCCTTTCTATTATAAGATAATAATAAAAAAAATAAATACTATTAGCAAGGGACATATTCATCATTGACTTTATAGGGATATTGACTAAGAAGCTTTATTACTGTGCATTTAACTTTTTAAAAATGCCGTTTATAGCCATAACGTTGGATGAAATATTAAATAAACAAAAGATACGAATATTAATGTCTCTTAAATATACTTCATTCTCTATTTCATCTTAATACATCGCATTTTATAGTAAAATATAAACTACTACCAATTAAACATCATCCAAACCGATAATAAACTTTAAATGAAAGTCCATAGTACCTGAAGTTCCAAAATGCTCGATCCTTCGGATTCAATCTTTTGTGTGAGCGGGAATAAGTATTACCGCGTGAATTACCTACCCATACGTCATATCCAGCATCGGCCAATAAAAAAGCTGTAAAATATGTATGAAAATTTTAAAAGATATAGTTGCAAAGAGATCTTACTTACTGAATAATATAATAATCGTTCTTGAGATATTTATACAGGACGCCAGGTCGCTTTTTGCTTATCTTGCTGAATACAACACCTAAGGATCCTTTTCTTAATTGAATAATTAAGAGTAAAGGGTAAAAATAATATTCTCCATTACTTAATTATAAATCTTCATAATTGTAATTAAAAGGGCGTTTATAAATTGCTACAACAGTTACATCCTGCAAGAAAATTGTGATAAATCCTTTTAGAACAACCAAATCATTCTTATAAATAAATGTTGATTTGCTATGTAAAATTAGCATTAATAAAGAATATAATATTTTTCTTGAGAAAAACTATGTCAATGATGTTAAACATGCTATTAATAATATATTACTTCATTAATTAATCACTTTGTTTAATTTAATTGAGCCATACATTTAAATATCTAGAAATTAGCTCGATGTACTTGAATATTAAAATCCTAGATAAGGTCGTGTTAATCACTGTTATTTTTTTAAACCTTCAAGTTAATGTTATAAAAAAATTAAAAAATATTTGCGTTTATATGTAATTTATGGACAATTTTTTATTTAAATATTTAAAATTTAACTTTCAATGTGAGTAATCTTTGTCATTTTATAGTTACGTTTAAATTTCATATTAAGCCAATTTCTACTATTATGTTTTAATAACAATTATAAAAACAAATCCATTATACAGCTTGACTATCGGGAACTTTAGAATATTTCTTAAAATATTTCTTAAAATATTTGAATCCTTTTTAGTCTAGTTAAATAATAAAAACAGTGACTATAGATACGTTGAAAGAACCAGTTTGATAACAATATATAAAATTTAATTCTAATACCTAATATCTCGTACCTAATACCTAAATTCCACACCATTGACAATATGTCCTGTTTTTTATCAACAAAAGATTTGGCAATACTTTACGCTCTGGGTTAATATCATATAGTCCTGGTCAAAAATCAACACAGCTTCTGTATATTACGTGTGAGGCTCGGTTATTGTATTTTATTTTTCTCGCTGTTCGGGAAAGACCAGCTCACCTTGACCAACAGACTTAACCGCACACCGCTGTAACCGATATCAGTGTCTGGTAAATATTCAACCAACACAAGCCGATTTCATCTAAAAAACATACTCGAAATTAACGAGACAAACATTCGAAAACATTGCTAATTTAATTGAGAACCAATAGACGTCGCCAATTCACACATAAAATGACACGTGTAAACAACGTCCTTATCTATATATATATATATATATAAAGTTTGGATTTGTTAAAATTCTGAAAAAGTAAACACTTACTATATTTGTTACATGATTTCAAAAAGACATATGGGTCAATACTTCGTAATTGGTATTTGAAAAAGGATGACATTTTACAGTATTGAAATATAAATTACTTATACCGGTCTGCAATAGATTTTTTGAATTTTACATTAATTAATACAGAATTGAAATATTATCTTTAAGGGATAGCCGATAATTAGAATTGTGTTTCGCTCAAATTTCATTTTTATCTATAAACTATTTTTTCGGTGTATTTTGATGAAAATTTTTTAAAAATCGTTTCCTTATAATAAATAAAAAGTTAATATAAACAGCAACCAACTAACTTACAATTTATAATTTAGGTAATACATAAATTCTATCTATTTAAAAAAAATAAACAATTAAAAAATCACATTCGTTTAATATTTTGAAAGATAGAAAAATACAACAGAATGTAGCCATTACAAAAATGACGTGTATTATTCGATTAATTTACATGGAATTGTAAAAATCCCAAAATTTTCAAATATTTCCAGCTTTAATTTTAATAAATTTAGAAAAAGACATTTAATGTTCCTTTTACTTATATTTTGGAAATGAATGAAATATATAATAGTTGGAAATGCAATACTACTGTATGAACATTATTGAATTTATCTGTGCAATGAAATGATACTAATGGTCAAATAAAATAAATAAATTGTATAAGTTAAACTACTTCTCACTTTCAAATATTCTAATTTATTTGAATTACAAGCTAGAATTTGCTTACACCTTAGTATTATATGATTTTTTGTAATATATATTTATAAATTGTAGGAGTTTTTTGAAATTAGGAAATGGTTATACTACTTGATATGTATGTAATATCTACTACTTGTACAAGGCATTTTAATGCCTTTATTATAATTCTATACACATTGGATTATAAAATAGGGAAGGTTGATATATAGTTTTTATAAACGCGAACTGTAGAATACTTTAAGGACATACTTTTATATAAATGTGAATTAAATTCCAGTACATTAAGCGTATTTAATTATTTTTATGACCTCAATTTTTATTCAAGGTTGGTAAATCCTGAGACAAAATCAAAAGAACTTAATAAAGAACTTACCTTAAATTACGTTAAAAGTAGAAAAGTTGGTCGTGTCTTATCAGATTTAGAACGTAAATGTATGCATGCAATAGTGAATGTTGCTTGCAAAACATTTGAAAACCGTAGAAATTAAGATTTTTTTAAATTAGTTTTTCGCAGGATAGCTTTTTAAACAATTTACTTCTTTTTTAAAATTAACTATTAAACGGATATAAAAGTACAATATATTGAAATAAAAATGATTGTTTTTAGCGTTTACCCAAGTCCTTGTCTGGGCCTCTTATAACCCACGTGTCTGAGGAACCGAATATCCCATGTTGAAGGAAAACAATCGGCTTTCCCTTTTTTATGGATTGGGATGGGCTTCTTGGTATCCTGTGGATGCGTAATATATACCCGTCGCTCGTCGTCACGCAATGTTCTTCCGCCGGGTATCCATGTTTATTTACAAGTCCCACCTTTTCATAACCATTCAATGATATATTAAATGTAGAATTTTTCATCCATCCTTGCGGTTATCTGATGCAGTTTCTTATTTTAACAATTGCATTTATCAACATACAGCACTAGTCTTTAAATTTTTATTCTGTTTTTTTTTTTAATTTTCATTTTGTTTTGGTTATTATAATTGCATTTCGTTCTGTATTGTTAATGATTGTTGCTTGAGTATTTGTGTGCAATAATTAAAAAACAGCATTACAAAAAATATTGAAATACATATCACATAATAAATTTTTTTAATTCGTTATGCATTTATAAAAAGAGAGTTAAAAAATATAATTTATTTACTCTTATTAATAAAATCGTTACTTTTAAATATATTTTGTACATTATTTGAGAAAGAGTTAATTAGTAATTATCTTTTTATCAACACGTGGAATAAAAAAATAATTTTATGACAGTATAAAAAATTCATGAAAATAATAATGATTTAGAATAATGATTCTAGAAATTTTAAAAAGATTTGTGTAAATTGTAAAAAAAATCAAACTGTTCTTTAACTGAAAATGAAATAAAATAATTGTTCCCTAAAACAATCGTTTGTACTTACAAAGTCGAAAGTCGGCTCTTCAATTGTCGGCAAATCGAAGCATCTTGTTCCGTTTCGGCACTTTATGAATTTATCAAGTGCAAACTTATTCGGATGTATTTTCAATAGAAATGGTGAAGCTTCTATCAACCACGCAAACGACACATACAATGCGATCCTTAATTTTACATTGTTCATATTTGACTGCTACTGATCGCCCTTTTTAAAAGTAAGAAAACAACTTTAATGTACAATCTGAAAACCAACCGCAAGTTATTTTTTGCAAGAAATCATCTTAAACATTCTTTACATTATTGTACTTATATAAATTTGAAATATTATTATTGCCTTAAAATATCTATATAATTGTTATATTTTTTAATACAAAGGTTGAATCCAAATAAAAATGTTAACAACAGCAAAAAGAAGTGTTATAAGAATATATATATAAAAAAGGCATTTTTCATTCAAATTATGCATAAAATAATGCAGAAAAAAAATGCATTTCGTTTAAATAGATAAGCGAATGATCGATTAAAGAAATTTACATTTTGTAGGCACTTTTTTTTATAGATTAGAAAAGATTACGTAGAAACTGTAGCCGAGCAAAAATAAATGAATCCAACAATAGAGCCATATAATACAAAAATCGGCGAATCGTATAAATCGTTTAAAATTCAAATTTTTTAAAGATCTTGCAAATCTTCAAAGGCCTGAAATTATTGCTAAAGAATCCATGAATTAAATCGATTGCAAAATAGAAAAAAAAACCAAGAATTTTTGTCCAGTCAAGCCCGGTCTAATGCTGTTTAATGAAAATTGAAATTTTTTGTCAAAAATGCGCAATCGGTTGACGAAGATGACGAATTGTCGCATACGGAAAGGTGCTTAATATCAAACGTCGCAGCGAAGCGATCTTTTAGTGAAATTGCGCGTCGACGTCGAGGCAGCAAAATTGCAAGCCGAAGACCGACCGCTCGATCCTTTCCCTGCACCTCGAAATCAAGAAAAAAAACAGTGCGCCAGTTGCAAAGGCCTAATCATTCAGCGCACACTTGCACTATGGCGCGTATACGAAACCGAAAAGCCGTCGGCCGGCCGGAGGACGCCTCGGAGGGAGCCGCGATGCACTTGCGCCCCGTACCTGGGAGCGATCTCGAGCACCGATGCTGTCACTTGAACTTGCGAGCGTGGAGTGCAGGGAAGCCAGGACGGGCCGGAGCTTGCGCCTCCGCGGCTGCCGCAGCGGGGAGCGGAGGCGGGCGAGCGCTCGGACGCCGTTCCTTCACGCTTCTTCGTCCTCGATCGTGCGCGCGCCCGAGCCTGCCCGTGGGTGGATGGGCTCCTCGCCGAGGACTCAGTGCGAGGCTGGCGCGTGTGCGCCTCAACGCCGCCTCGGCTCGACGTCCTTGGATGGCTTCGCTCTGTATGCGGTACTACGCTCGTCCTACCCAGTGCGAATTGCATTATTGGTCATTTCAGCCGATGTAGCTACGCGTTATCCTCCCTGCCACCGATTCGCGCGCTCTTTTCTCCCTTCCATCGGCATTACCCGCGAATTCCAGGCGCTCCCGAAATCGCTCCCTTGCGCCCGCCTTACGTTCTCCCTTACGCTCTCCCTTGCGTTCTGCCCTCCAGCCTACCTCTACTCGCTTGGCCAATAATGCGAATGCCAATAATGATGGTCATTATAATAATGATAATCAAAATGATAATGAGGATGATAACGACGATGATGATGATATTATTAATAATAACATTATCGTATCAAATAGAGGCATTTTTTATTTCCATTGATATTAGTGTAAATAAAATTTGTAATTTAAATTGCTAACTGAGCAAATTTATTCTGCAAACGTAAAAATTTGTTCCTAATTGATCAATATAGCAAAGATATCTCTTAATGTCAATATTATCCTCATTTGCAATTGATATATAAAGTGTAATGCTTCTTGGACGGTTTAACTTTGTATACTCCCCTGCAAAACTCCAACTAGTTGACATTATTTTTCAACAAAAAACTTTAAAACGATAGTCATTCGTTATTATTAATATCGATTCAAAGTTTAATGCAAAAATCTAATTTGCAAAATTGCTTTTAGTGTCGTGTATAAATATTATACAAAAACTAGGTTTAAAATAAAAAATATTTAAATGAAAGGGAAAATTATTTATTGCGCTTAATTCATCGTAAAATCTATTAAAAGGAACTATCTTAAAATATTCTAACTATTAAAAAAAGTCATTTTATCGTTAATGTGTGGCAATGCCACGTAGGAGTGTTTTTAATTGTATTTAATATTCAATAAATTTTTCTTTATTTATTTTCACACAATTAAATTTCTCTCTTCGTTTTATCTTTTTTTTTTTATCCAACAATCGATTTGCAAATATGAAATATTATTTGTATTTTTTAACACTAGAACTTATGCATTTAATTTATAAGTAATTAATTGAAAATACGGTAAAATTCTTCATCTTCTTGTGTACATCCAATGCCTTATTAACATTTTTTCTTTCAAATTAAGTACGAGATCAATCAACACCATTCTTAAACATTCTTAAAATTATATTTCATCGCAAAAATTTATCATTTCCGAATTTCCATAAATTGATTCTACAACATTTGTTTTCAAATGTGCCATATTATCTTCGCTACAAAATAGTTTATCTTACCTGTTTCTTGAGCAAACTTGTAAATACATAAATTCTTTTTCTTAAACCAAACAAAATTAATTTGCGAAAGAGCAAAGCTTCAAAGAATTCTATTAATTGTAATCCTCTCATACATAATTTATTTGAATTAGCGTCCTTCCGGAACAACTTTACTTCCCAGTTTTTGTTTGAAATAACTTTTTTTCCATATAAACATTTTATAACAATTAATTTCTGATCATGTTAAAAAATGATTATATTCAAACTTTTCTTATTTTACTTTAATCATACGATTGTAATTACAAAATAATGAATTGTCTAAGAATCGCATAAACTAAACGTCTGTGTATCTGTATGGTACAAAAAAATGCATAAAAACCTCTAAAATTTAAAAAAAACACATCTTTGTCGTTGTTAGAAAACTAGATATTTAAAATTAATTAATACAATGAATAAATCATTTGTAAATCACACAACATGTTGAAATTAATCAAACTAATAAATACAATCAGATTAAGTTTTTATTAAAAGAAACTTTACTACGATCACTGATACGAATACTAAGTTTAACAACTTCTCTATGATACAGTGCATTCTGTAAACAATGATAAAAATCTATATTTAATTATGTATGATATTATTTCGCTCAATATTTTATTATTTTTGAAAGAAGGTGAGTTCTTATGCGACGTAAGCTTATCATTAAATTAACTAAAGCTATATCAAACTTTATAAACAGCTACGATTAATCTCATATCGTTAATCACTAAAAAAATCTTGATAAAAAAACAACTTTTCCGTTTTTTTAAAAAAATTTTATTTTCTATTTAATGAATATTATGAAGATTGTGCTTTTATTTCAAATACGAAAGCACTTATTAATTATTCGAATTCGTCTACTGACTAAATTAGAATATGATTTAATAAGAATTAAGAATACTATTACTAATAATAATAATACTCATTATCATCATTTTTTTAATTTGTTTTTATTATTAGATTGAAGGTATAATCATAAAAACCATGGCATTTTCAGTGTTTGCAAAATAATAAAATTAACAGAGTAAAATAAAACTACAATATTGAACTACATAATGATATGAAGAACTAATAAATAATAAAAAAGTACAAATAAGTAACTAATAAATTAAATATTAACGTAGTTGTTTTTAAATAATTCTGAATATACATGAAAAATTTTACATGACTTGACAAAATTACAACTTATAGCATTGTGGACATACTAAGCAAATTTATAGACAGAAAAATTTACTATAGCTGTAGTTTAAGACGTACGTTGTTTATACAAAATTAATTTATTGTGTATGAAAACATCTTCATCTGAAGAAAATTTACGATTTATTTTATAACAATCTAAAAATACGAAAGATGAAATTAATTAATTTAATACTAATATTTTACTATTATTTTATCAAGTTAGAAAACTTAATTGTAAACATTTTTTACTCAATCAGCTAAATATGATTGTCATCGAGTGCCTTAATCGATTATATTAGAAAAAATCGTGTAACTAATGTTATCGAGTTTCTTGTTTAATTTTCTTGTGTATGGATGTACAAAAAAAATATGTGAATGATTTTCATATTAACTATGTATTATTTACTTATTTATTATTACTTTTTAACATTACAATAATCAAAATGCATGAACCTTAAAATTTCAAAGTGTATGTGTTGCATTGAATCTAAAATAAGAATTATTTCATAGTTAAAAATGGTGATTCCCGGTAGAAAAAATATTGATATGATTCTTATATCGCTACAGGTTTATCCGAAATGAAAATAAATTCATTATTCAATCAAATTATTAGTTTTTTTCCTATGATCTAAAAAAAAGCAGTAATTCTCTAATAGTATTAAAATAAAATTTTTATCCTTTTTTTAAATTCACTCAATAATTTTAAACTCGATAGAAATAAAATTAATTTATTGAACTAAAATAAATTGTCTATAAAAGTTTGATAAAATCTAAAAAAATATTAAGCCGTTGATCTATAGCTTATCTTAATAATTTACTTCCACAAAATCATTTACAAATTGAATAACTTTCAGAATTTATCACTGTAAATAATAGCTACTAAACACCATAAATATACTTTTAAAAAAATATTGTCACCATTAGACTGCTTATATAATACCTTCAGTGTATTACTGCATCGATAATCGAAACGTTTGTAAGAATAAATTAACAATCTTGGGCGTCGAATATTTTTGCTTACAAAACAGGAAAACTCCTATAATCTGATATTTGTTGGCTTTCCTTCAATAAGCCATCGAAGATGCAAATCCTTAGTTCTCCATATCGATGCATAAAATAAATGATAACCTAAGTACGACAAGATCTTGATTAACATATTACTTTGTAATTTGATTTATTGATTCGAACGAAAGCCTGTTTATTTATCGCTGCGTCTTTGGTGCGAAGCTGTCCTTATCCATACCCAAGTTGAATTTTCTCACTTGCCGTTTGTGCAAGTCATCGTAATAAACGCTCATCTGACGCAAATTAATGAAAATCAGGCGACCGGCAGTGATCCGACGTCTTTTCTCCCCGATCCCTGGACCAAAAAAAAGTCCAATAGCATTTCGGAAATTCCCATCAACAGCCGAGGAACCGCTGCGAACGATCTTGGCCGTCTTGCTCAGATCGAAGGCATTACGAGCTTTGAGAACGAGAAGGCAATGCAAATAATGATTGTCGGAGAATCAGAAGAGCGCGATAACATCGGCGTTGCATCATCGTCCGATCTCACGGTTAAAGAATGCTCGAGCTTAGCGCGACATTAAAGCTTTTACCATTACTCGTGGGCTCTTGCCTGAAAACAGAGCACGGCACAGTTCGTTGATCCGCGGCGATAAATCCCAGGCTCTGCGACGCTCAGAAAGCGAGTGAAATAGGGTTTTGAAAATCCCCGACAATGGCTCAGCTGATCTAGTCTATGAATGAACCGTCGCTCTCTCTCTCTCTCTCTCTCTCTCCATCTCTCTCTCTCTCGCGCGCGCGCGCCCAGACGCCCGCGGCGCAGCTCTACTGAAATGACGATGCAATTATGGGCCAGTGGACGAGTCGCCCCCTGGTGTCGCAATATCTAGTCCCCCTGAGCGAAGGTCAAGGTCGCCATCGTCGACGTTGTCTGCTCGAGTCTCTCATGACGTAGGCCTCGTGTGGCTCCGAGTTTCGGGCATCGGCGATACGCGTCTTCGCGTCCGTGTTCTGCCTCGCGGTGAAGAAGCAGCGAATCTTTTGGCCGATCCTTCGACAGCCGAAGGCGAGCTCGATCGCGATCGTTTGGCAAAAAACAACGAGGGCACCGGAATTGCAGCACGGCAAGCGCAAATGTCGGGTCTCGGGCGCGATGCCTGCAATCGAATGAAAAGCTGATGTCTTGCGTCGGCCGGCATTGGTTCGGCCAGGAGGAGAAGAAAAGTTGATCGACAGCTTAGAGTCGGCAAATTGAAATTGAAGTATTTATGCCGATGCTCGTAAATGAAACTCGAGAAGAAGACGATAAAGTACAGGCTGCGCCCTTACGGGCCTCCGCTCCCGGTGTCACGTGTACCCGATACTCATCGAATCAGCTGTTCTTCACACCCCCCGATTTGTTGTCTTACGCTCGCGTACCCATTGCCACATCCGTATTGTCGCTTCACCGTTACTCCTCGATTTTTCTTTCCCGCTATTAGCGACGCGTAATTTCACGAAGTAAACAATCAACTTGTAATCTCAGTGTCAATAATAACTGCGTATGATTCTTATCTAGTCCTAAATTATATGCGTCATCTCCGTATCTCCGCGAGAGGTGATTAGTTGATAACCGAGTAAGCATTTGCGAAATGACAGTGAGACGATTGCCTTTTCATGTGCTGCGGACGCGCGGAACAATTACCTGCATTGCAGCTGGGGAACGAATATTAGAACGATTAAAACTGCCTTACTCTAATTTGTAATTGCACCATGTGCATTCTATTTATTTACCAAAATCAAAATCCTTCTACCGGTCACTACCGCATGATTCTGATAGCCAATCGGGACGAGTATTACGCAAGACCAGCTAACCCTGCCCAATTTTGGAAAAATTATCCCGGATGTCTTGGAGGTAATCGAATTCAAAAAAAGCTATTCTCGATTTTTTAAAAAAGACTCGGTACCTGTTACGAATCATTTCGAACGCTTTTAATTATGTACGTCGGAGCAAAATTTTTTTTAACTATTGATCGATATAGTTTTATTTTAAATGGAATGTAATTTTTTTTTTTTTTTAATAATTGCAAGAGAATTTGCACAGGCCTTTATTTAAAATTGTAAAATAATTGACGCATTTTCATCGCTTGTTTATAGGTATAGATATGGAACCTGGAAGAGAAGGTGGAACTTGGCTTGCACTTAACAACAAAACTGGTCGAATTGGTGTACTTTTAAACTTAAACGGCGTACCAAAATCTGCTGAAGGTAAAGGACGAGGATTTTTAGTTAGAGATTATCTTATAACTTCAGAGTCAACAATAACATATGCCAATAATTTACATAAAGTTAATCAAGAAACCCAAATTTATAATCCATATAATTTAATCATGGTTGATATAAGGTATGAAATTTTTTTTTCAGAATTGATAACAAAAAAAAAAAAAATTTAATTGTTGAAAAATAATTATTTTTTATCCAGAAGCTGTAATATTTATTATTTAAGCAGTGTACAAAATTTCCCAGGTCCTATTATGATTAATAATCAAATAGTAGGCTTAGGAAACAGTGATATAGAGAAACCATATAAGAAAGTGTTAGTTGGTACAGAAAAATTTAAGAAAATTATTAACAATGCTTCAACTTTACATCAAGAATATTTGATAGAAAATTTAATACAATTGTTAAAACAAGAAGAAAAGTACATAATTTTTTAAGAATTCGAATCTGTTTTCAAAAAATTTTTTTTCAAATTGTGTTTATTTAAAATTTACGTTTTAGACATCTTCCAGATGACGAATTAAAAAATCGATCTCCAGATATCTTTAATGAATTAAGTTCTATATTTGTTCGCCATGGAAGTGAAACTTATGGTACTAGAACTCATAGCATTGTGCTTGTTGATGATTCTTATCAAATAACTTTTGTGGAAGAAACTTTAGAGCCTGACAAAAATTGGAAACGTCAAATTTTCAACATTCATTTAGACTGATCCATTAGATAAAAAAAATGTAAAATACTGTATCATAATTATTTTTTATATAAAAATGTTATAATTAAATAAACATAAATTAATATCATACACAATATAAAATATTAATGCAACACTCTCTTTAACTCTACTTAATTAATAATTTTACATTTTAATCTTCATCATTAGAATCATCATCTATATCACTGTTAAAAATATCTGATACTGTGTCGTTAAAGCTAACATTTTCATTTGTAATATCTGAAGTAGTTGTCAGATCTTCCGATGACTGAAAATTAAGAATTCTTAATTTATGTATCTATTTTTATGACTCAATTAAGATAAATCCATCATATATACCTCTGTTATAATTTTTTCACCATCTAAATCCTTATTAAGTAAGTTGCCCATCCAGAAAGCACCGATAGAATTGTTTGCTGTTAAAAGTCCCTTGACTCTATAAATAAATTTTTCTCGTCTTGATTTTACAATAGGTATTATTTTCAGCAAGGATACATTATTATCTTTTCTAGCAGTACAAAAAATATCTCTTAAAAATCTTCCAGCCACTGAAATTCATTATAAAAATTTATTATCTATAAAAACTCTTTAATTCAGGATGAAAAAAAATTTTCTGTACACTTACTTTGAAAATGTTTTATTACACTTAAAACATTTTCAGTTTGGTATTTAATGTTTACTTCCAAAATCTTCATACCAGATGTAAGAAGTACTTGATATAATATTGTAATATAACGAAGAAAAAGTGTCAAATAAATATTGTTTTTACACGCTTTACAAATATTTGACATATTTTCTAAGCACATAGCAAGTTTCAACCAAATTCGTATTCTTTCAGGATCACTAAGTTATAAGAAAAAAAAACAACATTTATGTTATACGTGTTAATTAAGAAAACCATAAATATTGAATAGAAATTTACGTTTCTGCTAAATTCAGTGACAAATCAAGACCTTTTACTAAGCCAACAAATAATTGCTTCAGAAGAAGATGAAAATTGATCTTATTTATAGAGGATAATTGACTCAAACGTGATTGTGGCTTATCAAGTGACATCACTTCTTTCGGTAACCATTCTAAAACCGAACTCACAGTTTCTAATGGGTCAATTTCATTCTCTAACCACATTCTTAACAATTCCTTAATTGCAACCTTATATCGAGGTCCATGGGTTTCGTTATTCCATTCAAGGCTCAAAAAACCATGAGCCATTTTAGCTAAAATACTTAATTTTATTATCATTTGCATTTTATGGTCATTGAATACTGATTATAATACCTTGTTTTTCTTTAGATTGTTCATTAAAAGTGGTTGAATGTTTCATCAAGCAATCACATATATTTACTAGAGCAACTGCTGTTGAAATTTCAGTTGCGATATCTGATAATGATTCAAAATATCCATATGCTTGAGCTATCAGATCTTTACGAGATCTTGCTATTGGTTTATTCTTCATTCCTGCTATACATCGAAGACCATCTGTATAAAAATGGAATCCAAAAATTTTTTTAATTTAATTATGAACGGAATACCTAAAAATACGACTATTTCTATTTTATAATATTATATTAATACATACCACAGAGTAGTATGTCATATTTAGCACTTTTGAAGTCATTCCAGCTAAATAATGTGATTAGAAGACTTAAAATTAATTGCACTGCCTCTTTTTCATGTACATTTTCATTCTTTCTTAAATCAGAAACAAGTTCCTTAAATTTATTACAGATTTTTGGTAATAATTTAATTAAATCTTTTAAAAAATGTTGTGATGTCTGATTTTTAAACATGCCCAAAAGTTCTTTAACTATAAAACAAACTTGAGCTATTGTTATATTTTCAGACATTTGGGATGATTTAGTATTAATTTTTATATCCAAAAGATTTATAATCTAAGAATAAAATACAGTTTTTACAAAGTAAGTTCATTAATATTTATATCGTTCACTTACATTTGTATCCATTTGCCTGAAAAATGCCGGATTTTTTATCGTCAATTCAGATCCTAATGTCCAATTTTCCCATTCTGGTAAAAATATACTCTTATTTACAAAAGTATCATCGTCATCTTTATCTGTGTCCTCCTTCTTTTTTTTCTTTTTGCCCTTTTTATTGCCTTTTTTCCCAATCTTCATGTCCAGTTTAATAAACTTGGGAACAGGAAAATGATGAAAATAACACGGTGGTGGTTCGTATCTACTTTCGCTCATTGATAATAATGTTACAAATTCACCTTGTAAAGTCATCAAACTCTGTAAACGTTTTAGAACTTGTTCTCGCAATAAAATTTCATCTTGCGTTACAAATCCAGTAATTATTTCTCTGAAAAAATTGTATTAACTTTTTAAATTGTATTCACTTAAAGAAAAAACATTGACGAAGTTTAACATAAAAGAAAAAAGGTTTTGCCAGTATTTTAAATTTATTTAAGTTAGATTACCTATACTGTCTAAACTTTATCGAGTACTAGCTTCTATTGTTCATAGTTTTTACGTACTTAATATTAAATGGACGTTCTAAACAAATATATTTTACAATTATATAATAAAATTATATTATATTATAGCATAGAATCAATGATTGCATTCTTCACATTTATTTATGGTATACATCAAGCTGTTACAAATTATTAAAAATGACAAATTTTTTAATTAATTTGAGGCTCATATGTAAATTATTTTAAATATTAAAGGCCACGGCATACCTGAACCAATTTATACAGTGTATCATATAGTCGGCTGTTGATGATTCTGGCATGCTCAAATCTTCTGGCATCAAAACTGAACAGCCTAATACTGCATTTATACTTTCCAAACTCCCACTTAAACTTAAGTTACATATGCGCAAAAGTTTAAAGAACACAGGTATAGTAGCTCCACTTTTACCGCATCCAAAATGTACATAATAACTATCTACCACAGTTGGATCATTTAAACCAAATTTTGGTACCAAATTGTCACTACCAAATAAAGCAATTATTAATTATAATCTATTATAAAGTTACTTGAAATAAAGATTAATACATATTATGGTATTATATTTTTATTATCAATTTTTATGAGTTTTTGTAAAAAAATACTTGAGTAGTATATAATCGTAAAATTTACTCACTCAGTGTTGGATTCAACTAAACAGTTGTTTATAAAATTATCTTCGAAAAAATTGGTTATATCAGAAAGGAATTTATTGTCAATATTATTATTGCTTTTGATAATTTGTCCCAATTGATCGTAAAACAAAGCTTGCGATTTGACACAACTTTTCAAACAATTCAGAGTTCTTTCTAAAATAAATTAAAATGAAATTTTTATTAAAATTTAAAAAGGCAAGTCTCTTTTACTTTCTAAATACACCTATATTGCATTTCTAATTATTTAACAATTAATTATGTAATCTTAATTAAATAAAACTTTATTTTGAAATAAAAGATTCTTACTAAGTAGTTCAAAGGCTTGATCACTCGTCTCATTACAAACAGCTAAATGCTTAATAGCCATTACTGCTCCTAGTACTCCTTTACATTTAGTTCTAAAAAATATTGAAATATGATTTATCTTAAATGTAATACAAGAATAACAGTTTAGTGTATAAATATATTCTAAAGATTTTCTGGCATCTACGGTTCATAGAATTGCTAATTTTGAAATAATTTTCAATAAAAACTTTCCATCCTTAAATTATTAAATTCACGTGGCAGCTTCATTTGCTGTAAAATTTTAAATAATTACATAATGCTTAAATGAATGTGTTTTAATTATTTATATTTCAATTTAAAAAAAAGTCACATAGAACTTCAATAATATTTGAATAAGTGAGAACATTATTTAATATACAATAGAAGAAACAATATCACTTCTCAAAATAAACTAGTATTTGAATATGCTTATTAATTTTATATGCTAAAATTAAAAGCAAATAAATTTAATTTTAAACGTTTAAAATATTCTTATAATGTATTTAAGAAATTCTATATGTGAAAGTATTAAAATCTGTGATAATAACGGATATTTACACTACTTTGGAGCTACATAATTGCTTCTGCATTATTATAGCTAAATCATCGTTTAAAATCGTTGAAATTGTTTCAGATTGAGTACACAATCCATGAAGTAAGTGATACAATGTAGATACTTCATTGAACTGCAAATGATCAATTTTCTCTAAGAAACATCTAAGTAATCCTGCATGGTGTTGGAAATTTTGACGTTCGATCTCATCATTAGCTATTCTACAAAGTACTTCTAGAGAATTTTTCACCGTTTTATCTTTACTGCCCATGAGGTTGAGCAATTTTTCTAGAATTTCTCTTTGCTTATAAGAAGTATCAGATTGACTAATGAAAATGTTTCGCATCCATTCAATTCCAAACTCCATATGTAAGGAATTATCAGCTTTCAAAAGGCTAACTGCCAAATTCAAAGCAGTACTTTGAAAACTTTTTGCAACTTGTTTATATCCTGTATAAAGTATATTAAGTAGACTTGTTTTATAACAACCATCTTTAATATGACTAAAAAGAATCGTTTCGACTATTTTTTTTTTTGACGTTATTGTCTCGTATAGTAAAATTAATATAATAATATCCAAAGGTACTGCTTCAGATGTACTATTTTTAATAATTGTTAGGGCAGCTTGAGAAACCTCTTTGGAAAGTTGTATATTGATTTTTATTGCATTCACTATAAACATTTGATTTGTATAATATTCATCCATTTCTTTTTTAACAGAAGTTGTCACATCTATAAGCCGAATTGCATTTAAAGCTTTCAGTGCAATCGTTTCAGTAGCGCATGCATCAAGAACAAACCTATAATAATTTTTTCAGTAAAATTTAAAGCATATTCAAAATAAAAAAAATTAATAAAAGTATAAGGAAACCTTGTAACAGCTGGAAGAGTATTCTTGTTAATATTATTGTTCAATAACTTTAAAATTTGTTCCCGAAGTTCTTCCTTATATTCCTTACCCAATATTAAGTTATGTATACAATCTAAAATAATGTTTGTTAAATCATTATTATGTTCCATAATTTTAGTAAGCATTTCTGCTGTAGCATGATGATGAGTATCTATGACAATATCAGGAATAAAAACTATAACTTCTCGTTGAAACCATTCAGGAGAAGAACTCAATAATTCCTCAATTTTTGCAATCAAAAAATCTGGGTCAACTAAAATTTCTAAAAACCTAAATTGTTGTAACATTTGAACTGCCCATGGTGCACTATCAGATGAATCACTTAAATTGTAACAAATTTATTGGATTAGTCTTTTATACAAAATGTTCAACTTACTAAAAATTGTTAAATTAAGTACCTTATAATAACGGCATCAATAAGCTTTGTCAATAGGCTTTCAAAAATTTTCACTTGCAATTGAGGAACTTGAAGTAAAAATCTTGAAAGTGATAAGGCTTTTGAATAAATTCCTATCCCATCACTGGTTTCTATTTTCATCTCTATTAAGGACTTTCTTAGATTTTCTTCGTCATTAATATAAATATTCCAAGACTCAATAAGTTCATCTACATTAAAATTGTTTGAAGACAAAACCTCTTTCATATTTTGTACAATTTCTCTTGGGTCATTATCTATAATTTTAAAAAAACTTTCATAAAGGTGAATATTAATTTAATTTTTAAAGTTTCAATAAAAATACTTGCGTGCAATATGCAAATTATCACCAGAAGATAAGGTGATTCCTACTGAATCAATAAATATAATAAATTTATTATTATTTTCATCACAAGTTTCTTTCTTACGATTATTCTTATTTACATTACGTATTTCTATGCTGTCATTACTTATAAAATTATTATACTCGGACGATTTTACTGTTCTATTGCTACGACTGTTATCTAATTCTGTACAAATTTTATTCATTTTTCTTTTCTTTCTCTGAGTAACATTACATAGTTGACTTGAAATTTTATCATCAATAAGTTTTTTAATAGGAGAATCATCCAAATCAGAAAATGCATCATCACTTTCTATTTTAGAAATATTAGAGAGTATAGAATTATTTGAATCTTTTTTTTTTTTTGATTCTTGTTGCATCGATACATTTTTTTTATCAAAATTTTCTAATTTTGATAGTTTGGATTTATTGCCCTGTTTCTCTTTACATCGCTCAATCATAGATTTTTCTTTTGATTGCTGAAGTTTTGAACGAAGTGGTGTTCTCAAATTGAGCTTGCGATACTTAGAAGATGAAGAACTGGAATTCTGACTCAATTTTGCAGGACTTTTATCCAATGCTTCTAAGAACCCTCTAATGTAGGATCCACCGCTCGAATCGTCCTGTTCAGTTTTATCATCTTTATCCGAATAAGCTCTTAATTTACTTATAGAATTAAGCTCAGATCTGTTATGTTTTACAGATCTGTCACGTCTTTTACTATTTAACATCCTTGTTGACATTTGCATCGAAGAATCGCTTTCCTCTATAACTTCATCATCGTCATTATCATCGGAAACGAGATTGCGCTTCTTCTTCCTAGCAATGACAGGAGATGAAACCGGTGATAAACTTATATCCTCATCTTCTGAATTTTTGCGTTTTCGAGACTGGCCTCGAATCTCATCCACTGCACTTGAAGACCTCGTTATATTTTCTTTAACGGAATTTAATCCACTTTTTATCGCTGTTTGGCTTGAAGAAAGAAGCCTATTATGCAATACACTTCTAGACTGCAGCCTTCGCCGATCCATTATTACAAAAATCCAACAAAATTAACAAGTAGCAAAGAAACCTATTTTAAGTTTGCCTTGAAAATTAAAACAATGAAAACGCGCGAAAATGCTTCTCATTCGCTTTCGATGGAAACGGATAACACAAAAAAAACAGGTACCTTCTAGATCTACTGTTGTATATATAAATCCTGGAATGTCCACGTGGTCGAAAGTGTCGAAACAAATATATCTTGTTACAATTGTCAGTACTTTAAGTACGCATAATTGTCCTTACGTCATAATAGTGCTGCTGACTTATAATTTGTCAATTAAATGTACATGAATAAGCTATTATACATATTAACTCCATTTATGGCTATTTTTTAATTTTTGAAATAAAAATACTTTTGATCTTCGATGTGCAAATTGTACGTACAACGATTGTTCCTCGTGCTGTAAATAATTACACCACATTTCAACGTTTAATTAAAACAATAATGCGCTAATCTTGCCAAAAAAGAGAAAATAAATTCGGACCTTTCTCTTGCGCGTGATTTTCAAAAGAAAAAAGTTCTAATGGCACACATACTTTGCCTAACGTGATAATTATCCCTCTTAAGTAGTTTTGTAAGTTTTCGCAATTGTGAGCGATGCAAATTGCAGCCAAATTCAACGCTGATTCAAATATAGTACATGGATAGATGGACTGATCCGACTGATCAGTGATTGTAAATTGGCGCTACGTAAATTTGTATTTCCTGTATTTGCCAGGACCAATAGCATCCAAACTTCTCACATGGAAAATGTGGAGGTGGAATTTTATTAATGTAGTTGAACTAACCGTGATAATCATGGTATTGAAAACTAAGCTATAACTAATTGATCTAATAGGAAAGTGTTTAACATGCCCATTATGAGGTAAATATTAATATAGAATTAATTATTAATTTATTGTTAAAATAAAAATTCCACTCGATTAAAAACATTAAAAGATAAACTTCATTTTTCATATCAGTATAAGACAAAATTTGATCAATGTTTATTAAAAAAAAAGCTTAAAAAGTAAACAATGATATAAATATTGTAAATCTTAATAAATCATTGTTTTTTTTATTTTTTAGTATTTTCACGATAAAGGAAATGTAGAATTAAATTATTTAGTTCAAGATTTCATTCAAGTTTTTTAAAAATTAATTTACTATATTTTATTAATTTACTATTAATATCAACATTTGGTAATATAAATTGTACCTTGATGTTGAATTAATTTACACTATGGATGACAAAACAGGAGTAGAAGCAATACTTAAGGCTTTGCAATTAATTAGTGAGGCCACTTATGAAATAGAAAGTAATTATAATGCACCTAAGCATAAGAAATTCAAGTTTGATGATGATGACAATAAAAATAAAAAAAATGTAGACAGTGTAATAGACGTAGTTAATAAAGTTAATGTTGTTAATGAAGATAATACAGTTGATGATGATAATGAACCTGCAATTAGTATTGAAGAAGAAATTCCAGAAGAAGGATTTATATATCCATTAGAACAAGATGCTTCTGATATGCTTGATGAGACAGAGTTCGATGGAAATTTCCCATCTGTCACTGAAAGATATTTTACACCGTATTATCAAATTGATGTGATAAAACCAGGTGATGATATTTGTATAAGGATCCATAGCAATCGTATTTGTATGATTAGCTTAGCGCCAAGCCATACAATATTTCAAGAAAATAAAACAATAAAAAGTTGTAATTTTAAAGTTAGTGACAAGGTAGATAGAACACAGAATAAAGTTTCTGGAAAATCTAAGCATGGAGCTCAGCCTTTGCAATCAAATTCAAATCTCTGTTTTTTATCTTGTGATGATGGTTCAAATTATACAGTTAAATGTTGCATGATAGGAAAACTTGTTGAAGTTAATGAAAGATTAGTAAAATATCCCGAATTACTAAAGAAAGAACCACATTTTGGCGGGTATATTGCAATTGTTTTACCAAATTTAAAACACCTGGAGAAAACAAGGGAAAAGTTATTAACGGAAGAACTTTATCAAGAAGCAATAAAAAAACGTAAAGAAAACACAGAAAAAAACGTAGAAAGTGATACTAATGTAAAAAGAGTAAACGAAGAAAAAGAAGTTGATCATACAGAAAAAAAAAGTACAAAAAATATTTTACCATATGAATCAATGGACAGAAAGCAAATGGTTCAGATGGAAATTGTAGATGAACGAATTGAAAGTAAAATGCAGAGTAAGATGATTTAAAAATAGAAGTTATGAATGAAAGTTAAGATAATGTGAAGATGGATGTGGTTGAATCTTAAAAAAATGCCGTAATTATAAAATTAGCTTTTAATATATTCTAGTTCATTTTAGTATTGTTTTTTTGTAAAAAATATTTACATTGCTGCAGACATAACTTTACAGCATAATTTTATCAAACAAATTTGTACATGAAAACCTATACTAGAGACTAGAATTTTTCACCAATGAGACATTAAAATACCTTTCGTTAAATCTATTAGATATTTATAAAGAACCAACATCTTATCACATGTGGTAAAACTTTAACCACGAAAAAAAACACATTCTTACAACTTTTTTACAACTCCTAACTACTAATTTACAAATGTACAATTTATTACAAAGGAACAGTAATATTTGGTACTATTTTTCCTTCTTCAACTTTGTTTATCTTCTCTATTTCCATTAATTTACTATTTGTTGTTTTCTTAGCTAAGTTTCCTAATACAATGCCAATAAATAGTATCAATCCTACATTGTAATTAGAAATAAATTTTTTGGCACAGTTACTTGGATTATGAATGTCTACTGAATATAACTGAAATTGTACAATAATAACAATAACAATAATAATAAACAGTTTTAATATGTAATAGAGAAAACAAATCTTTTACCTGATAACATAAATGAGTACTGACTAAACCAACAGCTGCATAATATGGAAAAGTTTGATGAGCATAAAGTCCTGAAATTATTAGACTTGAAACCATAGCTGTGCCAAACCCTGAGAGATAAAATTTTGTTTTATCACCAAACTTAAGTGCTGTTGACTTTATACCCAGCAAAATATCATCAGATTTATCCTGAAATTCAACAATGTAAATTAATTTAAAACTTTAATAGCATACAGCCAATATTAATTAAGCAATTATTAAGAAAATACTCTACCTGATGTGCATAAATCGTGTCATATAAAATAGTCCAACAAATACCAGCTGTATAAAGAGGTAAACAAATTGACCAATTACAAGATCCTTGAATTGCAGACCATCCTAATAATGCTCCCCAATTAAAGGTCATTCCCAAAATCAATTGAGGCCAATAAGTTATTCTTTTCATAAGAGGATAAATTATTACTAAGCCTAAAGGAAATTAAATTAAACATGATTCCACCAAAGCTTGAAATTTATACATATAATCTTACTGGAAATACTTCCTACCTAAGGAACTTGCACCAAGAATAATACTATACCAATTGAGCTGTAATAAAACTAATAATCCAAGACTCAGTTGACTACCAAGGAAAATTAAAGCTTGCATTTGAGTGACTTCTCCTGTTACTAAGGGTCTGTCTTTTGTTCTAAGAACCTATAAAATAAAATTTCATCAAATGAGTGAACAAAACTGAAAAGTTTTTGATCTTGTATTTATATACAAGCAATACTCATAATTCAATATAGCAAATTTTAAAGTACAATTCAGAGCAAAAAAACTCTTTCTTGATAAGTTAAAGACTTGTTTTAATCTTTATCTAGAATCTCAGATTTCACTTAGTTGTATTTACCTTTTCATCGATATCTTTGTCCCACATATCATTTATTATACAACCAGCTCCTCGCATAATAAAAGCTCCTAATCCAAAAAGACCAAGCATAGAAAAATCTGGAAGTGATCCTACTGGACTAGCCATGGCTATGCTCCAACCACATGGCCAAAATAATAACCATGAGCCTTTCCAAAAATGTATAAAACTTTGTGAAATACTATTTAGAAAATTCATGATTAAATTTTTGTAATAAAGATTTACCAATAGGCTTGTCTATTCTCATAAGTTTCATGTATGGTTGAATTTTTAATGGTGCCTTTTCAATAATTATAGATGCAATACTGTAGTTTTTATGTGTGAAATCAATTTTTTCTGTACCATTTTTTTTCAAATTATTCAAGGTTTTCGATGGTATTACCCTACAAAACTGTCTTGTTTTTTTATGTTCATTTTTATTCCGTTCGTAATGAAAACAATTTGTTAATGAAGTATAAATTTTTTTATAAATATAAACATCATCTTTTCTGTACAATTTGAAATTGTAGTTAAAACAATTGTATATCTTTGTAATAGATGTCAAACGTTGACATCTACCAATGATGATCATTATTTATTGAAAATGTTTAAAATTAATAACCCTAGAAATGTTAAAATCATAATTAAATATTCTAAAAAATAAAGCTGATGTTCAATACTTACGTAGATTATATCAATGATAATTATAACATCCTTTTTTTTAAATACTCAATGATAAAAATTATATCACTTATATAACAATACTTATGACAATTGTAAAATCATTGTTATTTTAAAAACTGAGCTCCATTTAAAGAAACACATGCTCTATGCAGTTATGAATGAAAACACATTTTTTTCTTAAATTCGAGTGCAGGAAATTTGTTACCAACACGGTGTTTTAATAATTTTCAAATAATATTTATAGATTTTTAAGAAACATTGACTAACTAATAATAAAATACTATTATAACCTAAAATGTGAAAAAAGTATTATTGACTTGTACAATCGTCAATAATTTTATTCGGGTTTAAATGTGGAAGTGTGTACTCTAACCACAAAGTTTAATAGCAACAATTTCAATACTTTTTATTACATAATTTCCTGGCAAACGCAATGTCATACATTTTCTACAATAAAAGTGCAAACTAAGCGAATAATCGGACGTTGCACAAGTACTGTCACGACTGAAATTACACACTGCAATTATAAACCTTTTATTACAATGTCCCGAACATCAAACTAAACTAAATCAAGCAAATGGTTAAAAAAAAAAGGGTAAAGTTATAAAAGTTCGCACGCGTATTTGTAGAATTTCTTACAATTACAAAAATCACGCGATGTATGTGTGTTGCGTGATTAAGCTGATTCATCAAATAAATGTAATAGACTTGCATATAGTCTAGAAATAATATAAAACATATGCATTTTATCTACTCTATTTGACTAATTGAGATGGATTGAAATTGTAACTAAATGGTACAACATACAGGGTTTGACATTGTTTTTTTGGGACGGTATTGCATCAAACAAACATTATATAATAAGGCAATTAATAATAAAAATTTAGTCACAATGAAAAATAGGGATTCAATTATTAAATTTTCTATTCCTAATTAAAATTAACTATAAGCTTGATGGATTTAAAATTAATGCAATAAGTTTCACAATAACCAAATGTGTCGAAACTTATGTTCTATAAAATCGATACATTGATAATGAATAGTTGCTATTCGAATATATGAGCTAGACTTAGAACAGCGATAAAAATTGTTTAGATACTGAAATAAAAAAATTAACGAAACTAATAATCAAATCTTCTAAAAAAAAACAATTCAGAATAAAATTATATCGAACGTTTTCTTCAAATTTGAGAAAGAACTCATATTAGCAGGAATAAAAGATTGGTATTTATTGAATATTTGTAGGCATGAAAGATAGCATAATATGCAAAATTAAAATTTATTTAAAATATGAGTACATTAGATTTTTTTAAATTTAGAATTTAAAAATAGTTAACGTTTGTATTATTGTAAAAAATAGTCATCGTTCATTAAAATAGTATTGTAGTATCTGTATATTAAGTTCTAAATAGATTAAATAACAGAACAGCATGTCTTAACATCTATTACGCTTATTGAATTTAAGTAAAGCTATTGGTATAGATAAACATTTAGAAGCTTTAATCCGAGGAGTCCTCGAAAAATAATTAAAAACGATACAGAAATTTACAGTTTTGCCTGAATTTGTTCTTTAAATAATGAATATAAATAATAAAATGTTGACTTTAAAAAAGAAAATATTAAATTAACGATTACAGTATATAATTGTCACTATTTAAAAAGTTTACTCTGTACGTAGATAATTAAGATTCACTTTATGCGATATCATTAGTAAACTGTCAGATTTTTCTGACAGATAAGAATTTTCAATTATAATTAATATTAAAAAGTTGATGTATAATCTTGTAAAATGGTATTCGAATGTACAAAATACGCATATTTATTAAACTACAATATGTTAGTGTATTATGATACGACAATTGGTTTCAATTATAGTGATCGAATTGTAAGCTTTATGGATCCTGAAGTTAAAAACAAATCATTTTGACAAAAAATAAGACGAAAATTTATATTAAAATGTTATTAATTAATTATTGCAACATTCAAACTTTTTCTAGAAATACTATAAAAAAAAGATTATTTTAACGAAAAATTCAACCTTGATTATTATTGTTATGCTGACAAACATATTCTATGAGTTTTAATCTATTAGTGTGTTCTTGACTACTTTCGATTTTACACAATACGTAAGATTCACCTTCTTTATTCTTGGCCTTGTTTCATATTCATTAAATTTTTTTGACCTTAAAATCTCCGATAACTATTATTTCATCTTTACTATTGTATATTTTAAATTATGCTTTCTGATATGAGCGTGCACGTACACATTTGCGATTTGTGAGTTCTTTAAATTGTTAAAATATAAGAATCTGATAAAATTAGTAAATTTAGTATACTTATATTATGGTTTAAAAACAATCTTAAAGAGAAGGAAAACTTGTATCGCTATAATTTTATAAAAATATCTATGATTATTGAGATCGATATTTGTATGGTTAATGAGTATAAATAAAAGATAAAAGTTTTTAAATATTACTATTGTTTTAAAAACTAACGACAACACTTATGACTACAATATACTATTTAAGATTGCGCGTGGATAAAAAATTTCATTTAAAAATACTAAATTGTGTTACGAGTATAACATAAATCTGTGAATTCAGTGCCAATTATCAGAATTTCTCGATCGATGCGCGTGGCAAATAATCTGGATGGAAGATAATTAGTTTGAAATGAATTTATTACAATGAGCGTAAGGTACCGAGGTCATGCGTCGTGAAAGCACGTTTATTATAGTACAAATATTATCGCATTTCGATAAAACGAAGAATTACTCAAAATTAATTTATCAGCGGTTCGCAACAAACCGAGTCATAAAACTCACACGAGTGATTTGAGAAACATATTCGACATCGCTCGGCAAAGCGATTCTGCGTTTTCGATGTTTTTTTTTTATCTCTTTTCAGTATCTCAATAAGATCGGGAAGTGGTGAGCTCGGAGTCTGCGCCTTAAGAACGAGCGGCGTTACGTAAGGAGCTCGAGAGCAGCAGCGGCAGGAGCAACGGCAGGAGCGACGGCAGGAGCAACGGGAAGGAGGAGCGAGTCCCTCGAACGCAGCCATCGACGTCGCGGCGACAATCAATCGTCGGCGGTTGCAGAGAGGAGAGCGGCAATGACGAATTTCGCAGTTTGAATTTCGCTCTGCGACTCCGCCGGCCGGCTTACGTAACGCTCCTCGACGCGGTCGTAAGGGACGTAAGCCGAGAAGCCAATGCGAGGCGCGGATTTTGGTCTTAGCGGCGAGCAGCCTTGGTGGCCTCGCTCGGTCGGTGGAGAAGAACGGCGGAGAAGAGCCGCGGAGAAGAGCCGCGTTACAGAGCCGCGGGGCCGCGCTGGAAACGGCGTTCGCGAGTCCCGGCGGGCCCTCCGGGGCCCCGACGCCCCCCGGCGGTGCCGCTGGCGGTGCGCTGACGTCAACGCTGGGGGAGAAACACGGCATGCGCGACCCGACCTCTGCGCAGCTCGAAGTGGTTGTTGCGGACGGTGCGGACGGACGCGTGGTAATAATGCGGGAGCGCGCGTACCGCGCGTAGCGTAGGTAGTACGTACGGCACTGGCCACGCAAGACTGCATGTCACTGTCAGCCACGGCGGGCTCGGCTCTCGGCATCATCACCCCTGAGGAACGGAGCCTAGCCGCGACCCGAGGCCCCGCTTGAGAGCGAAGAGGAGGAGGAAGCCCGAGGGCCCCGCAGGCCGGTCATGCTGCCGAGCCTCGGCTGCTCCTGAGCACCTCGACGCCAACCGCCGAGGCGCCTACTCTCCCACCGCGAGCGCGCGGATGCTCGCTGCCGCGCGGACGTCCTTACATGCTCAGTAGCCTGCGCACCTTGGCCATGTCGGCGCTGGACAAGCCGAAGGTCCTGTTCGTGCTCGGCGGTCCCGGGGCCGGCAAGGGCACCGTCTGCAAGAACATCGCCGACAAGCACGGCTACGTCCACCTCTCGGCCGGCGACCTGCTGCGCGAGGAGCGCAGAGACCCCGGCTCCCAGTACGGAGAGCTCATCGAGTACCACATCAGCAACGGCAGCATCGTCCCCGTCGAGATCACCTGCAGCTTGCTGGACCGAGCCATGCGGACCTCTGACTCCCCGCATAACAAGTTCTTGATCGATGGCTTCCCCAGGAACCAGGACAACCTCCAAGGCTGGAATCAGGTATCCCCGAGCCCTCCCGCTGACCCTGCCTTCGCCCACCCTCGCACAAATGGCCTTCATTGCTGGGAGATCGGTGGGCTAACTGCTTTACCTCCTTGCTTCAGCTCTCAAAATTGGATACCTTTCAAATTGGTCATAATTCCTTCTACATTCTTTTCGTTTCTTTCCTGTCTTTGCTTTTTTTTCCCCTGACAAATTCAAGTTGGCTAATTTGGGGAATTAGCATAAGCCGCTTCTTGTCCATCTCTCAAATTGGCAAAGCTTAATAGCTTATAATCTGTTTCTCTTTCCAGCAAATGTCTAATAAAGTCTACGTTGATGGAGTTTTGTTCATTGAGTGCGGCGAAGAGAAGTGTACGGCGCGCTGTTTGTTTAGAGGAGCCAAGGGAAGTGGACGCAGCGATGATAATTTTGAATCTTTGAAAAAGAGACATCAAACCTATATTAAAGATACAATGCCTATTATTGAACATTATAGAAAATTAGGACTCGTATATACTTTTGATGGGGAACAGAATCCAACAGCAGTATTCGCAGATGTTGAAAAAACTTTACAAAAATTAGGATGGTAATTTTATATATGAAATCTATTTTATTTTTTATCAATTTTGTGGTGAAGCGTTAACTATTGTTCTTGTAGATTTTATTAAAGTAATGTCGAATGCAATAACATTTTTAGAGTAATTTTTATTTTATGTCATGAATAAAATAGGTAAAATTTTAACATTCCTTGTACTGCATCTTATTGACTGCGAGTACTGGACATCAGTTACTTCCAATTATGTGTATGGGTTGTGAATTGTAGCACAAGACTCTTTTATTATTGATCTTATGGGTATTATTTCAGTTAGTTAGATATTTTTAAATTATACTGGAATACATACTGAATATATATGATAAAAATGTACCAATTTAATAATTTGTAATTTAATTTAGTTTCAAATGGGAACTTGTATAACTACCATATAATAAAAACATTATTTAAAAATAATATTTAAAAATGAATTTTTTATATAACTTACTATAAGTTATGTTTGTAAAAAATAAAAGTACCGATGTATAAATTTTTCAAGATTATATTAACCTATAAAATTAATTAGGATTGAACAGTAGGTCATATATTTACAAGAAATTTATACCTTGTTTTTATTACTATAAGCACTTTTAAATGATATTACTATGTACAGTAGTTCTTTTTTTTATTACTTGTGAATTCCTACAAAACTCATATTTGAATGTAATAGCAAAATGTACTTTTTTAAATTAGCTAAAATTTAAATAGTTATTTTTAATTTTTTAAAAAACCAGTAATTTTTAATGAATTGCGTTTTAAAATTTGCTAATAATAAATAAATATCAATTCTGATATTATTGGTTTATTGAGTAGAAATTCAAAATTTCCAATCAATATTTAATGTTTTGTATTATATATCTGTTACTACCTGAAACTCATAATTGGCATAGCAGGTCTCAGAACGTTTAATTTACTTAATCTTAATGTTTACAATGATATTTATGTATTAAACCTTTCAACACGTAACCATAAACGTACTTGTAATTACTGATGGTTAACCGAAATTAACTCATTAAAATAATAAAAAACAGGTGGCGCTTGTTATTCAAAATTTATATCACGTGTACATTATTATCAAACTAACAAATTGACGTTCCAAAAGATATTTTTATAAACACAGGCAGTATTTAATTGGCTTGGATAATTGTATGGTTATAAAATAAATTAAAAACAAAAGTATATGATTAAACTTTAATTTAATCGTACTTTCAGTTAAATATGAATTTGTGAATTATGTTGCATATATATTTCGTGCATAATGCGTTATTATAATAAACTAAAAAATGTAGATCTAAATATATATATATATATATATATATATATATATATATATTTAGATTTATCTTAATTTTAAATGTTATTATCATTTTTTGACATCAATTACATTGAAAAGCAATAAATTCTTTCTTATGCATTTCTACTATTAAATTGTATTTCTCAGTAATATTATAAAAGTAATAATAATTATGGATCTAAAATGCCATATTTCATCGATTCTTTAAAATTTCAAAATTTCATTACATTATAGGAGTTTGTTATAATTTTTAATAAATTTATATCATAAATTTAATTATGTTAATATACATATACTAGTGATGCCAAAATCACACAGTTCATATTAAGAATGTACAACAGAATATAGATTAACGATCACTAAAATAATTGCATTGAAAAACAAAAAAAAGTAAAGTAATTAATAATTAAATTATTACTGTTATTCTTCTATCGAAGAAATATATTTTAACACTTAATTTCTGAAATTAACAGTATTATGATAAAATTATCATTATTAATAGGGAATGTGTATTATTATAGAAAAATAAAAATAATATTTGATAATTTTTTAAAATACTATTAATTTCACATGAATATATTAATTACTTAATTTTATTATTTTTTTTTGTATTTTGTAGTATTATCGATTGTACGAGTTTTAAACGAAGAGGGCAAAAATAAGTTTTTTCTAAAGGACGGTATTTAAAGTAAAGTGATTAAAATATATATATGAGGGTTGAATCAATCGTTGCAACCATCGTTCTCGACATAATGAATGCGTGGAAAGAGACGAAATTGATTGAACATTAAAAGAAATTAATCGATTGCTGATAAATAAAGTTCGCAAAATTTGGTATTTGAGTATGAAAATTGAGAGCTGTTATATAATGTAAGAAGATCTAAAATCTAAAAGAAATTGGCTGAATGAAATAAAAAGCAAAAAAATATTATAGGAGTAATAGAAAATGAACGCTATAGTATTTACAGTATTAAACGTAAAAAAAGCGAAGTTGTATATGAATAAGTGCAAGTAAAAAAAGTAATGTTTGAGTAAGAAATTAATTTAGAATATTTGAAAAAATGGTCTATAGCCAAATCTAAAAGTCGAGAAAATAAAATAAGGACATAATTCTAGAAGGCTATTAATCCTTATGAGGAAACAAGCTGTATTTGTAAGCTAGAAGTAGAAAAATATACTACAAAACTGAAGGTAGGCTAAACGTTTGGAAATGACGGATTAGTGAAATTGACATTCATATGCCTAAAGAAGAAAAGACAATATTACTAATAAATAAATATTACATTACGGAAAGGATTCCAATTTAATTATTGGAAATTTTACATGAAATTACGTCAGCGTAATATATTCCTCTATTGTATTAATTATTTCTTAAAATTAATTTTTATGAATAATTTCTCAAAACGGCTAACATTTAAAGATAAAAATTGTTCTATGATTAAAGCGAATGTTTAAAAATGTAAAGAACATTCAATAAAGCAAAGTAAACAATTTTAATGCATTTTTAACGGAAGAAGTCTTGTACACTACAAGGCTCTGAGAGTTGAATAGAACAATAAAGATAATCTATAAATGCGAATTATTAAATATCGACTATTCACGTTCTTCAAACAAGCGAATATTTATTATTAACGTATCACATGCTCTTTACTATTTCTGAGTTAAAAAGGTTAATCGATATATATATTTAAGTAATTAGAAACAGATAATTTAATAGATTACCTATGAAATGGTTTGCTTCGCTTTACCACAATATCTTTTAAGTATTAAAAAAACTCAATTGTCAAAACCAGCGAAGCTTTTCAAAAGGTTTTTAACGGGCAAAAATCGATGGCAATTGGAAACATAAATATTTCGTGAAACCTATGACGAGGAAAGCTTTGTTTTCGTGGATTTCAGGACCAAAATCAAATACGAGGCTTTCTTGAAATACATTGACATCAATACGACTGAGATACTCCGAGTAAACGCATAATGTAAGTAAGGACCCGCAAAGAAATAAATTAACGACTTTGTTCGCCGTGTTTCGGCGCATCTCAAACGAAAACAATCACTTCGCGTTTTTTGGCGTTCTGCATTTACCCCTAGCAGTTAGCAATCCATTGTGTCATACATACCGATAAGTCATTCAACACGATTAGTGAGTCAAAACTTTCATACCGACCGCAAAGGGATGCGTGACGACTTTATTGGGCGTGTCGATCCTCCCACCATAACCAGAATCCCTTCTTCCTTCTCTCGGACTTGCCAACGACGTTATTCGACGTTTAGTGGCCTCCGAGATCAATCCGCTGCATAATACATGCATATCTCGTTGATCGACTTGTATGCGCATTGCTAGGGACTCCCCTCCGCCCCCCGCAAATTTTTACAATATGCACCACGGCAGACGCACAATTCGATATAACATTTACTAACTCTCATCAATCGGAACTTGTTTTAAAAAATAAAAAATTGTCAAGTCTGTGTGATACTTTTTGAATTAGTTAAAAATTTAATAAAAAAACTGTACATGCGGAATAGCTTAACTTTGCAAAAATCAAGAAAGTATAGTATTAAGAATTCGCTCACCAAAACAAATTGAAATGTCAATAATCATAATTTTTTACATCGTCAATGGAATAATTTTATCACACATTACTTAATATCGCAACATCGGAAAAAAAATTTAAACCTGCTTTCGTAATAATAAATTAGTCATCAAGTTTACATCAAAAATTATTTATTCCATTATGAAATTATGTATAAGCAAATTATTGTAGAAAGTAAGGATTAGCCTGAGAAGAACAATTAAGAAATAACTCGATTTAAATCTATCGAAGTCTATTCAAAGACAAAATCTTTTATTTTAAAAGTGGTGTCTAAATAGCTTAAAGTAACTCGTAATAAAGCACATTTTTGTAATTGAGAAAGTAATAAATTTTTTTTAAAGTGAACTCACAGGAAATAAAAAAAAAAATCAACATAAATACAAAAAATTCATTTTTAATAAAATTAAGTTCTTTAATACATATTTGTTAATTGAAATAATTACTTGTACATTATTATATCTCTTTATTACAATTGTGCAAATATGAAATTGAAACATTGAATTTTCATATTGCATTAAAAAAAATTTAATTTAAAAAGTTCTTTAAATCCTTGTATATTTAAAAAATCACTCTTATTCGTCTATAAAAGGAAATTTTTATACACATAATTTCTGAAATTAATTGTATTACGGTAGAGTCGTAATAATTAATAGAAAAGGTGTATTATTACAAAAAAATTAAAGCTATTTTTTTAATTTTTAAAATAGAATTAAATTCACACGAATGTTTTCTTAAAGTAAATATCAAGTGTATAAGGTACATAATTTGTTTGCGTTTTTGTATTTCTGTTCAAAATACATATGTTACAAAATAAAATTACAATTTTTAAAACATGTTGCAAAACCGAATGAATATAATATAATAATAAGGATTATTCATTATTGTAAGATTGATTCTATCTTGTTGATTCCATACATGTTTAATTGTAAGTATTGTATAAAATTTAAACATTATTATTGCACACGCAGACAAAATCAAAGTAAGGTATTATAAAATATTACTCATGTTAAAAATGAGTATCTTTTATTTAGTTAATTCTTACAAATATTTGTTAATGAGAATGATACATGTATAGTAGCAATATCACAGGTATAAAAATGAATCAGTTCGAAATAAGGATAATTAAATGTTTTACCTAATAAGCACATTTTATCATGGGGATGATACAATTTAGGAAAAAAACGACCAAAACAATTACATTGAAAAACACAAAAATAATAATGTAGTTAATAATGCAGTTCAAAACAAAAATATATATTCGCGATCGATTTTTGTGGAATATTAAAAAAAAAAATAAAATGAACAATAAGACGTAGAATAACAATAATTATAAATATAATACCTTTTTGAGCAAACTTTATTTGTACATTACACAAGATCTATTCGTGCTATTTTAATAAAGTACCTGTCATTTTTATAGTTTTAAAGATTATTGATATATTCAAATCAACACATGTTTAAAATCTATGTTTCTTCTTTTAATGTTTAATTATAGATGGTTTTCAATAATATTGTTATAGAGTAAATATTTTTCATTGTCGAAGTGTATAATCGAAGATTTATTCTGCCAACACTTTCAACTGATAATTAAAGTGGTTTTTGAACTCTTATTATAACAAATTCCAACATTTTATAAATTTCACCTCGATCTCTGGCCTTTTCGTAGAAACTGATAAATTTACATTGCTTAACGGTATTTTCAATATACTTACTAATCGACGTCACAATCTCACCTGCTGTGCAAATGCTTAGAAATACAAAACTTATCATCAAAATGATCAAAATCATCTTATTTTTTAAAGTTGTTATGTCACTCTTCAACAAGAACACCGAATTATAAAAGCTGTAAAACTAATATTGATATAAATGTATTTTTTAGTTTTTCAATATTTATTAAAAACAAAAGTTTAAGTTCTTACAAATGTCCATACTAAATTTTTTAAATATTTATTATAGTTTCAAACTTATTATAACAAGAGAGGCATAAATACATTCTGCAATCATATGTATGTTAAAAGTTATGGAACCCTACAACCTTTTTTTTTAATTGGTCTTAAAGGAGTCTATCTTTATCAACTTTTGACAGTATAATAAAACAATTGTTTATATAATTATAGGAAATGAATATGCGAAAGCATAAAACATAATCTACCATTTCTAAAGTATTTTGAAATAATAATACGACAGTTAATGGGTTGAATTGAATTTGTTTTTAGAAGGATGAGCAATAAATAGCCTGTTTGAATAAAAAGCACAATGCATTATAATACTATAAATATAAATTTTAAAACAATCTCAAATAGTAATAATTTATAATTTTTTAATGAAAGTTATTGTAAAGTACTATTTGTTCATATTCAGCAGATTATACATTCTGTTAACGCTATAAAAGATACTAAATAGATTAAATTGAACATTACAATATACTGGATCAAAATCAAATCTGAAAAGCGTTAACATAATTTATCATCTTGGTGTAATATTTTACAGTGATTTTTGATAATAATTATGATATTTTCTCTAGTACTTTAAAATTTCTTAAATAATATTTAAAAAATGCTTAGTTGTATGCAAATTTAACATAAAAAAATTAGGCACAGGGTATTAGAGGTTATCAAATCGCTTAATTTAAATGTTACGCATACGAATTCTAATGCATGTATTAGTTCGAACCTATAAACAATATACTCAAATTAACAATTTATATACATAATTGATCTAACATTCAACTTAATAGAAGGGTCGATCTTTTGTTAATAGAGGAACGATAAAATATAAAAATGACAATGCAAGGTAATTGGTTTTAAATATTTTTGCAAATCTAATTTGATTGATTTTTTATTGTTTTATAAAATTTTACTCCTTCAATGAGTACGATATTTTGTCAATACTTTTTCTCTCTGAAATTATAAGCAAAACCTATTTTCTAAATAAAAGCAAATATGAATAAGCAAAGTATGAATTAATTATTAAAAGCATCAAAAAATTGCATTTTAGTTTAATGCTTATTTATTAATTGTTGCAGATTTATGAAATTTTAAATTCAGTTAAATAAATTATAGAACTACAATGTTAAAAAAAACCCAAAAGTTGTAGTGAAGTAGTACATAAAATGTTCATAATTCGATACATAGGTATTTGGGTGTGCTTATACGCACAACAAAAATGAATAAATGTAATCCCATTTAAAATTAAAAAAAAAGTTGTTACGATAAGAAAACAATTTCATACATTTTTCGAGATCTTTTAATATCATGTACAGAACTGATGACTTTTCTTTGATAATTTAAAAATAAGTAACAAAAAATTCTTCTTAAACTTCAATACCTACACAAAATTTCTTATAGAAAACGTTAAAGACGACTCAAACACTAATTCATCTAGTAGATACTAATTCAATTTTAGCAAGGTTACTGTGAAGTTTTACTTATGCAATATGCTTATGAATAGTTTTACTTATGCAATATGCTTATGAACTTAATGCTTATGAAGTTTGAACTATGCAATTGCTGTCTTCCAAGCGAAATTTATAATACAAGCAGTTTCGCGAAATATTTAGGTCTAGCCAGGAATTTTGAAAAATAGGCTTTCCGATTAATTTTTGTAAAATCCGATGATTGTAATATTATTACGAGTCAAGAAAATCCTTATTGTGATGAGGTCTCATGGGTGACAAAAGGAAGAAGTGGTGACGACTAGGACTATGAAGCATATGTACGACTATTAATGTATAACGCGTTGGTTCTTAAGTAAATAAAATCCTAAAGTACAAAATAGAATCTGTAATAATATCGAACGGAAAAATTGAAACTTTATGATATGTTATCATTGATACCATAATAAAAATTAAAACCCAAAATAAACAAAAGTAATACTTAAAAAAACTGAATAATGGATTTTTTTCATAATCTGTTGGATACATTCCAACAAGTAAAAAAATTTAACACATTAAATTATTGCGTCTAAACTTCCGCGATCTGAGCTTTTGTCCATAATTAAGAGAATTATTTGTTTAAATTGTGTATTATCTATACAAAACTGTACTAAATTTATATGTTTCTTTATTCTGGTAATTGTTTTTTAACCTTTTTTTCTACCAAAAAAAATTGTTACTAAATTATTTTTTATACAGGCTGATTTATAAATTTCAAACTTCATTGTCATTGAAAAAAATTTGCCAAAAGAATTAAAAATATTCATCTTCACAGCATTGTCAGCAAATGGAATAACAAAGTAATAAAGTAAAAAAGTAAACACAGCATTAATAAATTTTTAACGTAAGAAGTTTTACACTCTTTTTAAAGCTATGATAGTTTAATAGTATATAAACGATAATCTATACATGGAAATGATTAAATAGCTATTCTTGTACCTCAAATACATTATTATTATAAATTTATTGCGTGCCTTACATTATTTCTGAACTAAGAAAGTAAATCAATAAATATTTTATGTAAATTGATGCATAAAATTTGCATGTTTTGATGCATAAAAACTGAGTAGATTTTTGTCTACAAAATTATAAAAGCGCAATAAATATATGATGAGAAAAAAACTACTAATTACGAGGATGTACATATTCAACATTATTAAAATTTTATACAAATTTTTTAGAGTGACATGATTTCGGCTATAAATTAAAATTTTCATTCGATATAGGAGTATTATTAAAAATTTGTCGATATATTAATTAAATTTATTTAGTTTTAAAAATAAAAAAAAGCTACTTTTAAACATTTTAGAGTATTTTAGAGTAATAATTATCTGATCAAATAAATAATTACCTACCTATCATTCTAACACAATAGTACTTATTTTATTGTTAATTTTATTAGAATGATTTAAAAATTAATAAAATTTTCAGAGTAATTTTTGTTTTAATATTTAGAAAAATAAATATTTATTCTATTAATAAACAAAAGCAACACAAATTTGAACAATCAAAAGCATAACAAAAAATGAATAAATTTTATTTCTAATAATATAAAGTATTTTAATACTTATTTAATAATTTAAAAAATAACTTTTTACATTTTTATATCTTCATTGCAATATACCAAAATTAAATCATATTTTCATACTAAAATCAAAAAGATATAAAATATGAAATATTACATTTTGTTTACGATTGATTTTATAAATTGACAGTAATAAGACAAAGTCATAATAACTGTAATTTATTTCTCGTGAATATATTCTAAAGGTAAATATCAAGCATTAGTCCCATAATTTATTTATATTTTTTATATTTCTGTTAGGAACATATATGTTACACAATAAATTACAATTCTTTTATATTTTAAATTGCATTTAATGTTAAAATTAAGATTCTTCATTATTTAATATCAAAATAATGAAATAATTACAATAATAATTACTTGTCAATCGAGCTTTATTCGAATAATGTTTAATTACAGTTTTAAGATTACGTAAAATTCAGTGTACTTTGTATCACAAGTAAAATTACAAATATAATTTCTAATTAAAAGTGATTTTTAAAATGTTTTAATCAATATATATTAAAAATCTATTTTTCATCTCTTAATGATCAATAGATGATTTTCAATAATATTATTATAGAGTAAAAATCATTAAAATGTATAAATGAAGATTTATAATTGAAGAGGTTTTTAAGCTCTCATTATAATAAATTCCAACATTTTATAAATTTCACCTCGAACTTCGGTCTTTTCGTCTAAACTGATAAATTAACTTTACTTCATGGAATTTCCAAAATCATATTAAATAATTATTCAATGCACAATTTGTACTAATATCAAAGTGATTTTTCCAAAGAAATACCTTTTACTTAAAAGAGTTTTACAGTTGTAAAGCCGTGATAGTTTAAAAGTACGTTAACGATAATTTATAAACGTATATACTTAATCAATAATTTTTTATTGAAGTCAAACTTAATTATTCTAAATTTTTTATTTGTACACCTTACACTATTTTGAAAAGAAGCTGATAGTATGAATATGTTACTCAAATCTATTTTGTATTCAAAATTTGTCATAGACTAAGTACGTTTAATGATTTCTTTGTAAGAAATGCAAAGCTGTACATATTAATTAAATATGATTAAGTATAAACGTTATTTAATTGATATGCATGCAAAGTATTGGAAAAATTTTAAATATTAATACTTAGACGGCGATTTTTTAGTCTTTGTATTGTGAACTCTTGTTATGTATATTAAATAATTTATTATAAATAATAAAAACAGGATCAACGATGAGTCTAAATATATTATTTTATAGTACGATCTAAAAAAATTTTACAGAAATTTTAGACAACGATTATGCTTTGTGTTTCTTAATAAATGTTTTAGAAATTTTCTAAAATCAGAGATACTTTTAATATAAATTCTTATTACAAGGAATATCATACATATCTAATATATGTTCTGTTTTATCTATATAATAAAAATTTGTTAATTATGAAAATTAACTATGTAAATAATGATTATTACTAAAGTTAAAAAAAAATAATTTTTTTCAGAAACATACTATCGTTGTTCACTATAGTAATGAATTTAAAAACTTTTTTAAATGTTTCAATATATTTTAATTTATTATTTTTTCTGACTTATACACCACTAACAAAAATATTGTTTTTAGACATGATTAAGTATTTAACGCATAATCCTGCATTAGTACAAAAGCATTGACATGCCATGCTATGATAGCTATCGCCACTACTATACGTCATACACGACGAAGAATAGTTGTTTTCTATTCTAGTAATGAGGAGAACTCAAATTAAAATCATGAATTATATGACGCAAATTTTCTTGATTTGACTTTAATTTATTTAATATCAAAGAATAAAAACAAAATACAAAAATTGTTACATAAATTACAGTTCATAGTAGTAAATTTTCACTAATACTCTACAATAATATACATTTTTTTTAATTAAATATTACATTGACATGATATCTTCAAGAAAGTGTCTAAAACAGTCAACACTAACATGATAATTAACTGAATCTGAATGTACATAATTACGATTTGGAAGAGTGTTTATATTAGGGTAAGGTCCAATATTTACACCAAGAATGTAGTTTCTGCGCAAAAGTGGACCGCCGCTATCGCCCTGAAAATATAATATAATATGGCATAAAAATATTAAAATAGAAATCGTTCCTCAAGTCTCCAGTAAAAAATATGGTATAATAGCTTTAAGAAAATGTTTATTCGAAGTTATGCATCCTCATAATAAATTACATTTCTCGTTGTATACAGTCGGATAATATATGAAGTTCACACAATCTCTCCCCGCCTACAATTCTTTGGTAACTTATAAGACCGACTAATTACTTTGGCAATTTAGTCGTGTTTACGTGTATTCGTATTTTAATTATTTATTTTAATTTTCTGTACGAATCTCGATAATAAATGTGGAGAAAAGAAGGAGCTCAAAATACAGGCCAATTTAATATGTGATTATTAGTTAAAGACGTATGAGTCGAACATTCACGTCTTCATTTTACATTTAGCCTCTATTTACATTTAAGTTACAAGGCTCTTTGATGCTAATATCTTAATTTGGGAATTTAACGTAGATGATAACATACGGGACCTCATAGAGACGAAGATTACTGGGAACTTAGACAAAATATAACTGAAGAAAAAAACAATAATATGTTTGCTAGTTAACTAATGTATTTACTGTATGTTATCTATATTAATTGTAAGCCGCCAAAAAGGTGGAGAGCCCATACTAAGGACAGATAATTCAAGCATTAACACATAGAAACGCACAAGTACTAAATAGGGTACTACTGTATGGTGTAAAAGTCTTCTGACTACTCTCATATTAGCAAGTGCTAGACTTTGAATTGCGAAAGCGCAAAAGTATTGCGTAAAATTAGGTATTTTCGAATAATTGCCATTTCGCGATAAAGAAATTGGACTACGTAATGAGATTAAAAAATCAAAATCTTTGGAGGGAATGGAGTGCCGAATTAATTTAATACATGCATGGACGAAACGAATGTATCGTTTTTTCTATTATTGACACAGCACCTGGCAATTCTTATGATATTTCATGACTCTTTATAATATATATTACAAAAGAATCGAAAGTAGAACAGATTCGTATTAAACAACGATTCTATTGCTTTACAATGAAATACCGAACAGATTGCAATATAAAAATCTTGCCAATAGACTAAGAAATTATTTTTGTGGGCGAGTGAATAAAATTAGAAGATTTCCACGACAAGAACAAGAATTTTACGTAAAACGTAAACATGAAGTAGAGTATTCATAATAAGTAAAAGTTCATAAGTTATGTACATATGCGATTGTTTTGAAATTCTTTTACGTTTATATTCGTATAATTTTCAAATTTTCATTCTTACCCGACTCATTAATGCAAATGGTTCTGCAACAGAGCAAAGAGCTTTGTCATCGAGTCGACCGTAATATCCTAGAATGTCATTTGATCTGCGTTCACATTCACGTTTCGATATAATCTTTAATTCTACTGTTTCAAAGTTTGTCGGGAATTCCGGTGGATTCGATTCTCCACCACATCCAACAATAGCAGCATTAAGTCCGTATAATCTATTGGTTGCTACAGGGCATATATCTGCGGGTGTAATGTGATTTGGTGCTGCACCATATAACTGAAATCAATCAGCAATAAATCTTATTATATATAACCTAATATTACCAATTAGCCAATTAACTTGCATAACCAATAATACCAATATGAGCCATAACAAAAACACCTTAAAATTGTTGACTTAAAAGACTCATTGCAACACACCTTTATTACAGATATATCATTGAGAGTTGGTTGAGTGTCCAAATTTATTAATGCAGCCCATTGATCGAATGTTATCCACCACTGGATACCTAATCTTTCGCCATATCTTATATCGATAGTTCCATAAACTACTAGTCTGCTAGCCAGTGAAATACTATTCAAACAGTGTGCAGCCGTTACAATATGCTGGTTTGAAATAAATGCTCCAGTGCATACGACATATTCCCGATAAATACTGTCCGTTAATTGACCTTGCATGATGCATACAACGGACGGAAATTCTCCTTCTCTTACTGTTCTTATATTATTACCAAAAAGGGCTTTCGAAAAATTTAAACAATTGTCTGTTGAAGAAGAAAACTTTTTTAAAAAATATGATACTACTACTATATTACTATATTCTGATTCATTGATTAATTAATGCTGAATTTATTGAAGAACTAAAAAAAACTTTTTTTACTTACAAAGTAGGACAAAAAAAAGTAACAATTTATGGTGATGCATGCTAAAATTAAGGAAATAAAAAAATTAGATGTTATAAATTAATTTTTTATAAATAACTATAAAAAAAAATTGTTAGATAGCATTACTTGAGAAGACTCCAGCCAATCAATTAAATAATATATTCTAGGGTTACTATAATATATGAAGCATTACATTGATAATACGTATAATTGAACTTTATTTTTTAAGAATAATTTAAGAAATCTGTTTAAAATTATATTCTTTCATCATCAAATTTAAAAATATATATTTACATAAAGCATTGACTGTACTATTATGTAATTACATAAAAGCTTTTTTTACGACTCGTATTTATATTAGTTTAATATATATATATATATATATATATATATATATATAATATCTAATATCTTAAATATAGTTTATTTAAGAATATAATACTCGATAACATAATTCTAAAAAATTTTTTTTAAATTTTGTTATTTGTTTTACATTACTTCGGATTTAAAATTACTTGTAGTTTTTTTTATGTATTAATATTGAAAAAATATTTTAGTATATATAGCTTTTTTAGAATTATTATTGTATATTCTGCGTGACATACATAAAGGTGTTTGTTATGTATTTATTATGTGCCATTATATATAAAAGATATAACATAATATGTTGTGATACAATATATTCAAATAAATTGAGTCAACAAATACTATCTTAAAAGATGTGCGATTATAAGTGAATAAAAGGAAACAATATTATTCAAAGGTGGTATGTACGTTTACAATAGACTTTTTTTATCTAATGAACTCAAAAAATAAAAAGCTTTTGCTTTAGATTTTATTTTTTAGTTGATTATTTGTGTAATCTGTAATTTTTTTTTTCGGAAGAATCGTTTTTAATAAAATTTTGATTTCATAAAAAAAATCTTTGCAGTTATAACAAAAAACATTATGAAATTGCAAAATGGCCTTAAATGTTTACGGTTATACGAAAACAGTCTAAAAATTAACCGAATGCAGAAAGATCGATTTTTACATGTGTTAATAACGTAGGAAATTAAGTAGTAGTTAATAAGATATATTGATCACACATGTACAACTTTGATTCGGGATGCATTGATTAAAAATTCTCCGCTAAGCCTGTGCAGTAGTAGAAGTATCGATATATTTTAAGACATTTGTATTCTGGATGAATGCAAGAATAGTAAATTCATATGATAACATTGAACCCTATTAGAAAGGCTTGCGCTTAAAAAACATGTATTTGAAAAATGATACAAGTATTTTAAAGAATGTGCGAAAGCTTATATACTTAGTTAACTTTGGTAAATCGATAATTTCGTAACGATGTATTTTTTCCACTTTTATTTCAGTCTGCGAAATGCCCGGAGCGTTAGAACAATCAACTGTATTCATATGCCAGAGGAGGATCTTTATTTATGGGGTATGGCTTGAAAAAGCACTTGCAACAAACTGAGTGTAGGTGTAGCCACCTATTGGACATTTTAGTTTCAGTTCTTCCTTGTTCACCTATAACCACGCGATTGGAACACAGTTTAGTGCAGACCTGGAAAACGTCGACGAATTCTATTTTCAAAAAAATCGTTCACTTGGTGTCACTTAGTCAATGACAAAACTTAATTTTAAGTGCATATTTTTAAGCCGACGTATTGGAGAATATTTAGATTCAAATGACTGCACATTTTAAGAAGTTTGATATTGAAACCAATGTTTGAATCGTTAAAAGAAATCTTTGTAAATTCTTATTAGCTTGAAGAACATTCTTCTGGATCTTTTAGCAAGACCGTTTGCACCCACCGAAGGAGCCTCTTACGAGTGCATAAGGGACAGCATTATATACTTTGCGGAACTGCGCAAGTATAATCCTTGGGCTCTGCAAAGTGCATCATTCATTCATTAATTACGTAAAATTTTCTATAACCGTGCGCATCTTTGATGCTGCATCGTAGAAATAAAGACGGAAGTACGTATCGGAAGCTAATTGATCATACTCGGCAGGGAAACGAGCAGTAGATCAGTCGATAGTAAATAAACTTTTCTTTATAAGCTCTAATTACTATTGTGCTTTTTATCTACCTTGTTCAAACATGACAGCGCAATGAAAACTGAGACAATAAATGGGAAATGTACGTTCTTAACGCTAGGCCTGCTGAATATTTCAAAGTGAATTTTTTTACGTACCGAGCACGCGTAGCTGTTAAAATTCAAATGTAGCTCAGCTTTCTAAATCTAACGAGCCGCCGTTTTTTACACCTACTCTAAAATTATAAAAAAAATGTTTACAATGGCAAAAATTCACTTTCTGAAAATTATTAGTTGAACAACAACTTACATTTCTTTCATTTGTGTTGGAAGAAGGTATGATTATTTTCAACGATTACGGACCAATTGTGAGTAGGAGTTCGACACAATCTATTCGCTAAGTGTTTTGAGGTGCATATTATCTTTGCAAATAGCATGCATTCTATCATTATAAAAAAACATTTTTTTTGCAAGTACTGTAAAAAATTTATTGATTAAATACTGCAAGGTACTGAACATAAGTTGCTATCACAATGTTCTTGCCGTGATAGATGATTTTGTTGTGAGACATGTGGGTATTCTTCTAGATTGTTATTCATGTCGCACCTTCTATCCCACCAATGGATTTTAACGACCTTTACTATTTTTCATATCTAAGCACTATTATCTACTTTTTATTATAATCTTAATTAAAGTTAATTTGTTCAATTCGTAAAATTTTTGTCTTTAGCAGATTTTTTCATTGAAGAATAAAATTGAAAATTAGGTATACCATCTGTACCAACCTGATAATAAAAAATGGATCATTACAAAAAGTTGTATTTTGTAATTTTCAACAGTATTCTTTTATTAAAGAAAAGTGCTGTAAATACATATTTGTACAAATAATACATTTACAGCAGGAAAAAAACAAACAAATGGATCATCAAATTTTAAATACAAATAAGGAATTTTTTAAACATTTAGAAAATAAGACATTATTTCAGAATAAATTAACACATCGATTTCAAGGACTTCATTTATATCAAAAAAGTTTATAGCCTTAATAAATATAAAGTATTATGAAATTTCATTTCTGCTTCATTAATTTTTCCAAATAGAATTTGATATTTAGATATATTAATTTTATAATCACTTAAACTTAATTAGCATAGAATTTATTGGAAAGCTGGCCAATAATTTTAATACCATTATTAAAAATATTTATATATTGTATAATGATTGATAAATTATTTATCTTATTTCTTTAAGATATCATAAGTAATTCTTAATAATCCTTAGTTTTATGCGATTTAAAAAAAATTGATACGCTTAGCGTTTTAGGATTTTTAACAGCTAATATTACAATCATAAAAATACTAATTTTAATCAGTAATTAATTATTTTGTATCTGTAATAAGTGCTCAAATTAACAAATCTTATATAAGATAAAATACAAATATTTATCATAGCCTATATAAGATTTACTTTATTTTAATTTAGCTATTAGATTAAACTTTTGATTAAAACTAGAGAATATGATCTTTTGTAAATATCGGCTCAAAAAATATAAATAAAGTTACAAAATATGATTCATTTTGCTAATTAGATTGAGTATTTAAGTTCTTAATACTATCCTCTTTAGTCTAGTTTCTCAAATTTTTACCACTTCATGCTGCTCTATCTATGAGTGACATTTGATCGAATTTGTTTGTCTCTTTAATTAGATGCATATTATTTTTCCTGTTTAAAAACATGTATGCGTATTAAGAAGAAGAATTTTAGAAATATCAGAAAAGCTGTTACTTTTTTATGTTACATGTTTATTAGACAGATGTACCTTAAGGATTGATTTTATGAAGTCTTCCAGATTAATTATTGAAAAATTTACATAAAATTACGTCAGCGTAATATATTCCTCTATTATATTAATTATTTCTTAAAATTAATTTTTATAAAGAAATTTCGTTGATCAATGATTTCTTAAAATGGTTGACATTTAAAGATAAAAAAATGTTCTATTATTAAAGTGAATATTTAAAAGTGTAAAGAAAATGCAATAAAGCAAAGTAAACAATTTTAATGCATTTTTAATGGAAGAAGTTTTGCACTCTTGAAACTTCTGATAGTTCAATAGTACATAAACGATAATCTATAAACGTGTATACTTAATTAATGACTTTTTGTACACGTGAAACATAATTGTTCTAATATTTTATATTTGCACACCTTACACTATTTTGAAAAGAAGCTGATAGCATGAATATGTAATTCAAATCAATTTTGTATTCAAAATTTCGTCATAGACTAAGTACATTTATTGATTGCTTTGTAAGATATACAAAATTGTACGTATTAGGTAAATATGACTAATTACAAACTTCATTTAATTGATATGCATGCAAAGTGTTAGAAACATTTTAAATATTAATACCTAGATCGCAATTTTTCAGTCTGTGTATTGTAAGCTTTTGTAAGGGAGTAAAGGAAAATATTTTTTAATACTTATTGAAGAAAAGTGGTTGTAGGCGAATATATAGAGAAAGTTATTTGAATGTTTTATGTTAAAAATATTTTCTTTCTTTAATTATATTAAATTTTTCAAATGAAAAGATATCTGCCATTAAATTAGTAATGTTCGAGGTTTCAGGTAATATTGATATATAATGCCTACATTAATATTCTTTTTTAAATTATAAAATTAAAAGAATTTAATGGATTTTAACAATGTTTTAGTAAAAATATCATAAAATTTAATAATAAATTTTATTAGTTAAAAAAAAGTTTTTCTAGTGGTTATTAATTTTTAAAACAAAGAATTTGGTTAATAATAATCATATAATATAATATGATTCTGATTAATAATACTGTATTATTTCTGCATATATAACTATTTGAATAATTCATATTTTATTCAATTTTCTAAGCTTTTTTATATTTTACATTCAATTAATGTTAAATACATGTCTTATATATTACACAATTTATAGTAAAAAAAGAACATGATCAAACATTAGGGTACATTTTTCTATATTTCATTACAATATAAAAAAATTTCACAAAAGCTAAATACTACATTTTTACTTCATGATTATTACAGATATCTAACATATTATCTTATATTATCTTATATTAATAAAAAAAAAAAAAATTTTTTAGATAAATTCCTATTCATAAAATTAAATTTACAGAAACATCTTTTTTAGAATGTGTATTATTTGTTTTTATTGAATCTTGTATATTACATTGCCATCAGATCATATATAAATTGTGTATAACCGTCAATTCCAACATGATAATTAGCTGCATTTGCATGTAAATGAGCACGTACGTTAGGGTAAGGTCCAATATTTATACCAAGAATAAAGTTTCCGCGCAAAAGTGGACCGCCGCTATCGCTCTGAAAATATAATATAATATGGCATAAAAATATTAAAATAGAAATCGTTCCTCAAGTCTCCAGTAAACAATATGCTATAATAGCTTTGAGAAAGTGTTTTTTTTCAAAGTTATGCTTCCTCATAATAAATTACGTTTCTCGTTGTATACAGTCAGATAATATATGAAGTTTACACAATCTCTCCCCGCCTACAATTTTTTGGTAACTTATAAGACCGACTAATTACTTTGGCAATTTAGTCGTGTTTACGTGTATTCGTATTTTAATTATTTATTTTAATTTTCTGTACGAATCTCCAATAGAATTCTCCAATAATAAATTTGGAGAAAAGAAGGAGCTCAAAATACAGGCCAATTTAATATGTGATTATTAGTTAAAGACGTATGAGTCGAACATTCACGTCTTCATTTTACATTTAGCCTCTATTTACACTTAAGTTACAAGGCTGTTTGATGCTAATATCTTAATTTGGGAATTAAACGTAGATGATAACATATGATATGTTTGTTAGTTAACTAATGTATTTACTGTATGTTATCTGTATTAATTGTAAGCCGCCAAAAAGGTGGAGAGCCCATACTAAGGACAGATAATTCAAGCATTAACACATAGAAACGCACAAGTACTAAATAGGGTACTACTGTATGGTGTAAAAGTCTTCTGACTACTCTCATATTAGCAAGTGCTAGACTTTGAATTGCGAAAGCGCAAAAGTATTGCGTAAAATTAGGTATTTTCGAATAATTGCCATTTCGCGATAAAGAAATTGGACTACGTAATGAGATTAAAAAATCAAAATCTTTGGAGGGAATGGAGTGCCGAATTAATTTAATACATGCATGGACGAAACGAATGTATCGTTTTTTCTATTATTGACACAGCACCTGGCAATTCTTATGATATTTCATGACTCTTTATAATATATATTACAAAAGAATCGAAAGCAGAACAGATTCGTATTAAACAACGATTCTATTGCTTTACAATGAAATACCGAACAGATTGCAATATAAAAATCTTGCCAATAGACTAAGAAATTATTTTTGTGGGCGAGTGAATAAAATTAGAAGATTTCCACGACAAGAACAAGAATTTTACGTAAAACGTAAACATGAAGTAGAGGATTCATAATAAGTAAAAGTTCATAAGTTATGTACATATGCGATTGTTTTGAAATTCTTTTACGTTTATATTCGTATAATTTTCAAATTTTCATTCTTACCCGACCCAACAATGCAAATGGTTCCGCAGCAGTGCAAATATCCCTATCATGGACAGGAACAAAAAATCCTAGTATGGAGTTAGCCCTTTGTTCACATTCACGATTTGGTATAATATTGACCGTCACTGCTTCAAAGTTTGTCGGGAAATTAGGTGGATTCGATTCTCCACCGCATCCAACCATGACAGCATCTAATCCATATAATCTATTGCTTGCTACGGGGGAAATATCTGCAGGATAATGATTATAATCCGCTACAGCATTTATCTGAAAACATTATGCAATTAAAAAATTAATTTTTATAACGCTTGTGCAACGCTTCATATTTAAAATGGTATGCCTAAAAGGCATGTTATAAATATTGATACAAGAGCTAAATGCAGTTCACCTTTAATATAGATATATCATTTAATCTTGATTGAGATTCCAAATTAAATCTCGCAGCCCATTGATTGTATGTTATCCACCACTGTATAGGTAAACGATTGCCATATCTTACATCGACAGTTCCGTAAACTACTAATCTAACAGACATTGTAATAGCATCCAAACAGTGTGAGGCCGTTATGATATGTTGGTTGGTAATAAATGTCCCAGAGCATACGACGAATTCTTGATATAGTTCATTGGTAACATCACCTTGTAAAAGGCATACAACTGAAGGAAATTCTCCTTCTAATACTGTTCTGACGTTAGTACCAATAAGAGCGTTCGAAAAATTCAATCGATCATCTGTGGAAGAAGAAAACTTTAAAACAAGTAAATTTCTACTATAAAATTATTATTTACTAATTCATTGGTTAGTTAGTGCTGATTTTTTTAAAGAAATAAAAAAAAACTTTCTTCACTTACGAAGTATAATAAATTGAACAAAAAAAAGTAACAATTTATGATGATACATGCTAAAATTAAGGAAATAAATAAATTAGATGTTGTAAAAAATTTTATAAAGCACTATAAAATAAATGTTAGAGAGCATTTACTTGAGAAGACTGCAGCCAATCAATTAACTAAACTATTTAGTGTTCACTATTATATATGAAGCATTACATTGAATAACACGATTAATTAACTTTATTTTTTTTAATACTTCTAGAAATCTGCTTAAAATTACACTCTTTCATATCAAATATAAAAAAAAATATTTACGTTGTACCTAATACTACAAATACAGTTAATCCAATTGTCTAATTCTCGTTAAAATATTTGTAAAAATTTTCAAGAAATTTTTTCATATTTGTTTTATTATTCCTGAGTTGTAAAAAAAATTGTTTTTTATTTGACGTATTTTAATTAAACTAATATAAATTTATGTATACTTTTCTTTAGATTATTTATTACATATTCTACGGAATATACGTCAAGGTGTTTGTTATGTACTTATTACATATCATTATAAGACAAACATAATATGTAGATATACATTATATTCAAATGAATTGAGTCAACATATACTATCTTGAATAATGTACGATTATGATTGAAAAAAAGTATTTTACAAAGGTGGTACGTATATTTACAATACACTTTTTTATCTAATGAACTCAAAAAATAAAAAGCTTTTGCTTTAGATTTTATTTTTCAGTTGATTATTTGTGTAACCTGTAATTTTTTATTTCGGAAGAATCGTTTTTAATAAAAAAATTTTATTTGTTAAAAAAAATCTTTGCAGTTATAACAAAAAACATTAAGAAATTGCAAAATGGCCTTAAATGTTTACGGTTATACGAAAACAGTCTAAAAATTAACCGAATGCAGAAAGATCGATTTTTACATGTGTTAATAACGTAGGAAATTAAGTAGTAGTTAATAAGATATATTGATCACACATGTACAACTTTGATTCGGGATGCATTGATTAAAAATTCTCCGCTAAGCCTGTGCAGTAGTAGAAGTATCGATATATTTTAAGACATTTGTATTCTGGATGAATGCAAGAATAGTAAATTCATATGATAACATTGAACCCTATTAGAAAGGCTTGCGCTTAAAAAACATGTATTTGAAAAATGATACAAGTATTTTAAAGAATGTGCGAAAGCTTATATACTTAGTTAACTTTGGTAAATCGATAATTTCGTAACGATGTATTTTTTCCACTTTTATTTCAGTCTGCGAAATGCCCGGAGCGTTAGAACAATCAACTGTATTCATATGCCAGAGGAGGATCTTTATTTATGGGGTATGGCTTGAAAAAGCACTTGCAACAAACTGAGTGTAGGTGTAGCCACCTATTGGACATTTTAGTTTCAGTTCTTCCTTGTTCACCTATAACCACGCGATTGGAACACAGTTTAGTGCAGACCTGGGAAACTTCGACGGAGTTCTACTTCCGTGACAATTTCGTTCCTACTAGTTTTTGAAAAATTATCGACGCCCGTAGACTATCGATGAATAGTACAGGAATAATTTTAACGCTCACTTAGTCAATGACAAAACTTAATTTTAAGTGCATATTTTTTAGCCGAAGTTTTGAGAAGTTGACATTGAAAACAATGTTTGAATCATTAAAAGAAATCTTTGTATTAATTCTTTGTATTAAATCTTATTAATTTATATTTTTTACTTATAATTGTTATTAATTAGAATTAATATTACTTTTATTAAAGTATAATATTACTATTATTATTATACCGACTATTATTACTTATTACTTAGAATGCTACTATTAACTTAAATTGCAAACTATTTACATTATACATTAAATCCGAATCGAAAATATTTTTTTATACAGATTATTTTTATAGAAATTAAAGAGTTTTTCAGTTCTTATAAATAATATTACTTAAAAATATAACTATAAAGTCTGACTATAAATTTTTAGCATTTAATATGAAAAAAAAGTCTAGTTTATTTCTTCCATAATTAAATAATACCTGTTTTTAAAAAAACGGAAATATAAATAAAGATTTAGTTTCGGTATACTCTTAGTTTTCAATGAGATTTTTCATATAAATATATTTAGAACAGTTTCATATGGCGAGTTTGATTTAGTACATTAGTTGTAAGATGAGCAAAATAGTTAAATTTTCAACATTTGGGTTTTCAGATTCGTCTTTTGAGATTGATTATTTCATTATAGAGTATAAATATACAAAGGAGACTGCACTTTTCATAATAAAAATTGTACTAGGGTTATTTGAAATACACAAATAAAATCTTATTTACTGCAAGCCTAATTAACGAAATATTCTTTTAATGAGCTTGTTTTAGTGTACCACGATCAAAAATATAAATATATATTGATGTGTAATCGATTCTCCGATAATTGATATAAATATCGTTGATCAAAGCTTCCTAATTACTTTGTAATCCGTACTGCGGTATTAATTGGCGACTTGAAATTTTTTAATTTTTTTTATTTTATCTTCATATTATGAAATTCTAACATTTGTATATTCGAATAAGGAATAACTCAAATTGCAGATATACTTATTTTATTTTAACACTAATGTAAACAAAACATAACTTCATAATTGACATTAAACACAATTATAAATTTTATAATTTATCAAAAAAATCGTTTCATATTTTTTATGCAATTTTTCTTTAAAAAAAATTGTTATAAAGGATTTTTTATTCATATGGAATAGTTTTGAATACATCTCAAGAATGTATACCGGAATTAACAACATTTATTGTAATACAAATACATTTTTTAAACGCATAGCATACTTGCTATTAAAACCTGATCTTCTATTTCATAATCATTAAAGCGGAGTTTAAAAAAAAACGCAATAATTACGAGTAGTGGAATTGTTGCTATTACTGCGTTTCCATAATCCGATGCGACTATACTATATAAAGTTGCTCAAATGCGTGAAATGCAAGTATTATTGAGCATACCTCGATGAGATTAAGACTTGTTCTTAAGAAATACCTTACATTAAGAGTTTCCACTTAATATTGTATTGTATTTAATTTAATTTCATTTTATTGTTTAGATTGCCGTGCGTACTTTATCTGCCGATCGGCCGGAATAGATTTTCGTTATTCCCGAACTCTGCTCTCCACTTCCATCTATCAAGACGCAAGAGCATCAGCGACTCTCGATGTATATAAAGGAACGAGCAATTATTGTTCGCTGACAGTCTGCGTCTTGTCGCTCCTCGTTGTTGTCTTAATTACTCGCGGGGATATCACAACGGGACACGTGGTTTGCAAACGTCTTACGTGATTTAACAGCAAACTCGATTCTTCTAATCTGTAACAATAACACCAAGAACAGCAACCATAAATAAAGCCAGAACGAAACAAATGAAACATTGATAAAAAGTTCGCTGTAAAATACAAGTCAACATGTACTGAAATCGATGAGATAAAACATTAAAAGCTCGCATATTTGCATGAAAGTCAGAGGACGTCGAAAGTAAGAATGAAACATTGGAAAGTCATAGCGATTTTCGTCTTCGCTTGGAAAATCGTGGTCACAGTGTCTGTAAATGCCCGACCGGAGAACATTCTTCTGGATCTTTTAGCAAGACCGTTTGCACCCACCGAAGGAGCCTCTTACGAGTGCATAAGGGACAGCAGTATATACTTTGCGGAACTGCGCAAGTATAATCCTTGGGCTCTGCAAAGTGCGTCATTCATTCATTAATTACGTAGAATTTTCTATAACCGTGCGCATCTTTGATGCTGCATCGTAGAAATAAAGACGGAAGTACGTATCGGAAGCTAATTGATCATACTCGGCAGGGAAACGAGCAGTAGATCAGTCGATAGTAAATAAACTTTTCTTTATAAGCTCTAATTACTATTGTGCTTTTTATCTACCTTGTTCAAACATGACAGCGCAATGAAAACTGAGACAATAAATGGGAAATGTACATTCCTAGCGCTAGGCCTACTGAATATTTCAAAGTGAATTTTTTTACGTACCGAGCACGCGTAGCTGTTAAAATTCAAATGTAGCTCAGCTTTCTAAATCTAACGAGCCGCCATTTTTTACACCTACTCTAAAATTATAAAAAAAAACGTTTACAATGGCGAAAATTCACTTTCTAAAAATTATTAGTTGAACAACAACTTACATTTCTTTCATTTGTGTTGGAAGAAGGTATGATTATTTTCAACAATTACGGACCAATTATGAGTAGGAGTTTGACACAATATACTCGCTAAGTGTTTTGAGATGCATAAACGATTTTTATGAACCGATGCATCTTCCGTTAATCCTTTAATTCGGAAAACTATCAGTAAAATCTTAATAACCCTTCGGAATGTTTTAAAAATGTGTAGAAAATGCTTATTAACGTAATATTTAATCAATTGGAAAATAATCCATAACTTAATAAAAAATTCCTTTTATATTATTATAAACAAATACAAATTGTTGTAAGTACTTAAATAATTTAGAATAACAAACACGTAGAAATTCGTAACTCGCTATTTTAATGAAGTTATAAAAAATGTTTAGGAAAATATTGACATTAAAAAATTTCATTTAATATTAAACTAAACATATTTTACTTATTTACAACCTTATATGTAGTAGCTTATAAGTATAATTTTATTTTCATGATATCTAAAATTCTAAACTAAGTTTCAATATTTATATAATATTTTTAAATTATAAATAATAACCTTTATAAATAATACATTGAACTATAACTATTATTGTGTATTTAAGTATCATTTTAATATTTTTCTTAATAACAAAAATTAATTTTTTTATGAAATTTAAAGAATAAACGCTGATTCACATTTACAAAATTATTAATAAACAATCATTATGGTAACTCCTAGGTTCAAGATAAAATAATTCGATAATTCAGATTATATAAGTTAACTTTTTTATTGCATTATTTTGTTATTTCAAAGTCTAGAAAATTAGGAATGTATAGATTATACAAATATAAAAAGATGCATTTTACCTTTAATGGAGCTATTAATGTAACGTGAGGATGTTCGTTAAAAATAATATGCAATTTAAATGTTTCAGATTTACATGTTACCAACTTTTTTAAAGAAAAAATAATAAGCTTTTTGCATATATATCAATCTCTCGAACATTCAGGTATATTAAGAAAATAGTTGAAAGGAACAAACATTTTTATTATAATTAAAATTAGCAATAAGCTATTTTTATAATATGAATGTAAATATTTTCTGGAAAACAAGGATCTTAGCCGTATTTTTGACTAATTTTAGACAATTATTAGTTTATTAGAATATATTAATTAATAATTATATATCTATTAATTTCTAATTGATGGAAATAATTTTGCAAATTTTACATGTAATATTAAATCATATGGAGTGAAGAAAAAATTTTATTTTGTTATAATCAGATGTCGGAAAATTTGTAAAACGGAAATAAGACAGTAGAACTTTTATTAATATAAGAAATAATTATAATAAATACTATAATTTAATAACAAATTCAAAAGGACATTTTTTTAATTAAAGCTTTTTTTATTCTCTATACAGTGCACTGCGCTTCATATATAAAATTAATAAACAATATCTTGAGTTGCGAATATTTACAATTAAAGATGCATAAATACTTTTTTTTACGTTTAGATTTGTAAACAAACATATCTTTTGACCCAGAATTTTCTAAACGATGACTTCCTGTCATGTATAAATGATCAAGGAATAATGTCATTTATTTCTAAATTTTACAAATTCTTAGCAAATACTTTCATCAGATTATTGTACTCACGCTGCCACTATCTTTATCAACAACGAAATGCTCAATCTAATCATTTGTATATTCGGAAGAATAATTTCAATACTATCAATTAAAATATAATATTCTAATGTATAATTCGTTATGTCTAAAATTACTATTACTTATATAATTATTATTATCATTCTTATTATTATTATCGTAGTAAGCAATAGAAATATTTACAAATACTCTGAAAATTTGAAAAGTATTTATCATTTTTTTACTTTATGCTTTATAATAAAAAGACTGTGTTTTAGAAAAAATATAAAATCTAAGCACAACTATAGCACATTGAATTTTTACGACCTGTATGTTTTTTAGATATTTTGTAAATAAGCTGGAACTGTTCTCAATATTATTTTTTGATTAGAGTGAATTTTATTTCAACCAGATACAATACAAATGTCATTTAAATTATAGCTTAAATTCTGATGTCGATAACATTTTATCTGTAATCTATCAATTTTTATAAAATCTAACCTCTGATATATTTTATTATCAAATAGCACTTCGATATTTTTTTTACAAAAATTTTATTTTATTTGTTCAATTAAGTTTAACTAGCTGTTTTAAATACGCATTTATATCAAAACGAAATTATATCTCATACATTTGTATTGATTTAAATATGATTTACATTTGATTTATATTAACAAACCCAGAATAGAAAAGCGTAATAACGACAACGCATTTTCTTATCAATTGCTATCGTGGCACGCATATTTTCTTAGATAAATCGCCAGACATTACAGTCAATACGCCGCAATTACGTAAAAGTACTGACCTCATCGTAGCTTGTAACCTTATACAAGATTAAATAATGAATTCTTAGGGCGAAATAAATTACATTTACATTACCTTAAATAAATAAATTACCTTCACTATTTATTGACAAATAAGAAACTAAAAAATTTCTTGTAAAAAGTGAAACTGTTATTGAAAGAGCACTGGATTAAGTTCTAAATTCAATTTTCGATTCAATATTTACTATTATTGTTATCTTTTATTTAGTTATAATAGTAAATCAAAATTTATAATAGTATGTTAACTATTTATAAATTAAAAAAGTTTTAATATTTGTAAAAAGAATTCCTATTTAATTAAAAAGTAGGAACTTATGAATTTTTTGTAAATTGCTCTACCTGTATTTTTTAATTTTAATGGTTGTATGGCTTAAGAAAAATAGATTATAGTACATATAATATTTCAAATAATAAAAAAATTCTCATATCTGTAAATTTACAATCGTCATAGGATTTTTTAAACATATAAATTTAATATTCTTAGATTAGTTTAGTAATCTAATTTTATTTTATACTCTTAAAAGACACTCATTTTGAACTTTATTTTAAATAATTGTTTAATATCAATAATATAACGTATGAATTTACTTGTGTAAATTAAAGTCTATTTTTTGCAAATTAAAATTACTGCAAAAAATGAAAAAAGTTAAAAAGTTAGAAACAATAGAAAAAAATTAGAGAATTTTTTTTAAGCATATTTGAAGAATCATAAATATATTAAAGAGTTAATATTATATTTAAAAGTTAAGTTATCGATTAAAAATGAATTTATCAAATGAATTTCATAAAAATATTTTGCTTCTATCTAGTAATTGTGTTGTAAAAAAATAGATTTTTCCCGAATATTAAATTGCTATTACCAAGCTAAGGACATTACTAAGTTCATTCTTATTCATTTTAATAAATAATTAAATAAAATCTCTTAACTAATTACTTGACGAGAGAAAATTTTTTAAATACTTTAATTTTTTGACTTAAAGTAAAAAATCAGCTTACAGTATAATAGATTATAATCTTTAACGAATTTAATATATATACTCAATGCTAACAAATTTTTTTTCTGATAAAAAGATTAACATTCGGGGTCGTATATTTGATTATTTTATTAAAACTTTATTAACGTTACAAAGGAATTCTATATGTTTTTTTTGCTTAGCTTGTGAAATACAAATATTTAAAAATAACATATTTTTGTGTACAAATTTATTTTCAATGAAATGCATTAAAAAAAACATAATTAAATTCGATGAATCATTTCCAACAGTTTAATAATTTCTTCTCTGCATAAAAAATAGAATGTACGTTACTATTTTGTCTCTACTTTAAGTAGCCTTAATCATGATTTGCATCCAATAACTAAAATGAAAAGTTATATATAAATTTGAACTTTTCAATAGTAATCTTTGTTTCAAAAATGAAATGATTTTTAATGTTCAAGATAGAAAGGTAGAATTGGTTCTTGATTAGCTTAATATTATTAGGAAGGATAAATTTATATAGCTTTTGATAAATTCATACTAATAGCCTCACAATTTCAAATGATTTTTTAAATAAGACAGTAGATTTTTAAACAAACTCCATACACTTCTCTTTTCTGATAAATTTGCAACCCTCACACAATAATAATATGCTTCCTTGTGTTGATAAACAGAGAAGATGATTTCACAAGTCGACACCGATTTCTATACGTCTTTTTCTCTTTGTCGATTTATCTCGTTGACGTGAACATTTTTTTATGAATAATGACGTAGAATCATCAAGTAGAAAGTTCAATACACTCGTGATATGCGTAGAATAAGTCAGTTAAATTTTCACCTGAAAATTTTAGTTATTATTTTATAAAAGAGTAAATTATATGAAAAGTCTAAACAAGAAAATATAAGCAACGTGTCTAAAAAATAAAGCATTGTTATTAAAACAGAGCATTTGTTTACCTTATTTAATTTTTTGCATGCGTTAAATATCTGATTAATGGTAATTTGAAGATATACAAATATATATGTTTTTATTAAACTGCGAAATCCATAAACGTGATTTAATTTAAAAATTTGATTAAAAAAAATTGTATGTAGATAGAGCCTGAAACAGGATTTTTTAGTATTTTAATATAGGATTTTAAATTGATTATTTCTGATTTTTAATAAATAATAAAATTAATATTTTATGCATTATGTATAAAAAACACGATTTGATAAATTTTATGAAAGTTTACCTGAATACAATATTCGTATTTTATATTTATTTATGTTGTTGTTTGTATACATTTAAGAACTCTAAAGTAACTAAAAATATGACTAATGGCCGTGAATGAAGTAATAAAGATAATTGCAATCATTATGTCAAGGTCTTTACTAGCATATGTGTGATTTACTTGACAAATATCATAGTATAATTACATGAAAGTCATCAAAGTGAACAAATGAATAATGATAATTTTGTATATGTTAGTATATCTTATAAACAATAAATATTTACTTGAACCCTATCAATTACGTTATGTGATATTTTGATTTATTCACAAAAAATATTATCGATGCACTGTATGCGCTATAGTTAACATAAGAATTACAAATGTCGTTCATATTGGTTAATAATGATAAAGGCATTAATTTGTAATTATAATACCATTAATCGACACTTGTAATTGAATTAGTATTAATTGATCCTAGATATGTAAATTGTAAATATAAAGTAAAAAAAACTTAAAAATGCATCCAATATTTTTCCTACAAATTATTTTACATAGATAACGTATCTTTTTAATTTTTTAAATAATAACGGTTTTTTTACTTTTAAAAATTAAATTAATTAATTTTTGTAGGCAGAAAAGTGCATAAATAATCTATAACGAATTTCAAGACTTTATAAAAACTAATTTTATTTAAACTATGTACAAAAGCTTACATCCAAAATATTTTTAAAATATATAATGGAGTAATTCTATACAATCATAAAAAAATAATTATATATGTTTTTTTTTATTGTATTTTACATTTGATAATTGAGAAACTTAAAATTTAGTTAATAATAGAGTTTGTTAAAGTAATATTTTATATATGCTGTAACCAAGTCTTTTATACTTCAAGTTACTTTTATTTGTTAGTTGATAGTAATTTTTAGTACCCTTTTTATACTATGAAAACGAAAACAGTATTCGTAATTTTAAAGTTAAAATATTTCCTTGAGTTTTTCTTAAAGACATTGTAACATATTTTGTTTTTTAATATAAATATTTTTATATTTGTTCAATAATTAAAATTATAATATAATAATAAAATAATTAAAATGAATGAAATTTAAAAAACATATTGATACATGTTAATATGACATCTGAATAATTATAATGATTTTCTTGGCAAATTTTAGGCATTGAGCACGAAAAACTTTTAACTGATTTATTTAATAGTGAGAATAGGCATTAATTAACTTCTATTTACATAAGCAGCTTTTATATTTGGTTAAATTGTCGATGGAATGAATTATTATTTTAGTGTACGATGCATCAGCTAAAATTTCTCCTGGGATCATAAGTGGAAACGTACAACAATTGGGAAATTACGATGAATGCTTACAAATAAAAACTGGAGAAAACTTCCAAGCTCAAGCTTGCAGCGTTGCTGTACAGTTTGAAATTTTAAAAGGCCCAAAAATATCCCATCAACTGGACATGAAAGATTTATTCATTCAAATAGCTAAGGCATCGGTAAATAGAAAAATAAACTTTATACGCTCTATAATACAATATATTGAACATTGCATGGGTAAATTTTAATTAAAAAAATCATTGAGCAGTTAAACAAATTAATTTTTTTGAAAAAAATGAGTTAAAATACACGCGCACGTTCAAAAAAACCTCATGAGATATCATTTCAGAATTTAAAAGATGTTCCTGATAATTCGGTTGATTACGAATGGATGTGGTGTATGCCATCAACCTGTAATCACTCGGAGATATCAGAAGCTCTTGAGCTTGCTCTAGATCCTCTCAAAATAGATGGACGACTGGATTTTACAGTGAGCGTTAATGCAAATTCCTGCCATACAGTTGCTATGGACAATAAAAAATTTGACATCATCGACTGGTCTTATGTGTAAGAATCTGTAACTTCAAATTCGTATTATGTACAGATTTGTAATTTATTAGTTATTTACATCATATAAATCAAATAAAATATAATATAAGTAACTTATTGGGCCTTTTTCAATAATAATGTTTCATCTGCATAAATGAAGAAAATAACTAATTTTATTACATAACTTAATTAGTCATTTTTAAAATAAATACGACAACTACATTCATTTGAAATACGTTAATTTATTACGCAGTGGCATTTTGATGACTTTTTTTGTAATAATTGTGGCTAGTACCACTTACGATGTTTATGCAAAAAGCAACGCCAAGGAATCAAATAGCAAAGGTACGCATAATTTTGCTCGGTTCCGATGGATCTTTCAATCAAACGATGTATTTTTATCGTCCAAGTGAGAACATAGGGTATCTTAAAAATAATTTATCTAAGCACTAGCTGCAAATATAAATTCAAAACTGACTACTGATTATATTTGCAACCACATACATATTATCAGAATTACTCTATTCAAGTCAGCACTAATTTTTTATTATATTTTTAAATTAATAATCACATAATTACATTTATAATTATATCATTCAATTTTTTCCTTTACTAACTTCCGTCAGGTATCAAACACAGCTTTCTCATATCATTTTCACTTTATTCAAACGGGAAGAAAATACTGAACACTAAACAACGCAGAGATACGATTGGTTGCCTCAACGGATTACGGTACATTAGTATCTGCTGGATTATATATGGGCACACATTTTATATGGAAGCGGTCAGCGTCAAAATGGACCGCAGTTTCATATCTAAGGTACATATATTCTTTAATTAAGGAGTAATAGTAGTATAAACAAAGCTTGAATTAATCGTACCTCGATTTAATTTACACCATAGTTTAAAATATTTCCAATACATTCAACAAAATGAAATTATTATATTGAATGGCATAAGCTACCATCTAACTATTGTTTTAATTCATTGTTCCGCTACTAATTATATAAACAATCAAATTATAACAAAAATTCTTCTTTTTAAACAAATTATATATCAAATAATATAGAAAATTTAGCTTATATTAAACGGTTATTTTATATTGACTAATAACATTATTATTTTCTAACATAAAAGAATTACAATTGAATTGAGAATTAGTCATAAAGTTAATATACATAGCTTTTGATTTATAACTTTAATATTTATATTAATAAATATTAAGTAAATCTTAATATACTACTTATGTAGTAATGGACTATTAAATATATTTCTTATTTTTTACAAAATCATAATTGTTTTACTTATATTAAAAACATGAAGTAAATTTGATCAATAATTACTAATTATTCATATATTTCTAATTCACATTTATAATTAATTTATATTTGATGCTTTAGATGTTTTTCATCTAAAGCAGCCAACGTAATTACTTAATTTGACAAAGATACTCAAAAAATGCATTTGGCTAAAATACTTTTATTTAAATTAATATCATATATTCACTTAAATTAATGTATAATATAATAAAAGTTTTTCCATTTATAAAATCAAACTAATAAATATATACGTTATAAAAATAGCAACAATAACTTATAATTAAATTACAATTATATATATAATGCACATTAAATCTATTACATTGAATGAAGTTTATTTTATTGCTATAATTCTTTACTAATGAAAATCATTATTAAAATTAAAATGAATCAAAGCTATTACTTATTGTCGCACAAACTCCTTAATTATTATTTAATTTCTTCATTATATCTTAAACTTGTCCTATATAAAATTATGATTGCTTTAAAAACCTATTTATACACATAAAAATCGAATAGTTACATTCGAATATTACATCTTAGTTTATAAAATGATTAAAGTTCGAGATTTTTTTTTAATATAATTGGATTAAATATTATGTACAGATATCAGTATTTTATGGAAAAAAAAATAATTCTTGTTTCACTTGCCATATGTACTTACTTAAACATAATTTTTTAAATTAAAAAGTTTTAAATAATAATAATAAGATTTCGATTATTAATATATTTTTTAAATGGCAAATTTCAAGAAAACTTGTTTATTTTTCTTTGTATTATAGCATATACAAATTTCGAAATTTCACATTAATTTAATTTAATGATTTTAAAAGATAAATCTGAACAAATTCATAATACTTTTATTACAAAAGGATATCCTATATTAGTAAATTATTTTGCAACAAGCTGTTTTCATAAATAAAATTTTATTTATGATTGCAAGTATTTTTAACTGATAAATTATTGTAAAACTGCTTATTAAAGAAAATCGAGGACGTAAAATACTATTTGAAATGTCTAAGATTAATAATGCAAAACAGATAAATAAATTAAAATATTCAATTTTCAAAAGCTATATTCATAGTACGAAACATTTTCTTATTTTTTCATTTGGTTTTTTTTATAAACAATTCGCAAATGAATTTTAATTATATTCATTAAAAATTATATACCTTTTTTGAATATATACAATACAATTCGTATATATTTTTGAGTATATTTTGACTACTTTGAAATATTAACAATATTCTTATATCTATCTTTAATTTTCATAGTTATAAACAATGTATAAATTTATACATAAAATAATGTTTACATTTCAATTTTATGAATCTTTCAATAATTTTTAAAATTCAACCAATGAGAAATCGTCCTAAATTTACAATATAATAAGTTATTTTTAATTTTTCTAACTTTTCATAAAATCTATATATACATATAAATACATATATATATATATGTTTCTGTTTTAAAAAGATATTTCACAAGTAACATCGTACTGTCACAAGTATATGTCATTTTACTTAAGAATTATTATTACATTACATATTACTAGCATCCTTTATTTAACATGTGCTTTAAGCAAAAATTAATATAATTATCCACCAGTTATGTAAAAAAAAACTTTTGCATCGAATTCTTAAAAAATAAATTTTATACAAATGACAAAACCATTTCTTAAAAAAAAAAACACAATTATTTAGGAGACGGTCTGTTTTACCATTGTTTCATAAAAATTCATGATTCTTTTTATCAAGCAAATATTCTTATTTTTATTCTTAATTATTTATATATTTATTGTTGGATAAAATTAGATTAATTACTATCAATCCGATCAAATAGTAATTAATAAACATAATAATCTGTATTTTTGGTTTTGTAAAATTTCATGAATAAAGTTTATAAATAGATTTTTGACTTAATGATAATATTGACATAAAATTAATTGCTCAAGGAAAAAATTGTTTTCATTAAGTAATTACGTTGTTAATAATACATATAAATAGTTGATCTAATACATAATAGAATTATCTCAGTGAATACCGCAAACTCGGCTAATCGCATTCTAATGATAACAGCGCGTCACTGAACTGAGCGTATTGTTTTATAACGCAATTACGCACAACATCAATATGATTTATGCATATTTTTTGTATATTACTACAAACTCTAAAAACAAAAGGATCATATATTTTTAATACCTATTTATAATATACATATATATTACAAACTCTTGACGTCGCTTTTTTAAAAGTAGATTATACAAAAAAATGTGCACTGTTATCAAATACATTTAGAGCATGTATTTAATACATTGTATGGACAAAAATAGCAAATGCATTATATGAATGATACTTACATATAGTTACATGAGACCTGGAGTTCACTGCTAGTCTTAAACGGTAATATCGTCACGGATACGTTTTTTCTTCTAAGCGGAATTTTATTGGCCTACACATTATTAGCCAAAAATACTAAAGAAGAAAATTCATCTGTTAGTATTTTTTACCTATATCTTAATCGATACTTAAGGTGAGAAAAACTTTTATAAGATGTAATTCATAATAGTATTTGACAAATATTAAATATTATTACTTAATTTTTCAAAAACGTTTGAAAAGTACAAATGTAAAAAACATTTGTTTTTATTGTTTTAGAAAAAAAATTACTTTTGTAGTGTCTGACTATAACTCTATTTTTGAACATATTGAAAACAAATTTCTAAGCACAATAAACAATTCAATTTAATTATTATTAATTTTAAATCAAATTTATTTTCCATAACTGCAGATTAACACCAGCATATGCAATTGTAATTGGCTTTTATTCAACATTGTTCGATAAGCTTGGATCTGGACTTCGATGGAATACCTGGATACTTAATAGTAAATTAGATTGTCGTGCTAATTGGTGGACAAATATTCTTTACATAAATAATTATGTTAATATCAGTAATATGGTAAGACGACTAGTACTTATTGAAAGATGACTTCTCAAATTAAATTGAGTTTAAATAAATGTTTATTTATTTACAGTGTATGTCTCAAAGTTGGTATCTGTCTGTCGATATGCAACTACTATGGCTTTCGCCAATTTTTCTATATCCAATGGTTAAAAATACTAAAGGAGTATCGTTTTGGATTATAACAATTATTGGAATTTCATTGTCAATTTTGATACCCTTTTTTGTGACATATTTTTTTAAACTAACCGGAACAATGCTCTATTATAAAAAGTAAGAAAAGAAATGAATGTATTTCGAATTTGTTTCCTATTATAGACAAAATACATTTGTCGCATATAATTTATAAATTATTCTAATATAAAATAAATATAAAATATTTTAGTATAATGCAATTTTACTCTATGCAACGCCAATAAAGTATTTGTATATATATATATATATATATATATATATATAAAATATACTCTTTTACATAAAACAATCGTCTTTGTACATTGCAGTATGCAGGATGTGATAAATGTATATTTACAAGTTTATACCAGAGTTTATACGAGAGCAGGACCGTACATAATTGGGCTTGCCTTCGGTTACATATTATTTAAAACGAGAACCTACAAAATAAGAATTTCTAAAGTGAGTTACACAACTACATACACCTAATACTTATGCAAATATAAAATATATTTAATATTTAATTAAATGTTTGGTGGATAGATTTAGGCGACGATTAAACATTTGATGCACATTAAAAACGACTTTATGATTAACCAAAGATAATTATTTAAATATATTTATAGTAGCAAATTAATTCTGAAATATTCATAATTTTTCATCTGAATTTCCGAGCATTAAAACATAAATGATAACACCAATTTAACATATATTAAGCCTTTCTTAAAAAATTACGTTGAATACGTATATTGTAATTATTATGATATTATTATAAAAAAAATTGCCGTATTAAAAATAAATTAACCGAAGTAATTTTTTTACTTAAGAATATAGAGAAGGTAATAAAGAGAAGAGAAGGTAAGGATAGCTGTTTCATACGATTTAAGCAAACAATTCTGTCTAGATTTACATTATGTGCGGTTGGTTAATAGCTATAACAGCCGGACTATCCGCAATTTTTGGACCGCGAGGAATGTATTTCAACGACCATCCTTACAATAAATTAGAAGCAAGTTTTTACGCAGCCTTACACAGACATATCTTCACTTTATCTGTTTCTTGGATCATATTTGCCTGCGTAAATGGATATGCAAGTAAGATTTATATAGTAAGGTTTTTAATATTCGTAGATTTTCTTTCTTAATTTCTTGGTCCTCCTTTTTAATATCAATATCTTTAATCTCATTTCTATAATACGTATTTTTTAATAATCTATAATTTGACTAACTGATAATTTTACAGGATTTTATAATTAAAATTTTCACATTCCTAATAAAAATAAAAGAATAAACTATAACAATATTTGGAACTATTCATGTTGGTAGTTTCTAGATTTAATCAAAATAAAAAATTTTAATTGTATTTTCATCATAAAAATTACCCTTTTTCAACATCAGAATGCATTTTATATTATTGTTTTATTGTTGGTGCTGTTTTTATTATCATTATTATCAGTATTAAAATGAATTTATTTGTATATTATTTCATAATCTTTATTGACATGATTTTTGTTGATTTTGTTAACATTCATATTATATTCGTAAAGTATCGTAACTATAGTTAAATCTAATAATATACAAGTAGTAATGTTTATATTGAATAATAAATGTAAGATATGGCTTCATGTTTATTACTTTTTGATATAACAGTATCTGTTTTTCATTTTTATATATCTCTTGACATATTTACTTGTTTTGTTTGATTATCATTTGGCTATGTACATTTGATCAAATCCGGATGTATTCAGTAAAATGTGAAATGACACTATCAAATACTTTATTTGGTACAAAGATCACATCACGTAATATTAAAATTAATTCACTTTAGATTCAGCTATTTTACATTGACGAGCGTTAGTACACCATTAGTGGTATTGCGATTAATTCGGCAAGTCTATTGAATTTGGGAAATCGGTAAAACATGAGAACTTACGACTTTTTTATCCAAAATTGGAAACACGATATCGCATCATAATGTTGTATAGAAAGTAGAACATTAAAGTCACGTCGTGCCTTGCAAATGTAAACGATGGACAGACGCTAGGAATATACGTTTCTCGATTATAAATTACAGGACCGCTCGATGCCTTTTTATCCTGGAGCACCTGGATACCTTTATCGAAACTCACTTACAGCGCTTACCTCAGCCACTACATCATCCTGCTTTATAATACCGGTAGTGCTCGTACTTCGAGCAGCTTTTCCACGTTCAATACTCTCCATACCTTCTTCGGCAATCTATGCCTCACCATGTTAATGTCGCTCTCGCTCTGTTGCTGCTTCGAGATGCCCTTTATGGTTTTGACGCAGCTCATTTTGAGAACTGGAAAGTCAAAGGATAAAGCGGAACTGATTTTCGGCTCGACCAATTCGGGCGAGAGCATTTACAAATCGAGGGAGAACATTAATGCAGCAAGCTCGAGTGACGTTACAAGCGTATTCGCCATCAGTAAGAATTCAGTGTATGACTTGGATAATCAGTCGGCGACTAATGGAAAGGTTATGGAATCTCAAGACGATTTCAACAATTGCAGACCGTTTACCGTTACTCGTTCTTACTTTTTGCTCTAGCTTGTTTTTCTCCAATACTGCATGGATAGTATTATCTAATTACTAAGTGTATGAATGTGCTTACGTTGATTGTATACTAATAAGAAAAACTGAGCAATACTCAAATGGTTTCAGTGGTTCAAATCTTTTTCTCAATGCATGATATTAAGGAAGTTATTTTAAAAAATGATTTCTTTAACATTATTAATATAGTAAATAAACTTTTATTTTCAAGCCAATCAGATAATATAGATTATACACTTTTTTCATTTGAAAATTAAATTTAAGATTTGTCATTAATATTTGTAATAATCATAATATATATTTTGCTAATTTTGAGATGATGCTAGGATAAAAATAAAATTTTAAATTACAAAAATGTAAAACATTTAATAAATCTTAGTAAATTTATTTATTATTCGTATTTACATTTATAAAAATTTATTTCTTTTATGAAATTATTATATATTTTTAAGCCATGCTTCTTCAAACATTAATTAAAATATAATTAAAATTATAATTAAAAATTGAAAAAATTATTAATTTTAAGTATTCATTTTTCAAGTATTTTTAGTATTGTTTTACTAGTTGTGCCTTGTAATTTAAAAATGCTTGTTTGCAACAATTGATTTTTTTTCTATTTATGAACAAATTTATTATCTAATAAAATTTATACTTCTTTATGTGAAAATATTACTATAGTTTAATAAAAATTTATAAATTTAACTTTAATTTGAAGCATAATCGAGCTATACATAAAATTACTATTTTTATAAATACTATGTTTTCATGCAGCCAATAAATATTTAGAATAATTTTAATTTAATTCAGATGGAATTCAGTAGCTCTGTATGTAATATAAATGAAATAATTTTTTTCCTATGATGTATAATTGTAGAAATATAAATAAATTTCTTTGATCTCAATATTTATATTGTAGCACCATTAAAATAATGATAAAGTGAATGTTAGTTAATATGGCCATTTGATTAAATTATATTAAAATTAGTTAATAAATAGAAACCTACACTATAAAATTAGAATAAGTTTAAAAATTAAGACTATTAATTAAAGATCGTTCAACCCTGTGTAAATATTATATTCGTAATAATGTAGACTATTCTATTTGTAAAAATAATTATTATAGAATAAAAATGACTTACGTGATACATCGTAAAGTAAACTTATATTTACAGTACATGAAAAATGATTTGACAAATAAGATCTTGTATACTTCAAATATAAACCAATATCTAAGAATAACTCTGAATCAGAAAACTTATTAAGACGAAGATTTACTCGCAAACTCAACACTGTCTCAACGTAATAATACGAAACTAGATAAATACAAATTATTTTGAATATCACTGAAATATATTATAGAATATTATCATTTTATATTAAATATACTAAATTTTAAGTAACAAATATGGTTCTGATTATAAATTTGTTTGTACGAATTTACTCTCTCATCTATAGGCATGGTTCATAAAATATAAAACTAGTAAAAATAAATACACATAATGTAGAAGATACAAGATAAATATGCAGTTTTGTTAACGAAGTGTCTTAATCAAAGTGTCTTATAAGTTGAAGCTCTAACTATTTAGATTCAGAATATAATTAGTGTTTGTTTATATTTGTAATAATATCCTGTGAAAAAAGTATTGAGTGAGTAAATAATTCATTTAAATTCATAATATCTGTCACATAATCGTTAAGTATAAACCGAAAATGTAGTGCATTATTGATTTTACGATAATTTTTTTAAATTTATTTTAATCTATACATTTTAACATAAAACAGAAAAAGTAAAACAAAAAATATATAAATTTATATATAGATAGGGACAATAATTTATCTTATATTTTGCTAATTTTAAATAAAGCTTAAAATTAATCGCATGAATATTTAAAATAATATTAATATTCATAAAAGTAAAATAAAAGCATTAATCTCTATTAAAAACATTTTTTTTAATCGAGTTTAACATTCAATATAATTATGGTCAAATATAATTAACCATTTTTCAATATTTTATCAAAAACTTTTTAAAAATATTAATTTAACTCTTTGAAAATAATCCGGTATACGAAATTATATAACACACTATTTAATATAATTTACTTCATTATTTTGTAAATATATTTCATCTGTATACAATACAGATACCATTTTAAAACGTGAGAAAAACGTTTTCAATAACTTAAAAGCATTAAAATGTAAACAATAATAATTATTATTGTAATGGGATTTTAAAATTATAATACAGTAGAATTTTTATTATTCATCTTTGTAGATAAATTAACTATGATTCATTAATCCATCATTGGTATCTAAAGAAAAAAAATTTTCTTTTTCATTAGAAAAACAAAAAACAAAAGCTTCATAGAAAAGAAGAGTTGGTAGAGAATAAGTAAACTTTCAAGATCCCATGCTGGTTTGAATGATCTGATGCTTAACTGAAAAACTTGAGAAAAAAACAATAACGGTTTTGTACGATCCTTAGTAGTAATTGATACTTATCAGAATTAAATAAAAAAACATTCCCTTGTCATTCATTGGTTATAAAGGCTCAGAGTTCAAACTGTTTTCCAAAAACGTCTTCTTATATGTATATAAAAATATGGATAGTAAAGCGTCAAATATTTTTTCAATGGCTTAAAATATTTTAACACGAAAAATTTTCGTGACATCAAACTTGCTATAAAAATATTATATCTTTTATGATTCTCGAAAAATCTATTTTTCATTTGTTCTAATAATTTTTTAAATGAATATACTAATAATAATCATTTTTATCATTTATTCGAGTTATTAATTTTTCCGAAGTTTATTTTAGGTATAAAATATTACAAAAAATTTGCTTGAGTAGATATAAATCCAAAATATTGAAATTTTATTTAAAGCGCTTATAATTTTTCTACCGAATTTTATAAAATAATTACCCCAGAAAGTAAATTTTGTTCAGTATAAGACAATAGGTTTGGTAAAGATAAATTGTTTAATCATTATAAATATCTTTCATTGTGAGCTCACAAAGCTGAAAGAAATCGTTTGTATAAGTAAAAAATATATATATAAATATACTTCATATAATTGTAGCGAAACCACTTATATAATGAAACGGCTATTGTGGTCCATATAATATCATGGTGTCGCAAACAATGCGCGTCCACCCCCTTTATTTCTAACACAATTTACTAATGGCACAACCACACTTGATTCAGATTTACCAACGATAAGCTCCTCCCACCGTTAAACGTTGTTTTAAAAAGGGCAGCGTTCGTGCAGCCTTGCATTATTTAGTGATTTGACCTTATGCCACTGTGACAGATGATGCAATAATATTGCCATAAAATAGTTATGTTCCTACGTAACTTTCTACCCTAAACGCATCTCATTATAAATGAAATCCATTGAAACAAACTAAAGCTCTATTCTTTTTTTGTCTCCTAATGCTTTTTACACCAATTTCCTGCTCTACCATAGCTTCCATACCCACGTACTCACGTTCACTTGCACTTTATTTTACTACGTACATTTATCTAACGACCTTAATTCTGTTTATTTATAATTTACTATCAAATCACGCTAACTTGACCAAAGTTTTTTAACTACGCATTGTTTAAATAGAGTAGTACAAAATTGAGATTAATGAAAATTGACAAACTATCGAGAAAATATCATTAAACAAATTAAAATTTCAGACTTGTTGTCTAATATATTGAATGATAAAAAATGATTGAACGTGATTAAATTATTATATAATTATTACTTAATCAATGTATTGTTTCATAACTTTTGAGGGAACTTAATAGTTTAATTGATTTAAAGTGCTTTTATTTTTAATGAAATAGAAGCATAGGAGACCTTTGATACGAAGGTAATAGGTATAATTTTTAAGTCGGCTTTTTATAAGTAAATTAAATGTATTACAAGTAAAGTAATTTAATAGTGTTATAATAATTGTAAAGTATAATAACAACTGTAGACAAATTTGAATAGATTGCAATGCCATCCTTATTAAATAATTAAAACAAATAATACAAATCGAATCAGTTGCCATCGCACTTAATGCCGTACACAAACATTTTTTATTTAAAGCATACCGAAATCGCTCCATATGCTTCCAAGTACCAATACGCTTTCATCTCAAGAATCGCACTCATTACCAATGACAAAAATCCGAGTACAAATATTGTCCAACATCTCACACATCGGGGCTCGGGTAAATTAACGGCCTTCGCACTGATTAACAGGGACGAGAGCTTCTTCATTCTAGGGACGGCCCGAGTGGCGTAAAGTTCGGCAATCTCGCGCCGCAAGTCCTTGCCGGCTTCCCACGTTGGCTCGCCTTGGCAATCGGCTAAGTGAGAGACTCCCCGTGGCTCGGGGCACAACGTCTCCATAAATGTACCGTCTCCCACTTGGCTACCGGCGCGGGGTGTCACGCATCACCCGTCCGCCAAAGTGTGGCCTCCAACACCACCGACGATGGGAAATTCGCTACAACCTCGCCCCCGACAGTGCCTCGACCGCCCGCTGCGATCCTACCGTATAGGCCCTGTGGATGAGGCAACTCGGCGAAATCGATCGCAGTTTTATCCCCGTCGCTGCCAACGCGAACTCGCGATATCGATAGAGTCGCGAGGCTCCTACGGTCGGCGCGATCGCCGAGGGACGGGGACGCTGGAGTCTACTTCCGGATGATGGTCTGCAAGACGGTTGGCGGCGGCCTGACACGAGCACTAGTGAAAATTTCACCACGTGTGAGGGGGCCGAGGGCAAAGAGTATTAGCTTTCTTCCACGAAGGCGAAGAAAGTGAAAGCGTGAGCTCGATCATCGAAGAAGATTCACTTTTAATATTGAATTTCAATGCGCTTAATATAAAAACTAGGAACTCTTGAAAATGTTGTTACAAAGAATACTAGCCTCAATGTATTGGATAAGAATAAATTGCGGACCCTCGTGTCCATTGGCTCTAGCCCATTAGCGATTCTAAATCATCCTGCGGAAGTAAACAAACGGCAAATTAGAATTGCGCGCTCTTCGACTCGTGTGTTTTAAATCGAAATTGAAATAAAGAGAACTTGCAAGTGCAGCCGGTGTAGTCGAACGCACGCTGTGACTATATCGCTCGTAAAGTTAAGCCTTTTTTTTAAGGACGCTCTTACCACAAATTAAATACGCGTGCATGTGTACAAATAAAATAGATAAATGAGTGTACTCGAAATCAAAGGCGAACCCTCAATTCGGCCGCGTTCATTTAAGAAATGCAAGACAAATATTAAGCGGGCTGTTCGAGATGCATCGAAAGTCCGGGCAATGTTTGAATTTAAAAAAATTTACCCCCAAACGTAAAAACTACAATCACAAGTGCGCCAACGAGGGGAGAAGAAAAAAGAAATGAATAGCCAGAGTTACGTATGCTCCCCGGACATCTCCGCGCTATTTTACGAGCACCGACAGCCAGACGCTTCGGATTTCAAAACATACTCTAAGCCGTGACTGCGGTGTCGTCTTGCGTCTGGACCCGAGCAGCGCTGATACAAGCGGTACAATATCCTTGATCGATCCCTCGTCATCATAAACAATGATCCTTGACTGAGTTACACCGCACTCGCATCTCGCTGTCCCTTTTCGCCGGCCATTCGCATGTGCAGTCCAGCAAAAAAACGTGCGCAGATTTCTCACTTTCCCATACATTGTCATCGACTCCTTCCGAGTATCAGCCGATGTGCAACAACCATTATAATATATGTCGAACATATGCTCAAATCGTAACCAAACATGCAATAATCATTAGTATGATGATTTGTTTAACTCGTATATTTGGCAAAGGCCTTTGGATTTTCTTCAACGCTACACGACTGTAGTATTTGCAGCTAAAGCGCGTGTGAAAGTGCTTCGGACCAAAATGCAATCATCGAGTAGAAAATACATTTAAATTTTCTTTGTACTACGAAATGCAGATAAATCTAGCATAAACGTTACAATATTGGGATTGTGCACATTTGGCCCGAATATCCTACGAATCCATTCACATTTCTTCGTAGGTTCAATGACAACAGAGTCTCGTGGATACAAACACGTTAACTATAGGCAAGAAATCGTCGCTGCTCGCAAGACTTCAATCTCGACAGCCGTGGCGATGATCTCCCTCAGTCACGGTCACAGCGCATGAGGATATTAAGAATCTTCTCGGGAATAGGATAGAACGATCCGCGGCCAATTATGCGGCTCTCGCCATTGCATCTGTTCGGCTGACTGTTGACCTGGGTGGGGGAGGGGGGAACCTCGCGCGTCGCGCGGACAGGAGAGCGCGAGTGGAAGAAATTCCCATAGCGAGAGAAAGGATGGCAGGCAAGTGTGAATGCGAAGAGGAGGCCCGGCGGCGGCTCAAGTGCTTGCACATGAAGCTACCTAAGCTACGTTGTGCGCTTCCGAGTCGATCGTCGGCGACTTGGAGCGGACTCGCGTGCGTGAGAAAGGAGGCCCGGGCCATCGTAAATTGTGCCGAGGAAATCGGGCCGCAAACGCGGGGACTGGCACTGGCGCCAACCGAACGGCCGTCCACCGCCTTTTCCCTGTGCCGCCCCCGACGGGAAAGCAATATTTTGTACTCGAGAGACGACAATTGAGCGGTGAGTCGGTGAGAGTAAAGGAGAGAGAGAAAGCGAGAGTGAACGACATGCGCGAGTGACGTTGATGAGTGAGGGGTGGGGTGGCGGTGTGGAGGCGGAGGGGCAGAGAGGAAACCCGAAAGAGAGGACGCACTCGTGAATGTTATTATGCTGGTGAACGAGTGACGGGTTAATCCGCCCAATTGTTTATTTATATGTACTTAGTATACAATTCCAGGCTTCTTTTGAGAACTGATTTGGGGATGAGTGCTGATAAAACCTCGGCTCTCTCCCTTCTTACAATGCTTTTAAACGGGCTTTTATAATATACTAGCATCTCGATAAGAGATTTTTGCTAACCAGACAACTAAAATCGTTGTGATGATTGATCGAAATTAATATTACGCGTTTGTAAAAACTTACGAGAGCATTTTTTTGTTAGAAAATTATTTTCTATTTTACTCATTTAGTGTACCATTTCAATCTAAGGATAAAAGTCATTTTTATATTTCATTAAAAAATTATTAATAATTTTCTTATCATATGCGAAGTCAAATTAGTACATTTGAAATAGTTGGGTATATACTAAACATAAATATATAAATTTTTTTATTGTAAATAATATGTAAAAGCTCGAGCTAATATGTAAAATATCGAGTAGCTCTAGCGAATGAATAATTTAAAAAGCAATTTAATAGGAAAAAGCATTACAATTTTTAATGCCCAAAATGAACTATCTTAAAAATCTTGAATAGAAATAGAAGAACAGAAAAAAAGTTTGAGAGAAGAATAGAAATGTAGTTTAACAATAAATTTCTAATCAAAGAATTTATTTCTATATTTTGAACCATTGTAAATTGTAAGCAAGTTCATTTTTAATCACGCGATGAAAAGTATAAAGTATACGTTTAAAGCTAATAACACAGTTAGTTTCCTAAGCCAACATCTTTTCGAAAAAATTAAAATTTAATTTTGTTTCTATTCAAAGTGAACGTGTTACAATAGTAGATTAAATAAAATTTAATTAGTTTGAATGCAATGTATGTATATATATGTATATTTGTCAAATAAATTTCCATTAAAATAATAATTATAATAAACGTCTAAAAATCATATTTAAATACTCCTAATAATAAACGAAGCATTTTCCGACAAATTAAATATTTTTTTATTCTAAATTTAAATATAGAAAGGATATAAAAGAATCTATCAAAAGTTGTAGCATCATAGACTTTTCACCAAAAAAAAAAAATCGGTGCGGATGTTGATACATCGATATTTAATGACGTTGGGTTACCGACTACCACACGTAATTACAAACGAATAGCTTACATCTATGAGAAAAGAAATGTTTATTATATTAGCAGTAAAATGTAGCCTCCGGATAAAATTGGCTAACGAACTCCATAAAATACTTACTCGTGTTTAAACGTATTATAATATACATTTCAGTACGATTACATTCACGAATAAGATTGTGTGTAGAAGATGAAAGAAAACTTGGAAAATCACAAAGAAATAATAAATTACTACGCATGTACGGTAATTTTTAATTGAATTAGTTGCATTACCTTAATGTCTTGCATATTGGTAAATAACGTAATGAAATCTTTTAAATCTTATCCAACCGAAACAGAAATATTTTTAGCAGAAATTTCAATGTAATCGATTAGCATTTAAATATAGTATTTAATTATTAAACGCCAGTGGAAATTAAAGCAACACACGTTTTTAAGCCTTTCTATAGAATTTTTGCGAGCATATAAAAAATTGATAAAGTATTAACGTACCCATAGTAGTGCGTGAAATTAAATCAGAAGTAAAATGCAGAGTAAATAAACTTATATAATAATCAACTGGCTTGTTGTATAATTTGATGCCTCGAAGTGTATAAATTTATTTGTAAAATAGGGAATACAAACAGACAAATAGAGGGCAACAGGATGAGGCTAGATAAATTTATGAGGCCAACAACAAGGGTAGGAAAAAATTGGGGCCTCACGCTTGTGGCTAAACACCTGCCATAACTACTTCCTTCCGCCCCTTGACTATCTTCCCTTTGATTAATCATGAGCTCTCACATGAACTAACGTAGTTTACCCTATGCACTATCTGTAAGTCGAGTGTGTCATGTCGAGAGGAGAAATATAGTTCTATGAAATGGCGGCGTGTCCTTACGATTTTTTGTTCAAATTATTATACAATTCGTGGCTTCCGCTCCGTACACGAGGTCGATTAATACTCGCTGACTGCAATTCGAATTTCCTGGTTCCTCTGATCGACATAACGTTATTATCGATCCTCTTAAACGAGTAAAAGTAGCACATGAAGCTGAATAAGAATTTTTCAGATTAATCGCGAGTCTCGATCGATAAATTGAAACACTGTCGAGCTACAAATTATAAGAGGAAAGCTAACTGGAGCATAAAATGCAATTAAAATACACGAATAACACGGGATGACGAAGAGGGGCTAAGAATTCCGATCGATATTTGTTCGTCATTGATAAAACAATTGGCGCGTAATTAGCCGAAAGCCTTGACAGCCACGACGAAATGATATAAAATTTTATAGGGCGGCTTAAAATCGGCAAAGATTTTTGTTATGAGCTTGACATACAGATTTCGAAGCGGAGCTTGACGTTTCTATAGAAGCTCCATTTATACTCGGTAACGTAATAAACTATATTTAGGTAGCGGCAAGGCGTACCACCGCTCGCAACGATTTGATATCTCGTAAAAGCCACATGGCCCGACGTATATACGTCTCCTTTTCTTCTGTCTCTCTTTAATTTTTTACAGATTCAGCCAAAAAACATACGCATTCTAACGCTGTTTGTATTACTTATTATGTTAACGCGCATAATTTTTCTGACATTTTATAAATGAAAAAATTGAGGGCATTATGACTTCGCGCGTCAAGGCGTCGCTGTGCTTCCCTTTTTTTATTGTCTAATCCGTATTCGTAAATTGAATAACTAAACAAAATACTGTTACCGTTAAAATTACAATTGCCATCATTGCTAATGATTGTCACTACTACCAAAAGCTTTTAAAACTTTTCTAAAAATATTTAAACTTATCTCTTTTTTTTAATATTATAGACAAATAAATACTTTATTGAAGTATGTTATGGTTTATGTAATATATTATAAGGCCAAATATAACTTGCTTCTATACAGCGTTGCCTTACATGTATATACATATACATACAGAAAATGTATATAAGTTATGAAATGCAGTATTTTTTGAAAAGTACAACATTTTTCAGAAACCTAATCTTTTAAAATAAATAATTACAAAATATAGTTACAAAATTAATCTTACCTTTTTGAGTATTTTTCGATATGTACAGGAAATAGCTACTAATTGTCATTTCCGCGTGCGTTACCCAAAGTAGACCATTTTTCTTTCTCACATACAAACAAAGTAGGGTCGAGAAGTAAACTTAAGAACGATTGAGCCTCTGCTCTGTAACACGTCATTAAGCAGCTACTGAATTTATTTATTTAAATGCAATACGCGACACGTGCTCATTTATTTTATTGCTTCGGCTAAATGTTCCAAAGCGAATATTTTTAAGATATAAAAATAATGCATGGCCGAGAAATGCGAAATTGTTGAGCGATTTCAGCCAATTAAAAAATCTGGATAATACATCCAGAATACGTACATCTCGTTGTTCATACGTAACGTAATGTAAAGTTCCTCAGTTATTTAGTATTAATTCATTGTTTTATATATTTTAATACGTGTTGTTGAAGGTTATAAAATTACTTAAAATTTCAGAACAAATTATTAAAGAATTTTTTTTAAATAAATCGGAAAATGTTCAATTGTGATTATAATTATAAAAAGATAAAATTTTAGTAGATTAAATGGTAACAGACGTATTACAAAGTACTATAAAAAGTAACTCTTTAGTATCGTCAAAAACATATGCTTGTAAATAAAAAGTAGCTTGGACTCTTTGGCTCATAATATATTTATAAACGTCCATACAGATAAGTTCACCAGTCGCATAATTAAAGTATTTTTATTGAGCTTCAACTACTTTCTACTACAGATGATTTACGTATTCAATTTAAAAAAAAACTAAAAGCCTGTATAATAAAGCACCTTTAACCATACAGATTGTAAGGCAGGTCTGCGATAACGAACATTCCGCGATAAAAGGGCGCCCAATAAACCGCATCAAATGAAGGAGAGAAAAACCAGACGCGATCGTGATAATGCGCATATGTAGAATATTTTTTATAAAATATCCTCTGGAGAATGAAGACTCACGCGGTATTTTCGATTTCGTTCCGCGTAAGTACACTAGGCCGATATTCGTCCTCTACTCTAGAACGTACGTATGGGAAAATTTATCGAATGTCCTTTAATTCAATGCTAACAATTTCAGTCGCCACCGCTGTTCTGGAAATAGGAGAGTCCGATGAGCTTGTTTGTCTGGTACTGCTTTAATTCAACAATACGCAGGACATAAAAATATAAAATGTGTAACGGTCGTTCTGGCTTTCTCGATCTTTCATTAGAATCCATAATTCCTTACGCTGAATAATCGGAATAGACATTTGGTAGGGCACCAAATGGTCATATCTTGACTTTTCATTGAGTATGTTCTTAATATAAAGTTGATCGCAAATGCGTTATTGAATGCTGTTACTGATTATTCCTATTTCCTATACTAACATATTCAAAGACAGGGTCAAATGAAAAACGACGCAAAAGATAGTTGCCAAAAACTGCCGATTTTCCAAGCACTGGGGCAGTATTTTTGTTTAAAGTGTGTGTATTGTTTGGAAACCATGTACGAACTTGCAGATATTTTTTCATCAGTTATCTAGACTTTTCTACTGTATTGACGTAAGTAAATAGGGATTTCTAGGCTAGGCAAGCATGTATAATAAGACACTAGTAAATAAAGCGTACTTACGAGTGTAGAAGGTAATGGGATCCTCTACATCTCCTTATTTATGCGAAGTTTATTTAATAGTAATCGTAAGAAATCCAGTTTATACGAACGGGTAAAAGTAGTTAGAGGGGAGAAAGTACTGGCAACCAGAGGCACATGATGTCGATAGCAGCGAGGGGGAACTTATTTGAGTTAGACGCCGGTTCGCGAGCCGCTCACTGCGCGATTCGGATGGCTATGCAATCGCGTCCGACTCCCCTATCGAGCACACTATTCACGTTTGAACGGAGAAAAATAAGGAGCAGTGCTATTTCAGCTATGACATCCCCGGCGAATGTTCAGCCGATAGGTAGAGGTTCGATCATCGTGACTTTGTTCTCGCTAACGAAAGAGCTGTTGAGCTCTCGCAAGGCACTCAATTCATCGCGAGGTGACTAACACAGAACTTTTATAAAAATTGACCAGCGCGTACGCATTCAATACTACAATTGATATAACTGCTACAAGGTTCTTAAAAATCTTGGTAAAAGGTAACTTGAAAAATATTTAACCAGCTACAGAGTTACTGAAAAATTATTCCAAATGAACTTCCTACTGCATTTTGTTCGTTAATTACAATTCATTAATTATGGTTTATAATAATGTTGCCTCGACGGCTTTTAAAGTTAATGTTTTAATTTCTTTAATATTATTATCAAATAACAAATCAATACTCAATTACCGAAATGACACTACTTTAGCTAGTTATTAAATGAAGACATGATATTTTACTGTGAGAACAAGTCATAATTTTTGTTAGCAGAATGAGAAAAGAATAACACGCGTCATATTGAATGTTGAATGAAACAATATATCAAATTTCAGAAACTTTTTTGAAAGATATCTTTTTTGTATTATAGAATATGTGGGAGTTCTTTATAAAACATTTGTAAAATATGGATAACGGCATTACAAGACGAATCTTGATAAAAGAAGCCTGGCCTTAAGTACACTCGTTGAACGGAGCCTCCATTGCTTGTCCCATGCGCATCAAATATAAGCTTACCGTGCGTTACCCTCGATTCTCGCTGTTCGATCACAGCCAATGTCTGTCTCAACCTTAAATCATTTAGGGCCTAGGGAGCTTTCGGTACACGTGTGGAACTTTAACGGTTCGTCGTAATTTCCTAATAAAGAATCACAAGAGAGTCTATAACCTTTATAAGCTCGGCCAACGTCGAGAGGGAGACGGAGAGAGAAAGAGAGAGAGAGAAAAGTGTCTTAATCGTGGTTGGTGGGGGCCTCCAATTTACTAATTGAATTGTCAGTTTCAATCAGGATAGGAGCAAGTGAAAGACCGGGAGAAGCCACGGGGCTGTGGTGTTGGGAGAGGGAGACAGATAGAGAGAGAGAGAGAGAGCGGGCGAGAACGAGGGAAAGATAGATAGATAGATAGATAGGTGTATATATATATGTGCATGTGTGTGTGTGTGTAGAGAGAGAGAGTGAGTGAGAGGGGAGAGAGAGAGAGAGAGAGAGAGAGAGAGAAGTAGCACCGAGACGCAAGCCACGCCTCTATCGGAGGGTTGGGCCTATTTGGCCGTGGCGCCCACCCACGCTCCTGATTTTCCTGTCCCCGGTATCCGGCGCTCGACAGCATCGGCCTGGCGCTCACTCGCATCGTTTCATCGAGCGCGCACGCGTCGTTCTGTCTCAGCTACGATTCAGCTCCTGACATTCTTACCGATCAGCCAGCAGCACGTCCGTATGGTTAGTGGCGGTGTGGTCGATCCGCTTCCATACCCGGCACCGCCGCGGAACTCGCGCCTCTGTGCTGAGACTTTCAGGAGTGGCATCCAGTGACCGCTTCGGCTCCTGATTCGCCCGACGAGCTTTCGACCGAGCTTTCGCTGGACCATCGAGGACGGCCGGCATGATGATCGGAGGCTACGAGTCCCAGGCTGATTATTATCCGCAATGGCATCAGCCGTACAACTACGTCACGCAATTGCCCTACGGTCAGTATTAATGCGAATCATTGCTCATAAGAATTTTCCCTTACCTGTCGTTCTAATTGAATTCTCTCTACAGAATTTCATGCGGTGTCCTTGATATCGGTTCAATGATCCGTTCTGAATTAAGTTTCGAACTCTCGTAGGCAAGCTTCAACGTCAATGTGTCAGTATCGAAGCCCCTCCGTGCTAAATTTACTCGCGAATGCAACCTTCAGACAATTGTCATTATCTTCTTTTGTACTTATCATACATCTCGCTTATTCCTCATCCTCAAGTATTCAGAGCATCTGGAAATTCAAGTGTTCTTTCTTTTTGTTGTTTTGTTTTAGTGAATCGTTGTAAATGCAAATGTGCAATTAAAAGCCGAAAATGCAGATAATTTTCTTTCAGTGAAAAAAGTCTCCAATTAAAAAAGGAACCCCCATTATAACACTGACTAGATTATAGCAATAATTTTGTAATTCCTGTTTGCTCTTTCAGGTGTACCGGACATGGACAGCCAATCAACGTACTGGGGCGGGGACTCGGGCATATCCGGGGGCAGTTCGGGATCGGGTAGTCCCGCGGCCTCGACGCCGCCACTCATCGAAGAGATCGGCATACAAGAGAGTTACTCACCTTTGCAGCAATATTCCCAAGCCGTTCACAGCGGGCAGCAAACGCAGCATCACCAGCACCACTATTACAGCGATCTCATTTATCATCAGCAACAGCAGCAGCAGCAGCAACAACAACAACAGCAGCAGCAGCAGCAGCAGCAGCAGCAACAGCAGCAGCAGCAGCAGCAGCAACAGCAGCAGCAGCAGCAGCACCATCAGCAACAACAGCAGCAGCAGCAGCAGCAGCAACAGCAACAAACGCAACAGCAGCACCAGCACCAGCAGCAATCGTCGTCTGCGAATGTGAAGCAGAGCGACGCCTCGATGCCGCTGTTCCAGCAGAGTCCCACCTCGATCCTGCAGCAGCACGTGAGGTGCGTGAGCGACGGCCTCGGCCTGGTCGTCAGGCCCAAGCGCAGGAACACGGCCAACAAGAAGGAGAGGAGGCGCACCCAGAGCATCAACAACGCCTTCGCCGATCTGAGGGACTGCATACCGAATGTGCCCGCGGACACGAAGCTCTCGAAGATTAAGACGCTGAGGCTGGCCGCGAGCTACATCGGATACTTAATGGCAGTCCTCGACAGCGACGAGGGCGAGGAGCCGCAAACCTTCCGGGCCGAGATCCTGTCCAGCGGTAGGAGAAACAAGTCCCAAGGCAATGCGGTAAGTTTAGGCTTTGCATTGTGCCGTGCAATGGTGAAGGTGTGCACGCTTCACCTGTGCTCGATCCTCCTGTCGACTTGCTGTTAATTTTCCATGCAACGATTGCAATTGACAATAATGGGGCGATTAAGATGCACGCGATCGTTTCCGTGGTTGAGGCAAGTTCCATCGAACGTGAATTATTTCGTACCGAAAGTTACAGCAACGTTAGAGCTACTTTAAACATTAATATCCATTACATATTACAGAATTTCAGATTTAAATTCATTCAATTTTATTAAGAACTTACTAATATTAATTAACTTACTAATATTAATTGTTTAAATACGGTAAATAAATTAGTCTAACGAGCAGCCAAGCAAATAATTATTGTAAAAAAATATGTTGAAATGTGATGCCATCATGATGCTAATAATATTGTAGGCAAAAAGATTTGCACATCATGTTGGAAAATAACAAAAAAAAAATTAATAAATAAGTTTCACAAAAACATTGCAAATGTATAACCTTATGAACCTTATGTTTAAATTTTATCAGCTGGGTAAGTTATGCAGTTGGCAAGGGTTGCTCACCATTGATTAGACATATACACATAGCTTAAATAGATAAAAATGAAAAAAGTGGTCAACGATATATTATTTACGTTACAGAGCGATGTGGCTATGCAGATGATGGGGATGCAGGAGGAGACAATCAAAGCCAAGGGACGAACTGGATGGCCCCAACATATGTGGGCACTCGAATTGAAGCAGGAGTCGCCAACGAATCAGTTGCAGTAAAAAATGCGTCGCTTCTTCCCTGACACTTGCTTTTAACGTTGAAAGCCAAAGATCTAGATTTAAGTAATTTATAATTACCAGTGCGAGAGCTATCAGAAGACACGAGAGGAATAAACATTAGAGGCGATAACGGTATTATTTTCATGTACATAGTAACTCTGTGGATCTCACTTTACAATTACTTTTAACGATAAAAAAAATGATAATGTAAATATGCAAAATATCAAGTGGATGCACTATCTTCTTCTTTTTCTTCTTATCGTTCTTTTTCTTGCTTTTATTGGAGTATTATACTAGAGTCATTGTATCGTGTTATGCAGAAGCCAAAGATGAGCTTAAAAAATATGTACTTAAATTCTTAAAGTTATTCGAATTTTAATCGATAGTCGAACGTTGTGTAAAATATTGTATAAAGTGTAATTTATAGTTCAATAGCTTATATGAATATAAAGTTTATCCAATAAAAAGGAATGTCATAAAAAAAACGTTGTCCTTATTTTTAGATCTTTTTCAAACCTTTTCCATATCACGAGCTTTTCGCATGCCCTGAAAAAGCATTTTCATTTGCATCGAATACAATTTTGTAAATTATCATAAGCCTTTTGAAGGGACTTTGCTATTTAATTATTGAAACGTAAGACACCCTTTCTAACGTACTGTCTTGTACGAAGTGCTCGTTATAAGAAAAATAACAGGGTCTCTCGACTCGTATTACTCCGTAAGTTCTCGATGTCAGTAGCCGAGTGTTTCAGCTTTGTGAATACTTTGATTTAAACGTATGATCCTTGAGTGCCTTCAAAGTCGGGCATGCAATGAAAACAAGATAGGAGAGAGCGCGAGGGCGATAGGAAGAAAGGGCGTGCGAGGGAGAGAAAGGGGAGAAGATCCTTCAAATGGTGGATGCCACTTTGACGTCATAAAAATAAACAGAGCTCTAAAATGCCAGGAGGCAAGGAGTTCTCAAAGGCTGCGCGAGCCGCGATCGGATTCGAGGAGAAAGCCCAGCCGGCGAATCGCGATAACGGCGGGGCTTTCGGGCCCGGAGCCCGAGCACGGGGACGGGCTTCGAGCAGCGGGATCGGGCCTCATCGGAGAGACCGACGGGGCGGAGGTGGACACACGAGCCGGCGGGCGAGTGTGCGACGACGTCGCACGTGCGGCAGTCGAGCCGTGAAAATGAGGAAATGGCCGTGTCGGCGCCAGTAAGCGATACACGCCTCTCGCATTTCTCGGGCGCAGGGCCGCGGCCCGACAGGGAAGGCTCTCGAGTGCGGAACCCCCGTCGGGCCCCGCCTACGGAATAGCGACGGCAGCCAGACGAGTGGCGCGAGGGCTTCCGTGCGCCAGGACGAATCCGGAGGAAGGACTCCGACGTTGCGGCAACGATACGCGAGACTCAACACGTGCTCGGGGGGCTCCGGATCACGGGCTCCGCGGTACGGAACTCGACCACCGGAACAATTTCCTCCTGCGGGTGCTCCGATTTTTCGCAGAAGCCCCGCCGCTCTTCGGGAGCCTTACCGCAAACTCGATTGCGTCTACCGGTCGGCGTCGGGACGATGCGCCCGATGCGTCGTATCGGATGTAACTCGTGTCCCTCGCTTTCTTACGTAAATGCAACTGCAGTTTACTCGGGAGTTGGATCATGGCAGGGGTTTTAAAGGGACCCATTTAAATCACATTGTAGCGGTTGTTGGCACGTGCATCCGTTTTCACTGGATCGAGCATTAAAACTTGAATTGATGTCGAGCTTTTGCGTGGTTAGCACTGTAACGAAATGTACATTTTAAATATGGATTCTACAATTGATTTTATATTACAAGATTGATGAAAACCTTGCTTGCTCTGATGCTAGTAAAAAGACGATTCGCGAAAAATTCATCCAAATTAATTACTCTCGAAATACTTTCCACTCAAATTCGGGAAGATGTTTTCCAAGCGTACGTTATTTATATTTGAGCTCCAACTTTTACCCAAAACAGTCATATAAACTTATTTATTTGATTTTGTTTAATAACTTTTGTGCGATTCTGTAATTTTACAATATTAAATTATATTACATTATACAGGCAATAGTGTAGGGAATAACTTTTAATTTAAAAATAAACGTGCAATCTTTATTTCTTAAAAATGTATCCTGTACCACCATTAAGGTTCGATGGTGCACTTATTGAAAGAATGTTATTTAATCTTTAGTTGTTTGTGGTAGTGTAAAAATTATGAAAATGTTAAAATAAAATAAAAAATGTACGTCATAAATTCAGACATTCGATATATCTATTAGTGATTTATGACTATTAATTTAGTAGAAAAAATCAAAATAATTCAACTGAACTTATATTATAATGTTGCATAAATTGCTTGTAACTTAATTCTGCGTATTTTTATTAAAACCAAACATATATATAAACGAGGTCATAATTTTTTCCTTTTGACGTTAATTGAAAATTAATCTATATTATTATCTCTCGTTATGAACGTTCCGGATAAATGATTTTCATTATACTTTAGAGAGCTTGTACGATTATACCAGTGGGCGTTGTCGGCAATTATCAATAAGTACGTCAATGAAGATGTAAACAGGTCGTAGTGAAACTCGTTACTATTACAATAAATACAATTTATCGTGATAAAAAAAAGCTCCATTCAACCTCCGACTAGTGATATGAGAATGTAAATCGACCGACGAAATCGAACCTTCTCCCTTGGAATCGATCTTTTAATTTTCTCGAAGCCAAAATCATAGAGATTCAGTACTCCTTCGATGTAATCGCGTAATTTGGCCATTAAGCTCGATACGACATCCTCGCTAAAGCCAAAATTAATTGAAAGGTGGACATCAGAGTTGCGGATAGCTTCGAGCTTGATGGGATATTGGCGGATGGAAGGATGCGCCGAAGGCGCGGAAGCGAGCATAGCGCAGGATCGCGATTAGCGGCGCGATGGCCGCCGGTGATCCCGACGAATCGTGGGTCGGTGAAAGTTGCACGAAAGTTATCAGCGGGGCGGAGCCTAAGAGCAGCGAACAGCGCGTATTGTACAGGCTATTTGCGCTTCGCGTTTCAAGCGCTGAACGAGTAAGTAGAAATTAACTTCCCATAAATTGATTATCTCTGACATACTTGTACGCAGTGCCAAATTTACTCGGGCGCGCTAAGCTATAATTATTATGTGCATTTCAGCCCCTAGACTATATCATTTTAATAAAATTAAGCAATCGTTACCTCGTGCTCTCAATTTATTTCTGATTAACCATATTGTTCATAAGTTGATTTATGAATGAACGGCGTGATACATTATAGAAATAGAATTTTCTATGCTCTAGTTTTTGTTTTAGAATAATATTTCTGTAAAATGATTTCTTACTCTACTGATCGCTCATTCGTTATAGCTTATTGTCGCGTACTTTCAGAGACAATACTAAACATTTACCTTTTAAACTAATGTAATTTGATCACAAATAAATACATTTATGTATAAATATATATACACAAATAAATTATAAAGCTTCTAATTTTAAAATTACGCTTTTGTAAAGTATATTTCAAATAATATATCAGCATTTATACAAAATGTATATTCATTCTTTTACAAGCATATTATTTAAAAAAAGCTTGAGATTTCTATTAAAGAACGTTGGTAAGAACCATATAACCTCTTATACATTCATATATGTATAAAGAATAAAATATATTTGATTTCCCTGTTACCTTCTTTAGTGCTGATTGGCCAGATCAATATTTGAGGTTTTGTATATAGCTATGTATCACTTAAGTAAGCACAATATACCTCTTGTGATCGTACGTGGAAACTGAATGGACACTATAATTTATAATTCTTAAAAAAAAGTTTCATGAATCTAATATTCATATTTCAATATTTATAATGAAATTTCAAGTTTCTTTACGAATTCAAGCAGTACTCAATGCTGTTGTACATGTGTAGAATTCAACATTCCACATCGTATCACACATTTTTAATCAGTCATTAAATATAAGATAGTTGCACGTTATAATTAATGAAATACAAGCAAGAGTTAATATTAGATTAAAAAATCGAAGTAGACTTCCATGCGCAATATGAAATATGACAATATATGCATTTAAATGTCTCCGTAAATTAAATGTGTTAATTAATTAATATTTTTGTAATAGAAATGATTTCGATAAATTAGTAAGAATTTGAACATTTTAGTTGTACATATAATTCAAATGTAAATATAATCTCATTTATAATTTTTATTTTATAATTCTCACATATTATATGATCAGTACAATGAACTGAGTCGTAAGTATCGATGGTTATTTAAAATAATTATTCTTCACTCTGTGGGGATAAATGAAAAATATTTAGCTGATTTTTTCGTCATAAGGCTAAGGTCAAGGTTATTAAATAAAAAAAATTAAATGCTGCGCTTTCATTACAAAAACCAATTTGTCAGGTATGCAAAATTTCTGATCAAAGTTAAAATTTTCTTATGTGTTCTTGCATAATAAGCGTTTCAAATATAACTTTTCATGTTTGATATTTATATACGCCAAGCTAATGGAAAACATTCTCAGTCAATTGAAGAAGTATTATAAATAATCAATACTACGATTTTCATATTAGCATTATTGAATTGTACGACTGAAAAAAAATTTAAGAAGCTAGTAGAAGCTTTTTGATAATTTAACCATACTTATGTACATTAAAAGCACAAAACCTAATAAGAAATTTCTAGCTTTTTCAAAAAACTATTCGCTAAAAGCTACATTTATTAGAGAAATATTGATATTATCCTGATACCGAATCGAACGCAAAAGACTAACGTGGGAATTTCGGTTACGATAGCAAGTGAAAAAGAAAAAAATATACCCTGTTGCGACATTCTGTACACAAGCATATGAATATCTTGGCTCAACACAATATGCGTAATCCATGCGATACATGTACGCGTATCGTGTACACGTCAGAGCTAGTGACAGGGGCTCAACACATTTGTGCAAAGAGAGGCGTGAATGTGGTCAGAGTAAAAAGTCATGAAACAGAGGTTTGTTTGCTTAGGCCAAGTATCGAGAGTTCGTGCATTGACGAGCTGAAAGAAAAAGCGCGAGTACCATTAATTACGTGACTTTACAAGTGCGCGCCTGCTTTTGAAATCTTTAGTTTCGTCCTACGCAGTCATCGGCTCGACATTTTTTGCCTTTTGCTAACTCGTACTTTGATAAGCACAATCTTTGAATGCTATTCGAATTCACAATTATTTATATGCTTATCTAATGATAGCAGATAGACGTTACGTATCGAAATTCAAATGTCATTCTATAAAATCGTATTCATTGTTTTTTTTTTTTAACTTATAATATACAGTCACGTAGTTTAATGTAAAAAGGATTACGAAAATTGAAGATCAAATTAAGTTATGTGGGAATTTTATTGAGGCCAAAGATTAATATTCATGAACTAAGCATAAAAATTAAATACAAAAATTTTAATTCATTAGGTGTCGATATAATATCAAATTTATCTTAGTTGATTATTTATACCAATAAAAGCATTTATTATAAATATGTTTTTAATACATTGATATGTATAAAGAGCAATATTGACACGAACTTAATACTAACTTAATACTGTTTGACAACCTTGTTTTAATTGACCGTGAAAATGATTTACTGTTGTATAAATCAATATCATTTCTCTCTACTTTTTCCCCTTACTAAACTAATTATTTTATTTTATTTACTTTTAAATTTAGCATGTTAAAATATAGTAAGATAATTAAAACATTCTATACGTTTATGTATATATTTGCATATTTTATGGATTTTAAAAATTATATCATTAAACTTATGTTAAACTGATAATAAATATTAAATTAAATAACAGCCTTTTTATAATTCCAATTACATAATAAATATATTAATTATTCCTTTTAGTTGAAACTACTGGAAAAATTTTTTTGAAATATTATGTAAATACAATAAATTATTATAACAAGTTTATTAGTACTGAATAATACAAATATTGTAACGTACAATAATTTATTGAATAAGTTTTTAGTTTAGATAATTACTTCACAACAGATGTGTTTAATTGTATATATTGCATATTTAAAACTCATAAATCTTTAATATGAATGGGAGCATAATATTATAATTCTTCCATCATTAATTTTTAATCTAATTTCAGTCATTGTTAAAAGTAAATAAATTTTAAATAATAAAACAATATCATGGTTTATAGTATATTAAAAAAATATTTACGTACACAGATTAAAAATATTTATATAGTCTATGATTCACCAAGTCAATTTAAAAATTACATATAACTATTTAATATCCCTATTTGTGTATTTAATACATAAAAAATGTAATACATAAATGTTACTATAAAAAAATCTTTCACTCTAAGAAGCACAATAAAATTTTAGTTAATTATTTTTAGTTAATTAACTTTTAAAAAAGGTGCTTAATATAAAAATATAAAAGAAACAACAATATAATCATATAATTTTTATTGCTATTTTAGTTTAAATTTAACATTTAAGATATTTAATTAAATAAGTATATTTAAAATAAGAATTAAAAATATGTTTTTACTTCATCGTAAATAGGAAGATAAACCATTCTTCTAAATTTAATAAAGCTCAAAAATAACTGAGCAGTCATTTATTAAGAGTTGAATTCATTTATGTATATGGGAATGTTGGTCTGTAAAGTGGGTAGGTATGCACAGAATAAAACTGAGAATTTTAAAGGCTAAACTTCAAAGGCACATTATTCAAATACCATCGAAATGAAGATGCGACAACTTCAAGTATATTCTAACCATCGTTTATGTAATGTATGTTTAAAACGGATGTGAATGCTTGAGAGGATATTTTGTATTGCAGTATTTTAGTGCAGCTATTATACATAGTATACAGAAGGGGATGAGATCAGTGAGACGGGAGAGCTCCTAAAGAAGTATAGAAGTCTTAGACGTGCCGAAGATCTTTTTTATTGATTAGTTTGACGCTTAAATTATACTATATTGCGCGCTTGAAGAAATTGAATTGAATGTAGATTGTTGTTGCATTATAGGAGCAACGAAGTTCGGCTCATACATCACTATACAAATTTAAAGTAAGGTTAAATTATTTGTATGAAAAAGTCGAGTTTATTTTTCAGCATACCTATTATTATACGATTTCGAATTAGTCTTACATAATTTGCAGACCTTAAACTGAGAGCGTCATGCTGAGGGTTTAGCTATTTTTTTCATTTCATTCATACTTGCACAATAATCAAGACGTAATTGACTCTTCCGATGCTTCTTGATGACGCATTTTTCTAACACCCTCTCATATAAATCTAACTGCGTCATGATCGTCATTGAGCGTTTCGAATATTAAATACACGTGTTCTATTTTTCTAGATTCATGTGATTAAATTTATTTTCCTACATTATCTTTCTAATTTTAAATATCAATTACTGGTATTTAGATAATAACACTTGAAATATAAACTTTATTATTGCAAACAATAATAGTGCACGAAGTCGGTATTTAATAGTGTTCTGGTATTTACTTTATATCTTATTAATTACATTATTCTCAGCGAACAACAGAATCCAACACAGTACTTGCTCAGCGTTTAGTTTCATTCATCAATACATTAAGGGTCGTATTTTATCAATTTTATGTGTTCAAACTCTGTTAATAAGTAAAAACTTAATTATCATTTTGCTTAAATTAGTAGGTTTATTCATTTATTTACGAGTAGACTAACTTAGACAATAATTAATTATATTTTTATCGAATGTTTAATCTTACCACACGGACAAGTCTTACTAAACTATCATTTATCAAGAGGTAAAAGTTTCCTCATGATTACAGTTAACGACCGCATAAGTTGCACGCTTATTAAGGTTTAGAAATTAAATAGGAGATGAGCAAACCTCGAAAAATGAAACGATCGTCAACATAAATCATAAGAGCGTGAATGTATTTACTACCAATAACGCCGAGAGACCGAATAAAAATCAGGCCCTAATAAAAGTCAAAGCTCCTAGGAAAAGTCGAGCCCTCACCCTAAACTATTTATTAGGCTGGCCAAGCGCGCGAGTTTCCCGGCAAGGAGTCCCGGATACCCGGGAAAGCGCCTTAGGCGTGTGTTGGTGCGTTCGCGCGTAAAAGTCGGTGGGTGCACGACTGTGCTCCTCCACCCTGTACTCGCTCGATCCTCATTCCGTATGGGCGACTCGCAGTCGCAGCCCCTAATTGATACGAATGATCGGCGGCCCGGAGCCCCGGGGGTTCGCCCGCGAGGGCGGTCACATCGGGGCTTATCTTTCGTGGCGGGGTAATACGCGAGTGGCATCAATGGGGGTCGACAGCAGGCCGTATAAAAAGGACGAGGTCGGGGCCGAGCGAGGAAAGACGCGGTCGCGAGCTCGGGTAACTCGCATCGGGGCTCAGCGGCTGGACACCTACGTAAGGATGATAGGAGCGAGGCCGAAGCCCATCGTCTGCAGTCTTGTCGCGATTGTGCTCGCGAGCCAAGTGGCCGGCGAATACGGTACGTGATGGGATGCGGTAATGATTTTCATTTCTGATCGTGGACGAGCCTGACCGACCGGGTATCGATGGCTCGCCGCTCCTCGAGCGAGTAGCATTCGAATAGAGATACAAAGTGGATCCTCCGTCCGAAGCTCCGTTCCTCCAACGGAATCCATTTTCACAACTTGCAAAACGCACGACGTCGATTGCGCCTTTGTATATGGACTCTCGCGTGGCGAAATCTAACCAGCCCGACCTCCAGACTCCCTCGCCCAGGCTCTGACCGAAAGTTCATTTGCAGATGGCCACGGCGCGGAGATCCTCGGGCCCCCGCGGGTCGAGCGCATGCACCCGGAAACGTCGGACGACTGCGTGGGCAGCAACTGCATCATCCACAACGCCGAGGGTGCCCTCGGCGCCATATGGTTTGGGCCCCGACTCGGCAGGAGGCGCAGATCCGACGCCAAGTACATCGGCAAGGGCGCGGACTCGATCGGCGAGGTGCTTGGCGCCCCCACCTTCAACTTTATCACCATACCTGGTATGCGAGACCTCGGCCGCGAGTCCGAGAAATCATAGGTCTTGGGGATGTGTCGCATCTTCCGTTCGCGTATAGATAGTTCGTTGATATATAGTTCCTATGCGAAGTTTTAACTCTATTGTGATGAAGAAGAGCGCTTCGTTTGTTTTTTTTTTTTTTTATTTAATTCTAGTAATAATTGAAATTATTCACGGAAGACTTCAATTACATTAAGTGTTTTCGTTTCTAAATCATTTTTCATAAAATATATAAATCTAAAGATCGCTAAATTATAGCAACTGACTTATGATAAATACGGTTATAGCACTACAATTTGAAATATATTGGCAGACTGTTTTTATTGCAAATTGTATTGAAAAATCTTTAAAAAAAATTTAAATAGCCAAATAATTAAACCAGAAGCTCATTTATAAATTTGCTAAGCTTATTTATTTGCTTAATTATAACGAATAATTGTTACTTTAAAGTTTATTATCGCTCAAAATAAAAATACAATAAATACCAGTTTTAAATGTTAAAAAATAGTTTGTGCTCACTTATTTTATAATATATTGCGACCAATCGTCTAAAAAGTCAGCGCATCGTCAGAAACGCAAAAGCGATCGGTATTAAAATCGGAATTAAAGGTACTAAAACTCAGCATCAACTGTTTTAGCATAAGTAACTTGTTAATAAAGGCAAGGGCACTTCTATAATAATCAAACAATTAACGAATGGACCGCAGATGGTGAGAGCAACCACCAGGGATTGACTTATACTCCGCGTCAAGGTCACGAATGGAATCGCATCGACGATCAGTCGTCCATGGAACAAGAACCACAGCAGACGCTGCCAATTATATTCACCCCTCGTCTCGGTCGTAATCGCATGACTCCGAGATTCCAGCGCGAGATACGCAACTTGCTTCACAAGCTTCAGCTGCAGATGCAGTAATCCGGATGAGGCTTGATTTCTGGACACCTACGCCTTCGTTGTCCATCTGATGTTATATTCCTCGTTCAGCTTACGTTGTGCACCCGAGTGAGACGAGCGAAGGACGAACGAAACATTAGGACCGTTCAGCACTACAGAAATTTAAAATAATCGCGCAACCCACTCAAGGCTTATTTGAAATCACTGTGAACGAAAGCTTAGCCGCAATTGTGCAGTCTGTGCAAGTTTTTCGATTTTCGTTTTCGATTCTAATTCCCATTTAGCATTTAATTAAAATATAGCATTGCACAAGTTTGAAATCGTTTTTAATTTTAATTTAATTTTAACGAACATCTTACAGTCAGAGTTTACTCAATGATCATATGATTGTTAATGATTTTAATATTTTATAAATCCTGTCGCAAGAGCCAATAATATTAATATGGTCAATTATTTGGTTATTATTTTGAAAGGAAATAATTGTCTTGCTTGGAAAAATTTTATAATTAATTATTTTAAAAGTTACGGAAAATTCTATCAGAATAAATGTCTTAAGCCTGTTTGAAAAAATGTTCTAGAAAAATTATATTCACGCTATTAACAAGTTCTTTATAAATATTATGAAAAAATTTCAGTTTGTAAAATCAAGGGGTAGTAGCATTAAAGCAATGCATGACAGTACACTAATACGTTACCATATAATTGTAATATTTACAAATTAAAAAAAATCAAAGTATTTAAAGACTATGTCTATAGTTAAAAATTGCAATAATTTTGATTTTACTATTATTTATGCAAGCGTGATTTTGTTATTTTATTAAAATATAGTCGTTATGTCTAGAATATGTTTATACAGGATCGAAAATAGTGAACTAAAATTATCATTATAAACAATACTAATAACTAAGAATTAAATATTTAAATAAATAATTATCTCCTGTTCGAAGATAATAATTATTTTCTTAATTATTTATTTTTAGTTTTATTATGAAGCAAACAAGAGTTTAGAAACAACGATTTTTACCAACAATCGTATAAATTTGAACTTGGATTCATATTATCTTGTATTAACTTAACTAAACTTAATTAAACTTATCTATTGTGATATCTATTTTATTTATAGATAAATATAAAAATATACCTACTGAATCCAAATTTAAGAATCATCGAATGTTTATTTTTAATTTTTATATATACAATAGATGAATTTACTTTACATTACTATAAATCGATATTAAACTTTAAGTACTCAATAGTAAAGTACATGACAAATCGCTAATAGCTTTATATGTAATGTATGAAATTTATATTTAAAACTCATAGATAAAATTATATAAATATTTAAATTCATTAAAATAGTAAGTGAATAAATAAAATCATATTTCAATGCATATTATACATATTATTTTTAATGAGATGATGAACGCCACATACTAATATTTTTAATTTTTCCAATAATAAATCCATCGATTTCAACGTTTTCAAAGTTCATTAACCTTATTTATTGATATAATGTGTATATAAGAAACTCAGATAAGATCTAACTACACTTGTTAACGGTATTAGATAGATGATATACAAATGTGCTAATTATATAAAGTATTTCATTATCCCATCTAAAACGATATTACGATTTGAAGTTATATTTATTTCATGATACGTACAAACAGCTTTATATATATTAAAAATGCATTAGAATTAAAATAATACCATGAATTATATATACTTCATATATTCATTAATTAGAGGAACATTTTATATTGAGCATGTTCAATAAATATATTTTCTCCTTACATTATTTTATAAAATTATTTAGAATTTCTAACAAAAATATAGTATTAAAAAATTCGCGTATAATTGTTTTTAATTATTAAATTAAAAACCTAAAAAATGTATTTCAAAACAAAAGTTCTTGTTAATATAAGCATGAATCAGTTTAAAGTTAAAAGTACTTTTATAAATCTGTTATTTAAAAAAAATAATGAAAAAACATAAGCAGATTATTGAATAATCATTTATTTTTAATTTACAAAGTTAACATAAAAATAAAAAACTCTTGCAACTAGTTTTGCTTTAATTGAATGTTTTCGAAACAAAAACAATATTATCAAATACATTTTCTATTACGAATATCATCTTAAAATAAATTAAAGTACAACTATCTCGAATAGTGTTAAAATTTTAAGATTCAATTCCGTGGTCAAAGAAATATGTTAGTATGCTTATTTATTTCAATTGAAGAGAGTAAAAAAAGAAACAAGAACAAATATTTACATTTCACGATTGTTTGATTCCAGATTTTCAGAAACTATTCTTATTTTCTCACTTCTTATTCATTGACTGTATTCCGGAGCTCCAGACAGTTCCCGAATGGCTTATCCGTAATCTATGTGATTTATATTTCTCTTTTGTAATTTCATTCCTTCAAGTCCTTCGAGCTTAATTTGGTAAATCCTCAGCTTTATTTATAGACTTCAATCGATTACATTATTTGCATATTCTATTTTTTACCTACTGTGAACGTCGCCTCACATTGTAAGTTTACTTTCTTACTTTATAAATTTAGAATAAGTTGTTTATAAAATTGAAAAACAAAAAATAGAAAATGACCTAATCTTTACTTGTTTCGGTCAAAAACTATTTTCTTTTGATACTTTTGAGAAAGTACTTTTTAATTATTATTGCATTAAAAACATAATTATGTGAATTATAAAATTTGGTTTATAATTTATACTTGGCTACGTTTTAATCCATTATTGAAACTTGAGTGTTCAGTTAATTCTATTTTAAGTTGTATGAAAAAATTAAAAGTTAATACCTAGAATAACAACATTCAGTATTTACATTTATTTGTCAAATAAACAAAGGACTTTAAGTTGATTGCATGGTAATCGGAGTGGAAGATGACCAATAAAATGTATTATTAAACGTATTTTATAATTAATCAAAATATAATTAGCCCATTTTAATTAACGTAAAGTAAAACGATTCTTTATTTCATTGAAAGAAAATAGGTGCAATAATAAAACGCGAAGTTTTTGGAGTTCGTTTTTTTTTGTTCTTTTTTATTTTTATATTCACAAACGTTACAATTTCCAAGTTCACATATACAAGATTCACAAGATAATCAGACACGTGGTACAGATTTTCATTCTCTTCATAATCATTATCATCGTCGTCGTCGACGTCATAATCATCATCATTATCATTATTAATCAGAATCATATATTCATCGCATTATCACAACAGCACTGTCACTCGCTAGGTACGCCATAAAGGCTTAAATCGACATCTTTTTGGATTTTTTTCGTCTGGAACTATTATTTCTTAAATCCTATTATCTATATTTATGAACTATGAATATATTTACATGGCTGACAATTGCAGTGCGTCAATTTACGACGCGTTACATATTTTTTGTTTAAATTTTCTTTCTACTGGTTTTAATTTTCGTAATCGACTTCATTTTCTTCTTGATGTGCCATTATTTTAATATACAATATCATTACAAAAAAGGTTTCTTTTGATCTTATTAGTAGACAAAATTCCGGTCGAACAATCACAAGACTCTCTTGTATTTTTTTAAATATTCGTCATTAAATGATTAACTAGTAACATAAGCAAACATCGTTTCTTTACCATGATACAGATATGAAAAATTTTCAGGTACTAAACGATCCTTCATCAAACTTCGTTAACGAAAAAATACAACAACGCTTTCAGTATTAAATATACATTATCCGATTGAAACGCACTTATTAATAATTCTTGCTATAAAATACGACCATAGTGAATCAGCATGATTTACTATTCAAATGGAAATGTGCATAAAATTGAGTAAGAAAGTAATTTTCATACTGTGTTTTATTTTTTTAAAGTCTGTTGTTTTACATTTCTTGACTGAAACAGTTATTACGGCAATAACATTATATTTGCAGGAAAAGAAGCAAACGTTGATATCTATCACATAATTTATTTTCTAATCGTTCAATGTTATTATTCATTCATTTTTACAAATAGGGGAACAAGCGTAGAAATAGTAAAAAAGGCGGTTAACGTGATCGACCGGTGTGGTATATAACTGTTTCCCTTTCGTATTGAAGGCACTATCGCGAAAGAAAACAAAGATTTTCCTTTAATTTGGCTCTAATATACGCTGAGCCAATCAACCTGTGAAGGTTTTTTAATCTGTTATTAATCATTATTAAACTGACTTGATTTTCGTATTATGCGCTAATCAAAAAAAATCTTGTTTATATTTGACTATATAAATTACTATTCGATGCTTTTTCTGTAAAAAGTCTGACAAAATGGATAAATTATTTTTTCGATAAGAGCTCATAATTAGCTTTCGAGTTTTTTTTTTTAATATTATCATTACGAAACTAGCGCATGGCTGAACGAGCATTATGCTGCATTCGACTTTTTCATTTGTTTATTAATTATATATACGTCGTTATGATGCGTATCCCTCATATTTATGAATATTATTATACCTATATTTATATAATATATATTTAACATTTTTTTATACATTTTTTAGTTGTTTCCAACCATTTACCCTACCCAACTATATTGTAGCATAAGCCTTAAAATAATATATGTTTGAATATACATATGCATATATATACGCGTATACGCGGGTGTGCGCGTCTTCGTGCACGTATGTATGCATGTGTGTATGTATATGCGCGTGCGCGCACACACACACACACACGTTAACACGCGCACATATATGTATATGCGTATACAAATACATATGTAATCAGCATTGTGTATAATAATATATATCTATATATATTATATTTATAAGTAACAATATAGGTAAGTTCCCATTGTAAGTATGTATATATATTACAAAGCTGAGATCTCTGATCTCATGGCATAACCCTTTATCGTGTTTCGCGTCTTAGAATGCATCATGCACTGACACGCATTTCCCGAGTGTTTAGTAAACAGTAGTGTGCACACCTGCACACTCGTGATCTCGCGTTCAGCTTCTCTGATTCTCATTTCTTGTTAATGCCAGTTTTGACACGATTAAAATGTAAAGAAAATAAAAAATACTTCATTTTACCGTCAATATTTATATTGTCATTCTTCATTTAAGTCAGAAAAAAAATATGTATTTTTCACTTTAATATTACATCGTACAAATGTAATAAAAAGAGCACCTACGAGAATTATTATTGTAAATAACTTCTGAGTAAAATATACAATGAAAACAGAGAAAAATATAAGGTTGATTCCATTTAACACAACTCTATGCCATATTGCGCATACACCACAACAGACACTCTTACTTCCCACAATAATTAATTCACTCTTTAGCGCGTTTGCTCATTTTTAAGCAACCACGTATATACATACACAAATTTTCATTTGAGAATCAAACCATTTTTTATTCATATATTATTATTTTTCCACTGTAAAAATTGTCCATTATTATTTTCTACAATATATATATTTTAATAATTCAGTTTCAATATCTCCAGTTACGCTGTATATCATGTAAGCAAATGTGTATATATAAAATTATAACATTAAAAGTTTATATTTTAAAATATTCGTACAAATTTTTTTTTATTTTACTTTAAATTCTAGTCTGTAGTATTAAAATTCGTGCAATATTTTAATAATGTTTAATTTTGTGTAATAAATTTAGATACGAATATGAAAATTTATTTCATGGGCATATATATATTTCGTTTAAATAAAAAAAATTAAAAGTACAGTAATTGAGAAATTAATTACGGTATAAATTTTTATTACCAAAAAAGTTTTAAAAAATTGTTTATACTTCGTTGTCGCGTAATCATGCATAATTTAAAAATATTATATAAAAACTAAGCAAATATAAAAATAAACAAAATTTTGAAGAAACAAAACAGTTTGATTCTTACTATTTAAGTGTATATTACGTGAAAACTTATAAATCATCAATAAATCCCCTTAACAAACACATTTTCACAGTAGCGACGAATGTCTTAATGACAAATTAGGTAGTCACTCACTTAAAACAACAATATAATATAATATAATAATAATAATAATAATAATAATAATAATAATAATAATAATAATAAACCAGCATCGCTTTGTACGCGGCGATGTTCGGTATCAACAATTGTTATATTTTTATAAGAAATGATATCTTATATACAGGCTATTGAAATTTTTTGTAATTTAATATTTGTATTTTCTATCGCATATTCTGCCTCAACGCATGAACTTCTCAATTAATAATGCTTAGAATTTTGTAACCGAGTTTATTCCGGTCATTGGATTACTACTCGCTCCGTATTATGCTCGATCCGTATAGGAAACTATGCGGACTTAAATCTTTTTTTTTGTACTGTTATGGTTTTCTTATAATGTTTAGCAATTGTAAGACTGTCAATATGTCCAAAAGACCAATCCAATATTTTAGTGTGTACAGCTAAACACAGTAATGTTTTCCCGTAAAATTGGTTAAATTTAAGCGAGATTAATACAAATTAATATTAATATTAGGTTTCAAATAAATGTCAAGCATGTCTTCAGTGTTTGCTTTGAAAATTTGTAATTATGCTGCTTATGAAAACAAAGTCATCTTACTCCTTACATATAATACAATTTCAAAATAACATTATAATGCTATTAATTAATATACTATATACAAAGATATACAATATAGAAAAGAGGCAGTTTTTACTTTTTTGAAAAGTTACCTATGAAACTGAATAATAAATAACACATTGCTATAAATTTTTTCATAGAATGTTCAAAAAAAGGAATTATTGAATATTAAAAAATGATTAATAAGCTGCAGTATTAACTTACTGTATTTTTAGTGAGTTTCGCTTCTTTTATAAATAAGCTACTATTACGTACTTATTAATTTAATTAAATAGATAGCGGAAAGAAATACAAATAGTTAGTTTAAAACGCGACAAGACTTTCAAAGTCGGACCAAAATATTTTAACGAGGGCCTCAGACTACGATCTTCTCTCTCATTCTCCCACTATCTTATTCTCGATGAAAAAAGTGTAGGTGTAATTTATTGTACATATGTTAATGTATGCACTACAGTGCGAGGATTATTTGTGTAATTTTTTATAATAACCTTTCCTAACGATAAATATCGAATCGAGGCAAACGGATGAGAAACGTGTGCTTTTATTATACGAGACTTTAATGAATTTATTGTTTTTAATAGGTTATATCTTTGAATATATTTTCACACAGCTAGTGCAAGATAAAAAAAAAAAAAAAAAAAAAAAAAAGATATGTATACTGACATTACATTGTATGAACTGCACCTTTCGATTGTTTGTTATTTGTATTTCACTAGAGTTTTTACTTTGTTATTAAAAACCAACAAGTAATATCACTGGATGTCTGTTGTAGGTAGGCACATATTTGCAGTGACATATAAAACTACTCAAGTCTTACAAATTATTAATTTCATCTAAAGTCATTATGAGTTTTTAAATATTTAAAAAAATAACTCACAGAATTAAAATTAGTTATCCATCAATAAAAAATAATAATAAAATAAAATAGAAAGAAAAAAGAAAAAAAAAATTCTGAAACTTAATAGTAATTTCAAGGAGCGATTATCAAAAAGTAGGCTTTCGTTGAATTACCTTGCGAATCATTACCCACATATGATATATTGCGCGGTTTTACCATTTCTGCGATAATTACATTTTTTTAATTATCTGAAACGATAGTAATGCTACACAGTGCCAATGCTACATTTGCGAAAAATAAGCGTACAAGTTAATAATTTTATGCAAAAACAATTTTTTGTAGCATTTCGTAATAAATCTGCAGTGAATTGAAATTATTTGTTTAAGAATTTTATCATTTTTTATAAACGAAGCACAGTTAATTTCAAGATCATTTCGTTTTTCAATTTATTCGCCATTATTGCATAGATAAAAACTAAATATGAATAAAAAAACGAAAAGAGGCGGGAGGGAGCATATTTTTATCTAAACCATGGAGGAAGACAAAAATTTTATCATTTTTTTTAAGCCGTTGATGTACGATTTAACAAAAAAGCGTTTTTAATTTGCAAAAGAAAACCTACGTATTCTTTTTAGTTTTAGTGAAGAGAAAAAGGTTAGTCTCCTCCTCAGTCAAAGTGCATTCCTCGTTATTTTTCTTCTCTATAGAATAATTGAGTATGCGCGCACAGACACGTCAATCGTTAATATTCGTCGTCGATAAAAACAATTCTATATTTCAAAGTCAGAAAATACGCTACTGATGATCAAAATCTTTCGCGCACACAAGCAGGTGTAGATTAATTCGAACTAACAAAGTATGGTCATTTTAACGGTTCTATATTACGGTGGATTCTTTCCCACCGTCTCTCACCAATTTTATGGATTCAGTCACTTTTGTGCGGCCTTGAGCACCTCTTGAGTTTTTACAAAGGACCCCGAATTGTGTATACTTCTAGGCTGTTGTTGCTGCTGCTGCTGTTGTGGTTGACTCGTTGACGACGAAGAATCGGTTCGTCGCCTGGAATGCCCGAGTCTCCCTGAACCAAAGGAACCCGCTCTGTTTCGGTACTGTGCGAGATTCACACTTTGTTTTTGTGTTAGTTGGGATTGCGATTGCAATGTAGATACCGAGGAAACGTTTACAGTTGGTAACGTAACTGTACTGGACCCACCAGATAATCGGCGTATTCGACAACTTGGAGAAGCTTCCATACCGCTTCCGCTTTCTGAGACACTTCTATTGCGTCGTTTTGTAGCTTGTGATCTCGAAAGCTCGTTTATTTGTGGCTAAATTAAAAAAAAATTGCCGTAAGTTCAGATGCGACTTTTACATATTATATATTTTGTATTTTATCAGAAAAAAATTAATTCACGAAACTGTATGCAATTAGTAAATCAAAGCATTATACAAGCGCAATATGAAATTACAATGAAAAATAATAAGCCATAAACTTACTTCAACTACTCTAAAATCTTCGATGGTCTTGAATTTTTCGAGATGTTCCTGTAATACAGTATCAACGTGAAGCTCATCTGCATATTTGTAATACTTCAAAAATGCCCAAAACTTTTCCAATCCATAAAGTTGACCTGTAAAACAAATATCATGTGTCAATTAAAAAAAAAATGTATTAAATTGATTTAGTACAAATAAAACATATTTAGAAATGTTTTTTTTATAGAAATTTACTTTTGTTCTTATTTCATTTGAAAAGTTAAAAAACCTACCACTTTCATAATCCTTTATGGTCTCAACTTGGAAGTCCTTGTATAGTTGTGGTCTGAACTTTTTCTCCAAACCATAGCTATAAAATCGGAATAAGCATTCAAGTCCGTAACGATAACCCTTGCAAGCATCTTCATAAGCTACAGTTCTAAATTCTTCATACATCGTACGATTAAAGTTTTCTCTCAAGAAAAATGACCAAAATCGGAAAAGCGTATTCATTTCTTGCGATTGACCAATACCTAGTCTTTTACGCTCTGTAATAAAAAATGTGCAAATAAAATAAAATCTGCAATGTTTTTATTAAACAAAAACTATTCTTTAGTAACGTGCTTAAAAATTTACTCACCTTTCAGACACCGCGAGTGATATTTGTGGTAAACTTGTTGAGTAAACCCATTTTCTTTTAACAAGGAATGGCTTGGGTGTTGAAAAGTTGGTAATGACTGTGGAGCACTACCATAGCTACTGGCCAGGAAACTTTCATTTGGGCTTGTACCAGCACTGCTTCTAAAAATTAATAACAAAAAAAAACCATATTAGCAATTTTTAAATAAATTTTGTTTGTGTTTCATAGTCATATTAATAAATAATGACTTAATAAAATAAAAACATTTTATTTACTGTTTTTTTACAATTAATTTATGAAACCAGAAATCAAAAATTAAAAATATTACACTGACAGATGTCATAATTAAATTGATGCTGCATTCAATTAAAAAGAAGAGCATTGAGCCCGTTCTTTATACAGTCATAAAAAAATTATAACATTTGCATTCAAATCATTTTACATAAAATACTGCTTGTCGTTATTATAAAATTAAATATTTATGGCAAATTTTTAAACTCTCATGTAATTTATGTATTGACTTGAAAAAAACAAAAATAATAATAATAATATTATTTTTCAGTTGAGAGCTTAACACAATCGATGAAAAAACCTGATTATGATTATGGGAAGCATTTTATTTTTAATTTCCAAAGCAGTTATGTATACATAGAAGCAAGTAATGAAATGTTAGAAAAGGTACCATCAAACCCCAGTCATCGGATTTATAATCCTCGCGGTGTTAGCAAAACCTTCTTTTACTCTTACACATGTGTATAAGTTCAACATATATTTTCATATGTTAAATATGATTACACTGTGCGGAAATTGCGAATTCATTAATCTCACAACAAATTAGAAGTACTGACTTCTGTGCCAATCTGTTTATTTTCCATGTTACTGTCTTATATGTTCTTCTCTTAGCTTTTGTAAAAATACAATGTTACATTCCAAACCGACTACTTAGAAATTTCAATAGATAATGTTTATATTTTTTAATTTTGAAATATCACTTTATTACAAAATTTCAATTCGCAACATAAAATTCGTGATCGACTTGCATATTTTTAATTAATAAAGCGCTTACAATTATACACTTACCCGGTAGAATAAGTCCGTGGTCTGTGTTCTCTGACATCCATAATCCAACCGACATGGTGCTCAACAGGAGGGTTATTACTGTGTCTCGTCTTGCGTTTACGCGGTGTTCTTGGATCGACTGTCGCTTCATCTTTAACGACAGCGAAAAATCTCGGTGCGGCCCTCCTGACCTCTCGAAATTTGTCGTTCTTGCGCCTCTTCTCGAGAATCTGCTCGCGCTTCTCCGAGACTAACAGCACGGGTACCTGTGCCGGTTGAGTGGTCTTTACAGATTTTTGCAGTTCCATTTCCTCAATAGGCATTGGTGGAGGGGGCGGAACCTCGGGGTTAGCTTTGCGAGGAGCTTTCGGGGCTATTTTTTCAAAAGCTTCTTGACTAATAACGTTGATAGTCTTGTAACTTCCGACCGAAGATGAAGAACCGTACTAGAAGGCAAGATTTGTACAGTTTTAGTCATTACTAGGTCAACTATGATTCTTAATTTTTACTTATGAATGTAACTAGGTTCAGATATATTGTTATCAACATAATTTTTTCTGCCGGGAAAAGAAGACAAAATAATAATTTATCATCATTTTCATGTAATTCTCCATTATACAAAATTGTTAATTTTCACATTTGTAATATTTAAGTATATTTTTAAATTCACCACAAAACTGAAATTATTTCGTATTTTTTTAATAATGAAATAATAAATTACGTACAATAATAATAATTTGTGTAACTTACTCTCTGTCCATCATCTCCCCAAAGATCCTCTTCATAATAATATAAGCCATCGCTGATTGCTTGTTCAAGATCTTGTGACATTTTTACTCGAGTAGTCCAGTCACCGGTGCGATCATGCCCTTCATGTTTTGGCACCCTTGATGATGAACTCTGAGTGACAATCAACAATTTGTTAATGTCTCTATCGGACAATTCGTAATCGTCATCATCTTCGGACCTGAAATTATACAAACGCATTTTAGGCTTAACAAAAATCTTGAGAAGATAATCTCGAAATACATAAGCAAATAATTGTTACCATTCTGAGAAGGCATTATGGCGACCTGTGGGCGGTGGTGTATCTAACTCTTCGTCAAATTGAAAATCCAACTCTTCTTTCTCTTGCTCTTTCGAATGGGCTTTATGATTATTTACAGTCTTTGTTTTTGAAGGCTGTTTTACTCTTCTTTTAACCTATTCAGGAGAAAAAAATTCTTTTAAATTTACAAAAAAGAAGAGTAAACAATTCAGTTTTAACTATTAGTATAAAGTTGATGTCACAAATTTCATTGAGAAAATTCATTGTTATTACTCCTTATATAATTAAATGTACAATAATTGTGAAAAATGAATTTTAATTATGTAATTTTAACAATTCTCACCTCTTTCCAAACGTCATCTATAACGGGCTGAGCTTCTCCATTAGTTAAGTGTAAATCAGACTTTTGTTTCGTATTTTCTTGCATATCTTTGCTAGCCTCTTCTGCTTTTACCTCAAGATTCTCTTGAAACAACTGCGCTTCTTTTGATTCTGTTGATTCTCTACCAGCATTCAATACGACTGGTATAAATTCTGGCACGTCTGGATTGAGGCTATCACCAAGCGATGAACCGACACTATCCGATTCGCTGAGTCGTAGCGGTTCCGTGATTACAGGTGCGGTTTGTAGAAGGCGAGGTATCGGTGGTGCTGGTATAGTTGCCAAGGGCTTAGCTGCTGGTTGAAAATCCGATTTTGATGAGTGAAAAAACATTACGTCATTTTGTGAATTTGACGAAGTGTCGGATGAATCCGAATTTATGGGATTGCCAGCAGCATCGAGGATCAACCATTTAAGTGGATCGTTCAAGGTGCGCACCTGTCAAAATTTATAATACAGTACTTTAATATATAATTCACGTAATTTTTAGAAAGCACTTAGGGTTAGGAGTTCAGTAATTTAATTATTCAGATAGCTGAGATTATATATATATATATATATATATATATATATAAACATACACCCTAGTTATATTGACTATACTCCAGTTATTTTTTTAACAAAATTTAAGATATTTTACGTCTTCCAAAAAAATCTTTCTATAATAAAAAAAAATGATTTACTATTACTTAATAAAAATTACTGATGTTAAAAAAAAAAATTTTTAATATTTGACATATTGTACTAAAAGAAATGTTAGAAAAGGTACCATCAAACCCCAGTCATCGGATTTATAATCCTCGCGGTGTTAGCAAAACCTTCTTTTACTCTTACACATGTGTATAAGTTCAACATATATTTTCATATGTTAAATATGATTACACTGTGCGGAAATTGCAAATAAAAAAAAAAAATTATAAACGAAATAGAAAAATTACCTTAAAACCATCCACTAATTCTAATTTATCTGACTCTGTAATGGCCTCTATGACTAGAGAAACGTCCGTAGTTAAGGCCTGAACGCGGTGGAAGGAAGCAATTAGGGTTATCGGTAGGAAACCTTGAGCATCCATTTTTCGTCTTAAAAAAAAGTCTCTTAAAAGATTTTCTTCGCTAAAATAATATTCTCTGAAACAATAAAAACAAAAGAATTGTTTAAAGATCGTTCGGGCATGAGCTCAGCTTGATTCGATGTAATCATTCACACTTACATTTGTTTTCTTATATATTCCTTTAACGACGTGTTATCCAAATTTACGTAATTTGCGGTATTAAAATAAAACGTCCCCATGTAATGCATCATGTAGGAAGGATCAGTTGCACCGAACTTGTTAACCTATAATACACAACCAAGGTAAAAATTGAATAACACGAGATTGTTCATTTTTAGTCTGTAATAAAAGCAATACGTTTTTTTTCAAATTGATAAAGGAGCAAAATTTATCACCTGAGAGTAATCTTGAGGGTATCCTAGATAATCGTATCTGTGTCGGAAGCTACCACGAGAAAGACTTCCGCGTCCTCGGCCTCTACCTCGAAATCCTCTACCACGACTTCCTCGGTAAGCATTGTTGTAACTCGATCTGTCATAATCTCTTTCTCTCCAGTTATCATCTGCAAATAGCGATAAATTTTATTTAAGTTGTAACAAAAACTGTCTATCGTTGAATATCGTTACTATTCGTAATAATTTCGACCGATGCCGCTAAATTATTTCAACCGTCAGTAATATCTAAATATATTGCATACTTCATAAGTTGAATTAAATTCAGCAAACAGTAAAAATGTTGGCGCAAAAACGTTGAAAAATTGAATAACTCACCATTTCTTCTATCTCCATTCTTATCTCTATGCGAATGATGCTTTGGCGAACGGTCCCTCTTACCGCGATTTTTCGAGATATCAATTTCTAAAGGTACCCATTTTAATTTATTTGCTGAAAAACAATAACATTTTGACGATTAAAAGGCAATATATAGATAGAGTATTAGTAGCGGAATATTACATTGGGTAAAGTTACGTTGTCATGTACGAAAGAGTTAAATAACTGATTCAGAAATAAGTATTAAGTAACTATGCAATAAAAGCTATCGTATATATTTGGGTTAACAAATTTGTAATAATGACTCGTTTGAAACCTATATTATTAATCTATTTATACGTTTATAAGTATATAACCTTTACCTCATGAACCAAAAGGCTAATATTAATAACAAATGCTTATAATTTTAATAGTTTTAATAAATCAATATTTTTAATGAACTTCATTTATTTAAAAAAAAACTGAATAGAAAAACTCTTCTGCTTCTTTGAAAACTTGTAACAAATATTACCATTCTATTTATAATCATAAAAAAGCATCGCAACTTTGTTATATAATATAATATATATATAATATATATAATAAAATATAATATAATATAATATAATATAATATAATATAATATAATATCATATGTATGTAATAATCAATCAATTAACCGATATTTTTTATTGAAATTTATATCTTCTATGTCCAGTCAATTTAATCGAACAATACAATTAATAATGTACATTTTAACCATAAAACCATAATATCGTACCTTTCTTCTTCTTGTCGATATTATCCGTCAACTCGTCGCTATCCTCGTGACAATGATTCTGTTCCTTGTTTTCCTTACCCTTACTTTCGGAAGTACCAACACTACTTTCCTTCGCGCTGTTCTGATGCTCGATGATGCCATTCTGCTTAGGGCCGTTTACGCTTGGTTTCTTCTAAAAGAAACAAAATGAAATAAAAAATTACAGAAAAGAAAAATTTAAGGGAAAGCCTGATATCTTCTTTAATGCGTGAAATTATTTTGTTTGATAAGCAAACAGAATATTAAACAATTAATAAGGTACACATACCAGTATTCGACTTAACACTTGAGAAGACTAGAAAAATATATATAAAAAGGGATTTTTGAGGTTTTTCTAAATCCAAAAAAATTTGTCTAATTAATATATATTATCAATAAAATTGAAATCGTAAATAAAATTGTTTACAATAAAAATGAAAAAACAATCATATAAACGTATGTGTCCCGAAGTTAAAATACGAAATGTATGGAAATGAGCGTATATTTATAGCGTTGAATGTAAAAAGAAGCAAGATAAAGGCGAAATATTAAACATTAGATTTTTTTAATATAAATGACTTATTCGTTAATATTCCGATGATGCAAATTTTTAATCCTCCCATCTCGGTATGGCAATTGCTAAAATCGTACAATGTACTATTGTAGTATTAACTTTGCACCAAGTTTTACAAAAGTATATAGGTTTTTCTTTTGACACTGTATACTTTTGGCATTATTTAAGTATAAATTTGTAAACATTTTTAATAAAGTTTTTTAATTACGCAAAAAAATTTACTTTAAGACATAATAGGGCGGTATTAGTGATATTGAAAGTCCTTAAACGCAAGGTGAATTCTTTGAGTGTTTGAACGTCTGTGCAGCAAAAACCAAGTATTGCATAACGGTATTCGCCGATTATCGCTCGATGCTGAAAGTACTTTATTCTAGCAAAAACTGTTTTCACTATCTGCCTCAAAGTCGATATTGACAGTAGCGCAAACGAAAAATTTCGGTCGTTCTACCGAAGATTTTGCGAGGTTCAATATTGTTATGGCGTCCTTGAGGAGGCGAAAGGAAAGGACGTTCAATGACGTTCATGGAAAAGTCTTTTAAGCTGCGCGTACGCACGACTTATGCCCCGACTGACGCCTCCTTGCAGTTAGACAGAGAGAAAGGATAAGAATGGAATGATACCCACCTCTCCTTGAGCTCCTAAAGTCGGCCAATCCCCGATATCCGCGAAGTTGCTTGCCTGGAAAAATTTGAAAGGGATTCTTAATTATTTAGTTGTATGTCTTATTTTAATACCCGAGCAGCGTGCATGCATACGTTTTGCTCGGCTCTCGCGTAAAAAGTGAGCAGCCGCGGAAGGTATTATTGCACTCGTTCCCCTAAGACCCTGTCAATCTCAATTATTGGTATGGTAAATTTGTGCACTGAACGACTGAGCTCGAAGTGCTCGCAAGCTGTAATATAATTGCATTAATTCTGTTAAATATTTGTTAAAAGGCAGTTTTTTAACGACGGCATCTGTCGTCGCATCGGAAGCAGCCTGCGCCACCAAAATGCATACCAATAATTTGCCAATGTTAAATTATCGCGGCAAATTAAATCATAAAGTCAGTCGTCGAGTTAATCGCAATCTTACATCCCGATCGATGTTCAATGGTGCCTCGTGATGGAAATCCGCGGGCTCGTCGTTGGAGCCGCCCTGTCGCCCTGTGTATTAAAGGTCGCGGGTTCATTTTCACTCGGCAACATTTCCTCGGCCGAACCGTTGGCGCCGCAGGACATCGTGGCCGCTTGCGCCCGTATGTTATCGCTCGCTCGAGTGCCGATAGCCGTTCTTTCGTCGACGAATCGACTGGGGAAGGATCATCATCCGCGCGTAGCCGAAAGCCGGAGGAAAAACGAGTGCACTCGCGGTCGGCACGAGGCTCGGCTGGTTAACCCGGCCAACGCATCATCCTAATGGGGCGTAACAATGCCATTGGCCAAGACGACCGAGGCGCGATGTAATTTCACTTTCCCATGCGTGACGCAACGGGGGCCGGGCGGGGGCGGCCCGCGCTACAAGGTGCGTTTCGCGCATAGCTTGGACCACTTGGAAATAAACAAGAATCGAGAATAGCGCGGGACGTCGAAGCGAGACTTAGAGTTGTCACGATGGCAGGGCGAAAATAGACGCGCGCCGCTCTCGCTGTCGGCCGGCTCTCGTTGCGTAAGGTCGCAAAAGGCGTTGCGAGCTCTGGAGGTCCGAAGACGCGGCTCGGCTTTGGTGGCCCGACCCTGTCTCATTTTTTCGGCGCTCTTTTATTTCGGGACGCACGGGCGTGACGCGCCTCGATGCCGACCGGACCGCGGCCCACGGGAGTCGCGCGACCCGGGATTCACGGGGGCGAAAGGGCGGGGGAAAATCGTCGTCACGTACCTTCTGATTGAACTTTCGTCTGTCTTTGGGTGCCTTCACAATTGTAGGCTGGACGTTGCTGCTGGCGCCATTTTCTGCAATGAAACGATATTGTTAATTTTAATGATGCCAGGAGCGAGAAAAAAAGAGAGAAACGCTAGAACAAAAAGATCGGCGTAAATATTTGCTTCGCACGAGACGCAAGATTTGCTTTGTTTAAACGTTCCGAAGCCTTAGCTATGACGTAAATGTGAATTTAACTAGACCCCCTGAACAAAGTACGGATTTACTGGGCAGGTGACTGCTCATTGCATTGTACACAAAGGAATACGAAAAATTCCGTAACACCTATCCAGCTGCTGAATGTAACGTGCCACGTAATTAAAACTGTTACATAAAACTCATATTACAGATTTTCAAGGCATAACATGATAATTCATTCGTATATATTAGAGACGAAAGTGGGTTGAAGTTTCGTTACAGTCGTATTTAGCTGTCTCCGACGAAAGAATAACGAATTTTAAGATAAGTTTGAAGAAAACAAAGTGCCGAAATCGAGCGATTCGATATAATGGCAATGGGGCTAAAAAAAAAATTCAACGTATTAAAATATATGGCTCCTCCCGTTGCATTGCGTCAACAGCTGATCCGTAATTAGAAAAACGAGAGCTTGCACTCCGTGCTGCCGATCAAAACTTGTTTCGGTAAGCGCTGCTCGACAAGGCAGAGGTACAAAATTAATGTCCAAATGCATGGAGCTACCTAATCTATGAGATAAGTCCAACTTATCGTCTTGCTTTTAATTTATTCTGAATAGCTTGACCTTGACAACCTTATACGAAGCACATATAACAGCAAAAATAGATTTTTTTCATTTCGCTTTTTTGTCTTTCCTTTTTGATAGCCAAAGTATGTTAATACGTTAACGTTCGCAAACATTTTTTACAAATTTATTTTGAGCGGTGCCCCGATGAAAATTAGATATTTGCAAAATATTTTGTTTGGATATTTTGACATATGTTTTCAATTTATTATTATATTTTAATAAAAGTAAAAAAAGTTTATAAACAAGGATTTTATGTAATTTTAGACAACTTATCAAAAAAAGTTAACATTAAGTTTTTTTTATACATTCGCAGTCGTATACAAGTTTCAGTTGTATACGTGTCAAAAAGTAGTTATCTGGAATTCAAATAAACGAAAGTAACTACGTGAATTTTAAATCGTATTAATTTTTGTTCTTATATTATAAATCCCGTAATTTAAAAGCAAGGGTAAATCATAGCATGCGAAAATATATTTTAATGAAAAACATGTTAATTAATTTTAATATTTTACGTACCATTAGTTATATCATAAAAATTTATTTCTGATATACTCATATCGAAAAAGGTATATCAATGTATTCTACAAATTAATTACAATTTCCATAAACGATTGTAAAAACAATTTTATCCTAAAAAATAATTTGTATCATTGTACTATATATGAGTATTTTACATAAGCAATAAAATTAATTATTTTATAACCTAAAACTTGGCTTAATATCTACGAAAGTTATATAAAAATAAACTATTATTCTTTAAGAATATATTTTTCTTAAAAGAAATATTCAAATAACGTCGTTAAAAATGTTCGATTAGTATGTCACGAAAATCCAATACTGATAATATGAAATATCGTGAAGTCCGACTACAAATAATTTTATGAAAATATATAATATACTTAGCAATACGTATTGAAAAAATATTTTTAGTTTTCTGTAAATATTCTTCAACTCATCTGAACTTTCCTATCGAATTACATAATATTTTTAGTTAACAATTATTAAATTATAGGTTTTTTAATTTATCATTGCATGCACGGATTTTGAAAGATAATAAATTAAATTTTAAATATTTCGTATAATTAAAAAATATTCAAAAGGAATAACATATTTTTTTCAAAAAAGTATTCTTACTAAAATAAAATTTAATAATAAGAATTTATTGCAGGAGAAGATTACATAAAAATCTATAAAAGCTTTATTAATCATAAATATTTTAAAGCATGAAGCAATAAACGACAAGTAATTATTAACAATTTTCGTGTGTATAGGAAAAAAGACAATAAGTACCGAAAATGCTGAGTAGAAATTATTTTATAATTGTAAATACAAATTATAAAATTAATCGATTTACATAGAATTTTATAAATATTGTGTTTTTTTTTAATATTTGTAAAGTATTACATTTAAAACATGGACAATGACTTCATTCATTTCTTAGAATAATTTTGTTTAAATGACTAAGCTAGCTGTCATTTTAAAGCGTAATTATTATAAATTAGAAACACAAGTTTCAAATATTTAAAATTCTGATATATGAATTACATGAAATATATAAATATATTAGAAAGAAAATGATAATAAAGAAATGAAAAAAATTACGCAATGAAATTAAAGATGAAATGGTTGATTAATGAATTTAAATCCATTCATTTTATAAATAATTCGCATTGAAGAATTTTCATTAATTGATGAAGCCATCATTAGAATCCAATATTATTAATAAGAAATTAAATTAAAATTTTCCTTTATATAGATTTATTGTTAAATTTTAATTTCCATTGAAACAAAATGTACAGTTGATACTTTAAGTCTTCGTAATAAAAATTCTATAAATTATAATAAATTAAATGAGTATATAAACGGTTCTCAAAATTTTCAACTTGTTTTCACCATACCAAACATGATAAACATATATATTTATACTAAAAAATATAATGTTCTATCAATTTCAGATGTAATAGTAATAAGTAATCTTGAATATGCAACACTTACGTCTCATTTAAACAACTTGAAATGTGTTTAGTAAATTTAAATACATTAAATAATACACCTAGTCTTGGTAAATTAAACTGAAAAATAAGTATCGCGCTTACTATGATGACACGGCAGGTTCTATTCGCCAAATTAATATTAAAATTCGACAATTTTCCATTACCATGGTTTTAAAGTAATTGTGTTTAACCTTGTGTAAGCGCTCAATTCTTATTTAATGAATTCAGTTTATTTAAAAAAATATTTACTTGTCCAAATTAAATCTAAGATTTTATAATCTAAATTTTCAGTTCTAAAAAAATATAATGTAGGGCTAGTTATAAAAACAAACTGATTTCCTTAATATCAATTTAAGCTATACAATTATTCTTACAATTGAATGTGTCTAAATAATAAAGTCTTCACAACTATTAAAAAAAAATAAGAATTTACCTTATACTATTAATAGAATGTATTTTTGTATAAATAAAAGGAAAATTAAAATTAAAAATTATTAATATTAAAATTTTTTTTTAATATAAAAAACTTTTTGAATTTGAAATTATATAAAAATTTGCATAAATGTATTTTTTACTTGAAATTAATTATAAAATTTAAATATATATTTACTACAATATATATAAAAACTCAATTCTTAATTTTCATCTATTGTACGCTATTAAAACAAAAATTAAATTACACCGACGGCATTATAAGCTCAACATAAATTATACTTAACTCAATTATGCTTCTTATTTAATTCGTAAACTAAAAATTCAAGACATTTTTTATTAAAATCTAGTTATATAAATTTTATATTTAAATCAAAATTAACTGAGAATCAATAAAATAATAACTTTGCTTTGATTTTAATTACTACATTTGAATAAATATAATCTTATATATTTTTATGGCTAAAGATTAAAATTTAAGCTTCCTATTGAAATTAGTTTGATAAAATGTTATTATATGAAAATATATTTTCAAAGGTTTCAGAATCGTTATACACTGATTCAGTGAATAGTGCGTCATTATACTTTAATATTTAGCTGCTACGTTAATAAAACCCCGTGAAAGGTAAGTGAGCTGTATAAATGATAAGTAAATAAGTTAAGTATAAATTACAGATAAACTAGAAAGTGTAAGTGATTTCCTTCGTTATCCATCGAAAGTTCGTAAACCGTACGAATATCTATTTAGTTATGATTAAGAAAAATGTAATATTACTCGAAAATTTAAATAATGTTTTTAAATAATAAAGATTTTTATAGACAATTAATACAGAATGATTATATTGAATATTAAAAATCATTTAAATAAATTATATTTTTTGCCTTAACTAAAAAAAATTTACGACTCCAGTCTAAATTCAAATTTTTTTTAGTAGTATTATCAATACGTAAAACTAATCAAATTTCTATAAATACAATTTCTTTTAATTTATCAATCATTATTTGTTTATAATATATTAATTAAAAGAAAATTTATCTTTATCATATTTAACATTTGAAACGTAACAATTTTTTAACAACTTCTTGTAATAAAAATTACTGATTACAAATAAGCTAACATCTATAGTGTGTTACTTTATATCATTATTGGTATAATCATAATGAATCTTAATTACATCATTTTTATAACCAAAGAATATGAAGGAATTGTTTAATTTTATATACAACGTAATAAAACTAACAAGGTTTTTTTCATGAACATATCAGCTTCAAAAAAAAAAGAAAAAAATGCAAAACAGAGATTATAAATAACATAATATAGAAGTCTTGTAAATTTTAAGAAAATGAACGATTGCAGTGTGGACGCAATCGTCTGTCAGATTACATAGAATTCGTACGGATGTTAAAATATGATAGCACTTTAATAATTTTTTTCTTTGCAAATATTACTGTATTGAATATTAAATTAAAATTAATTTACTTTAACAATATCATTTAAAAACGACTGTATTAATTGTTTATAAAAGTGCTAATTTAAACGTTTGAAAAAGTCCTTTGAATAAAAAAATTTGATTTTTCAACTCTGTACGATTAGTTTATAAGATCATTTCAATATCACATATTGTAGTTGCGAAAGAAAGAAGTTGTTAACTTGAAAAGTGAGAGAAAAATACATGTATGTATAGAATGCAAACTCAAAATTTTGTAACTCGAGTGAATTGATTTTTACTTAAGTGGCATTGATCTAAACCTTATACTACATATATATGTATTATTTAATTAATTTAAGATATCCTACATATTTTTAGGCGACAGTTTAAGAATAGATCTGTGATGTAAACCAGTTTAAAAATACCCGGGAATACAGGTTAACATATAAATTACTTTTTTATTCCGAATAATAGTAATATAAATGTTATGATCGATAAAATATAAAATTCCTTCTCAAGCTCTTCCAACTTACGTATGTAAAACATAAATCAGCAAGTCACTAACAAACGAATGCATTACATTCCAATATTAATTTTTTAATACTTAAAAAAAATACAATGCCCAAAATTATCATTATTATCGTTAAGCTTGCTCTGCTCCTTTTGAGTTTGGAGATACTTTCGCATGCAATATAATTGTTAATTATATGCCATTATGCTGTTATGTTTACATACACTATTGGCTCTCTTACTGATAACTATTTCAGTTATGGAATAATGGTTAAAGCATATATTTTTTAAACTCTGAATAGGAAAACTAATTAAGACTCTTTATGTTGCATTAATATAATTAGTTTTATTGTACAATTAGTATTAAAATTTGCACCTATTAATGTTTTGAAGGGATTATTTAATTTTTAATTGGCTAAATATATATTTTTGTCAATTTTCTATCAGTATATATAAATTATAAGCAATCATATACATAGAAAACGTTACTATCGAATGAGGTTTTTATATTATGCTTGCTGAAGGGAAAACTCATACTACTATTTGCTTCAAAAATTTATTTATTTAAAATATTTGTAAGTGTGTAATTGGACGCGAGCGTGCGCATATAATTTAGAATTAATTAGGATCGTTAATTGATTTAATAATTATTTTCTTTTATGAAACGGATATGCACAATTTAAAATTGCTGACCCGAGCAAAAGGATTTCACGTTGAAAAAAATTAATTCGTTCTATTGCGACAATATGGAATCATGCTTGGTCGAAGCGACGACTAGTCACGTAGCCTAAGCAAGCAACAACAAAAATACGTGATTTATTTGTTCTCTAAGCTTGTATTCAGCAAGTTGATGGCACGTGTACACGCGCATGTGTTAAATAGGATTGAGTATCATCACCAAGGCTGCGATATTACTTTTCCACCATTTTCATGTGTGCTTATAATAACAACAGTACTGCCTGACGCCACATTAATCCCCGACTATAAATTAGAATTCGATTAAAAAAAAAGACTTTCTATATTCAACAGATTGCAGTGCATCAAGTGCTCCTTACACCGTAGCTACGCACATTGAACACGCCAATCTCTAGGGATTTGGTTCTACTGGGCGTTTTAGCGAAATCCCGCGATAAACAGTTTCTCCTACTTTGCGATTAAATTCGTTTCAATCATTCGATTCGTCACAATTCGTTGGCACTCACTTTGTACGCATCCGTTCTCGAGTCCATCAATCTTCATGATGAAACCACGCGCTACTTTTCACTTTTGGTACGAGAAACTTTAATATTCAACCAGTTAAGTATAAATCATTTTTAAGCAAGAGATTTACAAATGGTCACAACAAATCCTAGTCGCACTGGCACTCGGCGGATACACGATTATCTAAGCTAGGGAGCTTAAGCTAGGGATAAGGGAGGGGGTGCGGAGAAATTCCTCGTGATTTATAACAAAACAAAGGCTTGTCCAACGAGTTAACGGATGACAAAGTTTCGCCGGCAGGAGAGTCCTTGCTTCGGGTGTAAAGGAAGGCCGAGGTGGCCGAAGCAACAGCAGCGCAGCTCAAAGCCAGGAGAAAATCGCTTCGCGAGGGCTTGCGACCAACTGAAGTAGAATAGCGCGCGAATGACGGGCGCCGTTGAGAAAAGGTATCGAACGGTAACCCATATGCTCTCGCGCGCACGTATTAAAAATTGTGCTCGTATACGCGTCAAATGTATGCACGACTGCGCGCACGCATACGCGCTACATGGTTGCAGTACTTGGCCGTACGCGGCTGAATAATCGCGACTTTGCATCTCCCTAAATTTTGGCTAGGGATTCGCTTGCTGCACCGGCAATGAGCCGAAGTCTAGAGTCCCCCAGGAGGACGTCGTTTATTCTTCGCGTTTACTCTGCGAGGAGCTCCGAGAAATCGAAAAACTTCCCGCCGCCGATAAACTCCGCGCTTCCTCCTTCCCATAAGCCCGTGTTGCCTTTTTTACCACGAGTTCAAAAATGCAATTCTATGAAGTAATTTTAAGCGATCGAAGGTATCCTCGCGATGACAGCGTTCTTTTCGAATGGAATTTAATCGCGAAAGCAGGGGGCAAATTTGTTGCCTACGTGTGGTCATTATAAATTTACATCTTAGCCAACGAAAGATACAGGGAAAAACGTACTGCTCCCCCAAATCCTGCATTGAGCATCAAACGCATTTTATACTAAAATAATTCGGGGGTATAAATTATTTGATCGGCGCGGTATTATTTCAATCAATTGATCAACTTCAGCACCAACTACGCAAGTTTCTAATGCTTAGAATGCCTTCAAATATGAAAAATTTGTGTTACAACTCATCATGGATTTGAGCAAGAAACTGTTCGAGCATGGCAAAGAAATATATTTCATCGTACTTCTTGCTTATAATAACTATGTTTGGAAATGTTATTAATCATTGATAGTGTAATCATTCGATGGAAAAAAACAATGAACAGCTAAATTTCATAATTCAGCGTTTTTAAAAATAATTATGATTATACAATATTAAAAATTGTTAACTTATCTTGTGACCTGTAAAATATTGTTATTTTCAAAATAGATTTTGCCACATTATTAAAAGGATTATATGAATTTCATTCGCGGATAATTTTCAAGATTATTTAAATATTAACAACTACATTTCTCTCAAATTTAACAACTAATTATTAATATAAAAAAGAAATCCTATTATGACAGTAAATCAATTTTAATAAATAATTTAAAAATTACAATTCAAATATTTTGTAACATACTAAACACGCATTTATTATTAATTATCGATTTCATGGACTTTACGTTGTAACCTGACTATTGAATGATTATGCAAATTTATAAAATATTTAAATATCATCTTTGATTAATGTATAGGACGTGCATTAGAGTTAATAAAATATAATTTATGTACAAAAAATTTCTAAGAAAAAAAGAAAAATGATTTATTAAGTATTAAAATTCTATTTTTTTAAATTAATTTAATATTCGTGCACTTTACTACAGAACGAAAACATTTAAAATAGTTTTTATCTACGAAATACGTACATAAATAGTCGAAAAACATACACGTAGATAAAAAACTTTTGTAAAAAAGAGCATTTAGTGTACAATTTTAAATGTATTGATTTGATCTTAAACATAATTTTCACTTTATACAAAATATTAACAAAAAGTTCTTTAAATATTTAATATAATATATATATATTCTGTTCAATTGTATAAAGTATTACCTTATTTCAGTATAATTATTTTTGTAAGATTTGAATTTGAGAAAGGATTAATTTACATTGATCTTTTTACAAACTTTATAATAAAATTATGTTTATTGATTGTTACTTGAATATTCAGGATTAGTAAAGAAAAAACGTTGAGAAACAAATTTTAATAATGAATTCTTCATAAAAAAATCAAATAATTAAAAAATATAATGTTATCTTAAATTAACTGTATCGAGAACAAAATTCCTTAATTCAAGTAAAGTTATTAATAAATAAGATTTTTATGATTATAGTAAATTTTGTTTTTTAATTAAAGATGATAAATATCATATAGGAGAAAAAATGTTTATGTAGGAAAACTAATAGGTTACTGATATTTATATTTCATTTTATATATTATAAGTACAAAAACGAACCTTGAAATTGTTTTTTTTAGGATAATAAAAATGCTTACATATAAGGATTCATAGATGAATTTTTATCATATTAAAAAAACACAAATAGTAGTACTTAGTATTACATTATCTGTTGCCAGTAATTTAACAAAAATCTATTATGCCGCAAAAAGTAAATAATAGAGTAAGTATTTATAAATTGAACGTGAATAAAGCAGCTTTAATTCATTACATCATTTGAAAGTGTGTCTGCGCCTTTTTTTAAATATTAATGTTAAATGCAAAACAGAATATTAAAATCGTAATTTCTAAGGAAAGATAAATAGCGAAAGTATCAGTCATTGATAAAATTTATGGTAAATCCAAATTCCAATACAAACATATTATGTAATGTGTACATAAGCAGTAATCACTAAAGTAAAAGTTGACTGATGGGTAATTCAGCACTATCCTGTTTCTGTTCTTTTACTTTTTCTTTGAAATCTAGAGGTGTATGAAATATGACGGAGAAGGTGGATTTCTTTGAACAATAAACAGAATGAATTTCCTTGTGCAAACGTAGTTAATATTAAAATGTAAGGGAAATAAATTATTTTTGCAAATTTTAATCTTTTAGAAAAGTAAGCCATTATTTATGCTTATACAGTAGTTTAACAATTATTTTAATTCATCGCTAGGAAGTAGGTATAATAAAAGCATTCCAGGGTGTAAATATATTAAAAATAAATTGGCTATTAAATGGTAATTCATTTCTTTCGGGATGAAAAAAAACGAAATATTTTTAGTACAAATATTTCAGGTAAAATAATTATAAAGTGCTTATGATAATTAGTAAAATCAATATTTGTAAAATCTATATAGATAATAAAATGTTGACTGTGCTTGCCGAGTATTAAAGAATAATATTTATAAATTAGAGTTGCAATTTTGATCTGAAAACAAATAAAGCTTACAATAAATTGCAGAAACAATGAGCGAAATTGATATAATTGAAATATTAAAGTGGAAGGATACTCCCCAGTCGCTAAGCAGCTACTTTAGTAATTCGTTGATACAAGCCATTCGTATGCTTATTTATCCACTTACAAACGCTACGGATCATTTTAATGTTATGTATCACGGGCGCTTATAATTTTTACGACGACGATGGACACCTCTCACTCTCACGAGAGTTCAAGGAAAGCGCACAATACCTGCGTTCCACCGGTCTATACGTCAGCTGCCCGAGTATTCGTGCTGATAAACGTGCGCAAGCAGGCGTGCACCCGAAGAAACGTGTACGCGACCTTTAAGATGTGGAAGCCCTACAAATAAGCAGCATTGTTTAATTTCAGCACCAGCTGTCGCTTAGCATACATTACGAAAAATGTTTAAATAAATCAATGTGTTGCCCCAACTATTTCGTTCACTGGATAATTTACTCGAACCATTAGCTCTATAATATGGATGGGCTAATAATATTGTGCAGAAAAATTTGGGTTTTATAAATATATGTAACATATCCCAACAAATTTACATCGGATTGTTAAAGCTTGTGTTGGGAGAACATGGGGGGCATGCAATCTACGTTTTTAATCGATGCAGGAATTTAACTGTTGTGTGCACGCGCTTATGCGTATGTATGTGTGATATTACAGCTCTATTGATAATATACTTTTGTTAAATTTTTCTAGCATGTCACTAAAATAAGTTCGCTGAATTTATATTATTCCATAATTAAAATTTAATCAATTTAAAAAATAATTAATGAAACACTTTAAAACAGCGAAAACTATAAATTATTGTATTCATAATTTTTAGTATTAAATTATGTTGAGCATATTCTATAAAACTAAAATTTTGAGAGATAAAATTATTAAATTTCGACTAAATTTCGATTCTTTGTTAAATATTTTGCATACAAGCATATTCATCATATACATTGTTATATCTTATTAATTGTATTATTAAAGTTACTTCATATTTTGAAAATTTTATTTTAAATAAATCATTTTTTAATTTAAAAACTAAATTCTCGCATATATAGAATAGAATTTGTATAAGCAAACACATTTAAAAAGATAAAACGAATTATCTATATCTAAAAAAATTTGTTTAGCTAATCTTCAATCATTAAATCATATGAAAATAGACGCAGGTTGAAACCTAAACTTACACAATAAAATTGTAATTACAAATCATATTTTATAATATTTCACTTAAAAAAATTATAAAATATTTCAATAAATACATTTCTAGTCTTAATTTTTATAATTGTTTTCTATCATAAAAAATAAAATTGTAATCGTGTTTTAATCAACGACATTGTTCTGTACCACGAAATCTTATAAAATATTTTTAAAAGATTTAATTTTATTTTTTCATCGTGTTTTGTACAGTTTTAGTAGTCCAAACATTTTAAAATATATTTTTTCGATTAACTTTCTTTAAGAATATGCTTGTAATGTTATTACATTCAGTATAGACATTTAGTTTTAATAACATTAATTTATTCAATTATATGAATGATTTTATGTTTTTAAGTACAAAGGAATTTAAGTTATAATTTAATTTTTTTCACTTACAAATTCTACTTTACAATAATTACAAATAATATTTATGTAGTAAATATGATTTACTTCTGATATCTTTAGAAAAAGAAGTTCTTTCTCCCGTTGCTAGAGTATGTTCTTTTTATGTGTAACAGATAAGGTAATACAAAAATTTATGATAACAATATTATTTTTAAATTTGTTTTTTTGACAAAAAACTACATAATGATAGAATAATTGTCCTGAACTGTTGCTTGGTTAAATTACTACGTACTCCATAATAAATGTTAAGAGAATCTTGCTCTAAATACAATAATAAGGAATACTTGCTCTTGATTAATGGTAGAGTAATTTAAAATATTATACTATATTCAATTTTGTTTTACTCAAATCAAACTTTTGTTTGACAAATAGGTCGTTTTAAGAATAACTAAAAAGTGATTAAACGTCATACAAGTAACATAGTACCTGCGTAAATACCTCCTAAAACTGGCGGTTCGTCATTATCTGTTTCGACGCGTGGAATGAAACTACACGTTGCTTCTCTTCATTGGCCAATATTCCCGATACGATTCTAACGAAAAAACAAAATTTATTCCACTGGATAACTTCATATATAGCCTTCAGAAACAGAATTATAATGTATAATAACTAAAGTTCTTTAGTCAATATTCATCTTATTACAGAAAAAATGTTGTAATCACTACAAATTAATTTGGAATTTATCTAATAGTGTATTTTAAATGTTATCACATAAATATCAAGCTAATATATTTAAATGAATTAAATTTGTGCCTCGTAAACTTTAAAATATACGCTTTCGTAACATTACAAGCAAACTTTGAAATTTATATATATTTTATTCAATGTGATATATATTCTTTAAAAACCAAAAGGTAAAATGTTTTTATTTATTTTTTATTAACAATTTGCATAAAACCTAAATTTGAATATTTTCAATTACAAATTACTATATCGCTCAAATATGAAATAAAAATAAAAATTCATTACAAATAACTTAACGTAATAGATATTTTACTTAATTTGTTTATTAATTGATAAGCATACCAATTATTTCCTTTTTTGCCAATATTTATACACTTCCGAGAATAAATATAAAGCTCTTATCGTAAGAAAAATATAATAACTTTCTTCTGTCTTAGTAAAGAAGTGTCGCATATATATGAAATAAGTCGTCTTAAAAATTTAAGTTCTTGAATTTTAATAGCAAATTCACGATTAAAAGATTTTTTTGTGATTTAGCTCATGAAAAAAAACTTTTTTTATTAAAATTGTCATTTTTGCTTGCTACTGAAAATTTTCATCTGCAAAACAGTTTTATTCAATCTGTTTATGCACATAATTAGTGTAAATTGTTAAATAAAAACAATAAGATTAGGTTTACAATTACTCGAGAAATTCGTAGGCACGTGGATTTAAACCTAACCTCAAAGTTATGTAAGTTCAAATATTAAGTACGAGTTTACCCATCATATTTTAATTATCTTGATTTAATTTGATAAAATTAATCTTTATTTAATAATACTTAATTGCTAGGATAAATATCTTTCTCGGAAAATTACGAGTACCAATACTATAAAAATTATAATACGATCAAGTTATAATGCTTTTTATTTCTAATTAAAAAGGTGAATTTTAAATTCTCGGCACAAAATGGATGTAATGCTAAATTAAGTCACGCGACGTAAAGTGAGAGTTACTTTGGGGAGAGGTGGAAACTTTAATTAACAGTTGCACCCCGGCTTGAACTCAATAAATTGTTATTATCATATAAAACATTACGCGCGCTTGTACCTCAACGAAGCGCGACAGATCTACAAAGTATGGATTACTCTACGATTTAAGTTATTCGGTACTTATTATTTTCGTGAAATATCCAATGATTCGGATATTATTTATGTCATTACATATTGAAATCGAATACAAAGTCGGATATCCACATTAAAAACGTATTTGTGCTTTTGAAAATTTAAAAATTTAAACGTTACGCGTTCGATTTTGAAGAAACAAAAAAAATTCTGTCAATTCTTCTTAATTATTCAATTATTTTTTGCTGCTATATGGATGTTTTTTTACTGCATATAATTTAGGATATACTTCATATTTTTTTAATATATACGTATTATTATTTGAATAAAATTATTTAAATGTTATCAGTCATTCAAAAACGTCAACATAATAATTACTATTCGCCATTTCAAATAAAATTATAGCTAATAAAATAATAACAATAAAATAATTTAAGCTGCAACAAATTAGTATTATTAATACAATAACTAATTATTAACTACTGAGTTATTACTAGAGTGTACTCTAATATGAATGATAAATTGCTTTCAAGTATAATAAAAATATGTAGCATGTATAATTTGTCTATAAAATACCATGAATTGTATATAAATAATTACACTAATAAGAATCAAATAAAATATTTATAAAAATAGATTACAAAAAATAGTACAAAAAAAAATTGTAGGAATCACTTGAAGTGTGTTTAAAAGATGTCATTCATGGATCTAACTACCTATTAGTTTTTAAAAAATCTTTTGCATTCATAAAATAATACAAAAACTCTAATAAATCTCTCTATTAATAGTACTGATAATACTAAATGAAGTTTTCATAAAGCATTAATTCAGCAACTAATGTAGTAAATATATTATGTATTTACTCTCATATTTCTTATTACGATGTTAATTAAGTTTAGATTTTGGAATATACTCTATGAATACTTTTATTATCATTAATTATGATTACTGGTGCAGGAAAATCACACACTCATTATATATAATTAATCAAGGAAATCTAATTGCTAATTAGGAAAAAAATGTAAAAACCTAAAGGATAAAATCAATTTATTTCTACTTGACACATAATCTAATGTCACAGAAATGTAATAGTTACATATTAAATAATTCCTTGTACTATCTCAATTAGATTAATTGTGTTTGAGAATACTTACTGGCTTTATAATTTTAAATATTGGATTTTAATATTGTTCACAAGAATCTCTATATAAATTACTTCTTTTCATCGCTAAACTTTCAAACAGTACATATAATACAGATTCTTATATTAATGAAACAAAAATACCTTGACTTTTGCATGGATAAAAAATTTTAAAATATAAAAACAAAATAAAATAGCATTTTTAAATTATAAAATAGATAATATTAAACTCAATAATCATTTTGATTATTATTATTATATAATAAGTAAAGACAAATTTATAACTATAAAGTTGAATTTTTGTAATATATATGCATACATTTTTATAATTACAATTGATATAAAAATTAATTGATGTTTCTAATTTTTATAAAAATTTTGTATTTAATATGGTTATAAAAACTTGTAATGACCAAAATAAAATGAATTGAAGTTTCAATATTAGTTGGAGAATTTAATTACAAAGGATACTTACCAACTTTGGGCTTTTGCTGCTGCGGTTGTAAAATTCTCTTCTCTTTTTCGATAACTTTTTCAACCTGAACAGGAGTAGGTGTTGATACTGCTGGGGCAGGAGCAATAGGTAGTGAAGGAGCCACAGGCTGTAATGTATTGACTTTGCTCTTTGTCCATGGATTGACAATAGGAAGCGGTGCCTCAATATATTTAATGGGTTGGTGCTCAGCTTCTTCTACGAATACTTCATTATCCCTTTCCTTCTCTTTTTCCCGGTCCTTAGATCCATCTTTGGTATTAAACACGTGCTCCCTTTCCTTGTGTGGTCTTTCATTACTTTCGCTATTACGACCATGTAGTCTAGGCTTATCCTTATTACGATACAATTGTGGCTCAACAAATTCCCTCTGCTCCTTTAATTTCTCCTTTCGTCTTGCACTTTTAGGAGCCACAGTCTGAAATTCTCCATCACTTCCAACATCGCCATTTTTCACCACATCGTTAGGCTCTTCTTGAACGTTTCCATTGGAACGATTTACATTTGCAGTTTTTATAGTAGTGGTGGCTCCTACAGGAGCCGATGTATTATTGTGCGGGACATAATTTCCATACAATCTGCGCTCTGTAATTTTGTGCCTTTGACTTTCAAATCTGCGACATGTTTTCCTATAGGATTTGCATTTAGCATCAACAGGATTATGTTGAGTAGAATCTTGTTCGCCAATGTTTTCTTTGTTGTTCTCTTTGGAGCAGCCTAAAAAAGATTGAAAAATTATTACAAAATATGGATACGACAAGTTTAGGCTTAAATATTGAGCAAGAAGAAGTATTTCAATTAAAGTACATTTCAAAGTTAATATTTTCACCGATATTTGAATAAAATGCTAATAAATTTAGGCTTTCAAAATTATAAAATCGTATAAAAAAAATTTAAAAAATTCAACTACAATTATTATTATTCTTTTTCTTTTATTAACATCATTACCGTCATAATTTATCTGCGATTCTTAAAAGAGAAAAATTTTTTTTTTTATTAAAATCAAACATTGAATAAATTTAGTGCACAACGGAGGCAATATCTTGGCTATTCTTCCGCAACAATATTTATCATGTGCGATACAGTATTATTGATGATAACCCAAATAACCCAGGCAAAATAAAAGCCACGCAAGTGCTATTTAAAAATCATTAATTGCTGTGGTATATAAGGCGCATATAATAGCCGGTTTGAAGTCGGAGAGAAGGAAAAAAAAGAAAATTCCTTTGCTCACCAATCGTTCGTCGCGATGGAGTAAAAAGGATTTCCCTCCCATGCGCCCTACTGCCGCTGCAACCACCACGCGACTTTTCTCTTTGTCTCTCTCACCTTCTCTACCGGGTACACACACGGTCATGTGCGTAACCGGCCTTGCGAGGAGCGCCGATGGGGGGCTTAGGAGGGGGGGCGGTACAGTACCGGGAGGGAGAGGTCGGCAAATGTCGTACTTACCTAGAGCGACCGGTAAAGACGTTGGTGTGTCGGCGACCTTTGGATTAAGTACACTGGCATAGGAGACACCGGTAGGGCCTTGCTCCTTCTCGTTACTGCCCTGCCGCTGTTGCTGCTGTTGCTGCACCCTGCCACTGCTTACCACCTTGGCCGCCATCTTTGACAGTGTATCTTGCCTTTTTTGCGCTCCGCTGTCCCGCACTAACTATTTATCTATCTATCTATCTCTCAGTCTATATGCCTCGCTCGCTACTTCCCTCGGTCACTCTTATACACGGGCACAGAAGCGGGCACACGAACGCACGCACGCACGCACGCGCGCTCTCTCTCTCTGTCTGTCTCTCTCCCACTCTTTCTTCGAGCCCTTGTCTTTTCGTGCTCTCGTGACGAGGAGAGCGAATCCTTATTTCTCTATGTATCTCTACGTCGAGTATGAATATATATGTAGATGTATCTCTTTCTCTCCCTCTTCCGCTCAGTCACTCACTCACTCTCTCTCTCTCTCTCTCTCTCTAGCACACTCCACCTCGAGGAGACGAAGAGGCCGAACGAAATAAGTCAGCAGAATCGGAGATTTTTCAGAGCCATAGTTAAGAGACGAATGAAACCTCTAGCTTCGGACTGTCCTCCGAACTACTCAGGGTCTTTACATACCAGGCATATCGACAGTATGCGAGGAAAATCGCTGAAAGTGAGGTTATGTGAGGCTAGCGGTGCGCGCCTACCTCGTGTCCGACCAACTATCTTGGACCGTGCCCTTGCCTCTCACCCCGAGCTCACAGCGACAACCGGACAATCGTCGTGCGACCGGCGTCCATAATTTCAGTTTCGGACGTGGGGCCGACGTAAGGTGCTAGCCACCGCGAAGAGAAGAAACTCCGGGGCCACAACGGAAGGCGGAGTCAAGTGGGCGCCCCTCGGTCTTCTTATCTGCACCGTTAATAACTCCAGTTTCTCGAGCTCTGCCGTGGCTCGCAAAGCCGACAGGGGTTCCTCGTCGAGCGATTACTCGGCCTTCTCACCTCCCCATGCCCCGCGTGTCCGGAGCCGTGCACGAGTCCCGATCCACGATGCACGGGGGCCCGAGCTCGAGCACGTTGCGCCCGACTTTGGGGTTATGTGCGCCGCCGTTGGCCGATCCGCCGGACGGTGGTCTATCCTCGGGGAGTTGGGAGCAGCAGCAGCAGCCAGGAGGAGCAACGGGAGTTCGAGCGCCCGCTCCGCGCGGAGTTGGGCCGCCCTTCGGAAAGCGACGTGGATTCCAGGCTCCCCGGGAGTCCGCCGCGTATATCCGTGCGTACTTACGTCGTCACTTTGCACGCCGCATACACTGAGCGACGACGAGACGGCGAGCCATTAGCCAATGCCGCTGTGTGCAAGTGTGCGGCGACTCGATTCGACGGTGTCGGCACTGTCGGCTCTGTCGGCGGCGCACTCCGACTACTCCGAGCTTCGACTCTTCGAGTCCCACGCGCGCGCCTCTGAGTTTTATTCCCTGTACGTGTGCCGCTGCCCGCGTATGGCGTACGCGTGGACCTCGGAGCTTCTTTGTGCGGGCGCGCGCGCGCGCACCGAAATTTCGACTATTACTTGGCTCTCGACCGTTGATCCGCGGCGTACGTGCGCCGTTTCATCGGGGGCCCTTTCGAGGTCTCCCCGATCCGCCGCCCTCTTCGTATAACCGGCGAACGGACTCGCGGCCCCTCGGATAGTTCGGCGAGCTTTCGAGAGCTCCGAGGGTCGGAAGCAGCAGCCGGAGCAGCGGCGGCTCGCCGCGCGTAGTGAATTACGTAAACGCGTCGTCGCGCTGCTTCGGGAGGCGAAGGCCGAGTACACGACTGTCGTCCGAAGATCGAGCGACAATACCGGAATAGGCGACGACGACCCGTCAAGGCGGTGGCGGCGGTGGGGGGAACTGCGGGGTGCCGGAGCGGCGCGCACACCTCCGACCATGTGGTCCCCGGTATCGGCCGGGCCCAGAGTTGCCAATTTTACCATTCGCTCGACTCCCTCCCCCGAGCCGGACGTACTTCGACGCCCATCGATCGCACGCTGCAGTCGCTCAACGTTGATACACGAGGCCAGCCGGAGAGTAATCGGACCCCCGAGCCCCGTGTAGCTTTGCTACCGGAGCGAAGAGCCGCCGCCGCCGCCGCCACGATTCCGACCGTCGGCGTTCCGCGATTCGACGTCGAGTGGGAACGCGAGCATCGGTGGGCTCGAGGCCCCGTAGGAGCGGCAGCGGCGATGCCTGCCCGGTCGACTTATAATTATCGGTCGGTTTGGAGGGATTGTCGCTATTTTCCATGCCGCCATTGTAATTGTAATTACCGGCCGAATGACGCATGCGCTGCCTCCTCGAACCTCGGAATCGGAGCACAGCCAAGGATTTTTGACAGCACCAGGGGGTCGACGCGCGCTTACCCCTGAGACTGCTCTGACCACGATTATTTTAAATTTCAGCCCCCTTGATTGCCATTCCTGTAGTTGCTACTGACTGCTCCGTGCGCCGCTTAATGTCATTGCATTGAAAATGGGAGGAAAGTACGGGCCGAGTCGATCGAGCTCGCGGGATTGCGAAAGTGGACGTATATGGAAAAGGAGCAGAGAGAGAGAGAGAGAGAAAGAGAGTCATAAACCTCATAAATAAGCCGACAAGTGACAATTTCACTTGCTGAAGCTTCGAATGTAATGCTAGACATGACGCCTGTGTAAAGACTCATACTTCACTTCAAACTGACTTACAATTATCATTGTACTCTACTTCAGCTTTTAGTTTAATTAACGTTTCGAACACAACGAACGATTATGCTTATTTAGAATACCATAAATCAATACTTTTCTAGATTTAAAACTAATTTGATCGTTACATTATTTTATTATTTAGTATATATTTAATACCACCACGTTCTTTTTATAAAATATTTTTTCCCTATATAAAATAAAATAATATTGTCTTAAATACTCATTGACATGGATTTTATATAATAATAACTCCAAAATCACTTTACTCGTTTAATAAATCGATTTTATTTTCTTTCTTTTCATTATTCGCATTAAATACGTTAAAATGAAAAATATTATTATTCAATAAATAAATTTAACGTGTAAATTATATTTACCATGCTTGGTAATCATATTTAAAACAAACCGTCGCTTTTTATGTATTTATTAACAATATGTTTTCAATGATAATAATGTTGTTCCAAAAACTTGTTTTACAAGACAATATTCAAATCAATAGAAATAATAACTTTTGCACGATTTTTTTTTCTTTAAAAAGAAACAATAGTAATTTGTTTTATTACAAGCTATTAATTTTTAAAATTTTATTAGTGTAAATTCAGAATCAAATATTAAAAATCATCATTTAAAAAAAATTGTCTATAATGTGAATAACCGTTTTCTTTATGCATTTATCCAATTAAATTCTGTCATAAAATTTATAGTTGTACAACTCTTATAATTTATGATTGTAATTTCAGAACGTAACAAACTTCACCGAAAGTTGCAGTTAATGATATGATACTTATTAGTATATTGTGTAAACATTTTTTTCATTATTACTAAGAATATAAAATATTTTATTTGTAAAAAAGTAGTAGTTATAACTAATAAAAAAAGTTTTAATATTTTTATAAATTTTATTTTAATGAATCCATTATAATACAGTAATGTAATTAATTGTAATAAATTGATATTGTTATTAATTCAAAGTTCGTTCATATACCAATAAAAATAATCAATGTCTTATGCTTTCTCGCATACAAGTACATACATTTTAAAATGTGTTTAATTCGTAACCAATATTATTCTAAATCTACTATTAAATTCCTTATGAATTCGTATTTATATTATGTATGTGCATTCTCAAACATAATTAGCTAAAATATGTATTTCTTCTTACTTTTCTTAAAAAAAACTATCTATAATTTGAATAATGATTTTATAGTAGTTACTTTATAATGTTAAAAGATATTGAGTAAATTAATTTTCAACTTTTGAGCGATTAAAAATAGTCATAATATGATAGCAAAACGAACTTTAATCGGATATCCATTATTTAAATACACACTTCAACGAATTTCTAAAATTTGATGTGTAGTAATTTATGAAATTGCATTCGAAGCAGAAAAACTAAATACATTCTAGGATTGTCTTTTTTAACATTATCACTGTTGAAGTCGAAGATTTAATCGAGGAATTGACGTCAATGCTTTTGTTAAAATAACAATAGTCGTCACTTTCTCTATTTCTCTACCTCTCTAATAAAAACTATTTTTATTCTTTTATGAAATCATAAATATAAGCCTAATAACGTATGCATGTAATTAGGCTAGCTCAATGGATAATTATTAATATCCAAATTTTATGTTATTATTATATCAAAAGGTTATCGATTAAATTTTCTGTATAAGTATATTAATTGATATATAATGGTATATAAATTCTATACAATTTATTTATGACAAAAAAAAATAGCTAATTAATTATTTGAGAATACAGTAATATTAATAATGCTAAAATAGACACTAAAAATATTTTTATATTTTCACGAAAAGCTAACAACAATATTCTAGTTTCATTTATAAGACATACTTACATTCTTATTTGATTTCCATAGCAAATGTACAATACGTAAAACAGTGTATATAAAATTTATATTACAAGAAAAATAAACGATTAATAAATCTAGACTAATTATATATTTTTAATTTGTTTAAAAAAACGTAACCAACATAAATTTTTATACTTAATTTTTATAAAATATTTATTATGTATATATATGTGCACTTTACTGTAAGTAAATAATAAAGAATTCGTTTAACTTATATTAGAACAATTAAATAATATGATGGATTTCTAATTAATTTATTAACAATAATGGTTTAATGGTTTTCGTAGCCTTCTTAGAACTTTAATAATTAATTTTAATATATACATATTAACACAAAAACAAATAATATATTATAAGTTACAGATGATGAAAGGAATGTTTATAGATATGTAAACAATATGTTAATAAAAACATTTTTTATTTTTAAAAATAAATTTATTTCTAAACATTGCTTAACATGTGTATACATATAAATCTTTACGTATTTTTGAATAAATTACTTATAAAAGTTTTTTGCTTCAGTGCACATTATAAACTTTTATAAAAACTGTATTCAGAATATTTGATTGTCTATTATATTCATATTTTCATTTAGTCTTCAATTCAGATATATGTATATAAAATTATATTTAAATAAGCACTGGTTAATTTAAAAATTTTAATTCTAACACAGCTATTTTAATAATAAAACATCGAAAAAATTCATTTTTTAATTGATTGATTGAATATCTAAATAAAACAATAATCTATTGCACACATCAACTATCTTCAATTGGATATTTTTTTAAATACCTTTGAAATGCTTCTGCAATTGTTGATCTATAACAAATAATTTTGGATATTGAAAAAAACAAATTACTCAACTGCTTTTTTAATTTACCACATTAAATATTTTGAATTAATGGTATTGTTTCTATCTACAGTATTTGATTTTAATTGTTGATCTTAAAAATATATAATTAAAAAAAAGACTATAAAGACTATAAAAAAAAGACTATAAATATAATATTCAAAATTAAAAAATTTTATCTAAATAAAGATTCTCATTTAAAATTAATTAAAATAATTTTTTATTGATGAAATATTCGTTTAAAAAAATATTTCCTATATTAGTTCCCATGTTTTAATTCGATATTTTCTCATGTAATTTAGCAGTTCAAATGCTATTTATAATGCATTTGTTTGATTATTAAAATGGCAAAATATATGATTATGAATAGTTTCTAATGAAACAATTACCAAATTTTCGGTTAAAGCACCCTTTAATCAAAATTTTTTACCTAAACATTTTTTGATACAATACATAAGCGCTCACATGACCAGCATCAACAAATCGTATATCAGCCTTTGGCCAGATTTTCTCTAATCCTACGCAATCATCCCGAGGTACGTAAGCATCATCTCTTGCACATACTGCTATAATGAGCTCGGTATCAACTGGTACTTCAAAATTTTGTAAGTGTGTACACTCGTCCATTATTCCCCTCATGAATTGCAATGCCTCTTGTTCGCGTAAGTTTTTTTCTGAAAAAAAAATGTTTTAAAATATCGAGAAGACGAGTGTTCTAAATAAATGAATTGCAAAATCGAACAACTTTTTTCCAACATGTTCTAATATAAACAACGCATCCGTATTTAATAATGCATTTTATAAAGAATCAAAAGATTTAATTTTATTGTTGACATCAAAATCTAATTTGAATAAGTTTTAATTAACTAACTTAATTTACATTTATAACATTTCTTGATCAGTTAATTATTGTTTTATTCTTATACGTTTTACATTGTTCATAGAATAATTCCATTAAAAATTAATTTCTATTTTATTAAAACGTGTTAGAATTATTAAAATATTTTTTTTATTTTTATTGTAATTTTTGCATCTTACGTTTTGCAATATCAAATTGAATATTTTTAAATTTATTTGATATAAAATTCAAAGTAAATAACCGGGCCGCAGCCTTTTCTTCCGCAATCTGTTGTTTGTCAATCACTTCATTATCAGTTGGAATAGTATTTTCATTAGATTTTACATCAATTTTCGTATTATCTGTACTTTGATTTATAGTTTTAATTGATTCATTTTGTATTTTATTTAATCTTTTCATACTAGCAGGAAAATGCTTTGCAAAATGTTGCCCTGCTAAATATGCATCCTAATAAAAAAATTAGGTACACTGTCTTATGTATGCCATATAATTAATTACAGTATATGTTCTATATACTAACATCTTGATGAATAACTTTAACCATTTTTGCTAAATCATTTTGATATACTTCATTTTCAAAATACTGTGATTCCAATAATGCCCAATTAATCGACGCACTCATTACTCCTTTTGTAAATACTGGTGATGCAGTTGACCAAGACAGACAAGGTACTAATGGGATTGGCTTAGGCCAATTCGTTGCAGCAAGTGAAGCCATCTATGAATAATTAAAATAATATTTATTATACTTATAAGTGTGCATCAAATAAGAACGACGAAATTAACTATCTTACTAAAACTCAAGAATATAAGATTATTGGATATTTTTTTTAAAAATATTTTTCCTACGTAATTTATATTCAAATGCATAAAAATTTGATTATTAAATATCAAATTATTTTTTATATAATATAATAAATAAAATTATATACAAACATGTCCACCCATTGATAGTCCTGTCAGACCAAGAGGTGCGAACCCTTGCTGTTCACACCAATTAAGTATAACGATTGATTCCATGATTAAACATCCACCCATAATAAAGATATCCGAGACATTATGTAAACTAGAACGTCTGAAAGAAGAATGTTCGTATACAATCCTAAGTATTTTATGGAATTGCAGTTAAAAACATAACAATAGTTCATTTTACATTTGGTCTTTTGGTTTCCTAAGACCATAAAATGGATTTTCAAGTAAAATAGATGCTATTCCTGATTCCTTTAGTAATGGTTTTGCAATTAAATTTCTTCTCCTCCAAAAATACTGTAAGAAAAAATATTTGTTTTTAAATAAGAAGAATAAAGGGAACTTAGATAATAAAATATTTTATACGATAATTATTTCATGGTTATCAAAAGAATAAATAATATTTTTAAAAATGTTTTTTTATATTTTACATGATCTCCAGTTCCAGCGAGATGTAAACAAATAGGCTTGATTTTTTGAGATTTCCATTTTTTGGGTAAAATCACTTGAAAATAAGCAATTTTTGTCTCATCTGGCATAATACCAGATAAATTTTTTTCAAATGGCGATTCAAATTGCCCTTCCATAATATGACAATCTGACCATTCTTCATCCTGATAAATAAATATTTATGTCATATTACTCTTCAATAGAATTTATATAGATACATACTTTTGTTATTGTCATTGGATAATCCTTAGGTATAAGATTATAGCAAGCCTCTCTATTCGCAACAACCTTTCTAAATTCGAATATCCTGTAAATATTAAAAATTATATATAAAACAAACTTATACAATAAAACTAAAGGTATGTAGAGTTCTAATAAATATATTTGATATAGATTAAATGTTAAGTAAACGAGTGGCAAGTTATGTCGAATTTATAGAATAAAAAATTTTAAATCGTCCATTTTTTAACCTAGAAATAATTAATAATGATTACTTAAAAAATGAATGACACTCGTGCTGATGTAAAGGAGAGATTTAATAAAAAATTAGGTGGGTCATTGGAAGACAATAATATAAAAACAAATTATTTACTTAGTTACCTCCTTAAATTTTGTGGATTACCCCATCCCTTGGTAAAAAATTTGGTGAGCAGTATACTTCTGTACACTGCATCTAAACGACTCGGTGGCATAATAAAATGAAGAGATATTCTCGAAAAAAATTCATTAAAGAATCCGTTAATGTCTGATTTATGTACAAAAATCTCATAACTTTAAAAACATTATTAAAAATTGATGAAAATAAAAGATTTTTAAGAGTTGCTAAAAATAAAAATGCGCATCTGTGAAAGGTGCAACACTACGACCTTGAACACATACTAATTGAATAAGTTCGCGTCTAATCTGTACTTAGCCTTTGAGATCGAACGGTGGTGACAATTTTTCCCCTCATATCTCTTTACAATTAATCATTTGCCGAATTTTACTTTTCGAACGTGTTCACAATTCATGCGAGCCTCGTCGGAAAAGTATCTCGAAATTTGCTTTTTTTCCATGCGATACACGTTTTACATCTTTACGTGTGATCGCAAAATCACATCATATCCGATGTCCGAATCTTCGGATTGGCTCGTCTCTTTCTTAATTACAAATTGCTAATTCAAAGTTGTGTCAGGTCTCAACAGTCGGTAACTTGGTACTCAACAGTTTCTTTTCCCCCGAACTGTCTACACTCTCTTCAAAAGACTGTGAACCAATAGGAGCTCGAACCTCAAGCAGCTGATTCGACTGTTAAACACGTGTCTAATATATTGTTTAAAGTCACTTTTTTATTGCAATTGTTCTGCTAATACTTCAACGTTGTCTCGCTGTCGAGAAAGCGATAATTTTTAAACAAATTTGGTTTTTAATATAATTGCAAATCTGTATCGTAATCGTACGATTTGAAGCAATATGTAAACGAATGTTACTAAATCTAAGATGATTATTATGGCATTTACTTCACACGTATTGATTGACTTATTATGCGGGTAACTTTAATTGTGTGTGCCTCATCGCGTACGTTTATCGCATGTGTTGCATAATATTCGAACTGATAATTAAGTATTTGCTGGAGAAAATTCGGATAATAATTGCTTTACAATTAAGATAAATGGAACATGAAATGCAGTTCTTAAACATGAATGCGAATTTGAGTGTGAGGACGCCTTTAAACAATTTCAAACGTGTCTATAGTGTGTATAGTGTCATACATACGAAACAAATCCAAAATATCCACAATATTCATTCGTATTTTTTATGTATAAAATAATTCTTTTGCATTCATTTACTTTGTTTTCTTACTGATCTAAAAATATGTCTATAAATTAAATGATTTAATTTGTACTCGCGTAAACAATTAAATTTCGCCGTTAAAATAAATGATAGCATATATTTGTATTAAATTAAGCTATTAAATTAATAGCTATTTTTTTTTATTTTCTTTGTTGACAAAATTTAAGAATTTCTTTATTAGTTCTTATAAGCTTTTTCTTAATAAAATATTCATTGTTTTTGGACAACTTTTGCTCTAATAAAATTATTATTAGCCTCAATCATATTCTTATTAAATATTAAAAACCAAAACCTTAATACATAAATACTTCATTAGAAAACTTTATTTTTTTTAATCCCATTAAGATACTAGTTTATAGAAATTGTAGAAAAAGGTCAATAAAACAAAAACATTATACAGTATCTTAATACCAAATTAGTAAATCGTGATTTATTGCACTAATTAATAAAATTTTCAACGGATTTAATAATGAAACGTGTTTTAAATGGCTACTAATAATGTTGACTTTTTATAAATAAAACTTTGTGTAGGCAAATCTATCTTCTTAGCAAGATCGATAAACTGTATGTATAGACAAAATCATTGTATACTTTCATTATGTATTTAATAGTTTGTAAATTATATTTTACCCAATTTTGCAGTAGACTTCGTAAAAGAGTTTTACTATTTTTGCAAATTTCTAAAGTAATTATTGAAAGTAAATAAAATATGTGTCAGAAAATCTAAATCTTATTCGCCTTACAATTAATTTGCTTCATGAGTCGAGAACTGATTCTTTAAAATTTACATTCTTATAAGTAGCATCTGTCAGCAGATAACCGCTGATTAAATATTGTACTACAATATGAATACTTATATACTTCTTAAAATTATAATGATAGAAATATATAATATATTTTTAGATGAAGATATTTATATATGCGCGCTTATATAAATATATTTGTAATGACCTAAGAAAATAAATGTTCGTACGAGACGCACGCTATAATCTTTTCAAAATAAAAACTAGCTACGACGTCTAGACATTAGACTGGGATTACAGTTTTCCAAGGTACTCGGATTATTTCAGCAGCAGATAGTTTAAAGATAAAAAGCCGTAGGATTAGTTTTACTTATATATGGCAGTACTTACGTATGATTTTAATACAGCAATTCACATTAATAAATATCTAACTAATTTTGCTAATCCTCAAATATGTAAATAAAATGATTATAAAAAAATATCACGCAATAAAAATAAGCTACGCTAATATTAAACTATGCGTAACTAATAAAATCATTTTTTAATTTTAAAATAATGATAACTTATTACGTTAATTAATAGAATTTATAAGTTATAGGAGATTATTAGACATTTCTATATTTTTAAAACATAATGTACAAAAAACATTTAAAAAATCTCACTTTTAATCCAAGATAAATGTAAATAGAATAAAAAGCAAATCATTTATATGTATGAGAGCATAACAGATTATTCATTGTAACTTTTGACCCTTGTAAAATTTCTCCATAATTAATCAGTACATTTTAGCAAACGTACAAATGTCTTCTTTAATCATAAATGTTCCCTCAAGTTCTATCAACTTTGATTGTGCGTATGTATGAGCAAGTGTAAGTTTTTACTATAAATTGCTATTAATTTAAGAATCATTGTTTATTTCTACTATACTTTGTGGAATTATTATTATTTATAAACCTTTAATTAGTTATTAAGCTTTTCTTCAATGTGAAATCATAAGAAGCTTTAAATTAATCAAATATTAAAAAGTTATTTTATTGAAAAGACATTCATCAATCTTTATTTAAAATCCAAAATTGAAATTCAACCGTAATTTAAAAAAGAAAAATTTCCATTGACATAAAAGTATTAAATACAAATAATAATTTTATTATTAAAAATAATGTATAGGCTATGTGGTGCTTAAAATTCTGACTTATTTAAGCTATGTGTAGAATCGTGAAATTTTATGGATGTATCATAGCTACATGAAATAACGATACATTTTTTATATGTTATTTCATTTTTTCAAAGAGATCTAAACCGTTATAAAAACTTATAATGGAAAAATATTCTTAAAAATATAGATAAAAAATTACAATTACTTTTTAAAGTTGTAAAGTTGTGTTTAAAGTAATGTTTTCTTAAGATGCAGCTAAGTCATACCATTGAAAAAAAAGTTTTATTAATAAAATTTAACTGCAGACTGTTTATGAATGTACGCATTAAAAATTAAGATACCATTATAATGTGGATCATATGCAAGAAATAAAATAACTAAAATAATTTTTCCAAGACGGGATTTCTAAGAGATTTATTAAATAAAAAAGTAGATACTTAGCGTGCAAAGTAAGTTTTTTCAAATCATATGTAAATTAAACTTTCATTAAAAAATTGATCTATATTATTAAAAATTATTTATAATAATATTTTATGAATATACTTTTAATATTAGGTTTATGCTTCTTTTTACGAAGATTTTTTTAGTCATTGTTGAGATAAAAATAATAAAACCATAATAATATACAACCCATCCATTAATACTATTTAATTTATCATTAAAAATACTTACTTAATTTACACATTTAATAAATTTTCTTGTACTGCAGAAGATTGAATAGAATATAGTAATTTTTTAACGTATAATAATAAGAAAAAAATTCATTTACTGTCTTTTTTTTAATAATAAATAATAATAATTTAACCATGTAATTGTTTTATAATATCAACAAAAAATGATTCAAAATTGTAATTATATTTAACTTTAAAAATATTGATAACGACAATAATAAATACTGATTTGTGCCTTTAAAATAATTTGCGCATTGACAATAATTATTGCACTTCGAAGGGCAATGGCAAATCTTTGATAAAACTAAAATAACAATTTCAAATTGAATAATTTTCTATTAGCCTTTGTGACGAAATTAAGCCTTCAAAATGGGAAATAGGACAATCACAGAGTAATGTAATGGAGTTTTAATATTCCGCCACTCTTTGCTTGAATTTAGTTGTGGAAGTGCAAGAAAATTGTATTTCAATATAGTTTCGAATATCTGATGAACCTCTAAAATTATTTCTAAATTAAAAATTTCAACATACCGGAGGTCACGTAATTTCAGCTGTTGAAAATGCAATATATGCAAAGTGATAAAGAAACGAAGAGAAAATAAATGTAAGGAAGTCGATTTGATCAGTAGTGGGCGATCATTAAGCTTGTATTTTGAAATTGATATTCAACGATCGATGCGGCTACGTTTTTTTTTGATATTGTACTATTCGCTTGTCCACGACATCATTAGAACTAAGCGACAATGTATATATACATATTTATTTGTGTATATTTAATATTTATGAATCATATAGAGCCACATGGTGTTTTGCCCATTTATTAATAAGTTCAATTTAAGATTCTTTGTTCCTTTAAGTGGAAACGTAATACGGGATACTAATTATTTTATAATCAATTTTGTGTAAAGTAAATGGTATACTTATGAATAAGTTGCATATAATGATTCAAATAATAAAATCGTCCGTTCATATCATTTAGTCCGTTGATTCGCGTTATAATTCAAGTTATTTAATCTTCAATGTTAAGATATACTGACACGGTATGAGGGGTTCAAAGCGGAGCTGTATTAGTGGTCGTTACACACAGATATGCCGAAACACGACGACTCGGAAACGCCTCCATTGTGCTATGAATAGCAGATGTAATATATTGAAATTCGAGTGAAAATTAATCAGTCTCCTGACTCACTTAATTCTTAGTTGTCTGTTGAATATTGCTATAGTTTTTGACAGCAAATACGCAACAACAGGATTTTGTAAATTAACAAAAAAAAAAAAGATTTAAACAAGGTTGCACATGCTGATATTTTTATTCGTGTTTACAGTATCTTTATATTTTAAGCATAAAAAGAGAATTACAATTTTAAGCGACAATAAAAGAAGTAATTCAATTATCAATTAATGGATAACATTTATTGCCTCTATTACGTATTACAGGCGATATGTTTGTTATTTCTCATTCAATTAAATAATAAGCATGAATAAGTGGAAGAAAAAAATTAAAATTTTTCACTAATAAATATTATCATTTTAACTTAATCTTTTTAGATTACTTTTATAAATAACAATACTGACAAGTAATTGCAGCGTAATTTTATCAATTAATTCAAATGCAGAATTAATTATACTCTGTAGTTATATTAATTTCAGAAAAGCATTTAATTGATTTTAATACTTCAAATTTAATTTGTTGATAATTATTCATTTTAAAATGGTATATTAATTTAATCAATTAGTATCTCAAAATAATGATTCAATTATACATACAAATATTTGTTGAGTAAGTTCGACAATGTCTAGCAATTGAAGTAATTGCTGTGACAAAAATTGACATGAAATAAATAAATGCTTGAATTTGAAATATATCTATTGTAAACATTTAAATAGTAGCTTTTTAGTTTCATATTATAAATATTATTAATATTTATGTTATTATTATTATTATTATTATGTTATCATTTTATAATTATTAAATTTTATATATATACAACAATATTAATTAGATATATTTATAGACAAAACTAATAATTTTTCATTAGTTACAAAAAATAATAGTTACAAGTTTTTGTAATATGAAAGTAGTTGTGTAATTATTTTTTTTTAATAAAAACTAAAAAAATTGTAAGTTATTAAAATATATCCTTATACATTTGAATGCTTGGAAAAATTTATTACAATAAATTACCACGTTTATACTTTAGAATATACTAAACATTTATACTAAATTATATACTAAATATACTAAATATTAATACAATATTTATGTATTGAAATAAAATTATGATAATAGGAATATTATGATACATCAATAAACTATCACAATAGTTTTATATAGTATTCTATATTAAAAAAATACATTCATAATATTTATTAAAATATACCTGTCTCATGTTTACACCGAAATAACAATAAAAACAATAATATAAAAAGCTAGTATTAAGATTAAATAGTGATTTTAGCAAACCATAAAGTACGAATTTTGATGATTTTAATCGTTAACAAGTATTGACATACTTAAATACATTTATGTAGCTACACACGCAGTTTATCGATCTTTTAAATAATAAAGCTTTTACTCTTAAAAATAACTAAGTTCGTACATTAGTAATAATTTTTAGTTTACTATGTAAATTGATTAACTTTGTAAATGATGATTAACTTTGTAACTATGTAAATTGATTAAGCTTGTACAATATTATCACTGACTTTAACTAATAAGAATTAATAAAAATGAATAAGCAAATAATACGTAAAAAAGATTGATTGCTAAAAACCGATCAACCATGTAATATTTTTTATTGCTGAATTATTATTTGGTAACAAAATAAGGGAATATTGAGAGATAGAGATAGAGAGAGAGAGAGAGAGATAAATAGAGAAGGTGAGGTGAAGAGAGAATTACATTTAATTCATCAGCAATACTCCTCTGCAGAAGTACGATATCGTGTTTACCGTCACATTGAAAACATTTTGAAAAATCTATGCAATTGTAAAACTAATTTACACCATCGATATTATCAATCACTTTAACGGTTTGATACAATGTTTTAATGATCTTTCGAGAAGTAATTGGTGATATTTACGTCGTTGTGCCATCCAAACTAATTGTATACAGTTTCGAGGAGTGAGGCTCGAATCACATAAGGAGAGTTACTGGAATAAGGCAAATTTTCGCCAAGCCCACCCGTTTTACCCGGGACTAGTCGAAACCAATAATATATAGACGGGGTTTCATCCTCTACTGTTCGAGGACAAAGCATTTCTCTTCTCCTTGAGCTCCATTATCCATGATTCGAGCCCCGTCATCTGCTTATCGCATACCCTACAATTCCTCCACTTAATCCTCAGCCGAGCAACGCGCCTCAAAATCTGATCCATTGGGATCTGCCGTGAGCCTAGAGCCTGGGCAAAGAGAGCGTCGGCCGAGGAAAAACTCGTCCCCGAGGCACTCGACGGCACTTGGATGGCGCAGATCAGCAGGGGCCGGCCGAGCAAACAGATCGGGCCCAGTCCCATTGAGGTTCCGCCGACAGCTCCCGACCGCAGGATCGCGCAGCGCTCGAGCGCGTGAAAAATTAGGCCCCGCGTCGCGAAAAGCGCAGGCCTCGGCCCATCTGCGCGGGCACGCGCGAGCCCTCGGAGCATCTGCGAGGGGACCAATGGCGCGCCACGTAGGCCGGCTGTCGCGTGCCGTCGAGTCCTCGGGATCTACACCTGTCCGGCGTCTCGGGGCGCGTGCCGGGGCCCGAGAGGTGCCGCGGGGAGGGGCGCTCACCTCCACCTCATCTGTTGCCCTTGCGGGCGGGCAGCTGCCGACCTCGGCCTCCCCGCAGCTGATGGCGCGGGACGCGCGAGATCGGGCCGCTAAATAGAGGGGCACAATGGCCCGGGGCCCGGACCTCGCTCGCACGCGCCCGTCGGTCTCTTGAAGCCCAGCATCGCGACCTCCATCCTCTCTCCTCTCCTCGCTCTCGGCTCCGTCCGTCTTTTCTTCTTTCCTCGGAGGCTAGATCGATTGCTCCGGCTCGATTGGTCGGCTCCTAGGTCGAGCACCGGTGGCTTCGATTCATCCTCGCGCTTCGCTTTTCCGAACCTCGAGTGGATGTTGCCTATCGCGGAATCGCCATCGCTCCTTACTTTTGAGAAATCCGAGCCTCTGCAGTTACGAGCTTGGAAAGAGAGGAAGACGACTCCCTTCCTGCAAACTTGAATAAAATGTTTAACTTGCTTGAAAGCTTTTCCCCGGTATTTTTATTTGCAGTTTTTTTCTTCCCTTCCTTTCAGACGTATAAAAGAAGCACGACCCAAGGTAAATAATGTACAAATTCCGTAGAAATATCAACGTAAATAAGTTCAAATACACTTTCTATTATTTATTTCAAATATCGCCGCTGGAAAATTCTCATTGTTATAAAATAAGCGTTGAACATTTTTCCCAGTGCTGCTACTCATGCCATTACTCATGTCTTATACCTGCAGAAAATGAACTAAATATGACTTACCAAAGATAAATAGTTAATATTTAAGGATTTGTAATATTTTTAACCACTGCCACTGTTTACTTTTTACGAATAATTCCTTTTGAGAGCAAAGTCTATTTCTATAATCACTACTATATATTTGAACATTTATAATTATAAAATATACATGGAACATTGAGGAGTACTTCAATACCAATTTTTTTTTCTCTTATGATTAATTTAAATTGCTTTAATTAAATTTTCGCTTATTTTCATTTTTTAACTATTATACAACCCCTATTATAAAAAATATTGATTTAATATTACGGGTTTTATTTTTATTTTACCCATAAACTAAAACTGTCTATGTCAAAAACAAAAATCTTCAAGAGTATTTTTAACAATATTACTAATAACTTAGCTTTTGATTTATTCAGTTTAATTGTATTTATATGATTTAATATCAATAATTTATACTTTAGCACAAGTTCTTACAAATGGTCACTATTCGGTATGTAATAAAAATAATTGAAAACTTTCTGACGAAAAATGATTTCTTTTTATTAATTTATAAGCTTGAAAGAAAGGAAATTGTCTCTTTTATTTACATAAATTCTATTAATAATTATCAAAAATATTTTTTTGCTTTTTTCTTGTTTAAGATATTCTGTAATGGCGCATATTTATATTCGTATAAAAATCCATGCTAAATTAACACTTAAAAAACAAGTTTCTTTAATTAATACGCTTCAAAATAGCAAATAAAAAATATATTTAAAAAGATAATGTAAGATTTTAAATAAATTTAAGCTGATTATGTAGCATAGTTTCAAGAAAATGTATTAAAAATGTAAAAATCCGATTTTTACCTACCAGCATGAAATTTTTACGGTCTTAAATTTTTTATCATTTGCCTCGGTATAATACAGTTGCTCTACTGTGGTGTTATAGTTCTTATTTTTGTATTTTAAATGCGATCGCTATGATTTCATTAAAGCTCTTCTGATTAAATATCCGAAATGGTTCACTAATATTTTGTTAGTCACTGCTTAACCATTAAATTTAGTATCCCGATCGAAGAGTGGCGTTCATCAACCCCGTCATCTATTAGCGATGATTAAACCATCGTTAAAGATAATGATATTGAATATTAGCAGACATGTCGTTTCAGTAATAAATCGAGTAAAGTTTGATGAAATCATAATTGAAGTTTAAATGTGAGAAATGATCTTACGACGCTATTGTTTATGCTTAATAATCTATTCGATATTTGTTCACAAACGCTTGAATCGACGCATCAAATTTCACATCCATTCTTGAAAAACAGATAGAATGATATTTTAGCCATGCCACATGGTTCATAATTGATATTAAATTTATAGTAACAGTTGTCGAGGATTTTGCAAGTCACATCGGTCATCTATTGTTTACAAACAATAGTTGATAAATTGCACACATACCGGATAGAATATGAATAAGCCGCAGGCGAATTTCACGTTTACTGCCAGTTCATGTTTATTTATACGTAGTTTCCGTTTTTTACTGGCTCAGTTAAGGGAGTTTGAACGCACTGCTACTCTAATATGAACCAATTGTTACTATTTGCGAGTTTGGCCTTTCTCGGGGTAAGCGTCTCATTTATTACTGTAAGCTGGGTGCAGTTCAATAATCTTTTTTTAGAATAAGTCAGAGAGAGTTGTAAATCGGAAGAAAAAGCGGGCGACTGTAAAAATACAACACTGCACCGCGGGTAGAATAGCCTTGTTCGCTCTTTGAAAATAATTTCCGAACGGCACCCACGTGTTCCCGGGGAAGGCCGCTATCAAGCAACTCGTTACGCGGAGTCGTCAATTATTTAAGGGTTGAGGTGGATAAATGCGCTCGAGCGCGACCGACCGGCTCGGAGGCCGCTCCTAAGTCCCGCGGGCAGAGGCGGAGGAGGAGGAAACGAGGAACGGACAGATGGAGCCGGTGACGGGAGACTGCCACTCTAGAATTACAACCGGTGTCCGCCTGGCTACCTGTCCGGTAAATTAAGACGGCGGCTTCAGCCTCGGCGGCCCTCGAAGTCCGCGGATAAAGGCCGCCCGGGACGATTAGGCAACGATTCACGTTGGCCCAGCGCTGGCCAGGCCTTTGACGCCGGGAGGCGAGCGAGAGAAAGCGGGAGCGCCGAGAAGGAAGTTACAGCCGGCGCTCGGGACCACGACCGGGGTTGGCCGGCGAAAGGGCGCCCCGGGTGCGCGGGGCAGGGCGGGCCGGGAGGGAGGGGGCGCGGCCGAGGCAGGGAGCGGCGACGGCGGCGTCGCCACGTGATGCTTCCGCGGGGCTGCCGGACTTGTCCGCAGCTGCGGGAGTTGCATTGGAGGCGAAGCCGCCGTGGGAAGTGGGTGCAGTTGTGCGGTCGCTGCCTCTCCTTTACTCCACTTTCGAGCCCTTGGTCGACGCTCGTTTCGTTGTCCCAGCGTGGGTGAAGTGAGGATAGCAGCCGTGGGCCCGGCATGGGAGTGTAACCGGGGCAAGTGTTACCTCTCGCTCGACTCCCGGCCTTCTTGATTGCGCTTTCGCACTATCCCCAGCGCGGATTTCGTTGAGCCTGGAGGATGGCCATGGGCAGGATTAGCGCCTTCTCCGTCCTCGTGCTCGTCGTTGTCGCGTCTTTGATCGAGGTGAGTATTCCGTCTCCTCGGCTTTTCCTGCATTCGACTCTTTTTAAGCTCCGTTAATTACTTATTTCACTTATATTTGCATTTGTTTATTTTTGTTTTATTCTGACATTTACAGTCTGCTCCCACTAGCTGATTTTATAGAACTTTTTATTGAGATATTTTCATGTATCACTGATCTGTGTATCTACGCAAATCACTTAGAAGCAGTAGAGTCTCTGAATGGGCTCTGCCAGAAGTGCGGAGGCTTGAAATTTAGTTCATTTACGCCCTGGAACCTATTTTTTTTTATATAATAATTCAATTATAATTATAATTATGAAGTTAATGATTTTTTTATAAATAAGAACTTATAAATAATACATTATATAAAATTCATTTTGAATTCATTGCGAAAATTCTTTTTAATTAACAAAATCCAATATGAATTAAATATGATCAGTTATTATACATTAACTGCCACTTGATTTATTGAATACGTAGAGTATTTTTAATAACTAGCTCATAAATAGTTGAATATATATGATTAAAACAAATGCTAAAAATTTCAATTTTATCTTAAGATGCTTAACTTTTTGAACTGTCATAGTTGTTGTAAAATCTACTTATGAAATAATTAGAATTCCAAATGAGATTGTGTAGTTTTGCTCACTCGATTGATCGTTTCATAAAACCGAGTAAGTAAAGTAATCGACTAAAATAAATAATCGAGGGAGAGTTAAATGCTTACTCTATTCAGGTGATGAGAATGTTAAAACAAATTTCCGGTAGTATTTATAACTGCACATAATTTGCATGAATGGAACGGATGTCAAGGGAAATGCTTTTATCGCTTTAATTTCTTCTTTTTCACGCTAAAAATTCAGTGCGAGAATTCAAAGATGTTCTGAATTAAAAAAAGTACCGATGCACAAAACATTGTTTAATCTAGTTTAATTAATCTATTCAATATTTCATGAAATTGAAAAATACATTTTATTAGCATTGTGCCTCCATTAAAATCTTTCAACATATCTACATAAAATATATTTCAATAAATTTTAATTACTACCGCATAAATTATTCATGCAATACTTATTGATTTAAAATTATGACATAAATTGATTTTTCAATATTAATATATTAGGTCTTAAATTTCAATTAATTATTGTATAATAAATATACTTTGAGATCAAAAAATAATCAATGACGTATAAAGCATGAAATGATTATGGACAGAAAAAAACAAAGTGATTGTTTAAACAATATTGGAAAGAAGTTTATTAAAATTTTATTTTATACATTAAAAAACAAGAAAAAGAACAAAAAAGAAGAAAAACTAACACTCATCCATGCAAAATTAAAATTATAATATTTTGAATTTTCCCAAGAGGTATTAAATTTTATACAACGTCGTCTAAATAAAACGGAAATGTCGGCACTTATAAAGCGTGAAGTGGGGAAAAATGTTAAATAAAACGGCTCAAAGAGGAAGGAAGTCTCTCTGTTTCTATCACGCAGTACCACCCACCTGTACATACTCATGTGCACAGTCACATCGTAAACATAAGCGAGGGTGGGACTCGTGCACACACAAAGGGGAAAAGATGTCGCAACCTTGGTCTAAAGTTGATTTCATACCGCGAATTTTTGGAGTACAAGTGACGCGTAGCTCGTCCTTGGTGGTCAGACAAGTAAATTGAATCTTACTGAATTTTTTTTCTATTTTGTACTTTTAATTATAAGAGTACTTTTAGTCATATGAGTTATTTTTATTTATATCTATATATAAATGCATAATTGGTTTTTTTTAAATATATAGTAGATTGTGATAATATTTTTATGTTTTTTACTTAAATTATCATACATCTAATCTATGAATACTAATATCAAAATATCTTTTACTCACTAATTGGTGATATTTTTTTTTACTTTTTATAAATGCAAAAAATTACATAAAGTAGAAATGACATATAATTATTCATTACAATTTATAGGTCAATTAAGAATATTTTACTTTTTTTAATAAATTTTAAGAATAAAACAATACTTTGTTTCCCAATGTATATATATTGTGTATGCAAAATAAAAAAATATTATTCAAATAATTAAATAGTTTAAGACTGCAGATAAAACTTTATTATTGAAACATTCGCATTATCAGTGAAAGAAAAATGGAATTTTCTTAAATTTAGAACAAACAAATATATTTTCAGATCATTTAAAAACATTTGGTAATTTTGTACATTGTAAAATCGCGTATTATGTAGCTTATATTTTCATCTTGAAATTAATATTGCAGACATAGTATTGATTTAATGTGATAAAACAGTGTTTTCCAATGCCAAAAGTTCCATTAATAATTCAAAGAATAGATTTTTAACATGCATAACTGAAAATACTAAGGAAATATCATGTAAAATTCAACGTCTTTGTATTTTATTCTATGTTAGAAAAAATATTATGAAAGCGGGTAAAGTCTTGTAATAAGAACAATTGCAGTCTGCCAATTATTATTTTTCCTATAAATTGCATTTTACGTAATCTACGAAAATGATTATTTTTTAATTTTTTTTTATATAATAGAATACATTTAAAACGCATCGATTTAAAATATTTATTAAAAAAAATTTTTATACAAATCTTGAAAAATAAGAAATTAAACATTCAAAAATTTTAGAAAATGTATGTATTTTAATTTTCCAGTGATTAAAAATTTACATAAATTAATTATATAAAATAAATATAAGGGGACCATTATTATGTACAGACTTACAAGACACGTCTTTATGAAACAAGCAGTTAACATTAAGAATGTTGTTTAGATATAAACTTTGTTTAGACATTATTATAAAAATAAAAGTATTAAGTGATTTAATTAATTATCTAATATTCAAATATAAGATAAAATTATTTTGTGTATAAAAAATATTACGTTGCGTCATTTGAAAATATATAAATTTCAGGACTCTATTTTTGGAGTAGGAAGGTAATTGTAAACTATAAGAATGTATGTACTGAAACATAAAATGTTTAAAATTTTAAAATATAGTAAAAGTATTAATTAAAATTTGAAAAAACCAAATATTTAAATTAAACTGAAAAAGTAACAATATAACAGTTGATTATTATATTTAGATAAGAATGTATATAAAAGTAATAAAGCTTCAAATAAGAGATAAATATTATCCTGTTTTGTAATATACAATAAATAAAGCTTCTGAATATAAGCTAAGCCTATAAGTTTAATACAAAAACGTTATATATATGTATATATGTTAAGCAGAAGATTTTCACTAGCAAAAATGTAAAAGTATTATTAAAGTCGATGAAAATGTAAGTTCTCTTTTTATAAATGCTCTCAAAGGGTTTTATGCAAATACGATTCGATAGTTGAACTTCAATCGTAGGAAAAGTAGAATTCTTATGATAATATAATATTGTCTAATATAATATAATATGCTATAATATAATGTAATACAATTTAATATAATTTCATTATATTGAAGGAAGAGTTACGAAAAGAATAAAATTGGGAAATTATAACCTTTAATATACGATTAATATTTAAAATATCTATAAAAATAATTTAATTTTCATTTAAATACTATTTAAATATTATAATGGGATTGTATAGACAAACTCTATTTATATCCATCTATTTTTCACATAATATAAAAAAAAAATATCATGTTTGACACGCATCAAATTAAAAAGTATAAATATTAAATATAAAAATATTAAACATTTAAAAAAAAATGCATTAAACTTGAATTTTTAATATCAGTTCTTGAGAGAAATTTTCTGTCTAGACATAATATTTTAGCAAATTTTCAAAGTTGTCTCTATCTCATCAAAATATAGCTTGACCTTCTAAAGAAGATTTTTTTTAACATTCTTTCATTGTATCCCATTCGAAGAGTTACGTTTTTAAAAAAATTACAGCCTCCCAGATGTCATCAAACATTAGAAATTCTGCGAGTTTATACTTATAGGTAGTAAAAAGTGTTCGTAGTAACCGGTAGTAATAAGTATTATAAGCTCGAGGTCACGTTTCTTATTAACATCCCATAGGAAGCGTCAACGAACCTCCCGCTTTTAGTTATACAGACGAACGGGGCCAAAAAGTTGAAAAGCTAAGTTCAGTGTAGCGATGCAACCACGAGACTGCTAAATCCAAGCAAACGAAAGATAAAAGATTCGACACATTTCAAAAGTCGCCTCTGCAAGTTCTTTGTTTGCTGCTGGTGTTCGCGATCTATTAATGAATTCGCTCCGCTTTTGAAAGCGATACTTCTTTTGTACCCTCGATGGCTATGCGACCCGTAATGATGTTGTCATACGGAGGTAATACAACTTCGTTAGGAAATGGTGTAAATTTTTTAATTTAGTGCCTGCCCTCCAACGAGGGCAGACCAATAGAGAGACTTCTCAAGGGGATGTTCGCGAGGTTGTTAACGCTTTTCCCTCCCTTTTACAGGCTCTTAAATCACCGTTTCGTGTTTTACTCATTATTCGGAATTTTTTTACCGTAGCCCTTTTTCAAAGCCTTAAGCTCAGCGAAGTAAACAGGATTGCAAGAGATTTCAATTCAATCGATGAACAATCATTAACCAAGTGTCGCTGCCCTTTTTCCTCAATTACGAAGTATTAAGTTTCAAGAAAATGGCTTTTACCAATAGAATCGTTAATGTTGAACGCAGCTCGTTAAAAAGATTCATCGTAAAAAGGTAATGAACAGAGCTAAGTCAGTTGGGTCATATTTTTAATCTTGGAAGGAACGAGAACTGTACATAATATTATTATTGATGTAAATTTGGACTGAAAAAAATTTAATAAAATTACAAATTATAATTAAATATAGACCTCATTACTTAATCGTTTGATTCATTTCTATTTCTTGTTTATTAAATAAAAAAATCTTACTTTTATCAAATCACAATTTATCATTAATACGCGTTTAATAGTGTAAGAATACTTATAACGTAGTTATAACGATGCTACTCGACATAAAATCTAAATGCAGAGCTTAAGAGCGATTTCAAAAAAGGGCTCAACTTTGGAAAAACAATTTCCGCGGTATTTAAAATAAGACTTTGGCCGTAGAGTCTCTCGGTGCGAAAAACGTATATTAGTATCGAGCCACATTTTTTATTACGCTGAAGTGTGCAAAGGAACGAACGAGTAGTGAATTTTAACCAAATGTTTCTGGGCCACTGCTTCGCAAGTCTTGCATAAAGGGTCATGGGCGCCGATTTCTAAGTGGACTGAAGCGATGAGTCGTGGGCGGATGGCGGCGTGTGGGACGGCACATTCACGCACGCACACGCGCGCATAAACACACCCACACACACACACAGATACGAAAAAAAAGGAAGGAAATTTCGCTAAGGCTGCGAAGATACGACTCGTGATGTCGGCCCTGGAATATTTATCGTGGTTGGATCCTCTATCGGTGCCCGGCAAATTACATATGCGGCCAGCTGGCGCGCCCCAACATCCCCTCTCCCATTCCCATTCCCATCCAGCTAACCCCTTGACTTCCGTTTTTTCGCATCGCTTTGCGACGTACGAGTGCGTGCGAGCCCGTACGAGAAAGTCGGACGAAAAATGGAACAAACGACAAACACGAAAAAATGACGAAAAAGATTCTCGACGAGAGGAAAAATTCAAGGAAAGTCGTGCGCCGGCTATAGTGCAGAGGAAACAACTTCCGTGCGAGTCTGCTCGGGCGCTTGTATACTAAGTCCCTTCCGGACGCTTCATTGTCAACACAAAAGTAATCCTCTGTGTGCAGCGCAAATCCTTGCCTTGGCTTTGCGTTTATTTCAGCCGCTTTGAATATGCGATGACGCGAAAAACGTACGGAAGGACTTTTTGACGTTTCCCGCTTGAATTTAACAGTAATAACTGTTGGACGGAGAAATTAAAATTGTGTACAAACATTAATACTTAGTATGACTTAGTAATACTAATAAAGGCCAATGATGGAAAAATGAATATTACCCATACTGCTGAAATAGTTTCGTTAATAAAAACTGCTTGCTTATTTGTATATGCTGTTGAAGAAAAATGTTATAGAAATTTGAAACATGAATTATACAAAAAAAACTTTCTATTTATTAAATTTATTGCTATTCATTTATAGTTTTTTTTTAAGTTCTTCATTTACTTTTTCGTATTATTCATTAGCGCATGAAATTAAAAAATTATCAACATTCTAAACAATAGTTTTCAAAAGTAATTTTCAATAACAATTAACAAAATTAACATTTTGTATTTGATTAATTTTTAAATGAAAATTTTATACTTTTTGTCATTCAATATAAATTTTTACACTTTTTTTATTTTCTTTTATCAAACTTAAAAAAATTCTTGCATTTGAAATTTTTATTTATTATTTTTAGTTTTTTTTGTTAACCCTTAATAACTTATTAAATTTAATTACCCTTGCTGTATAGAGACAAGTATCAAATTTTTACTTTATCCGATGACAATGCATGGTCGATCAAATTATATTATATACATACGCATGAAATACTTACTCATTAATTATATTATTTAAAGAATCTGTGATTAATTGAATATCTAGAAATATTCTATAAAGCATCTCATATAGGGCTATGAATTTTAAATACAAGAAAATACAATGATTTTGAACGATGATTTTTTAATCACACATAGCAAATTATATTTTAATACGATATTTTATAAAATGATAATATATTTTCGTAAATTTTTATTAACATTTTACATCCATGTTTTTAAAATAATTGCAATAACATATAAATAAGTTCTAAAGGAAAATGTGTAAAAATAATTTTAAACAGTTTAATATAAACTGCTATAAATGGCACAAGTCATTTGTTTCAATAATATGTTTCTAATTTTACATAAAATTAAATAGTCATGTCTTGCAGAACTAACATTGAAATTTTCATCTTGTTTTTAGGTCGGGTTTAGAAGAAATTTTATATCCTTGATCCCGGTTTTCCTTCTTCTCTCTCTCTCTCTCTCTCTCTCTATGTTGATCTCTCCTTTTTCAACTCAATATGTAACTCCAATTCTCTCATTCTCTTCCCACGTGATATAGTCTCTCGCCGGAACCTCAGAAAAAATGTTAATCCTCAAGCGTTTTACAAGAGCGGTTTCAACGTAAGAGAAATGCTTAACGTGTTATGCCATGCGGAACCGAGCTTTATTACGACCGTTAAACTTACTAACAAAAACATTGAAAAAACAAGAAGGGGGAGACAAAATTTGTGAAAAATAAAAATTTACAGGATAAAAGTAAGGGTCATGGTATTGAGAATATTTAGTTATGGATAATTTTCCTTATTATTTTATGCAGTAAATTTTATAAAAAGTTAATAGAAAACTCTAATCATAAAGTATTATAAATATACTGACGTTTATGTAAGTATTAAATTTAAACAGTTGTGTTTTTAAAAGATTTGCAAAAATAAAACGAATAACCTTATATTATAAGGACGGCTAAGTAAAAAATACAACATGTAAAAACATTGACATGAATAAACGTTAAAAAATGATCTATACAGTAATTTGTAGGATTATCATATTTATGCAGTTCAAGTATTCCTTGAATGTTCTTTTGATGCGAATGCCTTCTTTTTTTTAAATCCACGTATTACAATATGACATTTTAGACACTGACCTGATACATAAAATTTAAAATACGGGGACATCTGTAATACACTTTAGAAATGTTTTCTTATCTTTAAAATATTTTTTTATAATACTTTTCACATTTAATACTATATTTCAAAACATCGCATAAGAGTATTAATAAAATTCATCTTAAAACACTACATTCATGTCTTATAAAATTAATTAAAATTAAAAAATTAATTCGCTTTCAACAAGATATATAATCTAGTTGCACACCATTCTAAAATATGCTTTTTAACATGTGTAAAATAATGTTTTTTCAGGATAGATTTATGATTTATTAGCTTACTTAATGTAAATTGCGATATTTTTTCACTTTATTAATGTATGTTTATTGAAATACTACATAATTATCATTACCTAATTGATAATATAAAAGACTGTTAATTTCCTTCAATAAAGAAATAGCGTAAATATTATTTTGTGAAAACTATATAATTTTTCTTTTTCAAATTCGTGATTGTTTTTTCTTATATTTATTCTGTATAAACATAATCAAATTATATTATTCAAAATAAATGGAAAAAGCTCAGTATTATATCCTAAATCTCGTTAATAACTGTAGCTCTCTTTAAACTTTACTGAGTTTAAGGAAACATTCCTTAATGATTTTCTTTTTCTATTATTCTACCGACATAAAAATTTTTATTTTTAAAATCTTTCTGTACATTTATTTGCGCTAAAGCATTTTACTATTTGTGTTTAAATATTTTGATCTGTAGAGGAAATTTTAAAGCTCAAGTCTTTAAAATATCATACTACTCATTTTATATTTTTCTTTATAGGCTATTCTATTATAGCTATATTGATTATTTTAAATACAATTTCAAAATAATACTCCTTTTTAAATATTCATATATACATATAAATAAAAATTTTTTTTTAATATTTATATAATTTAACATTATGGCAAAATATTAATAATTATAAATAAATTTAATTTTATAATAAACTTTTAACATAACGAGCAGTTATTAATAATAAATGCGTCAACGGTAGCAATATATACAATATTTATAAAATAGTATATATATCTATATAATTAGTTTAAATTCAAATTCTTCATTTAGATATATAGTTGCCGAAGTATATTTTTTTTTATTTTTATTGAATAGAAGGCATTGCGAATTAAAATAAACATTCTCAAGAAGAACTCAATTTCGTATAATCCACACGTATTAATTTTTTTAATTACGCATAAGGAGTTTTTGATTTCAAGAAAAGTCTCTTATTCAAAAGCTTTTTTGTCCAGAAGTTCTGTTTTCCAGTTAATGGACCGGAATTCTTAAGCTTACTGACTATGGGCAATTAATGCAATCGTCAGAAAGCTTGAAAGTAGTTACCCCAAATGTTACGTTAGACTAAGCGGTCAATATTGTCTATTGTATGAAGGAGGTCTGCTATTTTGTAAACTTTAGCTCCTAATGGTTCACGTGCACTATTAGATGTGGTGGAGTGGCCGGCAGTCGATTCGGCATCACAATAAAAATGATAAGGGATCGCTGTAATTTCTCTACACGAATCTCTTAAAACTTTATGGATCGCCAAAATACTGATAAGTTGTATGCGACAGCTATTATATATATTCACATATATGTATGTGGAATTCAGGCAAAACAAGTTAACAGAGAAGAACATAGCAAGTGTATATTAAGGCAGCAGTGATAGAGTGAATTTCACAAAAAAGTTGGCTAACAGATTGTCGCATTTTCCAACTAGAATTTGTGGGGGAACTGTCGAAGCATCATTTGAGCGAAGCTGTTTGATTAGCCGGGCATTAGTTAGAAAGCCCATGGTTTGGAGAAACTTCAGATTGTAATTGATACAATGAAAAGTCACGAACCATATCGCGTGAAACCTGAGATTAGCTGTGAATATTCTCGAAAGACTTAAAGGGAATACAAACTAAATTAGGTATAGCAAATTGAAGTGTTGTATGAATTAATGTGCTTTGATCACAGTACTTGGGGATGCAGAGAGCTTGCGTTGAGTCCTTCAGAACTTAGGATCATCTCTAGCTTCAGCCGCTAAGATCCCGATAAAAGAATGGGTTAGGGATGTACGAAAGTTAAACTTTGATAATAGTCAGTTGCGCAAACATCAATTGATCATAGAAGATAGTTTATTTGTTCTGGGATTTATGGTATTAGAATTAACGAGGCGATAAGAGTCTATTAAAGACGGCTTATGCAAAAAAAATTGTACCATATTTACTCAGAATATCTTATTATTGTTATCTTGTATTTTTTGTAAGTAATCGGATTGAAGTATACAAATTTATCGGACTTGTTACTTTATTCTTGAAGGATAACAAATTTGTAAATCTAAATAATAAGAGCTAAGCCATTTGTGTTAAATTCAGCCTAAGAGATCTTAGTTTCAATAATATGTACTTGACATTTAAAGCTTACTAATTGGCTTGTAGATGGTTGTTTGAAGTTAATTGGGTACTGTTGCTTCGGTAAATGCCCTCAGTGTTTGTTAAGTTTCTTGTTTCTCAATAACTTTTTCATAATATTATTTTACCGTAAAACAATGATTATATGTTGAATGAAGTATTTACATATAGTATTTACTTATAAGGAATAATACAAATACTATTTATATCTTTTTTTTCATTTTATTGAGCTAATGCACAACATTATTTGCTCTAGTTGCTTATCAAGTAGTTTGACATAAATATAAAATGATTAAATATGATAATAATTTCACACATATGTACTATTACATATAAATATAAATTTTTATATTGCATTTTTGTATTAAATTTTTTCGGAACACCGAAAGATAGGCATTCCAAATATTGGTTTTAATATAGAAAAATTTTAGTCATTTGCGCAAATATTTATGAATTGATCGTTGTCCACAAAAAGTGAAGTTTGAAAAACATTTTGGATTTAGCAAACAAAACATTTAATTAATAATATTTATAAATAATATTAGTACAAGTTACTTAATATATACCGTATGGTCCATTATGTTAAAATACGTAGTTCTCATGTAGAAATAGCTAATATTTTCAAGTAATAAAAATGTTTTCTATTATTTTACATGACTTATATAAAGCCAACATAAATTTCACTGTACCTATTACACATTTCATTTGTATATATTTCTCTCATAATACACGATTAAACTCTGCAATATAAAAAAAATTGCTTCTTTTATTTTATTATCGCATTGACGAGGTGTACTATTACAAATAATTTTTATATAGCTATATTTTTTATAGCTCGTGTTACGTATGAAATGAAGTAGCAAGTTTACTAACGAATACATGAGTGGTTTAATCATATGACACCTCGTAGCACGCAATATTTAATAACTCCTTGTATTTATAATTCTTTTTCGTTCCAATAGAAGTATTGCAACAACAAATTTACATTTATTTAATTAATTATTTCTTTGCATTATTTATTTATTATGTTTTTCATTGATAATTATTTAATTATTTGCAAAAGGTACTTGCGATGAAAATACGTTTATCTTCTTTCTAACTACGTCAAATGCTACCTTTTAAAAAAATTTTTAAAAACAAATTATAAATTTAAAAATACACGAAGAAGCTCAAATCTCAAATACTTTATAATTAAATTTAATTTCGAAAAACATGCGTCTCAATAAAAAAAAAGATTAATTTAATTTGCATATATCATTAGTTTTATACAAGTATTAATTAAAAATAAATTTTAAAATCAATCTATTGATCTATTCCATTTAAATTTAGAATTGCCATAATTTTGGAAAAAGTTAATTATAAGTTAAAACATTTTAAAATAATAATGAATGTCCATTTTACAAAAGATTGCTTTTAGAATGAAAGACAGTCAATTCCCTTCTACAAATACAATTTGCCACTTCTCATTTCCCAGAAAGTAAATCTCTTTGGTCCATTTCAATCAAATACAAAAGGTAACGGAACATATTGGAGTAAAAGCCCATCTTGAGCTTTACTATATAATGACTATTGACAGGATAAAATTCTTGTGGCGATTGGAATACGCAGGGGAGACACACAAAAGTTACAAAAGTGTCGAACGAACTTGAAAACGAAAGAAATGTAGTAGAAAAAAAAGATATATATCTTTTATAGGGAGTGAAATAAATATGTAGGGAAACCGAAAAGAAATAGGATATAAAGAGAAAATAGGAATGATGCGGTCAGGCTGAGAGTTTTTCCTTAGGATAAATTCACATTTATGACACTTTTTAATACTTTCTTTTTCACTCCTTTGTTATGAAATCTTGCATACAATTTCAGTTCAATTATTCTGCAATAATGTTGCGTGTGACCTGTAATACTCTTAAAACATACATCTATGCAGACTTTGCAATATGTAAAAGAAGTTTTTAAAATAACTGACGAACGTCGATTGTGCAGCTGAAAATAGCAAACAATGTCATTTTATTAATAAAAAGCTCGTTCTCATTTTTCAAAGTTCAATAATGAACGAAGGAAACTCAATATTATTTAATAAGGACAGCCTCAGATTTTGAACAAGGCTGCTGGCTATTCGCTGCATCTAGCATAAGCAAAGATGTGCAGTCGAGTCAGTTCAGTCGCGAGGGACGAGGCCCTTCGCCGGGCTGAACGTGTCCAGCTGCCGGCAAATGTCGTTCCGAGCGCGGGTCGCCGCCAGTGATACGGACCTCGTCGGCGTCGGCTTTTTACGGGGAGCACCGGTGCGATCGGCGGCCGTGCGCGAAGGTAATTAAAATTTCGGATCCGCCTCGGCACGATCGAGCGAACGCGGAGCCTTTTTCGGGAGTACGCGGTACTTTCTACCCGCCGCGTCGATTCGTTTTTGTGTGCTTTGCGCCTTCGGCTTACGGGCAACGGTATCCCGATGCACTCGGGCGACTTTCCTGACGGTTGTCACATTCGCAGGGAGATGTAATTTCTTTTCGAATGTTCAATTGCTTTTTCTCGGTCTCGGCGGGAGGGAGAGAGGGAGAGAGAGATAGAGAGCGCGCGCGTGAGAGAGAAACAGAAGGAGAGGGAGAGGGAAGAACTTTTCAATGGATCGTAATGCTGATTCCGATTGCTTTCAATTAGCGCTCGATACCTTCTATTTATTTAACTATTGAAAATAACAGATTTAATTTCAACACTTGAATCTGTTATTCTTCATCAAATATACACTTTCAAATAAATTTATTTGCAGCATTGCAAATATGTAATAATATTATAATATAAAAATAATGTATTATACATATTTCAGTTAAAATGTTCGAATATCAGCGATTAAACGGCCTCATGCAATGCATAATCTATAACAAGGTGATAAAAATACCGTTAAAAAATAAAATGAATAGGAGAGGATCAACGGTTAAATTTATAATAATTTCTTATAATACGCTGTTAAAGGTTAATTTCCTCATTATAATTATCTTGCACTTTGTTATTTAGCAGATAATAAAGTACCGAAGATTACTGATTATGTTTATAAAATTAGTTAGAAAGTATTTTTTACGATAAAACTCGATATTTTACAACATTAATTTGATAAAAAAAAATACAGATCATATTTTATCGTAAGATATAAAGAAATATTAAAAATAAGGAACTCCATCAAAGTTGGTAACTAAACATAAGTAAGTTCTTCTATAAAAGGATAATTATTCGATAAGTCAATGAGTTGCTTTAAATAGAAATCAAATTTATAATTTTAATCCGATTTTGATTCTAATTTTTGCAAATTTTAATTGCGCGATTCAGAGTCAATTATCTGTAAGGATTTTAATTGATAAATATAATAATCATCCGCGCTTATGAAATAAAATTACGAATTATAAAAAAGTGGATGCAGAATAATAAAACATTAAAACATTTTATGGAAGCTTATTTTTGAAATGCTCATCTTATAAGTATCATACAGAAGCGTACGATATAAATGTAATCGATCCTCGTTAAAAATACAATTTCATTTGAAATAATATTTCCTGTCATTATTTCCTGTGATTTGATTAAATTATTGATTAAAATTAATTGAAAATATTAGCGTTAGGACAAAAGTAGAGATAATTTCCCCTAATTTTTTGTATTTTTTATTCTCTGACTATTGATTTACTTTTAAGAGAAGTATAAAATACAAAAGCTTATAATATTACTACCTTACCATTAATCCTTAATTTTCAAAAAAAATATAAAATTCAGTAAACCACATTTGTGCCTGCAATGTCACACAAATGGCGAAACTCATTAATCCGAACCAATTATGCGCTTGTAAAAGCATACCCACCTATAAGATTCAATAATTCCAATAATAACAATACATCTTAACGTGGGATAAATTTGTTAAGATTTCAACTCCAATTAAGGATGATAGTGCTTCGATCTACGCGTCGGAGAACTCTAAATGTCGTACAGCTTGCCCCTAGCGAGGCAAAGACACGTCGTGTCGCGTATGCGTTCCTTGGCCTGATCTCGGCTGCCCCCTGCCCCGCCACGTGGGTGCACACGCATACGCGCACGCCCGCAGAGCGACACGGGGAGCCATCGACAGCGGGATACGTATCGGCTCGGGGAAAGCAGCGACCTTTTAGGACGGCCGGCGTTCGTACGGAACGACGGTTTCGGAGGAGCGCCGCAGCCCCCCGAGTAAGGTGGAACGGCTGCAGCGACTGGCCGCAAGCTGCAGGTCAGCTGGCCCTCGACAGCCATCGCGATCACCTGTTCGTCGGAACACTTGGTCGCTCGGCTCTGCGCCGCGGCAGCCCGACCCTCCTCCTCGCCCTCCTCGCCTTCTTGGTCGTGGGATCGCCATCGGATAGTCGATTATCCCCGAGGAATACGAGAAGGCGCTGGACTGCGTCGCCGGTACCTTAAAAGCGAACTGACACCGCTCGGCGGCGGATCGACATCTTTTCACGTGTATCGAGAGGAGGCGGGCGTCGATTGGCAAATGAGCCGCGCAAAGGATCCAGCGAACGCTCCTTAAATGCGAGCAGCTCGCATTTTGAAAGGCTCCTGGCCTATTGTCAGAGGGTGTATACTCGTTAGGTCGGACTAGTCTGAAAAATAACCCTCTAAGTGTTCGCCTAGTTATCGATGATAGTTACCCTTATTAAAAAGGTATTAAAAAAGCTCTTAAAAGTACAGTAGAAATTCATCGGTATATATATATATATATATATATATATATATATATATATTGCCAATAAAAACCGAATGAAGCTTATTTAAATTGTTTATTAACTTATACGCCCTTATTGGATCATAGTACTGCGATTAAATTTCTTAATATAATACAACTACCGACTCGAAAGTACTTGGAATTTCATTGAAATCTATAGCGTTTTTCCGGTCGAATTGTAATTATCGCTTGTTAAATGATACGTTTAGCTGGGATAATAGCAGAAGACTCTGTTCGCGCTAAGTAGGCTATAACAATTTAGTAGCGAGTGAGAAATCCCGAAGGCTTCCGAGGTCCCTTCCGGCCACATCGCCGATGCCAGGCATCGCAGATCAGGCCCCTCGCGTTTAAACAACTTCGAGCCGACTAACCACCGAATTTCCTCTTTGAATTGCAGGTCGGCGAGGGTCGGGCGCACCTGCGCCACCACCGAGGCGACTCGCACTGCAGCCGTTGCGCCCCGGGCTGGGGCGTCGTCGAGCGCTGCGGACGCGGCAAGGACACCCTCTGCGCGGAGTGCCAGCCGGGGACGTACTCGCCCCACCACGGCAGCCAACCCTGCTGGATATGCTCGAGGTGCGGCCCCGGCCTCTACGAGGCTCGCCGCTGCGGCTCGAGCTCCGACACGCTCTGCGACTCCTGCCGCAGGCGCGCCCCCGACAACCCGGACTACAGGCGCAAGTGCCTCGCCTCCGGCAGCGCGGGCGTCTTCCTTGCGCCCGAGGACGCGCGCGATACCGGCGAGCAGAGCGAGCTCGTCAACGAAGACCCGCCCGACGGGGAGGAGCCCGAGAGGGAGCGAGTCCTCTGGGAGGACGCGCGGGCCCAGATGCGGGAGGACGAGGGCAAATCCAATGTCCTGAGGCCCGAGTGAGGGGCTCGACCGCCGGTCGCCGGCCCGCTTACGTCCCTTCGGGCTGAGCCGCGATCCCGAGGCGCAATGGCCGTCGAACCCTTTGCCGACTCCTATTCCGGTGTCGCCTGGTGCTGCTTCCCCTTCGTAATTTTCTTCGCCACCGACTTTCTCCACAATGCTTCGAGCCCGAAAACTACTACGCTCGCTCTTTCTTTCTTTCTTACTTTGAGGAAAGTATTGCTTCATTTCTTCGAAACATCTGCTCACCTTCTGTACATGTATGGAATCGAGCCGACGAAATCTTAATATGCACGAATAATAAAAGTAAGAACTGTTTTAAATTGCACTATATATGTGCGTCCGTGCGATTAAGAGATTGATTTTGTGAGCTAGAGAGAGAGAGAGAGAGAGATAGAGAGAGATTAAAATATTCCAAATACCTGCTTTGGAAAATTTCTTGTTGTATATCGATTAATAATTATAATATAATTATCCAATTAATAACATCTATAATAAACTTTGTAGATAAGTATATATATATCGAAGTCAAATAAGTGATTGTCATGATCAATTATCGTCTATCACTCAATACTCATTTCGAATTCGAATTAAAAATAAAAAGGCTAAAATTAAATATTGCGAAACAGGATGTTCAGTACTATGACGTACCTGAGTATTCAAATGTTGAAATTTTTAATTTGTTTAACTTTAATGCAATAGCAGCTATTATGTTAAAATGAAATATTATTAATACAAGTATTGATACGTTTACCTTATGTTTAAATACATTATTAAGTTTACAATTTTATTTCTTTTATACAAATGTTAAATGGTATTCAATTCTGATTGACAAATAATTCATTGACCAATTCATTTTTAAATTATTATATTATGAGGCATAGAAGATAATACCCATATTACATAAATTGTTTCTTTAATGTATTAAAAATTGACTACAATCATTTAGCAATAAAAGACGCAGATTAATTTATAATAATAGTGGCCGCTTAGTCAATGATTTAAAATCATTAAGCTGAGTTGAATGTATTTTTACTTTAATGTAATGATAAGAATAAGAAAAAAAGGAAGATTAAAAATAAACTAGTCAATCGAACTAAATAATATAGAGCTGAAGATTAAGTAATGTTTTAAATTATGAAGAGATCAAAGTAAAATGGCAATAATTTAATGTTTCACCTCTACTTATAAACAAAACAAAACTCCACTGTGCGAACGACAATGTACATGATCGTTTTTATTGTAACGATAAATTATACAGTATCGTATAGATTTTTCGCAAGAAGCAAACTACGTGCGTCATTATATGAAAAATTATCTTATTATACAACCGTACACGTACGTATTTTACTCGTGTTTTTGTGGATTTTATTTTACTTCTGTCGATGTCTTTCTTCGACCTTTATTCTTGGTGGTAGACGTGCCATTATATAATTTATTGGCCATCCATCATATAAATGCATTTTTATACTGTTTTTCGATTCCTTTGATTAACGGTATAATTTAATTTTTCTCTTAAAATACAATATGTATGAGTACGAATGCGTATGAATGGGTACTTATTAGTATGAGTGTATACGATAAATTAATAGTTTTTCTTAGTCAAGTGATATTGCCAACTTTTATGAAACGCGGTCCTGCTTAATATTTATTTATATACATATGTATATTATATGTATGTGTATTTTTTTCAAAATGCATGCACATGATTCTGTAATACACATTAATGATCACCACTTTTTATTATTGTTTTATTTATGCAGTATCCAAATAATTCAATGGCATTCGATAAATCTATGAATATTGTTTTCACTCGATATGTACAAGCAGGCGCATATTTTATAGATATTGAAGTAGAATAGTTATTATTTAAGCAACGTTTTGAAAACAAATACAAAATAATTTTAAAATTGAAATCGAAATACACCAAATTACTTAAAAAAAAAAATATATATATATATATATATATATATATTTATTTATTTATTAGTAAACACATTACCAAATAGATTTATCTTCCAAGATATTTCAAATTACATTTCATTTTTACCCGGATAATATTACATGGACTAAATGACATTATTAGATTTTTATAAAATTTAATATGTATTTATTTAATTATTAAATTTCTTTTGAAAATAAAATGCATTATAATACAAGTAAAAATAAATTACTGAAAAATTGAATGAATGTTTGAAATATTTTTAAATTATTTATTAGTGAATAGTCATTTTATTTATACATTTGAACATAAAATCTTTCAGTTTTGACATAAATTAACAACTCTTTACATTTAAATTTGAAAAGCATAATTTTGTTTTGTATATAATTTAAATCTATCTTTTTTTTCTTTATTATTTATTTCCTTCGATGCTTAATAGGGTCACGATACAGAAATGTAATATTAAGCGGTTAAGTATTTCCATACCTACGCGCACATGAATATAAGGCGTCTTTACAAAATTTTCAATTAATTTTATGAAAAGCATTGAAAATTGTAAGTTGTATTTTTTAATTAAAATAAATAGCTTAGTAATAATTCTATACATTTTAAACGCTGATTATGCAGCTTTCAGATGATTTCTCTATAATTTTAGAAGCATATAAAATATTAACAGTTATATACGTTAACATTTCCCAGCGTTAAGTGTTCCGCTTAATGTAATAATAATGTTTTTCCGCTTGTAATGTTGAATTCAAATACAAATACAAAAGGATACACAAGTATTTTAATTAGGGGATTATAAAGTAGGTGTTCATTCGTATCATAGATATATTCACCTAAAATAGTTATATAAGCAACAATAGTAATTTATGCATCTCAGAGTTAATTGACGACTATCAACGAAAATAGATGCATTTATAAAATAACATATCATATTCGTAAGGTACTCAATATTATTATTTCTTGTAATTGTAATTACTTTTAGTATGATTATGCTTTTTTATTTATGCAATGAAATAAATTTATTGTTAATATAAAATATAAATATGCAATATTAAACAAATATGTTCTAATAACAATTTATTTATTTAAAGATCTAATATATGAATTTCAAAATTAATAGATAACTTGTAATATGACACAAAATATAGAAAGCAAAATACGTTTATGATTACAGTTTTTGAAACAGAAATAATACACACTATTAATTCAAATGGATCCGGTTTTTCTCGAATATTTTTCTAAATTAATTTTTTTATATTGTTTCGACAATAAAACAATTACCTGAAGTTTTATTATTATTTGTCCACATCTACGTAAATTACTATTGAGCACAAGTATGTATATGTATCAACTCAACTTCATAAATGAACGCTATTTCAAAGTATCGAATTTAGATTTTTAAATAAATAAATAATACACAAAGCGAAAATATTGCGAAGACATGTATAATACCAATGTTTCGAAAAATATATCAAAAGTTAAATCCTTTTGTATTTTAAACATTTTTGTCTTCATTTTATTTATTCTTTAATATTTGTCGTATTTTTGCATATATAATATAATGCACAATTTGTAAGCATGTAACAATATCCCATCATTTTATAATTGTTACTATTTATTTGTTATAATATTCTATAATTATTAAAGTCCGTGTGAATATGCAATTCTATTTGTTATCAATTATTCTCCTTCATATGGCAATAACATTCTAACTATTCTTATAGGTTTTGAAAAAAAAAAATATAAACTAAATATTTATAATTTGTGCCCTTTGGTAAATTTTTTTATTAGTAAGTTATCAATTTTATTAGCAAATCCATTGTGCTACTTTTTATTTGTAAAATGAAAGGAATGTGTATATAGTATTTTACCAATGGTTTTGATTTTTTTTGTTATTCATGTTTTTTTATAAATGAGGTTTTTATTATATTAGATATGTAACTTTATTTTAATTTACAGAAAAAATACTCTTAGTAATTTATAAATACCGAAATCAAGATTATCAATATTAAATTTAATATAAATTAATTATTATATATAAAATTTATCGATACTTTTTTATGTAATAAGTCATATTATATTCTAAATCATTCTTATGAAAAAGTTATTAAATCTGATATTTTTATGATTTTTTGTTCATTGCGTATTTTCTCTTACTCATTCATAAGATTATAAATTTTCATGATTATATAATTTTTATATTATAAAAAGATATACTTTTAATTTGTTAATTTATTTAAATACTTTATATAAGTTTTTTTTATTTTAAATAAACTTTTTCAAAAATTAAAAATGTTCCGCTTTAATGTAAGTAAATATTATTTGGAATATTTTTGTATAAGAAAACAGTTGTAATCAATTAAATTAGTACAATGAATTTAAAAAAAAATTTATGATTATTGCGTTAACTCAAGCGAAGAGTTCGTGTTTTAATTTTTTAAACTCTGTTGTAAATATAATTATACTTCCATACTTTTTTTGCCTTTTCCGATCTATTGTTCAAAATTATTCATTCTTGTTAAATCATTGAAGAATACATTGGCAATTTAATGTTTTTTTTGTTTTACAATCATTCCCGAATATAAAAAAAAATTCAAATTCAAAGTAGAATATTCGTTAAAATACATAAACTAAATACATGAAATTGATTAGCTAAATTAAATTACTATCTTGTCGACATGCATTTAAAAATATAAAGTCATAAATGTTTATGCAATAATGTAATATTGTTTTTTAATAATGTAATTCAATTGCGTCTCTTACAAACGTATACATTTTACAATGAATGATACAAAGTAAGGGCAGCTGACGATAACGTTCTGGAAATAATAAAGGAGCACATATCAAAGTTAGCTATTTTGTTAATTTAAAATACACATTTTTTTATTATTTATAGTGTATTGATTATTAATATTTTTTGGCAAAATAATCGACAGAATATCATTTTTAGTATTTTTATTTTTTAATTAGGGTACATAAACTAGTAAATTTTTGCTTTAGAGAACTGTTCCGTCATTGATACAATTTATAAAATAATATCTTTCTATAGATTTTTGAATTCTAAAATGTTAAATACAATTTATAATTCAAGTATTTTTTTAAATTAAGATAGTTTACAAGAAAATGCGGTATAGACATCTAATAATTCGATTTATAATCGCTTAACAGACTATTTTAGAGAGATAATATTTATATATTATTAACTATATACAATAAGTTTCATACCACTTATATTAAGCTTCATATATTTTCTCTAATACTTTAAAAGTAATAACTTTCTGATACATACCCCAATTATAAAACCATACATTAATAAGAAAAAGAATAACATAAAAATCAATCATTATTCGCATATAAAATTACGTTGATCTTTAGAAAAAAATCTCATTAGGTATATGATATTTGTCATAAATCATTGTAAAATTATAATCTTATATTAAATCATAATATAAATAAACAAAAAAAGTTTATTTTAAATTAACAATAGGTACCTAAACTTGACTCAAACGACGCGATGAGTCTCGCATCTCAATTCATTGCGCATTTCAACCAGAGAGCCCAAAACAAGCTAAGCGGAGGAAACGGTTCTTTTAGTTTTAACAATGATAGAGGAAAAAAGACACATATAAATAGAGAAAAGAAGAGATGACGAACAGATGAGAGCTGTAATAACGTCTACTTTACCCAGGATAAACTTCGCGGCATATTATTTAACAATATTCGATTATATGCATATATATACTTTATATATATTTATGAATGTATATTTATCCTATATGCAGTTGTATAAATTTTTGTAAGTCGGTTATACCTTTATTAATTACAGCACCCTATCTGCGCGACTCGGCTATCTCTTTTTTCTTTAATTCTTTGTACAGGCTTCGGTTTTCTTGCTATCGTCTTTGCATAGTTATTTTCGGTAATTTATTATTTTTTCATTTTTTTCGTTAAATTTTTAAATCGTACAATTTATATTTTAAGAAGTATCTGCGATAGCCGATTTTTCATGGACGCCAAAAAATTACGACTACAATGATATCCTTATTTCATGAGTCAATATAAACTCAAAGAATTTATAACTTGTTTAGAGATTTATAATGAATTTCGAAGTACATTATTTTTTTGGCAACGCTCATTTTTTTAATTTCTCTCATTTTGCATCGAGTTTTTTCACATTTACATCAATACTTGTCTTCTAAACGTTTTCTACACATACATAATTATATTGAGATTCGGTTGACGAGATTGATACAATGAATTCCTCTGCTAATGTACGATTGCAAAACAGAAAAAATGATTAAAAAAAAAATCCACCGTCAAGTGAACGTTTTACTACATATTGTAATTAACGTAACACAATGAATAATAGGCCGACGACGAAAAACAAAACGGGAAACAGAGTATTGGACAGACAGCAAGTTACTAGGCTAATATTAAAGTTATTTGAGGGAAATGTACATCTTGGAATCGACATGACAAGGCTAGCACAGTCGATAGTATTGATTAAATCCAATACGTAAAAAATAGTTTATTAAAAAAGAAGTTGTAAAATTAATAACAAACAAGCGCCTATTTACAATTGAAATGAAAACATAATTTTACAATTTTTCTTTACACCTCATATTCGCGCTTTTACACTTCTTTCACATGGTTTCCCGCATCGTTACCTCGTGCCTTGTTCTTTCAATGATCAAATTTAATCGATATGATAATAATAATAAAAAAACCAAAACAAGTATTTGCCAATTTAATTCTAATATAATTTTGATACAGGCGATTGTTCAAGTTTTCTTTTCTAAACTTGATATAAATCGTAAAAATGATAAAAACTGAGGCAGGTAGCGCTAATTACAGTTAACGGTAGTTAACCTCAATGATACCATATTTTACGTGTTTACAGACTAATACTTTCCCACTGTCCACTTGATCTATCCCGCTTGTCAGTCGTAAGCTATTCTGATCTTTGACTCTATTTTGATACGAATCGCTATCTTTTTCTTTTAATATTGTCCTACGCGGTAACAAATGATTCTCACATAATTAATCTATATTGGTTCTACATATAAGATGGTTGTCTCATTTATATAGTAGTGCAACTCTAGCTGAAAGCTTGGGGGTTCAAAGTATTCTTTTTTAATTTTCATTTGATAAATAATCTATAAATAGCGTCATCACTGCACTCCTATGGTATGATGCTCACTTTCTTTATAGCTTTTAGCAAAGTATGCTAAGATCATTCTGCATCATATAAAAAATAAGTTAGGGCTGACGGGCGTTTCGATAAGATTAATTAAAATTGGTCCACTAATAGATCGCAGATTTCTATGGACATCGATTCTTTACTTGATCTCACGGTTAACCGGAACATCTACACAAACAAATATAACAAATATAATTTTGTACTCTATCTAGTAAATTCCAATAAATTAAAAAATTTTTCTCTTAATACGTGTGATAATTTCAATTCATCTAAGTATGAATACTACATTTAACTGATTATATCATTTTTAATTATTTAATATTATTTCATTAAGGCATTTATTTTTTTCATCTAAATGTGTACATATAGTTTATAAAGCATTATTCTGTCATGTTTAATAAATCATTTTAACTATTGATTTGTCTAACATTTTTCCAACAATGAATTCATAAAATATTTTTTACTATTACTTATTTATTTGTTTGAAAATTAAAAAACGTTTGCTCAATTTTAATTATGTACATGTTATTAATTTTTAATTATTCGCTTAAAAGAAGAGACAATTAATTTCCCTTTTTATAAATCTCATATGATTTTAATTTTTCTCAAAAAATTTTTGAATACAGGAATTTAATGAAAAATATATTTTTTACCAAAAAAGTAAATTCATTGTAATGATTATTATACATAAAATAATAAAATTCTTTACCTGTGCTTGTTTGTTCGGTTCTAGACGTAATAAACAACCAACTTGTTGGGCTCTCATATGTATAATTCCAGCACATACAAAATTGTCAGGATTAGGATCTATACCATCTAAAAGTTGCATGCCAAATCCTTGTAACTTTGTACGAACTTGTGTCAAGTCCATTGGTGCTTGAGCTTTAAATATTTTTTGTGAACGTTGTTGATTTATTCTTAAATAAATAATTTTAATTGCTTAGTACACTGCATAATCTCTTCATTTTTGATTCAATAAAATTTTTCTTATTTATTTAATACATACCCTCCAAGGTTTTTCCACCTGGCAAAAAATGACTCTCCATTCATTTCTGTTGGTTCAAAGAACTTGTTTATCGTTAATGGTAACTTCATTGTTATTTTCTGAGGTAAGTTCTTATAATTAAAGGTTATAATCATACTAGGGGTATCTAAAAATAATGTTTAATTCGTTATATTTAAATTTAAAAAACTTGTTTATGCATCATGAGTATTTTTATAAATACCATTATAATCATCAACACATTCGGCATTAATTAATTGCTGAATTTGAGCTCCTGCTTCAAGCACAGCATCCACAGGTCTAACTTGTACAACTAATTTTGTTTGTTCATCTTCTAACCAAGATAATTGTGGTTGAAAATTAATCAGCGCTTGTTGAGTCTTATTTCCGTAAAATAAGCCGATACGTCCAAGATTTTGTCTGAATTCTGACTTTACTCCAACTTGGATAAGATCATTTTCAAAAAGTACACCGTTATTTTTACAAACGAATCTGAAACGATAACAATTATTTATATAATTATTATTAATATAAACTTGGTAAGTGTAATGTACAAAAATAAATATATTGTAATACCAAAACAGAGTTATGTGCTAATCAGGAAAAAGTTAATTTATTTTAATCTATTAAATCTACATTTCATAAGAAATTCCTTATTTATACAAAGTACAAAATTGATGTGAAAATCGGTAATATTTAAAATATTAATAAAACATATAATTTTTTTTTAGGAAAGTCTAATTATAATCATTACTTTAATACTGTTTTCAAAATTAAAAAAATGAAAGCTGCTTAGGAAGAACTAATCAACAACTTCTTGTACATACTTTTTAGCATTGTAAGTTGCCTGAGTTCCGTTCGATGTTCCTTTAACAGGCATGTTGTAAATATCCCCTAAAACATCGAACAGCGCGCCTGTATTGCCCGTTGGTTGAGTAGACGGAGGCGTCGAGAGGCCCAGTAAATCGGCAGACATATTGTTAATAGCTGGTACAGCAGCCGATGCTGTCGATGACGTTTCATTATGATGATTAGTGTTCGGAGCCGGACTTTTATTGGGTCGGATTTCAGTTTCGGACATGCGACCTGGCTTCTTTTTCTTTAATACTGCCAGTATAGAAGATTCTCTTTCTGGAAATGCCGGCATTTCCTCAAGAACGGTTGCCTAAAATAAATTTTTTTTTACTTTTTGTGTGTAAGAATTGGTAAAATATTTTTCAAATTCGATATAAATTCAATATAAATTATTTTATGATTTACGTTTGAATTGCAGTATTTCGTATAAAAATACGATTAATTTGAAAATTAAAAAAGACTAAAACTAAAATTTTATGCCCAAAAATATAATTTTGTATGTTGTTTACTATTTCTATAAAGAAATATAAGTATAGAAACGTGAAGGAAACAAAGATTTACCAAAACATCTGTAGATGCAATTATACTTAGTTGCAAGTATTCGGAAGCTCTCTGTTGTAGCTCTGCATCAGCACTACGCAAGTTACTATCCTGTCTAAATACGTCTTGTATCTGATTTCTGATTTCAGGGAAAAGGTTGACAAATTTAATATACGTCGATAATAGTAATGCTCGGGTCATGGGAGAACATAAGTGATACTGTTAAAAAAATTGTTTGAATATAAATAATTATTTTGTTATGTAAAAATTTGTAAAATATTAAATGCATACTTTGGAATGTAAGAGCTGGAACTGAACTGAAGGTGATGAGCGTTGATCACCAGCAATTAAATTTCCGAATTCTCCAAGAATGTAACCACCTACTTTAACCATATTTTCATGACAAGCTGGTGCTTGCAAAGCCTAAAAATGGAAATATTTTCAATTTTCAAAGGAATTTATTTTAAAATAATTATGAACAGATAAATAATTTACCTCGAAGACGGTTTTCGCTGCATATCCTTGAACATCATCTCTATTGATGACAATTTGAATAACGCGATACCAAACCTCTTCTGAAACATAATCACCAGCTATCCTGATGAGATTAAGAATGACGTCAACATACCAGGTGTAATCCGTGGCATATTTCTCAGCTAATATTGCAACCTTCAACACCATCTCTTCTCTTATAGAATAATCTGCTGTTTCGAGGTAGTTCAACATTTCTTGTACGATATCTTCTGCGTTGGTCTTATCGCACATAGCGTACAGTAAATCTACTGCTTGCTGTCTCACAGACACGTCCTTTTCCATCTTCATTGATACTATAACAATATCCTGGTGTTTTTTTACAGCTTCGTGCGAGAACTCTGATTTTGCAAGATGGCACATTGACTCTAGAGCTAGATAACGAAGGTTGGTCTCACGATTTGAAAGGAAGCTGCCCAATTGATTGCAAGCTCGTACTAATAAAGTAGGTTCGTTGTCTTGATGAATAATCAAACTAATTGCCTCAAAAAGAACCGCGTTCCTCGCATTGGAATGCTGAACTTTTTTTGACTTTAGTGGTTCCTGTGTCTTGTTCAATATAGTCTCTAAACATTCTTGTAGCCTACCACGTACACCAGGATCATCAGCTTAGAAAAAAAAAACAATTGAAATCAAATATTTTTAAATAACACATTCAATGAAAAATGTATTCTCATCTACATTTTATTTTAATTTAATAAACATTGGATTTTTCTTAAGATCTAGATTAATTGAATGTTGAAAATGAAAATTGCTTAGCTATAAGTATTTCGTATAGTACAATACCTGGTTGAGGATAATTTTGCAGAAGTCTCAATAATTTAATAGATAACCATGGAGCAGGAACGAAATAATACGTGTAGTCTTGAAGGTCCGTATAACTAGCTGTAACAATCTGAAGAAAAGAAAATATTTCTGTAAAAAAGTTAGTCATTACAATCAAAGATACAATCATTACTCTCACCCTGCTTAGACGGGATACAGCAAGACTAACGCATCCTTTATATTCATCAGGGTTCCTTTTGACAAGGGCTTCGATAAGAGAAGCTGCTGCGGTGACTACTCCTAAGTGTGGATCATTCAATAGGTGAATGATACGAGAGGTCCATTCCCCATCGGTAACGACTTCTGGTGCTGATCGGGAAAGTCGTAACAGACACAAGGCAGCACTTTGTTTTACAACATCCATTGTATCTCTACATGTTTTGTAACAAATTAATGTTTGTTTTGAATGAATTACAAGGAAATTTCTATACGACGAATTAGAGTAACTTTATGAAAGAATAAACAAACGTTATCATTCTGATTAGTCGAGAAACTTATTTTATTTACAATCTAGTTGAATTTCATTTTTGATTTTATAAACTGTTTAGATGAAACTTTTCTTTAATTTTTATCAAATTACCAGAAAATTCTTATAATCTTTAATTAGGGTGGTGTAAAACTGAAATTATTAAAATGACAGTATATTTACCCAGAAACTAGAAGTTTTGGAATTTCATTCCTAAAGGCCTCAGCCATGTCTTTACTACCAATATTTGCAATACATTGTAAAGCTAAATTAACATGAACTGGATTTCGAGAACCAAGATCATTTTTTATACTTTGAATTATTAATTTAATTAGGTCACTATTTGTGTTAACTAAAACTGATATGAAAAGATAGCCCTGAAAAAATTCATTCAATTATTTATAAATAATTAAGCAAAATATATAAAAATAGATTTTATACTTACAATTTGTTTTTCTGAATACTTGTTAGATGAAAGTAGATTGACTGCTTCCATATGCCCAAAATCAATGTCATGGCCAAGTAAGAAGATAAAAAGTAATTTACAGACGTATTTTTTCTTTTGATAACCATCCAGTGTTTTATCACCTTTAAATTTACTTCGAATATTTGCCAACTCCTTGTTTATCCTTTTTATTTCTGCCTCTTTACTTTTACCTATTGCAAGAATTAATTACTTAAATAATTTGTACATGAACAACAAAACATGTTGAAATAATTTTGTATTTATATAAAAATCTCTTTTGTCATTATGACAAATTAATTATATGAATTGACAGTATAATTTCATTTTATATTTTTGAATTAAAAATTTGATATTCCAAAAAAGCATAGAAAAGTAAACTTTTCTTTACATAATGTTTATAGCAGTGATCTAAGATATTTAGTGGTAATATATTGAGAATATTTCATTGATTTGATATTGCATTAACTTATAAAGAGGCTGAAAAAAGTCTGCTCTATCAATAAGATAGGCCTGTATCAAAACTCCGCCCCCAATTCCCATGTTCTATATGTAAAATATCGTAATTTTTAGCCTAAGCTATGAAGTTTCAATGACTCATTTTAATTTTTCTACATTATACATAATATGGATTTAAAAAGAAGTTCATAAAAGTTTAAATGTGTCCAAACCATACCTAAATATAAACTGTAATAATTATAAAAATGACTTATGATAATTTTTTAATGTTTCTAAATTCATTTTCACATTTAGTTATCTTTAAATAATATTAAAAAACTATTTTTCAAAAATTTTTGAAAATAATACAAATATATTGTCTTTAAAGTAAGTAAATTAATTATTATGAATATATGAAAAACACACTATTGATTTAAAAAAAAGATGAACAGTCTTTTTAGATAAAGGTATTATAGTTATGTATAGTAATAATCAATACAATGGTAATTATGTGATCACATTTTTCATACAGCAGCTTGAATTATTAAAAAAATTATTATGAACTAATTTTTTTAAATTAAAATTGATAACTGTACACACAGTAATACTAATATATTTTATGATAAGAATTTCTGTACTTTTTATTCAACTACAAAGCAGTTTCAAAATTAATAAGGGGCACAATGGCTGTGAGAAAAAAAGAACTTTTTTTCACTTATAATAACGACCATTATATAATGGTATTAATTTAAAGTTTCTCAATTATGATTAATTTGAAAATTTTGTAAGAATTCAATTGCAGTTTTAATGTTTAGAACAGCTACTTACAATTTCTGATGTCTGAAATAAAAACAGCAAGTCCACGCATGCCATCTCCTCGAACAGCTGGCATCTTTTCTTCTTAGATGGTGAGAAAAAGCACCTAATATAAATATTTAGTAATTAAAAGAAGCTGCATAATCTACAAAGAGACGTTGATAATTATAAGCATACTCAAATGTAGCAGTAGGAATTGATAACAAAGTTTTTAAAATCAATTTAGCAAACAATTTTAAATAAGTACATTTCTAGTCATAATTTTATAAGCACCTCATCTTCTCATAACTGCAAAAATAACGAGAAGCTTCATCATTTCATAGAACTCTACTTTTTTCTCTTATACTCAAGCATTTAGAGTTGTCAATATATTTTGAATGGATATTTAGTACTTGTACAATTAGTTTATTATTTATTCAACGCGTATTTATATAATAGACGTGCAATTTTTTTAATACTAGTATCTCTGATATAAGATGGGCATTGATCTCTCCTTTGATTGCACATATGTTGCAATTCTAATTTGAACGATAATTTCGTATTGCGAATTCGTTAATCGTACACGAGAATAGTCTCCGAATCAAATATCGAATGCATGCAGCAATCCTAAAGTGAGTAACCGTTGGAGAATGTTTGGAAATTTTTTGGAAAATTGTCGTTAAAAAAAAGCTTGTAAAACAAAAGTGCCAAAATTTAAAAGGAAGTCACAAATAGAGAGAGTCTCCCCACGAATTAGTTTCTCAACTTCAAAGAGTCTCCGAAGCTTGAGCTTTTCGTGCAGTTTGTCATCCGACGCGAAACATCGGCACAACAAGCATTAGTACATTGGATTGCCTCGTAACCGGCTGTAACGTTGAGACTTTGGAGTCCCCACAGTTGTCCTGCGGGCGAACGGGACGCGGCGGGGGAGAGAGGGAGGCTCGTACACTTGCGTGTGTCGGTGTGCTTTAGCGGCGGCGGGAGTTAAGGTGGCCACAACGGAACAATTGGCCTTTTTGACAGGCCGTACGAGGGGGGATCGACGACACCGGGTCTCGGTGAAGGAAAGAAGGAGGGAAGGCGAGGGGGTCGGGCACAGGGGAGCGACAGGGGGTGGCGGAGAAGAGGAGACTAATCACGGCGACGCTGGGGGGGCAGCGGGGCCAAGAGCGGCTCGTCGATACGGGGGAAGAGGCGAGCCCGAGTCGCGAAATAACGCGAGCGACAAGGACGGAGCTCGAGACGTCTAATGTCTCGACTTCTATCGGGAAGCTTAGGAATAAGGCGGAGGAAAGTGCCCCGGGGACTACCTGCACGCCGAGTGCGAAGAAGGCCCGGCGGTCGGAGAGGGGCGAGGGGGTTGGGAGGCAGGGGGGGGAGTCGAGGGCGAGAGGTGGAGTCCTGGCCGGCTTATCAGATAAGCTCGCTGACGTCCGGGGAACTTCCGCCTCCTGGGCTTTCAGCCTCGCCTCCTCCATCGTCCCTTCGGGTGCCACACAGTCACGGTCGAGGCATTCGTCGAGGCATCCGTCCAGGCAACGATCGTCGCTCGCGCGATTGGCCGCTCGGAGGGGTCGGTGTGTCTCGTAAAAATTAAAGGGCGGCTACTCACTAGGGCGCAAACGGTCGATGCTGTCGGACGCTGATCCCGGTGATCGGCGGCTGCCTCGGTCTCCTCCTCGGCTTCCTAGCGGCCGGCCCCTCGTCCCAAGCTCTGCGCTGCTCCCGCGGCACCTCCCGGAGCCACGCGTACCGCCGCTTTGCGCCTCGTTACAATCAGTCGCGAGCCACTGCGTGATTCTCCGCGCCCGTCGCCATTTGCACAATCGCCGGACTCTCCTCGTAGCCTCGTAGCCCTGCGCTGCCGCTCCACGCACACACGCTCCCAATCGCCAGCAGCTCGATCGTCGGCTACGGTCCTAGAAGCTGCCACCGCCACCACCGCTCGGGAGCCCTGACCACGACGACTTCCACGGGACCGCGCGCGCACCCCCACGATCGTCAGCGGCTGGGCCTCGTATTCCTGTGCGCACCTCCGCTGCTGCTCTGTCGCTCTCTTCGGCACGGCGGTGGCTGCGGCGCCCACGGGGAGGAAGGGGCACTCGATGCCAACAGCCAACGGCTCTTTCCGCTCTCCTATCTCCGCGCCCCTCTTGCTCCTTCACTTGCACTCGCTCTCTCACTCTCTCTCTCTCTCTCTCTCCTTGCCTCTCGCTCGCTCGCTATCGTCTCCGACCGACTCTGTCCGACTCCTCTCCAGGGCCTGCCTCGCTCCTTTGGGTTTCGCACTCCCTGCGTATGTCCGTCTGTGCGCGCGATTTCGTCGTGGCTCTTTTCCCCAGCGGTGTACTCGAGAGTCGGGCCCTGGGCTCGGCACTGCGCACGCGCGCCCGCCAACCTGACACGAACCGACTTCGAAATGATCCTCGAACGTCAACTGTGCGCGAGTCGAGACTTCGCGAGAAACAATCGCGACCCGGCGAATCGTCTGTCCCCTCGCCGTGGGATTTCCACTGGACCTCGGCGACCTCGAGTTTTTCCTCGGCAGGCGCTCGGTCGAGGGGACGAGGATTCGTGAGACTTCCACCCTGGACGGTCGAATTTCGCGAAAGCCGACCGCGAGGCGAAGGCGCTTTACGATTGCTTTGGAAAAAAAATATTTTTCCGCCGAGATAGCAGAGTGACGATCCAGCGCGCAAGACCCGATTTACTGATTGACTCACTTGCATTTATTATTACAACCATTGGCATTTTCTTCTCCTTCTAAAGTTTTACCATACGTGAATCAGTGTCGAATATACTTATTTGTCATTTTTTCTCATTTTGGAATCGGGACGTAAAAAGACTGTGTTTTTTAATAGTCGTTAAAATATACGCATTTATTGTATTTACAGTATTCTAAATTGTACAACAATTTTATGAATATGGTACTTGGAGATTCAAAATGAGCTATACACTTTGCTGAATTTTCTCCAATAATAATTCCATTCGGGCCTTCATTACAGGTTGGCCTTTTTTTGTTTTCTTTGACAATTGTTTAAAAGAATTCATTTTCTTTTTTTTATATAAATTTAAAGCTTCTTCCTTTTCTTTTCGAATCTTAAGAATTTCTTCCTTCCTTTGACGTTGTTTTTCTAATATGTTTTCTCTTATAGAGACCAAAGTAGGCTTTGCTTTTCTTTTTACCTTGTTACTGTAAATTTGTCAACTTTTATATATAAGAATAACAGAACAACCATTTATGTATAGCAACTGCATTGATGTTTTTTATATTACCTTAAATCATCAGACTTATCGATCGAATCTTTGGTTTTTGAAAAATTAGATATCGTGGCCTTTTCATCGTTTTTTAAATCTTTCAAGAATCCTTTCAAAATTGTTTTCTTTCTTCTTTCTTCCCATTTATTTACTAATTAAAATTTAAGAAATTTCATAAAATTAAAATACAAAATAAACTGAAAATTTTTTAATCACATAACCTTAAAAAGTAAAAAATACACAAGTCTTTACCTTTATATTTATTGCTATACTTTTGTTCTCGATACCTTTTCTTATTAAATGGCTTTTTTTTATTTTCGATTACACCTGCATCATTTTTATTTGGGTTCTTCGTATTTCTTCTGTTTTTCCTGTTTTCCATACTTATTACTTCAGATGAAAACAGCAAGTGTAAAAACTTGTGTAACAATGTACAGGTGGCGCGGTGATATTATTCTCATTTCTACGTATTTTCAATATTCTCATTTTTTAATCTCTGTAAGTCTGCAGTCTGCACTCTGCACAACATTATACTTATAACTTTTTAAAATATATACCATGATTTTTTGTTAATTTAATAATTTCATCAAAATGTGGTAGCTATTATAAAAATTATCCTTCTTTGATTTCTTTGAAATCGACAGTGAAATTAATCTGTTAATAGCTAGAATTAAATCAATGAATGCTAGTACAACAACATTAAGTCATCATTTTTAATATTAATACGTATTATGATAAAAGATAAGAGGCATGCTGAGTATAAAAGACTTTTTTATTTTCGTTTACAAAAAAGATATCTTTGAAGTTTAAATTCAAGTAATACTCTTCGCAAATTTTTTTGTTTATTCAGCCGTAGTAATATTTTTTAATTTACTATAAAAAATAAAAAGTTTTATATTAGATTTTTCTATTATTCAATTAGCTAAGCTCTTTTATATGCTTATATATAAGGACATATGTTCCCGTTATCTTTATAATTATACTTTTTTAAAAAAAAATATAATTGTATTAAGTAATACATGAGAAAACAATAATAATAAATAATAATAATAATAGTAATAACAATAATAATAATTTTTATTACAATTAATGAATTAATTATTTTCTCTAATTATACATTACTAATACATTTACTGCTTAAACAGTATATATGCATGCATGAGCTTAGATTATTCTTTACAAAGATTGCAATTGTAAATTCTTAACACAAAAAAGAAGTCATACATAGCTTATGTCCAAGTAGTGAACGTCAGTGTTATTTATTAAAAATACTCCAAGCTCTAACTTCTTGAATAATTGATAAAAAAGAAAACTGAATAGTTGTATCATTAAATTTATAAGTAGTTCCGATGATCAATATTAGATGGCGCTGGTATTTAAGGATGCAACAAGGCTAAATATTCAAAATCTGAAATAACAAAAGTAATATATATGTAAATTCATTTTTAGAAATGAGAAAGACTGAAGTAATGTCTACATATGTTACTTCTTACTAAGTACTATAAATGTGCGAATGATTCAAATTAAAACAACTATCAGAGTCAGGATCAATGTCAAAGTTTTAAATTGTTATACATGCAATAAATCAAAGTCAAATTTAGCTCTATTTTTATTTAATTTTTAATCTAAATTTATTTTGGCATATCAGAAAAAAATATTTTGATTCGATTACGAAACACATTTAATAAGATAACATGTTTTATTTATTATATATTAAATTTTTTCTTAAAATATACATTAAAGATTATATTTAAGCACGTACATAAAATAATATTAATGGAAATACCTCTCAGATTATTATATTTTAATGAGTTTCTTTAATCTTTAATTTTATCTTCGAAATATTATAATAACAATAATTTATTGAACATGTATCACATCTATTTATAGAGAAATGTGTATTAGAACGAAGCATTATAATTTATTATTATTGGAAATATGTAATTTGATGAAAAAGTGTAAAAGTAACTATTCTTATGCAATTAATTTTATATTTTATAAATTATAATATACACCATAGTATAATAACTTGGCAAAACAAATGTTGATAAGAAAGTTGTATTTTACACACTAAAGGCGTTGAATAAATCTAGAACGAAATGATTCGGAATATTCGAAAGATTTCATGAAAGAAAAAGCCGACAGTACTTCTACTTTTCAAAACTATAAAACTAATAAACTGGGATTACACCAGTTATGCTATAAACTATATAGGTAAGTTTAAACACTGTGCAATCCAATATCCCAATGGGTATCAAAGCGAATTGCAATATTTGAGTTTCTTAGAAGTACAATATATATTAGTAAAAATAAAGTAATTTTTAGTTCGGACTCTGCCACACTACTTTCTGTTTTCTCCCGTCTTCCAACTCTCCCTCTTTCTTCCCTCCCCCCTCTATATCTTTCTCTCTTTATTTTTCCGCTATCTATCTGCATCCCTTTTGCTCTCTTTTGACTAACTGTCGAGTAGCACACTTAGCTATTATTAAACTAAAAGAAAATTTGAGACACTCGGGATGCTTTAGGGTGTAGCCGCCAAGTTGGACGCATCGTTTACGCCTGCCTTTTAATGTTTTTTTAATTCTTTTTACATATCCGTTTAAGTTTTTTTTCTTTTTCATTATTTTTAGTGAAGATTTTCACTGTCTTTGGTAAGGTACGTAGGTTATAATTATATTTTATAAATTAAAAAAACACGTTTTTAAAAAATATTAGTAATTTTAAAAGGAATTTATTTTTAATCCATGGGTAATTGAAATTTAAATAAATAATAAGCGCGAGTCAGTATTTTAAAAACTTCACTTTATCATAATTTATTAGAATAGATACACCAACGATACCTGTCGTAAAAAAATCATGTACAAAAATCTTTGTACCTTTTTATATAAATGCTTCAATGTCAATGTTACAGTTACATTAATAATATATGAAATTTTTTATTAAAAATAATAATAATATTTGTTATGTAATCAAAATAATTCCATTGGATGTTTAAAAAAAAAGTATTTATAAATTTAATGTAAATAATTGATTTTAAAATTTATGTAGAGTGTAATTTTATTAAGCGTAAATATACGTGATAATAGTGATTTTTTAAGTCACGAATCATAAACAAATTTTGTAGGCTTGTAATTTAACTTTAGAAATAAAATGGGTAGAAGTTACTAAAGTATAAAAAAACATGTATTTTCAGTGTATTTATTAGCAAAGTGCCAAGTAAATACAAACTGTGACTGCGTAATGGTGAGTCACAGTACGAGAAAAGGTATAACTAATGTCGCATAAAGTCTTTTCCCTGGATTCTTTCCACATTTGGAAAGAGAACATCAATAAAAAAACAAAAACAAAAAACAATGATATATATGAAAACAGCTGCCGGACAAGAATTGATATTCCATCATCGTTCAATCTGGAAAAATTAATGTTCCATGATGTTTGAATCTATCATTATAGCCTATGATCAGGGATGAGCATGCAATATGTGAACGATCGTTACTGTATTGTGGGCGTTGAAGGTCAAGATTATTCGTTTATGACAGCATCCGTAAGTAAATCCTTGACGAGTACGGCGTAATTAATTTGAAATTAAGCGCTTGCAAGAAAACAAAATGAGGTGGTTTTATTCATAACGAAGAATAACGGCGAGTCGAGCGCATGTCTGTATTTCATTTCGGTTGTCGAATTAATCGAATAGATTTTCATGTAGTCATAAAAGCCATTAATCGCCATTGATTCTGCATTACTGTATGTATATGTGCTTACGTATAAATACAATGTCTTCTATTTGGGTCGTGGGCTTCGTTTATCGAATTCGAAGAAAACGGAAATCATACCCCGGGTCAAAAGATTTCTTAAGGATAAAGAACGTGTAAAAAATTGTTCAAATCGACATCTTAGCAGTAGCTTTCGCCATTCAACGAAAACTACAATGCGAATGCAGCCTTGACGTACGAGAGAAACGCTGGGTGGCAAATGACCCGACGAAGAACAGCGACGATGGTGAATGACTTCTCGACCCGAGGATCCAGCGATCGGTTAATCCATCGACGCGGATGATTCTAATAAGGCTTCAGAATCTGGAGCTTGTAGCGAAAGCGTCCCCGGCGCCAGCCTCTACTCCAGGAGGTCGCGACGAGCTGAGCGAAGCTACGCTGCCCGGGCAGGAGCAAGGAAGGAGTCCCGCGCTCCCATCGACGTCGGCGGTAGCCGTAGAGGAGGAGGAGTTCGTTGGTCGAGGAGGGGCGCGCGGCCAGAGGCGGTGCAGGCCCATATAAAGGCAGCGCCATGCGCCTCGGCGTCGTCGGATCGATCTGCTCGAGCGGTGGCCCTCCGACTCTCGCTCGGCCGCTGACGTCAGGCTTGGCGAATTCGAGTCCTCCCACGCCGGCCTCGCGGCTTCTCCGGATGTCTGCCACCGCCGCCGCCGCCCTATGACCCTCGGCGCCGTCCTCGGGGGCCGCGGCGTCGCCCTCGCACAGGGGGGGACGTTCCCCGTTGCCCAGCACAGAGATTGTTTACTTTTCCGCCCGTTGCATGTCCTGTTTCTAACTCGGCAATGACGTCGTGCAACGGACTATACCGGCTATTCGAGTGGGCATCGCCACTGTTGGCGCAAGCCTGATAATCATTCCTTCGCTAATGATGTTTCCTTGATATCGGACTTATCTTACTCGATAGATGTGGAACACCTGCTTATGCAATTAATTACACGAGTCTGCAATTGATCCAATATTGTAGAGTATGTCGCCAAGTAATTTCACATTCCACGCTCCTGCATAATAATAGTTAAAACAAGGGATTCTTATTTAATAAGTTATTATTTACGTATGATAAAGTGTTTATAACGATTGTATAGGATTAATATTATGTAGCTTGTATGCCTGAACAGCAATATTTACGGCTACGGACATCTCCGATCCTGTATTGCTTTAAACGCTCTTGGATATTAAGCTTTTGGCATTGTAAATAAAAATGTTATCTAGAAAATGTGTGTAGGCAGTTATCTATACCGGTAGCATTAGTATAAATAAGATATATACCATTAACGTATTTATAAATGAGAATTGAATATATTTTACGATTGATGACAATACAACGTCATTGTATTGAAGTAATATTTATGAATCTTCAATAGACATATATTAAAGTTAATATAAGAAAACGTTTGATATTGATACAATAAATAAATGAGAATGTGCAGTAACTATAAATTATTGCTAAAAATAATTTGTTATATAGTAAACTCGTGAAATTACATTCTCATATTAATCTTCTCGGACAAATTTAATTTACATACCTGTAATCATTGATCAATGCTATTCCTCTCCATTATTCTTTCTCGCTAATTAACAATAATTTTTTTAAATCTACCGCACAAACTGATAAGTTTATTTTAAATTTACAGTTTATAACTACGTATTACGTACTAGTACGTATCGAGGATTCAATATTTTATAAGTTAAAAATTAAAATGAATATTATAATATGTAATAGGATTAAGAGGACTTTCTTTTCTTCTGAGCATTTGCTGCAATAAACAGGGACAAGGGGATCATGCTAACAGAAAAGGCGCGATTTCATATAGTTTGAACTCCAGGTAAAGGCGTTTCGCGACATTGACATACTTAGCGAGAGCTGAAACTTGTGGCTGGTCTCCTTATACCAATGCACTCGCACGTTTCTCGAGATGGACACGAATGACTGAAATGAATAGAACGACGGGATCCTTACTTAATAGTCGAACTTTGAATGGGGGGGGGGAATAAACTTGACGAATTCTTTAAAATTACATTTATGCCATTACAATTGCAGCACTAATATTATTGATTCAAGCAAATATGATTTTTAGCTAAAAGAATTTAAAAATTAAAAAATTGATTTTTTTTATACGTGCTAACGCACATTCTTATGTACTGATTATTTTGTCAGTTGGATTTGCAACTGAATGAGGAGACTTTTGATTATATAAAATGGTTAAATCGGAAAAGTGAAATCGCGTAAATTTTCAAATATAAAAGTTTTATCTTTATTATTTATTGAATGAAAGACGTTGTTAAAGCAAATTGAATATACTCGTTCAAGTACACGAAAAATATTTTTTTACGTAACGCTCGTTCTTGCAGCAAAAAAACGTTCTCTTGATTTTACAAAATACCACCATCGGTGGTGCGAAAAGTAATTAGACATTCCGCTGATCATCCGACGAAGTAGGAAAATTAAGGCGTCGCACCATTACCGGCTCTCGAAGCGCCCGTAGAGCTTTAGAATCCGTGTTAAAACATTGCTGCAAAAAAGAAAACGAAACAAAACGAATCTGCATTCTGAAGTATATGCGAAAAATCTATTATGCATTCGGTTAATTACGGGCAGCTCATTATCTTCTTTTCACCGATCGACATCCGTGACATTGAACGTCGGCGACTTTGGTGGGGACACGGATAACAAACAGTATTGTGATGTGTGCTTTTTAAACAAGCCAGAACTCGGCCGCGTTCACGGAGCGCTTGTGAGGCCCGAAATCGTGCGGGGAATGGCATGTCAGGGCCACGCCAGAAAAAATGTTAGTCGAGAGCTAGGAAGAGCTCGTCTTGGTGACGTGTACTACTCGTCGTGACCACGCCGGGGAAAAATAAACCGATGATTCTACGTTGTGTGTCCGTTCGTTTTAGCGGCGCTCGACGATCCCGCGCTTCACTAGGGATTCCGTTGTCAAAATTTCTCTGCCGGTAACTACATATTAAACGATTTAAATGACTCGGCTGTTATGTCCTTCGGAAGTGGACGACTTTTCATCTTACGCTCGGCCGGCTTTTTATAGCTCGTAGGGGAGTTCAAAATAAATACTTTTCGAGACTTTTCGAGACAGTTTAATCGAGGCGCTACCATTTACTTTTTCAGATGTTTAAGGGCATAATTTAATTTAATATTTTGTGCTGTCGAGTTATCTTTTGTAGAATTGATTCCTGGAGTACTTGAGCATTATTCGAGTAGAAACTTGATATATGTTTATATTTAGTGTTCGTGTAAGCTGTCTAATGTGCACGAGGATTTTATAAAGTTCGCATAGCCGTTTTGAAATTGAGTACTGTTTTAACGTGTAAGAACCACATTGTTCATTCGTTGGAGTACCCGATGTAATAATTATGTATTGATCAATAATTATAATCGATAGTCGGACATTTAAAATAATTAAATTCAAAATAATTGTGTAGATAATTGAAAAACTTATTCTGAAAGGTAAACCATTTTGGTAACCAAACTTTATTTAAAGCGCATTTAAAACTTTTACTTTTTAAACTGATGAGTCAACACGTAAGACAATATATGTTTATTATTTTCTGATAAGTCTTATATTACGAAATAAGTGAAATCGGTAAGATAAACTTCGGACGTATTCCTTGAAAATCCTGCCTTTCTGTACTTATTTAATATTCGTGAGTTCATTATATTCTCTAGCAAGGTAATTTAAAAAAATTATTGGTAAATATTGCGTCGCTCGAATACAAATTTACTTCTTGTTATTTATTAATTTAAGTTAATTACGAAGAGCAGGATTCTTTAAAAAATAAGTTTGCTGTAATTTATGACTTAAAATTTATATATAAAACTATAATATTGCAGTTTTTCTCATTACTTTTTCTTAATCATTTGATAGATTAAAATTTGACGTAGATGTGCAACTGCATATATCATTTTAACTGAATTTTCACAAACAAAATGATGTAATTTATTACGACATATTACAGCTGTCAACTAATACATCACAGAACGTTTAAATGAAATCTGACTATTTTTTAAAAATTTTTTATTATATTCTTGCTTGTGTATTCTTGCTCAAGCGACAAATAAATACATAAAGTATTTTATAATATGATTTCTTTGTATCGGATTTTAAAATTGTAAAATATTGAAAATATCTTTATTAAAAAGAAAATAAATATTAAAAATCATGAAAGTACTCTTATGTAGACTATAAAGTGCTGGTTGATAATAAAATACAAATCATCATGCGTATAATGCATCCATACACATGTGAATATACACTTATTGTATAATATATATTTTCTTTAAAATACACACGCTTATATAATGAACGATTGTAGCAATTTATAATGCCTGTACCTATGTACTAGACCATCATAATATTAAGAAGCAATTATCTATCAATAATTAGTGAATCACTGAGTTTTCTTGGATAGTATAATCGCTCGTAAAGTAAATGAATACACAAATAATGAATAAATAGGATGTAGTAAATTTAGTAAAGAAATTCGAAAAATTATTCAATTTACTCTACGTTAATAGTGAAAACATAAAACTCTCAGCCTGTGAGGAGCTAAGAATAGGGTATCACCTGTGAGAAATAAATATACTTATTTAGAATTGAATGAGCGGAAAGAAAGCAAGGCTTCGATTGTATAAAGAAAGAAGAAGAGGAGGAATTTCATTTCCGCAAACCAATTTTAATAGAATGATTCTTTTAGTGGCACGTCTGCGTCATCGTAAAAATATCTGTTCCTTTTCAGTTGGGAGTTTATGACAAAGCATACGGCAATGATGTGGACGACTCGTCCGTATTTTCGAGCGACATAGAATTGAAGTTAAAACGGGAGATATTCGGACTTAGAACTGTTCGACGCGTGGGCAGCGAGAACACTTGGTTCGTTCTCGCTTATATGTACACATCTCATATGTTTGCTTCGCATCTCATATATTCTGTCCCTTTCCGTTCCTTAATCGTTAAACTGCTATTTTTGATAGGCTGCTTATTTCGGTATTGAAATGCATCATCGTGAAGCGGTGTTTCTTCTTTGGATTACTCAAGCCCTATGATTTAATGATTGCATGTGTTTGTTATAATTATTTCCTACCCATGATGCTATGTAAATTCTTGTAGTATTGGTATAAAATTGATTCTCCTATCCATTAGTAAGAACTTCTTTCCTCTGAAATTTATGTACGCCTTATATAAGGTAACGATAGTTGTTTTAAGGATTAAAAAATGACTCGTGTTTATATATTCTAAAAAAAGTATAATTGACCTATATAGAACACGAACGAATTTGTCGTGCGTAAGTGAATCATTTTAATAGCGTTTCGCATAAAAACTTAACGACTTGCTGTTTAGCTATGAGCTATCAACTTTGATTGACGCTTTATTATCGTCAATTAAAAATATATATGATAAAGATAAGCTGAATAAAGTTGGTTGTGCCAGGAGATAATTAAATTCTTATTATACGGTATTATGCTTTCGAAGCACGAAAGCTTAGAGAACGGCAGCATTTAACTTACGATTTCAAATAGTTTTCCTGATAAAAGACGTTAAAGAACTCTGACAATATTGACAAGGCATGTGATTCAATTAGTTATTCTCCCATACGTTGGAGGAAAGCGACCAAGGATGTAGCGGAGAAAGTTGGATAGAGGAAGCTAGAAATAAAGGTAACGAGCGTCTGTGGTTGTAGGCGTAGAGGAGAGACAGACACGTGGAAGTGGAGGAAGCCAAGCAGGAAGTCGTTCGTAAACGCAAGCGGCTCTAGAAGTTGATGGATTATTATCGAGGCGTAGAGTCTTTAAAGCTCCGAACGAACAAAGAAAATCACGATAATTATCTAATTAATGAGTCTTTCTCGATATTTTTGCAGAACATTTCCAGTGGCAATTTTTCACCTCGATATTGAGCACATTGATGCTTATTACGGGGCTCGTTAAATTGCGAATGTTCACATGAGCGCGGCCTAGGTCATCTTAATAAATATAGTCAACTGTATGCTAATACTTTATTAATTAATTTTAGGGCGGATACTTCTCGCAGAAAGATGTAATCTTCTTTTTCATGTTTATGAATACGCTGCAAATAGTCGAATTGCGTCACCTGCATTAAATAGCATTAATGATACTATTATTTCCTTTCAATGCAATATTATATAAAAAAATAAAATTCTTAACAGCGCGTTCTTATTATGTAAATGGTTGTAAACTTAATGTCTTATTTTAGTACTGTATTGAAAACATTGTTGGCCAATGACAGAAATAAGGCTTACGTTTTATCATGGAGTATGTTTGTTAAAACAATGTTTTTGTTGTTATTAGGCGCTAAGCATAAGAACAGAATATACTATGAATTTTGTTTGGAAATAGCTACAAATTTTCTGCTTATAAATTTTAGAAAATATCTAAATATTGCTTTCGCTTTGAGAAATTTCAATAAAAAAGAGATTAATTTCTTAGTACTAACAGTTTATTAATTAGAAGCTGTACGAATAAAATTTTTATTTTGTACTTAAAATGTTTTTTTACTTTATAAATAAAGAGTTTCTAATTTGTCTATAAATGCTCTTTTATTTACCACATCACAATTTTATACACTTATCCATGAATTTGTTTCCTATTATTTTATAATATCAAAATTCTTTTGACGAGTAGAAACAAATTTAACGAAAAAATTATTGTAGCCGTTATATTCATATCGACAGAAATATTTCTATTAGAAAATAAATTACGTTTACGTGAATTCTAGAATCATCGAAATTAGTCGTTCATTTGTATCGTACTAAAATGTAGTCTCGTGCTGACGCTTTTTACGACCAACCTCCGAATGAGTTACGAAATCGTCACTATACCAGTGACGTAGTTACCGTCATCATGCAGATATGATCTTTTCGCCCATATGGATAATGCGCTACGTTAGTCATCGTCCTAATTTAAATGTTTATTATTCCATAAGGTATCTGTGAATAAGTCAAATCTCTATGGCGAATGAACTTTACTGAGTTCTAAAAGCGTTTATTTCCAGGAAGTATTCGAGTGGCCATCCTCTGACGGCTTATACTGTTCAAAATTGTGTTTTAACTAAGTTCTGATCGATCTGTTAATCGAAGCTACGTGTTAACAATAGATAATTGTTATTGCACACCTTTAAACTTTATCTTTCTTTTTTTTAGATATCACTTCTAATTGTCATTAAGCTTTTCAATCAGACAATAGCTTCTAATGTTTTCTATATTTTTATACTATTTCTAAACGAGATAAGTAGTAATTGTACACAACGCACTTACGAAACTTCAATTAAAATACAAACTTCAATTAAAAAACGTTTTTGGATAATGATTAAAAATTTTGGCTCCACATATCGAACCATTATAATTATTGGCTTGACATTATTGAATTATTTGTTGTATAGAATACTTCTTATTATACTAAATAGTTGACGTTGAAAATTGGATAACATGAATTATTCAAGATATAAATATATACTATTAAATAATGACATCATCTAAATGACAAAGGCTGTAATTAGTATAATTAGTATTCATTCAATAGTTGTAAATTTTTTCTCACCATTTGAATCAAATTTTTAAAGACAAAGATTCTTTAAATTCAAATGCTATTATATTTTCTTCAACAATATTTTAGTGATCTTATTGAATAAACACAAATACGAACATTGAAAACTTAAAAAGAGATTATTAATCATCACATTAAACCTTAATCTGTACATACGAATAGCTTTAAAGCAAGACATTATTATTTTTTTTTTTTACTAATATTTTGTTGATGCTTAGTAAAACAATACTACTTGACTTTTGCTTAAGCCGTTCAAGTAATATAGTAAGTTTTTGTTTTTTTATTTTAGTAATACCAGATGACAAAGATATGATTACAGTAATCCATTAATATGCTTGTATTAAGACTCTAAATCATGAAATTGAGAAGAAAATTTGTCTTGAAATTAGTCTTAAATTTAAGTATAATAAACTGAATTTTAAGTAGTAAAATATACGATAATGTTATCATATAATAAAATTTTTTTACTTTAAATTCTCTCTCAATGTCTCCGATCACAATAATTAAGTAAAAAATCAATTAGTAAGTATTTGAATCAAAAACCAAAACGTGATCTTGAATTAGGTCTCGGCTCAAAATTGTGCGACACGTAGAGCAGCGGCGAGATAATCGTCGAGGTAACGAAGATGATCGACGTCAGATCCAATGCACCTGTCCAGGATGTCGTTTAGCTCACACCTGCATTCAGCTGCTTCCTGCAATGTTCCGACTAGGTTTGTACTTGCAGATTTTTCAGTTGGGCCGTTGATCTGGCCTAACGTGCCAAGCGTTTAATTGTCGAGTCACTCTCGGCCTCAGTATTTGCGGTTAATGATGCGCTGAAATTCGCCATCATTATCATCTTTGGATGGAAATAAATGTGGCCCAGTGACCCGTTGTCTCTGGTCAGCCCCACTTTCTTCTTAATTTGATGCAAAAAATTGAAGACTGTCCTCATTACGTTAAAATGTTTCTTTGGGACACATTCATTTGGCTCGGCGTTACTTTTGACGTTAGGGACTACTTTTCAAGTACAGGCAATAATTGGCCTTTCTGCACAACCAGTTAATTGGTATCGTACCTTTTATCCGATTGAATAAGGTTTAAATTTAGAGTGAAAATGATTTGATGTATCAAACGATCAATAAAATTACATGATTATGGGAAAATGCATGTATCACGCGCAATACGAATTGTACCGAATTGCAATGCATCAAATGATTTTTTAAGGTGTCTTACATTTATTGTGGGTTGAAGCTTTATTTCAATTGTATCTAATAATAAATGATATCGACTAAGCATAACATTGTAGCGAATAATTAATAAAGATTTATCTAATTGCTATATTTTTACTTTTCTTGTCAATATATTTTATTAAGTAATATTATTAAATAAACTAATATCATGAAATTGAATTTTATATGATCTGTATAAGTGCTTAGTTATGTTTGACGGTAGTGTAATTTCAAATTTAGTAAAATTAATTTTAATTGCATATTAAATTTATTGGTATAGCATTCCTTTTTTAAACTGTGACGAGAAGTTGACGATTAATTTAACAAATAATGAAAACTGGAATGATTTTTGAATTTATTCCAACTTTTATATATTTGTAATAATACCTATGCACTATAAGAAGATTTTTACGAACTACTATAATGATGTGAACAAATGTAAACGAGTTATTATAGAAAAAATAGATAAAGGAATAGGACTTGAATATAATTGTCAAACTATTGTTTATAATTTAAACATAATTCAATATTCTTAGATCATCGATATTAGTAGTTATCTAAATATAAAATTGTAAGTATAAGGTGTTTTAATGAATGCATAAATGTTTAATTGAAATATCATAGTTCGTAATTTTTTCAAAGCTATACATATTTAACGTGAAAAATATGCAAGTGTTTTATATTAACGTCATATTTTGAAATTATTGTTCACCAATTGCATATAAATATATAGTTATGCGTCAAATAAAACTGCTGTTTCACCTTAAAAAGACAATCGATGCCACATTAATTTATTATAATGAGATCTTATTCCGTAAAAATCGGTCATGATAAATTCTAGTTTCTCGCTAAATCGTGTTATGATATGTTGATATTTTCAATATTGTTTCAACTGCAATCGTAAGAATAAAGCATATGTTGCCAAAAATTCATGAAAATTTGTGCACAATCATATTCTTAATAAAATATGACATTGAAGAAATTGCTCTGTAAAGTTTTTGAAGAGGTTCAGTTTAGGTCGCTCCAAATATTTCAGATGCTGAATCGTAAGAATGATCTTGAAGAATATTTGTAAATAAACGCCGACAAAAGACATGTTTATGAAGAAGGGCCGAAATGCTTAAGGATTTCAGTTTGGTGAGGGCGTTTCGAGTGCTATAATGACGAAGGAGAAGAAGATGAAGTATAAATGCATGCTCGATGTAAATTCCATGGAGATGAGCAGCCGAGGTTCGGCGGCCCGTTTGCAGTCGAATATGGAGAAGCGTGGGCGAGCCGTTGCATCGGGAAGGATCTAATTTCGTCAATCGTGAGACGTATGTATATATGTATATTGTATATATACATATATACGTGTGTGTGTATCTATACATATATATATATATGTGCATATAAAGATAGATAGATAGAAAAGATAGATAGATAGAGAAAGAGAGAGAGAGCCAGAGAGAGAGAGAGAGAGAGAGAGAGAGAGAGAGAGAGAGAGAGAGTTAAATTATTATCAACAAGGGCAAATGGTAAGAAGGAGAGTCGAGCCGCCCTCGCACCTTCGATTCAGCAACGGAAATCAATGGGCCGCAGTGCACCATAAGACAGTCGCGGGCACAAAACAGACCTGCTGGAGACGGATGGAGGAGAGGTCAGTCAATCGACATGGGCAAAGAGAAAGAGAGAGAAAGAGAGAGAGAGAGAGAGAGAGAGAGAGAGAGAGAGAGAGAGCGGTGATTAAGGTGGCTGTGTCCGTACACCCGCGAGCGAGGACACACGAACACACAGGTACAGGTGGAGCGAAAAAGAGGCGCATTCGTGCGGCGGCGGAGGCTTCGTGAAGGTTCGAGCATGATTCGGGCGATTCGGCGACGGGTGCCGAGGTGAGCCGAGCCTCAGCCCACCGTTGCCCGGGGTACCAACGACTTCTCTCTCTTTCTCTCGACTCACCGTCGACGTCCCGGCCCCTCGACGTTTATATAAGGGACGTCAGCGCGCCCGGTCGCGCTCATTCTCCCACGAGTCCTCGATAACGGCCTACGCGGACTGTCTACCGGTCTAGACGACACTTGCGCACAGGGATATTAAGAGACAGAGAGATAGAGAGAGAGAGAGAGAGAGCAAGATACAGAAACAGAGTGAGTGAGCGAGAAAATTAGATAGGGCGACGCATCGACCGCATCCACGTTATCGATCTATTATTATCGGGGCGCGTTATCCACCCCACCTCAGCACCCCAACGCGCACGAGTCAGACGTACGCGACATACGTCCCGGCCCCTCCACGTCGGCTAGACCGAGAGCGAGGGAAGTCGTCACGGCCACGGACGGATCTCTCCGAGAAAAACACAGCGGCCCCACGGCAATCGATACATCGAGCTGCGGCTAAGAGGTTGACTTTGAGGGAGTACCGGCCCCCGCGCGCGTGAAAGAGAGTGCAGGAGAGAGAAAGAGAGAGAGAGAGAGAGAGAGGGAGGGAGAATACTATAAAAGGGGACACACTAGCGCGAGACGTTTATTCCTTTGGTGCGCTCCGTCGGAGTTAGAGAGTACAAGTGCGCGGTCAGGATCAACTTATCGCACGCAGACGCCCACGTTCGCAGCTAGGGAAATTATAGGAAGCAATAAATAAGTAAATATACATATCCACACGCGCACACAAACGCACACACGAACGCACACCCACATCGACACCCCCACATGCCTAGGGGCAGACGCGTAGGTATAGGCGCTTGCAGTTCTACATATGTGCATAGGCTTGTATGGGTGAACGAGTACACGTAATACGCGCAGGCGGCCAGGAACTGTGAACTACCGACATCCTACGATCGCGTAGCCCTCCGTCACCCCTCGATCGCATCTTACGACTAGATTCACGAGTACGCCACGGTACCCACGCCCACGACATAGAGCGACACTTATACACGTGTGTGTGTGTGTGTGTGCGTGCGTGTGTTTGAGCGTGTGCGTTTGGGGAGGTGTGTGCATGCGTGCGTGCGTGTGAGTGTGTTGCATGCGTGCGCGTGTACGTGTGCGCGCGTGCGTGTGTATTACATATTTGCCGATTGATTTATATAAATTTTGAAACGTGAATTTTGGGGAGGAACAGAAGGAAGCAACAATGGCGGACAGCGGTATCAAGCGCAACATTCCCATTAAGCTTGGCGACTTCAGCGTCATCGACACCGAATTTTCCAACATCCGCGAGCGATTCGACGCCGAGATGAAGAAGATGGAGGAGGAGATGTCGCGCTTCCGCAGCGAGCTCATGAACCGTGAGAGTAACTTCTTCAAGAGCACCACCAGGTACGCATCCACTTTGCACTCTATCTTTTGAGCCTGTCCAGTCGACACTTTTACGTCCTTCTCCTCTTCTTCCTCCTCCGCCGCCTTCTCTCCTTTTCATTCAGCCTTTTAGCCAACAGTCGTACTTTTCAAGGTAAAGACTCTTCTCAATTACGCCTCGCGTCAAGAAACATTATGTTATGGTGGATCTCTCTTTCTAATATCGTATCTTCCTAACCTTCACCTCAATAATATCAATTTCTTCTCCTTCTTTCTTTTTTTTTCTTCCTCATACGGATTCTTTCGTCATCTAATTTTTTATTAAGGCTTGGCCTAATTATGCAGAATATAATTAACAAAGTAAAATGGCCATTACAAGCGCACGCTTACGCTATTATCGGCCCGGCGTTTACTTTCTTTTTAAATAACAAAACTTGTACAATGTTTATTTTAAAACCGACGAAACCCTCCCCTCCTATGGTAAACATGAAATCTTATCTTAAGTATAGCGTGGATGAGATTCTACTCGTTGCTAGCAAAAAAACTTGGTTAAGGATTGTAAATCTCTTTAAATATATCAGAACAAAAAGGTATATTGCAAAGATTAGGTCTCGCCAAGAGAAGGCGTTTGAATTGCAAAACAGTGTGGGGGAGATAATTGAATTCGCAAAATGCACGTACGGTATATTGAGCTATAGTCAAAGTTTTTTAATTTATTGTTCAAATAATAGCTAATAAATTCTAAGAGGATTTAAATTTTAGTAACAGTTTATTGAATTTAATTATAATTTATGTTTTCAACTATTACATTAAATAACTTCAGTTGTATAGAGTATTTTTTTTAACTCATTTGTTTCTTCGTTTATTACATTTTTTCCACTTTTCAAAAAAACCTTCAAAATATGTGTTAGAAGTGATGAATATTAAAAAAAAGCTTACACCATTTTGTTTCATTTGTACGAAAGAGAATTATTTAATTCATCAAATTTATGAAAATACAGCTAACCATTTATAAAAATCAGATAAAAATATTATACCATTTTCTCGGTACTTCTCTTGTGATGACATTATAACTTTTCCATGCTCCAAGTGAAATAAGAGTAAACGGCGATCATTCACAATTAAAAATTAGAACTATTAAAAAATAATTTCAATTTATTATACATAGATACTAAGTGTCTGATACAAAGGTGATTTTTATAATAAGCTTTTTCTGTGCCCTGCTATATTTTAAAGCATGTAATTATGAAGAAATATGTATAAAAATTAGTTCTATCGTATGTCATGCCATTATCTAAAGGGATTCACTGTTGTGAGAGAAAACAAAAATTAAAATTTCGTACTCTGTAGTAAGATTCGCAAGATACGAAGTACTGAAAAATGCATAACAAAAAGAGCAACAAGAGCGAGAAATCTGAGCAAAGTCGTGCACGTGAATAAGCACCTGCTCACGAGTAAATGCTCGTAACTGCAAATTCATCTGGGCAATGTATACGGCAATAAGTTCAACTTACGACAATCGCTCCTATCAGTTTTCCGTAATGGCGCTTTTACATTCTTCTCTAAGTCTCTTTTTGTCGTTGCATAAACATAAATCGGACGATGAAAAAGGACGTGTTCTAGTCTATCCCGCTGATCGGCATGTCACTTCAATATATATTTCTATTCTTCTGGTGACTTTGAGCTTCGAAAGAGAAAGATAGGCATGATTTTTAACGTACAGCACGTAGCATTTCTTATCTGTGATTACACAATTTTCATTTTGTATACGTAGCATTTCATCGTATACGGTGATCAATCGAATTAGTCGCAGGATTTGACATATAGAAGTCAGTATTACTAATGCCTCATATGTTACGAAAGTATTATGAAATTAATAACTGTAATACTTAGTAATGTGTTAACAATTGAATAATGCAGAAGAGACTTTACGATTGTTTTCGAAGCAGTTCCGTCATTGTAGTCTGTCCTAATTAATCTTATGATTGATCAATATGTTGTTATAATTAATTCTTTTTTTAATATGATAATATAATTATAACGAAAGAGAATAATACTGTATGTTTAATTTTTTTAAATGTTACTTAATATGGTAATTATTATGTTTACACTATGCTTAGAAAATATCGAAATTACAAAATACAGTATTATGCAAAATTGCAGATTATCATCTTGTTCCCATTATCTGATTATTTATTCTGATATGTTTTATTAAATATATTATTAAAGTTCGTAAGTAGATATAAATTGTACACTGAAAAGTGTGGCTTAAATTTTTAGTAAGCTAGAATAAGGTTTTGTAAGATTGCTTAAGATTTTTTTTTCAACTTCATTAATTCCTGATGTAAGGCGACTGTTTAAATATGTTTTTTATACTCGGTAAATTTAAAATAATTTGCTTATCTTTTTTGATAACACTTTGGTAAAATTTGAAGGAATTTTTAACGCTTACAATAGATATAGTTAAGCAGATAATAAATTTCATGCTAATATCCTTTTTTCGTACATTGGTCCCCAAAAAAGGTCAGTTCAATTGTATCGTAAGTTTATTGATTTTTGGGTATTACAATTTTTATGTAATGAATCTTTTGTACAGTTTTGTGATAAGATAAGAGACAATAATATCAGATAATGTAATATTTTGCAAAGTCTTTATGTAAATTAAAACTAAGTAGATTATACCAGATAAGTTGAATAATTAGGAATTTAAATAAGTCAGAAATCGTTAGATTTAAATACCGCGTTCTAGTTTTTACATTAAACACAATTGAATGGGATTGTAATAATTTTTTCCTCTTATTTATTAGCTATAAATTTGGATTGTTTTTTAAAATAAATCTTTAATTTTTTGTTCATACAAACAAGTTAAAAATCATTATTAAAAATGAAAATAGAGTGATTAATTATACACGTAGCAAACAGCTTAGATTAGATGCTTTGCAATCTTACGACTTCTTACGACTATTCGTAAGCAAAGTGTCTTCAATATTCTCAACCAGCATTTTGCTTTATAGCTGATGCGTTAAAGACATACGTTGTATGTTTTAATTTTATCGTTAAGCCGGAATCGCCGGACGAGATAGGAAAAATCGCAGACATTGAATAGAAAGTACCAAGAGAAGCAAGTCGTGGCGCCGTTTCCGCAAGGCTGGCGTCAAAAGTCCACGCGCAAAGAGAAACAAGCCGACAAATTAAACGTCCCAAAAGCCGAGGAAGCATCTTCCAGTGCGTCTCGGCGAGGTTGTCGGTGAGGAGGTGCAGAGCATAATGTGCTAAAGGAGCAGGAGTAACTACTCGAGCGAACGTCGTCGCGTCCCCCTGCGATGGAAAGACCGCGAGCGGCGGGGCCGAGTGAGTCACTGGGCCTTCTCGCCAGAAGGAATGGTGCGTCGACGCAGGGGCGGACCCTTGGGGACCTTGGGAGTCAAGCCCCCGGGCGCCGGAAGATTGAATTGCTGATGGCGGTGGGCTCAGGGACGCGTGTGCTCGAGCCACGACGACACGCCTCGGTTGCTTTACCTAGACAATGGCAAGGTCCGAGTCAGTCTCCGGGACGGGAGTCCCCTTTTCTGCGGACTCTCCCTCTGCGACCCGCTTGGCCCTATCAAGGATACGCGCTTCCTGTGGGGGAGGCATCGTTTACGAGAATTCGATGCCGCTGCTCTTCGATTATCGGCAGGCGACGCACGACTGATAGGCCACTGACTTGCGTTGGCGTTCCTGGTATTTATCCTTCGATTAAGGCACGTGCTTCTGTGGTCACGGTCTCTCGAAATAATGCGCTTCGATAGCCGAACTCTTGCTATGTGAATCGCTGTCCCGTAGAGGCACGATTCGGCCAAAGATTCTCATGAAAAATGCGTCAAGTACTGCGAAATGTTTGAGCCCGTGATATCGATCAGCATTGGACGAATCCTCTTGCATTATTTATTCGGCGACGACTCATCAATATTCCAGCACTCGTTACAATACGTTTACATGGAGCTCGACTCTGGACGTGTTTTATTATATCTAATAATCACAGTGGTTATAATTTATTGTGCTAAATACATCAATGATACGGAAGCTTGACTCTATAGTTATACTTATACTTTATAATAATACTTTTATAGTTGTGAATTAGATCATGCTTATTTTTAATTGGTCCTTTTCACTCTATACATCAAATAAATGCCAATTCCGGTAGTATGTGATAGAATAAAGGATTTGCTCTTGCCCTTCTAACCTTGAAATATTTATTGGAACTCCTGGGCTCACTCTAGCCGTAAAATTGTGCCAAATTGCCCAATTTTTTATAGAATTGAGTTCAGAAAGTTTTATCGACGAGTCCGTAAATTTCAACGGCAGGTCTTCTATATAATTATACAATAATATGCAACCTCTACGTTCTATTAGATTTGTGTTACTTACTTTTCAAGATTGTTACTAAAAGTCAAGTCGGGAGAACATATACTTATTAATCGTCCTAAAACAAAATGCCAGAAATTGACGATTTAACTTCATCATTAAATTTATTGCGAGATTCTTTCGTAAAATCTTTCATTGTTATTATACAATATCTAAAAATGAAAAATTATTTTAATCGTCTTCAAGTAATTTGAACCGGCATCATTTGTAGTAATTCTGATTGTAATTTTTAAAGAGGACCTCAGCTCAAAGGATGCGATATATTGTTACGGTGTGTAATCGTTTATAAGAATTGGGAGCCTTTCGTTCAGACAACCGAATTATTATTACCGACAACCAGCTGTGTTTGACTCTAACGGTAAGTCGCTGAAAACCACCCGATAAAAAATCGAAACAGTTCTCCGGACACAGAAATCTCGTTGTTCCACGTGCAGCCGTTAAACGAGAAACGGTCGCATTGTCAACAATCTTGTCGTTGATTGAAGAGGCGCGCTTCGACTTTGGATGATACGCATAGTTTAAAACAAGCACAAGGTAGTAATGCAAAACGAAGTGCATACTTTTCCCCTCCTTCACTTCGACATCATTGTACCGCGCATATGTGAGCGCGTACATATTTCAGTTTTGCGCAGTTATTTTTCAAACATCGAAGTGGTGCGGTGATTTTGTATCGACTTCTCTTGTCATTTCACCAATCATTGCTATTGGCTCGAGATTATCATGGACGAGGAGCTTTATCCACCGCGACATAAGACTGTTATTAAGTATCGGTAGGTTGTAACGATTCCGCCTACAATTAAGGCATTCCAAGCCTTGTGGGTCTCATTAATTATCGTCGGACAGAAATTATTAAATGATGAGAATTTACATACGTGTTGCTTACGTCATATTGTAATTGTTCCGACATCAAATACTTTGACGTTATACGCTCCTCGGATCGAATATAATTGCAGACGAATGGAAGATTCCGTTCGGTCATAAATTTCTGTAAAAATATTCGAGAACCAACAACATAACAAAATATATTTGATTTAACTATCTTTTTATTCTTTTTTTTTCTAAATTTTTTCTTTCATAATTTCCTATTTTATAATTCACAATCTTTAGATCCAGTGAATTTTTTTAAATGTTGATACCAAAGTGGTCAAGCAAAAAGATACGATAAAAACGTTTTAGAATACTTACAACATTATGATGTCATAATTGTAACTGATGTTTCTTAATTGTTGTTTTCAATGATGCACTCATATTTCATTCAATCAGTTTTCTTAATCTCCATCGCAATCTAATCGTCGTATACTTAAATTCATATTTGCTTGCAAACACGGTATCATTTATTACACATAATATATAAATCACATCTCTTAAATGCTGTTTATGAATTAAAATTAAGTAAATCAAAAAAAGTCTCTTGACATCCGACAGCCATACGTGATCGATTAATTGCCGTTAAACAGCGACCATCAGATTTATCATTTTAACTACATAATCCTGCTAACAGAATTGTGCCCGCTAAAGCGTGTAATTATAGCAGAACGACTCCATATGTATGTAAATATACGCCGTTGATTATAGCATATTATACGACATCGACAGATAAAGATTAATACTTCAATTAAATGCTTTATCAATTGACGACCGAGTATTGAAATCCATAATTAGTAAGGCTGATATTAAAGTTCCGACTTCATTCTTATTAACGTGTAGTTTATTTTTATAATCCATGCACCATTTGCGTAGGTGGGCATGATAGTGTTCTCTGTGCTTCGTGATTCTTAATAGCAGCAAAGTAAACCATTACTCATCTCCGTATATAACTGCTAAAATGTTATGTTACGTCATTTCCATCGAATTGAATGTCTGATGAAAAGTGTTAAGATCGCAAAAGTACTTCCGAAGCTTAGTCTGTAAATTTGTTATTATAGGTCGGGGTTAAGTTCAGCTGGTGTAAATTTCATTATTCGTATGGACGAAGCGAGTGCTTGAGCTTAAAAGGTACAACTGACCATATCGCGTGCTAGAAATGATATAACAAAATTAGTTTTCCACGTATGAGTTGACCTTCATCAGATTTTTAACAGCTATTTCTTTTACATGGAATTAAATTAGAGAAATTAAAAACCTCAAATTAAATTTAAGGTACGCATTAATTATCCGACGTTGTCTTTAAATAATTTTAAATATCATCGATGTACAACGATGTAAATAATTTGACTTTAATAGAAGTCTACATCTTGCATATAATTTTTGTAAAATATATATTCAGTTTGTAATTTTATTTATAGTATATATTTAAAGATAATGTTTTAATAATTAAATTTTAGATAAGTTAATATATAGTAATGTCTCGTAATAATTTATTTTCATGTTGTACAAGTTTAAATATTATCAAAATTCTTTGATATGTACTAATGTCTGTAATTGAATGTTAAACAAATAAGAAATTACTATTCACTAAATAAATATACAATCGCCGACTACATAATTCAATTTCCAGTAAAAAAATTTCCAAGCGACACTTCGAACATGTAAATTCGAAAAAAACAGACATTACTTCTATGAATATTAAATAAGGTATTGCGAATAAACTAAATTAAATTTACGAATTTAATTCTAGCATATGCAATCATTGTTTTTTATCTGATCATTTGAGGTAAAATCATGCATACAGCAATTTAAACCTTCAAAACTTCTAAAAATGCTTGAGAGTTCACCGGTGACTGTTACTTGCTTTCTCGATTTCCTTCGCAAAATTTTTATTTTTTAGTGTATTCTCAAGTCATGCATATGAATATCATTGTTAACGTCTAGGAACGAGGACATGGTTAATATTTTGTCGAGTGTCGTACACACATTTATAATACTGTCCTTTTCAGAGTTTTAAAATCGAGAGTTCTAATAATAATTTCCGATCAGTACTTACACATGTACACCTTTGATCTTTCCATTGTAAAATTTTTGTATGTAATATTTTAATAAAAAAATCCATATTAAACTTTTGATGTCTTGATATTAATATTTTATCTTAATAAATTATTAATATTTTAATATATAACTTTGATAAACTGAATGTGACATACATATGTATTATTAATTAAAAGTATGTCAACACTCTAATCAATTTATAAGGAAAAAAAAAATTAAGTGAATGATTAATATCGAGCTAAACTCAAAATAAAAAACTTTTTTAATTATGTATAATTTTACACTTTTGCTTTTTTAACTTTGATGAAATGTTATGTGATAATTGAAATAAAATAATTTTTTAAATTATCAATCAATGTAACAGATCGATAAACATACTGTATTTTAAATATATTTTTTTTTTGGATTGTAAAAAAATTTAAAAGCTATTTTATGTAATATATGAGTGAAGTTCTTTATAAGCATGGATCAATATTTACGTGTTGCAAAACAAATCTACTGTTCTCGTGCTCGAAATTTTTTCAGGAGGCTCTTTCAATATTTTTGTCATTTAGTATGTTATTGAATCATATGAAAAGTAGCTTTGGGTTGATGACCTCTGTAAAGATGAAACTTATGCAGACTTCCGGTTCTGCATTTGTAGTATGCAACCGAGAAGCGCCTCAACTTGAACTTTATTTTCAGCTTCTCTATTCTTAGTCATAGACGAGATGTGCATTTTACTATTTTCTTTGGACAATACGATTTAAAATGCTATTTTCGCATGTCGAAGGATAAATACGAGTTGTGTCATACAAAATTGTCAACATATTTTGATTTTGTTAAACATTATTACTACATTGTACACACCAAATTGTTGACACATTATTTAATGTAGAAACAGGATGATCGATTCAAATGTTAAATATCAAACGGAATGTAATAATAATAATTCTACTCTTCAGAATGATTATATTAATTTATTTACATGATACGGAGAGAATTTAGAAGAAAAAAGGTATAATAGAGACAATTACTACATTTACTGTCGGTATGCATTATAGGTATACTATATTTTAAATTTCACGTAATATAATATTTCTACAGATGTGCAATATTATATACTTTGAGCTTCAATCTTGCTTTATTTTTTTTAACACTAATAGGATATTTAATTTTTATTTTCTGTTCATTTAAAATATTTTTGTTGTCTAGAATAGTATATTGCCTATAAACATTTTATAAGTATCTTAATTATATATATAAAGTTTTTTTTTGATTTTTAATATTATTTATAGTGTATAGGCTTAAAAATTTTCGATAATAAGCAAAGTAAATATTAAAAAAATATGTTTATCCGGGTAAAAGTAAAAGTAGCTCCATGAACAATTAATTTTTTTTTAAATTGATGTACCATTCTGTATCCTTATATTATTCTAATTATAATTATTTATTTGATAGTTTTTAACGGATATGCTTCTTACAATCGCAATCTTCATAGATAATTGTAAATGACGATCCAATTCATTATTAAACCACCTATTACCATTATTATTAAAATATACGTAATAAGTGAACGCCTTTTCCGAAATATAATGACTGATACTTGCAGCTTAAAACATTGATGAATGAGTCGATTCGTAAGAATGATGATAAATCTTTGAAGTAACGGAATATCTGAGTGATTTAATACGTGTAATAATATAAGTCTTTCTATAATGTAATAATATAATATTTGGTTGGCATGAGATGTTTCCCTTTTTATACTAATTAATACTGATTAATCGCATTATCAACGACAATTAACGCTCGGCACGTTTGGGATGATTGCTGGATAAAACGCACTAACCGTCCGCGCGCAATGTAAAGCCGGCATCACACGAGCAGCAGCGAGCACCGGACATCCACCACCTCCAAGACAGAGGGTTGGGACAGTAAGCCAGAGGCATCAGGGATACCCCCGATGAGATCCGCCTTCGACAGCTTTAAAAGGTGACACTGAGTAGTCGAGAAAGCAAATGAGCAAGAATGAGAGTGAGAGCATTTGTGCGTGCGTGCCTGTGTGCGTGTGTGCCAGGCGTGTGTGTGTTTGTTTAATCGCTTGCCTGTGGTCGTATGTGTACTAGGGAGAGCGAGAGCGAGGGATGCATACAAGAATTAAATGAGGAACCGGCGAGAGCGTCCGACGACTCGAGAGTTACTTTCAGCTTTGCCACACTCGCACGCATTACACGCCACACGCATGCACGCACCTTCCCCTGCCTATGCATTTTATGTTGTATCCCTCGCATTATCGAAGCAGAAGAATCTTACTTTTTCCCTTTCCCTGTTGTTATGCTTATGCTTTTTATGGATATCGTGGATAAGACTTCGTTTATTTTGTTTTCATCGTAAGTGTCCACGGTTGATCAACTTGTAAATACTTCACTGTTAATGTTTTTTTTTTGCACAACCATGATCACCAATTTTATGTTGCTTCCATTTTTTGTCAATGAATCACCACTTATGTTGCTTGGTTTAAATGTATATTTATGTTATAGTTATCATTGATCATTTTCGTATTCAGCTTGTGATTCATACGACGTTGAGCGTTTAAATGTTTGTAAATATTTCATATTTTTTTTCGAAAATCTGCAAGCAATTAATATTGCAGTATGAAAGCTTATTATTTACTTAATTTTTACGTCTTGTGCTCTTACATATGAGCCTAAAGTACTTTTTAATGAAAAATATCTTAGCGTACGTTAGTTTTGGCATACTTAATAAATGCATTATGTCCATTTAGATGTAATTTATACTCAAAGATTAGTATTTCTTGTAACTTGTATCGAATTAGCATAAAATTTGAATAATATCTTGCACAGCCGTTAAGTCAAATTGATTACATTATAATAAAGTCTTAGCTGTGTATCCGATCAAATTTATTTACCATTTGTAATAGAATTTTGTACGTAAATTAAGAATGCATAATGTTCATCACCAGTCGAACGAATCATGATTTATGCACTCCAAGTAAAAGCACTAAGAAGTATCACTATTTCTAATTTCTACAACGAAGTAAAAATATCGAGAAGTTTTTGCTAAATGCACGACATTGCAAGGGAGGGCTCGCACCGATTGTCATAAACGTCACAGGATTACAATTACGTAGAAATAGATAAGAAAAATGGCAGAGAAAAAGTGCACGATGAATATAACAAAAGCGCACGCGGCATTCGCAAGGCAAATCCATGTATGTGACTTATCAGCTGCGGACATTAGATTGCCATGCGATCGAGCTCGCCAAGGCCGCAATTATTGAGCACGTATCCCAAGAAGTCCGGTGGGCTAATGTGTCTGGCTAACGTTACGACCTATTTGTTTTGCCATTCCAGCACGACGACGCAGCAATCCAGCCAGAACAGCTCCCTGAGTCCCCATCACGACTCCAACACTTGGCTCGACGGCCTCAACAGTCCCCTCATCCAGGACGAGGGCGACAACAAAAAGCTCAAGCTCCGATTCGACGTCTCGCAGTACACGCCGGAGGAGATCGTCGTTAAGACCGTCGACAACAAGCTTCTGGTGAGTGACGTCAGTCTGTGCTTTTCGGAACGAGATTCGCGAAGCGAGCTCCCGGGGTGGAAAATTCCCTCCGGAGAGCTCACGAATAGGGAGCGATTTTTATCGAGCGTCTCTCGAAACCGATCGAGAGGAGCCTTAATTGACATTGCCATACAATTAGGCTTTTTCATTCGATCGGCTTGGCCATTTCAATAATGCGATTTTTGTACGAAAATAAATAATAGAAATTTTCACCTACTGCTTTCTTCTTTAAATACAAATTCGTAACCATTCAATAACTTCTATTTTCTAACGAATTCATAACCTGCAAATGAAATATCGGAGACACGTTATTAAAGTCTTGCGACATTTATATTACGGTTCGTTAAATTGAAGCCACAAATCAAATTTTTGAAATTTGTCAATTACATTAATCAAGAAATCTCTTGATGTGTGCAATTTATTAATTCGTCAAATATGAGGTATTCGGGGCAACACCCGCCAAAAGTACAGGTTTTGGCTTAGTCTTCATATTTTGAAACACGCATTTATTCGTATTTTTTGTTAAAGGGAGACTAATTTGTCTGAATTCTGTGTAAAAGTATCTATTGCTCAGATAATATACGTATTATATAATCCCTTATACTACGCTTTGAGTGTATTGGATAGTCAGAATAGTAAATTATTTTGCACGTGAACACGGTTATATTATTTAAATCATGTAAAATTGAGGCTGGTAATTTCGGTATTTATAACGATGCGTTTCACTTTTTAGAATATTTTATATTGATTGAACCGCATGAACTTCTTTTATTTTAATTAATTTAATATTTTCTTTTTCTTTTGTGTCACTATAATGTCAAGCATAAATAGATTTTTATTCTTATGCAAATTTTGCAATTAACGATATAAATATGATGTGACTTTTCGATTTAGAACTAATCTAAATCAACCACCCACAATATTTTATTCTTAAAAATAAATAAATAAAGTCTTATATATGTAATATACATGTTACGATTTTGTCGACAAAGTAATACTTTTACTACTTAAATTTTTCGATTTAATGAGATAGCTCGTAAAATATTATCCATAGTTATATTGTTCAATACTTTAATGCCTTATGTTTTAATGAGACCATAAGTGTCAAACATCTTTGACATTGTAAAGTGTTTTGCGAGTATTTTTTGGCAGGTATTTTATATATTTTTATAGTTCGATTACTTTTTAGGTGTAGTTTCAGCAATAATATAAAAAATCGTTAATAAATTATTCGTAAATGGAAGGAGCCTTATCGAATAAATTATAAATTTGTTATTTTAATACCAATTTACGACTATTTGTAGGATTTCTAGAATATTAGATTATTATAATTATTATTAATTATCATTATTAATTAAAGCAATTTAAAAAAAGTATCTAATGGATCTAACTTTAAGAATGTTTTTCATAATACACACATATTATTAAATTGCATTGATATACGTATGATTTTTAATAAATTCTGCAGTTACCTAAAATGTCAGATCAACATTCCATGATTCGAGAAACCACGAGAATTTCGTCTTTCTCCACGTACTCGGGACTACTTAGCTGCTTAAAATAACCGCTCTAAAAATAAATAACGACCGCCTTCAAGATGACGCTTCTGAATAATATCGGTATTGTAGAGATGAGAGGAAAATTCGTTGCATTTAAGACAAAAAAAGAGTCAGAATTATGTATTAATGGGGTAATAATTTATGCTGTTTAAGCGATGAAAAGAAAGTAGATTGCCATTGTTTGGCTCTAACGAGATGATTCGCTCAAAATGTAAGATGTTATTACGATAGTATAGTGTTTTTAATTAAAGTTAATAATGGAAGGTAAGGACTATACAAATGAATAGAGGCGAATTTATTAGTAAAATAAAAAAAATAATAAAATAGATTTGTATTAAAACGGGCTTAATTATCGCTAAAATCTTTACAGTAGTTTAAATACTTAAGAGAATTTCAAGCATATGAATAAATACGAATTCCCAGTTTATGTTTGTCCATACAAAAAACTGTTTAAAATAGTTCATTTTTGAAACTGTAAATCTTTTTTCACGTAAGGAAACATATTTTTCGAAAAAAAATCGTGAAAAATAAATACGCATTCTTTGAATGTAATAAATACTGTCAATTCACACTTGTCGAGAAAGAAAAAAATATCTAAACGATTGATTCGTGCGTCAATGAAAACCATTGCATGTAGATGCAACACCGTGGAAAGTCAGGCAGAGCAGTTGGTAGAGCATTAAGTGTATTTCGGTTAGTCCGTCGTCTGAAATGCAAGAAGGAAAAGGGTCGTTGTACCCCATGTAAATGAGCCCCGCCTCAATTACTCCTTCACACCGAATAAAGAAAGATTAGCATCTCCTTTTTTCTCATGTTTCGAGCTTCTGCCTGAATAAATCTCACGCCTCGCTAAATTTTATACTTTCCTCACTCTGTAATTCTATCCTTTTGATCTGTCCCGTTTTCACTTCTTCCATTCTGTTTCTTCGTTCAATGGGATCGTCGGTTGATTTTAATGAATACTAGTGAAAGTGAGAACAAATGCTTCGCCTCCAAAGAGGAAAGCCTAGCTTGCGCTAGGCATTTGTCTCGGTATAAGTTGAAACGAAATTTGAGTTTCGCTCACTTTGTAAAATCCGGGTGAATTGCTTGTGTCAAAGGACAATTTTGATAGCCATGAAAAAGCCATCGATAAGCGGGTATAGAAACCTGTCAGTATTTAAATGGCTGGATAATTAGAAGGTTCGATAAAAATTGATATGAATCGGCGAGCGGAGATCAGGGTGAGATTTTTTAAGGAGCGAGTGGAGAAAGGAGCGCAACCCGAAAAACAGTCGGGATGGTTGATCGTCGGCTTTACAGTGACTGGCCTTCGCCGGCCAAGCTCGATTTTCCCGGAAAGGTGCAATTTGGTCAAGGTTCGCTGGCCCACTAGCGATTCGGTCCTTTAAAGGGCCCGACCGAGGACGCGGCCCACTCGGGTCCCGAGCCAAAACGAAGGAGTTGCGAGCGCTCATGGGAAACGGGTGCGCACTTATCCGATTGCGTCATCATCCGAGTCCGGGCTTACCGATTCTCTCCTAACCAGTCGACTGGACGACGGCTTTATTTCATCATTAGCCGATCGTTCGTTTATGGAATCGATCGATTCCTTAGGTTGACGCGTTATCTCGCCCGCGTTAACTGCTGTTCGTGAATTATAATTGAACGCTCTTTAAGGTATGCGCAATTTATACGGTTTTAATTCTGCTGATTTCCTTCGTACAATCTCGATGCGCAAGATTACTCTCTTAAGTTTACTTTAACGTTATGGGGCAAACGACTTTTTATTTCAAAGGCAAATAGCTTTTCAAAGGGTATATTTAGTGTTAAACTTTACCCTGCCGCATATTATTCATCATCTCCATTAGTTCGGTGTAAAAGGCAGTTCTGAAAACGATAAATCTTATTGTGATAAGATGGAGTTGCTACGCAACTAGATAATTCCCTATGGTACGACGATCGCTGGTCAACGTTAACTATAATTGTGCATAGCCAATTAACAGATCGTCTCTGTCCTCTTTACACACTTTCGAATCATCGGCTTTTCAGAGTCCGCTGTTAAAAAACATCCACTAGACTTGTGAAAAATCTATCGTGATGCGTGGGATGTGTATGCATTATAGCAATAGAAGTGACGTTTATATTTAGTAGGCAACTCGAGAGTGAGCCAACGTTATTTCGGATTGGAGCACGATGTGTTTCGCGGCAAACAACACTAGACGAGCTTGAAAATTGACCATCCATCACTCGTTTTTTTTTCATTCCCCCCTCCCCCCCTCTCTCGTACTCTTCATTTACGATCCCCCCTTTCCGTTCTTGAAAGCATCAGCTTCTTGTTACATTATCGGCACGGTAAAAAAGATTTTTCTACTACATAACTTCATGGTTTATTAGCTTGCGAGTGGCAAGTGCGTTGAGTAAGTCGTTAAATTATTTTTCACTAAATACTTCGTTCGACGAGGCCTACAGAATTGTGCAACGTCAAATAATGTTTCTTTGGAATTAGTTAAACTAAATTTCTGGTACGAGTACAAGCGAGGAAGACAAACCTTTTAAAATCGATACAATTCTAAATACACGGCCGATAGTATAGATTCATCATAATTAACGCCTAGTTTGTATAATTGTCATTATTATATTTATCTTGAAAAAAGTGACGATGTAAAAATCTAAAAACAGAGCATCATCATCGTCATCATCTGTGCTTAATGCTTCATAACGAGGTCAAACGTATTTTAAAAGACTAAACAATTTTCAAATGCAAAACTGAAATTTTGTTATAAATAGCATAATGAAATGTATTTACAAATAGAATTTTAAAAATTATTATGTATTCAATATTAACGAGCTTAAATAAAATATTTTCAAGAGGCGGATTAAATTCAAGTGAAAAAATATTGCATACCTATTCTATAACAAGCGTATTATTATCGCAAAATTCTTATTTATTAATTAAGAAAACTGAATGAAATTCAATTACTTATCGATACTTATTCGAGCGATTATTTTCATCAGTGTTCATTGTATACGATTGTTATCGTGATTTGTAAAAGTAATTCGTTGATTATTTCATGTGAAAAATATTGTCGGAGCTACAATGTCTCGGTGATAATTTATAATTTTCTATCCATAGTTTTGAATTATCTTAGTCGAAGCTTCCACCGTTTTTATAAGTCAATTCTAAAATTCTACTTCGCTGCACTGATTGGGGGGACAATAAGCCTCTCATGGTTGCGTGCCGTTTGTCGCGACCCTATGAATCCGCACAAGTACAGCAGTTTATCAGGGCTCAATCGTTAACGCATAAAATGCAACGCAAGGCCTCCTCTCTCACTCTATCATGGTATGCTCTACATTTGGAAGGCGAGCGTAAGATCGATACCGTGTGCCATCGCGTAACTTTTTGCTTTCCTTTTCGCGTGGTCGTCGCAAGGCGCTAGGTTATTTAGGCTTGGACTAAGTGCCTACACGTGAGAGGATCGCTGACTTACTCTCGAGGAGAGGGAGCTTTGCTCCCTTTTGAGGAAACGTGCCTCGGCCTCGCTCGCTCAACAATATGTGTCGAACGCGGTCGCTCGGTAAGGCGCTTCACAGTTGCGACTGAATAAATGGAATGTCGCCCGAGACGAGAGTGACTCGATGGGGTTCACGGCTGTCATAAAGGCACGTGGATATTGCGTGCTTCGCACTTTTTGTACACACACACACACACACATATCATACATAGTGTTTGAGTGTGCGTGTACTTTCATGTTTTTAGTTCCTTTTCTCGAACGAATAAACTCAGTCGCGTTCTAAGATTTTATTCACAATCGCATTATGCATACTGGGGTAGTCGCGTGACTGCTCAATTCCAATATCGACGCGACCTTTGAAGGGTCGCAGCATCGTCTCGCTTTTGACGAGTTTTTTTACAGGCTACTTTCCAAGTATGGATGCCTATTTTCCAGTCTTCAATCGAAGCTCTCCAAAGCGCAAGCAACGATATCCCGATGCGCCGAGTAGAACTCGCATGATAATAAAAGGTCCCCGTCACCAATTCGTCGGTCTCCCAGCACTCATCTGTACGTCCGGAAGCTCATTCGAGTAACCTGCGCGCGCGTCTCTATGTTCTAACGTACGCTAATTCTCGGTCCGTGCAACACTTGCACGAGTCACGTATAATGCAATTAAGATTGCATTGCTAACGCGTCGAATATGCACAAAGCCATCTCTCCGTTTATCCGCTATTGCGCCACTGATCGTCGGCGACTAGGGGTCAGCTTTGCTGGACTTACCATAAAAGGCTCGTCCACGCGTAGGAGCGCGAGCACAGTTCTTTATAAGCATAATACAATAGAATCGCTCTAGAAATATTCGCACGGAGCCAAATGAGAAATGTCTATTCAAAACGTTGACACTTGTCCTCCTACATTGGTGAGCTGTTGGAATTCGCAGCCGCTCCGTAAGACCAAGCCGTTGTTTATTCATCGTGATCGAAATAATTTAATACTTTTGATACGATTTTATTTTTACGGCCGCTAATTAAAACATCAAAGTCATATATTTTGGCATGCTCGACATTTCGAGTGCCTGTTTATCTCGCCCAGCGAAGCCGACGCCTCGATCGCAGTACGCGTACCCGGATATCCTATCGTTGTTTAACGATTCTATTTTTACCTGCGCCTATGTAAACTAACACTCGTGTAAGTGAGCGAGTTCGTATCGATCGGAACTGCCCCGCCATTGAAATTTCAATACAAAAATCTGACCTAACGTCTATACATAACCGAGTTAAATAATTATACGCTAATAATCGTATAATGTACTCGAGAAGGTCGTTTAATTGAAGAGTATAAATTTCCTGTGTGGCGAAATTGTACGCGCACTTGCACGTCGCCAAGTGGCTGAGGCTTCTATTTGACGACCGAAAGATATATAAGTAAAATCAGCCCAACGATTCTCCGAGGCAGCAATCACGCGAACCAGGACGAACGAAGTCCGTTTTCTGGCGCGTGGAGGCAGCGCCTCCCTTAATTCCGGAGACGCTCGCTGTCCCGAGCGCGTACGCGAAAAATCCAAATCGAGAGTGCACGGGTCGCGAGGAGGCGCGGCGTCGATCATCGTCGCGAATTCTCTAGAACCGCCATTTCTAAAAACGTCGATGATCTTGCGATTATCCGCGCTCCACGATGTTGGGCCTGCGGACACGGAGCTTGGCTTTGATGCGCGAAGTCGACGCGCCTCCTCCGCGCTCCTCCTCCTCGAGGCGGTCCACTGCCACCTTTTATAAGGAATTCGACGATTCGGCCGAGCAGCTCGTGGGCGGGAGCCCGTCCAAGATATTACCACTGGCTGTATTTACAAAGAGTCTAATCTCACGCATACACGCGGCCGCGCACGCACACGCACTCTCTCTTTTGCTTTCTCGTAGCCATCCCCGCGGACGTCAATCGCTGCGACTTTATTTAGGTGCGATATTCGCTGCGTTTCCGAGTATTCGGCTTCGTCTTCCTGCGTGAAAGCCACTGAGTGCCGAGGCGCCCGAAGAAAGAGGCGGATTATCGTTATGCGTTTTCTTTTTATAACTCTGAGGCTGAGGCACAGATAACAGTTGGGAAATCAATGGTTTGCCTTTTTTGTCGACGGCACGATCGATTAATTGATGGGGAGCCTATATTTTTATATTTCTGAATAACGCTTGTATTTTTAATTTGTGGCTCTGCCGTGACGCTCTATTTGCATAGCGTGAGTCATGCGGATCACATATACGGCTAATGTACAATTTAAATGTCTAATGCAGTAGTCGGTGGCTGGAACTCGCTGTAGGTGACGTGTACTTTGACTCGTGAGACATTTGCAAAAGATCATTTCAATCGGATACGAAAACAGATAAGGCTTCCACAGATTCTTCAACGGAATGAAATCACGCGAGCTTCTGCTCGGGCTGGAACTGGCTTTTTATAAAAATCGGACGCTTTTCTGATCTGGAGTGCAGAGGTTTTTAAAAAATGCCCCTCCCCCCGTTATAGAGGAAAGAATGAGACATTATGCGTGACGAAATTAAAATTTGCAGCTGATGAGAAAATTGATTCTTGACCCGATGCAATGGTCTCTTCAATGGACGCACGAGTAAAATTTTAAAGAGCTCTTTTTCTTTTTTACACCCTTTCATCCCATCGATTGTCTTATCGCTGCAGTAATGCATTTTTACTGTAGCTGCTAGCTATTCTGCATTGCTCATTGCAACGCTACCCTCCTTTCGAGTTTTATGATTTCTCCTTTGTGTACTAATTTGATTGCGCCAGCCAAAGTACTTTAATAATTCAACTAAATTGGTCTGGCCCTTAAGAAACATGCTTATCGTACTGTACATTCTTGTCAACTTGTTGTGTATAAAAATAGTATAATCGCATGGTGATATAATATGTTTAATTTATTCATAACTGCAAATAAAGCTTCGTAAATTATGTAAAAAATTTCAAAATATAATATTACAAAAAATAGTAAATTGCTGTCTGAAAAAACTTATCGACTACGCATTAAAGGCAACTTTTTAAGTTTTTTTAAAGATGAATTACAAGGATAATTGATGATCGATTAAAATTATTAGAAAACAGACGATCAAATTTCATATATTATAATGAATCATTTAAATTTACAGTAATTAGAAATATTTTGACAGAAGTAAAAGGCAAGAAACTTTTATAATATTTTAAGTCATTTTTATTGTTTCATTGAAAAAAAAAAATGAATAAACATATATTTATTGGCATGACCTTGACTAAAGTTGTCTATTTAAAAAGCCTTAAACAACTGCCTATGTAAATTATTTATTATTAATAAATATAGAAAATTGTAGAAAAAATTCTAAATAAATATATCATAATAATATGTCCTATCGGATGAAATATTAAAAAAAAATTAAATTAAATTATACATTATATGTAAAATTATAAATATATATACATATATATATATAGATATATATGTATACGTATGTATATACTCCAAATACATAAAAAATACGATACATCAAATTTATATACACTGCAACGTAGAGGTTAAATGCTTATTTAACATGCTTTTTTTATTTAAAAATACCATAAAAATGTGTAATCGTAAGTAGTTGTAAAAAAAGAATTTGCTTATGCAACAACAAATTGGTATTTCTTAACAAAAAGACGTTCAACTTAGTGCTACATAATATTCTATTTGTTATGTACAACAGAAAAACAATGTTTAAATCGAATGAAAATGAAACGAAATTAACTATTCTTTTAATACAAGCATTTAGTCTTTTTTTAATTATGACGATCTATAATAGATTCTATTATAGCCGGGGAAAAATATATGTTAACAGAATTCATAATTGTACGTAATTGCTTTATCTGTAATATCTACGTTCTTTTCGGTGTATTATAAAAGATGATAACTTATCGTTTTTTTAACCGTATTTACGATCTATATAAGGTTGGTTTTATTTATAAGTGCCGCTTATATTAAGCCAGAATTTAAACGACAAGTTATGATTTGTATGATTCATATAGTTTTTTATTTGAATTTTTAATGTATCAAAAATAAGCAGTCTGCAATAAAACGAAAACAAACAAATGTCTTAATTAAACAAATTCATATTTGTTTTAAAAGACATTTTTTTGCTCTATCAAAAAAAAAATTGTTCCAATAATAGCTCTCAACTAGCAAAAGCTTAAAAAAGAAATAAATGCATTAAATCTAAAAATTATTATATAATTGGGGACTGAAATAATAGTACTAATAAATGTTATAAAATAGAATTATAGAGAAGTGATGTTGACACTAAGCCAATCAAGTCTAAAATAATAAGATGAAAAAATTTTTTTGTTACCTTCATTAATACAAAAAGTTTTTAAAATTTAAAAATAGTATCTTAACAATTACAACCTCTGCATGATTTTACAAAGATAGTTTTCGCCCAACTGGGATTTTATCGAATTGGAAAATCAACGATCGGATTATAAATTTTTAGTGGATTTACCAAAAAAAATTCCATTACGATGTACGCATACGTATTGGAAATATTAATTAATGAATCGCTTGATCTTTTAGGTTCATGCTAAGCACGAGGAAAAGTCAGACACAAAATCAGTCTACAGAGAGTACAACCGTGAATTCCTGCTGCCGAAGGGCACGAATCCTGAAACTATCAAGTCTTCGTTGAGTAAAGACGGAGTCCTGACTGTGGAGGCACCACTTCCGGCTCTGGGCCAAGGCGAGAAATTGATCCCCATCGCACATCACTAGAACGGCTAGATCGAAAATGTCAGCTGATCCGTCGCAGTGCAGAAATAAAAAAAACCATCGAACGTTAGGTTTCCATATATATGTATAAATATATATATATTTTTTTTTATAACGTCTATTATTATTTAAATTCAAATCCCTTCGTCTCGCTGGCAAATCTCGTACACTTTTTGATGTTAATGTGATTTTGTTTTCGCGTAAAATTGTGTCACATTCAAATTGTAATACTGATGGATAAAGAAAAAGATGGAAAGTAAAAAAAACAACAATGAAAAAGCTCGACTTTCATAGTATAAATTTAAGAAAGTTTTTTTAAAGACAAATGCTAAATACACAAAGCTATAACTCTCTGTGCCTTCTAAAAATTTTTGAAATATATATATGCGTAAAAATAACTGTTAATTGCATTGATGTAAATGTGCACTTTTATCTATGCCTACTTAAACTAAGCAACAATGCAAGTAGCTGTCCTGTATTTTTTCACGTAGATTAAATGTATTTTGTAAAGCTACGCGTCACTATTAAAATTAATCACCTTGCATTGTGAATTACAATATTGACTCGAGACAAGGGAAAACGGATGTGTCTTAAAAAATATAATTTATATGTACATCGAAGTGTATTAAATTAGAAAAATTAATGTAAAACGAAAAATAAAAGTATAATTTTACAGTTGAAATTTATGCCTAACGTACTATTGTTGAACGTTTAAGAGCGTGTCTTTATTAAAGGAAAGATTTAATCATTTTTCAATGGCCATAAATACAGATAAAAGGAGAAAGAGCATAAAAAACGAAAAATTGTCGGTATCATAACTTATGTACGTGTTAAATTAGGTGTACGTTAAAATATTAAACAATGCCTAGCGTATGTAAGCATTATTGTATTATTAATATTATTTATGAATCTTTTAATATTTTCGAAACAAAAAGCTCAAAAGTTAATAAATAATTGACAAACCATAATAATCGCTTTTTTTACCTTGAATTCCACCAATTAAAAATTACAATATCGTTAGTATCCTATGTAAAACAAAGTATTTATATTCTTCAACGCTATTGGTTATTGAAGTTCAAGTTAATTTTGAAGAAAAATGTATCACTTTATTAAACCTCAAACTTCAATATTCTGGCAATTGTTTAAATTACATCTTTCTTTTCTCATAAGATAGAATGGACGTGCGGAGTAAACAAATATTTAAAAATGTTACATTTTTGTATTACAATATTAAAAATTTAATTTAAAATTTTTATTTATTTATAATAAAAAAATAATTTAAAAAACTTTAATGCATAAGTAAGGAGGAATGATATTAATGGATATAATATAATTACGAGGAAATGCAATTTTATTATTTGTTTATACATGCATCGTATATTATATACTTACACGTTGGTTTATAATACAAAATTTTTAATGAATTAAAAACAATCAATGGTTAAATATATTATATTTGCTTCGGAGAACAATCGGAATAAAAAGTACTAAATAATGAAAAATGAGCATCTTTTAATATGTAATACACAGGAAAGTTTTTTTTTACTGATTTAAGATATATTTAATAGTTATTATTTTAAACATGTATCACTAATATATTTATCACAGTATTATTATTTTATTTAACAAAATATTTCGTTATCTTATGTACAGTTATAAACATTAATTTTTTTTCTAAATATCAAATTTTTTTTACAATTAAAAAATGATCAGAATAGTTAGTTTTGGGGTCTTAAGAATACGCTAATGAATTAAAGTTAATTAATCATTACAAATAATAAGTAGATAAGTAGTGTATAATACAATATATAAAATCTCACTTGATATTGAATACGACAGTCATTTCATCAGTTTATTATATTTACAAATAATATTTTTTGTTTTCAAATATTATCAAAACTTTATATAAAATTTATTTTTGAGATGAAATGAGTGCCGTACATGTAATAAAATAAAAATATTTCCTTTATTACTAGTGAACTCAAAAAACAAGTCTACGCATTACAAAAACTTTTCAAATTATCGAAGAATGCCATTGTATACGAATGTTTGGTATTTATAAAATACAAATGTATTAATCATTCTAAACAGTTGGTATTTCTGCAGAAAATAAAGGAGCATCAGTTGTACTATATGTTGGTGATTTACCCTCTCTTGCAATTCTTAAAGCTTGAAAAATACAAACAGTGTCAAGCTCTTTCTGATTTGGTTTTTCATTATCAAGGTAAATATCTGCTGCTCTTTTTCCAAAAGGTTCCAATACTTTGACTCTGTAATCAACTATTGTTGATACAGGATTACCAGTCAATCTAAGATTCTCTAAACACGGAAGGTTTCCTATGTATTTTATCTCTTCAATGTTTTCAATTCTATTACAACTTATATCTAAATCTTCCAAACAGTATAATTTTGCAAAACTAGCAAGTGAGGTTAAATTGTTACGCGATAAATCAATATAAACAATTTTCCCCAATTTTGTGTGAAGGTTTTCTGGTAATGTCGTAAAATTGTTTGCTGCTAAGTGTAGTTGAGACAGTCTTGGTAACAGTGTAATATTCGATATTTCCTTTAGCCTGTTGTTATTTAAAACCAAGACTTCAATATGTGGTAATAACTTGATAGCCTCATCTATTGTTTCAATAAGGTTTTCACTTAGATCTAAATGAGTCACTTTCAGCCAAACGTGAGAGTCATTAGCTGAAGTAATATGTTTGTGAACTTCTTCACACATAGTTAATTCAACAATGTTTTTTAGTTTTGTGTTATGTACTTTTAAAGTTTTAACCGTGTCACGAAGATTACCCATATTATAAATCCTATCTACAGGATAATTATTTACTGTAAATATTTCTACATTTTTAAAAGTGGACAACTCGATGCTTAATAATGTGGTATTTATATTACTGGTTCCATATGCTGTATCGCTGCCTTTAATAAAAAGATTCTTTAAGTGTGAATTAAAGTCTAGCACATGACTGAAATCGTATTTTTTATCTGCGACTTCTAAAAATGGACGTGGTTGTTTTAATCTTTCGCTTATTGCATACATCTGAAAAATAAATGACATAAAATTTAAACAAACTGAAAAAATAAATGTAAGTTCAGAACAGTGATTTCATTTTCAGTTTAATAAATGTATTTATATAATTTAATTAAACGATTTTTCATTATTTACAAATTATAAACAGTTATTACATTAATCTTTAGAAATTATATTTTACTTATTTTACCTGTAAAACATCAAACGTAAAAGGATTAGAGTCTTGTAGTATTGATTCACCTTCACTGCAAAATTTACATGCTAAATTTTGCAATAAAAAGAAAATCTCATAGACATGAAGTTCCAAAAAAATTGCGAATGGTCTAGGCATGATCTTTTTCAAATAATTGTATATTGAGTCCAGATAAGTTTCCAGTCCTAAGCGTCTTTTTTCAACAAATGTCTCAGACTTATTACCAATCAATTTTTTTGGTGGAAGTATATCCTTTTCCACACAATGATCAGAAACTAAGATATCGTGAAGTTCAGCAAATTCACTATATCTGTAAATTAAATATAATTTGATAAATTCTTAATAAAAAAAGTCACTTTTTAGCACTTTCAACACATACATATTTTTATAGTTATAAAAGTTATAAAAATAACAACTTGTTTGCATAATACTTTAAAACATAGATCTTATATCTGAATTTATAGAAACAAGTACTTCATTAATATTAAATAGTTGGATAATGATGAACAATCTTGTACATTCCTCAAGGTACATATGTAAAAACATGTAAATTGATTGTTTAACGATGATCGAATAATGATACAATTATTTTAAAAATATTAAAAAGGCAATTTCAAATAATAAAAGTTACTTTTCTTTACCTATGTTTGACAGTCCAATGAACGTTGGCAATCTTGATCTGTACAATGTAATATGCAATGCCATCGTTGATTTCATACGATGGAATACTAAGTTGAACATCATCTTGATTCATTAGAAAACACGCCATTATTTTTATAGCTAAATTCAATGAGTATCGTATAATTAGATAAAAAACTGTACTTTTTTTAGTCCAGTGCAGAGAGAGGGAGAGAGAGAGAGAGAGATAGATAGATAACGAAAGAGAAATTAACCTCGGATGAAGAGAATTTCAATTCGATATCGTGAGGTCGTCGGTGTTTTGAATCGGTTTGCTATTCTTACGATTCATCGCCCCGTGGGTGCGGTGGTACGGACACTTATAAGGTCGTCTGTGGCCTTAACTCCTTTCCTTTGGTCGGCCGCAGTACGTAAAAAAGGAAGGCAGCAGCAGGGATAAACAGAGGGAGAGAGAGAGAGAGAGAGAGAGAGAGAGAGAGAGAGATAATGAAAGAAAGAAGGTCCTCGGTTATCTCGATGGCTGGGAGAAAAGCTCGGCTCTACGGTGACAGCGGCTCCGTGGCGAGGATGACATCTTACGTATTTCAACGAGGGGCCGTCGCTCGGGAGAGGACGAGGATCTTGCGCACCGATAGTCCTCAAGCTCTTGGCACTGGGAGGCAGGCAAGGGCTGGAGCACTGAGGCTCTGGCTAGTCGCGGCGCGAGCCCCGAGCTTACGTACACGCGCGTACGCACTGTCGGAATTCGGGCTATTCGTACTAGCGCCTCGACGACTCTTCATTCTTCCCTCGGTTCCTCCCCGAGGCTCCTCTCGGTCTCGACGCGACGAGCCCGCGGCCTTCCTCGGCCGCACCAGCTGATGCGCTCCCAGTGCACGGCACAGTCGCGATCGCCCCTGCGTCTACGTGAGCGGACGCGGGTAAGGCGCTGCGCCCGTTCCTAACAACAGTTTACGACGTAGACAACGCAAGGCACCGACGGACTCCGATCTTACGCGACGACCTCGTCCGGCCTTCCAATGGCTTTCCAAACGCGCCTGCCAATGGGGAACGGCCTACTTGGATGAATGGTCCACAGCAGCGCTCGTGGCGGCGAGACGCCGAGGCTTCGCACCGAGGAGTCCTCTAGTCCTCCCCCATCCCCGGACAATTGCGAGTCGCGTTACCGAGTGAGCCGCTAGCAAAGACTCGATCCGCGTCTATTCGGAGATAGTAACGGAGATGATAACCGAGCTGCTTTTAATCGCTCGTTCATTGTTTTTTTAACGATTCCATCATCGCAAATTACTCGCAAGAAGAATGCTTCTGCGGTCAATACTTTACTTGAAGGCTGATCGACGTTATACGTGCTTGGTTGTTTAAATTTTCTCACATTTAGATTGTTATCAAACGTTGAATATTAATAACAACAATCATAGGCTTTATGGTAAACTTTACTCGTCACTTAGCTGCGATTAATACAATATTTAAATGTTACGTATTTTGCATACTTTATCTAAAACGCATGACAATTTAATTTTTCTGATATTATTAGTAGTAGACTAGATTACTAATACTATAATAATGCCATCGTCGTCTTTCAATTTTTTTTTTCTATATTTTGGGCCATATAATAAAATACAATTAATTGATTTTTCTTATTTTTCTCTTTATTACTTTCGTGACAACACATGATTTCATGTCTTTAACAGAACTGAGAAATTAAACACCGGTTCTCCGCTTACATTTCTTTAAGAGGAATAACGACAATGGGCTTCTTTCTTTTTTCTTGATCTCTTTATGTATGCTCGGTGATTGCGGAAATCAGAGAGATAAGATAACTTTGAATAATTGTTGTGTTGCACATATGTTAGAAGAAAATTTTAAATCGAATCGAAGTGCGTTTAGTTTGCGCTTTAATTATAAGTTCATTTTATAATGTTTTATAATAAAAAGGCTGTATCATGAAGTTTTGACAAAGAAAGAAGAAAAATTAGACTTTATAAATAATATATTGAAACTACTTAAACCTATTTTTAAACTTTCTCTTTTAATATTTATCGCTTAGTTTTTCGTTTATCGTGTTTAAGTAGAGATCAAGAAAGGTAAAACGGATATATACATATATATATATATATTCCTTTAATTACGCTAGTATATGTATACTTTAATATTTTCGAAATTATCACATTATATAATTAAGGCCTATCTTAATCTAAATGGACTAGATTTTTTGCGCATTAAAATCTGCCTCTTGACTTATTTATTTTTCTGCGATCAATTTTTTTTTTATTTTTGTACCTTTTCAATGTTTGATTTTTCTTGTATCTAGTTTGTATGAAAAATATTTAGCTATAATAAATTATAAAAATAAATAATAATTTGTTGTAGTAAATAAGAATAAGTTCTGTCAATACAAAACTTAAAAAAATATTCTTAAAATGTAAGTTAATTTAAAAATGAAAAGAAATATTGATACAGAAATTTTAATAGAGATGAAAATTTATAGATTATTGATGTATGATAAGTTTCGAAAAAGGAATATGTTTCGAAAATTTATTTAAGATTAAGGAATAAATATTTATGTTCGAAAATTGAATTTTTTCTGCTGATTGCGAATACATGTAATACTATCTGTTACTTTATTAAGTCTATTATTTTAATTCATATTATAAATTATTACTAAAGTTTTTTTAACATGATTGCTGTTGGTAATTTTAATACAATAAATATGATCGGATATAAATTAAAGCGATATTAATTAGATACAAACATATAACGTATTATTGAGCGTATAATTAGAACAAGTCTACTTTACATTTGATTAAAAGGTATTAATCTTTGTATAGTGTTTTCAATATTGCCTTATATCTTTCACTGCGCATGTTGAATTTATTGTCCGCTTTTGTTCCTTGATACTGGATTACAATAAAATTTTATTGTAAATGATGCTATATAGGACTGGAATATAATTGAATTAAAATTGGAAGACGGCATGAGGCACCTGATAATAAGTCGCGAAGCTCAAATTCATCCTATAATCAATGCAATTATGTAATGAAAACGTATGTTGAAGGAGGAAATTGAGATTCAGAAAGGTATAGTTAAGCAGACTACTCGGAGGACATTCAGTCTTTGCAAGGCCTTTATTTTTCATTGCGTGCATTAGTAGTTGGTGCTACTGAATCCCTTAAATTGCTCGAGGGGCGTTAAATCTATGTCTGATTTATTAAGACGTGCGCTTTAATCATACATCATAAGGATATGCGTCATCGAACAATATTAGAAAAGTTAAGCTATTTAAAGCATGATGTATGTATGCTTGACAATAAAATTTTCGAAGAATCTTTTTATTTGTATAAAAAATCTATGAACATTATTAGTTCTCATATTGACTTATGGATCTTTTTGTTTGGTAACTTAAAATCAATTTACATCTTAAATTTTTAATATTTACCTTAGTATATATTTAAGTATATTATATACCTTATTATATAATATACAAAATACAATCAACCAATTAAATAATGTTATTAACCACTGTGCCATTATTATACTTTCGATTTTTAATTTGAATCTTGCTCAACGGTTGCACAAATCTTATCTGTTTTTGTAAAATTTCTGTTTATGAATTACAAAACATATGTAAGAAATCATTAATTACGACAACTCACTGAAATCAATGCTATGGAACATACATACCGAAGAATCAGGACGATTCTGTAATTTATTTCCGTATTGAGCGAACGAACATTGCACAGCATTACTCCATAAGGTATAGCGATTATTTAAAGACGCGTTTCAAGCATGGCGACTTATACCATATCTTCTGATTTTGTTTCAATCATAAAAAAAATCTTTTTTCAAATAATGAATTTACAATAAAAAAATCATAAATAAAATTTTAAAATAGAAGCCATAACACAATATCAATAATTTAATATCAAATGTAAAGTAAACTTAGTCTAAATACATATCCAGCAAATCATTTCATGTATCTACATTCCGTCAGATTTACCCGATAAAAAATAATCTTATGATCGTAAGAGATCTATAGAACGTGGGATACAAATAGTGAACTTATAAAGAAAAATCTATTGCCAATAATTTTAATAAAAAATATCACTCGAAGACATGTAACATAAGGTTTAGCGGTGATCAATGATGCGACGGGTCATTGAGATATTTCGCATTATAAGTAAAATATGTGTGTCTGCTTTTCTATGGGTTAGTAATGTCATCTAATCAAGTCCCTTTCCTAGAAAATTAATATAAATTGACATGAAAGTTAAGTGGGTATTAAATTAAATTTAGTTTTATTATGTTCATTAACTTACGTGACGTCCATTTTTTTGCATGTTTGTGTTGCTTTTTTTAAAAATCTTCCGAGTGACGAATTTTTTGAAGGGCCACTATTTAGGCACGAAATAATAAAAACATTTCTTAAGAGTTCCGCACCCTTACAAAATAACAATATATTTTTATATACTACCTCATTATCTAATTTATTATTTGTATTTTTATAATATGTTTACTTCGACTTAAAAATTCGAAGTTTGTGTGACTTATTTTGTTAGTTAGATAAAATAGTCGATAAAGGTCATTGAGAAAATTTTGAAATGGAGGTATTGAGAACATTTAAACGGCTTACACATTTATAAGATGGTTATTTACAAAATCTATGCAGGAATAAAAATACGTTTTAATTTATTAAAAAGTATAGTTTGTTTAATTTTTATAAATTTTTTTCTCATATTCATTTTGATGTTGTTTATGTTCAAGTCAATACATTTAGCATTGGCTTAGTTTTAAATTTTCGAATCGTCGCTTTATAAATATACGATTGAAAATATATAAAAAAAATAAGCAATAGCATCAATAAATTTAATAAAAATACAGATACATTAAGCATACTCAAATGAAATACTCAAGTTATGAAAACGATTATGTATTATAAATGTAAAACTGCATCTTACAAAATAAGTAGATTAGAGTGATTAGAGTGATAAAAATGTTTTTAAGTGAACTTTTTAAATTATATTTATTTAATTTTTAATGTAATAATGCTTGTATCTAAATCATTTTTATTATATTTATTTGTTTGTTTTTCTTTTAATTAATACTGAAAATGAATGGTTTAATATTATACAAAACAGTGCTATAGATTTGAAAAATATATTATAAAAAATATTTTATACATAACCATAATATACATAATAAATACAAAAAATCATTGTTTACTTTAAGTTATATTTTTTTGTCAACAATTTTAAAATAATTCTTTTTATAGAATAAAATAGCTTGAGCCAAAACAAAATATTTTCGATAATAGAAATTTTTGATTTTGAAAAAGTTTCAAAATAAACTTTGTTTTATTTGTAAAGTTGGTTGTAGAACAGAAATTCATAGACCAACAAAAAGGACAATTAAATAAGATTAAACTAAAAATTGTAATGAAATCAAATAAGTATTATGAATTTCTTTCTTTTGTATTATCTTTTTTAATACAGAATTTTATTGGTGCACAGTAGAAAAATATTTCCGTTTTCTCAATGCCTCATTTCTAATAATATTCCCATAAATAGATACTATATATTTGAAATTCTGGTTGTGTATACATGTCTTTGTATTCCGATTTGAGAGCTTTTTTAAAATGCTTAGATATTTGTACAAGATTCTTTAACAATTGGGAAACAAATGTGTTTTATTAGGTCCGATTATTGCTTGTGTAGAGTTTCTTCGACGGTTTAGAAGGTTAAAAAGACTCTAATGTACAGTTATGGAATTAAAAAAAATTTGTTGCACAGTATAAGTACGTGAGTTTTTAGTTTCTCATTATAACAGTGTTTTCTCGATACAGACTGGATCAATGAAAAGTGTAAAAAGATGCTTTAAAATTTTTCAATACTTAGAAGAAATTTAATTTTCTACAGTGTAATTAACTTTTTTTAAGTATAACGCGTATAGAGAGCATAGAAATAGTATAACAAAATATATGAAATATTTATAAAACAATTGCCTACCGTAGATTGTGATTAAACGACATCATTAATGTTTGAACGTGTTTTTATTTGCATTTATCACTATTTTATATTGTGTGAATTTCAACATAATTTAAATTGGACTAAAAGTTCCATAAAAAACAATTCAAGTTGGACCTTTAGCATACAAATTAATTTTTGAATTTTCTTATTACAAGATTAGGTAAAAAATATAATGATTGTATTTTCTTATGGTTGAAAATTACATATGCTAAGATAACAAATATTATTGTTACTTTTAATTCTATAATGCATTCGTGTTTAATTATGATTAGCTGCAGTTTTTTCTATTTATTTTAGGTAGTTGAATTAATTTGTACATAAATTTTCTGCGCCATTATTTGATTTTATATAAATCGATTTAAATTTAGATCAAAACACATTATATATATATTAAGTAAAATAATGTTTAGCCCGTAATAAAATGTATTTTAATTTATTGTTTATTCTTCGTCCAGCGATGAATATTATTTTCGAACAATCGACGTCGAACTTTCACAATATACGGCCTGGAAAATTGAATAAATACGATATTGTACATGGCTTTAGCCGTGCTTTCATCACATTTTTTCTTGCAATATTTTTTTTATATTTACAAACATTAATTAAGCGCTTGACTAAAATACTTAGAATTATACGTACACTTTCTTACAAGACAAAGCTGTACACTGTTTATGTATCTTTTTCAAATTGCTGAACATTGCTTGGAGAGCTTCTTTATAATTCTTTTGCTCTTTCAGTTGAACTATTTAAACAAATTTATATTCATCAGCCCCACATTATAGACATTGCAATTCTCAGGCTCTTGAGACATTTTTTAAAAACCGAAATGCGTCTTCAGTAGCTTCGAGTAAAAATACATTATGATAATCTCTTAATACATGTTTAATATTACATCGAAGTACTTGATTGAATTTATTGCTACATACCAGCTTTTAAATTGACGACGCATGAATTATCACTTTCGGGAATTATTACTTCCATTTCGGCAAACAATAATTGTACAATCTTATTCATTATTTTGCTTTGACGTTAAGTATAGAATTGCTCAGAATTTTCAGCTGCTATTGGACTATCGACAATTAATTTATGTGCGTTAAAAATTTTAATTTCTCTAACTCATCACAGTATTAATTTACGCACTTAAATTATGGAATGATTTTTGTGGAAGAATGAATATTTTTAAGGTTAACATTGAGTTTAAATGGTAATAATTTTACTGAAAACTATTTGTGAATAAAGCTTATGAACATTTTAGTAATTTAAAATACAAAACATGATGTAAATAAAATCAAAATCATTTTTTGCATAATTTGAATTTATAAAGCCTTTAAGGTGCTGCATAAAATACTTGATAAATATTGATTATTCGAAATTCAATTATTTTATTTTTATAGAAAAAGTTTAAATAATAATTTGAAAACCATATAATATGAAAATATTTTATGATTGACAGTTTTTAATATTTTTTAATTAATTTGTAGTATACGTTTTGTTGAAAAATAGGGAAGATTTTTAATTTTTACAGCTATAAAGTAGTCCAGAAAAGGGATTTTTCATATTTTATATATGTTTTCTGTTAAAATGAATTATTTTATATTTAAATCATAAAATATTTTTATATTACATAAGAAATGAAAATGGAATAAAATATTATAGAATATGTAAGAAATCTGTCGTAAAAATGCAGAGATAACCAAAATTACAGCGTTTACAGACATATTTTTTGCTTTTATTCAGTCGAAAATCGTGAGAGTTCACATGGTACTTGAATATAAGCAATTATTTTTTGTATTAATTGGATATGTATTTCGGATAAAGATATGATAAGATATGTGTGTGTGAAACGTACATTAATATTTTGTGCGTTCTGAGCTTTAAAATATGTATATTCTTACATAAAGAGACAAAAGTATAAATGGCACTGCTTACTTATGATACGATAAGCAATTTTATGCATACAATTTTTGATGAGTGTAGCTATTTTTAAATTGTTATATTTAAATATCTTCATGTTTGATAATGACCGACAGTATAAAATTCTGGCAAAATAAATATAAGATAATTAATTTCACTTTGAAGCAGGCACTTTCATTAATTTTTAAACTAAAATGTTAAATATTTTATTATTAAAACAGTTGCCGTAATTGAGTTAATAATGGGATGATTCGAGGAACTTAAAATAGATCAAGATTGCTATTACGCTTTATCAATTAAAGGTAATCGAATGCCAAATGGGTAGTAATATGCCTGTAAATTAAAAGTTACTTTTTACGAGAAAAGCCAATTTAAGACGCAATCACCTTCCAGTTGAACCGACTTTCACTTATATTAACTAAGATACCTGATAAAAAGGTACGCTTGAACATTAAGAAATCCAATCGAAAAACGCTCGATTCTCCAATGCTATGGAACAGACGCGTCTCGGACAATGACACGATTTGCACGCGATCCGATCTTTTAGCAGAAGCTACACTCGCAGTACTGGGCAGTAATATATATATACGCCTCGGTCGCACTGCAGTCGTAAAATACATGCGTTAAGCTTCCGTAGGCTGTACATACAAAAATAGAAGCGTGCGTGTTTTTGCACCCGTTGAGGTAGGCGCCTTCGGCCAATTCATCCCCGCTCCGTTGCAGCCTGTTCACTTTAAGCCGGCCCCTACGACTTGACCTGTGCAATCCTTCAAGTGTCCTTGCCCTTGTCCGAATCGTTAGACGTGTCATAATTGTCGTTGGCTTGGCTACCTGTTTAACAAATGTGGCTTTTTAATAAATTTCTATCCGCGATGATTCGACGGGGGAGGCCGTGACGCTTTTCCGGGTATTGTTTAAATAATAACGCCTTAATGATGACGCCATTTTAATTGTATAGCGTCGCCAGTACCAGTACGTCGTATCATTGCTCATTAAATGGAGAAGGTATATCTAGTGTTTGGAATTCTAATATTGCTGTACTTAACCTAATTCATGGAATTACGCTTGTACTTAACAATTCGAATAGAAATGAAACGTAACTTAATGCTTACCAAGTACCCAAACTTATTAGTGAAAAATGGTTTCTTCTTATAATACTTTTACGTATGAATATATAATTAAAATTTGTATATGTAGCTTTTTTATAAAAAGTCAATTTTATAAACAGTGTGGATATAAATTGCAAAAAATTTCATTAAAAAATTCTTTAATATAGTGCTAAATTTCTTCCTATTCTCAATATCGATTCTTGATTATTCAGTTATTTACATCGTCTAACTTAAAAAAGTTACAATTTAAATGGAATGCTATTTATTTTCTCGATAACAATACATTTTCAATTTCGTACTTTAGATAAGTCCTTTGTTTTAATTTAAATAAAACGTGCGTTTTACTTTAAATATTCCATCTAATGAAAGTATTTTAGGCGCTGTACTTTTGTTAAAGCAGTAGAACACGTTGGTTTTTGATTCCTAATATTGTAATATAATATGTACTTCTAAGAATCATAATTACCAGTATAAATTAAAAAAACTTAACGTATTAAAGGGATGTTTAATGGCGTATAAATTAAATGATAAAATTTTTGCAAATTTTAATAAAATTTTCTTTTAATTAAGAGAACCGTTAAATTTAAATCGAAATAGCCTCCTTTATGTAGTAAATATTTTCAAACAATGTAAGTTCCTTTTCTGTTTTTTACGTCATTGTTTCTCGAAACGAGTCCACGCTCAATACAATTTAAGAGCACCAAGTCGAGTGCAAATACTTCGTACAATCAAGAATTTTAAAATCTGGCTTCGTTCGATAAAATAAATACCACTCGGCGTACTGCGAGCGAGTTACCTCGGGGATCCGCGACTCTCCCGATAGCTCGACGCGCACTCATCTAAAGCACCGCTTTACCTCGAGAACAATGTCTGTCTCCTTCTGCCTCCCGCCCCGGCCCGCCCGTCATCGGCTCTCGAGCTCAGCCATCGATAATCGGTGAGACGTACGAGGAAATTGAAATCTTACCAGCCCAGTGGGGTGTGGCTCAGCTGTCGAAGGGGTCGAAGGTGAGGGAACGCGACTCCGGCAGTCGGTGAAGCGAGCGGAAGGTCCGGTAGTACGCCGATTGTCGGTCCGCGTCGCCCGCGCTGAACCGGTGCTGAGCCTTGCTCTGGCCGCCGCTCGCCATTGGATTGTCCCAGCAGTCGCTGCCCCCCGCTTGGTCCAGTCTCCCGGAGGTGCGGCGCTCGAACGGAAAGCTGCTGCCGACTGCAAGGAATCGCGCAATCGCTGCGTTAAATGCTGGGATCGAGCAGTGATGTAAGGGCTATGCGTTAGGGCCCAGATGAGTAATTGATTTAAAGCTGGCATCGTCGCTTTTATAGGCGCTAATAATTTGGCAGCTCGAGTTTCGAGAGCTCAAAGGAACAGCGGCCCAACTAAGTATGCGTTTAGTCAGCAGTGAAAAGCAGACGGCACTACTAGTATGCAGTGGTTCAAAGGCACGTGACGCACAATTCAAAATTGCGGTGAAAAACATAGGGCTTCATCGTCTGTTATATCTAGATTGTCGTCAACAAGCCGAGGAACCGGAGCTACCGGAATGCCTCACAAGGCTGCTAGAGTATAAAAAGAAACGCCTGCCTCTGGGGAGATTACCTGGTGATTGGGCGGGTGAGCCGAGGAAGGGCGAGAGCGGCTCGTATGGCGGCGGGGGCGGCGAGGACGGTGAGGAGGCCGGTTGCTCCTGGGGCGCAGGTCGCAGCAGGAGGTCCGGGTCGAGGCCGAGGATGCCGAGGACATGGCGAGGCTCGGAGCGGACCCAGGCCTCGAGGAGGTCGCTCGGCCATTCGGTCTGACTCGACTGACACTGCCGGCGCGGCCGCGGCTCCCAGCAGAGAGCGTCCGGGGGATGGGAAGTGCTGCGGGCCAGGAGGCCGCTTCCGCAGCTGCGGCTCGGCGTAGGCAGATTGGGGTTGCTCTGGAGCGAACTTGCCAGGATCTGGAGCGTCTGGATGGCGTTGCGCATCTGCGAAACGGTCGGCCGTTGTTTAGCTAATCTTGGCGCACCGTGAATTCAAATACGATTTGAAGAGATCGGGACTACTGGTCTGAGCTGACGTCGAGGTGCGCTGAGCACTATTAAGCGACACTGCTTCTTGCTTTTCCCTTACCTCGTTGATGTTCCGCTGATTTTATTGTTAGATTCAAGATACGACTCCGATAAGTAGGATAAAAGCTACTATGATAATGAGGGGTGAAGCAACGTTTGGTCACTATAATAATTGTTACTTAAAATTCACCCCCTTGTGCTTTGCATGTACGTGCGCATACATCTTTTCACATGATGAAATATAAGCGCATATTGTAAATATAAATAAATAATGTAAGTATCAATAAATATTTTTTACGGTGTTTAAAAAAAAAATAATTCAGCACCTCGTACTTGACCGTCGCTACGTCCTGGTGCAGCGTCAGCATCTGCGTGTCTAATCGTTCCGTAGAGCCTCGTTTATGCTCTTCCGTGGATTCTTGAGGAACCACTTGTGTATTTCTGCTCCTCAAGACTCCTCGCGGTGGCCTTTTCCCTTGGTAGTCGTCCCTTCGATCATCATAAACATTTAATTAAATCCACCCGATAAGATGATAAAATGGAAGAATTCACTCGTACAATGAGGAGTGCTACAAGACTACCTGAATTTGGTGTGTCGAGGACTCGATGATGTGTGTAATGGCGATCGGTTCGGCGGTGAGAGTGGCGAAGTCTCACCCTCCTCCGGCACGTTCTCGTCGTCTTCGCTGATGGAGGGTAGAGTCAGCGACGGGCCTCCATTTATTTCCGACTCTTGCTGCTTTGCACACATAGTCAATTGCTTTCAATTTGATTTTGTTGATAATTTTACATTTTGTAATTATTTTTACCCGACCGAGTTTTCTCAAAGATTTTGAAACGAAACGTTAATCTCATCGTAGTAGTTTCTCTCATTTCTACGATACTACTTGTACTACGTATAAAATACATTGAATTTTAAAGAAATCGAAATCGATATTGTTTTAGAGATATCTTACTTTTTTGAATTAGTAAAACGAGTAAAAAAATTGATTTTCTATTTCTGAACACATTAACTGAAAATTGGAATATTTCATCCTACGTTTACTGTTGCAAATATGCGTAAGAAATTGTTGCTCACTTTCAGAATTTCAATGTTTTCAGTTTTAAAGCTATTTTTCGTAGCTAACAATACGATAAACAAAATAAAGATTTTCTATGTAAAATTTAAATTCTTAATTCACCTGCAGATAATCCTTATTAGATATCTAAAAAATTGTAATTAAAGTTTCGGTTATTGATAATTGACATTTATCAGTATTTCACTACAAATCATTCAATTAATGATATCGTTCACATATTACCAAATGTTATTATTATAGAAGATAACGATATAAGATCAATTAATTGATCAATTAATTTCCACGCAGTTACTAGCTACAAAATAGAAACGAAAACTTTGTTTAGTAAAGACTATGTGAATATACAAATTATAATTTATAAATACAAATTATAATATAAATTATAATAAGAAAATTTTATCGTCGATAAAAAGCTTCTTTCACAAAATAAAAAAATTGATTTTATTGTGCAAATGCCTTATATGGATTGCAGTACTACCATGAATATTAATAAATATTCATAAGCATTGATTACGTAGTAAGGTTGAGACAGTGAGGCTGCCTTAGCACAAGTGAATGAATAAAGATCAATACCAAATTTAAAATAATGCGTAGAGTAAGTGTACGCAAAAATTTATGGGATTCGCAGTTTTATATGTTACCTCCATCTCGTAGCCCTCGCGTAAATTATACGTAAGGTCGTGTTGAATATCGTGGGCGAACTCGTGCTGGTACTCCGGGTAGAGACGCAATACATCTACGAGACCCTGCATGTGGATGCATTTAAGATCGCAGTAAGTTAGCGCTTTGACGTCACAGCGAGACTTGACAACGACGTCACTCGAACCGGAAACGCCACCAACGTTACCTCCGCCGTTGTTTCCATGCTGAAGATAAACATCTATGTCGCACCCGACTAAATCGCCTTTACCTGTAAGACAAAGAGGCATTTCTGTTATTCGATATCATATATGTAGAAAGTGATTCGTTGATAATATTATTCGATTTCTACGTTTATCACTCCTACTTTAAAATCACTCATTTTGACACTCTGCGGCTAATTTTCATACTGTTTGGTTACTAATTTCAATTAATACGTATTAATAATAAAACATTTTAAATTTACGTTGCAAAAGTCATTCGGATACTTAGTCTAAAAATGACAGGCTACACAAAATTATTAAATACAGATGTTTGAATTTGAGAAGATAAGTGTAGTCACGAAAATTCTGCCTATTATGTGTAAAAAATAGTTTAATATACTTCAATAATCTACTTGATTGTTTGATAAATTGACGGTGGTCTTTTTTTTTATAATCCCCAAGTACTGTTGCAACTGAGCTCTAAAAATAAAGATAGCTATATCTTGTTTAAAATTTTAATTTTAAGTTATTCATTCTTTTCAAAGTAATTTAATATTTATCTCAAAAAATACTTTTTATAAGATTTTTTATCTTTATCGCAATAATTAATAATTTTTATAAATAATTAAAAATTAAAATCTTGTTTTTATCTAGAAAATATAATTGTAGATATAATTTAATATAGGTGCAGATACAAATATAGTTAGAAAAAGCATATTTTTTACATTTGAAGTTATATGAAAATAGTTCCATGATAGATAATTATATATAGACTGAATACATTTGTTTGTGTTATAATAATCAAAAAATGTTAATAACCAGAAATTTTTGAGCTTTTTGTAAATTGTTTGTCATATTTTAATAATTTTTTAATGAATAAACTATGTAATGATAAGTTTATCTTTGAAAAAAATCACATATATCATTGTTTGTCATTTCTTAAAGATACATTGTCATTAACTATATTATATGAATATTAAATTTTGTAAGGTAAAGCATATCTATTCACTATACTATTTCTTGAAATTATTAAAAAATGATACATATTCACTATAAATCGCGAGAAAAACATAATACAAAGTTTTGGAAGCTTCTCGAGATAAGTGTTTTCATTAATAATTTATAGTTTAATCTATTTTTTTTTTAAAGTCAGGATTGTACATGTTGAAAGAATTCGTATGTCTTCTCTTTCTTTTACTCCAAGAAAATTTTGAGTTATATCGCGGATTATTGAAGCAAATTAAGGATTTTAAATTCCTTGAATGTTAACATACCCAAAATGGCAACAACCATCTCGTTCTGTACGACTTCCATGGAACCGTTGCACAGGTAGTAAATGTACGAAAGAGCGTCACCCTTGTGAATGAGGAACTCTCCTGGCGCGCAAAAGATGCTACGTATATGCAGAGATAGAAGTTTTAAGCAGCCTTGTGAAGCAGCTTCAAATATTGGTAGACTGAGTATTTCTCGGTGTAAGTGCATGGAAACGTCGCCACGTAGTTCCTCAGGAAATTCCTTTAGTGTCTGATAGTAGGAAAAGTACATTTACAAGATTTCATGGGCAACTGGCCTTCGATTTTTGTTGAACGCTGTGTTTTATTATGTTAAATTCGCTTTAATACAAGTATAATTATTATTTCGACCTATCGTTTACGTCTTTAGTTAATCTAATAAAATGTCTTACAATGTCACTTAATTTCCTGTATTGGAATACAGTAAACCTTAGGTTAATTAGTTTCTTTTATTATCGGTGTTTTTAATTATTTTGCAGAGTAGTAAATAGAAAAAACGGAAAATAATAGCTAAATTTTAGTTGATTATTTAAAAAAAATTTTCCCTAGTAATCGTAGTTTCGAAAAAGTAATTCAATACAACATCTAAGATCAAACCAAAGCTTAATTTATCTGTAGCTTTTAAATTAAATGTAGTAAAAAAATATTCATGATTCAGATTAATTTATATCAAGTAATGAGAATTCTTATGTTACGTTCACTTCAAAAACAAACGACAATCGTTTGAAGTTTTTTCAAAACTCGGATTGTGGATAGAATAGGATTAAAAGAGGGTCAGAGAGGATTTTTACTCGAGGTCAACAAAGGCAAGATTACTTTGTAAAAACACAGAAATACTGAAAGAAAATAGACTTTTCTAGATGCTATACAACGCCAAGGACTATACGTGTATATATTTGCGTTTTTAAGTCTATCTCGGCTAAATGATGTTATTAAAGTAAGTAAGTTTGTAAAACTAGTGTCCTTGCGCATTCGAGCTTGAGACGAGGATGTACGTCATTAGAAATGCGTATTTCAAAGGAGAATATCGTCGGTTATTGTAGGCACAGGACCTTTATCTAAGCAGTGTAAGTTGATTAGAAAAAATCACGATGCTTTTTAATTATCTCAACTTCGAAGCATATGTTTGACAAGAAATGTTATTTTATTAAATGCAATTTCATATTTAAAACGAATATTTTATTTTAAATTCATCAGTTGAAAAAACAAAAATATTTATCCAGGTGAAGGTATTTTTGGAAAGCTCTCGAGCTTTTAAAAACAATCAATATTTTTTTACGACACCTTTTCAATGTATATTATCTCTGAAAAATTGGATCATCTTTACTTTAAATAAAATTTTAATATTTTTAAGTGCTTTGCTTCGTAATACAAATAAAAAATTGTTCTTTTGGAAAATTGAAATAAGTAAAACTTCAAATCAAAACAAATTATATACAAATAGTATGATTTTAATAATTAAAATATAAAAAATTAATTTTAAAAATTATTGTTTTTTTTAAAGTTATGACGTACAAAACAATTAAAAGAATGTTCATAAGAATTTTTTTCGTACCCAAAAATTTTTACAAACTATGAAACAAAGTAGATATTCGTTCAATTTACAAAATTAAAATTGTTTCCGTCATTGTGAAAGAATATCTATAATTTTATCCATGTCATGATAATTGTGTATAATCAAAATATTTAAAAAATGGCTTACAAAAATTAATATTGCTTGTATAGTTTGACGATGACTTAAAAACTGAAATCACTTAATAAATTATTTAAATATTCACTTTATCATTTGTAAGCGTATATAAATTTCTGTAATTATTTTTTGGAAAAATATGAAACGAATTTGTAAAGTAAAATTGTGAAAACAACGAATTTTTGTGAGCTTATATAGATCTTGAAATTTATACAAATTTACAGATGTAAACAAAAATATTTATAATTATGTTATAACTAAATCATGCAACATTATATACATTTCTTTAAAATGTTTGTACAAAATCATACCTCATGAATATCGATTCCATGATTCAGCGACCACATGGTTTGGAAATAATCTTGCATTCTCTGCTTTAGTTCATCCGGAATTTGGTGGACCACTAGAAAGTCTTTGAGATCACGCCACTTTGTTTGATACATAGATTTTCGTGAGTACATACGTTGTATTATAGCTGTCACGTTACCAAATACCGCGGCATGCATCAGGGCTATTATCCAAGTAAGAAATCAATTAATACAATATTTGATTTAAATTCTCACTTATTCTTATAGTATTCGAATGAGAATTTTTTTGTTCTAATTTTAGTTTATACGTATATGTTAATTTATTTATACTGTAAACAGTTCGGTATAAAAATATTTAAGGATTGAGATTTTTCATTTTGTAAAACAGTAACTTAAAATGCCCTGTTTTAATATGAAAAAAAAAATAAAAATCATTGCAATGCTTTTGTTTATAAAAAATTTAACATTAATATATATTAAATTTATCCTGAATAGATAAGGATTTATTTAAAAGTTGTACGATAAAAAGGCATATAAATTCTTTAATCCAAATACTTTAAAGATGCATCTTAAATGGTAATTATTAAATACTGCACCTCCAATAAGCATTGTACAAATGGAAAATACTTTCTCAGAAGTTGTGTTGGCTGAAACATTGCCAAATCCCACGGACGTTAAACTACTACAAGTAAAATAAAGTGCAGTAATATAACTTTCAGCATGGGTCACGTTCGCAACATCTGGCATTTTTAACCTATCTGCCAGTGCATGAATCCAGCCTAAAAATGACATTTAATATTAATGTTTTCATTTAGTTTAACATCATCGTTATGTTTTATAATTATTACTTAATGTATATTTTAATCATATTACTCATTTTTATTAATTAAAATAGGAATAAATTATACTTTATTATAAACATGAACATGAAATATATTCTAGATGATAGCAAAATTAATTTCTTGAAATAAAAATGATCATAAATTGTATATATGAAACTATATTTTTTGTTTGATTGTTCATTTAAAACATATTTATTTTACAACTAAATGATAAAAGGTTGCATAATAACTTTCATTTTGTTTTAATAGTAATTGGCATTAAGAGCTTAAATACAAAATAAATGTAATGCTAATTCGTACATATATTGTCATAGAAGAAAAGAGAACAAAAAAGAGCGAGAAGCAGAAGAAATGTGTTAAATTGAAGTTAAGATACTTTTCCATCTAATTTACCGAATATGATAATTATTAAAATTATATATATATATATATATACATACATACATATTAATTTTAGTAACAGAGAAAATAATTTGGATACTTTTTTAGATATTAATTTTATAAATAAGACTGTTCCATTTTTTGCATTCCTTTAATCAAGAAAATTTGCATAAGTTGCCATTATGTATGCAGTGTTCACCGAAGTTCTTGTAAGCATCGAATAGATTTGAGATTCGAATTTTGTAGAATAAATGAAACTGAATATAAAGATTTAATTTATTCGAATATAAATTGTCGAATCCTATTACAAAAAAACTGTAATCTAAATTTCATTTGAGCTCAATTTACTTTAAATTGGAACTTCAAGATTTAAACACGTGATATAGTAACATACGATTTTAACAAAAGATTTTAACACGTCACGAAGCAATGTATTGATGAATATTAATCCCAAAAATAAATTTATTTAAATATAAAAATTAATTGAAAACAATTTAAATTTATTACAATTTTAAGTTGTTATTATTGAAACGAATGGATAATAAAGTCTATGGCATAATATATGAGTTACATGATACTTATACAGATGTAAGATACAGAAAAATAAACTAATAAAATCAAATAATCTGTGCTATATTGTAAAAAGTTTTATGATTTTTTTATTAATCATTAAGATAATTTCAATAAAAAATTAAAAATACTTTTATATAAATATACAAGTGTTGAATTGTACACGAGTAATTTACTATTTCAGAATAAATTACTATGATTTGTAATTTTACATTTAAATAATATTATTACGTATAATGTTAATGTTATTCTTGAATTAAAATTTCTTTATTTAATATTTTTAATACTGTCTTAATTTTAGTCTAAAAAACTGTCCTTTAGTATGGTATAATAAAATTTATAAAAACTAAATTGGTTTTTTTTCTAATACGCAAACATTTTATCAAAATCGTTTAAGATAATCAATGTACTGTAATAGTATTAAACGTTATCAAGTTGTTCATATTGTAGCAAAAATATTTATTAGAAAAGGCTGCTTATTGTACGGTTCAAAACAAATTTGATAAAAAAATATGAATGAAAATTTTATACGGCATCCTTTTACATGATAATGCAATCAGATTTCTTCAAATATGGAAAAGTAAAATATGTTATCGATGATATTTTAAAAATTTTAGAAGCTTCTTCAAAATTTATATTTTCTAAAATTTTAAAACAATGCTTCTAACAATGTAAAAGTTAATCTAGTATAATTTTGATAAAACAGCATCGCGTCTGCCACATTGTAACAAATATTAAAACTATGTTAAAAATGTAAATTGTTTTTTTGCATGTATTGTTTATGTCTAGTTTGAGTACATCAGCCTTGATGTAAATTGTGGTCTAAAATTAAAAAAGGAGTTGGCATAGTTAAATTCAAATCCATAAGAAGCCATGTTTAATTTGAAATGTTTAATTCTGGAAGCCTTTCAATGAAAACGTTGTTTGGACTTCGGAAGATATCCTTTTGTAGACGATCTGTAACCTGCTGAATACCGATAGGAGTTCCGAGCTTATCGGAACTTCTCTCGGAATATCAGCGAATCCTGGAGTACCCAGTGGCCGAGAAAGGATGAAAGTTCTAATCGATCCGAGACCCCGACGTGTGGTCGGGTACACTGCTTACCTGCTCGGACCCAAGGGTTACAAAGTACTGATATCGAACACGGAATCCGACGACGAGGAGGTGAGAGCCATGGCTCCGAAGTGAGATACCGAGCCCTTTTATTAAGGCACGAGGTACTCGATGGCTATCCACCATCGATCCGAAGACTGGCAGGTGTTGTTCGCCCTAGCTTAGCAAGTCAGTCAGAGCTCTCGCGGTTTTTGGCGCTGGACGTGCACAGTTTGAGCTGTGTCTTGCCCCAGCTGCGCTTCTGCATCTGCTCGGTCGAATAATTACACGAGAGCTCCAGCTTCGCTGTCTTCCGATGACCTGGCGACGATCGCTCCGTATAGAATCACAGAGGCCGATACCCGTATCGATCTCTTAGTTGCCTCTGGCGGGCTATTATTCTTCGTATAAACGGATCTTGGGCTAAAATCTGTCATTGACCCTCAGATGTCAATTGGTCCGATGCTACTATTCTGTCAGCATGATTATACAAACAAAGACAGTTTCCAGCCGAAATGTAGCTCTATAAAGGCGAAATATCACTCAGCCTATTGATTCAAACTCGATTCCAATCTGGTTATCCGCGGCTCCTTTTATTCCTCGAGGAACACAAGCGCATACAGCCCCCCCGAACACTAGATCTGGTTTAGCTCCCGTTACGTGAGAACTCGAGAAAAAAATTTAAAGAAAATAGGTTATCGAATTCATAATTTACTTTACGTTACGTATCATTATTTAAATGTGTATAAGAGAAATTATTAATGGACAATGATTGTATAATGTACGAAAAATGGTTTGGAATTAACTTTCTAAAAAAGGAGTACATATATAATCGATTAATTGTTAATCGTGCAAACTGATTAATATTCGTTATTAAAATAATGTCTTTAATTGTAAGATTGATTCAATATTATGGAAATATAATCAGTCATGAGAATATTAAGCATTTAGAATAGACGAAGACAGGGGGAAGCAAGTAGGTTATTGCTTTCGTTGTATCTATGATTTTCGCTTACTGTTGAATTTTCAAATAAAAGAAGCGAGTATACCCTTATATTGTATCTGTATTTTTCATTTTTTTATTTTTCAAGTTAACAAGATATTTCAGGAAACATTAAATATTACTTTATACAGTGCTGGTGGGAGATTTAAAAAGGTGTTTCAGCGTAATATTTGATTATCTGCATTATATTTTATTCTATAATGCCGGTTGGAATAAATAACTGATTATTTTACATTAGGATATACACAAAATTTAAAAAAAGTCGTGAATAATTCAAAGCCAAATAAGAAATACTGAGTATTAAATCTGCGGTTAAACAGAAATGTTTTTATTAAATTACTGGAAAAAATTTATGGGTATTAAATAATTGTTTAGTATTATTAATTAAAAATGAAAATTGAGTTTAATAATCTAAGTAGGAAAGTGTAATTTTAATAATATTAACTTTTTTCAACTCAAGATGCAATAAATGGGAAAATAATTTTTTACCTCAAATGGTTACAACTATTACAAAGCTGTGCAGAATATTTTCCATTTGTTTCAATATAATAAGTTATAACAAAGCTATCTTGTAAATCAAAATACTTTCCGTGTCATGGAATTATTATTTTAAAAATAAACTTATTTTATGTAATATTAACAGTATGTTGAAATATTTATGAATAGTAGAGAATATTTATAACAATCTCTAACGAGTTTGCAATTATTTACGGATAATCCATTTGCACTTATCTAATAATGTGTCAACCCATATAAGTAAACTTTGATGTTAACGCACAAATTACAACTTCATTAAAATGATTTACGGTGAAGGGTAATTATGCCCTTATCTAAAGCTTAGGGGTCGAAAATGATATCCTTTGAATATCTTTAATATATCAGCCTTTTAAGACTGACGTGGGAATAATAAATATCATATGGTCGTGAGACTAGTAGTCGTAGTTTCCTCATGCAAATATTATGATATACCGCAGACATTACGAAAGAGCAAGCTCCTGAGAAAAGGTATATTAAAATTGAAACAAATTTTCCAGCGCCACAGTCAAATAGTAATGCAGCTTTATGAGCGCGATTCATAGAACTGACCAAAAATACCGAATGAAAGTTCGTCTTTAGATGTGAATAATTCAAAAATCAGAAGAGCACTTATTTACGCAATGCCTCTATCGAGTGCAGCAAATAGAGTCGTGAAGACGAGAGGACAAATGCAGGAGGGACTTTCCGACTAGGAGCGTCATTTACGTCTCGTTGGGGGATGACTGTTGTGCAAATCCTTGTACACTTCATTATAGTCATCGGTTGTCGGAGACGGAACCAAGTTCATGGTCTAACTTTGGAAGTCCGAGGCCTCAAACACTTTTACGACGTATATAAAATGTAAGATAAGATTTATGCTACACTATTTCCATTTTAAAATTAATAAAAAAAAATTGCGTTAACTTCGTACGCTATGTATTTGGCAGCTTTTGTTTTTTTAACTAAACCTGTCGTTTTGCATTCACGTAATGATAATTTTTTATTGAAAATCTACACAAATGTAACGAACATTGCATAAGTCGATTCAACTAAGGCAGATGCATTTTCCATTTTTTAAGCTAATGTATATTTACATTTAAATTTCTATGTTCAGTTTTAAGAGTAATTTTATGCTGTGTTTGCTTCACTTCTTAACAATAAATCTTTCAATTTACTATTAAAACTTTATACTTTCTGTTAAACTAATGTTTTACTTTGTAGAAATAATTTTACCTTGGCATAATTATTGTACTCCATTTACATAAAATAGAGGATCTTGTCTATTTTGTTAAAGAAAATAAAGAAAATATAGATTTCGAAAACAACGAAAGAGTATACGAAAAGTTTCAATAAAATCAATAATGTTTTAAAAATGTAATAAAAAATATTTCCATCTTTATTTAGACTTTGGCCTTCTGTACTACATTTACAGATAAACAAGCAAAGTGTATGATTCTAAGTTTACATCAAATTCTTTCTTTAAAAGAAAGTCGCATACATCGAGAAGAAAGTACGTGAGAGAGAAAAGAATGAAAAATTGAAAAAAGTAAAGGAGTAATCGTCAGCTATCCGAAATGCTAATTGCGACTCCGACTAAACTTTACTCAAGGCAAATCGTAGAAATTTTTTGTGTTAACATAACTTTTAATGATTTACTTTGAATTGTTTAGCTTTGGTTTCTTTCACGTCAAGAAGCAAAAGTATTTTTAAAACAAACTCCAATTTTTAATATCATCTTGTATTCCCTTTTTTAATTATTTTCATAAATTGTTTACATTGCTTTACATTTTAAAATTGGGAATAAAATAATTTTTTTTAATTAAATTGGTTTTATATGATTGACGAATTAACTTGATTACATACTTGCATTATTTAATTGTTTTCAATAGTAATTCCCTTTATAGAAGTTTTGATTATACGTTAACTATAAAGAATCATTAAATAAGCACAGAATGATAATATTTTTTTTGGCTACATATCAATATTAATAGTATAACATATACATTGATATTAAAACGTGTTTCACCAATAAAAGAATATGTTTGAACTTGAATATTTGAAAAATGTAAAAATGAGTACTCCTTATAAAATATTTAGTAAATATGAATTGTTCAATCTATTTGAGCTATTAAAATTTTTGTTAAATAGAAGTGTTGGACAATTAATCTATACAATTTGTTTAGTAATTAAATTAGAATATTAAATTAATTTAAATTAAATTATTTAGTATATTTATTTCCATTTTCAGTCAATTCACTATTTTAATTTAATAATCTATTTTTATGCGGATATAAACACAATTGAAATATAAATACACAAGATATATCATATTTTAATTATAAATTAAACAGATCCTGTTTCTTTTATTAATTGATGTAAATAAATAAAGCTTATCTTTATTAATGATAAATAATGAAACGAACGTAAATTTTGTTGGGTGTAGCGCGAGCAAAATAAATTCAAACTTTGTAAACATTTGATTAACGGGAACATTCAGACCAACATTTGTCAGGAAGACTTGTCGAAACGCAGCATACAAAAATTCCCTCCGCGAATGCAAAATTATTTTAAGGTACGCTCCTAGGAATCGAATCCAGGAAGCGATCGATTGAACTTAGAAAACGATGACGCTTCCATGAATCGAAGGAACGCGACAATGCATTTACATTCCCTCATCTTATGCATAATTCACGAGGAAGGGATTATTTGAAGGAGATGTTGGAAAGTTCACTCACCGAGATCCCAGTCCTTGTCGTGCCTCAGCCGCTCCTTCTCAGCTATGATGTACCAGATGCAGGCCAGCCAATGGGCCACGAGGGTGAAGAAAAGCATCAGCAGGGTGAGTATTATGGCGCTGTATTGATAATATCTGTCCATCTTCTGCAGCAGCCTCGCGAGCCTCAGCAGCCTCGTTAACTTCACCAGGTGAATATGACTGTGGCCCGATTCCTAAATTTATTCGCCATTATGCATGTTTTACATGTGTGCGTTGCATGCATCGGTGCTTATGCATAAACCCACTGATGCTACAGTGCAGGAGAAAGGAACCGTATGGGCGATACCGATCTATTGCTAAATGTATGGGAATTATTGTATACGCTTAATCAGTATCGTAAAAGGCTAAATAATTGCCTGTGAAGACTGCAAGTTAAAGAATGTATGTGCTCCAAGAACTTTACATTTATATGTACAATATTTTTATGCTATCATCTGAAACGAACGATTGAAAATAAATTTACAACGATGTCGATATGCAACGCATAACTCATCTATTACGATAAAAATACTTCTCTCATCCGAATAATATTCTTGAGATAAGCTGCAATAAATCATCATTGCATTCACTTAAATATTTTCTTACTACTGTTACTTCTTATTTTATGAATTAATTTTCATCATTAAAATCACTTGATTTTCAAATTTCAAATTTTCAAATTTCCTAGTGGATCGACCGAATTTTATTTCTTACTATTTATTCATAATATTAAAATTCATATCTCAATTTAAGTTTGTACCAATTTGTAGTATTTCATAGGTTAGTGTAACTCATTTATTCAACTTGTGTGATATTTGATAGAATTTTCTACATAAGTTGAATAATGTTCGAAAATATTTATATTTTTAAGTTAGAATAAATTAAAATAAATTAGAATACTTGATTGCATAAAATACAAAAAATGGAGTACTTATTAATGACGCACTTTAAGAAGAACGTTCCTAGTAATATTTTTACATTCTTTTACTTTTATATTTTAATCTTAGCACTGAATCATTCAAGAAATGACAGACTATTACATTTTGTTTCTTTTTTATTTCTTTTTATTTGCATAAAAAATCTAAAAAAAAGAAGACATTTTAAGTATTGTAAGAAAAATGTATCGATTTAACGGGTAGAAATAATAATTTTTGTAAAAAAAGATTTCATAAATTATAAATTTTACTATAAAACAGTAACAAAGCAAATTAAAAAGTGCAGTTTTACAAATACATATTTAGAATTTGAAATGAAAGAAAAAGATATTAAATTATATTCCAAGTTTTTCTTCATAGAAATAAATTTGTTTGAGACATGAAATATCAAGAAATTTAATTTTTCAATATATATTTTGAAGACTAATGCTGGAGTTAGAAATATAATTTTATTACAGCTTTGTATCTCCTAAAATATTTTTTTTCATGAAATCTGTTTTAGAGCACATTTGCTATCAGGTTTAAACAAACATTTTCTAAAGTATAATAATAAACGTTTTATTATGAAATCTAGGAATTTGATAAAAACATTTTTTATGATTCGATACATTTACGAACGTAATATTAAAGATATTTATTTATGAAGTGTTTCCATGTAAGTGAGCTTAATGCTTCATTTCATTATTTATTTAAGACTTCTTTAAGATGAAAGTGAATAATTTGCTTGCAGTTTCTTAACTATCACGCAATAAATTTTATGCTTCTCGAATTAATTATTTCAAAGATTACAGATTTAAATAATTTTGTATCTATCATTGTATTTTTATTTTATCATCATTGTTTGTATTCATTTATGTTTTTTAATTTATTTTACAATACTTTTGTTTTTAGACATACAAAATAATACTCTACTGAGTTCTAATTTGATTATTATGTGATAAATTTAACAATGTTTGAAATTGATATAAATTTACTATTTTTCTGACATGGATAACAAACGTAATTATATTTTCTGAAACATTTTAGGTAATATTCAAACTATTTACTTGGACATGAAGAAATGTTCGTGTATTATTCTCCTACGCAATAGCATACACAATGATAAGATATTGTTTAAATAATAGATTGCCTACATTGAGAGCGATTGTTTAATGATATAAAGTTTATTATGTGAATTGCCTCTTTAAAAGTGTCGTAGAGGCTTTGGAAAACAAGCCGACGAGTGGTATAATAGATTCTAAATGATTTCAGGAGCACCGACTAACGCGTTAAGTTCTGAAACTTTAGTATAACCACGTTCACGATTTTACACATCCGTGATCGCCGGTATATTAGAGTTGTGTTCTAGGGGCGACGAATGCGTGAAATGACGACTTCATTTATTGCCTATATCATACGTAATGCATTTTACGTTAGACGAGGCGTTTTGGTTTATTATTATTGGCAGGGACTGAGGTTACCGAAGGAAATAAACTAAATAGATAGGGTTTTCCGACGTTGTTAAATGTCTTTTCATATATTAAGTTTGAATAAATGTTAAGAGAATTTCATCACACCGACATTATTTTACTTACTGCTTCATTTTACACTTATTGGCTTTGTTTTGCTAGTAATAACGCACTTTAGAAATAACGAATCTTATCTAACTGTAATATGCTTCTACGAGTAATTCGCTTTTTTTTATTTAGCATATTTTTAAATTGACCACAAATACACACAAATATAGAGTATATATAATATTTCTTATTAAAAAATACTACTCCCATTTTTTGCTTTTAATCATTTTTATTTTACATTCAACTGTACTATACGTAACTATGTGGTTACTGAAATTGCGTATATTTATTTTGAACTAGCTATGCAATTCTAAAAGTAATAATTATATTTTTTACGAAGTTGTAGTAAAGCTCTGAATATATTATAATATGAGTATGGTTTTGATTTTATTTTTAGATCTCAATCTTTTTCTTTAAATTACATGTTACGAATAACAGTATGGATTGTATTTACAATGCGAAGGCTTCTTAAATAATTGAGCTTCCTTTTAAAGGAAGTGCAGTTTAAGAACAAAATATATTAACTCTAAACTAATATATATATATGTAAAAACCTTAATCATGTATAATAAAGTGATTTTGTTATATTTTTTTAAGAGAAATATCCATTTTGGCGGAATGTTTATATATGTATGTTTATTTCAACATTATTTTTCACACCTATAAAGAACTAGGACGCCAAACGTCATTTACCAATTATATATTTCATTACAATTTAATGGATCGTAAATTTTTATTTTATTAGAATAAACTAAGATAATTGAAAAAAATAAATAATTTTTTAAGAATCAACTTCAATAATTTCATTATTTAATAAAATTTTGTATACAGATTTTGGTAAATAATTTTTTCTCTTAAAAATTTAAATTTTTATTAATCTGAATGAATTATTCGTAAATTATATGTTAATCAAAAATCTTATCTTTAAGTACAATTGAAGTTGTATGAAAATGGTTATTTAAAAATAGAACGTGTCATATAAATGTAATCCTCTGAAGTTTATTATGACACATTTCGTCTGCACTTGTAGCTATTCTTAAACTATTTTTAGAAATAACATTTTTCATGATTATTATTTCATAGGAGTATTTTCTGAAGACTACGTAATAAGAGCTATATTATTTTTATAAGATTCTAATTTAGATTGAAATGTTTCAAATTGCATGCAAGTTGTTTACTTATATATTGAAAGAATTAAGTTTAAAAAATTGTCTAAATTTTTAATTCTTTTTCTTCTTTTTGTTAATAAACATATTTATAAATGCAATTAATAAAAAATTTAATCATATAATGTGATATCATATAATATGAATACATTTTGGGTAATTAGCTTACATAATTTTAGTAATCAAAAAGCTTGTTTAATACGTCATCCGACGAAAATCATAATCGAATTCTTTAGTCTATTGTATCATGGAGCGAATTTCGAATTAGTGCATCAAGGAAAATGTGCGATTGGTCTAATAAAGAAAATACTAACTTCTGTTATGAAAAACTAACAATGGGAAATAATTACACCCATACAGTCTATCCTGTGTATCAAATTTGATGATTGAGCTATTCATGGATAGTCGTCATTTACTATACTTTCGAGATCAGCGAGAGATAAAAAAAGCAAGAGGGTGGATAGAAACCCTGAATCTGATGTATACCGTAATAATGGTACGTTCTGTACCAAACGAACTCCATTCACACATATTCTGATTCTACTACTGAACTCGATTGATGCATTTTTTCGATTTGAGATTGAATTGTAATTGAATAGGAATACTTATAATAAGTGAAGAACAAATAATATTAATTAGTATTTTTTAATAATATGATATACTATTTTGATAGTATCTCAAAAAATCAAAGCATGTAAAACATTAATGTGTATAATTGTTTCATTTACAATTAAAATATATATGTAATCTTCTCAAAGCCATATTAATTAAACTAGTAATAGTTCTGAAAATGTTTTTTTGATTAAAATATTTAAGCCGCGGCAGTTTCAAATTGAAAATTTAATTGTAAATAATATTTGATATATATTACGAACACACGAATAAGCGATGGCGTCGATCGGTATTAAAATATATTTTTACATAGTAGCATGTATTAAGAGTGTAATGTTTATGTATCATTACATTTAAAAATTCCTTTTTTAGCAAAAATCAAGTAAATTATTGTTAATGATAAAAAAAAACTTATTTTCTTGAGAGAAAAAACTAGTTATTCTACATTTTAGTTTTTAGAATCACGTATCGTTAAGTTAATAATAATACGTTTAAGTTTCTTTAGTTATATTAATTGCTGACGCCTCTGCAGAAGATCATTAAATTAATTCAGAAATGAAAAGAAATTAAAAATATATTTACAAAAAATATTTATAAGAAAAATAAGATGGTATTCTGAAAATAATAGTGATAAATTATTACTATTTCAGTATATTTATACGTATGCTTGATGTTTTCATCTCACTTTTTACGTCATGCAAGATATTTTCTAGGATTCTGATTTTCAAAGGACAATCATGTTAATTTATATACGTGTCAGCTCTACATGTGTTGTTCACTTAAAGAAAGAGTGTAATAGTGTTTTATTAATTAGCGAAAGTTCTGGTAAGTTAAAATGGCCGCAACATACTTTTATGTTAAAGACAAAGTCAGAATGTAAAAGAAACTTGTCGTGTAAATTAAAACTGCTGCAGCAATGTCATTCGCTTATTCAATGATTGTCATTACCCCAAGAGCTGGCGCCTCGATTCGAGAAATTCGAGCTTAAAGAGCTGCCGGGTAAATCGACATTAGAGCCTTCATTGAGCAGGGCGGGGCATTAAAATACTTCTCGCTTCAGCAATATACACAGAGCTGAATAAAACATGTCAGCGGTGTTACAGTCGTGACCAGGAGATCATTTGCTCGCTTTAAGGGCGCAGCGATGATCGCCTGCTATGCGCCGAGCCATATATCGATGCCGAGAGCGGACAGGAGTGGGTGTTAAAGCCGAATAAAAGCCCGGTGTTATTTAACAGTTCTAACCTCGCCGCTGTACACGTCACTGGCATATAGGAGATCGAAGGGCAGAGCTGCAACGGCGTCGACGAAGAACCAGCTCTTGAAGTAATTCCAAGCTATGCTTTTGCTGTTGCTAACCACCTCTCCCTTTCGGCTCACGTATGTCGTCCTGAAGTTGAGCACGATGTCTGTGTAAATGAAAAAAGTTAAGGGCTCATTAGCTTTTCAAATGCTCTTCGCTGCTTCCTCATACTTTCTCTTATTCTCATTACAAATTGAGCATTCCATGAGGTATTTCGGATCTTTATTTCGAACGACAAGTAATTTACAGTATTACAGCTCCAAAGGCCGTCTCGAAGTTATGTCTCGCAACTTTTAAGAATACAAGAATACTTCGGCGTTTAAATATTGTCTTGCTCTTATCAACACACATTTTTTAGCATCTTGTATATTATATCTTATATACTTCTTTTATCGTAATTTTAGCATTTTACAACGATTAATTAAAGAATATTAGTAATGTCACAAAGAGTTTTTTACTTTAATAATAACAAACTGATTAACACGATTAATTTTACTTGAAATAACCGTATAAGCGATCATCTTTGAAACATAACTATTTTGAAAGGAAGATTAAGCACAAATTCCAAGATAATGTATAGTTTTATAAAGTTTCAAGAGGATACACGAAAATATAATTGTGTGTAAGATTGTAGCTAGTTCATTCCTTCTTTCGTTTATTAAGATAATTTGATGAATTTTAATTGAAATATTTATAATTTTTTAAGGTTTTATTGTTTATATTCTGCATAATTATTAAAAAAATTAACAATCTTGCTGCGCTTTTGTGTAATTGTAGACACTTAAAATTATTTCCACTATTCTTAATTTAAATATGGAATACTTGAATAACAAACTAATATTTTATTTTCCGTGTTCCTTATCCTTTAGTTTTTATGCTTATTTTCAAAAGATGACTATCATTATTTTTTTATTAGAAGTAGTTTCACTATTGCTGCGTAAGCTTTGGATTTGTAAATTTAATTAATTCTAATAACAATGTAGGGAAGATTGTTCTGAAGGATATTATATCCCCTGCCCTCTGTTAATAAATTAGCGAATGAAGTAATGGTGGCTCATTTTTTGTATAGTTTTGAATTATCATTATTATTTTAGTATTGTAAAAAGCGAAAATTTAACAATTTATCTTATTTTATACAATATTTACCAGGGTATCTTTATCAGTTGAACGGATGAATCTGATGAGTCTCATGATTTTTTAATTCCAATGGTTGATAAAAAATAGTTTTTAAAATAATATACATGATATAAATAATATAAATCCTAGATTATTAAAATTTCAGAAACAAACGCATTTTTAGATCATAAAAATAGTAAAAATTGATGTCACTTCATGTTTCTATTTGTTTTTATGAGATAAAAAAAACAAAAATAATAATTTTATATGCAAAATAAGAACATATTTTTAGGCTGAGAAGAATAAAAAGAAACGAAAATATTTTTAAGAAACCCGTGACAAGAATTTCAAAGATAAGGGAAGTATAACATTAACTAAATTAAAAACATCTATATTTCTGTATGAGGAAGAAATAAGGTTCATGGTATAAAAGTGGAAGAAAAAAAGAAGAAATGAGGGTCAAAACAGGTCGGTTCTGAAAATCCATGGTTGGGTGAAATCCTTCATATAGATTTCGGGTTTTTTAATACACTTTTTCAATTTATATTTCTAATTCGAAAAAACTGAGTATTGCATTTAATAATTATTAATTAAAATTGTCACTTTATCAGAATGTGCAAACTTTAAAATTAAAAAAAATGTATTCGTATCTATATACCTGAACATAAAGAGAGATCCAGAGAAACCCAATATCAGATTCACATATTTACACAATTAATAAAAATATATTAATAAAGATCAAATTCTACATTTTCATAATTTTTATACACGTGATTTATTATCACTATAATCATTAAGCGATCAGGATGAATTAATAACTTGCATAATTTTTCAAAATGTTAAATGTTGCATTCTTACAAATTTATTGTGTTTCTTTAGAATAAAAAGCATAATTTTTATTTTAACTAATGTCGATGAGTTATTAATAATCTCTGCATTATACATGTTTTTTTATTGAATTATGATTTTAATTAAATTTTATAAGTACTTTTTTAAGTTTTTTCTTAAATAATAATATTAAACTATTGTACGAAATACACTATAGAATTCAAAACAAACTTTATAAGAGTCGATTTAATATAAACTTGAAAATATTTGGTTTTCACAAGAAGATCGTTATATCTGAACGTATACAAACACATATTGCAAATGTACCCTGCTACTTAGAAAATATTAAAAAAAAAGAAAACATGAAGTAATTAAAATCAAAATTTTGCCATTCAAACCAATTTTTTTATAATAGTCTTTCTAAAAAATTTATATTTTCTTATATTTTCAATGTTTAAAATACATTGTTAAATACAATTTCTATAATATTGCTACAATCTTCTTTTTTACTATAATTTTGTACATAATTATGTACTCATAGACTGTGAAATTAGTACTATTATTTAAAAAAATTTTTAAATTAAATAGACACCATATTTTTAAAAAAGGTTTCAGAAAATGATTTTGCACAATTAGCGACTTTTTAATAAAAAAAGTTTTAGAATACGTACTGACCACTGTTTTGAATTACGTAAAATTTGCTTTAGTAATTATAAATTCAAGAGAATTAAAATTCTTTAACTATTGTTTTACTCTTATATGAGCGTGTATTGTGTTATTTATGTTTTTTTTTATAAAATTTATGCTTCGGTTTATAGTTTATTCGAAAGTTATTATAAATATATTGAATATTATTTTTTCCAGAAATTTAAATTAAAAAATAATACAGAAACATTATTAATTCAATAAACAAAATAATTATGTATCTCATCTTTTATTATATAGTAACTTATATTTATTTTTACTTTATAAGAATAATATATACGAGAAAATTATTATTATAATATTATTACAAAATATGTATGTACATGCAGGAGTGTGTAACATATATAATGCTTTAACATTTTTGTTGTAATATTTACTTCAATCATTTATTACATACGCGGAGTAATTTAATGGAAAGTAAATAAATAATTAAGGATTAAATGAAATTAAATAATAATAAGATGTCAGCAGTTTAAAAATTTGTTATTAATTTTTTTGCAACTAGATTTATTTAAAATTTATTTATTTGTAACTAAATTGTATAAAAATATTTTGTGACTTCGTTATGAGCTTTTGAATAAAACAGTTTTTATTTGTTTTGCAGTCAAGTAACTACAAACTATAACTTTAAGGTATAAATTTAGAAATTCCTTCTAAATTTAATATTGCAGAGTGTCGATACTTACGTTAATATAATATTCTTGGCAAATTTAATAACATACGATATATTATGTAAATAGATTGTACCTTATGGTTTCGAATGCTAGCTTATATTACCTGAAAAATGTAAGATTTGAGAATGTCTAGGTGGGAATTAGGTTTCACTGGATCAATGTCGAACAATCTCAAGTGATAAAGCGATATCAAGTATTATTTAATGATCAAGGAGGAAAAGAAATCAACTTTGCTGATTAGTAGCGTTAATTTCAAAATGGAGCGTCAGAAAATGAGAGAAACCCTAATAGCTTAACATTATCCATTAATTCAGCGTTAATTTAGCATTACATGCTTTCTGTCTTCAATTTTTATAAAAATTGGTTTTTTTTATCGTTTTCTTCGACCAGCTATTCTCAGTAATAATCTGCCAATAGTTCGCTTAAGCACGTCCGCGAATCTTCCTGGTCATACCCTTTTAATCTGATTCAATATAGTGTGGTGGAGTGTCGTAAAATAAAATCTTCTCCGAATTAAATAAATAGACCATGTACTGTAATAATTGAACTGTTACATTTAGTATTTTTGAAAAGGATCTATTTTCTTATTTTTTTAAAATTATTAACGTAATTCGAATATAAAAAACTATAAATTAAATTTGACCAAGCTTCATATTCATATATTTGTTTTTATTAAATATGACATATAATTGCTGAATGTATAATATTAATTGATCAATGTATATTTATGTTTATGTAAATAATTGTGGAGAAGTACAACTTTATGCCAATGTAGAAGAATGCACTATTAATAAATTCTATTGATTGTAAAACATTCCATTTATATTTATTCGAATTTTATGACAAACAAATTTTTTTTATCATTTGAAAACGTGCCTAGAACATTTCTAGAAAATTTATTAATTGTGTCAGAAAAGTAATTATCTTGTGTAATAATTAAATATGCTATTGGAAGATGATATATATATTTATGTGTATACCCAACTGCGACTTAAAAATAAAGCCTATAATAAGAATATATCAATAAATAATATGGAAGTTTTTAACCTTTATACTTTTATTCACAAATTAATCACTACAGACTTCGAGATTATATCATTGAAAAAGATTATTCTGAATTAATGATTCTAGCAGCTTCTAACTAAAAGCGCCAACTTATTTCTTATCAAAATTTCCATTTTAATATTAATCTTGACAAATATATATGACATAGTTATTAATTTTAAATATTAAAAAAGTAAAACTTTATGAATTCGAAACATAAATTTATCGTTTAGAACTTTAAAACTAGTAAGATAAAACTTTTTTTTCAAAAGCACTTGAATATTCTTGGTTATCATCATACTACTATCATTTTGTTTGGATCATCTTATAAAAAAATGACTGCTCATTCAAAATGAGAGCCAACATATTTTTCTTCTGGATAAAATCTCTTTCTGCATTCATTCTGAAACTAATAAACCATTTTATCTGCTTTACATTAACAAATTGTATATGAATGTTATATAAATATACAATCAATCAATTTTATGTAAAATAGAGGTTCCGATATTACCATAATTATGTTTAAAAAACATGAAATTGAAAAATTTTAAGTACTTATTACGAAATATAACGTAATTATAACGAAAAAATATTTTTTTTAATTTCAAATACCAAGCATCAAATAGCATGAAATTATAGCTTATAATGCATCAATACAATAACTATTTTTTATAAGTGATTAGTACTATTTACTAATTGATATTAATTATATATGTTATTATTATTTGTTTTGTTTGCAAATAAGATACATTAAAAAATTACGTGCACATATGTACAATTTTGTTCATACGAAATCACGGTTGAGAGTTAGTAAATGAATGTGTTAAATTTTTATTATTAAAGTCACGTTGTATCAAATGTCTTTTTTTGTAATTGTAAAATATTCAAATTTTCAAACTACTTGACTTAACTGTCTCATTTGCGTCCTTTATTTACAAAATTACTTGCGTTGTACAGAATTTACACCGATTGATACGTCCTTAAAAAATGTGAAATCGGTACTCTATATAAAGATTTCGTTTCGCTTAACACAAACATTTACTTTTATCTGGCACTCTTTCTTATCTATCTTTATTGGAGTAGATTAGCAAATATACAGCCAAATACAATTTGTAGTAGAGTACAAGAAGGTGTTGATATTTATATTTGAATTTCGATTTTTGTTAAGAGTGAATAATAGCATTTAAAAAAATTAATTTTAAAAAAACATGATGAATTTTTTTAGTTGGTATTTCTTTTTTAATAACATTATAACATAATAAAAATTGATGTTGTACTTCAAAGTATTTCTGTAAAAATGTATTTTAATGCTCAGAAGAAAAAATCATGGATGATCCTGTATTACATACTTTTATATTAAAAGTGATCAAAGTATGTAAAAATAATAGTCGATGTTTGAAACCACATTTATTCAATTCTTTTTTTTAATATTTGTTTATTTCAATAAAAAAATGTAAATTTATATAAATTGTTATATTTTTTAGTATTTTGCAATTTAAATCAGTATCTGCATATTTTAGATTTATTTTAACATTTATTCTTTACATTTAATATTTGAATTAAATATTTTATAGTAGAATTCATCAATTATCAGCTAATGTACATGTAATATATTTTAAATAAAAAAATTATATATATCTAAAGGTTATGTAAATTTTATTATTGTGCGGTCAATCATGATATTATTATAAGAAATACTGAAATTTTAGCAAATAAATAAAAGATTTCTACCAAACTTGAACGTTAATTGTCTTGACAATAACTTATAATATTTGCAACCTGTTTTCTAATTGTTATTATTTGATTACTGCTATATTTGCTTTTCGACTATTATAGTTATAAAATTTTTAAATAATAGAGTGAATACGCTACTGAACACTTTTCTGTGCGTGAACAACGTATTTTATTATTTATTTTGACTCTGAATGAGCTCGTCGGATAAAGTGCCATTTATTATTTATTAAATTTTAATAACGAGGCTTAAAATAATTTATTCTGCGTTGAATTCATTTTAAATAGCTAAAATTTATACCCAAGTTAATTATTTCTTTAATGTTAATTTAAATGATTAATAATACCGAGCTAAGATTTTAAATATACAAGTACATCGTGCTTTTAAACATACATTTTCAACACTTTTATACGAAGCCAGGTAATTACTAAAGTGCTACGCACGAAATTGTGTAGCATAACATACAAATAGCGTCTAGTAACGTTGTCTGTCAATTTCGATCAAACAGAATCGTTTCATGAAACTTTGGTATTGAAATTCAAAGGAAGTATTATTTTACATTTAATAAAAGTAATACTTTTATTTAACTGATTTCGTTAGAAATATTTATCTCCTGGATAATGATCGAGTTTTTACTAATCGGTTGTTTGTTTACTCTGTCATCGTTTGCACTTAAATATCGCTTTCTTAATCTTTGAAATAAAAAATCAAACGTACTATAGATTTTATAGATTCAAACTTTGAAGACTAAGCAATGAATGTGATTCTTTAGAAATTTTATAGATTATGATATTATACAATAGTAAAAAAAACATTTTTGAGAGGTGAACTATTTTCCACATGACGTAGTTCTGGGCCTAATTATCATAAAAGCGAATGAACATCAGGAATTTTTATTAAGTTATAAAAAAATTTTGCTCTCAAGTAAATGTTCTCATAGCTTTCACAAAAATTTTCATGTCTTAATACGGGAAAAGAAGTTTGAAAAGTGAAGTTGTTGTGTATTTAATATATTATTATATAATTAAGAAAAAGTTATGGTTAAGTTAAATTCATCAATAAAATCATATTTTCCTATAATAAAAAAAGAACGTACATGATACTTTACAGTACGGCATTAAACTCACCTATGATAAATATGACCTCAACAACTACATCGCTGACCATTGTAGGTCTATCCGTATTGATGAAACTGGCATTATATGGCACGACTACAGCAACGTAAAGCGTTGCTAAAAGCAATAGCCAATCCCAACATGTCTTGAACACTCCATAGTGACTTAGTACAAATTGAGATTTTTTTAGCGTTGTTGTCTTGTACTCTGGTAGCGGGGTCGTCGTTGAATGCAATAATGCCTGCAACACGTGTATTGCATTTTGAATTCTTACGAAAATACTCTTGGCAAAGTAGAATACCATTTTTTGACATTTAAAATGTACAAAGAGTCGATCGATCATATTTATAATCACAATACAGGAAATAATTGAACTTTAATTAGATAAATATAATAAATATAATTTAAATTTATATAATAAATATTAATATAATTAAGTAATAAAAACAAATGAAATTTAAAAAATAATAATTTCTTACAATAAAAATTATAATGCATATTAAAATTTAAAAGAGTGTACTTTTTAGAAAACAGTGTTCAATAATTAATTGAAATATGAGTGCAATTAAAAGATTAAATAAGTACAGAAATTATAGAAGCTTTACAGTTGTTTAACTGTACTCTAATGTTATCATGCTTTAGTAATATTAAAATTATTTCTATTTGAATTATCGCTCCATTTTCTTAAGGTTCATAATGAAAAGCACCTGCAGATGTAGAATTTGAAATTGCGTTACGTTAGCGACGTCTAATGTGATATACACTTAAAGTGAATTAACGAGTTTGTTGGTCCACGCAAACCAGAGGTTCAAGTTAACTCTAAGGATATAATACGTAAGCTAACCCTCATGATATAATTATATGAAAATCTAGACGAAAGAATAAGAACGGAATTATTAATTATTGTATAAAAGTTGATGTGGACATTTTCCCTAAACTTTTGCTAGATAGAATAAAAAAGTTTTCTTTTAATTTTACATTTTCTAAAAAGCATATTTAAGAGTAACTACTGGTATATTTTTCTTTGCCTTTTTAACATGGAATGAGCACGTATAAACATTTAAAAAAAATAGTGAAAAACATTTGTTCATACGCAAATATTTTTAATGATTACGGTTAAATTTTGTATTTCCTACCTTTCAAATACAAAAAATATGAAAAATATTTATTATATTTTTAAAAATGGATTAAATTTATTTTAATTTATTTAAATTTTTTAATTTAAAGTAGAACAAAATATTAATGATCTTTAACTTCTTAAATCAATGCCCTTAACTACTTTCATTTGAAATATGTGATTTAATAAGTTGAAATAATTTTAAAAAAATATTTGTTTATAATTTTATAAAATACTTATATTATTAAATACTTAATTTGATCAAAAATTTAAAAAAATTATTTTCAAACTATTAATAAAATTCATGAAGTGTGTATGTGTTAAATATTTAACCAATGCATGAGCTATAAGAAATATGTATGAAAATAAAAATTATTACCTGAACTTCACTTACATTATTTAATTTTAATTTATGTTTACTGTCCTGTTTATAGTGACCTGATAATTGATAAAGAACTGCTCGACTTCTTCTTCTTGCATAATTGGCTGGTGGAGCTTCAGGATCCAGATTACTATTTGTATCTATAATTATAGTACATATTTTTATAATTATCTTCAAAACAATTAATATAGAATTCTTTAGCAGTTGCACAAATGGGTTTTTAAAGAAAGGAACTACACCTTTTTAATTTTTTATTACTTTTGTATGTTCACTTTATTTTGCAATGAAATTAATAGCATTGAAATATTTTTATCGTATAAATTATTTCTTACCTAATTTATAATACTGTACCTGTAAGTCACGTTAATAATTATATGCAATACCGATCAAGTTATTTTGTTAATGACTAAAATTTAAATCATTGAATCGTTCTAAATGCATGAAAAATAAAAAAGTTGTTTTTTAACATTTAAACTATAAAAGTATTTCATAAATTTACTATATAATAATTACATATTTAATTACAAAAAAATACGACTATTTATGTCTCGACTAGTGACAAAAAAGCAGTTTTGTTTTTTTGAAACTTTGAAGAGAGATCTTTGATCTTAAAATACTCAACATCTGTACATGATGATAATTCAAAGTGCTGTTTTAACAAGTTGCTTGGCTAATTGAGACAATACATTACTGTATGTGTGTCATGTGAAGTGAGAAAAAATCAGTGTTGTCAACAAGTGAAACATGAATTCAATTAACTAGAATACAAACTTTCAAACAAATTTATTATAGAATAAATGAATAGAAGTTTATGCATTAGTTTTTATTGCTTAATATTCTTTTTGTTAAATAATAGTACAAATTATGTTGTTTTATATCAATGGCATTGATTTTTGACTCTTTTTAATAATGAAATGAATATTTAAGGGATATTTAAGAGTGCTATGTTTACCATTATTTTTTATATTGAATATGTACTGTAAATTTTTGAAGTAGGATTATTCAATTTTTTTTTTAATTTTAATAAATTTATTATTGCTTGACTAAAAATAACAATATGAAGATATTTTAAGTATTATTAAATTTGTATATTTAACCTAAGGGAGGGTTTCTTTTGGGAGTAGTTGAGTCATTTTTTATTTTCAACTTATCTTAAAATGAAATTTTTAAAAACTTGCTGTATATTTTCCCCTTTAAAACAAATTTTATTTTTAAATCAATATTTTAATTCGTTACAATATGTATCTAAGGTATAAAATTTATATATTTTATATCATAAAATTTGAGCAAATTGATGAAATTCATAAAAACGTCAATTAATAATCATTCGTATTCAAGATTTTCAAGATTTTATTTAAAAGAAATGATAAAAATGATATATTGAAATTTTTTAATTTAAAAATAAATTTTCTTGCTTCGTTAAAATTTATTATGGAAACTATTCTTCTACTTTGTAAATATTTTATAAGATTATTTTGTACGATATTTTTAATACGGTTTATATTCCTATTTATTAATCTAGTTTTTCATAGTGTATCAATAATGATAATTAATTTATCATTTACATAAAGACTAATCTTTTTAACTGTAATATTTTTTAAATATTTTATTTCCTTGAATATTTCAAGTTTATTTGAATTCATATTCACAAATGTTTATCCTTATATCTAGACTTATATGAACCGTAAGTATGACTTCCGTTTTAAAACATACTGGGAAATTAAAGATAGTATACCTTCTATCTTCAAGGTATTTTAGCACCTTTTATTGCACGAAGCAGAATATTTTTTCATTGTTAAAAGATCTCGACAAGTTTATTAAACTTACATATATAAATGATATTTAATTAACTATTACGTTTATCGAAGAAAGAAAAATAATGAAAACAAGATATAAATTAATACTCTAATAAATCTCTAAAATAATATATATACTATAATAAAAACAGAATTTTTTACTAGTTACGAAGAGAAAAACTTCAATTATATAATGGATTCTTTTATTTCACATGATGATTCTGCAAATTTTGTTTAAAAATCGCATTTCATATATTATTATCTTCATTAACCTATTAATAATTTTGAAAGTCGATGATGAATGTTAATGCTCACTATAGAAAATTGAAGGAAATTAAATTATCCTATTAATTAAAAAAAATGCTGGTGAGCGTTTTGAAATTACTTAATTTATCCGGTTTTTTAATTAATAATCTAGACTTCTACCATTTCTCTTATTATTTTGTGCAATAGTAATCCTTCATATTTTTACAAAAATAAGTGGTATAAAAATATTGTTTAAGCTTTAATTTAATTGAAATGTGCAGATAATTTCAGACAAAATGTGCTGTTATAGTGATCGATTTGGATAGAATAACTATGTATAAAAAGGTGCAAAATTATATTACAATGCAAGTTGTGTGGTTTAAATAAAACTATGTAAAAGTTGTTTACATACGTATCGTGTTGATGTTTTTTGCACGAAAGCGTGACGTTTATAGTCGCAAATGTATATCGCAGACATAGATACTATTTAACGTTAAAGATAGATGACAATCTTTACGAAAATCGAATTATTTATAGATTTGAGAATGAGTTTAATTCATAGGTTTTACTCAAACGCTTTACATGATCAAATATTTAAATGAAGATTTATCAATAACAATTCGGAGATAATTCATGAATTTAATAATTCATGTATTGAATACGTTTAAATATAGTTTAAAAATAAAGATTAAAAAAACTTTAATAATATATTTTTTGTAACTTATAAATTTAAACAATTACTATAATACAGTTTTTTAATGATACGAAGATCATATAAATGATACCCAATTTTGATTCTTAAACTTTTATTCGTATGCTTTTAAAATAAATCAAACCTTTTCAATTATACAAATTCAGGAAAATGAACAATTTAACGTAAATTTATTAGATGAATTTTTAGAATAAATATGTAAATATTTAAATGAATATAAATTATCTTAATTAACTTAATTATCAATTAAAGCTACATTTATAAATATGTGTATTCATAAGGCTTATACATAAGTTAATTTAGTAATGACTAATGGACAAGTATTCAAGCTATGGAAATTATGACACTGTAATGATTTATAAATGTTGATTGTTGTTTAGCTTTGTATATTTAAATTGCTCTATTAGATTTTAATTGATCAAAAACTGAAAATAATTTTTAGATTTTGTTTTAAATGCTTTTAACATTTTTAATACACACATGTGTACTGTCTGACGCGGGTATTTCCTCCCGCGGTACATAAAGGGGGATTATTCTGCGGGGGAGTAATGTGACAGGGATACGAGGATAGCTGGTATATGAAAATTAAATAATTAAATAAAAAAAAGACAAAAAAGAATTGAATTTTTTATCCTTCCTCCGATCCGTCGGCGCGGGGTGGGGGAATAGTTAAAACCCCTTAAAAAAAAGTAAAAAAAACTTATATTAATTACAATTAAGAAAGAAAATAATAATGACTATAATTAAAATTTCAGCTTATTTTAATAAAATCAATTTAATCTAATAACGCGCTCGTGCACCTATTGTCGCAACTTTTACAAGTACGCGGATGTGAATCTTTACGGTGGGAGCATTGCGGGGCGACAGTTTGCGACCTTGAGTGGTCTGCATCTCCTGCTCCTTCGGAAGCTCCGACAAGTCTGAGGTCAGAGTGCGGGCTCTGACCAACTCAGGCCAGGCGCTCGCCAATCCGTGGCTACGCCTTTTAGTTGCTTAATCAGTAGCTGCTTTGAACATTTAATTCGAAATTCCCAATTTCGCATCGTTGGCGGCCAACACGAAGGTCCGGTTAGTCGTAGGTCGAATTTTGCTGGTAGCACCAAGTAAGCGAGTACTTGGCGCCCAGCTCGAGGTGCCGGCCGTAGGTTGCGCGCGTTTGCGATTTCCTGCTACCGATTCGGCGACGACGCGCTTTCGCGGTTCCCCTCCTTCCTCCCACATCTCTCTGCTGCGAGTCTCGAAACATCTGACAGAAGTGCTTTCAAACATAAAGATTTACCGAATAACAATAAAGCAAAGCACACGGAGAATAAGGGCTTGCACGGACGAGTAGGGCTCGTCCAATTGCGTCTTTTTGTTCGTCATCATTTTGTCTGTAATCTGCGATTTAGGATACATTGCGACTTTGGCAATAAGCACTGTGCACTTACCACTATCATTTAACTCACAGAACTGCATATTTTTTGTGTGTGTGATGTCCTTGTGGGAGGCAAGAAAGAGAACGACATCTCCCTTCTCATTTTTTATTGGAACGATGTCGAGCAGACAATCAAATGGCGATCCTGTAAAATTGAAAAACGTATTTTATACAGCCTCGATCACAGACATCGGTTTTTTCTTTAAAATTGTCTTTCACATGTATTCCGTTAATTTTTTATTTCATTGATTTTAATACTAATTCCAAATTGATTTCATCGTAATAAAAAAGATTTTACTTGGTTTAAAGCTTTAGTGATTTTAATTACTTTCAAAAATTGATTTTTGCTTCAAGATTCACGTTCTCTTACACTGACTTAACAACTAATAAAGCAGTCGTCGCGAAATTAAACGAGTTATTGATGTATTGTTCCAATTATCTTTTTTCGATTAGGCTAGTCGATCATTTAGAACATACAGATTTAATTCATCAAGTTTTAAATTAACGTGAAGTTAAAAACAATTTTTCTAATCTACATTAATATAAAATTGCAGTATAATAAAGAATCGTGATAATAATGGATATTTTCATTTTTCTATATTATTTTAATACTTTATTTGTAACTTTAGTTTTTTTTATAGATCACTTTCGTTATATTAGGTTTGTGTAAAAAAATTGTCCTAAATAAGTTTCATGAAAGCTTTCAAAATGTTAATTACAAATTTTTTTTATTTCTCGCAACATAAAATTTAAATAATACCATTAAGTATCGAAAACTATTCTTTTTCATTACTTTCAAATTTATCATTGCTTATTTACATTTTGGGTTATGTAAAAAAGTATTGACTTATGCAAATTTATCTATAATTAGAGTAAATTATTTACTTTTCTCGGAAACTATATAAACTTTATATTTAAAAAAATTAAAATTCACTAATATAAAATTGAAATCGAGTAAAACTTTTTTTTATGTGCAGAATCTGAAGGAACTTAAATATTTAGTATGCAAGTTTTGTTAGCTAAACACACAACATGGATTATTTGGATATAAAGCTATTCGGGTTGGTTTGATATCATGTGTAGCATTTAAGAGTTGTAGTTTTTTTTAATATTTATAAAATTAAAAATGTTTTTAAAGTAATTTTATTTTTTTAAAAGTACATAAACTAATTGTATGAATAAAATTAAAATTAAAATTTTATAATTTTCTATTAAATATTATATTACAGAAAGTATTATGTGGTTAAATTATTTTTTAAGTATGTATTTTATCCGAATAATTGTTCCTTAATACGAATAATCTTCCTTTAAATAATGCACATAATGTAAATGAAATGGTTGCTTATTATTTATTTCGATAAATTTTATTTTGAAAATTTAAAAAAATGTAATTTATTGTCATGAAAAATGTTACATTAATCATTTTAAATTCATACTTAACATTACTAAGTTTGTTGAAAATTATTAGTTTAGCAATCAAAATTGGAATAGTAATTGTATTATAAGAAATTATAGTTTTCTAATAGATCAATGAATGATGCAAAGAAATGTTTTTGGTTTTCATTATAATTTTTAATAAAAACGTTAATTAAAACATTTATATAATTATTTATCAATATTTTCTTCAACATAATTAATTTTATGAATAATATGTTGAATAATATTTTTCAACATAAAGATTAATCAATATGTTGGCAAATTATTTAAATCTTTAACGCCTATAACAATATGGATAAATTAGAGATATTCGGAAAAACCACATTCGAATCGTTGCTTTAATAAGTATAAGGATGTTGCTATAACATCGCCTCGAAATATACTGTATCCTACCATAAGAGTATAGAGAGTACCTCCTGATATATTTCAGATTTAACGACAACTTTCATTCATAGTTATTTATAGCTAATCTTAAAAATGATATTTGATAAATTACTATTTTCAGCAATTTCAATAAGTCGATCAGCTCAAATACTGATGTGAAGTATTTAGATATTTAATCAAACTTTACAAGAAGTTTTTAAAAATTACAAAGTAGTGATACCAGAAAGTTTAATTTCCACATTGTTTACATTAATTGTTCGTTGGTTTCTTTCTTTCTGATTTCTTCGGAATAGCAATGCAGAGACAGAGAGATAGAAAAACAGGGAGATAGAGTATCGACGCAGACAATAAGATAAATAAGAGCCAAGCAATGGTATATTCTACTATTTAGTTTCTCCTTCTGTTACAAATTTTGAAGTTGGTGACAATGAAAAAGTCAACGAGTGTAAGAACAGTACAGTGTAAAAAAGATGACTTTTTTTACTGACTTAAGATGTTAGAATGGTTTAGCTTAATTTTTAAGAATTGTAATTGTCAATAAAAAATTTAATTCACTTAGCTGGCTTTTTTATATCATCATAAATGCAGATACATTCAGTTATTCAATAAATTCCCCATTTTATCTCAAGAGTTACCTGCCCATTTCTCTTCTAACGCCATTAATATTTCTTGTAGGTAACCATAAGTAGCTGAAAATAAATACTTGTGAATACGATGAAACCGCGAATACATGCGAATCGAGAAAAATGACGCTTAAGGACATGTAGATCCGATATGGCTGTAACTAATTTTTTTACGTTCAAAATCTCTTCGCTGAAAGAATTTAAACCAGAGTGATTGTTCTCTTTTTTAATCTGCTCTTGCGACAGTAATGTACTCGTTTTTAGTTACATAATTTAGAGGATAAACAAATAATTTGCAAGTAGATTTAGTATCCTAACATATAGGCGTATAAATGAAATATTAAATGTTCAATTGAAATATTAATAATAGGTAATATGGCTAAGACAATGGCTGTGTTGAGGATGGATCGTCAATGAAGAGAAGGCAGGTTATTATTTTGGATAACTTTTGACTCTCCCGTATATTCAATAAGGCGTTTGGCTACTGTCTGGCTACTTGTAAAGTGTATTTGTAGTCATAAATGGTTTTACAGTATTTTCAATACAAATTTATATTTAATTAAAGCGAAAGAACATTATATCGCTTTTTAAAGACTTTGTAATTAAAGATCGTCGCGGAGTTTGGAAAAAAACTCCTTGTCCCAAAAGAACAATCCTGACAGAGTTACCACGTGGATCAACGAGTAAACAGTAGATTTTATAGAAGCAGCATAATAAAATAAGCATTGTAATGTTATGATGCGTCCTCTCATACCGGCAACACGACGTTGCTCGGGTCAAGCGAAATGAAGAGCCTCGTACCCCCCGAAAGCCGAGCTCGGTCGAAGCCAACCTAAGTCATGCATACGTTAAGGCTAAGCTATGCTCTAACGCTGCGCCCCTTGGCGATCCAACCCCGCTATTCTTCCCCTCCCCATGACCGCCGTGATTTTAGGCCTAGATTGCCGCGGTAGTTTTCCGGCCAGTCAGAAATGGAAAATTGGCCTTTGAGCGCCGAAAGCGCCGATTTTTTGGCTGAACCACTGCCGCTGCCCGCGAAAATAAAAGGGCTCGTGCGCCAAGATAGAGGAGATTTCCTCTTCTGAACTCCAACCCTCCTCCTTATTCCAAACTTTCTCCTCCGGGTGGCCTATCACCGGAGCCTTGCTCCACCGGCACCCGTACCAGTATCCTTCCTCGTTACCCTGAGAGCGCTTCCACCGGAGCCTCCCTTTTCCGGTTCATTCGCGCGCTATCGATTCCCCTCCCCCGCAAGATGCGCTTTAACCACCAACTGAAATATCACGTGTAAAGGGAGACCTCGTGATGGCCAGGCAGGTACCGTAGTTACGGGTCACACGCGATCGCCGTCACCACTGCTGCTGCCGTAGGCTCCCTTTGTGTGATGCCCCCGCTGCCTCACCCACCGCAACGCTAAGGAGAACCGTGACCCGGCTGAAGACTGCCCGACGAAAGGGGAGCCAGGGGTGGCAGGCAGTGGTAACAGCAGTCCCAGCAGCAAATCAGGAGCCGAATCAGTGACATCGCCGCCCCTCGACCGCAGCCCGACGCCACGCGCTCTACGACCTCTTGTCGCGAGGCTGGTTTTTTTTAAGACTAGCTTATTTTTACACTAGAACTAAGTTAGTGGTAGGCTAGTTATAAGGTTAGCATTTAAATTGTTTTGACAGTTTTTCAAAATGTAACGATAGAAGAAGAAAGATAAAACGGCGTAAAATCGTCACAAAGTGGTTTTGATTAAATAAAAATTTAATTGATGAAATGTACATTTTATAATAATGTAGCTTACAGAATTGAATAAGCAGTATTAAAAAAAAGATTTATGGTTTCTTTCCGAGTCATGTAGTATTTGATAAAAAATGTTTCATTTTTTAATTTTTATCTTCTTGCGATATAAATGTTAAATTATATTTTTATAACCAAAAAAGTCTTTTGAAGTACATCATAATTATATTATTATACATTAAAATATCTGATTAAATTATTATTTTTATGGTTGTATTTATATTTAATTTTATTGATTAAAAATAAAATATGTATGCATTAGTGGCTTAAAAATTTTTCTTTAATTAATTTGAAAATAAAATTGGATTAAATATTTAATAAAACTATAATTAAAGTAACTTCTCTTATGTAAACAAATTATTACTTGCATTCTTAATTAATTATATATTTAGTTTCATATAATAGCAGAGTATAGCGTAGTATATCGGAGCTACTACAAAATGTGTGATATTTAGTCATTTTTATTAATTAATAATTTATCAAATTATCTTACATAGTAATTATGTACATATACGTAGCATACGTTTCAGATACATGTATATTGGAAGTAAATATTAATTAATTAAAGCTTTTCAATAAACAATTTACCAATTTTTACTAATTTACTAAAACAGTAAAAGAAAAGACTCACCGGATTTTTTGTAAAATACAACCTCGAGCTTTAATTCAGTTTTACTTTCAAGGCTCTTATCGATCATAGCTTTTTCTTCTTCCTTCGTTTCAGGTCCATACAGAAATTTGCAAGCACAGCCTTTTTGCATGATTTCCACACGTGCAAATCCTGTCAGCTCACAAAATCCATCGGAGCAATAGACGATCGGATAAATCGTCGGCACCTGCGCATTTCCCAACACAAAGTTGCTATCTGCAAATCAAATAACAAAATATTGTAGTAATTTGAATCTTTATATATACAGTTTCATAATTTTTAATATAGAAATAAATCATTTTGTTTATTCTTCAAACATAATTTATTAATACAAACATACTTCGTTTTAATCCCATAAATAATAATGATAATAATAAGTAAGGATAATTATAATTATAAAGATAAAAATTGACAATTTTTACTTGATGAAGGCTAGCTATAAAAGTATCTGTAATTGTATAATAAATAATTGTAATCATAAAGTTTTTCACTTTAATAACTCAGTATGTAAATGTTTTTGAAAATTAAGAATGATAAACATAATTAGCACGATGTTGAATAAACAAGAAAAAAAGAGTTAGATGTCAAATTTGTAAAAATAATAATAATATAGGCTACCATATGTTAAAGCATAATACAATACCCAATTATTTTATATAGTTTATATATACAGTTTTTATAAAAACAACAGAAGTATACTTAAATATCTCTTTAGAAAAATTTCATGTTAGATTAGTTCACTTTTATTACTAATTTTCCTATATTCATCAGTATACTTATTGCACGGATTTAATTTATTTGAAACTGTGGCGTCATTTTAAAATAAATAAAAAAAATTGTTTATGAGAATTACTAAAAATTTCAATCATTATATTCTATCAATATTCAGTGTTTTTGCTGATTTGAGATATTCAAATTGTAGTCAACTTAAGTATAAAATTTTCTAGTATTAAGAAATCCATATCTCTAAAAAACTCTAAAATTGTATAAATTAAATATTGTAAAATAATTTTATTTTTAATTATAAAAAACTGTAATAAATTGAAATACAATATGTGAATAATATGTAAATAATAAATTGGACAGCAATTTATCATTTAAAACATAAATGACGATAAGGTTTATTATATAAATAATAAATGATTATGTTTTAGTTTTGCTTATATATATTACAAGTAGGTTTACAATTTTAATAAATATTTTTGTGCGAGTGCGGTGTGTAAAATAGATACATGCATTATAAACTCATTCCTACTTCATTCTATAGAAAAATTGTATGGTATTTAGATTTATTTATAAGCCTAAAATATATTACATACTATAAGCAATTATTTATTAGGATTTTACTTCTCATAAGCAATGAAATTGTTATTACATTCGTATCTCATTTATATGCATATTTTGAGCACGACATGACCTTCATACACCATTTACTCAATTCTGTATCCGTTCGCAAGGGTTCAATTTATGTTTCTGTTCGATGGCTTATATCCTACATATGAAAACAAATCCTCTTCCAAATTGTTAAAAAAAAAGCAATAAAAACGTTCAAGATCCAGGTTAAAAATGTGTCTACATAAATCAGTTGAAATATACTAAAAACTTCATTTATAATTTACGGCTTTGTTTGTATATAAAAAGTGGAAGTTAAACTAATAATTCGATATATAGTTAAGGAAATTGAAACTAATACTTTAAATATCAATGTAAATTTATGCTTTAATCAAATTAAAATTATTCAATAAAAATTTATACTCACATTTCTAATTATAAGTAAGATTTTACAATAATGAATATTTTTTATAAATATCCATTATAATTTTTATATTACTTTAGATGATTGCAAGAAAAAAAAATTTTATAATTTTTTTATGAATAAAGCTAACATATTTCATTATTTCAAAAGTTTTGTGTAAAATTAAAAACTTTTCTTAATCAGATGAAATAAGATATAAATATATATAATATACAATTGTTTTTAATAATAAATTTTTACATCTTCTATTAGACTAAAAAATTTGAATAAATTTGAAGACCATTAATACTATTATTATTTTTATTAATATTAAAAAAGATATAGAAATTAAAATTTTTTAGAATTTTTAAATTATAAGAAAAAGTCTATGATTAATTATTGGATTATTAATTACCGCAACTGTATGTTTATCAAAATCTAAATCCTTAGACATTATGTTACATAAATATAAATATTGACAATTAATAATGTTCCTTTTAATTAGTTAATTAGTTCAATGGATATATATAATATCGGAAACAAAAATATTATCACTATTTAAGAAAGATAGGGACAATTCATAGCATCTATGCTTGTAATGTAATGAAATATTTGATTGTAAATAAAGAATAATATTGGCGTGTATTACACTGTTAAATTAATGAAAATTCTTCATTGTAGAAGGTCAAGGAAGCAAGAACTAGTGTAAATAAATATACTTTGTTAACAAATGCATATACATACATATATATATATATATATATATATATATATATAAACTTGTAATGAATGAATAAAAATGCTTAACTTTGCTCATACAAAATCATATGTAAAGTTGAATTCAGTAGCGAAACAGATTAGCGAATCTTCTATATTAATTAATTAAAAATATAATATTTCATACTTATATGAAGAAAAAAATAAAAAATAATTTTTTAAAAAGCTGCACATAAATATGTGCATCAAAGCGAACCAGGGAACAAAAACTGAAATATTTTGTAAACATGTATTGTATAATTTGAGACAAATTATTTTAAAATTCAGACAGTAGCTGTACTTTATATGTATTTAAGTGGGTCTGGAAAATAAAATTTAAAAAATTTAATAATAAGACAGAAGAAGTATTTTGACTAATATAATAAAAAAGTTATAATTATTTTATCAAGTTTTTTTTCAATAAAAGTACTAAAAAGGACATCTTGGATAAGCAGGAATGAAAGGCAACATGCAGTGTTTATATAGCGTATGACAAAAATATAAAGTATGAAAAAACTCACTACTTTAGTATATTTAGTTATAAATCTTATCAAAATTTAACGCAAGAAAATCAAACAATCAGTATTTGTTATGTCCGTTTAAAACTTACAAAACAGAAAAATAGAAGTTATATTAACCATTCTTTATTTCAACATTTTATACGTAGCTACATACCATGTTTCTCAAATTTTGTATTTTCGGTTTATTTTACAAAATAAATTTGTTTAATATATTATTGTTAAAATCAAGAAGTGCGTTAAAAAATTCTGTCTAAATTTAATGAAATATTTTTTTTTTTAAATTCAATAATTTAAAGTTAAAGCATAGTAAATTTAATTAAACTGTTATATTTCATCTTAGGAAATTAAATTAATTTTATGCAAGCCTAAAACGAAGTTAATTAAATTAATGGTAAAATTATTTAGACAGACGATTTTTAATGAAAAATAAAAAATTGCATTTCATATTGATCTTTAAAAATAACTTATGTACGAGGTTTAACAATAATCATAATAATCAATAGTTTGCTTGAAGTTTATTACATCTATTTTAAATTCATCAAGTATTTGATTAATTAATCTAAATATTATCAAGATTAATATTAGATTCAGTGTCTAAGAAAAAATGAGTATGGTTCAAGTCTATAAATATTTTGAAGATATTTAATTTTCTTTCAAATTAATAAAATAGATTAAGTATATTTACTTATTATAAGGGGTATGAAAACATTTAATATAATAATATTGTAATTAACTATTACTGAAGATTTAATACAAACTCCTAATATTTAATATACTTTACTTAACCTACATACAATACAGACTTAATAAAACACAATTCATAGTTAACCTTATTATTATGTATCCATTTAAAATACCGAAAGAATGAACAAATAGAAAAGTTAATGTTTTTTTTTTCTTTTATTTAGTGAGAGTCTAAACAAGAATAATATTGATACTAATTGATAAAGAAGCAACTCAAGAATTACGAATTTTCTCTCTCTTTCTCTCTCGACTTCTTAATTTAATGAGTAATTAAAGAATGTTCTTTAACGAATGTATTATCATAATTATTTTACAACAATTGAGTATGTCAGCATTGTATTTTAATGAAGTTAATATGCGAATGTTTTTTAAAGGGAATCAGATACTACACTCCTACTAATATCAGAGCTTATTAATTATATGCCATAATTGAAAGGAAGATCATGTAATATTATGTTATCACAAAAGACAATATAGATGATAAGTGAAATTTATTAGCTAATGTATAAAAACACGCATAAAACAGTAAGATTGTTATGTTATAAATATTTCAACGCATTTAATAATGTTAAATACAAATTCAGTGAGTCTAAAAATTCAAAAAATTTTTTTTAGATAAATTTTTTTTTTGTTATTGTTGCTTTTTAAATTAAAGTAAAATCAAACAATAAGAAATTTTTGTTGACAAAACGCTTACTATGAATAACAGCATTCATATTATAATATAATTATTAATGTATTTACAGCGTCTCTTCCTATGAATACATCATTTTATATTTAATATTTAAAAAGAACAAATATGTATATATATTTATATTTTATTAGATTCTTCAATCCAATAAGAAAATCATTCACATTCTAGGTATTAATCCTTGATTTAATGATACAAATACAAACATTTTATTATATCATTACTAATTTTTTATTATAAATTTATATATGTATAGTAGATATTTAAGTTTTTAATATTAAAATTTTTTATTAGAAAATTAAAACGAAATTGCAGAAATTTAAAATAGAAATATTCTTTGATGAATAAATATAGTAAATTTAAAAATATTTAAATAAATGAAAACCTTCTGAAAAAAATATTAAACTCCATTGTAGTGATAATAAATGCTTGAACAATTTTTATAAACTTTCATACAGTCGTCAATTTAGTGTTTAATTTATTAATATAAAATTAAAGTATCCAAAATATGTACTTGTCTGAAAATTTTTTAATATTTTTAATAATTAAGTTGCAAAATATTGAGTAACACGAACCAGAACAATAAAGTTTCTGAGATCAACGTACACAATAATATTAACATGGGTCTGTATTATTTCAAAATTAAGATATTTTTTATATAATTCAAGTAATATACTATAAAACATGAAAATATCGTTTTCTGGTAAAAATCTTTTATATTCTCAATATTGAGCTTTAATTCCTAAAATCCCTATGAAAATATATTCAGTTAATTTAGTTTATAAAATTATATTGAACGTTTTTATTAGAAAGTTCAATCACCGAAAATAAATTTTGAAAAATTATTTTAATGATGAATGTATCATTATATATTAAAAATTCTTTGTTTAAGACTGGATAAAATTCAAACTATATAATGGATCACAATAGTTCATTACTAAATTATTTTTTATAATATTGTCATTAAATATTTGAAACAGCGATGCGACTCCGATAATTTCATTCGTAAATTTTATTATTTTCAAATTAAATACATTTTGTTTTTGAGGTTTCTACTAATCGTTAAAAAAATTAAGAATTCATTAATTAAAAAACTAGCTTGTCTGCTGAAACTAATCTGAAAATGACTTCATTTTTATACTACTCAAATTTTTTTTAAGTTTTCACATGGTATAATTTTTAATAAAATAATACAATGAATGACTTCGTTTTAATCAGGTTATAACTATATATAACTATATATAACTGTTTCTACCTCGAAAACTTATAATAATTATAGAAAAAATAATGCGATATTTTAAGTTTTTGCCCAAGTTATCTATTTCAATCAAATTACAATTCATACTGTACACTATTTTCATATGAGCTATATGATAACTACACAGATAATTATTTAATTAATAACGTCATTTTAATTATTCAGTTTTATATGAATATTTAAAAAAATTAAACTTTAAAAATAAATTTAATCGCAAGCCCTTAAGTCGAAATAATTATTTGGCTACTTTCGAAATCTGTAATATCATAATTACAGTAATAACATTTTTTTTAAAGTTTCAACCATCGTTCGTGAAGTTTTCAGAAGAACGAGATGAAAAGTCAAAAGGTAATAAGAGCGATCGATGACTAAATGAAATGAGGCGGTTGTAAAAATGGCCAAAGAGTTTTCCAATAATAATTTTTTTTCGTGACTGCTTCATGATAAAAATGAAAAGAATATATGCCTTTGTGATAGTTTACTATTATATATAACCGCGGAATTATATTATTGTACGAAATATCATATTGAGAATGGAGATTTTTGTTATGTGATTAGTGCTGCAGTTAAAAAAAAATTTTTTTTATAAAAATTAGAACATCTTCTTACATTGTATTCTCTTCTTTAATTACTCAAACAGCAAGATATCCAATGTAGTGTTTTAAAAATGAGCTTAAACATTTTTTTACTGTTCAATTATGCATATTGAACATATATATATTGCATAGTATGCAATGCATGTAAAGCTATTCATTGATTCATGATTAAAAATCGAAGAAATTAAATTAAATTTAATATTAGATCTCAAAACATAAAATTTTTCAAAACAGTAACATTAATAATAAAAATATATAATGTGCAGTATTGAATTCAGAAATAAATTCGCTTATCGATAAATATTATCAAAATAAGTTAGCATTTAGATTTTTATGCTAGTTGCTTTCGTGCGAGTTAAAGCTTCTTAAATTTTTCTCATTTGTATATATTTCAAACGTAAAATTCTATAAGGACGAAGACAATTTATTTTCCAATGTTACCGTTTCTAGTACATTTTTTTATGAAATTACCTTAGGATAGGCGGGTAATTCGAGTACAAATGTCATAGTATTGTCGACACTTATTTAAAATTATGAGAGTTCTTCTGTGTATCTTTATAAAATGATGTGAAATACAGCTTTTTTGACAATATTTATACATGCGTTTGTTCATTTATTTTTAGCGTATGCGAGAAGAGCATAGTCGTCACGATATCTATATTGCAGCAATGTAGTCAGGATCATCTTTGTCTCGCAGATAAGCTACTCAATCGACGCGTTACCCTTCGACAAAATGGAGGAGTAATCGTCCAGGACTCTCAGCAATGTCCACAGCACAACCAAGTTAAGGATACAACTTAGTAAAGTGCACACTCGATATTCTACAATTGAGGATAAAAAAATCGCAATGCGTTGGGAGCCTTGAAAAATATTGAAAGCGAGCATGGATGGAGGACTAGGACACGGGTTCACAGTTGCTGGTACCGTGTAACATCAGGCTATTACAGTCCTTTGTTCTATCCTTCTCACTTCAGTACGCGTATACGCGTCAACCTCTCAGCCATAAACTGCGTGTCGATTTACTTTCGAAACCTCACCTCGTCGATCGTGATATTTCGCTATCATGGATACGCGCTACCTTCCCCTCCTCGATGGTTTTTTCGCTCAAGATAATGCAATACGTAGGCTTATCTACAGCATATCTGGTAGATCCGTATTTTATTACGCCGGTTAAATGTTTATTGTAATTCTGTAAATAATTTGATAGGCATTGATATGTGCATTTTTAAATTTTGAGGCTAATATTCCCAGAGAAACTATCAGATAATGCATTTCAAATAATATCGAGGTTTCAAAAAATACAATTGTACCAACTGTGTTCTTAATTTTTGTAAAAATATTACATTATATATTATATTGCGACGTAAAAGAAAAAAAATACAAAGTCGTACGTCGGGTTTTATAGACTAACTTTTCAGAGCTATAACACAAAGACATTCTCAAACTATAGACATAGTATGATGTTTATTGCAAATAGGTAGAAAACAGTCGAGAAAACAAGAATATACATTGAAATTCGAATACGTAACGAAAACAGAGATATAAATCGATCGAGTAGACGTGCAAAACTAACTATATTATCAGTATAAAACTGCTTTTGTAAGTAGTTAGCAAAATCAAAGCTCAAATACATTAGTTGTTGTTCTCATAATTAATTTAGTAAATCATGTAACTTTATTTCAAATTCATACCGTCTTATCATAATTTTAATATGCTTATTTTTTTACGCATCAAAATTCCATACATAGGCTTGTAATAACCAACTAAATCAAATTTATAAGGCTTTTGGTAAATAAATCTGGGGTTATTCAATTTACGAATACTAAAACTTGAAAATCAATAATCTATTATTTGTACTATAGTTAAAAAATATATAACAAAATATTTCAAGAATTTATAAAATGAGTATTAAGAATAAACTTTAACGTATTTTCATATAATTTACGATCACGAAATAATTATTTTCACAACATCATAATCTTGCTGAGTTAAGCTAACTTATTATAAACTGTATGTACTATTCTATATGTAATAAAACTTAGGCTTCATAAAAAATGTTATTACATATGTTTTATACTTTTATTAATATGATATCGATTTACAATTCCAGTTTTTAAACTATAAAATTTAAAGCCTTTTTGCGTGACTTGATTTTTATATTTAAGCTAAATAGTATAATATGCGAATTAAAAATGCTTCAAATACTTCAATAATTTTTTTAATATGAACATATTTGTTACATTCATATTTTTAAAATTGATAAAGTATTTTTTAATCTAACATAGAATTATTTCAGTTATTATAAGATATACTATTTAAAAATTTCTTGAAATGTATAAGTAAATAAAATTTTATTACTGTTAAATAATTTAATATAGTCACTATTTTTAAGTGCTTTATGTATTTACAATAAAAGTTTACAAAAGCAATGTGAATTAAAAATTTAGTTTAATTTTTAAAGTAAGAAAATATTTTGTAAATTTCATTTTATATTCAACTTCTTTTAGAAAAAATATTTGGAAACATCGTAAATATATTTTAGAACATTGAAACATGATAAAAAAGGTATAGAAGGTCATAAACTAATTTTTCTTTGCTTTTTTTATATATATATTTTAATCCAAAAGGTTTCTATGCCTGTTCCTTTAGTATTTTCATGAGTCTGTCAAAGTTTGATGAAATTCATAGCGTAATAGCGATGAAAGGTTAAAGTTACATAGAGGACTTTGTTAAAATTATGTCAATATCGTTAATGTATATATATATACATATGTGTAATCTTAAATTTAATTATGCTTATAGTACAAATAGAAGAGAGTAAATGTTTTCAATTGTTCTTAACTTGTTGTAAGGCTTTTCAATTAATATTCTATCCTTCTAAAAAAAATCAAATATTTTAATATTTATTTAAGAACTTCCTTTACATATTCATAATTAATGCAATGAATTTTTTTTAAGCAAATCGACTAGGTAACTACAATATTAAATAGACTCTATTAAGTAAAAAACTTAATAAATTTCAAATCTATTAATCAGTTTGATAAAATATCCCTTTCTGTCTTTATTAAATGTAATAAATATAATTTTAAAATGTTATTGCCATTTTATTATATTTTGAAAATATATTTACCGTTCCTAATATTATAAAAACAATTTACTTCAATCAATATGCATTTTAATTTGCTTTAAATAAAATATTTTTTGTATGCAATATAAAAATAAAAGTCCAGCATAATCCCTGAAATATCAAATTTGCCAAATACATCACAATACTTTGGTTAAATTATATCATTGTTTTGTACTTGAATGTTTTTTATTATAACACTACAGACGTAGTTGTTTAATGTTTCTTAATTTTTTAATTATACAATTCAGGATAAAATATTTATAGAATATTTACAAAATATAAGAAAAAATTACAAAATATATAATAATTTATACCCAATAATGTTTAAACAATTATTTCTTATATGTTTTTTATGTACTTACATTGTAATGAAATAATTTAAGAAATCCTTAAAAACTATTAAATAAGCTTCTAATATACATTAAAACAATATTAATGAGTATAATTAATATATTGCTGTCTTAATAAAAAATATTGATTTATGTGTAAAAGTATATATGATCTGTGTAATAACATCGTAGAAAAAATATGAAATAGATTAAAATCATTAAGTAACTTGACATTTCAGTATTTTTTAAAATAATTATGCACTTTTCTTTTAAATAAAATATAAAAATAAAAATAAAAAATGTATTACATGACCTGGAAGCTTTCTACATTTCAATACTTTATATTCATATATCTGCTATAGTCTACAACCATAATTCTTCCAATCCTTTCTCACCTTAGAGTTAAATCTCAATATTTATATAGTTTTTTTAATACTTTTCTTCTTTTTTATTTATTTGCTTTTGTTTTACAATTTTTATACCCTTAACTTTTCTATAAATTTTCTTAATACTCTAATGTCACATTTTTTTTTAACGAGTGATTTTTTGCGAAATGATATAAATATACACATACAAATACATCCATTTCGATGAATATTCCGAGTTTTATTCGTTTATACTTCTGTTTTGCTTTATTTGATTTCAATTATTTATTGCATAGCTGTATATCCCTTCCATACAAAGAAAAGCTAACTATAGTTGTGATTTTATACAGTAGTTGGCAATGCCGAGTTAAAATTGAATAAGAACATAATAAGGTAAAACGTAGATTTGGATGGAAATTAGCCGAGCAGGTTAAAATTACGCAGAAACTTTCATAATAAAATAAAAACTTAAAAAGAGTAAATTTGATATGAATTATTATAGATGCATTTTTTTTATAAAAAGATGAGAGCTGTTTAAGCATATACAGTTTCAGTTTCGGCTGAAAAATTTTCAAACTTTAAAATAATTAACGAATACGTAATATGTCAAAGTTGTCAGTTGAATTTGAAAAGTATCTCAAATATATTGGAAATAACTTTACATATGAAAAGGTTTTTTTTGATGAAATAATGTTTTTGTTAAAAGAATATATTTTTTAACCATTCGATTAAACTGAGAAACATTTCAAGCGAATTATCAGTAGATGTGTATACGTCTATTAAACTGTAAATTTCTTTATGTCATTTAATTAATAAATGAGAAATGGGATATTTCGAAAATTTATTGAGTTTTAGATGGATTGTAAATTATGTTTAGTAATAAATGTCATTTTTTTCATTTTTATTTCTTCTTTAAGAATCTAAAAATGAAGAATGATATAAAAAGGCTAATAGATCGAGCGTCATTATTGTTTACATACATTATAATAACTCATACTACGAATGTAAATTTGTATATAAGGTTATTGTAAAATTTTATACTAAATTATTTATGATTAATTAATGTTGTAGATATTTTTAAAAATTATATAACGTACAATTATATAATTGTAATGTAGTATTTTCGTAATTTTTAAGTTAAAATTTTTTTTAAAGATATTTTTTAATAAATTGTTTATACGAATATTATGAATTACAGAGTGACATATTGTAAAAAATAAATATGGCAGTAACAATAGAAAAAATTTAATAAAATAAAAAGCTTTGTGCGATTTTTTTTACAATATATTAATAATTTCAACGATGTAATAGTTTTTTACTTATTAGTAAGTTTTCTATATTCGACACGTCAATATAGGCTTCCGAATTGCGCAATCCATTTCCCAATTCATTTAAGAGTTATTTATATTACAAATTACTACTGTACTATTTGTTTTTACTCTTTTACCTTTATTTTTGCTGTACCAAATAGAACATGAGTTTTCTAAAAACATTTTCAATCGCAGGCTGAATAAAATTAAAGAATGAAATAAAGTTACGAGAAATTGAAAAGCTATGGAGAAAGGACATAAAAAAATTGTGAAGTACTCTATGATAACCATGATTACTTAGACATCTACTCTGATATCATTGAAAATACTTTGCTTTTGATAAAGGCGTTCGTGCGGATGGTGTGTGCTAAAAATTTGCAAAGTAAGAAAAGTAGGCCAAAATTGTGCACGCTCATCCAGGAATATCACCATTAGTTGTATACTCTATTTCTTAACTGCAGTAAAAGTTAGCAATAATTTTTTGATGCAACATCTATTTTTACCATTTATGTCGCGTTACTTAACGCTGCAAGAGGTCTCTAAAGTACGAGTTCATCTTTTTTTATACGAATAGTTTCAAAAACTCACTCGAAAAAGTCTCATCATATTTTAAAAGCTTTTACAATGCCATAGTATGGCAGTATTTTCAAACTACGTTCTATTTCATTGATTTATAAAGGCATGTTTAAAACAATATACAAAAATATATTTGCTTAACTTGATTTTCCATTATATCAATTTAAAAAATTAGTATACTTTGAGTAATACGTTGAAAACGCGTATAAATGTTTCTGTTTTTTTTACTTTTTTGCCTGATTTTCATTAAAAGATTTTTACAGATTTTGGTATTTTGTCATTTATAATATATGTATATATATGTATACAAAAATATATTGTAAAATGGAGTCAACGTAGGTTTCTAAATACGAAATACAAAACGCAATTACTTTTATTTCGTATTTGAAATTAAAATATGAAATATTCGCCTATGCAAAGGTAATTATTATTAATAAAAGTGAGGACATTGTACAGGCGATAAAACTGAAAACTTATTTTTCATTATTATGCACGATAGAATATAATTTTTTTTAATTACCGACTTAATTTCCAGCAAATAATGTAGTTATTATTGTAAATTCGTAAAACGCGTACTAATTGTTTTAAGCAATCGCATTCAATATGTATTTATACGTGTATATCTATTTGTTCATTGATAATGAAAGTGACATGGCATTAAAGAGCGACTACATTCACTATGATCTACTATAACTCAGGATTACATTTTTCGCTGATGGGATTCCATTTGGCGTTATCAATAGTTTACGTGTGCTTGACCTACAGCTATTAAGCACCCGGGTCAACCAAGTTATTGGTTAATTTTCATTCCCGTACAAGTGTCAATATTATGTCGGTGTTACGTGGAGGAGAAGCGAGGGTGTCATAAAACCGCGAATTGGTGTGAGTGCCCTTGGGTTGGCATCCGGTGGCCTATTAACCAACATGAGAGCTGATTATGAGCTGTGGGCCCGTCGCCAGTGTCATGTGGAACTAATCAGTTGTGCTACAACAATCTCGGAGATTTGCCTTTGTCTCGAATGGATTCTCAATGGAAGATCCTCAGTTGCTCGAAATCCATCATTTATGCAACTATTAAATATGTGACGCTGACTGCAAATCCACCGCTGAGTCGGTACGTAAATTTATGGATTATCAATACCAAAATAATTAATCTAATTCATGTATTGCTTATACATGTATTTCTATTCTGCTAATGTGTAGCTGTGATTGACATAATCTAATAATCTATCTTATTTAATATTCTAACGGATCTTAGAATCATTGCTATTGACAAATTTAATAATTAATCATAGACATATCGTTTAATTTATTAGATTTCTTTCTTTTTTAGAAACAATTTATTGCGAAAATTTACATCCAAATATGTAATATAATTTATTACTTTAAAAAAATGAAAAATAATTTAAATGATACATTAATACATTATCATACCATCTAATTATTATTCTAGTAAATTTTCTTGAATGTACACATTAATGAAACCATCAGGTTTCAAAAACTATACACACACACACATATTATATATATATTTAAATAATGAGGTTTAGTATAATTGAAATTGGATTACTTAAATTTTCTGTATTACAGGATAAAACTGTTTGCAAATTTTACTCTATCGCTGATTATATATTTATTTCTTTATATTGCATGTCTGTTGCATACAAAATCAGATTTTACTATTCTTTAAAATTTTGGATTGGTTAATTCCAATTAACTATGTAATATTTCAATTTGAACAATATCTGATAGAGACATCCATTTATTTATATAAAAAATGTCTTTCAAAATAATTTGTATGAATATCATTATGCAGTATAAATAAAAAAAAGTATATAAATAATTAACCATTCAGAAAATATATGTTTTCAATGCAAAAGGCATCCTTTTAAGCCAATTATAAACCAATTATATTGTTTGATTTCAAAATAAATGCTATTCTAATACAACTGAATTTAAAATTAATTTCAGAATATCAAAATTATGCTTTATATTAAATACCAAAAATCACAACATTTTTCAAAGAATATTAAAAAAAATTAAACAAAATTTTATATAAATAATTACAAATATAATAAATAATATATGAAGTTATTTGTCTTGGGATTGTTGCAGTTTTATGATAATTTTTTGCATTAAACTGAGATAGTCTTTAAGCATACAATTTTTAACAGCAATTTGCTTTTAATTTTTTTTACTAAGGTTTTTTATTTTCTTTTAATGAAAAATAGCCCTGGATTACCATGTACAACAAGTCCATAAGTATCAATAATGATAATATTAGCACTGTTGACTTTTCTCTGCGTTACTTCCTACTTCCTATGTACGAATTTTTGGAAAAGAGTGTATAGTGCGCTTGGTTGGGTGCCAAATATATATTACCTATCACACTTCCTACCACATTCAAATACATGATTTTACTGTGCTTATATTTAAACGTGCACTTGCTATTTTACAATGTAAATATAAGGCGATACAAATAATTTAATGTAATGTTCTTAATAGAGAATTATTGATTTTTTCTTCTTAAAAAAATTTAAAAATTACACTCTAAAAAAACCTAGTTCCACATTAATGTCGCATTAGATTTAATCTTCTTCATATACAAGTGATGAAAAATCCTACAGAAATAGTGTGCCAAAAAGTACAGGAGATAATAAGATTCGATGAATGAGAGATTCCTAAAGTACACGCAACTGCAGCTGTTCCCGTAATATGCAGATTACAAATTACCGTGAATTATAACTCTTCGATTCTATTGTAAAATTACTCGCGAGAATTGATCGTGTGCTTTGGAGCTCGGATATCTTGCAGTAAGGTTAAAAACCGGAATGAGACCACAACAATAAGTAAAGGGAACGCTCGTCAATATATAAGCTGATTTTCATTTTATATATATTCACGTTTGGGGCGGTCCGCCTACTCAATACAATATCAAAACTACAGTACAAACTGACGTCTGCGGGTTGAAACGACGCTTCTCCACTTCCACGCAAACAAAAAATCTTCGGCTTCCTTCTCACACGTACAAGCTTTCATTCTTCTTACAACATTCTCCACACATTTTCAGAATATTTTCACTATTTCTTTCGATTTTTTGCATCCCACCCAAAATCATGTACTATTACTTTTTCAACACTGTTTACACTATCGTCTATCTCAGCCAACTTACCTCTTTCATTCCACTCTCGTAAGCTCAATCGTACTCTCGTCTCTAATCCGTGTAAAAGCAAATAGATTTTCTCCTACCCCTACCAGTCTGCCGACGCCAAACACATGTCGACGACCGACGGGACGATTCGGCTATTGCCACTTGACGTCCCACCCCTCCAAAGCCTACACATCCTCTTGAATTCCTCTTCGACAATCCCTTGGTATGACCCGTCGTACTCTACCTCGTCCCCTTACCCGCCTATCAACCGCGGAGACCCTTTGCGAAATTCCCACATTTTCAAGAAAATTGCTGTGCGTGCGATGGACACCATTTATGAAATCCCCGTCTGATCATAAATGCCTCAAGTATTCTTATAATTACTAAACTTCACGTATGTTTTTTTTATACGTTGACAATTATTTGTCTTGATTAATGAGCTGTATTACATTGAATTATTTAACCATGAATATAAATTTTTTTATATAATTACACTTGTTATCATTCGTATAATATTTTTATAATATTAATAAAGTGAGATTAGTTTAGTTGATAATAAATTGAACGATTTCGTTGGAATTCTATATCGAATTATGTATCTAAATTTGCGTGTTGTGTACAAATTATATATATATATAAAGTACAAGGTAATCTATAAAAAACCATTAAATATTTATATTTATATTAGTTATTAAATATTATATAGTATATGCAAATAAATGTATATCTACATTTTTATCTTAAAAAAGCTTTGTACTTATAAATCCTATAAATGATTTATTAAAAAATGGATACTTAGATCCTTATTTACATAACATGTACTTCGTAATATTTATAAAATATTACTACATTATTTGGTAAACTTTTAGAAACATAAATTAATTAATGTAAAATTCATTGATTAAAAAAATTATACTTTTTAATCAACAGAATTAAAATTCTAACATCGCTAAAACGTTGTATTAAAATATGCAGACGTAACAATTTAGCTATAAGTGTATGGTCTGTTACGATGTATATGAAGTTTTTATAATTAGTTATAATAAGATGTTTTTTACAAAAATTAATATTATTTTCAAAAGAACATTTTTAATTTCGAAAGCATTTCATTTATTTATAAACGTAAATTTATAATATTTTACGAATAATCGTTCAAGTGTCACAAATGAGTAGTTTTAATAGTTTATGAAATTCATAAATGTCTATTAAAATCTTTAAAAATTTAAATATGGAGTAATTTTAATTTTCGTTGTCATTCCTTTAAATACTTTGTACTTTGGCCCACGTGTAACTTGTGAAAATACACCAAGCTTTTGTAAACTAGGTTAAATAAGTAGTAATATAGACCTTTGTCAACTTTCAACAGAGTTTAGCGATTTTGTTGAATTTTATCGGTCTTAAATGCATACGGGTGGTCAAAAGTATGTATGGTAAGTTATATACTTTATTTATAGTTTAATATGATTTAAACCAGTCATCATGTTGAATAAAGCAAAGTAATATAATCAATAGATTATTATACATGGAAGAAATTTTTAGAGTTATATATAACAAAAAATTTTTTTTAAATACAAATTATTTTTTATAAAATATTTTCGAGTATCGTAAAAGGTTATTTATGTTTAATGCAAGCATTATTAAATCATGTTACAAAAATAATAATGTCGTTGTACTTAAGACTTCTCTATATTTAATTTTCTAAAAAAGTTAAAATAAATCTCAATATTGTCTGGTAAATTGCACCATTTTAGATTGAACAGTATTTTAAGATATATCGTCTAAGAACCAAAATACAAATAGCAATAAAATTAGTTTTTCTTTTTTCGTTTAAAGGTTTAGTGACGTATGTTATTCGAATTACATTTGCAAAGATACACTTTTTCTATTTAGTCTCATGAAAATGAATTAGGAGGTATGCTTTTCACCTTTTATTTTCAATTACCATTCTTTTCCCACTTTTTACGGTTTTATAGTTCACGGTATAGGCTCATTATAGACAATACAGATTTATACTCTCTTCAATTCTCAAGGCTAATTCTATGATTAACAGTAAAATTAATAAAAAAAAGCAATTATTGAATTTAAAATATTTGCTTCCAATAAAAAACGTAAATTTCTAAAGTATGATTACTAATTTATTTTATGGTTTTTTTGTGTACAAATATTATGAAAATCAAAATTTTAAAGATTATTTTATTTTTTTCATAGGTAGTTCAATTTATTTATTATCACCATTAGAATGGTAATAAAATATTCTAACAGTCTAGTATGTAAATTGAAGATGCTTAAAAAAAGTGATACTATTATTTACGTAAATATTTTTAATCTATGCCTTAAATTATGTTGACTTTGATACTAAATAAAACATTTTTATTTTTATTTTTAACATATAAATAGGCATATAAATTAACATATTATATTACTTGAACATATTTTAATTCTTCATAATTTGAATAACCAAATTTGGTATTAACTATTAAAGTATAAGTAAAGTAAAACTAAATTGTACAAAACATGTTTTAAAATAAATTATTTATAGTTATTTTAAATATATTTATTTGAATTATAAATATATGAAAAAATACATAAAAAACGAACGACGAAAAATGTTTAAATTACAGGTTTTGTTAGTATAGCGGTCGGTATCTCCGATGCAGAATACCGGGGTGTTCTATTCCCCACTGGGTATTCTAGCTAAATAACTTTCTTATGAAAATTTCAAATTATTAAAGAAAAAAAATACTTGAAAAACGCGTGTTTTTTCAAAGTCAATATTTTTATGTAAACGCAGAAAACATTTGCGAATTGCATAGAATATGTTGTATGGAAGTATTATATATAATTCGGTCACTTGCGAATAATATATGAACGAATATATGAACACTTAGCTTTACAGTTTTAAGCCAGATGATTGATTTATAAAAAGTTCTGAACTTTTTTTATCCTTTTATGAGTAGTACAATGTATACTTTATCTGTATGAAATCAAATTTTGATTGATTTGAATTCAAATTTTTTAAAAACATCGTTTTATCAACTAATTTATCATTATATATTTATACAAAAATGTATATTTCGTTATCAAAATAAAATTCTATATTTAAAATAATTTCAGTTACATATTTTATATTTTATATTTTGTTTTTATTCGTCAAAAAATTTCATTTTTGATAGTATTGTTTTTTTATTTTTTTATAATTTTAACAAAAATAAATTTCTGGAAAGCATTAGCTATGATTACAATTCTAATATAATAAGCTCTAAAATTAGCTGTGAGAGCATTTTCGCAAACAAAATGTAAGATTTGTTGCTCATAAAAAAGATTTATTTTAAGAGACACAAGTTTAGATCGTAGTATGATACCATTTTTTAAACATTCAAAATATTTTATGAGCGTATAGTACGAGTAAATTAAACTGAGGATAATTTTTTTAAATGTGTTTTAATTTTTTTTTTATGTACAATATTTTAAAAAAGGCTCTCTTACAATGTTTTTAATCTTCTGCAAAGGTGATAAGTATTTAGTTTAAATATTACGAAATAATTAATATACATTATCTTTGAATTTTAATTAAAACCTATTTAAGTTATAGGAACCAGTTATTTAAATTGATTTGGTGAATTTCATGCCAAATAATAATAACCATATAGTTAAAATAGTTATGTAATCATATCACTTTACGTATTTCCTCTCGTCAATTAAAAAGATGAATCATAAATTTTTTTCAGGTACAGAAGAAAAAGCCATTCTTATTTTTAACTATTCAATAAGGAGTACTGTAAAGTTACGGCTATTCTTCATTCTAAATTGAAAGAAAAAAATACGTAACCTTCTATCTTAAGTTCGTAATATGCGCCATCAGGAATACTCAGTCTCTATCTTTGAGCCCATTTTGACGTGCGATATCGAGAGGTCAGTGAGTTTCAAGAGATGAGATTAGTTGTACATATATGGTGCTCCACCTCGAAAAGATATCGCGTTAAGTAGATGAAACTTTTGCTTATGTCGTTTTGACGCTTTTTTCCTTTTATGCTAACGATCTGTGCCATCGAATTTTGAACGAGGGATTTTTTTATTATCAAAGGATTATTATTTCATTGAATTCAGTTCAAATTATGATTGATTTATGAAATCACATTTAATAGTTAGCAACTGTTAAGAGCTTATAATTAAAAAAAAATTCCTTCTGTCAGAAAATACGTCGCTTAATTTATTAAAAATATTCTGAAAGCGTATTATTTGTGTTATTCTATAAGCGCTGGTTTATGTTTACTAACTCCTGAGGAGTTCAAGTTTACATGCTTATAATGCGATAGTGTAAGAGGTTAAACTCCATTTTTCCGCCTATTATATTCATAAAAGTATATTTTATTTAAAAATATTTTATGTAGATTTTTAGATTTTAATCTTTTAATCCTAAAAAAGACTTTCACTTTGATGAAATCCTATTTCTTTACAAATAAATGTATATACTAAATTTACTTAATTACATACTTAAATATTATCTACGTAATAACCGAACTATTATATGTAAAGAAATTTTTTAATAATTAATAATAAAAAAATTTGTAATTATTTTTAAGACTTTAAAATCGTTACTATTACTTCTTTTTAATGTTGAAAAAAGAATCTATTTTAAAACATTTTAGAATCTTTTAATTTATCATCGAATCTAACAAGTACATCCTTTCATTGTAACAGATATGTATAAGCTTTTAAATATTATAATATAGATAGATATCATATGAAGTTACTAATTTTTTTATTTGTAAATATGGCTAGGATTAAAAAGTTTTACTATTTAAAGGATTTTAATCCTACTATTACACCGAAAATAATGCAGGACAGTTACATTTTTCTAAAAAATAAATAAAACTAAAAACTGATTAAGAACTATTTGATAGTGAGAGTTTTCATTAATATTTATTTATAATAGCTTTAGAAAAAGTGTACAATAAAATTTAAATAAAATCTTATCTGATATATACGTATAATTCTGGTAATTGCACAAACGAAATTACATTAAAATATTTGCTATGGTAATTAGAATGCTGAAACTCAACTGAAAATGCTAAAATGCAATGATTTATTAGTGCCTCCAGTAGCCTCGTACAAGCTGTTGTCAAAATTACAAAAAACCTTGACTCTTAAAAAATTCGACTCTCGACTGTTGGTCAGAAGTTAGAATGGAAATCTTCGTTTCATCCTCCCACGTTACAAACATTACAATTTGAAGCTAATTTACAAAGAGCGAGCGGACACAAGCAATCGCGGGTTGATTAGATCCGTTATCATCTTCAAATGCAAGATAAATAGAATGAATTTAGTTATTTAAGGTACGTAAATAAACAAATTAACTATATTTTCATAGTAAATAAAGTTACGTAATATTTTTTTATAATTAACAAGTATTTTCATTATATTTTAATTATTATATATATATATATATATACATATATATGTATAAATTATAAATATTATATATAAATTTTTATTTTATAAAAAATTCTCAAAAAATACTATTTCCTGAAAACGATTTCAATATTATGTATTGCATGTAAATATAATTAATATGTTTGTCTAACTGCTCATGTTAATTTTTTTACGTGGCTTATATATTTACGTACGTGAACGTAAATAAAAAAAAGTTTGTACACGTGATTAAATACACCCCAAAATTTTATCTTAATCTTTTGATCTTGAATACATTTTTATAAATTGGAAATCATTTAATTCTATAAATATTTTACTATATTATATGTTTTTCGATTGAATTTAGTCTGAATTTACATTCAGGGTCGAAAGCGTTACAATTTACCTATCTTTGTTCAAAATTTATTTTCCTTACAATTTAAACACAAAATGAGCTAAATGTTTCCTTATAAGAAATTAAACTTTTATAAATTTTTATTTTTATTTTAAAATCATATAAATTACATTTAGTTACCATTGATGTTTATCGATATGACTATATATATTTTAACAAAAAGTCATATTTTCAAATATTATAGTGCAAGAAGCTGTAAATTTAAAAAAGAAATAGACGGGTATGCGATCGAATAAATTACGGTAGCTAGTTTGTCTAAATCTTATTATTAAAATTCATATATAACAATTATGGAACATGGAGACGTCGAGAATAGCTACAATTTGTAAATTTATTTCTTAATAGGTACGAATCAATCCGTCATCAGGAATTATTATTATTTTATTACAAGACTCGGTTAGGAAAATGTGGAATTTACAACAGGTGTTTGATAAACAGTAATAACTTTGATTTATTAGAAAATAATAGTTTAACAAATATATGTTGCATATATTGCATATATATAATAAATTTAGTTTATTATTTACACCATTTTTTAATACGAACATTGATCCATAAAACTCAGAATTAAATTTTAATTGGAGATTTAATCCAAATATCATTGAAGGATTTTAAGCATACAATAAGAAATCGTGAGAATTGATTATTAAACATTTTATATTAAAAAAGTAAAATTTTTTTTTATTTGTACAAACCATAAAAGATTTAAAAAACATCGCTTAAATCCTTCAGTAGATTCATAAATCAGATATAATATTACTTAATATCAAACATTTTCATAATTTATACCAATTATTGTATTACGCATAAGATTATATTATTCGGTTAACTTCTAAGTATTAATTTTGATTTTTTATTAAATTGGCTTGTATTTACTTTCGTCAAAAAAGTATCATCCATACATTAATATTATTATAATATTATATAACAATTTATGCAGCCAGAAAGTCGACATTGCGAAGTGAAATCAAGTGATGAAACGAACTTCATACAGAGTTTTGGAAGTTTGAAAAAGTATTGGAAAAAGTATGAAATGTTTTGGAAGTAAAAGAAAATATATGATACACGTCGTCGATATTCAGTTAGAAATATACGAGTTTGTCCTGTACCAATATGACGTGTAGTATAATAAACTAAATTTTTTTTTTAATAAAAAACTCATGTCAAAACATATCGAGTAGTTTAAAATTTTAAAACTAATTTCACCAGTAATTTTTCAATTGTGAAACATTGAATTATCTGATTGTTTTTAGGTTCACGAACAAAATTTGAATTAACAAACAGTTAATCATTAGTAAGGAGAAACGACAAACCGTAAATAAGCCGTATAGATTTAACATGTTTCTCATCAAGATTGTGTACGGTGGAGATCATCTTCAAGAACTTTGATTGCACGGCTTTTATAACCATTAGACTAGTCCTCTATTGTGAGGGAACCCGTTATCATCCGTTATGATAAACAACAGCAACTGCACTGTTTTTATAGCCTGCGGCGGTAGCTCATTCGCTATAATAATAACAGTAGCACATGTCATATTGTATCTGGGATACAAGCGAAATATAAGAAAAACTATAATAATAAATAAGAATTTTTTAATTCTAAAAGAAGAATAATATTGAACAATTCGTTAGCAAAGAATGTATAAAGTATTTTTTAAAAGCCAAAAATTCAAACGTAATTTTTTAAATGAATGGTAATTTTAAGAAAAGTTAAACCAGTGTATTTTAAACATTGAATATGCGTTAATTAAATGATAGATGTTTAATTAATTATACTTTCGTTAATAATATTAATAATAAGTTCATAGCATTGTTTTAAGTTTTTTGAAGTTGTAGAAGATAGATTTTTGCACTTAATCTTGTTTATTTATATGAATAAAATAACATACACATTACATTCGATTTAAAATGAATAAACGTCACAGTCAGCCATTTTTATAAAATGAGTCTTTGCATACGCAATATGCTATCGAAATTATACTTCGCAAGTTAAAATTAAGTCAATTCATTTATAATTTTTAATGTCTTTTACAATACCGTAAAATTAAAAAAAAGAAGAATTACAATATCAAACTTCCTTATTGAATAATTAAGAATTATTCAAGCATATTTTTAATGAGATACTGCATGCAAAAGTTTAAAAAGAATATAATATAGTTTAAATATAACGAGAAAGCTTTAATATAATTTGAACTATAGCCAAGCATTAATTTTATTAATTACATTATTACACCAAAATCATAAAACTTAAATAATATTTTTTTAATTACAAATACAATTAGAATTAATTTAAGAACCTTTTTTACATTTAAAATATATTACGAGCTAAATTTTAAAATTATTCTTACTAATAATTATTTATGTATGAATTTATGGATTTATAAAAAATGAAATTATTTTCAATTACAATTTTACCAATTACATACCTGTGAATAATTTACTAGAACTATTATTAAAAAATAAACAGAGCTTTCAAAAAAATGGATGCTTGTAACGTGCTTTAGCATATATTATTTGAAATTCAAAACAGTTGTAACTTGTGCAATAATAGAATTTAATGAAGTTTTTGTGAATTTCATCACAAATAGCCTTAAATATAACTTTATAATTCAAGTTTATTATTTGCAGCAACTAATTGTTTTATTAGAATTAAGTACGGATTTTTTAAAAATGAAATATATCTTGTGGGCTGGTTATCAAAACATATGCTTGTTTAATAATGTATATATTTTAACATGATCAATATTTATAAAATATGTAAAATATTTAAAAAATTAATTATTACTTGCACCATTTTTACATATCATTTTTTTACTATTTTTATTTCAATACTTTCTATTCAATATTTCTATTCTTTATTTTACTATTTTCGACTGTGTTTCTATCATTTTACATTAACAATTTTTCTTTTATTTTTCTACTCGACTTCTTTACAGCATATACGATTTAAGCTCTTAATTTTTTTTCGAGGCTTATATTTATTTTATATTTAAATAATATTTAAATTTAAATAAACTTTTGTTCTTTTTATGGCGTATAAATTTTATTTCAAAATTGAATATTTGTTCCTTTTACATAAAATTTTAATTGCTAAATTCATTTTACATGTTATTAATTGAATCAGAAGTGATTTTCTTTTTAAATATCTTTAATTGAAAAAAATACGTATTTATTACATTAGTTTTTTATTTAGAATTTTTATATGTTTAAATTTATAGACGAACTGAAAAGTAATAGACATTGTAAAGCATTTCATAAATATTAATTTTGTTTACAACTTCAATATATATATGTATTTTATTCTACCTTCTATAACTATATATAACTAATGTTTTCTAAATCAATACTAGTCTTTTAAGAAGTCTACTAATAAATTGTGAAAATATTTACTTATAATCAAATGTAAAATAAAATTATTTGTAGTAATTTACATTATTTAATATTTATTTAAATTAAAAATAAAATAATTTATAATTAATTTACTATTTTATTTTCTAATCATCTATGAAAATAATACATTGAAATTCTTTTATAAAATCTGATAGAATTGGATTAAATGGTTTTTTTTTAAATAAGTGCGATTAGTAAAATAAATGTTAAGATGTTGCACGAGTAAAGCTACTTTAAAAGTAAATTGAAAACAATTTCCTTTAAAATGAAAAAATTATATATAATGAATTTAAAAAAGGGAAGCAGTATTTTGACGCAAAATCATTATAATTGTTATTAAGATTTTGTACATTTAAGATTACAGATTTTTTTTGCAGTATTACAAATTAATTTTTCTATGTAATATTTTAATATTACCTATTAATGGTAAAAACTAAATTATTTCATTATTTATTTATATATTATCTTATACTTACTATGTATGGTACTTAATATGTATGTATCTATCTATGTATGGTATATTACAAAAATGCCATACATACGTTTCTGTAACAAACGGTTAAGTATAATTTCACCTTTGTAATTAAAGCAATTATTGAAGCTCAAATATAATCAAGCTACTAGCATTTAGTAAAGTTCAGTGTTAAACTAATTGAGATAGAATTGAATACAGTTGCCGGTATTACCAATACACAATTGCATTTGAGAATTAAAAGAGGGAATATCCGAAAAATACAGAAAAATGAGTATCAATTTCCGTACTATTAGATATCATTGAATATATATATGCATGTTTATTTTAAATAATGATTGGCGTCTTAGAAGTATTGAAACCGAGTCCTTCGGTAAGTTGTTGACAATATGTTAGGGTCTCATTAGAATGAACGCTTTTCAAATAAATGTGCACTTATTTATAAGTTTATATGGGGTGCGATGTCGATGATCAATTTCAATGAAGGGTATTGAAACACATACAAAAAGATCCAAGTCTTTTACCATCTTAATTATTTTCTTCAACAAGAATATAGGGTATCCAAAAAATTGAACTCAAATATCTCTGAAACGAGAATTTAGACAGATGAATAGACATCACAAAAGTGATTTGTCACTAAAAAAAATGGTTTAGATGAACAAGTCTTTGGAAAAAACGACGTCGTTAAAGCGACATTGTCCTGCAACAGGTTACCCGTACACATTCGTCTTCTCCAAATGCTCAGCTGTGTAATCTTTGGCAGCAAGTAGTAATGCCTTATATGGAATAATAATAACCTATTTTTCCTTTTCATCAACCGCGCGTCCAATTCTCATCTGGATTAATGATTTGCACATTTTATAGATGCTTAAATGGGTTAATCCAGTCGTATATGTGAGAGGATATTTTCTACGAGGCCTCGATACTTTTAAGTGAAAGATCTCATGGAAGCTTCGCTTGTCAGATTAAACCTCTTATAAATATTGATTGTTACTTGGGTAATTTTCATTTTAAATGATTATTAAAAGATTGATTTTTTATAAGAATTAAGACTAGGATATTAATACATGTGAAAAAAATTATAATATTTAAAAACCTCTTCGATAGATTTGACATATTTAAATAGGGGTTTTAAATATGTTTAATCATAACTATTACAAAGTATCAGATCTTTATAATTATTTTTTTTGCATATAGTCTTAAAATTATTAGTTTCTTCTATACCATTAATTATTTAAATTCAGTTAAATTTTTTTAATAAAGGTTTTTAAATTTTAATTATTCATGACTATATTTAGTTTGGTGAAGCGTTTGTTACAATTTTATAGGAAATGTTACAAATATTTTGTCTAAAATCCGTAACCTATGGATTTTTTTTTACTCTTCATCTATTTATAATAAATAGCTCATGAAAGGGTGTGTGCAAAAGTAGATATTTGAATTTCTCGGATTATTTATCTTTTATCTTACGTTATTTTTTAACCTTATAATTTATTGATATTTATTTAATATTATTTCCAGTTTTAGGAAGACAATAAATTGATTCATAATTTTAAATTTATATTTATGTTTGTTGTTACCGTTATGAAAATAAAATACTAAAATGAAAATTCATGGCAGTATAATCTGCATTTTCATATTGTTGTAGATTAGAAATGAAACCAATGTGAGTATAAATGCAATTTTTATCTTATGCAGTAACTGTAGCTAGTAGGTGTATTGTATGTGTAACCGAATTATTTCTTAAATTTCGAAAAATACTTTATAATGGTTTAGATAAGTTTGCTGCAATTTCGCGTATAAAAATGCTAAAAATTACACGATGACAAATTTTTTTTAGAATTAAAATTTTAATATGACTATTTAATTTTATTGTTTTATAATTTTTTCAAATATTTTACAAAATATTTTTCTCAAATGCTACTCTTGTTAATTCAAACATTCAGAGAAAATATGGTTTATACTTTACATAAATCTGGAATTATTCTCAAATATCTACGATATTAAAATCCTTTTTTTAGTTAAACAAGCCTCTCTTCCACATTAATTCATATCAAGTTTAATGGGTGGATAGTACATGCATATCTTCAATGTTTTACTACGCAACGCATTGATTGAGGACGACGTTCGTGGTGGAGCATTTGAAATTATCACAGGCGATTCCCCTTCTCTTTGGATTGTGGAAAATTTGAACTTCAAGGTTGATTTCAACTTGTTCCATTTGGTGTAGTGATGAAGTTGAACGCTGTCCTATCAAATCACTCAATTCCATGGATGCATTCATTTGCTTGTGTACCTATGTATTATAATGAAGTATATATACTTCTATCATATTTAGATAAATAATTTGAATGAATTCAGTTTCTTAATTGAATTAAAGTGTTTTTTAAAAACTTTTTTTTATCATTAAAACAGATTAAAGTATCAATACAATTAATAAAGTTCTGGGTTTATTCAGACATGTTTTAGATTTTTAACAGAAATTAAAAAAACCTAATTGCGTAATTACGTGTTATTTCGTTATAAATATTAATAATTTTATGCTGTGAAATTCCAGTATAATTACGAATTTCATTATACCTTAAAAATATGTTATTTACATTTTAACAAGATAATTTTTAAAAATATGTTATGGATAAATATATAATTAGTTATTAAATTTAAAAGTTATCCCGCTTTTGTTAAACATTATAATAAAAGGGAACTTTTTCTTAATTTAAAAAAAAATCCTTACAATCTATTACAACGGTCCAACGCGCGCATACCATTATTTCTTATAGTGAGATCAGTTGCTCTTGATATATACCTGCTAAATCTATCTGCACCTCTTATTTTAAAGTCATATAGCTTGTATTATTTATATATCTTTCTCTTTCTCATATGATTTACTATTTATTACTATACATGTTTTTTATTTGTGATCAGAACATCTCTATATATGATTATTGGCTAAATTTAAGAAAGTGAGTAGTTAAAAATCTGTATAACTTACTTACAATAATAATTCTTAATTCCTTATATATTAGAGAAGTAATTTCAACAATCAAGAACATATTAATTAACAAATCTAAAGCATCAATTAATATCAATAGTCCTCGAGATAAATGATATTCGATGATAATCACGTTGTTCTTTTACCACATGTGTTGCCGATCTCAGATATTCGTCAAACGAGATAAGCAAAGTTTCATATCGAAAACATGCATTGTCACAATAAATTCTTGCTCCATATTATGCAAATAACGTGCTATATGGTTCATCTTAATTAATGCTTCAATAGTTATATAATATTCTGAGGGTAACAAGGTGTTTTATAAAGTTACTAATTGTGAGCAATTAATTATTAATATATGCCTAGGATAGTATTTTTGTATCTACTAGAATTATAAATACTATGGATCAAATATGTTATGCTCGGATTTAATAAGGCATTTAAATGAAAATATTAAATAGCTTAGGTTATATGATGAATGAAACTGATTTTATAATAGAACTCGATTTATAATAATTTTAAGTTAGAATAATAATTCAGGCATATTTTTAATATTAAACGTTTCTATGCTCTTTAAAAAAATAAAACAAACATTATTAAGTTACATATTTGTATTGGAATTTTAATAAAACAATTTTATGAAATTTATAAAATTGTGCTTCTATAAGACTTTAGAATACACATATATTTTTAATAAAAATTTATTTCTGTGTTATGGTTTATGGTGAATATCATTACAACTACGTTGCTTCGACATCTTTAAGAAATTCGGAATAGTTTAATCTGATTTTGAATTAGGTTGAGCCAATCATCCTTGCATCGGACGTTATGCAAACATTTAGCATATATCAAAATCTATATGGGAACTCAAACTTTCTTCGGTAGATTCTCCAGCAGCTACTTTTGACAAATAGCGGGGATCAAGGTAATTCTAGCAAACATAATGTAAGTAGGCAAAATAAATATCACTAGAAAGTTAAAAAAAAATAAATCGAACTTGCTGGTAAATTAAAAAAAAAAATAGCAAAGATAGCAGAAGCCTAAAACATATAATAAGCTGATAGCTAGACCGTACATTATCGAAGAATCAACAGATGACTAGAAAGGTGAGAAAGCTGGGAAAAGAATTATAATGAGTAAAAAAATCCTTGCAGATAAATTCTTCTCGAATATTTCTTTAAAGAAGTTTTCAGTATTTTGTAGACCGTAGGAATTTTTAATTAGATATTAAGATTTTAAGATTATAAGAATTTAATTAAGCAAAGCAAAACTAATTTATATTCCAATTATTTATTATATTATTTGTTATATCATACTGTTCATGCAAAAAAGGGAGTATTGAAATAATCATATACCTAGCTTAAAATAAAATTACAATTTTTAAATAATTTAAGATGTATTTAAAACATTTGCATGGAAAAATTCTTTGATTATTATCAAGCATTGATTAAAAATAAACAAGCTGCAAAAACATAAGACCTTATGAAATTGTAACAAATTTTATTAAAAGATTAATAAATTAATATAGAAGCCTTAGATAAGGTAATTTTGTTCAAATAGGAGTTGTTGATCAGTGTAAAAAACGAATAGTTTTACAAGAATAAAAACGAATTCTTTAGATTGACGCAGAAGAAGTAGTTTATATAATATTGCCGTAACATTAATTAATATGTTAGAATTAATGCTTAAAATAAAATCTGGTACAAAACCTACTACATTTTATAAGAATTTATTTAAATAAAATATTCAACTATCAAATCTTCAAGTATTAATCTAATAATCGATAATTTTCAATATATCTCTCCCGCTGAAAGAAGTATAACGTTACACACACACGTATATATATATATGTGTGTAATTAAAAAAAAAACAAAACTTTGATTAAAAATCCATTGAAAGTTCGTATGTTTCTTACTTTTGTCCATTCGTATTTGTTTACGAACCAATAAATAAAAATGTTTGAACTCTATAACCAAAGCTTTGTTTTACTAAAAATATAAAAAATAAGCTTAATAATAAGGGCTGGGAATGTCAAATTCAGAAATAATCGATTTCTAGTTAAAAATTATTTAACGAAGAATCAGATTTTCATGTACAAATTGAAGGTAAAATAATCGGACATTCATATATTTAGATGAATGATTTACATTCACATGTAAAAGAGAGATATGTACAAAGCTCCAATCCTCTCGTGCATTTAGTTACTCTCTCTTTCTCTGACTCCATCTCTCATTTCATTGATTTTCAATATAATTAATTATTGAGAATGTTCCGCTTTATACAATTCTCAATCGTCATATTTGAATCGATAAAATAATAGGCACGGTATACCGGTACATAATACATAGAAACTAGGCATTCTATTAACATTTTTAATTAAGTTCATGAAATACTTAATCTAAAAAATGCGTGGTAATATGTTTTATCCTACATTTGTGGGTAAATATGCTTACATCTTAAAGATTTTTATACTATTTTGGTGATTGTGTTAATTATCACTACTAACGTCGCATTAATTAATTTCTTAATATGCTGCGGGTACTAATTGTTTTTGTTAAATTAAAGTTTTTATTAAAAATCATATTTAAATTTATTAAAATGGCATAATAATTGTACAAAGGTTTCCACTATCTATTTGCTTTATAATTTAAAAATAGTTTTATATACATCAATCATGTCAATATATGATATTGCAACGAAATATGAATGAAATTTTTGATGATTTCATTATTGTTAAAAATGATGTTCATTATTGATTCATTGTACGAAACATTTTCAATAGTATGTAAATTATAACAATGTAACAACAATGCGTGTTTAATAAATATTGATATTATGTACGGTATTATGCATCATCGTTCTGATCTTCATGCCGATTATTGTAAATTTATATTTCAATCAAAAATTTTTAACGATAAACTTTTGAACTCGATATAATCGTCTAGCATTGTTTAAGTATTCTTGAGAAGATGTTAAATAATTTTATTGATAAGCAATAAATTAACATGATGTTGTCAGAGAATTGAAAATCTATATACATATAATAATTAGTATGGAAAAATAGTTAATGTAATCCCACTATGTTATTTATGTTATAATTATAATTATAATTAAAAGTTTAGTCTACTCAAATCATAAAACAGATTTATTCTATCAAAATTTTCATTCTTATACGAATGAGCTATAAATATAGAGCTTAAGTAAATGCACTAAATAAACATTACAAATTGGGATTCTTAAAATTTGGATCACATAATACGGAATTGTACATCTAGGTAATACCACTTACAATATACATATTGATCCAACTAGTGTTTATATAATTACTCATTGGTTGATATTGGCAAACATACACGATTAATTAATTTAATTTTCTGAAAAATTGTATTTAATAATTATTTAAATGCTCTTTCATAAAAAATACATAGTTTACAATAATTCTAAGTAATTATGTTCGAAAGATGTTGAACAATCCAAATATTTAAAGCTTTTACTATTATGTCGCGTAAGCCGTTATTACAAGTATATTCGAAAAATATTAAAATATATTAAAAATACTAAAATACTGATTAATTTATGAATATATTTTTTAAATTTTCTAATTAGTCTGGATATAACAATATTAAATAATTAGTTATAAACCTAAAAAATGAATCCTTATCAATTTATGGTACTACTGAATTTATTATAAAAGTTGAATGAGAAAATTATATTTAAAGCAAATATGCTTTTTACTTTTATGCTTTATATATATATATATATATATATATATATATATTATGGCTCATTTTTTTTGTTGCTAAGAAAGTATTGATACTGCATTATACAAGAAATAAGGGTTACGCTAAAATAATATTTCAGTAACTAATCCAGAAATAAAAAGAAAAAAAAATTGATGAAGATTTAAAAAGTAAAATAAACTTTTCTGCAATTTCGGTTATTAGGCAATTATAATAAATGTCTAAAATATCAGTGTGGATATATTATTTTTTTACAACAGCCTTTACTTATGTTTTAATAAATGTAACATATTATAAGAAGACAGTTAACATGATTTATGAATTTACGTCGGCTGACTATAACTGATCTCCTCTACTGAATTTTCTTCTGATTTACTTTTATCTGAAATTTATTTGATTAAGAATTTTATTTCTCAATAACTTCATTTAGGAAGGAGTAATGTATTTTAAATTATATACCTGTAAAAATTTTCCAAAATATTCTTAAAAAATTTTTAGTTTTTAAATATTTTTTAAATTTAGATACACGAAAAATAACGACTACCTTATATTGCCAATAATACATTATTTTAAATATCTTATGTCAGAGATGAAGAATATTATAGAAATTTTATATCGTCACTCAATAATGAAAAAAGTTTAATACAGCAATAAGAATATCTCTTTGTTAATATAAATTCTAATATTCCAACTTTGTTTTAAATTCAACACGTAATCCATAAATTAATTTTGTTTGGAAGAGCTTGTAAAAGGAAAACTTTTCTTTTCAGATAAAATTTATTTCATACACGCAAAAGCTTTTCTTTGTATTTAATGCAAAACAGCGTACGCGTATACATTGATAAAATCGAGTCTCGATTTTTTCGTCCAATTCAACGAACAAAAATTGTGCTCGCATTCTTCCCCATCACGGGCATTACGTCGCAACATTTCGCAATAAATAAGATAACTTCCCACCCTCTAATGCCAGCCCTCGCAGGTGTATCGCCGACAAATAATACAATGCAGAGGACGACTTAAACGTAAGCAGCACCACGGTAAGCAACAAATGAAAAAAGCATCTCTATTATAGTTGCAAGGAGTGACGGCGGCAAGTGGGAGGGGGGGCGAGTGGATATGCAACGAGGCTCTCAGGGATATCGGTGAGTTTGTAGTCGAGGAAATAAACTCGTGAAAGTCTAGCAAAAGCCATCTATAAAGGGTATTATCTGGATGGGCTTAATCGGAACGGAGTCGCTGTCGAGTTAGAGTACGCAGGACTGCAACGATTGCCCCCAGGATAACGTCGCTGGCTTTCAAATGCGCCTCCAATTCCTGGCGCCCGATGCTCGGTGTGTAAGTACGTATATACCTAGACGTTAACAAGACCGAGCGGGAGAACCGCTGAAGGCAGGGATAATCCAATTTGGTAATCGAGAGATAGGCTTTGAGTGTGCACGAGATTTTTAAGAGAGATAAACGGCTAGATTCCCGACTTTACGTTTCGTTCGAGCCTTCATTTAGCATTGCATTTATTTTCATATTAAAGGGATGCCGAAGAGGCTTTTACCTATATTCGAAGGCAATTTTTACTACCGAGCAGCTAATTGATGAATTTTCGTTTTGTTATTTCATTTCTTTTGATTTTGTCACACTTTATAAAAGTGACAACTGATGATAGGAAGGTTTACTTGCTATTGATTTCTACGGTATCAGCTGTTTCTGATATTAGACTCACATTTAATGGTTACGTCATTTACATTATGGCCAACATTAACATTATTCGCTTAATATCTTATAATTGATAAGTGGCACATATGTTTAAAGCTTAAGTTTTCTATATTGCGGAAGAAGATTCGTATTATGATAATTGTATTTTATCAAAGCAATGAATTTTATATGAGCAACTAAGATATATTGTGCGAGGAAAATTGTATTGAGTTGCATTAAGCTATAGTTTTCTTCAAACATCCGAATCATATGTAGATTGAGTGAAGGAGCTTCTTTATAGTTGATTAATTATTTAAAACGCTTTCTTTTACATGAACAACAGCATAAAATGCATCTTTTTTTTCTTTTCGAAAAATCATCATTTTCGATATAATTCGAGTTGAAATGTCATTCTGTAATAAAATAAATATTACAATGTTACATGTTATCAGTGGGTCACTTAATAAATAAATGCAATAATATATTAATTATAAATTTTAAAAAAACCGTAATCATTTGCAAAATAAAAGTGACATAATATCATAAATATTATTAAAAATAAGTTTCTTATATTTGCAGAAGCTCTCAAGATTTACATGATTTATTCAGTATTTTTATAACTATTAAAACTCATGCAAATGTAGACAAGTAAACAATATCTCATAATTTTTTTATTTTGTGATAGATAATAAAGGCTTATTTAATTGAAAGGGAAAGTTACGTAATTTGATAAATATTCATTATGATAGATCGTCTAATTTATTTTATACATAAATTATATTTAGTATAATAATCATAATTATTTTAATTTAATTTCATACAGAGATTATATTGCATCTTCAATGTGTGCAATATTATAGAGCTATACAAAATGTTTTATGTAATCACTGTAATTCAATCATTAATTTAAAATAGTATTCGAGTTAATAATAAAAGATATCAACGTCTGTGAATATTATATGTCAATACAAAATCAATAATCGTTTTCAATTTATTTATTTTTATTTTAAAAATCCTTTAAATGATTTTTTATAAAGAATTACCCTAGAGTTATTGAAAAAACGATCTAATTAGCAAAAATGAGGATGATGTGTAAAAAGAATAAAACAATGAGTAAATAAACAAAATAAAAAATAAGTATAACTCTTTCTAAAACACGATTAATATAAAATAAATTAAGTGCATTAAAAATGTTCGTATAAATTAAGGCATGATATTGTATTAAAGGAAAAGCCTTTTATAATAATTGAATACGATCATTTAGTAGAAAGATTTTTTTTTAATTTTGTTTGCAGGATTCAATGTTTATATGAATTACCAGTAATATTTTTAAATCGTTTGAAATAAAGCCTCCGAAAAACAGGTATTATCTTAAAATTACAGTCGGTCATTACTAAAGAGAACTGTTGCATTTAGTTCGGTATACTCTGGGGCTTCGGAATGCCCGTTGCGGGAGGTGATCCGAAACATGAATTGGGTTTGTTAGGTCCTTACCCCTGGGTTTTACGTATTTTGATGGCTTGAAAAGCCTAGCCTAATTACTAGGGAGCTTCCATATTGAGATACCCTTTGAAATGCATTTCTATAATGGTTCGTTATACACATTTGATCATCCCTTATTACTTATTTTAAATTAATAATAAGTACAAGATTTTGCAAGTGAAAGATATTTTAAACGAAATCTTATAAATGATGTGTCATTATTGCGACTTATTTAATAAAAAGGAAAATGACCTTTATAGAACTACATGATCTGAACCTGAAATTCTAATACATTTGTATACAATAATTAAAGTTTCGTGCAAATGTTTATATATACACGATTAAATGAAAATCATTAAAACTTCAAGTCCAGTGTATCGAATGTAGTTTTCTCGAAAGCTTTTAATATTCTTATATCTGAGGGCCAAAAAATTATTCACACGCTTTTTAGCAGAGTGGAGCCTCTGTCCTTTGTCAATTTAATTTGAGGGCATCATGAGTGGCATCAAGGGGGTTCGTTGGCCGTATTACGAGGAAGAATGCCCGGAAGCCCGCATTAACAAAATAAGTTCACAGTAAATAAGCTCATTAATATCGGGCGCCGACGTCGCCGCACAGCCTGCTTCGCTAAGCTGCAGCGGCGCTGCTCTGCTAATCACTGCTGCTGACGTTGATGAAGTGTTGTGGCCACCTTTTCCCCCATCTCGAGCTGAAGAACTCCTGATCGATCGTGACATCTGCTCGGCGCTGGCCAGCGAACTACGTGCGATGCGTTAGAAGAGGATAGCGGCACTGTCGCACAAGGAAGTGTCGCAGGGAGCGACGCCAAAGGCCAAAAGTCTACAAGTGTAAGGAAGGGCAGTCGAGGATCGTTGTCCCTCTAACGAAGGCTAACAGATTTCATTTATTCCTACTCTGATTTACGTTTAATGTCCTTTCATTGACTCGAGTACACAGACGAATTCGATTTGTATCTTTGAGGATTATCAACGTTGCACATAATTATAATCTTTGATGTTCAAACTTGTAGTTTTAATTTATATTCATAGCAGAACGTAAATTGTTTAACGAAACGCAAATATTCATTTCAACTTTTTTAATTTATTTATATATATTTATTGTTTGCATGAGTAAATATTAATCTACTAATTTCCTAATTTTGTACCAGCAGCGTTGAAATAGTTTTGCGTAATTTAAACGCATAAAGGTGATGACTAAAATTAAAAATAATGTGCAAATTAAAAAGCAATTACATTATTTTAGATTCCAAATGTAGACAGGTTTATTATGCGATAGATAATTTGTTTTTCAATTAAAGCCGCAACGACAGTTCTCATATTTCAAGCATAATACAAATAATACAAATTATGCATTAAAATTTACGTGAATAAATACGCATTTTTTTAATGCATTCGATTGATAAACTTTCAGCATTTCGAATAATTCTAAAATTTATTTTTAATTTATCATAAAATTTTTTTTTACATAAATAAATATTATTGTAAAACAATTTTTTTGAGATTAAACGAAATACTAGTTTTTCATCTATGTGCAAAAGTTACCCGATGCGTGTGATATCAAGGAATAATTTTCAATAAATTTATAAATATATTTGTAATTTTATATTTACATTTAATATCTTTTTTTTTTATTTAATGAAAAATATTAATGTAAATACGAATAATTAAATAATTTACAAATTGACTTTGAATTTATAGTAAATTATTGTTTTATAAAAAAAAGTAATTCTTACTTGTAAAAAAGACCTTGTATGTACATGTATGTACCTAAGCCTGTAAATTGAATTTATAATATTTCATCAATTTTGGAATTTCAAATATTTTGGCGAAAAAATGTTATTATGAAATTTTTTGCCATCTTTTAATTTATAAACTAAAATACAAAAACCAAACATTTTGGTATTATTTAATTATAGAATTTTTTATGCCAGCAGCAGTATGTTATCCATCGAGTGTCCCTACGACATCGAAATCCCACTGGGACCACTTATTATTGTACATTACTTTGGTACGAGTCATTTTAATCCCAAGGCGATTCCTTGGTTGTATTTTTGTCTCTTCTCATCCCTCTGTCCCTTTGTTATGCTCAAGTGATTAGAGTTTCAGAACTTACTAGTGCTCGTAATATCGGGGAGCAAATTTGGCATAGATCATACAGCGTTGCGTAACTCCTATGCTACTCGCCGGTCATCCTCCCGTCCCAAAAACCATCTCGACGAAGATGTTTAGTTTTCCCAACTGTCCTAGATCTTGAAATATCAGAAGAATGACGTCTGTATGATACATTTAAGGTTCCTCTTTAATTTCCTTTTTTTAACTCAACACTTGTCACGTGCTTTCACAAGAGGCTTTCTTATGCAAATAAGTGGAGTAAAATTAAAAACTCGGATTTAGGTAGTTAATATCGAATTTAATCTTATATTTCATTAAAATGGCGAATATGGTTATCTATTTTATATTCCTTATCAGTCCTGTATATAATTGAAAAGTATTTTATTTAGATAAAACTTCATCATCAACATATGCTATCGATTAAAAACGGTGGGTGTATTTATATTAAACCAATCATTAAGTGTTATCACATTGATAAAATAAGAGAAATGTACAAGACGTTGAAAGTTACAATTTACTTTATTGTAAATTATACTATTTTTATACTACTTTGTTTCAATTTATAATTGCGTATAACTTCATAATATTTTAATATCCATCCTCACACAAAGACATTACTATATTGAATATCGGCCTCAAAAATAGTTTTTTATTTAATTTCTTTAAATTTCTATAATAAATGAACTTCACAATTATAGCTAAGAAAAATAATATCTTTATATTTGGGACGTTAATAGCTTAGATTCGACGTTTATACAACTATATTCAACTCGGCCATCTAATCTTTATTACCTGATTTAATTTGATATATAATATGTATTAAATATTTCATTAAGTCTTTTTTAAGTGCGGGCAAGGTATAGAAAATTTATGTGAAATACACTTCATAAAATCATTAAATTTTGTTTTCATATTTTTTTGTAAAGCAAATAATTATTATATTAAATATTTTATTTATTATGCCTTATTTACTTTCGATTACTACGAATTAAATCGTACTAAAAATATTAGAGTAATCAATATCATAGATAGTTAACGTTTTCAAATGCTTAAAAAAATTTCTTTTTATTTTGAACCTATATTCTATTTATACGCAAATGCACTAATATTTTTAATTTACTACATATTTTCTTCTGTTAATTGTGAGATATATGTACGTCAATACAATTACCATTATAGTTTTTAATTATAATAACTAATTAAAACAAAAATTTTTTTGTACATCTCTGATATACATAAATATGAATATCTAATTTATAAACAAAGAAATTTAAAAAATAAATTCAACCTATAAGGATTCGGACGAAATTTACAAGAAAAAAAATTATTTAACTCTATAAAAAATGAAAAATAGATTCTTATTATTTTTCTACAAAGTAAATATGTTCTAATGACGCAAAAAAGAAGAGGAAAATTAAAAAATTATTGGAAATATATTATTAATTAGTCGATATTGGAACTAGATAAATGCAATATACTAGTCAATCATGTCATATAATTACGTATCATATTCCGAGAAAATAAAAAAGAATACAATAGTTTTAATTAGTGAATTTATATATGTATTAATTATTTTATAGATTAAAATTATTAATTTTAAAACTTTTAAATGTACGTAGTATGATAGTTACTGACATTTTATACGATTATATCTTGCATTTCAATACATTATTTGTGTTCTTTGATTACTGGGCAATTTTTTGTTTCCGTATATCAATTATTTTATTTTTTGAAAGTCTGTTATTTACAATTATGTACAATGCCAGTAAATTTCAAAGTAATAAAATATTAATATTCATGATTAAAGAGTTAAGAAAAAATTTGCATTAATATACAACTTTACTTGTGAATTCATTATATAAATAAAATATGTTAAATATATATAATAAATGTTAGAGATTACATAAATATTTTAGTATATTGAAATTTATTTAGCTTTTTATACTTTAACTTATTAAATCAATATGCAATGTTTAAAATAATTATAAAATAATTTTCATTATATTTTATGTAAAAATAATATCTTTGTTTGCATTTTTCAAACTAATAGCATTCTATTTGTACCATAAATTACAATATTATTAAAAATGTTTTTAAAATATGATAAAATAATGTGATAATCCTTTTCCATTAATGCTATTTTTCATTTTTAATGAATTTTCAATGTATAATATGTATAAGATTAGAATAATAAATCTAACACGCAAAACATTAAAAGTGTTACTCTGTATTTAGATTTTCAATATGATATTATAATACGTTTTTGCATTAAAAACTGGATGAATATTAAACGTGTTACTTTTATGACATTGTTTATGAGGTTTTGCGATACAATTATAATGAAAGAATTACTGAATGAAAATAGTAAAAAAGTATTTCTAGCTTTAATTGGATAAACATCTGTCGCAAAAACAGTTCTATTCTCGATCGTGTAAAACAACGTATTTTTTTCTCTTCCATTATTCTTAAGCTTGCCACAAGTCATTTATACTTTATAATATAACAATGACTTCATTGATTGATAATGTTATTTCCAAGAATAATAATAATAATAATAATAATAATAATAATAATAATAATAATAATAATAATAATAATAATAATAATAATAATAATAATAATAATAATAATAATAATAATAATAATAATAATAATAATAATAATAATAATAATAATAATAATAATATAATAATAATAATAATAATAATAATAATAACTACAATAATAATAGTGACCTTAAAATTATTTTAAAGTTTAATAATTAATATTGATTTAGTTCTATTATTACTGTATTGTAGACAATAAGTTTTATGAAATAGAATTAGTTTATTAAAAAATTAATAAAATTTAAATATACTGTGTCATTTCAATTAATGCTTTTTAAATTTTTCTATTTTAAGATGGCTGATGACCATTTATTAAATCATTTTTTTTTAATAATAAAGCAATTACGGATTGGTTTTTTAAAATCATCATAAACTGATTTTTTGCATTATTCAGATTTCCAGACGTGTCTTGTAAAATAATCCACGTCTGCGGGGAAGTCTTTATCTCAAGATGCCGCAAAAATTAATTACTAACCTTTTTCGTACTCTCAATATGAAATCAATCCATGGATGAATTAGATCGATCGATCGACCAGCATTGTAAAATTTTTTTTCTGCAGCTTCTCCGCAACGATCATTATTAAACTGAAAATACTTGCAAGCGACGGATAAAATAGTATTGGGACCCAACTACACACGAACATATAAATGTACCCTCGTGTGTTCACATTATATACGTGTGCGCAGGAATAGGAGCAGAAACTCATTTTCCATAGTCAGAGAGGGACAGAAAAGTAAGCAATCGAGTGAAAACGCTAAAATTAAAGCAGATTCGCGTTACTTCAAAGAAGATCGTGTGACTGCTTGCCGTATTTAGTGCAGGCTCTAAGGCTTGCTAATGAACAAACACTTGTAAGCGATTCTCCCTGTTCTATGAACTTACATCGAGCCGCTTCTATGGCTTATAATGTATTATAACCTATAATGTATTATAATATATTATGTAGTAGTACCGTTGAACAAGATTTACTGCTAAACTTATTGGCTTCGTGAAGGACATGAGAAAACGATAAAATCGGAGAATAGATTATCCGCGTATTCTATCCTACACACATATGCACCCCGAAGTGTTTGCTGTGCTTGCGTACGCCTGCACGAGTACTTAAGATTTCAATAGTTTCACAGAAGACAAATTATTCAGAAAGAGATAAATTAAATAAAAAAATTAATATCCTTGCTACCGTGCTCCCTATCAAATAATGTTGAATTGTATTTATAAAGTATTCAATAAACGATTTATACTGATGAATGCACATTTTCTCGTACATTCTATTGTCGCTTTTGACCTCTGAGTGAATGTTTTCAAATGTCTCTAGATCGCATAATACGAATATGTTACTTTATATATTTAAATATTTTATAGATGCGTTAGAGATTTTTATTTTACTCTTTTCATTAATTTTAAAACGTGCAAATGATTTACCCTTTCAATTTTTCTATTGATTATGTGCTTTAAGAAAGTAAAATAATTCAATTTTTATGTAAACCTAAATGAATGCAAAATCATGTTCAAAGAAAATTATCAGTTCAAATAAAATTGCAATTTAAAACAATAGATTTTGTATTTCAATTAAAAAATACTACTTTAAAATAAAAATCCTATTTTTAAATAATTAAATTTGTATTCGTATACTATTAAAAAAATGTATTAAATTTTAAATCGAAATTGTACATTAATGAAAGATTAGTTTATTGGTACAGTATATCGAATATTCGCTTAAACATAATTATATTTGCAGGAATTATAATCCAAAGTTTAATAGCTTAAACTATTATATTTAATAATGATTTTTTTAATAATTGATATTAAATAAATCCTTGGTCTTAAAATTTTTCATTTTACGCTATATTTAAGGAAATTCCCTTGAATAATGATATAGTTACAAAATGAATTTCACGGTCAATAGGCATTTATAAAAAGTAATTTATTAGTTGGATAATATAATGCAATCAGATATTATATAATTTTCTATAATACAATTTATTATAATATAATATAATATGATATACTTTCATTGACTTTGTAATATTCCTTTGTGAGGTATCTGCTCGTTCCACGTCTCCTCCTCGGTCTCGGAAGCGAACCGCTGATGAAAAGTACCGCGGTTTCGCATTCGCAACAGGGCGATGGCAGGTATCCAAGACTCATGCGTCCGTGGTAAAAAGGAGGACTAAAGTACAAGGGCCGAGTCATAGTAGTAACGAAGTGGAAAATCGCATAAGGAATGGACGGGTGACTTTAACGAATTAGGTGTTTCCTTCAGAACTATAACAGGCAAAATGCGACGGGAGTTCCATAGCATTCACGAAGATCGAGGAGGGCGGAGCGAGCTTTTCGGAGATCATCTCTCATGATGGAGAAACGTTGATGAAACGTGGGTCACGAGTTTTTTTTCTTTCTTTTATGTCGCTTCTTATCTATGGGCGAGGACGGTCGTTACTTTTTTTGCGTGGAGTGGAAAGGGTGGAATTCAGGCCCTGTTGTCGCGATACCGCAGCTTCCTCTCCACGAGGTGAGTCGTGTGAAAAATTATTAGGAGTTGAAGAAAAGCTAAAGAAAAGCGGCGGCGGTCTCGTGATTAATTAAGCTCACGAACCTTATTGTGTTTCGCGACAATAAATTTTTATATTTATTTGACGCTATGTCCGGACTCCCTCACTTCTCGCTCGCGAAAGGAGCTTCAATCGAGCAACGCTATGACACCTTTTTCGCGAAGCGTTTACGATTAAAAATATCTCACGTTAATGCGAATGTGAAAACCTTAAACGACTGTAGAATTAATGTAAATTCGTTTTTTTTATATTTCATGTATTGAAGCAGTACGATAAAGGACGGAGGACTGAAATAATCGAAATACGCATTTTTTGACCCGTTACTCCATTCCGCTCCAAACCCTACCCCTTACCACCTCCCTTATCCGATCATCGAACTCCGAGGGCCGCTAAGCGGATCCTAGTACTCCGACACGAGTTTATATACTCTATTCTAATAAATAAGAAACTATCGATCGAAGGTAGATGATGTTTAAATTGCTAAATATTAATATCTTGGTTTAATTAAATTTTCAACACTCGGCAAACTATTAAAATACATTTTTAATGTTTAAAAATGAGATTTAAATAAGAAAAAAAGTTATAAAAAATTAAAAACATATCAATAAGGAAGTTATAAATAAAATTTTTAAATTATATTTTTTTTTAATAAATATTTAGGTATATATTTAGTTATAAAATGTAACTATTATAGAGCTATATTAAGTATTAAAATATAAAGTTTTCATAAGATCAAAGTTTTCTATTACCATAATATTTTCATGTGTAAATATTGTAAATGATCATTACTGCGTTTAATCGTTAAAAAAATTACCTCCTTTTATGATTTATTCATAATAAGCTTAATACTTATAAAATAATAATTTAGGCTTTTAAGTAAGTGTAAGTTAGAAAATAAAATAGATAAAGTACAGTGTAAATATTTTAGTGCAACAGTAGTAAGATGTGAAACATTCATTTACATTAGTAAAAATATGAATCTATACAAAATTCTTTAAAAATCGGAATTTGTACGCATTATGAAAATAAGGAAGTGACTTATCATACATGTTCTATCTTCATTAATTACACCAATAAAAATATAAGAAAAACACAAAACAGTCTATAATTGTTTAGATTCTTTTTTTTTCTTTTACAATTACATTAAAATTTATTATTATTATTATTATCATTATTTTACTACTGTGTACATTTTTGACAGGTGTATCTTGAAATCCTTGATTGGTCGGGATATATATTTTTGAACTTAGTCACATACTCTAATAAATTTGGATTCGGCATTCATGTAATATTGTTGGAATTGGTAAACACATGGAGTGCAGATAGAGAAGTTGCTAACTTATAAGCTATAGGAAAAAATGAAGTGACTATGTGGGTCAATATATGAAGAAGAAAAGTATTTTTGTTTGTCAATACATGATAGTCAAAATAGAGCTCATTGAATATAATTTACTTATAAATTAAAATAGAAATTACGAGAACAATTTCTATATAATAGTAAAACTAATAGAAACATTTAAGCCAATAGTAAATTATTATTAAATTAATTTTATGTTTAAAATAAAAGGTTTGTTATTTAAAAACTATTTGCAAAGCATATTTTATCATAAAATATTTTATTAGAGCTTATTTTATAATAGGATATTTTAAAAATTGTTAATTTCATGATTTTTCGAATATTGTTTTTCTTTTTTAAATATAATTCTAACGTTTCGCATTGCTTAAATAAAATATATAACGCAAATTAAATTAAAATATATTGAAATATATTTTGTAGTGAAAATGAAACTGTTAAACTCGGATGAAATTGAATAAAAGCATATCTTAGAAAATTAAAATTGATATTGTCTATTACATAACGGTCTATTATATAATTTCAACGAAGTATTGAAAGTCTTATTTACGATATTGTGCATGTTATATTATTTTATATTGCTCTTGATAAATAAAATAATTAAAAATTGTGCAATACTAATTCATTCATTGGTAATTTTTTAAATATTTTAAAATATTTATAAGTTATCATTGAAAAAACTTACTACTAATAAAAATTTCATGTAATTTTTTAATTTTAAGGAACATATAGGGAAAAAAAATTTTCTTAATATTAAAGCAAACTTTGTGATAATTATTTTTTTGTTTTTTTATTTAAAATATGAAGTAAATTTAATAAAATTTATTGAAAATATTATTAATAAAAAATTTAAAGAATATATTATTTTTTATTCTACAATAAGTATTAGTAAAAAGAAAAAAAAATTTATTCAATAAAAAAAAAGTTGCTAATTGTAATTTGAATATATATGCATATATCTGAGAGAAATATCATAGAATAATGGAAAAATAAAACAACATAGAATAATATAATTATATAAATTTATCAGAACAATTCATATTCTTTTTTTAATGATGTTGGTAATATGCTTACATCAAGCAAAATCATGTTGATAATAGAATTTGTGCTTTGATTTACATGAGAAGATTTAAAAACTGGCGAGAGGAAAAAGAAATGGGAGTTGGCGAATGTAATATCTATAATAGTATGTATGCTGGGATGGAAACCCCAATGCCTTGGGCGTATTTTTCTCTCTTTTTTCTATTGATTATATGTACAGACGTGTACGTGTGTATTAAAATAAAGCTAGAATGCGTAAGAACCTGAATACGGGATCAGTGTAAATGCGATTTACTTTTTTATTGTGTGCCTTGGTTTGATACGGAGGCTAATAGCTTTCGTTTTTTATATGAGATAATGAATCTTTGATGCATATATTTTACAAGTATCTTATCTAAATTTTGTTATTATAAATTTACTGCATTAAGAAATACAATTACTATATATTCATCAACTATAGATACGTAAATACTTTACATTTTTCAATCTCTTATTATTTCAAACGATGTACATAAAAAGAGTTATTAAGCAGAAAAATAGATACTTTAATAGCATAATAGCCAATAACAATTCCTTTAAACTGAATACAGAATACAGCTATGCGAATAATAGTCTTGGAAAAAATGACTAGATACTTGTTGTCTCGTGTCTGTTTTTTTATCCCAACAAGGTTTTTTCGATTTTGGAAGAATTTTGAGAATGAAATTTACTATGTAACATAAAATTGATAAACATAATATAACATATAAGGCATTCTGTAACATATAAGGCATTTTGTTATTAAAACATGATTACGGGTAGAAATAAAAAACCAGTGAGAGCTCTAAGTAAACATTGCAATATGTAGAGGCTTCGTGCAATGGGAAATATTATACTGTTAACTATTCTCCTACCCAAATAGTATATTGAAAAAAACTAAAACTTTGTATTACTATTTAAGAGTAAGATATTCGTGTGCAATAATTATCTCTTAGAAATGGCTGTGAATAATACGCGAACGTTTATGAGGTTACATAGAGAAAGAGACAGAGGCAACGCCGGTCCTAGTAGTAAAACTATGCCATAAATAATCGTAGTCCTTATGGAACAATATAGTTGAGTTGTGCCGCAATAAACTTGAGTTGTGTTCATTGAAAGCTTGAAATATAAAAAAAAATCATTCTTGGGCTAAATTTTTTATACAAAAATAAATAAATCAATAATATTCTATTCTTCTCTTTTTATGTAAGAGCACTTTTTTCTTTAGATACTGCTGCTTTCATTGGCTCGTTAAAATGATCTGCGACGTTTGTGCTCTTTCTTGCTATGGACGACTGGGGGTGTATAAGTCTAGTATTTGCTAACAGGTGAGCACTGCGGAAAACGAAGTTCGTAGAATATACTCTGCTTTGTGCTTTTCTCGAAGCGAAAGATAGATAATCCGTAGTTTCACAATAGTCAATAATCGACGAATATATTTTTTTCTATGTTAAATGTAGATCTGCCTACAAAGTTTCTAGTAAGAAACTAATAGTTAGACATCCCTGAATCAAATACCTCTTAATAGCTTTGTACTCAACATAATTTTTCTTTAATGTAAATTCTTTCTTCCCAATTATTATTTATTATGGAGAACGTATTTTGAATATCGAAAGATCGTATTTTTCTTAGCATATTTTATAATTTTAACTGTATAATTTATATTTTACCATACACCAGTAAATAATTCAATTTCTCAAATTTACAAAACAAGCCTCATAATGTCCGATTATTCATTTTAAGAAGCTTTTACTTATCATAATTATATTATGTAAGAGATTGAAAAAAAATTAAAATTTTTTTTATCATAAAAAATAATCTTCTTGATAACCAATTACACAATTATATCTTTGTTAGGTATTACTTTGAAAGCTACGTAAACAAGAGAAAAATTTATGCCAATTCAAGTTTTCTGCTTAAGTTATTTAGCTTATAAGCGTTAATTGTTTCTTATTTGTCGCTAAATATTGTATCATTGTTATTTTATTGCATTATTAATGATGAATCGGCTGAATCTTTTTCAATTTTTTATTTTATTCAAAACTTCTTGTTAAATTTATTGATTTTCTCTACCAGTTCCTACTCATTTCAGATTCTTTTTTTTCTTTTACAATTTCATTTAAATTTATTATTATTATTATTATTATTATCATTATTTTTATTATTATTAATTCTCAATTTTTTTTTTATGTAGCATTTGAAGATCAGTTTACATAAAAATTTAAATATCATTTAAAAGGTCATAAATCATTGAAAAATTTATAAGTAACCTGTGAGCGATATATTTAAATACGACACAATTAATAATCATATAATTTTGAAATAATATGTGTATATATATTTAATGATATTATTATTGATTTTAAAGAAAAATTTTAAAGAAATTGTTTTTTTTGTTGTAATTTAAATAGATTAACAAACATAGATATAGTTTACGGAGATCTGGCTACTTGAAAAACATATGCTGTTGAAACATTTTAATAAAAACAACGATTGGATTTTGTTTTATATACATGCATATATGTTATCGAAATTTAACATTAAAATTTTTAAAAACTCATCATTAGAAAACAAATTATGCATAGTTTATAACTCAATATAATATTGTAGGATAATAAATTCAATGGTTTCTTAATTATAAACGCCATTTTTTGAGCTTTAGCTTTAACTAAAAAAATATAGATACACACAGCTGTAGAATTTAGTTACTAAATTTAAAGTGAAATGGATCCATTAAAGTGACATAATTTGGATAAAACAATGTAATATTCTCTATTTTTGAGACATGATGATTTTTTTCAATTCAAATTTACAGAAAAGTTTAATTATAGAATAAGTATTATTTAAAATATTCATATGCTTCGTAATTTTTGTTGATATATTTATAAGTAGACAGATTTATTTCCTTCGTTAACTGTTCACATGAGATTCTAAATAAATAGATATTTGAAAGTTTTTACATCCAGCAAACTTTTGAAATAAGCTTAAAACATCAATTTCTTAGTGAAAAACAATTCTACTAAAACTACTAAAAGATTTTCAATTATATAGAAGGAGTTTTCACATAGTTTATTTCAGTACTCTAAACCGTTACTATTACTTTCTTCATTTCATAATTCCACTAATTACAAAGTAGAAATTATTTTTTACCATAAAAGAAATGTTACATTTGGTAATAAACTACTGTCAAACACAACCAAAAAATTTATACTGTAATCGCTAAGTATTTTTTCATTTTATTTTATTACGTTTTTTTGTAATTTTGATAATTTTTTGTTTGATACTTAATTATAAATGATTAAAAATTTCTGTAATATTTTGTTTATAATATTTCCCAGATTTAATCAAATTTTTATAATAACCTAAATTTCCAAAAATTTGTATTATATATCTATGAGTATTGTATATAATTTTCATTAAAATAAAAAATTCTTAATTAATAATAAGTAGTTTATTAGTTAAATTTTTCTTATTCTTATAATTAAAAATTTTGGAAATTATACGGACGAACAAAAGATTATCAAAAACATTTCTCTTATCATAAATGTTAAAAATTATTTAACATCTAATTAGCCTTCCTTGACTTTCTTCCTCCGCTTAATTACAGATACCAATAAGGTAAAAGTTCATAAAGTACTGAAGAAATTTACATCTAGAGGGATAATGAGCGTAATAACGCTCTTACATCCCGAAGGAAAATGATATTGCAGGATGTTCATGAGTGTCTCGAGGTCAATTTGTCGTTAAGTGCATTCCCCTGAATTACCATTAACTTTATAATTCGAGCGATGCATACGTGTGAAATTTCAAGGTGGTGTTATTTATCTTAATATCTATTTATTTACTGCATTAACTCGGATTTTTCGTATCTTTACTCGTTTAAGAAAATTTAATCATTCCGAATAAAATAGTATTTTAAATTTGAAAATTAAATAAATGTAAATAAATATTAATATTTATTTACATTTATTTTTCTTAAATAATAATCATTCAACAGAAAATCATATTCATTTAATAGTGCTTATTTTTTTATTCTAATTTATAATCAAGAACTCGGGTACTTCTTTTTTCAATTGATTTTAATAAATATTATGAATGTTTCACCAATATTTTAACAATTATACAGTATAATGTGCATTAGTAGATTACAAATATGAGTAAAATAAAGTCATTAAAACTATACACCAAAACATTTATAATAAAGTTATAAAAATTATTTTATTTAATATAATTTCATTAAAATAATTCTTCAGAGCGGAAAAAAAGATTAATTAATGTTTTAACATTTTATATTCCAATTTGCTTCTCATATTTTTAATTTTTCCTCTCGCCGAAAAATCTATTTTATACTGCATATAACTAGTGATTAGAGTACAGACATTATTTTACCTCTTTTCGTAAATAATATTCCGTCCTATCGAATCGACTTTCTTTTTTACAAGGATCCACAAATATGAATGAGCATTGTTAAGTAATGCATGGTAAATGGACGTAATATTCGCGAGATTTATCGCTTCTTCACGTCGGAAACAAAAGGGCTTTGAATCTCACATACAAAGATGAAAACGGGAGCGGTATTGCCTATTATTTGTCTTACTCCTCCTTCACAAAGCTTAACATTTTGATCATTCATGACAATGGCTTTTTAATCTTCTGTCTTGATTAAAATAATCACTAAATACATTTTTATGAAAACAGATCAATAACGCAAAACTTATTCAAGTAACCAAAACTGAAGATGCCGTAGCATAGAAAAAATCATATAAATTTATAAAAGTATTCTACAAAAGTTCTTACGTTTACGAAAAATACGTTTATAATTTTAATTAAAAGTAAAGAAGGTTTTGATTAATATGATATTTGTCGTATGTAAACATTAATACTGGCCATTTTTTATTAATTGTAACAATTACAAATTTTATTTTATATGTTTTTTTAAAATTCTAATAAGCAATAATTTTTTATAAGTCTAATTGCATACTTTTAAGAAAAGTAAAAAGTTCGCGTGTAATGAATACTATAGTTATATGTAAGTATTTATATATTTAAATCAATATAGATATTTACGATTCAAGAGTAAAATTATAATCAATTATGTATATTTATTTTAAGCTCTAATTGAACCAATATTTATAATTTAACTGAATTTTAAAAACCCAAAAACAGTTGATTATTCAAGCTTTACATTATATGTACATATATGTGAATCATAATTGCTAACAAATTATTTCCTACATTGTTATGTATACATTTCTTGAAGACTGCTAGAGGTTCTTATAAGAAGATACACTCTTGTATTACACTGATGCATAAAAATATCTAAAATGAGGTGCTATTGTTAATAATAAAAGTTACACAATTTAACACTGATTTTTAGAGTATCTAGTACAAGATATGCTACACGTACAAAGATACAATCAAGAACGAAGACGATCAGAATGATTGCCCTCACCCCAATTCACGTAATTATGCCTTTGAGTTTATGGGACTGTATAGAAAAGCTGTGGTGACAAACGAAAGCTGATAGAGAAGCTACGATTGGGGAAGAAAAATAACAGAAGCAGAAGAATTGAACAGGAGTTGAACACGAGGTCGAAAGCGACGGAGCAATCTAAGGAACATTTCAGCTTTTTTCTAGCGGTTCATAAAATGCCGAGAGTGAGCCCAATGATGGATGCGTGATGTAGTTGAGTCAAGCGAGAACGAGATTGAGGAGGGGAGATAATCCTTCCGCGAGATACCACCGAATCCATAGTTTGCGGTATTGATTTTTCGAGTGAAAGAAGAGAGGAGAAAGAGAGAAACATATAGTGGGTGAGCGAAAAAAAGATGAAAATAGCATGAGTGAGAAAGGAAAGAGTGCGTGCGAGTAATCCATTTCCTTTTGTCGGGTTTATTGTCTAATATATTTTAGATTATACCTTCGATGTAATGAGGGCCTCTTCTCTTGTGCTTAGTTCGGATGAAATTAAATATATCCTATTATATTGGACCTTTTATTTAATGATTTGAAAATTGAGATAATCCAATGATATCGTCATGTTCGTATGTAGTATGATTCATCTTCTAGTACTAAAATGCAATTGCAAGAATTTTGTTTAAATGAAATATCACAATTTAGAAATTTTTCGAAATTGTAGAAAAAATAAAAAATAATATAATTCATAACGTTCAATGAAATTTGTTTTTGAATGATATACTTGTATTACAAATATATCTTTATTATAAGGACAACTATATGACAATATACCTATCAAGATTCTTTGTAAGTTAAATATTACTTTTGAAACTCTTCTGAAATACAAAATTTGACAATTAGGATTTGTTTATTATTTAATACTTTTATCCGATTTTTAATTTTTTTTTATAAATACGTGTTTTGAAAAGTTTAGAATAATTATATAATCTTATAGATAAATTTAAATGATTCTATATCAATCACAACTGTAACAAAGAAAACTTAGATAAAAATAAATTAAGGACGTCAGATAATTACAATATGGTACATTTTCTGTATATTGATTGATAAATTAGAAGCATTAAAATTTATTCATAAATGTTAGTAAATTTGTAATTTAACTGACATATAAATTCATTCAAAAATTACTTTTCAATAATTCAACTAGCTCAATGATATTCATTGTGTATGAGTTTTCAAAGTTTTCTAAGTGCATTGAAAATTATATACTAAGTGTAGTTGGTCTTACATAGTAAGGGTTGTCAACTAATATTATGAATTACGTAATTGTGAGGACGCTTTTATGTCTATTAATCATATACGCAACGAAAGGGTTTTTTTACATAGGGTATTATCTATAGTTATCATTGTAAATATCTCTAATAGTTTTCTGAAATACATTCTCGAATTACAGATAAACTTTTATATAAAAATATGATTTGAACAACAAGTTAGTTAAAAAAAGTTAGCACTAAAAATATTATTACGATTAGCTTATTATACGAAGTCTATTCAGAATATATACGTTATAAATATGTACTAATACTTCCATTTATTAACGTAGAGACCCTAATGTAATTAAAATAGTAAATTCATATTTTTAAGTATGTACAATTAAATTAAAATTAAATTAAGATAAGACTATGTAAGATATAAGAAATGATAATTATAGTAATAAAAGTTTTCGAGCACCTATGAATATTTGTGGAGCGTTTTATATCCTTTAATTTCATAACAATTTTGTTTTTATTTCATTAAAATTCAATTAAAAATATATTACTTATTAAATTAATAAAGCAATAATAAAAAATAACAAATTTAAATCGTATTTCAAAAACTTAAATAAAAGCATTCTTAAAATCCAAAAATGTACAAAATTAGAATTTTTAGTTTTTGTCAAAAATAACAAAACATTTTACCACTGTAACTATAAATTTTCATCTTAGGTATAATCATTATATTTTAAGGTATTTGAAATTTTATATCAATATCTCGCTTCGATAATTTGACTTTATGCAACGTCATGTATGGAACATATATTTAAAAAAAATAAGTTCTATAGTAATGGCACGCGAGCAATGTTTCTGTCGAGGAAGCAAAATAGTGGCATGCGAAAAGCTGTTGGATGAATGAATCGATATCTAATCGAGCCAATACTTCATTCCTATACTTTTCTTTGTGCTTTAGTCTCAGACCCAAACTCAGAATTGTTTTTATTGATTAGAAAGTATGGATAATTGTTTTTTTCTTTTCTTTTTTCGCGCACGTTGCTCTTTTGGATTTATTTCTTTAGTTAAAATCTGCGAGTTTTATGCACACATTTAACGCTTTCATTTTGCCATAACCAATATACAAATACAAAATTATGTATATATATATATATATATATAGGAGTTATATCTTGTAATGTTTTTTCAAATATAAAAAATAGATATTAAATGTCGATACCCGTCAAATTAATTAAAGTATTTTCTAATATAACATATATAATATCAGTTCGAAGGTAAAACTTAAGATGTAAATATATGTAATGTTTTCTTAAAATATAAAATATTATGGTGGTTCATAACTTTCTTGTATTTTAAGATAAAGCTTTTAGCAACAACAAAAATAAAACTTATTTCATAATTATAATAATGAATATACCTAATTTAAGTTTACGTAACTTGGATAAAGATAAGTTGATACTTGAATAAAGACAATTTATTCACTCAATTAATGTATTTCGTTTTCAGAACATTCTCTTGAAAATTATGCTTGCCTCCTATGTCATCGTTCTCGACTTGCTCTCTCATAGTACAAATCACTTAACATATATTTTGTTGAAGAAGCTGAAGATTTCGTTGCTCAAGTATGATAAATAAATAACTGAACAAAAAGTAGGTTATAATTTATTGAAAAATATACCGTTCCGTTTAAATCTTATTAATTACATATACTAAGAACATATAGTCTTACTCGAAATAAAAACGAATTTTGCTGTAAGAAATATTATTTTCTTGTACGTGTATTGTAATAAATATGTAAAAAAAAATTTTAAGAATACTTTTAAAATTTATATATTACATATAGAAATTAAATATTATTAATTAAATTTTCATCTTTTATTAAAAAATATTTCAAATATACTTATTATGAAAATAATAAGAATTTTCGTCTTAAATTCGTTAAAAAATCCTTACATTTTTTCAACTTTTACTTATTTTTCTTATTTATTTATAATTTGTATCCAAAAGTATTAGAAATTATAAAAAATTAGTATTTAGTTTAGAATTAATAATTATTTAATATTAGCTGTCTGGACTTACATTTATTTTACTACTGTGCTTATTTTCTAGTAGTAAAACCTGACAAATTGCGAATAAGTTCTGAAATTCAGAACTCCTTGGAGTATACAACTTTGGAAAGAACAGAGCGAAATAAATGTACGATTTGAGTATCTGAGATCCAAAACTTTCCAGAAAAATAACTAAAAATGCCTTCGTTTAGGTATTTTAAGTCCTACCAATTCGCTCTTTCTCCTTCCACTTTATTTTCTTTATCTCAAATGTAAGTGTGTCAATAATATAATGAATCTTCATTTACGATAACTTTCATAGAAAAAATAAGTTTATACATTATTTTTTTTGATTACTTAAGTATAAAGACATTTTTGTTTATTTATAAATTATGGATAATTAAAATAAATCAAATATTTTTAAATATAAATTATATATATATATAAATAATTTTATGATGATAAGAATAACTATTGGAGAACTTTAAAGGTGTATTTAAAATTGTATTAAAATATAAATTTCCAGTTGAAATATTCTGTTCAATATTCATACTTTTAATTAGTTACGAACACTGCTTGGCATAACAAATTTGAAATAGTATATGCTTTTACTCTATTATAACTTACATAGAGTAGATTTTCTCTTATTGTAACTTTAGTATAGTGGTGTAATGCAAACAGTATTACAGTTCGCGTGGCATGTTGAGCACTAGTTATGAGATTTATGGACTTTTAACATGTAAAGGTGTCATGTCGAAATTTACTTCTAATGTCTAATTGTACGATGGCTATTCCATCTTTTCAAGTCCGTTAACGTTTATACAGTCATTTTTTTTCAAAAGAAATTTACCGGAGGTATATTTAACCTATTCATATTAATTTTAACTACCAAGAAATTAGAGATAAAGCAAGAGTCATGCTTTCGATTTAATCATTTGCTGTGAGTTGTTCTTTAGAAAATCATACGTAGGAAATGATCGTATTTCCAAAAAAGTTATAAGATTCGACTATTTATGCTTCATCGACGCTTATCAATTTATTATTGAGTTAGTGGTATATCTTTGTAATTTATTTTTTAATCAAATAGTTTTTAAAAAGGCATTAATAACATAAAATTTATGCTTCATAATAAATTATGGATATCATATAGCTAAATGTTATATTATATTATACTATACCATTGATTCAAAAAATGAGAGATTATTTAAATATTCAAAGGTACTGATACTGAATTAGATTTATATATCTTCCTTTTAGCTTATTCCGTAGCATAATTTTAAGGTGTATATTCCTATTTATGATGTCAGAGTAAAAGAACAATAAAATATATGTAAAATAGTTATAGAGTGAAACCAGATGTGTTATTTAATGGCCAATGTATGAATTGTTCCCCATGAGAAAGAAACCCAATGTCTCCCTGTATCATAAATTTGACTCTTATTCAGCTTATCAATAATACGCCTATAATAGAAACTCTTCACCAGGTTCGATAGGTTTAATCATCCATATTACTGACCTCGCGAATGTATAGCGCAGACAAGGGCTCTCCTAAAACGTGATGAACGCAAAAAGAAAACTGAACAATACAGCCACGGGCTATTTTTGAATTCCCTGGATTGTTGCGGTAGGCCCAAGATGCGCGCCACCTTTCGAAGCACTAATGCGGTTGAAATAAATTTTAAATAATAAAATAGACTTACGGGTTCCATCGAAGCGTGTGGCAATAGTATCGAGGAAGGTGTTTTGAGGCGCAAGAAGGCCTTTCCGGGCCGGCATCGGGGCCAACCCAATGCGCTGAAAGGCGCTCGAACCTTAAATTAAAAAAAGAAGTACATTTTTATGGGCTGCGTTTATGAGCTGCTCGGTGAAATTTTTTTATTGTCCTCTCTGCATTTATTTAAATGCAAGGCTTTGATTTTGTTATAGCTGTACTTATTTAGAGGTTTTTATTGGAGGATTTATGAGGAATTGCGAATGGAATAATGCAACTGTATTCATAATTATCCGCACTTTATAATAAGCTTTATTTGCAAACGAGGCAAAGGATTGATATATATATATATATATACATACATATATTATAGTGAAGTCTTTTAATGAAAATTAATACGCGATACCTATAATATATTATTTTTAACGTTAGGGAAAATAAGTAACCGACGTTAGGGAAGGTCCTTTTAAAGAAAATAAGTGAAACTTAATTGTCAGCATTTTAAATTTAGCTGTAATTCTTTAACGTATGTAGGTAATTTATTCGTAAATTATTATTATTGTATTTACATTAGCTGTAATTTTCTGTGCACTTTTTTTAATATCGATGAGTAATAAATTTCCATTTATTTATAAAAATAAAAATGGAACCGCTGTACCATGCTTTACTATAGAATCCTTAATCATTAATAATCAAAAAACGGCTATATTGTTACAATATTTCTCTTACTATATTGAAAAATCTATACATAAATGAAAACGTACTTTATTATACATAAATTGAAGATTTATGTGTAAGTTAATAAATTTGTAAATAATACATAAAAAATATATTTATTTACTAAACGTAGTCCTAAACTCTTGTGATTTGTAGCTATTATTAAAGCACGCTAATAAATCTAATAGTAATATGAATTGTATTATCAAATTTATAAATAAAATTAAACGCAATTAATTTACAAATATAAATATGTATAATCAGATAAAATTTACATATCAGCATTTTTTGGTAAATATATTATAAATTTTTTTTTTTATTAAAAATATCTGAACTCATGCTAATCATAAAATTACCTGATCGCTAAAAATAATTTGTTCATTCGCGTTTCATTTGCGCTTAATTTTCATAAAATAAACGTAGCTGAATTTTAAATATACTTTTTATTTCAACTTCTAGTTCAAAGAAAATAATTTATAATTAAAAATTATTCAAATAAATATAAAAATAATTATTTCTTATAAAATTATTAGCCTAGTAAAATAATTAATTACAATTCTATTATTGTAAAATATTTTACGCTTATTAAGAAAAGTCTATGGAAAATTATTAAACCGGTTTGATTTTATATTTGCTATATTTACAAAATTTATTCTTTTATATGTATAAATGCATGTATATATTATATAAATATTTTTACAAATTTATTTTATAGAGTCAAAGTAAGCATGCAAAGCAAAAATATATATGCATGCAAGATTTACGATCGTTAAAATAAAACTAACATATTCATTTATTCATTTGCAAAAAAGTGATTATATGTATTTTAGTATTTATAATATGTTCATAAATAAAAAATTTCCAATAAATGTATTAAAATGCTACACATAAATTGCAATTCTAATGTTACTGATTTGCTGTATGAATACTTCAATAGTAAAATTAAAATTAAAATATTTAGTCGAAATTGAATAGAACATATATTTATGTTTCAATTCTAGAAAAAATGTTTCAATAAAAAAATTACTAATTACATATATTTCAGAATATTACAGAATATTACAAAATTTTATTAACGAATTTACAATTTAGTTAAAAAATCTTTGTAACGTTTTTTAATCTTTTATATTCATTCCACCTGAATATAACTTTATAAAAAAATTGAACGTTTTTCTGGAAAATAAATTAAACTCAAAGTAACCTATTTAAAATTTAATGAAATATGATATTTCATGCCAATGGATAGCATAACAGATGTTCCGTAAGTAGCTTTTCAAAATATATAATTTATACAAATTTCTTATAATATCGAATTTTTATCTGAGGTTTGTGAATTTGTTAATCATTATTGTAAGTCCTCTTTAAAAAAATAACCAGACTAATTAAATAATTCATACAAAAAAATACATTATATTAAAAATTTTATTTGATTATAAAATTACGCGAAAATTATTAATGTATAAAAATTTCTCATCGGTTCACATTTACAAAAAATATGCATTAAATGTGAGATTACTTATTCAGAAGTAATTTTCTTGACTAATTAATCCTAATTCATATTAAAATTCCTATAATTAGATTCTAACGAAATTATTGAAGAGATTTATTAAATAACTACTTTTTGAGAACAATTAGAATTGACAGTATTTAGCAACAGTAATTAAAAATTGTTACAGCTAAAAATAATATAGTTTCAATGATCGTAAGGAAAATTCTTTAAAATATATAACATAAATATTGCTAAATGAACTTAACAATAGCAGCTTTGTACATTTTTTAAAGAAATGTTTACCAAAAATTTAAATTGTAAAATCTCTCAAAAAGATCAAATTATGTTCATAATATTAAAATATCCTATTTTAGAGTCTGCCTAATATATATATAATATAGACATCAAACCCCTACAGGCAGCCAATGTGCATTATATTTTACAAGCTTTATCCTATGATTATAATTATTTAAAAAAAAAGGAAACATAATCTCTCTATTCAAGTCTGTCAATTGCAAATCCATGACTTTCAGGGATTGAAATTTCCTACATCCTATTTCAGACGCGCTAAGGCAGCAAGCAGTCCGACCTTGAGAAAAATGACGGCGTCTTTTCACATCGAAAATTCCCAGTTGGTGTCAACTCTGAAAAACAAGAAATCTCGTCGCTATTCTTGTTCTTGGAATCGTGGTTGCTTTTTGTCAGCTGTACATGGCGGCATTTCTCTTACATCCGACCAAAAATATGCTCCAACACGGCGTACGCTTTCGGCCACGTAAATCGAAACAACTAGAAAGATTATTTAAAATGATATTACTTCTAGCTTTTTTCTTGCCTGTTAAAATTGGTTACAGTACATCTGCCAATAAGTTATCAAAATTTCAAATTTCACAATTTCACAATATTTGCTTAATAAATTTTCCAGTCCTATATTGCTAGTCTTTATCTTTTACAATGGAACACATTTGTAACTAGATTCAAGTACATTAAAGATAACAAAAAATTTACTATCTATCTTTCATAAAAAAACGTAAACACAAATAAGTTAAACAAGTCTTTTATTAACAAGGCTGTTGATATTTACTGCCATATAATTAATAATAAATTTCTGTATAAAATGATATAATATCTCGTAGCTTTATTTACGACCATTTTGTATATTCTAAATAAAGTTCTTACGGAAAAAACGTTTATGTATAAAAAATATTAAACCAACGTTTTTAATTACTTTAATAATATTTTTGACGTTGTTAAAATATATATAAATTGTTAAACTATGACAAAAAAAGTTTTTTTTTATTTATCTAGAGGAAATTACACAGTAAAAGTAATTCTTCCGGTCAAAATATAAGTTATATAGCGTTAAAACTTAAAAAATTATAGCAAATTTTCATTGTAGCTGATTCTAAAATCAACAACTCAGATGATACACAGATATTGTGTAAGTTAAATGTACAATTTTTACTGATTATTATTGATATGGTAAAGTTAAATTTCATTCAAAAATTTGTTTTTTTTTAATTAATATTATAAAAATCAAAGAATAAAAACTTCTTATTCTATTAATATACTATAAATTATACTATATATTGATTTGATTATTTTAATGAAGATATACTTGATTTCTAGACGTTTTTATAATTTAGATTATAAACTTGTAATTAAAACAATTTATTATTATAATTAATAATTTCATTAAACTTTAAAAAAACTTTACATTTATTTATAAAATTTAATTAGACAATAAACGAATTTGTTTAACAGCCTTGAATATAATTTATTAATATTTCATAAATGTTTTAACTTTTATATGAAATTTTCAAAATATCCTCCATTATAGTTTTTAAATAACATTTTACATTTTTTAATTAATTTCAATTCAAGAAAAGATCTATTTTTATTCTATTCTAACATTTTTGGCTGTCGGAAAAAACTTTAATACCTATATTAAACATGGCTATTATTAACCGAGCTATCTCTATTTAAAGAAAAACAATTTACATTCATTTGTCGCTCAGATATTTTATTGAAAGCCATATTTAATCATGAAAACGTAAACTATCATGAAATAGAATAACTATTGCTCCCGCAATTTTAGTTTAAGAATTTAATTACTCTTGTTTATTTCTTTTTAAAAACAATGTGTTAAAAATACAATAAATTTTTCTAATAAAGAGCTTAAAAATGCATATAAATATAAAAATACGTTTTCATTCATATTTAATATGCATGAAATTCTGCACTTTTTATGACAAATTAAGGAAGTTATTTTGTCTGCTATCATAGTGAAGTTTTACAGATTTCATAAAAATTGTTAATTTTTTTTTAATATTTTTTGATAAATTTTTTTGTATTAATGATTGAATAAGATTTGAATTATATTTTTCATTAATGAAATTTTTTTAGAACAAAAAACTACTTTTATTTCTTTTATTCATTTTTCAATTTTTTTATTCTATTTTTAACATAAAAATTTATAATCTAATGACTTAGGTAAAAATTCATCTCTTTAACAAACGAAAATCTCAAGATTTTCTATTTTTCTTGACACTTCTATTTTATAGATCCTCTTCCATGAATATATACGAAGGGTTGATGGATTTTATAAACGTCAACTATTTTTTTTTACCATCTCATAAAACGCATTGTCACATAATATAATGAAATATTGAAGAAGATATTTAATTATAAAAATTACAGTAACAGAAAAAATTATTATCTTAAAATAAGTTATGATTAGTAATTTATTTTTTGTACAAAGTAATAAAATTTTTTGCTGGCTTATTAATTACTTTGTATAAAGTTTAGAATATCAGGAAGAATGATTTGTGAAAATATCTAATATGTCAAACAATTTCTTTTAATTCATAGCCTAAGGTAAAACATAAACTTAACTAAAATTTATGATTTTTTTATTAGGCACTTATTTATTAAAATGAAGAAATGATATAATATTAATTTAAAATTTTTTTCCATTCTGGGTACAAGATTAATTTTAAAATGAAATTATAAGTTGTTTCTCAGATTTTATAAAGTTAAGAAAATTGTACTTTAAAATTCTATAATATTTTAAGTAAGCAATTTTGAAGCTTTCTTAATGTACTTAAGCAATAAGTATAAGTATATCTTTAAAAAATTACATCATAATAGCATTAGTACTTTATAATTACATCATAAAAATATTAAAAATACAATGCATTGAAGAGGGACTTAGAGATTTATTTCCACATAAGAAATATTAAATTTTTTTCTAATATGATATATCTTAATATTGATTAAAATTTATTATAAGTATTTTATAGAGCTATACAATTGAAAACAGCTTAAAAAAAAGACTACCTTTAATTTATTTTTAAATGGGGTATGAAAGAAATGGGGTATTTAAATGGGGAATAAAAGCTTTGTTTAAAAACGAAATAGCCTTGCAAATTGAGGAATCACAGGAACAAATTTTTCTTAAGAAAAAAAGATCACAACTCACATTCAGACTAATTTCTGATGCTTCTATAATAATTCTTATCTATAAAAGCTCTGTTACAATAAATTCTCCGTTTCAGAGAATATTAAAAAAAAAACTTGTGGATCGAGCGATTGCTATGTCAGTAAATTTTGAGACCACATTCATTCGTTTTAAAGCCTTTATAAAGCTCAACTACAGTCGCGATGAAAAAATACAGCCGTATCCAATGGCCACCGCGTAATAATTTAGATCACATTGCGCGGCTACGTATGTATTAAATGCCGACTGCAGTTGATGAAAGTTATAATCGCTTTTTACTCGTGATACAAGGTGGAAAAAACAATTAGTGAAATGTGGAAGAGCTGCTCCTATTCTTTCGTGTACGATCTGACATGTATATGCTTTTGCAGTTAAGCTCTAGAAGCTGGTTATAAGAAGCGTACGGTACATGCTCGTATCTTTTTCGGATATTTTCTATCTGTGTTATCACGCCTGATGAGTTTTCATGTCACGTATGCGACAGTCGATATTTTATCGATTCTTTTCATAGCAACTCAATCTCTTCCTCTTCCCCACCCTCTCTCTCTCTCACTCTCTTTCTCTCTCTCACTAACTCTCTTTACATACCTACCTATCCCCTTTCTCTACTGTTATTTCCTTCCATCAGATAATCCTCTTTTTCCTATTATTCTAACTATTCATTTTTTAATTATATTCTATACTAATTTTATATTAATTTAATAATGCATTGTAGTATATAATAATAATTACTTATTGTTACAAAAAATTTTCTTTTTTTAACATCATGCATTTTCGTATTTAAACGTGTGCTGATATTTATTTAAACTTAAGAATTCGAAAATTCAAGCATTTAAATTTTATAAATAGTTATTTAAATACTTAAAATTTGTATTCGCTCATAATTGTTAGTACAGAAGTCATAATACTTAAAACCGCAATCGTAGCAATTAATTAGAATACTTAAAAGTTTCTTTAATATTATGTGTATTCATGAAAAATTTAATGTAAATAATTTTAGTTTCGTAAAATTATAAATAAATACTGCGTATTTGTCAAAAGTGAAAATCTAATATTTCATGTTACCATAATATTTAAGCTCAACATGAAATACCATAACATATGCAAATCATAACCCGTTTTTCCTTAAAATTTCCTCAAAAGGATCCTCAAAAGGCCAGTTTGAATTGCATGAAGTATTTATAAGTGGATGATTTACTTCATGCAATAGAAATTTTTAATAATACTTTTTAAGCATAAAATTTCTTCTATATTAGTCATATAATATTTTTAAATAGGGAAAATAGGTAATAATAAGAATATAAATTTTATTCAAGTGATTTATATCTTTAATTACTTATGCCATTTGAATATGTATAATAGAACAATAGTTAAATAAAGTAATACTAATATTGTGAAATATTATAAACATTATAACGAAAATTACATTAACACATGTATTTATTCTGAAATAATAGCTTGTAAATTAAAATTTGAAACATGTAAAGTAAAATTAAAAAGCAACAATTATAGGGTAGCCCTCATAAAACTCTTATGTGATAGTCGTAAAATGTTGGCTGTGTTGTCATTTTGAAAATTCTGTTCAAAATATTTTGTGTAGTAGTATACTAGGCTAAACAAATTGATATTTTTTAATTTCAATTTGTACTAGTTTCATTTTGTAATATATTTTATATAAGACACATAGCATTAGATTACAAAGTAAAAAAAACCCTTAATTTCATACACATTGGTAAATAATATTACACTTTAACATTGCAGAAATTTTTCTTTTGGATGTTAATGATTTTCTGATGGAATATTATTTCTATTTAATCTTTCATCTTAAATTTTTGGAATAATTTTAAATATTGTTTAAATATTACCATAATTATACTAGTAAAGTTAAAAATCTGTAGTTTTTTCAACCGAAGCATCGCATTAATTTAAACAAAATGATTTGTTTCTGTATTTTTATGCATTACAAATACAGATGCAGTTTAATAAGAATTATATATTTGTATATATAATGCCTTCCTTTCTTAAATTATTAAAAAAGATATGGTACAACTTATTATCGGAATTTATTGACAGTATTCAATTTGAATATAAAATGAAATTCTAGTTATTCACATTTAATCACAAGAAAAAAAGAATATGATTAATTTTTTTATATACTCTAAAAATTCAGCGTGACGACCTCAGATTTTTCATTTAGTAAAATGAACAGACAATAGAAAAGAAAAATGAGAAATAAATAAAAATTGAATTTTATTTTTTTTCCAGAGTTGTTATTTTTTGCAAACTTTCTTGAAACATATATGCCAACCTAATATATGCTGTCAATATAAATTAACTAGTGATGATTATAGTTTGAATAAATTTTTTTATTAAAGATAGTCAATAAAGAAACGTAATAGTTAAATATAAAGTTTCTAAAAATGTATTTAAAATAGTGACCATATAGTAAATAGTTCAAATTTAGTAACTATTTCATACTAACTGTTTTTTATTACTCTACCTTTGAAAAGTTTTTGAATAATACTAATTATTGATATAGAAACTGTAGGATGAGTTATATCAATTCAAAATTTAAAATATTATCCGTTATTTTAATAAGATTCTAAAATGTAAAAAACTTTTTCCTTCATTTTTAAATATAGCTAAATTATGTACAGCCTACCTAAATTATACGCCTAATCCTCTTGAGTTGTGGTGATTAATTAATTCACATGCATCAGCAATATAATTGAAAGGATGAGATCGTTTACACCATTAATTCTCCCTCGTTGTTCGTTCTGTTTTTCTAGTTTGATTCAAACCGGGAACTGACACTTGTCCCCGTTCCTGTCATTTCACGCCGTTCTTTCTTCTTGCCTTCCGCGTATTCTTTCTTGCCAGTAAAATAAACTTTGTGCTGTTTATTTACGGATGCATTGCCTACTCACACAGTCAAGGCATAAAGGGGCACCGGCACACAAGCGTCCACAGTTACACGCGTGCCATCGCAAGAAGAGGATACATAATGAAATATGTTTACAGTTCCACTAGATAAGCGCCAACGAGTCTCTGTTTGAATACATCAGGGAAAAGTATATTTGGCGCACGGCGGCATCCGAAGTTAAAGACAAGCAGTGTCAACAAGCAAACTCTCCGAAGAAAAGAGGCAAAACGACAATAGTAGCTTTGGCAGGTAACAGACTTCACGAGTCTGTAACGTTTATCATAGAATTACCCATTAAACGAGATTTCCTTAATGTACAAAGCACTGCTATGAATTGAATTTAAATTAATGAGCTGATACTTGAGACAGTATTAAAATCTAATTAATTTTAACTGCTATTCTGACATTACGTTTTGTATAAAGAGTAGACAATGCAAATAAAAATGAAGAACTCAATCTTATCAAAGACAATATTACAAATTATGATGGAAAATTAGTCTGCTTACTTTGATTAGAATACCTGACACAACGTTTTTAAAGCTGATTTTCGAATTTTGTATACTAATTATTGAGTTGAAAATACATTAAATATATATATATATATATATATATATATATATATATAATGTAACTTCTTTAAAATATACATCTATTTCGATAATTACAACTAATATATATGCACTTGTAAATTGTGTTATAGGTATTTGAGTAATTTATAGTATTAGATCATATATATATATATATATATATATTTTAAATACATTTCCAATAATTAAGCTAATGATAAAATAGTGCATAGACTTCAAAATTATAAAAACAATTATTCTTCGTGTAATGATTTCTTATGTTATAACTAAAAAAACATTTTTACACTCTTTAAAATATATTTCTAACTCTAAATTAAAAAGGAAATCAAATATGAATTTTCAATTTTATAAAGGCAATAAATTTTTTTTCAAGTATCAAAAATTTAATTTTTTTCATAAAAATTATTATATGAAAATGTGTAAAAAAAAGTGCTTAATAAAACATGTATATAATAAACACAGGTACTATAGAATATTTATTCTATTAAATTTTTATTAAAAAATCTTATGGTATAATTTTTTTTTAATTTTGGTAATCTACACAAAACGAATGTTATTATATACTTTACCAACTCCATATTTATTTGTGGATTTATATTGAATTTGATTTTATAGAATATGAAACTAAGACATCTTTTACATAATTTCTACAATTTATTTGTTTGAATTTCTTATATATTACGAATGATAATGTTTCACAGAGTTGTAAAATATGCTAAAAATGGATCGAAAAATTCTTTTGACTACAAATGTTTTATAGCATATATTTGACTATAATTTAAAAAACTCTAATGAAACAATTTCTTAAACACAATACAGAATTGTCTTTAATATTATATCATAAATAAATTTTTAACATTTTTGTAAGTATTGTAAAAATCAATATGAAAAAATTAATACTGTAGGTTTTAAGTCACTTTACTTGTCTGGGCAGAAAATAAAAGTATCATCCATTCACAGAAGAAGGAAAAAGTAACAAATGAAGGAAAAACCCTCATTCATTAACGAATAAACATCCGTAGGTTTCTGACCTGTGTGTGTAAATTGGATGAATGCCAAAGCTGTTCGATTAAATCGAATACACATCATAAATATAATATTGATTAAAATAATTTTCTCCTAGCTTAGATCGGCGAAAACAATATCATAATTGCATTGCCAATGCATCTACAATACAAAACAATCAAGGGGTTTTTTTATAATTGGATTATGTAAAGATGAGATGTACTTATATTGGTGGGCTCATTAATAGAAGATACGGACAGAAAAACAAAAGGACAAAAGCAAAGAGAAAGGCGGAGATAAATAAACGAAGTTGTATACGTGCGTATTAGTGGAAAAGAAAGCTACCAGGAAATTTAGGACAAGGTCAAATGTTTAATGATATGTCCGGTATAAATAACCCAGCTAAGACTAGACTTCGCGCTTCTCTTTCAAGAAAGACAGCGGAAAATATTTTTCGCGGGTATGAACTTGAATTAGTTCTTATTGATCTAGTAAAAATCAGAGTAAAAACAACTTCTACTCTCTAATATCGGAGAGAATTGCTACAACTATATTGTATGGGTGGTTAATGGGAAAATAGTGTATTTCATTATTTCATTCTCTTTAGAAATGAGGTTGTAAGTGTTCTTTCTATTTTTTCTATTCGCGCTCAAGTAGAATAATGAAAAAGTTGCTGGTCTTAAAATAAAATCTTTAAGTTGCTTTAATATACTTTGTGAATAATATCGTGGTATTTATTAATAATATTTTTAAAAGTTATTTTAGATTTTTAAGAAGAAATATATTATATATATCATAAGTCTAAAAATATTAAATATTCTTTTATATGATTTTAAGGCGAATATTTGTTTTTTTTTTATAAAGAATAACAATGTTAAAAATTTTTTTGTACTTCAAATAATTATTTCATAATTAAATTTTTGTATCATATAATTAAATCTTTTCTATAGCTTAATTTTGAAATATATATGTTTTCATATGAAGAAATTTTCTACAGTTTTTTTTTATGTCTTTCGGTACTAAAATCAAAGAAATAACTACCAAAATCTAATACTTCCTTTTCTATTCTAACGAAGAATTTTGCTAGTAACGTTACTATCAAAGTCTAAATTTTTGTATTATTTACGACTAAATGAGAAAAAATTAATTATTAAATTTATCTTTAATTTTTTGTTATTTTTGATAACATTTTATTGTACAAATTATTTTGTTGTAATCAAATTTAAGAACCTAAATTATCCAAACCTAATTAAATCTTCTCTTGAAATTGAATTAATTTATCGAATTAAATACGATGGATATTCATTAGAAAACTACTTGCAAAATACTTACAAAATTTATAATAGCATTTAATACTTAAATTTTCTATACTTAATTATTATCAATAATATAAAAATATTGGTATCGTGTTATACTTTTAAAGCTCTGTAATTCTTAAGTCAGAGTACGTGTGCAATTATAGAGTATGTGAACTGATTTTTAATTATTTTATTTTAAATTATTTTAAATTTGTAACTAGACAGAATAGATTTAAAACTACTTTAAATTAACACTATTTCAAAAATAATAATGATATGTATACATATGCACATAAATTTTTATAAGCTAATATACAAATTATTAGACTTTAAAATGATAAATCTATTTTTATTATATTTATTTATACTACCATACAGAAAATACAATTCTGACGGATTTTTTGTTGATTTTCTATCCGTTTAGAGAGGCTAAATCTTGCTGCTGCTACTCTAATTCAACATTATATATAGATTATATTTTCATTTGCGTGCGTGGGTGCATAGATAAAGACACCGTTTTTAATGTATTTATAAGAATAAAAGTGATTGTGTAATATGTACGTAAGTAAGTGTATAATCATATGAATATACAAGGTATAATTGTGGTTGCAAGACTATGGTCGATGAAAATTAGAAGAGAATTAAATAAAGAGTGAGGGAACTAATTGGAAAAGTAAATATTTCGTCTCCTTATCAGCTGTTATCAGCTAAATTGAAAAATATTACTGTAAACATATGTCCGAATGATTCACACCTTAATTTTCACTATCACCTAGATGCCTTACAATCGATATTTTTTTTCTCTGCATCTATACATTAACTACATACTTAGTTTTAAATATGAATTTAATGGTAGATTTACTTTGTTGTTTATGTTATTTAATTTATAAACATAAACTAAAAATATGTGATAGAATAAATTTGAATATCAGTTTAATTATGAGCGTAAAAGAAATTTATTTTATGTGTCAGTGACAAAATTAAATGAACTGTATGATGTATTTTTTTATTGTTTTTTATCGGTTACCGAAAGATTAATATGATTTGGCTATTTGAAAAAAATAATAATATGAATAATGATTCTATTCAAATGAATACTAATACTATCAATTTTTTATTACATTTTTTTTAAAGCTTGAAAATCAAATTTGTAAATGTTATACAGTATTAAATATAACTAATTATAATTACCACTTAATTATATTTCCTATAATTAATGTATACATGTATATATTTATTTACGACATGATATATGCATATAGGAGTAATAACTTATTTATATATTTTTTGAATTCATTGAATAAAGTTTTTATTATTAGAAACGTTGATAATTAATAATAAGATTAAAATTCAAACAACTTTTTTTCAGAAACAAAGCGAATATCTTACGGAATCAGAATATAACAGTTGATAATACATAAAATGTTGGTAAACGTCAATAGAAATTCAGTAGTTTCTTAAAAATATTTTTAATGTGTAACAAAGATCTTGCAATTCATTAAATAGATTTAAAGAACCTTAAAGCTTAAAAGCTAAAGATACAACTACTAAATGAGTTTCTAAACAAGTTGTATACAACCTAGAGTTAAAACTTGATATGCGATATATTTTTAATTGTAATAAGGAAAGTTTACTTAAGCTAGTGCAAAAATAATTATGATGTAACCCTGAAAAACTGTTGTTATTAATTTTAAGAAATTGTACAATAAATATATTATTGTTTAGTTAAGAAAATACATTTAAAAAAATCTATTTTTGATAATGTTTAATGTTTGATAATGTTTCTACTGGTCAGTAATATTTTTAGTATTTTTAAGCTAGTTACAAATTGTTTCTTTACTTTATTATATTGGATATTTTATCAACAATTTTTTATGAAAAATTTATACGAAAGAAAACTTTTTTTTCATAATTTAAATACTGTTAATTAACCGTTTTATTAATCCCTGAACGATAAACATTACCTACAGAGCCTTCGTTAAGCCTTGCTTTAGTTTTCTTAACGAAGTTGTATTGATATTTGTACATCTAAATATGTTTTTGATAGTTCCAATGTATTTTTCTGTGGAATTTTATTATTTTTTATTTATCTTTATATGCAAGTACTGTTGTATTTATGAATATTTTATATTACTGAATTTACAGAAGTGTAAAGAAAAGACGTATACCCTTATACACTTATAAAGGAAAAACAATTTAAAGTAGTATTCAATAGTATAGAGATTGTAGAACATAGAATATTTAATTCTAGTGATAGTTTTAAATGATGCTTAATGTCTCTCTCTCTCTCGACATAATTGGTATAATTTCTATTATAAAAAAAATAAGTAGAAAATCATTTATTTTAATTATGAAACAGTATATTGTATTACGAATAATGTATTAAAAACTTAATATACCGTTACGAAGTATGTTTTTAGCATACCTACGTTCCTTCTATAGAGCAGAAAAAGAAAACGGAAAAGCTTCTTAAAGCTACTTATTTTAATATCGATCAGTTTTATTCACACTTAATAATAAATCAAGAAAAGCTTATGTAAATATTTTAATAAATCAGTCAATAGCTATATATCATACTATGAATGTTTCGGGCTTGTTAGCTTAAATTTTACGGACATTAATTCGGTAGTAATGGTATAGTTAATACGATCGTATTGGGCAATTACAGGCTTATTGCCTATTATATTTTAATAGGAACATTTGTTATTTAATATAAATCACAATTATTTATTTAATAAAAATAGTGAAAATACAAAATTAATTTCATGAAAAAAAAAATTCATCATAGATCACATTTTTCACGAAATATCAAATAAGATTGGGCAGGGATACTTTATTATAAGAGTATTAATATATGGTTGATGAGTTTCAAACGGTTCGGCTCGTGTATATTTAATATCAATCTTTCATCATTTATTATGCTTATTTCTTATATTAAATTTTTGTTTAATCATGTTTGATTTCTATATTTGATACCTCCATAAATCACATATCTCTAAAATTAATCATTTTAAGAAGATTCGTCAGTAAATAAGTCATTATTATTATACACTCATATTAATTTTCATATTTGTATAATCCTTTGATTATTATTACTAATTATGATAATTCATCTGTTTTCAATAATTGAAAATCATCTTATCACGACGATAAGAAATTGTTACGAAAGTGTAATGACGTTTTTTGTTACATTTATTCAAATTTGGATTCGTGCCAAACCTAGATTACTATTAAAATCTAAATTCCTAAATTTAAAAATTACGTCTTTCGATAATTGGTTTACTTAAAAATCATTAAATTTCTTAAATATAGCCTCAAGCTTTATTTACAATACATTAATTTATTCGGAATTATCATTAAAAGGTAATGCTTGCAAATGATACTGTAATGTTAAAGTTAAGATCTCCACTTGATTTTACAATGATATTTGGTTTAAAAAAATTAGAATAAAGCTAGTAGATTGATGCGATTTTCAATAAACGAATAAAAGATTACGAAGTACCGAATGATGAAAAACTAAAATAACACGACAGTTCAAAGTCCTTATTGGCCTTATATTTGTATACTAAAATAGATTATAAGTACGAGCTTTAATGAAAAATTCTACAAAGGCGTATAAAGCGCGTGATAAAATTAACTAGGAGATATAACTAACGTCCCTGTTATGCGTAAAGATATTGAAGCAGCGCTGGGGCAGGCACTTAAGTCCCAGAATTTGCAGCTCTTACATTACTCGCGTAAGCGCGCGTAAAAGGAATGTATAATACTTGAAGCTTTGCGTAGGCCTGTCTTTCAGGTAGGACGCGTATAGTACCACATCTCGAAGAAGAGAACACGACAACGACGCGCGATTCCAAATCTCCGATAATCTCTCCCGTCGCCCTGAAATAACTCTGGCGCATACTTTCAATATTAGCTCCGAAAATTCACTTACCGCACAAGCGTCTCATCCCGCAAGAGCGAAATCAATCATGCAATTAACGGCTGCCTCCGGATTCCCATCAACCTCATGCGCCGTTCCTCGTTCGTAAAAGCGGCAAGTCCTCGACGCCGAGCAATTATCGAGGCATCCGCGAGCGCGCGACTAAATTCGCTATTAGCGAGCGGAGCTCATCTCCGGAGCGACTCCTCCATTAGCCGCGATTGTTACCGGCGAACTGAGGGCCGAGCCGAACCCGGGGGCCGATCGCCGCGCAGCGCTCCAGCGGCAAGCGTTAAAATAGTGACCGGACCTCGGAGCCCGTGGGCGCGCCTCGAGAGCGGATCTGAACCGTGGATCTAAAGCGCGGATCTAAAACGCGGATCTAAAACGCGGATCGTAGAGTCGGCTGCAGCAGCTCTTGCCGAGCTCGCCGGGGAAATGCCTCGAGTCGCGCTCGCCCCGTCGATTTTGCTTGCCTTCTTCGGCTCGTTTAGCGCCGGTCGATCCCGGACGGATGCCAGCGAGTTGAACCGCCGTCGATCTTTTCGCGTCTTACCAGGCTCCGCGTTTCATCAGAAGCTCCACTGATTATGCCCTCGAGATTTCTTACGAGGGGATGTTTCCTAGTCGAATTTTCTAGTCGAGCGGTGGCGAATCCGAAAGAAAATTGGGTAGACTGATGGAGAGGGAAACAGAGATTGATATAGAGAGACGGAGTTTGAAGTTTGATGAGTGAGGAGAGGCCAGTGAATATAATCGGAACATCGGAGGGGAAGAATTGAGATTTGTTAGGGAGCGCTGTTCTTTGGAGGATATAATTTCATATTTTAATTAGCCCCCTGTATTACGTGTGCGAATTTCAAATTTTCACTCGTAAATTACGGTGATTTACCCACACGCGCTTCCGCTTCACTTTGCGAATTGAATATAAGGATATCTTATTTACTTACTACAATAGGAATACACTAGGTGTTTTTGAGCTTTAGCATTATTGAGTTTCATTGAATAATGTAAGATGCGTTTGAATTTATAATTTGACTGGTTTAAGTATAAAGCGGTAAGACTTGCGGTAAGACTTGCGGTAAGTAATGTATTTATGTTTGTGTTTATTCTGTGTAGCAGTACCCATGCTGTATTTAGGTCAGAAAACCTATAATTCTTTTTAATGAGCATATCCAACGCCGACTCTCTACTGATCATTTTCATACGGACTAAGGAGAATTATTATAATTTGAGATAAAACGAAGTTTAAGATTTAACATTTCTGCACAATTTAGGAATGAAAGCAGTCGTACTTTATTTAGTTGGAATCATAAATTAATCCAACTATATTCAACCTAGTAAAACTGCTCGAAATATAATTATTATTTAAATTCATATTATTAATATTCTTGAGTTTATTGTTGTTATTACTATAGTTCTTATTTCTCTTTCTCTACCTTTTCTCCCTCATGCTTCTTTTCTATATACCCTGTATACATCGCATATACAATTGCATTCTTACTATTATCATTATTATTCTTTATCACCCTCGTTGCACAATAAAACAGATTTTTGTTACTACATTATTTTTACGAAATTTCTGTTTATAAAAATTTTAAATAATTTAAAATTTTTTTCCTGAACGTATAGAATTTAGTTTAAATAAGCAATAATTTAATAATCAAAAAAGACTTTTTATGAATTAATCTAATTTAATTAACGACAAAGTATATATTAAAAATTTACATTATGAGTTTACTTCAATAAAAATACTAATAAAAAACCAATGAGTTTGCTTAAATAAAATACTAATAAAAAGTTAAACCGTGTGATTTTATTTTTTTAATGGTAGTATTATATAAAATTATTTATCTACTGCATAAGTGAAATGCTATCCACATGTCACAATCTATTTTGATATAAAATAATAAAATATTTATATATATATACATTCATAGATATACATACATATGAATAAATTAATTTTATCCTGATATTTTTATATTGAAATAGTTCATAAAAAACTTAAAATACTTCTATAAAACTAATATTTTTAACACAAAGTTTTTCGTGTAACATACTTTTCATAACTAATCTTCAATAAAGAAATTGAACAATTAAGAAAAATTGTATTTTTTGTTAAAAGTTCTTCTAAAATTTTAAGTAAAAACTTCCACATAATAGTAAAGAGACTAAAATACATTTTCACATATACATAAAGCATACTTTTAAACCGAATCTTGTGAATGAAGTAGTAACTAATTGATCTAATTGCAGTAATCTTTCCGATCAGCCGACATTTTAACTGGCTGTTGCATTATGGATTAGGAAAGATATTTTCAAATATACATGTGCAATTTGAATTTTCTTAAAATAACATTTGTTTGCTGCGATTTTAATTGTTTTACAAACTAATGAAATATTTATTAAGTGATCCATCTAATTTCTATTGCTTAAAAATAAAATTTATTAATAAATTTTCCTATTTCTAAACTAAAATGTAATAAGTAATGTTAATTAAATTCCACTAAATTGAATAAAGTCATTAAAATGCCATAACGCTTTTATAAAGTAGATAATAAAATATAAACAATATAGGTAATGATTATATCGGTTATGATTTAACTTATTTATTTTATGTTAATTTTATTCATTTATAATTTTTTAGTACACAACTTTTTTTTTATATAAACCAACAAATTTTATTAATAATTAACGGAACATTAATTTTAAAGATTAATGATTTAGTTATGTAAATAAGCTTTCTATGTAAAATATATTTATAATAGTTGAAATAATTATGGCTTCAAATATAAAACAATATTTATGTACAAATCTTGTAACTTTATTGTTGTAGCAGGTGATCGCAATAACAATTATTTAAAAGACTATTATATTTTACGCAAATAGTGTTTGAGTTTGCAAAAAGAAATGATAAAAAAGCTATCAAAATTTCTTATTAGAAATTATTAAATTTCATATCAAGGCCGATGTTAATATTTTATATTACTTACATTTTGTTGTACCATCGAAATATCTCAAAGCATTGTATCGGAAAAAGTTATCAAGAACTATCATTTTTTATCATTATCGTGATAAGCTTTTCCTCCTTTTTACTATAAACGTAAATTCCTATCGATTTTACTTTTTCACCATGCTGAATATTTTATAGCAAATCGTCGAAATTCATTACCAAACTATAATATGGCACAAGTGTGAGTACACAAAATTTATCGAAATACACATTTTTCACGCATCTTATTGGTTTTGAACGTTTATTCGTTTTTTCAAGATTCATTCCAATTTATTATGGACTGAATAATAAAATTAAATGGTAATTGTATGGAATTAAAAAATATACACCACACTTTTGACTGTGTTATTGAATTAAAGAGAATTTTTCTGCAAAACATGTGAATCTATCAAATCCCCACGATGATTGCAAATCAAGATGACATAATAATAAATCGAATTCTATAAAATGTCTTAAGTACAGTTGCTAGAAACACTCCTTTTGACAAGTTTGTTTAAAAAAATTCTGCCCATTAATATGGAGGAACGATCAATGAAAATACATTAAATTGCTTTCAACAGTATTACAATAGTCGTGCTCCTACGTACAAGTAGCCGATAAGTAATATCAAAACAACGTTTGTATTCTCAATCATATGTATTATCGCAGGGGCGACTACCTGTTAATAACAACGATAATAGCGTCGCTCGAGAAGTCACCAAAAAAATTGGATCGAGGGGTGAGAAACCCAAAGTAAGTGACCACGGAGGAGGGAAAGTCGACGAGCTATGGCCGGATCGTTGATAATCGTTGGTGAACCGAGCCACGAGGCTCGGGCGAGCCGCAAATCTCGGGGCCTCATTCGTACCTTGTGTGGGCGTGTGTCTGAGCGCCTATGAAAAACGTTAGTAGAGGAGCGTCTCGATCTCGATCTCGGGCGCCAGGTGCATCTCGAGGCTCACATGACTGGCAGGCCGAGGTTGGGGCTCTTGGCAGGGGGGAGGGGCTCGGAGCAGCCGCGCCTTCTCCTGGGCCAGCGACACTCGGCCTGTCGGCGTGCTCGCGGCCGCGGGTCCGGGGCTGAAGGAGCAGGAGGAGGAGGGAGGATGCGCGCTGGTGGGGACGACGGCACGCGCGGGAGAACGACTCGCACACTCCGGTGGTATCCGCGGAACTGAGGCTGTCCGAGGAAAGTCAGCCTCGCTCGGGGAGGGAGGCCGCGTCTTCTTGGCCCGGGCGCCTGGCGGACTTGCGCCCGGCGAGCCACAGGCGCAACATGTGGGAAAGCCATCCCCACACGCACCAGCAGCTGCTGCTGCCGTCGGCGCTCACGCACACAAGCCCAGCGCGTTTTGCAACCGGTGGACGGCCGAGGAGGCGAAGGGCAGCCCGCGAAAAGCCGTTACGCGGACCTCTATCGTGGCGGGGGCGGGAGGGGGGTGGCGACCCGGAGGGCGAGAAGCTCCCGTGATGGGCAGCTCGGACCAGGGTCCCGGACTCACCCGGAGCAGATCGTTGGGTTAATTGCCGCTCCGGCAGACCGACCCTTGCCTGCTCTATCCCCTGCTCTATTTTTACTCCCCGTTTCTCACACCCCTGCGTGCTTTGGCGCCCAGGGATTTCACCGACAAGGGATGGATGAGTGCTGCGGATCACTGCCGAGCTATGGAGGTACAAAGTTTTTGACTTCTCTCTATCCCCCAAATGCGCGTTTACGCCTCCTCATCCCTCGTTCCTTTGGGCTCAAGCGGCGGCCTTTTCTCCGTATTCGTCACATTTTGACAGCATAAAATGCAAGGCTAATTATAATTAGAATTGCGAATGAGTTGCCACAAAGGAAGGCTTATTTTTATACCCGAAGATCTATATAAATCTGGTCTTTATAACGCCTCGATTTTATCACTGCGACGTCCATAATATATGTATAATTCATAGCTAAGGAATCCTTGATTTATTGCAATGAAAATTTATGTATTTTCTTCAATTTTCTTAGCGGGATGATTGGTCGATAAATAAAAAAATTATACAACTTGCATTACATAAAACATGTTTATATTTTTCAATAATATTTTTTTAACTTTCCCGCAATGCGAATGCCTACCTTAGGTTGACAAAAATTCAATTCTAATGTCATAAAAATCTTATCTATTTCATACAGAACTTTATATACTTTTGATTTTATAGTGGGTATGTATGTATTGTTAATCCGACCAGGTCATCATTTCTTTTTTGTTAATATGACTTCTCGACGGTAATACTATAGAGCAATGTTAAAAAAAAAAAAACAGCTAGAAAGACTACTAATAAATATTCATTGTCCAATCTATCAATATAAATGTGTCAAAACTGAAATATCAAAGATATTATAAATCATTTATTTATTGAAAATTTTAATGCCTACCATTCTTAAAAAAAGTCCGCTCTGAAAGAAATATATTATGTTATTATCAACACGACTTCGTGTGTGAGATAAAAAAAATTGAAATTGAATAGGCAATGCACATAAAAATCTATCGTGGATTCAAGCAATAAACAGTGAACGGTATAAGAGATCTTGTATAGAGAATCTTGTATAGAATTTTTCAAAAAATATTGTGTATAAAATTTTTGCACAAAATTTTACAACATTTTATATACTTAAATTCTACGAAAGTTCAGTATCTACTTTTTTAAATATATTTATATTCACGTATTAAATAAAAGTACGAGTGCATGTCTAGGAATACCTTAGTTTGTTAATTTAAATACAAAATGTTTATAGTCAGTTATTTAAAATATCTAATGTGTGATATAGTTTTTATTTAATTTAAAGGAATATCCCAATAGAAATATATGTTTAAATAAAAAAAATTGAAATTTAATGAATTAAAAATAAATAAACACTTATACTAAGTTGTGTATTTTCAAAATTATATTTATTGCAAGTAATATTTATAAAAACTTATTAAATATATAACAAGATTGTTTTTAAGAAAACATCATCTATTATGCTTTACTAGTGTACACTTACCTTAATAATTTTGAAAAATATAATTCATAATCGCTTTGATGTAAAAGAATGTAGCATAAAATAAAAATTCAGTGAGAAAGAAAAAGAGTAAAAGAACTACAGATGAAAAACGTGAGAAAAAGAAGAAAAAACAATTACATAATTAAAGAAAAATGAATAAAATAATAGCACAATGTTTTTAGCATATGTAACAATTTTTTAGTCTTCCAAGAATTTTCTTTTTCGCCCTTGCTCACAAAAGCTAAACAAACAGATTTTAATTATTTCATTTAGAAATTCAATTTAGTCTGCTCTCCTTTTGCTGCCCTTACCTCATCTTCCCTCTTTTCTCGCTCTTTTTATACTTCCTGCCTTTGACAAATGAGAAAATATATTTTGTGTGAGAATTCTTAATACGCATCTGTGAAACTTCAAGTTTTATAGCTTGAACGAATAAATGATCGTTTATGTGTTAGTTGATTTATTGCATACGAAAGACACCTGAAAAAGTATTAAAGAATACGATATATATTGTGTCTTTTCACGTACTGATGCGCAGATTTTTCGATTTTGTCGAGTAAAAGTTTTATATCTTTTAGAAATTTCTTCTAAATATACATATAATATTTCTTTACTTGTCTCTCTGATTGTCTAATGCTTTTAAAAAATGATGATATTTGAAACAAATGTAACAATTGAGAGAAGTATTTCATTAATATATAATCTTTTATTTGATTTAAAGAATTTCAAAATATTTTATTATAAATTTAAGCCTTATTATAATTTGTTCTCAATGAAATAATTTAAAAAAAAATTGAACGTATATATGTTTGCAATTTTTAAAGTAGTTCTTTTTGTAAATATGATTTTATCATCGCATCACTTATTGTACATTACAGATATCACATATTGTGCTATCTAAAAGTATACTCTAGGTGAGCAGATAATTTAATTTTATACAGGTGAGCTTAGGTTACTTTAGAGGATTACTAAAGAGGAGACACATACATATTAATGGGATACCATAGAAATTATTTATAAAGTAGAGCGTTTCTCCGGACAATACATACAACAAATATTATCGAACAGGGTTTAACTAATAAAATGCCAAACTATTTACAATGAAGGACAAGCTGAGAAGCCCTCAATATGCTTTTGCTACTTGATTGCGGTATCGTAAGCCCTGCGGTGGACCATCTATTGGCAGATTAGGAAAACCAATATAAACTCTTCTAGTATCAGATTTTTGATTGAGAGTTCTAATTGGTTGATGGGCGTGACTAAAAGTTCAAATTTTGAGAAACATAAATAACATCATAACACGCATTATGGATGAGAAACTCTTTGGTTAACGCTTTGGGAATATACTTTCAACATCGATCTACATCATATCATTTATTCATTTATTACTTAATAGTTACAAACTGTTATCTTACAAAAATATTAGATGGTTCGATTTTCAAAAGAAAATTTATATCTATTGACGCTATTCAATATATTCGATAAAAAGTACATATTGTAATATGAAAGTAAAAATAGCAGGAAAAATGAATTCTAAATAAATGTAAATGTAATAGTGGTACTTTCTTCTTGGTCTGGACACTTGAGAATAAAATAGAAAATGAAGGTAAAACTCGAAAAGCAGATGTAATCTATGCGATAAAAATGAGTTTGTTCCGTCGAATGATTTTCATTATCAAACAGTATTAAAATAAATGCAAATTGAATTTAATTTATTGAATCTTTTCTTGATTATTATACTAAAATAATAGCTACTTAGATTTATATAAACGAACAGCGCCAGATATGATAGCATGATTATTTTCTAAAAATGTTTAACATATGAATTAAACAATTTCTTGAAAAAATTTTTAAAACTAATTTGGTATGAGTCATAATTTTTTTGGAACTTAATTATATTAAAATAACATTATCATTTTCTATATTATCTTTATTTGTAATTACTAATGTTAAATGAAATCTCATTTTTATAAATGCCAAATTCGAAGATTTGATTCACATTATGAGGATTATTAACGATATTAGAGTGGCAGATTTTTTATAGTAATATATTTTTTTATTTAGAGTGAAAATATTAAATATATATTATATTAAAGCTCATTAGAGTAATTATTTTTATAGTATTTCAAGATTTAATGCAAATCTGGTTTTTATAACATAAAACTAATATAAACTAATTATTAACTTACATATTAAAATTGTTAAGAAATTTATAAAATAAATACATTTTTTTAAATAAGTGTTTTTCTAATCAGATTTTTTTGTATAAAAATTTTGATATCACATTTTAAAGTTTTCATCCCTATTGCGAATATTTATTCTACAATCTTCTGTAATCTTGTTTAGAATAATTCTTTAATAATTCAATAAAATTAATAAATAGATCATCTTTTTTTACATAGCAAAAATAAAATTTGTTATTCATAATTGCTTTAACATTTATTTTTTCTGTTAATTTGGGTATATTAATAATCATTTCACGAATTCAGTAATAACAGTAAGCATTAAAAATCTGCAAGATTTCATCATAAATTTTATTAAGTTTTGCAAAAAATGTAGTTTATAAACAATTTTTTTGTCTTTATTAGTATACTAAGTAGATTGAACTTCAAAATTTTTATTGTAATAAACATTTTATAAAAATTTAAACATTATTTATAATGATGATGTTGAAAAACTCAAAATTTCATAAATACATGTAATTTAAGGAAGAGATATTTGATTTCTACAAATTGATTCCTTATTTAAATTAAAATGATGAAATCACAATTTACGTTAAGTATATTAAATAAATATTAGGAATTTTTTAGAAAATATTGGATAATCTATTTATGGAGCTAAACGTTATTCTATTAACTTCTGATTAAAATATGCATGTTCTGTATTTTCTACGTTTCTGTATTAATATGTATTTAAATATTGATTATTTCGTAATGCAGATTTTATGTAAACATACATTCATATTTTAACGATATCCAACTATCAGAAAACAAATACTCTATACTTTTCAAACTAGTATATAACCATGTCCTTTTATCATTCATTATATTAACAGTATTTTAATCGAAGTTTTATCGTGGTTCATAATTTGCAAAAAGGTTATAATTACAACAAAAGTATTACAATAATTATGTAATAAGCATTTAAAAGTTTAAATATAAAAATTAGTTACAAAAAGTGAAAATAATATTTTCTTTCATGAGTTATGTAATATACGTTATAAACATAAATTAATTACAGTAATTAAAAATATATTTGTAAAATCAGGTACTTAACTTAATAAATTAATTAAATCATCATAGTTTATTTTATTATTATACGTGTAGGTAATAAATAGCTTTATATGTAATCTTATGTATTAAATCTAAGCAAATAACATATAATCAATAAATGTTGTTTACGTTTATTGATAGTTATAAATGTTTTATATTGCACACGTCTACAAATATTATTTTAAGCGTTACCTAATAGATATTCTTTACAAATTTAGTTTCTTTCTAGTTACATTTTATATCTTTTATAATCGAAATTATTAAAATTTGTTTGTACTTGCTTTTCGTTGATTAATTTTAGAAATTAATTGTTACTTAAATTATAAATTTCTAGTTCCATAAATTATTTTAGATTTATATTTTCCACCGAAAAAATTGTCAATATAGGACCAATAAAAATGCTTATATATATTCAATATAACAAATCCAAATTCCATTATTACAAATCTTTACTCATTTTTAAACCAAGTATACTTGGCTTTATCGTTGTATATGTTTCTTCTCTTCAATTTGCGCTTAACATCAGTGAGTACTATTTCTAATTTTTATTATGCGTGACAACTACTGTGAATATATTTTTTTTCAGTTTTTTTATAGACGTTCACACGCTAATTTCAAATTTCAACTGAGACGTCTTCTATGCTGCATAATATTGTTTTATATCAGTTATAATTGATTTACAAATAAAATTATAAGACTCATCAAAATTAGTATTTATTTTAAAAATAAAATAATAATTTTTTATCTAAATAATAAATTGAAAGCCATTTTAATTGTAAATTAATTTAATGTGATTATTTGAATGCATTTTGATCATATTAAATAGTTTACTATTAAACACAAAAATTATTATAAAATATAATATAAAAAAATATTTTTCAAATATATACATTAAAAATAGTATAAATGTATATATATAAATATAAATGTCTATTTAATGATACCTTGAGTACTCTGTAATAAATCAACTACAATTTAATTTATTTTGAATGTAATGAGATCTGTTTTAAAAAAATGTAATATGATTCTTTGATTTTTTGCATATTCTTATGATACATTATGATTAGTAAACAATTATATTATTTTTATTAACTTATACTACGAACATTCTATGGAATATGGATGAACTCGATATGAGCTAAATAAAAAGCATTTTTATCAAAAGTATGAAAAATCTTAGAATTCTTAGGATAATATGGCATATGGTTGTGTAGGAAATTACATTTGTTTTAGTCTAAAGCATTTTCAAAATAGTTTGTATTATGAATAAATTTAATATTACAGGAGTTCGAAAAAATTGTCAGCGTACATTATTTTTTTTGCATATTTAACAAAGTACGCCATTCATTATTGTTCATATCTTATTATATTTCATTATTAATAAATGTTGAAAACTAAATTTGAATAAAAGATTTTAAAAAATCTTCTTACAAAAAATTATTTAATTTCAGTCTGTAATCTTTAAACTTTCGTCATAAATTTTCATCTCAAAATACAAATCTAAAGTTGTCTTTTTTAGTATTAAGGATTTTGAATAACTAGAAGTTTAAAACTGAAATATTGAAGGCCTAACTGCAGATCTGAGTAGCTTTGTTTAACCTCAATTCAAATAGGATAGCAACAGAAAATTAAAGAAGATTTGCTGTATTGATTTTCATTTGTTGATTTACACAGGTATAATAGCTTGACATCAATATATGAAATGTACACAAATACAAAATTTTTGAATTAATATTATATACAATTAATTTTTATTCAATATTTTTTATTATCATTCAAGGCTTTACAAAGTTGAAAAATATTTTTATAAAATTATTAAAATCGCTAAGTTATTAAAATTCGTTATTCGTGAGATATTTATTATTTTTCTCTTATAAGATAATTTTTAAATATCGTTAAAACATATGCCAAAATGATACGAAACTATCAAAATTTTTATATAATGATGAGCTGACCACCAACTTTCGAAAACAAATAAGTATAAATGATATAGGAAAAGATACTTTTGTTAAATAATTAAAAAAAATTTTGTAGGCTTGATACATATGTTGTCATTTCAATATTACAATAACATCTACTTTGGAGATTTAAACATACATGTCGCGAATATCTATGAGATTTTAATGTTAAATTACATAAAACGTATTAGTATGTATGTAATTTGAAATATTAATGATAACGAATATACTGATATAGAGTTGATGCAAATGTAAAAGCAAAATTTTTGAAACAATAATTAATAATATTTGTAACAATATTAATGAAAATTCTGTATTCGTTATAATTAATAATTCAAGCAATAATAATAATATAAAGTAAAAATAAAGTTAAACAAAATATTTATGCTTTGAAATATGTGCATACTTAAAATTTTTTGTAAAGTAATAAAAATTAAATGGATGAAATTTCATTTAATGTTGTAACGAGTCGTGCTAGTCCCTCCGTGCCCCCCGCCCAGCAGCCGAGTTGCGCCATCGTTAAGTAGCAATTACCCTCTTCCCTCTTCCTAAAGTTTCTTAATAAAACGCCTGGAGCATTGCGAGCAGCGGGACGGAACGAAGGGAGGTAGAAATTGCAGATGCGCCAAATTCTGAGCCCTTGCGCACAGCTGGGCGCCAAGGAACCGCGACCTTGGCGCTACCAGGGCGAAGGCAAGCGAACAACGAGATTCCTGAGTTGGTCGCAACCGTTGCGGAAACGGGAGTTCTTCATAGTTTAGGGAGTCTTAAGTGGTCTTCCCTAAACTAACGTCTAGCAAGTTGATAAAATATAAAACTTTGCTAAAGGGATAGGAAATTTTTGCTCAATTTATTATATGCTAACCAAGACACGAATGTAACTGCATGTATCTTATTAATGTATTTTGCTCTAGAATATTACATTTCATGTTTAGTTTCATGTCAATGTAAACTTGATCCTTCAGTATCGCATTTCTAGCAATTTTTTTTTATTTAATTTTATGTAAATAACTATAATTTATATTACTATGCATTAAATGAGGCATCTGCGATTATTATTACAAATAAGATTATAGCTAAATATGTAAATGATACTTAAGTTTATTTTACCCTCGAAAAGTCGTAAATTTCCAAAATAACATTTATCTCATAATATATGCAATCGGAAAAAGTATTTGTTAATTTTTCATATAAATTTCAGCTTTTTTAATCAATATCAAAATCCGTGATTCATTAACTATTCATTCGACAACAGCAGTTCTTTAGAGACTTTAAAGAACATTTGATTGGTCAAACAATTACAATATCATTTCTTCGCAGTATTTAACATGCGAACGTCTTCTGGGAATCTCGACTAGCCATTGGATTCCGTTGATCCGATAAGTAAATAGAGCAAAAAAGTCCAGGGAAGGGCGCGAAAAGTATCTCCCGAAGGACGGGACAAAAGCATCGCGCTTCGATGATTTTCTCCTCGAGCTAGTGATCGAGGAGAAGAGGTGGCCCGGACTATGTCTGTCCCGTGGGTCAGCATCGACGTTCAGGATGAAATTGACATTGCGTTTAATCTAATTTTCAAAGGGATATTTCGGAAGGCATATCGCCTACCTCGCATAGGTAGGCATTATCAAGGATTTCTGTACAACGAGCTTAGACTTTCAGAAAATTGAGTGCTCAAACGAAAATACTAGGCCCGAGACTTACGAAAGGAGATCAAGAATCGGACGACTTTTAATGGAAAAAGTTTTCATTGGGAAATCACTTGAGCGTCGCCTTAATGTTTAAATTCTACTAATTTCATCATGCCACATAACGTAATTACAAGAATTTTTATTGAAATAATTTATCGTTTGAAGGGATTCTCCATTATATTTATTTATTTTACAATACAATCCTATTAGTAAGATATTTTTTATACAAATTCCATTAACCATTAGATATTCAACATTGAAAAATAATGAAATTGAAATTTAATATCATAAATTTATAACTATTCGTAATTCAATTAATGACAAATTAATTAGCTAATATTTTATGCATAAAAATTTCAACATTAATAAAGTCTTTACTCAAGATTAAAATTTTATATGTTACTAATTAAAGTGATAAATATTTTCAATAAATAACTGATCAATTATTTGTTTAATACTATGTTACTAGAGTTCAAATGAATGTAGTTTAATTTAATTTCCTTAAAAATATTTTGAATTTTTTGCATTGAACCGAAAAATATTAAACATTTTTCCAAGGCTGAATCGCTCTCATAAATCTACTCCTTTAGGATTAAAAAAAAAGTTTTTAATGGAAATATGTTTGAAATAAATATAAAATCCAAATTTTGAATATTAGATTTACATAATCACAAACCATGTATATGAAGTAGAATGTAATCGGTATGAAAATGAAACGAAATTATACCTAATTAAGCTACTTAATGTTCTCCAACACGTGTATATTTGCATGAACACGAAAATTTACATATTACAGACACGATTCGAATCGTAATAATGTTCGAAATTCTCAAAAAAATTAAAACTGTGCATAAATATCGAGTTATTTTTTAGAGAAAATCATAGCTCTTTACAACATCAATTTACCAGACGTTTAATTTTTAAAAACTGCACTATGTAGGTCAGTTTACGTGTACTTGAATTGAATAAACGAATTTTTAATTACATAATAGAAGAATCATTTGACAGTAAAAAGAATCACATCGAATATTCGTTTTATAATATATTATATACGATATCCAGGGCTGTCAGGATATAGTTCCATTCAAATTATTTTTGGTTTTAATTTCCCATTTTTCTTATTTTTTAAAAAAAGTATGAGAAATTACCAATAAAGATAAAAAATATAACAATAAAAGTGTAAAATACAATTTTGGCAGATATCTTTCGGGATAAATAGCATTATATACCGACAAAATAATAATATTTAATTCTAAATTTGATTAAACTGTACTGATGGTTTTAAAAATTAAATATTATTGAACACCGTATGAAATTTAATTAAACTTTAAGATATAAATTTCAATTGGATTCAATCGAGTTTTACTGTCCAAGTATCCACATTAAATTTGATCTGCTTAACGAGTAACGAAATACAACTATACAAAAGTATTTAATTATAAGTTTAATTACAATAAAAAATTAATTGGCTATTATATTTCCTAAAAGTTTATATTTTGAATATTTAAAAAAGATTTCATTTCACATATAAACTTGAATATAGATAATAGTTATTTATATTCATTTTTCAATTATAATAAATGGGAAAATTTGTAAGTTTGTTTTAATTTTATATTTTCAATTATAGCTAATTTAAAGAAGGCTCTTAATAAATTTCATTAATAGAAAGTATAACGTTGATTGTAAATTTCACAATAATCATGACCTGAGCTCTGCACAGTTGACGTAGTCAGGAGTTATCAAAACTCTTGATGCTATTTTTCAAACTTTAGTCAATTTAAACAAACTTTATAACTCCAATGTTTTTATTACTTTTATAGCATTGTATGCTAATATAATTTATTCTTTAAATAATGTTGTTATTATTATTGTAAAACATGATATTAATACAAATTTTTAAATTGCAAATTTTTTTGAATACAATATTAACATTAATCCAATTATATATTATCCTTACACAAATTAGTAAAAGGATAATATTGATATGTTTAAATTAGATTTACTTGTTTTTATTATTAAGCAATTTTTATTTTTAATTTTAATAAAAAACAATAAATAATTTTAATGTAAACTAACAATCATTTAATACTTTTCATAAAAAATTACTTTAGTAGAATTTGTACGTTTTTAATGAATTATAAATAGTTCTAAAAAATAATTGTAAAAATAATTAAAAAAGGAATATACAAAAAAGAACCTAGTATTTTAAAACTACAAAATTTATAATACTAATTAAGATTTGTATAATTTTGTAAGCAAAGTTTACATTATGAACATAATAATTTATGTTAAGAACAATTCAACGATTCAACAGTTTATGTTCATACTACGGGGAAATCATCTAGTAATATAAAAAAAAAGCAGTAAAATATTTGCATTTAATTTAAAAAAGGAAAAAGTGATATGATTATAACAAAAAAACTTCAAATCCCTCAGAATTATAATGTTACAAGATAAACGGATGAACAGTAGACTAAGTCATTCCGAATAACAAAATTACTATGTACATATCAGTTATTGATAAAAGTTTAAGTAAAAGTAGCGGAGGATTCTTTAGTTTTTTAAAAAGCAAGAACTTCACCCTCAAAGCGTAAGCTCGCAAATCCTGCTACTGTGCATTAGTAAAGAATTTTGTAAGTATCTCGACCACAGACGCGCCTAAGGTTATTAAATGACGTCAACGAGTCTAGAGCCGGAATCTATAGGACGATTCGTTGCTATCGTCCCGATCCGCTCATTCCGCCCGACGTCTACGGAAGGACTCAACTTTTTTCTGCAATTCCTATAGAAACGTCCATTGCACTCCGGGTAAGCGAATAACTTGGGGTGGATAGTTGTGACGTAGGGCGGATTGCGAGCGGTGCCGGGGTCGACGACTGTGGGCACGATCTCGCGTGTTCGTCCCTCATGAATACGTGGCGAGCGAAAGAGAGAGAGAGAGAGAGAGAGAGAGAGAGAGAGAGAGAAAGATTCGAAAGAGTGGTTAAAGAAGGTACGTATTTCTAAATATAGAGAGCTCGACAAAGAACACGCGGCCCCTGTCTGCAAGTTCGCGTCACAGAGGCTCGAGCTCGTGCTGCACGGCACTCGTCCTTTGACCTCACGCTACGCTTTTTACTACTTCTGCGCCAGCACCATTCCTGCTACACACACACACGCACGCACACACACGTACAAATATATATATATATATATATATATATATATATATATATGCATAAATCTATGCGCCTATGCATGCCCGTAACAGAAGGGCGAGCGGCTTCAAAATCCTTCCTCATCGAGCAATACAACGTTTGGATTCCGCGCTCACAGTTCCTTACGTAAGTTTCAGTGTTAGCCTCATATATATATATATAGTCCCTCCCTCAATCCCTACATTCGAAAAACCACTGGCACTTTGCGTTCACGACCACGGGTGATCCCTTCGATTAATCTTACGTTTACGATTTCTGGCGTCCTAAAGTATTCTCAAAGTCCTTGTGCATTTGCTTTTGCTTTTTCGGCGACCAGACGACGCATATAACACCAAGTCAGAGATTTTAAAATAATCTCATTGACGCGTGAAAATCTTAAAAATAGATATATTTTTATGTGACAAATTAGTTTGCATCGAGAGATTGTTTTGACATTTTGAAACTGATCTACCAATATCTAAATCTAATATTCAATTTCCCATATTTTATTTTGTTATACTCCTAAAATATTAAATACTCTTCTCTCTTCCTCTCTCTCTCTCTCTCTCTCTCTCTCTCTCTCTCTCTCTCTCTCTCTCTCTCTCTTGCTAACACCTTTTAAGCACATACTATAGAATCAAGATTTTTTTTAATTACTGAATATTCGCTGTCACATTTTTACAGCGCATTCTATCTGTATTTTGGCACTACCTTATTTATATTTTATAAAGTGATTACTCCACCAAAAGTTCTGAAATTAAACTTTAACTGTTATTGTTTTTAAATATCAGATACACTTTGAATCATGAAAAAATTTTAATTTACTTGAAAAATATGCAATGGGATTCTTTAGAAATATTAGTACTCTATTATTGATCATAGCGGTACTCCATGCATTCATGGTTATGTTAAATATTGCAAATTATTACTTGAATAGAAAACTTATGCATAGAATAAATTGTCCAAATATCTTTTTAATTATACTTTATGTGACTATGCTATACATGGATTTTAATTAAATTTTAATATCATAAACTAAAGCATGGAAGAATTTATCAAAAATAAATTGTTATTTTTTATTTTATTTCAATGAAACATATACTCAAAACTACATAATACTCATTATGATTAATATTTCTATTATACTAAAGTACTTGTACGTCAAGTAAAATTCAATTTTAAAAAGTAAATTAAGGTCTGATTTCAATTTTAAATATTTTTATTGCTCGCAGTACTTCATATTTAGAAAATTAAATAATATTTAACGAGAAATATATAAATAATTAAATATAAAACAATTCAAATGGTTTAATCACATTAACGATCATTTACACAATATTTAATCTCATCTATGATAAAGATTCACAAGATAGTAAAATTTAATCTGTTTTATTTTATTATATAAATTTTCAAACCTTTAAATAAAATACATAACTATTAAATGGATTGTCTAACTTAAATCTAAAATATTTAACTATATTACATTTACTAATCAATAGATAAACTTCAGAGTATTTTATAAAAAATATTTTATAAAAATCGACTTTTTTGCATAACTATCCTTACATAGATTTGAATTTTAGATTTACCTATTTAAAAACATGATAATAACTAAGCCGAAGATCAGTGATTATATTCTAAAACTATCTCTTACAGCTTCAAATAACATAAGTAAATCCCTTGCAGACTTGAATGATTTAAAAAATATCGACTTACAAATTAATATAAATTTGATAAATATTTTTTAATCATGTTTTAATTTTACGACTTATTCATACAGTTGCATTGTATAAATTCATAACACTTAAAATTAAACGATACTTCATCTTTGATGTGTCAGTGTAAAATTTCATGTAAAATATGAACATATATCACAAAATTCATTCTCTTTAATAAGAAAATGTATATAAAACTTAATATAAAATTTGAGCAACAAAAAATCTACTTATTCAATAAAAAGCTTATTTATTGTGTTAGAAATAGATTTTATTTACTTTCATTTTCGTGTGTCTTTTAGTCCCAAACATATCGACATAAAAGTAGGTCACTTTTAAATAAAAAAAAAATGTACAATTTTTATAGTAAAATCATATCTTCTAAATACGATAAGTGTAAAAAAAATTGTTTTTAAAATAAATAGAAATGTATACATACGGTTTATAAAATTTTGACTATAAAAAAAATGCACCATTATGGTTCATATATACAATATAAAATATTTACAAAAGATATATTTGTAAAAAGGTATATTTGTAATACTTTTTTTAATAATATCTGTAACATATTGAAGTATAAAATATACAAAAATATATTTTATATACGATTTTTGTAAGTTTATTATCAATATCCGTAATGCTTTTGTTGAAGGTTTATTTTTAACAAACGAATTCAAGTTAACGCTTATTTATTCACAGTAAATACATTTTAAATCTTATTAAAGTATTAAGTTCTTATTCAATCATACAATTTTATAGTTCACGAAACCCTTTACTAGCATTTCCTTAAAGCACATTATGTTAATTATTTTTAAAGTTTCATAAAAATAACTCGAAAGAAATTTCCATCAAATAATTGCTTATAGAATAAAGCCGTTATAATGTAAATTTTGTATTAATTTTTCAATTTGTATAGTAACTATTAGTGAAATATAATAAAAAATAGATTTAATTAGTATCTTCTTCTTCAAAAAAAATCAAAAGAATATTTATTTTTTACAATGTTGTATCCATGAATAATATACAAATATATATGTGAGTGAGTGAGTGTGTGTGTGTGTGTGTGTGTGTGTGTGTGTGTGTGTGTGTGTGTGTGCGTGTGTGTGTAATGGTTATTAGTTAGTAAGATTAAAATTTATTAATTTACAGTATTTATAAATTTATTTACGTAACAATTTTCTAACGTTGTTATTTAGTGAGAACTTTCGGAAACACTACGAGATTTCGTTGGAAAAAAAACGAGGAAAAAAAACAGGGTGTACAAAAGTCACATAAGCCAATTTAATAAGCAAAGATTAGAAGGCTACCTTTGATACTATAATAACTCAAACATATTTGAGAAGAACCATATTATGCTCCCGAAGTTACGCGAATGTTGAATGATTCGTAAACAATAGCTATATATATATATATATAAATATATTATCGAATGGTTTTGAAATTTTTACTCTAGTATATCAATCATATGATATGTAGTCATATTTATAGGATAGTATTTCAATCGCTATCATTATTTCATCTTTTTTAATGGAAATATTTATTAATTATCAATTTGTCAAAATATTAATAAATTAGTATTTTTATTAATATACCTAAATTTTTTAAATTAATAAAATATAAAACGTGATAATAGAACTTATTGACCTTTTGAAATTTAGAATAAATAATCATATTTATAGAGATATTTATTTATAAATATTTAAATTTTATTAGATTGCAAAACTTTGATGTCGGTAAATATACGTATTACAATCATTTTACAGTATATATGATAAGTTATGCGTTTACAATAAAAGGAAATATTAAATGAAGAGTTCAATTTTTTTTTATATTTAAAACCTCTATAACTCTGGTGAAAAAATATTGCTTTTCTTATGAATATATATATATATATATATATATATATATATCCATACAGAATTTTTCTATTATAAAGTGCACACGAAAAACGTTTACGTTAAAAGTCAGTAAAAAATGTAACTAACATTATAGGTCATAGCTTATTAAATATTAAATAGGCCAATAATATATTTAAATGCTAAAAATGTTTTTAAATATTTTTTCATGAAAAGTATTCTTACTAGTGACTTTCACTGAATATTATTATTAAAAAATACTATACTTTAATAAAATTGTAAAACATTAAAATTACGTATCTTTTACATGATTTCAAAAAATTCTTCAAATAATTCCAAAATCGTACTGTTAAAATAAAATTCAATGAATTTTCATACAAGCTAAATGTTTTCGTTATACTTGCTTAAATTTGAATACGACATATCTTTTGTGAATACACATCTACTATAAAAAGTATTATATGAGATTAATAATAACGTAAATTAAGAAGTTACCGTAAATAAACATATTTATACATTTTAAAAGCTTTTAGAATTCATTATAAATAATCTACATCTAACATCTATTGAGCATAATCATACATTATTATAATTATTACTTTGGATTTAATAAACCTAAAATTAGTATTTATTAAAACTGTTATTACGATTTATTTTACAAAAATAAATTTTAATCCTTAAGATTAAGATAAAATTATTTTTGTATAGATAATTATATCTCACAAAACTAATTTACAAGATAAAAACCTTAAATACTGTTATAACAACAATTACTTCTGATCAATCTATTAAAATAAAGTTATATGTTATTAAGCATCTATCTACCCAGATTTCAGCAACGAGAGTAAATATTCTTTCTGATAGGTATTCTATGTATATTTTTTATAGCATATTGAAGATGAGTTTTAAAAATGAAAATAATATTTTTAAATATTTTTACAAATGAGATTGAAACAAAATATATGAAACTTAGAATGAAATGAAAATACATAAAATAAAGTTTATAAGTAAGATTTAATCAGCAGGTAACGGGATAGTAATAATAATATCTTATAAAGTATTTACATATTCATAAAAATCTATTGTTAAAAATAAAATATGCCGAAAATGAGATTACTCGTGCATTAAAACTTTTCACCAAAGAAATATTTTTGATATACCATTTAAATATATAAATGTACAAATATTAAGAAATATATATATATATAAAGTGAAACAAATTAATTTCATACCATGAATACTCTACTATGGATCAATGAATACGTATTTAATAAAAGATATGAAACTTTATTATACGAAAATTTTACTTAAGGTAAATGTAAATTTATTTTATATAAAAGTTAAATTTTAACCTATTCCGTACAATACATAATTTCTACTTTTTTGTAAAATTTTAATAGTAAAAATTCACTTTTAAATAATAAATTACAAAGAAGTTTCAAATCTTTTCATATTTTAAATTTAAATTATGATTTATATAAAAATATTATAATAAACGAAAAGTATTATATTGCACGATGCATTATGTTAAATGCTTAATAATACAAGCTTGACACTTTGTTAACGAATAATAATCAGCGATACAAAACTCAAATATAACTAATATAAATTACGTAAAATATTTTCCATTAATTAAATAAATACTATTATTAGTAATGTAATGTCAATCGATTATTACTTTTGTTTGATCAATTGACATAAACCGTCACCCCTGTCCATCCACTTAAACCCTCACTGCATTTTCTGTGGTCAACAGAATCTGCTAAATTTTCACTATTTTGAAAATTATTTCAATCAACATATCAGTATAGGCGAGTCCGGAAAAGCTCGCGCCTCGAAAAACGAGCTTCGATAAGACCTGGCCTATACCTAATGTAACCCAAGGTATTAAAAATCAGATGTCATCGTACACAGCCACATTCTTGTACCTCTGTGGTTTTACCTCGAATGGCCCAGGACCAATGAGCGATAACATGATACCAGAGCTCGACGATATAACCAACTGACGGCACCTTCGTTTCAGCGGCCTGAAAACCGACTAGCTTATAGATGAAAGAGATGGGGATGAATGGACCATCAATGGTTGGTTCGCAATGAGCTTATCAGTGTCAGTAGGTTATCCAGGAATGCCGTGCTTTTAAATTCGTCGCATGCTGCAGATGTGGCGCTCATTATTATGTGGCTCGTATAATCGATAAATGCGGCAGAAGAATGCAAAAGCGAACGGGATAAAGGCGTTAAGGGGATTCGTTGGACGGTGGGTTGGCTTTCGGCGGACAGAAGATTTAGAAAGAGAGAGGGGGTAATGAGATCGAGTGATGGGTTGGGGTGGAGGAAAAAATAATAAGGATCTACACGAGGATATACCGAATAAGTTTAAAAGCAAAGTGAATACGCGTGCTTAAAATGGAAAGTGGCGGACGAGAAAAGGAATATAAAAGAGGTCAAGCAGTAAGCGAAAGACGATGAAGAAATTGAATTGAATTAAAATTTATTCGAATCGCTACCTTATTAAGGAAATTAAAAGAAATTATTATTTTTTATATCTTCGACTTAGCAGTAGCATGTTTTTGATTATTAATACATGTATTTGTATGTGCTTCCTATAATATGGCATGAAGATTTTAAATAAAAATACGTATTTTTCTGTCAATTTATTTTCTATTCTTATAATCAGTTGAGACAGTTAGACGTATACATTATCAGAGCAAAAATCATTAAATTTCTTGTGAACAAATCACGTTCTTAATTATAATTATATGATTTTTAAGGGTCAGATTACAAAGAAAATATTATTAAACATCAACCACACTTCATTTATAAAATTATAAAAATGACAAATTCCTTCTTCATAAAATCAATTAATTAATTGGAAATACACAGACTATAGGAGTTTCAATCGTATATGACGAAGAATTAACTAGACCGCGACAAAAGACAGAACAAATAGTACTACAATTCAACGTGAACTGCACATAATTAAAAAGAAAGATATTTGAACGCGCAAAGAATTTTAAATAATGCTATTTATTATGAAAATAAAAAGAAGTGTAAATTTGAGAAAAAATAATGTGACCTAACCTTTTTTTAACTATTATGAATAATCATATAAATTAAATTAAATATTAACGAAAAATGATTTATATGATAAAAAAAGAAATTTACTTAAAAATATATATCGTAAAATATTTTTTATAAAAATCATTAAGATATGGAAGTAGACTTACTGCATGTAGGTAAGCTGTAGATTGTAAGTAATATTGGATGATAAACGAAGAAGGTACTAGAAATAACAGTATGAAGATATTTAAATATTTCTCAGTATGCAAAAATATGAATGTCTTTTATGCCCAAGGAATCACTAAACCTTCGATATTTCAAAACCATGAACCTTGCTGACTGCGCAGCTATAAAAAAAGTGTTTCAAACTGCTAAATATATCGAGTTTCTTCGCCAGAGTATGTTTTCTTACCTCTTGCTGTTAGTTTTGTGTATATTTTACAAATGTCAATAATTTTCATCATCGCTGGAGTGTGACACACAGGAGATCATTAATAAATAACGACAAGACATTATGTAAATAATGTCTTTTTAATTTAGCACAGTATTGGCAAATTAAAGGGAATATTATTTAATAACAACAGAATTGTTACTCCTAATATCACTTCATTTTAATAACTTCGAGTCTTAAATCTATCTATTATTGCATATACATGGGTAAGTTTATTTTATTTTTATTTTTACTACAAATAAATTTTATAATATTACATAAAAACTTAACTATAATTAATATATACAAATATTCCACTATACGCTATTTACACGTTAAAATGATTGTTAATTAAAATTTACAGTGTCAAAGCAACTGCTTCAGATTTTTTTAATTCACCTTTTCAAAATACCTTTTTTGTAACATCACTATTTCTAGTAATCCTAGGATATCAACAATAGTTTTATTATTTATAATTTTGTATATGTATTATATATAATGATTCATAAATTTCTGTATCTATAAATATGTCAATATACAAAGACCTTTCTTCTAAATATAAATATCTTAGATACTACGAATTTATTTAGAAAACTTTTTGAAATATTGGATATTTAAAAGCTTTTAAAAAACGCCAAAACAGTTACCAAATGAACAAGATTATCACAGATTGAGATAAAATGGTAAACAAAAATAATTTTTAGTCTAGTAATATTAATTACTGTAGTACCAATATAACAAGTTTTGATGGAATTAATTTAGAAATCAAGGAACTGTAATTAATAAGCTAATTATAAAGCCGTTATATATTATAAATAAAATGATTTATGATAAAAAAAAAATATTAATACTACGTAAGGTCTTATGCAATAAATGGTAAGTAATAATGAATTATATATATATATAAATAATGAAAATAACATAAAGAAGAAAAAATTACAAGAAAAAAAACATATATATAAATTATAATGGATTAATATTAAAATAATGATTGTATTTAGCTGACTTACACTTGGGTATAGTTATTACATAAATAAATTAATGCAAATTTTTTAAATTTAAATACTAAGTAGTATAGAATTTAAATTCAGGTACAATTAAATTTACTTAGAGTAGAACGCAAAAATTGAAATTTTTTTATGAATTTGAATGAAATCAAAATAACTTTTAAGATAAATGACAATGTTTGAAGTTTTAGCTGAGCAGATGATCTGATAAATTATATAAAACTAACTTTTCTTTTCAGAAATTTTGAAGTTAATAATATAATTAACTTTTATAACATAAGTTAATAAGTTTTTTACACAAAACACAAAACAAATGATTAGCAAATAATGTAAAAAATATTGGATACTGACAAAATTTGCAAGTTTTTCAAATTGAAACAAGAGAATTCTTAATCAGAGTGAACAAGTGCACTGTTTCTGAATTAAATTAAGCTTGTATAAAATAATGAACTCTCGAAAGCCAGATTAAAATTTCTTATAGAATATCAAGAATTTTTGAATTGGATCGATACTATAAAGACTTACCATTTAAATTTTTGAATCTCATTTTAAAATGGGATATTTTTAAGAAAACTTGCATTCTTATAATATCTTACAATGCTGGCCTTATCAAGTATGAATGAATCTCATCCAAATAAGGATATAAGAAAAAAATAGAAGAAAAAAATACGTAGTGTGTTTAAAAGATAAATAGCAACTTTTATATGGAAATTAAGAGAAGTATGAATAAAAAAATGTTGCATAATTTGATATGTTAAATATTGCCTATTGTAAAAACATTAAATTTTCATTGCCCTGAGTTCCATTTTATGAAATTATTATTTTTGAATATTTAAATCAAAGCAATATATACCGATATTTGTATATTGAGAAATAAATTTTAAAGATAAGATTTTTTTCTAATATTTATAATTGTATAGTTACAATATTTTTAATAAGATTTATAATAAATAAATATTTAGTTCATTAGGGCATATATTCTTATTTTGTAGACTATACATATTTTACAAATTTTCTTTTCATAATTTTTCTGTTGAATTTTTTATTTTCTATTATTAAATATTTACTAATAACAGTTGTAGAAATAGAAAAAATTTTTACTAATTATAATAATGATCAATGATTAATACTATGAAAATTTTTTACAAAAAAAATTCTTTTTAATTTTATGTTACAAATAATAATTTTTAAATATATATAGAAGTCAAATGTTTTGAAAAACCATATTAAAAGACAAAATGTATTTTTTTATTGATCCTATAAAAAATACAAATAAACAAAAATATATTTTATATATTGCACAACCGTTATGTCACTTTTACTATTAATTAAATCATCATATATTACGTATAGCATCACCTCCGTTCATATCTGATTTGTTTCTTTATATTACACAGTTGGAATCAACCTTAATGCAGTTTATAATAATCTCATGTAAATTAAAAAATGTTTTTTTTTAATTAAAAAATTTATTATAAATTATATTCTGATACATTTTTATAAAATAATTACATTTATACAGTTTTTTTATTATTTATTCTTGTCAAAAGGTTAAACTAAATTTTTTTGTCTGCAGTAAACATTTTGTTTAAACCTTCATGCAACCTTGTAACTATGCAACCTTTTCTGTAGAAAGTTTACGGTATCTTTTTGTAAAATTCGCTTCATAAAATTGAGTTTTATGAAAGAAAAAATGATAACAAATTTTACATGGATATCCCGAATATTTAAGATTTGAATTTATATCTATGGATACTAGTAGATTTATATATATATAACAAAATTGGATATAAATAAAGAGTTTTGTTTTATGAGGAATCCATATACAATTTTATTTGCATATCAGACTTTTTATTGACATAACGATAATTTTTCACGTATTTCATATCTGGTTATTGAATCTAAAAAATTAATGAAAATTGCTAGGGTGTATTACAGATATTGTAAGTTCTTTGTTATTTTATAAGTATGTATAATAGTGAAGTTTTTTATCTCCATTTTTGACAGTTTTGAATATATGATTTGTATAAACAAAAATAACATTTTATACTGTATTGCTTATTTAATTTTCAACAAACAAATATAATATTATTTTTATATTGAAACAAGCAAAAATTTTCTAACAATATTAGAATTGATTTTTAAATAACTACAATATGTTATTAAACAATTAATTATATTTGAAATATTTAATTATGAATGGAATATAATAATATTAGTCGAGAAAAATTATTAGAATTTTTTTCAACCACTTTTTATTCAATAATGTACATTCATATATAATATAATTAATAGATCAATTCAAGGATCTGAGCCGAAATGCTTGGGGAGTAACTCTTCTGGTTTTATGGTTGGGACCCCGAAGAGACGCCTCCTTTTTATAGATAATGCCGGGCAGCTGCACAACAAATGTTTGGGAGTTTCCTCCATTTTGCAGCCGTGTCTACAAAATCGGTTCCATTCTGGATTTATGCGCTTTGAGATTGCCATGACTCGTAAGGATCTCTACCAGTCTCTTTGCTTTACTTCTGCTGAGTCCCAGGATGACCCTGGTGCAGCCTGGAGCATTGAGTGCAGTCACAAAGCCCATAGAGTCGCTTGTAACTGCTTTATCCCAGGTTCGGCCCGCTTCGTCAGCCATCCATTGCCGCACCTCATTCTTGATGCGACTTTGGCATAAGCCGACCGCCGGTTCCGGCCCCATGAAACTGCACTTGGCAGCTTGTTTTGCTAGGATATCTGCCACGGAGTTCCCCTTGATACCACTGTCGGCAGGTATCCATATCAGTTCCACCTTAGCTTTGGTTGCAAGTCTGTTCAGAGCTTGGTAACAGTCCCTGACCGGCCTCTATTTTTTAATATGATTCACTAACGCCATCAGGGCGCCTTTACTGTCCGAGCAGATGACAACCCGTGAGCAGTGTAGTTGCTCACTCGCAACATCCACCGCCCACCTTATTGCCATCAGCTCGGCTTAAAACACGGTTGCATATGCGCCAAGCGATATCTTCAAAAGTGTCCCGCTTTTCTTGCAATAAACCCCCGCATCCGTGCCGTCCCTACCCCTGGACCAGTTCGTGAACCAGACCAGTCCAGAAGGGGGCATCTGGCCCGTGCAAACATCCCATGACTCTCGGGATGGGATGCTCACACGATACTTTTTGTCGAATAGGAAGACCCTGGCACCAATGTCCGAGTGCATCATCAGAGGTCCCAGTATAGCCCCCTCCGCTCTATGTAAGAGTATCGGAAGTATGCCATCCGTTCCCGGTGACTTGAAAATCGGCTCGAACGAACCGATCGCCCATCTAATTTTCTCCGGCATGACGATTTTATTGGCCAGCTTGCGATTAACAACTAAATCGGTATAGGTCCGCTTCTGGCCTTCGTTAACCCTTCCGTCCTTATCGGATATGTCCACTTCTCCCTCGAAGCTAGTGAAGTATGTGCATACAAGGTGGGTGGCTTTGCAAGAATCCTGTTCATCCTGGCTGCCTCCCTGCCTTTCTGGGTGCCCTCGCATAACCTTTTCCAGCTCTCGCTCTTGGCCACCCTGATATTCTTACATTACAGGTCCCTTGCGGTCCTAAAGCGGTTTCCCTGGGAGTCCGTACCGTGCTTCCTGACGCTTTTGAGTGGAGTCAAAGTGTCCCGTCTCAATCCTTCCAGTCTTTCTGTTCCCGGACATACCTCACCCTTTCTTTGAGCTTGTTTGGGGCGGCAGTTCTCCTCATATCATCATGCAGTCCGTAAACGTTTTAGCTGCCAAATTCAGGGACCAAATGTCCCTAATCCTAACTGGGAAGTCCTATAAGGAACTCCCCACGTCCCGCGCATGTCCTTCCCAATTGGTTCGCTGAGAATTCCTCGCCATAATTGGTGGATCCCTCCCCTTCGTCCAACCGAGAAATTTATCAGAGAATAATCAGACAGCGATGGTTCACCCTTGAATTGCCACTCCCGGACCATGCACGCAATGTTTGAAGATGATAGCGTTTAATTATCACCTCCTCTCTGATCGCATTTCTGAACGCGGGCGTATTTCCCACGTTCATAATGTCGAGGTCAGTGCCAAAGAGGTACTTCAATAACTGGATACCCCTCGTGTTAGTGTCCGGGCTTCTCTACACCCTATGATGTGAGTTAACGTCGCACCCCAGTATAAGTGGAAGTTAGTAATGTTCTTACCTTGGCAGGATTCCACCAAACGATGGACTTCCGGTAAACGGATTGTCCTTACTGTCGAAGGGAAGGTTGGCCAAAGCTAGAATTAGCCTCCCTATCCCTTCCACTTCAGTCATAACCGCTACCAGATCCCCAGAACAGTGGTCCAGCAGTGACAGAGCATTGACCGCCTTGAGCACTATGCAGGCCCTGGGTCTTGTATTCCTGGTGTCCCTAAAACAAGTGAGTCTACCAAGCTCTCGGATAGCGCCTTTGACCACCCAAGGTTCTTGGATGAGCGCCATCCCTATGTGCATCTTAGCCAAGCTCCTCTGTATTATCGCAGAGGCGTCTTTGCTATGATGTAAGTTTATTTGAGAAATCGAGAGTGTCAACGGAACCATACTAACTATCCGTCGACTCCTCTCTCTTCTCGCCCATAGCCCCCCCAGCCTCCTTAGGGCCTTTGTTGATCACCTTCAGGTGCATCCTCAAGCACCGAAAGTAGGGCTTGTCCCCGAGAGCTTTCTGGGCCCTGACGTGCGACTCAGGAATACCTTTCTCCTCCTTGCTAATAACTCCCTCCTTACCCTCTCGAAACCCTTCGACCCTCCATGCGCCTGTCTTAGCTTTAAGTTCAGGGTTCATAAACTCCAAGCCCCTGAGGAAAGCTGCCGGGCCTCCCTTGTAGCAGGCGAACCTGGCGATTACCTTCACCCTGGCCTGGAGCAGTTCCATCCCTTCGATCCTTAGTCCAGTGATCCATGGGATGTCCATTTTGGGGATGATCTGTAAAAGCCATTCCTTAGCTTCCTGGTTGAAGGACACCACTATTATTGCTCCCTCCTTCCCGTAAGTGGTCTCGAACCTTGGGGGCAGATCCACCTTGCCGTCCAGAGCCAGTATTGTCTCTGTCAGTTGTTCTCGGAAATGATTCTACATATCCTGTGTGACAGGTTCTGGGTCTTCGGGGCTTCTGCTCCCTCTGCACCCAGCGTCCTGCATGTAGCTGCTCATTCCTCGTACTTTGTTTGTTTTATTTTGTTTAAGGTAGTTTCCATTTTGGTCGCATGAGCAGCTAGGGAAATATAGGTCCGCCACCACAGAGCTCCGCATATGATAGTAAGGCTGAATCCTCGGCACCGTTTGTGACCACTGGTCCCCGTGGCCAACCAGTCCCCTGGTTACGTAAACCTCAGGATTAGGGGTTGGATGAATTAATCATTGCGCCTCCTACCAAACGCAATGGTGGATTGCTTCTTGGTTGCGAAAACAAGAAGCTGCCTTTGTTTCCCCGTTGGCACCGACGGTCTACTCGGGGAAGCCGGATGAATGGGCCGGGGTTTCGGCCCACCTGAATTGTCTGCGATCCATCGCCCTTCATTCACACCACATTCATTCACTCATCATTCAAATCCATGCATAATCGGTAGTTATTACAGGTGCTTTTGATATCGTCTTATCAGGGCCGGCATAGCCACGACGTATGATCGTTCTGTTTTTTCTTTCGCTCGCAAATTTGATTAATCAGAGACATGTATTAGTTCGGTGACGCGATAAAGTTTTTACGTATTATATGAACCTAAAGATTTAAATTTTACTTCCATGTGATAGTACAATAATTACTTTAAATTTTTTAAATCTATTATCATTGATCAATACTATTTTAATTTTGTATTAAAATACTTCTTCATCATATTACCATAAATCAAAGTTAAACTGTTGGTATTTTAATCGAATTATTAGAGCTATAAATACTAATTTTTCCTTGTTTGGTTGTATGGTTGTAGAATTTTTTACGTAATCGTTTTTTTTCAAAAATTATAAAAGAACTTTCATTAATGTGGAATGCTCAAAATAGAATAAATTAACTCCTATGCTACAAAAAACAAGTTGATTAAAAAACACCAAACTCAAAACAGGCTTGCTGTTGAGTAGTGAACAAATAGATAAATACAAAGTTTAGCTTTTCTAAATAACAGTGATCAATTAACAACGCATTTTATACTTCTGGAAATATTAAAACATTCTTTGGTACGTTATTTTAAAACCATCACAGATTCAAAGAAATCCAATGCCTCTTAATTAATGTCAATATCGTATTTCGAAATAAGAGTGATAATTTCTATTGAATATTTATAGAGAAATAATATCAATAAATCAGAATGAAATGTAGCTCTATTTATTATTAAAACAATACAGCTCGCTTAAATCTTAGAAAAAAATTACCCGATTGATTATTCTTTCTTTTTTTATTGCTATCGAGAATAGAACAATGCAATCGCATTTTCATATCGAAAGCATAAGAAGTAATTATTATTAACCTAAGAAATCACTTAACCTATTTTATGGCAATCTTAAATTTTAGTCCTTATTATATTCAATAATAATATTTATTTAAAATTAAGAATATTACTTATTGCAGAATTTAATTGTTTCAATTAAATATTGAATCTCCTATTATCTCATGGAGTTTTTTCATCCTTGTCCTTCCTGTACGTAACCGAATATCATTGGAAGTACTCTGGTATTATCAGTGTGTGACGCAATACTGTTATTATTGTAGAACAAATCGTGACGGGTAAGAAAATTAACATTAATACAAATAATTTTTACTTAAAGTTTTTGCCTATGGATTAAAATAGTTTTTTGAATAACTCATTATTATCTCTAAATTTTTTGTCAAAAATTATTAATAATTGAACAATTTTATATAAATGAGTTTCTACTTTAATAAGATTATTTTCAAACACAGAATTTTAATCGTACAAATCATAATTTTAGTATAAAACTAAAAAATAATTAATTTTGATCGATGGCTTAGTTTAACATATTATAAATCTGCAACAAATTAATAATTTATATATGATAAATTTATAAAGTTTTAAAAAATAATTTGACAGACGGTGCAGCAAATATAAAACTATCTTCTTAATATTAAAAAATCAAACTACAACTGAATTTCTCTTTAAGATGTACTTTCAAATGCATTTACAAATTGCAGTTTACAGTATCTGATTTTTTTTTTAAAATTACATTTATTTTCTTTTAAGATTTCTTTGTTAAATTATACTATAATTTAGTAATACTTTCATAAAACAAAATTCTCTTTGTCGAATTAAAAGTCCCAGACTTAAGCATAAAGTATTACTACAAAAGGTTTAAATTCGTAGTAGTCTTAGCCTTTCGAAAAATTTTGGATTTAGACTGACTTGATTTTTTTAAATAAAAATTTAATTTTCAAATAATAAGACATAATTTTTATTTTATATTTTTTTAAACAATTTATGATAAATCTGTATATGTGATATATGATTATATATAATTTTGTTTACGTAGACTGAAACATTGTTCTGAATATATATATATTTAATGAAGTAACTTATTTTTATATAAATATATAATGTGTCTACATATATAATATATATTAAGAAAATTTTTAAATATTGAAATATCGACAAGAACTTTTTTTGGCACTAAGAGAAGTAATTTAAATACAATCATTAATAACAAAATTATTTATATAATTATTCTCGGAATTAATTACACAGTTTGATCACTTATGTCTAAACAAGATTTAGTAAGTAATTTTGTATAATAAATTTTGTTAAAATCTGTTCATCAGCAGTTAAATATAGTTTTAGTTTAAATTTTTTAATTTACACAAATTAGAGAAATTGAAAGAAGAAGAATACTGTTAAAAAAAGTAAAAATAAAGCTACATTGTTATTTAATATTCATTAATAATTCAAAGATCTCTCACAAGTTTCATATTATATTAATAGATCAAACAATTGTGCCGTATTTTTCAGTATAATGTAATTAATAGTTAAGTTTGTAATTAATATTTGATAGTATTTCATCAACTAAATTTAATTTAATAATTACTGTTAATGTACTGATAAATTATTTTATCATTATTCATTTACTTAAATCTATTTTATAAAAAGTTTTTAAATTCATTTTTTTATTCATCACATATAATTTCTGTATAATTTTATTTGAAAATAAAAATATTCATAGATCTATGTTAAGCGATAAATATGTACCTAACGTATAAATACGTGCGTTCTAGAAAGAAAAAAATGTATTAATAAACGTATTAGCATATATACTTGCGATAAAATACCGAAGCATATAATTCGCTGTAAAGAAAATATAATTTATAGAAAAGAAATACAAAAGTTCAGAAAATAATTAAAATGAGTCATATTGTTATGTGTGACAAATAAGTCGAGTGATAACATTTCTGAGATTAAGTGCAATCGCGATGTATTTTTGACCCCATCAACTACTTTTGCTTTAAGCATTTACATATTTAAATTTTCAAAAGGCTTATAAAAAAAAAACTAAAAACGTGCCAAATTCATAGAAGAATATTTCATTCGAATTATATATATATATATATATATATATATATATATAATTATTTTTATGTTCAAATGAAAAAAAATGGGAATGGATTACTTTAGTAATACATTATAGGAAATATAAAACTATTCTGGAGTAAGAATATTATCAATGAATATATATGAAAGATTATTTAATCTGTTTTAAAAATGTGTTGAAAAATGTGTTAAAAATTGTAAATGAAAATAATTATATTATTTACTGCTGATATTGCAAAAAAGAATGAAAAGAAAATACTTATATCCTGAAAATTAGTCAATTTTTAAGTTTTTAATAATAACATCAATTACGGTTCTCTTACTTATTTAAAGTTATATATTTGCTAATGGTTTCATGAAATAATTTTTTCATCAAAAGCTAAAAATTTAGTTCTAATATTGTTTGCAATTAATATTATATTATTATCAGAATAATATTCATCAGTTACTGTTAATAAAAAACAATTTAATTATTGATATGTATATGAGTATTAAGGGAGAAAATTCTTTGAATAAAAATGCATTGAAACATATTACATATATATATATATATATGTATATATAACTTTGTATTTAAGCAATGAATCCAAATTACTTATATGAGCTTTTTTTAATTAAAGATTATTGATCTTTATATATTAACTTTCATAAAAAAAATCGGGGCGCTTATGTACAAAAAAGTACTCGCTCCTCAATTTATCTCTTCATAAAGATCTTCATATAAAATAGTTATAAATAAAACAAAATTCAATGGAGATTCATAAAAGTGAATCTTCCCTAAATGGGCTATTTAACCATAAACTCTAACTCTAATCTATCACGGGTCATTTTCTATTCCCTCCTTTCCGCGAATATTTAAAGTCGGATGATTGCATCAAGACCAATGTCGATTATCCTCAACTGTAGACCTTTTGGATTCGTCTTTTAAGGATTTCCGCAGCCGAGATCGGTTTTCGTGGTCTTAGCTGTTGTATCTCGTGCACCGATCAGACTTTCGGTCGGATACTCGTAAGATTGCACGCCGACCCCTGGATTGCAAATCTATCAGTGCATACCCGCGTTCAACCTGTTAGCGTGAAATAGTAAAATGATTGGGAAAGGCCAGTTGAGAAAAGTTGTACCTTAAGGATTCCGAAGTTCTTGGTAAACATATCGAAATTTCACATCTGCAGGACATCATGCGTCTACATTGTAAATAGTTTTAATTAATTTTCACATTAGGTTTATCTAATTTTTGTACACGTATTTCTACTCATAACTACTGCTCTTTTATCTGGGCTTTTTTTAATGGCAAAATATGAATTTTTTAAATTATAAACATAATATAACCATTCGTATTGATTTTACGTTAATGTTAACGAAGAAATCGATAATATTGCTTATTTTTAACAAACTAATAAATAATTTATTTTTAATGTTAAAATAATAATTGTTCCATTGAATAACAATATAATTATTTATTACAGCCCCATTCTTTTCATATTAAAAAATGCTATTACACATTTGTAATAAAAAAAGTATAAGAAAAAATGTTTACTACAATTTTATATTCAAATATGAATCCCTTTATGTCTCTGAATACCGTAAAGTAAAAAACCAGAATTTGTTTTATATGTTGCACAAGCGAATTTTATATAAATCCATTAAAAGATTAGATCTCAAGTTATTAATTACTTTCGTTAATTATAAATAATTTATCATTCCCCATTTGATATCTGCTTTTCATACAAAAGAATGGTAATAAAAAACATGTAAATTTTAATGAAATCAGCAGTTGAAAAGAGTATTGTAATACATTTACATATTCAAATACTTTAGAAATGTAAAAGTGGGATAAAACACGTACAAAAGTTAAATCCCTACATAGAAGTAATGCTTCCAACTTAAGTACGGGATAGGGAACTTCAAATTTAAATAAAGATGTTTAGCGACATTTTTGTCAAAGACACAAATGTCCTTTGCTTTCACGAAAAATACTTTTTTTCTCATATATTTAGCCTGAAGTATATGCTTAATAATTTAGACTAACAAAATATCACGAGTGTGTTTATTTCATTACACATTTTTTTTATATTTTGCAATTGATGTACAAAATACAAATATCCATAAAATATGATATTCAATATTTTATATTCATTTGGTATTTAGTTTATGAAACGCTCTATTAAAATAGTATGAAATAGTACACTGATTTATAGAATAAGTTTTTTCTTTTTTTAATTAATGCTACGTTGTGTATCTTGTTCAAATAAACTTTAAGTATCTTGTTTAATTTTAACAAAATAATGAGGTAAGATATATGGAATTGGATGGTGGCATGGTAGAATGGTTTGCTCGACTCCACAGCTTATGTAGTAGCATAATAAAGGAATAATCATTATTCCCTCGACACTGTCACGTGCATTATTTTATTAATTTGAATTTATTTGTTGCATGCACGTATTAAGGCATGAAAAGCTGCGATCGTATCATCATAATTCGAATATCTGAATAAAAGGAAAGTCTTGGCTTAGCGGTGATAGTAATTTCAATCGATCTTCATGATAAAATCAAATGAAATAAAATACTGAATACAGAAGTTCTTGTATTGAATATTTAAGTAATTTCTTGAATGTTTAATACTTCAGATTTAAAGATTATCAGACTATCAAGCTAGATTATCCGATATTCCTTATTGTATTTCATTAATAAAATATTTTCTTGTTGAAAAATTTAAGATTAAATGTAGAAAATAATTAAAATCATAAAATAATCTCGTCTATTAAATTAAAAATTAAATTTCAGGAATGGAAAAACAGTTAAATAATAATTATAAAATCATAAAATGGCCTAGGGAATTCTTATAATTAAAAATATTATTGTATGTTCGTTTTTTGTATTATAAATCATTTCCTTAAAATTAGGTTTCAGTGTATACATATTTACAAATTTTTTTTCAACGTACCATCTCTTGTAAAATATTAGCGAAATTTTCACAAATTAATTATATAAAAATGATAGACAAATAAATCTATATTGTATCTAGTTTAATTCAATTTAGTTTTTTCCTCAAAATTCAATAGACCTACACAATCATATTCAGAGATATATTAACAGTTGTCAAATGAAGTTTTACATTTTGTCAATGAATCCAATCTTATAACTCCTAACTCTTTACAATAAATCCAATATTTTTATTTAATTGTGAGTTCATTATTATGATCCAGAAATAAATGAGTTAAAATTATTGATTTCCTAAAAAAATGTAAAAAAAAATGTATCATAAAAAATTCTTTCCCAGGAAAAAAACGCAAGGCATTAAATAGAGCAATCGTAATGAAAGAATTATTTATAATATGATGAAACTTAAGAAGTCGAAACAATTGAAAAAATCTTTCTCAATTGCTATATAAAGTGGTGATTTTCTCTAATAAGAATTTCGAAATTTTATTGGTTATTTTTAATTTAGGCCATTAAATAATTTGCTTCATATGTTTGTGGATTTTTTTTATCTTACATTTAAAAAATTTGATTGTATTTAATACAAGATCGATATTATTTTACCGAGTTGGTCCTTAGCCGTTGCATATAAATCATTATTTCTTTGAAAGACTGAGGATATCCCACCATTAGAATACTGTAGTATTTCGTATAGAATAAAAGATTTCTAATTATTTAAGATTTGAATTTGCCATGAAAAACTGTCTTTTATAAAATAAATCTTCTAAATCAGTTGTTCTTTAGATTATCATCAACATAAAATCAAAACTACACGAGGCTGCATAATTTCAATAGAGTATTAACAAATAATGCACAATATTAAAATGAAAAGTACTTATTTTAATGCCTCATTCTGCAGGAAAACTAACCTCTCGGCCTTAAATGCATTGTAAAGATACTATCACTTCTAGTAATATATATATCAACGTCAGAGGGAGAGAGAAGGAGAGAGTGAGAGATTGAGAAAGGGATAGAAAATTAGTATTCGCACTGTATTTGACTAAATAGGATCCTAGGTTTAGTTAAAACGTTTATTCTCTAAATAGCGATAGAATTACTGTAAAAGGCCGCTATAGGATCAATCGAACTTACCTTTTATTTTAACGTAACTTATCTCATACACTATTCCTCTTCTACGCGACGCTCAAAATTCTTTCTCGCGCGTCTTGATAAGTAATGCACATACAGACGACAATAACTAATGGGTAAGATTTAACATTTCTTTCGGAAAATTAAATAATGTCACCATCAGCGAGTATCGGTATCTAAGTCTTGTATTTGTATTCCCTGTCTCTTCATTTAATACAACCACACCATTACGGTAAAAACAGTGAACTAGTAAATTTAAGCGCAAAGTTCTCAATACTTATAACCTCTATTATCATCAGCCCTCATGCGATGATAAGGAGAAAGTGATTGCCGTATTAAGAGTCCTGTCCTAATCTCTACCCTATTTCCTTCATCAATGGTACAGTCGAATCTTTCAGATTTTCCAGAATGAGCCGAGCAGTGACGAGGTCAACCTCCTGAAAACCATTTCGAGGGACACATGTGCCAGGGTCCATACCTTTCAAAAACTCAATTTCAGCGTGATTTCACTCACGGCTTCTGTATGTATCCTCGCAGGAATCTCTCGATCTCCTCGACGCTCTTAAACTTAACTTCCTCGCCGTTCATCCGTCTTATCTTGGCGCATTGGCCACTCATGTTCAATCACACCCTTGGATATCGGTGATATCGACTTTGACCTTTACAATAATTTATTAATACACTCGATAATTCCTTCCATCATTTCCATCGATGAGCAAAGCTGCTCCCTTTCGCTTTCCGACGGCTTAACTTACTCATTCATTAATTGGACCTTAAGTCGATTACCTTACTGCCAACTTTATTTTTTTAGTTAACATTTATGCATCCCCAATACATTTACCTTTACTCTTCACTTGTGCTTGTACATCTTCTATTTCATTTTTCAATTTATATAACTTACCGAGCTAATTTAGCAATGCATCCAGGTCGCTCACGTCAACAATGAAAACGGACACCTTATTAGACAGTAGACAAATTATTTGATCCCTAATCCCAAATATGAAACCGGATCAGGATACTTTATAAAAAAAATTATTGACAAGAGTTATTTTCGCCTTACTAGTTATTATTAAAACAATCGCAATCTCACTTGCAAATCGAGAAGCTCAATAATCGGTAACATCATAATGATTTACTTTCAGTAATTTCACTCTCATTTTCCTTTGAACAATATTGGCGTACTGATGCTTACACACGCGCACACATGTACACACGTACAAACGTATTTTGCGAGACTAGAGGGGATGGTGGGGTTCGATTAGTGCGCGTATAGGTCGCAAATGTAAAGGGCACACAACGAAAATGTACGGAACTTATTAATTTGCAATTATCTTCGTTTGCTTTGTAAGGAAAGTTCAATTCCCACCGCAGGCATTTCACGTAAAGACGAATGGGTCTTCTTGCACCGGCTCCAACACTTTTCTCCAGTTCCGTTGACTTCATAAAAGAAGGACCTTTTAATCACATAGACCTTCTCGTAAATCCTTCAATTACGCTTAGCGCATTCGGTTACACTACAGACTGGGACACGACATAAATCTTGCTTTATCATGATACTGCAGCTCGAGTGCCCGATACCTAGTCGCACGTTCACCGTTCCTTTTCCAAAATCCAGGAATTAAAATGCAGATAGTAACTTTGTTAAATTGTCAGCTGTCTAGTTATCATAGAAGACATATTTCAGCTGTATTGCACCTTTCTTAATTTCTTCTGTTGATAATTGATACTTTATAACCATACCGCTATCATTTATCTTTATCTGTTAACTCCTTCAATTTTCTAACATAATCGTTATTATACTTTAAAAATTTTAGATGGTTATAAGTTTTACAATAATCACAACAAAATCCAAGGTAATGTTTCAAATACATAAATATATTTCATAATTATTGATGTAACTGCATATACGATATATATTCTGTATATTATATACATTTAAACAGGGTTCCCATCGCTTATGCAAACTTAATTCATTACCTAGTTGGATTTTTCCAACATTTTTATCACAACTTCATAGTTAGAGGAAATAAAACTATTTAAAACATAATTAAAAATTAACTTTATTAAAATTTATCCTCTAAATTCCTCTCTATCATCAAAAATATACAACTTTCAATTATGAAGAAACCCCTTTTATGTTTATTATATTCAAATTGTAAAAAGCATGTTCTTTACATTTACAATCATAATCACAACTTTATAAACTTATCAATAGCAATATCTTCATGGATTCGTAGGTGCATTATGATTTCAATATAAATTATGAATGTCAGAAAATTTATAAAAGAAAGTTTAATTATTTAAATGCTTTGAATGGGCAGTCCCGAATAAAAAACCCCCCACTTTTATATTCAATTATTTCTATACTTATTGTGTTTTTAAAATTGTTTTATAATTTCTAATTGGAAACAAATACATGCAATAAAAATACAATAAATTTTAATTAATTTTTTAGAAAAATAACCACATGCAATTTTTATATAAAAAAAATTCTAAGTTTGTTGACGTTTTGTTTTTTTTTGTATTATGTGAAAAATAATTGAATTCAGTACTTCATTTTTCAAAATTTTCAATAAGGTGAGTTTTGTTAGGTTTTGCAAGCTAAAAATGTGACGAATTGCAATATCAGTAGTTCTCATATTCCATATATTATCTGCACATGCGCATTCAAAAGTTAGAAATCAAACGATCGAAGCTCGTTAGTCGTTTGCTTACTATGTAATATTGCTCCTACAAGTATCATGTATTTTACAAGATTTACATGGACTAGAAAAAATTTTCACACAATTGTTCCCATTTAAATATCATTACGATGTTCTACATACACATTTACTAAGTAAAATACTTTATACTAGAATTATTATATATATATATATATATATATATATATATATATATATATATATATATACTTACATAAATTAAAAATGATACATTTTGCTCAAATTTTTTATTTTATTGTCTACGTATATGCTACGGATAATATAACATTTCAATAACTATATTTCGGTGTGTATACACGTACGTTAAAATTGTTTAACACCCTAATAATATTAAAGAATCGATTATGCAAAACATTTGTGATGATAAATTTGAAACAAAATTGGTCTTATCTTACATTATAAAATAATAAAACTATATATTTACGGATATTTCAATTTTTTCATTTTACAATGATAATAGATAAGTATTTTAAGCGCAATTGTAAAAATTTTAATTATACAATATTGCAAATTTTTTTTAAAGTTTCTGCTAAAGAAAGTTTATTAACTTATTAAAATAGTTACTGAAACTTTTAAGTATACCATTTGTATTCCTTACTAACTTATCCTTCTTGTTTTGCATTGGGTTCGTCCTAGTTTTGAAACCTTTTTCATCAAATTTACACCCGAAACTAAATTTAGCATTATCACGGACACTATAACATCCTTTATTTTAATTTATTGTTTCTTACAGAGTCCAAATTTAATTTCTGCTCTTTTCAAAAAGTTACGTGCTCTTGTAAGATATATATATTGTAATATATAAATTGATTTTTTTTCGTTGTTATCAATTATTAAATCTTTATTTATTTTATTAGAATTTCATTATCCTTCGTATTTATAGACCTTAATTGTAATAGCTTTAAATGGAGTAATTGAAAACGATAAAATATATAATAAAAAATTATCATTACATAGACTACTCTGACGCTATAAATTAATATGAATGATTGAATTTGTATCTGCAATTTTTTCTGCAAATAATTTCAGTTTCTGAAACTCTGACTTGCTATACTCACTCTACTCATTTATATTGGTGGCTAAGGCATTTATCAACAAGAATCAAAAATAACTTTGAGGACAACAATTAATAAGTTTAAGAATTCTGATTCCATTTTATAATTTCAGTATAAAATTTCATTGGAATAAGTCATGTCACTATTACAAATTGATAAAGGAACTAAGTACCTTTAATTAAATATAATTCCATTCAAAAACTATTGTTTGCGTTGAACGTATGGTGTCAATGTTATGATACATAACATAACAACACAATAGTGGTAAGATAAAATTCATCACACTATTTAAAAATCAAAGCTACATCTTATCAAAATGATATAAATCCTGTTATTATTACCCTATTGTGAATCGAATATACGTCCCATATTAAAAGTATTGCTAGTGTAGATAATCCAAGAGCCCCCAATAACGTAGAGGTACTACTGGACTCGCCTGTAAACGTCGACCTCATCATCTTCAGTTATCATACTGTATTTTTATCCAATTCAATCTTTCGAGTATGGCATGCCTATATGTATCTCACGGAATAATGAATTAACTACTGTATGTATTCGTTACCTCCTTTATTGACAGTCAAAGTATTTTTAACTATTTCTGAATGTTATCGGAACTCCTACATCATCACGTAAATGCTCTAAATGTTTAATTCTTCTTTTAAAATTATTAAAAATATATAGTTCTATTTGTCTATACTCTACTCAACAATGTCAATTACTATTTTATAAACCAAAAAAGCAATTAGGAAAAAATGATGATTCAAATTAATAATTAGAATTACAATTTAATATTAAATTTATTTTTCACTATTTATACGTTTCAATAATTGAATTGATTTTATACTAAACACTTTACTATTCAATATACGATTTATGAAAATATTGTCAGAAACATAAAAACAGGAGTTTCATTTTTTGATTTGCCTGAGTGTACTTACTAACTTCATCAGCATTCTATTTTCTCTTGCGCTGATTTCTAAAAGACGAATTCCCTTTTTCCATTACAAAGCTTAAACATAAAACCTTCCAAGTACACACAGAAAACAGATGCATACACCTTTTTTCATATAAGTTGCGAGATATTTTATTTAAAAAATGTTTTCTTTTTTTAACCCAATATAGCTTCACAAATATCATTTTGTTGATATCATTTTCTCGTTTTATTCAATATATAGCAAAATAAAAAAATTTTCCGTGAGTTTTCAATTAATTTAAAAATATCGTCTTACTTTTACATTTAAAAATAAGCACTTTTTATGATGTTACATATGGTAGTTATGACACAAATATAATTAACAGATATTAAAAATTGGTATTTGAAAGAAAAAAAAACTTTTCAGAAATTCCTAATTAGTATTGTTCATTACAATCTTCAATTTATAAAGCTGACTCTAATTATCGCTGACGTTTAACTGTAAAACTATTGTAATACTAATAAATTTTTGTTCTCCATCTGTTCATGGGTACTTTTACTATTCTTATAGTTTTTTTCTAACATTTATAATGCTAGAAGAATCATTCTTGCCGAAATTATCTTAATTTATTAAAACTTAATTTTTATTTTTCATTCTTTTCATTTTCATTCTTAAATTATATACAAATCTACATTCAAATAATATCTAGCTTACCATTATAAACAGTAGTGAATATGTTAATATAAATATAAAAAAATTAATATCATCGTAAAATCATATATTCAAATTAAATCTACAATAAATGAAATCAAATTAAGTAAGCGAACCAATATTAAAAAAAACTAGTATATTTTAATTGCATTCCTATGCATTAAATAAAATCTTATACAACGCGGGCATTTTTACGCGTCAAATAAAACTTTATACTAAAATTTATGATTATATTGAAAATTACTTTAGCCTTTATATCGGTATTGTATTCTTTCAAACTAATATTAAAATTATGAAAGATTTCACGTGTTCAAAGTTTTTAGTGATAAAGTTGAAAAGTATTGAAGGAAGAAAATTACAAGTCAACCGCAGTAATTAGCAAATATATTGCGAAAACATACAGCAGAATTATAAAAATAAATACTCTACCAACTTTTACATTTTTAGCGATCTTCGTCATTTATGAATTGAACGAAATTTTTAATTACGCTAAGAATTAGGTCTTGTCTGTACTATCAATAGCTATTTTTACTTTTTTTTATGTGACCTAAATAAAAATTTAAGGTGAAATTTAAAGATATTAGATGTCACATTAAATATTGTAGTTAATCGCCCCTTAAATCCCAACCATTTAGTTCTACATTCATAAAATATTAGCCTTAAATCCACTCTGCTCGTGTAACAATGGAAATCAATATTTGAAGTCTTGAATTCCAAATGGTGAGCTATAGTTTTTTTTTTTTATTTAGGCCATATTATTTTCTCTATGCATTCCGCAAATCTTATGCTCGATCTATTTATCATTGAAGTAAATATATTTCAATGGCTTAAAAGACCAAACGGTCGGAATATCCGCAGATAGAAGCGCCAAAGAGACAATAGTTTGGATATTTTTAATTAGTCATTATATACTCGTAGCATCGCCATCGCGAGAAAGGGCAACTTTAAAAAAAAATCTCAAGAAACAAAGCTCTTTTTCGCAACAAAGCTTGGTATTCCAGTTGCATTCAGTCTCAAAGAAGAATAGCGGAATGAACTGAAATGCAGAGCCGATGCACAAATCTTAAGGGCGGCGGAGAGGGGCGGAGAGGGGCCGGAGGAGGAGAAAATAAAAGAGTGAAACGAAGAGTAAGCAGGGTGAAAGTTGATGGCACATTATACTCAAGTATCTATAGTCTGCGTCAGGAAATCGTCAAAGCTCATCTTTAACAGCGACTGCAGCCGCGGATCGATTCTCGAGCAGCAACCCTTCGCGAGGGAAGGAAGGGCGGAGGAGGGAGGCGCAGTAGGCGGGGAGGGGCCGCGGCGGGTAGGCAAAGAGCGCGGACAAAGAAGAATGAGGAGAGCACGAGGGAGGAGGCTGGGCAGGGGGTGCGGGCCGCAAGGGCGCGAGCGAACGAGCTCGAGAGATACTTGGCTTTCCGTCCTTTTGTACACGTAGCTGCGCTTACTCGGTCTCTTCGTAATTTAAAGACCCCTCCTGGAGCGCGAATGCGGACGCAGCCTCGTCGAAACGAATGGCCGGGCAGTTATATATTTTCCCGCAGAGTCGATGAAGGTAAGAGCTAACGCGTATCCGGTCACGATTATACGCCCATGTGCACGACTGCAGATCGGCTCAGGAGTCGCGGCATCTCCTCTTTGCCTCTCCTGAGTGGACAATGTACGTAGTAGGAAGCAGCATTTTCGCTCTTCTTCACCGCTCGATCATTTTCGCTTCGCCGTGATCGAGCGCAAAGCGGAATTCGATTTTTTTACGGATGACTTATGCACGACGTCTGCTTTTAACGACGAGGCTTTCATCGCAAAGCCAACCGATTTTCAACTACTCTGTAAACAAATTCTGACAGTTATCGCGCACTCGCTACAAAATGCACATTGAACGATAATTATTACAAATTTGACTCAGCCATTATTAAGTAAATGTGCATATTTATTGCACGTAATGATACGGAGCTTAATTAGACAAACATAACATTTTCTAGGAATTAAGAATATTTCACATATAAGAAATAATGATACTTTTTCATTCTATTGGAAAATATTTAAATACGAAAACTTTGAACGCCTAAATTTTTTCAAGGAATATTAAAAACAAACTCTTTTTATACAAAAGAATACGGAAAATGAGGTTTCCAGTTTAAAATTAAAATAAAACATGAACTTTATAAAAAAATTTATAAAAGACATTTTTGAAAATATTTTATTTTTAAAATAAATATTCTGTTATTTCATAATTTTTTATAAAACTTTTTTTTGTAATTTTAATTAGCAATAACTATTACATATGCCTTTAACACTATTTACTTACTTATGTACAAAATTATAACATAAAGATACATTTTGTACAACAATATATGCAAAAATATAAAAATAAAGGAATATCTTATTTTGAGAATGAACGGTAACAAAAATTCAATTGTAAAATTTGATTACTAACGTTTTAAATTTTTTGTAAACTTATTAAACAGTTTTTAAGAATATTTGTTTGTGCGTGTGTGGTATATTGTAAAAATTTATCGGATTTTTAAATTTCATTTTTTTAAGAGAACACATTTATTACAAAGAACACGATAGCAGGTAAAACTGATGCTTTGAGAAAGAAAAAATGCCGTGATAACTGAGACGAGAACTGTACAATTACATTGTTTTACGTTATGTTGGCATCGCACTTATAAAAAAACTGATATACATGTTTTATTAATTTTACTATAATATTCGCCAACCAAGTATTATACGTTTTTTCACAAAATTTTTAGGCATTTTTTTAGACAAATTGATCTTTAGAAAAAATAGATGCTACTATTTTATTTGCACTTTTCAAACATTTTAAAATAAAATTATATAAAACAAAAACAATGTCAATATAAATAAGTAATTTTTTTGTCTGATGTATAATTTAAAATTATATATAATAATTGCATGAACTACTTTTTTTACTATATAAATTTTCAATTAAATTAATTTACAATTACTAATTATTTAGTGTATTGTTAATTTATATAACTATAAAATATTAAAATTTTTTTTAGCTTTACATTAATTTTACAGTTTATTAAATCTAATTAATACATTATATCATAAAGAAGATCTGAATTTTGACACTATCAATTACATATATTACTAATAAAAATGCCTTTTTAAAGCAATATTTCCAGTGTTATATATTATATATTATTTAATTACTTATGACACATTAAAATATTTTTTATTGATTTTATATAAATATTAGTTATTTACTATTAACAATTTATTATTTGTTTAAAAAACCGAATAAGACTACATAGTAAATCATGAAATTTATTATTCATACTGATTGTAAAAATTAGCCGCAAAAAATTTTTTATTTTTATTATTACTTTCATATGTTTTAGAGTTAAAGTAGAATATTTGAAAAATTATTCGTATTATTCGTTCTAATTATTAATAAAAAATATTTATGAAAGCTCACCCTTTCCTTTAGAAAATACATTTTTTCTAAAACGATTATGGTATATAATTTACTTTTATTTGTCAATAATATAATTCAGCTTGAAAGATCCATGCTTATATTTTATTTTGTGTTCTTCTAATATTTAAAAATTATAATATATTTTTCGGGCAGAGCACTACAATATTTTTTATTGGAATGATGCTTTTAATTGGATTATCTTTTGTTTTATCTTGTGTATATTAAAATCATCTTTTATATTGCAGCATAAAAGCTCTTTTGAGCTTACTCTTGTGATACACTTTGATTAAATTTTCCTCTTTTTTATTTACAATATACAAGTTTTGTTTACTTTATTCTAGTGGTCTTTTGGGAGAAGCCATAAATATTAAGTTTTAATAGCGAGGGCCTCGATAAACTAGGAATCAAGTGACTGGCAAGAATAATACATAACTATGCAAACTGCACTTTATAGTCAATGTGAACAATTCATGAAACTGTATGTCATAATATTACGTAATAAACTTATAATTTTGTATTAAATTTAACTTTAATATCATTGCAGACAATAGAGGCATATGAATAGCAGGGACAAAATTTGATTTTGTCTGACGATATTAAAATACATTATAATAATGTAGAATTATTTCTCTCGTGTAGGCCGCTTAGAAACTACATGCCAGTAATCACGAAGGGAAGCAAAACTCGCTACCTTCTTGATACATATAATGGGACCAAGGTTTCCGCAAATACGCTACTTCTATCTCTCTCTCTCTCGCTTTCCATCTATGTTACTCCTGCATTATTATTGCTAACTATAATCAATGAGCTGTAATATTTACTTATATATTGCGATGGAATCATATTTTCAGTTTTTTCCTATGATAAGAATGCTTAAGAATTTTTTTTTAATAATTAAGTAATAAACAAAGTGTATTTAATAACATTATTACGCGACAAAAAAATCGCGACATTGTTGTATACTTAAAAATATTAAAACAAACTACATACTTTACAAAACTTCTTGTACATCCGTATCTAATGGGAACTACTTTTCTTGATAGCATCATATTGAAAAAAATAATAATAAAATAAAAGTTATCGATTGATCGCGTTTATGCTTATCACTTATTATTTCCTATCTCAGTAATAACCATGACATCAGCTTCGTTGTTAAAATTTATATCGTCAATAAAATACTATACTTCATTCTTAATGTGCAAAACACATTAGATACTACTTAAGGTATTATCGTTTTCATAAAAAATTTTACACACATGCATACGCAAACATTTAGTGTAGTGATTTTAGAAGTTTATATACATCGCATTTGTCTACAATTCCAATAAGTTCTTAATTGAAATTTTGAATTATAACTCAAAATACTTCATTAAAGCTAATGCTCGAATTCTTAAAATCTTTAGCATTACCATCTGATAAAGTATCTCGATGGTATAGTAATCGAAACATAAAGTTATTACATTTTATATTCATAATTGAGATTCATGTACGTATCGATAACTAATATCTACTATAAAACGTTCATTTATCTCATAAGTATGTGTAATTGCCTAATAAATAATTGAAATTTTAAATATTGATAAAAATAAATATTAGTATTAACCAACAATGATAATAATAATAATAATAATAATAATAAATAACTTGAGAATTGGTAAACACTAAAGTAAAGAAATAACAGTTATTTTCTTCAAACGATTCGCGTGTCTTTTTTAATAATATGCCTTTTGCAAAAATATTTTGTAAGATTTATTAATTAAAATATGTATTACGTAAAGAAAGTTAAACAGTCTACCCAATCTTATCAATTTGAAAATTATTATTTTAAAATTATTATTTCTTAATTGAATATCGAATGATTAATCATATTCAGGCATTTTCCACTTAATGTCTTTCTATCAATAAGCGCATAAATCTAATACATATATACTCAATGAGTTCTTAAGAATATTAATTAGAATAATTGAATACATTTAGCTCTTGATTTAAAAATTTAGTGTATTTATTACAATACTTGGAAAAGTTGATTAAAATTTTAATAACAAAAATATGACAATAAGTTAAAGTGATGGAGCTATTGTACTTCTTAAATTTCTGTTTAATCTTACACTTATGTTGTAAACTAATAATTACAAAGATAATTGTTAATACGCAAATAATATAATTGTATTTTATATAATTAATTAAAATAGCTAGGAATATTTTTCACAATAATATTAAATTTAAAATGCTGTTTAGTTCTTTTTACAGATATTTCATAACTGTAAAAAGCGACATAACAAAAAATAATACTTGATGCTATAACTTAAATAGTTCAGTCATTACATATTTTTGCTTTTATACTTTTTTAATTTTCTTTCAATATAAATTTATTTTATATTACTGATAATCGAAATTCATTTTTGCTCGTTAAAGCCACGCGAGGTCAATATGCCGAATCAAACGTAAAGTTAACTGAACAATATGATCGAACGGAAATTTGATTCAGATTAGGCCTCCGGCATAGACCAGAAGCGCATGAGAGTCCTTGTCCACGGGATAGAAGGCTGTTCGCGTGTAGTTTAAATATTTTTTTCGGCTTACACTATTACACGCTTTGCAAATATAAAACCAGTAACCGCTCCTATCTTTGACATTACAAAAATGGCTCTTGATAAACCGTCTAAGACGCTCGGCCGTTCTTGGTAGCGCGAGGGGGTTAGCTATAGGGGTGCACCGTCTGCTCGGCCTCGACATCAGCTGGAGTGTCGTGTTTACAAAACAATTAAAACACGGTGCTTTTGCTTTCTAGTAGGTCTTCCTTACTAGGCCACTAGTAACAAAAAAGCGTACTCACACGAAGCCGTACAGAACAGCTTCGGGGCGATGGGAAAAGCCTCTTGCCAACAGCCCTTAGCTGCTCACAGGGAATCTGCGCTGTCAGGCTCCTTGACGGTGACCAGGTTGTCTCTACTTCCACGGTCGCGTGCGTCTCTTCCGCGACGTATAGAGGACCAGGGGAGTCTTTTTCGCCGATACTGTCCGCGCCCGACTTATTTTCTCAGCCGCTGCGTTCGGAATCCCCTTTCTCTCGCACATTTTCCAACACGAGCCCAATTATCTCTCGTTGACCTATCAACACCCTCACTTTGTCATTGGAAGGTGCGTTTGAACTCCAGGGACCAGGGCCCTCCCCCATCGGGGAGCCGTTACCAGACAGCCTGCTGGTCTGGTTAGCGAAATTTAAACTTTTGCCAGTTGCGTCAAGGGCAAGTCCTCTTGGCGCCGAACCGATAGCGCGGGTAAGCGTTTTCGGTACGCGAAACTCGCCCTCGTTCCAACTGACCCCGCCATCTCGTATGACTCTCAAAAGCATTCTGCTAGTGTTTTTATTTCGACATATGAGGCAATCGAACTGCTTCATGTGTCCTAAGTCATATTCCCGAAGTAATTTTATTATTAATTCGTTCATGAGCCATACGGGGAGGAGGGGCATCGCGGGACAAGTAACGTTCGGTACAAGTTTTAAAATTGATGCTTTTTTTTTTTTAATTTTTAATTGTTAACATAAATTTCAACGGTTAATAATTAAAATATAAGTTTTGAAATTAAAAAATGAATCAATAATTATTTATTAACAAATTTAAAAAATTTACAATTTAATTTTTATGAATAATTTTTGCGCGAAATACATAGTCCGCGCTCCTACCTCGGCGTAACAGGTGATAATTCGGATATATCCAAACAGATCATCCAGGTGGTTGATACCGGCTCCAAGATCGGAGTAACATTGAGAAATTTCAAAGTGATTCCCAATGACGAGACGAGGGCGTAAATAGAAAAAGGATAGGGGTCGCAGCGATAGAGCCGAAAATCACAAAGGGAACTCCTTTTCGAGCTCGAATGGAGCCCCCCGCTCCTCATTGCAACGTAAAGGAACTGTCCACGAACATGGACGTAGAAGTCGCCAAATCATCCTGCCAGGATGATGATAACGCAGCCATCCGGAGAACACTTGAGGTTCATTGGAAAGAGATGTCTTTCCCCCTCGTACCTCGACTTGTAACCGAGGCTTAGCGAATATCGTTATTGTAGTGAAATGAACTGCCGAGACTTGCTATTGTTCGGGAAACTGGACCCTATGCATAACGCGGCGACAGCAGGCAGAGGCACGCAAGAAAGGCTCCGCAGAGAGAGTAGAAAGAAGGAGGAGAAAATGAAAAATGGAAGAAAGCCGGAAAAGTCCATGGGCATGAGGAGGCAGTATCATTTGAGCTGAAGGCAGCAGAGGCTTGAACGCGGAGAGTAGAACGATCGGTGAAAAATGAGATCGGTACAACGATGCGTACGCGTGTGTTTGTGTTAAGATCGACTAAAAGTACGGTGTGATAACTGTAAGGGTAAATCGGATCGGGACGATCCGAAACTACGACGCATGTGCGTGTGATACCGCAATCAAGACCTGGGTTGTCGATACTTGCGAATCGGCCGATGAATATTTGCAGGCTGGTTGCCCTTGTAAGTTTCGACCAACCATCCAAAGCCATGCGCTGGGCGTAGTCTACCACCAACCTGCTTATGTGCGCTCCCTTTGGTAGGATTGGCGAATGGATCAGCTCGTCTTAGATGTTCGCCCCCGTCAATCGTCCACCTTACTTTTAGTAGCCCTGTCGGTTGGTCTATGCCGGCTTTTGAGACTGCCTGCCGGTATCAATTTACTGGCATTCAGCAGAGTGAGCTCATTCTGAAAAGCGCTTCTCTACGCTCTTAGGAATACCAACACGCGAGCTTTCTCCAGCTCCTTCTCCGTTAGATACGGTGCTCGCTCTGCCCGGTTCTGGGGTTTAAGCAGCTGGCAGTGGCCACCACACGTACAAGTTTGCTAAAACTCGAAAAGCGAGTCGTCGATCTCGTCCTCTTCTCATTCCGATTAGCCATGTAGAGTCCTTGTTATTGGTCTCGTCATCGGCCATAGCTCGTTAGGCCTCGCAAATGAGGTAGCCATGATAAATCCGGGCCCCTGACATGACTCGTGGAGCCCCCCTTGTCGCTATGCCCGCCGGATCCTCCTTCGTCGGAACGTGCCTCCAAGTGGCTGACCTCAACTGGATTTAGATAGCCGATACCCACATAAATAGTGGCGCTGCCTCTGATTGCGGAACCTCCCATACCTTGGCTACCAGCCAAGGTCGGGAGGGTGGCGCCGCATAATTCTTGGTTCGGGATACTAACGGTCTTGATGGGTGCAATCTTCGTTTAGCAACGAGCAGAGGCATACTGTGCCCCTCGCGCTCGATCCCCTTACCGGTATGTAGACCGCCGCGGCATAGGCTCTGTCCGATGCGTCGCAGAATCCTGGCAGCTGCACTTGGCTGCAGCTGCTGATGCCCTGACACCTCGGAATCCTTATGGCTGCGAGGTCCAGAAAGTTATTTAGGTACTGCCGATCCCGGGTCTGGCGTGAAGCGTCAAAGACGACTCGGATTGTGGCCGCATTGGTAGGCCTGAAATGACCGCTTGGTGCGACAAGTTCTATCCCACCTTGCCACCTCCTCAGCTCATAGGTACTTCATGTTCCCAAGCTCTTCAAAAGCTCTTCATAAGTGGGACTTCTACGAAGTTCCGATAGTATCTCGTAAACTCACCGTCGTATGCAATACGACTGGTGCAGCCGATGGAGTGCAGCCACTGCCCACGGGTTTCCTCGGCCACATCCGGAGTTGACGCCTGAAGGGAAGTTGCACCACGTATCGCCTCTGGGCGTTGCGGCGATGGGTCTATCGAAATAGATCTTCGATGATCCGCTAGTCGGGTTTCCTCCTTTTGGTTCCGTCATAGACTTCATCCAGTTTCCAGAAGCTCTGTGTTGCCCCGTGTAGCTCACCTCTGATTCGGTGGTCTGGATACCGCCCGATGTCAAGACAGCCGCTGTAACCCTTCCGAATCGACTGGACCGGAGATGAACCATCCGAGGGAAGTTTCATGCTCCATCAGACCCGATCTATCCAAATGGATCAGCCCCCGGCTTAGTACGCGTCTATACCAGTCCGCACCCAGTGTGACGTCAATGGGCCCAGAGCAACATAAATCCAAATCCGATAAGCACAAGTCCGCGTAGTTCCCCAGGTCGATGATCATGGCCTCGACATTGCATCGTAAGTTTTGGCAATACGTACGCGGTCATCCGCAGCTCTACACTTGGGACGGCCATGCATCTTGTAATAATCTCAGCTCCTTATAGTCCTCGCGGAACTGGCTCTTATGCCAGTTAAGGGGACTGTTACTCGACGTCGTTCAACTCTAAGCAGTTGGACAATCACCTGCAACACGAACGACACCTCTGAACTCTGGTCCAGTGCCCTTCTCCTGATAGTCACACCCGGATCAGATCTCACCTCGGCCAGTTCTATCATCAGCAGAGTAGTCCCGCGTGTGGTCAGACACCCTCCAATGTGCGCTCTGGCTCCTCCTTGGTGAATATCCGCTACTTGATATGCCAGCTGCTATACATTGTCTATTATTTGCCATTATCGGGCCTCCTTGAGGCTCCTTTAAGCTGTTGATTATTTATTTGGTTCCTATATTAGTATTAGTGGCTCGTGTCGCTCACTTTCTAGCGGTTACTGCATGAACTTTTTGCTTTTTATCAGTTGTATTAATCACAATTGTATTAGATTTAATGCTTGTTACAGTTTTTTTTAAAACACCATTGTTATTTAAATACTTTATTCTTCTTAATCCAGTTTTTGGCTTTGTCAGGCCCTTTGCTTTATTGAAGACCTTTAAAACGTATACGCTCTTGATACACAGTTTTCGTATATTTACAAGAGCAGAATCATAAAATTGTCCCCTGTGGATTCTATATTTACGTTTTCACAGGTACAGTGTCTTCATAATGTTGTCCCCTATAGAATTTTCCCCCGGATATCCTTCAAGTCCCTAAACCCCTAATGCATCGTTTCACATACTTTAAAACTGAAGCCTTATATTTGCACTATTTTCGGCTATCTTAATTTCACATCACACCATCCGCTTCTTTGTTTTTTCGTAACCCAACAACATCTTTATAACACCTACCGTAGACCAATGAATGGCCTTGGACAAGCTCCCGGTCATCCTTGTTGGGGAACAAGTTGCTATGATCTTCCGGAGGCGGTGAGCTCGCATAATGCGGTCTCGGCCCCGTCGGTGTATTTATCTCTCACTGGACACTATCGACAGTATGAAACGTATTCAGTTTTGGGGAACTAGACAGGGGCGCCATGTCTGCCATGTTGGACTAGGTGGGGAGAGGACGATTGTGCGTGACTACAGCATACAAACCGCATATCGAAGAAAAGACGGTATTTGCACCCGCGTAGAGTGCTCGACTCAGAGGTACTTGTCACTACACTCTTTTTAGAAGTTGAGGATCTCGAGAGAGCGATGAGAACAAACCCCTCAGGTCTCTAGAAGAGCTGCTCTGAAAAGGGGTTTTCTCGTCTGGAGTAGAGCCGTTCAGCTGTAAAGGAGGTGTTCCGGGGTCTCTTTCTCCTTGCAGCCATAATTGCAGTATGAATCTGACGCCAGTCCAATTCTGTACTTGTGACCCTTGTGATCTACACTAGCATCTTGGTCTTGTATCCCCTGTATACCTTTGGACCAGTTCCTTGCATTTTGTGCAGTAACGGTAAGTCTCATGTGATTTATTGAATTTCTGTTAAAACAGAAAATAGAAATTATGCAATGTGAAAAAATACTAACATTGAAAAGGAGAGCTCAGTATCAAATGCACGCAGAAATGCTTTTTAATGAATATGAGCATTAGAATAGTGAGCGACTTATTATACAGTTACGAAGGGGACAAATTTTTCAGTTTAAAACAACAAAAAAAAACAACAAATAATCTACAGTGTTCGACATTTAAATTGGGTAATCATGAAATTCGCGAAAAAAATAAAATCGCGACTACAAGGAAAGTTGTACAGACATAGTAACAGAAGTGAGGAGAGACGTACGTCGAAAACGAACAAATCTACGTGTATTCTCCTGTGTTAAGATCCACTGCTAGAGTTGATGCTTCGTTTGTCGGGAAAGTACAAAAGAACAGTCCGAAGGGTAGACCTTCTGCCCAGCCAATGTGGTCAAGAAAAACCCTTTCATACATTTTCTTCGGCTTTTATACCTTTCTCGCTTCGGTTCTCCCGGGAATTAGGGTTTAACCCTACCTTACCCCCCGGTTCCAGAACAGTGCGCTACATGTGCCAGAGTTCGCGGCATTACTCAGTTCGTCGTTAATTCAATTTTTTCTAATAATTCATTACGTAGCCAAGAATGAAATTCCAGTGACCTTTTAATGAATTCTTCGCATAAGCTTACAATCATCTGCTATGCGCATTTCTGAGAATATTCGCTGTTCGTCTATTGCAGGTGTAAATATTGGAACGCCTGTATGGCTAGCTTAGTAATGTAATGTTTTTCTCTAATTTTTGCTCGTTTATTTGTGAATTAATATTTCATTCATTTTCTTTTGTTTTTATCCTTTTTATTATTTATTTTTCTTATTGAGTAATCTTTTTATTTTTCCCTCGTCATAATATAGACCCATTTTTTTTTAATTCAAACATAAAACGATTGAAAAAACAAAATTTTTTTTTATAATAATACAGATAGATCTTACATTAACCACGGCCGGCCCAATGTGTCGTAAAAGATTATCTTCACAAAATCGGATTAGATGTTCATTATTATGTTTTGTAGTTTCGGGTACCGGCGTGTGTTCCTCGTCTGGTGCTAACTCGGTCCCTCCTTCCTACGTCTCGGCAAGCCGGATCTAGGATGATGCAATTACCTGTAGTAAGATCTTCGTAACTGCACAAAATACAAGAGACTAGTCCAAAGATATACAGGGGATGCAAGGCCAAGAGGCTGGTCTAGATCACAAGGGCCACAAGTACAGAATGGGACTGGCGTCAGATTCATACTGCAATTATGGCTGCAAGGAGAAATACACCCCGGAACATCTCCTTTACAGCTGAGCAGCACTACTCCAGACGAGAAAGCGCCTTTTCGAAGCAGCTATTCTAGAGACCTGAGGGGTTTGGTCTCATCGCTCTCTCGAGATCCTCAACTCCTAAAAAGAGTGTAGTGACTAAGTACTTCTGCGTCGAGGGACGCCAAGGGACTTATCCATGCGTCTTGGGGCTAGATATTTAACACCTTAGAGCCCGTTCGCATTCGTTATACGATCGCTACAGTAATAATAAAAATAAAGTTCCCATTATTCAACTAATAAATGTGTAGTACATGTGAAAACAAATGATTGTTATTTAAGCCCACCAATTTTTTTTACAATCAACTAGTTTTAACAATTAATAAATAAATTAATTTTTTCTAATTTCAAAATAAAATTTTGAATAAGAACTTAAAATTATTGTTCAAATTTTTTCCATAAATACTCATGTTTAAAAAAACAGTTAAAACATTGTTGCTTAAAAAAAAACTGCTTTCTAGTTTCATATATTGCAAAACAGGGTAAGATTATAATTGAAAATAAAACTTGAAAGTAAATTAGATACTACTGTACCATAAGAAAAATTTGTATTATACTGTTACCGTATCTGTAAATTTACAACAGAATCTTATAGTATTTCAATTTAAACATACTTATGATGCGAAAAAAAATTTTTTCATTGTTGTACTAAATAATCGAAGAAAAACAAAATATATATATCTAATAGAGTATAAACTATATTCCAAAATTTATCAATTTTTTAGGCATTAAAAAAATTGTTTTTATCTGTTGGTACTAAATTAAATAAAGAATTAAATGTACTCGCAGTTATAAATATTGTGAAAAGAAAGTAATATTGAGCATGTATTCATTGTATAAATAAGAAATATATAAAAATAATAAAATCTAATGACTGAAAGAACCCTAAATAAGGAATTAAAAAAAAATTGCTCATTAAAAGAATAAATTTGCGATGGATACGTTTTTATAAAAAAAAATAAATATAATATAAATATTTATTAATTGTAATGGTTTTAAGATATACTATATATATCATTAAAAGAGTTTTATAACAATTTACAAAGGACAAATGATTCAATGACTCGATAAATTAGAAAAATATTATATATGATGAAGTACAAATATTTTTTCTGGTGAAATACGTTCTTGGCATTTTCAATAAATAAATCATTCGAAAATATAATAAGGCTCTCTTTGGCTAAATGTTGTACAAGTTTCTGTCAGAAAAATATTTTAAAAAATTATTAAAAAACAGCTGCGTTTTTACATTCAACGTAGTTACAATGACCAAAAGATGTTTATGAAAAATAAATAATTCAACTAAACAAACTTATTTACAAAAGAATAACACAGATTAAAAAACACTGTATAATAAGATAAAAACTAACTGCTATTAAAAAAAAAAGATAGAATAACATAATTGATTTATTAAATGTGCTTGTATCTGTTTTGTACGTAAAAGTGCATACCTTATCTATAAGATAATATGAAATTTTCTTGTAAAGTCAATAACATGCCAGAATTTCATTATCGCATACGTTAATTCAGAGCAGTCGAGCAATTCCAAATCTCTGAATTATATTAAATTTATGTGAATCAGTTTAATTTAAGCAACGTAGAATAGATGAATAAATTAATTTTAATAATTGCATTAAAAATTATACAAGTAATTTATATTTTAAATAATTGTATTTACTCAGCAAATAAATCTGAATAAAGAAATGTTGTATAACCAAATTTATTCTATAAATGACTTTCTTCTAAAATATAAATTCCATTAATAATTTTATTTGAAAACTTATCTTTAAAGCATTGTACTGTGAATAAATTATTTTTGAAAAAATTGTACGACGAGAAGAGATTTTAACACTTTTATAAAAAAAATCATAATTCGAAACTATTTTTATTTCAAATTTTAATGTATGATATTTGTATGTTTTGACATTAAAAGATAATATTTTTAATAACTTCATGCTACGAGAGCTTTATGTATAAATCTGCTATTTAAAAACTGCAAGTTCACTGATATATTCGGTCTTCGTATTCAGCACTTCAAAATGATGAAAAGCGATATGATTTCTAAACAATCGTAAAATAACTGCTATTAAAATTCATGAAAAAAAAATTAAATCAGTTCAGTTGAGTTTAATTCATACTAAAATCAAAAAATGAAATATTACTTATGTCTTTCAAACAAATTTCTGATTCATTAATTCATTAATTAATTTACTTGTAAAAATCAAAATTCGATTTGGCGTCAATCCAGTGTCATAAACATTTCCAAAAAATAACTGAACACGAGCCCAAGTAATATAGGTATAATATTCACAATTGATAATATACTTTGTTTGATTCCTCGTTACCGGAAACTAGCTTAGGAAATGTATTTTCTAATGAGAACTTGCGATCTCCAAACTCATACTTTATTCAACTAACAGATGCTCGATCAAAATCTCGGAAAATTCTCTTGTGTAATGCTCGAGAACGCTTTGCGATCCGATTACGAAATTTAAAAGTGAAACAACCCCGTAATAATGCTCACGGCTCGCGGTGCGATTGAACCGGCCACGTGCCAGGGAAACGTGAACCTAGACGATGGGCCGGTGGGAGCGGCTCGACTCTGCAAGAAAATTGGCCGCCGAGCAAAGGCCACAGGAGGCAACAGGGACGTTCCGAGATGATGCAATTGTTACGGCATCTGCGAGAGAAGCAGCGATAAGCCGAGAGCGATCCGAGGCGCGGATTCGCGGAGGTTCTCGTCGTGTAGCGGTCGCGGTTGAGCCCAGGAGGCCGCGGGTGGCGGAGTACACGAAGAGTGGCCTCGGTCTTCGAAGGCCGAACGAGGATCGATGGCAGTCGAGGACGGCGCCTGCCCCGCCCTCGAGGGCCCCAGGAGTCTTCGCCAGAAATCGTGCCGGTGACTTCCGAGTTCGGTCTCGTGTGTCGCGCGGACACATGCACGGGAGCCGCGGACGTGCGCTAGCCCAACCTCGCGCGGCCTACTTTCGCACCGCTGTCACGGCGAGGTGCGAGGGGAGGCCACCGGCACGCGGAGGCTCTGTTACTTCAATTTCCAGAGGGGCGCTCGAGCGCCGGAGCCAGCCCCGCCAACCCCTGCAGGCGCGCAACACACATGCATTGCCTTCTGCCCTCTCGGCTATTGCTCTCCCTCCTCCCACCCTCCGTCCCACGCATTCATTCACCTGCTCCTCTTCATTCACGCGCAGAGCCCGGAGAGCGGAGCATCGTTCTCTGCGGCATTATCTTCCTAGTTTTTATTTTCATTGCAGCTTCTGTCGGGAAGGGCTGGCGAGAGGCGCGCATGAATTATTATTACACATTCTCGGGATGAGCGAGCGAGGCGCTTAGGTTCAGCGCCGTATTGCAGCAGCGCCAATATTGTGCATCGCTGAATGACATCCTATGCAAATGGATTTTCAATTATGCAAACATTAGTCGTATTTTTCTGTGTTTTTTCTACTGCACATTGACAATCTGTGACCGAATGTGACGATACAACTTTCAGCAATTTCGCATTAACACAATAACAATTTTAATACAACGCAGTCACTGTTAATTAAATCAAGGCTCAAGCTAAAGCCTGATAATAAATATAATACGATAATTATTTGCATAAACTATTAAAGCACCCAATTAAGAAAAAGTGCCGAGCGATGAATACTTATCGAAAAATTTCAATATAATATAGCACGTGCGCACGTTATAATTAATATTTATCGCTTCATATTAATCGACTCCTCAATATTAATAGATTAAGGGAACAGCAAACAAAATTACAACTAATTCTTTGATTGATCTCCAGTATTAATCGTAATATACGTGTTTTCAAATAATGACATTTCCAATGTGTAGTGACATTTATTACAGTATACGCGAACTGATTATTGATTCTATTTAATAACTACCTAACAATAAGCTTCTGTACATGAGCTTACCTCGATACGGACTCTTCTGTTACCCACTTAATAATTTACAAATTTCATATATTTAAAAGAATCTTCTAATATTACTCAATTTGATAGCTTTTCTAACTAATTTTAAATAATTCGTGTTTTTAATATATGATTTCAAAAAGAAGTAAATAACGATTCTTAAAAATCGTTTGTTTGCGCAACTTTTTCTACTTAAGCTCATTAAAAAAAATTTCTTTATTGTAAGAATTTCATCCAATATTAAAAATAATATTCTTTTTTGTTTGTTTTTTTATATATTAATTATTATTTACTATTTTTTTCCGTCAGACTTGACTACTGATTTATACTGTTTGAAAAAAATTCAATTCTAAAAATCAGATATGCCATTATTATATTCTTGATGTGCATAAAATTTATTATAGGCGAAGTAATTCAAAGGTATTAAATATTTTTTTTGCAGCAGCACAAATACATTTTTACAATACAATGGTTAAAATTTTAAACTAAATGAAAACCCATCATTTTACCTAGTATTTTTTGCTATTGACACTTGAGAGAAAAAAGGAAATATTGTGCGAAAGTATTTGTAAGATCATTTATTGTTAAAATAACTGCTTTTGAAATTTGGCTGTAATTAAAAAATTGAGGTGGAAATTGTTTATGATTTTAACAGATACGTAGCTACGCATTGGTAATAAAAAAAGGAACCAAAGGTAGAAAATCAGAGCGTTGCCTGTAAGTCACGGAGATTTTATAGTTGAAAACATTCGCAACTTGTAAATATTTTATGAAAAAGTACGAGTTTTTACAGACTATTTCGGACTTTACGACACAGAACCATATATATATATATATATGTATGTATGTATATATGACACGTTCTCAAACTTTTTGAAGTAGATTGAAGCTCAAAGCATTCAGGAATTTTAAGCTCAAGAAAAGCGAGCAAAAGAAGAGGGAAAAATAGAATAGAAATTTGAGAACCGTTCCGGAGCTTCCTTTATTAACAGTACAATGTATGGGCCGGGCAGCGCTTTGACATTTTATTTTATTTCAGTAGCCGCTAACTCATCAATCCTCGTGATTCGAATGTAAAAGCCAGGCCGTTAAGCCTCAGCGAGAGTTCGGCTTTCGGTAAATGTAATATGAAAAATCGATTTTCCGTCCGCCGGCCCCAGTGACCGAAGCGATTGCTCCACAGAGTTCGCGCCGCGTAAAATACGAGCGAAACTGCTGCAATCGATGCAACGATTCCCCTCGGCAGGGATTAATCACACGAGCCAAAGGACGTCGCAGGCGCACTTGGAGGGCCGCGAGTACGCGAGCTCTCCCCGAACGTTGCGAATGCCCCTCGTCCGACAGCTGCGCGAGGAGGTGACACGATTTGCCCTCACTGGGGGTGGCTCTAGAAGCCCGAGCCGGTCCGCGTTGCCCTCGTCTTTTTACGACCTCGCGACAGAAGGTTTTCGGTACCGCGGCACTGACTCCCCTGGACTCCGCCACCTCGACTCGCCCTCTAAATCCATCGGGGCCGCTACTCGAAATTATATGTCTAGATACCGATCGGATTCGCAACGGCATACACCGGAAGCCGATAGTCCTCCCATTCGTGTGCAAGCAGCGGCCGACGTTGGGCAGGACTCCCTCTTTGAATTCAATCAAACTTACGCTGTGGCGAATTCCCGAAATTCATATCGTCACGCTATATCAGGGGCAAACTTAAAATGTAACTTAAAATCCTTTTTATGCAACATGCATAACTTTAGCTCTGCTTCCGTGCGTTAAAGACACTCGAATGAAAACTCGTTACCGTCAAAGGTTTTGATGGTTTCTTTATCCTGCTTGGGAATAGAGCCTAGTCTCTTAAGCCAGTCATACGCGCACGTGCACTTGCAAAATATATTTAAAACATAAAATTAAATTTCTCTTAAATTTCATGTGACCAGAGTCGGAAAGTACATTTTAAGAGTTTCTCCTTTCATATTCAATTACGCTTCGTACGATGCAACCGACTATGAAATCGCGAGTTATTTTTATGTATACGGTATTTTTATAAACTTGGATATGTAAATTTTTTATTTTTATTTAGGCGTATTTCTAAGACGACTTTCTTTTTATTTATTTACTTAATATTCCTATTTTTTCTTTCTTAATTGCATGAACCATATTGACTTTTTTAAACAGTCAAAAATGATGCATGAATAACATTTATTTAATTGATTATTATAATAATTATAATAATATTAATAACAATAATTATTTATACCAGTATTTCTTTAGTTTCAGTAACACTTCTATTTCTAAAGAAAAATATGAAACAAGAATAATTTTTACAAACATATCTTTTAATATATTTATTCATTATGAAACCCTAAGCTCCTTATACTTAAGTATAAAACGTTCACTTATTTAACACAAATACTTTTCAAACTAATTTAAATATTAATACAATGAATAAAAATGTGCTTTTAATAAAAAACATGAAAACAGAATAATTATAAAAATGACAAATCTTATTTATAATTCACTTTCAGATTGTGTAAAAAATGTCTACCTAATATGAAATAAATTTATATAGTCAAATATTCTTATTGATTTATAATAACTTTATAATTTTGATGACTTTTATATGTTATGGAACATTATGGTATTCGTATGCAATTACGTAGTATACAAATTATTAAATAACAAGTAACTTCTATTTCAATTTTATTGAATTATTAGTTTTTATTAATACTTCATAGAACATTTTACAGTAAATATACATCATATTAACGAATTTTTAATCACAAAGAAAAATATTTCTATATAATATTTATATGCCAGTTACCTGAAAATTTGATCGTTATTACTTATAAAAAATGTTAATATTATTCCACACTTAAAATTTGCAAAAGATAGACAAAAATTTTATGTTTATAATTTCAAATATAAAAACGTATTACAATATACTATTTGATTTTACTGATAGTGTCTATTGTGAAAAAAAATTAACCAATAATAAAAGCTTCTACAAACGGTATTTAATATTAACTAATCATGTTTAAAAGTATAAAGAAACTTGTGCGTTTATCAATAAGTCCGTACATCAAATCTCGTGACTGTCATGAGGAATTTTTTCTTTACATCGTGTATTCCTATTTTGAGTGAATGTAGGTCGACTTGTACTTGCCATCGGATAGACTCGAAAAACTGATGAACGACTAGCCAAATCTGGAGTTACTGTTCTTATTTTTCTTTAATGAAACGTTCATACGCTTTAACCGCATTGATTCAACAATTTCTCTTGATATCTGGCGAAAAACGCATTTAAATCATAGTGAGTATGTTTATAATTATTTAACAGTCACAATTTTATATTTAACACTTACAGTATTAAATAGATTATATATTTGTGTATGTGTGTTCCTGAAATTGGTTTTTAAACAAATTTTTATTACTGCAAGTGATATATATATTTATATATATATAAATTAGCTTTTTACGTATACATTTATAAAATATTTACAAAATTCCAAATTACACTTTAGAAATAGTATACATAACTTTTATTTTGTAATACAGATATTTATAAAAGTAATTTACACATTAATTTTTTCAAATTACATTAACAAAAAAATAGTAAAATAAAAGTTAAATCAATTTGTTTCTAAATTATTAAAATGGATTTAATATGAAATAGTATAAGAATGTATTAATTGTATACATATAACTTTAAGTTTCAGTATGAAAATTATTAATATTATTTTAAATAAAACTGAATACACTAATTTCAAATTGATAAATTTTACATATTTATAAAAAAATCTGATGTAACGCGATTAGTCATTTGATAATATAATTTATACCATATTGATGTAAAAATAATTTTTGTATATTATATAATATAGATATAAAGTTTTATAATTATATATTTATAATAAAAGAATGTTTTAAGTCTAAACGATTTATAAAATATATATACATATATTTCTAATTTTAGATATATTATATAAATACAAAAACTACATAATCAGAAGAATTTTACTCAAAAAATACGTATGAAAAAAGTGCATATCTTGATTTCAAATTATTTGGATAATGATAAAGCATTATATTTATAGAACTACATACATTTTTTTGTAACATTTTACTTATAACTGAATAAATAATTACAATATTTTAATTTCTTAATACATTTTATTAATTTAATTATATTTTCTCACTTTTGACACAATGTAACATAGTGTCTCATTTAACATTGATGCACACGTTAAAAACAAAATTTTCTGCAGTGCTAGAAAAGGAATTCTAACCAAATTTTCACAAATAATACGCAGCAAGCCTTTTTTACGATACTTGTAAAAATTTCATATGGAAAATCCATCTTTGGTTTCGTAAATTGACAAATTGTGATAGAAACATGTATATACAATTACATTGCCTATATATTAATAATAATACTTTTTTAGGAGAATAGTCTCAATTGTTTAAAAACTTGTTATTCAAAATTTCGATTGACTAAGATTTTAAGCTTATTATAAGGTATTTTCTTAGAATCACATTACTTCATTTTCAATGCATCAGTAATACATCATTATTATATTGATACATAGAAATATCACAGATACCTATTATGCTGCAATAAGTGCCAGTCATTTGACGCTTCACATTTTTATAAACATTTCTAAACATACTTAATGTAATAACAAATTTTGTTATATTATATTTTTTACTAGCGCGGTAAAAAATGTTTAATCTTAAATCTCCCGAACTGTCGGTTCTAATTTATAAATACAATTCTTTCGAATGATATATCACTCTTTATTTTTAACACATTGAATTTCGAAATATTAAAAATGAAAATAAATTTTTAACAGAATCATCGAGCAAAGTAGATATGGTTTTGCTAGTTAAATTTCTCTTTTCTAGCACTGAATTAAAAATACATTTTCTTCTCGACATTGTCGCTGTATGTCGTATACGCAAATCTTTCAGACGAACACACGGATGTTTTAAGAATTAAAGCGAATATCTAACACGAAATGTTACAGTATGATTAGTAGTAGTGTGCTTAATACGAAACGACACATGTCTGACGACTTTAATTCATTTATCACTCATATGCGGTGCTCGTCACATGTGTGAAAATTTTATAATTTGAAGGAACATGTTTTTGCTCTCGCGTAAAAGACGGTAATTATTTCTCTCGTCCTTGATCGCAAAAAGAAAATTTACTTTTAACGGCATACGGTATAAGCTATTTGTACAATTTCGTCTGTCATGATGAAAAAGGTTTCTAGCTTTAGCTTGTACTAAAATTTCACACTGCACGAAAAGTAAAAATGCAACTTTCAAAGCATATTGTTTCACAATATTGCGCATAGACTTAATAATTAATTACTTTCTATTGTAGTTTCGTTCATTTTTTGTTTTCTTATTTTACCTCTGTTATCATCTACAACATTAAATGCGCATAAATATTCGCATTGCGGTAATCTACGTATTTATCTAAGTATAAATTTAATAGATAAATTGATTATGTAATAATAGTACGTAGAATAATCGATATTGATCCAGCAATTCTATTCCCGCATTCAATATTTCAATCACACAGCACTTAATTAATTTCAATAATATAAAGTCATATGTCTTTAAAAATAAATATTTCTGATCCCAAATCACATATCTATGAAGGCATCAATGCGTTCACCAACTTCTTATCAAATCAAAAGAATGAAAATAATAATAATAAACACGTATGTTATCAAATGATAGGCAGCAACTGTCGCTACTCGAACGGTGTACGATAATTTAGGATATTATAGTTTAAAAGCAAAATTAATGTCATTTAGGTATTCGAACGACTTCTAAGCTTTAAATACTTAAGCTTCGAAGATGTTGACGTTTTCGGTTCCTTATTGACCGCTAGTCATGTCGAGCCATTCATTCATTTTTTTTGTTGAGCTAGAATTGCCTTATCATAATTTCACAGTCCCGTCCCTTTTTTCGCCTCGACTTTGTACTTTTCGCGTTCTTCGCCCTCGGAAGTCTCACTTTCACTCAAACGACGCTCGTGCGCGCGTTTTTTGTTCTTAATCTTTCTTTGATTCTTCTTTCGCTGACCAAATATACTGGAGTTTGATCTGCAATGGAATTTGGCTAATTAATAATCAAATATTAATGCAGCATCGATTAAAATAATGTTTCAAAATTTATTAATTAAGCATTTTAAATCTGTTTGTAATTTAGAGGCTTTACTATATTTAAAAATTTATCAACTGTATGTATTAGAAAGTAATGTAAGAAATTATGCAATTCCATCATTTACATTGCTAAATTGAAAACATTATTCAACTGATCTGTTCAATTATCTTATGAATAATTGAAATTATATGCATTGAATATATTCTCATTCATTGTTTATAATACTGCCTCGTTATATATTATACGTATGAAGTTAATGCAAATAATACTGATATTAAAATTAACCTGAAAAGTTGACGTGAAACATTGTCATTGAAGCGTACGGTTTTTTTTAAATTTAAACCTTCGGATTCAGAATTAAGTTCATGTATTGATTCATCACATGACGTTGAAAGTAATGATATAGTATTATCATCAATGCTTGATTCTGAAATTGATCGTGAAAAACTATTGTGACCAGTTTTTAAGATGCTTTTATATCGTCCATTTATACTACTGTTACTAGCAATACTGCTTGCAAGCTCATCTCCACTGCTCTCAGAAACAGATCTAGATTGTACTAAACTTCTTTTTCGTTCTTCCTTTTCACAATTTAATTTGATTTCATGATCATCATCATCAGAGTCTAGATTTTCCGAACAAACATTAACAATTACTTCATTCTCGTTTCGAATTACTTCAACATTTTTATCTGTTTCTATTTCTGGATCTTCCTATTATAAAATAATAAAAATACAAGTAAGCATTACTTCTTTACTAAACAGTAATAAAAGATTACTTTGTAAGATAATTACTTATTTAAATCTAATTTTTTATTTTTTATTTTAATGATTATTTACATTGCATGCATTGAAATTAAAAAAAAATATTTAATTAGGAAACGATTAGAAAATAAATATACTTGCTACATAGCTACCATTAGTGCTTGAAGTTTATTTTGAATGGATACTGCGACCGAAAGATCTTTGGTTTCCATAAATTCCTCATCGATTCCAGCAAAGTAACGTGAAAAAATTTCTGGATTCTTAATCTGAACTGACATAACAATATTATTATCCCAAGGCTCTACATTCAAAGTATCTGGCATAATTGCATCATTCTCTATTTTCAAACACAATGAGTAATAAATAGGAAAAAATCCAGCTCCGATAGAAGTAACTACAATATGAACACCAGAATTATTTACTAAAATTCTGTGTTGTATAGATCCTGTATCTACATTTTTTATATGTATGGTGATGGCAAAATGATTATCATATAGATTGCAAGTAAATGGTGGAAGGGAATATTTTATATTAGGATTCAATAATGGCACATCCATTTTTGCATCTTCGCTAGTCCTTAAGGCTGAGCCAACACAATCATCACTTTGCACTTTGTCGTTTTCGTTTAAATCACAAATCAATGGACATTTTTCTGGTGGTTGAGAATCGCTTGGGTCTTTACCGACCTCTTGATTATTAATAGTTTGCAATTCTGGTGTGGGACTTCCATGATCACTTTCGACGCCGCTATCCTCCTTGGTATCGATTAAGAAAGTTGTATCGCGAATCACAGGTAAAGTAACTGTCAACCTTCTTAATTTAGAATCAAATTTTGCATTACCATTATCAGGATCGACTGGATATGATAATGGCAATTCCAAAAAATATTTAGCTGATTTTATACTTTTAAGGGTTAAACAATTCTTTTGTACATCTAATGTTGCATAACTCGCTGACTGTAACAATGGCAGATTTATGATGATAACCAAATTTTTAGGAATTGTTGCATTCATCTTTGCATCCTTAGATTCTCTGAATTCATCCATATCCACACTGCTCTGGTATTTGACAACAAATTTTGGTTTTGTATACTCTGAACTCTTGTCCTCAGTCTCATTAGCTCTTGATTTATAATATTTAGTATTTGGTGCAGGTCTTCTACATTTTTCTTCCTTAGTTTTCAACCACTGCTGCCTATTAGAGTCATAACTGGACATAAGCTTTTCATAAATTTCAGGTTCTATTTCTAAAGTTTCGGCAGGTTTTTGACGTGGTTTCCTAATGACTGTTGGATGACTCATGCCTTTAAAGTTCATTTTGGGAAATTTGAGATTTTTACGATCCAATTTAACCTATCAAAAAACACAAATACAAATCTTTTTTTTATAATGTAATAAGTACATTTATAAATATGGAATTATCGATGAATCTTATAAAGTAAGTTTGCAAATGCAACATTAAGTACTTTTAGTTCTTCACAAATAATGTAAAAAATTTAAACAATGAAATCACATCATTTTAGAATAATATTACAAATATAGGAGTGCCTTGTTAAAAAAAATATTATTTATACGAAAAGTAAATGGAAATAGCTAGAAAAAAAATTTTCCTATTACACTGCACACCATGTTTTTATCTACAACTATGAAGAAAAAATCCCAATTTACTATCAGCAGGAAATAACATTAAATAAAGGGGTCAAGTATCATAATCAATCTTTTTTAATATATATATACGAATAACATTGAAAAGTAAAGAGAGTATTTTGACTTTGGTAAGCATTAATTGCCACAATTATAATGATTTGTCTGCTAAGGTGTGGGCAACGAAACGTTGACGTTGCATTACGGTTGCACAAGGCAAGTAAAGCAAGTGCATTAATCCAGATTAAAGGCGTTGCATGTGGCATTAAAGCCTGAGTTGAGTTTCGCTAGGGCAAAGGTCTGATGTAAATAAAAGAGGGTGTTGTCAATGAAAGATAAAGTCCGATGAGAGCGCGACGGTAAATTAATATTCTAATTCAATGAGCGGCTGGTTAAACGCCTCATCGGCCCAGCGATAATATCGCAAAGTCGAGTTGTTTACACGGTGGCGAATAAGGTCGCGCGACGGTGGGTTGGTCCGGCGGAGGGGGGGGGAAGTGCGCGGTGTGGTGGAGCGAGTCGGGGTAAGTAGAGTAGGCATCATCATCCCCTGCGATATATCGATCGCTGGCGAAAGGGGCCACGTAATTGTGCATTCAGGAGAGAATTTAGAAAGGCGTAAGCGAATCGAGAGGCGTCCATTTGTCGGGGTTGTTTGCAGAATGTCGGGGCCGTTACTCGCGGCTGCACTTTTTTTGCCAAAGTGGGCCACTGCCCGTGGGTTAGTCTCGTACCTGGTGACCGACCGAAGGGGGCAGGAAACTTGCGGGACAGAGAGAAGGTTGGGGAGAAAGATGGGGATAAAGAGAGGGATAAAGATAGGAAGCGACTATTGTCTTCCATTACCTTAAAGTTATTCTCAACGCCATCCATGGCGGTCTCGTTGACCATCCTCTGGAAGCTCTTGTTAGCCTTGGCGAGCCGCAGCGCCTCCGGGTGAAACAAGACGTCGAATACGCGGCAGCGGGTCTTGCTCTTGTCGAGGTCGTCTCGCGGCGGGGCGAGAATGTAGGGTATCGACCAGTTGTAGCCCGACCTTCCGTCGCCGCCCTCGACGCTCGTCCCGGACTGGCTCGACGGCTCGGCGACGTGCTCGTTCTTGCATACGTTAACGAAGCACTTGGTCCGTCCGTCGACGCTCGTCTTAATGACGTAACCCGGCTCAGGATTTACGAACGTCACGTCGACGCCCCGCTCGCGCTCCAACTGCGTTATCTCGGCCTCGTAGATCTTCCGGTTCTCCGGGTCGTTAACTTCCTGCGCGTACTCGATCAGGAGCTTGCGGAACTGCTCCTCCTTCATGCACTTGGTCAAGTTCTTCATCTCCTCCCCGGTGACGTCGAGGTCCTCCCACTGCTTTTTCCGCTCGTCGTAATCGTCCATGTTCTCGGTTGTGCCTTGCTCCTCGCGATTAATCTCGAGTGTGTCGCTCCGCCTCGGTTACTGCCTCTGTTGCTGCCGCTGCTGCAGTGGCGACGATCGCGCCGTTGGCCGCTGCTTCTCCGCGGCCGACCCCCGCCCGCCGTGCGTCCCTTCGCGGGCCGCCGCCGCCGCCGCCGCCCTACCGCACCCCGCGAGCCCCTTCCGCGCCCTCCTTCCCCGACTAGGTCGCCGAGCGGCTGGGAGGGGAGGGTGGCGATCGGCCGATCTTCCCTCGCTCGCCCCCCGCCGCCGCCGGCCCACGGCTCTGTTTACAAATAAAAAGCTGCGGCCCCCGGAGACGCCGCGCAAGTACCGAGCCCCTTTAAACGTCGGGGGCTCGGGGGAGTCGCGCGACGTTGCCGCTGCGTCCGTGGAAGGATCCCGAAGCTTCGAGCTGCCTCTGGTCCGGGCCGCGGCAGAAGGGGCCGGCAAGGCCGCGGCGGGGAGGGCCGGAGATCGACTGGCCGTCGGACCACGTGGAGTCACGACGTAGGCAGGCTGCCCCGGTCGACGGTGTCGGCGCGGCGTCGGCCGGTTCGCGGCCGCGCCAAGAACTACGAGCGTTTGAACGGCGAGGAACGACGGCGCGTGGCTCTCGGGGCCTTCCGGATTACCCTTGGCTTCGGAGGGCCGAGAGAATATTCGTGAGAATATTCGGCTTATACCTGCGAACGAGTCCCAAAATCCTCCTGGGCTCTCCTCGAATTAGACCGCTCGTTTTTTCCAGTCCGAGGATCGAGCAACTTGTTCTCCCCTATCCATAGCTACGATGACTTTTTACGAACAAGCCCAATGACTTTCTTTCGATCGGATTTGCAACGAAACCTGCGTCTTACTCCCTAAGCGCATGACAAGCCACGTGCAATTCGACTAGACGTCGAACGGTAAGTCTAATATCAGCATTGATCATTGAGCATTAGCATTGAGTGATCAGCATTTATCTGCGTTACTGCAGTCGATGACTGTTATTTACAGATGTTTTAATTGAAGATTATTTTGCGTGTAAAACAAACTACGTGCGAAACGTGGATATTAAAGATTTCGTACGTTTGTATGAAATTAAGAAAGTTTTGACGTCATAAATTTCACGATCAGCCATTTATCAAACATCCGAATCGTGAGCTCTGCAACTTTTTCCACGTGTCAAGCATACCACACATCAATCATCATACTATGATGATTATTTCAAGAAAGAATGTGCCAAACAATTAATAGCTATTGCTGTCGTTTTATTTTTAATGGCTGTCAAACATACGTCTAAAATATACCTTGAGCAATTTGAGGCTTACTTAAACAATTGCGTGTTTATTATAATCAAATTTTAAACTAAATTTCCAACCATTTGGCAATTTACATTTGAATCATCAACTTTAATATTTCTCAATTCAGTTTAATTCATCGCAACAGCAATTGCAAATCATCAAATTCAAATATTTTACATGTTTTAAGAAGTGTTGCATTTATTTTTCTATAAAAAACTCTGGACTTCTAATTTATTTTAACAGCCTGACATCGACCAAACAAACTTTAAATTTGAAGGGCCAACAACCTATGCTTCATTTAATTGTAATACGTATCAAAGAATTCTATTATCAGCCACTAGCCATAAATACTGTTTCAACTGTAGCTGATATTATTAACAATCGTTCGGTTAAAACAAATAATATAAAGGACACGATCGAAAGTTTATTTATAATTACTTATTTCTAGCGAAAAAGACATAAATTATCGTACGAATTAACAGTAAAATCTTTCAAAGAAAATTGGTTTTCGTGTCAAAGTGACTTGACTTTTAAAGCGCAGACAAATCAAGAACATAATTTATGTATAATTGTAAGGTGAGCGGCTACTTTCACGACACTACCTCGTTGTTGCTAAGCATTTCTCGTGCTGTACTTCTTTTTTTTCATCATCTCGTTTGCCGGAGCATTCAAATTCCATCTTCAGTGTTTCAACTATCAAGATACAGCGCTTGTTAATTTTGCAATTATATATATTTTTGTATTTAGCCAATTTTATAATTAATAATCCGAGTCTTATTATAATTATTCAATTATTTACATACGAACCCAACCGTGAAAATTGTGGTTATTATATTGCGAATAAATATCTACTATTTCAATCCTGTTTAAAATAATAAATAAAGAAACAAAAATTTTACAAATTTAAATTCTTTCTAATTAACGCTCTACTTACGTGCATTATTTAGTAATAAGATTTATTCAATGAAATTATTTGATGAATATTATGCTTTAAAATATGCTTCTACGCTCTGTGCTAAAGTATTTATCTGTCCAATTTATCATTAACTATAGATATTCTTATATTACATAATAATTGTGCTTATTTATTACATGGTCTTTACCCATCTCGGTAATAATATTACTTGCATGTAAATCCATCCGGACACAAAACGTACGTTTTATATGCAAGAATTAAATAGTAGTAATTTATGACCTCGTCGAATTAGAGACGACTCTACTTATAAAACTTCTCTGTATCTTATTAAATGGTCGATATTGTCGTATTAAATCAAGTGTATACATTACATGAAAATTACAATTGTATTCAAGAAAGTCTTGTTGTGTATAAAGAGGAATTTGTGATGCATTTAAAAACTTTTGTAGAGTTCTAAACTTCGAATATAACATCTGTATGTTACTTGATATCAAAAAAATATTTTACATACACACACCTACGGGCGCATATATTATATATTTCGTGTTATATTTATTTTAAATAACAAAACCAAACGAATGAGGAATAAAAGACGATAAATGTTTATAATAAAAATGGCTTTCATTATATGCAAATGAACCAAGTTTTGCTTCTACCACCCAAATATCAGATTTACTTTATCAGAGAAAAAAATTTTATTTCTTCTATTCAAAACATCTTCGTTTTTTACTTTTGCGAATATCAATTAAAAAATCCTTGTTTTACGATAATAATAAAAATGAAATTTTATATTATTAGAAGTTATATTTAAATGTCTCATGCTCATATTTATAAAGGATATGAGATTAGAAAACCAAGGTTTTCTAATTAGGACAACGACACTGATTTTGAAGTTAGTAGTAATTTTAATGTATTTTAAAATCTGCATATAATCTAATAATAATGTCCTCATTTGAATAATGATAGAATATTTGCTCAAATTGTTTGGAATTTAGCTTATAAACAATTTACTTTTATAATTTTGACATTTACGTAAAGATTTATGAATTTCTTCAATTAGCAATGAAAATTTATAAAACTAAGTAAGAAAAAAGATGAGTCTAAATTTATCGTCAGGGGTGAAAATTTTAAAATCTATTAATTTGGCAAACACAATTATCACATTAATTTCTAAGTAGACCAAAATATATCACCACTAAATAATTTATTTTATTGAACTGTCTAAATCGCATAATGCTTGTGCGAAATAACTAATATAATAGGCATTTTTTTAACTTTATTGTTCTTTATTAATATAATTAAATATTTTATACAAAATTATATTATAAAACTTTGATGTCATAAGGAATCCGAAGTTAATAATGCACGAAAATCTTTTTCTAAAATTGTACTTAATATTTTTACTTTTGAAACTCGAAATAATTTTATATCATACAATTATTTTAGTTAATGTCAATAATAAAATTTCGCAAATTACAAATTTATGTATCAATAGAAGGTGATATCATACATTTTTGTATTTTTCGTAACATAAATATCGGTATAGACAACCAAAAAAAATTTCTTCTTGGAAATACACAACGCTTTTAATGGTTTTATATATCGAGTTAATTAACTACTTAAATAATAACAAAAAAGCTCGTGCGCATTGTATGCGAAAAGTTTAAAATTTTTAAAATATTTATAATCTAGGAAAACTATGCGAATACTCTGACTATCTTAAAGTTACGTATGATTTTCAAATGTATCGAATGCGGTTATTGCTTATAACATTCATTACAATAATTCCTTATATTAATAGAAGTGATCCATTATTCAAATGTAGAAGCATAAAAATTAAAAACTATAAAATTTCATTGGATAGATTAACAACGAGAATCATAGAATGGCTACATTGAACATTATCGAGCCGCTGAATGTCTTTTGAGAAGGAAAGGCGTGTTAATGATGCTCGATCGCAGCATTAATATGCATTTAGATTGAATAAATTCCTTAGATAATAAGAGCGACACATAAGGCCGCTCGCATTAGAAAAAGCAGCCTGTACGCGATAGAGTTGGAGCCTCGATCGGCGCCCCTTGAATTTCGAGAGCCGAGAGACGGCGGAGATAGGAGCCGAGGCTCCTCGTCAGAAGGTCCCCGAAAACGAGTCCGGATCGCTCCAGCGACCTAAGGTCGACGGGGTGGGACGCCGTCGTCGCTTTCCTCAGACTCATCCGCTGGGCGGGGGAGGGGGAGGGGAAGAGGCGCGAGGCCTGGTGGGGACCGCGCGCATTAGGTGCGGACGTTCCCATTCGACTTTTACCCGGTGTGGGCCCAGCAACTGACCCACTGACATTCTCTCTCGGTCGGCTCCTCAGTCGAGCGGCGGGCGCCTCAGCAACCGAGCCTTCGCCGCGCTGCCCCACGGGCCCCGATGGCACGAGGAGGCCCTGCCGCGGTTTGGTAGACTACCGACAGCCCACGGGACAGGATGCGCAAGTGCCGGGGCCCCTACCTGCTCCTCTCCCTGGCACTCACCGGGGGCTTCCTCCTCCTCGGCTCGAGGCTCGTCCTCCTCGGGGAACGTCCGTCCGGGGTCGAGGCCGAGCTCTACGGCGGCTACCAGGCTGACGATTACTACGAGGCAGAGAGTCCGACGAGCTCCAGGAGAGTTGAGAAGCAGGTACGGGGGCTCGTACGGGGCTCGTACGGGGACTCGCCCGTGCAAACGGGAATCGCTCCTCAATCGCGAGGCCGAACGCTCGAGTGGGGCAATCGCAGCCCCGAGGGCGAGATCGTCGTTATTACCGCGAACCCTTTTTGAGCATCCTCGATTGCGCAGAGTGTTGCACCGCTAGAATGCGAATTTCGCAAAGCTCGATTGAGAAACGTGGGTGTGCTCGTGGGTGAACGTGCCGAATAACAAATGTGACAAAGTTACTCACTAACTAACGTAACGTAAACTCAAGCGAATATCGTCGATCTTCAGATACTCCACAATATTCGCCCATTAGTTCGCGATTTAATTAATGCACTGCGTAGGCTTCCTTCACGCTCTTGGTCAATCTTCTCGGAAATTACTTTTCCAATTTCAATTATTGTCTACTCTGAGTACTTAAAAATCTGCCATTATCCTACTCGAGACTTTACCTTATTTACATAATCGATAATTAGAATTCACCTAACTTTGTAACAAAATTCCAAATACTTTCTTACATAATCAAAAAAATAAATCAAATTATTCAGAAACAATAATCTGAATTTTCAATATTTTGCACGAGCTCTCCAATTGGACAAACAATTATAATGAGTATTAAAAATTCTGGTTTATCGATTATTAAATGTTGTTTTCACAATTATTACTCTAGGATATAGAAGTGATAAATCTTTATTTTCACAATTTAGTTCACGTTAAAAACCATACTGAAAATCGTTAGTTTCTTTAAATGTAGAGACACGTTTGTGAATTAATAAGAAATGAGTAAATAAAGAAGAAATAAGCTAAGGCGTAAATATAAATATAAGCCGTAACAAACTGCTGGTAACAAGCTTAGGTATTACTTTGAATTTTATGGAAAATACGGATTAAATTAATTATATTTATGCGTTGTTAAATACTAATCTTATTACTATTACAAGTAACTATGCTATAAGTCTTATTAAAGTACACGACTTGTAAAGTATAGCGTCTTGGACGGGGTTTGAATACTTGTTTTAGCTTATACGAAGGGTTTCTCAAAAAAAGTGAAACTATACAGAATAAATAATTTAATATACATCGATATAGAGTAGTCATCTCATAAAAAATCTCTCTTCTTAAAGACGTAAATATTAATGAAAAACTGCCAAAGGCTGAAGATACATTAATGAGCATAATTGATACAGTTTCAACTCTGATAGTTGGAACTCGGATAGTGCAGCAGACGTATTATCGAATTTTCTCTCTCTAATTCTATTCCATTCCATCGGCTACGTATGAATGTAAAAGAGTATAAAAGAGTATTAACGGAAACTAGGAATAATAGCAGGAAGTACGAGAAAATCCGTAAAAAATTCGTTACAGTCGGCGATTACCGCGTCGCAGAAAATTGGCGCTGCATTTACGTAATACATCTTTAAACTCGCCTGCGGACGCATTTTCACGTGTGCGCGCTGCCCTATATACGTGCTCTCAGCCACTTACGTCCGCGTGCGTGTTTACTCTCTCTTTCTCTCTCTCTCTCTCTCTCTCTCTCTCTCTCCCTATAGCCATATATATATATATATATACATATATCAGTATTACACACTCGAGGCGAAAAGTTGAGTTGAATTCGGGCCGGTGAAAGCGCTTTTCTCGCGGCCGCTCCACGTCCATCGCCACGGATTCGGCTCGTGCTCCGCTTTACGCACGGTATCCGAATCGATGTGCGTGTAACGCAATTCCTCTAGTGTGCTTCGCTTTTTATTTCGCGCGTCGCCGCCGCCGTCAGCTCGGCTCGGCGAGTCGAGGAGGAATCGCGTTACGTCCGTGGAAGGCGAGCGATGATATGAATGACGATACGTCCACGTCGGACGTGATGGTCCCGGCGGGCGGGAGCAGAGGCAGGGAGCTACTACTGGTCGGTCCAACCGACGTTTCACGGGACGAGGAGCAAGACGACGGGAGAAGCGATAGAGAGACAGAGAGAGAGAGAGAGAGAGAGAGAGAGAGAGAGAGAGAGAGAAGCGGAAAGAATCTGAACTTTGATGTTAATTATAGACGAGGGCAGACGTCGTAAATTTTCTATTGCTCCCGCGTTGCTGCATAACCCATGATACGGCGATTTGGCTGGACTTAATGCTCGACGATTCGATAATTGATGGCGAATTATTTCTAGGGTCGAGGCTAAGGACACGCGTGAATAATTGTTGCATAATTTGAAAACATTGAAAAGTATGAAAATAATTGTGCGTAGAATTATTGTAATGTTCGAAGTGTATGGAATTTTAGACTTGGCGGTTAATAATAATTTGGTGAAATTTGAAATAACAATTATTTTCATGGGGAAATAGATTGTTAGTAAGGTAGAAATATTAGGTGAAAAGAGAAAATTTATTTTTAAAATATTTAAGACTTTCATAATTTTATTAAGCATTATTTTTAAAAGAAAGTTAAAACGGTTTTTTATTTAACAACCAATTGTCATGTATTACTATAACTGCAAGGTCTCGTAAAGATATTGACTTTCAAATTACAATATTTCAAAGATCTCATTAATCAATATATAAATATTAATATATAAATATTATGTTTGATGTGAAATTTAATTTGCCAATTAAATTTAATTTATCCAAAATTTTCACACTGATAGTACGATTACTCTAAGTATTGAAAATTATAAAGCCAGACGATTTATGATTTACAACTAAATTAATAGGAAAATGATTGAATGAAATCGTATGTATATACTCAAGAAAAAACTACACATTTCATTACGTCTCTACTTATATGGGAAATAAATTGATTTGCAACACTCTTCGACGGCACTTTTGAATATTTAAAAATTTTTTTAATTTCATGAAAACAAGTTCTTATTTACAACCATAAATTTGAATCCAATTGACTTTTTATTACTCTTATTGAATTTATACGGCAACGAAAATATACTAGACGATAGAGTTCTTAAAAAATTGAATGCTAAATCTAATGCTGGGTATCAACTACGATCACACGCTAGAGGATTTCAAAATAGTAAAACTACTTTCTCGGTCCATTTATAAAACATTAATGACTGTAATAGGGCGCAATCAAACGTTTCGAATAACACAAGAATAAACGCATTAGTTCTGTAAGCGTTCCACCAAGTGGTATGATTTTTTTTTTAAATTAAAAATTTTTTTGTAACATTAGAGATGAAAAGTATATTGACGAAGATGAAAATCTCGTTTGAGCCAAGGACAGGTAATTTTCCAACTAATGGGCTCTCCTTACGCACACTTTTTATGTGCTGAGTGAAAATTTCATTTCACATTGCGCGCGCACTCGTTATATTTCGTGCTGTTTTAATTAAATAGGATTATCGTTGAAGCACACGAAGCTTAAACTTTATGTAGAAAAAAAAATAAAATCTTCACGTATTATGTATGAATTCTAAAAAATATGTAGTTCTGAAAACCAATTTCTTTTTTAAAATCTTATAAGAGCTTTTGTTATTGTGATTGAAAATACCAAATGCAGGAAGGTAGATACAATTTTCAATACAAAATGAGGGCTATTCTTCTGTTTGATAGAATAATAAATACTGATTTTGTAATAATAATAAAAATAATAGTTTTATGATCTAATATATTATCGATAATTTGTCGTAGTCTTAATCTGTTATAACAATTATATTAAAAGAAATGACTATATTTATAAAAAAGAAACCATCGTTTTTTTATAGAGGAATTTATAATTTCACTAAATGCAATAGTATATTTTTGAAAAATAATAAAGAAAAAAAATAGACTCTTTAAAATCATTATTACTGTTTCGAAAAATTTGCATTATCTACTTTCTTTGTTCTTTGTTTTTCATTGTTTTTCATTTGTCACGATTTTTTTTCACCAATCATCAAAATAAAGGGGCTCGTTATTATTGCAACAAAACAAATATGAAGGCAATCTATACAGTTACTGTATGATTGCACTGTATCTATTTCACGAATTAGAGTCAAGTCATTAAAAAAATTGGTTTTTAAATTGACTTCCCTTCGTGAAGAAAAAAACATTACCAAGAATAAAAGAAAATATTTAATAGCTGAATATGAAATTTTTATCTGCATATATAAGAATTACATTTGAAGAACATTTAATTACAAAATATTTATTAAATAATTAATTGAAAAGATTATAAAATACTGATTTTATATAATTTCCTGGGAGGTTGGATGAATTTTTTAATTTGAAATATTTTCAGTTTATATTAAGTTTATTAGATTTATTTTTTACGCTTTCGTATTTAAGATTAGTGTTCGAAGGATAGAAAAAATATAATATAATATCAGACTCACTACAAGTAGTTGTTAACTATGAGATTTAGCGGCCAATCTTATACAATCGAAAGTCTCTTACGCTTTATTGTAACTTTAAATTGATTGAAATTATAGTATCAATTATTTATAATTTCGTCCACTTAGCTGCTTACATAAAAACATATGAGGTGCTTGACTTCGCATTTATTAAAGTATCGTGTTTAAGAAATACTTTACATTTAATTGTTAAAAAAAAAAAAAAAAATGAACGTTTCATAATCGGTAGAGTAGCATTCATTTGCAGAAATGATGTTTTTACATTTTACTTGCAATTTATGAACTTGCAACCGAGAAGAAAATGATCTTTGGAACTCACTTTTAAAAGGTAGGAAAATATTTCGAAAGCAACTCTTGTTATCAAAATTGATGGAACAATAAGTATTTCCAATAGAGCTTCCATCAATGATCGTCAGCTGGGATTATTCATCCGAAAACGCGCACTTACTCTTTCTTATAAATATTATATCGAAAGAGCCGACAAGATGACGTACATTCCTTGTCGGTCATTGGCAACCGTCAGGTTTCACTAGGTGCACCTCGAGTGCTCGAGATAAGGTAAGGCGATTATCGAGGTCTCGCAAGGCAAATGGGAAAAAGCACAATAAACGATCCCGCTGCGAAAGGTCGGGTGGCAGAGACCGGCTAACCCGGGGCCGAAGTCTCCCCCGAGACAACGGCCAGGCGTAAGCTACCGAGGTGGGCAGAGTCGAAGGGCAAAGGGGAGGAGTGGGATCGCATTTCCAATTCGGCACGATTGTAATGTTTGCCCTCGTGTTCTCCATAAAGACGCAGCGCTACGTGACCCCGTCGCTGTCGGAGCTCGGGGATCGGGGCCTGCGCCCCGAGACGAACGAGCACGTGCTGATGGTGACGCGGGTGCCGGGCGCGGGTTCGGAGCTCCTCGTCCTCCTGCTGCAGCGGCTCCAGGGCTACAACGCATTCAAGCACGTGAGGCTGCCACCGGGCGACGAGGGCACACTCAACGGCCTCCAGCAGGTACGATCGATGCGGCAAAGGGGGCGGGGGCCGCTATCGCCTCGCCTCGGGCTCCGCAGACCCTCTTCGCTCCCTTGTCGCTCCCTCCTGCTCGTCAGAGATCGCCCCGAGGATCGAGCTCCCCGGTCGAATCTCCCGTCGCTTCCATCGCAAGAGCGAACATTGCGATAAGCGTCGTGCGCAGCGCCGAGCCGAGCCCTGGACTCCCGGGCACCGTATTTATACGCGCGCTCGTTTTCTCGCACGGATATTATTTTCATAATCGCTTCGCTCGTGAGCGATATCGCCGTGTCTCGCTGATTAATCGTGTGCGGCTACGGAAATTATCCTAATACCTGTTTACAAGGCTTTGTCCAACGGAAAATCATACGCCTCGACCCCTTGGCTCGCTCAATTTTAGCTGTCGCTTCGGAAAATTCATCTCGCGGCATTTATATTTTCCGATATTTAATCATAAGGAAAGCCGTCGACGAATACAATACTTTTCTACCTACTATTTACAATTATAGCAACTGTAACACTTCAATTAACATTGAGTTATCTTGCACAAGTTGCTTTTTTTTACAATTTGAAAAACGTCTTTTTATTTTTCATAAGTGGCCGTGTAATTTTTTAAATTGGATAATTATCTTTTAAAGAATTTTTAACTTCGGACATTTTTATTCTTATTATAACAGAAATAATAATTTTACATACGTAATTTAAAGTTATTTTAACGTTGTTCGTACTTAAGAGAATTAAATTTCATTAAGTTATTATATTTTACATTGCTATTATATTTTCTCTGTATTTGGTACCGTAAGAAACGTTGATTGAGTTGTAAAAACCGGTTATTATTCAACTGATTGAAAATAAATGGCATTTGACAGAAAATGCAAACTCCATGTCCATGTATTTCAGGTTTTCAGAATTAAAAAAAATATACTTTGTTTGACCTTACTCAATATGTTTTAATGACAGGTATTTATACATAAATGTATTAAAAAAGTATTTATTGCGAATTATTTACTTAAAAAAATATTTTTTTTGCTGTGCAAACAAGCATGTGCATAATTAAAATTAATTTAATTTTTTGTTACATAATAAATCAATTCAATCACGTGATTTTTTAAAATATGCAGTATTTTTATTATTGATTAGAATTTATTTATTATAATTATTTATAATTGTTGTGATTTATTTAAATTTGCAACATTTTTAATCGTATGAATTTTATGATAGTTATTCTTATCTTACCACATGTATATAAAAGCTTACGGATGTTGGTAATTATGAGGAATATCACAGTATTACTATAAAGAATAAAAATTGCAAATAAAATTTGATTTATTTCCTGCACATCTAAAAATAAATAATATACCGAAATAATTTATAATTATTACGAATTAAAACGTGTGCACTAATTAAGTATCTAAATTTCAAATTTAATTTTTAAAAAATTCTAAATCGAATAATGTTGTCAATCGAAATTAAAAAAGTTATTATTACAAAATATAAAAAAAAGAAAACAGCTAACTGTTATATACATTATTATAGATCGATAATTAAATTACTAAAATATTAAGATACTATATATTATTCATAAGTATATGAATTTTCATCATTATTAATGTCAGTTTTTGCTTACCGAAAATAATTTACATGCAAGTTTCTTTGATATTGTCGGGCGTATACGTGAAGAAATTTCGTAGAGACAGAAGAGCGCATCGCTTCCAACGTATTATTATGCAATCGTTCACGCTTCGCTATGTTTACAAACTATTTTTTCATACACTTTCTTAAATTAAGAACGGTTGATATGGAGCTCAAAGAACATTTCATTATCTATAGTAAATATGGGCTTTCATTTTTATTTCAATATTAATTTCCATCTCGTTGGGATTATTTTAATATTAATGTATACATAAAGAAAAATGATAAAAGTTCTATTAAATTAAAAATGTGTGTAAAAATTAGTAGTTAGTAAATATTAAACAATTAGATATTCAAAATATTTGCTAATTTTATTTATTGAAAAATTATATGCTCGTACTCAAAATAATGAAAATACACCGTAATAATAATAATTATAACGTTACAGGTGTCATTACACATTGTGTTTAATTTTCAGATATTGTCTGATATTTATATTTTCAAGATAGTCAATTAAATAAAAGTATCTACTTCATGGCTGCAGTGCTTATATAATTATATGTAAAACATAAATCATTATGTAAATTGTATTTTATTATACGTTTTATCTGATCATATGTAAAGTTTGCATGTCAATAGTTAATGATTATGACTAAAAATTTTAAAGCGTTTTAGGCGAATATGAATTTGAATTACAAATAATAATATTATATCCAATTACAACAAATGTGATGTTGACTTAAATCTAAAAACCTCTTGTTTGGAAAAAAGTTTTTTTACATTGCCTGAAAAAATATCTATAATACATTTATTTAATTATAGAGACAATATAAAAAAATAATTCATTAATTTAATTTATTCATTTACATTTATATCGCATAAACGGTCATTTACATAAATAGTAGAATTCTGAATTTTGTGCATTATTGAATTTAATAAATTTAATGACTTTTGATTTCTTTACATGTACAAATTATATATTTTTTTTCCTTTAACTGATTTACTAAACATAATTTTCTTATTAATTATTACACAAATGTAAAATAGATTTATTTTATAATTATTAGCGTAATATATTTTATCACTTCATATATCTAAAATTATTATTTGTATTTATGTAAATTATATTGAAAATTTTTTTAAATATGATAATGAAATCATATAAGAGATAAAAACACTATCATTGTAAATAAAAAATGTTATTATGGTATTGCCAAATTGTGTTCTTGATGAATAAAAAGTCATTACAAGGTATTATTATTGCTCACTAATTTTTTAAATTCGTAATACGGATCGTTTATTTATTTAGTTTAATTATCAAAGTCGTATTAAAACTATAGTCAGATTGGCAACGGTTTATAAATTCTGAATTTTCTTCTAGTAATGTTAATTGTGAATAAATTTATAATATACACGATGATTCTGGGATGCTTTGTAGAAACTAATTTATAGATACTATTATTGTTTTAAAAATGAGTATTTACAAAAAAATAATAATAATGAGATAATATTTGGAAATATGAATTTTGCAAATATATTTCATATAGAAGAAAAAAGCTATGAACTCAAAAGCAGCAATGCAATATATGTAAGGAGGTAAAATGGAAACGATTTTCGTAAATAAGCAAATAAGTTCGGTCGATACGTATTTGACTAAAGCGCGCTCTGCTACTTACGTACGAAGTTTGGATAAAAAAAGAAATTGGCAGGGTAGAGGGAAAAAATAGTGCAAAAAGCAGTCGAAATGAAAGGCACTGTGGGAGAGTTTCGCTGAACGTTACATAAGGCCTCGAGTACGTCGAGGAGAGGCTCTTTGTTCGAGGATAACATTCTCGAAACTTTCAGTCGGCATCGCTCACGTCTTGAACTCTCAGAGGTCGCGCGGCTTCACCGGCTGCGTTACTTTTTCTCAGCATCGATCCGATCTTCTCGCGCACTTAGTCCGATCACGGACAATGCGCAAGGCCTCGCGGCTGATTGCCCCCCCCCCACTCCACCCGCTACGGCGCAGCCACATCGCCCAATGTAATCCACTTGTTACAAGATTCCCTTCTGATTTTATTAGCTCCTCTCCACGAAACCTCGGATAAATTGTCTCAGCTCTCGCTGGGTGGCGATAATGGCGCAAAGGCTGAACGTTACTTCGGTCTGCAAGTAGCTAATTTTCTGACCGAGCGAGTTCTCGCGTTCGAGTTTCATCGCGCCTAATAGGAATTTCGTGTTTTTCCGTGTCACATACAATTTTCAGTAATAATTAGGAATGAAAAAAAACCTTATTACGCATTCTCAGCTCGCGCTGCTTGACAATAAAGCGCGAACTGATGGTTTTTTTAATTTCGAGAAGGTCTCGGAAGGGATAGAATTTTATACCTCGTAGCCTGAAGATATATTTCGTGCAGCTCCAAAATATTTTTCACCCATATTGCTAAAGAGTAGAAAAGTATCTAAACAGGTGTTTTAATGAAGGGGTTCGTAACTTAGAACTATATTATATATATATATATATATATATATATATATATATATATATATACGTTTATAAGTTTTTCGTCAAGTTCGGTGTACGTTCCATCAACATTCAAAACTCGGAGAATATTCTATTGACATTTTTCCTTTATCAATAAACACTTTTTAATTGTGTATTATTTGTGTATAAAAAATTCCCAATGTAATTATTGATATGCTATTATAATCGATCAGCTGTTTTTTACATTAAGTGTATACTATAAATCCAAGTTAATTAACAGAAACTAAAATTTATCAGGTTCATAAAAAATCATTGTCATTTATATATTATGTAAATAGAAACATATAACCTAAATAAGATAAAGACCCAAACGAATCAACTTTGAAATATTACTTTATATTAAAATTCCATTCCATTTGGAATAAAAAACATTCGCGCATATAAAAAGCACATATATATATTGATTAAAATAAGTCTGTGCTATAACGGGTGAGACAAGAGTCCCTTGTAGATGAACTGCGGAACCTGTCAGGTGCGTCTTCTCATCGTGTGCTAGAATTTCGTATCGCGTAACAAAATTGTCGCGATACCGTAAATACCGTCGTAACGGGGCCACGCCATCGTCTACTTATAGGTGGAAGTTTCCGTCTTCCCGTTCCTTGATCCCATGCGAAATATCTGTCTGAATGTCTCGTATATAGAAGAAAAGGCTTAAAAAACAAAAGCTGGTGTCAATTTTTCTCTGTGAAAATGTAACTTGGAACATTTCCAACAGACGTATAAGATCGTGAAGGGACGGCATTGTTTGGTGAACGGCAGACAAAAGTCGATGGCCGATGTGGACACATGAACTTACAGCTCTAGTTGCATTATTATTTTGCAGGAGCTATTGGTAGAGGAAATAACGAGCATTATAAGGCAGGAGGCAATCCCACTATCATTTGACGGCGATGTAAGATTCCTGAACTTTTCGGCGTACGGACGTCAATCTCCGACTTATATTTCCTTGGTGAGACATCCGTTGGACCCCAAGATCTTGGACAGGTATGACTTTACGTGCTTTGATGAATACCGAAGCCACGATTTCGAATCGCTGTTAAGCTTCTCTTTTATATGAGTAAAGAGAATATTGTGCTTGAATATTTTAATTTTAATTATAATATTAACTTCAAAAGACTTTGAAATACAAATATTAATTGGTAATATATTTACCAATAAAACATTTTTTACTTGTTTAGTGTGTAAATCTTCCAAACATTACTCTTTGATATAAATTTAAGTTTGCTTTTTAATTTAATACTTTTATGTACAATCTCATAATTATTATAATACTATTATTATTAAGCACTATTATTTTTTATTTAAAATTCGATTTCCCCATTATTAAGGATAAATTAAGAGCAATGTAGTAACGTAAAAAAAAAATTTAAACAACCATTATGTTATTTTTTAATAAATCTTAATTTTTTTTTCAAATTAATTTATGTTATATAATGATAATTTTTATGTATTTATAAAATCAGACCTAATTATTTAAACAAGGTTTTTCATGTTAATTATTCTGACAATTTATAAATAAAATAAAAACAAAATGGACTTGATAATCTACAATGTCAAATTATGCAATAAATTATACGAAATCATCGATTAAAAATACTCACGACTAAGCTTTGCAAATATTATTGTTTCATTTACATAAATAAAATACATACAAATAGTACATAAATTAATTAATTTGGTGTAATTATACTATTTTCAAAACAGTTATAAAATTATTGTATGGAAAAGAAAAGAGATTTTTTAAATTTGATCTTTTAAACTTTAATTTGTATGGATAATTTTAATTTAAGACTTAAAAACTATGTTCGCATTTTATAGATAATTTAAAATTGAATGGATTCGCAAAAAAATTTATGGTCGAAAGCGGTACGTTTCGTTTAAAAGAAAAAGAGTAAAGTTAAAACAATACAACATCAAGAAGGAGCTAACATATTTATACTGTAAACATATTGATTTTATATGACTATTAAAATTATTTTATTTCGTAAAAATTAAAATAACAGAAACGCAGAAATTATAAATTTCGCTAAGTCGCCGATAATTGCAAGTGTCAAAAATTATTTGTATATGAGAGACGATAAATATGGATGTTGAGTCTTTTCAGGAGTCTTGAAATATAATATATAGACTTTTTGAATAATATCGGACTTCTTTTGAATGTAAATATTTGACTTAGAAAAGAGCGTTAAGAGTAGGCGATGAAAAATTGTAAGTTCCCTCACGATTCAAAACTCGAATAAGCAACAACGGGCTACAGTAATTCCAACACCAAAGAATTTTTTATTCACGATACAACACACGACCATCAGATGCATATTTGCGTGAATATAATAATTATTAACATCGCATACTTTATCACAATAAAAATATCTTTAATCTTTTACATTTATATTAAACAATTTTTTGTATTTTTATTTTTTATTCAAAGCTTATTTTATACGAAAATGATTAGTTATCGTAATCATAATAAGGTCATTGCAAGCGTCTATAAAATTATTCAAATTGATTTGAAAAAGAATTTTCTTTTTGACAGATTTACACTTAAGTTACAAAGAAATTCGTTATCCTTCTTCTATAAAAATTTTAAATTATCAATTCATGTTTTCGTTGATATTGTAAAGAATCAAATCTGTTGTTTTTTAATATAAATTATTATTTATCATAGAAACGTGGCTTATGTTAAGTAAGAGATTATCATGAAAAGGAAATATTTTAAATCTATTATACTCATTCATGTTTAAACACAAGAAATTCTATTGAGATTCAAAAAATATAAATACACAGAAGAGGTAAACGTCCAGATACTTTGATTAAAAGTGAATTTATTCTTGTTATATTCATAGGTTTAAGAAAGGTGACTCGGCTACAATTTATAGCGGCTCAATATCTCATTTCTGTGGCCATGACACTCGTTGCTCGTAAGTATTTGTGGAGGCTGTGTTTGTTTCTTTAATTGTTAATTTCTAAAAAATTAGCTGTTTTTATATTAATTATTTGATTATCAATATAAATACTTTGAATAAAACTAACGTCAAGCTGAGATTGGCAAATCAATTTTAAGACAGAATCACTTTCGATAACGAAACTATATTGTCGGATTTAATCATGCTGTATGATTAAACTGTATTGCGTAATTTGAGCTTTAGATTTCATGGTTTCTTGAAAGGTGAAAATTCTAAAATACTTATTTCATGTTTCTCATCAACTATACTAACTACAGATTATTTTAGTATCTCATTACAAGTCTATTTATTCAATATTTTTAGAAAATATGTATCCTGTGAATCAAATTTATTTTATTTATATTGTGAATTAATAAATATACTTTATTTGTATTTTACAACAATTTTTAATATATCAAGATAAAACTAATGAGTTTTTTTATTTGTAAAAGTATTTTCACCAGGTAAATTTTTATCTTGTAATAAGACTGTTTAACAATATTAAGAACTAAATGATGTAAAGTATTTTATTATATAAAAACTGTATTTTTATCTTGAATCTCTTAACGACTATTGTTTACCTACAAAAATTGTAAATTTCATAAAATATACAGTGACCTTTTTTTTATCAACTATTGATAGTAGTTAAATTTATAGATTCATAAAAACTTTTCAGAAATAGTTTATTTCTGATGTGTGTTTAATTTTGAATTATTTGTAAATTTTATAATGTATTTACGTGTAATGTAATACGATTTATAATTTTATTTAATTAGTGAAATAGTTTTCTCGTCTAGCATATGTATGAGTGTAATTTTTTTTAAATGTTATGACTTGCAAATAATCTTAAATATAATATTTGTATTAATGTAAATTCTAGTTAATGATTTGAATGAAAATATCAGTTGATAATTTTAATCACTTTGTTTTGTATATATTTAAAAGTACATATATAAGTTAAGAAAATATACGTTCTTTTCCTTAAAATCAGTACAAAAATATTTTTATTTAAAAACTATATTTATTATTATTTAAAAAGTCAATTTCAAATAACAAAAAGATAAAAAAATTTTTATGCTTTTTTTACAAAATACATTTGCGTTAATAAAATTTCTTAAAACTCCTAAAAATGTTTATAAAAAATGCATCGTGAACTTCACAAAATATAACTTATAATGAATTTAATATTCATCCAAATGTATATTATTGAATATTTATCGGCATTTTCGTTTGAAAAAGCTTGTCATCTTCTTAGGCATTAATTCATGAAAACTGAGTATTTATTTCTAATAATTTATTCTATATATATTCTATATAATAACTATTTATAATAATTTTTTTTAATCACTTACGTTCACATACCATAAAAAGCAGAGATCTATAATTTATGTGCACATATAAATGAAGAATAATTAGAAGGATTTTTTAATAATTTATGATTTAACTATATTTCTGTAATATTAAATTTAATGAAATTCTGGAAAATGTATTCTTGTTAGGTGTTGCGTCATTTGTCAGGCATAATATTGATTCCGGGATTCGGACGGAAAATCGTTTATATTTGAGTAACGTAGACTTTTTATTGCGTAATACGTACAACTCAAGAAGTTGAAACAAGTTAATAGATTTTATCAATATATGGTTTCATCAAAACAGTTTTTACACATTAGTTTCGCCGCACTTGTTCCGAACACATGAATACAGTAGCTTATTATATTGATTTGTAGTTACTTTTAATACCAATTTATCGATAAAAAAACTAATAAACCAGTTGGCAATTAACACGTTTTAAATGCTCCTAAAAGAGAAAGAAATAATGCGTGGGCGCTGGAGCAGGCTAAAGCTAATGTTCTCAAATGGTATCCAATCGTCGGAGTCTTGGATTATATGGAGGAAACGGTTATGAGCTTAGAAGGTGCCTTTCCATATTTCTTTGAAGGGGCATTACAAGTTTATGAAAAAATTCGTAAGTATTCTAGCATCACATTTATACGTACGATTACTATTAAAACAATAATAATAATAATAATATTATTGTTATACATCACTTTTTATTTTTATAAATAAATATTTGAACTAATTTAAAATCATAATTCTTAAAACATAATTGTTTAAATATGAAATCATCCCAATTATAAATAATATCAATATTTAAAAATATTACATTTTCATTAAAATGAATTGTTTAATTTTATAAATTCAAGATAAAAATTTTCTTATTATATATTCTCAATTTTTTTTTATGTATTGATTTTTATGCATACGTGTAAGCCACGTAATATTATTCAAAATGTATCATATTAATAACAAAAAGTACCATTTCTACATTTTTATGTTGGATAAAATATTATCGATATGATATTATTAGACCTCGTTTCATGTAATATTATCAACAAATAGAAAATTTTCATGCATTCTTAAATTCAAATTGTTTTCAATATGTTAATGAAATCTTTTCAAAATAATTACAAATTTTAGTTTTATCGTAAATTAGTCAGAAATTTCAGAATTTAATAATATTACAAATGTAATTAATATTTTATTTTAACTTTTAGGACCAAAGAAAAAAAATCCTTTTAATAGCTCTACTATTTTAAAGCCAGTAACAAAAAAGCACTTGCACGATTTTTTGAAGACGGAAGTGGAATTTTATGAGTGGTTGAAATCTCGACTCTTAAATGGTACAATAACAGACGGTTAATTTACTTTACGTTAAAATATAGTATATATTTATAAGTATGAACAATATTGGTGTAATTGTGATATGTGAGATTGCCAGTTACGTTAATAGTTATTATTGAAATAGAATGAAACCTAAGTTATCGACAGTTGGACATTAAGATTGTTGAAACCTAAAAATGATACCAGTGCTGACATCTTCAAATGATTATTTTATTCGCACTGAATTTTATTAACTACGTGTATAACGTTTTGTTAATTCCACTTTTTGAAACTATTGTTACGTATTTTTATACTTAATAAATAAAACAAAAAATAAAAACTTGTATTATCGACATGTTAAAGAAATTGTATGTAAATGTAATAAAGTAATACGTTTATTATACAATTTTATAACTGACCGTGCGCACACTCTTCAAGTCACAAATCTAACATTCGGCAGAAAAAATGTAATATCGACACTTCATTTGCACCACTACATAAAATCAAGAGCAATTCTGAAAAGGTATGAAAGATACGAAATGAAAATCTATACACAAGTATAGAATGAACTATTCTTCTATAAAAGAAAAAAGTTTAGCCGATTTATTGATCGGTCATTACGTTTAATAAACGTACAGTCGCAGAATCAGATATTCATATATAATAGAATATCCGCAAGATGATAATCGGCTGACATCACTTTTTCTTTGGATCTTTTAAACCAGCACCAGCATTGAATTTGAAGAAAATTATGTCACCATCTTCTACAATATAATTTCGACCCTGTTGTCGATACTTCCCTGCTGCCTGTTAATGGCATTAAAAAATATGTTTATTCGAAGATTTAAGACTTTTTAAGGAGTAAAATTAGCAAATAAAATACTTTTTACCTTAACTGCTGCTTCTGAGCCTTCGTTTTTGAAATCATCATATTTCATTACTTCTGCCATAATAAAACCTTTTTCAAAATCTGTATGAATTTTACCAGCAGCTTGTGGTGCCTTTGTTCCTTTCTAAAATAAACAGTATTCACACAATTACTAAAAAAGTATAGGATATGTCAGAATAATGAAGTAAAAAAAAAATATTTAGCCTAAGAATATTAAAAATAATTCCGTATATTTCAATAGTTGATATTATATTTGAACGTCTTACAGAATATTTATATTTTTGCACTTTATTAATAATCTTAATAAGATAATTGTTCTTTTTTTATTATTAATGTAAGAATATAGTGCAAAATAAAATTTTAATCAATTATTATTTATATTTATAATTAAAGAAATAAGAGTGTTGTAATTTGTTTTTATTTTTACAGTAAAAAGAAATTTTAATTTTAAATGTGATTCAAACTATTCCTGTAGAAAAAATCGTTTATATACGATAACATATAATACTGAAAACTACGTATAATTTCTTGATGATTAATTTAAAAATTAACAAGATGTGAAGTTCCAAAAGTTATCGATTCGTCTGTTATTTTTAAAATACTCGCATACAGCTTAGAAAGTATTATTAAGGACATACATTTTTTTTTATTATCTAAATTCAGTTTTAAAAATACGTTCCATTATACCTTTTTGTTGTGAATCGCTATTTATCGTTATCATATTAACTAAATGAACGATATTTTTTAATGAGGTAAAAATAAAAATTGATAAAGATTATTACTTGAATCGTCCAAGCTTTAACTTCGTCAGGACCGGCAGTAAAGAAATATTGTAACTGAAGAGCCTTGTATCCTTGGACGATGATTTTATCCAATGCACTGTAACAGAAGAAAGAGATTGAGTGAAAGAGAAAGGGAATATTGCAGATTGAAAATTAAAAATCTGCCCTCTATAAGCTCGTTCATTATTCAACAATCTTTTATGTTCATATCCTAATAATTAGTTTCTTTTATATGTTGAATAATCTCGCAAAACACAGAATTTTGTACTTTACGTTTAACGATCGGCACAGATGAATAATAAATAATGAGACTTAAAAGAACAACATTCGTCGACTGTTTCCTTATTTAAGTAGGTCTGTTTTAATTTTTCTTGTTTCGAATCGTCTAAAAAAACCAGTTATAAGATACATAAATTGTAAAGACCGATACAAATAGTTAGAAAGAAAATATTTCAACAAAACCATTTGTTATTCAATTTCCAATAAAATAATATGTATACTTATAGTTCTCAATTTTTTTACACTTACTAGTATTATTGTTGTTATTACTATTATTATTACTATTAATAGTACATTAATTACTATTACTATTATTACTATTAAAATTATTATTATTATTATTGTTGTTGTTGTTACGTATTAAAAGGAGGTCTAGTAAAAAAAAGTGAAATGAAACTACCATATGAATAAAATTAATTAACAGAACGATTTAGATGGAACCTATCGAAGATCAATCACCTGAGCATAATTAATTGCTATTTTCATGAAAAATTTTACTGCGTACTATAAGAACCTGAGAATTTTTATGTGTAATGCTCAGATATTATAATTTAATTTTTCATTGAGGGTGGTAAGATTTAAGTAATACTTATACCAACTTTGGTACAATTTAGCGTTGAATGGTTCAATTGTAAATCGTGTAAGATATATAGAGGTTGAAAAAACGAGATTGGCACGAGAAGGATGATGGATAAGGATGGATAGAGAAAGAGAATGAGAGAGAGAGATAAAGATAGAGATAGAGAGAGAGAGAGAGAGAGAGACAGAGAACGAAATATAATTCAACTATGTCCTAGGCAGCTTTGTACTGTCGATAATAACAGGGTGATCGAATTGGAGAGGCCAAGTCATCAGGAATGCGGGACTTCAGAGAATACACATAAAGCGAACAACTTAATACCACAATTTTATCATTCGCCGGGGCAGCCTTTTGCTTTTTCGACTCTGCCCTTCGATCTGCGGTCTCCCGAAATAAAATCACGCTCTACCTCCCCCTTTATTACTGCCGGTCGCCGGAGTTAAGGCATTTTCTATTATCTTCTTCTCGATTCGCCATCCCGGCCTGCGGCAGGCACACGACGTCCCGAGCCTTGATCCTCTTGCCTCGCGGGATTGCATCCTCTTGTCTTTCTTCTCTCCACCCCTCCCGCTCGGCCGCTTTGCCTCCCGCACTATTGCTCTCACCCTCTCAGCGTCGAACCGGAGGCATTGCCTTTACGTTCCATCGAGTACAGTAGAGCAATCTCGCAAATTACCAGTGACGTACTGTGAATGCTGATGACCTCGATATTAAAAAGTCCCAATTCCAAAAATTTCTATACCGCCTATTCTGCATTTTCTTTTGCATCTTTATGATTCAATGTATTCAAGTTACGTCTGACTGTTCTCTCGTTGCTGACTCTTCTTTTATTCAAATAGTCAAAATTATGTATTACATTTGACTTAAATTTTTTTTTTTAATTTTATTTAAAATTAATATCTTAAAGAGTAATTTCCAATTAGATTTGTAAGTTTATAACTTCATTATCGAAATGGATATATTTTTTTGGAATAATAATAGAAGCAAAAACATTTACAAGCAAATATAAATTATAATATAAACGAGGCTTAGTTTCAGATTTAAATGGTTCAAATTTTAATTCTTTACGAACAATCAGTCAGTTCTTCGTAGCACTCGTGGCTTGTACGTATCTGGTGCATAAAAAAATCTTTGCAAGCAATAATCCACGCATTAGTTTGTGACCTTTTCGCGTGAATATTGATTTTGGAGACCTAATGAATATTCTTTTTATTTTAGAAAAAATATTGCATTGCTAACAAGAAGAAGAAACACTGCTTATCTTTCCTGACTGTATCATTCGTCAACCTTTGTGAGTCCGAATGATTCGGTGCAGGTCGAAATTTTGTTGCGCAAAGTCGTACATAATGGGGCACGCGCAAGCGAATGCAAATATTTTTCGTAAAACTCAAACACTGTATGCGGCCTGATATTTCGGCTGGTATTTAAAGGGTCGTTCGCTCGTCCGGTGAGTCCCCCCCCTCTTTCTCTACCCTCCTTTTTCTCTCCAGCCGCGAGCCGTCAGTCCCGCCGCAACGCTTAAGCACGAAAAATCATCGGACCCACGTCCAGGTCTCGCTGAGAGAGTAAAGCTCAAACGCCGTCGTCGCCGCCGCCGCCGCGACCGCCGCCGCCGCCACCGTTACAAGCAGTAAAATGAAAACGAAATTTCTAATCTTTAGATTATAGTCTCACACAAGTGGCGGCCTTCCATCATAATCTCCCGAGAATCTGAATGAGTCGAGGTACCTTAAAAACCGAAGCGGGACTTCCCTCTGTTTTTATAGTTGGCGAGGAGCGCGACCAGCGGCGTCTAGACGCGCCGGAGCAATTCACCCGCGCGCAACCGTCCATTACCTTTAGAGCTGAGCTAGGAGACCGGCCGTGTACTTTTTTTCGACGGTTGTGGGGTAGGGTGGCTTCGCGACGACGGGGGGAGGGATAGAGAAGGGCCGGGTGGAACGAGGCGACGACGACTACGATCCGCGGGCACGTGTGGGAACCTTAGCCAAGGCGTCGTATTCCTGAAATTCCGCAGTTGGCTTCGAGTGTTTGCTGCCTGTGGGCGTCAACGGCGGGGTAGGAAGCGGGGGACTTGGGGGGGAGGAACAGGGGGCGGGGGCGAGAGGAGGCCCACGCCGCCTGCAAGACTGACTGGATCATCACCTCGAGACTTTGGACTCCTCGATGTACTTGGCCCGCTCGCCCTCCTCCATATCGATGATTTTGTTCTCGAAGGTGCCGCTGAAGGGGATCAGTATCGCGCCAGGGTCGTTCTTGTCCACCCATTCCTTGATCTTGATAAGCCTACGGGCAGACATTTTGTCATTTTCGTACTTTTTTTAAACTTAAGCTCGAATCGATAATTTATTTACGCTATATTAATTCGATCGACTTTAAATTTGTAACTTTTAAAGTAATGTAAAATTATTTTTAATGTTTTAATCAAATGTAAATAGAGTAGAACTTGAGTATCTTGTTGAGCTTTTAATTTTCTTTATTCTAATTTCTATGGTATTAAATATGGCGATAGGAAGTACATTAAAAGCGGTTTTCTATGTTAGTCAATTGGGAATCAATTATTTAAATAGCATTTTATCGATCAATTAATTTAAATTGATTTTAAATATATTTTATTATGATACATTTCTCAATTCGTTTATCAAACTTTCGTATCTAATTTCATTTCTTAAACGAAATGAATGCAATGTAAAACAATGCAATGTAACAGTGATTAAAATGTTTTTGTTCTTTAATAAAATAGAAATAAATTATAATTTAATATTTAAAACGGCCTAAATTTTTTATTTTTTTATGTTTTTTATGACAATAGAGTAAACATTTTATTAATATTAATATTAGAAAATTGTTTTTTTCTAAAATAAAAGTAAGTATAGCAATATTGAAAACACACTAAGAGCTTATAATGCATAGATTAGTTTATCAAGAACAATAAATATTCAAATTTTAAAATGTCGGTACATTATTTTTTTTACCGCAGTACATACGAAATTTAAATGTTTTTATTAATATTTTTTAATTTAACAAATCCTGCAAGAGCATTTGTTTTGTTTAAAATATTATTTTATATCTTACATTTTACCAATAATTAATAAATTCAATAATCCAATCTTACCATTTGTTTTTCTTACGAATGTAGTCCTTCTCCGAAAGATTCACTAGGTAGATCACAGGCTTAGACGTGAGAAATAGATATTTATTGAGTATCTCAATCTGAAAATAAAATCAGCTGTAAGATCTATTAATATCCGAGGAGCTATCGCAATGTAACCGAGATCATAATTTATAGGCGTCGATGGATTTGTACGAACTAAATAAATTTACTCTTTCTTTGGCAATCAGTATTAATAAAAACGCGTCAACGTGGCGATAAATAGACAAACCACGGATGCACTTTCGAAAATCATATACAACTGACAAGTGGACGAGCAAAGTGCATAATCCGGGGACCAAAAATTCCCTACCAAGGCACCATAGGCTTTTCTCAACGGTCCCGGGAAAAGATTTGATTAAGCGACTCAGTACTGCTCATCGCCGGTTGCGAAAAATACGGTGGAGGTTCATCGCGAGTCAACTCGTCCGGAGAAGTTGACGCTCTGTCCAATCTTCGACTGCGAGGATCTCGGGCCACGAATATCGACTGGAGGTCGTCTTAGAAATTTCGAAGCCCGTTGTGGATGTTCTTGGAAGGGCTCGCAATTCGAAGTCTCGTTGACGAGCCCCCGTGAAACTCTTAGCCATCGGCGTTCGAGCAAGGGACCAGCAGCTCGATAGGAAGTGTCGACACCAGTGATCTCCCCTCGCCGCAGAATATGAGAAAGGGTGTTTTCTTCCCGGAAGGGCGATGCGGTTTTCTTCTACCATCTTGCATCGTTATCGAGGAAGTCTCTTTTCGAATCCAAGGCGCGAGCCCCGTCGACGCGCTAGCGATTTCACCCGCTACTCGCGATCTTGGGCAAACGAAAATTTCCCGTTCTTTTTTTCTCCTCGGTAGGATTTCACGAAATAGCCGCTTAGCGAAGGAAATGCTCCTGAGTAAGAAGAGGACTATTAATAATGTGACTTGCCTCGTTTAAACTCCAATCGGCGAACCTGATGTGATTGTTGTCATCCACTAAAACTTGCTTGACTTTCAGTAGTGTATCCTGCAACATTGAAAAGCTACCGGTTACTACAAACGAGTCAAGCACTTATAAGTTTACAATAACTTAGAATAAAAATAGCTTAAATTATCTTAGAATTGGAGACTAATTCAGAATAATCTTTTTTTTTGGCTCTAGCTGTGCGACGTCGATTGTCATGCTATGTTAATGTAGTGACCAACGCACAGGAAGGACCTTTCAGAATTAAGACCTTATTTGAAAATTTATTCATAAATACTTCTATGGATGTGCTTTTAACGGTAGCTTTCGATTTAATATCAATATCAAACATAAATTTAACAACAATTTTTAATTAGAACTTAATCTACTACATATTTTAATAGACTCTCAGCAAGTAGATTTTATAAATGCATTCATTAACAAACTGCAACTTTCGTGAGGAACATTTTCAATAATTACCTTGAAAATTAATTTTGTTTTTTGATACTAAACATTGCTCATAAAGCAAACCTTTATTATTTAGAAAATATACGATAAAATTATAACCATACAAATCAGAGCATTATAAAAATGCGACATGTATTGGCATCTAGTGATATAGACACGTTTTTTTATTTATTAATGGAAGCAAGAGGCTATTCAATGATAAACTTCAATATTTTATGCGCTTATTAATACTAATAAAATTCTAGACATACGTTCAGAATTGTCCAACTTTTCACAAAAAAATTAACGTCATATAATGCAGTCGGTGTACTTGACTACAGAAGACTAAAGAACATAAAATTATTATGTCAAAAGTAACGTGAATATTATGTTGCGGATGATTGCTATTGCTTTTTCAACTGTCTTTAACATCTATAATTATCAAAAACTATAAGTCTTCTTCAATTTTTTTTTTAAACTTAAGCTTAAAATAGTTAAAAAATAATGCATGATTCATTAAAGCATAGTTAAAATCGGATCGTTAACTCAAAAGACTTTAACATTAAAGAACTGGCAAAGCACAAGCAAAAGCACTTAATACATCCTAGTGTCTATAATTATTGTTGCTTATTTTTTTCTGTTTTCTTAATACGATGAAAATTTGAAGTAAACAGCAATGCTTGTGCCTAAAGTCCACGAGTGCAAACTTTATTATTTCTCCAATAGATTTGCGGATGACTCCTAAGAACAATCATAAAGCAAAAGGAATTATTGAGAGTGCAGAGGAGGGCCGGCTAGGCTAGGAGGCGTCGGCGGGATGGGGTGGGGGTGGGGAGAGAGGGAGGGAGGATAATTATCCGGAGTCATTACCGGGAACGAGGAGCGAGTTTAAAAAGTCCTGGGCCGAGCCAAGTATATAACTAAGGTCACTGGCGGTCGGTGCGAAGCCGGCATTGCGCTGGAGTGGGTGGGCGGGAGGGGCGGACGGGCGCGCGCGCGTGTGTGGGACGGGCACGAGGGATTCCTAAGCGCGAGTTCGGGCGTGGGCGTGCATATTATTGTCAGCCGAGAGTCGGGGGCAGGTGGGCTCGGAGCCGGCGTTCCTCGAAAGAAAAATCGCCCGGCGCGCTCGGGTATTGGTCGGGCGAGGAAGGCGATCGCGCGGCCCCGGAGGAAAAATTGGCCGGGAGGTTTTCGCGCGGGGGAGTCGCGACGAGCGCTGCTCGCGCGCTACCCTCCCCCTCGGGGCGAGCCCATGGAGGAGGATACTCAGCGTACCAGGGCACGAACTGCGCCTCGCGATCGTCCGCGCTCACGGGGCTTGTTAGCCCTCCTCGTTGGCCCTCTAATGAGCGCCGGGTCGAGAGGTGCGAGCGGGGAGTCAAAAATTTAAAGACCGGCAGCCCGAGGAGGGGCCTAAGTATACACGAGGAGGGCGTTGGCAGCCAATGTTGGGTTGGGCATGCCAAATGGGATTATCTGTAATGTTCCTTCGTTTCTTGCCGCATTATGCAGTTCATGCGAGGGTCATGCATGCGACTAATAATAGCCTAATCGTCAGGTGATGAGGCCACCTGAAATTTCGTACTCGTTTACTCGGTAAACTTCATTTGCCTTTTAGGCGAGCGCGAGTCCAATCGGTGTGTTCCTGCAATTTCGTAATTAAATTTGTAAACAAGCAATTAGACGGCGCTACGATGTCTTTCGCCGCTTTCATTCTCGATTTTCATAAGACAATTGGTATTGTAAATGTTTTTTTAAAAAATTGCATGCGATAATTTAAATCATCGCTTTTTTCAAATTCGTCTTCCTAGCCTGTAAAGTAATTAATAATATACACATTGTAACCTGTGCTTACTTATTATAGTTACTTAACGATAATTCATCTTTCATGATTGTACTCCACAACATTTGCTCCTCTAATCTTCGGCCCTTTTAATAATAAACATTTAGTAATAATAAAAATAAAATAATCATAGGTTGCAGCTTATAAATGATGAAAAAAAGCTTTCAATATTTGTGTATCCTTCAAAGCACGTGAATTCCAAAATGACCAAGTATAGAAAACCTTCAAGAGCTAACATCTAAGCGCATTTTGATGATAATGTTATATGAAATTATACGCTGTGTTCGTTGAATTCCGACTTAAAAACTACGAATGAGAAGCCAGCTAAATGTTCGAAATAAAGTGTAGTTTGCAAAATAACGTGTATAAAAGTGTGAGTAATAAAAATTAAAAAAGAAGGCGAACCGAAAGAAAATAATAAAGAAAGCGCGATCGATGCGAATTAGTGCACACGTATTTCCCGGAACGAATTTCGCCAGTCGGCGCGCATCGCTTATTCCCACATTCACGAAATGCTCGCTCGGTCTCGCAATTTTCAAAAAGTTCGGAAGACGGCGAACGGCTTTCTTATGCGCTCTTCTACGGCAGATCGGATAATTCGACGGTAATCTCGACCTTTGGCCACTTTATTCGAGGAAAAAAATCTGTAAATTATGCTCGCGCAGCCAACCGCGAAAGGAAGAAATCTCACGACGAATTAGTCAAGAATTCCTTCGGGATCCCTTTTGCCCAGATTTTCGATACGCGCTGACGATCGCGGTCCCGCAGACCGAGAAAAAATTTTCTCGATGCTTAACTACCGCCCCCATACGCCCATCACCAATTTCTCGAAATATGGTTTTAATTGTAATTTTTGAGATGGCAACGAGCAACGGCTCGATACTTGGCTGCACACACGTTTCTTCTTGTTAGCAAAAAATGTTTGGGGAAAACGAATACTTTTTGATCTCGAAGAGAAATAAGTGCCTACCAAGAAATTTTTTCGCAAAAGTTATAAATACAATGAGGCAGCTTGATAACCTGCTACAATTGACAATCCGTAAAATGAAAGGTATACACATATATGTGTAAATATGTATATATATACACATAATATATAACTACATTTAATTTGTATGCATAAAGAAATATTTTTCATCCGTCGTATACAACGATGGCCAGTTTTTTCATATATAAATACATTTTTGTTATTATGAATAAAAAAGTATCAATGAGAAGTGTCGTTAAATACTTGCAAAGTTGATTGTAAATTTTATCGCAAAATTTATTGCGCTTTTATTAAATTTTTACTCCGTTATCCCTTAAAATATGATTTCATTTACGTAAATTTTAAAATAAATTTTGAAATATAACATCCAAAGCATGGCAGTAAGGGTACTAATGAAAATACTAATTCTACTGCTTTATAAAACTAATGAAACCGTATGACGCCTAATATGCAATAAAAAATAAACTAAAATGTATATATGTATATATATATATATACATGTATATATAAAAGCAAAATAGCTATTATTAAATTATTAATTTGCTGAAGCAATGCTGTAATCGTAATTACTTTACTACATTACGACTTATTTCCTTGTGAATATTCATTATCAAGCGGAATTAGTGTTAATTGGCATTATTGTTCAAATGGATCGCGATTTTGCGAAAGCGTAACTCAAGCGTAATCGAAATACGACGTTCGGTGATGCAGATCGGCACGCGTCTTACACTTGGTAAGCACCGAGGGCTGTCGTCCCCTTTTTCGTTAACTAGCCGAGCTTCTTGGCGGCACAATGACGCGAGGCGCGAGAGGGAGCAGTGACAATTTTCGAATTAGCACGCTACGTGACACCGAGAGAAGCTTCCCCAAGATCATTCAAATGGGGAAAATCGATTGTGTTGTGAATAGCCGCCACGAGTATTTTGCTAGTGCTAATCTCGCGACCCTTTCCCTCCGTTCGTCCTCGCTCGATCCGTCCTATCAACCGAGTACTGACACTTATAATTGGTCCCTCGAAATTTCGGTAAAAGCCAAATTAGCTTTGTTGATCTCTACACTCAACTGCACACCTTGATCCGACAAAATTTTCGATCTTACCACGTATGCCTAATCTCCCGCCTTGCCAAAATCAATTTCGTGTCTACTCATCTCTTACATTTGGTGAAATCATTTCTTTTATTACAAAAAATCGTTTATTCTATGTTAAGCTGAATACACAACATAAAAAGGTAGAAATTCGTTTTATTTGTATCTAAGAACAGTGGGAAGTATTGCGCCAAGTATTATACATATTATCAAATTGTTTAAAATTTATAAGGGATTTATATACAATCTATTATTATACGTACACAATGGACTGTTAGATCAATATATTTAAATTATCAATTTATCAATTATTTAAACCCCAACTGTCCTTATAATAAGCTTATGAAATGCATTTTTGGATTGTAAAGTTTGAATGATTGAATTCTAGTAATGGTGCCAGCCACTTGATCTACATAAAATATTCGAAGAAATAAAGTATTACAATTAGAAATTGACGTTAGAACCCTTTTTTTATTAAAAATATTACAAAGAAGGTATTCTTGTCACGCAAAAAGTTTATATTTCATATTTTGTAATTTAATGGACACGATCCCTTAAAAAAACCTATTTAATTTAATTTGTGCCAAGAACAAGTTAAAAATACGACCGTAAACTATTATTCTTTAATTTTTCCTAGTCATTTCATAATTTTGATTTTCTAATCTATTTAAATTATATATACGAATGCTTTATGATATTTATTCATACATTTCTCGTTCTAAGCCGTTGTCAATTATCGCTCCTTTCAAAACACCCAACCAATTTTAACAATCGTACGTTGTTAAGAATTTTGAAAATCATCGAAACAATGTCAGTTAATATATATCGGTAGCCAAGGAATCAATAATAAATCCTTTCATATGCACCATTTCCTAGTGATACTTGGCTTAATTTATTCTTATGATTCGATGCTTATCGTTCAATTGTTATTACGTACGATTTATGGAGAAATCTCGATCGCATAGATATCTTACAGCGATCACGCAACACAAAACGGGTTCAATTCCCGCCATTCTCAAAAATGCAATTTAATCGAGATAAAGTGGATCCAAATGGATTGGACGAGTTTGCGATTTGCAATTACGTAGACTTTGTGGGCGAAGTTGGCGTTAGGACCGCTATGCGCTCCGGGGCCCAATGAGTAAGGGCATACACGACGAGGTGCGGCCTGCGCTCGTGGGTTCTCATTGGTTTGAGTAAATTCGATGATAACGGAATGAAAATCGGGTGTATTGGTATCTCGCGCCTTCAACGATGAACATTAGCTGGAGAAAATTCGTTCAACCAAGAATAGTAAAGCAATTTTAGATTCGGTACCTTTTTTTACGAGGTTGACACTGGAGACACTTTAAAGCTATGCGAAGACTAAGATTTATCAATTTCGGAGCTCGGTGTGTCTTGTAAAATGCGCATTGCCTTGAATGAAAATTATGCCCAAGAAGCAATAATATTTTCGGTCACACCCATCCAATATTTTTTCAAATACACGCCCATGACATGTTATTAAGTATCATTAAATTTACACACATTAATGAGATATAATCTTTATTACGATATATTCTTATTGGTGCGTATACCACCGAGAAATTAAAACATTCTATGCAAAGCTGACGTTTATCATCATTTTTAGTAGAAGTAAAAATATAAAAGCATTCAAAATACACTGTATATTTTTCATATGAATAAAGATAACAATTATAATAATTTTTCTTAGCTGTTATACAACGAACTAGCATCGTTTTTATTTTTTTCATCAATTTATTTCCAGTAAAAGCTTCATGTGATGTTTCCGTTTGGTTCGCAATTAAAAAAATGATTTGACTCAAATATGTACATGTATAAAGATATTATTAATACATTTAACGATTAAATGAATAAAAATAACCTTTGTTTCTTCGTAACTGATTACATACAGACCTGTTGTATGGTACTTTTTCATATATTTATAATATGATACATTAATATTGATATATACTAATATTAGAAGTATAAATGTTATAAAAAGAAAAAGAAAAAAATATAAAAAAAATTATATAATAAATAAATGCTATAAAAGAAAATGCTTACATATTCAGGTTTAAGTTTCTTATCGTTTCCTCTCACTACAAGTTTTTCCAATTTTTCTAAATGGACATTAAGAAATTCAACATCCTTTAATCGGAGTTCTTCGCTGATTATTTCAAAATCCCGTACTGGATTAACGTCACCCTCGATATGCGTAACGTCGTCGTCTTCAAAAGCTCCTGAAAAAAGTATCAAAGAAAGCAATTTTAAAGTAATAATCTTAGTAAATTCTTTATTAACAACGGTTCCTTGAATTGATCTTTTCTTGGGATGATTCTTGGGAAATTCTTTTAAGAATATTAACATTAAAAATCCAAGAAATGCCGTTCTCAGGGAAAGGCACTTTACTTTTTTGTAGAATTAAGAAAGACAGACACTAAACGGAAGTTTGTAATAAAATATGAAAAATACGTAACTAGAGGAAATAAATTGATTTAAAAGTATCCTATTCCTGTAGGTTTAGAAACGAAATTCATTTTGAAAATCTAGTGAACAATGAATTATTTATAGTAGTAGTAATTCTTATCGCGGACAAAATTATTATGTATTAAACATTGGATCAATATTCTCTTTTAAATAAAGCAAATTTTCAAAGAAATAAAAAATTTTCATGCGATCAAATATTTAAGCAAGCGGTACGTTGTGCGAACCTTTTTACTGCAAGACAAAATGTTTTGCTTGTATATTGTAATACAAGAGAAGTATCGGAAGAAAAACAGCAGGTGTGGTTATTATTTGTTACTAAAAATTATTAAATTTCAAATAAGAATCTGTATTATCCATTTACTTTGTTTTTATCGACATGGAAATATAACGATTAATCAAACAAATTATATATGTTTAATCGTAGTATTAAAATAAAAAAATAATATATTTGTGTGGATAGTTTATGCGTGCTACAAATATAATTTTCTTTATAGCACAGCTTTGTGTTATCTGTTTTTCAGGTACTTAGTATTTAAAGTTCAATCCGGTAATACAAAGGTTGAGCAGGCATAAAATTTTATAGTGCCAATATTGAAAATGAACAATAATTTGTTAGATGTACGTTATTAAGAAATAATTTGCTATAAAAAGGGAGTTGGGTTACATCGTACGAAACCACAAATCGGTCCCTTACAAATACGTTATATTGCGTAAACAATTAATCGACGCTTACAAGGTAACGACCGGCACACGCATTGACCGCGACTTTTGAATTTCTCCTCTGTCTGCTCTCTGTCCCTCTATTTCTCTCCCTCTCTCACTCTCTCTCTCTCTCTCTCTCTCTTTCTCTCTCTCTATCTCTCTCTCGCGCGCGCGAGTGCAGTGACGCGATGCTGCCGTCCGAGCTAAGAAACGAGGCTCTCTCGTACATCGGAATTGACTTAAATGGATTCGCATAACGAGACCCATTGTACCGGCAAGATGTATTATTGAGGAGCTAATAAAGCATAAGTGGGTATCGTCGAGGTAAGCATTTTTTTCGCCGAGCCACCGAAGTCCGCTGCACCGCTGCACGGAGCAGAAGCACGGAGTTGGCCGCGCGCGGATCACGGACCCGCGTACGTACCCTGGAAAGGCTGCAAATGAAAAGAGTAGGACAAAAAAGGGGGGCCTAGGAGGAGGAGGAGGAGGAAGAGGAGAAGGAGGAAGGAGCGAAAGAACGGCAACCCGAGTGCAGATGCCGCGTAATGACTTTGGCCGCGAAGCCGCATGCAAATTATGGGCGCGCGAGGAAAACGAGAAGAGGCTACGGTCACGTCGGCGGCGGCGGCGGCGGCGGCATCCGCGACTCCAAAGTCCCAAACTTTTTCACCTCTTTTTCGCCGGGCTTTCACGGCGCTCCCTTTTTCTCCCGCCCGGCACCCATTGAATTTTCTTCGCTCGCGCATGTACTCGTAAAGAGAGCAATTGTTTTTAAGCGATAATTGCTGCTCGCTTCGCTTATTTGCTCGTTAATACAAGCATCGGGATACGCGAGCGAGAAAAACGTGTCTCGTTCTTCTTCTCCTTCTTCGTTTTCCTTCCCTCTCGCCGACCCAACGCACTCAGCCACTCCCTCCACCCTCGCCCACCTTCTTCTCGTCGTCATATTCTTCTTCCTCTTTTTCACACAAATCGTTGCACAACGTTTAATCTTCGACAATGCTTTCAGGCTACATACTTATAAGAACATGTAAGTTTTCATTGAAAATTTTAATCGATTTTAAAATTTGTCGGGCCTTAAAAGATCTGCACTTATTCTCAGCTTGAAAGACTATTGTTTACTTAACCGATTAAAGATTTCTCCACTATTACTTTTCATTATGAACTACTGAACAAAACTTTTTTTTATGAAAATTTATGTAAAATTAATTACTACACATAATTTAATGCATATTAGTAAATGTGAAATGTTTCCCTATTTCACAAAAAAAATGACAAAAATGACAATTTCTATGTTCCATTAAAAGTACATGGTTCAAATTACATTTGTACAAAAGTCTAAAAAAGTTAGATTCATTTTAAATATCAGTATTTTTTTTCATTAAATAAATTTCTATTAGAATTTTGTAAAGATTGCCACTATATTATATATATATTCATGTTAATCTATTTTCTGTACTATGATTTAAAACTTTATGTACTATATACTGTTACTTTTTAATATGTAATAGTGTCACTCAATATTTTAAAATCATATGATTTTTTAAAAGATTATTACTACTAGTATTTTTTAAAAATATTTTAGCATTCTTTGTAATATTTAAAACTATTTTTATTTTTGAAATAATTTTTACTTTTTCAATAGCGCAAACAAGATAATTTTCAAACAAGTAAGATATTTGATTCCGACTCTCACTAGAATGGTTAAGCTATCGAATTTCTACTGAAAAATTTACTTTTTTATTTTAAAAAGTAACAAAAAGCTAGTTTTACTAAAAGATAAAATATAACACAAAAGCAAAAAAATAGTTTAATTTATTTAATAACGTTAATAATAATAATTATCTACATACAGTTTTAAATCTATGCACCAATTTTTTTTTATTATAAAACGAATTAAAGCTGCTTTGGTAAATAAGTGATAAATTTAAACAATTTTCTAATGTTAAAAAAATCCTTGTTTTAATAAGTATGCATCATCAGTATCAAATATCTATACGTAGTATCATGAAATTTATTATTGGTTAAAAAAAACTGTATGGCTAAAATATCTTTTTTTTCAGAAACCTGTATATGATCATTTGTACCATTGTAATCATTGTTACACATAACAGAAGATTTCGCTTAATTATCGTTTCTAAAAATCAGCAATATTTTATGCTGAAATTAAAAAACCTAATATAAACTCAATGAATTAAATGAAAGGCAATTGTTCATTGATAATAGATAAGCAACCGAAGTCATCGCCGACAGTTGAAAATATTATTGCAGATATCAACAAAATTAATTTACTGAAGAAGCAGGTATTATCATTTTATAATTAAATCGTTAATCTTAGGAGAATTGGATCTCAATGCGTGTGCGTTGCGATGCGCTTGAATTTGACGAATAGTAATTAAAACCCTACGACGGTTACACGTACACGGTAATTAAACGCCTGTTTTAATTCATTGGCTTTAATGAGATTTTTCTTAATCGCATTTTATCCTTTTAAGTTGGCAACTAATCCTGGATGCAAATTTCTCATTGGCCGGCCTAAGCAAGCTTCCAACGCACACGAGTGCATTAATGAAAGTAATTTGAAATTAATAGCTGAAGTCGCTCTCGGCATTTTCACGGGACGTTTCGCGTTGCTCGTTAAACGCGTTCTCGGGGAGGTTCTCGTGAAGCTTCTCAGGGCGCCGTTTTCCACGTGAAATAGCGGATGGCAACTCCTTACCCCGCGCGTAATTTTGTAAAAGCTCCTTAAAGTGCGTCCCGCCTACTGGCTCCTAATCGGGCCTCGCTCTCGCGACCGCCAATGTAATATTTAGCCATGGCGTGCGCTTTGTACTGCAGGGCCAACCGCTTCATTCACGATGGCACACACACCCAAGCGCGCGCGCACGTCCTTCCGTGCCATTGCGCGCTCATCGGCAGGGCTCGGCAGCGACGGCGACGGTCGCGATTGATGGACAAAGAGGAGACGGGAGGCGCCCGAACAGAAGGACCGAAGGGGGTAGAGAGCAGCCGAATTGCGAGAGGAGCGGTAGCGTGACGATGCGCGAGGGACGAGGTGGGACGAGGGCACTGGAGTGTGTGCTAGCCGCGGAAGAAAAATTGAAGAGTCCCTACCGTCAGAGTCCTAATAATAAGCCCGCGGTGATGTAATAGAGGACCGCGCGTACTCGGATGCTCGCCGAAGGTAGCCCACGGTAATTACTGCGAAGGGGGTCCGGGGGGACGCGGGCCGGTGCGGTGTACTAGGGGACGAGGGAGACCCCGAGGCCGAGCTGGGAAAAGGGGTAACGGGGAAGCGAAGGGTCGGCACGGGCGCGGATGAAGTACAGACAATTGGCAAGTATGAAGATATTTATATTTACCTTTCCAATTAGAGTCACTGAATTAGTCAGTCCCTTGATGTTTTCAAATCTGTTCTTATCCCGAGCATTTAAGCTATCGCGAATCGTCGTGTACACATAGAAAAGTAATTGTCCCTTTCGCTGATAATTGCAATAACATTGGCGATCAAAGCTAACAGAAGTCCTAGCGGTAAATTAGTTGAGATGTGTACTTGTTGTACTTAGGGGAACTTATTATCGCCGTGCAATATTAACTCAATATCATAAATAATGCAGTGCACGTAACCCACCGTGACCGCATATTGAAAAACCGATGAAAAGAGACTTTCATTCTGAAATATAATTTGAAAAATTGATCTGAAGCTTTCGTTTCGCATTATTATTAAATAGAATTTTTGCCTCATTAAGTTGCATTTATCCGTAAAATAATGCTGGATGCTAAAGAATCATGCAATAATGTATCAGATACAATGTATCGCGGGCATAATGAAAAATGGCGGAGGATAAGAGAAAAGACGGAATATAAAGATACATCCAGAGAAATACAGAGACGAATGAGGGATTAACTTAAATTGCGCCAATGAAGAGCACGCAAACTGTAAATACATGCCTGCTACGGGTTCATGTTTGAAAAATTGCTTGAATCTCCGATGCTTTACAAAAATTGTCCTTTTGGACTTGAATGCATTCGTACGTTTCTTTGTGCTCGAATGGGATAATTATAAAGCGGTGTAAGTGAATGTTGGCCACCATAAATATACCGAGAAAGTATTTATTTGTTTTCCTTTTTAGCTCTCAATAATTACTTATTGATTCATAAAATAAGTTTTTAACCGCACTTACCTTGGAAAAATAATAATATAAATTCAAAATAATATACTTTTTCTTTGATTAAAGATCATATTATTTAATACATTACTATGTCGGCCTAAATTACTTGACCGATTGAAAATAATTTATTTCTTATTGCAAACAAATCTTGATTTAAATTAAATGTTAAAAACTGGATTTGATCAATTGCAAGGCTGCATTACAAAGCGCTACAGTATTTCATATGGTAAGCAAACTAAGTACTAATAATCAAAACATTATTTTGTTTTAATTATATTTGTATATACAAATATTTTTTTACATGGTAAATGTCTAAATAACGATCGAGATTCAATCGAATATATAATCCATAGAAGAAACTAAAATTTATTTAAAATACTATTTTTCTTATTATGCATAATTCGATAATACACGTATTTGTGACTTCCTGTAGACGAGTCCCTTCAATAATCTAATTCAATTTACTTATTGCAACTTTCATTTCATCTGCGTAGGTCTATAAGACTTAAGCTGCTATGAATTCCTTCTATTAAATTGAGCAAAGCAATGCATTACATTGCAGGTATGTATTATTTCTATTTGCATGAGCTTACGAATAAATACAAGATCGATGGGTAGTAAGAAGTTGGCCTATTTCTACATCAATCGCGTTTATAAGTCAAATAATATATTATTGACATGAAATGATTTCCCATAAAAGGCTTTGTGTATAAATAAAATTAGTTTATAGATGTAAACAAATGTGTAATTTCGAAATATATTTATGCAACTTTTCGGTAATTTTTGTATCAATAAAATTGAAACTGCTTAAAATATTTTTAAACTACTTTTTTATTTCAATGATATTTTACATAAGCTATTTTTAATGACGATTTAGTAAAAAAATATTGCATTATTAGTTAATTTTTTTCGTCTTTACTTACAATTGATTAAAAAAAAGACGTTTCAGAAAACTTTGATTTTATTATAATAAATGTAAAATTGTTTGAATATGTTACCAAATAAGAAGTAATAATGCAAAACTTAGGACCATAAATTTTGTTAAATCACTTTTAATTCTATGATTTTTTTTAAAAATAGAATAGCAGGAAAAATAAAATTAGAACAAAAACATTAGTACAGTCATAAATAATTAGTATACATGTTTAAAGGAAGTAATTTAGAGTGATAATATATGATATCAGAGATATTGCAATTACAATTATAATGAAAAAAAACTAATAGTAAGAAAAAATATGCAAACGATAGAACAATAATATATTATAGTAGACAAGTTTTAATAAACTGTACTATAAAGACCATTTAGTGTTATAATAATGATAACTTTAGAAAAGTAATTATGTATGTAGAGATTGAAAACGTATGCAAAATAAGCAGACAATTCAAATTGTTAAAAGTATCCGTACAAAAAGCTTATATATGTTTCATATGGAAAGTATATAACGTAAGAAGAGAAATAGAGCTGATATAAAACGCAAGCGCTGTATTTAGTATCCAAAGAAAATATTAAATAAATAACGATTCACGAAGTAATCAATAGTAATATAAAATAGTGTATAATTTGCACAATTATTATTATTATTAACAATTTCATTTTAATCAATCTACATTGACAAGTTGCTTAAAATTATATAAATGTATAGAATGTCCAGGTACAAAGTTTAATAAAATAAGCAAAAAATGTTTATCTTTGAAATAAGGTAAAAATATCGTTATTTGAATATTAAAAAAACAGAATAAAGAAATTTGATGATACAACTCCGTCGGTATTTTTAATACTTAAAAAGAATATCTGCATCATACTACAAATCAGCATTCACCTTTTTATGTGAAAACTGTAATTGGATGATTGTAAATATGGTTTTCACATCGAAAACGAATTCTTTCAGAGACTGAGCATTCATAATTACGCACCTATTAACCGAGACGCGCGTAATGACTCTACTACGAAATTCCGTATCGAGGAGTAAATCAAGCACGCAGTGGGCACATATTTTATGAATAAAGTAAAGGATAAAATGTGAGTACTTACGACAAAGATGGAAGATACCATCGCAAGCACTTATGTGAGAGAGAAAAGCGTTGCCCAATCCTTGTCCCTCGGCAGCGCCCTTGACTAGACCGGCGATGTCGACCACGTTCAAAAACGCCGGCACCTTGCTAGCGTCAGACAAAGCAATCAGACGTGGCGTCGAGGAGAAGGGGACGAAGGTGATTCACCCTCCCGAGCGACTAGGGGTGCGGATGAATCACGCGAGCGGCTATTAAATTTTGGAAAACGGAGCCGAGCAATTTTCAGCCTAATGCTAATCCGGCCCTCGTTAAACAAAGTCGGCCTTGCAGGCGCACGTCCCGCTCACGGGGACCGGGAAGCTGCGGAGAGGTGCCCCGCGCATTAGTTGGCCTTCATCCTGCTCACGTCAGTCAGTCGGCACGTGGCCTCGGCGGATTTGTCGCTCTGCCCTGGGGACGGCGCAGGGCTTGGCCCGATCGGGAGCCGGTCCTAAATAATCGCGCGTGCGACCTCCGGATCGCTGAGCCCCATTGTTGCGGAGCCTCGCGGACGCAGAGGCGCCTCCACGGATCAAAGCGAGCCGGGATTGGAAGCGACTCCCGTCGGCGCTGCTGCTTTACATTTTCAATTACGACGCGTTGTCCTCGACCTCCCCGGGAAATCATCACGCGCCATTCGCTGTCGACGCACGCGTCTCTTGAAACTCGGCTGATTGTAATAGCCCGAGCCCTATAAATTGCCAACGATTGACGAGAAGCGTTTCTTTGCGCGCCCGATGCGTTCGAGTGGATGAGCCGGGGCGCCAGTTTCGTGTTCCGACAACGAGTCAAACTTGAGTGCCTCGCGCATTTGTTTATCGTCGTTCAGGAACTTCTACTCGATCACTTAAAAATTAAAGGAACTCTGAGCGTGATTGGCTGTAACGACTAGGTTTGCCATGAAAATCAAGCGTACAATTTCAATGCTTATGAAATACCGACGATAACGTTCTCGGACTAGGCTTGAGAAGGCCTCGATCGTTTCATTTAGCATTATTATTAAATTTGCCGTCGATAAATGATAATTTGTAATGGAAGGTACTTTATAGCCAACAGTTGGCAGTATATGCGATGGATGGTTTTTTTATTATTCTTAATCTTTATCGAATTATTTATTCGCTCTTAATGGCCCTTCGACTACTCGCTGCGAAGCGATAAAAACGCATAGGACGGACAACAAAAGGCCATTAACCGACTGTAGAGATCGAACTCGAACGACTCAGTTGGCATCATTGATGAGAGCAGGAAAAGCACGTTGGAAAATGTACGCGCTGTCGCGACGTTTCCCCCGATTTCCCAAACCAAATAGCCCTCATGGACTCGCGGATCGTTTCCTAGGGCATTCGAAACACGTTAAGAAAAGCTTCGGATGGCTCGATAGGAGTACAAGGGTCTCCTCGGCTGATGCCAGCCTCCATCGGGTGGAAGAAAAAGAGGGCACGACGATCTGCATTGCAGATTACGACGAAGCACAGCTACGCCGAGGAGCGGGTAAGGAAATGTTACCCTCTGAACATTCGACCACCCCGCAGCCACCGCCCCCGTCGCCGCGCTATGAGCGGAGCCAAGCCGACGATTATTCCGATTGGCTGAACCCTCCGGTGCGCAAAGAGTCTCTCCTTTATCAAGACTCGCCAAACTGTCCTCCTTCGACCTTCCGGGCGGAAGTCGAGCGTCGACCCTCTCGACAGCTCCCTCCCCCCTTTCTCTATCCCAGCGTACAAATGGATGTAAGTAGGTGAGCGTAAGCGTACTTACCTAGCGGGCTTGAAGTACGTGCAGAGGTAGTCGAAGCGAGCATCCGGAACTGGTACCCTACGTGCCTCGAGGAGGAACAATTACGTTAGTCGATTTGTCACTATTACACAATACCGTTTCGGTCTGCCCAACGATTTGCATTCATACTTATTTTTAATGAAAACGTATAAGCCTTGTATATTCCGCAATTGTCTATTAAAGGCGACTTGCCTTATACAGCGGGTTTTTTTATACATACACAATAGTTTTTCGCTTAAAGGATGTCTTTTTCAAAATGATCTAACGTCAACCAATGTATTGGTGTATTACTATTATTTCTTTATTCTCGTGCAAATTTTGAACCATATTTCCATTTCTAAAGGCTCTTAAGATTTTATTGATATTTAGCAGAGCTATCGATCTATATATATCGCGTTTAAAATCATAGATTCCTATTCATTATGATGTCTTTTAATTAACAATTAACGTACGTCTACAAACAGTAATTGACATTTATCATTTACACTTGATTTAATTATTCTTATTTCGTGACTTCGATACCATTAAAAATTAACTACAAATATCCATTGAAATAGCCCCTCCAAAATTTCTTCTCAAAATCGAGGTGAATGTAGAAAATTTAAAATGGAGTACAAAACGTCCTACTAATATCGTTTGAAAATTCATAAATGTATTTGATTCAATTAAAACCATTAGAAATGCATAAAGTTGAAAACGAATAATGGTTCCAATAATCAAAAATAATGAAGAGATTCAAAATTGTGAACTGTATCATGATCAATTTTACGGATACATATATTTTGTTGCTCTACTCTTTGTCGAGTTAAAATCAACATTTCCGAATCAAATTTATCAATAGATAATTATATTATGAATTTAATAATTTTTTAATAATATGAACTTAGATAAGGTGCGTAGAAAACATTAAAACTATATAAATCAAATAACTACTTGTAAAATAAAAAATAAATGATCGATATTTATATTTTAGATTTAAAGAATTTGCTTTAAAAGTAACGTAATTCTGTTTTAATTTTGATTATAAATTACGAAGATGCAAATTTTAAATATAATTCGTACTAATTAAAACAATCTTCAATAGTCTGATTATGTGTATTCGCAAGTTTCATTTTATTTTATGAATTTTTTTTTACTTGTATTAAAAATGGGCTCACCACTAAACGCACATTAATCTTTTAATGAAGAGCTTTTGAATAGTAAACTTCAGTCTCCTCATTATTTTTATTTAAATATTCTTATAACAAGTACATTTATAATGTACCTACTCAATTTTTTATCTAATTCAAAGCTTCTTTTTGCTTACCCCGTGTACTGGGACGCAATTACGGCAATTCTACACCAAAGTCTTGCCTCCCAGTAAATGCGGACTTGAATTTTCAATGAAAGCATGGTTTCGTTCGATTAGAAGAATAATATTCAATTCGTAAATCAAACGGATAACTTTTTCTTTACTTCCATTGCCCTACTCTTTATTCCCCTAAGTTAAACTGGACAAAGGGATTCACTAAGCGATAATTCCATTCAAACTTGTCAGACGCTATTTCGCATTACTTTATTTTGTTAAATATAGGGTTTAAATTCAAATTATCATCAACGCGATCTTCAAATGATCGATTCAAAAGAAGATACAAAATTCATCTTTATACAAACTATTCATACCAAATTAAACGTCTTGATTATGTGTTTTAAATATAGCTCAGTTTTGAAAAATCAGAAAGAAGCGATTATTCTTTATTAGGACATTTATTTCTGTAATCTTAAAGTAATAAAGAAGGGCAATTTCAGTGGATTATCTCATATGACGTATTTATTAAAAACTTTTTAACTCTTGTTAAGTATATTTTTCTCTCAAATTGAAAGTATAGAATAAATACAATAAATATATAAGTATGGATTGAAAAAATGTAGAAAATGAATTGTTCAAAAGTAGCGTTGAATAATATTTCTAAAAATATTAAACGTACTACACCTATTAGAACCTATTGAATTTAAAATCCACTGTACGATTTAGTTAAAATATTTGCTACTTCAGTATCAAAATACTGAATATAACTTTTTCTAATGTTCCATAATTTTAAATCATAATATCCGATATAAAAACAATTTATGATATTATTATTTGCAGATTTTGATTTGAATTCTATTATACTCAAAATGATTTTCGTTTCGTTTCTTCATAAAGATGTAGACCTTATTACAGACGGTGCACGGAGTGCCATAGAACCGTAACATTTTGAAAAAATATTTTGCTATAATCTGAAAATCTTATGGAAAAAGATTCTCATCTCTGTTACAAGCATAATAAATACTCCCTCGAGGGTTGGTACTTTTCTTATGGTTCATTGTAAGTGGAGTCGACACGTTCAGTGTAATAACCTTTTATCAAAGATAATGCTCTCCTCTTTCTAACAATCGAGGTAGGAACTTCAATATCTCGACTTTATAAATTTGTATTTTAGCTCTCATATTCACCATTTATGTTCATTTCGTGCGCTATTTTAAAAATAATACACTCCTAAGCCTTCGACATTTTATTTTAAATTTACGTTTATTTTAGAAGTAATGTATATCAAAGCATTTTGGTATATTTTGAATTTGCAAAAAACTGCGCAATTACTGTACGTTAATATGATTAATATCAGATACAATTATTAATATTAGTTAGTAACATTATTATCGATAGGTCTATGATAAGTATGAATGCAATTCATGGGCAAATGTATATTTAAGAGCATACTGCATTTCATTACTAAAACACATGTTTGACTTAATTGATCACTTATACAATAAATGTATTAAATACTACAATTCTAAAGTCACTTATATAATCCGAACTAATCATTACTTTCAATTCCAATGATAAAATGCAGTAAGTTTTTATCTTTTTTAATATGTTTAAAATATACATAAAAAATTAATGCTTTCAAATAAAGATACTTATTTTCATTAGGATCGATGGTGCAAAAGGGAAAGTTTTCTGCGGCTGCTTGGCTCTTCGTCAAAACGTTGAAAAACGTTGATTTTCCAACATTTGGTATCCCAACAATACCAACTTTCAGATTTGTTCCAACGCGTCCAATAAGTGGCTTCTTTTCTGGCTCTTCTACCTTTTTTGGCGCCATCTTGAAAGAAACTGTTTTTCCAATATTAATAAAAAATATAAAATAATGGTTTACAAATTTAGTATATTATTAATTTTTATTTGTTATTGAATTTGCTTAACAATTATATTTCGTATGTGATTGTCGAAATCATTTTGTGATTGTCGAAATCGTTTTGTGATTTTGATTTGTTGCACGAGAGAAAGTTTGTTCTTTAAATTTATAATCTTTTTGTAACAGAAGGATGGATTATATGCTTTTATTCAGATTTCCATTAAAAGTCTTTTTCAATGCTTGAGAACTTTTAATGCATCTATACATGCAATATATACTTTTCATTAATTATAGTTAAAATTAATGTACTTTATTATCATTCATTTTTGTCCAGAATTTCAATAATTTAAATATCATAAATATGTTTCTTGAAGTTTTTGGTAAAGCAGCTACAAAGGAGGCTTTACCATTAAATTTGAAGAGTTCGTTTTATTTCAAAGAGACTCATTTCTAACTTATAAAATCTTTCATAGTTTAGTTATTTTGGGTTTAGCTATTAATCTAAGTGAGAAAGTAAAACAAAGACAAAACAAAAACAGAATCGGCTGATAATTAGATGACATGAAAAATAATTATTCAATTGACTTCTTTTTCTCTATTGCTAACGCTACTAAACTTTATAATAAACATATATATGAACGAGGACAAAAAAACCATTCTGCAAATACATATTTGGTTGTTTCTCTTTCCTACTTTCTCTCTCTCTCTCTCTCTCTCTCTCTCTCTCTCTCTCTCTCTCTCTCTCTCTCTCTCTCTCTCTCTCGATTTCGTGAACATTCGTAATGCTTTATTATTATTTTGGAACTAGTCGGGCATTCGCCATACGTAAAATAGAAGCGAACTTCGCGAGTGTTGAGTCTTGTGGATTCGGACTCTGGGCCACGTTACGTCTGTTTCTTGCTCTCCTGCTCGAGATCTTACTCAGGAGGAGGTGCTCGGCCGACGGGTATTTGTCCCGGGACGAGCATCAATGAACATTAGTCCCGACGCGAGCAATTGGCCAGAGGATCCGAGAGATTTGCCTGCGCTTTTGAATAATCTCGAAAATGTAAGTGCATCAAAAAAGGTTTCCCAGCTGGATATTAATAAGGATAATAGGCATCGGCATCAGGGCTAGAGGGCCTCTTAATCATCATGTGACGCTTGTCTTGCGAATCGACTAGTAATTCCAAAAGTTTAAGCAGGAAAAAGTTGAAGCCCCGAATTAAGTAATAAGCTATTATCGAAGGCCGTGTTTTATACGTTCGGGTAAAAAATACGACGTGCTAAGCAAGTAAGAGCGCAATCTGCTCTCGTTTCTTTTAATGTAGCTTTAACTTTAATATCCTCGGTTAGTATTTGAGATGAATAGTTTGTAGAGTAATTTGACGAGCTTAGCCGGTAAAGCGAGCCAATTATCAAAACTCGGTAAGCGGCGTCGGTAGTCGAGACGCGGCGTCGTTCTTCGGGTCTAAGGCGCGGCGACTGAGAAGGGAGGATTGTGCAAATAAATAGAGCGGTGCACCGACATAACTCAGAGCTATTTACTTAAAAATATCAGTCATCAGTAGGAGCGCAAGAAGGCCTAGGATGAAATGAGTGCGATTACGCCCAGTCGATTCTTACGCCGAGTCGAGGGTCCCACTTAAACAACAGCAAGTCCCGGCCGTCGTAAGTGAAAAGCCCCCAGAGCCATGCACGTGATTCGCTCATTCCCCGCTGCACCGTCCCCCATTACTTTTCTTTTACGCTCCCTGCGCTCGACTCCCGGCCTAAAGAGGCTCGTCGCCCGGATCATCGCCGCCGCTGCCGCCGCCGTTGTTCGCTCGCGGTGACTAATTATATTAATACCCTCGCACGAGTCAGCATCTCCAACCCTGAGAGTCCGAATTGCAGTGTTTACCGCAAGATTGCCAACGCTTGGTAAAGGGTCCGGGGCGGGAGAGGCGGAGGTGGACGAAAGCCGGGGAATAGACCGTCGCTGGCCCCGGGCCTCATGGCGGACTCTTCAAAGCCGGTGATACGGAGTCGGGGCCGTTAGTGGGCCCGGCGTCGCGACGGAGAGGAGGATCTTGGTGCCCGAGATTCCGACCCTTTCACCGAGGGAAGCCTCCGATCCTCGCGCGTCCGTTTCCTCTCCCTTTTGACTTATCGTCGTCTTGTCCTTCTGTTTTTTTTTTTATTACGCCCCTTCATCTTCTTAAGCGCGCGACAAGTGATAATTTTATAACCACGAGTTTTACTTAGATGTCAAGCCGGCGAATTTCTCCTTTTGCGAAATAACATTTAACGGGTAAGTTTCCGAAGCAATTGGATGTCATGATAACCGCCGTGCGGAAAGTCTTTTTAATTCGTTTTCGATCTTAGTCTTAGGGACGCTGCTTTTTCCACTCAAGTATAGTAGACAGTATACTTTTCTTTGAAGACAAACGGAAAAACTTATATAAACGCGCATACGCATATATGTAATTTAATATGTACGTTTATATATTCATAATTTAGAGTAAATATCAAAAAGTTGACGTGTTTTAGACAAAAACTTGTTTAAAAAATCTTGACCAAAGTTCATCTTTATGTCAAATTGTGACATTAATTTAATGCACTGTAAACGTCAACGTAACGAGTACTTTGAATGTTTTACTGATAAGATGGCGAATAATGATATTGAAAGAATGGAAAGGATTCTGGTAAATGTGTAATAAAATATAAATATTTAAAATAAAAATCGAGTAATAAAGAAAACATTTAACCGATCCCAATAGTGCAAGTGTAAATTGCACTACGTAAATACTTTTGAAAGAGATTAAAAAATAATTTCCCATTATGAATTTCTAATTAAAGTTTTATATTAATATTGTAATTTTCTTATAAAGACACTAGCGTGCAATGGCATTCCGTTCTTTCAATAAAAAGCAGTAATTTCATCCATGTTCCCGCAGTGAATTCCATCATTTATTTGTGCAATACCCAAATTGAAGTGCCTCTTGCTGTCACCCATCAAAGGTAAATGACGAAGGGGCTGGGGGGGAGGGAAAAAGAGAGCTAGCGAGAGAGACGACGGGAGAGGGAGAGGAGGGGACAGAAAGGTGAAAGAAGCGTCAAGGGTAAAGGGAGGGAAGGACGGGTAAAGCGGTTTGGAAGCCGATTACTGGGAACCGAGACCGCGAATCACGGACATCCCGCCGAGGAACCGACGGTGCGCCCGAGGCCGCCAATCCGCCACTGCATCAGCTCCAGTTCCTCCTCCCCCTCCTCGCGGCAGGACGCTTCATTACGTCCACCATTGCCGAGTCCTCCTCGGCCTCGTGGTTATCCTTCACCGGCTCGTTCCGGCGAGAAAAATTAGACGGGGGACGGACGGGCGACGATCTCTACGGCCTGTAAGCCTTGCACCTCTATAAATACATGCGCAAACGATTTACATCACCGGCAGGATTACTCACCTGCGGAATCAACGCGCCGCGCTACGCAGTTTGCAAATTATCAGCATTTTACTTCAAGCCGCCGCTCCCATATTTCGAGCCTCAATGCCTCGACGTTTAATAAGGAAAATTAGAAGCCGAGCCTCTCCGGCACCGGGGTCTTAAGCTTTATAAATAATCTTCCAGCTTTTTCTAGCACACGAGTCCGTGCCTCGGTGCACATAAGCGCCGCGCGGTCGCCCGTAATTCTATCCACGTTTCCGAGCTTATCTTCCCCATGCTCCGAGTATACGGGCGACTGAAAGTACCGAAAGCTCGATAGCACTTAATCGGAGCATCGCCGTGAGCCTAGCCTCTACGCCCTCGGGGAACGAAAGGAAGCAGCGAGAGGAGGTTTATCAGCCGTCGAGTCGAGACCGGCCGAAAGAAGGAGCCGGAAGATGGACCGAGGGAAAAGCCGCAGGTGCAGTTGAGCCAGGAAGGAGAAAGAGCCGCGGCGACGAGGCGCGACGAGTCGGGAAAGCGTGCGTGCGCGCACATGTACGTGTGTCCCAGGCGACGGTGCTGCCACCTCGGCCGCAGCACTCCTCCGGCACGGGGAACCTAACCTGTACTGCTCGCGCTGGGGCGGCCCGACCTAACCTCCCGAGCCGCGAGGAGAGGCCGTCGGCGACCTCGTCGCGGTCCGCGGCGTCGGGTGGCTGGCCTCGGAGGCCCTCGGGGCGGACTCCGCGGTAGCCCGGGCCTCCGAGGGCCGGGCGGCCCTGCCCGGGGACCCGAGGGCCCGGGACCGAGGCCTCGGCTCGGCGCTCGGAGCCGGGCGAGCGCGAGACCTACCTGCCGAGCAGTCGCCTCCCTGTGACCGCCTCTCCTTGGCTCGCTCGCTCGGTAGCTCGCTCGGGGACTTCTCCGGGCTCGGGGCAGGGTCGCGCAGACCTGCGGGCTCGCGCAGGAATCCCGGAATTCCCCGGTGACGTCACTGGCCCTAGAGCTCTGGCCGCCTTCGCCTCAGTGGCTCGGTCTCCGCGGCTCCTCGGCGGCCCAAGCGAGCGCCGCCATTGGCGGCACTCAGGTCGCCGCGCCGTTCCTTCCGTGCCTCGCGCCCTCCGACCGGCCGCGGCTTTCGGGGCTCTGCCTGATCGGCCGAGGCTCCCGCCAAACTCGCCCTCGCAGCCTCCGGTTTGAAATTCGCCGAGCGACGGCCGGCCCCTCGCTCGACTCCTCGAGGCCGCGCCGGGCCCGGCCGCGACTCCTGACTCTTTCCTTCCTCGCCCACTGGCTTCGCGCTCCTGGTCGCCTCGCTTCCTTGCCCCTCTCTCGTTAGCTCGCTCCGCCGAAAGCATCGCTTTTTAACGACTCGAATGATTGCGCACCGACAGTCGTTTATTGTTAAACATTCCGAGGGAATGAATTATCCTTAGGTATCTTTGCGGCTATATTTTTTTACGTGCGAGGCATGAGAGCCAATGATTTTTCTTCATTTATACGTAGCAGCTTTATCCAACGAATAATAAAGCAAGTTCAACGGTAACGTGCATTAAATGCCAAGAATTGGTTTTTACGTATTAAAATTGATAAGATTAGCCGAGGTTGTGTATGTTTATCATCATTAGTGTGAGCACAAAATAAGAAAGAAATACTTACTCGGAAAATTCACAACGTATTATTCTATTCGATCTTTTCTTATATGTAATAGACAGCACGAGATAAATGGTATACTTAAAAAAACAAGTCGGTACACCCAATGCGTATTTAGTGTTTAAAACACTGTAGGAGAACATGGAATACGTGTGAAGAATTTAAAAAATGCATCCGGCGAGCTAATTGATTTATAATTTTATTGACTTCTAGGTAAAAAGTATTGCATTATATACTCTTGGTTCCGGAACGAGGATAATTTCCATTCCCAACATATTTAATGTTAATGCCTTTAGGTACAGGCCGTAAGAAAATATGTATAATTTCGGCAAATTAGCGTTAAATCGCATTAATCTCGAAGCTTTGTCGATTCTAATGACCGAGTACGGGAGAGCGTTTTCGAAAAACTTCGGGACTAAGTGTTATCCGCGAAAGAATTCTGTAGCACCTAGCGAGTGCCTAGTAATGACGGGCCCCTACGCGGGCAGCGTTCGGCTCAAGCAAGCGTAACGTACACGCATTTACACGCGCATTTGAGAGCGGGGGTGATCGGCGGCTAAGCGAGGAGAGAGATCTCGGGTCAAAGGCGGCTGAGGTCGCGGGCGCACGAGATCCGCGCGACGCCGAGGCGGAAAAACGAAACGAAAATAGCCGCACGAGGGACGGGCCCCGCGATCCGTGCCCCGTAAATAACAGCGAAGCGCGGCGAGGGGAGCCGGGGAGAGTCGGTGCGCAATTATTAAGAGTACGTCCCCGTCGGGACGCGGAACGCGGGCCTCGGTATTCATCAGCGGCGACGCGGCGGGGATTCAAAGACGGCGCCACGGGTGGAACAGCGGACTCGAGGGTACCGATCAATCCTCGGGGACGGAGTTACGGCGCCAGGCGCTAAGCGGCGTCTGCATTAGTTTCATTCCGGACGGGCGGCAATTGCAGCGCACCGCCCGACACCTGCCAATTACACGTGGCTCGCGCGTTTCTTCCCAGGGCGAGCACATCCACCGACGGGCCCAGCGCTACGACCGACAGTTCGCCTCTTGCTTTTCATTTTTGTCGAGCTTTTTCAGGGTTCCTCTGCTCGCCTGCGAATTCCCAACCCATCTGGGTATCGATCGACGCGACGACACTTACTTACTTTTCCCCTCTGTACTTTGCTCTACCTGCAAGTTTCATTACTTTCAAAAATTTACTTAATTTTTCAACTGATATCTTTCGCTTTTGCGTCGTTTAATTCTAAAATTATAAAAAATCATCTTCGCTCTCATTACAAACAAACATTTCAAACATTCGGTTATTAGATAACTCGTAACACTGATTTTTTTCCGGAAATGAAAGACTAATGATGTTTTTATAATTCTACTGATCATCCCTGAGTATTTTATTATCCTTTATAATGCATAGTTTTATGCTGTATTATTTTTATATAGATCCCATAAAGTTCATTTGATTTATATTTAAGGCGAATGTTGGTCGACTAGATGATGTGAGGACTATAAAGAGCATGAAAAGCAACAACCAAGGATCCTGAAATTTACGATTTAAACATGTAATTATACAGCTTTACTTAAATTATTTATTATTTATTCTTAATTATAAGTACATTCATTTCTAATAAGAACATACGTCGAAATAAATTATTTTTGTGAAATGTAACGGCGATCATTACTTACATTTTTATAGGAATAAACTACAAATTGAATTGTGAAAAATCGTTTCAGCATAGAATATCATTGAACAATTGTTGATTTACAGTTGCAAACGCATTTTATCCTATTGTAAATTTATCAATATGAAGCAAGATTAAAAGTGTATGTTCCGTCCATTAAGAAGCTCATAATAATAATGTATTGTACAAATACCTTATTTTTTTACTAAAAGTAATGTCTGGTTAAAATATTATAGTATGTACAAATGAGCATGTATTACAATACTTAATTTTAATGACAATTGTAGTGAGAAAATGTACATCTAAGTAGACTTATTACCATCCACTTAGTATGTGAAAAAATTAAAGAAAATTAGCACCTAATTCTGTGAATGTGCATTGTGAGTTAATAGTTATAAAACAAGTCATCTTACAAACAAATTTTTTAAACGCTAGTACACGTTATATATAGATTTTACGAAAAACAAAAAACATGAAATGTAATGTCTAGCTATGGTTAATTAACGGCATATGTAATGACGTGCAAGTAGTTTTTGTCCATACTAGCATATGATTATTTAATTTTATTTCACTATTCGTTGCCAGACATGTACTATATAATTCACGTTATCAGAATTTTTTTATTATTCTTTATGTAGAGTTATATAGTATTAAAAAATGAGAGTTGGTAAAGTTGTATTTTTGGCTCAAAATAATATACATTTATAAAATACATATTTAATTATGCTGACGTTTTTTGGTAAATTTTCAACGACTACTCTTAACCTTTTTTTATTGCCAAATCTGTTAATTAAAAGAACCAATATAATAAAATCACGATTAATTTACAAAAAAAAAAATGTTCTTATCAAGCTTTTTATAAAAAGCCTTCATTATTTTAACTATGCCTGTGCTTGATTTACTTATTATAAGATAATATGTAAATATTCTGATATTTTTATTGATGTATAATGATTATTTCCCAAATGGAAGTACAGCTATTATATGTAGCTATTATTTTTTATTACTCACAGATATAGGCAAGTTCGATTTTCAAATAAATAAAATTTGAATAATATAGATAGAAATTAAAAAGTATCAATTTTATTCAAGTATTTTAGTTAAAAGATTCTGAATTTATAGAATTTGAAAATTTCTTATATAAATATATACTATCATAATAATGGCAGTTTTACTAACTGAGTTAAAAATGATCGGTAACATTTTTAAATTTTCTTTTCACATAGTTAGCGCCGAATGCATAGTATACTAAACGGAACTAGAAATGTAATTATAAATATCAATGATACAATATGGCTTAAGATAAATTAAATGACGAATAATAAAAATAAAGTAGAAAAAAAACACTATGAAATATCATTGAATCATACATAAAAGCATGTTAGTAATTATAGCTTAGTCTAAACGTAAGAAAATAATGCCTCCTGTACATCCGTCGGATGACAATTTTTTTGTTTGCAATAGCTATTACAAGAATAAGAATGTTTCTAGTTGGTAAACTGAAAAAGATCATTCGACAGCCGTAACAAATACACATATATCGTAAGAAAACTCGGTGGTCGTAAAAAAGGTTGACGCTACGTCAGAACTCTAAATCTGGTTGTAAATAAAATTTCATTGCGTATTCCGCGCAAAAGATAGTAATTACACGTCAGTGTTATTTTCTATAGCTCCATGCATACATACGAATGGAAAATAGACGAAGCGAAACAATCGGGAACTAAAATGATAAATACGTAAGTACGTCATAGCGGCCGCAGCATCGACTCTCATCTCTCCCGCGCAATTTTTATTATTTTTCTGCTGTTCTCTTGACCCTACCACCTGTTTCACCCCCTTGCTTCGCACCCACCGGGGCCCAGTCTCGTCAGTCCCGACGCACTGTATGTCTCCCTCACTGTTCTATTCTTATTATTATGCATGGGTTTTAATAACCGGCATAAATTTACACTTTGCGGGCCGCTTGTGCGCGTGCAGTATGCCGCTCAAAAAGAGAAGTTAATACACTTTATGGCAACGCTCGTAAGTGCTCGGGTATAGGGCATAGAGAGCACGAGCGAGAGAGAGAGAGAGAGAGAGAGTGGGAGTGAGGGGGGGCGAAAGGGAATGGGCGAGTAGAACGGTCGATTCGAAAAGCCAGCAACAACTCTTGTACGTGATGGAGTAATGGGCTTGACGTCGAGCGCCGAGGGTTTCCTTAAAGAGAAGCCTTATCGAGGCCTGCTGAAAAAGTCAGGTTATCGCCGAACAAAAATGCACTCCTAGGTACCTTAGAAGCTTCGCAGAGCGGAGGCCACAATGCGCGCCACATCTGAGTTGAGTGAAGTGTTCTATCGGCGACCTCTTCGATCTCTCCTCGGATCTACGAACTCCGCGTTCTTGCTCTCCTTTCTCCTACCCTCGGCGGTCCCTTTCGTCATTTTCTTCGACAGGCAGCATCTTCTTGTTTTATGGATGCCTTCCTCTCTCACGCTCGTGTGTGAGAATCACGAACGGCCCTTTGTGCTCTTTAGTCGAAAGTATGTCTGGACCGTGACGTTTACTACCAACTAAGTAATTCTTCTTTCATTAAAAACCCCGGTTTTCTCCACACTTTACTCTCGAATCTCATATCCTTCCCATCGTTCAGCTATTCGGTCTATTCCGATCGCTGTTTCTCAAATGTGACGTTGTTACGCTCCAAACGAGGAAACTAGAACATGTTGACCAACGCTCACAAACGCGTATTTGCAAATATAAAATTACCTTACTTTATAATCAAGCGTCTTTCGTATATTTTTTGTAAAGTATTTCTCCTCGATTAAAGAACTTTGAGTAATCATATAGGCATGTATACGTCCTGTAAGTGATTTAAAAAATTTATACCCAGTGTTTATATTTAACTGTTTACATATATATGTATCCAATGTTAAAATCTCAAACAGCACTTTAAATTTAAAGTACTAATAATCTAAGAAATATTATTGCTTCTAGCAAATAATATGTGGTTAAAAGTGTGTCTCGATTTATTTAAAATTTTTAACCAATTTGTAAATTATATAAAACGTATGCATTGAAATTTGAATAAACTATATTCTTAACTTAGCCATATATTTTAATACCTTTATTTTTTATACAGACTGGTCTGAAAGGTAAATTCCTATGTATACATATTTATTAAACTATATTACTAGTTTTGATTATTTAATTAAATAAAGTTAAGGAAAAAAATACTAAAGTCATAATTAATTATAGATAATAATAACTGATTATTGAAGAAATTATTTTTCCCTTTTAATTTCTAATGAAATATTTTTTTAATTAGTGTTATATTATTTTATATTTTTTAATATTCATGAATAAATATTTAATTAAAACGGTATTAAATAGTATATACAGTAACTAAAAAATATTCTAATTATGAGAAAAGAACATTTTTTAAAAATGGTTAAAAAAATTGGTTACCGATAAATTTTTTTAATAGAATTTAGTCTTTATATTTCAATATTTGATGATTCTGATATACTTTCTAATTTTATTTAAAAAATACACATTAGTAGTAATAAAAAAATTATGTTTATTAAATATACAAAAATTTTTTTTTAACTTTTTACTTAATTGTATACAGTAATTGAAGGTAAAACTTTTTATATTAACAATGAACAATTCGTGTCAAGAAATTTAAAATAAATATTAATACGTTAAAAACTTATGAGTGTAATATAATTGATAGCTGATTATAGCTGATTGAAGCTGATGCAATTTTATAATTTGCTAATGCAGTTAATAAATTAAAACAAGCAGGAAATTTCGATTAAATTCAATACACTATATAAGTAATATATATAATACATAAGAATAATTACTTTTAACAACATTTAATGGCGGATAATCTGTAAATACAAACGAAGCATGTATGATAAAATTAATTTTTCATTGCATAAAATAAAGAAGCAAAGGAAATTCCACAAATCGTAATTGTCATGCGATCGATCTAAGCTTAAGAATGATTGGCATGAAACTCGCGTTCCCCATCGATACGGGAATGAATTGAAAAAAGAATAAAGGCGAAAGTGAAGGAGTAGTGTGTTCCTTTTTAACGATTTCGTAATGACTTCCTGGTCGAAGTCGGAACCTAGTAATGGTCCATCGGCTACGTTTCGCGCTCATAAAACGCGATGCTGCCTCATCGTTGCGTCGCTGTTTAAGGTCGGACTCTTTTGCTTTTATACCTGGCGAATGAGGCGTTATTACATGTAGAACGAACGTTCCACTGCAGCCGCTCGACGGAGATCTCTACAATAGCCTCGAGCCACCGGTTGCATTTTCACTTAAACAACAATTTCAAAGATGCACGGCGAGTCAAACGAACGACCAAGACAATGCTTTCTTACCTTCTGCATCTGCCATCCGACTTCTACCATTTTATTATTTCTCCGCAATGTATTTTTTTTTACAATTATTTTCATCCTCTCACTTTGCTTCTTAATGTTTAAATAGCTTGTATTTTTACTTGCCGCACTAGATTTATGTTATGATTGAAAGTTATTGTTACGAATTTAAATAGCTGAACAGTAAGTGTTAGATGGAAAATTTGATCGATCGAATACCCTTGGACCTCGTTGATAACTGTAGCTATAAGTGCCTTGCTTATTAATTTTTTTTCGAAAAAAATTGTTTTACTTCAAAGCAAACATATTGTCAACGTATTATTTGGATATAACAGGTATTGATTTATTTAAATTTGAATAAAGCTTTGTTTATTTCATTTAAATATATTAGGAATAGTGTTTTTAATAACAAAACAAAATTGCAATCACTAATAAAAATAATTATTTACAAGCAACGTTTCATCTTATTAAATAGACGTCGAATTATTTTCTTGACGTCATCTTTCGCATAAAGAATAATTTTATTAATATTGATTACAATCAATAATAGAATTGAAAGAGTATCGTTTATAAACATAGCGTACGAACTTAAGTATAATTTCTCTACATAACTTTATTAATTTATCTAAGACAAAACTTCAAATTACAGTAAATTATTTTTCTACTAATCACCTTATATTTAAAATCATGCTCAACAAACTAATCCTTAAAAAAACCAACATTTGTTTATTTTTTATTAACACCTACTTCTTGCATAATGTATACTTTTGCAAATTTGTGATTATAAAATTGTTGAACCGTTTCTTTTGAATAATTCAGAATTATATGTATGTTTTCATATCAAATAAGAAACTTTTTAATAATGTATAATCAGTTATTACTTACTGACTCACCATGACTGCTCATTTTTTTATTCTCAGATAATTTTCGCAACAACTAATTATAAAAAGAAAAAACGGTCCTAGAATAATGATAGAAACTAGCTGTGTTACATTTTTTATACATAATAAGGAATGAAAGTTATTAACTTGAGTAAAACAAATGGTGAGGTACAAATTGCATCCGTTAAGTTAATTACACGGTTTTAATAGTAAAATTAATAATAAAGTCTTGTCAGCTAATTAATAGTTACTTATATCAATAGATGAACCGGTCGAGGAAGCAAATTAATCGATAAAGTCCATTAGGTTTCTACATAATTTACGTACACGCGTTTGGTAATAAATTAAAAGTTCCTTTTAAATAATATTGAATTTTCGTTACAATCTTTTGAAACAAAATGTTAAAATCGTGACAATTACAAAAGCCAAAACAAATGAATAATTTAATTGGGTCCATGCTTATCCAACGAGTTTACCTTTTATCTGCTGCTTCTTACTTTTAAAGTCATGCGATAGGAGTAAATTAATTATTGAAACATGAATGGGTGTTAATGAAAAGTATAGCAGCAGCACTCGCAAGTCAGTGAACAAATTATGGAAATTATAGATGTCGATGAAAGACTACATGCGCCGGCCTAATGGCGTTCACACTTTCATCATATATTCTGTACTTAATGGAACAGTATTTTTCATAATTTGCAAAACCATCGATTCTTACGTTGTTCAAGGTAATCCTTTTTAAATACTGCTTTAAAACCACAAATGGCTTTCCTAATATTATTGTGCTGTTGATTCCTCTTCCTGATTAAAAATTATTCAAAAAAATATCATAGTATAAAGGAAAGTGAAGTAAAAACACTCATACCGTATTTTAAAAAATTTTTGTTTATTAAAGCATAGTTTTATTAAATTGCAAATAAAGTAATTACTGTATAGTTTAAATTGATATCTGAAGTAACTGTTACATTTACATATCACGCTACTATATAGTTAATGTATTAAATATTTCTCTTTTGTAGCGTACGATGTTTTGTACGTATATTAAAACTGACCTTTTAAATACTTTATATGAAATACAACTCTAAGACTCCACATATCAATTGAACATAAATATATATTATCTAAATATAAAATATTTGTGCATAAATAAATACATTTTAAAATTAATGCGACGTAGCGTATCATATCCATGGCTCCTAATTGTCAGTTATTTAACAACAAAGACAGACAGCGTCAATATTATACATACTTTCCGCAAAATTATGTTCATGTTCAACAGAACAATTTAATTTTTATATATTTTGGCTGACTTGATGAAGAATCAAGGATTTAATCAACGTATAAATTTAATACTGAGCACTGAATGATGCGTAAGAATTTGTTCCCTTTTGTATTTTAAAGTGAGATCGTTTTTTCTGATTACTGTCTTTGAATTTTCTATAAGAAATGCGGTTCTGCATTTGCAATTTTTTTCCGGTTTTATTTTGCACTTAATTAACTGTGCTTAATATAAACTCATAGAAAGCATTTCATCATTATCAATTTTCCAAGTCTAAATATATTTTCTGTCACTTGAGTACAAAAATTTTGTTATTTGTAATTTTTTGATTCCTTTCATTATCAAGCTTAACAGACTAGTTATTTTAAAAAAATAATATGTACATTAATTTTATAAATTAATATGATAAAAATGTTGCTTGGCTTAAAAAAGTTTTAAATGTTTAAAAAACAATTTATACATTAAGAGTTGCTTATTATTATTTTCATTCTTAAAAATGTTTACATTACATTTACAAATATGGATGATACGTAATTTTTTTTTCAAATTTACTTTGAATTAAAATTTGTACTCATGCAACCTTTATAATAATAGGATTGACTATTATAATAATATCATCTTCTGTATATAATTTACAATCCACGGCTCAATAGTTTTCTATATCTAAAGAAAACCAAAATGCATTAGTAATGAACGTTACTTTTTTTTATGATATTCGGACCGTTAATAACATCTTTGTAAGTGAACACATATTACATAATTTTCCGAACAATGTAACGTCATAAGACATTTTATTGATAATCATTATTTTTCATCCTATGTAAATATATGTAACGAATTTCTTTATTTTCGTTGATAAAACTTATAATTGATATAACTTTAATTTCGTTAATATAACGATATAATTTTATTTCGTGGATATAACGATGGTATAAAATAGTTATTGTTGTATTTTGAAAGCAGTTCATTATGACTTACGAAATTAAATTTTAATTTTAACTAAACTAATCTTATTAGTAACATAAGAGTGATATATAAATATATGAAAAATTCCATAATGGAACAGCTACACAATACAATTATTATTTAATAACTATTCGAACTTCTTGAATTTTATAACATAATAAATTTAAACGAATTTCGAAGATTTTTATTAATGAAAATTGTACGAATTAGTTGTAGAGACACTATACATAAAAAATATTTAAATATAATTTTTACCATTTCTAAAACAATAGATAATAATAGATAAAAAATGTGGTTTTTCTATAGAAAACGAAAAAACTATAATCTTTACTGTTACTCTACAACCAAGAAATAAGTTAGTAAACTACTGGTAAATTTTTTATATTCAATAATCTTAGAACGCTGCGGTTTTTTTTCAAGTGTTTGTGTTTTTTGTATTTGTTCCACGCCTGAAGCTCATCGTCGTAGACCATTTGAACGTTATTCACGGCGCATGAACGACCGTCACTTCCTGTGCGATTTTATGGGACGTTGCGACGTTGACTGCGGCTTATCTATTTTTCATGCCACATTGACCCTAAATGGTTTTCTAGAGTACTGAAGTTAGAGCAAAAAACGAAAGACCATTCATAAAAAAATCTTTGAAATAATTGACAAAGATTTTATTTTAATAGCTCTACCGACGTGAATGAATTTAGGGAAGAAACTAGATGTGGAGGTAATTTTTTGTTTTATGAGTTCGTATTGTTTCCCTATAATTTATATTTTAAATTAATTTTTGACACCTCTTGCTATACTAGTGACTACTAATATGCAATTGAGAGTGTTTGATAGTTCAGTCCCCTTCAGATGATGATCCCCTTCATATTTTCGCTTAACGTATATGCATTTTAACGAATTCACCCCTAAAACTATATTTACCATAGCATTGACCAGTATGTACATTTGTTGTGATATCGTAAAAAGTAATTGGAATTGAATTAATCATTAACGAAAGTTTCTTTATCATTTAATTCAATGCAATATTAAAGTAAATAATTATATCGGTAGGTAGCAAAATTCTGTAAAATACAAATCACATTTGATAACAATCATCCAAAATATTATTTTTTGCAGATATTTGAGCTAAATTTAATACAATTAATTTACATTATAGTTAAAATATTAATAAATATATACCTATATAGCAAAAGTATTGCCAAACTCAAAGAGACATGATAAAACAAAAATAATAAATTTTAGAAAGCATGGTATATTCAAAAAGAAATGATAAAAGTGTTGTAAAAAATCTGCCTACTTATGTAAAAAAAATAATTGATACATGATACATATATTGATCTGTCTATTGACTAAGCCAAGAATTATTACCAATTTGCATAGAAAGGAAAATAATAAGTGTCATCAGGTGAATAGCCTGCTGCGAAACAAATTACTACTTCTCGTTTCCTCGTTCTTCAACTAACGATGTATACATTATGCTTTCCATCTACGTTTCTTTCATTTATTTACTTACCTCGATTTTCGTCTCTCTCCACCCTTCCCTCTCCCTCTCTCATTTCAGGTAGACTTAAGGTTGGCGACAAACGATTCTGAATCAAACATGAATTGGCATTCAAAATCAACACTAAAATGTCTCCAAAATAATTTCAGGTCAGGAGAATGGACTGCACATGTCAATAAGCAATTGTTTTTTCGTTACAAGTAGTCTTCTAATTTTAAAAGGCGTTTCATTTTATCTTAAGTGTTATTATTAATTTTGATAATATCAATGAATTTTTCCTCTCAAAATTATTTCATTCAGGATTAGGTTTATACTGCTAAGGATTTTCTGAACTCTTGGTCAGAAAATGAAAAATAGTGCCTATGTACAATGAATGTAAAAAAACTGTGAAAACTGTTTTCGTATTTGTTTGAATCGATTAATGCTTTTTATTATGGAAATTTTCTTATTAATATTATGAATTATTGAGTGTTTTAGTTTCTCAATATGATTGTTTTCGTACGTTTTACGTTAAAAAATGCTATTAAATTAAAATATGCAAGTAGTTCATAAACATTAGTTTGATATTCATAAAAGTAAGGAAAAGTTTTATATTATATAATGCACGATCAATAATTCCTCGAAACGTTTTTCTAATTTGCTTCTTCGCCGTCATATTTCAGGTTAAATACACGAAAATACCGAGGAATACTACAGCCTTGTTTTCCTTATCTAAAATTTCAATTTTTACATGAAGAAAGTTGGGTACGAACAATTTAATATCGCTAATCAAAGAAGGACCGAAGGTGGTATTTATCGTATCGGAGCCTCTTCCTTCATCCACAGGATCCGGTGATACTCCTCTTTCCCAAAATTATATCATAACCTAGAGCTTCCCGACATAATGCCTACTTTTAACCGACGGGCGTGTCACCCTCCTGCCGCCGGCACCCCCGTAGCCCTTCGCCGCGGTCGCTGACGCAGTAAAAAAATGGGTCTCGTACGAAGCTTCGCGAGGCTCTTTGATGGCCGCGAAAAGAGCTGAGCTCGTTGTAAAGTTCGTCGATGGCGTGTGCGGGCGCAAGATGCAAATCCAACTCGGCCGAGGCCTATTAAAAAGTTACCACATATTTTTCGCGTAGGCGCTCGAGCTCCCAAGGGGTTGCAGCTCGAGAGCGTGAGTCGGTTGATGAGGATGGCGAGGGGGTGGGGTGAGGGTGATCGAGCACTCATGCAAAACAGGGAAGAGGAGAGCCAGCCGCAACGAAGGTGCGAGCGCATGGGAGAGCGAGAGGCCACGCCTCCATAGACAGCCGCCAGCCAACAATTAAGATTTGATCGGCAAAAATGGTCGAGGCAAAATGGCGCGGGCCGGCCACTTGAATGCGTAATGTCATGCGAGAGGCGAGCGGAGGCGGGAGAAGCATCGGGGAAGAGAGGATTGAGAAAGCGGGAAGGAGAGAGAAAGAGAGAGAGAGAGAGAGAAAGAGAGAGCGGGAGAGAGAGAGAGAGAGAGAGAGAGAGAGAGAAGATTGAGAACCGGTATGCGTAATGCCGTCCGAGCATCGAACCCACGCGCCATCGTAGTCGCCGTCGTCTTAACCATTCACTTCTGTTGCGCGATTATCATCGACGACTTGGAAAGACTCGACTTTACATGCGCGGCCGCGAATAAGGCCGGCAGTGTTTTTATGCGCGAGTGCGCTCACTGTTCATTTACATATAAGTGCTTGGCCTCTTTTAAAGACTCTCATTCTTCCTTTTTCTTTTTTTCCTTATGGCTCCACTTTTTTTACCCCTTTCCTACCGAGCTCACATTACGCTCGTGATTGTACGCATATGATATTTTGCGATGTATAATGAAACGGGAAAAAAAAAGATGAAAAAAAAGACAGGTGATTAAGCGAAGCGTCCGAAAGATATCGGGGAGGGCTTTGCAAGCTCCCTCCGCAAAAATTATAGTAATCTTATGGAATGAGCGAGAGAGAACAAGAGAGCGGCATTACTGTTTGGTATCTCTCTCGATAATATCAAGAATGATTAAAATTAGTACTGCTTACTCTTTCACCATCGACTACTAATTTCAAGATCCATATCGTTTTTATTATATCTCGCAAATAATAAAAATTATATTTATCGAAAATTTTAGACGATAAATATATCTTATGAGTGAGGTTTATTTACTAGCTTACTCTTTATTTATTTATTTATTTACTATATATATATTATTTATCTATATATATATATATATATATATACAGATTTTTTACAGTCACTAACGTGTTATATGCATATAATGTTACTATAAATTTAAATAGTAAATAAAATTATTCTTAATTATTCATTGATTATGAAAAAGCGTTCAAAGTATTATTTAATAGCATGGAACTTATATAGTCTCCACTACAGAAATTGGAGTAGGCGCCTAAATGAATGCAACTGGACTCTCGTACGAGTCTTTAAACAGCATTTAGACTGTGATACCTATGATATAATAATAGGAGTCTTGAAAGCGATTTTACAGTCGGATAACTAGATAAGAAACCTCTTTTATTTAAGAATATCTTGTGTCTTAAAATCGATATGTTTCTCAAAAAAATTTAATATTATTATAAAATCAAACTGCTTGCATTAATACTATTTGCCGATATTTTACACAACATTGAAAGCATTAGATACTAAAAAATGTGTGTACAGGTTTATCTCTAAATAATTTGGAGCTGAATAAACTATATATTAGCACTTAACAATAATAAAAAATAAGTAGTTGAATAATAAAAAATAAGTAGGAGAAAAAAACCCTACATTTTATTACATTACATATTCTTGAAGACAAGTAGCAAAGTGTCCATCCGGCAAAGAATTTAAATGAATTTAGCTATTTATAATTTTTAGCATGCATTTTTCACGAATCTCGGATTAGTCTCGAGTGTGATCGTGCAACGTGGACCACTAATACCAGACCACTAATACCACTAAGACTCGTCGACTCTTTTGATTCCTCTTTTCGTAAATCGAACGGACACAGTGGAAACTCCCCAGGGTGAGGCGAATACAAAACCCATCTAATCAAAGTGCGACAAAGAGGCAAAGAGTAAAAGAAGACAAGCTGCACGCATCGATGATCGCGCCTCGTGCTATTGCTGTTACCCCTTTATTACGCTAATATGCCACAGCTACTCGACTCGATCCGAAGGATATACGTTTCTACTTTACAGCAACATCCGGGGTCGCGTGCACTGCGTCGAGGTAAGAACCTACCGATTTTAAGAATACGGTAGGTGCACCGTTCAATGGCGAAAGTGTCCTTCGCTTTTCAAATCATTTCTTGCATAATTCATTGAGTGATATATGGATTATAGGAAACGCTGATGGCTTTCACTTTTCTGAGATTTAATCTCTTCTTTGATGATGCAGTATTGGAGATTTCGACTGGCATTGCGAGATTCGAAAATGATTTCCACTTCGACTAGTGAATTTTTGCATTGCAATAATTCATAGGCGGTAAGACTAAGCGCGATTACTCATATATCTATTGCATTCATGAGAAACTGAGGAGAGATATGTAAAAGAAAGTGGAATCTGTGAAATACCGAGCATGTTAGGAATAATTCATAAGTATTTATTATTTTTTTTAATAATCACGGAAATATTCATCATCGTAATATTAAATAATATTAAAGAAACTCATACAATTGAATATTATTATAGAAACATTAAAGACATAAGATTTGTCTATGCAGGCTACTAGTGTTTGGTCTTATTATTTTTTCAAAACAGTAACTACGTACCACAATATAGATAAAATGTAAATAATAAAATTATATGCACTTATTGCGTGAATAAAAAGGTCTGAAAGTATCTTAAGGTCAAAAAGTATCTTATAGTCTAATTTAATAATCTAACGAGTGTTAGTAAACAAGTATGCACAATGTCGGACAACATTTTAGAACAAAAGTAAGATATAGAAATTGTTTGTCAAGATCAGTATTTGAACTAGTAATATTATTAATATTAATAATAATAATGAAAATTAAAGTTAATAAGTGAACAAATTTCTAAGAAAGGGGTTTTATTCTCGAGCTTGGATCGTAAATGTCCCTGCGACTCCCATGTTAACGCGTGAATTGAGCGCTTCAGCCACGAGCATTTTAATTAACGAGCAATAAAATCTAGTAGAATGCCCGCCTTGAGTTTCGATGCTCCGAACTAAAGAGAGTGACCGAGAGGTTTGTGCGAGAGAGACGGACGATAAGGAGGTAGTTATATCAGCGAGAGTTAGGGAAGGAGAGAGAGAGAGAGAGAGAGAGGGAGGGAGTGAGAACAAGTAACAACCAACAGCTCACGAGAGCCCTAAATAACGTTTTGGAAGCAAAATCGTATCCACCCCTTTAATGCTTGATGCCGAGCGACGGGGATGTCGGAGGCGCATCATTTGCCGTCGTGAGGACGGTTATACGGGAGCCGCGGGTCGCTAACGGCTAGCCTAACCATTCGTCAGGAGGCACGGATTTTCGAATACCGACGAATTTCGAGCGACGCATCGGCGCCTCGGAGGACCAGCAGGCAAGGGACATAAAGTACCGGCCTTCGGAAATTTGCGCGATAATGTTTACGGTCTTAGGAGCTAAAGGCCAATGCTGTTAAATTAAAATATCGAGAGCCACTTTTTCGGCTACCGAGTTTAATTGCCCGGTTCGACTATTGTAGCTCTGATTTTATACCGTTTGTCAGTTTTAATACGGCTGGTCATTTCTCACTAATGCCGGCTCCGTTGTATCGCTAGTAGATTCTTTCGCCCTCCTTCGTTCGACTCTTTTGCGCACTTCTGCTCTAGACTTTGTTAATATAGACCGGGTTTCCCTTCGCAATATGGTTAATCCATTCGCTCATTAATTTCGTACCTAACGTTGTAGCTTAAGATGCAGTATCAATTCTCAATTTATATATATCTAACTGCATTTAAATTGCGATCCCATTTTCGCTTCTGTGCTACAATTTACGAATTCTCAACGTACACACTTCGAAGGAAGGATGGAGATTAAAATGACAACGAAGCTGCAGGAAAACTTGATTGCGTCTAGAGCAAAAAGCGAATAGGACTCCTATGCAAATTCGTGATTTCAGCGCGGTACACCGAAAAAGCCGGGCGCAGTCTCTCCTCCAGTGAAAACGCAAAACAAAAGGCCATCCATATTCTCCTTTTCTCCGTCGCCCTCCTTACTTGGTACCACGTGCGTATATAAATACAGGGCGCGTATGTTTTTATGCAGATTCGAGGGCTTTGGGGTTAGCGAAGTCTGTCGGGCTGGGGGGAGCGGAGGGGAAAAAGGAAGAGCGGAGATGCGAAGTATTCAAAGAGGGATTCAAAGAGTCTTTGCTAAGATTCTGCGCCGAGATCCAAAGAAACGTGAGTGCGCGTCTTAACGTTGTGCCAAGGGTGGGCCTTTCTACCCCTCAATCTGCCGCTTGTGCGGAGCTGATCATTAAATTTACGGCGGAGTTCACGTATGAGAGTTCGCCGCTCGTCAATTACATAAGAGCGCTTGCTAAAGTTAAAGAGAGTTGAGGCATAGCTGAAAGTTAGAGAGAGCGAGAGAGAGAGAGAAAGAGAGTTAGATGGCGAAAAGAGTAGGGGATAGGGAAAAATTGCCGTGGTCAGACCACACGTCAATGTTATCTCCTGCCGATCGATGTTTCGAATTGCTTTTAACGACTAGCGGCAAAGGACTGGCGGGCAGTCACGGTTTTTTGCAGCTTCCACCACCTTTGGCGCCACTACAACACGAACGCAACACTATTCGATTTTCCAAATGATATTTCTGAATTTTAAAGTCGAGAGCGAACGCTCGAACTCTCGTCAAATACGACATAATGATTTTTCGCTAGGGCAGACGCACTTGTTGCTCGGGGACACTATTGCACTCTAAATTGTCGATTGTGCGCCAAAGCTCGTAGATAATTTATAGCTTAGAATGTACAAGGATTATCTCAACGTGCAGTAAAGATTCGTGTTTTATGGCCTTCTTCTGTAAATACGCGCAAACTGCTCATACTGACTTACCGACGTAAATTGTTGCAGAAGAAATGGATTGTTGGTATTCCTTGATGCACTTATAAACCCATTCTGTTATATAATTCTTTATGCCAGATATATCATTATATAAATTACATACTACGAAAATATGGGGTTATATCCTAAATTTCATAAATAGGTAATGTTAATTAATTGAGTCGCGATTTTACTTTCTAAAACGTTATTGGTCTGAGATATAGCGCATGTACAAGAGATTTAATTCATATTTTAAAAGTAATAGGTATGTATTTGTGGATATGAAACAATTAAAGTATCGTTCAATTAATATGTCTAAAAGAACTGAATAACATTTAATAAATATTCCTTAAGTTGTACAAATATGTATGCATGTTTAGTAAGCTATATTTATTTTTATATCTCATTTTCATCGGCTTTACTCTTTCATTGGAGTCTTGTAATATGCAAATAAACAGGTGAATATTTTAATAACAGTACAACAAATACAAATTTTGAGACTTTAATCATATACCATATATCTATGTTCAAAATAATATAAATATAGCTTTATTATAGATACATTTACTAATTTATACTCAAAATATTTGTAAATTTTGAAATCTGAGTTACATATGCTACCAAATTAATTTTTCTCGGATAATACTTACCGAATGTAGAAGAACCAATAAGAGAAAGTAAAGAAATAAATCGTCTGGAGAGCAATACGAATTTTGTATGTCTCGAATAAATGAAACCCTCGATGTTGAGGGAAGAAGACTTGGTTTAATAGCTGTAAGAAACTTTTTATGATCATTAATTTTCAGATTTTATTAAAAATTTAAGCAAGATTTAATAAAAAATTGCTAATAAAACGAATGAAGTATTTAAGAATCGATTGGCGAAGCCTTGAGTTTTAGTACAGAACAATGCAACACACCTAAGTAACAATGTGAAAAAATAAAGAACACATAAATACTTTAATAAAAATCATCCACATCCAAGAAAATGTATACATATGAGCATATGCAATGAATATTCTTATAATGGAGTTAAATACCGAGTTAATAAAATGAATAATTCAAATGCATCCCTGAGAAATTTGAAACTGTAGCCTAGAAAAGAAAGGTATCGGCCCTCGAACTTCAGCAATAAGGACCTCGCTGTCATCGACATCGTCGACAGCAGGCGCGCGTCGCTTCACAAACATCAACGGGATCAATGATGTCGTTGCTTATATGGAGCGATAAAATTCCCATGCCAAAGCCTCGCAGCTACAGAAGCCGCGTTGCGAGGCCGGCAGCAGAGTCCATTACCGATTTCAGACTAAAGCCAAGGACTTCGTGCGAAGTACCGCCTCTCGCGCCCATCATCCTCCTCTGGGATAACGCAAAAGTTGTTACGAAAGCCGGGTGAATAGGGGAGGAGTAGAACGCGGGAGAAAGGCTCCGAGGGAGTTACACTTATCGTTAAGATGCATCGGCCGAGTCGTCCTTCGGATTGGGAGTAATTATTTCCTCGGCAACGTACGCTCATACCTCCTGGCCGGCCACTCGGCAACCACTTTCCATTTCCGTGTTCGCTCGCGCGTCGTTTCTCACGTGTTCCTCGCGCATCCTCGGTGCATCCGTCGTCCCGACGACGCGTCTCTACTTTCGTCTTTCGCATGACCCGCTGACCGCCATTGCGTCTCCCCGCTTTCCTGGAACTCCTCCTCCCTGGCTGTCGTCGCTCGCTCGAGTCGCGCGGGACTTTTACCCCTCTGTCCTCGCGACGATCATCGATCATTGTCGATCATTTGCACACAATACATCTTTGAGTCGCCTTTAATGTAAAGTGTATTGTAGGTGCTGTAAGCAGCTTTTCATTGAAGATAAATTGTATTTAATATTCGGCGCACGTTGAAGAATAAGAGGGCCGGAAATCAGCAGAGAGAAATAACAATAAGCTAGAGATTTAATCTCTTTTCTCAACTACCTAAAGAACACTACTTATGTCATTTCAATGAGCTATACATATTAAGCACCACCTTATTTCAATATTTATCGATTTGCTTACATTTTATGCTAATTTTCATTAATATTTTATGTACTCTTCTCATCTAATTTATACTCTATTATAAATGTATATGTATATATAAAATTTGAATTTTTTTACGAACTTTATTGTTACATGCAAATTCAAACGTCCTACACACACGTTAATTACGTATTTTATTACCGCAAAATGATATTTTTTATGATCCGTTATCTCTGTGTTTTGTACGCCTTAATTTTTCATAAAAAAATTCTTTCTTAAAAATTCATGTTTACCGGGGTAAAAATTTTCATGAAAGTAAAATGACTGCGAAGCGAATTGTTAACATTTTTAAGACAGCTTTTAATAATTTCTTAACTAGCTGTCCGATAAATAATGAATAATATCAAGGGCTATGCGAATTGTAGATTTGCTTAGGAGAAGGAAAGATTCACATTTAACGAAAGCATGCGTGATTAGTCATACATCGTATAAATTCAATTAACTTTTTCAATATAAGATGATTTCGTTCAATGGAACAGGTACTTTTAATTTTTTAGAAATTCATTTTTTTAAAGATCGATTTAGTATTTACGCGGATCCCTTCCCTAGAGTTTGGTGACTTTGAGTGCAAAGGAGAAAAATAAAAAAGGAATTTTATAGTAAGCATCCAATCGTCAACTGATCGGGCCTCAAATCTCCTGATTCTAATCTCAAGCGCATTGCAATGAGGATCTCGTGCCGGCTCGAGGTTACGCCATCGCGTTGATATCTCAAAAGAAAATACACATTATTCACTATTCGCCGAGATCGGCGTTCTGTAAATAGACTTATCGCGTGAGCAATTTAACTTAGTCGTATGTAGCTCAAATCATGATCCCGCCAACCCCTACCGCCAGCACGCGCTTCCGAAGCCAAGCGAGACTCAAGGATACGGCCGCGAGAGTCGCGTCGAGGCCAAAAGCGAGAGCCATCCGTCGGTTCGGAGGAGGAATGCGCATAGCCTACGGCTCGCTTTGCATCCCTCCCATGAAATTGGTCCGTGACGTTAGTAAAAGAGGCCCGGCCGACGAGCTAAAAAAAGTTTCGTGCGCGCTGAGGGTGATATTACGCTCGTCTAGTCGCGATATTGAAAGTGGCGTAATAACAGCTCCCGTGGGCCGAGGGAGAGGACCGGGGCAGGGGCCGCGACTACGTCCGACTCTCCTGCACCTGGCCTTAGCTCGTCGGCCGTCGGCATGGGGTAGGTGCAGAGCCCAACGCCGAAGGAGAAGCAAAAGAGGAGGAGGTGGAGGAAGAGGAGTCTTACGGGGGGCCTGGGCGGCGCTGGACAGTTTCGCGCGCCCGTATGGAGCGCCTATCGTTTAGCCCGGATCTCTATACGAGATTGCGGCCGACGCCCCCCGGCGATATCGCGTTCGCGTTCCTCTTCCACCCCGCCTTTCTCTTCCTTTCCCCTCCACCCCACCACCACCGCCATCCGTTAACCCCGAGGTTCACAGAGCGAGAGAGTGAGAGAGAGAGAGAGAGAGGCCTTCCTTCTCTTCTGCTCCCGTACTTCTTTTGGGCGGGGGAGGTTGCGAGGGGGATGGGCGAAGGAGGAGCAGGAGCAGGAGGAGAAGGGTGGAATGTTCCCGAGAATTTGAATAATTTCCTTAGCGATTTTAAACGTCTTTCGCTGCTTCGACTTTAAAGGCGCCCATCGCTCCTTCCTTTTTTTCTCAGCCAGCAACTCGCGCTTACCTTGTGGACGATCCTTTTGCGGCAAAAAGCACCGATTGCCTGGACACCTGAGAAATCTTTTACACTGTTTCGTAGGAGAATTACGGTCTTTTACCGTGCGCTTCTCCCTCTTCCTTTTTTGATTTTTTCATTTTCTTTTCTTTATCTTTCCTCTCCTTCCTTTTTTTTATAAAGTTGGTCTCATTTCAAAGACGCTCCGAGGAATTGTATCAATGCATCACAGCCTGGCGTGCAGAAACAGCAATTGGAATTGATAAATTCATTCAAAAATAATTTTATCATTAAAATATGCAAAAGGTAATCGACTAATTTAAAATTTTTATTTGTACTTTCAAAAATGCATTCACGTTTCAAGTCATATACATTGTTCCCAACAATGGATTCATGTACATTGAAAAAAGAGAAATGAAGTTCAAAAAATTCTGCTTTCGTCTTTATTTTTCTTGCGCTGTAAATGTAATGTAATAAAGACATGTAACTTTTCAAATCTTTTTAAATTCAAGTACATTTGAACAATCAATTGTTATATGAATTTCTAATTTAGATACAATAATTGGGCCTTTTAGTTTATATAAATGTTTCATATTTTTACATATTTCAATATGAATTTCAATATGAGTATAGGATTTTTTATGTCTTAATATTAATAAGTAATTATATTACTTAAAAATTAAAAAAGCTTTTATAATTTTTTTCACAATTTAATTCTGTATTTAGCATAGACAAAGTCTTGTACGAAATGAACACTCAATGTTCGATATTATTTAAATATAGTATGATGGCATTCATTTAATCTAAGTCTTTTATTATTGGTAAGGCTTATGATTCGAATAATTTTTACATATATATTTGAATATATCTATTGTCACTAGGTTGAATATTTTTCTCATTATTTCAGAATAATTGGAAGAATTAAGAATATAGGGATTATTATATTATCTAGGGTATGTTATATTCATTGAACATCTGCCATGCCATTTAAAGCTACCAGATTCAGTAACACGTTATTTCTTTTCATGAATCGTCCTTTAATCTAACATTTTATCCAAGACACTACTGCAAATAAGAGTTCATCGATTTCCAATTTTCTTCCTACCCTTTATCTCCGAAAATTTGCTAAATTTCGTTCTACTTCTGGCAACCTGAAGAAGAATACACTATCATTAGTCCAAGGACAGATAATCATTCAATAAGTCGTCAGATACATGAATCTTTCTCAAACCTATCTTTATCCTTCTACTTTGCTCGACCCTTCTCCGGCTCCCCCTCTTTTCTTCCACTTAAGCTTCCTTTCGCTCTTATCTTTGCTCAAGGGGGTTGTGCAAGACCCCGCCATTGTAATCTCCTATTCGGCGATACGTATTGGAGCAAAATACGTCTTTGGAATGGACTACCGCCTTCTCTGGCTCTCATGGCCTCCTCCCTTAATTCGCAGCAGAAACTCGTTTTATTCACTTTCATTTTATCTTTCTTGTTCTCTGGTATGAGGTAGGGCCATTCAAAATGGCGTATTTTTAAGGGCCTTTGATATTTTCGAGGCATTTGAGGTAGAGATTAAGCGCCTGAGAATTTCAGATAAGTATGGCACAGTGCTAGTGGTTAAAGTTTAAAAAATTAGCGAAGCTAAGTTAGCGCGGACGTCAATTAACTAAAGGGTGTATTTATTTATTTTTCCATTGAAGGAGGCATAATCTAAAGTGCAGGCTATGATTGAGTTTCTTTAAGAAAAATTGATTATACATAGTAGCTGATTCGTTGGAAAAAAGATAATGAGCGATGCAAAATTTGTTATTAAGATTTATTCAGCAGCATTAAAGTGAATGAATAAAAAGAATAATCGAAGGGTTACAGTTTAATAAATTAATACGTTTTATTGATTATTTTTTCTTTTCAGATCTTATTGCAACTGCTATTTCATTGTTCACCCTTAGAGCGAGTTTTTTTTAAAGCAAATTCATTATCGATTTAAACTTCTTACGATTACAATTAGAAAGGTATTGTAAATAAAACAAAGCAATAATTTATATCTTCAAATAATAGTACATTATCAAAGGAAGAAAAGGGCATAAGAAATTGTTTTTATCGTCGTTAATAATAGATCTCTATTAATAACTATCTATATCTATATATGTGCCTATGGATCTATATAGATCTATATACCAAATTCTTCAATGAACGAGGATAATGCATAATAAAAATAGTAGCAATAATAACAGTAATAATAATAGACAAATAATAGTTAAGATTTACCTTGAGCTCGTAGAATGTCACAAATGATGTATGGATAGCTTGGCACAATGAAATCCGTACCGATCATTAATGCATGAAATATTGCTGCAGAAGATCGTTGCTTATCTGCCGCGAGGAAAATACTGGACTTCCTTCCACAAATGGTAATTTCTCCGAATGTAGTGCAGTTCCGGGTAAGAAAAACGAAGAGGAAGGAGAATTGGCATTGAAGAGACTGAAGAAAAAAGCATCTCGGAAATACACCGAAGGGAAACTGTCTAAAGCGCATCACAATGAGCCAAGAGGGCCAACGACACCCTGACAAAAAAGTTCTCTCTCTCTCTCTCTCTCTCTTACCCCCCTGCCCCGCCATGCCAGTTCTATCAAAAAAATTTAGTATATAGACTCTCTCTTTCGCTCCGAGTCTGTGGCGTGCGCGTTATTTGGAAAGTGCGCGTGCCGGCCCCTACGGGTCTTGGGGGTGTGTCGGGGGGCGTGAATCCGCGCAGCTGCGCGCACTCGTGACCTGCACGCGTACGTAAAGTCGGGCTCCGCGACGTGCCAGGACCGCGTGGAGCTGCGACTGGAGCTTCCCACCGCCCCCCCGCCGCTGCAATAAATTCGGGCCCCCATGAGCTATTAGCTCGCCTCCCTGCCCATCGCTCCCACCCCGGGTGCGAGATTTTGTGGGCGCGCGTCCTCGTGACCTCCGCTCGACGGAGAGGGGCGGAGGTGTCCAGGACTCCCCGTTACTTAACCTGCGGCGGCTGGTTTACGAGCTGTTGCCACACTCTTTACAATGACCTGCATTTCATGGGCGCTTTGTATTTCTCTCCAGTGGTCAACTTCTGGAAGCCCCTTTCAAAAACTCCGAGGCACTAGTTTTTGCTTGCGATTGATTCCCACTTCGTTGTCTCCTACGGACGTGATTTATGAAAACCTGCTCTTACTCTTGTATTTTCATTGCGATGTTCTCGGCTGACGTAATAACATTTGTCCATTTTCTTAATTTTATTGCGCGACTTCATGATATCCGTTGAGCCTCTGTGCCTCGATGTTGAGTATCTATTACTCTTCTCTGTGTAATTGATACATCATAATCCAGATAACAATATTTAATCAGACTTTTCTGATTAACAATTTACTTGCAATTTCGACAAGTAGGTTTTTTTCAGAATTATTAGAATCATTTTATTATAAGGAATAGAAAGCATAGAGTTTAAAAAATTTAAATGAAATAAAACTAATTAAGTGCTAAAATTTTACTTTAAAAATAAACAATTTAGAACAATTTTTCTTTTTCTATAACTTAACATTTATTCACATATAAAATGAAGTTCCGTCTTATGAAAAGACTCGATATTGTTCCTTTCTTGAATAATATGTTATTATACTATAGTTATTAGTTACAGAAGGAATTAAAAAATTTTTCAATACTTGTTATGATATTTTTATTCATATGTAATTTCTTTTTTAAAATTGAAAAAAATGAACTATCTCTAAAAAAATGTTTCCAATAAAACAAAAAGAGAAAAGTAAAATCATGTAATTTGAAAGACCTTTGCACGACATTTTATAAGCATTGTCGAATTTCTTTCATTTGAACGTGAAGGAACAGTTTCCTTATTATAAATGCATCACTTATTTTGACACGAAGATACTTTAGGTATCAGATATAAATAATAAAGGTTTACAGTATATTTAAAGAGATCTAAAATTATTGTTACGATGTATGTGTGCAATATCAAATAGAAATTATAAAGAGGAATAGTTCAATACGTAGTGTATCAGTGTATTATGTCTTTGAAGCTGGCTTCAAGTTTCTCATTTCAAATGCCTCCTCGGCATATCCGAAAGCGCCACCTCCAATAAGTAATAAAAGTAAGCCGAAACCAAATTACCGGCAATCGTCCTTTCGATAAAATGTAGCCGGGTAGCTAAGAAAATTTACGTGAACCGTTACGTTATTCACGGGCCATTGGTTGCCTCCGTCTTTCATCGCTCGGGATAACGAGAAGATGCGATCCATCGGCAGCCGGAAGCTCATCTCCTCCGGCCTCGTTACCTATCTTCCCTCTCCCGGGCCACCGCCAACGCTCGAGCCATCCGACACGTCTCACCTTGTGCGTGACACGCGCGCCTTCCAGGCCCCGATCTTCCCGATCTCTTAGGCGTTATTTTTATCCCGGGGCCCACCTTCCTGTCACTCGAGGCACTTTCCGTTGGTACACGCCGCCCACCTACTCGCGTCCTGCCCTCGAGCCCCTAATGGGGTCATGCTAACGAGCTCCACTGCGAGCCAAAACATAGGCTCCTGGAAGCCTGCGTTCCTTGGCTCGACAGCTTGAGGTCGGGTTCGGTTCGCTGCTCGTTGGAAATTTTCGGCGTCGCGCCCACTGGAGTTCCGGTCAATTTGTCGGTTTTCCCGCTGCGCGAGAATCTCGTTAAGGCCATTGTCAACGTTGCTTCTCGGCCGTTAGAGTTGAGCTCGAGCCCCATTGTCGGTTAATCTTCTGTTTGCGTTGGACCGACAGCTCATTTCTTTGGCAGAAAGGTGAGAACTACTTTTACTCAAGCACTTTTACTGCTGATCAAACTTTTCTACGACTAATTGCAACCTTGTTATTCGCTTTGGTACCCGCACTGGACCCGCATTGGATGAACAATGTATAGATACAATAAACAACACGTACAAATCATTTGTGTACATTTACGAAGCAAACGTCTGCGTTAAGAAACGTAGAATCTTCATCCTTCTAACGATCCGTTTTCATGACTTACAATCATTGAAAAGTACATATAATTACGTAATAATAGCTGAAATCTTTGCTGGAATGTGTAATAATTTTGACATTCGTAAACACGGAATCAGTCCGTTATGAGTAGCACGTAAAAGATATAAGATAGTGGATCAATTCTTTGATTGACTGTACAATAAAACTAAAATAATTTTCGCTTTACAAATTAAACATATGAAACAGAACTATTTCGAAGCTAATAACTTTTACAAATTACATGTTATACGCAATACTCGATAAGAAGGGATAAAAAACGCAGAGATGAAAGGCTACAATAGCCAGGATTTGTCCGTCTCTTAATTATCGTAAAGCTTGTAAATATTTCAATGATTCTCGTTTAAATCATCTAATCTTTTTAGTTAATAAAGCAAAATTTTTTCCAGGAAGATGTGCACAATAGAATTGACTGCGAGGGTGCCAATCGCCAGAATCAATGGAGTATTTCCTCTAATAAATTAAACATACCTCGAGCGTGCAATTTCTCACGATTGTCTTGGTTATAAAGGGAATCGTAGCACTTATCAGTACCCTTACAAGAAGCTGCGCGGCCCCGGCCAAGCGCATATAGCGAAATAAAAGCCCTCGAGCTGTATTGCCGTTCAAAATTCTAATTCGCGATTGGCAGAGGGAGAGGGGCAGAGAGCGAAGGAAGGAGTCCGCGGTAATGACTACAATCATCTCGCCGATACAATGCTATCTGATCGGATCGCCAAAGTGGGCACGTCGGCGTTTTCAAAACACGTATGATTGCAACGTTTGTACGAGATACTTATTGGCTGCGTATACCGACGTGGCCCATTCGACAGATGCTTCGAAAATTCTGCGAGCGAAAAAAAGTAGCGAGCCTCAGGGGGTGGGGGGGGGGAGCAGCGGGAAAAAACAGCGAGTTACGGAGCGAGAAAAAGTGAGACGGCGGATCGAGAGAGTGCGGAAAGGGCTTGAGGAGGAATGCCAGTGTATTAGATGGAAAGAGTCACACGTGTAATAATAGAAATTCGTAGACAACCGTGAAATTTTTGAGGACTAAAATAGTCGTGAGCGATACTGCTCGCTACAAAATGACAGAAAATTATAGTATGGCTCGGAGGATCGCTTGTCTTTCTTGTCTAGGCATTACCTTCCGTTCAATATTCTTTCTCGTTTTTTCTTTTAATACTCAACACAAACACTGGAATCAGACCTCCTTAAAACGTGTATTTTTCAACAAAGACGCCCACTGTGGGCCCGTCCACGCATATGAAACATTAACATTTACAGAAGGTTTCTATCGCTTCTCTCTCGAGAGTCGTTCTGGAAATTCACATTTAATGAAAGATTATGCTTTCATGAAGCAGCTGCTGCGCTTCTCATTTGTTTCATTTTTGTATCCACTTAATTTTAATAAAATGCCCCTCATTATTTTCGAATCCGAATTCTCTCGTATTCTCATTTTCAGTTTATAAAACGACAACATTTGTCATTAAATATTTACAGTTATGAATTTACAATCGAAAATTGCACCAAACATATGTAATAGTAATCAGTAAAAGGCTTTCAGACTAATGAACGCTATGAAAAAAACTATATACTCGTGAGAACAAATATTATTGTACGATTCATTTGAATCATTAAATGTTGTTTGGTCACGTGTATTTAAGTATTTTCGTAAAGATTGTTTTTTATACATTTTAATTTTTCAAAACAGAAACATTTCAAATTTAATATTATAACACAATATCAAACTGAGTATTTTAGAATACTAACGATTACTTGGAAATGTAATGCTTATAAAAAATAATACTTAAACAATAAATAGATTAAAAACTTCTGTTAAGGTTTCTCTCGACAAAATATATCTTTTTTAAATATCTAATAATAATTTTTGCGAGATATAATTGATTGGAAATTTTAATGGGACTTACTTCAATGGGAAGCAGCATTAAATTGCAGGTAGATGAAAAAAATTCATGCGCGCGCGCTTGATGTTTCTTGTCAAAAAAGGACGAAACGTCTTATTCGAGAGGAGGGTTGGGAGGGAGGGGGAAATGAGGGCGAGAGTAAACCTACCCTCAAATACTCTTTTCACCCCGGGGAAAGTCGAGAATTCCCTTGAAAGGTATCCTCCCACTTTAATACTACTTCCCTTTCAATGTCCCTGCGAGCACTCGGTACGAGATCCCGTGAAACGGGCGCGTGCTGTAAAAAATCACGCTGCCGTGTGTTTTGCGGTCGGTCCGCGGCTATGTGACGCCGATTTCCGGCAAACGATCCTCGTGCTCGATCCCGATTCTTGAACACCGTAGCGGCGGCGCATCCATCGAGCCTGGCGGGTGGGAATACAGAGCTGAAGGGGAGCGAGGCTCCCCCGTCGGCGGGTGGAAGCCGGTGCGGAGGTAGACAAGAGAGGGAATTCATCGGTTGGGTTATTGTAGAATGCGCTGTAGATCCACGCCTATCGAGGCTCCTTTCACGCTGCCTCCGGTCGCGGCGCTCCGGCGATTGTATCGCGATCTCCTTCCTGTGCTACCGAGCGGCGGCGAGGCCCGAACGCCGGGCAGGACGACGAGGACTCTGGCCGAGGAGGAGGAGGACGACGACGCAGCGACGTCGCCGAGGCTCGGCCGATCGAAGGCGCGAGCGCCCGTGTGCGCGCGTCCGTGTAGGGAGAAAGGGCCGAGGCTTGCACAATGAGTAGTGGGCGTACGCCCACGCGAGCTTTCAGCCTATTAGTTTGCTCTCGGCGTCTTTGGGCCATCAGTGCGGAAGTGCGAGCTGACACAATGAGAGAGTCCAGGGGCTCGCTCGTTTATTCCCCGTCAATGCCCTGGTAGCCGTGGAGCCTCGTAAAAATAAAAAAGGGAAAGAAAAAATGTAGGAGGAGGAGATGCCACTGGTAAGAAAGACGTAGAGGCCCTCGGATCAATTATACCCGGGATAAGGTAAAAGCGCCCCGGCCAGAAACTGTGAGTGTGCGAGGGTGAGAGAGAGAGAGAGTGAGTGAGTGGGGGGGGGGGTGAAGAACGGAGTACAGCCTTTCTTTCTTCCTCGTGCACCGGCTTCCTTCGATTTTGCGAGATCGGGAGAAAGAGGGGAGAGCGGAAGAGAGAACGGCAAAAAGGGAGTGGAAAACAAAGTGCAGTGGGCGCGATCGATCCTTTAAAGTCCCCGGAGTGAGGCTGGGGCTCGTTTCTCTTGTTTCCTCCTCTATCTTTTTACGATTCTGCTGCTTCTACACGCGCCTCGATCTCGAGCGTCTTTGCGGGCCGCTCCCGGAAAGACGGAGAAAAGCCATTGAGAGCTCGAGGTGAGATTTTCGGACGTGTCGATTCCGAGTAAGATCTGATTTTCGTATTCTTTTCGGCCTCTTCGTTCGCCGACTTTTGCTTTCTTCTCTTAATCAACGATTTCACTTGCTTTGTGCTTTAGCCCACTATTTGCTCCGTCCAATAACCATTCATTTGATCAATTCTGGTTTTCTCATGGGGAGGGCAGCGTCATAAGTACCAGTTGTATCCAGTAAATGCATTATATACCGATACAATGCACTGCGCGAGCTTTATGAGCGAATATTGCATAGACTTATTTGTTAGCTTTAACTACTTATTCAGACCTCATCCACCAAAAGTTTATTATTAAATTCAACAATAATCGTTTCATATAATGTCCGTTTTAGTGTACGATTTGAATTCTCTTTCGTTATTTTAGCTTTTATTATACTAAAACTTTGTAAAATGCTTGTCATTCTATATGAGTGACAAAAAATCCATTCATAATACATGAACAATTATAAGCGTTAAGGAAAAGGAATTTTTTTTTATAAAAAATGCACTATTTTAATTGTAAACGTAAATTTTCATTAAATGATTGCCAATCGTTATTAAATTAGTATTTACTATTGATTTACGTGCAATATACTAAGAGCAACTAAATATATACGAAGATAATAAAATTTTTTGAAAACGTCTCTTAGATCTGTAGATAATCACAATGTAAAATAATTTCTATTGAAGTGAAAAACTGGTTTCTGTACATAATGAAAATAATTACAGCCTACATCAATAATAACATTTTTCTTTAAATGCAATAATTTAAGAAAATAAAAATTAGAAGTTTATGAATAATTAATATTTATATTGGTAAAAAATCTTATATAGCTAACTTTAGAAAGTGAGTGATCGAAAAAATTGTAGACACCTTTTAAGTGAAACTAAAAATACTTCATCCTACAACGTATTTTTATTCCGAACGTTTGTCACGTATGTAGAAGGAATTACCCTATCAATTTCTCAGGATTCGCTTACTCTATCATTAATTAATTTCCAGTACTAACTAAAACAAAATGAAGAAAAACCTTACATGTTAGCGAAGTAAAGATTTCTTATGAAAAACTGTATGTAATTAGGACTTCTCTGGTAATTTCACGTACTTCACGAGGTGCACGAAATAAAAGAACGGGAGGCTCATTTGTGACTTCAAATCTTAGTTCTCTCTCTTTCTGTTTTACTCTGTTTCGCTCAGCCTAACTCGAGTTCTGAGAATGTTTGCTATTATACACCGTATAAAAAGGAATAAACATCAGGCTCGTTATGCTTCTGACATCGTTAGAGCGCGAGTGCGAGTAAGAAGAGGAGACTTAATAGAGACAGAGAGGAGAGCGTAGTGTCGCAGAATATTACTGGAGTACACGCGCGCAAACAACTTCGGCCATCTCGGCAAGCATTAACTTCTTTTGCTTCTATCTCGTTATTATTATTATTACTTTGCCACTCGCGTGCATCTTTGGACGTGGTAGTGGCCGCTGCCATAGCACTGCTCTCTTAATCAGTTCGGAACTGCCGCACCGCAAAGACAGCAACTTCGACTTCGTGCGTACATGGCCGTGCACTTTCCCCTCATGCCCGACCGTTCATTTTTATTCTGTTAGCCTCTCCTCGTACTCCCTACGCCTACCCGATATAACCGCTCGCTCTCGCATTCCTGCTACTTTGTTTCTTCGCGCAATATCGATGTCGTTATACGTGCTCGGATGTCTTTTAAGCACAGCGAGGCCTCCATCCCAGCCTCCCCCGCCCTCTTGCATCGCCGTTCACCTTAATCGCCTCGGCAGAATAACGACGCAACAGCACTTACTCGGGCAATAGGATACGCGCATCCTGCTGGAGCCAAGTGGCCGATCGGCCAGAGGTTCTCGGACTCGGACGCGGTAGTTTCTTTATAAATTTAGCGCTAGGGCTGAAAGCTGAGCGCCAATGACGCACCGAGTGCCAAGTTGGGAAAAGAGTTTTGCAAGGGCCAGCTTCGTATCCTGGGTCTATTAAAATCGGCTGATTTGTAATGAGCTCGAAACAGCTTTATTCACACGTAACGCAACTACGGCTATAATTTCCGAGTTATACCCTGAAATTTTCATTACCTCGGTGTGGCAGGCGCTGCGGCCACGAGTACATTAACAGTGCACACAACGAGCCGCTGCCAGCAACACCGATAGCAGGGGAAAGAGCAATTTGTCTTATCCCAATATTTCGACGACTACGTAAGGGACAGCAGCGACGGCAGCCGCTATACCATTCGGCTTATGCGTTTTACGACTAATGGACTAGGGTCGGTAAATCTTGGCCTCGGACAATGTCCGTCTCGACGATTTACGAGGGAAGACGAAGATTCGCTGTAAGACAACGACTCGGGCAGGGGAATTCTGTTGTTATTATTGTTGTCGATCTTCTTCTTCTTCTTCTTCCTTCTCTCCTTCTCCTTCTCCTTCCTCTTCCACTTCTCCTTCTTATGTTGTTGGTGTCATCGTTGTCATTATTGTTGTAATTGTTATTACTTTCACCGCTCCCCATCCCTCAACGCCGCTACAGCAACCTATTAGTGGCAATGGCCCTGGCTGCGCTACAAAATGTCGATTCGAAGAGTCTCCCGGGCCCTTTCAGAGTAGGCACAATGAAAATCATTAGATAAAGAGGCTTGCGAGTACAGCGATGTTTGCTATTCTTTTAGATTTTCTTTCGATTGTTCCTGATGATGTTATTACCCCACTGTTGCGCACAATATGGGAGCCCTCAGAAAATGATTAGTTTCAAACTTACAGGATTGTATTTCTTTGTATTAAATTACTTTACAATCAATAAAGCAATTTTATGCCGATAAATTGGTGCGAATTATTATCTTTTATTAACAGATAAAAAGTTTCGCTCACAATTACATTACGGCGATCAAATATATGTTCACTGTCCAACAGAGCAACACATTCCAATTGCAAATGTTCATGCGAACCAATGCGAAAATTCATAAATTATCAATAATTAAACACTTCTATCCTTATTTTTCATCTGTATGATCCATAGAATATTATTACAGGCTTATCAAACTAATATTTTAAATGATAAATTTAAAAACTGATCGAAAATAAATTTTGCTTTAATAAGATTACAGGGTTAAATAAATGATTTACAAAAGTACTAATTTAATGCGAATAAGACTGTCAATTTTAGCCTAATAATAAAATACGTTGGGATAATTAAATGAAATTTATTTTAGAGTCTAACTAATCTCTACTAATGCATTAAATCAAGAATAGTCGGACGTCCATTGCATTGTATATAGACATTTGTATGTGCTTATGTACAGCTTAGTGAAACATAAAATGGGCAAGTAAAGGTAGAGTAACGCCGCACGTTTAAAGATTACAAAAGCAATTTGTTGTAGCACATGTTGATTTGTTCACTGAGGCGCATCATGATGAACACCTAGACACAGGCTTACAATATTTACACTCGTAAGGTGCGCTTCTAAGTACAACGGCGGAAGAAAGAGATGTAATTCTAAAAGTCACGGGGCTTATACTCGTGATACATTTACGTGTACGCCGTTCCCTTTCTCGCTGCTCTATCTCATTCGCTCCTGCACCGAAAGACGATCTCTGTGCCGAGGGCTATACCGAGTCCTCGTGTGGGTGTGCATGCGTGGTCACACGCGAGCAGAGGCGAGCTCGTGCGGGAGTGTATAGTCGCAGGAGGGAAATGGGCGAGCGGACACGACACGGAGGAAACAGAGGGGAGAGAAACGTGCAATCCTGTAAATCACGGGAAGCATAAACGGCGCTGAGATAATATTTTCTTAACACCTCGAGAAGGGGTTGGACGTGCAAGTAGGCTCGACTCCTCTGGCTCAGTCTCACCGAGGGGCCTGCGCTTCGATGCGCGTACGTATGCACATTGTAAGTAAGCACTTTGGCGCGCGCGCGGTAAATCCATCGTTATTGCCTCCTTTCGTCTCGTTACGGATCGCTGGCTACATACTATCCGTCAGCTTGGCTCTTTCGCCTTTTATTTACACTTTTGTTCGCGCACGAGCAACGATGGCCGAGCCATTCCCAGAGATATTGCGCGAGTCTCTTTGTTTTGCCACACTCCTCCGTTCGACAAATCGAGCCGGCCCTATAATCCAAAGAAACAGCCGATCGTACGAGCAATTTTTATCCTACTTAGCCGCGCAGAATAGACACGTACGCAGGCATTATTCCTCGGCGTACTTTTCAAAAGGATGTACTCTCCACTAGCGCCGTATTATTCTACTGTCTTTTAATAAAAAAGGATAATTTGCGGTGAGAATGAGTGTATCTATTTTTTACGCCGTATAAATATGTTATTATGTTTAACGTATTGACAAGTATCCGAAATTACATTTTACAAAAGACAATGTTGATATTGGTACATAACCGAATACTTTGACTTTATCGTTCAAATTACTTTGAATATCGTACAAAATATTTTACGACTTAGCATCTTTCCCTTTACACATAAGTCATAGGTGCATATATATTATGCGTATAGATTCTCATTTACTATTCCTTCTATTTTTTCAATAGATAAAATTAAAGAATAAGAATTAATTTACGAAAGTATTTTACTATACCTTACAATTTATCGATCGCTCTTTATTTTTATTTTTTTAAATTTATATTTTACAAAATTAATTTACTGACTTTGCGGAAGATTTTTAGATTAAACGTTATACTAAGATGTAAATATTACAATAATAAAACTAATTAATTGTGTAAAGGTTGATTTAAGTTTTTCATTAGAACTACAAAAAATTAATTTTTTTTATCAATGTCCTCGAACAATATTACTAATAATTTCCAGTAGAAATAAAGACGAATTACAAATTAAATAAAAAATAACACAGCAGAGAAAAAAGAAAGAAAGGGAGATAAATTAGCTAGGACACTTCTAATTTTTCTAAAAGTGTAAAAAGTGTAAAAAAATAAAGAAAACACTTGGAGATAAAGTGAAAACAATTGTCAAGTCAGTAATGTGACGACGTCCTGGTTGTCGCCTAGTGACTGTTGATTTTTTGTGGCTTCTGTCCATTAGGTAGATAAAAATCATTTGAACCAAATGCTTATCTCAGACTTCCAAATCTCCGACAAAGAATTAGTCCAGTCACATCGTGCGTCTTTTGACAATGCACTGCCTCATCGTCCTTCAACATTGGCCACTCGTGCGTCTGCTGAGTACCATTATTTAATTGTGACCTCAGGGTATTATAAGTCGGACAACTGTTAATTAAAAACGTTATTGGTTATAAAATAGTTAACCCTCGGCAACTTGTATAAATACCAGCAGACACCGGAATCAGATAAAAAAGAAAATTACACGAACTAATGTCTCCATAAACAATAACATAAAGCCTATGTAATTATAAATACCTCCTTCTGTCAAAAAAGAAAAAAGAAAAAAAAGATTACAGATCTGCTTTACAGGTGGCACATAAAGAATTTTAAAAGATAACTAATAGTAAGCATCTCTATTACTACACTTGTTACAGGATTTTATTACTATTATTTTGAAAATGATGGTTGTCAAAATCTAAACTTAGAAGTAATGCTCATATTTAATTTGAGTATCATTTATAAGTAAAGCAAATAATAATGATTTACTTTGAAATAGAGATAAACGGTATTAATTGTATTATTATTAAAACCTGTTATAAACACTTTAGGATGCATTATACTTATATGTAACATTAAAATGAAATTAAATGAAAACAATACTATCACACGCACCATCACTGTAAAGATAAAACATAAGTCATAAATATGAAAATAGTGTTTAAATTTTCATACTGTATTATGATAATTTTAATTTTAAGTTATCGTTAAAATAAATTTGCTTCATTTACATAAAGATTGTTACGCATAGATTTAATTATAGGCGCCTAGCATAATTTTTGTATACAAATATTGAAAAAATTTGATTGAAAGTTTTTTTCGACTTTTCCACTTCGATTCTTTACATTTTATTATAAACGCATTGAAAATTAGTAAGTACACAATTCTAATGAGAGCTCAAATGTAGTCAATTAAAATTGGTAATTTGAAGGAACCATCATTAATAAAGAATTAGGCTCGATCTTGAAAAGTCGTCACGGTCGGAAGACATTATTCACCACAATCGCAACGATGATCTCATTTTTCTATTTCGACCACCAACAAGTCGCATTCAAAAGTTTTTTCTCCACAGTCTGAGCCGAAAGAGCGAACGTTCGACAAGTTCCAAGGTCGATTCACGTGTAGATGAAATGGCAGATGCGCGAAGAAAGAGAATTAGCGTCGTACAGAGAAAATAGAGGCGGATTCGACACGGCGATCGTCGCTTCGCCAGGAGTATTCGGCGCCAGAATTCGTTCCCGCTATTAAGATGATAGATGAAGGAGCGGAACTTGTTTGTTTACGACCTCTCTTGGACCTAGCGGATGATGCCAGGTAAGTAAGGTGAAGCCGCTTTACCTATGAATCGGCACAATCTGCACGATGTGCTCCTGCCACCTCTGTGGACTAATCGCACCCGTTGGAATCGAGGGTCGATCCTGGTCGGCCGATTTCTTTGCAAATGTCGTTAGTACGGGCGAAAGATAAGCGGCTGTATAATACACGGACCAGTGAATACTCTCATCTTGTACCAAGTTTCACTGTTTTTCTTTCTCTGCCAACTCCTTGATCATTAATCTTTATAATTTCGACGGGTGCGGCTTAAGTCCTGCAAGAAGGCATCATCTTAAAGTACCAAGTGATTAAAAGTATTGCAAATTTAAGTATCTGATTGCCATTGCTTATTTAAATTTTTTTTTATACTATTAATAAAAGTAAACATTTTTCGAGCTTTCGTGACCGATCGATTAGCACGATTTTTTGTACAGGATCTTTCATGCGTTTCGGATAGAGATACGGGTTTAAGTTAATTTTATATAACCCTACGGCATTTATTATTTAATGGATTTTGAGCAATGAAGTGTTCTACCAATGGCCATCGTGATTCGGATTCAATTTTAAATATATAATAATATTTTATATAATACATAATATATTGTTATTATATATTTTATAAATATATAATATATATAATATATTTATAAATATATAACATATTGTAATGCCAAATATATTTTAATTCTAAAACTATTCGCACTTCAGTTACATAAAGACAAAAGAATATAAGAGTAATATGCCACCAGGAACTTGAAATTGACATGTAATACAAGTAATAAATCAATCACCATAGTAAAATGACGATTTTCTACATATGATGAACTTGGAATTCAATTATAAGTTTATAAAGCCCTTCCTATTGAGGGTCATCGCAAAGCGGATATTGCGTAAAATTAATAACGATTGCATATAATAATGAAAGTCTATGACGGCATTAAAAATAAAAACTAAGAGGTGAATGTGTATTTTTATTATCGTTAAAAGTTAAATACTGGTGCACTTATATCAAATTATAATATTGTAGAAGTTCAATTAGATAATATAAAATTTAAAACTGACTTATACAATTTTATGTAAATAAGGAATTAAAGGCGCTCTAAAAGTTTATTAATTCGACTCTTAAAAGGCCACACTCAGAATTATGTATTTTGAAAACATAAGTGAAGACTTTTAAATCGTGATGAGTTAAAAACAGCCTGCTTCTTTTTCATGTGTGTACGAAATAATCTTCTTTAATGAACGTATGCGTAAAAAGTAGTTTAATTTTCTTTCCAGAAGTATTTTTTATCAATATTTATAATAGATATGGCTAACTACATTTTGTTCCTTTAAGTGAGTAAGAAGGATAGCTAGCAGAGATAAAAGACGAGGGTCTGACTGGTACTTCATTGTCGGCTTTTTCCTCCCTATGCCTGGCTCTTTCTTTTAGCCATGCGTAATAAAGAATAGCGCCAGTAATGGCTTTTAATTACTTCATAATGAGGTTGCTGCCGCTGGCGCCAACCATATATGTAGATCGGTTCTTTTTACCTACCGTCGCAAAGATACGGGCTGGGAATTTTTTGCAACTTGCACATTAGCTGACTCTCTTTCTCTCTCTCTCTCTCTCTCTCTCTCTCTCTCTCTCTCTCTTTTCCTCTAAAAATGTCATGAGGCTCATTTCATTTGGCGTTGCTCAATAACTTTATAGGTAGGCCGCATTTTACATTATGGCTTAAAAATGTGGCAATAGATAAGTAAAAAACAGTGTTTTTGCAATAAAAGATTCCTTCGTTGGACGATCAATTGGCTTTATCAATTATTAAAACATTGCGTCCTTTCCGTTGGTGAAATATAGGAGTAGTCAGTACTTGCAATGCGGTAAATAAATATTAATTTATTTTTCCATGTGGAAAAATTTAGATTAATTAAATTAAAATATGCAGTGAAAATATTGGATATGCACAAAAACTGAGTAAAATTTTGGATAAGTAGAAGAAAATCTTAGCAGAAATATTATTTCACATATTTAATATTACGGTCGTAAACATATTATGATATCATTAATATCGCGTTAAGCATTTAACAATCGTATAAAGTTTTCATGTCTGCAGCAATTATTTATGGGAAACGTGAAAATTAGCACATTAGTAAAAGATCACTATTACGTAACGTACATACATTTGTTGCCAGCATATTATTTTTGCGTCACGGCTAAAAATGGAATATAGTTATTTTGTAACGAGTAGCGTGTCTCCAGATTCTAGCCGCATCCATCTGTAAAATGTATTTGCAAAGCAACGAATAATTTAGCCCTTGTATTCAAAACGTTTTCAATATTAAAGAATCACAGCTACTGACAAATCGATCATGTGCCGCATAATCGTACAAAGCCATCGGCACCGGTTAAGCCATCACAAAAACATCCCGTCGCAGTAGTTCGAACGATCTTTAAAGTCTGCTAAATCTGCGGCCCATCAATGCTCATTCTTGCGAGGGGATACGTCCCGCGGACAATTGAGATCCGTGGGGAAGTCGAGGTTGGCCGCATCGATGGAGCACCTCATCGATTGCGGGAACTGCGAGGTCCTGTAACCGTCCGGGGCGAGGCATAGGCGCGGCAACGGCGTCGGTAAAAGGCTGCGAGGGGGGCGGCGGCGGCAGGGAAAGGAGGAGGTCAGGGAGGCGCGGCCGTGAAAGACGGCAAACTCCTCTTTGTAACGTTGACACGAGTTCGGGGCGCGCGGAGGCCTATTAAGGATTCTGAGCAACTCATTTAGGGCCGAGGTCCGGGCGTCGCTTGCGAGAAAAAGACAGATAGATGACGGGCGGGCGAGCGAGCGAGCGAGCCAGCTCGTGGGAGGGAGGGAGGGAGGAGGGGTGGTGGTCGAGGTGGAAGGCTGAATGAGAGAAAGGAGAAAAGGTACGAAGGAGTGACTAATGCGTCTGGTGGCTACCTGAAGAAGCCTCGCGCGGCTGGAGTTCAAAGGGACCTGTTGGCGCCGCCACCCTCTGCACCTCCTCAACCACCACCGCCGCCGCCCCCTAACCGCCCGAGCCACCGACGTCTCCTCTCGTGCAACACACATTTTCATCCGCTGCCCCGTCCGGAGCCGCTTGGCGCACTCTGCACGTATTATTAGCTACACGGACGAGGCGAAAAAAGGATGACGCGGAGAGACGATGAGTTGATTTCGAGTTGCGCGCAAATGACTGGTTTCTTTCATTTTCTATGACAATGGTAATGATGTTGCCGGATTATTACCGATTCTCGCATCGAGCGAGTCACTTGATACTAATGAGCATTCCCGGCTTTGACCAGCTCGACGCTTCTATTGACATTTTTCGGCAAGTTTCGGATGAATTTCTTAACAGCCTGTAGGAGAATCGTGCCTTTGAGATATGCTCTTCCTAATTGACGGAGGCAGATGTAAATTTCTGAAATGAAAGTAGACGACACCGAATTCCTTTAAATTCTTAGCCACTTCTTATAGCAATCTTGGATCATTTCTCACTTGTTTTCAAACCTGAAGTTTAAATAGGTCAAATGTTGTCTTCCGTGTCGTCTTAAACTTCAAAAATATGCCGAAACAGTCCTTCGGCGAAATCAAATTACAACATTCTAAAGAATTAAATAGTGTTTTAATGAGCCAAAAACATGTTTTAAACTTGAAGTTCTTATTTATTGTTTATTTTGATCCCTATTTGCGTCATTTCGCACGATCGAGTAATGATACAAGCAGCAACGAAGTTGACCGATCCGGTATTTCTTTATCGTATTGTAGATCTTATTTGGAATTTCGACTATTTCGATTTGGATATAAAGATTTGAAGAGAGAAGATTAATGGCAATCATCTATTAGCCTGATAAGAATATAAAGAATGCTCGAGTATCTTAATTTCAGCTGGGCCTATTTTTCTCACTTAAATTCACAGTGAACTATCATGAGATGGTATAATTCTTTATGATTGATATGCATAATTATAGTGTTGGTTATTGAAATGAATATATGAATACATTGTTAGAATGAGAAGGTAAAATTGAAGGCTTTGTGCATCTGTTTACGTATTCACACTTTTGGAAATTCAAGTATTTTAATGTGTTTACACAGTAGCGTTGTAATTTTCCTTTAGTGTAACGAAGCCGTGATTATTCAATTTCTAATAAAAAAGAGTAGACAATGAAAGAGGTAATAAAATTTGAAAGTTTAATGCTATAATTTAATAGGGCATAAAATTGAAAGTTTTCATTCAAAATTGTTTCCCTTTACAAAATAACGAATGAAATCTGTACTTCTACAATTTTAACGATATGCGCACTTCCATTTATGATTGCTCTATTCCCAAAAGAATAACATTTTCCTCGTCCATTCTAATGGTTGTAAAGTTACGTCAATCTGAGTAAACCAACTCTCAGGGTTAGGATACGTTGAATGGCGCTTGAAAATGTGTTGATAAACAAAATTGAGCTGCTCTAGAGACTTGTAAAAAATGCACAGCTTTCATGAAAGCAATCCGAAGTAAATCCACCAACTCCCTCGACAATCCCTTATTATATTTTCCGGTGCTTCTCACCTCAGCAACCGTTACTCATATATTTCCGCATCAAAATTTATCAGGCGGCGATGTTCACGTCCCTCCTCCCGACCATCGCTTTTTTATGGGGGTGGCGCTCGCTCTCTCGGACCTCGCGCACGTAATAGTGAAACAGGCAGCTCATAAAGTAGGCATCGTGGGTCTCGTCGTCGGGTTTCGTGGTAGCACCTCAGCCGATGTGAGCGCTGTAACTATTAGCGATTTTACCGGCTACCTCTGCGTCGGGACTAATGAGCTTCCTAGACCACCTAATTGTAATTTATTTACAGGGCACCTGCGCTTTGACACTGGGTCCCTTTCAAGGCGTACTGCATTAGCCTTAGAGGCTGCGTTCCTCGTCGGCCACTTCGTCTTTTCTTACGTGTCTACTCTCTGCTGCTCCCTCTCTCTCTCTCCTTCTTGTATGTATAGAGCTTCAGCTCGCAATGAACATCCTGAATTGACACTACAGGGCTTCCGTGTTTATGGCGATGCTCAGGCCCTGGATGTCCACCTGCGTAGTCTTAATGTGCGCGTGTGCAATAGAATTTGAACTGCACGAATACCTGACTGTAGAAACAATTTTACAGCGATGTGAGTCCCTACGAGTTCTTACGTCTTACTCCTCGACGAGTTGTAAAGCATTTTTGTACCATTTTTACGTTGCTTTAAATCGTTAAAATCATTCGAGCGCATACGGTTAAGAATGGTAATAACTTTAATTCGATGTTTAAAATCCACTTGCTAGTTTTAATCCGATCGTACCAACTTCTAATTAGTTTTAACAAATTCTTCGGTCATGAAAGGAGGCTCATGTTGCATTATTGGCTAATGATGGCTCCTATTTAACTTATCTTTTAAATCATAACTCGCAAACATTATCTTTACGGGCTCCCGTTTGTTCGAGCTATTTCAAACGTCGGATTGAAATTTTAGCCGTTAAACCATCGCTACTCTACTGATTCCGTGTATGCGTTGAAAAACAATTGGAAAGATAATTTTCTGCCATTACGATAATGGGTTTAACAGAAAGGCCGAAGACCAAGTCGAATAGGAGAATCGTTAATTACCGCTCCGATGGGAGCCCCTAGAGTTACAGCGTCGATTTAGCAAAACTCAGTCAGTCCCTGACAGATCGGGCCTATGGACAGATATGGCCAAATATTAATGAAAAATCACGAAATATTAATAGGATCGCACGTGTCAATCAAGGGGGTGGTGGCGACGATTATCGGAACATCACCCCGGCCGTGTTGGAGCCTTCCCTTTTCTCCACCTCCTCGACGCGGGCTCGCCCCCTAACGGGCGCGTGTGTGCCTCTCCGGTGGTCCCGGTTAACGCGAGCACGGGCTCCGAGGAGAGCGGCAGTCGTCAACGCCCTGGACCACCTAGGGGTAGTCCTGGGCGTAAGAGGCCGTGGCAGCCGTGAAACGCCTCGGTTGCGTGCCGAGTTCCCGCAGGGCCTTCTCTGGGTTTCCGCCCCCGTAGACGGGCGGCCCTTTCCATTACGCTCGCGCGCCCACCGGAATTATCGCTACGGGGACCTTAGGCGCTAGTCTCCCGGTGCACACGCGGATACGTCGCCCGGGTGCGCGCGTCTCTCTCGGAGGAAGAGAAGCCGATCGAGGATTCTGACGGCCCCACCCCCACGAGGTCGGCTAACGAAGCGTCGTTAGGTGGGCGTGTGGTAGCCTGCCCCCGACGCCTGCTTTATTTTCGTATTCTAGGCGCTCCGAGTGCGTTTGTCGAGGGAGGAAAGGGCTAGAAAACGAGGCCCAACCGATGCTCGATCGTTGCCTGGCTCGGTACCTTCGACCGCTTCGTCTCGCTATTGCTTTATTGCGATTAAGCTCTTATCTCGTTAGCTGATGCCCACAAGGCGACAAGACAATATGCGCTCGTCTGAGGAAATCTTAATCGGCGGCGTTGCTCCACTGGCGATGGAGAACTTTTTCAATCCATCGGGCTTAAATTTCGTTGCAGTTATGTTTGCGCGGAACAGTCCATGCAGCGGTCGAAGGCTTTCCTCTTTTCTCCAAGGCACGATGCTTTTCATACAAAATTCCTTCTCGCTCATATCGCGAAAAAGGAAAAGTTTCTTCTGCGAAGAGAAAAAGCGAGAAGCATTTGTAAAGAACAGCAGTTACGGCAGCTTACGGGACCCGGAGAAGACAATGATTTCACAAGGATAACAATGGCAGTATTATAATAAGACGACGGGCCCGAGCGAAGCACCCGAAACTAGGCGATAATTTTGCAGGGGGTTGGAATAAGGGACCGGACGAGGGATCGGCCGAGTCGTTCGTGTATCCGCCTCGGATTGTGGCCGAGCGTCGAATCCCCGGCGCAATAAAGCCCGCGTGTCCGACATCGGCCACGAGGCTGCGTTCGACGCCCGAGGTAACGAGGGACACGCGTCCGGACGCAGATGTGCGAGACCCGCGCCTACGGGCCTTTCCTGCGGCCGATGCCAGACCTCGAAACCTTTCGACTTTCAAGGGCTCGATGACAGACGTCCGCAGCCTCATCGTTGGCTCTCGTGACCGTAGGCTGCCAATTTGTGGTCGCGTCTTTTCGTCAAGCTCTCGCCTAATACCGATACCGGTCTAACATTTGTCCTCGCGCTAGCGTTGAATGCTGCATAATATGCTGTAGTCGCTTATTACAATGGCAGCTCTACCTTCTTTTATGCTAAGCTGTGGAAGCTTTCTACCTAAAATTTACTTGTATAGCGAGATTTTTCGAAAAATGTAATTTCCCAAAATTGATACTTAAATGCAGTCGAGAAGACTTTAACCAATCTCTATGATCTCGCTGTGTGTATGTTTTAATGTAGGCTATAAAACATTTGAAAATTCGTTATATCTTTTTTAAATGACTCAAAGCTTTCCTTTACGTAACGAATTGGCTTTTTTGTCGGTATATTAATCTACGTTTATAAATTCCTTATAAATTTATTATAGATTTCTTATAAATTTATTCTTGATATATCTTTAAATTTTATGTCAATGAAAACATTATAGCATCGCAGAAAAACATTAAAATTTTCCAATTAATTTGCAAATATTTGGTTTCTTAATTTACATAAAGTTACAATTTCGACGTGGTAGAATCTAAATAATTTTATTATGAAATTGTATTATAAACGAAAAAATTATCATTACATTAGTGCAATCAAATAAATTTAATATGAATTTTTATTACGTAATGAGAGCCATTAATGAAATACCTTATGGTTAATTTAATACAATGATGAATTATAATAATGAAATATGAGGACAATGTTTGGGTAAGCATAAAGGTAGTAGGCATTACTTATTAATAAATTTTCCATTTATTTTAACGACACGTTTAGAATAATCAATTTAAGCAGAGCTGTAGATTTTTAAAGGAGTGAATTGTTTTTTTTTGCTAAATTTCAGGGTTAAGAAAAAGTAGTTAGGGACTCGGATACAATGATCGAGTATTAACCAACGAAGAATGACAAAGAGTCGAGCGGAGATTTTAGTGAGGCTTAAACAATTTGCTCACACATTTCGTAAATACCTACTAAAAACAGAAGGAGGAGGAGCTGCTGGTGGTAGGACCCCGGTAAGGAAGGGGAGGGCCGGTGAGAGGGGTGCTGGTTTTTTTACGAGCAATGCTCGTAAATGCGAGCACGTTTGTATACTCTTGCCGCGATCGAAGTAGATACGCATGAATCTCTCGAGACTTCGGCTCGTGCGAAAGAAGTAGTGACCGGGTAAAAAAGTCGCCGAGCGAGTCCCTGCGCTTGCATTTCGCACATTGAAATACGGACGAACGAAACGGTCACCGCTCGCCCGATTTTACCGACAAGGCGCCCGATTCGTTCTCGCCTCGCTCCCTGTAATCGGATCTCCGGATTTTTATACATCTTCATCGGCTGAAAAAGCGAGGGGGAGAGAGAGAGAGGATCGGCGGGTGGCGAGAGGCGGATCGGCGCCGAGTGAAGCGGAGAGCGAGAGGAACGGAGAGACCGAACGGGGCCCCATTCAGGCTCGGTCTCAGCTGCTTCCGGTGGGCGGTTACGCGCGGAAAACGGGTTCGCGATTCTCGCGAGGGACGGAAAAAAGAGAGCAAGAGGTCCGAGAGTGAATCGATCGAGCCCCAGCGGAGCACGAGGCGGCCGTTACGCGCCCCTCCCCACGGGCCGCGGCCCACGAACAAAAAGCCGAAGCCGAGGAACGGAGGCTGATAAATGAATGGGAAAAGCACCAAGCCGGTTAGAGGGGAGCAAGGGGCACGAGGAGCTCGAGCTCGGGAAGGGGTGAGACGCGCGATGCCGATCTCAGGGGCGTGGACGGCCTTTCGCCGGCGAATTATCATCGCGGGTGGTAGGTCAGGTCGGCCCCGCTCGATCGAAAGCCAGATTACAGTGCTCCGATTTCGCGGGCCGACGGGGTCCCGCGCGAGGCCTGTCCTCGAGGCCATTATGCGACTTATCCAGCTCCTCGTCGAGGACTTTGTTCCGGGGTTATTCATCGAGGGCCGCGCGGCGTGCGACATTGCGACGTTACACGCGCGGCCAACTATTAACGGCGTCGCGCGTCCCTCATCCCCACGGATTTTCTTGTTCTATGCGAGCTCGGGGATGGGCAAATTGTAGCCTTCCACCTTGGGATTATGGTTAATCGTTGGTATTGCATCGGGGGAAGAGGGTGTTTTTATGCTCGCCTTACAGCGAAAAATCTGGCTGCTATTATTTTCAAATGGGGCGTCTGGCGTCGACGACGAACAGTAGACGTTAAGGAAGGAGTTAACGGCAGCAGGAACAATCACAGTATTACGTAACTTTTAACATTGAAATCCTTTGTAATTTCGCTATCGCCATTCCTGGTCGTTATGTAAGACGGAGAAATATATGTTAAGGGAACGAAGTATTATTTATATCCAAATATCGTTGCAATGCAAAATTTCATCGAGCTTCGATCCTATTCCTCGTAAACGGTTCTCATATTACCACCCACAAATACGTAAGTCGACAAATTTATTTGATTGGACGCTGAAATATAGGATCATTTTTTTTGCATCTTTATTCTGAAAGTGCAAGAGCACCTCGAGTAGTAAGAAAGCCACTGAGACGAAGAGCCAAGTAAGTGAAGATCGGAAAGTCACAGTTGGTCCACGTGGGCGATGACCGCAAGGGCGTATGACGATGCCAGTCTTCGTCAACATCGGCCGAGATGAAAGCGAGCAGCTCGAGTCTCCACCTGCGTAATTGACGTCGCGGTCGTCGCCAGGGTTCCCGAGGACGAGAAGTCCGCGTAATTATTGTAATTCCACCGGCAGTCGGGGAACCACTGCTGGGAGGTCCGCGTGCTTTTTCCCCGGTCGGGAGCAGAGACTTCTACGGGGAGGTCGGGCCATTCCGTTAAAGCAGCTTTTTCACGCCTCCGCTGTACAGCAGGTCACTGGAAAGGATCGGAGTCTGGATAGAGAGACGGACAGCTTGTTGGGATTGTTGTCGGGCGCGACTGCAATCACTGTTGCGCGGCGCTTATGAGATTAAGGTTCGGATGGGCCTCGCCATTTACCTTGAGGCGATTATGCCGGCTTTGACCGGGACCACCGGCGCAAATTGAGTGTTTACTTCATTGCGAAAAATTTCATTTACCAGCTTCTATCATTAATTAACATTTCAATATTTTAACCTCGGTCTCGATCGACAAAACTATTTGGCATTCGAAAAAATTGAATCAATGTCGAAAAAGGAGAACAAATTTTTTTCATTTTACACATTATTTCTAACTGTATTTCAAATTACTATATATGCTTTTACCGTTAATTAATTAATAATAATATTTTATTAATAATATTATTTAATAATATTTCTCGAAAGTGATGACATAGGGTACCATTAAATACACTAACATTCATATTTTTAAAATTGCCTTTATCAATCAAGTTTCAACGCAATATGTAAAACACCTCTCCAATTTCTTAAGATCTATCAGAAATAACATTATTCTTTGTTAATAGTAAACTTTGTATGAGGATATAGTTATATTTTTGTTCACTATCATCGACATTTATGCACATTTATACGTTCGAATAAGCAATTTCGATAAATTAATAATTATGTTTATTTAAATAAAGTGGTTACCATTATGAATTTGTTATAATATGTGTGTCTTATTTATAAAGAAATGTATTTGTCTTTAAGCAGCCTTGTAAATTTTATTGGTATCCTGAGATTTTTGGCACGTTGATTTTGGGAAAAAATTTCTTTGGAATATCACAGCATAATTGGAGAAACCGGCGGTTTAAACACACACGCGCAAGCGTATATGTATTTAAATGAAAGGTCGCAGTTGAGCCTAGAAAATGGTTCCGAAGATAAAAGGAGTTCAAAATGCAATGAAATACGTTTAATCGCTATGTTTATGGCGCGAGGCCGGTTACCGGTTAAAAGCGGTATTATTCTAAACGAGGAGGATTAGGAGCGAACGCGTGGGAGGTCGGGCGTCATCAGTTACGCGTATCGTGTCACAACTACTGTCCCAGCGCTGCTGATAAGAAACGCGGCTGACAAGAGCGCCGTCGAAGGATACGTCGGTCGAGGACTTGGCAGCGCGACCGGTGGCAATGTTGGGGGGGGGGGTGTTCGGTCGGTATCAGCAGCGACTAGGGAAAAAGGTGGGAGTCGTCGGCGCGATCACCGCAGGCTCGGGGGAGGAGGTAGGAGAGGCTCGTCATAGGTGCGCCGGCTCTCGGCGAACCTGCGCTCGTAGCCGCAGGTTTAGACTCGGCCTACCGGCTCCCGATTGGCCTACCCATCGGTCACGCCCACCGTGGAGCGCAACCCAGGCCTCGTGCCCAGAAGCTTCGCTCGACCTGCCGCTTGGTGACGCCCGAGTTCGGCGCCGATAGCCGGCTGCTCCTCTACCTTCCGGGCGATTGATTTTTCGCGGGCTTACGCGGCCGCTCCTCGGAGACGAACCCTGAACTCCCTCGCCGTGGCTTTGGCCAGGCCTCCTCGCGTTACCGTTTCCGCGAGGCCGCGCGACGCCTTTATGGCCAACTTGTTGAATGCTCCTTCGGCGGTTACGATGCTGACTTATTGGCTTGTATTGGCAAGCCTTAGCCGCTGAACGACGCGTTACAGTTTGGCCAATGCATTTTATATTTGTCTTTAGAGCTATTTATCTTATGCAATGCACTTGTATTAAAGAATTTTTATTTGGTAAGGGTTAGGAAATATTAGCGGTAATCACTGGTATCCTATAAATATCATAGTTACAAAATTTTTTATTTAAATTATCATACATAATACACAATTCATTCGATGAAAAATAATTATTAAGCCCGATTAAAATAATAAGTAATATGAAGTACTTAAGAAATTTTGCCGGTAAATTATTAATTATCTATCACCGATCGCACATGAAATTTGCTATACTGTATTGATGTAGTCTCACATATTATTAGTTTTTATTATGAAATATAAGTCACCAACTAAAAATAAATTATTTGCAATAATTATTATATTTTATTGGAGTTCCACTTTTCAGTGCTTTTACCTCATCATTTTCTCCAATCACATTTAATAATAAAACAAGCTATTATTAAATAAAATAGTATAAATTTTGAAATTCTAGTATAACAACAATTTTAGAATTTATAAAAAATTTAACAGCCTTTATTAAAATTTATAAGAAAAGAAGTAATTTTTTTCCAATTTTTCACAACCCTTTAAGAGATTTGAATAGTATGATCCTGAATTTATAATAAAAAAAATTTTGATTTACAAATTAGGTACTCCATATATATTGAAAATGAATCGTATTTGTAAGTAAACAATATGTATTCGTAGTTTACTTATCGAGCCTTCTATTAATTGTAAATTTAAATATATACGTATGATGTGTCTATTTAATAATCTTATTATCTGCTTTACACGTAATATTTTAAAAATTAAAGTGTACATAAATTTTGATTCCATTTTTATGTACCAAGATAAAAACGTTTGCAAAAAGCTTTAAAATTGTTTTCATAACAATAATATTTAGCGAAATTATTTAAGTTTTAAATTCTATTGATACTTTGCGTTAAGCTTCTAAAATTAAAGATACCAATAAAATTGCTTACGGAGTAAAAAGGGTAAAATTCATGCCTTAACAAATAATTTTTATTCGTAGGCAATTAATTACAAAATCAATTTTATTTTGCAATAGAAAAATCCTTTTTATATTCTTTCCAACAACAGATGTTCACAAAGATACCAAACAGTTTTTTATAGAAGTTAAGAATTGGCACGCAGCATTAGTACATTGTATAGCATATATAGATTATTTATAGACACAGTCCATTGATTGACACAATACATGAATAGGTGGTTTCTTCTCCGAATGGAACGAAAAAAATAACTTCGACACTACTGTTGATCATGTAAGATGCATTATAATAAAAAAGGGTCTGTTTAATTACAGAAAGGAATGAAGGTATTAGAGTTCAGTAAGAGCTACACGATTGCGTCTTGGCTCGATGCCTACCAGTTCGTTATCGGGAGCAGTACACTTTGTGGAGTAAAACATCATTTTGGTCGATGGTGCCTCTGTAATGAATGCGATGCACAAGGGATGGAGTTAAGGCTTAAATACGTCGCATTTCGCAACAGAGCACCTACTTAAACGAGGAGGAGCCGCCGCCCGTTACTATACGTCACTTATGCCTATCGTTTGTAGCGGGGCAAAGAGTACGCCAACGGATCATAATAAAAAGGGGGATAAGCTCCCTACATCCTTCAATCACCCCCTCGTCTCAAACCCGCGGCTCCTCGTGTATGAACATTCATGAGCACGTGAACTTTAAGCGGGTCCGATATCCATACTGAGAAAATGGCGTCGTTAACGTTAAACGACGCCCATTATGCGCGACCGTGTACGAACGATCCGTGCATGCTCAACGTCTTTGTAAGTTGCCTTGGAGCTGCATAATCTCTCTCTCTCTCTCTCTCTCTCTCTCTCTCTCTCTCTTTCTCTCTCTCTCTCTCTCTCTCTCTCGGCAGTCTACGAAAAGTAATGTGAGCTACATTATCCGCATGTCCGACATTAAGTGGCACGTAAGACAGAAGTCCTGAAACTTTCCGGCGGATTTGCATAAATCTCCTAAAGTTCGAAGAGCCATTCGCAGCACGTCGGGTAGTATGCAAAAATATTGTTGCTTTCCGACTCGTGAGTAAGTTGTCCGCAAAATTGAAAATCGAAGTGTCTTGACGGGCAGGGGCGGAAGGGAAGAGAAAAGGCAAAGCCAAGCGGCTTTAGCAATGGACGGAGTCAATGTAAGAAGGTCAACGCGCGTAATTGCGGAGAAACAACTTTTCTCATGCCCTGCAAATTTATTGCGCGATTCGTTAAATAAAAGAAAGCATTAAAAACTACAAAATGTTTCCTATTTTTTTTTGTCTAATATTTTATATTAAGAAATGTGGAGGCTTTTTCGAAATTTTCTTTAGTTTTGCATTTTCTATTCCATTCCTACTTATCAATATTCTGTTTCTAAAATAATGTCTATAATTAGCTATTCATTTAAGATTCCATTATAACTCTTCGACTAACCTTAAAATGCATTCTAAATATTTGCACCTAATAAAAAATGTCGCATTTATTTTTTTATTAATATTACAGTTAGTCTTTAAATAATGATTTAATGCTTACGGGGGACGCAATGTAAAATTCATGTGTATTCCCATTATTTATGGTTTCAATGAACGAGATAATTATGAACCAAAGTATTATTATTGCCTTAAAAAAGTTCATAATATTTTTAATGTAGTTGTAATAATATATAGTTAAATGTTACTAGAATGTGTGTGTATACATGTATATATATATATATATATTTGTGTGTGTGTGTGTTTGTATTAATATATGTACATATAAAGGTGTAAAGTTATTTTATAAAAATTGCACGTACTTATTCAACCATCTAAAATATTTTCTCTACTACCTAGATACTGAACTTCATGTTTCATTATAATTTACATTCTCTATTAATAGTGAGACATATTTAAATTTTATTGCCAATAAAAACGTAATGAAAGCTAGAAATACTATAATTAATGTCTATTTTGTAACCTACACTATAAACCTATCATTATAATATAGATATTTGAAATAATCGATTGTTTTAAAAGAATGGGCTGGTAGTTCTTTTTGCAAGAGTTAAAGTTAATCATTTCGTACGTAATGTACAAAAATATGGATAAAATGAAATTATTAATGAAATACATTTACATCAGTAGTATTATCGTAGAATTTAACTATATTTTAAATTTCTAAGATTGAATGTGTAGTATATAAAGTGAGATGGAAGGGAGACTATTATATCATAATTTAAAATTTTACATGATATGAACATTATATATATTGTATTCAAAAATCAAATTAAGAGACAAAATAATTTATTAATATATTTAATTCATGAATCTTAAAATTAAAGTATTTCATTTTTAATTTATAACTGTAGATTTACAAAAAAATAGAAGTATTACAATTTCATCATTTGCCGACAATATGCCAGATGTATTTTGAAAATGTTGAAGAATCATAAGCATATAAATCAACAAGGCAAATTTGATTATCACAATCTTGTTTGTATTAATTTACTGTTGATTGTAAACATTGCTTGTCGCGCATAAACAATAAAATAGATAGTTATCATGCAAATTTAATAGCTTCTGATAAGATATACGTATCAACAGATATGTTTGCTTATAATTACATTAAAATTCAAATTAATTGTAATATTGGTTGAATTTAACATATGAATACAAAGTAAAGAGTAGAAATTATGAAAGAAATGTCTTACAATTTCGAGACTAGCATTTGATTAGTCATGATTGATTTGCAGCGTCATGCAAAACTATTATAATATTTCATAGTACATTGAATACTATTATCTAATTCGTATTATTAATTTACTTCCATAAATATTTTGAATATCACCATACAATACAAATCATTTGAAAATGCAAAAGAATGATGTTTCAAAATGATAAAAATCACTGTTAAGTTTAGTAATGATTCTATAAATACTCTTTATCGTTTAACATATTATCGTTACAATATTTTTAAATAATACTATTAATTCGGATAATTGATATTTAAAATATATTGTTTGTTCATAAAAATAATTATGTGACGTGAAACTTATTATTTCGGATATTTAATTCCATTTGTAAATACTCAGCTATAAATTTATTTATAAAACAATATTTTTAAAAATATTACGAAAGTATGCAATATATATATATATATATATTTATGACTTGGTGAATTGTTTCTTAGATAAAAATGATATAAAACGAAATACATTTGAAAAAGGTATAATAATAATAATATAATAATTAAAATTATTTCTACTCCTATAGATTTAAATTATGTAAAAATACCACGACAATTGGTATTAAGTTTGAAAAATGTCATTATAAAAATTTTCCTTTCATATATAACATATATAGTTAAAATAAACAGATACTAACAGTTATACATCCACGTTTAAATATATTATTAATAATAAAGATAAATTAGACTATTAAATTTTTTTGGTGCGTTTTTTAATCGAATAACTTGATATTTAGTAAAGTTTTATAAATAGAGATTGTACGATAAAACGGTAATTTTGCATTCTTGTGCATTTAAATGCCAGTACGCGTTAAATTGGAATATAGGTATGTGTCTGTGCACAGGTGCGCGTATGTATGTATATATGTAATATGAGGTAATTGAAAGAGCTTATATTGATAAATCTACTCACCTCTGAGGGTACTTCTGAATGCTCACACCTAAAATATACAAATCATGCTCATTCACGCCACAATAAGATAACAAACAAAAGAAATCATTAAGACCTGTCAAAAGGGTCGAGATCAATCTCGAGCAAGCGTAAGCGATTAGATTCTTTCAATAATTAATTGAGTCGAGGAATAGAAACAAGATGTTTGTCTGCACGTGACGAGCGAGCTTAATAACAAAAAGAAGGAAAGATAGATTGGAAAGAGCAATGTGAATCTCGCTTGAAAAAAGGGTTCGAAAGGCGAGGATGATCCCCCGTCGAGTCAATATTAGCTCGATGAAAGAAGAGATAACGGCGATATTGAATGTCTCCCATAGAGTTGGTACGGCCGCTTTTTCGACCTCTTTCTCCTTCTTTCAATCTAACAAGACTGACAGAGAGAGAGAGAGAGAGAGAGAGAGAGAGAGTGATGGGGGAGAGAGATGGAGAGCGAGGGGAGGGAGAGTGGGTGAAACAAGAGAGACGATGCGACCACGAGAGGAAGGACACACATGAGCAATGAAGCACGAGAGACAACACGATGGAAAGAGAGACAACGAGAAGGTAAAACAGTAGCCGAAGTGGTAAGACAATGAGGTATCGGATATTTCAAAACCACTGACATTGAAATTAATATTATTATCTTAGAACATATCCGTTAGATACGCATCAATTTCGGCAAATTAAACAGAAGTATTTTTCAGTGTAGATTGCAGTTTAAATTTAAAATTCCAGAAAGTAATACTAGCCCCTGTGGCTGTGCAAGCAGGCTTTTTTAAAAAAAATAATCGAAATGTCAAATTGCCAAGTTTTTCAGGTACATGCAATAGCTGAGAAAATTTTTGTTGCAAATAAAATAAGAAACAACTCCATGGAAGAAGACGAGATATCACAGGACGCATAAGGAAGCTCAATGAGTTCGATGCATTAGAAGCGTCAAAGTGGCCAGCTAAGCGTACCCGTCTATCACTTTAGGTTAAACCTCATGAGGATATTAAAGTACGAGCCCTCCGCGGTCCTTAGAATCTCCTCGAAATTAATAAACACGGAGAACAATGAGAGCGCAGAACACCAGGGACGAAGGTTGGCTCGATCGAAGGATGCTCCCATAGTCAGGACTCGTTCGACTGGATGCACATTGTGCACCGACTCGGAGATCGAGGGGCAGAGCCAAAAAGAGAGAGAGAGAGAGAGAGAGAGAGAGAGAGAGCGAATGGGAAGGTGCGACGGTCGTCGCAGTCGCATTATCGCCTATTTTCAGCATCCCCGCGTGCTTTTTCAAGCCCTGACGCGCGATCTATTTACATATCAAAGTGAGGCGCGCACGATCCGAGGCGTAGCCCCCGACGCCTTTCGAACAAGGCATAATAGAAGCGGCCAAAGAGATAAAGTGAAGAACAGGAACGTAGAGAGATCGGCGTTGGGGCGAGGAGGGGGGGGGAAGAGAGACGGGAAAATGCGACTTTACTTTGACGCTCTTTTTACTGATGCTCACGTATATGTATGACAAAGATGGGTATATAGACGGATAGATAGGTAGATAGAGCTTGATTGAGAGAGAGAGAGAGAGATAGAGAGAGAGAGAGAGAGAGAGAGAGAGAGAGAGAGAGAGAGAGAGATAGAGAGAAAGAGAGAGATAGAGAAAGAGAGAGAGAGATAGAGAGAGAGAAAGAGAGAGAGAGAGAGAGAGAGATAGAGAGAGAGAAAGAGAGAGGGAGTATCCCCTGCGGGGGGCCGAGACGGAGAATAGAGTAAGCCGAAAATGCAGGAGAGGTCCGTGGCAGGCGCATTGTACAGAGTCTCTGTGCTGCAAGCCTTGTTACAGCGTTTAATGGTTCGTGCGAAATATGCGATTTTATTTAGGGGGGCCAGAAGAATTTTCCCCGCGCTGAGTACATCCAATGATGTACTAAAGATGTTTGACTGTACTCATGCAGGATCTACGAATGGATTATGTTATTTAATGCCAAAATTACTCGAGATCTGTCATATTATATTGTACACATTTAAGTATTTGATGAAAGAGGGGCTAATTTTATACGTTTATTTTTAATTGTCTAATCTATGTTTCTTTTTTTATTCCTTTATTGGATAAATTACTTTAATGAGGCTATATTTTCTTTCATAGACTCATGGGTAGTGATAATGGAAAATTAATTGCTAATGTTTAAGACTTTTTTTTAGTAAAGTGCATTCAATTCAATGATTCATTTAGCACTTTCTATTATGCTGAATTATCAATACAAAAAACACGCCCATCGTTTTAATAATGGAGACTACATTGTTTTTTAAATTTATGTTTAACTATCAGATTGATAGTAATGGAAATATTTTATCGGATATTGAGGTATAACTTTTTTATTTTCATTCATCAAAAAAAAAATATTTTTTATTAATCTATTTTTGCGATTGAAAATTAATTGAAATTAAAATGGCAGTTCTATGAGTTCAAGCCCTTCATCTAAATACCCTGAAATACATAATGAACAAATAATAATAATAACAACGATAATACAGGCTTCATTATGATCAACATGAGAAAATGCGCTTTTATTGATCTAAATGTATCACTTAGTTCGTCCGCATGAAAACTGATGTAATGAAAATATGCAGGGGTGTAGTACGTCGATAAACCTTAAGTTTAAAAAGCGTGAGAGCTTCTTTAATCCTTTAAATAAGACACTTGATGCCAAAGCAATCGATAATAAGGAGTTATCAATGTCCATAGGAAAAGCCGAGGAAAAAAACTTTAAGTTGTTGAGTTCGCATTTCAGGGCAAAATTCGCCAAGATGCAAACGCTAAAGATGCACATACGCCCGAAAGGATCTTCCATCGCCTCGTGATCTCTTCAAAGAGTCTCCTATCTACTACTCGGATAATTATCCATAAGTGCAGACTAAACTGCTAACCTTATATCGACGAAATGCAGCAGAATGTCGGACGCTCTATACGCCGGTCTATGCCCTTCATCATTCAATTGTTGTGATAATTGCTAACATATAATGTATCTTTCCATGATTAACGTAAATTTGACGTGGCTTATTTCTCGAAGCTGTTGACAAGGGTTTTATCTTTTGTGGAACTACGAACAATATCAGCATCGCAGTTCTGTGCTGCACTTGAATCTCAAAGCCTTTTTAACAACGAAAAGCACAGTGACAGTGTCAGAATGTTGTAATCATTATTGCTTATTCATTGTGTACCTCCTTATCTTTGTTTTACATGGAGGCTATTTCTTCATGACTGTGATCGACTTATTGAAAATTCTTCGTATTCATTATATGCCGAGGACAAGTAACGTGTTTGTCATTTATGCGTATAGAGCGAGGACATTGACTTGTCGGAGTAACGCGCTAAATAACACGCGTACCGTATGAAATTATTTTATTTGCCCTCTCTCTCTCTTTATATATATATATATATATAATAAAGTTGATGCCGAGGACAAGTAATAGAGAAAACGTGAGAGAGTAAAAAAAACTGTTAGAGCGAGTGTGTTCGTGGCGGATTGGAGAAAAAGTAAACCAAGCGCTCGAATTACATCGGGCTAATTCGTTGACGCGGTATTATCGTTGAACAATGTAAGCTCGAGCTCCTGCGCCTTTCATATTTCCACGGCACTTCTGTATTGTCCTCTTTTTAATTCTCCCTGCTTTTGGGGGCGACGTTTCAAAAGGGAGAAAGGCGTAGCATACCAGCATTTATACCCTAACTGATTCTTTTTTACCGCCGTGGCCGTAAATGCGGATGTCGTGTAGGAAAAAATTGAAAACCGCATATTTATCGAAATGTCGTTTGAAAAAACGAATTATGCCCACTGGTAAGCCATTGTTTTCTCATCTATTCGTCAAATTATTCTCAAGCTTTTCTTTCATCTGAAAAATTAAAATAAGCAAGTAAGCAAACGGCTTTATTTATCATTGAAGTCAATTATTTATTTTGTTTCCGATTCTCGTATAAATAGCATTGTCTTTTGTTGTTTTTCGTTTACCATAATTTTAGAAAATGTCGCCAAAGTTTGCGAAATGTCAAACATACATTTGAGAGGATAGCTATTGCAAGTATATTTTTCATTACAGTTGAATAGATCCAATCATATATTATTTATCTAATATGTGAAATAATAATAAGCTGCTGAGTTAAAATTTGATATTTATTATAAAGCTTCCATACTAATAATGCTCGTTGAAAGAAGACTCATTAATAATGTAGATATGACTTGCACTGGCGATAGCGATCACTCCGAGCGATGAGAGCTGCTAAAAGAAGTAGATCTCGGCGAGTATTATTTACACCTGTGTGATGCAACAGCACGTGGTGTGAGAGCGAAGTCGAAATTCTTAAAAAATAATGAAATAATCAAAAGTGCTCCTTCAGCTGCGCCACGCGTTTTATCGAGGTGTAAACACATATTGTCGAGTATATCGCGGCGGCAGTGGTGGGGCTTGAAAAAGATGGCCGGGCATGGCGGAAAACAAGGCTGCGGTGAGGGGGAGGGGGAGTGCAGTGGCTCGATGATTGGGGCAAAAATTGAGCGCGTATATTTTCGAGCCTTCATAGGATCATTAAGTTAGCCGCTGCTTAATTCGAATGATGAGGAGTAATCGAGGGAACTGCAGGTGCGGCGGACCCAATTCATTTGCAGCTCACGTATCTTTCAGGTCGCGCGATGTACATAATTTACTAGATCCTCCTCATAGTCGTTCCCCCACTTTCTCATTGCCTTTCATTTACTCATTAGAATGTAATCGCTCTTTAATCCCCCTCCCCTCCAAGCCCTTACATAATTGTTTCTCATTACCTTACGGAGAGATTGCATATTTTATATCTTTGTGCTTCAGCTAAAAACTTTTGCAGACACTTTTTAAGATTTCTACTAAACGAATTCGATCTCGATACATTTGTCCTTTGCGCGTTGTACAACTATCGTTTATCAAAGTCGAAACTTCACTGTATTTAAGACCGTGAAATGTGACGAAGCATCGTCGTAAGCTCTACAAATCCAAATATCGCATCAGGTTGCCGATGCATCGATCGACGTGTAAAATACATCGTCTCAACTACAATTACATCCATTAAAATGCCTGCACAAATCAATTTCCGCGATCGATTACGCCTTATTCCCGCCCCCCTGAGCCGTCGATCTTGCTAGAAGGGAATTTCGCATTGCTCGGGCGAGTAGTTGGGATCGATGTGGCGCGAGGAGCGAGTTGCGCAGAAAAAGTAGAAGTATTTGCATACGCGATTACAGACTGGCAAGGGCGAGCCGAGGGAAAATGCTGATGCTGCGAAGGCTCCCGAAAGCTGTGCTGCTCCGAATGCCAAAAAGTACATTAGCCATAATAGCTGTGTGCATACGTGCTTTAGGCGCCATTTTTATTTCACCTTTATTCGTACCACACTGCAACGTACGAATCCTCTGTGGATGTGTCGTTGCGCAAAAAGTTGAAGCACTACGTGAAACGCTCTTCCGAAACGCTGGGCTTCGTTTAATACTTAAAGCCGCGTGACAAAGTTTGCTGAAATCCTTCGTTTCGTAATGGTAATATTCTCATTATGAATAGGCTAACTGTGGACTGTTGGGTGTTTCGAATGAATCAAGTTCCCAGATTATTGATCAGTGAGTGTTGCTGCTTTTGTACGAATTATATTTAATGGGACTTATGCAGTAACATTAGAAATCCGAGTAATTTTAGCTATAGCTTTAATGTAAAAGGTAAACTATACTTAGGAAAGTTATTTGATAAATGGTGGATCCGATTTCGCTAAAAAGCTATAATACTTGACTTTAATTATAAATCTAACACGAATTTATTATTCGTACTGACGAAGAATATTTTAAAATAAAAACCTTGCATTATGCGTCTGTAATAATCAAATTCTTTATCTTTTATTTATTTATTTCATTTTCTTTATCTTGTATTTTAATCTATAATTTAATTAGGGCGTACATGGAATTTACGTCCAAATATGAACAAAATTATTTTCGTGTGCATAAGCAGAGTACACAAGAAATGTAAATGCAAAGTTTTGCGAAACTATATAGCATTAGAACCTTCTGTTCTTCGATCTATAAGTAATCATATAATGATCACGTTTTGAAGTAACCCTTCAGTACCAAAATATATACTTTCCGAGCTTTCAGCGGTAAGAGAGTCGAATCCCCCGTGTTCGTAATTATATAGCACTTTTCTGCACCTCACTAAATTTTAGTGGTATTCTATGTACATAAAGATACACAATTATTCACTTCTCTTTTCTCTAGTTATGTCAATGGACGATTGTCAAATTATGCATTCGAAACATCGCAAAATCATACACTCGTGAAGACGTAATTTAAAATTTTCTTACTTAACCCGATGGCTTATTACCTATTAGCTTTTCTCCTTTGTTTATTCGGAATCGCTTGCCGTGAACAAAATCTGATCGTTATTAAATGTGTATAGCTTGAGAAAAAGTTCTGATTACGTACAATACGACAATATTAAATAAAATACGCCCGTAAGACATTTCTCATGCATTATGCAGACACTGCAAGGCATAAAACGTATACAATCTGGTTACGCGACACAGTTGCTCTAAAAATAATGCCATGCATGTAAAGATGGAAGCTCGCAGGAAAAAGAAATTACGAGCCGGGTAAAAGTACGACGAGCTCCGCCGTACAATTTTCTTATAGTGATATAATAAACATAAGAGGTAAAACATTTCGATGTAGCGTTTAAAGTTAATCGGTCAAAAAGAGCAGCTAAATGATGGCTTAGTAGACTCGAAGAAGCCGAAGGAAGAGTACGAGGCCCCAGTTCGCGAGGTATGTTTTCGTAATGTGGAGGCGAGTGAGCATCCTCATCGATCCCCCCTCCCTTCCTTTCCACGCGAGTGTCTCCGCCGACGTAGTAGCGCGACTAGCGCAAAATCTTCGTGGCATAGAATCGAGGCTTGTCATTAGCTACCCAGTGGCGAATCTAACGGCCTTCGTTGGGCATTCAGCTAATGGCTATTATTGCCTCCACCTCGGAATTCCGTGCGCGCGCTTCCGGCGGGACGCGGATGCGCGCACAAATGTTTGTCATTTTCCATTTACGGCGCGACGGCGCAACGTTGCCCCCTGCTTGCGAGTCCTCCTTTTCTTTCTCTTTTTCCATTTCCTCCCTCGGTCGAGAACCGTACGCCCATTGTCGCTCGCCTCCGAGGCGAATTACACGATTCGCGCATATACAAAACAAAAGCGTAATGAGCCTTCGGTTCGTCTTTATCTGCATGCGCGACGCCGGCGACTGGATTATTTAACCGATGTGTGCGTGCAATCGGACGTTTTTGAGCTCGTGAGAATTTAGCGACACGCACGCAGCAGACCCTTCCCGTCTATTCTGGCGTATCAATGCCACAGGAAAGGATGCGATGACTGTTATTCATCGGACTTATTTAGGAAATGACGGTCCGCTGAATATGTAATGCTCGCGATCCTTTTCCCGATTCAATTCTGTCGGATGCTCATGATCATATGTGAATTCCTGAATTTCGGGCTATTAATTAACTCATTCAGTAGGACATTAAACTTTATTCTCAATTAACTGGGCGGTAGCTTTTACTATACAAGTCTTTTCTGTGTTTACGTAATGTTGTTCCTACTGAAATAGAATAGAAGCCTTTCCTCCTTCAATAACGCCGAAGGAGACTATAATTTAAATTTAATTTATCGGAGCTGCAGAAAATCACTTTACTCTAACAATGAATTATATGTTTAAACCTAGCGTATAGAATTCACAGTTGTGTCATTGGACTGTAATTAAAAAATAAATAAACGAATGAAAATACAAGCGGAAGAATAAAGGCTCAAAATTAGCAGGTGCGTAATAGAAAATGTAATATACTCATTTGGAATAGTCTGTATAATATCTTGTGGTTTTCTCACCGAATAGAGTTATTCAATGTTTTTTTTTTTCATTTTTAGGGTGAATCTTATCCTTCACCTGTTCTGCTTATACTAGCTCTGTTAAATATTATAATTACCGATACGTATTATGTTTCTATCGAGCTTGTGAGAATTATAAGCGTCACGGGCTATGCCAGGAAAGATAAATACGGGCTGAAAATATAATATGTATAGTATATTCTCGTTTGTTTGATTAAATTTAATCACAAAAAAGAAATGCTTGATGTTTCAGTTTCATAAACACATCATTAATCGAAAGTACTTGTAATTATAATCGTGCGGTAAAACAAAAGCTGCAAAAATTGTTATGAGTTCCAGTTTGAAAATAATCGCTGAATGTAATTAAGCATTCTTGTACCGTTTTTTTTTACCTTGAATGGAAGTGAGATCGTCCACGACGGCAATACAATTATCAAAAGCATAAATATAGTTCCGCATAAATTATGTAAGACAATCGATTGATTTCGAGAACTGGGCATCTCGTTTAAAAAAATTTGTGCCTCGCTGTACAATTAAAAAGTTATCTTTCTTTAAAGGGACGATCATGCCAAATGGAAAAGAAAGCACTTTGAACGAGTGAAATCCAACAGCAGTTACGTTATAAGGATTTAAGTATAGTGCGATTTTCATAAAGCTGTAAGAAGTTCATCCACGTACGCGGATTTTTCATTATTTCTAGATTTCTAACCGCATGCGTAGTTCATTTGTCTTCTGCAAAATATCCGAGCATTATATTCGATTACCGTATCTCTCGTCGGGTCTCAGAGGCAGTAGTTCCAGATCGTTCCCAAGTGCCTTAAGGGATGTCGCATGTCGCACGGGGGTTTCCTCGAGCCCGACACTCACGCGCCATCGTTGCGCGATCGGCTATTCCGGGGCAACTCCGCGCTGTGCACCTGCTAGTCGCCTGTCAGGCGAGGAGGACTGATCCCGCGACTTAATGCCTGCCCACGAGGCATCTAATTTCTCGGGCTCCGGTGGGTGGGGCGTCTCCACCTTCGCCGTGCGTGTCCGGCCCTCGCCTTCCCCGGGGACCCCCCGCGTGGCGGGGCGCGTGGCCCGCCGCTCACGAATTAGCATTCGCTTGCGGGGTCTGGACTGCGGGAGTGGCCGAGGATATTTCGCCCGACCGGATTACAGGTATTACGCCGACTGCGCCAAGTGAGATATCATTGCCGTCCTGGCCGGGGTTGCCAAGATCCCGCCCGCCACGTGAACCCGACTGAGGGAGGCTTCGGCACCCCGGCCGCGGATCTCTCACCGCTCGCGGAACCCTAAAGTGGCTCCGCGCGCGGGAGGACACCGTGACTAACGACTCGGGGGCACTCGTGAATGTCACCAGGTGTCTGATCCCCATCCCGAGTCTGCTCCAGGAGCTTCAACCCACCCATGTCTCGTCGTTATTCTCCTCGTCTCGCTCCCGGACAGAGTTTAGCCAAATAACAACCCTGAGTAATTTGCACTATCCGTTCGCGTTAGATCTACCTGAACTCGCTTCTACGCGGGCGCGACGAACTTTATCCTTCGGTGCTATTTCGGCGTCGCTAACAAGCAAGCACGAGAAGAATTAATTTTTAATAATGCGAATTCGTAAGCTTCGCGTCGCGTTAGTTTTTTAATGCTGTATTGATTTATTTTTCCAATGGGCATTGCCCTGCTGGCGCTTCATTATAATAATCTAGTAATGCCCGCTCCATCTGCCTTGGCCACATTACTTTAAGCAATGGACTGAAAAAATTGTACCAAATTAATTGCGGTTTGCATCAAGTTTGTGGACTTGAAGAATTACGAAACTTATAACGAAACTTTGCTATTTTGATAATATTAAAATATTTATATTGCGTTAAAACTTTTCTTTACATTCTTTATAGTTTTGCATTTCTTTATTTTGTACATTCTACTTAAGATCAATAACCATTTAAAACTAATTTTCCATTCTGCAATGTAAACCGATAAAAAAATGTTCAAAGCTTCTCTTTCATTTGCGAATAATTTTTTTATAGAACTGCTATTAAATTTTCAATATTCGCAAAGATCGTTTATATTTATTCATACATAATAGTGCTTATTTACGAGGAATTTATTTTTATTCTTTTTTAAAAGAAGTAAAGAAATTTTTACTTTATCTTTTGAGATATTACTTGCGGGTCATATAAATTAGTGTTAATCTATAAAGGTCAGATGTTCAGAATATTTATCACTGATAAATTGATTAATAATTATATTATATATTATATTATTAAAACTATACTATACTGTAGTATCTAACCTACGCGTATATATTTAAAATGTAAAAAATACAGATGGAAAGAATAATATATAAAATACAGAATTCTTCACTGGGAATTGAAGAAGATAATGAAGCTAATTACTTAAAGACACTTCATTTACAAGCTCGTAAGCGTAAACGTTCATTCGTAAATAGCAATTTGACTGCAGAAGGGAAGAAAAAGAACACGCGTCGGTACGAAGACAAACGTGACATTGTAATCAAGACCCTCCAGATTTATAACATCTTTCCCCCGAGCAAAGCGAGTTGAGCTCCATGTAAATAAGATGTAGAAGCGGTAAGGCACTCAAGCGATGACTGGGTGGTACTCATAAGAAAGCGATCGTTCCTTCCGGGAGCGGATAAATCAAAGGAAAGTGGGAGGAAAGCCGGGGACTGTCAACCGTAAGGTTCTCGTGAGGGCTCGATCGGGAGGACGATGCGCGGGCTGGGGTGGGTGAGCTAGGGGCAGGGGGAGGAGACCGACTCCCAGGCGCAGGCCGGTTCGAGAGGACGGCGGCGAGATCAAAGACCAGATCTCATGGTGTGCGGCTGCACTCGGGCCACGGATCGCGGCGAAACGTGACGCGGGCGAGGCGATTTATTTGCCATTGCCGCGTTCCTCATTTCATCGCGACGTGCCTTTATCCCTTTTGCTTCGCTCCTCCTTCGCCCCTCGGCACGTAAGTCTCTAGGTCCCCCACTTATCAGTCCCTTTCTCTCCACGCGGATCCGATTTCCTCTCGGTGACGCCACTGTTCCGGAGCGCCGAGTCGCTTCGGCCCAAAAACACTTTGTCCTAATATCCCGGGCTCGAGCTTTAAACTTGCGACCGAAGACTTTATTGGAAACGTCACTTGTCACCCGATTTATACGCGCTTCTTTACAAATCCACTACGCTTTCCCATTGACTTCAACCCTTGATATCCTACTTTGTCGTCAATAGGCGCCACTCAAATTTTTAGAAAACCATTTTCGAATTAGCAGACGATAATTCGTTACCGAATACTGCAACAAAGTGTAAAAGAACTAATTTGCTCTCCATGATGAACAAAAAGTTGTATAACTCGTAACAACCAAGGGTAAGGTCGATCTGGGTAAGAAACCCAAAACAGCTTGAGTTTTGCACTCGGGCCGACGTAGGCCGAAATCCTGTTCGCACAATCCGAAATTACCGTGTTTGTTTTCGGCGCTCGCCCAGTCGCTCAACTCATCGCCGGGTCAATCGCGAGATTAGGAAGGAGGTAACGGACTCCACCGCGACTATACTCGCTCCCTCGGGCCTTTATTCATCTCGACGTCCGCCTATCCACGCGACCGCGCCGAGGATACGAAGAAGGATCGTGTCTAGTTCGAGGCCTGTAATTCTTTCGATGAGGCCGATGCTGCGCGACACTGGCCGAACCTTGACCCTCCCACCGTCCCGCCCGCGGCATCCTTGTTCCCTCCACCGCGGCCGACCTGCCACGACCCGCTCGGATATTCAGGATTCGTAAACCGCAAGGACAGCGATCCCGGAGGTGAGTCCTTCGATACACTCGCGCGCGCATACTAGATGAATTTATGCGCGCGAGTGTAGGTGGGCGCGTGTGGCTCTCCGTGTGTGTTTAATGTACGGAGAAGTCGGCACGTATAAATGCTGATGGAGTTTGCACGAGAGTCGGGCGTCACGCCCACCTACACTTCCCTCGCTCTATGTCCTTTATTCCACGTCAAAGTCGATCTCGCTGATTGTCTTCGTGGCGCAAATATCTGATTTTCTCTTTTTCCTCGCTCTTTCTCTTGTTGACTTGCTTTCGATTGGCTGCATCGGAAGAGTTTGGCTCCTCTTCATTCGGCCGCTCGATTCCGGTGCTTTTTCCTGACCTTTGTGGTTCGAATTTATTCCTTTTTCACGTAACGCCCAGAATAATTGCGAGCTTTAGCTTTGTTTTTCAAAAGTCAGGAACCAAGGATCATTAAAATATCTTTCCTTGCGACCGTACTCGCTCGACTTGTCGGCTTAGGCTAAATTTTGTCTATTAGGGTGACTCCGACGGCCAGGACTTAGATTAAATCAAAGGCCTGCAATTTACTAATCTTTAAAGTAAAATAAAGGACAAAGAACTTGATAGTGTGTATAATCCTGAGATTTTTTGTTCTGTTTTATACAAATCCCTGCTTCGTACATTAAATATTAATACAACTTATGGATACATGATCAGAAGAAAGGTAAGACTTCGAATCTTACCTTTGCCTACGAATCATAGGCTTTCTTGAATCATTGAATAGTTGATTACTCAATTAATAAGCAAACGTTGCAGCGGATATAAAAAATTATTACGTAGAATTGCAGTTAAAGATGTTTATAGTTTGAATGAAAGAAGCCAGTGATTTGAGCCTACGTGGGGGTGCGATTACATCCTAAATACGGACCACCAAATTGAGAATTCGCTCGGTGGTCTTTCTGAATCCTAATTATACTTTCGGTTACCTCGAAATAACGAACCTACACTTCGTGGAACGAAAAAATGATACTTTTATCTTCCATTCATGTTATTTGAGTGCTTAAGAGCCTAAAGCTAAGTGAACGTTTTAAAATTCATATGTTTGCCTGGAAGAAAATGTAAATTTTTTCAATCGCAAATTGAGGTACGTTTAGTCCAAACGCCAAATGTTCAATGATAATTCACATCATTTTTTTTTTGTTTGAATTTAATTTACGAAATTTAATGAAATTTGTATTAAAAAAATTTAAATCACAATTTCACGCATTGTGCTTGGACTTTGTATTGATTTTAGTTCCTTAGCTTCAGGGAACAAAATTAAAATTACAAATAAAAAAAATCTAAATACTTATTTTCTAATGTAAAAAATTAGTAATTATTGAAAAATATTAAATTTGTTATGAAAAAAATATCTAAAAAATAAAAAAAAATTTAATTTCTACATATCTTTATGGAATATTATTAAAAGAATATGCAATAGGATTATTGTAATAGTTATTGTAGGTATCAATCAACTATATATTTAGAAATTTTAAAAAATATCAAATAATTTGTCGCAGTTTACTGTTCGAGATTTTATCGAAAACTTTTGTTTTCTATTTCTCGACTAGACATAATTATACCTCATTATTGTCGTATTCTGTTGATAAAAAAAGATAAACGATATCTTCCACTGTTATAATGATAGCTACGATTCTATATGCGAATTTTTTTATCATCCAAATTGATAGTATAATCAAGTAGGATTTCCAACGGTAACTATATATAACTTTATATTGAACGCACAGACCGGCAGTTCAATAAAGTAGACGTCCGTTATTCAGTATATTGTAGTAAAAATCTAGATTGTCTTGATATCATACATTAATTCCTAATCAATTCATAATCCTTTTAGTAATTTCGTATGCCCTTAGATCTGCATGAGTATAGGTGATTGTATCACTTCTCGGTGTAAACATAGGATAGGGAAATAATAGGAGAGCAGAGATTTCCGACATACTCTGACGTACAATCTAGATAGGACGGATGACTGAGTATTTCGCATTCCCTCCATCTGTTGTCTTAGGACTTTAATTTTATTTTTGATTTCAATTAGTTCACTAGCTCGATGCGATATGATCCGTGCTAGATGTTTATTGATAAGACGAGGTTTTTTGCATTACTCAGCAAACGTTTATCCAATGTTTTCTAGATAGGCTTTCTAACAAATTATTATAACTATCAAATTTTCTTAATTGATGATTCAAGTATTTGGAAACAAATTAGTGATCACTTGATAAGTCATTATATAACATCATCAAGCTTACGTTCGACATTTTGGCTGTGAGTCTTGAGCTAGGTTGTGATTCAATAATACATCATAAGAATGTATGCTCTTACAATCTAATTGGTTAAAGCCTAATAAGGAAGATTTAAAATCTTGTATTTTTAAAAAGCTTTAGCTAATGCATTGAGTATAATTACGTCAAATTTCTAGAAGCAAATTAGTTAATAGAAATGAAGAATGTATTTATAAATTACAGCTTACATATAATTATTTTTTGGTCTAGTTACAGATTTGCATTTTTATAACTATGAATTCCAAAAACTACATTTTTGAATCATTTTGATTTTTTAATTTCGTTACAACTTATTATCAAACTCATTAAATCAAACATTTTATATAATATTTTTTAAAGCGATATATTAAGAAATAAAAAACAAGCACCTGTGATTGAGCACCTGTACCTGTGATTCAAAAAATTCTAAAATGCAAATCATTTTTTGATTTTTATCATATATAAGCATATATTTTTATTATACGAGCAAAGAAAAATGCATCAATTACATAGTTATTAGTTAAGGTCTTTTTTATATTAGGTAAATTTATTTTTTTTAAGTATAAAAGAATTTTGAGGATAAAAGTTTTTGCGGATTTATGAATATTTTTTTAATTTATATGTATCGAATATATTTCATAATACTTTAATAAATTTTAATAATATATGTTAGTATTTATTTTTTTATACTACTTGAACTATCGCAATTATGCAGAAAAACACAATAATTTAATCAGTAAGATATGAGGGTGTGTTTGGTATTGTAACAAGTAACATTATTATACTCACAACCAATTGTTTAATAATAATTATCATTGAAAAGGTTTGTTACTAAAATTATAATGTAATATCTATATATTTAACTTATGTACAATTCTATACAAATAATATATTTAATATTATGGTATAAAATATTCTATACACTTGAGATTGGAACACTTATTTATTTTCTGATCCCTTGTAGATGAAATCATTAAAGAAAAAGGTACATTGGAAAATTAAGTATATTCTAAAATAGTATAAATCTAATAACATTAAAATTTAAGATGATCAATATAAGAGGCTTGAATAGTAATTAAGTTCTAGAAATAGTTGACTATTAATAAGAACTACTTTATTACAATTAATTTGAATCGCACGTATTGGCTATATTTAATGGTTCTTGTGATAAAAATGTTACGACGTGTGATAAAACGGATAAAGCAGGTGAAGACTAAAAAAGTAGCTCATGAAATTATTTTAATACATGAATTCCTAGTCATTGGTTTTTTGTTTCAAGCTTTAGTAATAGATTTAACACGATACTAATGAACTTTTACGGGCCAATTTGCGAAAGTTAATCTGCCTCTATTACGTTATACAAAGTCCAAGAGATGTCCGTATTCATTATCACGGAGCGCGGTAACTTTTCGACTTCCCATCGTATAGGCGTTTGCGAGAGAAATTTTGAAAAGCAAAAAGCAGAAAAAATCTCTCACTTCTTCGAAGTATATTCCATCAGCCTTTCATCGGAATCCCAAACTCTCCAAAAGGTCGAACTTTATAGCTCTTTCGATGTGCTCGCGTTCACCGTCGGTTGAGGGAACCGTGAAGAAGAGTGAGAAAAAGGGGGATAGGAGAGAATGAGAAGGTGGCGGAGGAGGAGGAGTAGGAGCAGAAGGAAATAAAAGGAGCCAAGAACGATGAACAGTCAACGTAGAAGAGTCACTGGCAAAGGATGAACGCCTGCATGCCACTGCGTCCCCGCGCTTCGGTGATCCGCGGAAAGTCCGCCTTAACGTCTTTCGGGAATCGGCCGCTCCGGACGTTTTTCGAAAGCCGACCATAAAGATAAATAGTTAGCTGGCAAATTAACACAATTTCGTCGGGACCCCGATCGCGAGCGGGCCGCAAAAAAGCGAGCAATCTGGGGAAATTGCGTCGGGGCACAGAGGGGATGGAGCCAATTTCGAATGAGCCTTGGCGGCAGGGAGGGCAGGAGAAGGTGGCGGAGACCGAAGAAGAACAGGATGGGCGGGGGTGGAGGAGGTGGCGAGGGTGGGGAGAGCCTCGAAAGTAGAGGGTCAGCCGGGCTGAGGGTTAATGGAGCACGAAATGATCCTCGTTAGCGCCGCACCGTCGCCGACGAACCAAACGATCCGCGATTACGGCGCGAATCAGGGAAATGTAGTCTTTGCTCTTTCTGGCTTGGGAATGTTCTGTAGAAAGCTTCGGAATCTTTTGTTGGCTCTGCTGCAAATTCAAATATCCTCGATCCCTTGTACGGAGGAGGATTTATATTTTCTCCTACTTGGCATAAATATAACTCACTAAAATGAGAAAACCGATCTCTGCTGTTCGAATAATGTTTTATCCTGGGGTGGATGGATATGGAATGAGCGAAAGAAAGAGAGTGAGAGTGATAGAGAGAGAGAGAGAGAGGGAGAGGGAGAGAGAGAGAGGGAAAGAGAGAGAGAGAGGGAAAAAGAGAGAGAGAGAGAGAGAGAGAATGAGAAAGAACGAGAGTGAGAAAAAGCGAGAGTGAGAGAGATAAAGAAGACATTAAATATGATTTGAAAAGCCACAAGGAATCTTTCGCGAAAAGTCTGATTTATAGACTTGAACCGATGGATATAGTATCATTGATTTACTTATAACAATTTTAAATTACCAGCAACTTATTATTTAAAGATCACACGATTTTAAGAGTATTTTAGGGAATTTTTTTCGGAAATTTTTATTTCCCTGAATTGCAAAGAAAATATTACTATTTATATGATGGCAGATGGCAGAATTATTAGGCATTTAAAGGTATTAATGCGTTATAGTATAGGCATGAATCAATTTAAATGCTATTGTGTTAAGTCGAATTCTGAGCCATAAAGATTTTTTCAAATACACGGGTACAGTATTCAGCGCACGAAATGACAGTTTCAACTATTGAAAATGGCGCTTGCAAATGTGCGCTTGAATCATCGAAACGGGAAAAAATCTGTATCACATTGCATAAAAACTAAATGCCCAATATTTTTATTCACAAAGCGAGAATGAGCTGACTCGGCTTTGTTAAGCTGCCCGATCTAATACCACGCACAAGAAATATGTGTTTCAATGCATTTAGTCTGGAATCGGGAGCCGAAAAAAATGCACATCGAGAGAACAATGATACTCGGAAATTCTTCCGACCGCATGATAATATGCGCCGGCATAAGTAACGCGTGTACAGCTCGCGAACGTAGCCCATTCTATGGGGTTCATTGGCCATCAATCAGTGACAATCGGCACGTGAACAATTTGTCAGGGAAACTTTTACCATCACGGCTCGACCCCAAAACTCCCGGCCCCTGATACAGAGTAGTCGCTTATACCTATACGAGCTATCGGCTAGCGTGCGAAAGCCGAACGACCGGCGTATTACTTTATGGTCACTCGGAAACAGTTCCGAAGCTCTTAAGGTCCGGATCTTGGCTCGTCCTTCTCTCCTCGTTGCCTGGTTTATCACCGGCCATTGTCGACAATGCCGCACTCCCTCCTCGTTCTTTGCAAACATTTTGCCGTCCCCCGTTTTTCCTTCTGCTTCTACCCTAAAAGACGCCCACGCGCAAACGCACACGAACGCGTACAATCCCTTGAGTCATGATAGGGCAAAACTCTCGCGACATCTTTGTCTTCACTCCGAGCCGTTTCTTTGTCTCCTATATAAGAACCCTTTACTCCCTTCTCCCGCGATGGCCGTCGTAAAACGGTAAGCCGCACTTCGGATTGTTCCCCGCTCTCGACGTCGTATTATTGATTAATTTTGCCTTTGGCCTAGAAGTCGCGAGAAGAAATCAAGCAAGAAATCAATCCTTGAGAGTATGCGCTTATTGGCATCTGTCGGGGTAAACGTGAAATCGGGTAAATGCCGAGGCGAACGCCGTTAAAATGCTCTCCTCGATTCGAGGACCGGCACATCCTTACGAGAGGCTAAATTAGATTAGTCAATAAAGGAGCGGTAATCGTAACAGATGCGTTACTGAGACCAAAGCGCAACTCGTAAAGGTATACATGTACGTTTGTATATACATATACATATATATATATATTTATATACATAAGTGCATGCATAGACGGACACTATCATAATTCAGCGTCTAAGAACCACCCCAGGGATTCTACACTGTACAAACGCATTTGTTCGCTCGATAAATATCATTCGTTCCGATACTTGAGAAATGGGTAAAAGGCCCCTCAGGCCCTGCCGCGAATCGAGCCTTCCGAAATGCTAAATCAAAGGCCCGAGGGTTTGACCCCCTTCAACGATGAGCCGCGTTATTTGTCAATCCATCTTTTGCCGCGCACACCGTCTACATTTGTTGGTTCCGTCTATATCGTCGGCCCGACCCTTTCCTCGTCTTTTATTGCAAAGGAAGGGGGAGTGCCACACAAAAGTGGCCCAGTAAAAGCGACGAGTATTTTTTCTTGCTTAATTTGATAAGATCAGCAATATGTAGCGGAGCAACCGAGGGACAAATATGAAGAACAACGCTTTATGTGTGCTTATGCTTATTCAACCGACTTCAATAAAATTTAATGCTTCTATTGCATTAATGCTAATATGCTTATTTGAATAAAAATATGCCGAAATTCGCATACTTGTCTTCTTCAACATTATTAATTTCTTGAATAATTTAAATAATTTTGTCGAATAAATATGCCTTGATGTAATTTATTCTTATAACATAGCAATTCTATGTTTGTTTATACTAATTACGTTACATTAATTACGTAAAAAGAACATAATTAATTTTTTCTCTTAATGATATATTTAATGATAGTTTTCGAATTAATAAGCATAACTTCAGGCGTAAAGTTAATATCATTTTAATCGTGAAGGTCTTTTTTATAACATACAATGAAACGTAATCGTTCTAGAGCTTAAGTAAAAAAATAACGTGCACTGTTTCACTTTTCTTTTTTTTATGCATCACATAAAATACATTCTACTCAAAAGCTTTAAGATTTACATTTATTTTTAATTAGCACGTGGGAGTATCGGTCCAACCCTAGTATTAGAATCCTGAGATACCTATCAAAATAAAAAAATCATTTTTTATTTATAAGTGGACCAGGGTGAATAAATCGCTATTAGTTTCCGTATCTGAAATCTAGGGGGGTAAGATTAATCAATCGTACCATGACGTTGAAGATATTAAATATGTTTGGTAAGGATTTTTTGCGTGAAAAGCTAGTTAATCTCGAGCCTTCTTTAAGAACGGGGAGGGAGAGAGGGAGAGCGAGAGAGAGAGATTGTGAGAAACAGGGGGAAAGCATAAAAAGTGAGAACAGAGGAAAGAAGGAGGCAGAGGTGGTGGAGATACAAGCATAAGGAGTCAATTTACATAGGGATGGCATTAAGAATTTTGAACACACACGTACCTCGGCGAACAATGAGTGCCGGGATCGCGGTAGAAAGCAACGCGGCAAACTACTACAAGAATCGGCTTCGACACCCTCGACGTTTCCCATGAATCGGTTCGCCCCGGGGTGGACGGGCCCATTAGCGTCCCGAGCCTCATCGGCGCATCTCGCTCATAGTAAAAAGTGGCAAGCGAGTCGCCGAGCGGCCGCAGCGACAGGAGGGCAGGCCGCGGGCAGGTTACCGTCACCCGCTGGGCGATCGCGGGGCGCATTTCACGCCACTTGCACCACGACTCGGCTCCACGAGGAGCTGCGTCGCGCTGCGAGTGGGCCCGTGGAAATTTATATCTGGCCCACACTGGGAGCCTCCGTCCGCTCCTACGGACAAGTGGCGTGACTTTTCTACGGGTCTCGCGTTCCGTCTGACGTTTATTGGCCTGATGAATCGCTGCCGAGGAAAATTATCGCCTCTTTCCGAAGACAAGGGCTTGGCCTACGGAATCAGAATCCTTAGCCCTTGACTTTTACGTAAATTTCGGGGAATTTAATTTTAAAATTGTACGATCCGAGGGCAACCACCTGCACGAGCACCTAAACTCTCACGCACTCTACACTATCGTATAAATCGTATTTATAAATATATATAGACGCACGTCGATAACTCGACGTAAATCGTTGAACAAAGAGTTGAAGTTCTTTGTTATTTAAGATTTCTGACACTTTTTTTGTACAGAAAGTTTAGGAATAATCGGTGGAAAAAAAATTTAAGTAAATCTTAAAGTGAAGGGATTGAACGTACACAAATGTACTTTATCGTGGAAAACTTTTTATCGTTTTTATTATTATTATTCACAAACAGTTTCAATAAAATGGCATCTCAATCAGAAACTCTAGAAAAGCTTTGCAATAGGACTGTACCGATCGAGCTGTACTATGAGTAAGGCAATCCCATCGACCGAAGGAATATTGGTCTTCTCGGATGCTATCGACATTCGATACTAATTGCCCGTCGCACGATTCTGTCCTTTCAGCGTTTTTCTTTCAAGCGATCCTTTCTTCGCATTTCCGTTTTTTTCTCTTCTCCTTCTGTTTGCATTTTTTTGTACATTTTTTCTTGGCTCGAGTCACATAATCGAAAATGTGGGCAATTTTATAAAAGATTCTACAGCTCTTTAAAAATTCTGGATTTATTCTTTTCATTGCTGCAGAGCATTCGATAGTACCACTTGAAAGAAGCCTCGGTAGAAGAAAGCTTACCCAAGTGTAGAATTTATAAATTTGTAAGGTCGCATTACAAGCCGTTGAATCAATAGAATCGTATATCTACATTTTGATATTATGTAAAAACCATAATTCGAAAACTCATAAATCATATTCGATACTGCGATCAGCGTCTCCTATGAAATATTATCGATTGCCCAAAGTGTGAAGTCACAGCTAAATTGTTTTTCCAGATTCATCTTAAGGAAAATCTCGGCTAAAGGAACAATACGTTCACCGCTCCTTAGGTGCTGTCATTGTATACAAAAAATAATTTTTTGCTTGTCATACCAACCACCACACGCATGCTCGGTCCAGGTATTCTAACATCTGGGGTGACAGGGCCCGTCAATATTCATCACGCGTCGATGAATCGTCACTGGCGATCATAAATATCCGCTTAGATCGGTAAAAGTGTCATTCATTCTGAGGGAGCGCAGCATATTGCGATAAACGATAATGTGCTTATGAAACTGACGCCGGGCGAACGCAGAATATTACAATACTAGTCCGGGGATGCACCTTCTCCGCGAGATTCGCAAAATTACTTAGACAGAGGGATCGAGGCGTGTTAAGGGGGTGGAGTTAATGGCCGAAGAAAAATCACCGGGTAGCGCAAAGGAGAGTAAAAAGAGGGCGGCCCGAAGCTAAAAATACAGGAGGCCACGTCGTCGGCGAGAAGCGGATCGTTACTCCTCGTGTACCCGGGGAATGGCGCCGAAGTAGTTGTGGTCACGGCTCTCGGCATTGTCTTGTCTGATCGCAACACATTCGCACGACAGCTCTGCCATCCTGGCAGACGCATCCCCTGGGACGCTGCATTACCCGCTCGATCTGGGAGTAAGTCGAGCGGTTGCTTTGTACGATCAAGGGAAAAGCGATTTGTAAAGTTCAGCTGTTTCCCTATTAAGCATCAATGACACTAACAAATATCTAAAGCTACGTACAGTAAAACTTTTAAAATCCTTTTTTATACTATCTCACAACTTTTAGTAGTGCGTGCGATGGGGACAAGAGCTCGATCTTATTATTAACGCATTTTAGGGTGAATATATTTGCAAAAGTAAAGAAGACTCGTAGTAAAGACAAAATGATTGCAAATGATGATAGAGTTCAGTGTCAATTAGCCACGGTTTAAAATCGTTAAAAGTCTGAAAATTGCCAATGGCTTCGCAAATAGCTCCTGTCTTTTTCAAGATGCATTGCTCACGAGAGACTCGGCTGCATTTATTTTCGAATGCGGGCTATCGGGGCAAATCCAAAGCTCACTCGAATGAAATCTTCGACCGGGAAGGAACATCCGAGCCACCGGAGAAATTTTCACTTCGTCTCTCCAAAATTTGCCGAGGAAGAATCCCTCGCATTCAGCCCGTCGTTGCCTTTCCCCTCTTCTCTTCGCTCCATCGCAACGCGAAAAAATGCCGAGCCCGCGCTCGGGACGGAGTCCGCGATCGGAGCGAGCCGCAGATTCGGCGTCGCTCGAGGGACCGCGAGAACCAAAAGGACCAGGGCGAAGGGAACCGAGAGACCGCGACGAAAATGAAGAAAAGCGATGAGAATCCCTCCCACTAACTCACCCCGTCCGTCCCGAGCACGTGCTTGGGGCGTGGTGAACGAGCTGCGCCCCAGGAGATATACGGCCTCGGCACGGATATTTATGGCGTATCCGCGGACTCGAGAGCCTCGCGTCGTCACCTCCCCACGGTCCCCGATCTTCTCCTCTCCTATCCGCCGAGTCCCGACCCCGCCGCGACCAGCCGCCGACAACACGCACACGCGCGCCGAATAATCGCTTCTGGAAGTGTGAATCCCACTTATTAACGAGCCTTGCCATCCTTGCCCCGGATCGAGACTGCGACTTCCACCGGTTTCTCCCTGAAAACTGTGCCTTCTAGAGTCCACCTTTCCAAGGCTAAGCATTCGCTGGGCGATTTGGAATTCATTGGAAAACCATGACGCCCATCGACAAGATTGCGTCGAATTCTCGTTTGTCAATTTCACATAGCAACCACGAGTGGGCTCGCTATTCGCGATACGCTTGTTTAATTTGTACTTTATTCATCGTCTTTTTAGAGGCTCCGCTGATTCTTCTCTCGAAGCAAGAGTGCTTTAGTTTCACTTCGGTACTTAAATATGAAAATCCTAGGGGACACCCCTCCCTCCGATTATTCGAAAGCTTCAATTCCAAAAGAGCATAGAATAGAAATGAATCTATTAATAATCCGCTTGTAAGCCACTTGTAAAACGCATACTGATGGAGACGGGAGTCGAGGGCACGAGTGTGCAACGAGGTTATACAAGGCCTCGGCTCACTGGGTAAGAAAAGCAAAGCAAAGAACCGCGGGCTTGCGCATGCTTTCCAATGTCTCCTCTCTTTTTAAGTCGTTAAATCAGGTACGCGCAGTCGCTCAAAACGACTTAATCGTAATGAAGCCGCCTACACGAGTCGTTCCACCCTCGCCCTCCCTCTCTGCCGCCCCGTCCTCTCTCGTCCACTCTATAAATGAGCCAGGAGTCATCTATCACTCTCTCGCGCCGGTTCGCGCTGAAATTCCTTAAAGGGGCCATAAAGCGCAGATGAAGCAGAAAAAAGCGCGGATAACTCGTGCTCCTCTCGTGACTCTATATAGAGCTGTCACTCGGTGTCGCGCGCGCCCATAAAATAAGCCAACCGCCGACAGGAATCTCCCCCGTCGCTTGTTTGCGCTCTTTCTAGAGCTCCTCGCCGTCTTGGCTCGGGGTGGAGTTGACGAGGGCCTGAGGGTGGAGGGAAGGACGAACGAGAGCCCGTCGTTCCTCGGATGCCGGGAATGGAGTTTATCACCTACGATGCGAGCCCGTAATTCTTCGTCGCTGGCTCGACTCTTCCAGCCAGTGGTTTTGACTCGCGGTGCGGAGACATTGCGAATGAAATGGAGCTCGGATTTTACCGAGGAGGGCCACGAGTATGGTAAATTTCTAAACGATGTTAGCTGCTCGTTTCGTTAAAGGCTCGCTCTTGCGGTTCTTCTCCCTGTTCAATAAAAGCTTTCAATGAAGCTAGAGCGAGCAACGATCGCGGCTTCGATATTTATACATTCAATAAAAAATTTTCAATATTAATCTATACGTTATAGATGTACATGAATTAAGTGAAAATCGAGTAATGCAATGTTGTAATAAACGTACTGTTGCAATGTACAATTTTATTTAACGTTTTTTAAAGTATTCGTACCATTTTGTAGAATGAGAATAGAAAGAGGCACAATTTTGATAATACGAATTCATATTATTTAAGAAGAGACAAGCGAAACGGATTCTCAAGTAAATAAAAGAATTGTGCTACTCGTTGGAAAGATTTTTACAATTTCTCTGCTGTATTTGATTGGCATGGCTATGCGTTAAAGTTCTAAATTTTATTTTTCAGGCCCATAGGCTTAAGAAGTTGCTGCTGCGCTTGTCTTTGAATATTTTACATTATGTATAAAAGTGATTATATTTTCCAATACATTTACCAATGGCGACATAATGCCAGTACACTCGAATGGAACTATCCTTCAAATTGAAAGAAAAAGAAAAACGCTCGTGTGGCATTTTTTATATCCCGAAAATTCGGAGTGCGGTAATTCTTTCCGGAAATTTATCTCACGGATACTCAGTAGGATGTCTGGAAGATGAAGGGAAAAAGAGATCACGCGGCGTCGGGCGAGCTGCAACGGAGGGACGGGGCGGCAAGAGTCGGCAAGCAAGAGCGGCGTCGGCAGAGGAGGGGTGGGGGTTGAATCGAAAGAATACAGAGAGGTCGAGGGAAATATAGAGAGACTCCAAGGATTAAGCGTGTGTACAAGGGTATAAAGAAAGGCGTCGGACGTGGCCAAAATGATCCCCTTAAGTGCCCATTGCGACGAAAGGGAAGCACAGCGGTGAGCCTGCGGGAATGGCCGAGCGAGAAAAAATTGCCCGCACTCAAGGTGTGAAGTGAAAAAAAGGAGAGGGAAAATATGTCAACCAAGGCTCACAATGACGCGCACGAATAGTTTGGCTCGGCATTACGGGTCGGACATCGTTTTCTTTTTCACCTCCCGCGCCCGATCCCTGTTACCGAGGATCATTTGTCATTGCAAGCCGAGGCCGCGTTCGCGCCCCTGACCGCTCGATGTCGGGGATCGCGACGATAGAGAGCCCGTCGCTCCTCGTGTGCCGGGAACGGAGTTTATGACCCAGTGCCTCCAGGGTTCGTCTCCGGACACTCGCAAGCATCCCCGGCCGAACGAGAGCGCGAGGGACGCGATCGTTGTTGACGGCATTTTTGTGATTTATGCATGCCATTCTTATGTGACAATGCGCCACCAAGTCGAAAGGAGCTCCTGCTGCTGCTGTTGCTGCTGCTGATGTTAATGCCGCTTCTCTGTCTAGGTTGATTTCCTCTTGTCGGTCTTCTGCTTTGGGGCCGTAGCCCGACGCACGCGGTCGGGTGGGGGATGGGGGAGCGAGGGAGGGAGCCAGAAGAATCGACTGGGTTTGATCAAGCATCTGCCAATATTTGTCATTTATTATAACTACTTGCCTCGTAAATAGGTACTTTATGAATGGCTTGTTAAAGCCCAAAACCGAAATAAACTCGTTTGTATGTTTCAACGAATGGCTCGTACGATGATTTTTTATTACTTGACAAAATGTTGCTTTGTCTGCCTCTGGTGCTACCCTCATTTTTATGGCTATTCCGATGAATTTCTTACTTCCCCCCCGATTCTTTGTGGTTTCGATACAACGTTTACAGAAGTGAAAAAGCGCGGCAGATTAATACCAATAAAACATTTTACATAAGCACAAAGCCATGACTCTTTATTTTTGATAATGCAGATTGACTGTGACCAATCGACTCGAGATGAATGAATTTGATAATAACCGCGATTTATGCTGCCTAAAATATTATTTAAAAGAGTCAAGAAATACGAGCTGACACATTATTATCTTTATTGCTTTATTACTATTTTCTAACTAATGAAAGACATGTCCATTACTTATGTAACAAAACATTTTATAAATCAGAACTGATCACTTTCTATTCCAAGTTTCTATTATTTCCATCACACATCGTTAAATTACTGTTTAACGATTGATATTTAGCACTCTTCAACGAAGTATAAATGATCCTTCACCGTAGCCCAAATAGTTAGGGAATCCGAGGTACATCGAGAAGAGGAGCCTATTAATTGGGATTCATGAGATAAAAAAAGTAATGTTCCAGAATTCGTGTGGTGCAGCTGAAGGCGATGGAGCACATCGAATCGAGCAAGTGGTTCGGGCACTGTGGGAAATCGCAGAAGCCAGCCCTCGGAGAATCCGTACGCGATACGTCCGCCGATCCGGAAGGCTTCCACCCAGTCCGAGCATCCAGCAAAAAACAATTGCCTGAGAGGTGCGATGGGAGGGCCCGGGAGGTGGGAGCGAAATCGATATATTCCAGGCTCGGAAAATCCCCGTCTCACGTAGCGGATCGTTCGCAGGAGTCCTCGTTACGTCGGCTGTTATTTATTCGAGCTCCGCCGGCATGAGAAATGTCTCGGTGCCACCCCGACCCACCTGGGGGCGGAATCCCGTACGCCCTGGCCGCCCCCTCGGGCGTATCGAGGCCGCACAACCTACGCCCGCCCGGTACCGCGCGAACTCCCGGGACGAGAAGTCGACTTTGCTAATTGCGATAACGTCCCGGCCATTGTTTATGAGCCACGAGCACCGGATCTCGAGCTCGCTCTTCCTTCCCCCGGCCCTGAACCGAACACTCGGCTCACCGATTCGCAATGATCCTCGGCGCCGAGGGGATGCGACAGGGACGCAAAGCAAGACCGAATACGCTCCTCGCTCCAGAGCAGAACATCGACTCGATCAGGGCGATTTGATACGGATAACAAACGGCTCTCGCGTTTGTCACCCTGAGCGTCCTGCGGCATTCGGATTCCTTGCCCGACTTGCGTAAATTACGAATGGCCGAGCTTATTGAGTGAAAAGGTAACGATACTCGTGTTGTGATATGCTCGTGGCTACGGAGTTCGAAAAGATCCCAAGCAATAGACATAATGGGAAATAGAATGTTGCATTACGTATGAAAAATTCAGCACAATGCGGTCCGCGGACGAAGACTTCGCAACCGGTTTGTGGCGCCATTGCTTTTCTTCGTTTTCTTGCACGGCACATCCGGCCTTGTGCGTTCGACGAACAATGCCTATAGACCCGTGTATAATGACTGGTCCTCATTGTGTCTCGGTATTGCGGCTCTACTTCGCTCTCTCTATCTCTCTCTATCTCTCTCCATCTCTTTTCTATCTCCCTTTCACTCTACACTCCACCTCGCCATCGACGCTCTGCTCGCCCGATCGCATTCTCCATCTCTCTTTCTCCCTTCTTACTCTGTTCGCTTTTGTCTTTGTCGTATCATATGGAAATGTATTCATTTCTTGCGCATACTCTTGCAAGTCAATGATACTCATATGCATTTAGCCGAGCAAATGTCATGCCGTTCACATTACAGATGTACAAATTAATTTTGAGTTACTTTTTTCTGCGATTTAAGAAGAATACAATGTTTTTTTTTATTCTTTTCGAAAAGCTCCTGCATTACTAAAATATTTATTTATTTGCCGATGTAAACTGTATTGCAATAATTTTATGTACGTTTTTCCGCAGAAAAGTCAATGGCTTTGCTTTTTGTAAAAAAATTTATGGATAAATATGATTATTAAGAACCACACGATATTGTTGTTTTTTACGTACTTACCATTTTTATTTTTTGTAATTAAAATTTAGTCTTTAAAAAAAAAACAATTTGATTATTTGGCAATGTTTAACATGATTTGATTTAATTAGATAATCATAAGGTGGTGATACCAACTTATTGAAATTAAATCGTTGCTTTGATATTGTAGATAAAATAAAAGAAATTAATTTAAAATTTTTTTTAAAGACATTACCTATGTATATAATTCATTGTACAATAAAAAACATACATTCTACGTGATGCTCAATATTAAAAAGAAATTTGTACTTGCTATAACGCGAACAAATGAACTGCAATTATTGAAAGAATTATGACATTTAATTATTTTTTTTACCATGTGAGATAGCTGTACAATGAAATACACAAAAAAGCCTGCATCATTATGAATAAAGCCTCTATATTGTCTAAACGACAGATCGTCGTTTGTAATGGAAGCATTGTTACAGGCATCAACTACGTCTAATAAATAAAATTGAACAAGGAAAATAGAGTGAAAGCCCTAATGTGCACCTTACGACAGCATTTGAAAACGATAGATCCCGTGTTTCCAGCTGATCGAGGAAATTGATGTAAGCCTCGTAAGCCGCAAGACATTCGGGGACTTTTGTCGCCTTGTCATTGCGATACCCAAATGAGCAGCCGCTCGATTCACCAGCCTCCTTTTGCCGATCTTCTCGAGTCCTCCTCCCCTCTTTCGATACTCCTCCCCCCTCCCTTCGACCGCGGCTCACTTTTTGTCTCGCACTCGCGCGCCAAGAATTCCGGCGTCGCGTAGTAGAGGCGTGTCGCGCCCCTCACTCCCAGGTGCGCCTCGCGTCTCTCTTCTCTCGCTCTCTCTCTTTCTTTTTCTCTTTCTATATCTCGTTTGGCGTTTGGCCGATGTCGCCCTGGGACCGACAATGCAGAAACAACGTCGCGCGCGCCACGCCCAGATCTGCGCGCGCCCTAATACTCTCCACACGCGTAGCCCGTCTGGCAGATGCCACGATATCGAATTGAATATAAAATAATGTTGCTACTATTTGTCCATCTCTCTCTTGCTCTTTCTCTCTTTCTCTCTCTCTCTTTATTACTCTCCGGCTTGTTGTCTCCTCGCTCATAACGGAGTTTTCTGTGCCTCTGCAGTGGGGGAGCGAGTGTACGCCCACTTTTCCTCGTCAGCCTCGCGACGATCATCGTCCTCGTCGACGTCGTCGTCGCACGGCAATCCACGTACGGCTTATACCACTTTTTGGATACGGCTGCTAGCGAACATTAGCGTCGAGTGCACACGCAGCGAGAAACTTATACGGCTGATAATGAGAGTTTAGGTGCTGCCTCGACAATAGGCTTTTTCATAGCCTCGTTCGCCTCTGATAAATGTCCTCATTCGATCCGGTCATTAAGATCATTGCCGTTTAGACGCTAAGTTTTCAAAAAACTTTTCCTTGCGAAGTCTTTTTTATTAAATAGCTTATTGTACTGCCACTATACTGCAATTATCAATGCTTACTATACTCTTAACTAAATGCACTTGATTTATTGCTCGACGGAAGCGCACAAAATCGTTAGTTCTAAAAAGTCGAGATAATTATTTATCTATTACATTATACCATAACGTCCTATTAATTTTGTACGAACGTTGCATTTTGAAAGAATTTCAATTATCATAAATTTGAAGTTCTATTTGAATTTCTTAAAAATTATTGAAAACAAAATGGCGAACCCGTGGTATGGTAACCGGTTACCATAATATTATTTGCAGTCATAAGATGCAATATCGTAACGATTATTTCACAACTCGACTCCATGGATGCAGTTATCAATGTTGATTGTGAAGCTTGAGAACTACGACGTGCCACCTGTTGTTCGGTACATCGTGATAAAAGACAAACTTCAACGTTTGTGTCCAATGGCAGTACCGATGTCTTGCGAGATTTTGCCGCGAGCCCAGATCTCGAGGAAAATAAAAGGCATCGGCAATCGGCCGACTCCTCTCGTTCTTCCGGACTACCAAAGCTAAAGCCCGCGCAGCCGAGAGCTGCTTCTCGTCCTGGCGTACTCGACAAACGCGGAGCCCTCGCGCATCGGTCGCCGCTCTAGATGAAGACGGAGAGTCGCGGCCGCGAGCAGAGCCATGGGCGTGACCCGAAGCGATCGGCGCATCATTATTCACTTTCGCCGAAAGCTTTGCGTAGCCTCGCGCGGCTCATTTATCCGCGGCCGGAGGTGCAACGGACGCGCGCCGGAACAGATGCTCTCGCGATATGTTCCCTGCGGTCGATGAGCAGATGAGCCTCAGTCCAAAGAGCAGCGGGAAGGGCCGGCCGGCCGGCCGGCCGTGGGAGGGGTGGGGGAGGGAAAGATGAAAAGAGGACACGAGAGTGCATTCACAATGAGCGGTGGACCGCGAGCTCGCAAAGAGCGATGTGCAGGGCGCACGTGTGCGACCGCAGAGGACTTTTAGGAAAGAAGGACGCGCGCCCGGTACGACAACCTCCGTAGCATTTTGGCGGCTTTCATCCTTGGTCACGACAGCCTCGCCCTCGCCAATAATTGCCGATTTTCGATCGCTTCGTGCCACCGATGTCGATCTTGTCGCCGGGTTTTGAAATTTAGACGTAAGCTACAGCTGTCGACCACCGTTGCTTCAGGAGCGTTGATTGCACAATTGCAAGACGAAAGCTTCGTTTGCTCTTATAGTGGTCGGAAAATTTATGCACTGTATATAAAAAGTTTCTCGAGATGGACATATTTTTGCGTTAGAATCACTATTTGACTTAATAATCATTCTGAAATACTCTTACTGACATAAAGTAGCGCTTTTAAAAAAATATTCATTTTCCAGGGACTTCTTAAAAGATATATTTAAATTTTTAATGGCAGTTAAAAAGAGAATTCGACCTATCACGTCAATTAATTCCATCTTAAATAGAGGATTTTTAAATGCTACTTAACTTATACATAGTGATAAAGTATAGTAACATAATTCTGCTTTTAACTTTTACAGGTAATGGACATTTAAAAACACTTGCGCAATTTTAAAAACTTTTAATATTTTATTTGGCATGTATAAGAAATATTATATAGTTTTTTTTTCTCCTAAATAATATACATCATTTATGATGATATATTATTCTAGTTAAACTTCAATTGAAATTGTTCTTCATTATTCTACACAAAAAGGTAACTTTTTATTGAAATTTCTTTTTTTCAGTAGTATACTAACAAGTACATAATCATAAGGGTTGTATAAAAATAAGGATAAAGCTGTTTATGAATAAAAAATTATTGCTTTAAATAAAGGGGGAACAGTGACCGTTATTTCTTTGAAGTATTCGAAATATATTTAACCTTTTTTAAGGTCAACTTTAACGGAAATCATGTAACTAAGCTGAAATAAATGATTCGCGAAAAAAGCAGCGAAAAATAAGTATAATATACAAAATTTTATGAGTTAATTTGCACAATTCTACAAGTCAGATTATTGATAGTTGTAGTATTTTAAATACTGTAATCTTTAATACATTGTCTACAATTGATTTAAAAAAAAAATACAAAATTTATTATGTAAATTTATATACTGTAACCTTAAAAATTTTTTTGCATTTTCGTGGTAAATAAATTCATTTTTAATGAATTATGGAATAATCAACCACAACAAATCACTTTCAAAAGTCGTTAAATTTTTAGAATATTTTATATCGAAAATGACTTGTTAACAAATTTATTACCCAATTAATAAAGTAAAAAATTTAATGAAGCAAATTTTTAAAATAGACCGTCAATGCCTAATGCATTAATTGACGGCTCAAATATTACATTGATGCTGAAAATCCAATTACAACAATTACGATGTGGACTTACTTTATAAAATTATAAAATTAACTAGCTTCACTAAAGTTGGAATTATAAAAACAAATAACATGCAGAATCCTTTAATTTAATTTAAATTACACTGCCCAAAGTATGTTCAATTAATTGTTCTAAATATTTGTTATAAATTATTTGGCGAAAATATTGTTTATCCGTTATATTTCAATACGTTCGATACTTAAACAATGCTCTGCTTAATTGATGTTTTAAATTAAAAAAATGTATTAACGCATCTGTAAAAGTAAAATAGGAAACAAATGCTGTAGAAGGCAATAAAACAATATGGTTATTCAAGAATTGAAATTTCTGTTGATTTTCGTGGTAAAATTACTTGAACTAGTTGAATTTATGATTACTGCAAACTCGCGTTACCTATATATAAGTTTAAGCGGGTGTGCTTTGTACAAGAAAAGAAATAGTAGTTGAATGAAGCGTACTACCAAAGGGCGGAAACCTTTTCTCGGTACGTTTCGAGTTATTTATCGTTCTTAGCCAAGATCTGCTTTCGCTTGAATTCCTGCACTTTAGTTGCTCATTTTGAATTAAATTTCTGAAAAATAAGAGCCTCTGACTCCTTAAAATGTCTTGAATTTACGTTATTATCATTATTAACTTGACTTGCTCAAGTGCTAATTCAAAATACAAGGCAATTTAATAAGAAGGGAGGCTTTTGTGAAAGACAGTATTATTACAAAAATTATATTAATTTAAAAGTGAGTTAAATTGAAGGAAACGTCAAATGAGTAATTTAAATTATTTATTTAATGCATTGAAGCTTAATCTTTTTTGATTCTGTGGTAAAATCTCTGATGAAGGTTTAAAGGATTACCTGTTATTTGATCAAATATTGTACGGCCTTTATGTACAAATATTTATTTAATTATGACCCAAGTAATTCAAGTTCTTTCTTAAAATTTGGCCTATTATACTGCCGAAATACTAATAAAATAGGTATTTATAATAATTTAATAAAGTTGATGGTATAAAAATATTTTAGGATTAAAAATGTTTGATAAAATAAGACGCTGGCCATTGCGATCTTAGTTATTTAGCAAATGCGTAAAGGGCAGTGCAGACAGTTGCCACGTTCGTAAAATTACATAAGTTAATTAAAGTTCTAGGCGGCATACTGAATAATCATAGCTGAAAGCTGATCGAAATAAAATATTAATGACTTAGAAATTAAATGTTACACGGTAAGAATAAAAAGTAGATATTTCAAGGTCTTTGTACGACAGCAGGACAGTATTTTCTTGGAATGGCGTTTAAAGACCGATCTTAAGTTTATCAGGAACGAGGACAATAACAGGTTACAAAGCGAATCTCCGACAAATTTTTCCCGCGAGAGACAAGCGGAACAGCTACTCATCATCTATTCTCTCGACTGGGATCGAAAAAAGGGTGAATTCATTTCGTATTTTCCCGCGGTGTATCGCTAGCTACTGCGCGCATATGTCGCACGTGTTTATTATTATACCTACGTATCGTTCTCACTCCTATTTTCTCACGCGTAATCGTGCGCTCGAGTTCTCCATGGATCTGTGTTTTTTTACAAGTTTACCTTTTCACTTCGGTTTTCCCTTCTGCATCGGCCTGCTCTCTCACTATCTCTCTCTCTCTCTCTCTCTCTCTCTCTCTCTCTCTCTCTCTCTCCCTCTCTGTTAGGCGTACGCGTATTCGCGATAGCGCACACGGCCGCGTAAGGACACGCACGCACACGCACGCACGCGGGCGCAGAAACAGAACGCTCAAACGCCAAAGAGCATTGTAGCGCAACATGTCATTCCAGTAATGTAATGTAAGTACGCGAGCGTAACAATGCCGTATAGATATTTAATTACCGTAGAGTAATGTCTAATGACATATATTATGGAGGCAAAGCACGGGTCGCCATATGCAGTTGGACAGAGAAGCGGAGAAAAGGAGAGAGCGCGTATGGGAGGGTCAGAGACAGATTGAGAGAGAGAGAGAGAGGATGATAAGGGGAGGGGGTTAGTCTTTTGTCCTGACGGATAATAATAAGTGGTCATGAGTTGGCTGGGCACGAAAAGAGTTGGTCTCCTGAATGTACGCGCATGCGTGAAGAGCGTATATTCTTTCTCCGGGGCTACGCTTCGCGGGGACCAACGTACATCTCGCCCTTCCCTCCCGCCCGCAGCCGGACGACGACTGTCACTGTCTCCCGTTCCTCCTCCGCCTTTTTCGAATTGTAGTTATTGATGCTCTTTCCCTCTTTTTCGCTGCGTTTTTCCCTCCGGGACGGACACACTCGGACAGGTTACATCGGTTCGGTCCCTTTCATACCCGCACAAGCACGCTTGTGAATCATACTGCAGGTATACACGAGAGCCGGGCCCTGCGTGAGCCTGATTACCGTAATCAAGCGTTTCTGTTCCGGTATATCGGCTCTTAATTATAATCATCGATGCCACACGTCACTTCCTCGTTTCGGAGCGGGCCTCCGAGATGCGCCGTTGTCGAGCCTCCGTCTCTCCTTGTCCACGTCAATGTTTCACTTTTATCTCCCTAATTTCACTCTTGCCTCTGCTCCGTCGCCGCGACCACCGCCGCCGCTGTCGCTCATTTTACAGTCGCCGGCAATTGTTGCGTGCACCCCTGTGACTTTTGCTCGAGCCCAGGACTCCTGACGGCGGGTTGCGCTCCTAGGCTTGGGCCTACCCTCGAATTCCCCAACGTCCAGTCGCGCGAGGCCGCGCTGCATAATGACAAACGGAACGGATGCTTCCGTAGCGTTATGTAACGTCTAAAATATTCATCGAATCCGGCCGGCAACCCTTGTGCCTTCTGCGCTGGGCATAAGAGTTTTAACCTACACTTTTCATAAATAAGCCCCTTTATGACTAATGGACAGCTGAATAATTTCTATGGCAATGCGCCGTGAACACACAGTCGACTCGCCTTTTCGAAGCGACAAGTTTCACATGCTCGAATTGTCCTGGCCTTTCTGATAACCGAGAGACAGGATGCTGCGCAAGGGGCCTTAAAGCCGCGATTAAGACCTAACGAGGCGTCTCCGGTGAGACGTGCTCGATCGCTAAGTTTTGAGACGCGTGACATCGATGTCGGTAGCTAAATGGGAAAATTTAACGGTCCATCAATGCTGCCGGGCCAATACTCGAGCATAGAAATAATTATATTTATATAACCGAAGTGATCGCTTTGTCCAACAAGAGAAATGTCGGGCGTCAATTGCGGGGGGACTCGATTTCGGCCGACCCTCGAGTCATTGTCCCGACAAAGCGGCGAAAATACCTCAAGACCGTCCTCCTCTATTGGCAGAGATTTCACGCCATTACACGCGGTGGCAGCCGCGGACAAAGCCTCCTCGGGCTGCTGGAGTCACTTCAATGCTCGGGACTGCGCCGCTCGCGAGGGCCATTGTCGAGTTGCCCCGGGCGAGAGTGGCGCGCGGCCCGAGACCAAGGACCGGCCGAAGTCATCTGAACTGGCCCGAGCGTCGAGGGGCCCGGGGCTCCTCACAGGGACGCGGAGGTGCCGGTCTGCCTTCTCTCCCGCGGGACATCTTACCGGCCCTTGCCAACGGCGGCTGTCGGGGGTGGCGCGATCCTCTATTATTCATTCGGCCGCGGGCGCACGCCACGCGAAACTATGAATTAGGGTAGGCGAGGTCTGTGGCTATTGCGTAGGAGTACCGTGTCGAAAGTATCGACCGCTTCGAGGAGCTTCTCGGAGAGCTGGTGGGAAGGCTGCCGAAATCGGAGCAAGGAGGTCGCCGAGAGCAACTTTTTCACGGCGAGTTCGGCGCGTTACGCGTAATGAATGAGCCCGAGCGACATGTAATTTGATTTGGAAGCCTCCAATTTACTAATACAACATGTTTCCTTCGATATTATCGTGCTTGCCATTGCGATAATTATATGTGGCCAACGATAAATTATTAGCACAATCAAATTAGCAACGTGTTTGCTTGTGTGACCCTCCTTCTTCTGCAATTGATGCTTTAAACGTACGACGAATAAATCGAACATTAGCCCCAGTAGACCAACTACCCCTCGAATTGCAAATTTCGACACAGTCAGCACTTGCGCGAGCCCATCGTATTCTCGAGCTGGCTAAAAGCGTCCTCGATGATATTTGGCGATTCCACACACCCTCCCCACCCGCACGGTCTTCTGACGCCGCCTCATCAAATGAACGGACGCAGACCCGAAGCTTCCGAGCTGGAATTCGAGCGGCCCTGCGGACGAGGCGTCCTGAAGGGCCGTGCCCGTAACGCGGAGCGAGCCGCGGGCAACTCGTGGCACACCGGACTCCCGAGGGAGACGGAGTCGAGGCCACGGGGGAGCGATGAATAAGGGTCGGTAGCCGGGAGACGATGCCCCCGTCTCGCCGACAGCATCCACGTACACGCGCGGCAGCTCGTCATTGGGGAGCCATTGGTGCTTCTGACCGCCCGAAGTGGGCGTTGCTCCGGAGCTGAGCAGCCCTGGGCGCCGTTTAAGCAGAGTAAGTAGTTTTTCACGCGGGGAGCGTGACTTGGTGGTACGCGCATCACGGCACTGATTTTGATTTCACGAGCCATTCGCATCCCGAGTTTCTCTCGAGTTCGCTGACGCTGGGAATGTACGGGGAAATTCTTATTCATAAGACCCCCCCCCCACTCCACGTGTGTGATCGCCTCCAGTTGTGACTCATTGGCGATGCGATTATTTTGCCTCGTGTTATGATCGCTCGAGGTGCGCGAGAGAGACCTGGTCGAGGGGAGTAATTTTTTTTTGTTAGATTGATCAGGCGAGATGCGCCTGAGTATATTTAGTATCGTTTATCGAGGGCCTTTGTGAAGTCACCGTTGTAAGATAAGTACGCGCGATCTAAATCTAAATTCTATGGAATGAGTTATTAACAATGTTTAGAGAACTTTTTTCACGGAAAAATTGAACACCGGGAACCTAATGGAAGCCGTACTGGCAGCGCAATCGAATAATTTTATCGCAATCCATTTCACAAAGGAATCTAACATCGTACCTAATATTTCATTAGAAGGCTCGGTCGCTCGCAATTACGCACTCGGCTCTCTGCATTAGTAGCCCCCGAGGATAGGGAAAGAGCCTTCGCGGCGTTTACGACACTTTGTAAATTACGGTAAAACGTGGCCATGAAGGCGGGGACCGGGCGAGGGACGAAGGGAACTCCGGGAGGGCATTATTCACCGGAGGCGTAATAGGAAAGGAAGGAAAAGGAAAAAATAAAGCGAGCCCGAAATAGGCAGCAGGTGATAGGTAGCTGCGGCAGCGGAGCGCGGGTAAGTGCATTGCGAGCCGCGCGCGAAAATCGAAGCGAATCAATTGGCACGCACGTACGGGCGAGCATATGTACGGAGCCGCTTTATTAGGGCTGCGCCGCACGCAGGAATTCCGCGTAAAAGGAGCTCTAGCTACCGTAGATAGGCCCAGGCCGCCAAGAAAATCAGCAAATTGAATGGCCGCCGTGGTTACGGCCGGTTAATACCAGTCATTTCACATCCTCTCTATCCTTCTCTCTCCCTCCCTCTCGCTGGTTCCCTGTCTCTTATTACGAGCGCGCATACGTGGCGCAACTTTACGGGGAAAAAGCCTCGTTGAATTACCCCGTCGGGGCTTCCTTGCCGATCGGTCGACCGGAGGGAAGGAGGTCGCCCGGGTGCAAAGCCATCCATTATTTGCGTAGCCGGGGAAGTCAAGGGACCGCGCCTCCGAGTCGATATCGGCCCTTATCGCTTATGATCGTGGCGAGCGGAGTCCGATGCACTCGCTGCTGCTTTTCGCGAATTTATTCCCGAGGTTGCGCCGAGGCCCAGAAACACTCGCGTGCTTCGAATTCATGAATTAAATTATTGCCCTCTTACACGGTACTCGCTTCACCTCCGCTGACTTTTCTGTAAAATATCCGCACGATCGGAAGGTCTTTTTTAGCATTGTCATTGTCTTTACGTCCTCATCCTTACGGATCAATGATAAACTATGCTGTAAAGGAAACTATTGTACGTGGAAAAATTCTTTCCATTTTGTCATCACCTTAAACTCTACTATAATCTTTCTGTAAAAAATTATTTTATTTTAAAAGATTGTAAATATTGCTTTGTAAAATCAATGTCGGGGTTTAAATTTTATAAAAATAAATTAAAAAATAATAAATTTTTTCCATACTATATACTCTTCTACTCTCTAATATAACCAACGTAAAAAAAATAATTGATCTAATAAACAATTATAATGAATAATGTAGGTATGTCTTTATACACAAATCAGAAGTTTTTCAATTTGTAGTAAAAAGTACTTTACAAAGTATAACAAGAGTAACACAAATCGTAATTACTGACGAACGTATATTACAGAGAAGATTATAATGAAAGTCAGTCGTAAAGTATATGAAGAGCTTAAATTCTTTTCAATTAATTCTAATTATTTGTATTTGAAGTTTTTAAAATTTAAGTTGAAGACAATGTGTGTTTGAAATAAAGCTTAACAACTTAATAGATGCTGGAAATCTTATTGTACATAAATAATATGTTACACATTGTATAATATGAGCTAAATTTTCTTATAACGATTTATACGGTATTTGTCATGTATCTGTTACTGCAGTCCAAGTACAAATTATATATTTATGTGCTTAAAGTAATGCCCGTGAGTATAAAATATTAATAGATCTGGTACTCGCCGCACAATACTCATCCGTAAAATAAGGTATTAAACTTAAATACGTCACGTTATTTTTTTTCTAATATTACTGAATATTTTATACCTGAATGAATTTTCGTTAAACAAAACATTCAATAATTAATATTGGAATCATTAAGCAATTATAGTCGAGCAGAGCTTAAATTACAAGAGAATAATGGTTTCGGTAAATGTTGCAATGGCCCCGAGGATATCCCACGATGTTCGAGCAAACCTTTTCTGCATCCGCATATCATGTCCGCTCTATTAAATTCAGCGTACAATTGTATTCGTATGTGTGGCGCGGATGGAAGATGACCTTGCACCGGGAGTGGGAAGTCGGGGGCTGCAGAGCACGAGGCGCATTTCGATTAAAAATTAATCGAAAACTTCCCTATCGCATTTCCTGCAACTGCTCGAAAACGAGGCAACGAACCGCGTACTCGGAGATGCCTAATGGACCGCGGCCTCGAACAAACGAATGGAACGTATACGGAAGGCCCCCGACGTACACGGACGAGGGGATTCGATTACGCGGGCCCGGAGGCCCGAACGCAGCGGCGGCGCGCGCCCGGCGGGCTGCGCGGGGTGGGTCGGGAAGGGCAGGGAAGGGGTACGAGATCGATTCCTCCCGGCCCTCGTAGGAGCTCGGCCAAATGAAAGTTTAATCTCGGGGCTCAGGGCGTAGCCGGTGCTCCCCGATGCTTCCCGCCATGGGATAATGATCCGGGTGCCGGTAATCGAAGGGCCTCGAAGACTCTGTCACTGATGGCCACCCCGGCCGGGGACGGGCCCCCCAGGTGGACTGCCACGGGTCACGATCGACTCTAGGGCCCGCGACTCCGCGACCAATCAACGTCCCGAGCCCCTGTGCGCACGCGGATGTTCTCGGCGCCGGACGTCGCTCGCGGTAGCCGCGCAATCTTTCGCAGATGGGGCAATCCGACGAGCTCGTAATTCCCGCTGCTCTCGGGCCCCTCCCTTCCTCGCCCCGTACGTTGTCGTCGTCCTCTTGGCCAGCCGATCCACTTATCAGGCTGCCGATGCCCGTCGGGCGTTGATACTCGACCACGAGGAACTTTCTTGAACCCTCCGGGCTCGATGAATGAGTGAATGGTGAATGACGCGGTGAAAGTCAATTTACCGAGCAAAAATTGTATCGCTTATTGAATCCTGCTGATTGACGACGGTCAAGGTCACGTCCGAGCACTGCCTCGATACCGTTCCATTTCTTTTTAATTTCAGATATGTAACGCGTTTTCGAAGAATTGCAGTGCTCGGGTCTTGCGTAATCTGACTTAGAATGTCGTCAAGGTATTCCGTTGAGCACTACAAGGCCCCGTTTACATAATTTTTACTAATAATTTTATGATTCCGATGACGCTTTTCGCGTTGTTTCTTATTTTATAAGTATTGCATCTCTTCGCGGTAATATAAAACAAATAGGCAAATTCTCGTACATTTTTTATGTTTTTTGCTACGCGAGTATACGAAAAAATGATAGAAGAAAGGATGATCGTCGGGATGAAACAGTTTTGCAGTTCATTATTCCACGAGATTTGCATAATTTCGTAGTCGAGTGCTAGGATAGGCACGACAGAGCTTAACTGATGTCTAGCACGTCCAATCAGTAAGCTGAAATATACCGAACATTATATTGGTAATCATTGTTACGAGACAAATGGTCTTGGAGTTCGATAGTAATATAAAGCCCAGTTTCTACGAGTCGAGAAGGGACGTTTTCTTTTTTCTCGTTTAAGCAAATGCTGGGGTGCACCGCGAAGCGGACGAAGCGCGTATCCGCAGCCGCCCGTCGGCAAAGCGACGCGCGCCGACGCGTCACTCGTCGTCGGAGCGTCGAGTCGTTGGCGATTCCGATGAAAAAGTAAAGGAAGTAGTGAACCCCCAAGAGCGAACCGCTCGACAAAGGGTTTCCCAAGGTGTGAACTCACATTGACGGAGGTGCGAAGGAAGAAAAAGACGCGCGTGCTCGGTCCGCAGCGGAGTCTTTGGGCCCGAGACACCGGGGGCCCCATCGCCATCTCCGAAGGGAGCATCCATCTCGGTCTCGGGTAGTCGCGGCCACGACAATGCCCCCCAACGGGCAGGTGAGAGGCTGGGCTTTAATTGCCGAACAAGGCCCGCGGGGCGGCTCCCCCTGCCCCCCTCGGCCGCCACCGCCGCCGCAACGACAGCCCTCGCATTGTTCTGCATTTTCGCAACAGACGCGGGAATTACTTACGCCTCGCTTATCGTCAATAATGCCGCGAAACAATTCGCGCCTCGAGCGAAGGATCCGCGACTAGGCCGCGCTGCTTTAATAACGGGAGACCGATACGGTCCATTGTTCGTGTGCGCTCGACGCGCGCTTTGTATAGCCCGGGGCTAATTTAACGTGCGAGTGCCTATTCGACAATGACGCGGCAAATCGTTATTTACGACTATTTGCTAATTCAATTATCGGTCTTTGGGCGCTTGACGCCGCGCCCGAGCTCCCGCCCGACATCATGCCACTTTATTATTTCCAGTTCTATTCAGAGTCAGGGACGCTGGGACTCGGCCGTAAATCGGCTCTTGTTTTTAAGGAGACGTTTCATTGCCTCACTCTTGGCTAAACACTCCTAACGCGTGATATTTACCCCTTGCATAAGTGCGCACACCTGTTGACGTATCGATTATCAGGTTCACAAAGGGCCCAAACGGCTACTGTTCCACTGTCCGACTCATGAATTTCAGTAGCTAGAAAATCAGTCGCTCATATTTTAATACTCGATAGTCAGACTGTGCTCGTCTTATCGCAAGTTCATTGTACCAGAAACATTGACAGCATCTTTTTAATAATGAATAATCTATAATTGCCATTGTGAAGGATCTTCAATCACTCGGCCATCCTATTCGTTTCGGATACGTTCAATTATTCGCTCTCTGAATCACAAAGTATTATTTTACATGGAAAGAGATGTTGTAATGACTGTTCTATCCATAAATAATTTCCATTGTCTTTCTATTCTTTTTCCATCTACGCTTTCTAAATTAAATGTCTAAGAGCTTCAATTTTACTGTCAATCATTTAATCGCCGTCTTGTTGATTTAGCTCAAATTCATAAAAATCATCGTCTTGTAAAACGAATGAAATATTTACTAATCACATCCATATTTTTGCCTGTTATTATTTTTATTATTTATATAGCATTCAATCATAATGATGAACTGCATTTATTAATAGTATGTTTTCGGTAAAGCTGCTATATCATTATTAATTTTAGCTTCAAAATCCTCTAGTCTAAGGCTATTCATTTTAAAGAAGTATGTCAACTGGTGTTAATGCACTGACAGATCTTCTATTTTATTTGCCAATTATTCATACGTATACATAATATTGCATATGCACCACCACGTTACAAATTAATGAATCGTAAGAAATTTTGTATTTATGTGTCGCATCTAACTGAATTTCAACAATATTATAACGGTGAAAAGTAACTTTAAATTTACTTCAAGATCTACTTAGTAAATGCTTAAGTTTTAAGATGAATAATAAGTTTTAAGCGAATGAGTCTACTACGCAGTTGCAAATTTTATGTATTATGAATAAACATAAAAAGTCCATTGCTGTTTTATATCTTATATCTTATAAATAAAAATGTCAACAGTTAAACACGAATAATTTAATAAACATTATACAAATACTAACAAGTTCTTGTTATGCTAGAATGTATTAATTGATTTTTCAAGGTACATAATTGTACTTCATTACTTTTATTTAGAGGATACAATCAAAATAAAAAAATTTTTAAATGAAAACAAATAGTAACCGAACTGGTATGTAAAATATTTTATGTATAAAATTTATCTTTCGCGGTACAGGTAATACTTATCCATGAAAAAAAACGTTGTAGGCTGGAATTCATTTTTTTATCTAACATTATTAGATGATTTCAACAGCAATCGTAATATATAACTAAACCGTACAATATTTAGAATAGTTAAGCTAAATTAAAATCCATTCGCGAGCGCTGTTTTACATATATATACATATATCTAAAAATGAAGCAATCATAAGCAAGTAGTTGACCGACAGAAAGTCTATGTCTCCCACGGGCATTTATTGCGCATGTTTCAAAGGTGGGACAAAAGCTCGTGCGAAACGAAATAGTTGTGTGTACGCGCCTATAAGCTGTGCGTCATAACGAATTCCCGGGGTAATCTTTTAAATTCCAGACGAGAACAGAAGACACAGGAGGTTACATCGGGTTGTCGCCAATGTGAAGCCGCAGTCTCTCGCGCCCGACTGACCTCGTTGACTCTTAATTACCGTCAGATTGGAGAACAATGGCTCTTGGCCTGGGGAGCTTCCCATTTATGTGTACGCGCACGAGCGCGTGTGTGTGCTCGCGTCCACGAGCCCGGGCACCCTGGAGAAGCGCCTGACAGGAGGCGTAGTCCGACTCGGTTTCGCCGCGAGAAACGCGTCTTTGCACCCAACTCTCCTCCCCTCCCCCACTGCCCCTCCATCCGACTCTCTCTCTCTCTCTCTCTCTCTCTCTCTCTCTCTCTATTTCCTTTTCATACGATATGCCAGATGTCGGCCGCATGTGGCCGCTGCTCTCGGCGTCCACGCATTTCTATGAGCGTACACGAATACGAGACGCGCGTGCGTATGCGAGCACGCGACACTCGCGGCCGCCTTTTACATTATGACTACTGTGTTTGACAGATTTTTATTAAATTCAATTGCGTAAAACTATTACTGTACGTCGAGCCGGACGAACAATATGCCAGGACAATATACGGAAAGCGATTATTTATATTAGAATGGCGATTCTTCCGCGAATCTTTTGATTGCATTTGCAGTGCAACCTATTAATTGCTTTGATTACATACAGGCTTTGTGCCTCGTATTGCCGCGATAGTCATTATCTGAACTTGCGTCGTATTTTAAATTTTTCACCAAATCGTCGGATAAACAGGAGAATAATTTACGTACTGAAATTAAAAAAAATAAAGTCTTTATACGTTGGGAAGTTCGATAAAATAGGAGCCAAGGGTCGTGCTTAGGTTTAAATTGCTCACTTTTTTCACATTGTTATTCGCCTTCCTGTGCACATTGAATTTTCTTCCTTACCTGCTGTGGACTTATGCATTTTTCAGTGCATAAACTATGTCGATCACGCGAGTTACATTCTTCTTTCCGTACTTCCGTCTTTCCTTTCGTCTTTCTTTCCTTCTTTACGTTTCCGAAATGTGTGATATGTTGTGGTTAAATATTCCCCCGCACTTGGTTTTCGTTGGCCGCAGCTTTGTTGCAAGTGTTCTTATGTTTCTTCGTACCTTTTATCTTTCTTTTTCTCTTTACAGAATCAGAAAGAAGATGCATTTATTCCTAAGGGCTTAATTTTCATTTGTTGTTTTTTTAGCCTTTTATTGTTTTTATGTAGAAACATTAGTTGAATGATCCGGATATTGTACTTTATTTTGTCCGCAATTATGAATGAAAAATATTAATTATTTCCTCGACTGGATTCGTTGAATTGCATTGAATTTCAAAAAGAATAGTATACTATTCTGAACGTATATAGTAACATTAAAAAGTACTTGATACCTTTCAAAACAGTAATTCCCTTATATAAAAAGTGTATATATATAGGTAAATTTTAAGTTTTTATTGAGTTGTAGAGTAACTTTTTTATCTGAAAAAGAAACTATAAAAGCAATAACAAGTGTATCCACCTTATATAAATTACATATATAATGTTTGGTATGTATTTCAAGTATCTGCATTGAATTGATAAATTAATATTCTTTACGAAGGTAATAATTATCTATGATTTTACTTCGGAAGTCTTCTAGGACCTATAATTATTTGTATTCTGATTACACAACAAAATTTAAATAGTGAATATGATGGATTATAATCAAACAGTTTACCAACTCCATGAAATTAATTATTCAATTATTTATTCAAATTATGTTTGTAAGATATTGAATCTAATTTATTTGAAAATATATCATTAGATTTATACTTATTATTAAATTCTGAAATATTATGAAAACATGATATTTATAACATAAGGTATTCCTTTTTAGAGATTTTTTATTCAGTGTACAAGTAAAATGGAAAACTTTTTTTAATGGAGGGCTGAAGAATAAGACTTTCAAAGACTACATAAGAATGCAGAGGTTGTTAATCTTTTCAGATACAGTTAATAGTGAACACGAGAAATTGAGGAAACAACCCAGTTGCTTACTTGTGGTTAGATAATACATATAATATCGTAAATTTTAGTTACGAAATTCAAAGAATATTAAACTGTAATGTTGTTCACCAAAATAATATTACGATCGTTATATGCACACGTATAAGAATAGAGAATAAGCGCTTCATCACTTTCAAAGCTATGCAAAGCGAATCTCTATATTAGTGGAACAAGGACATGATTAAAGCTATCTGAACTCGCGTGACAAGGGTAAATCATTAATAAAACAGCTCGCCTAGAGCAAAAGTTGACATACTAGGCAAGTATGCATCCAAGAAAGAGCATAAAGTCATTGTAATTTCACTATTATCTATTATCTATTTATATAACTATTATCTTTTTAAATATATATCACAATATAATTGCAAGAATACTTAAGTTTATATCGCTGCTATTAAGAAACTACTCATTAATTAAGCAAATGAAATTAAAAGTAAAGCGTGATCTTTATATTATATATTTAAATATCAATCAAAATCAAAATCAAATTGAAAAGAGTTTTATTCGATTATTGATTAGAAGCATTTACGCAAATTTTTGTATATATTGAAACTTTTATACTTTTTTAATTTCGTAATATTAAATTGAACATAGTTTTTTCTTGATTATTATAATAAATAAAATGGTTACATACAGTACTGATAATTATAAAGATGACATTCAGTGTTTAAGAATTAGCAACTATGCATTTAACATCAAACATTAAATAACTCATAAAACACGTGCTATCTTTTAAGCGAATTAAAATATCTTAATTATATTTGATCATTATGTTTATACAGTATCTATGAAGGAGAAAAAATTTTCTACACAACATTGTCAAGCAGGTTTTCTCCTGGCTACAATAAGACAAACATAGAACGAAGGAAGATATTTTTACGAGTTATCATATATTCTTAGCTACGCATAGAAAGTAGCTCCAGTATGAGTGTCTCGTTCTGTCGTAATTACCTAACTCGTAGAAGCATATAAATGTACACACAGGACACGCATTTTATGAAGCAGTGTTGTTAATCGGAAAGTCTTTTTCCAACTGATCTGGAGAAACGCCTCTTAAACCGACGTCACGAGCACAAAAAACCACGTGCTTAATGCGAAGAAGCAAAGGCCGAGTTTTCAAAAATAATTCCTTCGCCCAACTTGTAACGCAGCTGATGACTCCTTTCGATGATTTCCAAAGCAGTCGCGTCTTTCCATCGGCTCTGCGGCTCCGATCATTGGGCGAGGACCGTATTCGAGAAAAATCAATGCGAAGAGCTTATCGAGGCGCGGACTACTATCGATCGTGGGTAACATAAACAGGACTCAGGCAGACGTCGCCGAAGGTGGTCCCGGTAACGAGGGCCTCTCGATACTCTCGATCCCGGGACACGTGTTCATCCCGGTCTGGCTCAAATCTGTTTCGCGTTACTGCATGGCGGCGCGCGCCCGCGCACTCGACTAATTCGTGCTTATGGGACCTCGTTAAGGGAAATCGCTGCTCGTTCGTTACGTCTTCGGGCTCCTGCCTTGGTTCCACGCTCTATAAGTCTGCTGGTTATTAAGACGAGGACACTTTCGTTAACACATTCGCAGCCGGCGCTCCTAGAAAAGTGGGAGGCATCGATGTTGTTGTTTTTTTATAGATGTATACATATATATATATATATATATATATATATATAAGACTTCCATGTTGTCCAGACTCTCAAGGCCTTTATCTTTGTTTCGGCCTCATGTCTGACGGCGGTGGCTTCGAGTCTATGGATTTGTTACTACTCAGAGACTAGAGTGGATCATGACAAAATTAGAAAGTGTCGGCGTAATTTTCGAAGTTTTTAAGCGTTGTCAGAGATTACGACGACTGTTTCTTGCCTAAAGTCTCAAGTAACAAGTCAAGATTTTAAGGTTAAAGGGAAGCAGTCTGTCGAAGAGCGTAAGTTACTGCTCCTACAAATGAAATAACATGAAAGTATGTTGAGCAATAATAAAGCTGCACCCTCGAATCGTAAGCTTTTTTACATAAATGCAATTACAGTAACTGAATATAAACCAAATTTATGAAGGCTAAAAGTTGAAAACACTGAAAACACGCTTACAACCCTTACTAAAGTGGCATTTTTTTCGGAGCCTCAGGTCCATAGCAAATAAATCTCCCGACGATTTTGCATACGCTCAATGTGAAAGCTCAAATTTTTCAGCACTCCGCATCTATGCAAAAAAAGCGAACCCAAGCCGGCAGACTGGAGAAGGAACGGAGCGTCGCGTCAGTATTGACGAGGGACCGACGACGAAAGGACGACGCGTCCTCGATTCTACACGTCGCGTCATTATCGGACGATGGCCATTAGGCGTCAGAATGCGCGCGCACTCGGCGCCTTTGATCAAGGTTTTTCAAACGGTCGCGCGGCGAGCAAAAGGCCGCGCTTCGTTTGCCTCGCAATTCAGCCCTTGGGAAATCAAGCCCTTTGCCTCGAGCCCGTCCTCCCGCCCGCCGAACCTTTTTGTAGCTGAGCGCGCGTGACTCGTCGTCTCATTCAATCTGGCCGATTGTTCGGACGGGCGCCACTTTCGCCCGTTGGCGCGATCTTTTTAAGGCTCCGCCGGCCGCTTTCGAAGCCGATTGTTGTCGTTGTGGGTGCACTCGAATCAAGTGCACCGCGATAAGAACCACTTTTGTTTAATCATCCGCTTAAGCTTCGAAGTGGATGATCAGTGATTTTTGTACGCGTAATAATGTTGATGTTTCCAATTTCGATTTGAATTCGGCCTCTTTTACGAGCTCTGTAATCAAATTCTTCGTTTTATTTCATATTCCCGAGCTCTGCTCGTGTGTTTACACTGAGTCGGCGTTGCTTTACGGCTGATTAGGGCGTAGTTTGTTAAAATTGAAATGCATAGCTTTCATTGAGGCTGAAATTATGTCATCGCGTGAGACAGACTACTTGGGAAAAGTCTATTACATTTAAATCAGCTTATTTAATAATCATACAATTTTTAGTGCACGTTGAACGGTTGATGGATTTGTTTATAAATAGAATGCACCGACTGTTTTTTTCATCGCTTTACTTTTTTTACCAAAAGAATTATCTAAATTGTACGGCGATAGTAGATACTCTATTGAATAAATCAGGCATTGGATTTTTAACGACTGTCCGAGTGCAGCGCGTAGACGTGCAGAGCTCGTACACCATGCATAATTCTCGCAGTTATGCATGCGAAAACGTTAAAAATATTTGAGCGCTGTGACGTTGTAATTATAGGAGTCACATGCGAGGTATACGCACACGGGCGTGAACACGTCGTACGTATAGCAAGTGCAGGAAAGTCCATAAATAAAAAACGCAACCACACTCGTAGCCAGATAGCGGTTAAAAGGAGAATTCTCATATATTTTTTCAAGAAAAGGAAAAACAGCGCATATTTATATAGGCGGAGCTCCCCCGAGTCTGTTTGTATTTCTCTTCTTGCTCGCATGCCCGTAATAAACTGCTTTTGAATTCGCGAACTTCGGATTAATTTTTAACAAAGCGTTATTGACGTTGGATAGGTGGCTATTATTGGGGCATGTAAATAGTTTGCGCTACATCGTGTAACTAAACGTACACTGATTGAGTGCTTTTAAATTTGTAGGTACGCGAAAGTAAAAACATAATTCCGCTCGTATAATATTATTGCCCGTTACATTATTATTCTCGGCCTTGGTGCATCTAATTCCTTGCCTTTGATATTTTCATTAAGAAGTCGTGGCTTGACGAGGGGAGTCGAATGGCCCGATAATTTTCACGAATCGCGTCCTTTCGAAGTCGAGTTTATCGAGAGGGCTTAGACGGCTCGCTTAAACTGCTCCTACTCGTTAAGCCCTACTCGCGTCTAAGTCCTAATCGCGAGCAGTGTTCACTGGCAGGGGTGCTCCTTCTATTCCGGGGACACGTGTTTTTTGGCGGAGGGAAGGTCGCCGCCGGCGACACGAGGCGTCAAATTCATAAATATTCGCGGGCCCGCGCCTCAGCCTCCGGCTTCTCGCAATCGAGCCAACGCCTCCGCGACACCTCCTCCCTTTAACCCGCCGCGCTTCCTCGAGCCTCGATGGGGATGCGAAGGGGCCGCCGCCGCCGCCGCCGCCGGCCTTCTCGGAATCGAGAGCGTTTAATCACCTCCCTGGCAATTAGCATGATTCACGGTTGACGTCTCTATCCGCATGCGTGCGTCGGAATGGAAGGATGCACGGGGCCACGCACACACCGAAGCATCCCGGCTCTCCTTCGACGTATCCGCGCGCTCTAGCCTCGGCGGTCGATAGCACGGGTCGCCTTATTGCGTCCTCCTTCCTTTGCCGGCCCGAAGCGGAGACGTGCCCAGGGTGGAGCCGGTGCAGCCGATGGAATCCGTTGTCTCCGACATTCTTACGCGCTTTCGTGGGAAGCACATCGACGCTCGAGCTCCGGCGACGGCGTTTATCGGAAAATAACCGTGGCTTCTTTCGAGGCGTTCCACGGACTACGCGAGCGACTCTCACGACCAGCGAGAAAATTTGCTTTCGTAGGAGACGAAAGCTTGACTAATGATCTCACGTACGATTAACAAATGATGTGTCTGACTGATATATACAGTCGACGATATATAAATATCAAGACAGGTGTACGTTATTTATTAGCGTTTGAAATATGCCGCTCAGCGCATTAATCGTATAGTTAAGGGAGAAATATAAATATACTGACATACTGTCTGCTGATATTACGAACAAGAGTACGAAACACGCTCGAAAAAAGTGCGAGGAGGCGTTAAGTAGTTCACCAGGAAGCGTCAACACTAAATCACGCGAGACACGAAGATGCTTACAGGGAAAGGAGAACTAACGCAAAAATAACAGACTGGAGAAAAAAGGGGACAGGAATCGGAAAAATTTGGTAAGCGTAACAGAAGCGGCTCGGAGACGTTTTCATGTTAATCATTTGTGATCTATGTGCTTCAAATTTTGTGGGAGAATGGACTTCGTTTTCAAATGTGTAGTCTACTTGTCTGCATCTATGCCCTTCGTAGCCTAAATACAGATGCGCAAAATAATTTACATAAAATAGGATACCTGAATTTAAAATTAAGATATTGAACGATTAATGGAACTTTGAGCGACTTTGCAAGTTCATTCAAACCTAATACCGATAACAATGTCAAGAGCAACGGAATTTTTGTCAAAATCCTATACAATTGATCGAATCTTTTCGCTTCTAAGCATCTATTTAAGCATAGTTTTTTTAATTTAAATCAAATACTTTGTACTCAAAGTAAAAACTCACGATCCTAAATGGATGAATAATCTATTCATTTATTTTAGTATATTTTGAATGTTTAAGAATACTTGACGTATCCATCTGTGCCAGAATCAGCTAAATGCAGCCACGATGGTTGAGAAATCAGATAAGGCAAGTGTCCATCGCGTCTCTGCCCATCTACAACGTAATAGCGCAAGATGAAAGCAATGACAGGGGATGCTGCTGATATCAATTACAGTGCATCCGCCTACTAATTTTCATCCATTCTCTACATGCTTCGTCAATGTCCCATTAAATTATCGCTATTCCAGAAGGAGTGAGACTTTCGCACTTGCAGGCATGCGCGCAATGGAACATTCGCTCGTGCTGCTCAACGGAGAGCTGAGGAATTCCCTTTGCCTTTAATACACCACGTTTCAGGGAAGCAATTTTTCATTTGCGGATCTCGGCGACCTTATTAACGAGCCGAAACGAGGATGTGCAAAGAGGAGATCAAAAATAAAATGCTTAGCGGCTACAGGCGTGACATACCGCGGGATCTTTGCCGCGTTACTCGCAGACCTTGTTAAGTATAGATTTACAAAAACATGTTTTTTCTAACGAGCCCTTCACTCCTCTATCGAGTAATTTACTATATTAATAGCTTAACACTTTATCTGATTTTTGCTTACTTAAGAGATAAATTTTAATTAGCGATTCTAAAAAGCCTCATCGCTACTATATATTTCAAATTTTAACTTTACAATTTTATCTCGTGCATTATTTCAAAGCCCATTATTCATACGTACGTTTCATTTATACCGAATGTTGATATTCTTCTTAATACTTTTTCTAATATTTCAATTACTAAAGAAGCTGTACCAATTATCTAAGAATGTTCAAGCAAATGGAAATATTTTTTAATGTTGAATGATTAATTTAACTGCATAAATTATTTTACCCTATAATAACTTCTGTATAATAAAGGTAATATTTTTTAAAAAGAAATCTTCGTAAAATGTTATAAATATTATTGTTTTCCCTTACATCTCTGTACATATACTAAGTGTAGCAATCGTTGTTGAATGTAGTATTTTATTTTCGTAATAAATTTCCCAAATTCACATTAGCCCATAATATAAATATATATTTTATATATTTATATACATAGGGTAAGATTTCGCAGAAGTACTGAAATATTAATATCTAAACATGTTAGATAATAAGACACAATAAAGTAACATAAATTTAAAAAAAAGTATTATTAGTGCAAACTAAGTTTATCAACACCTAACTATTTAGTAATTAGTAACTTTAGTAAGTTACGAAACGACGGTGACATAACTGGTCGCCATAAAATAAATAACGAAATCGTGATGACAGTGTTATAAGTATATGGCATGCAAATACACATATTAAATTTTAAAAATGTGAAGTTAGCTAATTTATATTTTAATATTACTCAAACATTAGACGTGACGTTTACTAACCTCTTTGAAACATTTTTTCTTTCGTAGGAAGGTTCGCTAATAAATTATTTCGTATGACCAGTTGAAGTTAATTAAATAATACAAAGGGCGGCTTTCACATAGAATAAATATCGCACTTAATGAATACGCAAATTGCCTTTACACATAAAACGACGTCAATATCTCGGTTTTAGTCGAAGCTAGCAAAATCATGTATTCTTGTATATCTTTAAAAATAATGGATGATCCCACGATTGATAAGAGAATGCGGATAACGAGTTTTAATATTAAAATGTATCATGACTTAATTGAAATAATTCTCAGGGCTGAGCTTACTATTCGTATAATTGCTCGCTCGCGGCTATTACCTTGCAATCGTCGCATCAATCAATGCGATAGGGTGACATTACGGAATCGCAACGTCGCATGTGAAAGTTCCATTGGGAGCTTGGATAAACAAAAAGCACGAATCATTGACAATCGCATGATAGAACGGAGATTATCTCAGCGGCGGTGGCGGCGGCGGCGCACGCGTCTCAAAAGCAGTAATTAAACAATGTCGGTCGAAACTTATCATTTGCAGGGCTCCTTGGGCGTGAAGGCGCGCTATGTTCGACGTGTGTCTTGTATCTTCCGTTTACTCGGCGATTTATTATCGAGCCAGCGAAGGCCTTCGAGCCCGTCGACAAGAGGAAGTCCTTTCTGCAAACCGGAAGCTGAGGGATTTTTTCCCTTTGATTTTTTTCCTCTCATCGATTCTTCCAACCCTGAATAGTCCTGGTTCGGTTCGTGACTGACTCGAGCACGACGGGAGGATTCCAAGTCTACTTTGGTACTTAGCTTTTACATACATATGTTAGTAAATGGAGAATTTTTAAAAGCCATAATAATTTAAAATGCTAATAGATACAAGATAAGTTATAATTCTGTCGCTGAACGAACTTTTGTTACTCGCAAACGATCTTCTCTCTTATTTTTCAGCGTTCAATTTTTCGACTTCCTACGCTCTTTTTTATCTTTCCTTGTGTTTTTTCATCGTCTTTCTCTTTTTGTCGACTCTTAACGCCTTGTAGAGCTCATTTATCACGTTCTTGTACTCTTCATCGCGCTATTCAGTCACTTGCCGAAGATTATTAAATTAGATATACAAGCAATTGAATTGATATTCCTGCTAGTCATTGCCAATCGACATCGGGCTAAAGTCGTTCATACTTAGCGCTAAGCGTTTGAAAGGCCCTGATATGGCTGCATAAGCTTGTATATATATATATATATATATATATGCATGTATATACTCACACTCACGCTTTTTCATTTTTTCGCCTTCCCCATCTCGCTCCTTCTTTAACGAAAAGGTTGATTTTTGGTTGACTTTGACGTTTCGTTTGCATTACTTGCGGCGCCAATATTGTGGAAATATTATGATTCGGAGCAAAAAGACTGCGCTGATGCAATTTTGATTTTAATGTTAAATTGCCGATGATTGATCGAAGGAAAAAGAGAGGAACGGTAGGATAAGAGCCAGGGTTACAGAAATATGACGACGGCGTGACATTGACGCACGTCAAAGATAGCGCGAGCTGTAATGTCGGTTTCCCCTTTGGAAGACTCCGGAATTAACATGTAAGAGGGTTACGCTAATTTCCTAACGGGTCGCCGACTATAAATAAATGCTCAATCATATTATGAAATATGAATAGACATTTAAATTCAATTTTAAAAATAATAGACTCTTAGCATCTGTTACTTAAATGGCTCTAAATAAAATCAAGGCTTAACATATAATTATACAATATTTATTCTTATTTTTAACTTATTTCAGTTTTTTCCGAGTATTTTTTCATTTGATGTATATATGGGTACGTATAGTTGTGCGTGTAAATATATAATGACTGACGATGTTCGAAATATTTATCAAAAATAAAAAAAAAAGAAAAAAAAAGAGAAATAAGTAAGTGACTGCTTTCATAAATTATTTGCACAAAGTAGAAGGAGCCTTGACTAAATAGTTAATAAAATTAAAATAACTAATTAATAAAATAACTTATAAATGGGTTAGTAAAGGCATATTTTTTCAGAACAAAATTATGGGTTCAAATTAAAGTAATAAGATGGCTCAAATTGTTTCAATTGAAATCTGATATATAGTAATTCATGATACTTATTTCAAAATTTATAAATCACGCAATGAAAATTGGTTGAAGCTTTGCTCATAATAAATAAAAAGAGTGGTTAAAATTTCCATTTGAAATATTTCAGGTACAAACCCTAAATTCAGAATAGTTTTATGCTTAAATGTAAGGACGATTTAACGCGATCCCGTACATACTATGTAAATTAGGATAAAAAAAACATCACTGAATGATAATATTGTTTAGTTAATATATCAACAAAGTGAGAGTGAAATAATTAATAAAGAGCCTCCACTTGAGCTCTAATAAAATCGGATACAATATGGAAGGAATAAGGATGAGTGAAGGGCGAAGAAGGGAAGCTTGCCATCCTGTCACCGCCTTTGGGCCAACCAGACACTTTAATGACCTTTAACGATGAGCAATTAGCCCTTATCGAGCGTAATGCTATATCGGTTTTGCATTTCAGGCGCAATCGATTGGGTCGCTCGAAACGCGAGCGCATTATGACCTTTTCTATGCGTTCAAATAACGAAACAAAAGACAGACAGAGAGAGAGAGAGATGGAGGAAGAGGGAGAGTGAAAGGGTATGTGTGTGAGTGTGAGGCTGCGAGTGTGGTTTGATCATTAAAGCAGTGTCCAGAGTACGGTTATCGGACACATGGTAATTGGCGTGACTGCTCTCGCAAATATGATTCATGAAGAATGCAACTTGTTTATTACGATACCTCGACAATGCTTAATATTACACTGATATATATGCATATATTATATTACACATTTCCAACACTCTAGGTAGAGATTTATTCGAAATGTAGTCCGAAAAGTCATAACATAATTTATAATTTAAATTATTTTCATTTGTTTCTTTCAATTTTCACTTCGTGATTTTTAGATACAATGGATAAAATGTTAAATGTCCATAATTTTTTTTTCAATCATTACTTAATTTCTATTATTAATTGTATTAAATCTACTTGTTAAAATACTAATTTGAAAAATATATTATAATCTTATTAAATGGATATTTTGATTTGGTGATAAGTTTGCTAACTTCATAATACTGAAATTGATTGAAGAAACTCTTTTGTGCCGATCTTATAATACGTATATAAAAGCAAATAAGTACCTTAGATAAGAATTGAGATATATATTATATAATTGTTATGGCTCTCTCCAACGCACTTAATCTTCATAACAGTTTACCGGAACTAATGTGGAGAAATTTACGAATAAAATTTTAAGGTTTCCATCTAATTTCATTCTACACTTATATACGAACAGGCTTGGTTTGTCCTTACCTTTTATATATTTGATCATTATCCATCCAGCCAAACTTTTTACTGAAATTTAAACTGAAGAAATAAAAAACCATGTGTGGATAATTTTTAAACATATTTAATACAGCTGCATATGATAATTAGCTTTTATTTACATATTTTCAATGTACATTTTTTAAACTCTAATAAAAAACAATCTTGTTTATAATAACCATTTGTATTTATTGTTAATTTGTATTATGTTACGCATCTGTGTATTTAAAGAACATTCCAATTAAGACGAATTAAATTTAAAGAGTATTCGGGTACACGCTTTATTTTTATTATAATTAGTTTTACGAACAGAGGATACATGATGACTAATAGCAGTTACATCTATCATACATAGCTAATTTTTCAATATTTAATTTATACAAACTTATTAATGTAATTGCACTTTGTAACGTTTTCGAGTTTATAGATAATTCTTATGTGAACATAAAGTTAATGGAGAATCGCTTATACCCATGAATATTTTTTTTTGATATTGTAAAATATATAATTATAATATTAAATCGAAGAAACAATCAGTACAAAATTTACTTAGACAGTATTAAGTTTGAAGAGATCAAAACCTTAAGCAGTATTATATTCATATAATATTTTCTAAGTGTACACGAAGACTTGAAAACGCGAAACTAATCTATCTAAGTAAGAAGTACAGAGCTTAAAAATTATTTGCTTTAAAAAAATATACTCGTTTCGCTTTGAATCTCATTAATAGTATTAAGTACGCCTAACACACAATAACAGTTTAGAATCAATTTACAAATAATGTAACTTTGAATCTTTATTATGATACGTGCACATATATATATACATATATATGTATGTATATACATGTATCAATAACATATGTTACACATAATAGAGCATATCAAGGAATCGTAAAGACAGCTCGAGTCCCAAGAGTAATATATTGCATAGAGAAACACATAGGAAAAAGCAAATAGCCAGAAAAATATAAACGAATCACCATAGCTCTTCTATTCGGTCGCCCGGCTTTCGCTCCCTCCCTCTCACTACCGGTGTCTCTGTCTCTCACATTCTCAAATTACTCGCTCGGTTTTAAGAGGGCGGTGGCTTTGGTTAAGGAGAGACGCGCGTGTTCACGACGGGGTTGACGTATGCCTCGTACACGACCGTACGGGAGGTCGAGCTAAGAGTTCGTTTCGCCCCTTCGCGGTCTCTCGGCCACGCGCTCTTACTCCAGCACCAATGCCGTAATAAAACCAGTCGCTGGTCTGATTTTACACGAACCATGATACGTCGCATGGTAACCATATGCCGGCAGTAAGTGTCTCGTTAGAGAGGCATTTTTGTTTGGAAATTAACTTTCGCTGCATCCTCGTGTAGTAGGATGCTCTTTCACTCAAAAACATATTTTCTCGGCTGACATTCATTCGATGTCAAGCATTCCTCTCTCTCTCTCTCTCTCTCTCTCTCTCTCTCTCTCTCTCTCTCTCTCTATGTTTTTTTACTTTTTCCATTCTCTTCCCTTTAACGTACAATATTATTTATACAAATTCAAATGTCCCGTCGACTCATTGACTAGATGTTCAGTTTTAAAGGCAAACGTTTTTACAAGACTTTTTGACTCATGCTTCCTATAATTTCCTTTATATTTTTCAAATTTCAAAAGCTCATTTAGATAATGAATACAATTTAAGTAGTTAAAATATTATCCAATTAAGGTTAATTGTCAATACGTGAGAGTTAACAAGTAAATTGCACTAGCATAGTATTGATACTCGTGTTACTTATTAATCATAGGAACGTAATTTGTATCAAATCCATCATTTTTTCATGACTATTTTATGCTATCTTTTTCTATTTCAATTATCAACAAAATTTGATTCGATAGTAAATTTACTTTAAACAGATATGTATAAGCTCTTATTTGATAATTTGGATACATGTTTTTATTTAATAATTGAATACTGTTAAATAATTATTATAACTTTAATCATTTTTGACAATTAGATACATTTTAATATTAATTACACTTATAAGCCTTAGTGATTTTGTAAATTGTACTTACTTTATTTTGGTATTCGAAGCAATGTAAATATAAAAAACAATGGTAAGTATTTTTTTGTTAAAAATAAAAAATTTTATGACATCTAATGAGCTGAGAGAAGGTAATGGATATATGGTAATAAGTGAATTAACATAAATAAATAAATGTAAACCGAATTATTATTAAAAGAAGTTTATTCAATAATTAGTGTGGAATTCATCATGTGTATTCATATTAGTGCATTTCCTCCTTCAATACGTAACGTGTCAAGTTTATTTCCATTCGATCTCCAGATTCTTGTTCTTCCACTACTTGCTGCCACAGCTAAAAGCTCTATTTTCAAGGGATGCGACATTCATTTTCTCGATGCATTGACGTGAGAGTGAGAAAAGGAATGAAAAAATTGTATCTTACTTCGAAGAATAATTTTCCTTCTGTCCGGAATCGCCTGTGACAAGTCAAAGCGGAAAAGCTCACTTTTTTTTCACTCTCCTACTCACACTATCTCCTTGAATCTCTCTCTCCCTTTTTTTACTTTTCTTTTCGTCAATTTTACTTTTTTCCTCTCTCCCTCAAAGTTGCACTCGACACGCGGTAGCAGCTTTTGTAAACCTGATACCGCATCCCAATATGTCAACGACGAATGAAGCTTACGCCGATGATCCATCGCACTCCGATCTGCCGCCCATCTCATGCTTCCAAGCACCTTTAAAATCCTGGGGAAAGAGATGGTGAAGAAAACATAATCAGAAGACGGAAAGAATTGAATTGTTTATTAGCAATGTTTTCCGGTATACGGAAATTTGTGTTTTGTTATTAAATGATTATTGTGCAAATACATAAATAATTAAGAAAGAAGAAATTTGTATGTGTTGTGAGAAGCAAGATTTTGAAAAATGAAAGATTTTTTTTATAAAAAAAGAAAGTAATAGTACTAACTGTAACATAATTATTGAATTAAACTTGATGTAAAAAGATTACAAAAAAATAAGTAAGCTAGACTATTGAAGTATTTATTGATGTACGTAATCATTACGAATTCTCATTAATTTTGACAATCTTTCTTTCACGTGACTGTATTAATAATAAAATCAATATAAAAATACTAAACCATGAAGTTTACGTCCGACTTTTATAATACTGTATTAAAATCAAATTGTATTAGGTTACTAGAAAGAAAGCAATTCGAGTCATTGATAAAATAATGGTCGGTACCTTAGGCGAAAGAACGAGAAAACAGAGTCTTGCAATAAAGTATTGCCAAACGATCGATTAAAAAATCTATAATGTGTCCGGCGTCTGTGCTGGTAGTTTTAAAAGGTAACCTAACAATTAATAATGCGACATTGTCATTGCCAGTTGTCTGGTCCGTATCGTTAATGGGGTTGACTTTTGACTTTGCTGGGGTTGCGCGTCAAATTTTAATAGGCACTAAAAGATGATTCATTGGCGACCGCTCACGTATATGACAGTCCTTCAAGCGCAGAAATGCAAAGCGAGTAGCATCGATGAGAGCGCTAATGTTTGCTGAAAATGTTAATAGTCGCTCGATAAGGACGACAAGCGACAAATTATAACTTGAATAAAGTACCGTGATGAAGCGAAAATATTTATTTAACATTTATTTTTCCCAATCACGGCCTAGGAGACATTGCGTGTAATTAATTGGATGTTTGTAAGCGAGTATGACAATGGAGTGCGATTTCGCAATGTTTTCAAAAACCAACTGCCCGTTCCAAGTTATTTAGAAAAGTGAGCCAGCGATAAGAAGCTTGCATGACGAAACTATAGATTTCAAAAACTTGGTTGCACGATTATGTTAATGAGTAAACTTCCTTAACTGAATTCATTATTGTCAAATAATTTGCATAAAAATGATGGAATTGCAAAGAGATGATAAGCCGTTATCTGATGTTACGTACTTTACAAATTATTAGGGCAGTGTTGATTAACAAAAACCAAGCGTTTATTTACTTGTTATTAAAATTTTATAATTTTGTTTTTTAAAGTCTAAACATTCCACGAGATGCAGTCGCAGGTGGACTTAACATGTAAATATTACAAATTTTGATCGAATGATAGTATTTACACTCTCTATACACTGAACGAATTAGAAGTTAGAAAATCTCAAAAGCTGATAAGATGTTAAAACACAAAACCTGTTATTATCCATCATGGCAAAGGCATTTTAATATATATATATATGTAAATACACATACATACATATATATATATATATATATATATATCTATATATATATATATCTATATCTATATATATATATATATATATATATATATAGATAAATATATATTATGTATGTAAGTAAGTGTGTACGTGTGTGCTGTATGCAGCTCGACTGGGAAATGAATAGAAGAATATCTTACAGGTCGTGAAGAATGATGTTGGCTTAACTTAATTGTCCGCAACGAGGAAGTAAAATCGAGAGTGCAAAATTATCATGATTCGTGATAAAGTGCCAAGGGAAGAGGAATCAGCGTCAGGTCGAGTAAAATTTCCTTGAGTGCAATGGATAGCGGTCGTGAGTGCTAAAACCCGACAGCGAATGCCTCATCGCGGTTATAAGCATTAGAGAAGCGTGGCATTAATGACGCGTGGGGTCGTCAGGGGCGGAGGGAAGCGGCAAATTGAATAACAAAGCTCACCCTCGAAGAAATTGACGTTAAGTTACGACGCCGGCCGCGAATTGCCGGCCGAGAACTAGGAGCCAGCCCCTCGGACGCCGGTTCTGCTTTGCATAACGAGCTCAGACGCTGCCGGCGCCCCTCGGAAACCCCTTTCGCCAGTCCTCCTCCTCCTCCTCCTCCTCCCCCCTCGCGCCCGGTCCCGCTGCCCGACGGCATATTGATCCGACCGAGACGGGATAACCCGGAGCCGGGATTGAAGATCGTTTATCGGGGCGGTTGGCGTTGCCGTGCGTGCGCGGAGGCTCTTGGAGGTCGCAGGGGTTGCGCGAATCCTGCTCGCCCTCCATTCCACCGCGCATCGAATAATCAACCCCTTCCATGTGATAACGAAGCTGCGCGCGCCGGGTCCCACGGATTCCCAGGCGAATTTCGTCCCGAAGTCTCGTGTCTCCCGTCGGTGGAAGCAGCCTCGAGTTCGACGTCTCCGTCGCGGTTCCGAGGCGCGGACGAAAAATGTGAGTCAGGCTGCTCACCTGGATAAGAAGGTATTGTATAGGGCTCGAAACTATCGTTGGATTGCTGGTGTGCGTTTGCCAACGGGGCTTTTGGGCGTTGCCCCGAGTTCACCCCAGTGTAACGTCGAACTATAAATATCGGAGGTATGATAACGACTCGTTGACCAAGTGAAAATAATGCTAATGGTATTAAGCTGATCAATGTCTATTAAACTTACCAGCCTGCTGCAAAAAGTACAATTCTAAAAAATAATAGGATATTTTATCAACTCAATAACTGAGGTTTCACTATTCCTGTCGAAACACTTGATGATGAAATCGAAAATTCAAGAAATTTAGTTCATTAATACTTTTCTATTTAAGAAAGTTTCATCTTCATAAATTAATAAATATTTATTTATATAATATCGTAATAAAATACTTTACTTGAACATTGTAGTATAAATTTTTATATAAATCTACATTATAAAAGTTATCGGTTTTACATAAAAACATAAATGATAAAGTAGCATTACAATTTCCTTGAAAATTTTGCACCTTTGAATGAATATAAGTAAAAAATTGTAATAATATGTAATTAAATGTGCCATACATGCAAATAAATAGTGAAATAATAAAAGCTGTTAACATGAAAAAAAAATTAGAGACTTCCATAAAACGCTTTGAGTGTATGTAAAAGAATAGACTAGAAAATGAATGGAAATTAATTTGTCAACTTTTTTACACTTCACAGAGTAATTGGCTTGATTCTTTCCAGTTAATAATTCCTATTTTTGTTGGTTGATCGTGCTTAAGCATTGCAGTGTTCCACCACGAAGCAAAAAGCGGAAAGATAAAAGAGGAGTGTGCACGAGAGAGAGATAGAGAGAGAGAGAGAACCTATAAGCAACTATAAAAAGATTATTCGGAGAAAAAATTTGTGAAAAAAGACGCTTTTATTGATAAAAGTAAATCATCATTGATCGGTTGATTGGCAGCTCGGGCCCGTCGAAAAGGCTTTGTATGAAAAATCAGCCGTCGGTTGATTTTTATCCAAAGGATGGAACTTAAACCAAGATCCTAATGATCCTCGATGGCTGTTATACAAGTATTTTACAAAAGAATGTAGATCTAACGCATCGCATGCCGCAATCAGGCTCAAGAGCTTCGCGCAAAGTCACTGCCTCTAATAAATCTCGCGGCATGATTCTCCATATCTCTCTCTCTCTCTCTTTCTATCTCCATATCTCTTTCTTTCTTTCTTCTTTCACTCTCTTGAGCCGATCACGAGAGAAGAGCAGCCCGAGATGAGTCTGCATTTTTTACGTTACCAACTCAATTGCCTCTAATAAGTCCGCGTACGTGTCGATACAGTCTCTCTCTCTCTCTCTCTCTTTATCTCTCTTTGCTCTTCAGTATCCCGATTGTTTTTACAATAAAACGCAAGCCACGTTTTATTGCCCTCCAGCCTTATCATTTGCCTTTGCGACCGGCTTGACAAATAATTTGACATGGACAAAAATTATACTTGTGCCGAGTTGATTGGAGTTGATTGTAAAATTGAAAGGCAAACGATCATTTCTTACAGTAATTGCAAACGAAATGTTAATATGTAAATACATGTATTTGCCAGTGACGACACAATTTACTCTAGTGGGCATTCAATTTGTGCATTTCATTAAAAATCGACTGTTTCGGACGTCAGTGCGTGCTGTAGACAACGAATACTGTAAATTGATGGTCGCCGATGGGAAAAATAGCGGTGCAGCTGTTAGAAGAAAAGTTATGGGGTAGTGCAAGAAACAAGAGTAGATATTGTTATTAAATTTATTTTCACATGACATTATCAACAAATAAATAAATATTATTGCCTTAAGCGGAAAATATCCATATCATCATCAATAACAGAAAGTGGTGAATTAAAAAATTAGGTATATACATAAACGCAAGAAAGTTTCGCATGGTGAGCCGCGGGAATGCGCTCCGCGTCTACTTTTCTCGGCGCGAGCTCGCCCCGAGGCCTCCGCCTCCTCGTGGTGAACTCCTCGCCCGCCCCTCCCACTCTCGCCCCAGCCCTCCGACCCCTGGCGCAGCTACGCCGCCCCAACCACTTCGCATCGGGGCTGCCCGATTTCTTGCAGAGCGGCGAACTCAGTACCGCGCGCGGCGCTTGCGGGGGGATCCGATGTTAGTACGAGACATTTCATGGCTCGCGGGATCCGGCCCCTAATGGGCCGAGCGATATTAGCGGCCGAGTTAGCTCTGGCATCGCGAGGGGAGAAAAGTCCTTCTCTTCCCTTCCTCGGATCCCGTTTCGATTGAAAAAAACCCCACCCCAGGCCACCCTTCTACACATTCCATCTCAATTGATGGCTTTCACTTAGCTTTTTATTACCCTTCGCGGCACGGCCACGATGTTGATAAGGAGAAAAGCCAATTTGTCTCTCGCGCGGGGTGATGTAGTCGTGCGAGAGCCAAGTTGACCGCGTAAGGTCTTATTTACGGAGAAAGAAGGAACGATTGCTTTTAATTTTTGCTACGCGCCCAGTCCCCCACCCTTCGTTAATCCGAGGGTCTAGCAAAGGCGGCCCCCACTTTTACCTAAACGAAACAAGAATAAGATTAGAAGGTTTCGAAGCATTAAATTTTAATTAACTTACGTTCTTCGTCCGCGAATTAGATGGGGGATGTCGAAGGATGTCGAGCAGTTCGAGGCGGTTGAGACGTCGAGTGCGGCGTTGACAAGAGCAAGGATTCGAGAGCGAGGAGCTAACGCTGGTCATATTATTTATCGTTCATTTTTATCTCGCACATTACATGTACCTTGTTCGGAGAAACAGAGTCGGTACTTCAGCGCACAGGAGTTTATTTCAAACGTTCGATCAATCGAATGTGACGCGTGCGAATTTTGTTTTACTCACAAAAGCTTCTTTTATTTTACTCTGTATCTTTTTTTTTTTTTAATGAATTCATAATCTTCATAATGTTAATAATCTAGTAATAATAATAATTCATCATAATAATTCATAATTAATAATAATTCATTATAATAATTATAATAATAATAATAATCATTGATAATTAATAATTAATAATAATTAATAATAATCGTAAAATACTAGCATCGAAATAGGTCAGATCGTCGTGATATGCGTCGCGCTCGCGCGACTAATAATAATAGTAATAATAATAATAATAATAATAATAATAATAATAATAATAATATTTATCTTTCACACTTTAGCGAGATAACTGATATCATTCGTTACTCACTCTTTCTCTCTCTCTCTCTGTCTTTCACACTCTCAGTGATTTACTTTTTCATACATACTTTCAATCTCACCCTCGCTCTCTCTCACTTTCTTTCATTCTCTCATACTTTCCTTCATTCTATGTTTATATATGTATATATTTATACGTGTGTGAGTGGGTGTGTACGTATATTCATAAATATACATCCACACCAAACATTTTTGATAAACGAATTCCCTTTCAATGTAGAGAATTGAGAACGCTTCACAAAATCGGCGAAACTACGCGCAAGTTTTGTGACTAGTCGCTGTATGGTTCGTCTATACACATATATTATGTATATATGTAACATGATATCTAGATATCTGAAAACGGGAGCGTATGTATATTTGTTGCTGTGGCAAGATGTGCTTAAGATGTGTCTAATCTCTGTACCGTGTACGACGATTATTCAGTTCTGTTATCTCGTTGTCTCATAATCGCAGCATCCCATACCTCACGCATTCAATGACGCAGCTAAACTTAATATCTTTTTACAATGTATGTCACAACGTCGCAGCTTATAATAGCCTAGCGCAAAGAAAAGACAATGCACTCGTTCGACGTCCATTCAGTCACTGGCACCCACTTACTCACTTTCCTCCTCACGCATCCACCCACCTACAAACGTACATCCACACGCATACAGTCACACGTTAGGTGTCAAGCACTCTGGCGCACTATGTATAGATATTTACACGTGTACTCATATTGACGAAGGTACGCACGATTCTCTCTCTCTCTCTTACACTCTCACTCACTCATTGCGATTAGTAATAAACGTCATAGTACAATTTGGTGAAAGTAGCAGTAGTCGGTCGTTTTTTTTCTATTTTTCTTTTTCTCTCTCTCTCTCTCTCTCTCTTTTATATGTATATATGTTTATGTTTATATATACATATATATATATATATATGTATACACATACATAAGAGTATATATATATATATATACACATACATACATGTATTGTTTAAGTATATATTTAGTGTGCAAACTGTCATGCGCACACAACTACATTTATACAGAGGCAGTCAATCGTTCCGAGTCCCTCTCCATGCTACTTTAGAGTTTAGTCGGGATGTAACAGTTAATCGATAATCGATGGTCAATAGGGAGATAGCGATCGAAAGGCGCGCGATCGATAAACAGATGAACAGAGACGACGTGGCGTGCGTGGGGAAAGAGGAGCGGTGAGACGGGTCGGGGTGGAGCGGCGAAGGCGCTCGGGGGTACACAATTGGCGCGGTGCGGAGTGTCGGCCTAAAGACTATGTACAGGCGGGGGCGATGAGGGCGAGGGGGTCTGGGCCTGACCGGGAGTGCCGGGAGTCTGCGAGTAGGGGCCGGCGGTCGGCGGGGGCAGCGGTTGCGACTGCTGATGGTGCTGGTGCTGGTGCGGGTGATGGGGGTGGGCGTGGGCGTGGGCGTGGGTGTGCGAATGGGAATGGGGATGGTGCTGCTGCTGGTGCGGGTGATGGGCCTGGGCCTGGTGCTGCTGCTGCTGCTGCTGCTGCTGCTGGTAACCCGGATGGAGGTGGGAGGGCGAGGACTGCGACATCCCGAGGATCGCCCCCTGGGAGCCGTGATTCTGATGAAGGAGGTTGAGGTTCAGTGGGTAGGGTAGGGGGGAGCCCAGGGCCGCGTGGGAGGCTGCTCCGGGCCCCACCGGGCTCAATGCATGCTCATCCCGGCGTGAGGATGATGATGATGATGATGGTGATGGGCCGAGACGGAGGCCGCCGCTGCCGCCGCCGCCGCCGCCGCCGCCGCCGCCGCGTGATGATGAGGATGGTGGTGCATTAGCGGTGGGAGATGCGGGTGGTGGGGATGGTGTTGGCTCAGAGACGAGGGATGCGTCATCTGCATGGGGGTCATGGGGGCCGTCGACTGATGCGACAAGGTGTTGCTGGCGCTGCTCTGCTGCGAGCTGGTGCTGGTGTCCTGGGAGCCCTGGGGCCCCGGCTGGCCCTGCTGCTGCGGGCCCCCCAGCTGCATTTGCTGGGCCGGGGGCACCTGCTGGGCCTGCTGGGACCCCGGGGTTACCTGGGACACCTGCACCTGCGCCGGCCCCGAGCTGGAAGTGGGACTCTGCTGACTCCCGTTGTCCTCGCTGTCGGAGCAGGACTCGGCCGACGAGCTCCCCGCTCCCCCCTTGCCCTTGCTGCCGCTGCTGCTGCTGCTGCTGTGGGTCTTGACGTGCTTCGCGAGGTGATCGCTGCGCATGAACCGCTTGTTGCAGACCGGGCAGGCGAATCTCTTTTCGCCGGTGTGGGTTCGAAGGTGCCGCTGCAACTCATCCGAACGTGTGAACCGCTTGCCACAGAAAAGCCAGTTGCAAACAAACGGTCGCTCACCCGTGTGCCAGCGCAGGTGGGCCTTCAGGTGGGACGTCTTCCCGTAGACCTTGCCGCAGCCCGGTATGTGGCAGCTGTGGATGTTCTTCTTCCTGAGGTGGACGCCCGCGGGCCCCAGCCGCTCGGCCTCTTGGCAGTTCGGGCAGTCGCAGGTCGCGCGGCCCGTGTAACGCCGTTGCGAACGGGGCGAGGGGGCCTGGCTAACGCCAGCGGCCCCGGAGGCCCCGGCGCTCTGGGGACTCGAGGCCCCGGTGCCGCCGCCGGCGTGATGGTGGAGTCCGAAGCCCGGCGGGCCCCCCGGCAGCATCGACTTGTACGTGTCTTGCAGGAGGTTGTGGCCCGCGCTCGTCTGACTCAGCAGATGATTGCCCGCGAGGGCGAGACTCGTCGAGTAGTCGGCCGAGTAGTTGGCCATCTGGGCCGCGTGGACACCGACACCGACGGTGCCGCTCACGTCGAGCCAGCCCCCGGTCGCGGCCCCGTGTACGTCCCACCAGCCATCGGTGGCCTTGATGCCACCGTGGCTCGCCCCGGGCATCGCGTTAAACGGCCACGACTCGTAGGGGTGCCGACCGTAAACCGAGCACGAGCCCAGGGTCGCCCCCTCGACCTTCCCGAGGATGCTCGCCTGGTGGTGGTGCTCGCCCGTCGCTTGGGCGCTCGCCGTCCCCGGGAAGTAGAGGTCGCTCGCGTACTGGGGCGCGGTCGAGGCGCAGGAGGTGACCGGGGCCCGGGCGTAGCCACCTCCGCTCGTGCTGCCCGCGCTGCTCGTCGCGGTCGGTCGCTGCGTCACGCCGGTCGCCGTGCACCCGGTGCCCGCCGCGTTACTCGTGTGCTGGGGCGAGCTCCCGCTGCTCTGGGGGCTCTTTTTCCACGGGTGGAAACCCTTACCTACGGCCGCGTCCGCCAGAGGCGGCGGACTCTTGCTGCTCAACTTGTTGCACTGGGCGGCGAGCATCGCCAGTGGCGTGCCCCGCAGTCCCGGGTGATCCTGAAACACACAAGCAGATGCCCCGCGTTCAATTCCTCCTTCTCTCAACTCGCTTGCGCTCGTTCTTCTTGGGTCCCCGGGTAACCACTCTCCCCCCTGTACCCTTCCCAGCCAGGATAGCGAGGGACTGACTGGCCTCGGTGCAAAAGGCATCGGGACCCCGCTGGTCCGCTCCCGAGGACACGGAGCCGGGGACGGACGCTCGGCGGCAGCTTGGCGCTACCGCTGCCCTCCCCTCCCGCACCAGCCTCGAGACGCTGCGAATCCGTCGCTTTTCCGCGCTTAAGCGTCGCCGGCGTCCCGACGGCATCGAGCCTCCGGTCCGCCGGTAATATCCAAAGCCAATGGCAATTGCATTTCTCGGAATCCGTCCTCCCCCCGCAGCCCCTCCCGGCTCCCCTATAAATCTCTCGAAGCCTCCGAGTAATCCATTACACTTTCCCAGAAGTAGAAAAGGTAAAAAGTTTTATTCGACATAATTTGATTATTTTGCGGAGCCATCGGGTGGTGTGCGTCTGCTAATATTATTTTTGGAAGTCACGGTCGTGCTACAGGTCGGTAGGTAGACGGTCGCTCGTAATCGCGTTTGAAAATGGCTCGGAGGATATAAAAAGGGTCCAAAATACTTATGTGTGGGTAAATGTGCGCGCCTTCCCGTCGGTCCTCTTTCGCTCCCAGGGTACCTAAAAAGGCAAAAGTCCTCACCGAGGGTGCATAATAACACAAAATTGCCGCGCGGCGTCCTCCTATCCTAGCCTAGAGAGCGGAGAAAGAGGCAGAGGGACGGTCGGTACATTTGCACTAGAGGTTGGACAGAACCAGAGGGATATTGAATGTTGGCCGTGTCCTGGAGTAATGAGGCTCGAGGCGGTTTATCTGGAGCAGTTTTATGCAAATTGTCTTCGACGTACGTGTTCGGATGAGGTACGAGGCCCGATGACTCGCAAAATTTCCACCTCGCACCCCATCCATCTGAACAACTAAAAATATTTGAAAGTTCTGCCTAATAACTAATAGTCTAATTATTTAGCGTTCGTGCTGCTCAGAACATAATTTTTCGTTAAAGCTGGCAACCTTAATTTAATATTGACGAACTTTACGAAACACCGATGGAGCCTGCGCGTGTCCTTATATTTTTATCGCATTTGCACGTCTCTCCTTGAATCGTTATAATAATGGTGCAGGATAATAATCCTGGACAACAATTATAGTTGCACGTGATAATGAATTTGCACAGTTGATAGCGGAAGGATGAAATGGTATTTTTTAACAAGAGAGGCAGTTAGGAGAACCTGAAAAATTGTGGAATCGATAAATGTAAATATCGTACGTTAAAGAGTATCGAATCAAGCGATGCACGAGCTTAAAAATTTTGGCTTTGGCCTCTTCATGCTAAGATTCATTTCACTGGATTGATTGGTCGCGTTCGAGCGTCGGTCCATTAAGCTAATGAAAGTCTCCGAAGAAGCCGAAATTACGAGTAAAAAGTATTTGCGAGGGGCTTACGGAGAAGTAGCTGGCGGTGGTGGCGGCAGCGCCGTGGACGAGGGGAGCGAGGGCGCCGCGGAGCCGAGCGAAAATCAGAAGGACAGAGGCGGAGGATATTTTTGGCGAAAAGGTAAAAGGATGGCGAGTCCGCGCGCGGAAGCAGCAGCAACGCTCAGGAAATTAAAGTCTGGCGGCCCGTGGCCATTAGCAGTCGGCGCCATCGAGGCGACACGCCCCCGCCCGCCCGCGATTCCCCAGCCTCATACCAATGCCCAGGGCGGAGGCGAAGACCTGGCGGGGAGCCGAGGGGCTGCGGCCGATGGGTCGGCTGCGGAGGGCGGCAGGGAGGGGTCGGGGACGCGAGGAGGAAGGGAGAAGGAAGCCAAGTCGCCGCGACACGGACTCGAGCGCGAGTCCACGGGGTCGCCCACGTCGGCTGCGCCCCTGTCCCCGCTCGCCGTGCCGACCTCTCGCCCAGACTCCCTGGCTACGACATTTAATAAAGAAGGCTGCGCGAAAATTGAACCCGCGCTCTTCGCATACGGCCGCTAGCCTCTGCGCGTCTTTAGTTGAACTGGCATTGGGGGCAATTAGTCCTTTGATCGCAACGAACTGCCCGTATTACCATACATTATTTCTCGTCCCATAACGCGAGTGTGCACGCGCTTCTGAAATTTTAATCTCCGGTGTAGGCGATGCCGAGGGGAGCGCGTAATTATTACCACTCCTAATAAATACGTAAGGCACTGCATTCGTGGGCATGCGAGTGTTCAACCGCACGCGTACCGAGACTTCGACCACCGTTATAGCTTCTATGATTGTATGTAAGGAGGTAATCTACGTTTCTTAATCATTACCATAAAGAAGGGCTGGTCAATGCGAACGTCAGCTAATGTCGTGTCTTACACAAGAGAGATGGAATGTCATTTTCTTTACGTGTCTATTGCTCTCGTCTAATGCTCGGCTTCTATTTATTATGCAAACTGTATGAGAGGTATGCAATGTATCATTATTTACCGTTTAATTGTTGTCCATCTCGAGAGTGGAAGGAAATCACAGAAATAACTCAGATTAAAGGACAAGCTGTATCAGCACGAAGTCAATAAATGGGAAATTATTCGTGCAATTACCCGTCCGCGACTCGACGAAGAGTCTTACTACCGGTTAAAATAATATTAGCCTAAATAGCAGAGCACCGGTCAATTGAGCCGTAATTTTTCTTAGAGCGAGGCTTTAAAAAATTCCTTCTCGGGAGAGAGGAAAAATTATCGATGCGCCTATTACGGCCTATGCCAACGCGGTGTCTCGACAAATAAAGCCCCCCCCCGTCCATGGCGGCGGGGAAAGAAGACCAACGAAAGCGAAAGAGAAGGAAGAAACGAGCGGATGGCAGGGCGCGCTAACGCAGAGCTCCGAAATTCGCTTCACCTCGGCATTGCCGGTTGAGCACGGGGTAAGGAGACGAGCTCGCACCTAGAGTCGCCGTGCGCGGAGCGACGGGCCGGTGGGTGGAGAGCGAGAAGCCGTTATTCGAGTCCGCGAGCACAATGGGCACGTGAGTACAGAGGCCTGCGTGTGGGTGTGAGGGGCGTACGTGTGCGCGCGAGTGTGCGTGCGGAGTCGCGGAGAAGGTGGAGTCTCCGCGGTGCCACGGGGTTGCGCGTATCTCGGCTGCTGCACGTCGTCGGGCCACGCCCTCCGGACTGGATGGTGGAGTGCGGGTATTGATCCGCCGGCGCGACAACGGCCGAACAACGAAAGCGGAGGAGACAACGACGCCTCGATCGCGGAGTCCCGACTTCCTGCGCTACTCGCGGCTGTCGCAAGACAGAGATTCGACCGACGCAATGACTTCTCGAGGCTGATATTGGCCGCGGACGAGATCCGAGACGGAAAATCAGCGGCGCGCGTTACCGTTGATGGATTCGCGGCCTTCGTTCGAAGGATGAATACGCATTGGGGGCTCGAGTCCTCGAAATATTGGCCATGCGGAGGAAGCAGGAGGCGATCGCGAAGGTTGACTTGGCACTATTGCGAGCCGAGACGAGCCGAACGAAGGAATGAGAAAATGCTGATGAAGCGATACCGGGGAGTGTAAGGCGTTCCATTGGCCGCCACGTAATAGCCGCGAAGGTGCCGACGCTCGTTGAAAGTCGTTGCGAGGGGATACTTGGATCGTGTACTTTGTAAAGTGCGTGAGTGTATGTTTACGCGCGCCGAGAAAGGTCGCTTGATTATGCAAGCTTGAATTACATAATTACGACCGAACTGTATAACAATGATAATGAACAATGGCATGATTGAATTTCGCCCACTGCATTCGAAAGTTTAAAGCGTGTTATTATGAGCCAGAGGTAGGCGAACGCGGTTTTAATGCCCCGGCCTGTGCACCCAATTGCACCTCGAGCACACCATTGTACACGAGTGCTTTCCGACCGCGGGGATATTACCACTCGGGTTATGGACCATCGGATGAACAAGGGGCAGAGGATAACGATCGGGAAATGCATCACTCGGAAGAGCATCCTAAACCCAAATCGACGCACCTTGGGCGCTTTCATAAATTTGAAATTTCAGAGTGCAATTTGAGGCGCAGCAATACCCTGTAATAAGCTCGCGCTTAATATCAAAATTTGCACTCAATAAAGAGGGCCGCTATCGAGGAGAAGAGGCAATTGCGAGAGCGAGGCGATATTAATTGGCTCACGTCGTTCGCCGGGACGACGCCGCCGTCCATTGGTTACCTCGCACGGGGATTATCATGTAATGCCGAGGCGATTTTCTCGGTGGGCCCGGCAGCGTTTGTTGGGGGGGGGGGAGAGGGAGCGGAGGGCTCGCTCGGGGTCTCCCCCTCGCCCCGGCCGTTTATTCAGTCCTCATTAATAGAGCAACAATGTTGAGTGGTCTGGGCGCGAACCGCGGGCAGGGGAGCGGGACGGAGCCCGAAGGCCGCGAAGGCGCGTGCACACGGACGAAGAGCCGAGCGCGTACGAGAGATCCTCGGCTGGCTTCCCCGCCACGGGGGGAGAAAGTCCGTCCCGCTGACCGAGAGGTGGGCTCGAGACGCCTTAAGTGGCGCGCCGGAGCCAGGCTAAGGGCCTCTCGCGGCCCTCGGCACCGGCCCAGGCGGCGGAGTTGAAAGGCCCGGTGATCGCCGAACCCGACGGATCCTTTGTTTCGTCCCGCGGTCGTCGCGGTCGGGCCGAGCGCGGCCCTCCCGGGGCGAGCGTAGCGCCTCCGCCTCGCGGTGAGCCCCCCGACCGAGAGCAGAGATTCGCCGCCGGCCCGGAAATACTTTTCGCGAGCGATTCTTTAAACTCGCGCCCTCGCCGCCTCGGCCCTCCAACGGACCCACGCTTTTGACCCCCTACTTGCAGCCCTTACGGCTCCAGAGGGCTGCGTAGCCTTGCTCGGGATATTTATCGTCCGCCTGCATCATCAGGGCAGTAACTTTTTTTACTGGCCTCCTGAAAAATCGCCTACTAAATTGAAGCCCTTGCCCCTATCTTAAATCGCGTTTACGAAGACGTAAAATCATTTTTACACTTTCGATGCTCGCGGTAATCATTCTATCGCTACTTCAAAACAAAAGGCATTTTATTCAGATTATATTTAATTGGCTACCTATAAGTAATGTAATTGATGAGACCACGTGTAAAGTTACATTGTTACCTGTCTAAAACAAAATATTCTATTTAAGCTAGATTACGATGTACGCACATCCGTGCGTGTTCGTGCGTATTGATAAATTTACATATGTATAAGTGTAATATTGTACCTGAAGATCGAGTGGATAAAAATGCAGTTTGAAATTGTTGTGAATCTCATTTTTCAACTAGCGGATGCATAAGCGTAACATGCATGCCCTCTTATCTAATGGTTTCTGAGAACTTGACAGGAAATACTTTTTAACTAACTCGAGCAATTACCGATGCTTTAATAATAACATGCATTACGTTTATACATTTTAAATTGCGCCAGTAGCATAATTTTCCTCGCGCAATAAACGCTTGAACTGAGGCTTTGGCGATAAGCCAGCTTTAGGTAAATGCATTATTTTCGAGTGTTCGGTATTGGCAAAAAAGGTCGTTCTTTAATAGCACTTTCAAGTGAAAACACATGGGCTTCACTGCATACAATGAATGTTTTACACGTGGTTATGAGGCATTGGCAAACGCAGTCTCGGAGGTGCAATTTACTTAAATCGCCCAATTAATAAAGAGCAGTGAGAGGCAGAGCTGCGAGGCACCACTCGGCATCGGATTTTTCAAATCTAGCCCACCTCAATCCTACAACACACAGACCAAGATCAGGGAAGAGAGAGAGATAGAGAGAGAGAGAGAGAAACCCGTGCTCTCAAGCATTGCACGCGAAACCAACAGAGTAAACGCGAGTAACCAGGGCTAATTATTTGTTTATCAGCCTGCACATGCAAGCTGTAGATAAGCTATGACCGGGGCTTTTTCTAGAGTAGCCTGATAATCGTCGCTCCAAAGTTCATTCATCTTCGCTGCCTTTTTTTCCACCTTATCCCCTCACCCATAAGTCCATAACTGTTCCCATCGAGATCCATAATCGCCTACCTTTTTACCTGTTTTTAAATTATTAAATTTTAAATTTTAATGTGGCCACTGTCGAGATATTGCGTAACCTAAGGAAATTTTTCTGCCTCGATTATGAATTCTATCATAGAAAATTATTCTTAAATTTATTCGATTTGCTAGCTTAATGGTGAACAATTAGTTACGATGATGAATAATGTCGATAAATTACAACTGCACTCTATCTGATTTTAAATAGTAGATCATTAGTCTATTAGAAAAAACCCTGTGTGTCGTGATGTATTCAAACGCGTGACGAAAAACATTTTGTCGTCACAATAATAAATTTTTCTTGCTAATAGTTAAAAATACCTACGTATCGTATTAATTAAATCTTTATGAATAAATATTTTTTAAATACATTCTTTTAATTTTTCTATTACTTTTTAAAAGTGGTACTAGTTTCCATTTATCGTATAATAATAAAAATTGAAAAAAGTAATTTTTTACTTTTATATACGATACAATTTAAGAAGATTTCATCTAGTTAAAACATTTTATTCAATTAATTCACACAAATTATCTTGAATTTTGAAGTTAGTATAATTGTATGATTCTGTAGAGAGAAGGTATTAAAATTAATACCAACACTGAAAAATGTTTTTCTCATTAAAAAAAGTATATACATGATAGATATGCTATTTACACTTTAACAATTCTTAAATGTGGCCTTCTTAACTTGATCCTAAGATACATGCATACATCCATATCATAATGTAAATATTATTGCATTAAAAACTGAAAGCGTCTAAATAATAATTCAATTGTATACACTTTTTATCATTTTTTTTCGTCTGATATTTGTGCATTTGTTCTTCGATAGTATATACCATAAGATAATCAAATGTAAAAGCAACACTAATTAAAATTATGTATAAACTTGAGAAAACTGTGGTAAGACGTATTTATAGAAACATTAAAGACAATACCAGTTAATTATTAATCACATAATTTATGGCTATTTTGATTTACTTTATCGTAAACTATTATTATGAACAGGATCAGTTACAAGGAAAATTCCGTAAAGTTTATGTTTTTGTCAAATGTATATTAAAAAAACCTATAAGATTATATTATATTTTCGCAATTAGTTTTAATAATACCGTTAATTTTTTGTTTGTGTGTTTCAGCTGAATAAATTGGCCTTGTTTTAGCTAAAAGTAAGGAAAGTTTTTCAACATTCCTAATGATCTAGAATGTAGCGGTAAGATGTGAGTAATTAAAAAAACTTAAATGATTACAAAAAAAAATTCTTATGAATGAATGATTATAATCAGTAGTCGTGTATTTTAATTATTGTTTACACTGTTACGCAATGCAGTGTCAATTATAAATTGTACCTCATCGAATAGCAGTCGGTCGAATTGATTCGACGGTTACGAGGTAGCAATAGTTCATTGGGCTGTCGAAAACTATAAATTCGGGTGTTTATTAAGCGTAGTAATCTGTTAACTAATCGTTACACTATACTGAGCTTATGAGAAGACGAAGTGAGCGATAGAGCTGAGAAATATCGGTAATCTATACGTGCATTAAGTACGAGGATAGCTATAAGCCATTCCTCAAAGTAATACGCTCGACGCTCATCCTTTAAAGTGGCAACTTTTACCGAGAACGTTTTAATGGCTTATAGCGCGATATATGGTAGCGATCAAGCGTTTAAATATTGCTGGTACTAATGAAGTGCAGGACAAAAATGAATATGCGATACAAAGCGCTAAGGCTTGGCGCTGAGAGCCCGATTGGGCCGACACTTGAGAGCTTAAGCCGAATCGCTTATAAAGTAGTCCCGAGCGCGACTGGAGTGTGCGAGAGTGAGAGGGAAGCAGGCTCGAATTGATAATTTTATTCATGAGCCCTGGAGGCCCACGCCGAGCTCCGTTAGTTCCCACCAGGGCGCAGCTACCTGTAGTGGCCAATTCGCCTTCTTCCGCCCCGCCGTTCTGCCCCCAACCGCCAACCCCTCGACGGATGGTCGCCGCCGCCGCCGCCGCTCCTTCTCTAAATTATGTTTTTTAATTAAAGCCCATCTAGCGAGCCACGGCCGCTCGAGATACAGAGAAGAGGATAGATCATTACGGGCTCTCGCTCTCGCTCCCCGAGCCAACTCGCAGGCTCCACGATACACGAGCGCGGCCCTCGGCTTGTATGCGTGAGCTCGTGCTCGAGCGCGGGGCCGAAAGGATTCCTGGTTTAACAGCGCGATAACCCCGGGCAACAAAACAGGGAGCCGCTTAGATTTATTCGGCTATCGGGCCATGCTCCCGAGAGGATCTTATACTGCCCCTGATTTCTCTCCTGGCTCCCCTTTACCACATCATCATCATCAACGTCGTCGTCGTCGTCGTCGTCGTCGTCGTCGTCGTCTTGGTCCTCGCCGTGATCATCCTCGACGTAGTTGTCGTTATCGTGCTCCGACCCCACCCCTTCTTCTCCTTTTATGATTTACCACACTTCTCTATTTTTGGCGCTCGCTCGGTCATCCCGCGCTACTCCTTCGTCTACCTTTACGTAAGAGATTTCGTGTGGCGCTACCCGACAAAGTCAAAATTGCTCGAGCCATCCGAGTGGTCGGGACGACGAGGGTTGGGGGCGGGATGAGAGGCGAATGAGGAGTACGAGATGGAGGAGGAGGAACATTAACGATTTCCGGGTAAAGGCCCTACGGAGACCTCGTGAGCCGCGAAAGGCCACGGCACGTTAGAGCCCGTAATTTTGTCCTTAAGAGAGGTCGACCGAGTTTTCGGAAGCGCATTGCGCAAAAAACGTGGCCTGACGAGAAAAAGCGGCTGCAGGCTCTCTCTATATCTCTCTCTCTCTCTCTCTGCCCCCTCTTGTCCCTTCTCTATATCCATATATCTCTATATCTCTATATATCTCTGTCTCTGTCTCTCTCTCTTCTCATTGGTTACGTTTATAGTTAAATTAGGCTTTTCGACTAGATCGGCAATATTTTCGGTTCTTTTGAAAAAACTTCTCTGTAATTATGTTATTATTGCACGGGACCACACTTTTTAACAACGAAGAAAACTACTCGAACGTTAATATACATTATTAACATTATTTTAATAGATTTATAAGTAAATCGGGCAGTTCTTGATAGCTAATTTTCTGGTAGAATGAGAACGACTTAATAATCCAATATTATTTTTATTACTTTAAAATACAAGGCTTATTAACTGCCAAGTATTTAAACTCATTAATATGTGCGATCACAGTAAAATATTATTAAATTATATTGTCGATGATTTCTATTTTTCTCTATTCGAACTAAAATAATTAAATCGAATAGAAAACTACTAATTTCCTATCCATCATGTTGCTATTTACGCTACTAACGGGAGTTTTTTTTCTTTTCGCTTGCGTACAAAAGTAAAACAGAAACTATTGGAAGTTAGTAAAATGATAATTTGAATATTGATTGCAAAGAGAGCCATATGTGCCGAGAAGGAATGTGCTCGAAAGCTAATAAATGCAAAACATTAGAGTTGAACGGATTAGGAATAGGCGAGGCAGCAAAGACGTTCAATGGAGAAAATAAGTATAGTCTATGCTTCGAGAAGTCAAAGGGAAGCAAGAATGAAAATCTAAAGAAGGAAAGGGCGCGATGATTTCGACAATTACGAATGCGTTAGAGGGCTGTCGCGAGGCGGAGGGGTGCGGATGGAGGGGGGGGATGGCGGTGGTGGAGGGAACGTGGACAGGGTTTGTAGGATGTGCTCGAGAGGAGGAAGGCATTAAAAGCGGTGGAAGCGAAACAAGGTCTCGAAAGAAAAGAGGCGAGGAAAAAAGCAACGCGGTAAAGACGCCTGCCAATTCATTAGCAATCGTAAATCTGTCGCCCGGCCGACGTTGAATATTAAGCAGTCATTATTGACCGCTCATAACTCGCGGCCAGTTAACTCTTCCCCCGCCCCCGCCCCGGTCCGCCTTTAACGGCAATGCGTAAGCATCGCTCAACGCTACTACGCGGCCGCGACGGCGACGGCGACGGGGAAAGCGATCTAGCGATCGAAGGCCCCCTTGGGAAAAGGCTCGCGTGCAAAGGAGCGCCGCCGTAACGCCGAGCCTTTGTGTCTTTATTAGCCGGATAATGAGAGCGGTCCATAAATCACGAGCGCGCGCTCGACTCCCGGCATTTGCATGGCGCGTTACGAGTCAAGTCGGGCGGCCGCTTCCTCGAGCCCCGGCGCGTAAAAAAACGGCCGCCCACCCCCGCCCTCCCGCCGGGCCCAATTAGTCAGTCGAGCGCGCGCGTTATGTCGCGCGCGGGCCGCTTTTTGTGGCCCGAGCGGCGGGCTTCCCCTCCCCCCTCCCCCACGTCGGGAAAGCCGCGGCTTTTTCCCTTCGACTGCTCGGCCCCTTGATTTACCGCGCGGTCGAGGCGTACGCCCGCGTTAACCAAACGGCAATTACCCCGCCGTGCCCTCGATCTGTGGATTTCTGCCGAGCGCCTTGTACAGCTCACCTCGGGCTCTTCTACGTTTGCGAGCGTACACATTGTTTATTGTTTCACCCAGGGGAGAAACAGAGTGTGAGGGAGAGAAGGTTGACCGAAGGCACGTAAGCGAGTGGGATTCGCTGTTTTGTACTGGTGGTTTTGTATTATTCGATGATTTGTACGACCAATGAATGTCCTTAATCTCAGGCTTGTTGTATCCGTCTGGGTCGGTCACAACCTTTGATACGTGGGTAAAAAGCATGCACAGATCGCATAATCGAACACGAAGTTATACCGAGGTACGCGTTCGGACCTCCGACGGGGGTATGAGGAGCGATGGCAGGGATACGGAGACGCTCGTCTCGTTCGCAGAAACCAGAAGCCCGAAATCGGCGAGCTCGGCATCGTTCGGGCGGATAATGGAACGCGTAGGCGCGTACACGCGGTAGCATCGAGCTCGAGGCGCTTTCCACGGCCCCGGAGCCTGAAACCGGCGTACATCAGGAGCCGAGGCATTAGCATATAGACAGAATTGGCCTCGAGCGGCCTACGGTCGTGCCTCCCGTGCGTGCATAACGCGCGTGCGCGCAACTCCCGTCCGCCTCACAGCCTCCTTTAACCGTATTCTTCATTAACGATCTCGTACTTTTCGCCGATGCGCCTCCCGACATCCTTTATCTCTTATTCAGGCCCTTGTCTCTGAGCTCGCATAACCCCTGCACTGGGTCTTCATAGTCCCCATGCGTGTCTGGGCCCTCCGAGGCGCTAGATTCCACGGGTCTGGCCTCTTGTTCCTTTCTTCTTGCTCTCCCCTCCCCCAACTCTCTCTCTCTCCCCCTCGTTTGTCTCATTGATCGCTCGTTTTTCAACGGCTGCAGGAGCAATAATACTGCTGAAATATCCTTGCACCGCAGTCGGAAGAAGGAGCTCCTTTGATATTTCAACTTATTCGATTTATGGGAAAGAGCCTCCTCCCCAATTATACACAGTTATCCTATTTAATCCAGCATATTAATCGGTATTGCGATACTCGACCAGGTGGTCCCGGTGCAACTTCTAATGGCGGTATGCTTTCAATTAGACGCCCGAGAACCGGGGCGCGTAAGCTGCGCCTTCCAAAATTAGACGATAAATTAGCAAATATTATTAGCATATAAACTAAGAATCAAGCGAGCCGCTCTGCCGTGTCCTTCTACTCTTTTTATCCCTCCGTCGAGGCCATCGAATACCGAACGTTCGAGTGTGAACCTAATAACTTCCTAGCTTTTTCGTAAGTTTGCCTATCCATTATTTATTAAGTGGAGCCCATTTCTAAATTTTCTCGACCGAACGCTGAGAGAAAGTATTCGAATCTCGCTCACCGACAGCATTCCCAATGAAGTCTTCAAACTCGGATATTGATGATGACTCTCCTCTGAGCAACGAGTCCATTCGTCATTAACGACCCTCCACTTTGCTCGCGTCGACTAATTACGCGATCGAGGCTCGACTTAGAGGCTTGCGGGCGAAGCGGAGGAGGAGCGTCGGCCGGAAAAAGTGCCTCATTCGCGGATATACGCTTTAAAGAGTCGCGTTTTATTCGCAAGAATCCTCGCGTTGAGGTGCGCATCGCCTAATGACGAGGCGCGGCCCGCGACTCTTGCCAACTGTTGAAAATTGCCGGGGCCCGGTAAATCAGACTTGTCGATCACTGCGAGGTTCCCCTCCTTCTCCCCTCCCATCTCGTACTCAAGCGCTGGTCGGGGCGTATTTTGCAAGCAAAGAGCCGCGCGAGTGGGAAAGAGTCTTGCGCTGGAAATTCGTTCTGACAAATCGTAAGGCTGCCGTTCGACTGGTCGAGCGGCGAATACGAGCCGTTGAAACTCGTCGGTCAAGGGAATCCTCACGAAGGCAGGAGCGGACGAAGAAGAGTCGATGAGACGAGCGGCTCGTTCCCACCCTTGTCAAAGTAGCGGCCGCGGCCTCCGTTGCCAGTCGAAAAATGAAATCGCCAGTCATCATCGTAAACCGGAGAGAGTCCTTCGCTCTTTAGCGGATGATATATTTGCCGATGCTTTACAAGGACTATTATATCGTACGAGGGGAACCAATTTAAAAAATGCCAAATAAATATTTATTGTTCCTTTTTTGCTTCCGCTCTCGCGTGCGCTCTCTATTTCTCGCCATTTTACACACTCAAAGAGACACATACCCATAAGAGTACAGTTTTCGAAAAGATGTGTTTCCTAGTGCCTCCTATGATTATTGGAGATATTAATTAGGTTTATAAAATTACTGTATCAACTAAATCAACTAAAACGTTACTTAATCAGTATTCTACAATAGGAACTTTCGTTCGGATCGAACATTAATGATAAATATTATCAACTACTTTAATCCTCCGTAATAAATTTATCAAATCCTTATCTAATTAAAGATTAATAGTTGCTACATCACTTTTTCGGATTGAAAAAGATAAACCTGCCATATGTAGGAAAAATGAGTTGTATAATAAATTTCTTAATAAAAAATAAAATCAAAATTTATTAAAATTCAGGAGTAAAAGATAATGAAAAAAGATCTTCGGAAAGTTCAGTACTGCATGTGTTATATGTAAGTCCGTGCATGCAATGACCTGCATTTAGAGCTCGGGTTTTAAAGCGGATTTAATATTTACTTTTAAGCCCTATTCAAGCATACTAGTTTTGACAAAAGTTTTGTTTTCAAAAATAAAACTTTTTAATTTACTTTATTGTCTCAATGCTTTCCCCCAATAAATTATAATTTATTTTTCTCTAATATAGTAATATGCCGCTTGAGGATAACATATTATGGTATAAAATACAAAATTTTTATTCATGATCATGTTAGCAATAAACACATATTATTATTTATATTCGTATTTACACATGAAGGGAATAAGCTTATACATCAAGCCTTGAACGAATACGTTTATAACCATTATTGGGTTCATGAGATAAAAAATAAATTTAGTTCACATTATTATGATGAGGAACAATTTTTGAATGGCCATATAAAGCCCGATTTCCAAAAGTGCAGATTGGCTACGAACAGGAGCTAACGGGGGAAGAGCGAAACTGATTTCTCAAGTGTCGCGTCACTCGTGGCTTAATAAAAATTCATGACCGAGTCGAAGGCGCCGAGGATAAGCGGCGAAATAAGTCGTCGATAATCTCATTAGGCAGCGGGGGAGATTCTCAGGACAGAGCGAACTCAGGCAGTCGGCTTTAATTCGACGCGAAGCACCGAAACCCACTCCGCTCGTACATCCCTGGGGCTTTATATCCGATCAGCGACTATTGAATCACTCCATTAACAGTAGACATCCCCCCAACGGAGGCCGCACGACTCGCAGCCAAGTCTGCGACCGCTGCAGCAGACTGTGACATATTAGCCGGTCCCCGTGCGCCCAAAGTACGGGGCCGCGCACACCATGAAATATGAATGCGCGTATCGGGGGAAGCTCGCTCTTACACTGTCCTTCATCGTGTATCTCGGGCCATTTGTACTCCCCCCGCCCCGCCGAAGCCCCCAACCCACGACCGGCTAGATTTATCGCTTTGCTATTTAGTGGCCGGTCGAAACTCGGGGCGAGAGTGAGACAAAGAGGGTGACCTTTCGTGCGGGCCATTATACACGCACGCCTGTAAAAGAGAGCTATAGCCACTTCGGAGCTCATAAATAAATTACGACTGTATTCTTCCGTAGTTTGTTTTCCCGAAAGACTACGAATTTATGACGACTCCTCGTTTACTTATTCCCCGCGCTGATATTCCACTCATCCCTCTCGTGTTTTGGCTCCCGTCTAGACCGGTACAGTCTCCTCTACACGCGACGCGCAGTTCTTCAGATTCTTACGAAGGTTGCCCATGCCGCTAATTGTCCTCCGCTCCTTAATAAGCTCAATAACCCGCGACCTTTCCTCGCTATGCTCACTCGCATAAGAAGTGTTCGACTGTTGCGCGCGCGGCTTTCGCTTCCCGATTCCCCGTCCCTGTCCGTTTTCTTCTCTAAGTCCACTTAAGGTCCGTGGCGAAATCTCTGCTTTTATTTTAATGATTTTATGTACTATCGCATTTCATTTTATATCTATCAGCTTTCACTTCTATCCAACGGTCGCGGGCAAGATTTTTTTCTCAATTCATCGCTTAAGTATGAGACATTAAATTTCCCTAGCGTTCAATCGTACATGCTCTTCGAATCCATTGCTTTTTTTTAATAAAAATATTCATTCCATTCAAACTTTTTGCACTCTTCATTAAATATCACGCGATAAATAAAATAAAAAAATAATAAGAATTACAATAATTACAGATTCTGGAACGAGGAAGCGATGGAAAGTAAAATAATGAATTAAGAGACTGGGATAGCAATTATAGCGTAAAAAAATAATTGTGTCCATTACCATCTATGTGCTCGCACGCATCTTGGCTCGAGCGAGAAAAGCAGTTGAAAATAGGACATAGAAAATTGATCGGCTATTAAAGAGTTGAAATGGGAAAGAATGAAAATTCTAGCAGAAGACACATACGTGCCGCGGCTCATCCGATCGCTGATCGAATCCATACTCGGCGCAGGCTCACGCGAAAAATAAAGAAGCTGCGCACAAATGGGCTCCAGGGTGGCGTAAAAATACACACGCCGATTTTTTGCAGCAAATAAACGTTATAGCGTGACGTGATATGAGCGAATTAAGTGGAGAAGCAGCCGAGCTCTTCGGAGTGTCTGTTGTAAGGGTGATTACAAGCGAACGAAGTGCGGAAGTCGAGAGCGACGCATCGCCCCGAGGATTTTGCCGAAGAGGAAATTGCAAAAAGTATCGATGGCGCCAATCAAATATTAAGAGACTAACGTCTGTGTAACGGTATGTGCTCGAAGTTGCCTGCTTTTGCATATGTACGTGCGCGCGCGCGGATGTGTACATGTGTATGTGTCTATTTGCATGAAGGTGTGCGTGCATATCGTGTTACGCAATTCGACAAAGTGAAAGAAAATGCACGACCGTTTATATGTATATAATTTTATATAACTAATACTAAGCGTTCGATAGATGGTACTTTGTATGAATTTCTCATTTCTCACGAACGAAGTATTACACTGTGATTTCACGTACGTAGGCAAGTTTAACAGTTGGTGCTTCGAGAGGAAGTTCCTTAAAATCTTATCGCAGCTGAAGGGTTGCACTTATTTGCATTCGCATTAGCCGGTCGTTCGTAGATTATAAAAATCCAAAGTACACATAATTAAAAATAATTCCTTCATTTACGCCTTCATTTTACACTTAGAACAGCATTTTTTTTAAAGACTTTATTTTTTAATGATACAATACGGAAATACGCGTGAAGCTAAAGTGGAAGAAAATATATAATACGAGGTAAAAGTATAGAAATTACAGTCAAATAGTAAGAAATGAAATTACTCAATGAAAAGTAGGGTACCTTGGACAATAATTATTGAGCAATATTGTAGTATAGTCAATAATTAAGTTGTAAAAAATTGAAATTATGACGTTTAATCTCTAACTTGTACATGGCTTCACGCTTTTTCATCGCGGGCCGAAAATTGACAATGAACTTAAATGGTATATGTACCAATTATTTTCAAAACCAAGTCGAAAGCTTATCAATTTGATGTGAAAAAATAAACTTGATCATTCACATGACCTTGATCTGTTTCTTAGCTACTATCTAATAATTAAAAGTGGATTACTATTGTGTAATCATTTACCATATCAAAACTACAGTGGAATATCTTTTGTTCACACACGGATATGACTTCATTTAAAAGTTTCGTCATTTTTATTGGAATAAAATTTTCTCTAATCATATAAAAAGTACTCTTTAATTTTGGTTTCCATTGATAGTTCCTTTGAAATTTTGTTACACATAAAAAGTTAAACAACAAAGGTAAAAAATATACAAGAAGCGGTTTATTAGCCGCAGCTAAGGATAATTCATTTTCAATGTATTAAAAAAAACAGGATAATATCGTACACACAATCAATCTATCCGCCCAATCTATTCTGTTTTAATATACGCATAACAAAGATGGAGAAAATGAATTTATATTAACAGAATATGTTAAATATGAGTAATGAGGAAGTAGGAAAGTCGCACAGTATAGTCGGAGAGTGAATTTTAACTTGATTTCTTCCAATATTAAAAATATGAAATTGCGCGAAAAAGTTCTTTGAAAAGTTTCGTTTGAGTCAGGACTGAAACGGTAGTGTCAAATTACTTTCCACTTTATAATAATTTTTTTAACATGTATCTATGCTGCAACATCTGAGTTTCGACGCAACTTCCGATAGCCAATCCAACACACATGTACGTAGAAGAAAACAAATAGAACTGCTTGGCATAAAGGGAGAGAGAGTGAGAGAGAGAGAGAGAGCCGGGACGAAGGCTCGAAAAGTATTAGAGTGCAGAAGAAGAGCAACTCGCCGAGGAGAATGTCGTTCCTCAATTATGCTAACCGTCGCTCGTTCTCGGACGGTTCTCGCGCACGCGACGGACGATTTCCTTTTTTTTCCGTCCTTCCTCGCTCGCCACTTCTAGGCCTCCCGTACCACGGCCTGGGCCCTCGTTCTTGCCGCAGCCATAGCGAAGGTGAATAAGACAGGCCTCCGCACGAAAGACACGTACGCGAGAGCGGAACACCGAGTAAAACGAGTCTCGCGTGGGGCTTCACGACTGGGGCTTATAAATATTTAGCCGCTCGCTTATTACGGTCGCGCGACGCCGCGCTATCGGGAAAGCCCGACACTTGTTAATCCTGGCCTAGAGCCTCTACCGGGTGGAATATTGTTGACCGGGCAAGGGGACGTGTAAACATCGTCCGTTCCCTGCGTTTGGCGTAATCAGATCGAGCTCGCTTCAGGCCTGATCGACGACGAATTTATAACTACCCTAACCGAACCGCCGCGGCCTTGAGCATTGTTATTTGACAGCATAGATGATTATAAATAAATTGTTATAAGCCGTTGTTTCGGAAGATAATGCATCAATTGTTACAAAAAGCCCGTGCGTAATGCCGGGATCGATTGGCCAGTTTTACAAATGGTCATGGATGAAAATGCATTGAATAATAAACACGTGCCTGTCACTTGCACTCGTCCTCATGAACGCGCCAATACACGCGTACACACGAGAACACAATGAAACTCTTAGGCAAGCGGACAATAATTTAATTCTTAAAAGCGATGGACGATAAAGGGGTATTGAAATTATAGAGAGGAAATACTCTAGAATTTCGCAGTTCGCTATTGAATCAAACACAAGGTGTACTAGATACAAATTTATGCATTTATAGACTCATTACGTTATTCAAATGCGTATTGTCAGTTAAGAAAAGTCTATCCGTTCAGCTATCCGTTGTCTGCATATCATTCGTACTCCAACACTTATGATCGAATAGAACTGCATGCACGGAATGACATACTTTTCGATAGAGAAATCAGATTCTCTCAATATCGTTCTTCGAACACTAGTCGCCGCTCAAGCCTCGTCCAATTCGAATTGGCAAATCGCAACTAGGCCACTTAAAAGAGCTCTTAACCTTTCGCCGCGCGAGCGAAAACTCGAGCCGCCGCCGAGGTCATCCCCCTCGGGCCGCCCCTGCATGGATTCCATTAGCACGCCATCGATGCCCTTCGCCCTCGGAAGTGGCGCGCGGGAGGGGATGACCTAGGTCCCACCCCCACCGGCTGGCCAAGGCCCGAAAGGGGCTAAGGAGCTTCTCGCCGGTGTGGAGTTCGGGCGCGCGAACGGAAGGTACCTGTATAATGATACTTTCGGGCGGCCGGTTATCGGGGTAAGGTCGAGAGCAATTACCCGCGGTGGCGAACCGGTTTCACGTTGCTTTTTCGAGTCGCTCGGCGCGGCTCTCGGTCGCCTCGGAATTCGGCGGCCGTTTTCTCTCCTACAGCTGCGCCGATGCTCTGCCCGTGCCCGAGGTGTAACGAGCTCTTGCCGCTGTTTTTTGCCCGCCCCTCCGGCCCCGCCGCCGCCGCCGCCGTCTCCACGCCTTCCCCGCGACCGAAACCTCGCTCTCGCGATCCGTGGCTGGCCCTCCTCTCCTCCAGCCCGGCCCCCGTGCCTCAAGCTAACGGAGAGAAGCCGAGACCGTAGCTCCGGTATCGGTGAAATCGAGAAGAGTGTTGACGAGATGTTTATGGACTGCGCGCCTCCTCACGGGCTTTCCTATATTGTTCCTTTTCGTATTAGCAATTACCAGGCAATTCGCAGCGGTCGCTGCCTTCTCTTGTATAAATAGACGTCGGTACGAGTGAAAAACAGCACTTACTTAGGCCGCTTATCGGGACTGATTTGCGAATATTCGGCACATCGGTGCGCGCACGCGAGTATGCGGTAATATTATTATTTTTCGACGTCTGGAGGCTGGTAGGACAGGCTCGCCGTAGTCAAAATCTTCACGCTCACCATTAAAATTTGAATTAATAAAACATTTTTCAGCTCGCTGTCCTCTAACGTGTCCCACCGGCGAATCGATAATATTAATTGTTGTATTTAATCAATGGTACTTTCTACTGCTCGTAAGTTAGTGCCGTGTCACGCGGTAGTAACCGTATCACTGCTACGTTGTAAAGTTAATTAATTGCAGCAGCGGTACATTCATTTACAAATTAATTATAATACAAACAGAGCTCTTCGAAATTTAAATGACTTAACTTTGTCGCTCTTCAACCACTCGAACTAAGAGCCCAACATTCATCAGCTGAGTAGCACATTTGTCCTAAATAAGTATCAATGACTTCCTCTCTCTCTCTCTCTCTCTCTCTCTCTCTCTCTCTCTCTCTCTCTTTATTGGTGCTTTCATCAAGATTCCCAAGGAATCGAGCGACATCGACCGACAATGTAACAATGAACACGTAGTGATTTCCGAAAGGAGCACCAGGCCTCGATCTGTCTTGCTTCCTTTATCTCGAGAGAGCCGCTCAATTCAATCGGATGAGGCGTATCATCGCCCCGATAAATCACCCAAAGAACTCTCACTCATTCTATGTCTGTCTCTCTCTTTCTTTTAATCGAGGCGTTGTGGTAACGCACTGTTTTGATTCGCTCAGCGGGTGGTTCGGTGGCACCCCCCGCTAAGTCGCACGCGTGCAACTTCCCCCTCGGCTGGTGCGTAAAAATGAGAGCGCATACGAATCCCTGACGACGAGCCGTGAGCAAGGAATATTTGCACGGAACTCCCAACCTGACTCGTTGACGCTCTATTCTCGACACTTTGCGGACGGCTTTCTTTTTTATGCCACTGAAGCCTCGGGATTATCTTTTCGCGAATAGCATAGATCGATGCCATTGACGGCTCATCACTTGATAGCCCTTACTGTGTCGTTTCTTCGCCCTCTTTACCAGTCATAATATACGAAGGAAGGGAAACAAATAATGCGAACTTGAAATATGGGGATTAAACCGCATTAAATACAATTTGTACGCGAAACTGATGTTTATTCTAATATGCGTCGTGGTATCAAATTCGGCTTCATTAATTTTCATTATTCCGACGTTTACTTTATTTATATACGAAACTATGGATACTCATATTAAGATCATCTTGGATTTTCATTATTCGTTGTATGAAGTGTTTAAAATATAATTTAATATTAGGATCACGTATACACAGCTACTTTTATTAGCATTGTAAAAGTACTTTATTTCCGCAATTTAAAAGATTTTTACGATAATAAGATCTCTAATAGATTTATGATGGTAAAAGATTAATGATGAATAATTTCACAGATTACGTTGCATGAATTTAGATTAAATGATAAATAAATTGTGAAAAAAATTCCAAGTATACAAGCGTATGCGTACCAGAAAGTGTATAGCTTATTTAATACGCATATTACGAAAGCATTTTCCGTTAATCACAATATATATATATGTACAAGCTGTTCATAGATTTTTTTATTTGATTTTTCAGAACCATTCACACGAGGACTGAAATAAAGATAAATATAAGCCAAATTTATCTGACCCTGTTCAACTTACAGCTGTCTATCGAACATTCTATTATTGCATACCTAAAGCCATTTATGGTTACTTTAATACAACGAATTTCAACGAGAAAAGTTTTATAAAAATAAAATGGCACGCGAATCTTGCAACCCTCTATGACAAATAAAAAAATTGTTTTTACCGATGCGTGTTATTGTTACTTAACTTTTTCATCGACTCGTCTACCGAAGCTGCATGAATATTAAAAATATGAATCGATTTTATGGCAGTCTGTTATGGTAAGAATAAATAAATAACAATGGAAACATAATACTAAGCATAAAACCCAATGTAAATAATCGAAGTCTATGTGCACGTGATTATGTATTTTCTTTAAAATATAAATCTTATATAATTCATATCATAATATATGTATAAATTGAATACCACTTTAAAGTTACATCTCAACAGTAGTTATATAATAATAAAATTGTAGGGAAATCGCAGCGAAAAATACTACGTTTTGCTAAATATCACGTATGCGAAAGATTGCAGGAAATCCGTCCAATATTCATTTTCAGCCTTTCACAGAGAATCATCTAGAATTGCCATATTCGTAGGACAGAGATGCATTGAGTGCGAGCGATTGTTTCAAAGAAGCAAAGACCACAAGCCATTGTTTTTGAGAGACAAGAGCGGAGTTCGAGTTAAATGTTAAATAGCAGGATACGAGAGCCGGTGATGGAGAGAATCCATCGCTGCTCCATGGCGACTTCGGCCATTCGGCGTAGTTCGAATTATATCGCTTAGATAGATTCTCTTTCTCTTTCTATCTCTCTCTCTCTCTCTCACTCACTCTCTCTCTCTCTCTCTCTCTCTCTCTCTCTCTCTAACACACACACACACTCTACCTCCTCTGTCTGCCGTACGCACACGAATATACATGCACGCACGTTCACGATGCGGTGCATACGTGTCCGTTAAATTGCAACTCCCCAGATTCGATATCGCGAAGCTTGGACGTGATGTTTACGTTGTTAGGCACATAAACGCGAATGCACGGATGGATATATGCGGCCTGTGAGTTGCACGTCGTGCAATCGATTTACACAAACTCTGGGGGAGGTGGTCTTTCAACTCAACATTATCCAGCATCCCCTGCCTCGAAGTCAAGTCTTGAGATTTGAATCTGCGTATGTATCGGTTACGGTCAACTCCTACTCTTTAAGCTGCTCGGAGCATTTTGATTGCTTGATTGTCTGTTGTAATATTTGCACACCATCGTAAAAATTCATTATTTAAACTGAGTTTCGACTGAGTTCTCGTCAACGATAAAATTTTAAATTAAATAGATATACCTGTTGCAAAAATTGTATTTACGTATATATTCTGCAGGATTTGCATTGTCGTAACATAAAATATGCTTCTGAAGTTTAACGTTGAAAGAACTTTTCAGTTATTACATATGTACATCATTAAATTGATCGATACGAAGCATTAATCTGTCGATTAAAATCAATCTTCATAGTAAATAATGTTATTTGCTCGTAAAGCGACGCCCCCAAACTCCATAATCAAATAAAAAAATGTAATGGATGACGAATCGTACCCGCCGATGATATCATGGTCATATTAATGCAAATTATTTTAGGAACGGTCGAAGTATAAGAAAGCAGTTCGTTATGCACTTTCAAACTTTTTCATTTCTTCACTAGTCGTCGACCCAATAGTTTGCTTAAATGTTCGCCGTTCTGCGAGCAGGACATTAAACGCTATCGATCATATTGTCCTACTGAATGGCGCATTGTGCTCGAGTGCCAACTACGACAAACGGATCGATGCAGAAGTGAAAGAGTGAAAGGCATTGGAGTGAGAAAAGAGAGTTTGAAAAGAAGAATACGGAAGAAAAATGTCTGAATAAACGTAAGGCATGTGGCGATAGTTTCAAAACGCTTAAGAAGAAAAATCCTTTTTGATGTATTAAATTTACTTAGATATTCATATGAATAAGCATAGAAAATAAGGAACTATTTATACAATTTATTGGTAAATATTTAAGTATTTATTCTGTAGATGGATGTAATATGCGGGAACGAGCCAAGAAAACTTTCGTACCATTGAAAGATTTAAAACTGGCAAGCTATGCATTATTCTTTTGATTAAATAACTTCTACATATACCATTAACTTTTTTTTAAGGATCCGTTTTTACTTGACAAAACGAAAACTCCTTTTAATGGCATAAAAAGAAACTTAGTCTATGTACTGCTTTTCCGAAAATTAATTATTCAAACAAATTCGTAAAAAACTGTCAATATGTCAGTACTTTTTACTTTTCGATCAACCAAAAGTCGATTGTAAATACACGCTGAATTATTATCAGCGCATCGAATTGTAAAGAAGGCAATTAGAATTCATATACTTTAATAGAGATAGCTTTGTTACAGAATTCTATCACAAAACAAGCAGTTTTGTCGTATGGCCGAATTAAATTTCCTCGTGCGATTGAAAACCACGAATGAATGGCAGAAGCGCGTTAGGCAAAAAATATAAAGAAACGAGACGAGGGAGCAGGTCGGATGGAATACGGTCTGACGGCCATTTTGTCACCTCGGAACATCTGGCGCAGTTGGGAGTCCCCGAAGGTGCAAACAACGCCTCGTGAGTGCATGACTCCTCGACAGTTCCCTTGGACGAGAAGCTGCTCGAAATTAGGACGGATTACGAGCTTCCGAACCGAGGATGAAAGGCGAACATCAAGCGATTGCTTACACGTAAGTCTGCGAATGCGCAATATCGATGAAAACATAATTTACAAACTGGCGTATATATTATATTCTGCAGCTGATCGGATTTTGTGGCGAGCGCCATTGTTAATTTTTTTTATCGTACTCTTATCCAGTCTTGTAATGTATTTTTCTTGTACTCCTGATCATGTGTTCGCTTTGTCAATAAGTCTTGTGCATAGACTTCTATGTCTTTACGAAAGAGTACGAACGTAATCATTTTGTCATTGTTTCAAACAGCAAATTATTATTATTATTATTATTATTATTATTATTATTGTTATTGTTATTATTATTATTAAGCTCGTACTATTATTTTACTATTATTAATATCAAAAATTATATTTTTGTTGAGTGAAATCGAGTTTTAAACTACACCAACGATGTGTAATGTTCTATAAGATAATATACCGGGAATAGAAGGGAAAAGTTTAAAGTTTATACAGTTCTATTTTTAACAATTTTCAAAATGCATATGTCCGCGATATTAAAAATCTAATGGTGTATAAGAATGCATGTCTATATCGTCGAAATACTAGTATTAATTATATGGTAGTTAGTTGCAATGAGCTAAATTCATGTTGCAGTTTTTAATGGAAAAAGAATGTTTTAGATGGTTGTAAGCAGCTTAATTTACTTTTTTATCCCTACGCAATTGTTCAGAAATTATTTCAGTAAATCTTGTTCTAACTACGTGATAACGCATTAGCGAATATTAATAGTTGTTAAGGTTACTATAATCGCTCTGCTATAAGTATAAAGTGAATTATTCACTATGATAATAGGTGTTATTCAAAGCAGGATAAACATATTGATTAGTGTCGTTAAATACATAAAAGGTTTAAAATTGTCTCCGCTTAAAGCGTCGGCGTGCAGCATATTTTCGAGTTTTGTTAAAGCCGCCTCTTCAGTGTATGTAAATGCTAAGTTTCTAGAGACGAAGCAAAAGCACAAATCGACCGATCGGTCGAAAGTTGAAGGAGGGCATTGCCGGTATTGCTCGTAAATGTGTTAGTTAAAGAGTGCGTAAAAATTGTAAAGAATGTTTTTACATTCGTTGACAATGGGAATAATGATCGCGTCTCACAACATTCGTAAACACGATGTCGCATTATGGGCGCAGGACTTTAAACGCATCATTGTATCTCGAGGATTATTAAGCCAAAGCGGATTTTAATATGAATGGTATTCGGGTCTCAATAAAACATCTTAAATAAACTAATAGACAAAGAGGCCCGCGCCATTGACGGCCATCGCCTTAAGCGGATGATTAACGCTCGCTGGGCGCCGTTCGCGACGAGTGCCATGCGAAAACAATTCACGCGGTCTCTCCTCGAGCGGAAAATCTCCCTTATGGGGCTTTCGCGAGAAGGCTTCCGTGCACAAGGGAGGTGTACGCGTGTGTGCCATCTAGATTTATACATGCCTAGAGAGGGGTAGTCAGGGATAGAGATAGCGAGCGAGCGAGCGAGGCGGGGGGGGGGGGTGGGTGGGGTGCGAGCGCTGACAAATTAGGAGGACGTGCTCTTGACATCCGGCCAAGAGCTCCTCTCCAGGTAAATCCTCTTAGGCCGCATAAAAAGGCCACTATGTCCTTTCAGGAGCTCTGCCCGCTTGACAGTCCATTGTCGGGCTCGAGCGTGTCAGTGGGACGCGTCGACGGCCGCCGGGGTGCAAGCCCGAGGGAGAGATCCTAGCAGCCAGGGCTCGTTGTGTGCAGTCGGCAAACGCAATAATGGGCCTCTCGGTTGGAAATCGGATTAGCCCCTGACCCGGGGTGTAGCGCGAATGGATTCCCTGTACGCGGCTGCACCGATACTCGCGATCCACGGTAGGCGCGACTCCGTTCCTTCCGACGCCCATCGCCGGATTTTCAACGCCGATGGGATTCGCTCGGCTGCGTCCGCTTGGAATCCCCCGGTGATACATCAAAGTTGAGCCTCGGTGACTCTTCGGCCCCGTTGACGGAGCCCACGAGTTCTCGAGCTGCTCGTGTCGAGCGAGCCAACGGGTATCGTTATTTAATAAGCTACGTCGATCCACGTCAAGTGTGACTGATAGTTCAGAAAATTAGAGTCCATGTAAAAGGACATTGACCTTCGTGCTTTTTATTTATTGTACAGGCTATTCATTGTCGATAAATAACAACCCTTTTTAAAAAAAAAAACAATCGTTATGTTCGATTATCGATCATTATTGTTCAGACGTCATCGTTTGCTATTGTTTACTTACACATGTGTATGTGTGTGTGTGTGTGTGTGTGTGAATGGGTGCGGAAGATTGGGTACGTGTGTGTAAGAATGATAACAAAAAATCCATCCGCCCTGTCACCCTAGGGGCATTATTTTTCACGAACCTGCGCTGAAATCTAGTAGCAACGTTCGTGAGAAGAAGATAATAAAAAAAGACGAGAAAAAAAGGTTTTCCATGCCGAAGAAAACAGGATGGAGTCGGGTGACGCAAGGAAATAGGCATCGTATTCCGTCCCACGCATCCTGTCAAGTGGAGCAAAGTGGATGATACAAAAGAGACGAGATAAATAATTGGCTCGACTAGGACACAGGTAGATTCCCTTTGATCCTCGGCTCAAAACTCAATGCCATCATGGCCTTCCCTCGGCTGCGAGCCGGACACTCGATACATTCTATCGATATTGTCTATTCTAGCGATCCTGCAGGACGAGGTGCTACTCGTACTCGTGAAAAGCCACGATTCGCGTCCTTTGAGTACTCGGATGTACAGAAGAGCTATTCAATTTTGAAGTGTAAGCAACTGAACTTGGCTTCCGATTCGATTGTAGCTTCTATCGATCAAGTGGACGGGTGACACAGGATCGAAGCCCAAAAGATTATTTTTCATCTCTATGAAGGCTTGCAAAGGACTTTTGTAGGAGCTATTGATTGCTAAGAGCCCGTGTATTTTTACCATAAGAAGCAACTGTTTAAGGATTGAAAGTAACGTATTCTAGATTCTATTTATCGAAGCACCGTCATTTATTCATCAACCGACGCTACATCGGAAAAAAATAGCAGCTGTATAAGATAAAGATTTATGGTCTATGTCAATTAGCTAATTCGTTAAACAAAGGCATCGCGAATCCATTGCCGATGAATAAGCTGGAGGGAAGTTAGGATTTTGAACGATCTAGTTGGCTCGACAGGCTAAAAGTCAGCGGGCTCGAGTTATTTAAATCGAGGGTGATGATAGAGCAGGTGCAGTGTTCTTGTATTTTTTAATTTTCGACCGATCGAAGCTGCTTCAGACAACGTCATCTTCGTGCTACGTTCAACGGATTATATTGTTCGGGATGACGCGACAGGACATCGTCGGCGAATAATGTGAAGATGAAGGGTGATTGGACACGGGCCCTTAGAGGCCCCTAATACCTTTCGCCGAGTGTTTTATCAGTCAGGACGTTGACGAGGGACGAAGAAGAGGGAGATGGCAAGCTTTTTACGCCGGTCGCCGAGCATTGGCCCGGACTCGGAGGAAGGAGGAAACACCCCTGACCCCTCGCAAAACTGGATTTTCCTCGCTGTCTAGCTTAACTTGATACCTTAACTGATAATCCATTTTGAACAGAGTCGCGGGTTCAGTCGATCGCAAACAGTTGCATTTCCACGTCGACCGGTAAATCATCGTCGATGGGACGCGAGATTAACGGCCGCAAAAAGCGGAAACTAGCTGGTCCCGAGAGGAGGCCCTCGCAGGGAGTCTGGCCGGGACGGGGATGTGCGCGGACTCGACGAGGGGCATAGGCGGTGAAAGCACGTGTCAACGGCCAACGAAAATTCACCGTCGGTAGCATCGTCGAGCCGGGTGGATTACGCCGGGAGATGAGCCGCGGAATAATTGGATACGACTACTGAGATAAGGGCGTCGGTGCCGACCGGATGAATTCGACGAGGAAGCGAGGAATGTCCCCGGCTCCTTAACGGATAATTCCTTAACGGAGCTGCGGGACGCGCCGGGACGGTTGCGACAATTGGAATCGGACTCGTGTCGATTTCGGCGGCGGATGAAGGGACAATGCTTGAAAGAAATTCAGCCACTTTTAACGAATGAGTTCAATCAAATGTTTATTTTCAGGCGGAAAATTCGGGAGCCTTACTGCCTATTCTATTGCCTCGGTTCGTTATTCCGATTTTCATAGATTGCCATAGGTTTGAAAAGTTCTCCTCGAGCCTCGAACTCGCTGTTCTATATAATCGAATTGCCATTGTGAAAATACAGTATTTTCCACCTGAAGTATTAACCGAAATTTCAAAGTATGCTTGAACTACGCAACTTACGTTTTTCCGGTATGAATCAAATGATTCCATAATCAATACTGTGCAATAATTTGCGAACTAAGAACGTGGTATGAAGTATTGTTAATTATATGTTATTATTGATAACTATTGTGGTGGCTTAATTAAAGACTTGTTAAATAAGTAGGTGGTTTGAGAGTCAATAAAGTACGATAGTACACGTTTGCCTACCGCATCTCCTATTGCGTGATACAATATGTGGAAAGTGCAAAGTCACTCTCGAGTAGGCCAAGATAAGAGAGAAAAGATCATCAGGAATTGAATAATACCAAAAGTGACCAGTGCTGAGGTCATCGTGCGACAGGCTCCTTTGTCTAGTAGACTGGAACAATGCTTATGCAATCTTTCTTTAAAGTGCATTGGTGTTTAGTCTAAGAATTGGGGCTTCGAATAAAGCACGATGGCAAGATTAGATCAAAGGGAAATGACAAGGTGCGTTGATAAATGGGAATTAGTCATTTCGGAGGGGATCATTGCGCCGTTGAAAAGGAAAGGAAAGAAGAAAGTAAGAGATAGAGGAATTGCAAGTCGGATGAGAATGCGAATCCGTGAAAGCTTTGGAAAATAATGGAGACAGAAGCTGCTGAGCAAAGGGCTTAAGGTCGTAGGCGGTGAATGGCAACCATAAGGCGGAAGACCGTTAAAGATTTCTTAAAAAGTCAAACTGAGTTGTGGCATTGAGGTCAAATTTTCGTTTGCGCGTAAGGAAAATAAACTGTCCTCTCTCTCTCTCTCACTCTGTCTATCTCAATCCGTATCTGGTTCTCTGCCTCCGTTTGGAATTTCGGAACCGAGATCGGATCTAAAGCGGGAGCGATAATCCGGCCTGATCCGCCAGATCAGGAGGCAACGGAGATGAGGGAGATTCGTCAACGCGGCGTGTCCGCTTGGAGCAGAGGGCGGAGGGTGGGGGGGAGCCGGCTTAAGATAGAAATCGGGAGAAACCGGGCCCGCGAGTCAAGGGTGTCACGGGCCAGGGCCTTGACTCACCACGTGTCCGTGTACGGGCGACTTGCTGATGGACTGGAGCTGGGGATAGAGTTGGCCGGCCGCCGCCGGCGTCATGTCCGTCAGCATCCTCGGGTCGCAGTCGAGGGCCGTCCACGTCTTCGGGGCTAGGCCGGGTAAACTGGCCCTGGGGCGCCTTACTCGTAGGCTCGGTCTCCTCGCTCTTTGGCCCAGCTACGCGGGCGGCCGCATGCGTCCCCCGGACTCACTGGTCTACTCGAGCTGCCGCGACTTAATCACTGCTCGCTGCGCCGACGGCCGGGAGCGCGACCGACGCGGTCTAGGACAATGAGAAGGCGGCTAGGGCCGGACCCGTGGCTCGGCTTCGCTCCTGCCGCGTATCTTGGCCTCTGGCGGCCCTCCCGGGTTAGAAGCCTTCGAGGAGGAGGGCAAGAAGGTGAGCTCTGCCGCCCGGGGAAGCGCTTAACGTCGTTCCCGCTCTTCGCACCGTGACAGACTGACGACCGGCCGAACCTCGGGGCCGCGCCGTTCCTCCCTCCCCCGTGCCATCGTCGCGAGCGCTCGCCCCACGTCCTTCCCACCTTCTGCGTTCTCGCTCTCTCTCTCTCACTCTCTCTCCCTGGCTCGCTCGGTCGCTCTGCCCCTCTAGCCGCTTGGGCAGCGTACGCGCGAGACCGGCTCCGGCGGCCGGGGAGTAGGGCACGCGCTCGAGGGAAGGGACGAGGCGCGTGCGAGCGAGCGAGAGCGCCGTGGTTGGTGCGCGCGGAGCGGCGAGCGGGGGGTGGTGCGGCACGGAGAAGGGGCCGAACTCGGGAGGGCGGGGAACGCGTCGAGCGGTGGACGCCCCCTTGGACGGCCCCGGATCGTAAAGCCCACCGGGGGGACGCGCACGGGGATTGCGAGCTCGTGTGCGCGCACTCGGACTCCCACCACCTTGGCGCCGGAGTCGTCCTCGCCTCCGGTGCGCCGCCGCGAACCGGCAACGCGCAAACTCTTTGCCGCCGCCGGAGCTGCGCGCACTCGCGACCCGTCGAATGCGAGCTGCCGCCGCTGCTGCTACTCTCCCTCCTCCGCCGCCCTGGACGACCCGACCTGCCGCCGCCGCCGTCGACCTACTCCACTCTCCACCCCCCCCCCCAGCCCCTCACTCCCGTGCCACTCCCGCTCGTACGCGCGCCTCTGCGCGTATCTCCGTGCGTGCTCGGGGGCATCCGATAACTCCGAGCGGCCCTTCTCTTCGGGGGGAAGGAAGCGCGGCCCGCTCACCGCTAATGCGTGCCCAATGATAGCGAACGATCGAGGCTATTGGAGGGGTCGGGCGGGTGACGATGAAGGGATCAACACCGATTGATCGGCAGCCAGCAAGACGTACATCCGTGAAAACGAGTGCCGGGGACAAGTTTTTGGAGAAAGTGAAGGTGAAGAGAAAAAAAACGAGGTACCAAAGTACGTACCCCGAGCACGTTCGTCGTGTCGGGTAGGAGCGTGAAGTACTCGAAAATTTGAGCTCTCGCATCACTACAATCTGCCCAAGCCGGGAGAATATTTCTTCGACTTTGAAATAATTTCCTAGACCAACGGAATACGTAACCACCGAGTCCGAGTCTTTGGCCGTGTATATGGAGCAGTACTCACTTATGCATAACTTTTCATGCATAATTTTCTTTACTGTTTTCCATAATTTAGCGTATATCATGTATCTACATAAGTGTATTTATCCATTTATATCCACCTCTCTACTTTTCTCGCCCGGTCCTTTTTACTTTAGCGCCCTCAGTTTCAGTTGCAAAACGCTAGGAATATGACAAGGCAAATGCGATCTTCAAAAATGTGCACTTTTAGTAGTAGGAAAGTAACCACAAGAGTCCTACAGATTAAAAGAGAAAAAGCTATGTAGGAGATTGCACTTTCGATTGTAGGTGGTATATAGGATGAGGAAAAAATGTAACACAGGAGAAATAAACATGCAGTATGTCAATGGATAGATGTTCATTCGCATGTTTTCACCTGTCATGTATTTTTTTTTTATTTTTTTCGTGTTTCATCGTATCAATATGCCTCCCTCCGCATTCCCATCGCGGATTCAAAAATAATCTGATTATTCATTTTTTGATGCTATTACGTACGGCGAATTCTACCCGTCTGTAAAAACTTTTATAGCTCCAATTTTAAAACTACGCCCGTTTCTTTCTTCATCCGTTTTTAATTTCCATTTGTTTTATTGCCGATAACGCATAACGGATTTCAACGCTTCGTAAATCCCGATAGCATGAATTTTCATAAGTTTTACGGCACATTATGCGCTCCAAAACGAGTGCGATACGGTAGCATGGATTTATGCAAATCCAAGATTACATTGTACTCACGAGCAAAAAAAGAAAATCCAAAAGATACAGCAAATAAAAGCGCCATCAGTAACAAACCACTTTATTACTCGGTCTCGCAATTTATTTACAATACGTCCTTAGTTCGCGGCCTCGTAACAAAGGATCAACCTAAGAATCAGAGCACGCAACGGCTACGAGCTGCTTTTTTAAGGGACCGCGCGATGCATGGAGGCAAACGCACGATAGTCGACCGGATAGAGCGGACGCGGATTCTGCACTTTTGAGTCGCATTAGCTATTCCAGATCGCATTATGCGATTCTAATGCCTTTTTAATCGAGGACTTTGAATTTCAAATCTCATCGACTCTTGCCCAGTGGCACACACACAAGAGCGCCCAGCAGCACGCGCGCACACACACGCACGCTTATAGGCACTCCTGCGCACACTTGCAACTCGGCTGCACAAGCGCGCATACTCAAGCGCTTGCCATTTATATGCATACACACTCACGCGTACGGAAGGGGAAGAGGCCAATTATCTCCCATAACGCCAGTGGCGTAGCCGCTCTCCCCTACACCCGCTTCCCCCCCCCCTCCCCCCGTCTCAGACGCTACGAGGACTAACCGTTTCGACACTTCGCTAGTCGGCCGTGCGATGTACTTTCGCAATATTTTCTCATGATTGATTAGAAGGATCCGCTTCCATCGTTATCTTTAATCCAGCAATTTGTATACACGTTTCTTTGCAACTAATGCAATTCGGCAGAGCGATCGCGCAATTTCGACTATCATTTCGCTCGATAGCCATAATTCTAAAAATTGAAATAACCAATAAAGTTTATGCTATGATTTGGAATTACTTTACATGACGCGAGGTTATCGGAAGTGCTATTATTTTTGTACGTGGATGTATGAAAGCGTCGCGACACTGAAATCAAATTTCAAATTTATGCGCAGTACGCGAAAGGGAAATAAGGTGAAATGCCAATGTTTAATTCATAACATTATAAGTCAAAATTATATTGATATCGATATACATCACATATAATATAATAGACATTGGTTTTTGATTCGACGATACCACGTATTGAAAGTACTTTACGCTGACACAAAAATATTCGACAGATATCTTAAATATTGTGTGGATTAATCTATTATCGATATTTTAAAATACTGTAAAATTTATGTTTTGTATTATTTCTATTTCTGCAATAATTGTCTTATTAATTTGTAACTTTGTTTTTGTGATCAGATTATTATTTTAAATTTCAATGATAAATTTGCATCATCATGATATTGCCGAAAAGGAATTGTAAGCGTATCTTTTCCTTTATTAACAAATATTTTTTTAGAAACAGACATTATTCATAACTATATGATTGCTACGCTAAATTTATGTGAAGCTTAGTAAAGTTACCGCTCGACTTCAAACAGTTTAAAACAACTTATTTAAGAAATAATTTAGAATTTCTTAAAAAGTATTATACCTAACATTGCCTCTTTTTGATTCGTACAAAATCATTATTTAATATCCTAACGCGGTAAAAATATCAAATCAAGCGGTTCGTCACAAATGAAAAAATAACGACCCGAACTGCCATAAGAGAAATACCAGGGGAAACAATTTCCTTCTTCTGTTCCCTGCTTTAAAACGATTAGAAGTAAAGAAGGGAGGGAGCATGATAAACCTAAAAGAAACGCAGCCAGACCTCGTTACTCGTCACACCAGCTCATGAAAAGGCGATGATGCGAATATCGCGTGTCATTCACCAATACATACTTTCATCCCCCCACGCTGTAGTACGCAATGACAAAAAAGGTGTGCTCAAGAGCTGTTCTTGGCCCTTCGATCAACAGGGGCACAAAGGCTTGTGGGAGAGCTAAAGGGCTACTACTTGAAACGCGTGCGTGCGTGCGTGGAAAGGGAGAGAGAGAAAGAGAGACAGACAGAAATACAGAGGGAGATTGGTAAAAGAGCAAAAAAGTCAGAATGGATGATACTTCGGGGCGGCAGAAGAGAAGAAGGGTGGGCGTGTGCATGGAAAACGCGGAATTATTGCGCAATTGTGAGTGAAAGAAAAAGCACAATAATGGTTTATCGAGAGAAAGAGAAAGAGAGAAGGAGAGAGTAAGAGAGATAGAGAGAAGGAGAGAAGGACAGAGTAAGAGAGATAGAGAGAAGGAGAGAAGGAGAGAAAAGACAAGCATAAGAAACATGCATGACGATGGAATTTAATGAGAGAACGGATAGTGTATTGTACTTCAGTATTTATGCGGTCGGCTCCTTTTTCAAGCTTAATTTCTTTCCTCGTGCGTAAAATGAATGGTCATACCGATAGTACCGTGATAACGAATTAATAAATTTTTTTAAATATATTATAAAACAATTTTCATTGAATTTATATCTCAATGCGATTTGAATTACTATTTTCCCCATTCTTATTAACCAATTAAAATTTTCATTTCATAAACTAAATTGTTTTTCAAACTATCAGTGAAAAAATCTAGACTATTTAAATTGTATTTTACCTTATGTGTAAGATATAAGGCAGCAGTAACTCACCTGAAACATAAAGAGAAATAAAAATTAAACGTTGTAAGCTTAAATAGGTAAAAAAGTAAATAAATACATGAAAATGATAGTACAATGTGCAACATGTAATCGTTTATGTATTTTTAATTCGTAACGTGTAATCGTTTATGTATTTTTAATTAAGATAATCATCTAAAAGTAACATTATATCATCTATTTATTTTGTAAGCAAAATGACGATAAACAAATGACTAAATTATAATATAGCACACAAGTGTACTTGAATTCACGCATACAAGCTTATGTATTTGTAAGCTAATATTAATATTTTAGTATTGTGGTTTCCTGTTACCATTCTTTGATTCTATCTATATCTAAAATGACTTTAATGGTTTATAGTAACATATTTCGAAATATACATTTTTGTATTTATCAGTGTTATTAATTTTTATTGGATTTCCGTTTTACATATTTATTACATTGATTACGGTATACGATATTTACAATGTTGTTGAAGAAATACTCAGTATTACACTTTTACTGTTTTTTTTAATATTACTCGAAACATTTTATAAAGTAATATTATAAGATACTTACTAATAGAAAGAAATTTTTGTAAAAGTAAGATATTATTTTTTTTCAAAATCTTGCCAAGTCATATTACCAATGTAAACTTTCTACTTATCGTCGACATTTAATCGCATCAAATAGTGCAGATGTAAAGTTAAACTGTCGTTTTAGGTAAGCTGAAAAAAAATTCAAAAAAGAAAAGAAAGATTTCACAAATTGCCTGAAAAGACAGCAAATTAGTAAAAATCGGATGAAAAATGACGTGACGAAGTGCGCCGAGTAACGATTGAGTCCCGTGCGCTAAATCTCCTTAATACCCGACGATCTCGTCCAGTGCGATCGACAGGATCTATACTTATCGACTTCTGTTGGTCCGTATCCTCTCTCTCTCTCTCTCTCTCTCTCTTCTCTCTTTCAAACGCACGCGCGATCGACATCGAATGACGGATCACTGATTGGCAGATGATTGCTCTCTTTCTCTTCTCTTTCTCACTCACATAAGCACATACACACACATTATCTCTCTATCTTTCTCTCCACCTTTCTTTTTTTCTCTCTAGCTTTCTCTCCTCCTTTCCTTTTTTCTCTCTAGCTTTTTCTCCTCCTTTCTTTTTTTCTCTCTAGCTTTCTCTTCGCATCTCGTTCTCTCTCTCTCTCACTTTTTTTCTCTTTCTCTGTCTCTCTCACTCTTTCTCTATCTCTCTCCTTCTCTCTCTCTATCTTTCTCTCTCTCTTTTTCTATCTATTTCTCGGAGTCAAAAGGGAAAATAGACGCGGGCATCGGGGGCGTATAATTACAGGGCGGCTGCACTTCGGCAAAAGAGGAAAGAGATAAACCAAGTGAAAAAGGAAGGGGGAGAGTGAATGAGAGAGATAGAGAAAGAGAGACTTCTGGTACGAGGGCAGTGTACACACGGGCCTTTTAGTTTGCCATGTGGCTATCGACACAAGATGCTGATGGGGTAATAATTGCTAAAAATTCTATAGTGTAGTTTTTGTATGCGCACCCCCTTTAATGAATAGTTTTCTTTAAATCTTAATAAATTGTTACGATTTTGTAGTCATCAGCTAAACAAAATATTTTTTTATTATCATTATGTAAAAATTTTATTATTATCTAACAGTACTGACCGATGATGTTTATGTATTATATTTAAAATGCAGTTTTTTAACTATTTTGATTCGATGTGTTTATTTCCATTGGAATTTAATTTTTACAAAAATATAATAAAATAATATTAATTTTTGTTATTATTATTATTAAGGCTACTATTATTATTTTAAATAAGTAATTAAAATTGTTATTAAATATGATTATAATAGTACAAACAGTTATAAATCAAAACGACTGAATATTTTCATAAAAACAACATCATTTAGTTAAAAATTTTACCCCAAAGTTAATCAATAAAATAAATAGAAAGTATGTTTCTTTTCTCGCCTATTAAATCTGATACGGTTCAATCACCGATACGTAGTATAATTTTATTCTAATTGAAACACTTACCAATCTCCATCGTTACATAATGAATAGTTAAAATCAGGCAAGGATATTGTATTTTCGAAATGAAGCCTACTTATTATAAGTAAGAATTGAAATTATTTAATTTCCATCCGCAAAAAGAGGAAAATAGCAATCGACTTCCAAAATAAGAGCATACAATCAAGGCGCATAATGACGAACAATCAGCAACAATCACACATGGTCCACAATTTCTATGGTCAGTGTAGTATCGCGAATTCATTAAGTCGTTCGAGAGAGCGCGCGCGTGCATTGCCCTCATACTAGGAAGTTTTTGTGCCACGTACACCAGCAGCCTCGCACAGAGGCACACACACGCTTAAAAAGTACATCTGCAAAGCACGAAGGCGACTCCCGACTAATGTAATTCGACGGCCGGAAACGGTGTCTATAGATATAGGGGGCTTTCGAATGAAGGAGTAAGACGAAGATGACGGTTTTGATGGCTGATTATGCTGCTTCTCCGCTTCTTCTGCCCTCTGCACGACCTCCGCCACCCCTGCCCCCCCCCAAATGACCCATTGCCACCCATCCTTAGCTCCCTCGCCTACTCCCACTGCCGCGCCCACCTTTCCACGTGATTTCATGATTACACATTGCGTTCCTCCTGCCCCCGTCATTCCTTTACTTGCGGGTCCCCGTGAATTCCATTTGCCCGGGCTCAACCGAAGATGCGCCTCTGTGACTCTTAACTGTACCGAAGCTGACTGAAAACAGGTCACGATCTTTTATCTATCTCGGTAAGTAAATTATCCCCCGGGGTTGCCGGCGAATAATTGTGTTAACTCCACCGAGCACGGAAACTCGAGCCTTCCCGAGCTGTTAAGTGATTTTTTTTACTTTAACGAGTCGGTGAGGCTCTTGAACGTTAACCCACATTACTTGAACCTTAGCTTTTTAATTCGAATGCATCGGAACATTAGCGGAATCGAAGTGTTGCATTGGTTTATATTTTTAATTATCGAACAAGATTTTAAACAATTTCTTGCTATTTATTTGATTTTATTTTTCGATCTTTTTATTAGTCAAAATGCGTTTTGTTACCTGCATGGAATAGAAAGTACATTTTTTCTTTTTATATATTAGCAAAATATTGAGTATTTATACGTATTTCTCAATTACTTAATTAATATATTAAGTTAACTAGGAAATATAAATTAATTTTAATATATTTTTTGAAAAACTCTGAATCAAATTACTCACCAATTATTAATAAAATATACGTTATTTTTTAATTAGTTTAATATTTTGTAACATCAATTTATATGTTTAATAACAGATTACTTATAAAGTTATATTGAATGTACGTAATATCTTGATAATTAATAAATCTTTATTATAACTTATATAGACAGATTTCGTTTTAATCATAGTTTAATCGATCAAGCATTTTTATTTAATACAATATTTCTACTTCATTGAATTCAGTAACAAATTTTTTTTAAGCAAAGTTTATTCTTCAATAATTTCAAAGAATCGTATTAATTAAATTGTGATTTCGCAATTACAGTAATTCGTATAATCGATCGATCGAACTAATGAATTGAATATATAGAATATATATAATTACTAGATACACACACACATACACCTGTGTGTTACAGACAAATATATATATCTGCTTGTATAATTTTCGCCAATTCGTCGCAACACGCCATTCAATTATCTGAAAGTAGATAATTATGCTAAACTAAATAATGCTTTGTTACAATTATTATTATTATATACTTACGATACTGTTTAATAGTAGACAACGTTATCATAAATTATAAATTAACTTCAAAAAGTTAATCTGTACTGTAAAAGCATTAACTACAAAGATATTATTTTATATTAAGGTAATCATTTACACAATTAAACTGTTTCACGTTGTTCACATTTATTACGAATACGTATTTATACTGTGAAATAATAGTTGACTTCATAAATTTTATTTCGGCTGTGGAAATTATATTTATGTAAAATAATAATCCTATTTCTAATACAAAAATAATTAAATTTTTCCAATATACGCAGGGTAATATATATCTAAATCAAGATCAATTTCATAGAAAGACGTTTTCAACTTATATCAGTTATTTGATAGAAATTTTTTTAATTTCAATGGGTAATACGTTAAGAATTCTTTTATAATTTTAGCAGTTAGTTGTCGGAGCCACATGATTTGCATTAAAAGCGACAGCAGAGCATTTAGAATATAGTGGCCAAAGAAAAGATAAGTCTGAAACTTTTAAGACGAGACGAAGTCAAATCTTGCTTGATTTACGAACTCAGGCCCCGTGAGACTTTTGGCTTGTGTATTTGTGTGTATGTGTGTGTATATATATATTTATATATATATATATATAAGAACTAGTGCGTAGCAGCGCGCGGAAACTTAGATTTATGGAGTGTTCTCGCGGAGACTCTATAACTCTCGCCCCCGGCTGACACTCACTTTTACAGCTTTTATCGTAGCAAGTTAGAGTTGGATGGGTGATACATAAGAGTCGGGTAGCCAACCGGGAGACACTCGGGTCCTTCTTCGACGAAAGCCACTAAAGCACTCGCCATTCTCCTTTTATTCCTCGGGGCGCTTTTATTTTGCGGACGACAACCTCGAAAGTTTCACTTGGCTGCACGATTCCAAAAGCATTGCTACGGGAAAAGTCATGTTCGGAAGAGTTTCGCAGTGAGAAGCTTGCTTGCATATTTTCCCAGGTGCAAGCTTGACTTTTTAGAAATTAAATTATACTAATCGAAAAAAACTTTCTTTTAATTGCCTTAAAAAAAGAACTCGTAAACGAAAGAATAATTTTTGAATATGTATCTTCGGTGATTCTCTACATTAAAAAATGTTATCAAAATGAGCGATTTAGATACTTATAATAATCATGTAGATTTGCAGATGAAATGTTTCAGTACTTAATTTCAATTAAGATAAAATAATTTTTAACTCATCAGCTAAAAAAAGTCTAATTTTAAATTGTCTATTAATATAGAAAAGCTTTTAAAGCATGAAAAAGTAATGGATTAAGAATAAGAAACTGTCAAATCAAAGAGAAGTAACGAGCACGAAAGCTTAATTTTTTAATCGTTAACTCGCTGAATACTTTAATAGCCGTATATCAATGGGAATTTAAGTATCTTGGGAAGAATGTGAATAAATATGATAGCTAGCTACGGTTCGTAGGTGTGCCAGATAATTATCGGAATACAAGGAGTCAAAAAGTACATTAGATTCAAGAGTTTAGTGGATCACAGTCAAGTATCATACGTGTCTACGTTACGACTGTATAATAGTGAGATAATGGCGATAATTACGGCAGCAGCAGCTCAGTCAATGAGAGGAACTCATAAGCGACAATTAAGCGTCTCGCACAAAAGAGATAATGCAACCGCCCTACTGATTGTTGGAAAATTGCTGGTTCGGGGCATTCGGATACGTCCGTCTGGTTCACGTGAAAAGCTCGAGTGCAATGCCTTATTCACGTTCGGAAAATCCCGTGTTATTAATTTTCTCCGCGCATAAAATTCGCAAGAGCCTGGGCTTTGTTCACAGGCGTTGCGACTGCGTTAGCGCATTTTTATCTTTCTTTCCAAAACGCTGTTACCGCAAGAGGCGACAACAAGAGAATAAGTTTACTTCGAAAGTTTGCTTTAGCCCTGCACATCTGGTTTTTTATCGTGAGTTAATCCCCATTTTGTGCATTCAATCGGGACGAACTATATTCATGTATTGAGGCATTTTCAAGAGTAGAGACAAGAACTGAAAGTAGTATTAGCAAAAATTATATCACGAAAATTAAAAACTAAGTTTTATTTTATATCATTGTAATATAGAATAATGAGGCTATAATTTTTTTTATCAACATTACTGGTATTTCAGCTTCGAGCTATAAAATTATTTTATTTCTTGCAAGCTAAAGTCATTTTAATTATTGTATACAACCTTAAGATTTGACATTTCACTATAATTATTTAAAAGTTCTTCTTTGCAATTAAAAAAAATTCACTCATGAATTAATTAAATTGTGAATCAGTGATTACTTGCTGATTAAAAACATAACGTCATTAAGCCAACTTGATAGATGCTTTATATATATAATTCTACTATGATGTTATCTAGCTACTTTTTAAGTCAGCTTCGCATCCATTTAAATAATTCAAGTATATCTTAAGGCAAATCTTCATATTCCTTTTTCTTTACATTAGAAATTCATATACTAACGTGTCTAAAATAAACAAATTTCAATAAAATATCAAATTGAATTTCATTATCTATTGTAAAGAAATATTTTATTGCAATGTAGTACTTCATTAACATAGTAAAGAGAATATTATTTTTAGCATTCTATAAAAAAAAGGCATAAAATATTAATTAATTCAATCTTAAAGTTGAACTTTTACGTATGCATTTATTCTAAGCAAATAATAATCAATGAATTTTTAGTTTATAGATTTTTTTAAACGAGTTGTTCTTCATATAAAAAAATATTTTTTCATTTTCTCGAAATTTATGACAGTTTAAAAGTTTCCTTTTATTCTATAGAAGCAAATAGCATATGAAATAATGTGTTTTTAAAGAAAAGTAAATATATATATATTGATTTATTAATTTATTATGTAGTATTAAGCAATTCCTATTCACTCTGTGAACATTTTTTTTCACGGATGAAAGGATATCAAATAATGTGAATATTGGATCACGATATTTTATAGAAAATATTTTAATGTAGAAAATCTCAATTATGTACAGAACATTCAATTGATAATTGAAAAAATTGTGACTATAAAAAAATCGATATAGAATTTAAAGATGGAAAAAAATATACATTTTATAATTGAATATTACTACTAATAAATTACACATTTATTTAAAACTTTCAAATATGTTATTATACAATGAGGAAGTGAGTACTTTAATGATTAAGTGAATTATAAAATATCTGGAATACTCTGTAAAAATTGAACTGTAGTACTTTAATATTTATTACAGAAAAGGACACAGTTTAAGTGGTGAGGTAACCATAGAAATAAGATTATAATAAATATTATCGCCGACTACAAATTTTATCACTTCGTGTCTTCATAAATTCCGATAAAAGTGAAAAGTTAATAGAAATAATTGTATTAATCAGGCTCAGCTCATAATATTAATCTCGAAAAATCATAATGTAGGCTACGAGGAAGGTAGGAGTACAGGTTTATTCACAATGCTTATGTAGAGTGAAAAAAAGGAGTGATCAGAGATTATTGAGTATTACGTTTAAAAAGCAGGGCTCAAAAGCCACCGCAATCATAACTTCAGTTTTGTATAAAATATCCATATATTAGGGCACAATATACACATAATTACAAGAAATCAGGCACTCGAATTGACGGCGTGGATAAGCGAGAAGACTGATGATTAATTCCTCCAAAAGGCGAGTGACGTAGGCTCGCGCACAGTTTTCGGAGTAGGGAAATGCCCGAAAAAATCAGCCGGCATATCGACGCGAGCGATTGACGCGTCAAATTCCGCGGGCGCATGTTTCGGCGGGCCGTGATTACAAAATGACGTGCAAACTGAGCGACGCCCTCGACCGCCCCACGGCAATACGGTAATCACTACAATTACGCATCGAGCCCTTATATTAATATCCCCCAGCTATGTCTCTCTCTCGTTCATTCTCACTATCTCTTTCTCCTCTCCTTTGCTCTCGCACTTACGTCCGCGCGATTTCTTCCGTAGTATTATGTGCGCTACCTCCTGATTACGCGTCGCCGAATGCTTCTAGGCGCACGGGGCGCTTCCTTGGTTCTGGGAGATCCCTGACATCGAGTCGCGCTCCTACATTGAAACAATGTGCCTTGAATCCTCGCACATTCGAAATGCGGTTCTCGTTACATTCGAGTAATGAGGCCTAGTTTATGAATCAAGAGCCTTAACATTGAGCTTCACATGTCAGCGGGAGACTTATTGTGTATGATTTATGTTCTATTTGCAGATTTCAAGTGTGAGGATACGCAATTCTGAAACTGCACCACATCGCGAAGGTAATTGTAGGCTCAGTTTGTAAGCTGACACTTAGCGTATTGTGATTTTCATTTATCTTGATTGTTTAGAATTTCTTCTTCTCTGAAGAAAGCTGATTATTTTGTACGATAATAAAAGGACAACCGATTTTTAAAAGTTAATTATTTATAATAATTGATAGGAATATTAATACGAATAAAGTAAAATCAATATAGATATTATTCTATGATTTACATTCACTGTTCCTGATTACAGTATTGATTAGGAATTTTTCGTATAAAAAAGGTATACAAATTTTTATTTTTAAACTGCTATTTCTTTTATACAAATCGGGCTAGATAATAATCAGCAGTACAAAAAGTATAAGCATCATAATTTGTATTATTATATTTGAAACAAAAGTAATACAGTTAACTATACTAGGGGAAAAGTACACATCTCAAAAAATAATGTGGAAATAAAGCATTCGGCAATTATTTTAAATTTGTAATTTTAAAATATTTTTTTTAAATAATGACAATCGAGTAAGTATAAAATAAAGTTTTTATAAACATATTATTATCAAATTAATATGAGTATTGACTTAATACAATATTTTAATATAAATAAGAAGCTATTTTAATATGTAGTGCTCAAATATTTTTATATAAGTTTATTACGTATAAGGAATAGTCGTTTTTATCTTTGTAAATTTTTATTAACCATTAAAATTTAGCAATTCATATAATTTTCTGGACATGGTATTTACGAGACTATTAATTTATATTTTAGAGATCAAAAGTAAAAAAAAAATACGTAAAAGATAGATAATTAGTATAAAGTTGTTGAAACGTTTATAATTTGTCGTCTCAATATTTAATTTAAAAAAGTCGATCATTCGTCGATTATATACGTCCCTTTTTATTTAAAAATGTTTTCTCTCTCTTTATATAAATCTTGTACATATCGTTTACGCTGAAATACAAGCGTGTTTTCACTTTATACAATTTGTAGTTGTCAACTTTTAATATGAAAACTTTTATTGTGAGACAAACAAAATCTGTAGTGGATAATATTTTAGTCTTACAAAAGTCAATTTAATATTTCTAAATATTTTTAAATATAATGAATGGAATATTACTTTAATTATATGCTTGAAAGAAAATTACTATTACACAGAAAATGTTAATTGAAAATCTTTTTAGTAAAATGGCTTTTGCATATTAAAATATTATATATTAAAATAAGTATATTGTTATAATTATAGAGTCTTTGAAGTTCCATGTATGTGGTGTAGATACACGATTTATAAATTCCAGTGGGACGCTTCGAATCATCGACTGAGAGAGGCAATTTATATTTAATAAATAAAAAAAAGAGTATAAACTAAATCTATATTTTGGACAGAAGGTGAGTTAAATTGCGTTAAGGGCCTGTTTTTAAATTTATCATAATCCAGTAGAAATAACGCTAATGCCTATTCAATTTCAATAAATTCAAGTAAAATTATACAACGTAATGACGTGGCATACGTAATTATAAAGTCAATACCAGCAGCGCTCGCAAGCGAAGCATCTTTATCGCAATACCAAAGAGAACAAATAAAATCCTTGAAAATCCTACTTCCTTGCCAAATACGAATTGCAAATCTCCCTGAACCACTGCCAAAGAACGAGGGTATTTCACGATACCCGCCGCTGGATTCTACCTCTATCGAAATAAAACGGAAAAAAAGTAGCGAAGAGCGAGCTGAGCACCGAGCGCACAGGAAACAGAAGGGTGATTCTGCTTTGATTGTGTGCGTGTGCAAATACGCGCGTCGAGCCAACCGATCCAATTGTCAATCGGACAAATTAGGTTTTCGCCGACGAATTCGGTGCCGGCGGGAGAGGGAGAGAGAAATTCAGCGTCTGATGGATCGAGAGGTTGACAGAGGGCCAAATAAGAGGCTGCACATTGGCCCGTTATATGGGGACGATGGTAGATGAACAATTAACGTGGGGATGGTCTCGGTAACGCCCAGGATGCCGTATACCGACGGCACCCAGAGGTTCGTCATCTCCGTCGACCCCGTATTTTCCACGTGCAAGACGCGATGCGCGTCCGCGTGCTCCGGCACCTCGAGATTACCTAAATAAGGCGCGCTTCCTTCGTCTCATCTTCGACAAACAGATGCTACTTTCGGCTTTATAGAAATAAAGTGAGCGGAGTGACAGAAAGAGAGAGAGAGAGAAAGAGAGAGAGAGAGAGAGAGAGAGAGATAGAGAGAGATAGAGAGAGAGAGAGAGAGAGATAGAGAAAGATAGAGGGAGTGAGCTAGAGCGAGAGAAACGCACGAGGAAGAGACGAGGAGGCGCTCGCCACCCTGTTCGTAGAAATTATTTACGACTGGTCATTTCGTCAGCGGCGTTTCCCTAGTGTAGTTTTTAAGGGTCTTATTAGGATTAGGGCGGACATTAACAAGGAACAATACGTTCAAGGAATTTGGAAAAAGTTTTAAATTTTGTGTGGAAATTGTTTGCGGTTTAACGTCTTACAATTACCACACCTCCATTAAGTATTTTATGATCAACGATTTTAATGGTTCAATATTTAAGAAATTGGACGAATTTAAACAGTTTTTGATGAAATGAAATACTTAAGTGAGATTCTGTCAAATAATATCTTATTACGACGGCATGATAAAACTTTCTATGAGAATTTATTAAGTAATAAATTTGTTTTATTTTAAAATTGTTTAAATACAATTAAAAATTTTTAAATAATTACATTTCTTCGTGCTTATAATACTGTTCTAGCAAGAGTCATAGTACGTGAATTTTCAATTTTTTTTTTACATAGTACATGTAATTTACATGCAAATTTAAAGAATCTATTAAGTTTGCAAAATAGACTCGTAAAAACACGTTTCGAATTGTTTTCTAACAATTGATGTTTTTGATACTCTTAAAATTAAATGTTATTAATAAATACATAACACGCTGTAAGTTTGAAGGTTATCTATATATTAAAACTTATTTCAGCCATTTTTAATAATATTTAAAAATGTTTAAACGATTAAATAAAAATATAATAACTACATATGTAATGGAGAATCGAATAATTGTAAAGTCTTAATTATAAAGTGTCTCAAAAAATTGGTAATTTATATGACATAAAAGATTCTATGATATATTTTGATCTAGGATATTCTAGGATATCTTTTGATCTAGAGAATACTCTATAACATGAATTTTAATTAAACATTTTGATAACTAAGCTTCAGATTATATGAATAGGAATATTAGAACAAAAATCTGATATCATTGATAAACGAAATAATATATAAGTTTAAGTGTATGGTAGATGTATAGAGGTTGGCATATAAATACAAAATGAATTTTAAAACGATTTTCATGTTTGACCTTTCGTATCGTCGAGAAATATAATGCACGTTTCAGTATTTCTATATATTATTTAACGAATATTATAATTTATATTTATGCAAAAAAATATTTAGTATATAGTACTCGTGCAAAGTAAAATGCTTATAATGAAACATTAGGCTCTACATTGTGTAATAATTTGTAGAATAATTTGTATTAATTTAATTAATATTACGATAAATTGTCACGATTAATATTAAGTACGAAAAAACTTGTGCCAGTCAAATAATTTTGAGAGCAATTCACCGCGTGTGGCTTTTTGGGGTTTTTACCAAGAGCTTAACGGCTCTACGAATAGGTATGAATTTGTAGGGAAGAGCCATTAGATTAATCGCGATCGAGCGTTCTCCATAACACATTTGGAGCCGATCCTCGGCTAAGCGGGCAGGAATGAGGCAAAAGCCGCATCTGTGCCGCGTTTATTCAACGTCAGAGCAGCTCTGCACCGCAGGAGCTCGCGAGCCATCGATGGGCAGTCCGTAAAGTAGCGAGTAGAAGAGGACCGATGAAGAAGAGGGGGCACACATCTCCTGCCAATAATTAATTACCTCGAGGAACTCCGTGTCGGAGGTCTGATGGTGCATCTGCTGGGGCATGGCTTGATGCACGTTCATGGCACTCTGGGGATGCATAGCTTGGGGATACTGATAGGCGCAATTCATGATTGCTGATCACTGAGTCGCCTGCCTCGACTCCCGTACGTCAGTGGAGAGGAGATCAGCGATCAGGGCGCAGTCGGCGACGTCGTCCGGCTCAGTTCTCGGCACTGGAGGGCATTTCTATGCGCCGCTGCCACCGCGGCATCTGTTCGGGCCTCGGTTATCCCTCGGCACGGTCAGCGACAGCCCAGTGACCCGATGAGCCTCGGCCCGACAACTTCCGGTCTGTGCACACAAACAGAGAGACACGCCGGCGATAACGAGATGGACGCGCGTGCGATAAGTGGCACCTGGTTAAGTGCCGGGTTGTCGTGTACTCGGTGCTCGAGAACGGCGTAGGAGTAACAATTAAAAACGGTGCGGCTCTCAGCGGCCGACAATTATAACTGAGGTGCCTTTTTCGACGATCCTCCGCTCGGGCGGAGGCGGATCTTCGCAGACCCCCGTACGTGTGCATGCGTGTGTGCGTATTGGCGTCTTTCTCTCCTCTAACTCTATCTCTATCTCTCGTTCTCTCCCTCCCTCTGTCTCTCTCTCTCTCTCTCTGTCTCTCTCTTTCTTTCACACACTGTCTTCGTTACTCTCTATCTTAGCGGCGCGTGTACATGCACATTGAAGGAGGGAGAAATGGAGAGAGAGAGAAAGATGTAGACGGTGAGGTCTGCAAACGGAGTCTCCTTGTTTTATTTCTTTCTCATTCTAGTTGTGTATGTACCACTTGATCGGAGAAGGTGTGTATATGAATGTCGTCGTCGCCGACGTGGGGATCGTTGGTGGGGTTTCGAAGAGGCTACGAGCCCGCCCTCGGCTTCTATCTCTCTCTCTTTCTCTGTCTCCCTCTTACTGTTCCTTCCTCCCTTGTCTTGTCGCTTTGTCTTGAAGAGGGTGGGAGGGAGGGAGGGAGAGAGCGAGACGGACGCGAACGACGATGCCATCTCGTCTAATCCCGCGTGTTCTCTCGGCGCAACCCTCGTACGAGAGCGTCTTTTTCCCCTTCCCTCACAACTTGCATGTACACACATATTCGCATTCGCTTCCTCCTTTTCCTCCACCAGGCCATGGTGCGTGTGTTCTTCCACGGCCAATTAAAAGTTGCCGCGAATCACGTGATCTCGCAGCTCGTATAGCATATATCGCAAGAGAACAAGAAAGTTCTATCTGTCTCTCCTTATCTATCTATTCCTCTCTCTTTCCCTCTTTGGCTCGCACTCTCAGTCCCCTCCACCTCTCTAGCCAGCTCGTGTTCTCACTCACTCACTCTCTCTCTCTCTCTCTCTTCATATCTTTCTGTCTCGTACGAAGAGATTGGCTTTATTTCTTTTCTTACCTTTTTACTTGTCTTCAATTTCTTTTCTGTTTATTTGGTTGCGTTGAAATTTTGTTTTATTTTCCATCCCTGAACGAGTAGACGCGTGGGAGAACATCGATTAGCTTCGAATTAAATGTAAATTTTTTTATTACAACATAGATTCGTATAATTGCGTTTTATTGAATTCGAGGTGAAAATTCATACCTGATTAATTTTTTTATTTTCTCGATAATATATCGTTAATAATGGCTGCTACAAGCCAATTGCATCTACCGAAACATTGATTGCCTTAACTGATAATATTGAACAAGTGTTCAGCACCTAATATTCTTATGCTAACAGAGGCAATATGCGTTAGAAGTTGATTTACTCGTAAGTTTATAACTAAACGCCTTAATGTTTATACATTACAATCTTTACGAATCTAGTATTTAACGTAAATTAAATATTAGCCCAATATTGTCCGGTGCATTAATTACTTAGTTCTTACGCTTCCACATCATACTGTTTCTTTTGTCAATTACCATTAATATTAGCAAAAGTAATCAGAAGTACGAGCTGAAAGGTAGAGTTCTGAAAATATTCGTTGGTTACTTCCGTGTCTCCGAACATTCACCCAAGTGATCGGAGATGAATGAAACGCGGGAATGTTTTGCCCTTCGTGGGAGTAAAAGAGAAGCAACGAGGATAGGGATGAGCAGAGCCGGGGGAGCGGAGGAGGAGGTGGAACGGAGCGAAGGAGATCGTAACGCCAGACGCGCGTAATACGAGACAGTGGGAACCATGCGTCATTTCCATTGAGCAGCACCGTTAATTCATTCGTTTACGCGAAGACAAGGTTGTTTCGGTCGGTGCAGGGGAACGGAAAGGATTGCCATTTACGTTTGCCGCTGGTATCATTCCCAAAGAGGAGTACCGCGCGCGACCGGGAAAAAAGGCCGAGAAAAAAGTTCGTTTCCTCCCCGCCTCTCTTGTTCCTCCTGCTCTTGAAGAATGAAGCGAGTTCAGTCTCGATTACCCATTCACGGTGCAATCGCGATGCTCATCAGCGTAGGTAGTATCAGGTAATGGAGTATGAAATTACTTAAGTGAGGGAGAAAGAGAGAGAGAGAGAGAAAGCCTTGCTCTCGCGAGTCCAAAGCGAATTTCGAATTACGCAATTCACAACGATATTACCTTTTTCAAAACTTTGTATTAATGCTAAGCGTCAACAATTTAAGCTCTGCGCTCTTTCAACATTACCTATGGTATACATTGAATTTTATCCTGACCTTTATTCGTTCGTTCAAATGTTCATTCAATTATAAGCTTCGTTACATGAATACTATGATTTAAATTAACAGAATCAGTTATGTCGCTTCCCTTGAGGGCACAATTTAGAATCTTGAACAATCGACTTTTTGTGCAAGTTCGCATATCTTTGAGAACTATTAATTAGGTAAAGGTTATTTGTATTTGCACTGTCACTATTATTTAATTATTTTTAAAAAAATGTAAGAATTTATACGTTTTAAATAAAATTAATTGAATCGTATTATTTGCATGAAAAATTTTATTTCTAGTATTAAATAAATATAACGGATTTTTATCACAATAGAATTAATGAAATAATTGAAAGAAATTGATTTCTGGATGATTTTTCTGTTTACATTGCTTATCTATAATCTTCCTTATCTATAATCTTGCTTATCCGTAAAAATTAAAGCATAGAAAGGATTATGGCTAAGCGGTTCTTAGCTAAAAGAAAATAAAGAGAAAGGAAAAAATAATATGCGCACAATACTAAAGCAGTGACATAGAATTAAAAAATTATGGATATATAGGTATTCAGGAAGAGTTGAATTACATAAAGAATGGATAATAGGCGTGAACATTGCGAGCCGGCATTGAAAATTCTCTAATGATTTTTAAATCACTCGAACAATGACCGTAACTTAGCGCTTACTTCTTCTGCGTCTTCCGAGCGAGGTATTAGCTATTAAATCAACAGATAGGAAATCATCGATGGGTATCGCAGGCCGCGCTAAAGCCCAACAGTAGACCCGACAGAAGACCTCCCCAGCTCTTGGCCTACCCTTATTGTTTTACCCCCTTTGAGTTTCGCGAGCGTGCCTCGTCCTTCGGAGATCGACGATTAATCGGCCACTCGAGGAAGTCGAGACTCGACAGCCGCCTATGAACCTTAATCCTGCCTCGACACCCTCGCATTTTCCGAAGTGCGTCAAGCTACTCTCACAGATCGTCCGGATTGACTCGGTGTGCATCTTATCGATGGAGTGTGCGCCACTTCTCTGCGTTACGGCCGCATAGGGCCGCGGCTTCATCTAAGTACGCCCTAACTTGAGACTCATGGGTGTTAGCAAATGATTTTAATAGGGCACTCGAATGAAGTCAACGTCGCTAAAAATGCAAAGTTCGAGATGAGGGAATATAAACGAATTGAACGAAGGAACGATCATTCTTTTTAAAACAACACAGATCGCGCGGGCGAATGCGCTCTGTTATTATACATGTATCCTTTCGTCTCTTCTCCTTTTTTTCGCGTTCGCTCTGTCTTGGCTGTATCTCTTGCTCTATGCCTCCTCGCCGTGTGTGCGTCTCTCTCTCTCTCTCTCGATCTCCCTTTTCCTCTCCCTCTCTCGTTATATATCTTTGAGAGAAGGAAGAAACGAAACAGAAGAATGAGTTAGTCGAGAGAAAAGAGAAAGAAGCGAGTTGCAGGTTTGTTCGGTCCTTGCCTCGCAAACGCAAACGTTTTACCGAGAGAGAAAAGAAAGAAGAATAGCCTCCCCCGACGCTACACAGCCTGCAATTAAAAGTCCGCTGTGTTCCCATAAGGGTTGCGAAGCTCAGGCAGTTTCATTCTAATCGACTCCTTCACCTCGGACCGTAAAATGCCACGTTGTAAATCAATGTTTGCTATATTTTTCTTTGCCGTTACCATATTCGAGTGTGCACTGGTCCCGGAAAAAAGTATTCGACGACATGACAGTTTTTTACAAGCTGAAATTAAACTTTTTTTGTTCGACTTAATTTATTATTTAATTACTACCAATTTTAATTTATTAATTTTCTCCGTAAGATCGATCAAATTTCTGCCATTTAAATAGTTAATACAACTTCTTTTTTAAACGAGCTCTTTACAAACTTTGAAATGTTATTAGACGATAGCCTTTTTCTCTTAAATAATAATAACATTAATAAGGGGGTAATGAAGCGATACTTTACAATGCGATCATACATAAAATATACAACGACTCTTTGCATTGAACTTTTCAAACTCGTAATGTCGTACTACAGATCATCTGCATTGCATTTTATTCATTATAAAGACTTTTTTCTTTTTTATTTGTTGAGCTTTATAAAATTGTAATTTTAACGTGTCGACGGAATAAAAAAAGTCATCCAATTGACAAGTAAATGACGAGTAAATCGTTAACCAAATAAATGTCAGCGATTTAATCACTATACTTCTAACATCATAATTAGTTTTAAAATCATGTTAAGTATTTAATTTTTTACAATTCCTAGTTTGAAGTTAGTTAGAAATTGAAATTTCTTATCGAGACCCTTATGGAAAATGTTTATGGAATGAATTCTTAAGCTAGTATAGAACGAGACTGTTGGACGTCCAACACGGAGATGGAAAATTTAATTCCGACATAAGTAATAGAAGATCGAACGAATGTGAAATACTCGTGCTACAACGAGTGGCCTGCCGAAAATCAAATTTTTCACGAGGCGCCAAGCATCTCGCGCGAAAAATGCAAATGTCTCGGCGAATTCGGCCTCGTGCCAAGTTTTCTTGCGCTGCTCGTGGGAAGGGGGACAGAGGGAGACGAGGCTTGCAAGCGCCGAACGAAGCTCCGTATAATCAGGGCCGCAGGATCGGTAGCGTTAAATCACACGGCCGATTTCGCCGAGGCGAATTACAGAGCCCGGCGTTTAGGAATTCGGTGGCAGTGGCATTTGTGATCGGGCGCAAGGCCCGGCATTACGCGGCTTCGCCCTCGAACTTAATGGCGATGAGCTCTGGACCGCGCGGGACACGGTCATCATCCCGTCACTGGAGTCACCCGCGGCACTGAGAGAAAAATACGAACTTGAGGCGGCTAAGAAGCTGACCTCCCGTAAGGAAAGCTCCGCTCAGTCCTGCGTGGAATGGGCGCTTATGGGCGGAGAGGGAGGCCAAGGAATACCATGCGAACTTTATGGACTTATCAATCATGTAGTAGCTCGTCCAGTGCTCGTGGCGCCCTTTCTCCCATCCCTCTCACCCCCTTTACTCACTCTCTCTCTCCCTCTCTCTTTCTTCCTCCCTCTATCTACACTAACCCTACATCGCTCCTCACCCATCCCCTTCGCTCTCTATCTCTCTCTCTCTCTCTCTCACTCTCTCATTCACTCACTCACTAACTTGCTTGCACTCTACTTTGCTTTATCGGACATTGCTAGGCCTGTTATTAGAAGCGATTAAAAGATTCCAGTGTGCGGGCTTGGGGTAGGCGTGTGGCACGTTTCCACGATTCGCTTCATTGACAAGATTTATGGTGCCGCATAACGTATGCCTCGATTTTCTTCCTTTAACGGGCGGAAATAACTCGTCCGAGATCTTTCTCGCTATTGCATTCGGTTCGTTAATAGGACGAGTGCGCTATACTTGATATATGATTGTTTTCAAATTTTCTTTTGCCAATCCTCTAATTCGTTCGTTTTCTTTTTCTTACCTTTTATTCGTTATAAAGCTCTGTACAAGGGTACTATGAATATGATTATCTAACTCTTGCGAGACAACATTATGTGATAAATGCGCAAAATATCACTTTATCAAACAAAAAGAAAAAACTTTATTTACGTGTGTGTAAATGTCTGTGACATATTTATAACAGCACTTATATAAAATACAAAACGAATTAATGACTTAATTGTATAGTAGTCGGAAAATATTGTTCTACAAAGCTTTTACAAGAATTTTATTAACTTGTGCATTAGAAATGGACTTGACACGAGAATGATAGATCATGATTAATGCACCTCATTGTTACGGAATATGTTATCTACATAATATCTACCATTGATTATTTAATAAAATTTACTATTGTTCGTACGAAAAAAAGTTTTAAAGAAAGTACACGTCGCAACATTATTGAAACATCTTAATTGAATAAAATTTTGATACTTATATTATAAATGCAAAATTATACCGAATTTATAATTTAACGATCGTAGTTACACTATTTCATATGGTCCATTGAAATACTCGAAGCTTAAACATTTTATTTAATTTAACGATTTATGAACTGGTTTTCACTGAATAATTATAATATTTTTAATAAAGTTATACACGTAATTTTTAATTTGTGAGGATGAGCATCATGAAAATTGATTTATACGTTTATTTATTCCATATACTTCATAAAATAAGAATAATGGAGATTTTACAATGCATACTAAATGTTTTAGTACAATTAAAATTACTGATAGTTAAGAATAACGTAAATATAATCATAATTCTTTCAGCTCTATAGACGGAGAAAAAGCTCATTTGAATATTGCTTACTGAGTCAGACGAATAACTATTGTTAGCTTAATTTCATCACGTACTATATAATTTACATTAATTATCTGTAAAAATAATTATTAAAACTTGAAATACTTTTAATAAATATTTACAGTGCTAATATTATTTTAAAATATTCATCTTAGAACTATAATTTCAAAGAATAAACTAAAATTTGAATGTGGTTAGAGATATTAAAGAGCGTTGAAATTACTTCCACCTAGAGTGTATACATTAAGCGGCTAAAGTACAGTCTCTATAGTGTGCTTCTGTTATTAAGCGTGTACAAATACTCTTGGTGGTAACAATTTTCTTTTTTTACACAAGGATCCACTTTGGCAAGTACTGGAACACATTAAGGTGAAGCCGAGTAGTTTTAATATTACTTGAGAATTCGATAGCGCCATAATTTTTCATTTCGTGTATTAGTGTAATTTACTAACAAGCATTATGTATTATTTAAGCTTACTAATATAGGCTTTAAAAATAACTGAAAGGATGAACATCTTGAGATTAATGTCTTCTTTAACACGTTTGAAAGGATTAAAATTTGCCGATCGTATGAACTCGACGTCGAAATAACATGCAGTAAACTGATCCTATTATCTGTCTGAATAAAATTTAGCCATTCAACCAAAGACAAATGATAAAATGATGCGAGATAAGCAAGGAAAGTCGCTGAATAAATATCGGGTTGGAACGACACATGTAGGACTCTCGAGACATAAATAGCGGGACAAGAACCGAGCGCGAAAAATTTCCGGGCTTGTTTTGCCGTCATACGCTCAATCGCATAAATTAATTCAGCCGTCGCGGTTCTCTATTCTTACGCAGCTTCGTGCAGGGCTCGTTCATAGAAGACTTGTGCGATAGGCGCTGGGAGGGGGTGGTTTGGTACAGGCGCAGGAGATCGGAATCCAGCAGAAGGCGCGGCTGCAATGCTACACGCGAATGATCTCAGGACGGATCGCATGCGATACCAATATGGCGGCGATTGCGACTCGTTTGCCGCGTGTCCGATTCGCCTTTTAGGACGCGCTATATGATTGCTGCGGTGGTGAAAGTGGCGGGTGGGGTGCGAATGGTGACGGAGGGACGGGGGTGAGAGTCACGGCCGGGACGAGTTGACGGTGATATATACTTTGCGGTACGGCGCGAGGGGCGGAAAGGTAAGGCGGATAGGAGAGGGATAGGCGAGGAGCGACGATAAAAACAGACAGGGGTACTTCGTCGTTACTTTTTAATGGATACTTTGCGTTAATTTATGCCGTATTGTTTTTCTTACGGGCAGTAAATTTTATGAAAAAATCACGAAATTAATCGGCAAATGCATGATGGAGAACGCGGCCATTAATGTAGCACTGGATGTTGTTGCATTTCGAGAGGTGGACACAATATTGTTCGTGCTCTTATCGAGTGAAATACATATTTCGTTTTGTTTCATATTTGAACCATAAAAATTGGGCTAAAAAATTGTCTTGAAAAAAAAAAACAAAAAAATATTCGTCCTAAATTATAATTAATCATAAAATTAGAATAAAATCGATTGCTCGAAAGAAATAAATGATCAAGGTATTCACACTTTTAATCAAGATAAAATTACCTAAATACAATTGAAAGGTAATAATATATTTTGGAACTGCATTGAAATTTTATTCTATGAGTATATCGACTTTCCATTATACGAATATTCGACATTTTCGACGTTTAATTTCATTGAAATTTATTAATTACCAGGATCACCACTTCTATACTTCTTTTTTCTGTATAATATAAGCTATCATTATGATAATTTTATTTGCACTTAATATTTTTCGTATAAAATAATTCATTATTATAGGCACAATACATAAATAAAAAAAGTTCGCGTATGTATACACATCTTAAAGAAAATAAAACGGAAAGCAAAGAAAGAGAGGATGGAGAAATAAAAAGCAAGAAGAATATAAAAAAGCATCGGTAACAAACAAACACAAAAGGTATAGCGGCGAAAAGAAAAAAAGCCCAAAAGAAGCTCGGAAGAGGCCGAGCGTGCGTTATTCAAAGCCCACACCGCGAACTTTTGAGCGAGAGAAGGAGGAGGATTATAGTGCGTTGATGGTGGTGATGGTGGTGGCGGTGGTGGTGTTGGTTGGTGGGTGTGGGGGCGGGGGGTAGGAAAGAAAAGAGAAAGAGAAAGTCAACGGTTACATATGCGAGCGAGTCTATGTTTGTACGGGCGAATGTATCTTCCCGTGCATCGGCGTGCATGCGCTCAGGGGCGTGTGTGTGCGCGCATAGGAGGAAGAGAGAGGAAAGTAAAATATCGCGTGGGTGCGAAATAAAATGGTGGCCTCGTAATGAGCGCCAAGTAGCGTTTAATAAAAAGGAACTTGGAGCGAAGCGCCGCGCATTGATGCTCCTCGCCTGGTATTTTCGATATCTATGCACGTCCTCGCCCATAGTGCGCACGTGCATAGACGCAACGAGCGCCCATGACGCCCGTTTTACGATGCACTCGGGATGGATTCGCGGCTAAAATTAAAGTACACCGCGAGTCGAGATTTCTTCAGCACTCGAGCGATCGGAATGGTTCACGTTGAGCGATACTCTGCAATTACATTCTGGATGAATGAATCAATATCGGGCTTTAGTGCGGGCACAATTTTTCCTTCGGTACTTATACTTTCGTGGCGATCCGTTTATCTACATCTGTAATGGAGGAGAGCTTGGTTTTTTACGGAGTGCGATTGCGTTGTGTACTTTAACGGAAGGTATCGATTTTCGGAACAGCTAAAAAATTACGTTTCGTTTATACACCCTCTTATGAATATGCATTCCTAAATGCGCGATAGCACATTCTTCAATGTCGATGTCAGGACATTTTATCTCAATTCATCGTACATACGAACATCTTACGTATAGATAATTTTGCGAATTCAATACTATTATAAAAATATGAATAAATATTACATTCGTACGCTACCGTAATATAAAATAATTGAAGCTTTTAGAAAATCATTTAGATTGACAGTTTTAAGAATTGCTGTAACCATCGTCGCGTCATTTGATTATTAATTTACTACTATATAAACATGAGATTTTAATTTAATTTATACCTATAATATACAAAAAATATATAGCAATACTTATAATATACAAATTGTATTAAAATGCGATTAATGAAGAATTGCGAAATTCCATTACCTGTAGCTTATTTTTTAATCAGTAAATTTTTTATATTATGCATCAAGAATTAATTAAATACATCATGACGTTCGTCTATTACCTTTCTTTATTTGTCGAAAAGACAATCATAGAAAAACAATTAAAATCATTTGTGTCCACTACAATTAATTTATTATGAGGTTTTCGAACTGTCACCTCATAACTTTAAGACTTATTTCATATATAAAACGTTAAGAATATCAAGTATATCAAGTATATTTCAATGTTTTAAAAACATTGTAAACATGTTTCGTAACCGACTCCAATAAAAAAACATAATAATTCTACAATATTAGCAGCTAGTTCAGAGAAAAATTTTCTGATTCAGAAAAGTAAAACAAAACAAAATCTTTATCATAAGTATATTATAATTATAAAACTGAGAAAAAATGAAAATTATTGGTTGAAATTACTATTTTGAAATTAAATTAACACTTTAAACATGAATATGCATACGCATATTACTTAACGTACTATAGATTAGAGGATAAATATTAGAAGTAAAAAATCAATTTTATTCATTATTCAGACCTTACGCTGTATGAACCTGTAAATGTAAGTATGTACTGTTTTCACTTGGCACATAAATTCAACTCAAATCAAGGCAATTGAGAAGCGATTTTCGCACGTTATCTGCTCAAATCGGTGATCGCTATACGTAGGTGGAGAATTCAACTTATTTTCTCTCTTTCTATCCCCGCAGCATTATTTTCTCCCTCTCTTCCGCAAAATTTCACTCTCTTCCAAACTATCTCTTTCTCTCTCCCTCTTTTTTCCCTCTCTCTCTCTCTCTCTCTCTCTCTCAATCTCCCTCTCTCTCTCTTTCTCCCTCTTTCTTCCTCTCTCTCTCTTTCTCTCTTTCTTCCTCTCTCTCTCTTTCTCTTTAAGAATCTATGCATACATGTATACCGATGCTGCGAAACTTACTTTGGAAGAGATGAGATCGTGTGCGGCGCGTAAGAAGAGAAAAGACGAGAGAGAGAGAGAGTGAGTGAAGCGATATGCTCATACTATATACGCGGCGGTCCCCAAACCCAGTAATTAAATAGCGCAACCCTGCAATTAGAGCCACTAAATCGTGCGCTGGGCCCCATGTGGACCCATATGCGAGAGCGTAGGCCCCGCCAGACACAAAAAACAACGTCGAAACGTTGCTTAACCTCGTCTTCTCTTTCTCCTTTTTTGTTTTTTCTCTTTCACCCTTACTCTCTCTGTCTTTCTCTCTAGCTATCTCTTTCCCTTATTTTTTCTTCTTTCGGTCTCTCTCCCTCCATCCCTCTCTTTCGCTCTCTCTCTCTTCTTCTGTCTTTCTTGAACTTGTAATCTTGCGTGTAAAGCCAAGAAACGAAACACGAACGTTCGAGAATTCATACGCGCGTAGATTTATATGTGAAAAAAGATGGATAGAGGGAAAAAGAGTGAGAAAGAGAAATAAAGAGAAAGAGAGAGAGAGAGAGAGAGAGATGAAGAGATTAGAAGCTGCTACAAATGAATCGCACGCGGGGGTGGCTTTGGCAAAATGTGGGAACGAGGAACCTGCCTGAGAATCGTTCGAGCGATTATCCCTTTTGCGGGATGATGAGGTTAAGAGAAAACAAGAGGAAAGAAAAGGAGAAAAAGTGTGTGTGACGCAAGAAATATCGTCGTTCTTGTGCTTATAGTATGTGTAAGATTCTTAAACGAAAATTAGATTTGCACGAGGAGTACATAGATGCCTTTGCACGATCCTTCTTCGCATTCTTATTTATAAACGAGAGAACTTTTTTGTTTTTTTCATATTATGATACCTGTGATACACGTGATCGCCTATATACCTTAAATTAATAAACTATTGAAAAGGTTCGCGTTCGAAAAAATGCGCAATATCAAGAAAACCATAATTCAAGCTAAACTATAGATCTATGCTTGTAAAACTAATAGGATTCTCATTTAATTTACTACTTATTTATTTAACATTACACAAATACATAAATGGTAGAGTGTAAAAATATAATTTTACGAACTATATTTTTTTAAATATCGAGTAAAAACTATACTGCGCAATCAAGCATGCGGACGTGTATATGTGGTATGTATGCAGTTGTGTACATCAACGAATACGATTTTACTCTATTAAACAATAAATGACACCAAAGCGAAAGATTGATCATCCTAGTAGAATAAATTTGAAACTTAAGGCACCTTTTATCTCGCAAAGTTTGATCCTTAAGAATGCAATTAACATAATGCGAAATCACGAGTGCTAAGTAATAATGGGTCACAAAATAATAATTATATAAAAGCCATTGCTAAACGGCAAATAGCGCGGGATAATTCGGCCCGTGAGCCAAGTATCAATATGGAGCTCCTCAGAAACGGTTGATTTCATAAACCAATAGGAAGGCAGCGCCAGGCCGTCGGGCTTTTGCGAGATCGATTCCACAATCGGCAATAACCGATCGGGGCCCGGATGCGTTAATAAGTCACCCCGGCATGTACCCGAGCGCCATTATGTCGCACCATGCGGATCGCGCTCGATGGTTTCCCTTTGGGTAAGATAAGCCGCTGCTCGAGAGCGGCGACAGAGGCGAAGGAGAAAAAAAGGAGCGAGAGGCTCCGCAGACGCGTCCGGCGGAGGGTCGAGGAAGACGCGATCGGAGGAGAGCGAGCCAGTGGGTGGACGATTTAATGCGAGCATCGCCGAGGGTACGGACCCCTCCCGCCCGGCTGCCCCCGCGCGCGCGCGCAAACCCACACAGCGGAGCGGTCGAGCCCACGAGCACGCACCCACTCCCCCGCGGTGATATTTTAATACGAGCCGAAGCGTGATACACGGCCATCCATCCTACCCCGGGCCCTTCGTGCGCGCACGTGCACGCGCTCGATTTTGCATAAGCCGATCGCGCGATACATCCAGGCCCGCGCAACCCCAGCCCGCCCCGTCCCCCCTGCGCCCGCCACCCACGCCCCGCGATCCCATGCACGAGCGAGGCCCTCCGAGGCGCAGGACGCCTCGGATTTCGGCGCGCCCGGCCTAAAGACTCGCTCTGTACAGGAAGGAAGACTGTTTGTTACCATTATCTGCGCGGCCATCCTCCCCAAGGGCTCCTCGATCCTCGTGGAGGACGCCGATTCGTGGCGGCCTGGCCCCTTGCGCCAGCTCCCCGCGGAAGTGCGCGAGAGCGCTCGGCTCGACTGCTTTCGTGTTCCTTTTTGGCCCTCGGGCTCCCCCTCGGACGACCAATTCGGATAGTTTACTCGCGCGATTATCCGTTAGCCACGACGCCGAGTCGATTGTGATGGTACGCGGGCGGCCCTTCATTCCCAAGCTCATTATATGTGCTTTGTTATGGAAAATCCCTTTTTATGGTTTCTCAATGCTAAAGCCTGAGAGCATTTTATGCGGACCCTATAAAATTAGGCTTTGCTTTACGATCCGACAATCACGGTCGCGTTGCTCCTCTTCTTTTTCTTTTCCAATTTTTTCTCTCTTTCTTTATTATTCCTTTTGGCTGTCCTTTCTTCGCTTCGTCCCGTGCTGCATGAAGTTTTAATGGAGAAATTGATATCGAGCTAACAAGGCTCGGACTCGAAAGTAATATCACTTGGCTTGTACGCTGTATATTGAATGCCCTGTAACGCTGAAATTTGCAAATTCAGGCTCTTCTTATTTTATTCAAATGAGCTCGGCTCTCCTTCTTAATTGGCTATTTAAATGTACAAATTTTAACGTAATGCACGCGATTATAAAATTTTATGTCACAACTATAAAGCATTGCGGTAGGCTTACTTATAAAATACAAGCAGTCTAGATCAGACCACGGTTACATGCCATTATTTTTCTAAAATTTCATACAAATAGAGCATATAAATATACTGGCTTAGGAAATTGTTCAAGCATCAGCACCTGTCCCTCTCTCTCTCTCTCTCTCTCTCTCTCTCTCTCGTATATGATTGCTTAAGATAATTGAGGCTATTACAATCGAAAACTAGGATTGATCGTTCCGAGCGTATTCAAAATTTTCGAAAGCCAATTAACCTGACATTAAAGGGCCAGCCTCGCTTTCTCCATAAAAGTAAATATTTGAAAAACCTAAATTACGTTACATAAAAACTTAAGCGCAAAACAATATTGTGAAGAAATGCATCGGCTCACGATCATTACCAAATTAAAAGCCCGAGCTTTAGCGAGTGAAGTAAACAGAAAAGAAGAGCCACGTGTTTCATGAGCGTTCCACCGTAAACGCAATAAAAGGAGATTTGATAATTTCCACAAGTTTATATTCAATGAGATAATATTTCCCGAGATGAATTCCAAGGCTTCGTGTGCAGGCTGCAGGTGCTTAGAATTCAGTGTTGGCGTATCGCCGTGGTCGATATACACATCGACGGATCGCCTTCACTTATGCGCTTCACACTCGTGAGCGCAGACAATTTAATTTTCTAATTATCGTAACGCGCGAGCACACTACTCGATCGGTTTCACTCTCTTTCTCTATCCCTCTATTCCTCTCTCGTTCTTTCCGCCTTGGATGTTATCTTCTGGTGGCATCTCCCAGGTAGGTCTATCTCTCGTTTCCCCTCTCCAGTCTTCTTCACCCTGATACGTATATAAAAGCTAATGGATCTCGAGAGAAGCTCCGGCCCCCAGACCCAATCTCTCGACTAATATCCGATGTTTTATGATATTAGTGCGTGTAAGAGTGCGTACCTCCTGATCATAGTTGACTCTCTCTCTCTCTCGCTCTCTCTATCTTTCTCCTTCTCTCTTTTTCACCCTTCATAGCAAAAGTCTACCAATATATGTATGCGTACTCTAAGATTTTCATGCGCGGAATGTTTAATTTCATTACGTTTTACACTATCGCGAACAATCGTTTTTAGGTCTTCAACTTCCTTCTACCTGCAAATATTTTCCTTTTTTTACAATTATTTTAGTTGAAAAACTATCTGCACTTATAAAAATTGTTCATTAATTTATCTACTACTAAAACTCTAATAATATTAATTAGAAATAGCAGAGAAATTGTCGCATGAATTAAATCACGTGAAAATAAAGATCAAAACTTAATATCCAAGCAGAAGAGTGTTTACTTCTAATTATAATTGAAGAATGACTACCCCGAACGAAATCAGCTTCAAAATAAATAATAACGAGCTCCCTGTCTCGTGCGACTGTTTATAATGCCAGCTAACAATTTTCTTTCAATTTCGTAATCAACTCCTGTTTTAAGCGCATGAGCGATATCTCACCCAGAAGAACCGAGGCTCGCAATTCAATGGCAGTGCAGCCCCGAAGCACGCGTCTGCATTCCTCATTGGGCCGTGAGGCTTGCAATGGCCAGGAACAAAGCCGCGAGGACCACTGCCGGCGAGCGCAAGGGTCCAAGGGAGCTCGCGCGTCGGGCAACTGACGCCGAAGCTCCCGCGGTCACGACCAGTCGCGGCTAACCCCATATTCGCGGCCCTCCAGCCCCGAGCGATCTAATCAATTAATCCGCGGCTCACCGCATCTCGAGCCCTTCGTTAACGCCACAGGCCAATTAACGCGTCTCCAGCGGGGACACGGACCGTATGCTGGAAGCGGGAACCCCCGACGGCGCCTCATTCTTCCGACCTCGCGATTTTGATCCCCTGGTCCTTTCACCTGGCCCGAGCATTGACTCCTGCGTTTTCCACGGCTCTTCTGCGGCTCTTTCGAGCGCAGGACCTTTGAGTATTGTTTCCCTGCCTTCGTGTTAACTTAACAGTATCGATGCATTACTAGCTTCAGCTACGGCCGAGTTTCGTGTCGAGAAATTAAGGAGAGCGTCGAATATTTGGCTTTCCAAGCTGGCGCAGTGAGTACCTCGGGCTTACGATTACTGCGTTTTAAAACAGCTAATTTAATATTTGCATTTATAGCTGGGACTGTTTTATTATTATCAGTCAGTGCATTAGTATCCCATGAAAATTTAAATTGGTATCAAGCACTTTTAAGCGATATTACGTGGAAACAGACATCGTAAAATAACCGGTGTATTTTAGATTGATGCATTCTAATAGCTTAATGCCTTTTTAAGAGTTAAACCGTAATTCTTAAAGAGCATTCGTGGGTTTTGAGTACCGTTTTCTCATTAATTAAGGACTCTAATTTTGAAAATATTTCAATTAATGCATAGCCTATCATTGCGACCCTATGATTTCGATCATTGATTGCACATCGTTTTGCATAAAACTCTATCTCACGCTCCGAATATTAAGAAAATTACTTTAAATGACGTTCTTTCGTACAAATTCTTCAACTCTGAAATTATTTACTTAGTATTACGAGAAAAGATAAATCAAGAGATACTCCAAGTACATTTGATGACTGAATCTTGCATAAGTCTAATAAGTTATTTATTTATCATGCCAATATAGATAATAGGGTAAAAAAAGAAAAAAGTTTTACGTTTCTTTTGTATTTCTGATTATGATCATGCTGAATATTATATTTATAGTATTATTAATAATATGATCAAATACTGTAAGTTTTATATGCAATTATTTTACTGTATTCTTATACTATACTTCTAGTGCGTAATAAAACTTTTACACATTGCTTGCATAATTTTAGAATCATTCTTATTTTATTTCTTTGTTATAATCTACATCAGATTTGAATAATCGATATATAAAAAAGGTTATATGCACTGAATGCGCATTAATTAACTTCAGAATTTTTTGATTTTGTTAGCAACAATCGCGTCATAAAGCTTGACGACCTACCACTAGATCTCTAATCCCAATATACAATTACATTACTTTCTGAAAGTCGAAGTATTGGCTTGCCTTGCTTAAATGCTTTAATTGCTTTCCTTTCACTCTTGTGGTATTTATCAGCACTACCATCAATTTAAAGATATCGCTACACTTCGTGCTCTAACATTACAATCTCTTTCGATTAGCTGTTATTAATTTGCTACACAATTGACACATTTTTCATTTATGGTAAATTATTTATATGTTGACGATTTGCTTATTCTGCAAAGAATTCAAATACACAAAAATTAATTTTTTTATCAAATTTATTTGACTTTTATCTTACTCTTTTATTATGGTCACTTCCTAGATTTTTATTTTTAAAGGTTTTTATTGCACAATAAACAACTGCCAAAATAATATTGACGTTGAAATCTATTATTACACGATCTCCAGCTTAAAAATTAGAATTTATTACACTAGATACTTTGCCCCTATTGACATGCACCCGACCAGAAAATTTATTGATATCGTCTCTGCAAAATATCCCTCAACCCATTGCTGAAGAATAAATGGAATACATGGAATACATGGACATACGAATTCAAGGAACTCTATTTAAAATTACAAAAAGCAATAAATTGGCTTATTGGTCGAAGTGTGTAACTCACCATCATCACGTACTATAAGTGCTATGCAAAATTTTTTATAAACCTTTTAAGTATTAAGATATGAGTACGTATTCCTTTTTTGAGAGAAAATTAATTATTCTCTCTTTGTTTTCCGTATCTTTGGTTCTACTACTGACAATAATTTACAAATGCAAAAGTCTACAGCAACTGATCTGTTTGCCCGTAAAATCATGAAATCAATAATATTACCACCAACTTCATTCTCCGAATTATATGAAGTTATTCCGTATGTAATATATTCTACCATTAATACGTGAGACTAATTTACCAGATGGAACTTTGTTGATTTACGAATGCAACATTTTTAAGTTGTCAGTACCATACAGAGATTATAAGATTATCTGGAGGGTCATTATTACATTTTCATATGTTACGCGAACCTGTTAATGCCAAAGACACTTAATATAAAATATTTTCAATCGCCTGAAACCAATAGATTTTCTCTTAGATGTAAACAAAATTTATCTCCACTTTTATCAGTTAACCTCAATAATTCTTTTCAAAGCTGCGAACTGTTTCAAAACAAAATTAATTATATTTTTACTTTACCAATTTAACATCGAAGTATTTACTTTGATCCTTGATCTAACCAAATCAACAAACAATGGAAATATCGTTTACAGGTTTATATGTATATTTATGCACTGCTTCAATACATTGGTAGGATACTTATCGACAAAAGTGGATTCTGATATTCTCCGGTATTTTCTATTACATTGAGTTGAAATCTGTAGCGCACACATATCCAACATCTAGACACCTATTGCTCACGAGTAAACGCATGCTTGAGGGTAGGTGATTTTCGTTACCGTTAACCAACGCTCGTACGCGGAACTGCTTCGTGACAAATGGCGCTAGATAAGTAGTGAAGGATTCGAGGATGCATGAAAAATGAAGGTATACGTTACTTCGGATTTTTCTTCACTCATTAATTTATTTATTTAATTTTTAATGTAGCTTTCGTATCGTGATTACGGTTTTTAAGCCGAGGATAAAGTAGACGACGCATAGGTCGAATATTTAAAATTGAAGCTAGCAAAGTCCGTCGTTTGTTTAAGTCGATTTTCCATTATGGTCACATTTCCACTCCAAATTATAGTAGAATTACAAGACATATGGAGAGAACCGGTTAGGTAACCACCATTGCTTTTTTCTCGAAGTATAATCTCACTGATCTTGTGTACGTTCTTTTTTACATAAGATAAATTTATGTATGGAAATCTTACACCAAACGAATGAACCTACTTGCGTGTCGATTTAATAGACGATTTGAATTAACATTTTTTAAAATAGATAATTCCTCTATGATTTGTTTGCAATACTTCGACTGATCGATATGCAAGTAAGCTGCTTCTTCCCTTACTTTTATTAACAAAAATAAAAGACGCCAACAAAAGCCGTATGCAAAATTAGTTCTTTTAAAAATGATTATACCGACAATGTCTTTGTAACCTTCGGCGAATAACTTAATATCGATGAAAGTGAAAGTGCCGTGATTCTGAATTTTTAAAGAATATTTTACCATTTTTTCGTTGTTCAATAATCGAAGTGCGCGATAAGACGCAGATTTAAGTTAAATGGATGTTTGCAACGCACCGTAATATATATTAATTTAATATAATGAACTGTTACATAAATTACGCATTAACCGAGGTACATTACGCTGGTCTTAAATCATTGGAAATATTTGAAATGAATCCGCTTGACATAGTCGCCGATGCGCGGCGTCAGGTATGCGAAATCCGCATGCGTACGAGGCAAGTGAACGAGCGAGCTCGAGTATCCCGGTGATCGTGGATACCGAGGAGCGTCGGAACGAGCTTTGGAACGAGCGTCGGCTTAACCTTTTGCCTCGTGCGCAAAGGTGTGAAACCACTCGAAAGCAAAGAGGCCAGAAATTGCGCGCCATTATCCGTTAATGCCTTCGTGAAATCGGCCTCTTTTCCCTGCTCTCTTGCCAGCCTCCCCCGACCCACTTCATCTCCCGCGCCCGTTAACAGAAAAACGTAACTGACGCGGTTGCGCGTGCGCCGCATACATGCGCAAGCCGATGCCCGCTAACTATTTTAGCGAAAGCCTCTCCTGCCTCTCTTCCATCTCGTCTTCTTATTTTATTCATCCCTTGTCTTATAATCAAGAGCAGCCCAAGGTTTTTTTCTACTTGTACAATCATAATTTTTTCCCCTTCTTTTCTTCTCCTTCTTTCTCTCTCTCTCTCTCTTTCTTTCTCTTTCTTTTCTCAGCCATTCCTCGGCCTTCTGACACTACCCTCCTCTGTTCCCTCTCTTTCCTCAGTCTTCGGAGCATTTGATAAGACAGGAGTACCAAAGATCGCATGCAATTTCAGTTAACCATCACATAGCGCTGCTCCAATTGAAAGTGGAGCTACTACTAGCTTCTATCGAGTAATTATCGGTAAAGAGGAGATCGGGTGCCCGTAATTGGTGCTTCCCAGCTATGAGCGTGGTACTTGAAAAATAGAAAGATATGTTAATTATTAATTGATTGATTTCTTTCGCATTTCTTTTTTAATGCTCAAATCGTAATGATTACGATCGCCGGTATAAAATTAGTACATTTATTTTATCAATAATAAAAAAAAATTTTAATTTTATCTCTCAAATATTATTAATCAATGTAAGCGTATTAATGCTGTGATCATGGAAAGTCATAAGCTGCCAATAACAAAAGGTCTGCTAATTATTCACAAAGAAACTTGCAATTGCGAGTGATTTTTTTATAAAAGAAATTTATTGAAATAGACTACTTAAAATTTTACATGCGTACAAAAAGAGATGCTTATTTTGAAAGTCTTGATTAAATATCAATTAAATAGTTGTTTCCTTATCTTTTTTTTTACTTATCTTAAATTAATATTTTCGTATTAGTTTATTTTCTTCACTGAATTTGTTTTATTAAATTCGTTTTGTATTATATATATATTTACACCGTCTTTGAATTAAAATTAGAAATTTATTAATTGAAAAAATTTTTACTTTAGGGTTATGAATATTGATAGATTAATGGATAATAAGGTGCAGTGAGTAATAAATACATATATTTTTTAAATTTAGTGTAATTATCTTCGATACCAAAGCACACCTACATAAGATAGAAGCGAAGCTCACGATGCATATAGCATTTGATGTCATCTACTTAGGTGAAAATATTCTCTTTTTCTTTTCTTCTTTACCGATTTCCTACTTGGTCTTATTAATCCCGAACAAAATCGATTCTCAATATATTAACCTCGAGTCATCTCTTTCTCTTCCTGTCTCAATCTGTCTATGTATCTTGCTTCTTCTTACTCTCTTCTTCGAGATGCATCTATCAACAGTATAACAGGTTTTACAGAAAGCAGCCTCGATCACTTATCGATCGGACGAGTAAGGACAACGTGATGCTCGTACCCTATAGGAACGGAAAGACGTGAATACACCGCATTGCCTTCATTCTACTCCTTTCCCTCCCCTCCAGCCAACCCAAACGATCCTTCTCGCTCCTTTAGTTCCCTGCTCTACATGCGCACGCGCAAGAGCATCCGGGCGTGTCCGGAGACTACGTAATGATCATCGATTAGCGAGAATTGTATATTTTAACGACGAATTGGTTAATCACTTAATATACATTAATTTTTACCCCTGCATAATGCGCGGACTTGGAGCCTTCGCAATCTTTTATGAGATGTTTGGGTTTAAGTGCCAATGCAACTGCTTGAGTGCAGTCTGCGTTATGCTCAGTCGGAAAAACTTCACTCTACCTTTACGATGATAAAATTATTTGAAGTGGGGGCGCTATTAAAACGGACTCTTGGCTCCCTTGCTGATCCACTTAGAAACTCTGTTTATTAAAATTAATGGACAGCTTTGCTAATCTGATGAACGGAGCAATTATTTTTGAAAACTTTAGCAGGCGTAAGGTGAAACTTGTAAAATAAATAATAAACACTGAGCTCAAATGCGGTAAGATATCGGGTATCGGGCAAAGGGATCGATACATTCTTTTAGGGGCAGAAAGATTTTTCCATAATTTCGAATGTGCCTTCATCGAAGAAGGTACTTACTTATAACTGTCAATGAAGTTGGCTCAAAAAATATTTATCCCAGAGTTCTGAAGGAGATGGAGAAAAGAAAGAAAATGTAGATAAAGTAATATGACTAGCTAGGTTCCAAGATTAGAAGTCGAAGTGTAACTGAGTTTTTGGGTAAGGTTAATGTAGCCCGTTGAGAACAAGCCTTTTTTCGCGAACTACCAACTGTTAACTACCCCTTGCAAAACCAACAAGATCAAGCCAATAACTCAGGCAACGTTCAATATCTCCTTGGCATGTTGTCCGCTCAGCTGTGAAAACAATTTGTCTTGCAGCACATGACGTCGAGAGTGCGAGCATTTTATCGGCGCGAATCCTCGATTCCTCAGTTATAGAGCGCGGCTTTCATCCGCGTAATAAAAGACTCGCACCGGCTGCGAAGTAAAAACGACCGCGAGGGCAAAAGGGGCGCGAGGAGCGAAGGAGCCGCGTGAGTTCCTTCCATCCTCGTGCGGTGGGTCGCGGCGGCGTGGCGGCCTGGGGGGGGTGACCGGGTATCGGGAGGGGGGGTCTCGAGGAGAAGATCGCGAGGAGAACGAGGAGTTATGGCCGCATTCGTCTCCATTACCCTCCCCCGTGCGGTGAATCATTGGACGAACGAGCGGCGATGCGAGACTCGCGATCCGCGCCAGGGCGAGGGGCAAAGAACGGCAATGACCAAGCGTTTATTGTTTACATCAACGCGAGTCTCGTAAATCTTCGGAGATCGCCGCTTCGGGACGATGAGTCGTGCGCGCGATCGCTTTGCATTCGAAGGACTTCTAGCAAATTTTTTTGTCGTCGCACGAGAATATATTTGTTAATCTCGGTGCTCTTTCTTAATGGCGAAGGTCGCTTTATCTTGTCGCCATGTAATAACGATTAATTCTTTTAAGTATATATTTCCTTAGGCAGGAATTTAACCAACAACTTTATGAGATATGACTTACAGTCGAACAGATCAATTTATTTAGATGCGTGTTTAATAAGCATACTTGTATTAACATGCTAATAAGTTGGACGTTTAGATAGAGAGCTATCTAACATCGCATCAAGATTTACGTGGACTGAGAATAAATCGAACGCTATTTTTTTCTTTTAAATAATAAATACATGGGAAATTAAAATTTTAATTATTAATATAAATACCTCTACACTGAGCCGAAGAAAAAGTATGAAGAAAAAGTATTTGCCTAGCAGTTATTAAATTGGAAATGAAAAGTTTCATAATAATTATTATACGCTCGTTGTGATTAATTAATATTTACTTCAATATATATCTGTATGTAGAATATTTCAATTAAATATTGCACTACATTTAAAATTACTGGATGCAATTGCATGCATCCTCGTTATGGCAACTAATAATTATTGATTTCAAGGTGTTTATCATATTTTGCAATTACGTAATATGATTACTAATTTTGAGGAGGTACATTCTGCTGCTTTTCAGAATTTTAACAATTAATAATTCAATTACAATTTTCCATGAGCTGCGATTACTTTAGAGGGAGATCAATGAAAATTCTCGCCTGTAATAACAGCGTCAGTAAAAGAAGATGTTGAATTAAATATGTAATCAAATGAATATAATGAAAGGCAATACTATTTGAGCATCGTTCGCGTCTTATAGACAAGGCATTAAAAACGAAATTACGCGTCTTCTCGGGCATCATTTTGTCGATGGAATCGCGTGGAAAGCTCGGATTCGAGGAAGGAGCAGCGAACAAGCAAACATACCAGCCACCGACAACTGCTCAGAGCTCCAAAAAAGTAGTCCAAGTGAATTCGCGGGAGTCGATTACTGTGTCTTATTTCGTATCGCTTTCCCGCCATATGAGCAACCTTTGATAAATCATGTGCATCCTTTATGCTCTGCGTACAAATTCGCTGCTCCGGGTGGAAGTGACAAGGAGAAAGCGAGTGAGCGAGAAGGATTCGAACAAAGAGTGAGGAAGAATTAAAGTGCGTGCGTGTGTGTGAGCGCGAAAATGAGAGAGAGAGAGAGAGAGAGAGAGAGATGTAGAGAGGGGCTTGGGCGCGACCATCGATATTACATTCATTGCGATCATTCGGGTATAAATTTCCCGATCGATGCTTATCCGAGCTAACTGTTATAGTTATCTCGTGTCAGTATTGGTACCTGATTTATTCACTGGTTTGGCAATTGCCACTTTGTGTAGAAACGGTTTCTCGAATTGATATATTTATTGTTAAATTGTATTCTGACACAAGACTGTACTTTATTTAAAATTGAATTTGACACAATTTCGTACATCGTACTCGGATACTTAGTATTTAAGTATTCATATTTTTAACTTTTATAACAAACCTTCATAAGCGTACATGTGTATTACTACGCACGAAACAACAATATCAATAGAAGTGCTTATATATAATTTATACACAATTGGCAGTTCTAAATATAATATAATTATATGGGTAAAACATATTTCGTCTTGAAAATTTAAATTAACTGTTTTAGCCGCGGCCTAGTAACTTAGTACTTTAATATTATTATTTAAAATTCTCACTTTACATAAATTATCTGAATAATGTATATTAGCAGTTACTTATATTGCGCTATAAAAATTATCAGATTAAAAAGCCTCTGCTTATCGAATTAAAAAAATCATCCTAAATGAATAACTTAACCTATAATTTTATGAGGTTGACATGTCATTTTCTTGAATTGAGCGAAAATCGTGTTTCACGACCTACATAACAAAGGCCCCTAGGCTTGAATATAATTAGCTTTGCAGATGCCTCATAAGCATAATAAAGTATTTATATAGACCCAAAAATTTGTGCAGCTAATAGGAATTTTTAATCGAAAGATTTTGACGGCCGATAAGTTCATCGGCATTATTAGTCGAGTCTGAAGGGAATCGAGCGAGATGAAGATGAGAGCAGCGGGTTTGCATTGTTAGAAAATGGGCCTTAAAAGGGATTTCGTTGGTAGTTTTACGCTTGGGCTTTTGCACCTTACTAACGGCGAGAGCCTTGTTAAGCAACGGATTCTCCAAAGTGCACTTCATGTGAAAGTGCACGTGCCATCTTCATTCAGCCCGTTGAGAATCGGAGGTAATAATTGAACTTACTTCCCTGAAACTCTTTCGACTAAAAACAATGTTGCAGTAAATCAGATCATTGTACCGTGTACGGATACATGACGTTTTATTTTAAAATAAAGTTTTATTTTAGTATTATTTTAGCTATAAAATTTTTTATCATTAAAAATTGTATTCATTTGCGTCATAATTATTAAAGAAATACGTGTACAAAATTATTAAAATAAATCTATAAAATGTTAAATCTTATAAATTTGCAAATATTTGATATATTTATTATAATAATAATAAGAAGAAGAAGAAGAAAAAGAAAAAAAAGAAGAATAAAACGTAACAGTTTTTTTGTTTTTTATTTTTGTAAAAAAATATTACATTACAAAAAATCCATTTACTTTTTCAAACCAATTTACAGATGACAATGGAATCAGCTTATCCAAAATGTTTAGATTGAAATGCCGTTTTAACTAAAAAAAAAAAAAGGGAAAAAAACAAGAAGTATGCGTTTAGTAATCTTCGTAATGTTGGAACCGACCGGAAGTCAGAGGCTATAAATTGTGTCTTGCAATGCTTTTCTGTCGGACTTTCTTCCCCATTTCCTCGGTCCTTTTTTCTATTTTGTCGCTTTCTGTGCGCTTTCGGGGTTCTTCGGATTTCATACCCCTTGTATAACGTAACTTCTTTTTTTGCTGTCAGGAAAAGGTGAAAAAAGTATCGATGCTCGAAGAACACTAAATTTCAAGGCTTCAAAATTAAGTGTTCTAGTAAATTGTAATAAATTGAACGTTCCATTTAAAAGGATGACAAGTATTATACATTAGTAAATTTGTATAGTAATACAGTCATTTCTATACGTAGGTAGTATTAAGTATGATTCAATTATTAGTTTGTAAACATAATAAATGCTTTTTTTATACATTACTCTTATTCAAAAGTAAGTAGAGTTTATTTTTAAACTATTTAAATCAAAGACAATGTATTATAACGTATACTTTTGTATTCTTAATATTATTTATTTTCTTTAAGCAATTGTTATTTAAAGTTCATTTCTGAATAGTAACGTGGTTTTGAAACTACCAATTGAACACCATTAAAGGCGAGTATTTCTGTTTCAAAAAAAATTTCATCTTTTTGTTAGTTTGCATGTAACATTAAAGGATGTCATCTTAATGATAAACCTTTAAAAAATATTTAAAAATACAGTTTTTTTTAATTCTTTTTATTTAATTTTCAATTATACAAATTCAGAAAAAATACGTAATAAGTTATAATAATAGCATGAAATTATATTGCCGAGTAATAGTACCGTGATTTCGTATAATGAAGTTTCTTTTGTCGATTGTACCATGGAATTAAATTCATTTTTACTGAAAACTACAAACTACTTGAATAAAGGCTCTCATAAGAAAATGAGTATTTTGAAATGAAGAAGCAGATAGTGATTTATTTGATAAGTTTTCCAAACTTAACTTAATAAGATAAGGCGGCAATATTTATTTAAGGGTTCGTAAATAGAATGTTTGTAGCTTATTTAAATGATTTCTGCACAAATCCGGAAACTAAAGAGCGAAAACTAGCTGTAGTTGCTTTACCCTTGGTCGCGTACTGCGGAGCTCATAGAAACCGGCTGTGGCACTATTCGCTTGAGATGTGAAGAGTCGAGCGGGAGATGGAAAGAGATGGATACAGATAAACAGATAGAGAGAATGACGCGACTAGGGGGTCGGGGGACGGCGACAGCGGCGACGGGCTGACCGGCGGGGGGAAGGCCAGAGGGAAGGCGGGCGGGTGGACGGGGAGACGTCGGCCCAGTCGGGCGCGGAGGAGGAGGAGGAGGAGGAGGAGGAGGGGGAGACAGAACGCTAACTCTGCCTTGTAATCGGGAATCGCGCACCGTAATAAATGTCCTTCGCGCGGTCCCTGTCATCATGCACATCTAGGCTCGCGTCTCCCCGCACCGAGGACGACACGGGTGACCAGTCGCGAAAAAAGCCACCACACCTGCGTGAGCGGCAGCCAGGGGCGGGCAGGGGCTCAATGGACATTCCTTCGTTTGCAGCGGTGGCGAAATTGACGAGCTCCGGGCGACCGAGGCTCCGCCGAAAGAAGAGTAAAGCTCCGAGCGTCATCGGCGGCTCGGCTGCGGTTTCTCCCGACCGGCGTCGCGACTGATGAGAGAGCCAGGTGAAAATCCGCTTTATTGGTTTTTAAAGGAAATATGATTTCGAAATTAGAAACCATCTCGGAGAGTCTCCCGGTCAGGAATGCGCGGCTCCTCGCGGATGCGACAAAGTTCCCCCAGCGACGAAGTTCCGCTATTGCCGACACTGTTAAACGGATGATTTACGATCTGTGGCTTGGTTGAGTGGTGGCCTTTTATATTTGGCCACCTCTTTCATTGCGACGCCTCGCAACAAACGACGAGGGCCTCCGCGGGACGCCGGGCTCTCGATTCGATGCCTATCGGGACACGGTGCCTTCCTGAATATGAATTGTTTGAAGCGATAATGCGAGTAGATGCTTTCAAATTCAATATTACAGTAATGAAGTGATCCAGCAAATTTTAACTGCTTGAAGACGAGTACTCGATAAGGGTAGAATTTTAACGCGAATGATCGTAAGAAATTATACGATTCCATAGTCTTGTACTGTTTCCTTGACCTTAAAAATCCAGCAGCATTAAAAGGAATATTTTTTAAACTTAAGAAAACAGAGATTCAGGTATCTCTACTTTCTCTCAAAGAACAATGAATTCACTTAGTTTTCGCTTAAACTTAATATCAAAATGTAATGCTCTGTAATAAAATTTAGGATTTTTATACATACCGATACCGATTTTATCAACTGCAGAACATTATTTGTTACTGCAGGAATAAATGTTACCGATGTATTATTATTTAAATTCATTTTGTTGAGACAAAAATCAGGTGAGTAAAGAATATAGTAAATATAGTAAAGAAAATTACACGATGAACAATAATTGAGAAAAATAGGAATAAATATATTTTTGTTCTAATTTGTTGGTAATTATATTACTACTATAATAAGAAATCTTATGATTCCTAATTTCTTTTTAAACATACTCAACATTATTCGATGAAAAAATATATAAAAAGCACAAATATTTGCATAAATAAAATATTGTTTCATGAAGTTCATTTCCATATTTTTTAATCTAAATGATTGCAAAAAATTAAAATTATCCGATATTCAAGAGATTTTAAAAGATTTAATTAAAAATAGCAAAAGATAATATTATTAGGCGTTTAAGAGTATTTTTATGTTTTAAATGATTGCAAAAAGCATATAAGTACGAAAATGGTGTAAAAATGCGTAAAGAACCTTACGAAAATAACTGGGAACAATTTTAATGTAATATTTAAAATTAATAAATTATATTCGAAGTTATTTGTAAAAAAAATTATCTTTATACATGAATAATAAAGATTAGTAGTTACTACTTGATCAGAAATTCTTGGAAGCTAGGATTAGTATTAATAATAGAATAGTATAAGTACTTAATGACGGTTTTAAGTGAAAATAGAGAAAGTATTTGGAACACATATTGAGTAAAGTGTGTAGGTTGTAATGTAATCTTTATTATTAAGATGCTTATCTTTATGAGAAATTCCAGTATAATAAAACTTTTATAGATATTGCATTTGAAAGATTTATGAACAAAGAATTATTAAAGAATATCAAAGCAGTTAAACGTAAGCTACTTTTTCGACCTCATCAATGAAAATACCCACAGGGATTGCATTTAATATGTTTATTAAACGCTTGCTTGCTAACGCAACTTAAATCCAAGATTATTTGAAAATAATAACGTACATTAAACGCTATGCAGGCAATGAAATTTTCGTAGCGCCTTCGTACTTTGTCTAACACTTGCAAATAAAAATATAAATTCAACGGCACCCTCCGAAACGTATCGAGCTCAAACTCGGAAGTAAGAAGAAGCCCTAGCATACATATATTTCCTTAACAGCCCGAGCGAGCACAAGTCGAATCCGGCTTATTGAAGGTTGCGTTGATCGTCCGAGGCTCGAGTGCCCGAAGCCAGAGTCCGTTTGTCGGCGAAAAAGCTTAGCACGCTTGAGGTCGAAATGCGCCTCGGAATGCACGACTCGATTACAGGGTACTCATAGGGTCGGTCCAGCCGGGAAACAAGCCCCATCCATCTCTATCTAGGACGAAGAGGCGCGCAACGCCTTCGCTTCAACCCCCGCGGTCGGTTGGTAAATAGGAGTGACGCGATTGTAGGTCGGACTGGAGAGTTCGCGGATCTAGCAGCTATCGGGTAGAAAATTTCGAAGGTGCACTAATTATTTCGTTACAAACGACCCCCGCCCGTTCATTCGGCTCGCGTCAAATTTTCCACGCAAACCGCTCGCAAATTCGAAGGAGCCCTTCCCGAGCCACAGCTGACCTCGGCTGATAATCGATAAAGCAATCGGCCGAACTAATTGAAACAGTTGCGCTCTAGATCTCAAAAGAGCGCACTTCTGCAGAAGCTATCCTCGATTCGAATTGTCGAAAGCTCGAATAGTCCTCCTGGTGAAAAAAGCCGATCCACCCTCTCGAGAGCCCGAACGCGCCCGAGGGCCTTCCGTTTGATTTCCGCAAGAGTCATTAAGACCGGCGGCTCATCGACGAGTAGCCAAGTTTCTCAGGATCGAGGAGACGCGCGGTGAGGCCCGACGGCCGGTGATTACTTCGAGCAAAGCTCCAACAGGGTCCACATTGTCCGCACCGCGTGACACCCCCTAGGAGCAATGGCCCCAGGGATCATTGCTCGTCGAATCGAGTGAGCTCGACTGCCGCTGGGGCCCGTGATTCGCGCTAGCGATTCCCGGTTAGTCTGGGACGAGTGTCTCACATCGAGTGCGAGCTCGCGGTCGCAGGAAGTCCTGGGGATAATGCGAGATACGGCGGTAGCGTACCATTGAGCAGCCGAACTCCATTGTTGGGGCGCACTCGTTCGCATTAGCATAATGCGATGCTCGCGCACTGGTCCTACGATATCCGCTTCCGTGCACAGTTCGACGAGGGCGCGTCGACTCATGGGGGCCAACATCTCCGATCTGCCTGGTACACGTGCTAGGCTCGACGTTTCTTTCGTGCTCAAAGCTCAATTATTTTGCAACAGCGCAGGATTTTATTCTAGCTCTGAGTTAAAATTGCTTCAGCTTCTTTTCCATTTTTTTTCGATACTATAGCCAAACCCTTCCCCTCCTTCGTAGAGTCATGGATAACACGCTTAAAATTATTGACGTATTTGATCAATTTTATGATTATTTTATTTTATCAATATTATATTATCTAAATCAGATATTGAAAGATCGCGTATTCGTATAAATTATTATCTAAATCATGACCTTAATAAAGCATTTAATGATCTTTTAAATACTCTTCGTTTAAAATTGATTTTCATATATATTAGCTTACGAGCATATTTAAATTAGAAAATTAGAAATACAGTTCCCAATATTATGCCGATTTATTGAACATATTTGGTAGTAGCATTTAAATTAAGTTGGAAAGAATATTTCAGTTTGCTCACTTTAACCGTAATGCTTGTTAGCTGTAGTATATTATTTGAAAATACAAATGTAGATTTGATGTAGAAATTACGATATGTTTGAATATTAAACGACTAACTACTATTAAAATTTTAAACTAATAATTAATATATTTATTCTTGCATATCTTCGGAAAATATTTTATTTAATTTAGCTATTTCTTGTTTGTATTATTGTATATTGTACTGAATCTAAGCGATCAACTAAAAAGTGTCCAAAATTAATTCCAATAATTTTTTAAATAATTTATTTACAAATTTTTCGATTTTTCTATTTTTAAACAGAAAATTTTTTTTAGAGAAAATTTTTCAACAGAGCCTTTTCAAAATTATTTTGTAAAACTAATTTCGCCTTGCGCTTACATTATTACTTTATATTTACGTCATTCTTTCATGAATTTTTTATCGAATTATATTTTATCGTGAAATTTGCAGTTTCTCGGATTACATTAGAAATTATTATAATCAAAGTTTTTTCCGCGTTCAATTCAGAACTATCTTTGAGTAACCATCTGAAAAAAGTAATTGTAGGGTATACTTTTGCTTGATACATGATATTCTATAAGAATAAATATATCTTTAAATAGATGTTAGTGGTTATATCAGTTAATATATTAGTTATGAACACATCATTAGGATGCTTCTTAAATTAATCAACTCAAAGTCCCTCTATCTTTTTATAATAACTACTTATAAAATAACCATCGACTCGATAAAAATGCCATAAAAGTATGGATGAATATAAAGAAGCACATATCTAACAAAATCATTGTGGATGGTTAAGAAGTATCAATAAAAAGGCGCCAGAAACTAAACTATTGGAATGAAAGACGAAAGCTGCAGCAGAGCATAAATAAGCAGCGATAAGTATTTTTCAATGCGTAGCACCTATAAATTCAGTCTTCGAAATTGAATTCATTGTAGCGCAGACCGCCGCATCGAAATATAAGGCCCGAAAGGCTAAAATCTCGTGCGTAACTCAAATGGCAAAGGGAAGGACACACGAGGGCCGCGGAGGATCGTGGCATCACGAGACTTGCGCGTATAATACGCACATCTCGCAGACGCACACAAGCTTACGGGCCGTTCGTTAATCCCTCGGGTGGTGTCTCCGGCAAACGCACTTACACACGATATGTAGCTTCGGAGAGAAAGAGCACTAGTCGCTCCGTCTCCCATATTCGTCTCTCATTCTGGCTCACCGCCGCTCTGTGTTTCAGTCGGTGCGTACCTCTGTCGAGTGTCGACTAATTACCGGAGACATTAATCGAGTGGCACGTCAGAGAAACTCGGATGGTTATACCCTCGGGTACTCTCTCTCTTTCTCCCTCTCTCATCCTCTCAATCGCCCCGACGTATGGGCACTCGCGGACCCGACAATGGCGATGCGGCTCCGCGAATGTTGCACTCGCGGCGCATCGGGGCGCGGAGCCAGCGAAACGATAACTCTCGCCGATAATAGCAGGCCGTCTCTGTCCGGACAGAGAGAAAGATATTTAATTGTTGGGTTGTGCCGTAGCCGTCATAAGAACTCTCCGGAGAACTCGGCGGCGTCGCACGAGCGACTCGTTGAACGAGCCTCCACCGGTTCTCCTCCCCTTCGAAGCCGCCACGCGGAATGAGAGAAAGAGACGCAAGGAAATGCAGGAAAGATGTTTCTGTGGGTGCTTGTGCGAGGAGAGGGCCGAGGAAACGTAGACGGACCGATGAGGACAGGTAGGTTAGTAGAGAGACAGAGAGGCAGAGAGAGAGAGAGAGAGAGAGAGAGAGAGAGAGAGAGAGAGAGAGAGAGAGAGAAGGAATCGTGTCTTTCATGTTGTGTCAAATCCACCCCCACCAAAACTCCGAGATTTCTAACCATGAGTCTCGCACTCGGCCCTTTTCTAGGTTCCTTAACTTCTAATGAGGAAGTATTTCATTTATTCATTCAAAAATACGTAGTTGTAGTTCTTGCTTGAATTATGTTGCCGGGCCTGTCAAAAATTAAGGGATGAGCTGAAAGAGGCAATTTTCAGCCGCATCTAATTTGTATGAGATACGCAGTTCGAAAATATACCCTATTGACACCCTGTAATCCAAACGCATTTATTGCAACGTAACACGCTTCTTCTTTGCTCTTGTTAAAATATTTAAAACTTCATTTAAAAGTATTATTCGTAATTAATGGCCAGCTAACTCTTTAAAGATCGTGCTTAACGAGTACATCGCTCGAAATATATAAGTCATTCAAAGTATATATATTGTCGCAAATAAAATTTACATTCATTCTTACCGTGTGTACCGTCTTACTCAATGTGTACTACTCCAGTAATGTCAAATCGATCGTTGCATGTTATTATAACGAAATAATTTATAAAATGCAATACAATGCAAGAAAAAAATTCTAGATTTTTAGATTACTTATTACTTTGACTCATGTATTAATGCAGAACATTTTCAAAATCTTTTTAATGACTGCATACATTCATCTACAATTACAGACCTTATTCTTTCTATAAGAATGATAGATATTTTCTGTTTGGCATAACGATTTTATAAGACTTTTTTAAAAAATAATGTTTTTTTGATTTTTTTCAACACGTCGTTGACTCAGATCATTTTTATCGTACCGCGGAAAAACATGCGACAAATATTCAAAGTAGATAGCTACAAAACAGCTAACCACAAGCACGGCTCTCATTCATTCCACGCTATAAATTATAACTATAATAAATCAAGATTATTGTTATAACTATACAGACACAGGGTCAATGCGAGGAGCAAAATTGGACGCAGCACTGAAAGAGTTTAGTGCGAATACAAATACACGCGCGCGCGCGCGAGCTAAGGAAGAATATTAAGAGCTGGCATTGCGTGGGTCCGAGGTGTAATGGTACTGCGGGGGGGGGGGGAGAGAGGAATTACTTCGTAACTCGTGGACACAAAGCAGCCGCAAGTAAAAAATACACCTGCTGAGGTAAAACCAGAATCTATGCATAGGTAAGCTTGCGTGTGTGGTATACATAGGTAAATGTGAGTTTGGCTAAAAGATATGCAATTATGCACACAAAAATAATGTACATGTACGTATTTTAGCATTCGCTCTCATTAATGGTTAGCTCGGATGTGTAAACGAACTTTCATAACTGCATTTTATAATAATGATTTGTCTACATACCTAATCAGCGTTATGCGATAAATGGGGAAATAATTGAGGTGAAAGAACAGAAACTATGTCGGAATGGCATTTTATTACTGTGTGCAAAATGAATCAACAAGAATTTTATGATCTCAGTTTAGTCACTGTAATGCATAAAAAGGCTTGGGAGAATGTAATAGAAATATTCATTTAAAATTTCGAAAACACTAAGATTGTCATTTACTATTGTTATATAATAAAATAGCTATTTTCTCATCAATCTTATGAAATATTCAGAAATTTTAAAATACAAATTTAATGTACAGTTAATTTAAAAATAATATAGTTGTGATGAAAATTAGAGTAATAGTAATATTTTCCTAGCGCACATTTACTCTGGACCCTATGCATCTTGTAAGTAGGGTCGTAAACATGTTAGAGTAACTTCAGCTGATACAGTAATATCTAATCAGTAGTACAGTAATTTTCAGACTATCAAAGTAAAGAAATGAAAATTAGCAAACATTCCTATTTATCTTTTGAAGCTCAATTGAGCAGGAAGCAGCATACACACTTCTAACTGTCGATAATCAAAATGGAAAAGTCGCTTCGAGCTTAAATTCCTGCGATTAATGATAATCTTCGAGAGAAAACTGTAAAACGATATAAATACCAAAAGACTCAAATACTATGGAAATAAAAAATATATAATTGTGCTTATATATATATATTTATACACTTTTTTTGAGAATGTATGCACTTATTGTTGTTCAGTTTCGATTATATCCTGGACGCATTTCAATGTATAATGACCACAGGCAAACTTATAAAGCAAATGCACATTAAGATTAAGCGCAGAACGAGCCGTGGTGAAAATTCGGCGTCCCATTATTCTACTTAATTTCATCATAATACGCTGCAAGCGAAGGAGAAATCAATATCGGTCGCGCGTTTGCACTTTGTTCGACTCAGTCTAAGAAAGAAGTGCATAACGCCCTACCACCGGTGGAATGCAGAAAGCGGATGAATGGGCAAGAGCTGGTGCAGTGTAACGTTATGCACGCGGCGGCGGCGGCGGCGGCCCGGTAATTATGACTCCTCTAATCGCCGACAATTACCGCAGTTACCAGCCTCGCGGCGTTATCACGACCGGTCCATCTCCGGCTGCTCGTCGACGAGTTTAGCGCCGCGAGTGGCTGCCGCTACTCCATCCGTCCGGGGGAAAATTGCACACCATTGCGATCCGCTCGAGCCGATACACTACCGTTTAGATGTAAGGGAATGAGAGAGAGATAGAGAAGAGGCTCTGATCTCCTAAGAGGTATCATTTTGGAGATGCAGTTCCTGAGTCGAGGACTTTTGTTCGTTTGGCGGGCGCCTTGAATTTCTTCTGCTTCTGAGCGAGTGCACCATTTCTTACCAAGGCTGAGCTTTTTATTTTACTTAATGATGCCGACTACGGGAAGACGTCACGTGTAGTTGGACGGCCCAAATGGATCATAGAGTCCGAGGGCAACTTCTGTTTAAAGTAAAAATTGTTCTCTCGTAACTGAACTATTCATTACAAAGTTATTCGTAAATTATTTTACCGGCTGTTTCATAGATTTGCAAAAACAAAGTATTTTTATTCTTTATGAAAAGACTCGCCGTGTCTTTTCATAACTTTCTACTATGGAATTGTCGGACGAGTAAAGATTTTATTTCGACATTAATTTTTTGAAGAGATAATTATAATAATCAAAATTTATTTGGACAGCAGTAATACTCGAGAAAAATAGAAAACAATCTAAAGAGTGCTTGAAAAACATGTTCAAAAAGAATTGTAAATTCAAAAGGAAAAATTAAATGTAATTTGCCTTTGTCAATACAATAAAGTACTTGGTAAAGCCATTCATTAGTAAGTTGTAGAGGAATTAAAAATGCCTTTTACTAATTCTCCCTTTAGCTCGTTTGCTCTTCCTCACCTGGATTTTACAAATATGGTGCACCAATCATTTCCATCGTCTTTAACGTATCTCGTGGTTTAGATCCTCGAGCGCATTATAGGAGAAAAAGGAGTGTGCCGCTTTTATAGACGATACCCATGTGGCGAAATTACACGGCTCGCTAATATTCGGGCGTGGACACGCGTCAAACTCGGCCACGAAATCTCATAGATCTCTCTCACCTGCACAGCACTTCGTTTCTTCGATTCCTTTTTCTTTCCGTCGCCGGCTGTTTCTTCGCTTCTCTAGCTTAGAGATGATACGTCGTGTGAAAAAAGAATTGTATTATTGCTCTCGGCGAGTCGTCGTCATCATCATCGTCTACGTTGTCAGGGTAGATTGAAAGGTAATAATAATGTTTTATTGCATTTTGGGAACAATAATGATTGTCTTTGTTCAAAATTGGTGGAAATAAAATGAAGCAAAACAATGAATAAGTTTAAGATTTTGGTCGATTAATTATGGGGACAAGGTAAATGAGCTTATTAAAGGACAGAAATACTAATCGTATTTTGTCACAATTATAGCACTTGGTCAGATACGGATCGTCCAACTTTTTTCCTTAATAAGGTAACATAAATATCAAGACATGATAAAAAGTTGAGTGAAATCATACATGTAATTATTTCTGAAAATTGGATAATTCAAATAACAATTATTAAAAATATAATTACATCTTATTTGATTTTGCCATTTAAAACTAGAGAAGGAAAGAAAAATTTGAATATGTCACAGAATAAACACAACGTGTAGAAGTAAACATTATTTTTCTTAAACGTACTAGTTTTTCTAATATTAATAATAATAATTAAATTTTCTGTTATAAATCTCTCTTTATTACTCCCAATAAATAATAATTTATTTTCATTTACAGTCATTTGACATTACTTAAAATTCCCTTGGACATCGTACAATCGCCAACTTATACCCACAAACACGCGCGCGCTTTCACACGCATACGCAACATATAAATCTATACATTTTATATATGTGTGTATATATATATATATATATATATATATATATATTATGTATCATAAAACCACATAAATCATCCTTCTTTTGAATTATAACTTTCAAGCAATAAAAATGGATCCTTCGTAACGTATAAGTTATGTTTGTATATACTTGGCATAAGTAAATCAGAACAAGAGAGAAAAAGTAAAATGAAAAGCCGAAAAAGCGTCAAAGAGAAGAAAGAAGATGATGCTCCGACACATAGGGCCTTTCTTTTGTCGTAGATGGACACGAGACGATAAGAGTCTAAGGGAAGAGAATCGCAGGCCCCTGAATAACCATGGTGGGAGGCAGATGTGTGTTAGTTTCCAGCCTCGAGTGTTTTCTTCTCGAAAGAAAGATGGATAAATGGTAGATGGAGGAACGGAGGGAGAAGACGGAAAAGAGTTAGACAGAACGGGTGGGCGAGAGGGAGGAAAAGATAGAACGGGAGAGAGAGAGAGACGGAGATTCTTATCTGACAGCAGCTGCTGTCGAGTGCACGAACAAATGGTAGCCGAGGTCGTTCTTTCCGTTGCCTCGGCTAGATACTTTCTCGCAATCGCCATCTAGTCTTGTGTTTATTGAGCCACGAGCTACCACGATTCTCACTTTTACGAGTTAAAGCGAGTCGGGTGGAAGCGAGCTTTCAATCCAATTGGAAGACTCTAGGTTTGCTATTCAATTGATAGACTCGCTGCGGGCTTTAAATTTTTATTTTATCGATTTCAACAAGGATTGCTCTTGGATTTTCGAGACCAACACTCTGTAATTTATAAGCGTATTACGAATTCAGGGAGTGTGGAAATTAGCAGCAACCATTATCTATTTAACTGCTATCGATTCATTTTATTACTATATTAATTCGTTCGAGCGACACTGGAAGTTGGCGAGAAGCTTAAAAGTCTTTCGTAAAATTTTTGAAGTAAAATAGGCAATTTGTTTATTGAAAAAAATTTCTTCCGACGTATCCGTTCGATCAAAATTCACACAATTCCTTGGATTTGGGTTATGGATTTTCCCTTCCGACCTACACTTACCGGAAAATATAAAATTAAAAATGCTGATTTATTTGTAACAGAGTGGACAATTAACAATTTTTTTCAATAATAGGTAACGAAATGGATCGATTTTATTTAAACAAGAATCTTATAGCTTTTAAAAATTACGATGGTTCAAATAAAGCATAGATGAGGTATCAATTGAAAATTTACTTATCAAACATTTATAACATAAGTAATGGTATTCAAAAATTTAAAACGATGTCCAACGCGCATCTAGAATACAATGGACAAAACTCTCACGCGAGCATATATCGCGGATCACATCTATTTACGATAATTATGGATTGCGACTTACAAAAGAGTTTTGCGCAGGACACGGAAGAGAAGACGGCGACGTGCAAATGAAAAAAGAAGATGCGATCAGATAAAGGGTACGCGGGAATTTCGCTTGCGTAAATGTAGCGATACATTCGTATCAATTGGATCTTGCATATGCAGTAGTTGAAAAGCCGACGGGGATACTGCATGTGTGAAAAACGCCGATGCATAAATTTGCCTTGACAGGTTTGGCAATTTTACAATCGGACTTTTACGAATCAATGCTTTTTTTGTCCAATACATTTGCATTCCTTTTCCCCGTCCCATACACGTACGTATTTTTATTTGTATCGATTATATTGTTTAGCGCAATGTTCACATAATAAATCTTTTCTTCGTCATTATTCAGTAACAGAATATTTGCATAATAATTCTCATAGTATCACAATAACAGACTCTTGATAAAGGATATTCGATATTCTTACAAATTTTTAATCTACATTTTTAATGTTTTCAAAGATTAATCTAAAAATTTTACGCTTTAGTGTCATCTTAATTTTATACGATATCGCTCTGCAGTTCTTACATGGGATGTTTTATAAATTTTTTTAAATAAAGAACAATATTAAGAGATAATGGAAGCACTTGATATGGCTTTGAAATAAAAGCAAATTTATCCTAATAGAATTTCGATTTAAAATTGAGAAATTCATCCAAAGACACAAAATATTTGAGGAAACAATAAAATTGATAAACTAATTTTGTGCAAGAAATTACAGAGCTTAAAAAGTCAATTTTTAAAAAATCATTCGTATAGGAAACGAAAATACAACTGATTTCGTATGATTATCAGCAAAGATTCGTGCCAGCTCAGTACCTACATGAATATGTATACAATTTTTGAATTGTGCTCGGAGTATGTACGTAGTTAGTTTTCCTGCTTCACCCTCCCCCCCGACCAATCTTTCTATTTTGTTAATTTTTTCTGAAAAAATTCAACTTCTTTTATTGCTTTCGAGCATATGCTACTTGCGAATGTCAAGGAGGCCTTAAGGAAACGGGAAATACTTGCTTTCACGTGAGTAACCGTATGTCAGTAAATAGCTCTAATCAAAAGAGAATTTCGATTGGTGTAAGACTTACAACAAGCCATAATATATATATATATAGTAATGGTAATATTAGCGGTTTCATCGTTACGAAAGTAACGATCGATAAATTTATTTCTTGTAATTCCGCTTCAAAAAACACAAAAATGATGACCAATAGTACAACAATTTTATATAAATAAAAAAGTTTTCCGATCGTCGAGTCAATATCTAGTCAAGTCAATATATCGCATGACTCTATGTAAAAAAGACAATAGTCCCGGCAAAAGTACATTTTTAGCGGATCATATTATATCTATTCATAATCGCGTGTATTTTTCAAGCACGCACAAAACTTGTTTGACACGCATGCGAAAGTCCGCGCTTTCGATTCCCGTATAGAAAGTTTGATAAGAAGAGGGCGATGGCATCGTCGGCCATTACTCGCTCATACTGAAGCTACTCGTACAAGCGATGCGCTCTTTACGAACGGAGAAAATATCCCCGTGCGTCTTTAAGTATCCTTTAAGTATCCGAGGGTAAATACTCATGTCAGGGATACGGCCGTGTTTCGCATTAGGCCGCGGCCCTAAGCGACTCCCTTCGATTCTACCGGGGGGAGCTTTAGTGGCTGCGTGCGTAGAGGACAAGTGCGACCATGAATGAGCCTCGCGCGGATACTTTGTGGCTTCTTTGTGGCGCAGCATCGCCCACGGCCACGACCCTGGAATCGGAGGAGTCAAGAAAAATCCTTTTCAGAGCTGGAGTACCTCGAGCCAAAGGCACTTGTCCCATTCTTTGACTCGCCGGTGCCGCCCACGTCCCTCTTACCCGAACCCTGACGCGTTTTAGAAGCTTTTCTCTCCGCAATATGCATAATGCATCATAACGATTATTTAATTCTCGAGGCCCTTCTTTTATACGATATTGTCAAGGATATTTCATTTTTTTGTATACGTGATCATGTAAATGAAGAATTATTTTATCCGACAATGTTAATGCGTGGTTCAGTCTTCTACGATTTGCTAATGTTACTAATATCAAAAGCTCTTTACTTGAAATCATCGTTCTCATATATATTTATATATACATATACCGCATACTCCATAACTTAGAGATACGAAAACATGTACTTTTCGCAAAGATGTATGTAAATTCTCATACTAATGCCTATTTTTACTTTATTATCCCTATTAAGTAAATATATGAAATTATTGTACGTAAAATATTTACACTTACTTATACAATATATGTCTGCCGAAAATCGTAGGTGTAAAATGCAGGACTTACCGACTGAAAAAGAAAAAATTCTTGTTAATGTAATATATGGACCACAATGATTTATAAATATTTATTCAGTTTTTATATTCAAATCATTGCTGATATTAATCTTCTTAATCGTAATATATGTGCATATATGTATAGGTATATGTGTCAGTACAAAAAAAATAATTACTAATATTGTGTCCGTTTATAACGCCACTGGTGGCTTTTAAATGCAAAATTATACTCAACGAATACTTTTTGATCGTATGTGTGTTATGTTTGACATTAAATGCTCAGTCTTTTATTAAATCTTGATACAATGAAGTACCTTGAGGTCGACAAAAAAATGTATATTTTAATATCACATTGGTTGACTTGCGGCAAAAACTGAAGAGACAGAAACTTAGCGAAGAGAAAAAGAGAGAAATTAAAAAGGTGCTATGGGTCATATTGATGTATCCATTTACTTCCTTATGTCTCATAACTGGGATCCGCTTAGTTTGTGGTAGATGCTTCGCTAGATTGTGCCTTCTTTTATGATATTTCTCAATTGAAAATTGTGTTAAGTTAGACGAAAACACCAATCTGGTATCCCTTTTCATCGACAACTGAACTTGACCTTGTAAGATGATCGAACTTCATAGAGTTCCAAAGGCTTCAAATTTATTTCAATAAGACGTTGCTCATTTTACATTTAGCCTCAATTCGATTTTGGCTCGAATCTTATATTTTATAGACGAGGCCGGATGCGAATCTCAGATGCCTTTGCCTAAATCCTAATTCTTTTGTAACGTATACAACGCACGGCTTGTTATATACATTGAATAAACTATATTCACAGGTACATGATATGCCATTAAAAAGTAATATGATTTTCCCAACTTTCTTAATCACAAACCAGTGCCAAATGTACAGCTTGAAATTCGGATAGCCAGTAAATTACAATTACTGAGTTAAAATATTTATAAAATTATTAATAGTGATTCAATAATAGTAAATTACAGTTTTCAACTATTCATGATATAAATTAATACCTCTTTCAGATATATTGGTAAATTTTTTAAATTTATTAACTGTATGATATGTATTAAGAAGCCATACTTTATTTGTATGATGAAATAAATGATAAGTGGGTCATAAATATAATTTTGAATGACTATTTTAAAAAAAAGACACACTGAATATTTTGCCTCATTACGAGTTGCGTTGTTGTTCATATTGTTTGTTTTAATTGCTCGTGTCCATTTCATTGTTTGATTTAAGCATTGAGAAAATGTTGATTAAATTATTTTGTAACGAAAACATATTTAAAGCGTACTTAATATTTCACCGAAGGAAAGGGGCTTTTTTCATTTGGCAATCAATCCGTATTTTCTTCTCGGCAATCAAACAATTACCGGATGAGACTGTACAAAATTTAGACGAGTAATAGCATAGATGCAAAAATATCTCAGTACTAAAAATTCTGAATAAATGAGTAAAGAAAAGTTATGCACCGCATTTCGCGTTGAGTCTGCCTCGAATTGCGACGCGTTTATCCTCCCTCCCTCCTGTCCCTCCGCAGCGACTTCGCCACTCTCTCACTCTCTTACGCACATGTACACACATATATACGCACACCGCACGCGAACAAACGCTCGTACACGGCAAGGAAGACGTGATCGATGCTCGTAGGATGCGGGGGCGTGTTTTTGGTGCGGGAGGTTGCCGAGACAAATGGACGTCGCGCGTCTCCCGGCCACGCCCTGTGCCGCAGAGCCGAGTCGGGGAGTGTTGCGCGCTCCAAGGGAGAGAGAGAAAGATATAGTAAGAGAGTACGAGAAGAGGAATAGGAGTTGGGGGAGGGGGAGAGATAGAGAGACGCCGAGATACCAAACATAGAAAGGGTGAGAGACCGAGTGAGAAGCGTTTATACGTATACGTACGTGCGTGTGGGCATGCAAGTGCGTATAGCGCTTCTAATATATGCCGCTTAGTTCACTCTCTCGAGATGTCCTCGCTGTCATCATCGTCGTCGAGGAGGATCCCCCTCCTCCTCCTCCTCCTCCTACTCCTCCTACTCCTCCGCCGCCGCCGCCGCCACCGCCTCTTCCACCACCTTTCACCCGTCGTGACATCTACGCTCAGATCGCGCATGTGTACGTACGGAGAGACTGGTTTATTGCGGAATTGAAGAAGGGTACTCTTTTTTTACATCTTTATCTCCCTTTTCTACTTTTTTTCACGGATTCTGCATTTTCTTCCTTCACGCTAAGAATAATCTCGTAGCAGCGGCGTTGTTATGCTTTTTTGGCGAATGCGAAGCGCAAGAATTTTATAAGTTGATAGCCCTTGAGATTCACTACTCTTGTCCTTTATTTAATTCTTATTTTATCCTACATTTTTTTCTCTCCCCTGCTTTGGATACAAGGGCCGAGGAATCGTACAAAAGCCTAGTAATTTTAGAAACAAATTCGAATCAATTTTCTTACGCGAAAATGCTTCGTACACCCGTAGTCTGCCTTTTATTATCGATGTCTCGGTAGCTTTGTGCCAGCAATAATTGTAAGTTGTTGTATGAGCACAGTTATTAGTAGTGTTTCTCAGTTGCAGTCACCAATCATGCTTCTCAGAATTTTAATAGCTAGAGTTATAAATAGATTTGTTAACAGCCTTATCGAGCGAAGGTAAAATGCTATTTGCAAATGTCAAAATGGCATAAGATTATATTACAATATCAAATTGGTGTACATTAGTACAAGATTATGTTTGTAAAATAAAATGTTGTTTATTATTTCCAACTAGGGGTTACCTATGACAGTTCTCATCAATAACAATTTTCACTGATGTAATAATCAATCAATATAAGTGACCAATCAAAGGCAATTACAGTGCATGAAAAGAAGTGCCGTAAAATATATATATTTAATTTTTAATGCACCATTGTACAACATTCTCTGATAAATTCGTTAAAATTGTCGTCAATATCACTATTTATTGTAGATTTGTTGCAAAAATAGAGTTTATTAGACTATTCACAGTTATTTATTTCAGCTAGATCAAGATAACCGTATTTCGTATAAGAATATATTGTTTATTTATAATGGTCGTATACAGTTGGTAATTATAAATCACGACTGAATCAAAGTATTTGTATCTATAGCTTTCGGAATAGAATTCGTTCTCCCGCTGGTTGTCGGAAAACGCATTTTGATTATTAAAATTTACATATTTAATTCAATGATTTCGAAAAGCAATTGCTTAAAGAAATTAAGCGTGAAATATCTTTAACAGTTTTTAAGGGTAAGAAATAGAATGACTTTACTTTTGATATACTTTCTTTCGGACATTGCGACGTTGAAATGTGCTCATTGAAACGTGTTAAAAAATGCGTGCAAGGGAACTTCTCTTGGAGTTTAAGATCGTCTACATGATAATTGTGCATTGAGCGAAAAGGATTACCGTTATAAAATCTCGTGCTTTGGATAAAATAGTCCATAGTACAATTGCTCATTATAAATCAGAACAATCGCCGACTGGCCGAGCAAAGCTTAGCCTCGCTTAGGTGTACTCGCTACGAAAGTGACGGAGTCAAATAAGAATAGGACGGAAAAAATAAAAAGAAGCGCATGCCACTGAGGTACTGAGAGTAACGCGCGAGCTCTTCTCGTGCCCGGCCTTTACCACTAGGAAAACCAATTAACGTTGGAGCCCGACGCTGCCTGTGCTTACAATCAATACACAAGCTATCGCTCATTTTGTCGATAATACACTCAGATATCCCTCGAGATAGGCTCCGACAATCTTCCACTCCACCCGCGTGAACTTTAACACTCCCGCTGGGACTTTAACACGAGCGCGCGCGCCTACATTGGGGCCGCGGTCAGGTTCCTCTCAACTCCGCTTCGTCAAAGGTGCGGCCAAGGGTGGCGACGAGGGTGGAGGGAGGATGCGACGGGCGTGATTCGTCGAACTCGGTGGAAGCGCAGTCACGTCGGATCATTTGAATTGTAGAAAGACGAGCGAGAATAAAGGAAGACAAAGGCAAAACGGCGAGAGGAGCAGGGGGCGGGAGGCAGAGAAGTGGCGCGGCGAAATAATCTGGGGGAGGGCAAATGCGTCGGGGGCCCACCCACGGGGAGCAGAAACGTCCGATAACTCGGTGATAAAGGCAGGTGTTTAGCAGGCGGCCAGTCATTGCTTTGTCATTACTTACGGCCCGGCATTCCCGGCCGTGGCCCGATCTCGACACGATCGCGATACCTCGACTCCTCGTCGCGGTACTCGCTGCGGGTGGCACGATCCGCGCCCTCCCCCTCATCAGCCATCCTCTCCGCCGAGTGCTCGAGCTCCATTCATGGTCGAGGTGACGACGATTCCTTCTCGTCTTCCAGCGCCAGGGACGCTCTTCAAAATCGCGCTCCGTCCGGCTCGTTTTAATCGACGCGACATTATACTCGATCCGTCCGCTATTTTTCGGCTGCTCTTGCCTCGGCTCGAAGGGGCCTTATTCGAGATGCATCATCGCGGCACCTCCGAGGAGCCTCGATGGCCCTTCCCAGCAAATTGAATTACCACTTTACCGTTACTATCATTTATTTTCTCTTCGGTCAGGAGTATCCGGAGCCGATGGCCAGTGGTCGATCGCGGATCTGAGTATTTCGACGCCTCGAGCGCAATTGCCAACGAGATTAGATCGGACATATTAATGCCGGGAATTATGAATAATAGTTCGAGGGAGTTATTACTATTCATAGCAGGTGAAATAATTATGGCGATTGATAGCCAGGAGGGCCGGGAATGAAGAGCCGCCGGGGATCGATTCTTTTGCCAGCGATCCGCGAATGAACTTTCCAAGTGAATTCGAATTAAATTCTTGCGAGTATGATCGGCAAGTAGCATCGAGCGAACATTTAAAATATTGACATCTATGCGTTAAAGATTAACTTTGCCCTTACAATTAAAATTAAACGAAAATAGAATAGCAGGGAGGAGAACAGAGAGCAGCTGCATTTTACGAATAATTGTTAACTTATCGTTGCTTTTATTATAATCTCCAAAGTGGAAATCCAATAAAAATCTGTCGAGGTAGAGTCGCTGAATCGATTAAGCGTTGTCACAAGTCCGAGTGCGCGAGGTGATCGATTGCGAGTAGACCGCAAGTCGTAGAGCAGAGCACAATTTTCCTCGTCGAGGACAAGTCGCGATATCTAGGAGGTCGAGCACGAGGTCGCGTGATTTACGCGGCTCCCACGGTCCCCGGGCCGCGGAGTCCTTGCCGGGGCTGGCAATTTACGAGCGCATTGTCGAGTGCGACCAGGACGACCCGAAGGCGGCGGGCAGAGGGGACCGAGGGGTGGGGGAGCGATCCACTCGCGTAGGGCCCTAAAAGGGCCGGAGGCGCCGAAACTAATGGGACCGTCGAGCGCGTGCAGCGCCTATTCCGTAGACGAGGTGCGCGCGATATAACGCGATCCCCGCGGGTGGGACTAATAGGAGATGGACCCCGGAGGTAACGTCGACAGCTACGGATAAGGATCTGGCCCGAAAGGATACACGTGTTGCCGAGGCGCGATACCGACGCGTGGGTAGGCGTCGGCTTTCCTTCGTTTAGCGCCCATTACCTTCCTCTATTCCCACCTCGTTCGTCCGCGGAGCGGACCCCCCGTTCTTACCTATCCTGTCCTCTCTCCCTGCCCCACCCCACCCATACTCCTCCCCCGCGCCCTCGTTGTTTCCATCTATCGTTTCTCCTTTCTTCGCCTTTTGTAGCCTTTTTTCACCTAGCAGATACAACGGTTCGAACGGCTCGCGCTTTTTCATTATCCCCTTTTGCCCCTTTTCTTGGCACGACGGCACCGTTATAATAGTGGCCGCGAGCCTCGAGATGCGTAGGTGCGGTGACTGGGGATTTCTAGCGCACGTGTACTCGCTTGTTTACAGGTCGTCGTCTCAGGCGTCTTGGTGTAACCAAGAGTAACGATGATCTTGTCGATTTTACTACCTTACTTTATATGCGTCCGTGAAATCTCCCGGCGATTCTCCGTGGCTTCAATTTCCATGTTATTTCATTTAACTTTGCCCTTCACGGCTATTATTTCACATTGGATGGGCAACACTTTGCAAATGTCAGTGTACGAAGGCGCGTACACGAGGATTATGAAAGACTGCTCTTCCCATAATTGTTGATGTACAAGGAAAGACGCCATCGAACATTCAAATTTAATCGGATGCAACAAAAATGCATACGCGCTAGTGAATTGTTCTTTTTCATTTCAATTCATGTTGATGTACGTCAGCTTACATTACAAACGAAAGGATTTTTATTTAGTCTTTCTGATTACATGCAATTTTGAAAATTTAGGAAATTTCAAGCATTCAAATTCTGTGACATTGAAACTATCGGAAAGGTCTTTTTAATTTTCTGTAATTCGGTATACATTAAGTTTACTACCTACATAAAACATATTTTATAAAATCTTGCTATAATTATGGTTTTAATTTATTTAATTTGTTTTCATGTAATTATTGATGAACTGTCAAAAGCTTGACTCAAAAATCGTTTTGACTTTTATTGAATATAATATTGATTAATCTTTACTATTACACTTAATAATAAAAATTTAATGTTTAATTTATATATTAATAATTCTTATTAATATTTCTATGAAGAATCCATTGTGGAAACAGAGAATAAATAAATCATAATTATTGAAATCATAAAACTTTATAATCTATATATAATAGACTAGATTTCGTTCTGATAATAAGCAATAGATAAATATGATCAATTTTATTAAATTGTACACTGTCAATTTCGCGGTAAAAATTTCCAAGTTACATTTTTAATAAACATTTTGTATTGATTTTGGTTTTTAAAAAAACGCTATAGTCTAGTAGTCAGTTTCTAAAATTAATAAGACGTATGAATGGCAATTTAAATAACTTATATTTATCTCTTTCTAAGATAATAGCATACGGATGTTATCGTAAATTAAATTATATTACATTGGTATTATTTAGGAGGTTGTATAGGATCATGGTAATAAATAATACTGAATTGCCCATCCAACACATAAGATAACAAAAAATAAACAACAATGGAGTAATTCAATTATAAATTATAATTGAAATTAACTATCAGATAGGTATCTAAATAAAATGACAATTATTACAAATATTACCCTTATTCAATGGTCTTATATATACTAGACTACTGTAAATTCTTTGGTTGAGACTACCATGAAAATAAAGTCGATTTAATATAACCTCATAATGGATAATGACATTTCATATCTTGCACATTCAATCTTTTCTATAGTCCTTTGTAGGACAATCAACTCTGCCTTTCATGCTTACGTTGCGTTAAAAAAAAGTATAAAGAAGTAAGTGTATTTAAGTGTAAATCAAAATGAAATAAATTTTAATTTCGAGATTATCTAGGACATATCGTGTCATTTATAAATTATTAATACTTAGAAATCGTCAAATTTGACGACGTCTAACCGTTTACCAACCTCATCGTACAATTTAAAGAACAAAGTATTGTACAAATTGCGAAGCTTTTCGCAATTTTTCTAATGTATAATAGTATAATTTTTGCATACTATTTATAATGTATTGCGCAAATATATGGCTCTCGTTCTGATGTACAAATTGAGGTTTGCCAAGTATCGTGATACCGTAAACTGCTAATATAATGCGCCACGAAATAAATTCCATTCAATTGTTATAAAAATTACAGTCCCCGTGCCTTCGTAAGCAACGCGCAAGCACCGAAATATTCACGCTGCGAGGTCGAATTCGAGCTATAAAATACGAAGTGCTGATACATGCACGTAGCGCATATATTTACGGGTCGAGAGAGGAAAAAAGAGCCTCAGGAGTAAGTGGACACTTTGGCAGTGTCACGCCCATCGCGAGCGCATTCGTTAGCTCGTGACGAGAGCCAGAGGAAAACCGAGTCTGGTGCGAGGCTTCATGCCACGGAGTACAAAAGTCCACCGCCCCGAACTCTTTAGGTCCGAGAATAGACGAGATGCGCGAGAGCTCGCGATCCCGATCAGCGCGAATAGTTGTTGTTTATAGGGGCGGTGGCTGCGGTGGCGGCGGCGGCGACGGCGGTGGTCGGGGTGGGCCCGGAGGGCGGCGAGGGGCTATCGAAGCCATTCGCGACATTCGGCAGAAATAGACTCTCTCCTTTTCTAAATTTATAGCGCTTTCGTTCGGGCGCCCAGCGCCATCTAGCAGCCCTTGCTTGACGGGCCGCAGGCGCGCGCGTCGGCTCTTAACCGGCCATTGTAATTATCGCCGCTCGCCGGCTTTCATAACGAAGCGAATGCTAACATCCGATGGGCTCCGTACACGGGATGAGCTTCCACCGGAGTAAAAGAAGTATTCTGAATCTAGTAATCATCGGTCCCGATACAGTTAGCCAAGCCGCGATCGGGCCGAATCAATTGGCAGAAGATTTTCTTCGAAGCTACGCGGGCTCACGTCAATTCCCTGGGCGAAATCGCCTCCTCGACCCCGAGCAGTTACGTAAAAGTGCGCAATAAGTGGAACAGCGAGGCGAAATTTTCCGGCACTCTCGACTCTGCCATTAAAGCCTCTTCCGCGTGCGTCTCGGGCCAGGGATAGAGCGAGAGAAAGGAAAACGACAGCGGCGGTCTGGTGGAGCAACGGGGCACGATAAACATAGAGAGAGAGAGAGAGAGAGAGAGAGAGAGAGAGGGAGAGTGAGGGAGGGAGACGTCCACGCGTCCACATGCAAAGCGTCGGAAAACAGAAGGGGCGCGGGGCCCTCGGCGTGTCGGAGGCTCACGAGCCCTCGATAATCGAGCGAGTCGGGCCCGAACGTTGGGGCGACCGAGGAGAAGCCGGAGATCGCGTCCGATGGGAATAATTGCGCGTTTGCGCGCTCCTTGCGGGAGGAGGTTCGCCGCCTTCGTCGCGACTCCCGGTAGTAATTATCGAATCCCTTTAGGTTTTTCTCCCGCCCGCTTCGCTCGCGGCCTGCCTCGCGTGTGTATGCGTTATTACCGGGGGATATCGGCCAGCAGCGGATCCCAGAATCACGCGAAATCGGCGGGTTGGAGGGAGGAGGACCGCCGAGACGGGGACCGTTCCATCCATCTCGGGTGCCCCGTCGCGGGAGGATAGTTCGGGTCAGAAGCCGCTCTGACGCGCAGATTACAGGAATTAAGTACGAGTCGACGAGCTGCTCGCACTGACGAGCCACCATTGCTCTCCTCCTCGGCTCCCCGTTCTCTGCCAGGCCTTTGCTCTTCCCTGTTTTCCTATCCTCTTCTGGCTGCGACTCCGTTCGGAAATCTCGGGCGGCGATGGCTCTCTGCTCAACCTCTGCGACGGATCTCTCGCGTCGGGCACTCCGACCCCGAAATCGTGCCCTTAACCCCTGATCCCCGTGAATCGATCTCCCGTGAAGTACGATGTTGCCTGCAATTGCACCTTCCATAACCGGCATCGCTTACATCGTATTCTCGTGGCTCTTGAAAAATGAGCCGCTCGCGTATCGTTTGCATGAATCGCATTTGAGCGGTACCGATAGCGATACAGTTACGTTTTTTTTAATGTTTAGTCCAACTGTTTCTGCACTTTTAACTACGCGTTGCTTATAATTTCATAGCCTCGCTACTTCCTCTGACGATTTATAATTTATTCATCACAACCAGCACTTTAATAACAGAAATCACTATACTGCGACAGAGCTTTGTCTGCTATCGATCAAAACTATTATAAGCTACTCTGTAATTCCTCATAATTTAGCGCGTATTTCATTGTTTTGTTTAAAAAATTCTTGCTTATCGTTCATCGAGCCTTCTATTGCGCACGGAATTAAAACATTTTTTTTACATGCTATTTCCAAAAGGTTTACACTTGAACTCAACACTCGGACCGTTCGACGGCATTGCCCCGCAAACAAAATGCTTCTTAATACGAATGCCTTTCGAGAAAAGTTAATTTTTTAACTGCACAGCGTCTGAGAAAAAAAACTGTCGTGGTTAAAAATAATCGTCGAAATAGTTTCATTTGAAATTGATTTATTGTAGATATTTGTTGCTCCCCGAGTAGCAGCGGGCATTGGACGGCTTCGCACTGCGGCCAATTGAAAAATGGAAAAACGCGCCCGAGTTTTCCCCTCGCTTGGCCGACGACAAACTGCCGGCCGGTGCCTTTGCGTAATTACCCGAGCAGATACCACAGATACCCATCTACCGACCTCTGCGCTCACCCTCCGCTGCTCATCCCTTCCGAAGCAGCCGACGTGGCCCGAAAATTTTCGCTCGACGTGCCGAAAGCCGCCCACCACCGCTGCGCTCGAGATATTAGTCCAAGGTGTTTTAAAGTCCAGCGTTTTGTTTCTGCTGTCCGCGTCTTTGTGCTCCCGTCATCTGCCACTTGCCCTCTGCATCTTGCGTCCGATGGAGTGCCGACAAACGGCCCCTCGCCCATTTTTCGTCGTCAAGAAAATATCACGGGATGATATATTGTCCGAGAAGAGCGCACGAGGCACGTCTAGGATTTCCCCGATGGCCTTCGTTTGAAACTGGCTGGACTCACGCTATCATACCATGTTATTAACGGATACGGATTATTCGTATGATCGACTAATTTTTTCGTACACAGAATGCTGCATTTCAATTATTTGTACTTTTATTTGCACTCACTTAATAGAGTTTCGATTTTTCCGAGTGACATTTACACTTTTATTCGTTGGACTAATACAAAATCCGTACGCTTAATACGAAAAATATAATTTTACCGATGCTCCTAATATATTTGGTGGTTAAAAGTATAAATGTTTTAAAACAATCCGCGATCCTTTTAATATTCTATATTAAAACTCTATTTAATTACACTAGTGATTTCTTAATCTGCTTCAATAATATTTGGGACATTATAAGCATTGCTGCTTCAATAATCTCATCGTAAACATCTATTAACGTATCAATATTTTCTATTGCAGATGTTCAGCTTGATGATTAATAATATTACACATCATGATTTTTCGCCAATAATAGTAATACTTGCATGAATTGTATTAGACTACGTTGCATTATAATTTGATGCAATCGTGTGTTTTCTTCCCCCTTTCGACGAAGCTATTTATTACTCTGTCTCTTTGCATATATATCGATTGAGAAAATTACCAGTATATATAGTTCCTATTAGTATTGAAACATTCATGATGCTATTGTATTAGACGTTTCACGAGTTAGAATTTTCTCAACCTTCGATACTTTATTATTGCGGTCTTGCCAATTTATTTTAAAACAGAAAAGGGTGAATTAAAACCCTTTACGTCGAACGAATAAAGTATCGGAAAAAATATTGGTTGCGTACTATAATTTTATTCTCGATAGAATTAACAATCCAATTTTACATAAAATGACGATTTCAACCAGGAAAAATTATGACTTTTGTGTTTAGAAGGTAAATATAACAAAAAATACGAAATTACACATTTTATGTAATAAGTCATTTTTAAATTGTAACATACATATATTTATATGTTCAATTTGCATGATTATGGAAAAATTAATAAATTAAAATACAAACAATTTATAGTAACGTATGTATGCACACAATTTTTATAATTGTATGATAAGAAAGTAAGTTATTTATCGGAATGAAGTATGGAAAAAAAGTTATAATTAATTAGAATTAATAAATATATTTAGTTCGTAATATGAATTGCATTTTTTTTAATTAAATCAATAGTTTCATAATTGATATTTAAATGAAGTCGCATGAAACTCATTTGTCGCACAATTTTATTTCTTTAAAATTTGAAATTTCAAGTATAGAAAAATAAAAAATTTAATCATTATATATTTAATAATTATTAATGAAAGTAAAGTGAGATAAAATTAGTTATTGAATAAATTAACGAATAAAATAATAGGTTTGGTGAGAATTTTCCTTTCGAATAGATCATCAAAAAGATGGTCGTGCAAAAATACTGTCATTATATACAGATGGCTAATTATATCATAAACAATATTGATGATACAAAATCGATGAGCACCCTGTTATCTCTTGAAATCTGTATAAAATGTATTTTTACTCACATTTATAAATAGAAAAGAAAAAACAGAAATAAAAATATAGGGAGATATACATGCAGATGGTCATATAGTTTGCAGCAACGTGTCATCAACGACATCAGTGAGTTCATTCTGTTTTTTCCCACTCTCCCTATTTTTCTACAAAAATCATAGGATGGACTTCGAAAATGCCAACTAGAAGCTTTCCATATATTAACGCGCAAGTGTACAAACTATCTTGATGCACTTCCATCGTGAATTCAGCCACGTGCAAATGCGACAATCGTCGGTATTGCAAACTACGTAGAAAGCGCATTTGGATCGTATAAAGAAAGTTGATACCAGTTGTCTCCGTACAATCTTTCCAATTGATAGTTTGTTCTATTTTTCTGACTAGGGTATAAGAAAGATTTTTTTAAGCTAATTTCACCTTCCGCGGATGGTCCCTCTCTCTTTGCAAATTATAAATACTAACAAAGAACTATTGCAAGTATATTTTGCATCCGGTCATTATTATTCAATCCCAAAAAACTTTACATGCATTAGATTATTTTTTTTGTTTAATATCTTAGCTCGTATAAATAAAAGCATAAAAACTGATTGAACAGTGAAGTGAACAGATTTATGGGACTTAATGTTAGTCTTTTTAAGACAATAATTTGATATCTATACAAATATGTTATTGATATTCCAATAACATGTAATTTATAAAATGGCTGTTAATTATTATATACTCAATATATTAACTATATCAATATCGTTTATACAAATCTTTGAGCAAATACTAAAATTCTAGTTCATCAAACGATTATAAATATATTCCACTTCATAATATACTCTGAATCATTAATAATTAAACAATTAAATTATAAATTCGATGATAATTTTTTAAAGTGATTTTGAAAAGAAAGTATACTAATCATAAGGTTTCTAGATTCGTTTTATATTTTTTAAGCTGAAATGATAACAGACTAGTGAATTAGATGTAATTGGATGTAAAGATAGAGATTAAAATGTAATTTTACTGCACTTATCAATATTACAAGAATATGTTATATTTTAAAATTAAAAATTTCTTATCACTAATTGTTTTTTATTATTTGAAAAGCATTTGATTCGTCATTAGATTTGTATAGCAAATTTATCTTCTCATTAATATTATCTGAAGCTCACATATACTAGATTGCTTGGAAACTTGATTGTATTATTTAACTGAGCAAATCTTTTATCAAGTTAAGAATATAATAATAATAATAATGTGTTTGAAATAATTAATTACGACAAGGGAATAGGAGGTACATGTTTTTGAATTAGAATCAAAAGAAAAATGCCTATTAGAGTGACTCATAGTGAATTCTTATATTGAAGTGCTTGACCCGCGACCAACCGTGGCCTAATTGTCATCGCGTATAGCGCATAAAAGACTATGCCCATTGGCTAAGAAATCGTACTTAAAATTATTTGTGAACAATAATTTCTAACCTGTTCAGTTAAGCCATAGCCAATGTAGTTGTCTGAAAAATCGAGGCGTCGAAAAGCGAACATCTCGGCAGAACGAGCCAATAGATAATTCGAATAAGATGCAATACTCGTGTTTTATGGAAAAATCGAAGCGCGACGTCCGTCTTCTTCTTGGAGGGAGGTGACAAGGGATGGACAAAAAGTGTGTACGTGGTGCGTTCACGCCGACGTTTGAGCTCTTTCGCTTATTTCCGACTACCGGCGGCGTCATCGGCCCTTAAACGCCGCCAAGCAGTCGATATCCCCACCGGTGTAAATACAGTATCCATAAATAACTAGGCCACCCCTGATGTTGTGATTATATTACGTGTGTAAGGGAGAGCAATGTGCGTCTCCAGTTCGAGAAAAAACATCACATACGTGGGCGAGACTGAATGAGATAGGTAGAGAGGCAGAGATAGAGAGAGAGAGAGAGAGAGAGAGAGAGAGAGAAAGAGGCGAAGAGAATAAAGGAAACTTTGCACAGAGAGAATATGTAAGTTCGCAAGGGGTCGATTGAACTTACCGGATGAACAGACTGCGAGAGATAGAGACAGAGTGAGAGAAATGAAAAGGCTGAGGGAAAACGAGGAGTCATTCTGCTGTAGATTAAATCTCCGCTGGTTAACGTTTGATTAAACTTGGAATTGAGACCGATGTTATTGCCCGACTACGAACCACATTTTTTTTCTCTCTCTATTATGTATATCTCTTTTGTCTTTCTTCCCTGTACACCCGAAAATATCTCAATCGTATCTAATAGCACGTAGACATTTGGTGCGGTACTTAAAAATTAATTTGTTTAATTTATGTTAAGAACTCATTACTTTATAAACTGATGCGCGTTATTATATTGAATAATTACGCTAAAAGATAAGTTTTAATTTTGATTAACTATTTATAAAAAATTTTTTGTTAATTAATCCATTTAATATAATACTTTATATTACAGACATTTATTACTAATTTATTCTCTAGAAACTATTGTATTTTTTGATATGTTACATTTTCATGAGCGCGGTAGCTTTTTAATTATAAAATATTATGGATTATTCGGGTTGGTTTTGATGCTGTGGACTAGCAAGAAGTTTATTTACAAATATTTTCCGATGCCATTCTTTATGATGGAGCGGGCCCTGGTTTGCAATAGTGCACACGCCACATTAAATAACGTTGCCATATGACTATGGACCGTGTGACTGTCAAATCACATATACGTTAAATAATGCCACTTATGTATTTACTTGGTACGGACTTTTCCCGATTGAATTGCACTTGTAGTCTGTATGGGCTTGTAGCCAGGTTTCGTACTATACATTCAAGATTAATTATTTAAGTGATACAAAATTTATTCGAATTACAAAAGAAATTTTAATTTTTTAAATGAAAATAAATAGTGCTTTAAAGCATAACATTTTAATATTATTAAAATAGGAATGTTTAAATTGTATGCTTTATTTTAAGAAGATTTAACGTAACAATACTCGTGTCATTCGAATGTAAACCGAAGATAAATATAAAATAAAAGAATGATATATGTATAAAATATTTACTTTAGTTTAAGTCTTATGTAGTATTTATACAGAATCGTCGTTTAAAATATCCTTATAAATATGACGTGAATTCAATTTGTGGTATATATTAATTGCTGTACCTTCGTATAAAATATTGAAATTGATTTTTGTTATAAATGTCAAGCTCTATTAAAAATTACCGTTGTTATTTAAAAAGACGTGCACTTCTATTGTTACAAAATTACTGTACGATAAAGCACCATTTAAAACAAATATTGTATGAGCCAATTATACAGCTCTTCAATCAAAAGTATAGAGTTTACTCGATGAATTACAATACTGATCGATGCCGGGTTTTGAAGAATGTCCATAAAATTTGCAGAACAATAGCTTTTTTTATCGAAAAATTACCGGTTCGGAATTTAGCGTTATCGATAATACTTTGAGCTTACAAGTTTCTGTCGTACCATTCAACGTGAAATTCATTTTTGCATTTCAGAAAGAGTCCGAACAATCAGGTCGAGCATAAATCACATAGGCATTGGTTTCGGGTGAGGCTTGATCCTCTTCGGTCCGTGCCTAAATCAGAGCCGGAAAAGCAAAAGTCCACGGCAAGTCCCGGTGCTTTCGTTCTTAGAAGTTCCGTATCCTCGCTACTCCATCGTAATATTTTGATCAACGCGAGTAATCGATGGGACGCGCACGGAATAATTACACTTGGAGCACATCTGCGGTCGTCGCCGCGAGTCCTGCGTTACGTGCGTACGAGTTATTCTTGAATTAATTAGTATGGGGTGACTACACGCACGCTCGATCTTGGCACGCTAGAACGTATGTGTGCGCGTACATTCTTTCCTCTTCGGTTAAGACGCGTTAATCGAGCGAGAAGGACGGGACGAGGCTTACGGTGCGATCGGAAACGGGCTGGGGCAAGGAGGGCTAGCAGTGGAACTGGCTGTTGTCCGAGGAAGAGAGAGGAGCAGAGAGAGAGAGAGAGAGAGAGAGGGTTGTAGAGAAGGAGAGAATGCGTTTGTGTAAATGATACATGCGCCTGCGTCTACTCGGCCCCGTGCAACGCGTTTGTAATAACAGGTTGCCAGCCCTGACCCCCGCTATCTCTCGAACTGACCCTCGAATCATGATGTATGCGTTAATCGTGAATCTTTCTATTTCTCTTCTTCTCCTCTATTTCTTTCCTCTTATTCCACCGATCACTTTCAGTTAAGGCGATTGTCTGCTTTTTCATTTCTTTCATCCTTGGAATTGGCAGAGGGAGGGGAATGCTTTATTAATTGTTCATAAGATACGAATTAATTGAATCCAAGCACTAAACATGATTTTCGCGCGATGTCTACCTATTTATTAATAAACTTAATTTCCAGTTGTTTTTTTTTTAGTCCGCCGAACGCCTCTGTGTCGCGACTCTTTTTTATAAGCTACGATGATAATAGTAAACGAATGCTCACTCGAGGGCCAGCGCTTTATATAATCAATATAATCAAACGATAATATCATACTTTGGCAGTCGACCAGATTCAACTGCTCGTTTGCATTTTCTTTTCCCTACATCAATCTATTAAGGTAGATTCCGAATAATCGATGATCATAAAACGTTAAAAATGGATTCGTTTCTCTGTATTGAATGGAACCTATGATAAAACGCAAAATAAAACCTAATACTAATTACTTACAAAACAAATAGACGGTTCGATATTTTAAAGTTTGTATTCAACTATATTGTGACACAATGCCAAAGAGACACTGGTACAAAAATAGAATAAATTTTTTTAACAGTTATCATTAATCCGGCAGGTATTTAAACTTATTCGTCAGATTATAGATCAACGTGAAGTAGCAAGAGGACAGCTTTGACAGACTTAATCATTTCGGTGTGGTCGAGCAGCGCTGTTAATTTAAGATATACACTTTGGGTATGATGTCCGTCGAATGTCACGTAAGCCGGACAATCGTAATAACGATTCATTATACAGTTCTCGTGAAGGAGATTCGACTGATTCGAGCGCCGACTAATTGAAACGAGCGTTGGACGCTCGCTGACTGTATAATAAGAGCGGCTCTCGTTGAGGCGCGAGGGCACGAGAGGATTGGCAGCCAGGGTGAAATCGCAAAGACACCGGCCCGAGGACTCGATCGACGGAAAAGTGGGTGTGACTCGTTGTCCGTAAGACAAACCTCCCGCTCTTTATTATTCGTCCGAGGGCCGCTCGACTTCTAACCGGCCTGGGGCCGCACGGTTAAGCAATTAAACGAATCTCCCGATGTCGTTATTGATGAACCGATGCACGCCCGCGAGCTCGCCCGAAGACACCCTTACGCATCGTGACAGGAGGACGTCTCCCGTCATACGTGAGCCTCGACTCCTCGAGCGAATGCACGAATGACTCGCAAGGGGGGTGGTAAATATTCCGCGGGCTGGATTTCTCGTATGATTAATCGAGCGATAAGCTCTACGGTAAAAGGATTTCGTTGACATCTTTTGCGGCTACTCTCAGATTTGTGCAACTATCGGCTGGCACTGCAAAGTCTGCTTTTTTTTCCTTGTCTAGACGAACGAAGCTCATTAGGGCTTAACTTTATACACTTGTATTAGAATTTTTAAATTGTAATTTATAAATAGTAGATTTTTAGAGTCGATGGCTTATTCCGATCCAATAATACTCCGTATATTGTACTCGTGATAAAAATTCAATCACGACCGCTAGAGTAAAAGCCACAAATTGCTTTAAAATACTCTATTACAAAATTTGATTTAGTTTTCAAAGTGCCTGAAATTAAAAAAAAATGTAATATTTATAAATCTGATATTATTCTATGAATCTTCGCTTAAAAGCAGTCTTTTCGTCTATAGAAGACTAGAGACATTTAAATATATATTGCCTGTGAATATTCAAAGACCAAAATTGATGTGATCGATAGAAGCTACTAACCACGGAAATGGCATTAACCAGTCACTGTATTTCCCTGTACGGACTCCAGCCTGATCGTCAAATAAACTCTCGTCTAAAGTCACCTTGTGCTTCATCGCCGACCCCTAATAATGTGCCGGTGCCTGCCGACGCGACCGAACCTTTCGCACAAAAGTGCACTTTTACGAGAAGAGAACAGGACACCGCAGGACTCCACCCATCCTTATCCCGAGGACGAAGGGTAAGAAGAAGAAGCTCGAGCCATTTGGGCGTTTTCCGAGCAACGATACACATAGAAGTAAGTGCACGCGCTCGGCCAAGTGGCGAATGACCGGGACGTATAAATAATTGATTGGGTACTTGTTCGGCTTTGCCCCTGAATTAATAAGGACTAGGATGGCTGTGCTGCGAGGACCGCGTCATGGACCACCCGGAAACCTGCCGATGTGCGTAGACCTTCCCTGCAAGAGACAGCCAACACGACGTAATCATGGGGACAGAAGTGAGCGAAAGGGGACAAGTATGTGGGGGACGAAGGACAGAGAGAAGAAGAAGAAGAAGAAGTAGAGATAGAGAGAGGGAGAGAGAGAGAGAGAGAGAGAGAATCATAGCACATGCAAGCGCTAATAAATTATTAAAGCCAGCCAGTGGGAATGACGGGAGTCCGGGAACCCCAAAAGCCGCCAAGCTCTGCAACTCTCTCACTTGACGTCGGCCTCCGGGGGCTTGGGGCTTTATCCACCGCTTCGGAATACTTCATTCCACTTGATCGTTTATTGCACGCGTCAATGGAGGGAGCTTTTATTGTTTCTGACCGCGCTTTAAGCGCGAGAGGCCGCATGCGTTACTCGGCCCGTTGACGCGCCATTGTTTACGCTAATTGTTATGATACCCGTACTCGTCTTCGAGCTCCCCTCGAGCCCTTTCCTTCCCGGCACACCCGCCTCTCTTATCCCTTTAGCGCATTGCTTCCCTACCGCGCGAGCAGTGATCCGCTTTGTTTCCTAATATACTTCGCTGATTTTCAAACGTGTCCGTCCACGAACGTCCGATAGCAAATGAGATCGAGGCGAATCTAGCACCCAAAAGTGATATCATGATTAAAAGAGCCTTGGAGAATTAACTTTGAGTGCGGCTCCCCATCCCTTAACCACATTTATCTCATGACTTTTTGATGTGAGAAATAATAAGCGCTAGAATTGTGGCTAGCGTTTGTAATATTTTTATTTTAAGTACGACGCACTGATGAATTCACACAATTTACTGCAACTTACGACCTTCCACGTCGCATCGTTTCAAATCAATTTTTATTTATTATTTTATTTTAAGTATATGCTTCCGTTTTTATAAATTAATCGTTACAATCGATTAATAAAACCAGTTAAAATACTCCTTAAATAAGTTATGAATTTGAGCTTAAAATGTTTGAAAAGAGATTATTTTCAAGGATCTGTCAGACAGAACCTTATTATTTAAAAAAGCTTATAGATAATGATCAATAAATGAATAAATGAATGTGAATCTTTAGTTTAAGGCTTACATAAACAGTTTTTATTGCACTGATTAATATAATCTCTTAAAGGCAGCCTACATTGTATGGGGTTTTTATGAAGTATAAATTTAAATGCTATTCAACATTTCATTTTTATATTCATGTCAACATACTGCCATTGGTAAAACTGTTCTTTATTATTCTCAGAATTACATTTAATTATTATATATTGCATTGTATATTATTGTGTATTATTGTATCTATTATTATGTATTGTATAGATTAATTGAAAATTACCTGTATTAAGTTTAACGAATTTCTTTAATACTGATAATAATTACTTAATGTGAACAAGAAATAAATGGTAAATATAAATAAAATGTGTTCAGTATGTTCGACCTTTGAAGTGAAGTTTAAAATTATGTTTCATTTACAATAAATAAATGCACAAGCGGACTTGGCTTCGATCAAAATTACGTTTAACATACACAGCATAATGTAGATTACAATAATTGTAAATTTAATTTGATTACCTATCTACGAGTCGTAATGTAATACTATATCTCTCATTTAATAAAGGTCACGTGAAGAACTTTAACTTCCCGATAAAAAGATAAGTTAAATTACAAAAGTAATAATTTTCACGAACTCTCGTACAGGCTAATTCCACCCTTCCGTATGACTTGCATATTAATCGAAACGTTGATTTATCAATTCATTGGTTAATATGCGCTACGGATAATTCTCTTTAAATTATTTAATATTCATATACAATCATTCGTGCATAATTATTATCATAAAAGTTGAGCAAAGGAATCCTATTGAATATTTGAAGTTTTTGAAAACATCCTTTAGTATTTGAATGCATATTATTTCCGATTATCATTAAATTTTTGGTTGAAATAAAAAATTATACGTAAAGGGATATTTTATTTAAATTATCAGTTTTAAATTTTATTATGAATGATTTTTCTAGAATAGCAAGGTCTACTACTAAAATACTTTTATTTGAAACAGCCTTTATTTATCATTATAATTTAATTATTGTTTTCGTATACATCCACGTGTTAAAAATATAATGTATGATAATGCACTAACGTCAGCATAATGCATACAGATATAAGTAATTTGTATAATTATAGCATTTTAAAGTATTAACCTGTAACTAAAATTACGATGATGAGTGTACACAACATATGCGTACAGTGTATGTGTACGCAGTCAAACGATATTTGAAAGGGCATCTTTTACATTAGCGATGCAAAAATTCTAAACTTTCGTTCACGATCGTTTCTGTAAACTGTAAATGTACTCTCGAGATTCGTTCCTCTTCGCTTCTACTTGTATTTGTCACCATCTTTTTACCCAGAAAACAATTACGTTTGAATAACGAGGCACTTACTTTTGTTCTTATCCTTTATTTCGTCGGACTGACGAGAGTGGTATACGTTCATTAAATTGATCTAGTTGGTCACGCACTACGGCTGCTTGCGATTTACTGTGAATGAATTTTACAAACTGCTTTAGTAAACGTATTTAACGGGCACTTACCAATTTCTTTAAGCTTAGACACTCGTTATTTTAATATTATTGGTGCCCTGCTCGAATGAATTTTTTTTTGCTCCTTGAAAGTTAAATGCAAACTAGCGAGAACTGCTACTAGAATACTACTTTACAAATTAAAATGGACGATTCAGGTCGGCTCCAGACATTCGTTCCCAATGATCCCACCCCAAAAAAAAATTGCTCGTCATTTAAGAAATAATAAAAGAATTTTTGTGACCAGCTAAGGTAAAACACCAGCCCAATGCTGAAATGCAAGACAGTTGAGCCTTCAAAAATGCAAGTGCTCACCTTTGGCAAAATTCCTTGTCGTAAATTTGTATCTACGCTCCAAGCCTGGATTTGCGGCTCATTTTCCGGCGGCGCAAGCCCTTGGAGGTAATCAATCGTCGAGAGTCATGTGAACCAGACTTCAAAGTCCCGTTCCCACATCGGGCATAGTCTTCGAGAACAAATAACAAATGAGTGGATTGCATCAGGGTCGATGCGAGCGGCGCCACCGGGCCTTTTGTTGGGGCCTTTTTCAGGGCACCCCGAAGGGTTACAAGAGCCTCCCGCCAAGACGAACGAATGGTCTGTATCGATTTGCCACTTTTCCGTCCTTATGCTAATGGAGCAAGGTGAAATGTTCGCCGCTACTTTCGCCTTGCGTTATTCACGGCTTTTCTTCTACTTTTATTGTACCTACGCGCCGCTCCCCCGAAATTTCTGAAATCCCATTTTTCAGAGCACATTTTTTATACCTCGACCTTTAAGCTTTGCATATTTCTTTTCGCGAATGTGTCGATACAACTAATAAAAAACAATTCTCAATTAATTGAAAAAAAAAAATTCGGTAATTGGTATTACATTAACACGTAAGCCAATAATTGAAATTCAAAATATGATAGCCTGCGTATAACATAATTTAAATAACTATTCAGCGCTTGTCCTAGCGAAATTGATCGTATGATTCAAGCTGAGCGGCCGTATTCAATGATCTGATTTTCCCGATGAGGTGTGCTGATGTGCCGTAAACATACAGCAATTGATAAATTATCCTGGCTAAAATCGTACCCCGGCTAGCGTAAAAGTGATGAATAACGCTAATTACTAGAATTTCAAGAAGATAGTGATGGGCTTGCTTTCATATTATTATGATTATCCACCCACGTATTCACAAGAGTATCCGAAGAGTAAATCTTTAAAGCGTTATAATCATAATAAGATCCATTAAAATGTTTGTTTTGTAAATTTCACACGAATTCATATTTAAAAAATCTTCAGTTCACATAATTTATCATTGGTTATTTATTTTCGGTTTCTTTGTAATGAAAAATATTAAAATATACAAAGCTTGCGATTTTATTTGTTTTATATTGTATTAATTTTATATGAGCGATAGCATTGAGGGCATCGGCCAGCGAATGAATACCATCGGGAATAGCGGGAACTCAAAGACCGTATCATCGGATAAATAGGCCTAATGACGAGCTTTAACGGACACGTCAAAGCCGACTCGACAATGCGGTGCCCTGTCGCATCAAAGCGACAAGCTAATTTCACGATGCCGATATCACGGGCTTCCCGAAATAAATCGATCCATTAGCGGTCTCCCATCTCCTCGCAATTTTCGACGGCTCTAATTTATCAAAGCTTCATTAAGCGAACCTCGGCCGGGCCGCGGCCACGACAAGACCCATACTTAGGGCGTGCGCTCGTTCGGCTATAATCATAGTTTAAATTTGACCTACGGTGCGGAGCACGAGCCCATTGAAAATCAGAGCCCGAGCCCGTATCCCTCTCGATGCGGCCAATCAGTCTTGGAACAAGAGGAAAAGAGAGAAATCCGGAAAATGGCGTGCGATTCGCGAACCCGAGCGGAAGAGCGAGGCGCCGCGATCGAGGTGGGCGGGACGGCGAGGGTGACGCCAGACGGGACGGGGGGGGAGAGAAGCCGGGAGTGAGACGAACAATGAGAGGGGCAGGGGCCGAGAACGAGGGGGCTGCGAAGGGACGGTGGCGGGGCTGGGGTGCGAAAGGAAAAGTCGCGGAGAGAGGACGCCGAGGAAAGTAGCGGTTGAAAGGAAATTTCGCTCCCAATTTGAGAGGGTGAATTGGCGCTTCTGGCGAAGAAGCCCAGAGCGGATCTTTATCTTCGTGTAACAATCAATTTTATTCAAATAATAAGAAGGAGATTGGTAAAAGCTCAGATTGTCAGACGAGCATGTTATTCAGGACTTTTCATAACAAAGTCATTTACAAATTTTATGGAGCTACAGTTTTGCACTTTTTGCCTGTGTGTAAAACTTAACCACTTTCACGATTATCTTTACTGGGCGGTTCCACTTACAACTTTTTCAAGTGACTTGCTTATTTATAATAATATTTCTTTTTCTGTAAAATCTTTGAAAAGTAATTTTTTAAGTATTTTTTTAAATTACATAAAACCAAGAAGTGTTTTTCAAGATTAATAAATAAGCGCATCGTGTGTTTTATATGATAAACATTTTAAGTAGTTGAAATTAATAATCATCGGTATTGACTAATTTTTCATAAGAAACACAGATTTGATAAACGATAAAATGGGAGAAAAAGCATTCATAAAAAAAATAAGCTTTTCAATTATCTTAAATATAGACGCATTAAAATGTTCTTATAAAAGAAGATGAGATAACAAAAATTGAGTCAAATTTCTTTTAAACAAATCGAAAAATTAATTAAGTTAAATATTAAATTCATATTCTAGATTTAAATATTTCTCAATTAATCGAAGTTATTAATTCAGGCTTAAATGCAAAAAAATACTGCCAAGGTGTAGTAAAGAAGCTCAACCGCATCATCATTATAATCTTTGGACGTGACGTAAAAAAAGCTGCCCTTCGTTAATTAATTTAAAAAATAAATAGTCAAGAGCGCAGATCGATTAATAATCATAATTAAAATAGAGAGAGAGAGAGAGAGAGAGAGAGAGGGAGAGAACAAAGCCTATGTTGCGGCAAGCCGCGAGAAGCGTAATATCGCTGGTGTAATAAGCGCGATTTCAAGACGCTGGATAAAATGCTAAAAGTCATGCTACCCGATGGGCAAGTTTTTCTAGCGGAAGAGCAAAGACGAGAAGGAGACGAAGGTCGGGGGAGCGATGCGACAGGACTGGCTACACGCTGAGCGTTTCCAGGGAGCTCCGTCATTAGAGTACATTCGATACGTGGTGGCGTCCATTAATATTGCATGAGGGAGGGTTCGTGCGTGTGGCCCGATCCCAGCGAGTCCTGGGAATCAAACCGCGAGTTTACAACGCAGACGCAATATAGTTTTGGGCGACGCGTGCACCCGGGGGCAGACCCTCCTCGAGGCCTTCCCTCTGCCTCGGTAACTCCGACAAATCCATGATCCGCATTCGCGATCTTTGACCATCCCCGCCACCGCCACCCCCGCCCCAGATCAGTCAATAGTCTTCCGACTCCATGCACTCTCAGCAGCCCTTTCGTTTCGTCTTCCTTTATCCTTGGCAGTCCTGGAGCGAACGCCGCGCATTATAATTGCGAGTGTCGCTCCTACGGCACACTGGAAATGGTCTTCCTTACGGCCGATCCGAGCAGCGTCTCGTTTTATTTGCCCTCCTTCGGCGTCTTTTTGCTCTTGCTTTAACAATCTTTTTCGCGAATTGTTAGACGCGCCGATAATATGCGGCATCGGGATGGGCATTTACTTTCGAGCATTCACGTGGAGTGAGTCGAGCACTTCCCAAATGATTTTCTCATATCATTTTTTATTCTCGAATTGCTTCTCATAAATAAGAGAAATAAATTGAATTATTTGCGGCGTTGGATAATGATAGGCTGAATCTCAGTCTGAGAAACTCTTAGTCTGACCTTACCTCTTTCTTTCATCTCTCTGCTAATGCATTAATATGTGAAAATCGATTTTATTCGTTAAAAACGTTTTTTATTACTTCTCCTCTCCTGCCTCGCGACAAATTTTCATTTTAAACGCTTTTAATTTATAATTAGCGCTTTTTTATTTTTTATTTTTTGTTTTTAAATTGTTTAATCGTGTAATTAATACTCCATATCGGGTATCTTCGCGTTAAATGGAAATAATATGAATTGCAATTTGAAATGAAAAAAAAGTTACCCTTGCCTACACATATCGATTAATACATTATTTATTTAATCTTATATTTAAGATCGTTATTTTGAACGTTTAATTGCTTAAGTTAAAACGATACTTTTTTTTTACATTAGATTTTGTTACTCGACTTAATGACGACCACGGAGTTCAGCTGGCAAACGACCTCTAATTCAGAACTTTATGGAAAAAGAAACCTGTAACACTTTTTCGATTTCGCAAAAAGCGAGCACGCGTTTGCGCAATTAAATGCCATTGCTCTGGCAAAACAAAAATAGTCCGCTGCACGCGGGTTGCGATGTTTGCGGCTAATATCTCCGGATGATGCGAAGGCCAACCAGCATATGTGAAAACAGATGTGGGAAACAGCTCGAATCGACTTCGATTCGTGTGGTGCGGCATCGTGAGATGCTCAAATGAGCGGAGACGCGCGCGAAGGTGGGCAACGTATGAGTTGGGACGGCGACGGGTTCGGGCCTTGTTTGATGACGCGGAGGGGAGAGCGGCCGGGAGAGAAGGAGTTGGAGGAGGAGGAGGAGGAGATGAAGGCGGCCTTTGTTTCGAATTATCAAGTTGCCGCGCGATCAGCAGTCACGTAGTAATTAAGGGCTCGAACCTCGGAGGGCGATGCCGCTCCTTTTTCAAGGGCGTCCTCTGCACCTCCCACAAAAGAGTGGCGCCTGATTTTAATTGGCCTGGGCGCTCAAACAGTCGCCCTCCCCTGATTAACTGCCTTTAACACTGATTAATCGCAGGCGCGCGGCGGTACGGCCGCGAGGTAATTTTCGGGCTCTTCAGAAGTCTCGTCGTTGACAATCTCTTATTGCATCGTCGAAGATAAAGATTGGCGATTCGGGCTTTGTTCTTTATCGAAGAATCGAGAGCGGCATGGAGTAAGTGAAAGTGGGCGGAAAAGATTAATACTTTCATTAATCGTAATGTTTCAAAGCATTCGTTGCTAAAGACGAGTGAGCTGCGAAGAAAGGATAAATGCAAGCAAGGTAAATTTATATCGTAAAAGGCAAAACAACTAAAGGCTCATTCGTCTAAATTGTATAAAAACGAAATGCTTAAAAATTAGCCGAATCTTTGTTGCTTTAAAACCAGAAAAAATTGGATCACTTTTACTTCTTGTCTCTTTTTTCTGCAAAAAAATTACCCTCGCGTGGTAGGTACGAAAGGAACGTTTTAACAAAAAATCGCACTCAAATTTTATTAAGAATACATTACGTTACTTAGATAAAACACGCTAACATACTATTACTTATTTAATCGTTTCTTTAATTAATTCAACCTTAGCCTTAATCATTTTTTCAAACTATAATTTATAAGAAAAAAATCATCATTTGTTCACTTAAGTTGCATTTATTGTATATTATAATACAATAATAAAATTATAGAATATTTCACATACATCATAAAAACGCCAGTTTAAAATGAAGTAATATTTATTCTCTACTGTAAGTATATTAAAAACATCGCTTCTATGTATATGTTTATAATTCTTGATGCAAATTACATAGACTAAGCTACTGTACATGAAGACATGGGAAGAGAAGTCAAGATAGACTTCTTCTTTCTTGTTTTTACTCGACGGCAAATAAAACAGGTGGAACACATGGTAGTGATGCGGTGCTCCTGATTGCTGGATTAATTGGATGAAGATCCCTTTTTTTACCCATATTCATGTGCCGTAAATTTTGTATGCGCATCTTTAACGCACATCGTTGCAATTTACTTCAACTGTGCACAGTCTTTAAAATATAAATATTTCTAACATAAAAGTCAACTCTTGAATTCGTTTAAGCCATTATTTATAAAACTTTGGAATGCAAAATTTTTTTTCGAGCTTGTAGCAAAATTTGGAAAAATTATTAGTAGTCTATTTGAAAATATTATTTCATGGGTAGCTCTGCCCTTATCATCTACCCTCTAAACGTATTACGGTAAAAAAATTATAATAAGCGCACTTAAAAGGCTAATGTAAATAATTAACTAAAATTAGTTTTAATACCCTATTACTCTTGAAATCAAAATGCATTTAAATGCAAGTGACTAAAAAAATTAGAAAATAATCCTGTTTTTTTGTTAATAAAAAATCCACATATAAGCTCTCCGGAAGACAAATAAAAGGTGAATCGTTTTATATAAAAGAAAGGAAGGAAGAAAGGAAGGAAGGAAGGAAGGAAAAAAAGAAAGTAAAAGAGTACTTTGAGAGACGTGATGGGGATCGAGAATTGGTCTCAGCGAACGTGTATGGCTAACTTACTGACTCAGGACTTTTGAAATGCGCAGCAAACTACAGTGAGACATTATCCTGGATCCTTCTTTTCCTTCCGGCGACTTAGAGTTGAAGCCACTTTAGTTATTTCACAAACGTGTGACAATTGCAGCTATATTACTTATTGGAAAACGTAGCCGTAAAAGTCCGCTTCGAACGATACGTGCTGTCATTTGATTTTTGTTTTATATAACATTGATCTTACTATCGGAAAATATTTGAATTAAAAATAAACAGTATTATATAAATTATAGTTACTTAAGCTATTTGTCGAGTTCTTTTAATAATAAAAAATAAATTTTAAGTGTATTTTGTATGCTTCGATTATATTTAAAAATAGATATTTAAGAAGCAGTGTAGCTTTCTATGGCAAAAATAAAGTTACATTAAGAAGTGTAATAAAAAAAAATTAGAATTATAGGGCGTAGAAGAATATTATACAGCGTCTAAATAAAAATATTAATTGCTCTTCTTTATTTTTATGATGTACCCGCACTATTTTAGAAATATAATTGTTGGAAATTAATTAGTTCTAACTGAAAAGTCGTGTGTAATGAATAATACAATTTTAAAAAGGATAACTATACAAATTGGCGTTGTAGAGTACCCCAGCCGTACATGCAAATTTCTAGGGAACTAATCTTAACTGACAAAACCTTACCGTGTAGCTCTCTACCAGATGACGCTTTGAAACAATGTTAAAATAAATTTTGTATAAATATCTACCTTGTTAAGTTTAGATGAAGCATACAAAGTACGCATTATGCATGTATGGATGTGTGTGAATAGAATCGAAACGTCTGTCAATAAAAAAAGAAAGGGGAAAATGAAGCACAAGATAATATAGAGGGTAGCGAGTCATTGAGCCGTGGAGAAGGAGTGGAGTAAGAGAGAAGAGAGAGAGAGAGAGAGAGAGAGAGAGAGAGAGACAGAGAAGGGTATCGAATGAGTAGCGACGATGTAAGTGTAGGGGAGACGAGTGAAGTGAAATAAAGGAAAGAAGAGCGTAGCCGAGAAAACGAACCACCCACTCGAAGAGGGCTAAAGAGTGACATAAAGGTCCCTCGTGGCGTCATGGCTCAATGGACTTCTAGACGCGTCTTTTTCGAGCAGGACTTCATTGCCGACGGGCCAAAGGGGAAGAGTTTGCCTAGTGCTAAAAAAACCCTCTACACGATGACGCGTGAAACGTCTACCAAGCTTGCTAAAAAAACGAGCTAAGAAAAGGTCGAGGGAAAAAACACTTATTTGTATATCCAAAAACTATGATTCCTCGTAACTAACATTCTTATTATATTAGTCAAAACAAATCGTGGTTTTTTATTAAAAATCGCTACTCATATTAAAACGCTTTTTTAGATTTTATTCAACATTGGCTTAATATCAATAATCATTCATATTTACCATTTTATAATCTATGTATATATAATATTTAAACGAAGCGTGTATACTCTGGAAGCGGAAACATCTTTATGCAGAAAAAATCCACGGCTGATATGGCATCGTAGTGGTATGAATGGAAACATCAGCATAAAACTTTTACTTTGTAATTTCATGTATATGTATGCTTGGTAAATTTTGTATCGATTTTATAATCCATGCTTTGAATTTATTTATCTATCGTTCTTTTATTAAGCAAACTAACAAGAAGTATCCTAATTTTATTCATATGTAACTTTTTATCCTAGACTACATTTGAAATAATAAACTTTTTTAACTTGTTTTAATTACAAAGACTATTTTTTTATTTATGACTTATTTAGTGAAATGATAAAATATAATGAGATGGAATATCTTGCGATTGCTAAAACATCGAAGGACGAATTTCCTACATATGTCACTTTGAAAAAAAGAAGAAAAAAACAAGTGGGACACGGAGATACGCAAGAAAGGAAAGGAGGTAGTCGGGAAAAGGCAGTAGATAGACAGAACAGATGAGGGAGAATAAGCTCTGGACCTCATGAATTTACGTGGCGTACGTCGGTGCTTCTTCACAGCATTCTAAAGCATCCCTGCTTCGTATTCATAGTAGTGCTTGTTTCCGCACCCACAGGAGCCAATTCTCATCGACCGCGTAACTACGATATCGAATTCTTGGGGACATAGAGTCAGCCGCTTGTTTGGGAAAGTAACTCAGAACTCTCCCGAAGAGTTCGAGGTATTTTTTTATCGTATCGTTTATTATGAGTGGAAATAATTGCTTAATAACTAATAACTAACTTAATAACTTATACAGTATACAAGCATAGCATAGATTTAAAAAATTCTGATTCGTCTGTTTGTGTCGGTAATACAAAATTACTATTATTTAACCAAATATTCACATATAATGGCCTCGCTTTTATCTACTAAGATAAAGTAGCATAGTACAAGGCTAAGTATATCATCAATTCGAATGTAAAGAAGCAGCGTCGGTGCGACAAGAGCGAGGAAAGCGCACACGTTTCTATGATGGAAATTTAAATAAATTTTAAGCAGACGGATCGAAGGAGCATGAAATTTGAAAGTGCTTACAACTTACGTCTGGACATATTTTAATAATCATTTGAAGTACGGTGCACAAGCTCTGGTGATCAGGTCCGCTGTAAAAAATATCGCAACGACACAGAAACGACGCGTCGTTGGTCACGCGACGACAACGAGAGCAGCCTGCAATTCAAGATGTGCGTGTGCGTCACTCAAAAGTCAGCATAAATTTCTTCAGCGCGACTTATTCTCACGCGCTCCACGCGTAGAACCGAGAACTCGAAGTTTTCTCAGAAAAGCATTTCACGCCAATAAAATCATCCGTATGATAAATATTTTTAAATCCCGGACGCCTTAACAATGTGAATTTCGCAACGAGTATCAACGCTAATCTGCAGAAGCTATCTGCAAACTCAAGTGTGATCTACTGTTTTGACGATAATAACAGCAACGGTAATCGAAATGAGCATTGATAGTGGTAATGTTAATTTTGTGCGCAGCAGATCTTGGAACTTATGCCTTATGCTGAAATTCTATAGAACTGTGTACGCGTTCCAATTATGATTTAAAATATTTTTTGAAGCTATTGTATTTATCAATTATAATAATACACGTTTTTCATAGTCATCCTGTATACGTGTAAAACGTTAACTGATTTTTTAAATATTTTTTTCTTTACTCGAACTGATACTAAAGTACTATTTTACGCGTGTTATTATTTCAATATTAAACTTCAGCATTATTGTTATTAATAATGTTAATTGCATACAAACTACAGCTGCGGCGTAAATGTAAATAATTATTGCCATTTAACTTCTATTAGTATGTAACTATAGCTAAGTTTATATTTTTATTCATTTTTCACGTACGCATTCAAACGAGATGCGAATATGAATCATACGCAACAATACTCAGCATTTCACTTAACGTAATGTATGTACAAACATTTCACTGTTTGCAAAAAATACCTTGAAAAGAAAATGTATAAAATTAAGTGCATATTAATATTTTAAATTTTTATGCAACTCGAAATGGATACCGTGAAATTTATTTTATATATAAGGTATTATTTAAAATTGTTGATAAATTATATTACTATACATTCTTGTATTTATGTATTACATTTTTTTACTACTCCATGGCATGTCACGACCACAGTTCAACTTTCAATTCATAATCTCGTAAGTCAATATTTTATTTTTCTATTCCTATTACGGAATGTATTTTATCGACCAGTTCCCTTACTTTTTTTCTCACGCTTTCTCACCCGCGCAATAATACAGACATACCGATAACTATGTAATATGCTTATCTTCCTTGAATATAGATCTTAAATGATTCACTTAGTATCTTTAAACTTTAATAACATAATAAAATTATTCTCGACGAGAAAATTATATCTACACGAAGTTGTATCATAAACTTTTCAATTTTTGATAACTATTTATTAATTATTTAAACATCACTTTCTGTAGGCTTCTGTTTCACAATTTGAATCCGTTATTGTGAATAAGGTTGGGAATTTTTATTTATTATTTTAATATTTTATTATAAAAAAAACTGCTGACTGTTTTTATTATATTACATATAATGTAGTATAATATTCTATTTCGGTGCGTCCAAAATAAATTTAATATATTTATGAAATTTGTCTTAAGTTATTTGAATCCTTTAATGAATCAAGTTTTTAGAAGTGACAATTTTATTATATATATATATATGTATGTATTTAAGTATTTTATTTGTTATGAAATAGATAATTTTACGTGATTTTATATAATATAAAAAAGAATTTAATAAATTATTATGTTGTATAATGTATAAAATAAATTACAAAAAATAAATTATATTTAACTCAGTAATACACATTATCATGTAGTGAAAAATAAAATATTGTTTTATGATCACTTTCTCAATGATGCGATAAACTTATAATTAAATATTGTTGACCATTTTAAATAATCACAATTTTATTTAGATAAGGATTTTACATATAATTTAAAAGTAGTTAAAAAATTATTTTAATAAAATATTCGATTTTCAGATTTCTGGTATAATATGGTTATTTGCTATTACGAAAGACAAACTACAAAGCAAATAAATAAAGTTATACTATCATAAATTATTACTGCAATAAATCTTATAGTATAAGAGTATTTTTTTAATTGCTTTTATTATTTGTTTGTATTTTAATTTATTATAGATATTACAGAAGAGATATAAAATTCTATTTATTATTAAATAAAATTTTTAATAACAATGGCAGTAATGTTTTTCACTTTGATTACAGTGCTAGCTTCTAATATATACATATTCAATCTTAATATCTTTAATCAACATAATTTATATATTATATTTATTATTCTTGAATATTATAATTACTTCCATCAATTTCAGTATTGCTTTAAAAACGTAAATACTATTGAGTATATGTAATGTTTTGATTATATATTCTCGAAAAAAGTAATTATTTTTACTTTACGAACATTAAATATTTTACTTTAAAATGTAGTGCAAATATATTCAAATTCGTCAAGAGATAAATTGTACCGATTTTTTTAATCATTAATTTCGTAAAAGCATTGCTATAGTCAAAAGTAGCTCATAATAAATCAATAATGAATCTCGAAAAACTAATTTCTTCGTTGTAAAAAAGTAAAGATTAGATTAATATACCAGGCAGATTAAAATATTACACTCTATTTTCGATGCTATTCGCACGGTACGGCAGAGTAAACATTTCATTGTAAATTTTCAAAAAGTAAAGTTTTAAACGCATGTCATGATGCGACCTAGTAACATTACACAAATTGTTTGAAAAGTTAAAGTACGACAATCATATGTATTGTATGCGATCTGATATCGAGAAAAAAATATCTTGTAATTGATTTGACCGAAACAACATTAAAGTTTCAGAATACTTCAAAGCAAGTGTACTATTCTTTGTGTAATCACTGAGCCTATCTACAGACAATAAGCGCAATCGACGAGTGTAAAAACTTCCCGGAGCACGGCGAACGTGAAATGGAAAAAGGTCCGAGAGTCATGCCAAGGTCGCGAACTGTTCGCACAGGATCGCGTGCGCAAACCAAACTCCTCATGAGGATCCTTTAGCTCGTAGTTCCCTACGCAGGTACGAATCACATGCACAAGCCCATACATACATATAAAGTCCACTGCATACGGCTAGGTATACCCACATGTGGATAAGTACATTTATATACAGGGTCTGTGTGTGAGTTAACATCACGCTCATATGTGTGTAAGCTCGAGTACGTGTACATAATGACGATGCCTTTTTCTGTCGGCGGTTTCCCGCAAAGAGTCACGATTCGCGAATCGAGACAACCGCACTGCGACTATACGTGTTTACGTGCCGGAGGCGGAAGCTCCTCCGTTTTCTCCTTCACTCGTAAAAGTTGCGACGACCAGAGGAGCATCGAGCTCTCATTTTTTGTAACGACTTTACGAGACAGATAAAACGAGCTACTGCAAAACAGCTTTCAGCACTCGTATTGATACCTGGAGCTGAGCTCTGTCCGCGGTGCAGAACGAAGACCCCGATCCGAAATCAAGTTTACAGCGGGAGGAGGGTGGAAACACCTTCGTTACATTTGGAAAGCCGTTGGGTCAATACCGAGAAAAAGATTCGATCACACGTCAAGCTTTGAGCGTTTGAAAAAAGAAAGAGCAATATTTTCTGAAGATGCAACGAGAGAAAACTGAAGTTAAATTAGAAAGTACTGCGATAATAGAGATAAATACGGCTCGAGCTCGAGTGAGCCTCGCTAGAGTAACAATTTGGTATTGAATTCCGCTTTCGCTTCGAATTAATGTACGTAAGAATTTTATAAAAAAAAATCCACAATTATTTAGTTACAACATAATGCGCATACGTAATTATACGTTAAAAATACGAGCATGAAGCGATATTGACACATAAGCTTCCTCTCATCGTGGCCGAGTAACTAACACTTTGCCTCGACATTAAACGTCTTAATATTCACGTGTCGCTTTTAATGCATTCCAAGATGACTTGAGCTACATCGCGTCCAACGGCTTGATTGAATCGACCTTCAATTTCTGCGCGGCTTTTACCCTCGTTCTCGGGTTCGAGCTCGCGCCGGGGGCTCGTAAACCGAGGTGACAAGTCATTTTCAGCTTTTCCATAGAGTGGCCGTGAGTCCTCGCACTTGGGGCGGGCGACGCGGCTTATTGCATAATTATATATATGCTCCGACACTTTGCCTCGCACGTTTCGCGAATTTACGTTAAACACCGTTTATTGGAATTTCTGGTACCTGTGCTCCCTACTTCCCTCGGCCTCTCTCTATCTCTCTCTTTCTATTCCTCTCATAAGCCCTATCACAACGACTACTGCTTTTTTCGCCTCCCTTTTGCGCGATTATTCACGGCTGGACGAGGCGCGGAAAATGTATGGCTTTCTAGGGACTTGAGCTCGTGCATTCATTTGCTGAAGTACTTCAATCATAAGAGAGTCCTTGCAGTTATGAATGTTTTTATACAACGTATATACATTTATTCATCATTATTACTTTTTTTTGTCAAATCAAAAGTCCATCTACTAGAAACGCACATTATTCTCTTTATCGCGTAAACGACAGTATAGCTTGATGCATAGTTGCTCTATTAATATTTTAACATAACGATTCGTTTATATCGTAACATATTTCAATTATTTTACGGTGCAATGTCTTTTAAACTCCTAGTTATTACTCTTAATTATCCACATAAAAAAGCTTCTTTTATAGAAGATTATAATTGCTTTTTAGCACCAAGCATACTATAATAACATTACGAGAAAACTTGTTTTTGTTTACTGACGTATTCAAGTATCCTTAGATGGAAAAGCGATTATCTTTGAGGTTCAGAGAAACAAAATTTTCGTCTTTTTTAACAATAGATTATTCAAAAAATAAAATTTTACTATCTTTTTAATTACCATGAATTAAGTGCCATATAATTTTTTAAAGATATATTATTATTTGCGTAAAGTATGAATACGTACTCATTTTTATGCGCTGAAAGTTTACTAAAGAAGTATTAGTAAAAAATGACAAAAACGCAATATCAAACCAATCTTTAATATAGTTTCAGCATAATTTAAAAAATTTGACTTACTAGCTGCAATTGAATAAATAAAATACTTTATTTACTATAATCGTAACGAAATAACCTAACTTAGCATGATAATAGCACAATGTTAAACCATCAAACATACGATAAAACTACGTTCGATACGATTTACTATTTAATACAAGCATCCAACTACATATTTTAACAACGTCTTCGGATATCGAAAATTTTAAAAAATTGATATTCTAGTTCTAAGTTGTTACGTCGTACGGTCCCTTTGTTATCTCTTCCAATACTAAATGGATGAACATTATATTAAATAACCTTCCCTTTGTTCACGAGGCAGATATATCGAGGGGATCTGGAGAGATGGGAGCCTCACTTGCTTGGATCTTTATTAAAACGGTAGAAATGGCTAGTGCTCCTACTTCACTACCTGTGCCTTCAGGGTTGATAAAATATTACTCGGGGTCAAATGGTCTTGTTTGTTGTGCTACTGCTATAGAAGGTATTTGTAAGAATTTGTAAGCGTTACGGATATAATATTGTCCCCCGGGGTTCTATACTAATCTCGATTCTATTTTATTCCGTGGATGACCGCGAAGGTTCATTCGTTGAGTATCGTGTCTATCATAGGGAAACCGACGTCAATTCGGAGTTCAGGACGTTCACTCACTCGAAAGTACATTCACCCACAGGCCGCAGCTCCCATATGAAAAAGTGAGTTATACGTGGTACTCGAGATGTTATGGAAGTCTGAATCAGATATATTATATTCGATACATTTTCCGACCGAGAAACTGAGCTTCGATGCTTGTCACAGACTCCCCGATTGAGCTCTACTATTTACGATGAAAATAGTGGACACTTGGAAGCCACGAGAACCATTTTCTATGTTGAGAAACTGCTTTCTGTTATAAATTCGATTCAATGCGTAGCGACTGTATGGTCATTGTCAACGCGTACAGAGGCTCTACTCAGCAGTTTCGCAACCCGAACATAACTTTTGGTAAAACTCACCTGTCAAATAAATATTTTTGGCTTCCGGAACCGCATCCAATATATCATACGAATGCCTTCGATAGTGCGGACGCTTATGCGATTATATTTACGATGCCCTCTTTGCGTTGGATTTCCACGAAAACGTGCACCGTGCGATAGTACACAGGTTCTTTTCCCAGTCATTGGACAATGTCGTGTACACGACTACCTGCGTTCCAGAGCATGAAGTCGAAGGCTGCACGGATGCAATGGTGTCAGGTTGCCGGCCGCAAGTGCTCTCAATGTCTCTCTTTATGATTTTATACAGCTTGTTTCCGTATTTCGCAGTAGAGCAGTACATTTGCCGAGTACAGGTTCGAACTCGCACTTATGATTCATACAGTCCAATGTAATTACAAGAATATCACATTCAAAATAATCGAACAACCTTTACAGATAATCTACAACGTGGATGAGAATTTCAAACAAGGTCCTAATTATAGTAGGTCTCAGTTCCAAATAGGCCCCATATATATACATATATATTTATAGCTTTTTTGAGAAATAGTTGACGTCGCCGATCCCTTATTGTATAAAATGATCTATGGCTAAGAAAGAATAATCGTAAATAATACGCAATATTAGAAACACAACTTGTACTTTACATTTTACTTACAGTCTAAGGCTACAGACTGAGAACAAATAATTGTAAATAATAAGCAATATTTGAAACACAACTTGTACTTTACATTTTACTTACAGTTTATTCGGTGTTTTTCGGTATCTACAACGATATATATATATATATATATATATATAAGATGTCATTTTTTACTTTTGCTGACGTTAGATGTTTGCAGAATTGGCACGACTTAACATTTCAAAACTATTATGCTTTTTCAAATTCAAATTTTTATATTATTTTATATATGTTTTTAATATTTAATAAGCCTAACAAAAAAGCATCATTATAATATACTTTTAAATTTAATTTTTTCTAACAATAAAAAATAAAAAAACAAACTGAAAAGCTAAAAAAGGTATTATATAAACCACTTTCAAAATATCTAATATTGTATGCGAAAAAATGATAATGTACTATATTTTTTCTAAACGTTCAAATGCGAATTTTTGACGCAAATCTTGATACAAACGTACAGAAAAGATCTTCAATTCGTAAGATATAAAATAAGTGATCAGTTCAATTACATATTTATATTTAAAAATGAAAGTTATTTTAAATCGTTTTAGCTAATTGTGGCAATATAAGGTAATATACTTAATAAATACGAAAGTGATTTCAGAATTTGTATGTCATACTTAAACCATTAACTCAGTTATGGTTTTTCATTATTTCTTTTTGTATTTCAATAATCAGTTCATGATTCAACTATAAAGTAACTATAATTTTAATAGTATTAAATTTTTCAATTGCTTAATTTACGTTTTTACTGATAATTGGAATTAAAAAAAAATTTAAGTTTATATTAATATTAATAAACATGATAATTTAATTAATAAAAAAAATAAATTTTTTTAACAACCACTGTTGCTAAAGTTAATAACAATTTATTTTTCGATGCGAAATAAATTTTAAAAAGAAATAATAAAAAAAGTACACGTATTTTCAATAGATGTAATGTATATTGAAAAGTTTTGTGAGTAATTAAATGACTGAATTTATTTTTTTTTATTTTATAAAATCTTTTCTGTTTTATTATAAATTCATTCAATGTGTTAAATTCATTTACAATTTCACATATTTTTGTAGAAAAGTATGGTAATTACGAAAACATTGAAACTTACTTGATTCATTTGTATTCTTGATTGTTTTGTAATACGAATGCGTCCGAGACCAGTTAATAATAAGTATATCTGAAAAAAAAATTTGTTTTCCTTGTATTTAATATCGCATGTATCTTTTATGCGTATAAATTCATTCAAAATTAATGAAATAAGAAATTTTTAATTCGAATATAAATTTTCTGATTCACATGTACATTAAAAAATTTATTATAGTGTACAATTTAATAGAGTAATTGTTTTTCAGAATTAATAGAAATTCGAAATATTTTACGTGCATTATTAGGATTGGCATTCATACACTATTATACAACATTAATGACAAATAGCAGTTTTATATTTTCCTACTTTCATTATAAGAAAGTGTGACATTTATTCTATCCCTTAATTTACGAATGAAATTAATCTAATTATAGAACATTACAATAAATTTCGATTTATATCAGAAGGCAAATTTGTAGTCCATATACTTGTCTATAAATTTCGTAATCTAAGTTGTTTATTAACGCAATAATTTTCAAAAAGAATTAAGCGAATGCTGAAATCCCCCCGAAACTAATAAAATGTTTTAAAACATGAGCAACGCATATTATAAATGTTTTACACCTAAATAAAACAACTCAGTCAAATCAAAAATGACCGAAGCTTATGTGATCGATGCGGAATTACCATTGCTCCAACTGCCTTGCAAAACGAAAGCCAAGAAATTCGACAGTTCGAAAAAAAGTTGACTCGTTGACTTAAAACGTCAACTACACGTGAAGTTATTAAATACGAACCGAGTGAAAAGGCAAGGATCCCTCAATAAGTCCGCAAATATTCTAAGAATCGAGAGCCGAGCTAAACCTTCATATAGACAAGTGCCAGAGAGCACGAACGGGTTCAAAAGAGTCGCACGGAAGAGGCTGGAGACCTCGATTTTTGCCTTCGGCGTCTTTCTTAACGCTCTCAAGGTCATAAAACGTAGCGAGGAGCACGCGATCTCGGCTTTCAGGTATACGTATACGCACAACAAGCCTCATTCAGCTTGACTCCGAAAACCAATTCCCACTTCCAGGATTCGTAAAGTCGATGCACGAACAAGTGAGCAAATATATTTCATTTTTTTAACTCGGCTGATGAGCTGCAGGGAAGGGAACCGCGCACTTAGACTTTTGCCTTCTTTTTTATCCTGTATTAAAAATCCCGGCATCAAAGCTATGCGACTCGCTTATTATTTGTATTTGAAAGTGTACGGCATTCTGATTTCATGAAATAACGTGCACTATTTTCTCAATTGCAATTTTCCACTTAATCTATTATTTCGCTAGTCGTAGAAAATGAGAAACCTGGCAATGGCGAAAAATCATGGGACTGACTGAAAAATCGCAATTGATAATTTTGATAAGTGTAAGTCCACTGGGTCAATGATCTCGATCTTTAAACGCTTTTTCTATAGCTATTGAACTACATCCTCTGGCGCAATTAAATTCTGAGCAAGGGTGAAGGATAGTATAAGTGGCAGCATGCAGTATATTGAATAGCAATTACATATATACAAGAAAACGCGAAACCCCAGATATTATGTAATTATTAGAATATACTTTTCAATTTTTAGCGCGACTTTGAAGTAGTTTGAATTAAATTTTTTAATAAATTGTCCAAAGGTATTGCGAGTATGGAAAAAGTCAATTCATTAACAAAAACTATTGAACGATAACGACAATTAATTTAAGATAATACTAGCATATTTGGTATTCGTTGATTAGAAGAATTTAAATTATTTAGAAAAAGCAATAAATTTTGCATGTACTGATGATTATAGAAAGTAAAACCATACCCCCTTGTCTGTAATTAATAATAAATGTATTACAAGTGATCAAAACAACTCGTAGCGAGTAATTACGAATGAAGAAATGTAGAGGCTCTTGAAGAGAAAAAATAACAATATCATAGAGGTACATATTATTATAAGATATTTATTAGTCCCTATTAGTTTCAATTATAGGTGGGTGAAACAATTATAAGCTCATTTACAGTAGAAACTGTGGTAATTAAATTACAGAAGCGAAGTATTTGATATGATAAATTGTATCCCATATCTATATTTACAAATGTAATTAACATCTTTTATTTATAACTAACATTGGTGTACAATTACGTAAGCCATGGATTTTTTTTATGAAAATGCGAACATGTAAGTAAATTAAAAAGAGCTGACGACGACCCTTTGTTTCATATTTATGTATTGTATCAAAGAGTTGGTTCAATTTGAATACCTTGTCTTAATATAAAATATTCATAAACTGCTGATCGAAAAATATATATTAAAGCTGATGTAATCAAATGTGATTGGTATGTAAAATTGACGTACTATAGCAAGTAGGATAAAATTTAGTAAACCATTTTTTATGACAAAGAATGTTCGAAGGGAAGTTTCAAATTAATTTCCAAGCACTGACCACTTTTTAACATTGCCCGAATGAATATAAACATTGAGGCTTCTTACGTACGGCAAGTAATTTACTAATGTACGGGAAAAAAAGTCGAATAAATATTACAGCTAATGATAATATTCTTTGCGTTCATTAAATAAATCATTTTTTCTCCGAAAGATAAAAATGCGAATGCATGCGCAACTCCATACAATGCATACGGAGTAGATTTTTTCGCTTCCGTTTTTCCTTTAACTTTTGATTCCTCGATAAGGCGCCCAACTAAAGTAATTCGTTTCTCGCGTACCGTGCTCGCTTGTATTATCCAATTTGTTCGAGGGAGGAAGATACAGTGTGACAGCCTCTGGTAATGCCGTAAATTCGTCTTCCAGGAACGTGTCATTCTTAAAGCGATAAGTATCAGCTTAATGACTAATTATATTACTTTATTAGTAGTAATACGTCATTACGATTGTAATTATTATTTTTACCGGGCTTAATTTATCAGCTCTCGCGTGTAATTTATCAGGTCAATTAAGTGCCATCTTGGCGCGCATCAAATTATAATGGCGGGGAAAATTCGCGACGAAGTGATTACGCGGAGAAACAATGTCTTTGGAGACAAAAATGTTGGCGAGCGGAGTGCGCCGCGGTCAAGTGCCTTGCACGAATCGCGTGAGCAAAAAAACCGAGGAGCAGCAGACGTATATCATTTCGGGCGTTAATGAAATGCCCAACTTTAATAATACATTAAGGAAGGTTAATGCCGGAGCGAAGAATCGACGGAGCTTGCGCGTAAAAAAAGGAAGAAGAATTTTACGAACGCGAAGATCAAGGAACGGGGAGTAGGGCTAGAGAAAAGCCACCATTGGTCGGGTGAGTGGTAGGAGCGAGCCGAACGGCGAGGCGTTCGGTCACTACGAGGCCCATCGTCTAGGGCCCGACCGCGGACGGTGTCAGTGGCCCGGGTGTGAGAAAGGGGCCTGACGTTGTTTCCAAGGGATGAGCCGGTGTCGTGAGCCAGACTACGAAGGTATGTCTAAAATTCTGCTAGCTTTGTCGGGGGGGCTTTTTCCCACAGCGTAAATAACCCTCGGCTCCTCGCAAGCGTCACTGACCCAGCGCGCGTTTTTGAAAATGGCCGGTCGCTCGATCCACGCATAGGCACTTACGCGCGCACGCGCACGAATAGAAAGAGAGAGAGAGAGAGAGAGAGAGAGAGAGAGAGAGAGAGAGAGAGAGAGAGAGAGAGCGAGGGGGGGATCGTCCGATGCGCCTTGGGCCGGACGATTATCTTGGAATGAGGGGATACCGGTATCGCGCCCTCGTGTCTCCCATCCGCGATCGCGGCTTTCATCCCCGGCTTCGCCTCGGTTGCGCCCGCCCGGCCGAAACAACCGGCGCCCCGCGCAAACACCCACGTAACGACCTGCGCCCGTAACAGCCCAACAAGTTTACCCGATAAAGTTGTATTTTGCGTACCATAAATTGCGGCCGAGTGCGTACGCTTTGCGAGCCCCCCACCCCCGGCCGACTCCCTGTTCAAGGATAAATTCAATTTTCATACGGCGGCTTCCGACCGTAGGTAGCGCAAGCGAAAATGTAAGCTGAGAAAATCCCTCTTCTTTTATACGGTCATAAAATACATGGCGTCCCTTATAACGTGACCTACGACTAGCCAACTGGCTTTTTTCCTTATATCCATTTTCGATTATTCTTCTTCGTTATTATTCTTATCGTCATTGTTGTTTTTATGTTATTGTTTTTGTTGGGTTATTGCGATTAAATTTCTTCGGAATTTTTTACAAACCGACATTCGTTAAATGAACTTTCATTGAAATACTGAAAACAACAAGTACTATTATAAATATAGAAGCAAACAGTGCTTCATTATAATCTACTAACTTCTATTACAATTTCTGAACATGTGCACGTGAGGGCAACAAGTGTCTACAATATATGAAACGTCATTTCCTAGAATAGCTAAGAACGCGAGATTCTGTATTTTTTTTGCTTGTTTTTTATTTTATTTTCAAAAAGCCATCAGCTGCTCTGTATTAAAATACATGTTCTGTTTTTTAGAGTGTAATTATGATCATGGACGAAAATCAGGGCGGCACTTTGCCTTGCGCGATCATTGCATTGGGCGAGAAGAGTCGATTTTTGACATCGTGATCTTCGCACTCACTGAAACATTATTGTCCAGAACGATTTATATAATTAATAAGGCAAATATCACGTAGTATTTATTTACGAGGCTCTACTACGACACCGACGTCATAGTAGCAACTGTGCTATAAAACGCAGATCAATACTCCCTACAAATAAACGACATAAAGCAAAGTGTACCTTCGTTGATCTCCTATTTGATTATAGATTTCACAAAGCTCATCTACGTTTGTTGTAACTTTTATTTAACCTTTATTGTAATAGCACAAAGAAAAAGGTTTTTGCCACTAAAGAGGTCCTCTTATTCCTTGGCTGTTTAAACAATGACGAAAAAGAAGTTATATATAGGACACGATTTTGATTGTAGAACTTCAATCTTTTTTTTCATAAATAAAAGTTTCCTTTAAAGTATGAAAAACAAGGTCAGATCATCTTAATGCTTTTGATTCGAATATAATGATTAATTTTACTGCAGAAGAAAAATATAGGTTTTTAACTTTTGATAATGTAAAGCAGGAATTAATGTAACTTGTAAGAAGATAAACCATAAGATGATGTTAAGTAGAGCTCGAAAATCATGCAAAGACGATGTAAAATTTCTAAAGAAATGTGTTTTTATTTTGTACGTAAGTAAAGTTTTAGTTTTCAGTACTAAACTCTATATTAGAATCTTATTTTTGTTATTAGCGATTAAAAATATTTCAAATCAGTTAATAATAAATAACATTGAATAATCATGTAGATGCGTTCAAAGACGAATTATGTAAATATAATAAATAAATATGTGTGTGTGATAATCTCGAATTAAAGAATTTCAAAAAATAGAATTTAAAAATAAATCAAAGTAAATTTTCCTTGGCATTCTCAGATACAATATTTGAAGAAATATGACAATATTCGAAGCTCTTTGATAAATATTATAAATACGAATGAATTTTAATAATTTTACTGTAATGTCAAAAAATATATATTTGTATTCATTAGACGACTCGTTATGAAGAAATAGGCAAAAAAGAATAAGCGCTTGATCTTTTTCAATGTTCCCTCATCGAGCGGAGAATTCAATACAAGAAGGTTCGCCGTATATCAGCGCGGAGAGAAACGAGAAAAGAGAAATTTATTTATTTATCGTCATAACTCGATCACACGAACGGTTTATGCTAATACCTCGGGTATAAGTTTCGACGATTTGGCACGCTTAGCCGATCGCGCCGAATGACACGTACGCAGATGTATAAAAAAGCGATTTCATGACGAGTCGTTTGATGCCCTTACGCTGGCACCCAGGCGTAATTTGATTAGCATATTTCCCCTTTGCGGCGAGATATAAATAATACGGCTTAATTAGCGTAGCACAGAACTGCGCAAACGCGCGCCCGCGCCTGCTACCTCTCGACTTTTGATATTTTTCTGATATTATGTGCGCCGAGCTTTGCGAAACTACGTCCGGATCACGGCCGTCAATAATTTTGCGCGATTCTTGGAAGATTTTTGGCATCTCTTCTTTTTATTTTCTTTTTTTCTTTTTTTTTCATTTTTTTTTTTTTTTTTTTGCAATATTAGAGAAATTTCCGATTTAATTCGCTCTGAATCATAATGATCGATGGACGAACTCGTTCCTGGAAAAACAAACGCCGATGTAACTCTGCGCGCACTGCATCGAGTCGGACAGAGTCAATGGTTTTTATATTCATTGCAGATTCGTTATGAAGCCGACGCCAGTCGACAAAAAAATTGTACAATTTAAATGAGCTAAGCGTCTTTTTTTTATAAAATTGTAATTATAATTATAACTAGTAAAAAGCAAATTGCCTTTTAATTACGAATGTAAAAAATGATTAACCTGAAAAAAGCTTTGAATGAGAAGAAACATTATTAATTCCTCTGAACGACTTAAGTTTAAGAAATGAACCATGCGTGAAAGAATTCGTCTTTTAACGGAAGCAAATCTCGAGCGACCTAATAGGTGGATCTAAAAATTGCAGGTATAACTTGTGTTACGGAATATATAATAAACGCTTTCGTGTAAAAATTAATATCTGCGAGAATTTTAAACTAGAAGTTACTGTGATAATAATATAACGTAGAAACGATATTATGCTAATTCTCTTTCAGTAGGGACAGCAATGAAGTAAAAATAGTTAAACATAATTATCACCCTACTTATAAATATTTCATTATTAAAATGTTACAATTATTTTTAACACTTATTTATCGTTACTTAAAATAAAATTATTTGTATTTTGTGCAAATCCAAATAATATACATCTGTCATATACCCAAAATCTGTCAAAAAATAATGAGGAATTGAGCTTTTTTCTTATAATATAATCAATCTTGATACACTACTCAGCACAACCACTTTCTCGTTATTAAGTTAGGGCACTCGTTCCAAAAATTACTATGTCAAGTTTTAATTCTTCGTATCTTATATACCTTATATTACAGACTGCAGAAGAAATTTTGTAAAAAATAAAGTACTTAATATTTGAAACCTTTAAGATTTTCTAAAATTATACAGATTTTATTTATTCAAGTATGATCGGAAACTATCGAATATCACAAAATATCATTACATTGAATTCCATTTTCATATATGAAATAAAACTACAGTTAGTACACTTTAAAAGACCAGTAGAAGGTTGATTGAATATTTAATTGATGTTTACCAAATGTATTTAAAGTAATAGTTTTAAAATGATTAATATACAATAAATAATTTCTTTTCATTCATATAAGGTAAAAACAAGACACATAATGTCACTTATGTAATATGAATTGAGTGCAGACCTTTATTTTTCACAGTATGTAACTGTGAAATAATGAAATAATTTTAAAACGTCATAAGAAATTGCAGTAATTGATCTTGCTGCATTGAAATCATCGATTTTTTAGTAAAGCATATAAATATGAACTGTAATGTGATGATGCAATAAAATCGACCCAAGCTTGAACATTCCAATATTTGATTATGTATAAAATCTTACAAAACTGTAAGATTTTGCAAATAAAAATCAACAAGTTTAGCATTACTTTTACTTTTATAAATACAAAACAATCACGATGTCACGATCGCTTTTATTTACTTAATAATACTAATATCGTTAATATGATGTAAAGAAAAACGTTTAAAAATTAACGGCCTATTAACATACAACATCCTGTAACACAATTTATAACGTCCTAAAATTTATACCCAAATATTATTACACAATTGTATATTGCTATAAAAAGAGCTAATTGTTATCGACATCTCACAAAAATTTATTACCCTTATTATAAATCCAAAGCGTTAGCAATCGACGCAATTGCTGCCGAAAGCACTTTTTCTCCGTCGAGCTAGCGAATAAAATAAAAAAAAAAACGAAACTATGCTGTTTCGTGTATGGTGCGTGAGCGCGTGTAGGAGAAGAAGCACTTAAAGCTCTCGCACCTCGTGCAATTCGTCCGCATTTCTTAAAGGGCCATCATGGCAAAGTTTCTGAGATTTCCGAGAAACGGGCCGGAAAGGACAATAAAAATAATCGCTTCAACAAAGCGGATCCGGACTCTTGCCTCGCATGCACTCCTAATGACATCTAATTGCTTTCCAGAGCTCCGCGGACGGAAACGCGGCGGCGGCCCTCCCCCGTCGCCGTCAACGCCGCTCAACCGCCCTGACGACACGGGGGCTAATTTACCATAGGCACTGCGGGACCCTCGCGTCTTCGCATCGCAGCCTAATTAATTTCTGTGTACTGCCGTCCCCCGCCACGAGCGACCGGCCGGCCGATTTTCGTCTCGCAGAATTCGGGCGACTCTCGATCAATGGCGCCTACGAGCACGTGCCGAATCGTCCAAGCGATTGACCTTATTACTACCGCTGGCTGCGCTATTTCTCTTTTTATAACTTCTGAGCTTAATCGGTCGATGAGTCTTCGGCGGGGCTGCATTTTGAGGGAATGACTTTGTTGCGTGCTGAGTAATATACATTTTAATTTATACCGAAGCTGCTCGCATTTTTCATTTTGTTTTTTGTTTTCATGTCCAATTTTTGTTTCTCTACAAAGAGTTTGTTACATCACAAGAAGAGAAGCAGTTGCTTTTGTTATATTAATGAATCCTCTTGTCATTGTGTTCAATTTCTACATTATGTATCTTACTTTACTCGGTGATGTGTAGTTATTATATAAACATATATTGCTAAGAAAATTAACACTTAAGCTCAAGAGAACATTGTATAAGAGTAAACGCTATTCGTGAATGTAAATTGATAATAAAAAAGGTCTGAATACTTTTCAAACGAAAGAGTATGAATTTTGAATTGTAAGATATTTTTTTTTAAATTGCATATATAATAAAACCATTATCAATTGTTAACTTAGTAATTCAGTTTCATTTAATTAATAAAATTTTTTAACATTTTGACAACATATTCAAGTCTAAGCGATTCCATAATAGATCACAGTAATCACTCATACCCGTGTTTGATTGCTAAACAACGCTTCTCCTTATATTGAAAATTAAGTTCAAAGAACGCTCATACCTATCGGTGTAAAATTGAACATCGGAAATTTATGAAAGAATCTCGTGCATCCTTAGAAGAGTATGGAAGAACAAAAGATGCCTTCGGGGCACAAACTCCTTGATCATTCGGAATCTGACCAAAAATCCATGGGGATTAGAAAACAAGATCATTGCTCGTGGCGGTTTTTGGAGAGGCCCAAGGACACGACGGCAATGAAGCGTCTGTTTCCAAAACGCCCGAAAATATTGGAACTCCCTACAGTACTTCAAAATCTGAAGGTACGCCATTCATTGGATCCGACCTCTAGAGCTGACAGATCAACAAGGAATAAAAAGGCTCTACTGCTAAATGGACTCTTCGCTAAGCTATAAAAAGGCTGAGCTAATAATTCATCTGACTTATTTAGATTTTGTCAATGAAAAACAAAGAGTCCTTTGTAAACAAACGCATGGGTATAGGAAATTTCATAGATCTAGAGAATCTGAGCATATGCGGAGCTCCTTAGATAAGCTTTAAAGAAATTGCCTACATCCGAGCTAGTAAATTTTGATAGATCAGAATACAACGAAAATTTTTTTAAGAACCGTTAGGTTACCATTTAAAAAAAATATAATTTTACCCATATATTGGAAGATATTTGCACAGTGAAAATACATAAAAATAAATCATTGCACTGTTCCTAGAATAATAAATAATGTTTATAAACTTATTAAGTATGGATAATTTTCTTACGTAAGAATATATAACAACCTGTATGAAAAATAACTTATATATAAAATACGTATAAATTATCAAAAATATACTAGAATATTTTGAAACATATTTTACGCAGATATAACTTTAATCTATAATCGTATTTATTTTTTTAACTAAATGGTTATTTTATGTTATAAAAAACTACCGTAAGCAAACTTTCTTTAATGGCTAAGTTTAAATAGTCAACTAAAAATTAACAATTGTGTTTTTAAAATTGAAATACTAAAATACGGTTTTCTGAATCTTCAAAATTCTTTATATTTTATTAATTTGCACAATTAACAAATAGAATGAAAAAATGTAATTGACTGTAACATAATCTACCTTCCAATATACAAGATTGAAAACTGAGAATGGCCTTGATATTGATACATTCACCGTGATTCTATAGGGAGTTTACAAAATATTGCTCATAAAAGCATATCTTGCATGTACAGTACTTTGTAATCTTTTTAATTGAATTGTACATTGAATATAATTATAAGATAATGTATTGAAGTATATAATCTATATTACCTACCCAGTGGAACTGTATATGTTCTCTTAATAACTACAATTATTTTTACTTAAATTTTAAGTTCTTTATACTATTCTTCTAACTTTAATTTAAAAAAAATCTCTAATTAAGTATTTAAAATAATATTAGTAGTAATTATTTTTATCAATGTTAAAGTGATTCAATGAGAATAATTTTTGGGCATAATAAATGATGTGAAAAATAAGAAATACCTGCCTCAGAGGTGACAGTTAACAAAGCTTTAAATAATATTTATTTAATTAATTTCAAGATAGAGAGATTCGTAACATTGCTTTTCACTTAAGATCTTTAGTGTGAATAATTTACCCTTATCGATGTTGTTTTAACACACGTAATCGATTATTTGTTTTAACGAAATTTTCGAATTGTAAAAACGGATCGAGTCAACTTTCTTTTTTTTAAAGACACTTTGACTTTTCGAGTCTGCAACGAAAATTCGAAAGTCAGTAACCACATTAAAGACGGGAAGAAGGTAATCTTTGGCCATCTGTCGATGCCAGACCAACAATTGTGAATGCATATTCAAACGTCTCACCTTTGACCGAATGAGAAAAGCTCGTGCCATACGTTCATTTAAAAACTAAAATTCCGATCGAGCAATGATCGCATTATAATTAAAATCTATCGAACGAAACCTAATTTTGTGCAATGTAATTTACTTTATGGCTCTTGCTTTAATTCGATACAATGCATGAAATGCTTATTTTGAGTTTAATGTAGAAATGATATACATTAACAATTGAGAGTTGTAATGATTTAAACAAACATGGTTTCAACCGAAACAAATTTTGCATGATTCAATGAGCTTCTCGTGTATTGTATATTATATAGAAAGTCTCGAGAAATTTATATAATATAAACATTTTCAAAAAAATCCACATTATAATGAGGTTGTTTTTTGAAAATGTTTCATGTTTGTAGAGAATAAAATCATTCAATTGATAATGTGATTAAATATAAAGAGCAGTTTACAATAAATGAATTAAATCAGAAATTATTTATCCTGTGAATTAATGTGCCATTGCGAATTTAAAGCATTGTCATTTGATGAAAAAATTAACTGTACGATTATTGCTTGCAAATGGCTAAGAGCACTTATTGATAAGTCGCTTTCCCGTTGAAAAGAAATCTATCGTCCCTTTAAAAGAAAAAAAGGAAAAGAAAAATAAAAGCAGTATGAGTAATGACTCGTGATTTACATACTTTTCAATTATTCAGTACAGTGCATTCTTTTGAACAGTATTCATTTCCACACGTTGGCCGCAAATGTGAAGGTTCGCAGAACTACTCGCCGAGTATCACACTCAGCTGTTTATAGTCTCATAAATCGTCAAAATAGCTGCGATAATTTGTAATTGCCGTGCAGTGCAGCTCGGAACTGTCATCTACCATAGTTCAAATCGAATCCGCAGACGGTTGTCGTGCCTCGTGACTATTTCTTCGACCATTCGCGTCTCTTTTGTCCTGTGCCATGCATACGAATTGCGCCCGCTATCTGTCGCTGTAATTACAAGTCCCTACCATGATTACACACTGGCTTGTCCCTTTTTTTCAAAGGAAGGTGGCAATAGACACGCACAAGCTCGCATTTACATTTGCCCAGGATCACTCCTATTTGCTCATTTTCTCTATTATCTTTTGATTTTTCGACGATCTCATTAAAGATTAACACTTCATTTATGAAATATTTTTTTAATAAGCAATCAATCTGATGCGCAAACTAGCTTCTTATTAAAAAGAAATGCATAATTCTGCTTTTCGGTCAAGCATGCATTCGGTCAATGCATTTGATCAAGTCGATACTAACAAAAAAATTTTGCTCAGATTAATGGCTAACTAATGGAAGAAACAGTTTTTTATTTCAATTTACATATGCAGAAATATTTGAGAACCTATAAAAATCACTATATCATACATCGCAAAGTGTATAAATATTTACCTAATAAGATACCGAATAAAATAATTTATGATCTAACAAAATTAGCGATACTTCAATGACATCCAGGCAGATAAATGGCATTTTTAGCATCACGTGCATTGCAAACTTTACAGCAATCTTCGTTATACTCTTATTGTAATATATTGAACTAAAAATTTGTAAGCCAATGTAGAGATAGTACATAAAGATCCGTAAGCCATATACATTTATTACTGTAGCTCATTTTTCCAAGCATTGTACAATTTAAAAGTACGGTAGAAAATGTTGCATTACTTTTAAATTGTAGATTCCATTAAATGGAAGCTTTTACTGCAAATTACGCGAACAAAATTGAAGAAAATTATGAGAAGGTGACATGATATTAAAAACGTAGTAAGTCCAATATTTTCGAAGAAATAATAACATGCATGCAGACTCGGTTTGAGAATTCCATGAGCGGATAAGCTAGAAATGTGATGAGGTGAGGGAGGGGGAGGGGGCGCAAGGTAATGGCGACGGGAGGTTGAGGTAAGGAGAGGGGCGGTCGAGCGCGCGCGCGTGTGTGTACGCGTTTATATCGGCCGGGATAACAAGCCACGCGCGTAAATCGACGGTCGCCAGCTAATACTTTTTTTCCCTCCTCGCGAAAGCAGAGCGAGTGAAAATATCCTGCGATATATCGGCGGCGTCTCGATTTGCTCCTCGATGCGTCGTCAAGCCGAAGCCCTCAATTATCGCTTGGCCGCGACTCGCGAGGGGCCCCGGTTAATTATCTTGCCCGGTCCCGGCGCTTCCCTCGCTTCCTTTCATTTTATCATCGTTCCCTTCATTTATCCACGGTCTTATCTTGCGTAGCGGCGATTCGGCTCCGTCCTGTCTCCCCACCCCCCCGGTCGCCGCGGACACTCCGAAGAATTTTTCGCGGTGGCACTCAGCCGTTGCGTGATTGATGCAGGCCATCCAGTTATTTTTATAAAATCATAAGTACGGGTCATTTGGAAACGATGTAGCTTCAAATGCAAGAATCATTTGCCCTCGTGCGTGCGCGCGCCCGCGCCGCGTATGTGTGTAGGCTTTTCTGTTTTTTCTGCTTGACGAATCGGCGGAGCGCTTACGGCGCTCGTAGATTATATAGCGTTTTGTAGTGTCGGCTTGAGATATTTTACTCAGAAATTAAGTAAACTTTACATTTTACAGAAATTACGGCGAAAATTATTACAGCCAAGATATTGTATCGATAATACCTTGAATATATACGCTGCCATTAAATACATGATCTTTTTACGAATGTAATTTGGTGAAAATGTGAAATCTAATTGGCAGTGCTACAGCGACTGTAATATTTATGTATGCAAATGTTGTTAAATACACATTTGTATTATATGAAATGTATTTCTTGTGGACTTGGCACAACTGCCTTAAAAAGGACAGTAATTTTTAATCCATCTGAATACCCGATTTTTTTTAAAAGCAAGATCCCTTGGCTGGAGTGCGTTAAAGATTTCACTTTTTCGTCAGCATACTGAAATTCAACGTTACACTCTTCGATCTATCGCGACTCACCTACGAGAGTAGGAATTTTAAGCCAAAGTGAACTAGACTGCAAAATAAAGATTGTATTACCAAACATGAAGAGAGAGAGAGAGAGAAAGAGAGAGAGAGAGAGAGAGTGGGAATGAAAAACGTAGACGATGAATGCATTAATTCAATTTGTCGTATATGTAAAATATAGAACGAAAGCAACTGCACGTAAACGCGCATCTAAGATACGCATATTTAAAGAATAGTTCGATGGGGAGCTTTAACATTAGCATCCGATTGGCTGGTAAGATAGTCAGTCGGACTCGAGGAGAAATAGGTGCATTCTCACGTGTTAGTAATAGCGAGCGCATCGGCTGAACTCGATTCGCTCTCGTTAACAATGAAACTTGGATTCGAAAAGGAAGCCCGGGATCGCCGAGCCGAAATGAAGTCGTCGCGAATCTAGTGCTCAACGAGTAAACCGAAAGCTCCCGCCGATAAGTTACCTGGGGTGCGGAGGCGTCGCAGCCCTAGTCGCGCGTCGGTGACGGATGTAAAGAAACACGCGACCGCGGGAAAGTCGTCGAGTGGTATCGGTGGTCGAGCGTTTTTTCGGGTGACGCTCGAGCGTGGCCCTCGTTTCGGAGGGGAGCCGCGTACGTGTAAACGCGAAACGGGCCATGCTGTGCACCGGAGCGGCTTGGTGCGAGTCGAGGTTTCGCAGGTAATTGCTAGGCCGACGGGTCGATAATGAGCCCCGGCTTCGGGGAACCGATTACGCCCGGCCCGAGCGAGACGCACTGCGCCGAGTCAAAAGCAATGTTCCCTCTACCGCGCTCTCTCACTCGCCCTCCCCCTCCCCCCTCTCGCTCTCTCTTTCTCTCTCGCTCGCTCGCTCGCTCGCACCAGTTCCCTCGCCCTCCGTGTCTTCTTCAAACTTTTATCTCACTCCCCGTATCTTGCCCTCCTGCTCCATGGCCCTCTCGCAGAGCTTTCCCTCCTTCTCTAATATTTATTTCGCCCTCCCTGCGTCCCGCCGCATTGTATCCGGCTGGCCGTATCTTGCACGCTTCTCGCCCTCTTCCTCCTCCGCTGCCGTTTCGACGGCGAGGAGGAGGCAATGGGCAAGGTTGGACTATGGGACGCTCCCCGGGACGAGGCCCCGAACTCCCAATACCGCGTCATTATAGCTTTAACGGCTTTTGTATTTTTCGAGGCAGGAATCGCCCAGTTCGATCCCGACCGAATTGTTTTACTTCTAATCACGCGATGTTGCGCAATGCGCGCATTATGGGCCGAGAGGGGCCGGCTTTACGTGGCTCAGCGCGACTCCGTGTTACGTCACGAGCTAACCGATGTCGCGTGATGTAGGCATTCCCGGGTGCCTACGACCCGAATGTTCGATTGATACTTGGCAAGCGAGGAAACATTCGAATCTGGAATACCGACCCGAAGGAAGGCTGTAACGTGAAATTATTGGACTTAATTTTTCTACGTCTAAGCATTCCTCGAGGAATTGGATAATTGATGCATGCTAACCATTTCCACTAAAGAACCGACAGATATGCTAATAAATAGAAAATTTGTTTGCGCGCGACGACAAAAAATCGAGTAACCGACCCGCATAATCTAATAGCCGGATTTTAATAGCTGGTCAAGCGGGACTTTCACTGTGGCATAAAAAAACTCTCAGGCTTATTCACGCGTAAAATTGCCGACAGATTGACCTGAACAAGGTCATTAATCGCTCGAAAATAAACCGATTGGAAATTTTGAGATCCGCGAAAAGAGAGTGTGAGGCGGCACTATCGGTAAACAAAATCAGGGAAAATTGAGAGAAAAAAGTGGGATAATGTAAGGCATGGGGGCGCCATTTTTAGCAAACCCAGTTTCCTTATCTCGCGTTAATTTCCGAACAGCTTGGCTTATAATCGAGACGCGTACGAGGATAAGACGGGGACGAGGAGAGGGAAAATAAACGAGGCAAGAGACGCGCGCTCGAATCGAGAGAGAATGAGAGAGAGAGAGAGAGAGAAGGAGAGAAGAGAGAAGGCTGGCGTGACGATGTAGCCCAGCAATATACGTGTTTCCATCGTAAGTGCCGCCGATATTACCTTATGTATAATGTGCGCCGCAAGTGCTGTATAACGAAGGTCATCGATCAGGGCGCTCGTATTTTTAAAAAAATGTACTCTCCAACCCACTCCACCCCTCGTCTCAACGCGCGTTCCCGAAGCCCCGATGGCCGTAACCCTCTCCACCCCCCGTCACACTTTCTCACTATCTCACTCTCTGACTGTCTGTCTGTCTGTCTCTCTCTCTCTCAACCCCTCACCCCATCCCACTGTTCTGGAAGACCGTGATTTTTGCTTGACGAGACAGAGGCTTCTTCTCGACGATGAAAGGCTACGCAATTTTTCTGATTCCTTCTCTTTGCCTTTGCACTTAACGACGAGCCTTTGAGTTCGAGCGGAATAAATTATATAACGGCTTTTAAACTTACACTACTGTGACGAAAGACTTTATTAGCTCAATTCGCAGATTTAATTATGTTCCAGATTTTTTGAAAATAGCTCAAAGTTCTTATCTCATGTACATCGATAACTTTAATGTCTTGGCTCGTAAAATGCTTTTATCTGAAATTTATTTCTAATAATCCACGATAATGAATAAGCACTTTAGAACCAATGTTGAATGTATGTATATATATTGCATAAGATGTGCATCTTCTTTAATCAGCAAATGTATGCATTTTTTTTTTGAATACTTATTATATGAAATCAATATAAGCTTGTAACGATACTTATAGTATTATCGAGAAAAAATCAGAAAAATTGTTTTCAAATACTAAATACAAATTACTTTTTTTCAAACAAAATAAAACTCGCTGCACCTTTTCTAATTAACAAATCAATTTTTAATTACTTTTTTCGGTAATGACAAGCAATCTCAATATGACAAATAAGTTTGAGTGTTATAATTTTTTCGTTAAACGTTGCGGAACTGATCACTCTTAATTTCTGTTAAAATTCTGTCTAATTACAATAACGAATGTAGTCTTATCTTTAAAGAGTTTTTTTTTGGTTTTGAATAGTTACATTGTAATACAAAAGCACAAAAAAGAATAATTTGTGTTATTATTATTTTTAATAACTTATTATTGAATTTTAACATGTTTAATTCAAAGAAATTATTTAATAGTTATTCATTTTAGTACAATTAAGTAAATACTGTGAACATTCGTATTTTAATCTGATTGTAGGTATTGAAATAGCATATATAAAAAGTTTTCTACAGATAAAGTCTTTTGCAATTTTAGGCAGCTGAAAAATTTAATGCAATCTCATATTAATTGAAACAACATTAATTTTCAATTAGGTTTTTTTAATAAATCGTGAATGATGTAATATGAATTTATCGAAAAATTATATATTCATATTAAAATAACACTTAGATTTAAAATTAAGACTCTTCACTTTGTGTTAATAATAGAGCGGAAAATTTAAAGTAGAGGAAAACATAATAAAACTGTTATTTCTTGCAAAATCGCAACGAGCTTACAATAAAATATTATTTACATTGTGTTTGTCCTTATGCTTACCAATTAAATAAGTAGTGTTTATTAAATTACTGTAAATTCAGATATATTACAAATGATTTATAATTTAAGTAACATGAAATTAACAAATAATATAAAACTAGAAGATCCATCGTGTAGCCGCAATCAGGAAAACTAACCACGTAGAAATTTAATGCAGCGTTACTTTTTTCTCCGGTAGAAGGCAATAATGCAGTTCTTGAAAACTTGTTTTCCTTTTTTCCCTTCGTATTTTTGCTACAAAAGCGCAAGATCGGAGGAGATTTAAAATGGAATAAAAAATAGAGTACGAATGTCGGATGAACATCGAACTCCGATAACGGAATTCAGCTGCTCGTACGAAGTTAATTTTATAATAAAGAGTGCCTAGCTCGTAACGGTGCAATCGAGGAAGTGGTCGTTCTCCCGCCACGAGAAAGAACAAAAACTGAAAATCAAGGAATTCGCCTCATTGAAGGCGCATTTGCATTCAGAAGGAGGACGGGGTGCGGAAAATCGGCGCAACGACGAGTTAGAGATCCCACGGGGCAGAAAAGCGCCTACTTACGCGAACGCTAATTACAAAATTATCGAAGACGCGACGCAATGTTGAAAGAAGCACTGGAATTTTGCACAAGAAAAATTGTGGTGCGCGCGCGCGGTGTGTACATATTTGTGCGTGTGTGTATCTGAGTGTAAGTGAGGAGCAAGTATTCCTTCATCTTTACACGTATCGTACGTAACTTTACTCCGCTTGAATTTTCTAGCGTATGTGAGTAGATCAAGGAAATGTGTTGCGTGTAAAAAGTATATCCATTTACGTAAGGTTAAAAGATCGACAGAAGGACAATTTGTGTGAGAGATAGAGATAGAGAGAGAGAGAGAGAAACAGGGAACAATGGATGCTCAGATAAGTGGATGAGTAAAAAAATATTTTGTCAATCACTGATAACGTAGAGGCTTTGTCCAACTACTGTTCAACGTGAAAGACAAGAAAAAAAGGAAATATTTTTTTTTAATAGTGTTGAGCCAATTTTGAGTTATTTATTTACGCTCGTCTGTAACGCAGGAATTAGTTTAATTAAACTTAGAGGCCCTTTTAGCGAACTTTATACTAAACGACCAAAAGCATACCAAAAAGTCTAGTTCCGAAAAAAAATGTTTCCTAAACGACGAGGACTTCGGTTTCTTAATCATCTCAGGGAAATATCCTACAAAAATAAAATAACGTTTAAAGCGCACGAAAAAGTAAATAAGATGACGGAAGGATGTAGTCATAAAAGTCAATCAAGACAAAAAGCTTTAAATAGAATTTACATTATAATGTTTTTTAATTTTAACGATTTTCTTTCTTGCTTTAGCATTCTAACAAGATTTTAATTAGGAATAATAGCCTCATAAAGCTGATAATTATTCCTTTCAAATAAGCTTTTTCATTTACATAAGTAATTAATAACTCAAAAAAATTAAACCCCTTTTTGTGAAAGGGATATTTTCCTGCTACTTACTAAATAGACGTTAATGTTTTTAACATATTGTTCATTGAAAATATATGTTAATTTATTTAGAATATCCATAAAATATGAACGACTTTCTTATTTATAGTTCCATAATAGATTTAAACTAAAAAATCTTAAATGTTATGAATTTGCGATACTTTCATCTGATTTATTTTGCTCGTCGCATTATCTGCTTCTAAGATCACAGAACTCTTGTATTACTCATTATAAAATCACTTCTTTTGATGAATTTTTCCTACCTGTAATAATATTGTTTCAATGGGACAACGCACGCGTATATATTTGTTTCTGCAGAAGTGCGTGAAATAAATACTGCTGTAAACTTGCTTTATACCTTTTGAAATGGTCGTTTCATATAATATAAAGTACAAAAGTCTCGATACTGACTAAGATATGACAGTTTATACGATAACTGCCCGTGAGTGTGTAACTCTCGGAAAAAGAAATAAATTTAAATCTATTCTTTAATGATAGCCTTTAAGGGTAAAAAATTTCAACACACGTAATTATGTGGATAAAGTTGAACTACGGAGATCATTAGATAAAGGCGCAGGGGGAAAGAAAGGCATCGCGACTACATGGTCGAGGATACTGCAATAAGGAAAAGGTAAAATAAAGAAAGAGAGAGAGAGAGAGAGAGGGAGAGTCCAGGGAGCGAACACAGATGAAGCAGACTCAAGAGAGTACTACTCTCTTCGAACTACTGGGATAAGAGGCTGAGGTGATCTAATTTCCCGGGCAGTCGTGCAGAAAATGATCCCGGCGGTGATTACAAAACCAACGGCTTCCAGTCTACGCCGCGAGTACAGCAGCCCACGGTATAAAATTCCAAGATTTTTTTACTGTCTCTCCCTCCCTCCTGCATACGTACACGCTCGCTACTCCCTCCGACTTGCTTTTCCCATTTTATTTGCCAAGCTCCGCAATAATCACCCTTCTTTTTCCATCTTTCCGGCATCTATGACTTCGATATCGCCGTGGAAGAAGATCGAGGCTGATTCTCTATTGGATCGGCAATACCGCATCCTATATTCCAGACCCGTTGAGATTTTCTCCGCACTCTTACGAGTCTAATTTATGGATTATTTTTCGATCCGTGTACACAAATATACGTCTGCTGAACATTGAGCGGCGATGTTACCTCTCTGTCGCCCATCGTACGTGTTTGAAGTAATTTGTAATTTAACGGGCGCTTTTACAATATTTCAAATTATAAGTGAAATTATATGTTTTTCGTGAGTACGTAGCGTGACTACGTGTTTTACAGATGATTCTGACATGTTAATTTTCGATGCTACGTAATGCTTTTGTTTCATTAATCTGTGCTGCGAAAAGCTTTAATTAGTCAATTTAATGGTTAAAGTAAACTTTTAAGGTAACATGTAAGCTGCAATTGAGAGTAGTATGATGAAAGATATTTTTAAGAAACTTTTATGGAAATGTACTTACACGAGTAACTTTTTTGGAATTAAATTCACTAGTATCAAGAATTGATAAGACCATTAAACATGTAAAAAATCGTAAAAAATAATATAACTTCTCGGTGCGTTTACTGGGCAATTAAATTATTATTGATCAAAAGCTATCATTTTAACACTTATTTGACTTCCGGTTCTCTCTCCGCTCGAATCATATCCTTAAGGCTTGTTGTTAATAAAACGTATTCATTACGGCATACGGCACTTTTCCAGTCTCATTGGCTCGATTACAATAATCAGACGTAAGGTAAAAATTTTCAATTATAATTAAACCATTAAGCTCGGGACATCGCTAAGTCTGTAGAAACAAAATTACAAACGATCTACCACTTTGAAAAACGGGCTGCGTGAGCACGTAAATATATTATGAAGTTCCGACGCAAAATGATGGATTGTTGTAATGTAGCACGAATTGAAAGTGAAGCTTTAATCCAGCGTACGGAAATTCCAAGAAACCAGCACAAATTATGCACTCGCCAAAGTTATACTTGTGAGCGCAGTTTTCGTCCCCGTGCGCCTGCCTTACATTTTGTCTACCTTATCTTCATTCGCGCATGTACGCGACACCGCAAGGATTTATGTTTCGAAGACAAGCCGTTTTACATATCAATGAATAAATTCTGATCCCTAATAAATCTTTCGCGAGTCGACGCGTTATCCGGAGCTTGTCGAGCTCTTATTTTTACCTGCCAGTGAAGCGTCACTGCTAGCCGGAGAGCTTTATTGTAGAAAAGCAATTTGTACGGGATGAGATTGATTAAGCTTGCATAATTATGAAAGTGTATAAAATATTTCTCGAGTATCGGTGCTTTTGATTCATCGCTTAACGATCCTTGCTTTCGTCTATTAATAATCTGACATTAATGTCCAATACTACGTTTTTATAAAAAAATATCTGCGTAATACCTAACGTCAAAAATTAAAAAAAAAGTATGATATTACAACTCTTTCATGTAACGCAAAATAAACTACCGAAGACACTTATTATTTGTAATTGCGTTTATTTTCTATAAAATAAAAATTGCAGTATCCTATCAAGTGGTATTATTTAGATAGTTATAAGTGTTTATTAAAAAATTATTTATAAATTATTAAAAATAGTTTGGCCTTATCATAATTATTGGGATGCGTAATGAAAATCAAATGTGCCCGTATATAATTACAAAATTCTTTGGAAATGAGCACGTATAACGTTATACAAAAGTACATCGATGTGCGTTTCTTTTCCTGCTGTATGCGTAAATAATAAAAAATAAATAAAAATAAGAAAACGCAGAAAGAAAAGCGAGCCATGAAAACCGATATAAATATGACTTTCAAAACAGCTCCATAATTTTCCTAATTGCACGCTACATATTAAAAACTGCATAGGCGTCGTTCATGAAACGTACATGTGTGTCTATGCATGTGCACGAAAAATTCGTCATGCGTGCTCCTATTCCGCCCGTACGCACACACATATGCACGCACGCGCGAACAACAGATTTTTTTATCACGCATTACACCATATATATGAATTAAAATATTGCCTGGACAAACGAAAGAAAAATCATCGCCGTGCGCGATTAGTGCCTCAAAGCCTTGGCCGATGTCTTCATTAGCTATGGCTTTAGTAGTTGTGTGAACCCACGAAATTGCAGCAGGTGAGCAAGAATTCAATTGTGCCCGTAGCTGAATTATGCAGATATGTATTGTGTTCAGTCTTTAAGAAAGCTTATTTTTAAACAATACTTCATTGAAGAAGACATTTTTCTTGGATTTTCATTTTTCTTCAGTATTTAAAATTTTTCTCGATAAAAATTGACTCAATACTTCGTTATTAATAATTACCAACTATCATTAATTTCAAAAACAAAAAGTCTTGCTTGAATAGTCAAAAATAATAATCCTTCGTGTAAGGTAATAATATGACCTTGTGATCGTACAAAACAGATACATTGATTTTGAAATTTCTGATCATGCAACATCATTGGTTTCATACGTTCTCGTTAAAGTTAAATGATTAAAAAAACTTTTATTTTATAAACAAAATTTTCTTACAAATCTATAAATTATAAAGTTTCCATTTCTAAAATTAAATTGTGCGATTTAAAATGATTAAATAATATGATCAAATGCACGTAATATCAAATGATAATACGCGAATCACGTGTTCTACCGTGCACGAAAAGAAGTTTATAAAAATAAATGTTGTTCAGATTAATTACATTCATTTCAGCCTTAATAATAATAATTCATCAGATCTTCAATTTCGGTTTACAATACTATATCTTAAATTTAAATCTTGAAGTGTACATACTATTCATAAGAAAGCGTATACTTAGAATGTGTAGTCTCGAATATAATTCAGTCAAAATAAATTATTGAAATGGCTTCGGTATGTCAATACACTGTTATTACTTTAAAAATATTTTTATTAATACTAAATTAGTAGAAATAAAGTACGGGGTAAATAATATTTTATACTTGTTTGTTTACCTACTGTACAATTACAAATAAATTTAATCGATTACTTTACTGACTATGATAGTATGTAATCAAAACCAATAACTAAAAAGATATTTTATGCTTAAGATAACTTCAGTAAACAATTTAAATCTGGTTGTACATACTAACTCTTGTGTATATGTTTTATATTTAACGATCGTGTGATACCTCGATATTCAATAATACCCTAGCAGATTTTAAAACGCTTTAATGGGAAAAAATTATACGTATTAAATATCGTATTAGATTAAAGGAATTTTTAAAAGAAGTAGGTGAAAATTCATTTTAAAATAGGTTAGATTATTTTTAAATGTATCAGCTATTAAGTAATGATTCATTAACTCTAGGAATTAATGCTCGCATAATAATGTATTACTTAAACGGCAGATAAATATAAAAGAAGTAAAGGCCACTTAAAAGAATAAGGTAATATAAATTAGTCGTAATTCATTAGGTTCAAACAGATCCATTAAAAGTATGTCTTTTTTATATCATCAATGCAACGCATAAAAATGACATATTTAATAAAGTAAAACTACTGTTTAAATATCATTAACATTAATAGCATAATAACAAGGGAAAACGTACCGTGATTTGTGAGTATACAAATAATGGAAAACCTCATAATGCCTCTGCAGGTGTTCATAAAAAATTTTAGAATAAAATTAATGTAGATAATGACAGTGAAAAGAAGAACATTAATCTCCGTTACTTTTAATGTAATTGAAATCTTCTGATTTGTTTGACACAAAAATGCAAATTTGTCTATAATATGTCATTAGTTCGTTTCACTTCAGCTTGTACGGTCAGGTATTTCCTGTTGAGAGATACGGACAGGAATGCCTGAAAATTCCTCTTTTTCCATGCGTTGTCCATCGCGATGCTTTCGAATGAAATGTATCCATGTCGTTCCGAATTCGTCGAACGCTTTCCTCGATCGACAAGGTGGGGTGAAACCGGAAGAGTAGAAAATAAGAAGGAGCCGATTTCGGCGGCAGTCACCCGCGTGCTCCTCTACCCCGAGGTAACCATTAGGGTTCGGCATCAATTTCCCTCGTCACCGGTGATACATGGCGTGTGCACTATGCGCAAAACCTCAGTGGCCCCTGGACACGCGCGTCGCGGTCGTGCGGTGCCGGCGACGCCGCAATTCGCAGGTGCGAATTCGAGCACTCCCCTTATCACTCGGGCGTTGTGGGCCGGCGCCGGGGTTCGGTCGCGCCTCCCAGAGGTGGCGAACATCGCTTTGTGTGCGTCACGAGCCTTGGAGCGGGGCTGGGGAGGGATTGCGGCGGAAAAAAGAATCGAATCCGAGGAGGAGAAGTGAAACCACTAATGGCGACGGCTGATTTTATGAGCGACGGCTTAATCTACTCGAGCCTGCGCCTCTGCTCTCTTTTTTCACGCGTGTGTCCGTCCCCCTTTTGTGTACCGTTTATCATTATACTTGCCTTGTCGATTCGTTTGCACTCGCACCGGAAGGACCGATTCGGTGGTTTGAAGCACTGAGTCTTCGATAACTTTGGTCGATTATTTTCAGCCTTGCTGAACTGAAGAAACATTCTGGAATGTCGTCGTGGAGTAATAGACGGATTTTAGAAGAATCAGGTTTTTCACGAAACCAATGAATCCGTTTGTTGCATGCTCCTTCTGTTACCGATTGCTTTTATTTTTCTTCATTTATTTTTCCATCACTATTATGCCTTTAATTTCATACGCATAATAGTCGATGTTGTCGTACAGACTATTTCGCAGATTTAAGAATAGTAATGTAGTATTTTTAAATCCTTAAATTTATCAGCTATGCATGTGAGCGAAGAATCATCATGGTAATAATAATGATTAAAATATGTCTTGGGCTTAAAACAGGTTTTACAACTATTCGGCCCAAACCGTCTCAAATGTGCTTTATGCATAATACCTTTTAATTTTTAAATAGTGTCACATTTTCAAGATACCAAGTAGTAACAATTATTGAAAATAATTACGAAGGGTCAACTGCGCGAGACATCGGCTAACCTTTTCTCATTTAACGACATGCACCTTTGGCGGTAGTCATTGGAGGTACTCCTCGGCATTATTCCCATCTCTACCTCGCTCGCTTCTTCTGTCTCGCGTTCGTTGGCTCGCTTTCCCTCTCGCCCCCCCCCCTTCTCGCGCTCTCCCTTTCCTTACGTACTTAAGCCAATTATAATTATTAGGCCTGTATTTACTCTCCTCTTCTGGATTAGCTGGCTCAGGTGATTTACGCACTGTTGTGTAGCATTTTTAACGCGAGAGATACACCAACTTCGTTTGTCTCGAATGACTCCAGTTACATAAGCGAGGCGCGTTTACGCGTAAATTGCTTCTTTCGAACTAAGCAGCATAAAGATTTCGTTACGACTGCTTGAGTTGCTGCAATTTGACGAATTCCAGTTGACGAAAATTGGCACGGGAAAAAGCATGATTACTATGTTTCCTTAACAATGAGCTGTTTTTACTTATATAGTTGAATAGCTATTGTTCTGCCTATGAGTAATTATGCTAATAATATTCTATTAAATGCCCAATGTAAATATGAAAAGAAAGATTGCACACTGCAAATGATTTATTATTACAAACTAATACGAGTTTTTAGCATCTTAAAACTATCTTTTAATCTTTATGCGACCAATATTACTATGTTGTTTACTCTTTATTACAATACAACTCCATAAAATACATTACCATGTTTTAAAATGCTAGCGGTCGCCAAAAACTTTTGTCCCCTTTCTTCGACAGAATTGATGCTTAACATTTATATTTACCAGCGGCCAATTATTTTCCATTAATCATATCGAAAATAATTACGCTTATAAGTTGAATATCACCGTTGCAATAAATAAATGATTAAAAGGTATTTATCGAAGAAGTATCATTCTCTCAATTAGCGAGTTAATTATTTAATTGTTTATATATATATATATTGGTCGTCAAGCATTAACAAAACACTTGGGTCATTTTTTCTTTTTATACCCTCGGCTTCTGTACCTTCTTCATTTTACCTGTTTGTATATCTGGCAACAGACATCGATCTGCTTCCAATTTCATATACTTTTAATACACAAAGTGAAGGATTTACGTTAGTATAGATTATATTAGAACAATTTAAGCGGCAACAATTTATTCGTCACTTGGGTGCTTAGTAAATTTGAGAACACTATTTATAAAAACGAGAAGAAGAAAAGTTTCGTGTAACAAGTGCCAGGTATATTGGTGCACTTACAGCAGCAAGGACCTTACTCAACTCTAATATTTAATTAAAGTAAAATTATAAAAATCGACCACACGTACTCGAGAAAATCAATTATAAGATAAATTTATGAATGAATATAAAATAAACATAATAACAATTTTTAAGAATATCAACTGTCTATCAAATAATTGTAAAAAATGAAGAGCGTTTTTCGACATAAGTTGAGCTACGCCCAGACAAAATTCGATTAATTTTAGCCACGGCTTATTAACTTTGACTTAGAATGTGGCAACGGAAAGCCAATTCATTCGTCTATTCCAGGGTTGTCCTTACGATATAATTCATTCCGAAGCCTCGTGATAGAATATTTTTTTAAACAGATTAATAGAGTCTTCCGCAGCGGAACCTCGACCAATGCGGAAAAGCAAATAAACAAAAGCATAGAATGAGAAAAAGACGAAGGAAAGGAAGACGCTCGTTATGCAAGGAAGGCGAGCGAAGCAAGACCTTTGAACCCCTCGGGCCGATCACGGGACGCGATTTGCGAATATACTCGGAGTGCGTGCAATACGTCGGCAGGAGCGAGCATTCCGATCGTGAGTGGCCGAAAAGGCGAGCCGAAAAATCATCGGAGTCCGGCGGAGCTATTTATTTTATTAAAATATATATTTACGGCTCTCGTCGGGCCTAGCCGGGAACAAAAGCGAGCTGCCAACGCTACGGTGCCGGAATAAGTTGGCGCTTATTGGCTCGGGTCGACAAAGGCGAGTCGCGCTCGGCGGCACTTATGCCGGGCGCGTGTGGGTACGCAGAGGGCGCGGGCCTCTCGCTCTCCTCCCACTACCGGGGAGGGGGCGGGGGGGGGCGGCGACGCAGGGAGGACGGGGTCAGGCCTTATTTTCGAACGGCGTGCGAGCCCTCGGTGGCGCCTCCTCCTCCCTCAGGGATATAAATTAATTAGATTTGTGTGCGGGGGTGTGTCCGTCGGGGCACGATGCGTCTCCCCGTCTGCCCCGGTCCGCAGGACCGGACCCCGGAGAGGCCGCGCTGCCACCCCCGCCCCCGCCCCTTCCACTCCTCCACCTCCTCCTCCTCCACCGCCGACACTCCCGAGCACGCGCTCGCCTGTATCTCGAGGCCCGTCGAGGGCTTACCCTCGGCGCCTACTCCGCCGCCGCCCCGCGATGCCTCTCCACCGTGACGGAGACTCGCCGAGGGCGCGCGTGCCCTCGAACGTGCGAGTCCTCTTTCGGCTTGCAGCCTGGCGATGCTGCGCAGCGACGTCCGGGCCTTGCTGGATCAGCTCATCCTGCCGCACCTCAATGGACTTCAACGGTGTTCATCGAGCGATCGAGGGAAATTCTGTTCACCGTCCTGTCACGACTTATTATTCCAGTAGTCCTCGACAGCGGCTGCCCTCGATGATGCCAGTCGTTTTGAGGTTGCGGCATTACTCGTGAATCTCTAATGCGTAGTTCAGGACCGAACGGAATTTCGAGCTGCTGAGACGCTCGCGTCCTTTTCCTCCTATGACGCGAAATCACCAAATACAGGTTGAAGATGCAATGCCCGTTTCCGTCCACGCAGCATTCGAATTATTCGCATTAACCGTTTATTAAGTTTTCGAATTTGAAGAAATAGCGTTGATAAAAAACAAATACAAAATATAACATGATACCATTTTTTAGAAATATGCAGTTATGTGGCTTAGTTGTGAGCTGGCTCTTTCGGTCATCTTACCACATCATACCAACTTGTTTCGCACAAGATTAAGCATTTACTTTTATCTAGAATGACAAATTTTTTCATTTTATAGATTATCTTATGACGGTTCGTTTTATTCATATCTATTAATGAATGTTCGTATTTAAATATATAATGATGTGTAATCTTTTTTGGCGACAAACCGTTAGAGAAGTCTCAAGTTACATAAGTAAATAATCATCTTGACTCTTCCTCGCTCCTTTCCGCTATTAAGAAAAAAAAAAACCATCACGAGACTGTAATTTTCAAACGAGTCTCGAAATCCGAGGAATAGCTAAATTCAACGTAATGCGCAACTTATTCAAAGCCATTACTCGAAGTAGTAGAAGCATTTCGCGATAGCAGCAAAAATAAAAAAGCGGGGAAGAATAAATGAAAGACAAAAGATATTAAGGTACCCGCGTAATCTCGAAAAAAAATCGAAGCTCGAGAAATCGAACGGGCTCGTTCCCTCAAGCTCGGCGCTAGTCGTTTCTCGTTCACGGCGAGCGACAAGGCAATTGCATCGATGGCCAGGGCTTCGGAGAAAATCGGACGCACCTGTTTTGCGGCTAGTGCTGCCCGCATCGAGCGTGCGATGCGATGCGAATGTGTGTGCGTACGAGTGCGCGCGCCTCCGAGCGAACGGCCCGGTCGCGTTGGGGGTCGTCAGTCGACGATCAGGTGGCAGGGGGATGTCGAGGGAGCGGTCGGAGTGCGCTCGCTGCTGGCAGCGGGGGTCGGAGGGGGCTTTAGCCAGTGCAAGAGAGAGAGAGAGAGAGAGAGAGAGAGAGAAAGAGAGAGAGAAACAGACAGAGAGTTAGTGAGAGCGAGGAAGAAACCGATGCCGAGTCGAAAGAGCAACTCACCGCTTGATATATGGTGGGCGTAAACGACCGCGGTAACATTGTAACGTTAGTTACATTACAACTACGACGCGCACGGCTTGCGTTTATTGAGTTTTCGGCTCCTCGTCTCTCTCACCTCCCGCCCCCACCACCACCCACGATATTCCCCCTTGCTTATTTCTCTCACCCGCCCGCCCTTCCTACACCCTCCTGTCTTCGGTTCTCCACTGTCGAGTTTCCCCCCCCCCTTATTCACTAGGCGTCGCGCCTTTCCGACATAATCAGTTCACAGCAGTAGACGCATCGCGAGCTCCTTCCGCTCTTCTACTTTTCGTCAAAATGAATTTGCTCGTTCATTTTTAAAACCATGATCTAGTTCAGCATTCGTTAGTTACCTTGTCCGTATGGAGCTTACAGCAGCCTTTACAAATTAAGATTAATGGATGTTTTTTCTCCACACTTGTTTTACCCGCGAATGTTTCGCAGAATATATTTTATCATTTGTAATCGTTGATTATTGAGATAACTGAATCGAGCACTTTATCCTACAAATATTGATAATGCAAACGTGCAAAGATTTACAAAATAAGAATTGCGGTTTAACTAACTTGTGACTAATTAAATCATATATATTTTCCGAAATGCACTATCAGTAAAAAACGCGAGAAGCGAGCTTTATTGACTTATAAACATATCGAAATTGAGACAGTTATCAAGCTATGAATTTATTCTACTTTTTTAAAAATATAAAATCACATTAAGTGTATATAAAAGATATTCAACAGTTGATAAAATAATTCGTTGAAATTAAAATTGATAAAGAACGATCATTTCTCTATCTATTTGAACATATACAAACTTCTAATGCATCGATTGACCATTAATAAAAAAAAGTAGCTTTAAAGTTGTGGATGTATCATAGATCGTTCGATTTACGTTAGGATAATCCATTGCGTATCTTTGTGCTAGTTATTCACGTGTGTTCGGGAGGTCAAAACGTGCTCGATAATGGACGACGGGTTCTGAGTGTGGCTATGGTATAACGTGTGTCGCAAATGTAATAAACTCACGTTTATGGAGTTGAGGGACCAACAGCCCTGCGGTGCCCACTGCCACCGCCGCCGACGCCGATCGCCGCCTCCAGGTTGCCCACTACGTACAAATACATTTATATATATACATGAATTTACATATACCTAATGCATATATATATATACACACACACACATGCATGTATACATGTGTTTGTGTGTGTGTATCCTTCTCTCCCGCTATCGCTGCCCTAGCCTAGCCCCGGCCAGCCCTACCCCGGCCCAAACCCCTCCGACGCCCTCAACCGCGGCGACTCACCTCTACCCCCCCGGTTCTCGACCACTTCCCAAGCCGCGACCTTATTTGCCCAAGCGCACGTGTGTGCCAGGGATGCCGCGAGTGATTCGGCGGAGGCCCGGGTGCAACCGGTAATGTCGAGGGCCTCGGGAGTGAGGCCCGAGGTGTCGCGTGGTCTACTTTGAATCGCGGTGGCTCGCACTGAACGTCCGTGGCTTTACTCGAGGCTCGTGCGATCGCCGACGCCCCACACGCGCACCCGCCGAAAGCCAATACCAGCGTGTCAACTCATTCACTCGGGTGCGTGTATCATACCTCGGCCAGATCAAGTACCTGCGGAGAGTCGCGCGCCCATGCGAGCAAGGCACCGCCTGCCGCCTGTGCGGTCACCCACGCGCACACATGTGCACCAACGTGCCCGCGCGATCGGCTCCTTCTGCACTGGGCGCAAACGCGCGCGCGCCCGCGCTCGCGCGTGCACGTGTATCCCGCGTACGCGTGTAGAGGCGTACGTGTAGGCGCGCAAGAGGTGCGGGTGGGCGGGTGCTCGTGCGCCCGGTCGTTCCTCGTCTCCTCGAGGTAGCGAGCGGCCGATCGACTGCGGGCCTTTCGGCCGAGCAGCTAGCGCCGAGCGACGAGGAGGACGCCGACGGTGGGGTTCGCGTGCGCGCTCGGCATTGCCGTGGCGCCAGCCCCTCCCGCTCCCTCCCACCGGCCTCGCCTCCCTCCCGGGCTCGCGGCCGCCTATCCTCCTCCGGGTGCGCTCCGCGCCTCCCCCTGCCCGCCCACGGGCCCGGGCTTCCTCCTCCCCGAGGCTTTTCCCCGGGACACCGCCGTCCGGCACCGCTGCCCGCTGCCCCCCCCCGCCGCCGCCAGCGCCGCCAGGGTACTCGCGCCGCGGGCCCACCCCACCCCACTCGCGCTCCTCTGCACGCACGCACACGGGCCTGGATCCCCTCGTCGGCTCGGTGCGACGAGGCGCCCGCCCCTTTAATGGCCCTCCCTCCTGCCGCTCGCGGAGGCGCGCGCAACTGCACCTGTGCCTCCTTCTGGGTCGAGTGACCGGGAGCGGTCGGGCTGCCGCCATCTGACGGACGGGCTCGGCAAGCGCGGCCCGCGACGCGGGAACCGGGACTCCTTACCTCGCGGAGTCAGCGCTCGATTCGTTCCCTGCTCCGGACGAACGATCGGCTGAACGCCAAGTTCGCCGAGCAGGAATTTCTACCGCGCGCCAAGTGTCTATGAGTCGTTGGCTCTTCTGATATTTTCCATTTGTTGCGAGACTCTCGCTCCTTGGATACTTGCACACGACGATAAATCATAACTTTTACTCATTGTTTGCATATTTGTTTTTTTACTAATGAACAACTTTATTCGTGTTGAACGATCGATCTCTCGATATGGACGAGCAATCAATTATTGATTCACGAGATTCAAAACATACGTACGTTTTGTTTTTTCCGAAAACTTTATCTTTGTGAATGTATACACGATAAACATTTAACTAATATTTAGTACAAGCATTACTAATTGCAATATCGTTACACTTAAATTTTTTAGAATTTTTAGTAGTTATTGAAAAGCTGTGTATCTAATAATAATCTAGAATAATTGTCAAATTTATCCAAAAAATAAAACCTAATACATAATATTACACCTAAATATCTCTTCTTTATCGCTTTAAATTTAATTCGTTTGTTTTTGTACTTAAAACCAATTAATTTTTTCACAAAAATCGATACTAATTATTATAAAAATTGTTATAGCTATTAGTACGTGCACATTATGGTATTGATCGATTTTGTAATTCAATATTCAGTATTATAAGTTTATTTTAAAATGCTCATCTTAACTCACCAGCAGTCTTCACTCAAATGTTATTATTGCAAATGTGTATATTTTGATGATGTGTATACTTAAATATAATTATTAATAATATACTGCGTATAAATGTATATAATTCAAAAAATGTACGATCGATACAGTCTAAAAAATATTCTGATTCATTCTAATTCCTAAACGCGATGCAGCGAGTTATAGAATAGACAAGACTGTAAAAAAATTCGATACAATTTTTTTTAGGATCGAGGGTTCGAGGCAAAGGTGAAAAAGGGGCATAAAGACACACGAGTCTCCGCTGCGCTCATTGTCGATGCTGGGCGGTACAGAGGATGTATCGTGTGACAGGAAGACATCGGGCAGAGCTTGATATACGACCGAGGGATGATACGTTGTTATGTGAATTTTCACGGTGCCCAGGACTTTTATTTCTGCACATTGCGCTTTCATCTTTGCCTTAGTACGAAACTGTTAGTCTTCCATCTTTCGATTAATTTTGGGATTTTTAAATTTATTTGTACACTTCATTCAATATCGACACAATCTCGTAGGGAACTTTCAAATAAAACCCAATGAAATACCATTTTAATTGCAGTGCAATTTTCAGAATGAATTGTTTGAAATCTTTTTCTACAATTTAAAAATAATAAAAATTATTTTAAAAATTTTAATCAAATTCAAATATTTCATAAGTTTATTATAATTTTAACGTGACAACACGTTATAATTGTAGCAATTAATTGATTGTACCGCGAACTCTTATTTTGATGAAAAAATATTAATATGTTCTTCTGTACAGGTTTTCATGCGCAGATATGGTATCGTTAATATTTAATAATGTTATTGTTCAGGCTTGACGGACCGAAATAATAATTATTGAAAAAAAAAAGAAAACCGACAATTGAAAGTTCAGTGATTAAACATTTTCCACTGTTACGCGACAGTTCGTGTGTGTCGCAGTCAGAGCGGGAGGAAGAAGAGGTAAGACTTTCGCAAGTCGAAGAATTATTAATAAAAATTTTTTTTAAGCAACGTTAGGAGTATTAACTAAGCAACGTAAGTAGATTCCAATATAAAGATCTCGTTACGTGAAAACATTTGTATCTACATAAGTAGAATAATAGTTAGGCAGATGCAATTTCCCGTATAAGTAAGCGTTATTCTTGGGAGAGTCCTGGAAGAAACGTACGGTGCTGCATCGACGCAGCAAGTACCCAATTCGATAACAACGTGTTACTGAGTACATAATCTACGGACAAGTTCTAGAGTGGACAAGCCAAAGGCTGACCTCGAAACGCCCGCAGCCAGGGTGAAATATTTCTTGCGTTGAGATTTTTCTTATTGTACAGTTAGTTTTTAAAAATATAATTTACAATGAAATACCTTCATATGTTTAATGCGTTAAGAATAAAATTATATTTGATTAACTTTTCATAATCACAACTCCCTTTTTGTACATATCAACATAATTAAATTACCATTACAATTATTTATTAAATTATCAAATCTCTATAGCAATAATTATATCTTAACTAATTAAAAAAAATATATTATTGGATAAGACTTTTTTTAAAAGGCGTCTTTCGATTGAAAACTGTAAAACCATGTGATTATCATAAATGTAGGATTATAATACCAAAATGAGTCTTTTAGGAAAGATGATAAATCAAAATTTTAAAGAAAGACTGACTCCATGCTCATAAAAAAATTATTACCAGTTTTTAATGCTTTGTTTTATTTAATCAAGACCTTCTAATAATAAAATAATATAGCTTCAAACTTATACAACGTCTCCTTCGCTGCGGTCAATTGATCGATTATCTACATGTTAAATATGTACATAATTATCTATTTATAATTTCTTTTCCTCTCTCCACTCTTCATTCCATTTATCACAGCATACACGTGTAAACATCTGATTATACAAATTTATGACAAATTCTATTAAAAAATCAATGGATTACGTATAGTTCATTTTACATCTGAATATAACAAGCTTGAATACCCTTCTTACTTGTTTTTGCGGTTTCTCTTATTTATATATACATATACACACACACACACATATATATATATATATATATATATAACCTACCAATATATCCTCTTTTAAGTCATTAGGTATTTATATTGTAGAGGATTAATATACTAACAATTAGAAATAATCTTCAAACTGTACAAACAAATTATTGATCCAGAATAAAATAGAACAAAGCTCGCACTTCCTCTATTGGGTATAAGTATAGCTAATAACTTAATACGCTTGTCATTAGGACAAACGAAAGCTTGGGATTTAATCTCATATTCCGGTGTATAATCCAAAATATTAGAAATCTCTAACAATAACGGCAGCACAACTGGTTATTTCAATTTAGACTAGGACAGTAGTAAGCCAGTCCATAGAAATAGAATACAAACTAAAGAGGAAGTCGTATGGCAACTTGGATTTGCTCACAGATCGGCAAGAGAAACTTGATGATTATCTTACAAGAAATGCCGATGCACAGTTACAGATATTTTCAGTTAGATTGAAAGGTATTACTTCCTACAACAGTTTTAATGAACCGGCAGTTGAAATTACCTAAGGCAGGTAAGGGGCAATGGGTACTGTATGATACAACCTACATTGAAGAAACAGTCGAAATATTTTTCTTGCGACAATATAACAATGAAGCTTTGAACAATATGATATAGTACGCATCTTCTAAACTTTCATTTACAATTACAACCAGGATTAATTAAATGAAGAATATACGCAGAGCAGATTTTTAAAAAGCATTTTTAAATAAATTATTATGATTTTTTTTTATTTACAAATGGAATCCTAACAATATTTACTTTGTGATTATAAGTAAATTGAAGGTAAATGGTACAAGCGATTATTAAATACGTTGCTTAATAGCTGAACTCTTAATATATAATTTGAAAACATTTAAAAATGGATGGAAAAAAACCGTGGCCCCAGATTATAATTGGTAGGGTGATTATTGTGAAACTGAATCATAGATAATGATGTGATTTTGAATAAGATATGACTCTTAATCACGATGATAATGGAGACTTAAACAAAGTGAAAATTTTAAGTTATAGTTGATTAATGATCAGACTTTTAGAAGTGATAAACGAGATATTGCGACTTCTGTAAAATGTAGTACAAAAACTTTTATTCTTTTATAATAAAAAATTAACAAAGCGGTTTGAAATTGTGAAGATTTTTAAAAATAACTCCCGCTTTGGATGAATAAGACTGGCAATAAAAAATTTTTTTTTAATTTTATAGCTTAAAGTTTTAATCTATTCTATATTATTATAATTTATTTCAACTTCAAATTATTTAATAAATTACTCATATATATATATATATATATATATGCATGTATATGTATACATGTATACATACATACATAGAAATTAAGGTATTACCTGTTATTTCGTAAATTAGAATAGGAAAATAAACATGTTTGCATTATATTTTTTGCATGGTTTATAAATGGTTTCTATACAATAGTAGATGTACTGAAAAAATTTTTTATATATAGAAGTATAGGTAAAATAATTGATAAATATAATTTTTTAATACTTTTTTTATTTCGTTTCATTTAATACTCTTAAATATTGCTTGAAAAACAATAGTATAAAAATAATTTAAATACAGTGTATTGAAAAAAAAATCATCCCTTTGCAGTATGGGTACTATTAAGGGTCCGTCACACATTAGTTTGTGCTATAACTAAAACGTTCATATAATTTTTTCGCATAAGTATTGAAAATTCAATATTGTCAATTTTTAACGAAACTCGGACGTCTGAGACTCGGGATTCTTTCTTCTCCCCACGCACAGATCCGCACACTCACCCAAACGTACGCTCAAATTATACACCCACACTTTCAATAGCTCTCATTCGCCATATATACATATAAAATCATTCGTGCATACATACGTATTCATTTATATACATGCAAACATGGACGCGTGCAAATTCATCCTCCGCGCACTGTACGCGTCACTTAAATGCTACTGAGGAACTGAGGAAGTCAATTTGTCGACGGTCGCCGTTCGCGCAAGGCACATGCTTTTCGTGATTAACACTAAGCCGAGATCATCGATCCGTGGAGCATAGGATGATGGTGATGACTGAGATGGTAATGGCTGGCAACGTGCGAAACTGGGAATTGTAATTGTGGCTGCGGCAGCTGCAGTTGCTGCTGCTGCTGCTGTTGCTGCTGCTGGGTCGCGACGATCGGACTGTGGGGCTCGTGCTTGAGATCCTTGAGCTCGGGGAGGCTGTTCTCCTTGTTGGCGGCGACGGCCTCCTTCTTGGCGCTCTTCCGCTTCTGGTTCTCGTGGGTCTTGATGTGCTTGGTGAGGTGGTCGCTCCTCATGAACCTCTTGGCGCAGGTCGGGCAGGAGAAGCGCTTCTCGCCAGTGTGGGTGCGCAGGTGCCTCTGGAGCTCGTCGCTCCTGGTGAACTTCTTGCCGCAGAAGGGCCAGTTGCAGGGGAAGGGCCGCTCGCCCGTGTGCCAGCGCAGGTGGGCTTTGAGGTGGGAGGTCTTCCCGTATATCTTTCCGCAGCCCGGGACGTGGCAAATGTGTTGGCGCTTGCCGTCGCTGCCGAGCTGTGCGGTGCCACCGTCGATCTGACAGTTCGGACACCTGCAGCGCGTCGACTTCCGCGCGGCCGCCGACTTGGACTCGACCTCCACGACGACGCCGAGCATGTGCTCCGCGGGCGGGCTCAGCGGCCACTGGTAGGCCGTCAGCTGGGACTGGGGACTGGCCGGGAGCTCCGGCGGGGTCGGCGGCAGCGAGTAGTGCTGCATCTGGCTCAGTCCGCCGGGGAGCTGGGACTGACCGGGCCAGCTCGGCGTCGAGGGGCTCGCGGAGGTGTAGGCCGGTGCCGCGAGGCCCTCCGGCATCTGCCCGTGGACGCTCGCGCTCGGGAACCAGTAGCTCGAGGTCTGCCCGGGCTGGTTCATGCCCATGTGGTGGTGGTGGTGGTGGTGGTGGTGCCCGGGAGTCATCGAGCCCCCGTACGTCTGGTAATGGAGGCTCGCTGCGTTGTTAAAGTCCATGGCCGGATGGTGGTGGTGATGCTGCTGGTGCATCGACATCGACATGGACGAGATCGGGGCCATTCCCGGCATGGGCGATATCGTCGGCATGCACATCTGGAATTTTCAGGGAGCATTCGTTAATCTAGATGGATCGTTTCGAGGGAAATCGTTGCTCTGGAGCCATCGGGAGTCTTCGGCATTATATTTGCCGTTGTTGTTATTTACTTCGCTTGCACGTGCTAATAGTGTAAATAATCTAGGAACAATCTATAACGGCCCTGCCTCTATTCTCTTGAGCGCTTAAATAAAAAAAAATAACGCCGCTCTCTTACGCATCGAGTGCCATTAATCAAATAATAACATTTGGATAAGCTCGTAAATAAATTAAAACTGTTAGATTTAAATTGCCGTTTAAAATAACTCATGCAAATTGAAATCGATAAATGCTTTCATCCGTTTGAAATTCCTAAATTCAGAAATCACGTTACAGTGCTTACGTAAACAAAAGAGTGTACTGAACGTTAACTCTACCTATCTCACAAGGTACTATTGCAAGTGTTTTAATCTAATAAACCTATTAAATTGTAAATTTGAAATTCGCTTGCTTGTGACTCACATAAATTAATAAGTAACATCGAAAGGGCATATAAAACAATAGTAATTATGGTATTTATGTTTTTACCACATTGAATAAGTTGTTACACGATTCAATTATATTTTTTCACAAATTTAGAAAAAGTTTTGACAATTCGATACACAATTATGAATTCTCTGTATTTTATATTATAGAAAAATTTTTTATATAAGCAAATAAAAATAGTGATGAACTATCGCGACGTTTAATCAAAGTATCTACAATTTCCCTAATGGCCAATCCTCTTAACAAAATATCGACTTAACAAAACAACGACATTCGAGTTGTTCATTTTAAAGTTAGGCTCGATTCAACAATCCTTTATACGTCACGAGTAACTGTATAAAATTGATTTAATTGAATGGGACTCCCGTGGAAATTCACAAAAAAAATCCAAATACACACCTGTTGATACTGCATAACTTGCGCCATTGTGAAGTGGACGGGAGGAACAGGTTACAAAAATCCCCTTATTATCCCGCAACACCTTCCAGTTGCACTTTTTAAATAACATCCACGCGCAAAAGTCAAGAGTATGTATATAACTGCACGTCAAAAGTAATACTCAAAATTCACTTTGGCACTTTATCGATTCTTCTGTACGTCTCTCTTCCGTGAGCTCTCTTATCTTTCTCTCTCTCTCTCTTTCTCACTGTCTTTCTCTCGGTCTCGCCCTCTCTCTCCCGCTCTTCGTCTCTCTCAGCATCCGTACTCTTTCCTCGGGCGCTTGCCGGATAATTGCTGGTTGGTGAGCGTGTCGCCTCGGTTTTAATAACTGAGTGGACAAGAGAGTCGCTGCAGCAGCCGCCAAGGAGTAGGAAAGAGGAAGGGAAGGGAGACCGAGGGATAGGACTCGATGCTGCACGAAAAGCAAGGCCCCAAGCAAGGGAGTGGGGGGAGTTGTGACGATCCATAGGCCTCGGCTTGGACCAGTCGGAGAAACGTAGAGCGCATGCGCCATCCCCACCGCCACAATTAGATTGCTTGCTTGCTTATACACGCGGACCCATAAATCAAGTCCCCGGTAGTGAAGCGAAGAGAGAAAGAAAGCTAGATAGAAAAGCTGAGAAGAATGCCGGTCTCTTTTGTGGTCTGCAATACACCCGTGGCTATTTCTCTCTTTCTCTTTGACCCCCCCCCCTTCCTCTCACTCGCTCACTCAATATCCATCCGTATGCTTGCTTAGAAGCATTTCTCAGGAATGCCCTGTCTGCCTTTTCTTTCACCTACCCTTACACGTTTTCTCCGCCTCCTCCTCCTCCCCCTATTCCTGCTCCTCTTCTTCGCTTCTTTCTTCCCCCCCCCCTCCTGCACCGCCGCCGATACAGTCCTTTTTCGCGCTTAGCCTTGTAAGTGAGACCGCGCGACGACACGGTTTTTGTCACCGAATATGATTATGGGTCGCCCTTTAGAACGGACGGCGATCGATGCGCGACAATGAATCGATTTTCGGGGTCATAAAAATGCTGTCGAGCCTTAGAAGAATGAATGTACAAGAGAGGAACTCGTTGAATTATGGACGGTTACATGGTGTAAATCGTTGTAATAGAGTGCGAAACGTGTAGGAGGCAACGTGTGGGAAATAAAATTTTAAAGACATTATTTCCTACCACTAATTTAGGAGGCAATTTGTGAAAATTCTTCTTGATAAATATGACGTTTTGACATCATCTTCTGTTAGAGATTTGTACGATTCAACTTGATATTAAAACTAAATGTACACGATAAACTACTTAGAAAAATATAATTCCTATTTAGCGGAATCGCCTCGACAAGTAAATTGTATAGAAATTATCCTAATAATATTAACGAATAATAATGATTGTAGCTCACCACCCAATATCGAAAACATAATTAGTTCTATTGAAAATTAGATTGAATAATAGTAGGCATTCTTAGAAAGTACATGCCTATACCTGTACATACTGGTAAGTGTATATACACTGGCTCCGTCTAAATATTCTTATTTACCTGCTTAATACTGCAATTTATAATTAAGGATACAATCGTATTTTCCTTATAAATTATTGCTAATTTTCCTACTTCCACAGAAGAATCGTCATTATTAATAGAAATTATCAACATTTATGATATTATTTTTATTCAAGATTATTTTCTTATATTCTTTTTTTATATTTATGATTTAGTGATGTGCTCCAACATGAGTTTAATTTTTTTTTAATTTATTATCATAACTAACAGCTTAAGATTGTTTTAAAACATGTTTCTTTTATTTTAAAAGCGATAAAATAGTATTTTACATTTCACTATAAAATTTACAACCTCCTTAACCAAAATCGATTTAAACGAAAAAGAAAGGAAAGAGGAGAACGAAAATAGCTTCTGCACTTACTGATAAGGCTTTATTTATTACTAGTGTGCCTTGGTCAACAGATAAGTTTGACAATTCTTTGCTGAATGGTTAATTGATATGTGCTAGTATCTACAATTGCTTGATTGAAGCAAATATTTGAAACACCTTTACGAAATTTTTTTCAAATAAATATTTGTCTATAATAATAAGCACAATCTGTAATATAATCATAACTAAAGCTTTGAAACATACCATTAAATTTAATTATTATTTAATTAAAATAAAAGTACAAAAGTTTTAACAAATGCTTATTTTTTATTTTAAAAAGGCTTTCATCTAACTATATTTATCATTGTAATAAAAAAATTAATTTATAGTGTATTCCTGTCATCTTGTGTTAATACATTTTCTCTTAAATTTAAGTATAAAATTTTTTAAAATTGGATTTTAATAAATAGTTAGTTGAAATCAATTTTTTTTTATCATCCGGACAAACTGATAATAAATTTTAAACACTCAAAATTATTAAAAGCATTTTAAATAATCTCTGTAAAGCAAAGGAAATATCTTAAGTATATAATACTGGCAATGTAAGAGTTTAAATCGGAAGAATTTAATTTAATTAAAATGAAGAATTTTTTTTGTTAGTTCTTAATGAAAAAATATTCTTTATTATTTTGGAATCGTACGACAAACGCTTATAAAAACAGAAAGTAATACTTAAATTTAAGAATTATTCGTCTCACAAAGTATGATTGTATGTGACTGAATCTATTAAATTTATCAGGGTCATCCTTTATTAATTTTAATATTTATACGATTTAAGTTAATAAGCGACTTTTAAAGTTAAATAAAGAGTCAGTAATTTCGCTAGTCAGCCTTTCACTTTTCTCTGCACACGAAAACAGAATATTTATTTTTAATGTCACAAAATATAATTTCAACAGAAAAAAAATATTTTTTTACACACAATAATCTTTTTATTATGTTTTTCAAACTGAAGTTTTTTAAGGAAAAATGATTCTTTTAAATGTTGACATAAGATCCTTTTAATTTTTAATAACGAAAAAAATGACATATTATTATATATATATTATATATATATATTATATATTATTATATATAATTAAATTATTTTAATTAAATATTATTTTTGTGCATAAAAATGTATTTATAAAATTTCAAATCGACTTTACTATTAAAAAAAAATTTTAAGATGACTATAAGATCTTTGTAACTGTCGCTTCAAATATAGGGTAAAACAAAACCCTCACCATTTTTCTTATTTTACTCTCGAACTTGTATCCTTTTCAACAAAACCTTTACGCCAACTCAACTCTGCAAGTGGTCCGTTTTAAAGTTCTTCTTGGATAGCCGCCCTTTCGTTTATACGACTTTTGGAATGATGTACGTTACTTTTTCGCACGGCTTATTTGCTTTTATAGTACAATTGGCTACGTCGAAAGCTAATTTGTCTCGAGTCGTGTATGCATACCGTAACTGTGTCAAGGCCGACATTTCGACCCTAGAATTTTGCCACTTTGCCAACATGACCACCTGTGCATCAGGTAGACGTTAAACAAAATTTCTTTCTAGCAAAGTCAGATATTTTAAAGCTAAAAGGAAAAATATGTGTTAAGCAGGATCTGAAAATCAGATATATTGATCATTTATAGTTTTCAGTCTTACCGGCTTATACTATTCTTGTATAATCCCTTGGTATTGTCTTGTATGGTACTACAACTTTCTCACTATTCATTTGTAATGTTTTTATTTTTTGTGATTCGTAAAATTCAATTTTTGCGTTTTTGTTTTTAAAATTGGTATAAGTTCGAATCCTATATATAATCATATTTATTTTAAGATGTTTTTCACTAGAAGGTAAAAGCTGTCTCTAAATCCCAAATTATTAATAAGTGTAACTGTAAATTTCTGACCAATACAAAATTTGAAGAAGCAACAGATGAAGATATTCACTATAACTAAATTATTATTTACCTTTGTATAATTTATGAGACATTATAAAGTATCCGTAACGACCTTTGACCTACTAAATTATTTATTTGATGTTGTGGGTAATAGAACTTGAATGAAAAGTATATCGAAGAGAAAATACTTCTATAAAATAGTACTTTTGGAAATTTGATTTTTTGCGGGAGCGTAATGATTATGCAATCAGGCACGAGATCTTCTTCTATTTTGCCGATTAATGACAAAATTATTCTCTTTATAATAATATTAAATGCATTTGTAAAACTAATAGCCCACGATACGATTAGGAATGAAGTAATTCAGGTAACGATCATTTTATCGCCAGAGACTAATTCCGGTCCGATGCATTTGCCGGCATTCGTTACACAAGCAGTAATGCTCGTAGAAAGCAAAACCAAAAGAGTTGCATCAGGTAGTTCGAAAGTACGTTCGCTCGAGGCTCTGGTGAACGTAAGAATAAGGAGCCCGAGCGTAATGCTACACGACGAATGAAAATTTGAAATATAGCGCATCGGCTTTGAGATTGGAGACTAATTACACGAGAGGGAAACGCTCCTATGCGCCGTAGGATGCTAATCACACGTGTGCATCCCCACAAATCTTATCTGCGCGGTGAAAACAGATGTCTTCGGGCCTTATCGCGATCCCCTGGACTCTCGAAGCCTGTGGGCGTGCGTTATCGCAACGAGAGCGGCGACAAGGCCGGAAGCGCAGTACTTCGTTATCCCCATAGGATCGAATCGACGGTGGGTATCGCATTGTATACGATAACGCGCGCAATCTCGCTAGGACTCCTCCTGCATCCTCGGAAAATTGATTGCTCTGGTGATCGGCCAGTGGTCGTCCATGGTTCGAGCTTTTCTGCATCGTTCTTTTCTCCCACCCACTACTTCATCGGCTTTCGAACTCACTCCTTCACTCCGTCTCTCTCTCTCTCTCTCTCTCTTTCTGCCTGTCTCATTCTACGTCTCTGTCTTTCTGTAAGGATTTCACGCTTCTAATAAGATTGCGCGCGCCAGCAATAATAACACGACGAGCGAACGTAAGCCAGTGGTTGCTGAGCCGAGAAAGGATGAAAGAGCAGCGAGACAGAGACGGCCAAATCATCGATCATCGAACGGATTCTTGCGTTACTTAATAGAAGAGGAAATACTCTTGGGAGCTTGGCCTCCGCCTCTTGTTTGTTCAATTCATTCGCGAGAGAAACGGCCACTAGCCACCGCCTCGCCCTTCCTTTATCCTTTCATTGGGCAGATGCACGTAAGACCGTGAGCTCTGCTCGGACCTTGGACGAGGGGGCAGCCGAGGCGAGGGCCCGAGGCTACGACCGGAGGGAAGAAGTAGCCGGCCGGCCGAGGTCCGAGAAGTGTCTGTCGTGCATGTGTCCGCCGGATATTGTAAATCTTGCCCTGGCGAATAATAAGCGCGCGGGCCGGTCCTCCCTCCCGATCCTTACCTCTCTGTCACCCTCCTGGCCGACCTAACGGTCGCCGCGACCGTCGTCCCTGCCGCTCTGCAGCCCCGGCCGATAGGTCGACGCGTCGACCGGGCAGTCATTGTCCGCTAATAAGCCGCTTATTCGCTCGCCACGTGGGGTAAATTGGCTCATCGGTAAACAGTACTCCCACGAAGCCGCGAACGCGAATCGCCCGTTCGGCGTCGGGCCGAAGCCCGAGCCCCGGCGATAGGGAGTCGCGGACTCGAGGGGGTAGCCGTGGGATCGGGATCGAGGCAGAAGCCCGATCTAATCGACTTTGCGGGGGCCATTGTTGCCCCTGGGGTCTCTGAAGAATTGAAATCTGGACGGCCGAGGGCTCGTCCGGTGATCATGACGAGGAGATGTCTAGGGAGGTTTGCTCGTGTAAACGTATTATCTCTCTACATTATTCAGGCTTATCCTTCCGACGGAATCATCAATTTTAAAAATGATTGCTACATTGTCCTACTAATGATTGTGTATGTTGTTTCAGTCAACGTTTACTACGACAGATAATAAATGAATGTCTATGCGGTTTTACGCTTTCGTTTATTGAACAAAGCATGATTTAAATACATTTAATAAACGAAAGGTCCATACATGATTAATATAATTGCACAAGCACTAGTGATAACTTTTGAAAGGGCCCGTCGTAATTGCTGACGAATCATTTGCAGCATTAAAAGCAAATTTATGAATCGATCGACGAAATCCGTGTCAGAACTAAGCAATCGTAAATTCGATTTAAGTAAATTGAAAATCAACGACGAGAAGCTTTGACGCGTTGGACAAAAGCCCAATGAACGCTCCCTCAATTCCATTGATTAGCGTGAAAAGTCGAGCAGCTACTTCATCGCCGAAGAGAACCAACGGACCTCACCGGAGCGGTGCGAAAAATCAAGATGAATATTGACGGAGGTGTATCGAAGAAACGACAGATCCTTGCCTGAGAATAAGCGGGTTCTGAATGTTCTCAGCTCTCGAGAGGCGAACGAAAAATATTTATGACTTCTTTTTCGAGAAAACTCGCACGCCTAACCCTTATCACGTTGATCTCATCGACGTAGGAAATCTGGGTATTCCACCGTGCGGTCGAATGATGTTCCTCGCGCGTGCGTCTGCGCATCGACCGAACGAATGATCGCCTCGGGAGGTGCAAAATGATATGTGTATTGGATCGGGACTGGGTAAAATCACCCCTAGCTCCATTGTGTTTCCCAACCTCAACGTTGTACATGCACCTGCACGTGATGAGGCATTAGTAACAGTATGGAGCCGAGCAGGAGCGAGTCTTTTTCAAAGACATATTTTGGAGCGCAGGACTGATAATCATCAAATTGAAGTTCAAGGAATCACAAAAATCTCCATTTCCATAAAGTTTTTTTATATCTTTTTCAAGTAATATCTGTTTTTCGCCTCATTTATACTTAAATTTATCTCCTCTACCCCCCACCGTCTCTCTACTCTCACTCACCCCTTCTGCCTTTCTCTCTCCTCCTATTTTTTTCGTTAGCTCACCACTCCACTCAGAAAATTCCTTTTCACGTAGGATTTACATGTATTTATTTTATTATATTTCGGCTTACTTACTTATTCGTATAAAAACCATTCCACTAAAAAATTATGATTATTTGAAAACTTTATTAATAAAATTCTAATTATTTCACCATTTTATATTCAATCAGCGTTTAAATAAAGCATTATCAAATAAATTATCGTCAATTTCAATCTTCTAATTACGCTGTCCGTGTATTGTGGATAAGCGTATCGGTACTCTAATTTACTTCTAATCATCTGTTTCAATTACTTAGTAATACATTTAGTACACATAAAGTAAATATTTGACGTTATCTCTGGTTAAATTGAAACACTGTCTACTGTAAAAGAAAATTTTTATAGTAATTTATGTTCAAAAATTAATCAAACTGTTTCATTTGTTTATTATACTTACCCACACGGATACTTTAAAAGTATCTATTTCAAGTAATTACACGAATTTTCAAAATTACAAACGAATTCAATAATTTAACTTGCAAAAGACTTTTAAGTCATTTAAAAAAAACAGCTTATTTTTATTTCTATTTTTATCAGCATTCTGAGATATGAAATCCCTAATCCAGAGGCTCGCGTCGTCATCTCTTTATAATTCTATTATTTACGAATCGTATATGAATACTCGATTTGTATAGAATATCATTAGGATTCGTCAAGAAAACTTAATTATTTCAGGATCTGGAGTGTCTTTTTTCCCTTGTTTTAGTACAACGTGAATCGTCACAAATAAACGTACATCGAGACATTTGAATTTATATACTTGAGACGCGCTGTAATTCATTTCTTTTCGACGCTGCGGTAGTCGGCTCCTCTGTTCCTTAGCTCCTGGCCACGACATTAAAATCCCAAATGAAAGCAATCCTAGAAATGCGCCGCTTCCGAGTTTGTACCGTAACTTAGGGGACTTTTATGGTTTTATCTGGAAATTCTCCGAAAGCACCGCAAGCCACCTCCTTGTTATACTACACTGTCTTCCACCTACTGTGATTATTTTACGATGTCATTAAAAAAAATGTCAACTTAACAATAAAAAGTGATATAGAAAAACAGATTGGACATTGATATTATATAATTTATCTGCATAGAGATAATTTGTCTTGCCAAGTTATCAATACACAGACATAAAGCATCGTCGCGTAAAATTTGGTTTTGAAAGAAAACTGGAAATAAAAGAGCTTTAAAAAAATTAATCTAAGATATTTTATAACTATCAAGATAAAGTCATGAAAACAACGAGATATATAAAGATTCTACGGAATTAGTCCATAATTTACATGTGGGTTTATTTTACGTGCCTTTTCCCTTTGGTTGCTTTCAGTCGGTCTTGGAATGAAAATTCCTCAATGAAAATAGTTGGACAGACATATTCATAATTTACGTAGTATTTTTATGCAGCGATTTGAATTTATATAGCCTTTAAAATCTATCCCATTGTGACTGAATTTGTCACGTTTAAAGTTTTATTTTGATTTCATGCACTTAGACAGTGGCCTACGTTTACAGTTAAAAAATTAAGATTTCTGTTCTGAATTAGCGACGCCAGTAAAAGAATTAGGATTCGAGTAGTCTGCATTAGTATGAATAGCTTTCTTCTTAAAGGAGAAAAATAGATAAGCAGTAAATGAATGACAAAAATAACGAAGGGTGTCACGTATAAAAGGCGAAAAAAGGATCTCGCACCGCCAACCACCTGCACCGAGTATTTCTCCGGGAAAACCCTCCTCATGAGTTTTGAGGGCTGTGGAAATTCGATCGCCCGTTCAGGTGCAAATTTCAAAATCGGAGCTCTCGCACGGGTATATCTTCTCATTCCCGGACTTTCTTTCGTGGACCCACTAATCCGCTCAATGATGCTTGAAAACCTCACCGAGCCTTTTTTCTGTACGATTTTCTTTTCATCCCGAGACAGTAAAGAATCTCTGTCAGAGGTACCTTGTATCTGGCTATACGTGGCGTAACCATATGACGTATCGAATGGAATATTCTCATAAATAACGCTAAACTTTCAAGACTCTTTCTTTTTTACATAGACGCTTTTTCGTATCTAAGTTTTTTTTAATTCTTTACGTTGATTTAAAGGCACGGTTTTTAAATATCTTTTTCAATCGATAATGATACAGGAACGAGAAGGAAGTGCGTACATTATTTGCAGATGGTCGACAACGGCGTACGATTTCTTTTTTCCATAATAATGTTTAATTATAATTTATTTAGCCACTTTAAACGCATTGTTACGCATTCTGGAATCCAAGAGTAACGATCGAAGGGCTTAACAGTTAGAATGGCGGGACTGAATCGAGTGTCGATTCAATTCGGGAGTCATAAATTATTCGAATTCCTTAATCAATTGCGCCAGTAAAATTGTTGCAGAATAAAGTATTTTTCTTGCGAAGTTAAAAAACTAATGCTTTCCCCGCAAGCAGCTAAAGAACGACTTTAAAGGAAAGAGGCTCGTGTCGCCGGTGCGTTTCGTCTGGAGGAGCGCCTCGAGCACTTGGATACCAGGAGCGACTTCTGGAAGTATAGGGGCCCTTAATCGCGGCGAAGATTAGTCAGAAGTCTGCGGGATGCGCTTGCAAGGCACAGTAGCCGTAAGCGCGAGCCAACAAACACACGCATGGGTCGAAGAAAAGGAAGCCAGAGGACTTCAGGGCTTCACTCAAGGCCGCTGTTTACACAGAGCCATCGGAGATGTTTGCTCGTAAATGCAGGATCTGCAGGAGTTCACGCGCTCTCTTAGTCTCTCTCTCTCTCTCTCTCTCTCTCTTTCTCGTCATTGTGTGCGTGTGCGCTCGAACGCAGGCGGGAGAGGCGAGTGGCGAGGAAAGTACGGAGAGGGAACAAGTGCCGCTCGATCGGGCTTAGGATTAGCAGGCCGTAAACAAGAGATTAGACGCGCGGCCACACCAACCGGGGGCTCATCCCAGCATTTAATGTATCCCACTGCGGACTGCGAGGGAGCGAGGCTTGACTCCGGATGCGAGGTATTAACTTTTGCGCCGCGTGTGCAAACAATATAGGCCCCGTGTCCTGCCGATCTCACGGCGCACCAGAGCTGCCCCGGGGATACGCGGCCCGGGCTTAAGCGTATTTAAGGAGGTTTTTCACGCCGGCGAGTATCGCTAACGAGCGATTCCAGCCGACTCTTGTCATCGACTTGATGCGCTTTGTGGACGAACGCGCCCAGCCAAATAAGCTTTGCCTCCGGTCTGTGCATTAATCTTCTAATTGTATTTGCATATTGTCCTGCCACACGCCGACCGGCCACTGAATATTCATGCCGGGCCCCGTACTAATCGCAATTCAAATTACACTATAAAAATTCCAGAAATTCTTGCCGCGTTTTTAAATCTACTCTTATACTTGAATTGAGCCAACGCTACGCGTACGACCTGAGGTGTAAAGACCGAATTTCCTTCCTTCTCGTTTTGATTTTTTAAATTTTTTTATTCTATATTCTTTATTATCCTGCCATTGTTTAATAATTGTATAAATTTTTAAGCCAAAAGGACTCTTCCTTCCTCTTATTTCTCAATGAGAAAACCAACTCGACGAATTACTAATAGAACTCCAGCTTAAGTTAAGGTCATAATTATAAATTTAATACATTTTTATAAGACTGTCTTAAGCAATGAAAAAAATCTACACCATTACTTTTCAAAAATTTCACAGATTCTTTGGGCTGTACGTATATTCTTAGATGCATTCGTTTACTTTGAGAGTGCCAAGTTTACCGATCAAAGACGTGCTCATTCTTCATCCAGTCAATAAATAACTATGTTTGTTTTAATGATATCGTGTCAGTATCCTTACTTAAGCATTTAGAAAGTTTGCGTGCCTATCAGCGTTATTGTCATTTTAATGGTCTGACGATTGGTGAAGGAAACATGAGGGATAGCCAGAGCTTGGTTTTGAGGAAAAAAGCGAGATAGTTAATTCCAAGCCATCATTAATCATGCCAAAACTACGTGGCACAAAGGTACGAGTACTATATGAATTTTATACAATAACGAGCTTTTCATTTTTCCGAGGAATGCACGGGGAAGCGGCCTGTTTGTCATTGATCGGTCCATACAAAATGATGAACGCAAAGATTCGTCTGTACTGCGAGGAACATGTCCAGGTAAAATGCACGCGGGCTAGCAACTTCTCCGAGAATTCACCTCGTCATTTAATAATCCTCTTAACATAATCTTTCTCGCATAATTGCTGTTAAAAAATGCACCCCATCATGAAATGTTAATTTTTTGTTAATTCCTAATATATTCATTGTGTTTTTCTTCTACATAACTACATGGCATCATTTAAAAGTGAACATTTGAATGTAAATAAAAAATGTTAAAAATAACAATAAATGCTTATTTACAGTTTTCTGCCAACGATTGGTCAGCAGATGAATGTAAGTAAAAAAATTGTCTTCTAATAATAAAAGGAAATTGAAGCGCATAGAAGTTGCCTGTCTTTGTGCCATTTCCGCTAAACGATCTTAATAGTACAGGGTCTAGTACGTTTATCTTTATCTGATTTGACGCCGCCGCTGAATATACTCGAAGTGCGCAACGAAGAACAAGCCTAATTCGTTCGAACAATAAGCATTCTCTGCCATTGATTAGTAATCTGTCAGGGCAGGAGTCCCTTTGACAAATGTTCGTGAATGCCAAGCTCACCGCAGTCCATTCATGATCCGAGGACATTTTCTCGCAAACACGGAGTATTTAAGGTTCCGAGGTCCGGAACCGGCGCGCCCAAAAAGGGACTCCTGTTTTCCAAAACAATTTTCACAACATTAGAGCGCGTCGACGCGATTTTTAGCTTCCGGCCGGTAAGTGCCGTTCATGAATAGCCGCGCGCAGCCTCTGATCTGTCCCACGGACAAAACCCCTTGCAATAATAAGGCTCCGAGGACATAGGCCGTGGCCGGCATTCATCGCGCGTACCGTCGAATGCGACCTGTTGTCCGGCGAGGAGTGGAAAAAAGGAGCCAGTGCGCAATTCGGCGTTGAGCGTAGGACCGGGGCCGACTCGGGGCCCCTAGCAGCGGGTGCTCGTGAGAATTTAGAAAAATCAAAGGGCGCCGCGTCCTCTTATTGTGACGTCGCTCCATTACGCAACTTGACTTTTGTGACCGAGTTCTGCGACTACCCCACGGACGAATCAAAGGGCCACTCGCACACTTGCTGAACGACCGAGAGTCGGCCTCCCGTTAAAGGACGCCCCTGCCCACCGTTACACCCTCTGTCCCGCATCGCCCCGCTTACGCCGGGCCCTTCCACCCTCCCGAAGCTCCCTCGACCCGCGGCATCGGAGGATACCGGCGGGGGCGCGAACGCGTGTAGCAATGACGTGTGGATGACGGGACACGATGTGGCCTCTGCGGCCGATGGACAACTGGCACTCGCGCGCCTTGGAGGACAGTCTGCAGGAAATTTATTTTCTATCATGTTGCGCGTCTTTCGAGTCGAGATCGAGTCCCGATCCCACAGCCGATCGAATGGTTATGGTGTCTTTGATCGCTTTCCGGACATTTTACTCCGGCTAATGGAAAAGCCTTGGCTTTTTACTCGCTCAAGTTATGCCCGTATCTTATTTTACGGCTTCTTCTTCTCCTTTCTCTTGTTCTTTTACTTTCTCTCTCTCTCTCTCTCTCTCTCACTTTCCTCCTTTCACCTCCTGCCCTCTACCTCGGTGGACTTATGCTGTGGACTCTACGCACTTATGCTCTTCAATATTTATAACTAGATGCTTCGTACGTCACGAATTATGGGAATCTTTAAAAACCCGCGCATTCTTAAAAAAGATAACATTTTATCTAATTGCTCGCTTAAATTATAATTCAGCTCATTGGATTTGTAATGCCATCTTGATGTTAATGTCATCTTCTCAAAGCTATATATTATCGAGCTTTATGTAACTTTTTAAATAAATTTCTACGTAGAGAGATGCCTCGTAGAGAGAGAGAGAGAGAGAGAGATCATAATTTGAGATTAAAACTTTGTTACTTTCCAAACTAGTTTTACTAAACGTTAAAATCGCCCAGTGCGTACGATTAAAAATTATAATATAACATTGGGAAAAATTGCTATATAAAGGTGATTGAATTCTATTTATTTGGATATGTATCGGAACGTTATAAAAATTATAAATTTCCAGTAGTCCACTTGTAAATTCTTGTAATCATAAAATATCGCATTATTCGGAAAAATAACGCGCCATTTAGCAAATTTAACCTACAAAGTTCCAACCCAACATTAATTGGACAATCGAGATTTTACATTAGTCAAGCAGTATCCGCGCTTTGTTATAAAACTTAAGCTCTTTATTATGTCCGCAGCATTATACGCAATAAAATTCCATGATTTGCGAAACTCACAATGTGCACAAAGTACGGGGAGAGATCCTTTCTTCGCTGAACCACATTGATTGGCCCCATAACGTTTTGGGACACGGAGGATTTTACTCGAGAGACCTATACCCTTATAAGCGGACTTATCCATGGATTATCGAGAGCTCTCCCCTCAGCTCGAGGACGCCCGAGGGCCGTAAACCAAATATTGTGACGCTGCGTGCGCATATCGTGTCGCATAAGCTTTTCCGAAAGCTCTCGCGGCGCAACGCAGAAGCAGAGTCAATTAAAGATCCTAATTCATGGTAAGAGTAGAGTTTAAGAGTAGCCTTTTATGCCACCGATTCATTACCCGCGGTAATCGGATTAAAATTTATCTAGAGCATGAGGAACGCTACGACAATAAACTCGAGGCTACGAGTGGCATGAAAGAATCGTGCCACAGGTGCATTTTCGTATACCGACGAGTGCCAATCCTCTTAAGTTTTTATTTCTTATAAATGCATTTTTCTTCTTAGATTTTCAAGAGGTGAATTGTCTCTTCGTTTCCGCAATGACGCTGCAATTCAATTATAAAAGCTAACAATAAAGTGTTACACCTCACGCTTCTGACGCTTTATCTTCGTACATAAACATATCGATTGAATAAACTTGAATAACATCGAATAAACTTCATTATACGGGAAGGTCTGTGAACCGTCATTTTTTTTACTCTCAGTATTCAAACAGATTTTAAACGTAATTGATAATTTTTTATCTACACATCGAACCTTTATAAGGTTATTGTCTGTATTGCTGAGTTAATGTTATTTATAAATGTATTGATATTACCAAATTATCACATCCAAGTATCTCACAATTATAAATGTTACATGTATATATAATTTCAAGCTTGTTGAAACTAAGAAATTTGTTGTGTCCTTTATCAATAATATTATTAAATGAAAATTGAAAATAAAAACAAGTGACGCATTACAAGCTTGCACAAAGACGTTATTATTTATTTATTTATTTTTCAAAATATTTACTTTCTTGAGCATAAAAATCTTTTGAGAAGAAATACATTCATTTTTCAGAGGTGCCTAAGCCTTCTTTACGAATGAATGTAACCTCTTACAATTCAAATTTTAAATTACAATGGAAAAACGAGTTGCTAAGCCTCAAGATCCTAAAAATAACAAATACTCAGTAATGGAAGAAATATTTACCATTTGTTTTATTTACTGGAAAGTCCATTGTGTTTTACATTTCATTTTAATATTTATGTCATAATGCTGTTTCGTTTTATCGTCTTTTTAATATATTTCTTTCTTTTGTTATCTAAGCTACAAGCTTAAGCTCCTTTAAAATGTATCAGTTGGCTGATTTACACTATATATATATACTAAGTTTTAAAATATTAAAAAATGTAATCAAATTGAACTATCGTCGTGCAATGAATAATTACGTACTATACATTTTATCACCGATCACTTTTTCGTGTGTGAGCGTGCATAAAATATTGAACTGCATTATTCAAGCTTGCATCACTGTTTTATCATAGAAAATAACGATGAAATATGAAAACTTTGATAATTCTTTTAGTGAGCGAGTATAATCTATTTAAAAAGATGGTCTTCCAGAAGTAAAAGTTAAACAAACAAGGTCGCAGCGGGTCTCTTTCATTCATCGCGGATTGACTTGCGGATTATCGGTGGAAAAATTATTATACTAGGCTGAAGTCGGAATCGGCTCGCAGTGAGTGTCGTCCGGTAAGTCTGTCGTAGGCGCGGCTGACTTCTTAATCTGCGCCTTTGCGGCTACGAAATGTACTCTTGAGCTGCGTGTCCGAGAAGATTTTCAGTTTCATTTCTTGTGTGCTTCGCCTCGGATCATCTCTGCCGTACTGATCTTCCCTCGCCGCTCCGCACCCTCCTCTCCACCTCTCGCGGACTATCTCTCTGACTCTGACTCTGACTCTTCACACCCCCCGTCATTACCCCCTCCGTCGGCCCAGCCGTGCTTTTTCTCACCTCGCTGCACTGACAGTTTTGACATTGTAATCTGTTGCATTGTTACGGGAGCCTAACGGAATTTACGTATTCCATTATAGAAATACGATTTCATGTCTGCCAAAATAAATGATGTATCATTTAACGCTGTAAAACATGTCCGCTTGCAATGTTTTTATGTACCTATCGAAAATATAAAAATAAATAAATAAAGCATCTGTGACAATTTTTAAAATACGTTATTAGCGATAAAAACAATTAATTGAAGCTCGGTTCGAGTTACTTTAGTTAAATAAGACACGTGTAGAGTCCACACTATTTGTATACGTGTATTTTAAATTGCTAATTGTCTAAATTGCTTAAAGTTTATACCATCAATTGCATATTTCTAAATACATTCTGCTTACTCTAAGACTGTGATAGAAAAGTGCGTTATAAGCATTTTTCGAACTAAGCGATTACGAAAACTGTAGAAGAAACAACAAATGGCTTTATAGATTAGAAAAACAAAACAATTATGAATGAATGCTTCTAGATATTTATGATAAAAATTACCTTGACTTCATTAAACAATGCAGGATGCGTACGAGCTAACGAAAAGCAGTTGTAGAACAAATGACGAGTGGTGAAAGAAAGGCTCCTATAATAGATAATGAAAGTCCTCCTAAAGAAAAATAATGCCCGCATGAGTTGCGGCGCGCGCCTTGCGAGAAAGATCTAAGGGAGAGAGCGAGAGGGAGCAAGAAAAAATGAGAGAGATAGAGAGGCAGATGATTGAGTCAAAAAATGAAAAAAATGATTTGGCCGGCGTCTCGTCTAACAAAACGAAGCGCCAAGGTAGACGAGAAAAGGATGGCGATATCGGCTGAAATTATGATTTGTGTCTCGGGCCCCAGGAGCCGGGGTCAGCGCAACCCTGGGCCTTAGAGTCTGTGGTGCGCATCGTTTCTCCTACGAAAAGAAAAATGACCGCGTTCGCGCTTGTGTGGGAGAACTTTACATGATTAGGCTATTGACGCGGTGCCACTCCATCAAGGAAAAACAGTGCCGCATTCGACTGCAGATCTTGATGCCGATTGTCCAGATTTTTGAGAAATGTGTTGTACAGATGTATTTTTTCCATATTTCAACCGAATTATTATTGGCTTCCCAAAGATTTTGATCTTTTTTCTATTACTTTTGAAAAATTACCTAACGAATGGAAGAACTTAAAGACAGTGGCAAGTATACTAAAAAATTTACGTACCTTAATGATATTCAAATCATCGAAAGTAAAATCATCCCTGTCATCGCTTATATATATAACGTACAAATTTTTTCAGGCACAATCTTTTATTTGAATAATCCGCCAGTTGAGCCAGTAAATGGTACTTTGAGAGATACGATTATCATTTACTGGACCAGCCACCAAAATCCAATGGTTACTTACTACGATAAATTTACCCATTTTAGCATCCTAAAAATAAGTTATGATTAAAATCTAATAAACGTAATTAACAAAATTTACATAATACAGAAAATGATGATAGTGCTCGATTGTTCAAACATTAAATTCAAACGGTACTTTAATTGAAACAATCAATTAATATAAACAGAAGACGATAAATTGTGTCAGCAATAGTAATAATTAGGTATTCGGTATGATTAATAATTCCTTACAGTATAATAAAATAGGAAAAGATTTTTTAAACAGATGCTACGGTAGAATATATTCTTTATCAAATAGCCGCTTCGACGCTTTTTCACCAGTTTGTATAAGACCTGAACGTCAAGACGTTAGTATATATAGGAGAATTAAAAAATGGATAATTGCTTTTTCTATGGACTCCAAAACACGCGTATACGATTGTGAGAGACGACCCACGTTGTTCCAGGTAGACTCGTAAACGAATTTTATATAAAACTAATGACTTCGATCTGCTTTTTTCTTTCTACGATCGATTTTGCCGACTCTTCTATTTTTCTTTTCTCTTCTTTTTGTTTTTTGAACGCAGTTAACATAATATTTGGCGAAAGAAATGACCATAAAATGGTTAAATATATTTGTATGCTTTTAGGTAATAGCCAAGTATTTTAATTTTTCATTATAAATAACTTTGAATTATTCAAATTATTCAGATATGAAAATGATATTCAAATTGTATTAAAAAAATTGTTTTTCATTTATAGAAATATTGCGATGAAGGAAATGTTGAAACCTGTGTTTTTATTTTCGAGAACGAAATTAATTTGTACCGCGTAAAAGAGTATTAAATAACCAATATAAGGCAGTTTAATGTCACAGTATCGTGATTTCGCAGAAATAGTTACGTAAACATTGTTAAATAACTTTTTTATTGTAACGAATTAGGAAACAATTTTATTATAGTAAAGAAAATAGCTTCATTTCCCTTTCAAATTATAACGATATATTTTTTCAATTAGTTATTTATTTTCGATCATATTATCCAACCGAACTTATTATAGAATGTTATTAAAGATATTGCAATTCATAAATGTGAAATTTTTTCTCGTTGTGCTCTACTTGCAGAAATTTTTATAAAAAACTTTGTACACATAATATATATATAATCTACTAATTTATAATCTACTTGTTTAATAAAATTCAAATTGATGTTCATTTTAACGATAATAACAAAACTGCATGTTATATAAATGTGCATATAGTATGTTTCCTTTAAAAAAAATTTTTTGGCATATAACTATTACCTAATAACGCCTAATTATTATTTAAGCATATGTCAGGTATTATTTGTTATTAAGTACATTAATAATACATTAATACATAAAAAACTATTCATCGCTATCATTTTTTAAAAATAAAATCATAGCAACTAAAACAGAAGCTGTGGCACACGTTAGGTACGCAGTATTATCAATATATAAAAGTGGACGTAGATACGACATACATAATGAGCCCGTTCAAAAGAGAAGCGTATGCAGCCTACGTAACAAGAATTCGAATGTCCGCTTACGGGCTTCGAAGGGATCCTAAGCTTCAGCTAGACTGGAAAACCATTTGAAAAGCGAGTTGATCGCATCGGCAGCGTGAGCACGCGGGCGTAGGTAAGGAAAATAATGTTACGATTGGCCCTTGAGGAAGGCGATGAAGGCGCGAGCGGACGACAAGAAGATTTACAAAGTGAGAGAACTGGACCGATATCTTCGGGACGTGTATCGGCTCCCTTTGACACTCGAGTAAAGCGGCATCCTCGGCACTTCGCTGGGGAGCGGCGACTCGTGCGCGCTTCACCAGATATCTGACACATAAAACTGCGCATAAAAACAAAATGCGCGGGGCCCCAACTTCTAGGAAACGCCCCGACACATGGGAAATCCTCGGGCTGGCGCGGCCAGACCTCCCGTCGACATTTGGTCCATCATCGGCGAAGAGTCACTCCTCACGATACTCGGTCGGCTCACGGCTCCGGGCTTTTTGGCGTTTCACCATCGCTTTCTGCTTTATTAACCGGAACTTCAAAAAGAGATAGGTAGATATATAGATAGATGGACAGGGAGAGAAAGAGAGAGAGAGAGAGAGAGAGAGAGAGAGAGAGAGAGAGACGGGGATACAAATGAGTGCGAGTTTTCAAAAGACCGACGATTTGTAATTTAAACGATTTCGAAAGCGGAGACCGTTGCCGTGAACGCCGACGTGCTTCTTACCTTTGGCGATGAAGATTCCTTTTAATGCTACTATGGCCAATCGGTCATAAGAAAGTTTTGAGTCGCTTTACACCTGGATCCAATTTTGCTTTTATTTGTAGGTATAATATTTACGAATTTAGGGAAAGTCCAAATGGTCTTATGTTGTCTCGTTGCCATTTAGATTCTTTCATTTTACTTTATTTTTTAGTTCTTCAAGTGATGAATCTTTGCATCATTAATCGTACGTCATAAACTGCTTTGAATCTAAAAATATGCATTTACCCGTTAAATAACCAAGGAGCTGTACTTCGAATAAGTTTAGTTAAGAATCGATGACTTTTGTTAAGTCTGGATTCGATCTTCATGTGATTCTATTGTACAAACTGCACAGCTGCCGTGGACTATTAATTACACATTAAAGTTTGATTTAGTAGCTCTGATTGTTATCCATCGAGTTTTTATGATATTCATTATTCTTCGATAATCATGTAGAATATTATCTAACGTAAGCAATTAATATAATAAAAATCCATTCATCAAAATCTTATGACCATGCGATAAGTATGCAACGATTTCGTTAGTTACGGTCTATGTGGAAAATCCAGTATGGAGGAATAAAATATATCAGGAAGGCTATTGATTTATATAAATGCTTAAGATATCGATCTATAAAAGAGGGGATACGAAATTTGTAGTCGAGACGTTTGAAGTTTTCCGAAGCTTTCCTAGCATTGCAGTCGGTTTATGTACAGCTGAACCGTACATATAACACATCACTAGTGTGCATAAGTAATATTTATGTCAATATCATCCGAGCGGCTCTTACAAGTGCGACTCAGTTGTTAAAAGGAAAGAATAAAGAGGGGCCGGGCCGAAGCCTACAACGTGGCTAACAAAGAGCCATAATTTTTTGAGCGGGCCCGTGCCACTTTCGTCCTGACGCGGCGTATCACCACGGGAAAGCGAGGTTAAATCCCCTGCACCGGGCGCTGCCAATCCTGGCGTAACGAATACGCCACCGTTGATAAAGCGTGGCAATCATTGCTGGGCCCTCCCGGCCCTATGGGGCTCGTGCACGCGTCGGAGGAGCTCGGCAAGCTTCTCTCTCGCTCCTGACACTCCCGCCCCACCTAATCAACCACGGACCCACAACGGCCCTCTATTCATGCCCACCCGGTACGTTAAACGGGCTTTAAAGCAGCTGAGAACTTAAGCTAAGACGCTGCCGACGACTTGCGCAGCAATCGTTGACAATCGTTAATTGGTCCAGGCGTCAACGTTACTCGCCGGATCTCCCTGTTGCAAGTCCCAATTACAAATGACTTCTGATAATACTGTCGCACGTTGCCTTCATTTTACACAGTCTACGTTAAAAGCCATTTGTTTTTAACGCCGAGTGCATAAATCGAGGCATCGCTCCTATACGTACATCGTAAATTGCAAACTAACGACAATGAGAAGACGAACGAATGCACGATCATGATATCGCGGTGAGACATTCAGCAGTCAAGAACGATGGCTCGAGACAATAAATTTGAACGGAGCAATGGCGTTGACAAGCAACGTCGTTCTTTCCATTATTCGACCGATGACATTTAATGACAAAACCATTTACTCTCAGCTGTTGTGTACACACATTCAGACTCGCGCAAGGTGTTGGGTCGCCGTCTCCTTGGCTCCAAAGCCGAGACTTTTGTCACCCTGAGTATTTCAATTACCTACCGACGGTGAGTTGCATTATCCTGCGGCAGCACTCGCTCAGGTGAAAGCCTTTGATACACGCGACTGTAAAAGCATGTGTGCCTCGCCTCCCTATCTCTCGCTCTCTCTGACGCGCGATCTCGCTCCTCGGATTGACATCGGTGAGCTTCAAACAGCGATCGGCTGCTCCCCCGTGGCGCCGAGCGACTTGAAAACGTGCCGCTGACACACGATCGGCCTGATTTTTCGTACGGACACGGGTCGGAGTCGAGAGCCCGACCTCACGGGCCCACATGTGTCTTCGCGGAAGCTTGCGGCTACTTTCCCCATGTGTCACCTCCCCGTGAGGCCCGCGTCTCTCGCACTGGTGGGGCACGGCGATTTTTTATTCTGTCCCGGTGGATCGACGTTTTCCGCGTGCCATTTGTTCTCCCCGTCTCCGATCATCTGCGCCAGGAGGAAAACGGGCCCGAACGGGCGAGGACGGAGCCCAGTGGGGAATTATCGACTGCTGACTATCTTGCACAGACGCCTCGACGTCTGGAAAAGTTGCCGGCAACGCTTCCTATTTTTCGCGGCTTGCGTATGCTCACGAACGCAACACATGGATACGATTATTCATGCATGATTTATTACCACTGGGATATTGCATAAATCATTGTATCGTGTTCGTTAATTAATGATGGACGATTCTCGAAAATGGTTCGACCGATAAGTATCGAGGAATTATTTCTGAAGTTTTCTTCTTAAAAAACGGTTTGTCTTCTATCCATTGCCCGTTTTTTATTTTACAACTTTTACACATTCGAACACTATTTCACATGTTCCTAATACGAAATTATGGGTTACATGTAAATAAAATATACGTGCATGTTTATTTGTGATAGATAAGGCTATTTTTGATTTATAGAAAATTTAGAAGGCTTATGTAGATAATATCAAAATATTCACGTTAAATTTGTCAATAATAAATATAAAAAAAAAAAATTTTTATTTTTACATTTCACCAACTTAAATTACATAAAATGTCTTAATCTAAAATTATTTGTAGATGAATTTTTTTATACTTTATAATATTACAATATTGTTCATTTTTGGATACGTACGCTTACACATGTATGCGTATAATCTTGGCTTTCATAATTAACGTACAGTTATTGTAAAAATAAATAACTTGATTTAATAGACCCATCGAAATATTCCTATAACGTTGAGTTTTAAATCTTCCTAACAGTACTTTTTAGAAAATGTGTCCATAGATTAACAGATTATTTTTAAACGTGCAGGCTATGCAAGATGTCCAGGTGTTCCTTTACTCTTAGAAACATAAGATTTATGGTTGTTATTATATTAAAAGATTGGATTAAATCATCTTTATTCATTTATTGATAATTATTAGATGCTTACCGTAACAGTTAAAACGAATGTGGAAGTTTCTGACAATCCATAATAAAAAAATGTGTTATTGCTTCACTGGAAAAAATTTTAAATTGATCAAGAAAATTTATCTTTATATAGACTTACTGCATTAAAAGTGCCTCTCAAATAGCTCTTATTGATTCATTAAATTTATTATAAAAATTATCTCTTTTGAAGTTTTTTTTATGCAAATACAAGATTAAAAAAACTAAAGTATTTTTTAACAATGACTAAAAAAGCATTATTAAAATTTTTTTAACAATGATTAGTTTTTTTAAAAAAAACATATCTAAGAAGTCTTTTTTTTTTAAAGCCTTGACATGTATTTTACATTCAGTATGATAATAAATCCCAAATAATGGATATATTCTGTCAGCAATAATGATTATCCCGACTGTGCGAATAATTATAAATAAGAGATGAAACAAATAGTCGATTGGCATAATAAGAACAATAATTAATACTTGTGCTTGCGAGTGTGTGCTATGCGTTTCGAACGAACAGTATTTACATTACAAAATTGGGTAGAAAATTTTGAAAAGCACGTGGTTTTAATACTTAGAAATGAGGAGAAAGAGGAAGGTAGGTCTAAGAAAGGCTTTCGAGATTTTGGCATGACAATGAAAAAGTGTACCTTGGCAACAAAGGGCTCGCGGCTTTTCGAGGGAAAACCCTCGTATACGAGCAGCGTTCATCAGCAAATAAAAAAGGCCGCGGGTGATTTGCATGAAAAGCGCTTAAAGTGCAAGGAATCCCAGTCACAGTAAACACGACATACTCCGACGAAGAGACGGAGTCGAGAGACAGACAGAGAGAGAGAGAGAGAGAGAGAGAGAGAGAGAGAGAGATCGGGGATGGTACGGAGATGCGATTCTACGGAGTACCGAGCGACGTAAGGGCACGCGAAGCTTCGGCGTCGGAGCGTCGCCCGGGTAAACAAAAGTGCGGGCCCTGAAAGAGCGAGCAAAGGCCCGGCGATGATCCGCGCATTGTTCCTCGAGGAGGACCTACAATGGTCGGGGATAAAGGGGCCCCTTCTCGCGAAAGGGCACCGCGCGCACTCACAGCCCCGACCGGCAATAAAACAATCATGCACTCGTAATCTCCGTGTAAAAGTGAATTATCACCGGCGAAGTCGAGTCATGTGCGTGCGCGCGTGCGCGCGGTCGCGCGCTCAGGTACGCTTCCCCTCTTGCTCGGTGTCCCTGTGTTGTTTCCCTTTCGCCCTTCTGATTTTAATCCGCCCACTGGGTCGTGGGGCCCGGCCTAAAGGAAGGCACCGGACAACAGTCCGCGATAATTTACGACGACCGCAGGAGGGACATTGACGAGCGAGACGAGTAGCAGAAGTCGAGAGAGTGCGAATGCGGCTCTGTGCGTGCTTTGGTGTGCGCGCGCCCGCGCCTCTCCGTGTTCGTCCCTGGCTGTGTTGGTGAGCGTCTGCATTCGAAAGAGTGACAGAGTAGGCTTGGGGAGGGGAGGAGGGAGAGAGGGAGGGAGAGCAAGAGAGCAAGAGAGCGAGCAAGAGGGAGGGAGAGCAAGAGAGCATGAGAGCGAGCAAGAGCGAGCGAGGGAGGAGGAGGACAAGGGGCCGGTTGGTCCGGAGCTAAGGTTCGATGTAATCCCCGCGGATTAGCCGTAATTTACAGCAAAATCCAATTTCCCCACTGTTTATTCTGCGGATCAGCATCGCGCGCTCGGCTGGATGGGAACCAAGCGGCAAATGCATGACTCGGTACGTCGTACGGAGGCTCGCGTTCCAGCACCGAGGCACCTGATACACCTGTTTGTTCTACGCGTACAATCTACCCATCCTTCGTCCCACTCGCACAACATTTCATTCCAATTTAATACGACGAGCTCTCTGCTCTAATTGCGATACGATGATCTTACGGGAGAAGTGATTTTCAGAGAATATTAAGTGCTAATGATTAGCGACTCACATGACGCTCAGATTATTATATACCCTTATTTCATCGCTATACCGATTCATTAAACCATTTTTTTAATTGTTACCGAGGCTCGAATGATCTTTTTCTTTATGAGTTGGAATCTTAAATTCTTCTTATTATAAAATATATCGGAAGGTAGAAATTGTAGTGTTACAATATTGGATTTTAAATATACTTTCGATCAATGAACCAACTTATTAATCGATACATTCAAATTTTAAGGAATTCAAAATTTTCCATTTCTTATGTTTTCTAATTATAGAATGCTACTGTATAATAATTTGTGATAATATTTTATAAATGGATTGAAATTACAATACTGACTGAGGCTGATGCAATACAAAGAAGTGGAAGAATTTCCTTGAATTAAATACAATAATTTGAAGATAAGCTGTTTAGAATCGCGAGCATCATTCTGAATAATAATACTGAATTTATGAAATTTAGTCAATCATAATTAACAAAAATGGCGAATTTGCAGGAAGCATGAGCTATTTTTTACTCATTATCTATTAATATAAGAGTTGCAAAAAAGAGGAAAAATATATAATTAGAATTTCTCGATCGTTTTCAAAGAAACGATAATAAATGACATATCCGATCAATTATGTAAAAAAAACAGTACAAACAAAATAATATGCATTAAAAAAAAATAAATTTTATTATCAATTATTTTTTGAACTTATTTTTAGTTGATAATATTTTAAGCAATATAAAATGTAATAAAAATACGATACCTATTGGCACAAACTAATCTTTGTACACACTCCCATTCGTTATGACTAATGAATATAATATTTAATGTATCTCACGATCCGTGATATTTTAATACTTTTATGTAGGTAAAAGTATGAAAAATATGTTTAAATGATGAATTAAAAAACTGTTAAAATATGCAAGAAAAGAGTATTCAGAATATTTTACAGGTAAATACAAGTAGAAGATAGGAAATAAAAATTCGTGAAAATGAAAGAAAAGAGTATTAGTAATTGTAAATATGTTTTAAGTTGAAATTGACAGATCTAGGAAGTTTCCTTACAGCTTAAATGCATGAAGAACGTCATTAATAAATATTAAAATATTAATTGTAAATATTGATAATACATTTTGCAATACTATGCAATAGAATACTATTTTTACATCGTGTTGAGATTATTTTTGAAATCTTGAATTTCAAAAAACAATCGTACAATAAAGTTTTAAATTACGTGCATATACAGATAATATTACAATAAAGATAAAATAATGCTTTTATGATTATTATGTAAAAAAAAATATTTTTGTAATTTTTCTTATTCAGATAACGTTGCGATCTTATTTAAAACTAATTTTATATTATTATAAAATTAGACGAATTGAGGAATGAAAATGCGCCATTTTTTATCGTTACCTACATTTGCATCATACGCCCATAAATGATACTTTGGAACAACTGCACTTGATGTTATACTTCAAATGTAGTAAATAGAAGTAGTTGTTTCGAGAGGCTCCGCATACAATTTAAAGTAGAAGATTTTTCATTCAATAGAAGTGCTGAAGTTTCAGAACGCCAAGAGAGATGTATGAATAACTTAAAACAAAGCGCCAAGGGTTTACGATTAAAAAAAAGCTAATTAAAAAAAAACTAATTTATAATTGCCGTCACGAGTCTACCGTTGAATCGATCCGAAGGTCGCCACTCGGCTACGCTGCAATTAAACTTAACAACGGGGCTCCCGCACCCTACGAAGGCAGTTTGATGAAAAAACCAACCGAAAAATAAAAATCACCATCTCGTAATCGGTTCAGAGCAAAAAGAGTTCCTTTCGTCCTTGCCGCCCTCGAGATGACACGTACTCGAGACGCACTGGATGTGCGCGCGCGCCTTGAATTTTGTTGTAATCGCATCCTAGTGATCCTCGCGTCAAGGTCAGCTTACGCGCGTACGTTACGCGCGTAATTCTACGGCCGCTGGCAGGGTATAATACGCGCGTAGCCTCCCACTGGTGTCGTAAAGCTAAGCCCGAGCGAGCGGCTCAGTAACTCAGTATTGTGGTGCTGGTGAGCCTAATTTGCCATCGTGTGTTGCATTCGTGGCGGTTTTCCAGTTTTTCCCGTCGCGCGGCTGCCGCTCGCTCAATGTTGAGAGCCACCGCGTAATCGACTGACCCTTCGCTTGCCGGATAACGATTAACATTGCGTCATGCTGCCCGTCTGTGATAACCGCGACCTGAGGCTCGCCGCGTTCGCCAGCCTCCTGGTGAGTATCTTTACCCCCGAGTTCCCAAAAATGTGCAGCAGAAGCAAAATCGGCTGAGCGACAACTGCTACGTATCTGTTATGCGACGCCGCTCGCGTATTACCTCTGCCTCATAAACAACCCGATCGTATTTCTCCGTACGCTTATCATAGCTCCCGATGGTTTTTTGCATTGACAGCAGCCTATTAATGGCTTTTAAACTTGTTTACCGCATAATCTGCCTTAACCTCAAACCTCGTACCTGCTATAACCTCAATCCAACGTCCAGTTTTTTATCCAAAGTTTGATTGATTGTTTTCGCGATAAAAAGTTTTTCATAACAAATTTAATCGCTAACGCTACTACCACGGGGATCTGCAGCCAATGCCTTGTATATTTTATTTCGCCAATTGACCATTTTGGAGCAAGGAAAAGCTATTTACCAGGTACTTATATCAACTCTGTTAATATATATTTTGTTTTAGATATTCATTCGGTGTACGTGTGTGAATGGCGGCGCAACACCTCTTACGCAAGAAAATATTTCTCCTACCTTTGGTGAGTATAGCTTTTACCTGTAAATCAAATACATTTAAATTCAATATTGTACGCCTTATCTGATGAGTAACTTATCGTAGCAAAAACATCATCTATTTTCATCACTAATGCTAAGTCCATTTGATTCCAGCTTATTCATTCCATTTTATTCATACTTTTATCATCAAGTTATAAATCCATCTTCTTATTAATCTTTGTTATTATTTCTAGCCTCGAATGAATTAGTATTTGTTAATTTTTATGCCGAATGGTGTCGTTTTAGTAATATATTGCAACCTATTTTTGATGAAGCTGCTGATAAAGTTAGGGAAGCTTTTCCAGAATCTGATAAAGTTGCTATGGTAAAGGTAGATTGTGATAAAGAATGTAAGTACTATCTTACTTGAATTTTTTAAAAAAAAAAGTGCTGCTTTAATAGAAGCTTTTTGTTTGTGTACTATATAAATATTTGTGTGTCTATATATATATATATATATATAGATACGTACACATATGTACATAGATATTATTTTTATTACTATTTGATAACCTTGAATTTTTATAAGCATATAGTACATTAATGTTCTTTTGTAAAATTAAAAAAAATAAATCACACATCGAAAAGATTTTTTTTTAATTATGTATTTATTTTTGAGCAATGGCATAAAACATATATGATCTCAATGTTTTGTAGATATAAATTTTTACGTGTTTCTCAAAAAAAAAAATGAATGATTGTTTACTTTCTTATTTAAATCTTTTAATCGTATTCAATTAAACACTATATTATTATATATTAATAATTTGCTGCCTTTATTGAAAAATTATAATGTTTAAGAAGAAGAATAAAATTTAAAAATTTTGGGAAAGATGTAATATTTTGTGTTATTAGTTTGGTATTACAAAGAAAAAAGTTAAGATGTTTAATAATCCACCTTCATTCCACCTTCATGAATGATTAATAGTTGACGTAATATTCAATGTTATAGCATCAGTTGCATCAAGGTTTCATATTACAAAGTATCCCACTTTGAAAGTAATAAGGAACGGTCAACCTTCTAAACGAGAATATAGAGGTCAACGATCTGTGGAAGCCTTTGTTGAATTTATTAGGAAACAACTTGAAAATCCAATTAAAGAATTCCAAGATTTGAAAGAGCTCCAGAATCTTGATGATAAGAAGAGAATGATTATTGGTTACTTTGAGGCAAAAGATGTTCCTGAATATGAATTATTTAGACGCGTTGCTGGTAATTTGAAGGAAGATTGCCAGTTCCATGTTGGCTTTGGGTAAGCACGTTTATAAATAACTCTTATTATTGCATACCACTACGTATTGAATACATTGTATTTGCTTCATTTAACAAGCACGTGTTCTAAAGAAAAATGTGATTTTGGAAAGTATTTTCGAATGATGTAAGTAATTAAGACATGTTAATTATGATTGATAGAAATGTACTGATTTCTTTTTACTAATTTGGGTTTTATACTGATATTTTACATCCTTTTTAATATTTTTAATTTAAATAACAAAGCTTTTTTATTACACTGTTATTTATCTTTATTACATTTTGATTTTTTTTGTTTTTCACTTTTTTATACAGATACCTGTTAATTCAAGTTTTTCTGTTTTGTTTAGGAATGTGAGTATAGCAATGCATCCACCTGGAGAGCCAATAATAGTATTTAGATCTGACAAAGCTCTATCAAATGACGAAGATGAAACTTATAAGGGTAGCTTAAGTAGTTATGATGAATTAAATATTTGGGCTCAAGAGAAATGTGTACCGCTTGTTAGAGAAATTACCTTTGAAAATGCAGAAGAACTTACTGAAGAAGGCTTACCATTCCTTATTCTGTTTCATGATCCTAATGATTCTGAAAGCATAAAACAATATAAGGACATTATCACGACTACTCTTATTGATGAAAGACGTAAGTATTTGAAAAAAATATTCATTGCCAAGAACTTTTCTGTTTATATCTGGGAATTTTAAAAAAAAAAAGCATAAGACAAAATTATAAATTTTCTAAAGTTTTGTTAAGAGCAATAAATAAAATTGTGTATCATTTTTAATCATACAAATATTCTTTTATTATATTTCTTGGTATATTAGATTGATGTAGCTTATATTTCAAAATAATACATTCTTACTTTATACAGTACATTAAACAGTTGAAATTCTTGTAATTATGATACTTCAAACATAAACCATTTACTTAGAATATATTTTTATTTAAATTTTTTTTAGAAAATGTTAATTTCTTAACTGCTGATGGACACAAATTCGCCCATCCTCTTCATCATTTGGGCAAAAATATATCTGACTTACCATTGATAGCTATTGATAGTTTTCGACATATGTATTTATTTTCTGATTTCAAAAATATTTTCATACCTGGTAAATTGAAATCATTCTTGCAAGACCTTTATTCTGGCAAACTACATAAGGAGTTCCATTATGGACCTATTTATAATGATATACTAGACATGGATACTGTACCAATTAAAGTTCCAACATCACCACCGGAGTCGACATTTAAGAAATTAGCACCGAGTAAAAATAGATACACATTACTACGTGATGAATTGTAAATATTTTTTGTTATTTATAAAAGATTATTTACAAAAAGAAGATGCATAAGTGCTGCGGTTCTCAGACTAGTGTATCAGAAATTAAACATCTTTAATGGCTTCTACTCACTTCTAATGAAGAGAAGTGGATGCATTTATGAACTAAAAACTATTTAAAATACTCTGGGTACAGTTTAAAAAACTTCCAACCAGTGGCAAAAATGATATGAATCGCATAAACCAACTACGAGTAATTTTAAGCCAGTGTTTCATTAGAATTTCTTTGTAACGCTTTTTAAAGTGTTTCATTTTTATTTTATGATATAAACTTAGAAACTTACTAGCTCAAATGATTGCGTGAAATTGTATGCATGAAATGTATGAGTAAAGAGAGTTAGGATTTAAACGTGTTTGTTTGCATGGATGTCAATAAAAGATTTGATAAAAACTAATTAAACATTCAGAAGCTTATTTTTGCTCATTTTTTTATATACATATGTATATATAAATTTAATTTGTTTAAAAAAAATTATTTTTTTTTAAACTAAACCATATTAAAATAAATGAACTCAGATGAACACAATGAACACAGATGCAATCACAATTTTTGAGTAATAGAATCAAGTAAAAAAACAAAACGACTAATAATTGTATTATATATTTGTTCAAATTACGTATTGTAAAGTATTTGAAATTTATGATGATAGTACGAAAACACACTTTGTTTGATTCTGTCAATGAACATGGTTATATATTAAATAGATTGTTCTTGGGCCAGGTGTTTTGGTGTTTTTTGTTGGTGGGTTTGGAATTTTTTTCTTAAATTTGTTTGAAATCATTCCATTGATATGTAAGAACTCTGGTTCATTATAAACTTACATGAATTATGATTATTAAAATGGTATTAAAAAGGTAATCGAAAAGATATCAGAACTTGGAATGCTTATTATATATAAGTTAAGTTACATAAACAAAATTATATTTTAGTTTTAAAAATGCATTAGTATTAGTAAAATAAAATTTATTATTCTAATACTCATATTTGAAAACGATTAAAAGGTTAATTTTTGTAATAAGAAAAAACTAAAACAATAACCAATACTTTAAAGATTTTAGTAATTATAAAATATTATTCGAAGTATAAATAAACGTTCGTAATTTATACATTCAACTATAAAATTATAATTTTTTAACTTTTCAATTTACATTTTATGTATAGTAATTTTAACAGATATTTATTTTTAAGCACATTTATTGCTTACTCTTTATAAATATAATTTGTTTAATATTCTAAATTAGTGAGAGTTTGAATCTTGAGATTGAATATTTAAAATTACCGAAGTATTCTAGACTATGAATATTTTGAGTTCATTACACACACTTGTATTAGTTTTAATTAATAATAATACAAATTTCTAAGTCACAAATTGATTTTAATATTCAATTTGTATATGTTCATATTGTTTTTTTGATCATAAATAAAAAATTTATACAAAAACATAGTACATTTTTTAAAATCCATATTTAAAAAAAATATTTTGCTTTATAATAATATAAAAAAGGTATTTATATATACTTTTTTAAAATAAATGAACCGTAAAATTCCAAAAAAAAATGTCGAAAACTCATTTACTTATTGAATTCGATAATGTAAGCACTTAAAATGCACGTACACATAAATATTTAAATTATGGCTAATTTTTAAATATGTTTACTTTAATTAATTGAATTAATTTTGTTCGTACAGTAAGGCAAATATTGAAAGAATGCACGGGTAAATCATAAAAAGCGTCTGGAATATTAATCGAAGACCAAGTCACATGACTTTCCCTAGTTTTTCGTAAAATCGGTCATAGGCACAACAGTAGAAATAATATAAATACAGAGAAAATTAAATTAGAGTCAGAGAAAAAGAAAGGGAAAGAGAGAGAGAGAGAGAGAGAGAGAGAGAGAGAGAGAGAGAGAGAGAGAGAGAAAAGAGATGTAGAAAGAAGAAATTAACCAGTAAAAAAGTGAATCAATTAGTGCTAAAAATGCTCCTTGATAACTTGTGAGTGTGTGCATGCTTTGCATTATAAATGCACAATTTTTACTTTTTACTTATCTTTTCATAGCACACGTTGTCATCTCTTCTCACTGATTACATGTATGTGTTTCTATTTCACTCTCTCTCTTTCTCTCTCTCTCTCTCTCTCTCTCTCTCTTAGCTCCTCTCTCTGTCACTCAATTATATAAGCGACCCTTTTCGTTAGCCAATTTTAATTTAGCTTTTTTGTTGTCAAACAGACGACTCATTGTTGCTGAACCCTAGTAAAAATAGGTAAAGAGAAAGAAAGAAAAATAAAAATAATAAGTAATTTTACTATTAGCCTCTAAGTAGCTACAAATTGCGCATGTTATTATAAAGAAATATACAAAATAAACATAGATATGTTCTAATATAATTAACTTAAGCTTTTTCATTAGTGCCAGTTGAATTAACGTTCCATTTAAACAAGGGTATGTGTAAACAAATGTGCGAGCTGCACTTTATAATTAATATTTAAAAAATTAAAATTATAATCAGAATGTCTCCAACTGTTGTCAACTTGTATTTATACATTTTATGTATACTCAGACGATACTAAGTGACTTTAAATTTAAATAATAATTGTTATATAAATTTAAGGTATATTTATTTTATAAATTGTGTTACAAAAGTAAAAGCTCGATTTAAATAATCTCTTGATGAACTCTTATTTTTTGCTCTCTTATCTCAATTTAAATTAAACTAGTTCATTGCAATGATTGAATGTTATTACAATTGTACTGAAAATAATATTAAGCGCAGTACATTGATTTCTAATAAAATTTTAATAAAAAGCGAAGATTATAAAGTTCAAACTTTAATATTTTCATTATCATCATATTCATCATTTTTTTTATTATTTAAAGTTTAAGTAAATATAATTTTACAATTGTAGAAAATTGCTAGTGTACTGAGTGAAATACTTAGTTTTTATAAAAATTACAAGTTTAATTTTTTTATTTATTATATATATTCAATTAATTTTTTTATTAAATTAATTACATTTTTAATCTTCATAAATTTCAGTTTTTCTCTCAATACGATTGTTCTATGTCTGATATTTATTTCTTGTATTTTAACAGAGTATATTATACCATTATATTTAAATGCATGTAAATTTCTAATTTTCTTCAATTTTTCTTCTTTGCCTCTACAATTAATTATCTGTTTTGACTTTGTTGTTTTCGAAAAATTAATAAAACAAAATGAAAACCTTTATGATTTTTTTAGTGTTTCAAAAAATTTTTTTTGTAAATAGTATACGACTAATACAACCTACACTACGTAATATCGTAAGTATAATTGAAATATACTTTACTTTTGATTCATTGATATAAAAAAAAGCATAGTAAAAATTATGATTTTTACTCTCAAGTTTAAAGTAATTTTGATTTAAAAAATAATCCATAAAAATTCAATTATTATGAATAACGTGTGCTTCTATGCAAAGTTTAAGTTAACGCCTATTTTCTACTTTAATAATTGTATTGATGGCCTTTTATCTAAGTTTTTATTTTTTAAAAGTCTCTGTCGATACTGTTTTAGGATCATTTACCTGTCAGTTTTTACATTCGTAATATAAATTTTTATTTAAAATTACTCAAATATGATTAGAATAATTAAATGATAGTTAATGCTAATTAATGAATTTCACTTTTTTTAAATAACATTCCGGAAGCAGCATAAAATTTAATCAAAATATTTAATATTCATCACAGACATAATTTTGGTGTACTTTGTTAATTATAACTAAGTAAATTTGTACATTAATGTAAATTTAATTAATCATTTTTAATACAAAAAGAAGTTTGCACTTATATTTGGTCACAAATATTGATTTTATAGATATTATAAGAATTTGGATAACAAAGGTACTTACAAATATTCTTTAATGTAACTATGTATTTATAATTTGTCTTTATATGTTTATTTACATGTTGGAAATGCTGTGGGTTTGTCTATAAAGCTTAATTAATATATTGTAAATACTAGTGAATATCAATTTTACCGTTTGACTATCCATAATTAATATCATAAGTTTAAAAATATTTACATTAATTTTTTTCTATTAAATATGAACGAGCTGTATATACAATATTTTTCATCTGATTTTTGTTTTCTTGTATATTTTAGTAATAACGATTACAATATTTAACAGTGACTAAAAACTTTGTGTTAATTTTTTTATAATAATGCAATATGGATTATTTTATTAATCCTGATGCGATAAAGAAAATACAGACGATTTCTAGATAGTTCTTTTTAACCGAGTTTTTGGTCAATTTAAAATACATTACTTGTTCAAATGAAATATCATAAGGTGTCAGAATATTTAGACGAAAAATAATATTAACGGATTACTTGGATTTAAAAAGGAATAAAATGTTATCTCATTATTCTCGTTTAAGTTAATGTAAATTTGTTGTCTTTTACTGTAACAATAAAAGCCTTATAATCAATATTAAAAATTAATATTTTTGTAATCATATGAGAAATTTATTATTGCTAGCCTTGTTTACGTACCATTTATCGTAACATTTTGTAGAGCTAAAATAATAATTTTATATTATTAATAGAATTATTTAGAACATTTTTAAATATACTTTAAGTTATGGAAGGAATAATCTGGCGAATAAAAACGTATAGTGATTCATCCATTATAAAATGGCTGTATTTAGGAATAACTTGATACATGTATTACATTCCATTTGTATGAGTATGTCATTGCCTGCGTAAAGTGCCGTGTTCTAATCTTAAGATACATGACATTACATGTAACATGATTTACATACACGTAACACCACACCTACGTTATCATATACATGCCACACGCACACATACATTCTTTCTGTTTTGCTGTTTTTTTATTCTTTCTCCACCCCTTCCCTCCATTCTGAATAAATACCTATTTATCTATCTACCTACATATCTATCTACTTATTTTTTATCTATTTACTTCACTTTCTCTCATTTTTGGGTTACTTTTCACTACAACTTTTCCCATTTTTTAATTCGTTGACTCTTTTCTTAACTTCTATTTCTTTTTTATTTAAACGAACATAATAAGCTAAGTGCTCATTTCAAATTCTTTGTAACTTTTACCCTATTCGTTAAGCTTTCATTCATTTTATTATTTCGTTTGTTTGCTTATGATTAAACGTGGATCCAGTTCTCTACACAATGATTTTTCAAAAATTTCCAAATCTTGACAAACTTTTTAAAACATATTACGAAATACGGCACGCTTTTTATGTATAATATAATTATTTTAACAAACGCTTCAGCAAATTTGTAAATGGACAAAGAAAGACCAAATTGATGTCAATTTATATATATATATATCTTATTTAGATTGTTCATAAAAAAGCATAATGAGCTGAAACGAATTATAGATATGTATAATAAATGTAAAAAATTACTTTTCATGATCATGAGAGAGAAACGAAATGAAAGGTACAGTGTAGGTTATTTATGGTCATCGAAATTTTTAATAATTTTGAAATAAGTTTTATAATCTTTAATAAAGCTAATATTGATTATAATGTAACAAAAGAAAATTACAGAGTTTTCAGTAACTAAATAGTTTCTTTTAATATTGCTTATTAAATTAAAAACACCTGTTAGTATATATATTTATAGAGAAGTAGTAATACACACAAGAAAAATTATTTCATACTGTATGTCATTAAGTGTCGAGTAATTTTACCAAAGTAAGTTTGTTAAATTTTTTATGATTCCACATACCAACACCTTTCGGCATGGTTTTCGGTAACAATAAAATTACTTCATCATTTTTTAAAGCAGTTTGTTTCTTTAAATATATTTTTTATTCTAGAAAAATAACATCGCTGTAACCGTTCACAAATTGTGAACTTATCTATTCATTGGTAGTTTGATTTTTATAAAAAAACATTACAACCTTTTTTTCTCAAGTAAAAATATAAACGTATTATATTTTCGTATTCTCTCCCTATTTCGTTCGGTACAGTTTGTTCTCGTTCTTTCGTTTCTTTTGCCACATATCTTTTATAATATAGCGATACAATTCATAATTGTAAATAACAAAAAAATGTCGCAATCTTTTAGCCAGACTTTATTAATCTCGCAATTCCGTTCGTTATACTTAATGTACCAGATCGATACGATCACCATTAAAGTCTTTAATCATATGCACTAGGATATATAATACATTAATATTGTTCTTTATAGCGTTTTAAATGCGACTTGCACTTGATTTTACAGTAAATTAATGAAAGACATATTATTTTGAACAATGGCTTATGCCCGTTATGTCGTTTTTTTCACGCCAGTCACAGTTTTGTGCTCTTATTACTTGCTGCTTTCATTATTCGTTTAATAAATGCATATACCGGATTCAATGCTTAATAAAAATATTGCAAAAGCTTCACCGAAATTTTCTTTTATAATTATCTTTGTTTTTAATACATAAAAACAAATTATTCTTTAAAGCTTTATAGAGGTACACTTTGCGTTTGTACCAATTTATTAATTAAGGTAGGAAATATCACTTAATGAATAATTCTGATATTTTTGTATTAATTTCTAGTATATTATTTAAAAAATATATTTTTTGCAGTATTAAAAATAAAGCTGACGTATATTAGATTTATAAATTAATTAAAATTGATAATTCTAAAGTTTTTATTTTAAAAATACGATACTAAAGAATAATATAAATATTATCTAGTATATTCGTACTCAATTGTATCGAACTGATTATGAATATATATATAATTAATGAGAATTTAAATCGACCCGTCCACAACATTGAATGAAAATAGTATTAAATATAAAATAACATTAAATTGAAATATTAATTAAGAATACCATAAGCTATTTCTAATTTAATAATTAATTTTGTTTCAAAATTTCTTGTACTACTTTTATTAGAACTAAAATAAATTATTATTTATTATAAATCTTTTCAAGTTCAAGATCTTTGATTGATATACAGGTGTACTATTTTATAGATATATCTGTAAATATATTTTTTCAGAATTGTAAATTTCTTTATATATTTATCTTTAACTTAAAAACACAATACCAAGGAAATTTCGATGTAACTTTGCAGTTTAACGTCCTTTAGATTATATTGATTTAGTTTTTATATATGATACGTAATTGCCAATAAACTGGCAATCGAAGAGCCCCAAGAATGAAAACCATGTTTAATTCATGGCTACGATCCATAATAAAATATTAGTAAATCTTTACAACAATTAGAAATTTTATCTACTTCGTGTAAGCAATTATATTCAGATTTAAAATTTTTTATGGCACAATTGAATATTTATTTATTTTTTAATCAACTGTTCAACATTTGGTAATCAAATTTATTTTGAAAATATATCGTGCCACAAACTTACATAATTTTACATGATAATTGCATTGAAGTAGATAATTTAACTCTTTTATTCGTTTCTAGTATATTCTATTCAAATTGTTTTTGCCTCAAACTTGTCGCGGTTGCCATTTTAAAGGGTGGAAATATTTTGAACAATAAATTTGGTCTTTATTAAACTAAATTTCTTTTATTTTAAATAAAAATGTATGCTATTAATATTTCCTGTAGGCTCCTTCGATTATGTAATATCTTTTTGTTGTTATGTATTTATCATTTATACAGTTATGTTTAACGATTAACATGTAGAACAATAAGCTTTTTCCATTTGCTTATATGCTTTAAATGTCTATCTCTTTTTTAGTAAATACTCATGTATCGATTTATTAAAGCATGTAACGCACAGTCTTGATTTACACATTCAAGTTTAATCATTATTCACTTACATTTGTCTTATTTTCTGCTTTTTTTATGCATGATTAGTTAGCACATTGCAGTAAACTTAATGACAGAGCCGTAAATCTTATAACAATTTTATTCATTCGATTTATTATAAGAAAATGCAATACTTGCAAAATTGGAAAAAGCTGGGATTTGCTAATAATAACAATTTATACTTATCTTTTTAACTATGTCCTTTACCTTTTTTCATGTAAGCGGTTTTATAATTAATATGTTTCATGTGATACACATATTGTTTAAATTCAATATTTTAAATGGATAATATATATATATATTGTTTGAAATTAAATTTTACCATGTAGTGTTTTTATTTTTTAAATTTATTTTCGGCTCTGCCTCAAACAGTGATGATAATTCTGTTTTTTCTAAATATGATCAAATTTCTTGTATTTAATAAGTATTTAAAATTTTGTCTTTATACGTATTTTTTGATTACTTTTGCATTTGAATAGATATTTTATTATTATAGCTACATTATTACATTAAAAATGTTTTCAACATATTTTTTATTTATTTGATGTGTTAAATGCAGGGTTTGCATAATACAATTTTTTTTCTATTTGCAATAGAAAGACAATAAATGAGTAATTTTTTTCTTAACTACATTTATTTACGTTTAATATAATTATTGTTATTTTTTCTTATTTTTAACCGAGATATCTTCATTAAAATTGTTTTTAATACTATTTATTATAATATATAAATGATGATTTTTTTTTGCTATTTTCTTCGATATTTCATTGATCTATTATTCAAAAACTCTGCAAAATGCTGCTAAATGTGTAATCTTACAAAAAAGGCCAACAAGTTCAATTATGGTTTTTTTCACCTTATAGGCTAATCGTCAATATTCATAGGATAAAAAGTTATGCGAAAACAATTCATTACCGATTCAGTATTTAATTTGATAGAAAAATTTTTACTTTTTTTATCATTACACATTGCATTAGAGCAATTATAATTCAAGGATCACTTTAAGTAAGCGATTCTTAAATATAATCATATTTATAAAATGATAAATAATTATGAAATGTAAATTGTACTTTTTATTGACAAAAAAAAAAAAAATAATTATAAAATTTATGAATCAGAAAATCTTTTATTTATAATTTGTCAAACTAAAATGCCTTCCGAATAAATTAGTAATAAAGTTACAGATTTGACAGTGTAAATATGAAAGTAAAGGTTTAATTAGTGAAAATAACAAATAATAGAATTGCTAAATCGGAAATTAAGAAAGCATTTACACATTGTTGATATAAAAACTAGAAGCTCGCATATTAGAAATTTATTAATGTTATATTATTAAATTTTGTCAATAAAAAAATCCGTATATATGTTGTATTGATGTCGCGTCATATATTTAACTCTTGATAATATTGCACCGATCTATATACCAAATCGTCTCATAATACGAACGATTGTACATAGTGCCCTGGAAAAAAGTCTTTTAAACACGTTTTCGATGTGGCTTAATTCTTTCACGTATTTTTCCTTTCCATCATTTTTTAAGATGGAAAGTAGATACGAAAGCATAGCTTTACAAATTCGCATTGGACTTGTTTAAGAAACTTTTTTTAACAATAAACGGAAGACTCAAATCACAAATATACAAATCGTAATTATAAGAATTTATTATGATAATTATTTCCTTCTATTCGCTTCTTAAATTATATTTATGCATAATATACAAATATATAATGTTTACGCGTCAACAATTTTTTACTATAATTAATAATTATATCGTAAAATGAAAGCTGTATAAATAAATATAATTAACAGTATATGAACTATAATTTTCCGTCTCCTTTTTGCTTATCGATCAATATTAAAGATAAGATACCAATATGAAGAACATGGGCGTATAATAAATAAGTGATAACCTATAAATAGTTAAATATCTATCCGAGCTATTATTATAGATTGAAATGTGATTTAATACAGTGTTTAACATTTTACGTGTTCATGTTTTTATTTTGAAATTTTATCATGGTAATTGGGACTGGACGCGTAATGCGGACCAATGTGATTCAGCAAAATCTGTAATAATATTTTACAATCTTTTTGATTAGATCGAATTAATAGCAATGTATACACATTATTTACAAATTATTTACGAATTCGATAATATTTTACTTAAACATAAGAATTAAAATAAATTTGTACTAGACTATTATTTTCAGACTGTTGGAATTGCAAAAGAATTGGCAAACAAGAAAACAAACAAATGTATAAATCGATATTTAACAAGATAAAAATCTACTTTTGGAATTAATTTTATAGGGAGAATAATAATTATTACGAATAATATTTTTCATGTTGATAATGTTACGATGAAGGTGTATTCAATCGGCTATACAAAATGATCACCTTTACTTACATTATCTTGTAAAATAAAAAAGAAAATGTGATTCCTGTAGTATTTTACATGTTGGTTGCCGTTAGTCGTTTTTAAACGTTAAATTTCCTCTTTCTCGTTTATTTCTGTCTCTCGGTTTAGATGCGTCATGAAAGCCTGGAGAAAATGTATTTTTATGCACTTCCGGTAAACCGAACAAAAAAACTTTGCGACACTTTTGTTATCACTTTGGACGTATTTTCCATATTTTATTTGCTTTTTTACTTATATCGACGGATTTTATGCAATAAACATAGTTATAGAAGCGACTAGAGATCGAATCTCCTTAAATGATTACTTCCGTTTTTATTGAAATTTTTTCATTAAATAGATTATATTGTCTTTAGGACGATTTACATTATTATTTTTTACGATTTATCATGCGTTTGAAATTTAACATTTTCTTATTAATAAATGAAGCTAGTATTTCTTTTATATATTATACAAATCCGACAGTGTGGGCCGTTTGAATAATCGAGCGCTTTTAGGATTTCGGATTTGGCGCTTTACTGTTAATTGAGCTGATTAAAATTTATTATAACATACTTTTGTTACAAAATATATAATATTTTTAGAATTTCGAATATACGTTTCCTTCTTAATAATTTTGTTAGCATTTAATAACAGAGTACGAAAGATATAAATATAAATTACAATAATTTTTATTTTATGATGCTTTCGAATTATTTCTAAAATATATTTCTTTTATAAAAGTGAGACAATAGTTTCAAAGTCTGCGTGTCCGTTATTCAAGATTATTTGAGGTAATTCCTAGTAAATATATAATTCTGTATAAACAAATTTATATCATTTATACGAATACTTTCGTGTACACTATATATATATATATATACATATGTATATATATATGTATGTATGTATATGCTGGCAAATCGAAGAAACATAACGCGTTATTGTCTCTAGCTATTATAAAATCTCCTTAGTTAATATTGATAACGATGAAAATAATACCTCTCATTATTATTCCTGTTTGCAAATCCTACCAAGTACAAAACTTAAATGTGGCTTATACTCGATAACCCTGATACTAATGTTTTAACATTTTTCTTACTCAACGATTATAAATAAATTCCATATAGAATATCTAGAGTAATTTTTTCATTTGAAGCATTGAATACAAAATTTCATGAATAAAAAGGACTGCATGTTTCTTGAATCTATCGAATATTGAAAATATTAATCAAGACCTTTAGATGTATTGTCAATATCAAACTTTTTAAAAAATATTATTAATTTCACATTTTATATTTATGAAAATTTATAATCGATGCAATTTAACATTATTTATCATTTGCACTAATCTAAATGGATTATTCTTTTGCATATTTTAATAAATTATAGAATAAATTTTTATCAGAATGTAAACTCTATATTTAAGATACTAATTTATTATTCAACGCTCCAAGTTCTACTCGTCACTTGTAAATCACTATAAATTTTACCATTAGATGATAGCAGAATCATGTGATATGTGCAAAAAACTATATTTTCTGTAGCAAATAGTTGTAGCAAAAAGTTTTTGTGAAAGTTTGTTTTTATTGATTTGATAGCTAATTTAGTTGACATTTTAAATTTATTTTAAATTTTAAATGAATAGTAACATTGAAGGTATAGATGATTATGTTATGTAGAAGAAATTCATAACTTGCATTTTTAAATGAAAGGAATATAATTTAAAACATAACAATTAAAAATACCTTTTTTAAACAATCATTAATTATCTCACATTTTACAATACAAATAATCAGAAAAAAATAAATAGTATAACTATTTTTTGGTAAAAGTGCTATTATTTAAAAAGTAATTACTCGAAAAGTATGCTCTATAATTATGAAATTTGTGTTTGTTTATCGAACGAGGTTATTAATCTAGATAAATTTTATAATTAAAATTTTGTATCTCTGTACAAAATTAAAGAACTTTTAAATTTAATATGCAATACGAATTTATCTAAAATTATAAATAAATGAGGGGTTCAATTTTTTTCTGCATTATTTTAATAATATTCATCTTTCATTAAATATTAAAATATAGATATAATAAGTAAATAAAATCTAAACATTATCTTGGACTGTACATATTAGACAAATTTTATCACAATTATTATAGTCGCAAAAATTATGTAACATAAACAAGTTTTAACTGACATAAACGTAATTGCGATTAAATTCTACTTATTGAGATATAACAAGTGCAATAGAATATGTGCTGTAGAGTAATCAAATCCATGAAGGAGTGAGAAAAATATTTAAAAAAACAACGTATTTAAGTGGCAACGTATATAGAAGCTTTTTATGATTTGTTTATAAACGTACAACGGCAACGATTATGTCTACATCGTCGCATTTTAAATGTGCGCATTTCTTAGTGTAGAATATCATGAACAAGTAAAAAGGTTTAAAAGAAATATCATACTTTTAGGAGAACTTTTAATAATACTTCAAGAAGAAGGGGTAAGTGTTTCAGATTCTATTGGATAATATTTGGGGGCTATCTGCACATCGCAGGATATCTGCAGTACAAATTGGTGGCGAAAATATCTACTGATTTAGCACCAATATAATCATATCAAAGATTTTACATTCATTTTACGAGTTATTCAGTAATTTTACAAATTTTTTATAATTTTCCATTATAATATTATGTTGAAACAGCAAAAAATTATTATACAGGTGCAATATATTACTAATGTTATTATTCAAGGTATTAAAAATTTAACAAATTGTATACGAGAGACTACTACATTTTCCGTTAAATCTTATTTTTTTAATACATATAAAGTTTTACATTATAAATAAATTTTCATCATTGTTGCATGAACAATGAGTAATTTTGTTCACGTTCTCTAAATAAGAAGTCTCTCAAATAATTAAGTTTCAGAAGAATGTTGTCTAACTGTCAGCGATTAAGCCAGTAAATTTTATATAAAATGTATTATACATTCACTATTAAAGGTTTCAAACTTGTTGGTTGGGTTTTAATTTTTGATTAGTTTACATTATATTATAATAACTCTGTGTTTTGAAAATCGTTTTATTTTTTCTTTCTATGTATGTATATCGTTACATCTGCAGTGTGTAATATCTAAATATAATTATTTTTAAGCAGACATATATAGAAGGTTTAATTATGTTAAGTACCAGGTGACTTACATGTTACATAACTTTGTTTATTTCTTTTATCTTCCTTAGTATGTCGCTGACACTGTTTAAGAGGATGATGTCTTTCCGTAAGCTAACGCTAGATTAATTTCTTCTTACTTAACACTTAACTTTATGTAACTATTAATATTATACTTGAATAATTTCTGCACTTGAGATTGAGTTTTTGCGATTTAGGATCAACTCTCTGTATATAAGTAATGTTCGTATTTAGTGATACATAACATTTCGAGTTTATGTAATAGTATCAGAATAATGTACAATTTTTTCAACTTTTTGTTTATTCCTTTTGTTTATTTCCTTTTTTCGTTTTTGTATTGTAAAATTGCTAATTGAAGCTCTGTTGATTGTTTCTGAAGCTACCCTTGATTCGCAGTTTACCGTTTAATTCGTAAGCTCTCTTCTAAAGTGTGTGTAAAGTTGCAGATTATTCGAAATCCAGATAAAATATTCTATTAAAATATTCCCTTCGTATACATAATAATAAATTTATAAACGTATCGGCATTTAAATATTAGGTTGAGATTATGTACGATACAATAAATTACAACGGATAATAAGATAGGCTTGGATGTATCATCATAAAGAAAAATAAATGAAATTCTTAGTAGTTTTATGAAACAATTAATTTTATATTCATCATATATAGCTTATGTAATGAAGTTAACAAATTTATTCTGTAATATGTAAAATTTGTGTTTATTTAAAAAATCTAATACAAGAAAAAAGCTAAAAAACGACAGCATACGATATATCCGAAGAAACTCCCTAAAAGCAGTTTACAGCTTCACTTTTCGTTATGCAAATGCATAGCCACAAAATTTCCATCATGTGAAGTTTTGAAGAAACTCCTCAAGTCTTGGAAAAAAGTTACATTAATAATTTTGTCTTATAAGTTGAGTGGGTGGAATGGCGATGGAATCAGGCCTCCTACAGCCAACGTACTCAAAAACGTAATTTCGCACATAAAATTTGGTTCGAGTCTGCTTGAAAAATACACTGCTCGTCTCTTCAAAATCTTCACACAACGAGTTGGCGCAAAATATATGCATACGTGTGTGCCCTGCCTATTACACGCTCATGTAATAAAATCTTCTCACGTCCGTGAATTCATTTTCGTCTACGAACCTGATGCGAGAAATTCGTCCGACTGAGCGATGGGCATCAACCTCCCCTGTACCAGACAACGTCGTTTTTCATCTAATTCATTCTTTTAACTCCTTTTGCCCATGAATATCGTTTTCACTTGCTTTTTCGTCCGCCTTCACCTACGACGAAGCACCGACCCCGCCCAGCCTCGTCACCTTGTTCGCGCATTTTTTCGCCGGGTACTCGTTCACCGTCGACTTGTAGCGGCTTGACTGCTCCCCGGCTGCCACCAGCGATTTAATTCTTCGACGTTAAGATGGTCACAAATTCTGAAAATGGAAGAAAATGCGAGAATTCGGCATTAATGGCGTTCGGATTCAACGAGCGATTTGGCGCTCTTAATTTCGCAACGTGAAATGTAAATCGAGGCAAAGTTACGCGTTGCACCCAGGAGCAGTGGCGCTTTATCAGTAGGGAGCTCGAGGACGCTGAGGGAAGGGGGATGTCGGGTGTTGTCGGGCTTGGCAAGAAGGAGGATGAAACAGGGGTAGAGCCGAAAGTGTGATATCCGTTGTACCGAAGCAGCCCGGGCACGAAAGTCGCTGCTGGTGAGAGTTGAATCGCGTCTAGATCGATATTCGTAGGAGACGAGGTGGTAGGGGCTTCTCGGGCACGTGGATCCGACGAGGAACTATCGGCGATTATTAACTAAGATTCTTGTAATTTTCGAGCTCGACTCCAGCATCCGAAGACCTCGTAATACAGTAAATAGTGAATATGACACTCTTGAGAAATTAATTAGTTCTTATCATTGCGATGACTACTTCGAGCGTCATTGGGGAATGACTTATTTTATTTATGAATTTTAATCAAATATCGCGGGCAGTAGTTTTAGCTCCGCGCAATGACTGATTGATTCTTAAAGCATCACACAGGGATCTAGATTTAAAATATTGGGTAAATAAATATGATTATTTGAATTTTCGACTACAGATAATGTAAATAAAAATTTTGCAAAGCGAGCAAATAATTAACTTTAAATGTATAGAAAACACAGTATCTTATTTAAATTGAATTGTATAAAAAAACTAATTACTTCTTAATTATTGTTTATGAACTTTGTAACAATGCAACATTTTATTACAAATGAAAGCATTATGAGTAAACTTATTCTCATTTTGAATTTCAAAACCTACATTACAAAATAACTTGAACTCTGATGCATTATTTCGAACCTACGAAGAATTAAAAAGTAATTTTATAGAGCTTTTAGTATATTAATAGGAGATTTTTAAATACTCACGTTAAGTGAAAATATAAACTCGAAAAAATAATCAATAATATAAAATAATCATTATCTAATGATAGTTATGTTACTTATGAAAACTTTCATAACAAAGTTTATTTTTGAAAAAAAAAGAATAAATTTTTATTTAAATAAAACACTGAGAGACAATAATATTAATAATAATATTAATATTATAAATTTAATAATTTTATGAAAATCAGCTTTTAATGTATTGTATTACATAAAAAGCTTCATTACGCTATTATTTAAAACTGAAAATTATTACTTATTAAATATAATAAACATAATTATATTTATATATCTATATTATTCTATAAAATGAAGTTTAGTGTTTCTTAATAGAAAATGAAAAATTATCCTTCGTTTTTAATAGGTTTACTTTAAATTCATTAATCTAATTTTAGGAGAATTTTCAAGCTACACTATAATAGAATTATTACTCACCCGTTATTCAAGTAATTATTAGAGTAATAGTCAATTAAAAAAATAGATAAATTATTTACATTACTTGAGTGTATAGATCTTACGAATCTATATTATTTCATATAAAGTCCAACGTATGTATATACATAAAATTATATATGTAAATTGTTTTTATTTTAAATTTATGATTTTTAAATTATATTAGCTCTTTAAGAATGAGTTTATTTTGTCTTAAATCCTGCATCCCAAGAAAGATTTGAAAATGAATCTAATTGTCTTAATCCTCGTACAAAATAAATTGACATCGTATGATCACATAGCCTAACCTTTCTTCAAATACTTACTGACACGTTAAATAATAAGTTGATTTAATTATCTACGTGGATATTACAAACCAAAATCCATTTAATAAAGCCACAAATTTTCCGACAACGCCATTTTTGCCTTTCAGTTGCCTCTATACACTGACATTTTCGCAAACTTCAATATCCTTAATGACGCTATTCAATCAGATATTAGTAACTTGGTGCATTTGTGTTTACAAATCTAAATCATATAAGATATTAAATACTTAATGTTATTTGTATGGTATTAGTTTGTCGGTCTTAAAGGTTCTCTGTTTTTACCATTTTCATATTAAAAATGTACAAATACGATACAAAAAAAATCTTTTACTTCTTTTAATTTAATATTTGAAGTAATGTTAATCAATAGCTTTTTATGAAATCTTCAATTATAATATAAAATTACCTTCGTAATTTACCATTCCGTCTCCGTCTAAGTCCGCTTCTTTTATCATGTCATCTACTTCTTCTTCGGACAGTTTTTCGCCAAGATTTGTCATCACATGTCTTAATTCAACTGACGATATCAAGCCATCGTTATTCTTATCGAATACTCTATAGAATAAATTATAAAATTATTGTTACGTAAAATTTTCTACTTTAATAAACATTTTTTTTACAATTAATAATTTTTGTTTTTATAATATTTAATCTTATTGTATTCAGTCTTAATATTTAATGATCTTTAAATTTAAATCAAACAAAAGAAAATAAATAAAATAATAATTTTCGTAATAAATATGAATACTTTAATAATAATATTACATTATTATTATCTTTACGTACATATTAATATAGCATATTATATTATATTAATAAATATTATATTAATAAATCATTTTTATATAAACTATATTCAGAGATTACAAAATAATGATGTAAAATAGCAATGATTAATTTACTGTTAAAACTTTATTTTTAAGCGTTAAGGCACTTTATTCTAATTAAAAATAAAATATTTAAAATAGGCAAAGTTTAAAAGTTTTTTTTATTAGATTGTTTTGTTTACAAAACAAATAAAACCGTTCTATTGGTTAAAACCATAAAATTGACCACTTAACTTTTTATCCTTATATTAATATTATCATATATAATAATCTTATAAAAACTATGGTTAGTGTGTTAATTTTTTTTTGCCCATAGAAAAAGTAGTTCTTAAAATGGATATTTCATTAATTAAAATAAAGGTCTGTAATTTTTTTTTACTTATATCGTAATTTAAATGTAGGTTTCATTGATTAATATCATATTTTATGTTTCTTTGAGATACTGTGCATTTATCAATTTTTTTAATGATTTATGTGTTAGCTTATTCCGAAATTATACTTTAAAAACTTTTCTTTAAAGTATTATGATTGACAATTTGTAATTTATTTTGTCATTATCAATTAAATTTCAATTATGGTGGCAGATGCATCGAAACAAGCAAATCACTAATTTTCATTTCTAATTTCCATATATTGATGTTAAACAAGGATGTAGGGAAAGTAATAAAAATATATATTAGTTTGAATATATTTTAATAACAACACTTATTTATAATAATATAATTAATTAGATTATTATTTTCTTTAAAAATAATATGTTGTATACTTTTAAAATATTATATGCCAGTTAAATAAATTTTTTAATACAAAAATAAAATATCATCATTCTTTATCTTTATTCTTTTTTGTAACAGTATATTTTATGTCACTTCGAGAGTGTCAAATGCTCAATTTATGTAATTTTTATTTAACTATGTTACTATACGTATGATTATAAAAATAATAATAATATAGTAGTAATAATGACAATAATTATCTAAAAGAATTTTCTTACCTAAAAGCTTCGCGAAGTTCATCTTCTCCATCAGCTCCTTTCATCTTTTTAGACATCATTTGCAGAAATTCGTTGAATTCAATTGTCCCGTTACCATCTTGATCAACTTCATTCACCATATCTCGAAGTTCCGTTTCTGAAAATATTTTAGGCTTGTGTATATTGAGCTTTATATTGTGTATATATCATCTATATAAATATGTATATCTACTATTGTTCTATAAACATTATAAAAATACTAATAAAAGATATTTTTTCATATACTATTTACTATTTGTAAAATTTAACAATAAAATTGTCAGCACTTAATTAATGTTTCTAAAAATACATTAAATAATACTAGCATTTATATATGCGAAGAAACTTAGTACTTAGCTTAAAATTTATATTTTTTATAAATGACTGATGGAACTTTATCAGATCAACATATACACAATGTTTTATAAAAGTCTTATTAAATTAAGAATATCTATAATAAAAAAATGATATAGATTTTAAAATTATTGCATGGCTAAAAAACTGAATATTCTTTTTTAACAAAAACTGCACAATTCGTGTAAAATTATGGTTTCGAATCTTTATTTTGTAGAAATGACAAGAAACGTGTTATTCAACGAAAGAATTGTCGCGTAGCTAGCGAAAAGGAAATTCAAAAGCGAGAATTTTATTCGTGTATTTGGTTTTCTCAATTTCGCGTCACACTTTAAATGAGATTTCTTCAACGTGACGTCGTATAATCCGATTCGACCTCTGATGTTAACTTGTTAATTAAACTTCGACATGGGCCTTTTACATCTTAAGTATTTGAGATCTAGTAGTAAATGCGTGACATGCAGAACTCGAAATCTCAGTTGTCACGGTTTAGTTTTTTTATACGCGCATTCGTTATTTATGGTGTATTAAGTTTTTAATGTCAATTGTACTGGTTTGTGTATTATATGCCTTTGGATCAAATTCAATTTAGATTTTACTTTACCACAAACATTTTATAAATGAGTATTCAATTTGAAAACTGATTGCGAACTTTCCGCTTTTATTGTTATTATTTATAAAGATAATATGTACATAATTTAATGTACATTTCAACACATAATAATGTAAATAGTGTAAACGAGAATTTACTCAATAATCAATAGACATTGGATTTAATATTAAATTAGCTTCAAATAATCCAAATTAATCAGCCGAATACATAACTTTCAATACTGAATTTAATAATCGTATCTGATGTTGTAATAATTAGTCAATTATATAGTTGCTTATAATATGTATATAAATAATAAGCGACTTACTTTAGTTTCATAATCATTTAAATCGTTTAAAAAATAGTTTACAATTGTATTTACTACAGATAAATAAATTAATAAGAACTATTTTAATAAATACATTGATCATTGTATATAAATTTATTTTATTTTTGAAAAATATGAAGTACATTTGTAGGTAAAGTTTTTACTTACCCGATGGTCTTTGTCCCAATGAACGCATGACAACACCCAGTTCAGCCATTGTGATAGTTCCATCTTCGTCTTTATCGAAAAGCATGAATGCTTCTTTGAATTCTGCGCAATAAAAAGTTTCGTTTACTGAATTAAAATTGTCTTTTTTAAGTAGTGTACATGGATTCTTTTTTTTTTTAAATATAATTTTTTTCTCATTTCTGTTCACATTTTTTTGAATAGGAAAAAAAAAACAAATTTGATAGTGAATTAAAATTAATATTTTTCCCTTACAATATGAAATCAAAATTTTTTAAAAAAAATTATTACTAATATCTATTTAACACATATATTTCAGTTATTTTTTAATGAATAATACACAAAATTTTATCAATATTCTTTTAATACTGCATAATAGAATGCACATTGTTTTTGTTTTGTTTTTTTTTATGATAAAAGGGTTTATTGAATTAGTATTCGATATAGTAGAATTAAAACACCCTACAATAACTTATATTAATAAAATGTGTTTATTATAAAATGTAATAATTATATAATATAATTATTATCATGCGGAGACCTAATCACGATCCATATAACGTACTGAAATTAAAGCTCAATCATTAAATTATTGAGTTAAATTGTACTTATGAAAGTTTTTTTATATTATATTTGAAATTATTTTTCAGATTTTAGTAAATGTCGAAAAATTGTTAAGAATTTCCCATATATTAATACTAGAACATCACATATACCTTTTATAGAATATTTTTTTTTTTAATGAAACATGTAATTTTAATTCTTTATAAAATTATATAATATATAATCTGTTATATATAATATCATTAAGTTCATTTCGATTATAATTTTGAAATTTTGTATAAAAAACTGTTTATTACAAGTGTAAACAAAAAAGATTTTAGCATGTTACTAAGAATAAAGAACTTTTAAACCTTCCATCTTTCAAGCACTTAGATTATAGCATTATTTAAATTCAATACGTATTAAGAATTTGATAAAATTTATCACAATATCAAAATAGTATAGATTTTACAGAATTGTGTATTTAATACATATATTTACTGTACTTCGTTTTTTGTCTATAAAAATGTAGCTTGATTAAAAAATGAAATAAAAAATTGATATATTGCAGAGCTTAATAACTGTTTTTAAGGAATATGTTTATTTTTTAAGTATCATTGCATGAGATTAAAAATATTATTGCACTCGCTATATTAACTTTTAAATCATAATTCAAGCAAATTTTCAGATTCACATCTCAATTTTTACGAGCTTTTTAAGAAATTATGTTCCCTGAAGATCGAAATTGATTTAAATCTCATATCCATACTGTAAGTGTATAATCTACAAAATATTTAATGAAATATGTAAACAATTTTTAATATTAAATTTAAGATTTTATTCAGATTTTCAAAATTTCATAAAAATTTTTTTTGTTTACCTATTAAATGCAAATGTAACACAATATTGCTTGTGATTAATTTAAGTAGCTAAGAAAGTAACTCATAAATTTTTAATGTTTTAATAAATAAGACTTTTTAAATAAAGTGCAATGAATGTTTATTTTTTAAATGTAATAGAATAATAAAAGTTTTTTTCATTAATTTTTTTTAATGATTATACATTTTAATAAAGAATGCATTCTAATGAATTTGAAGTAAAGTTAAAAGGTTCAAAACACAACTTTGCTGTCAACTTATTCGACGATGTACAACGATGTCGGAAAATACGGATGGATAACGTCAAATATCTAAACGGAAGAATTTACGAATGAGTATGTAAAATTTGGCTTAGGAGTTTTCGTAAAATTTCATCTTTAAATAAGCGGGAGCACGTAAATTCCGACTGTACACAATTTAGGCATTCGAGCAAGAGATGAGAAATGACTTCAGTACGTATGTCAGAGTAAGGAAGGAGGTAAGAGTGAAACATCGTAGTGTTAATGGGAGACTGAGGGGCTCAGAGCATCAGAACGAAAGAAAAAGGCTGAGCGAAGTGCGGAGTGTCAGTGTACCGAAAGTTCCGTATTACTAACTTCACGAGTCTTAAGCTTCCACGAGGAACTCGGTGACGTCGACAAGCTAAAACCTTATCGACTAAAAAGTTAATGCCCGGGGAAAATCGACCACTAAAAGCAACGTAGGTGAAAAGAGGGAAGCTAGTAAAATGATCCCTCGCGAATATAAAACGACGAGTTTTCCAGGTCTCGAGAGAGTCAGCACGAAACCGAGGTTAATAGTTCATCCTCTTCTCATCGTACTTTCGGGTACATTGAGTCCGCCCGCTTCGTGATTCACGAGCAGAACATGTCTTTCACTAAATACAAGTTATCGGTGGGGTTATTTACCTGCGGATGCTCTCTTCCTTATTTTCTATAACATTTACGACAAAGGTACCGTGGACCCCGACAAATCGCGACTTGGGATTGTCGAGTCATCAACCCGGACAAACATCGACTTAGTAGTACAAGTTGTAGCGCCTCGTCGCAAAACCGTGAGATCATATGATCATATAGATAGATCATATAGATCATATAGATTCTGAGACTAAACGTGAGTCTTGAAAAAAACAGTAAGATACACAGTCGACCATGAATGTTTCTTTTTATCGAAAATTTTTCCTATTTTCAGTTCGTTCCTTTAGAAACCCATGAACTGATCTCAATTAATCTGCGTTGGAGAATTTAAAATAATCGTGGTTCTTATTAGAGAAAAATACGAATCAGACTGAACTTGAATAGAAAGAAAAACCAATAACACAATTTTATATTATTTTAAATGTTTTTAATTACTTCTTAACATACATATATTTGTATAAGAATATGTTTATAAAAATTATGTACCTGAATAGGTGGCATATAAGTAATTATTTTCAGTAATAAATATAAACAATGATCAATCTAAGTTTTTAACTCATAATAATTTCTTATCGAACATATTTTTTCTTTCATTAAAGTAAAAAAGTAAGATGAAATTTCAATTTATAACTTCTAAGAATCATTTATTAAATTATTTAAAGGCTAGAAGACGGCCATTTAGGAAACATATATATATATGTATATATATATTATGAATCCTTGAATTAAGAAAAAAAACTATATAAATTTCTATTCAAAAGAAAGAATCTATTTTTTATTCAATTGATATTAACGTATTTACACATAATTATTAGTATTCAGTTGTTCTTTTTTTCTCTTTTTTATATTTGTTTTTATTATTAAAATATTTTCAATATTAAGTAACTAAAAAAAACCTTTAAAATAATGAATAATTTCTTACAAATTTATCTCTTCTATTTATATTTCATTTTATTTTTTATTTATACTTGAAAAGGAGTAAAAGTAGTAGTATTGAAGTGCCTAAAATACATTTTTTTTATTTTTATATTTTAATAATGCATAATGACTATTTTCTTTGCGCATTCAATATCACCATAGTTAAGAGATAAAATAATTTATATAAATATTAATTTTACTATTGATAATTATTATCGAGACTCACGAAGTAAGCTTTTTTATAAATAAAGATTAAATACAATTTTTAAAAAGTTAACTTTGAATAAAATTTGCTTAAAAATAGCTATTGTTCAATTATCTTATGAAAAGTTTTAAATAAATGACTGAGTATTAAAAAAAATACAATGCTACAAATACAAATACTAAATATAATATAACTAGTAAAATTTTTATAAATATTTTATATAATATATATTTTCGAATAAAAAATATAGTAATATAATAATTCATTTTAATAATTAAGTTTAATAATTTTAATTATTTTATTCATAATTGATATACAATTTACATTTTCATAGCCAAATTAACTGATAAATTAATGAATTACATAAAAAAATGTTAAACAGAATATTACCGATATATAAATACATATATACGAGTTTGTACATATTTGTGTGTTTGCGTGCATGTGTCAAAGTACGTAATTGATAATTTCAATAGTTCGCTTTTATAATATTTAGAAACTGTAATTAATATCTCTATAAATATTGAAATAGAATTGGTTTATCTATACATACTATTTTAATTATTTCGCGTACAATGAACATAATAAATATATTGATAGTTTGGTAAGCATTTAAAAAATTTGCATTCAGTAAGTACGTAATAAAAAAAGATTTTATAAGTTAGGTAAACCTTGTATGCAGATCTTAAAATCATTTCTACCTCGAAGTAAATATTATGGCCGACTAGTACACCTTATTTGTGTAAATGGTCTTTTAATCTATTTCTGGTTTAGGTACATCGTTCCGATCAAGTAACAGATTGATAAAGGTGTTTAAAGCAAAAGAGATCCAAATTAAAGAAAAGAAAGAGAGAACACAGATGTTTCATTTTTAACGGGGAAGTATTGTTATGAACGTATTATATAGGTCCAATATTAGTAATGTAGTCCAGCAGAAAAGCAAGCGGGGATGCCGCGAAAAATGAAACAGTACTGTACCGATAATAATTGCTATACAGAGTCCATAAGGGATCATAATTATCATTAAATCAAGGTACTGGATCCGGTAATAATTACCGGAAACTAGCGTAATGAGATATTTGTGCCAAGTACAGAATTCGGAATGTGCACTCTTAAGTCGGTCACTCGATCCCTGTTTAGTTGCCAAGATCCATAACATAATCTGTAAGACTTATCTTAATTGTGTTAATAAACACGGTTCCTTACGGAATTGTATCTCTCAGAGCTTTTCAATCACTTCCCCCCAAAGTAAGTTTAGTGACTAAGAAAATTTCCAGCTAGCACGTTTGAAATGAACTGGAGATACTCGTGAATAGGACTTGGGATCAGCCTCTGATCCGACACAGTGTCAAAGGGGTCAGATTCATACTCGAATTAACATCATGACTTATGGTCTTGGCCCTATGGATTAGCGTAGCATTTAGTAAACAAACGCAACCGGTAAAATTCACAGTAGGCTGTCTCGTCGTAATTTTGGGTTTATCATTTCCAAGTCTAGGGTTTATCCTTTCAAGTAATTGTGGATACGTTGAGTGCTTCAAACTTACTCATGGTACAGAAGGTCAGGATTTATACTTGACATACCGCAATTATACTAGATCGACTATTCGGTTAGATGATCTCACTTGGCTTCAACTATGCCAGCGTTAATCTCATCAGGATATGAAATTTGACGGGTACTTGTATCGAAGCTCCTATTCTTTTGATTACGACATTACTTAGATCTTTGATCGTCGTATCGCGTGAGACCGTTCCAAGAGGGAATTCGTTTAGTAATCTGTCTGCAGTTATTTATGATAAATTGACAAACTAAATCATTACATTAAAATCGACGATAATGTGGATCGTTGAAGTAGAAACAGGCAAAGATAAGCTAAAAAAGGACGACGATTCTAATGCACCCGTTAACCGAAACCATTCAAGTGTGCAGTCGCTGCTTCCAATTATATGACTGGCGGCTTTTTGTAGCCATTTCTAAACAAGTGGACTTCTATCTCATTTTTTAAAAAAAGTTTTTTTCCGCGCACTGTAAATACAGCACTTAAGATCGCGAATTGTTGGCTATCTACCAATCCATTAAATATTTTGGACATTGGCTTGAGAGTCGCCATTTTGCAGTATACACAGACCATAAACCATTAATATTCGCGCTTAATCAAAGTCTAGAAGAATAGTAGCCAAGATGATTTCAATACCTGAGAATTATAGAGCAATGCCCACCAAAGAAAAATTGAACGCAACAAAAAAGCGAAGATAGACCAACTGACTCACAGGTTGTAACTATTCTAAAAAATCACTTTCAAAAGTTCGCTGCAGTTTAAACAAATTAGATATCCGGAAGCGAATATGGGTATCAGATCGAATACTAGATATCCGAATAGCTGCCTTGAAAGTTAAAACTTTAGCTAGTGTTCATCGATACAAGGACATCTCGCTATGGTGTACCGCAAAAATAACCATGGACTGGAGTCGACAATTTGAGTTCTATTTATATCACGAACTAATGCAACTAAAGTCAATTAATGATTATAAAATTGCCTTCTATCATCGCAAAGCTAATGAGAAAATAGAAAAGTTACATCGAAAATTTGCAAGTAGCCATAAATTACCATGGGTCTGAAAAATAGTTTGAAATGTTGTCGATAATCTTGCTTCATATACAAACAGTTTTTAAAGAGTATTTACGGGGGACAGCGGCTAAACTTACCTTTGATATGGGTTTACGACTGCCAGTAGAATTTTTCACTCCCAAAAAATAAACAGACTTGGGAATTGGCAAAAAAGTTTAAAAGGCAAATGCGAGTTGCAAACCCTATCCCAGACACGCAACATAGAGCATGAAAAACATTTCTTTTCAAGGAATTAAAGACGCGTCCGTGTGTTTTCGTACGTCATTACTCCGTTAGAAGTCCTTTAAATCCTTCTTGCGCTGGCCGGTTTATTTTTAAAAATTGATCCGAAAAAGCTTTCGTAATTAAAATAAACAACAAAGATGTTACGATCTATGATGAACAACAATAGTGACCAGGAAAAATCTAGATCGAACCGAAAGAAGTGATCCGATACTTGCCCCGACTAAAAGGGTCAGGAATCCCTTGGCATTACGATCCGGTGGAAGGATACGATTTTCCGATCGCCTACAAGTGAGTTTATAATAATTTATGAGCTGGCAGAGCGCAGGTACATATCTAAAATGTAATAAAAATGTAAGCGTATAAGTTAATAACGTTTATCATTGGTAAGGAGGTGATGTGGTGAACTAATGCACTATGTTCGTATAAATGGTCCTTAAATTTATAAATGCACACCCCCCTCAAGAATCAAAACACGAATAACTTCTGTAGGATACCTTTGCATCCGTCGCTCCCTCCTGCCCATTTTGCCACTGTAAATTGTTGTAAAATAAATTAAGATAAAAGTCAAGTGTCTTTCAAGTTGATTTAAAGCCCATTATAACGATTTCTAAACAATAAAATTTCTAACCTTACTATAACGAAATAAAATATATAATATTGTTATGAGCAGAGTATAATGTTTTTAAATAATTTAACATTGTTTCGTTAGATAATACCAAATGCAGTTAATAGTTCTACCAACTGAGATATCTAGGATATTATTTTATTCATTACTATTTACCAATGAAAAATAAAAAAAGGATAATGTAAAATTTTTATATTCGTGTTTTAAAGAACTGATTTTCTTACATAATGTGTTTAATCAAATCAAGAAACTTTGGTCTATGGAGACATGAAAGAGAAATCAAGGTTATTTAACACGCTTTTGAAGATATATTGCTCAATTTTGTTCTTTTATGCTTTTTGCGACAATCTCTGGAATGGCGGTACTCTAGCCAAATGCATTTTTCCCTCTTTACCACTTTTAAATGACGTTTATTTTTTATTCCATAAATCATTAACTAATCGTAATTTAGTACATGATAAAATAAAGATTAATAGGATATAAAGACTCGATCTAGGCTTTACTATTACTTCATTTTTAAAAAAAGGTATGGATTTTAATTTTAATTTTAATTTTTTAGCTTAGCATTTTACCTTTGAATTGCCTAAGCAACAATTATATATAATTTTAATTAAAATATGAGTTTTTTTTGTTTACAAAAGCCTTATGATATATTATTAAGTAGCATTTAATATTTTTATTAATTAAAACCTATTAATACAAAAATTGTTGTCATTAAATATTTGCAAATGCAAAATTAATACTTTTCAACGATATAATATTGTATTGGGAAAAACCTTAATACCAAAATACTTTGGGATTTAATTTAATTTTTGTTTTTGTGATATACGAATTCATATTGCTTTTGATACTGAGCCAACTGTTACTTAATGTCCATTTCTTTTGTAACTAACGTATTATGCATTTATTTTTTGTTCTTATTCAATTCGATAATATTTTATTGAATTTACTATTTGATACAAATTTTTTGTGAAGTCGTTTTTTAATCAATGTTTCAGCTATTGAATAGTTTTTATGAACTAATAGAAACGTAACTAGTAAGATATTCAATTCTATTTTCAAAATGTAAATAAATTAAATGTATGTATATTTTAAATATCTTACCTGCAACTTGATCTTCTGTAAGTCCATATTCGGACTATAACAAAAAGAAAACTATATGTTACCATATTGTTATAAGATATATATATATATGTTTAAATATGTAGCATTAATGTTTATAATAATAGTGTGAATATATTTAAGATGAATTTAGTAGCTTGCTTAGTAGTAGATTTACTTATACAACCATAATGCATGATTTAATAAATGTCAAAGTTTAGAATTTCATTATTTTAAAACAATACATGTCAAAATGAATCAAAATTTAATTTAATAAATAAATAATTATTAAATGTAAATTTTTTATTTAATTTTTAAATGAAATAGAATAGATTTATTACGAAATTTTAATTCAACATAAATTATTTCATATTTCCTTATGAAGTACTTCAAAGGGAATTTATAATTTTAAACGTCGAACTTATTAACTTAAATCTTGATAAATTTGCTTTGCTTTGAATACTTATTTAAATATAATAATAGAATGGTTTAAAATTCATATAAGAACATTTGCTACATCAGTTTTAATTAATATCATTAAAAATATTTACTAATTATGAATTTTACAGTAAAAATATTACAATTGTTAGCTTTTTATAAATTTCAAACAAATAAAATTTGAATTACGATTATTGTTGGACACCTTTGTAAGTCCAACCAAATAAGTCTTGACAATAATTTTTAATCACGACCCAGCTTCATATAAAATAAACCAGCTTTTATATAACGTATCTTTAATAAAACTGAAAATAATCTTTAATACAGAATTAGAGCTTTTGGTAATAATTAATGATGTTATTCCGTTTTTATACATTACGACACTATAAAAGATGAACATTTATGAAAAAAAAACTATAAATTTAATATTAGATTTATATCATTTTTTTTAAACAGCATTTTAATTACATTTTATTTTAACCATTAGAAGCTTTAAAATCAAGTACGCAAGAATAATTAATAGATTATAAAGTAGTATTTACAATTTAACATAAGTTCTGGTTACTTCATGCATATTTACAACACTGCAATGAACTATTGATTGAAATAATTTGTTTACAATCTAAGAATTATTGATTATAATTAAAATGTTCATACTCGCGCATGCAATAATGAAACAACTTCTATACCGATACATGCTTGAATGAGAAGAAAATTATTTTTCTATTAAAATATCAACGAATCGGAGAAGGTATAAATACAAAATTATAGACAATAGTAGACGTTGAAGCTTGGGTATGCAATTTATCTCGCCAAGCGTAGGAATAATTGCAGAGGTTTTAAGCATTCTGCGCCAGATACATTGGACGCGATCCATTCGGAAATAGAAAATTAGAAATATTCTCGCTACAAAGATTAGTTCATTCCTTATTTACTCGAGCTATAGACATGATATCGAGCAATTTAATAATAATTTCAAAACTATAATATTTGAAGGCGCACACGTTAGATAAGCACGAAGACGCCTTACATATTATGCCTAAACGATCGCTCCACACTGATCGCGATAGATAAAAACAAGTCGCAATTAATTTTCAGTTAAATTCCGTAACGAGCGATAGCTTTGCATCTGGAAACGGGCCGCTCGTGAAACGCCTGAGCCCAACCGGAAAAACGAAATCCCGCAGATCCTGATTTTCCGATATCCTCCCACCAGGAAATTCTCCGACTCGCCGTCTGCATTCCATCAATTAGCGGCTCTCGACGTTCGGCACACGCGAGGCTATCGGCAAGACCGGGCTTCACCGAGGGAGAGGCACGAGCCTCCGTCCGCGTCTCCCGAGAGTCGCAACGACGACGAGCAAGAAGATAAGGTGGTCGCACTCACGGAGAGCCTCCGTATCTGGCAGTCGATCTCGTTCGTCAGTCGGCGGAGCTTAAAGTACTCGTGGGTGTACTTCTTGGGGTCCGCCATGCTGCCGATGCGGGACGGCACTGAGGCCGAACTCGGCCGACCGGGAGACGAGGTTCGCCTCGATGATGACGCCCTCCCGCGCGCACGCACGTGTTTTCGTACGGAAGCCGGGACGGCGCTCGGCGAGGAAGGGAAGAGGCGATCGAGAGCTGCGCGATATTCGCCGGACGAAACGGGTGGCTCAGCAGGGAGCGAGGGAGCCCAGAAGCAAGTGTCTGCTCGGCGTTGGACTGCATGGGAGCGCGGGGGGGGGGTTATTGGGCTCTTGGGCCCTATTGGGAGCATACTTGTGCGATCACAATGGGAAAATTCGCCTCGCCAGAGCTTAGAAATCACGTTTGTGCTATTCGTCGGTGTCTATTCTATAGGTAGGGTCTTGGATTAAAGCTTTGGAGACGATTTTATTTTTATACACATTCTTCTATTATTCACGCTTTCTTTCGTTTTAAAGCTTTAAAGCTGCAAAACTACCTTGATATATATATATATATATATATATATATATATACATCAACATCAGGTACGTTGATCTATTAAATGCTTACAACCGTCAGCGAGGTAGATGTATAAAAATATACTCATTAGTTTTATATTTAAAACTTGTTTAATAAATTCATTAAAACCTTTTCCATCTTAATACGTATATTTTTATTCATCATTAAATTACAAGGTTTTGATATTTAATACACTGTAATCTTTCAGGATTATTCTTAACGATTTAAAAATTTTGAACTGAATACACTTCCTTAAGTAATTTAATTTTCAAGTTTAGTGAACAACAAATTTTCATTGCAGAAATCAAGTTAACGATTATTTAATTTTAATACACTATTTTTCTTGGTCTCTCGCACACAGATATTTTCATTTTTTATTATACAAGTTAATTGAAAAGATCTTGAATTTTTTTCATTATTATAATTAAAATGTATTATATTATTATCTATAAAATAACATTATAAACATTACAAACAGCAAAAATATACATTTTATTAGTTTTTCTTTATTATTTATATAAAAATATAATAATAATAATATTTTAATGATAACAAGTTTTCATGTTAAAGAAATCTTTAAATCTTCTCATGAAGCAAACGTTATAAATTCGAATTCTCATCATCGAAATGGTAGATTTTTAAGCAATTCATTAAGTAAACTCTTGCAATGCCTTGAAGTAGTTACAGATTATTACAGGAAAAATAGATAGCAAATTCATTTTTTCAGATTTCTTAAGTTATAAGAATTATGCGAATAATATTTCATTAATTTCTTTTGAAATTTAAGAATTAAAATATTATTATATTTTTTGCTTCTTTTAAAACATTTGACAAATATTATTTTTACGAATCATTAAATTTGTTTACTTAATATTTTCAAGACATTATTAAATGTTTAAGATTCTAACTAGTAAAAATTGTATCAAAATATGTAAAAAGATAAATTAGTTAATATACTTTAGATTTTACTAGATATTCAAAGGCGTTTTATTTATCTTTGTTAAATCATTAAAGTTGTTCGTGGGGATTATAAATTATAATTTTTTAATAATAGAGAAAATCAATGAAAACTTGTTTAATACATAATATTTAAAAAAAATATATATTACAGCAAATTACTTTTGTCATAATATTAAGTACAATATTGCATTTTAATTTCCTTCTAATGATTAAAGAATCAGCTTTGATTTTGAATACACTTAATTAAATTATATATATATATATTTATTTAAAAATATATTTTAATTTTCTATAAAAATTTTTCATACAATTTGTTTTAAAGAACATATCAGTTTTGATTTATTTTAACAAATTTTATGCGAAATCGATTTTATATAAAATATATGTGTGTAATTATCATACTGTTAAAATATAGATATTTACATAAATTTTTTTAAATAAAAATCTTCTTTTGAATTACTATTTTTTAATTAACATGATTTTATTAATTATAAACTGTATTACTATAAAAAAACGTTTTTTAATAAATTCAAGCATTTTCATATGACGGACATTTATTTTTATGCTTTAATATTTATTGGATATTTCATGTAATTCCAGGAGTTGAAAATTATTATTTTATAAACAGTAATTATAATTTAATTATAACGTTGTTAAAATAACAGAAATATAAATACTGTTTTATCATAATTTAAAATTTGAAAGATTTATTAATCGAATTATTGATCCAGTAATACATCTAATAAAAAAGGTTTTTTAACAAAAATTGTTTTTTGTAGTAGTGATAGGTGTAGGAAAAAAACTATAAAAAGTTAATGCATAATTATGAAAAAATTGACCATGTGGAATATATTAGACATTGGTAAATAAAATATTATTTACTAAATTATTTATTAAACTACAGCTAAGATATTTTTAAGTGCTAATATAATTAAGTATAAAAACAAATCGTTAATAGTTAGCAAAATCAAAGCTTGATATACTTTTTTAATGAATTATAAATGATTTTCTGTCCTTTTTAATTTATTTGATAATTTTTTTATTTCGAAAATCATTTTCAAGTTGTAGATTGGAAAAAATTTCATGTGTAATACTGGTTTCTGGAATAAAAAAAATATAAAACATTGATTTTAAAAGCTGTTTCTGTTTACGATGGGCTTAAAAAAGTCTAGTCACAACGTTTAAACCCCAATAAAAGGTAAGATTTATTTTTCTAAAACAATAAAATATTACTTATATATTATTATGCCTAGAAAAATTGCCGTTAAAGTATTTTAAAATTGTAATGACTTACAAAATATTAAACGTTTAGTTGTTTTACAATCATCCTGAAAATTATTCGTTATTTTTTTGTGAATCGTATTGAGTGGAATCCCATGTTACAATTTTTGAATAATAAATGAGAAAAGATTGTACTGGTTGAATGAAAAATAAAACTGCTTAAATATAAATTAATGCAGATCATTGATAAAACACGCACACACAGATATAAATTTGTTAACATTGAAGATCTATTTAAAAATACCTTCATAATAAGTTATAAATAATGTATAATAATATATAGATATTACTGAACATTATAATTTCATTAAAATAAGTCAAAAATATTTTGCGAAAATATGTATTCTACTTTATATAATTACCAACCAATTAAATGAATATGATAAGATACTCCAAATTATTAAAGATTTCACTTGTGTGTAAGATTTTAATGATAAATGGCAGGTGTATTACTCTTAGTTATAAATGTAACTAAAGCGTTGCTGACGATGGATATATAGGTTAATTGAGTCTCTAGATACGACGCTATTCTCAGTTAAGCCAGTACTTGCTTAATCAAGCAATTATTTGTTTTTTTTTTATAGTTATAGTTTTTAATTACGAATCGTCAAATTTTAGTAAATAGATATTGTTGTTTTCTCAATTAAATACTAAGATTTTAAGTTTCCATTTTATAACGAATGAACAGAATTTAAAAACTCTTAAGAATATTGATTTTGTAGATTTTTTAAAGCTTTTAACAAGAGTAATTCATATTTGCTATATAATCAATTTTTCTTAGCAATATAATCTTTTAAAAATTATTGATAATATAAATGAAAGTACACCGATCGGTCTTAAAACAATGCTATAGCTACTGTAATTGATAGGTTTATTGATTTCAATATCGATATCTATTACTACGACGTCCTATTGATACTAATTTTAAGAAAATTAAAACTACAAATTGCTTTCTTTTTTTAGCCATATCACTATTAGTGAAGAATAAACAAATTTTGACATCATACGTTTAAAGCGTAATTCTTTATTGCGAACAATTCTATTATTTTACAGGATAATAAATTATACATTTGCTGATTCAAATTGTATTCGCAGAGGATCCTTGATAAAATTTGGTATTGATATAATTTTTCAAAATAAATCTACTTTTAATTCACAAGAATGACTTTACTCGTCTGCCACAATATTTTGCGTTGAGCACATTCCATTATTTACTTCAACGAGCTTTTATGTTGGAATTCGCGTACGATGTTGGGTTCAGCCAGAAAATCAGGAGCAATCGATACGCGATATTCAAATGGAAACTTATTTGTTCGTCGCGAAAGCTCCGGTCGGCGAGGAAATTTACAGATAATCGTCCATCCCGAGCTCTCGAGAATCTGCTTATTCGGTCGTACCTCTCTCGAGCTTTGAATTTGCGAGTCCAACTATTCCGAGGCTCCGGACTCGCAAAGCAGTGGCGTATAAATATTCCTAGTGACTAACCTCCCTCTCCCATTCTCTCTTTCAGCCTTTAAATTTCGAAACGGTTGGCGATTCGTGGCGCCACAAGGTCGAACTCACTTTAAACTGGGTCGAACTCTATCTCCTTTCTTCCTCCCTTCCTTCGGCCGCTCGACACCACCCACACACCATCGCCCCTAGTGCCCCACTATTTCTCCTAAATTCAACTCACCGTCAACTAACTATTCATCTCTCTCTGCCTGATTTGCACAATTTTTAAGTCCGTTTTTTCGCCATTACTTCGCTCGACACTCACCACTTCCTTGCGGACGTCGTTATGGGAGTCTCTTGTCAGTTTCCGGTAGGTTGAGAAAAAAATCGCACGGAAAGTAAATACAGTTCGTCGCCTAAATGCATTTATACGTCTTTGAAAGGAGTCGTGCCTGCTTATGCAACCTTTAATAAAAGAAATTTTTGTATTTTCCCAAGACTAATATCCATTATTCTCAATAGTATACAAATGCCAATACACTTTGCACAATATTTTTCCTAAGACAAAATTTTATATATTCAATGAATCATTTATAAATCTAGTGTATTACTTATAAATGATTTTTACTATTCAAATTTTTCAAAATAAAAAAGAATCTTTCAATCAACTATACAAATAAGATATTAAAAAAACTTAATGCTGCTTTTAGGGAGGGAAAATATTTATTATATGTATTTAGTTGTTTTTTGCCAATATGATAAAATTTACTAATTAATAACGCATGAATTTACTGTAAAGTTATATTTTATTTTAAAATTAAAATTTTTTTATTTTACTTCATTTGGAATTCAACAATGTAAAATTTAATTAAAAAACCTTATTTTTATTTTAAAAAAATTAAAAAATTAATTTATCGAGCATTATATAAAAATCGTAAATAAAAATTACAAATTAGATTTTTACATTAAAAAAAACATCTGAAATAAATGAATTAATGTTCTTTTATTCTAAATAAATAAAATAATAGAAAAAATTTATTTGCAATAAAAAAGTATTTTACTCTTTATTTTTTAATACAATTATAAAATTAAAAAATAGCATATTTAATTTAAAACAATTTTGAAAAAAAATGGGACACTAAAACGTAAGTCCTTAATTTTTCATGTAGAAAATGAAATTTATTTGAGTACGGTTCTATTTCAAATAAAATTGATTTAAAGACCTGACATAAAACTCAAAAAGTTTTTTCGGGAACTGATAGTGGACACGTAAAAGACATTTTGGTACATTCAATATTATTCAATATTAATGGCTCATGCGACAGGCCCGATGGAGTAAGAAATAATACTCGAGCGAGTTAAGACAAGCGTTGAATGTAATGGTCTTTATGTAATGTAGGGGCGAGATTGAGGGAATGCAATTATGGTGGAAAAATAGACATGGTCTGAGAAAAATTTATTCGTTCACCATCGACAATGCGAATGGCTCGTAGACAAGGGTTCGTGGTTCAACCTCATCGTGCTCTAAGATCAATCGCGATAGATTCTGAAAATTCAGCATTTCGCGAGTACTTAAGGCCACGTTTTTGGTAAACTAGTGACACCTTTGACCAAATTTTCAACTCCAGTACCCTCTTGCATATCAATTTATCTAGTGAGTCTTTCTTATAAAGCTAAGTTGCTTAGCTATCCCGGACCCTTAACCTTCAATCTCCTTTCATTTTCTTCATTTTACCTTTCCATTTCACCCAGCATAGGTTCCACGAAGCTCCCTTTATATTTTAATTTTGTTCTTTCATGTCTGCCTATAGGTTTGCGGCGTAATATGAATGAGCTATAAGATAAGTTTTCGTATATAAATAAAGTCCTTTTATTTTAATTCTTAATCTCTACGTATAGTTCTTACTCTAGATAAGCTAAAAATATTATCTTATTATCTTTTAATAAAGTAATTAAGTGAACGCTTAAAATTGATTGTTTCAGTAGCGCTAGGATAAGGCTCTAATAATAATCTGAAATATCTCTAGCCTCGATCGTGAAGTTCCCTCTTGGTTTCCCTGGATATATTAGAGTCTATTACCTTTATGTCTAAGAAAGTTGTCTTCAAGTACGACAAACATTTTCCATCTTAGAACGAATAAAGATAATTTTCGATGATCGTCAATGGAGATCCAAAGTCAAATACTCCGTGGCAGGAGGGAAGCCTCGGAATGATATTCGTCATCTGTTATTTTGCATTTACTAAAGCAAAGATCGTTGACTATAGATGTAGCCGAAATTAGAGATGTATTAGTCTCGTTATTTCCTAAATGAAGTTGAGGTTCAGGTTGGGATGTTCCTCTTCCTCAGCTAGTCGACCTTATTCTTGCTTAAAAGAAGCTAGCCATTATAGTTGGACCGTTTTAACAATTTAATTTTTTCTTACGTTGCCTTCAGATGAGACGTGGAGAATGATCATTTTTTATCCATGCCCTTAATTAATAAAAGGTCGACTTAGGATTTGAAATCTCGTAAATAGATCCTTTGACGTTTGTATCCTCCATTTATTTTACTTAGAAGATGGCGGTGAAAATTGTGTTTGTAACGGAATGTAGAACCTAATTTTTTTCAATATGACGCCCATATTAAAGTCCTTGTTTTTTGTCTGCAAAAACGTGACGGTTCACAAGAACGATAGAATGCAGTTTGGGGTTTCATGAAATAATAGATTATAAAAACAGAATTGAGAAGGATTTGCGGGGAGAAAATTAGTTCTCCGCTAGTACCTGTGCGAGTTTTTATTTTTAAATAAATGATTTCCTAGTTATATTTTCTTCTATGTCAATAAAAAATAAATTTTAAAAATCAAGTAATCATTATGCAATTGATACTTGAAGTTGCTTTTTAAAACATCCGCTAATCGAAGCTCTGTCGGTGTATTACATCAAAATTCAATGGATAACTTATAGCCCAATGACTACAAGATTTTATATACTTTTTAATCAATTAAGCGTGTCATTGTTCATTGCAACGTTGAAATAACAATCTTGTGGTAACAGTTTTTCAGTAGCAGAATAGTTGATTCCCCATTATTCAGCATGCGTCTAGTAAAGGAGTCTCCTCTTTTTATGTTGTTTAGAAATGCATTGAGACTTGTAGCGATGGTGATTTGAGATTTATCGAAGTTCTTTAATCATAAATGGTGGAGTAATTGTCAAGACGCATGAGACCTTGTCTTGATTACAATGTTCAGTCTAATATATTTTTTTCCAGAAATTGGAATAATTTCACTCCTTGGTTGTTTCAAGTTCGTTGCTAATAATTCCTCGCGCAAATCGTGTTTTCCTATTTGTTTTTAACGTTTTCATGTTCAATTTCTTGTAAAACTCTTCAATAAATCTAAGTGCCAAGTTTCCGATAGTAGATCGTAAGTTTAGACGTAAGGTAAAATATGCAATCCGTTGTGTTATGTGTCCGTTGTACTCCGTTTTGTGTAATTGTGAAAATTACGTAGCGTACCTGAACTACAAAAATCTTAGACAATAAGAAAAATAAATACACTTTCACTGATAAAAGAAAATTATCCTGCTTTTCTTATTTGCCATAACTTCCGTGGACTTTATGGACTTTATTGTAAATTAACACGAAATCATTTTAAAATCTCGTTTCAATATCCCGAACGGTAAGCGATCAATTCGGATTGAAACCGGTACGTGAAATTGAACAAAGTGTACTACTAAACAGTCGACCAAAATTTACTACCGAGAAATTTAGATAATATCTGTACACTTATTAAATTAAATTTAAATGATACGTGTACGTTTACATATACATACATATATATATATATATATATATATATATATATATATATATATATATAAGTATTATTTTATATTTTAGCTTTTGAAAACAAGGTTGTAATGTTTATGATTATTATTTAAATATTTTAGTTTTTAAAAATTATTCTTATAAGAATCACGAAAATTATTGTCTTCTTTTTATATTGAAATTATTGCTTAAAGAAAACTTTGAAAATCAGTATTTAAAACTTACGCAGATTTTCCTTATTTGTCCATCAATTTTGCTCGTCATCCGCCTCAATCTTCCATACTCATGTGTATACTTTCTTTCCACGTCCGTCATTCTTTTTTGTTTATTTTTACTGATAATAATAATTATAATATGATAAAAGAATTTATTAATAAATATCCTAATATAAATACATAATTATTTATATAAAATAAGCGGGCTTTTTTAATATTATAGCTGCGATGAAAATTAATTTTTACACGACAAATATGAGAAAATCAAAGCACGTCATGTTAAAACAAGCGAAAAAAAATGATAAAAAAAGTTATGCTGCGAAATTATGTTGGTTTTTATTTTCTTAGTCGCATGTAAAATTGATAATAATGCTTTGGCGTAAGATTAGAAGAATTAAGACTACGATAAAAACGTTAAAAATGATTTGGCCAGTAGCAATGAACTCACCTTTAGAAAAAAAAACTAGAGCAACCCTTACACCTGTCGAACTGTCGTGTCACTGCAGTTGGACAAAACAAATTCGCAGTAGCCGCGATTTATTTATCAGTATCGAGTCAATTTGCACTTATCCCTCATTCTCAGACACTCGTTACGGTCTTATAATTTTATAGCGTTGTATAATATTGAAGAGGCGGGCGCGCGACAAGGAGTGAGAAGCGCTCTATCGAAAGGCTGTCCGCCCCGGGAGTCGGAGGGGGTGGCGACGGCCGAGAGAGCGAGAGAAGAGGCTCGACACTCCAAATTTAGATTGAAGGTTCGCGACCGGGAAGCGCGGGGCCGGCTCTTCGCGAACCTCGTTCGTTGATTTTCGCGACGATGTCTAGAGGTCCGTCGACACTCGCGATGATGCACTATTGTGGCGACCTCCTTGCGACGCGCCCGTTCTAGTCTCGGCGCTGAGAGCGACGTCATCCCCTCGACGTCGGTCGTCTCGGGCCTTTTGTCTCCGAGGAGTCGTGGATGGGCCGAGACGCTCCGCAGCCTACGCGCGATACTAGGGTCGCCGGGGTATTTGCAGCCTAGTTTGAACTTCATTCCTTTCCCTATTTTATCCTTATTTTTTCCCCATCTCCGTCTCCCAATCAACGACCATTCTCACAAACATAAGCGTTTCAATCTTAGCAAGACGTTTTAAAAAAAGTTAGCCCTGTAACACTGATTCAGTACTCTTGTACGCATATATACTTTTGCTTACAAATAAAGTTGGCATAGGCTTAACGGACTGGTAAATGGTCAATCAAATAAACACAAATACGTTTGTTCGATTGTAATAAAATTCCCTTCAAGTTCAGCTTTTTTTAATTTGAAAGATCCCTTCATAGATGTTTTGAAGAAATAAAAGAGCAAAGTTGTTATTCTCTTAATTTTTACAATATGTAATACGACAATGCATGATTCGATTCTTTTATTAATTTTATTATGTAAATTTTATTCCCATAAACTTATTATTATTTGTTTTAAGTGTCTATGCTATAAACGCTATAAGCTTGACTTTAAATAAAGCATACAAATATTTAGGAATAATTTATGATATTTTATAGATTAATTTAAAATCATAGAACGATTTGTGGACGTTATGGTTGAATTTATGTCATCTATTAAGAATAAATTTTAGCGTCTACTCGTAAAAATAGCTAAGATTGATTGGCAATGAAACTTTTACTAAGAATTTAGAAAATTAAAAAGAGAACGTACCCTGTTTGATATTATTGAGATTTAAGGGTTTTTACATAGTTTACATATACTTATAAATTATTACCTATAATTTTTCTCTTATTAAATTCAGAACGCCATGTTTACATAATTTTATTAATGAAACATGCGCTGAAAGCTTTAAGTACATGTGTAATTATTGAGGTGCTTATTGCATATAGCTTTTGGATGGTAATTCACATTACTTTATCTATAATGCACATCGTATTTTTAAAAAATAACTGAAAAAAGCAAATATGAAAAGTAAAACGTTGGTTCGGGATGTTGGTTGTAAAATTAGATAAAAATATAAATTAGTAAGATATGCCGGAATTTTAATTAAATTATTTTACTTGTGAGTTTTATAATAAAAATTAAAGTAGTTGAATAGATAAAAACTATTTTTATATCAATTATATTTACAAATACTAATTATAATAATTTTGCAAAATATTTACGTAAATGTTAATTTTTTAATATAATATTTAAATTTTTGAATAGAAAAATGTTTTTAGTACATTTTTTTACAGTCAAAATTAAAACGTTTATATTTATTTTAGAATCATATAATATTTACACTAAAAATTATGAAATTTAGATTACTAGTGTACTCAATATAAAAAATAATGATGAATTCACGTAATAAATTTTTAACGATCTCTTAATGCTAAAATTTAAGTACACTATCACATTGGTGTTTCTTTGACTTTTCTATTTTTATACAAGTATTTTCAGGTTATTTAAAATCCTTTTTTTTAAAAAATCATAATTTTATCATTAGAGATTGGATAAGAATCATTAGAGATCTTGTAAATTTTTCACTTATAATTTCACTTATAATTTTAATTAAAGTCATTGCAAAGAGTTGCCATATTTTATTTTAATGCATTTCTATTATATAATCTATTACAATAATACCTATGTAGTTACCTTGCTTTTACGTGTAATTGAAGTTGATGATTTTAAAGTCATTCAATAATGAAAGTTTTGTATTATTAAATAAAAAAAACCACATGATCAATCATAACTAAACATATTGAAAATGATGCATATAAAATAAATTACAAATGCACATGTAATAAAGAATTATTGTAAGTTACAACAAAGTACAGTTAAGACTTCTGTCTGGAAAAAATTTTCGAAGGCGCATTAGAACGTGGAATACTTGATAAAGCAACCTGACAGACAAATGTTGCTTAAAGATTTATATATTTTAAATAATAAAGGTGTTTGTTAGTAATTTTAGGACCAGATATGTATGCGGATTAAAATTTGCTATTCCCCTGGTTAGCGTAGCTCTCTCCGATCACGTATTTTACAGTATCATCGAAGGCAAGCCTTAAATGGCACCATCAATTCATTTATCACTGCAGGCTATACATTGTAAAGCCTCTTGTTGGCTTATCATAATGATTAAGTATTGAACGTAAAATTTCACAATAAATGGTTCGGGCAGTAAAAGCGCGGTTTCAGAAGATCGCTGGCAGGTTTACAGGTATACTCATTGGCATTCGTGTCCGAGGTACGGATGGACCAAAGAGTGCGACTCCCGTCGAAACCTGCGTAACCGAGGTCATCGACGTGATACCGAATGCACATATGCACGTAAAGGCGCCAGTGATGTCAGTACTAACTTGCCCTCCTGTTTCCTCGGCACATCTTGGACGCCCGACTCTGTGCTAAGGACCTATCGATTGATTAAACTACCGCAGTATCCAAGTGGGTCAGATTAAAGAAGCAGAGAATAAATAATTTCAAAGTCCATCACCGAGTACCGAAGCCGAGAGCCTCGACGCGTTCGCTTAGGGCCAAAGTAGGAATCCGAACTTTCCGGGCTCTGCTTTAATAATTCAGGCAATATTAAGCCGCATCTCTCGCTCCCACCCACCAGAAAAAGTTCTACTCTAATGGCTTCTCTGTTATTACCTTTCGTGGAGCAGCACGATAACGAGCTCCAACCACATTGTTTACATGCGGCAGATTTACCAAGACAAGCCAAAGGACTGACATTGATCGTTTAAATAACGCTCGCGAAATAGTCGCTGCAATAAAAATAATAAAACTAAGCAAACCCTTTGATTCACGATCGTTATTGGGTTGAGAGTCATAGGAGAGCACAAATTCCATCAATTCGGACGCACGTAACTCCACGGCCGGTTTTCTCTCGTGTCTTTCGGTTCGTCTTTACGTTAGCTGCGGCCTTAGCGATGCGGGAGTTATTTCCGTCGCTCGTTGACACGCCGTGAGCCGGATAGGATTTCCCCCTATATAACTACTTACACAGCGCCATGGCATTTCGCGCGAAATAAGACGAATTCTAAATACTAGCGCTCGTGGCTCGTTATCTTTCCCACACCCGGAAGCTTCGTTAAAAGATTCGTTTTCAATTGTGAGCAGCGGCAACGTCTTGCGGCTCTATCGACAGCATTGCGCGTGCCAATTTAATTATTGGCTAATCTGCTGACCAAAAGTCTAGATCAGCTCGATTTCCTTATTAGAATTGCGGCGGGGGGAGAGGGGGCTGGTTAGTATGGTATATACGCAATGGCAGGTATTCTTCTAGGCTAGATGTTTAGGCAACTTCGATAAGTGGTGGGATGGTCAAGGTATACCCTAAATAGCAATGCGATCTACGTTATGAGTTGCCAAGTATTTGATTTTGGATTGTTTTGTTCCAAAATACTTGTATTGATTTTTAGTTGCAGCTAATTATTAATTTATTAGCTTAATTATGGATTAGATTTTGCAATCATTGTTTTGAATTTAAGGTCCACATAAAATATACTTTAATTTTAAAAGGTTTTCACTATTTAAGAACAGATGCACTTTGTTTATAAATGCTGTTGGAAATAAATATGTTGAATTAACTAATTGTGTAATACTTATTGATAATTTTCATCAACTATTTCATTAACTTGTCCCACTAATATTGAATATTTTGAATCCCGTAAAAATCTTTTAGATAATTGGTTTTCAATTCGCTTGTCATCAATTTTTTACATTAAAGATGTTTAATAAATTAGAGATACTTATTATATAGTATATTATTATGTTATTGTAAAGATTATTAACATCGTAATAAAAGTTTGAGCTCTTAAGACTTAATTTTTGATTGAATTTCCATTATTATAAGAAAATAAAGTGCAGTTTGTAATATTTGGTGCAACGAATAACGTAATTGCTTCCTTGCACTTAATCAGCGATTCATCTTATAATGAATCTTTTATTGTAATATTTTATATTTTTCAGTTGTGGAAGTAGTAAAAGGGGAATATGTTTCACTTGTATTAAAATTTATATTAAAAAAAAATCTCAACACAAACATTTTCTTAAATTACGATGTAATTTGCATTTCAGTACAATAAAAATGCAATGTAAAAAGATCCATTAAAGTTTGCTTGTTTAATTTTGTTACAAAAATATAATGACAAGCTTAGATTAAACACTATATTATCATTTACCTTTTTTATTTAAAAAGCTGAATAATTTAATTCACCAACTATTCATCAAATATTCACCAAACATTCATCAACTATTATTCAATCATTTATTTTTTTCATCGCTCCCTTATTCAAGCTTTACTAGCGATTGCTTTCGTTTAAAGTTAATTAGATCGTAGGAGTGGATATTATTATTAAAAAGTGTTAGTTGCCAGAGGGAAATTTTCGTATGAATATTAATACACGATAAGTTGCCACTAGAATTTAAAACGATAAAATCGCCATTTAAAAAATTTATAGCCCGAGTACATAGAACTTATTATTCAGAAGCATTTCTAAACTAGACCAAGATCGACTTTTTTTAATAAGAATTTAAATTTAAAATAAGTTTGCACTATTGCGTAAGATTCGAGTTAATTAGCTTAAAAATTTAGTAGCCACTCGATTATAAAGCGCTCAGTAATGACCCATTTACAGATCCAGTACGTAGATTGGGCAAAACACAAATGCGGCTGTAGCTGCAAACATCGCGTTGGTCGTGCCGAATCACTTGCACAGCAAATTCGATAATAGGAGTCCGAATAATTGCACGCCAAGCGAGGGGCTCTCTGAATCTCGAGGAGAGGCATCATCAGCGACAATGATCGTCAACAATAATAATAAGGGAAAGAACGAGTCCAAGAATGAAAAGCAGATGGTGTACTCACGAGATTGATGGTGACAATGAGATCGTACTGCTGTCGTTGGCCCTTCTTCTTGTTCTTGCCGGTCTTGACACAGGCGGCCTTGGGCGTGACCTTGACCTGGCCCTTCTGAGCGCTGGGTTTAGTGGTGGGCTTGGTCGAGGTCTTGGCACCGGGTGCCACCTTCTGACCGGCGGCGAGAGGAGCCTTCTGACCCGCCGCGCCCTTCTGATTCACGTGACCGACGCCGTCCGCCGGTTTGTTGCGGGCCTGTGGACAATGTCGTCAACTGTTAGGCGACACCTCGGCGTGATTCTGGGGCCGAGGGGCCGAGGTTGGCACTCGATCGGCACTTTTCACCTTGCATGCCACGGCTCGGATGCTTTGCGGTGCCTTCCCTTCTCCCCGCCCCACCGTCCCGGGCCGTCCTTTTCTCGATTAAGCCCTCCTTATCGAGCGCACGCGACTTCCTGTCTATCCGCCCTCTCGCTTATCTCTTCATTCATTCGCGCCGATTGTTTAAGAACCTTCTACTGTGGTATTTCCCATGGGTTTGCTTGCACTCGCTGCTTGTTCAATCAAAAGGAAAAAGTTCACTCGTTACTCGATTCTCGTAATTACCGTCGAGTATAGGATTTGCAGAGCCGAGGTTCGAACAAACCCTACTCGATTGGAGTACGCGTGGGCTTAATAGGACGCCTCTCAGTCACGAAGAGAATGCACCGCACAACATAGATAACTACGAGTCACTTGGTGCCTGAAATAATCTTCTACATTACGCCGTTCAACCACCTCTATTTCACTCAAGCACATAAACGCGCGCGCGCGCGCAAACTCACTAGCCATTTGTTTACGTAGCTATCTCATCGTATCAATTTCTTTTGCATTTCAGTTGGCGGACGCTTGAAACTACTTCGTTTTGCTATGTGACGTGCTTTCGTGCATGGTAAATTCGACCCAAACTTATTGGACTTTGCATAACTATAGCCTCGTCTATCCGAGGCATTAAACTCAAGACGGATGGAATTCGGTGCGGATTACGTTAATTGCGAAGCAAAGTTTTTGTTTTATTTTTAAAGTATTGTCAAAATAAATGTGCACAAGCTTTAGTCTATATGTGGACAGGCATATTATTAACTATACAACAGCGCCACTTTCAACGGATACATCAACATGGATAAGAAAATAGCAGACTTTATTTATTACCCAGGTTTCCCAACCCACTTAACTATGCGTTACTTTCTGAATTGTCAAGGGTTCTATTGTTCTCTCATGGTCTACTTCAAGATCTACACCCTCTTGCTTATGCAATGAAGCTGCTCTAATTTCTAGCCTTTATAATTGTATACTACTGTGCATGTATTTCTGTATTACTTTTGGCTATGCTGACTGATTGTATGTGTATTGCACGAAGAGTAATGCATGCATCGTTGCTCTACACTTTTTATAAAAGTTAAACTGTAACTATGTGTTTAGGCCTGAACGTTTGTGAAGGGATGTATGTATGTGTGAGCGCACTTGCGCACTTATATATTATGTGGTTTCTGAATTATGTCGCTCTACACTTTAGCTCTAACTATAAGCAAATACTAATAGTTTTTTTACTATACCTCGTATTTATACAACTATTTACAGTCATATGAAAATAGAGGAAAATTAAAGAAGAAGAAACTTGATTATATAATTTTTTATAAATTATTGTACAGACAGCATATTACAAATGAAAGTTCTCATAATTATTAAAATTTTCCCATCCCTCTTTTTTTTTAATATGATGATTTGAAAAAAAAATTAATCGAAGAATGAACTCACAGATTTACAAAGTGTTATATTTTGTGTACATATAAAGATTTTTATTCCTCAAACACTTGGTGGGAAAATATATATATTATATATTTGATTATATGATTAATAACAGCAATTTATTATGTACCTTTAAACGTGAATACTAAAGAGCATAATTCTTTATTAATTATAAATTAATTTGATTATTCAAAAAAAAAATTTTTTTTTCTTTATATTTGCTTGTGTATTTACATTAACACTGTATGTACATCGTTTGATATTGTTAAAAGCACCTTTCATATAAAATAGTAAAATAATATACAACTTTTAATGAGATTAAACTTTCCACCGTGACATTAAAACTATGTCACAAAATATTGCTTTCGAAATAAAAGGGCGATTATACGTAATGAACAAGGTCTTTTAAACGTAAAAAGAAATTTCTACAGATGTGTATGAATCTAGTTTTGCTTAAATGAACTTATAGTACCAAATTAAGGTAGAAAATAAATAACCTTTAAAACCAATATTAATTTATGAGTAAATACCTTAAAAGTTTTACCATGCCTTTTTATCAATAAATAAAGAACTATTAATAAGAAAGAAGGCGGTGTTCTTAATTAATAAATAAATTACAACATTAGAATATATTTTTTATAAGTTCTAATAAAAATGTCAAAGCAAAATAAGAGTGATAAAACTGTGATTAGTTTTTTCCGAAAAATACATTACTCGTGTGTAATAAGATTGACAGTTCTATTCAACAATATTAATGAAAAATCCATGTATTTTTTTCTTTTCTCACTTTAAAAAACGACTCAGGAGAATTCAGTTCTAACTTAAACCATTTTATACAATTGTAAGCTCGTATAGGGTGAGGGCTGAATGTATGCCATCATAATGGCAAAATCAACACTGTCAATTCTGACAATTTGCTTAAGCCAATTTGGCTACATTGATAATTTTTAAATTGAACATAAAACGTAAGACTATTTATGAAAAAATGCTTGCAGTAGGTGGAAAACATATAAAAGCTCTGGGCAAAGAGTGAAGCAAAGCCTCCGATTGATTTTTCCTCTTTTATACGACGAATTATAACTCTGGTAAATGGGTACCTTTGTGAGAATTGTAGAGAACAAAAGTTAGTGTTCGTTCTTAATGGCATTGCAGGCAATGGAATATGCACAGGCAAAGAATTCACTTATGGGTCAGATTAAGGATGAATGGGATTTTTTTTTTTTTTTAATGACATTACTATTATTTTTCGGCTTCTCTTAAGGAGTTTCTCATGCGAGTATACGAGAAAAATGAAAAAAGAAGAAGTTAAAAATAAGAGCCCGACTCTTCACTTCTTTCATATTTACTGGGGCAAAAACTTATGAGCTCTTTTTTCATTTTATTCCTTCTTTTTTTATATAGTTATCATTGGCATGATATTGAAGTTGAAATTTATATTACGAATACCTTCATATTTATTTCCAGGTTATTTATACATAATGATATTATATAAGGTTCTTAATTAATATTAAGTATTTAATTAAGACATTGTTTTGAAACACTTTCTTAACTTATTTTTTATTTTTTAATTACAGATTGACTAACTTTCGAGTCACTCAGTAAATTGTACTACGTCACTTTTATTATATAATAGCTTATATTGATTAAATAATTGTGACTATATCATGATTAAATCATACAAGTATCAATTCTTTACAATCTAATCATTGATAGTCACGACTATACTATGTAATTTGAATTGTCATTATGTATCTTTTAAAATCTATAAAATAATTCAGTAATATTTATACTATAAAACTATACAGCCAATTAGAAAAATAGATTGAAATTACTAGAACAACTACCATATGCAATTTTTGTTTATCTTATAAAAAAGATATTAAATTTGTTGAAAGTTTTATACATTGCGAATTTTTTTTCTTATAATGTGTAATATATAATTATGTAATTATAATTATTATTATATTAATCAAAAGTTAATTATGGATATGTTATTACGTTTTTTTCATTTATAAATTGCAATTTCTAAATACATTAGGGATTAAATACCTAAATAAAAAAATTCATATTACTAATAATGATAGTGAATCGAAATAAAATAAAATGTTAAGAAAAAAAACGATGATAAACAAAGTCCGATTATTTTGGTATTAATAAAATAAATGTGTATATTATGAAATATTAAGAAGTAAAATTAAATTATTACTCAAGATATTGTCTATAAATGTTTTTATGACTTTGTTCTATCTATTATAATTATTAAATCGTGTGTTTAAAAAAAAAAAATTTTAATTTTGGTAAAAGACTTTTAGCTTTTGGTTTTAAATTTGCTAACACTTGTGTGTTTGCTACACCAAATATTTTAATTTGTTTTGACTTCTTCTCAATTTTATCATTCTTATTTTTTCTTATTTATACATATTTAAACGAAGCAACTAATAAATTTCAATATTTTACTATTATGAAATATAGATTCCGATTCGATTTTGTTATTATATAGAAAAATACGTCGTAATTTAATGTCTTATTTAGAAAACGCTAACTATTCAGACGATTATTATAGTTAGCTAAACGATATTTTATTAACAAAATTAACAATTTATCATTTATTTAGACATTATTAATTTATCATCGATCATATCTATAAATCTAAAACTCAATTATAAAAAAAAAAATTTTTTATTTTTTCAGTAATCGAATATTATTAAATTTAAAGAAAATAGAGCTTAAGCTTATTATACCAGAAATGAGATCTATAATTTATATAAATTTAGACAATATATTCTATGAACTTTTAAAGTAATATTACTATTTCATTATTAATTTATATTTTATTATTTTATTAAAACTATTGGAGAAGAAAAATGGTTATTAAAGTACAAATTTAATGAATAATTTATCTGTAATTGAGCAAGAATATTTTATATTAGTGCAATAAAAATTTGCGTATCTTAATAAAATATTGTGTATATTAATAGAGTGATATATATATATATATATTGATGAATTTTTTATGTATTATAAACGGAGAAATTAGCTATTATGAATAACAAAGTAATACTAATTAAAATAAATTTATCGTTTCTTACACTACATTACTTGATTAACGTTATTCTAAACTTTATTTTCAATATTATAAAAAATATATTAAATAAGTATTTATAAATATTTTACTTAAAAATTAATTTTATTTACCTCGGTTTGGGATTACATATACATTTTTTATTTTATATAAAAAAGTCACTGATTAAATCGGTTTAAATGTAAATATCAGCGTTTAAATACATGTAAATTTATTTAAAAAACAGCAAAAATTTGATTGCATACTTTTTTTTTGTAATTGAAATACTTTTTTTTTTAAGTAAACGTATTCTAAATATATTAAATTAAAAAAAAACTTGACATAATCTAGTTTAAAATAGCTACATGCAATTGAAATTTAATTATAACGATTCAAATGATTGATAAAACGCTAAAATATAATATTTTTAATAAAAGAAAAATTCAAAGCTCTAATGACACAATATAATGTGTGAAAAATATATAGTTTATAATATGGACCTTAACATGTATTACATTTTTTTATTTAGGAGCTATTCGCAATAAATTGACATAATTTACAAATAGAAAGTGGGTATAATTTATTTCATTACAAATTTGAATTATGACATAAATACTTGATTGATAACATATAGAAGCTTAGTTATATAGTATTTGTTGACCAAACTATATATTTTAATGATGTATTAAAAATCTGTTCGGAAATTTAAAATTAATATATGTTTTATAAAAATTTTTTCTCAAAATTAAGTGATTGAAAAGCTTTTAAACTCAACAGCTCAAACTTGAAATTCTTCAATTTTTATCAAGATTTTTTATTTTTAAAATATTTTTTGTATAAATTTTGAGTGCAAGAAGTAATATATAAAAAGAGTTTCTGATTTTACATTAATTATTTTTGTACTAAATTGATTTCAGTACTATGTTTCATTGCCACATAAATATTTTTTTTGGAAAGAGTTATAGTAGTATAGGTGCTTTCAAATAAAATTTTACTTTTAAATTAAGTATACATAGAATGAAATTCTTTTAGTCTAAGCTGATGTGAGACACAAAAAAATGAACAAACATTAATAGATATGCATTCCTTTGTGAATTAATTGTTTTGAATATTTCATTTAACTATAGTGATTTTTAATATACAGAAAATATATAAATTATTAAAACAAAGTGAAAACAGTAAACTTTATAAAATATTTTTATAAATGATTTTAAATAAAAAATATTAAACTATATATTCTAATTAACACGAACAAACTCTTTTTTAGCATTAATAGTATTATTCATATAAAACTTATGTATAAGTAAAAAAAAATTTTAACGACAATGAGATAGCGAAACAAAAGGTATGAATAAGAGAGATAGAGAGTGAGAGAAAAGGATAGAAGAGTTTGTTTCTGTACAAAAGAGCAGGTAGTAGGGACAGTAGAGATAGGAGAAACGAACGAGGTTTCGTAAATAGTACAAATTTATTAGTAAAATAATTCAGATAAATCGATGAGTCTCTTGATTTATGTCACACTGTAGCAATGCACATTAGATAATCATAGGGATATTTATGTATATGCTTCATTCGTCATTCGCTTATGATAGCTGAGTTTAGAGCTATAATAAATATGTAAAATACGCATATGTACTTAAAAATTATGGAAGGTATTATTTAGATGCTATTATACTGAAATATATTGCCAGCGTTCACTGAAAAATTAATGTTGTGAAATAAAATTAGATTTTATAGAAACTGTAGGAACAAGCTTCAGAATATTAAGTCGTATTCGAAATTGTTATATCACATTTACTTTCAAAAATTAGAAGAAGAAATGATAGTTGACAGTTTTTAATAAGAAATAAGAGTGAATAGTAATTTCTGAGAAATTTACGGAAAAATGGGTTGAGAGACGCTAGGAAATAAATACCCTGGTTCAAATTTTGTTCTTTTTATTATTTTTTAAAACACATTATTTATTATCATTATTATACAAATGGATGGACAAATAATATTGTTAATCAATACTAAAAATTTCATTTTAACTTAATAAATATCGAACGCTTTAATAAATTTATTTACAGTTTTAAGAGAATTGATTTGAAATGATAATAACTAAAAAACGAGGATAATTACTGTATTTTTATAACGTATACGGTTTTGTACATAAACCAAGCAATAAAGTTTCATGTGTGAACGAACACATTTTAAAAAATCACTGTTCAGAGAAATATTTTAATACTTCGAAATATTTTAAATATTTTAATTCTTCGAACTTCGAAGAATAAAATACGGTTTTTCTAAATTAAACGTAGTTTTAAAAAAATGGCAAGATTAGTAGAATAAGATTAGCAATAAAGGAAGAAATATATTGAATTTTATTTACAAGATTGTGAAGAAAAAATTAAGTAAAGCAAAAATTAAATTAATTGAAAGAGAATGGCTAAAGTTTAATGTTGAAAATGCAAAAAAATAAAAAAAATTTGATCAGCATATTATAAATTTGTTGTCGTTAATAAGGTAGACTCCATAATAATAAATTAGATGTACACTCATGTTTTAATTTTTAAATGATGTTAAATGATATTTTTTCATTTAGTGAGAATCCTAGTTGTAATTAACATTTTAATAATTTTTGTTTATTGTATCTTATAAAGTAAATTTTCCTGATAAGCCTTTTATTTTTCGATTAAAAGAAAGGGATGCTTCAGACATAAGCTATGACTCTGAAGTAAAAAGTAAGAAAAGTGATTTAACTCGTGATGAAATAGAGTAATGCACCACGAAATTCACAGTCGTGAGCTTGTAATATGAGAAGGAATTCTGGTCGTGGTCATCAGCGTTGCGAGAAAGACTCATTTGCAGCCCGGGAACAACGATGACCGCACTAAGCCACTAAGAATGACAACTTTCGCCATGGAGCTGAAGACTAGAACAAATTTAATGCGATTCACGATCTTCGACCTCTCTTTTAAAATAGATATCCAGTTGTAAAAGATATTCGTTGGTGGAATTATTTTGATTGTTATATTCCTTTTTGAAAGATCTCTTGAATGCCAGGTAATGTTAATTACAAATCTTTTTTTTAATTTTCTGTTATAATAATGAGAGCTTATTTTAAATTGCAATGGATAGAAAAATTTACAAATAGTGAGGTGAATTTTCGTAAAATTTGGCTCGAGCCTTTATTTAGTGAGTAAATTTAGTTGTCTTTGTTGATGTTTTTTTATTTCATATGAGTTCATTACAACTATTATAGAAATTTAAGAAACATACTGTGTCTATTTTAAACATTCTATACTTTTTATTGTGATTTCTATACTTTGAAAAAAACTTTCAGAAAATACATGTATAATTAAAAATTTCAGATTTTATGTGATTTACTGTAAATTCTTACATTTATGAACGAATGATGAAAGTAAATTTTCTTGTATTTTTTTAAGAATCTTGAACCAGAAACAATAAAGTAATTAATTTTGCGAATTTTAAAATATTTGTTAATAAAAATTTAGTTATAATTGGACTCATTTTTCTTTTAGTGAGAAAATTAATGTTTAACGCAATACATATATATAATTAAAAAAATATATATTTATCCAAAATTTTTACTTATTTGACAAAATATTAGCTTTATTTGTTTGATGCATTTTAAAGGAATGTATGTATGAAGGATGCTACGAATTGCTGGAATTCTAAGTACCTGACTTATTACAAAATTATATATATTCTCAAAATAAAATATTCATCAATTACATGATTATTCTTGTCGGTAAATTGTAATTGTTTGCTCGAGCGCATACGTCTGCAAAACTAGAGGGAATATGTGCTTGTTTAGACTCTGATTCTGAGCATGTATTTAGTTGGTCGCTGATATGAGAGTTTGATAATCGTCCATGAAATGTGTAATTATCAATTTAAGTGGCAAGCCAATTGGCATGTCTGCTTTAATTAAGCAATCCAGACATTGATTTCGCGCTCTAATTCTCATATTCCTGTTTAATTACATTTCACTGAGCAATGACCATTTCTTATTTCTTTTGTGTATTTCTATTCGTTTTGATCGTTTTCGCTTGAGTAGTTCGGACTTTTCCTTTGTTACTTTCTTTGAATAGTTTCATCAAAATACATAGATTCAAATATAATTGACATACAATTGAAATATAAGGAAAGAAGTAAAATTAAATTAAAAAATATAAATCTGAATATTACAACTTATATTTATAAAAATTGTACATAATTTATTTAAACTTAAATAGAAAATATTTGACTAATAACATAAAATAAGAAACAAAAATATATTGGTAATGTTTTACTTAGAAAATATTTATGAACATTAACTCCTTGAAATGTTTATAGCTTTGAATTTCAATTTTTAGAAATTTTTAATTTTCAGTTAAAAATTAATCTTATTTTGCAAGCTCAGATTTATTGCTGATGCTATGTATTAAATGTAGCGTTTTTAATCAAAATTAAAATCGACATAATATTTCAAAAAAATCATAATTTATCCTAAAATATTTCTTTTTATCAATGTTGCTAATCCATGGTTTCATGGGATTTTATTTGTGTTTATTAATCTAAGTATAATCGATAAGCACGTATTTATTTAATGAGAACGGATAATTGCTTTTTTTAATACCTACGCGGGTGATTTTTGTTGGATTTTGGTAACATATATAAATAAACAAATTATTATGTAGGTACTTAAATGTTACAGATAACTGATTGACCTTTCATTAATATGCTTAATAATATAATGTTGTTTTGGCTTGGATATTAATGGCGACAGTATTGTTAACATCTAAATAAAGTAATGGTGAGAGATTAATAACATCTAAGTATAGGTTTCGATAGCGTATTGCTTATTAGAAAAAAAAAATCCAAATGTATATATAGATGAATTAGGAATGAGAACATTGAAGGAATATAAGATTTACGGGTTTATGACAGCACAATTATAATATTGCAGTGAGGGTCCCTCGCTACTGTTACTTATCCCAATGGAGATTGTCCAAAATTACGCTTCATCTCTCGCGGGAGGATATAGGTAAGGATGATCAAGTAAAGCGGGCTATTGCGTATTTCCCAAGATTTTCTGCACTGAAAGATGAACTACATAAAGTTTTTTGTTTAATCATACCTAAGATTAAGGCTTGACTTGTAATGTCTATTAGAATTCATCTTACCTCAGTTGACAGAATAATTGGTTTGTGGTACAGAATAAATTTGTCCAATTAACATGGAAATTGCTTATAAAATTAGAGGATATAAGAAAATATTTCAAAGTTGTGGATTCATTGATGGCTTAATGTCTTTGGTAGTGATTTATTATATTAAAAAACATATAATACAAAATTAGTTTATGCCATAATTCACGGTTACTATCATAATTCATTCAATAGAGTGAATTCATCCTCTTTGTACTATTATATTATCTATGAATCTATCTATTTGTGAACTAATCCAAAAATATAACTTTTAATATAATACAAATTAGATTTTAAAGATATTTCAATATAAAATTTATAATTTGAAACTTAATATAGGCTCTTAAAGTAAATCATTGAAATTAAGAAAGAAAGACCTTTTTTTTAATACTATTTCTAATATTTAGAGAATATTCTAATTTAAAGAAATGATCATATTATATTATTATTGGCAATATTATATCCCATAAATATTATTCTAGTTAAAAACACATTGATTTTTACACGCGATTTTTCATTACATCCGTGTCATTATATTTTTACAAAACCCTTGCAATCATTATGTACAAAACGTATATATGATAAAGAAACTTTATGATTGTGTAATTTTTTTCCATCTAAATCATAAAAAATATATAATTACAGTGTCTTTTAGTTAATTTTTTGCAATTTAAAGTAATAAAGGACAAATAAATAATTTTTTAAATCATACATTATTTAAGCAACTAATAGAATATACATAATAAATTCAAGACTTTCATTTGAAATTTACTAAATTACCAAAAAACTTCTTCTAATCAAAGTAAAATAAAAATCTTTTAACATTGATACTTCTATTTTTTCATATAGATTAAAAAAATCGGCTACCTTTCCTGTAAATATCGTTGTGATCACACCTAGCTCCTTGAAAATATAGATGAACTGGTTACTTGGCATATGTGCCAAATTACGTATTTAACACGTTGGTGGCATAAGCGCACACTGATGAATGTAACTAATCGAGATCATGTTTTGTTCATTAATTTGATATTCACGATTGTTTTTAAATTTGTTTTCACTCTAGGATCTCTAGCGACGATTTTTTACTATCATGTTTTGTATGCTTTCCCACTTATTTAATAAGCCTATATACTTACATAAGAAAAAAATTAAGAATTTAGAAAAACTTATCAAAAATTTGTTAAAATTTTCTAGAAAACTTAATATTAATTTTCAATGTAATTAATAGTAAATATAAAGTATACTATGTGGCAGTTCTTTTCCCATTGAATTAAAAGTAGAAAATGATGACCATTATAATTTTATCGAATATTTTTGATCTTTCAAACATATACGATTTCAATCGCAAGGAATATTTTTATCATAAAATTCAAAACAATAATAAAATATAATCTAATATAAATAAGAAAAACTTGATGAGAAACTAGTAGTAAAATTTTTGACCTTTACACATAATTTTAATATAAATAGAATTATTTGAAAATAAAATTTTAAATAAGCATGGACATGTAATTTTGAATTTCGATGGTATTGCTGCAGATTATTGAAGCTATTAATTAAAATTTATACTCTACATACATCATGTGACTTTAAATATATGCAACAGGTAAAACGTTTGTTTGATAAATAGTATAAAACATAAAATTAATTTTTTGCTGCCATTATAACTTAGTAATGTAGTAGTAAATTAAATTTTTATAAAATCATTAATTAATTTTGGCTAATTATAAAGTTTTAAATGTTTTTCTTTCTTAATTAAAAAGATACGTATTTAAAGGTAAAATTTAATTTTTCTCATAAGTGAGGCTTTTAATAAAAATAATCGAATTTAAATATGACACAAAAAATATTTTCGCAATATGTAATACTTTTGTATAAATTTTCAAAGTGAGTTGACAATAATAAGATGCATTTTCATTCAAAGCAGAAATATATATTACATTTATCAAACGTTTCTTAAAAATGTTGACGTATGACATATAAATTATCACAAGCATCGCAAATCGACATTGAAATACTATTATGATTAATGTAGACGTGAAATCATTTGTGAACATTAATTCAAGAAGATATCAATAAGGAATTTTCTTGTATGTTACAAAATTTATATTTAAAATAGAAAAATTTTTCATCTATAATCAAAGTCCAAGCAAGTTGAAAATGAGTTTTACTCTAATATGATAAAATTTAAGAAATTTGTTGTCTCGACGATGATTTATTGGATCAAATTAGACAGTACACTGAAGTGCCTTCGTAACTGTGTTTGCTGCGTGATTATATGTGCACATACACGCGAGTGTGCGTTTTTAAATCTTTTTGAAAATAAAATATTACAATGCTTTATTAAAACGAGAATAACTTATGCACGCTGTAAATACTAATAGTTGATATAACTGAATTACCGATCGAGAATAGCAGATGCCTAGAAACAAATGAGGAAAGCAAATCTGTTGCCAAATGCCTGGTAAATCTCAAACTTTATCCATTAAAAGGTAAACGATAAATTGCTTGCTCGTGCAGACCAAGCCTAACCTTACTTACACTTCAATTGGCATCAATTTATCTACGTGCTGTTCTGTAGGTCCATAGGAACGCAGGCTGAGTGTTTGATGGCTGTACCAGGAATCTCCGATGAAGCTAAGAATTTTCATTTTGACAAAAATGTGCGGAGGATGCCAAAAATGAAGCCAGTAATGGAGATGACGATAGCGCGACATGGAAAACAGCAGTATCATAGCCTGGAAGTGTTTTGAAATAGCCGTGGGTTTGTCCCGACTCTGCTCCCACCCTCTCGCTCTCGGGGCTCTCGAGCTTCGCTGCAGACTCGACAATCAGCAATAGTGCTTATTTACGTTTAGTCAAATAGGTGATAATTTATGTAATGTGAAACTCGATTCTTATTGCCGATTATTATTTTAAATAAATATGATTATAGAGCCTAAGAATTAGAAGCTCTAATTGCATTTAAAACGTAGCTAAGACAAAAGTCGTTTCATTCGTGTTTATATATATATATATATGTCAATGTAGATTACCTGCACTAATGTTACCTCTTTTATTAGCGCATTCAGTTTACATACCGATTCATCGTTTGAATTATACCAAACGGTTAATTTAGAGATGATTCCAAACAATAACTGGCATAATAAATCAAGTTTATACATTATATTAAATAAAAATTCAATAATTTCCCATTGGCAAAATAGTTTATCATTTAAATGCCAATCATTGATTTCACCTAAATCTAATGAGCAGTATATCGTAAAAGTTCGCGTCAACTATACGTGCACGGATCTTCAATGATTCTGTTCAAAACTTAAACGATCGCATATACCAGAGTATATAAAGATCATAATTGTGTTAAAGCTAGTATATGTATATATATATATATATGCATGTATAGGAAGGGCGCATCCCATGCACTGTTTGTGCTTTTCCAATACTTTGGATCGCTCTAACCGAACTTAATAATCCACTTCAAAGCGCAATAATGACAATCGACTCTTGCACACTCGCACGTTAAGCGCGAGGGAATGAAATTAGATAATCCGCGCTTTAAATAATCAACGCGAGGTATGGTTAGGGCGGCGTTAATAATGTCCTTGGATTTTATCCAGAAATTATTATTCTATAGTTATCGCGGGCGACATCGACCGTGGCTCTAAAGATGCCAAAGATGACGAGTGTAAGCGTGGGGAGGGGCGGCGAGGAGTACTCGCGCTCGTGTGTCACTCATTAAAAAAGAATTGTAAAATACAGCAGGTTTCGCCTCGTGAAAATATCTCGGCGAGGCGATTACAGCCCCACCGCCCTAAAAATGTGCGTTAACGAGCGCGACTATTTTTCCTCCCGGGCGTGACGCGGCGCCCCGCTAACGTGTGGCTCGCGCGGTCGGAAGCGTCGGGTGGGGCGATACTCGCGCAAACTGTGGTAAAAAATCGCCGGACCAACGGAGGGATAAAAATCGCGAGCAGACAGATTGGTTAGCGAGGAACTGCAGCATTATAGCAGGCGGCCGTGTCAGCAGCCGTGGAAGGGGCGCGGCGAGTGCTGGAGGTTATAAAAGTCATCCTCGGGTGCGGCAGCCGCGTTAGTGTGTAATACACTCCAAGAAGAAAGAGAGCCGGAGGTCCGAGCTAGAGCAGATTTAAGCATTCGTGCCAGCCCAGGAGGAGCGAGGAGGAATGGTCAGTGCGCGCGTGTTTACTATTTCCATTTCCCAAAGACTCTCTCGCGGTTTACCTGGTTCCCCTACCATCCTCCCCCCTCCCCCAGCGAAATTCTATGGTTGAGCTTGGCCCCAGCCGCTAGGGCTCGCTCGCGGGGAGGCTTTAACGCTATGGTAGTGACGCTCGAGAGAGGATGCCCTGACTCTCAGAACGGAGGTGAACATCGGGTGCTGGCGACGGATACCTCGTCGTTGTCGGAGTTACGCCGCGTCACCTAGACGCGATCCCAAGCTTGTACTTTTGGGCAATTCTATTTCTGCTCAGGCATGTATTGCGGAAATCGGATGGATTCGTTTTAATTCCCGAGCTTCACGGTAGCTATAGGCGCACGTGATTCCTCGCAAATAAATCCTCGGATGGCGCTCACAATATTTTCAAGCCTGTAACGAATACACGCATTGGGGCTCATGAGCATCGCTGCGTAATTTTACTATATATTGGCTATTGACCTACCTTACAAATTTTAACATCAATTATCAAGCAGGTTATATTAATTTTGTAATCGCAATTTATTTTGTATTGCAGGATGAAGAGCAGGTTCAGAGTAAGTTCAATTCTTTTTTTTTTGCATGAAGGATTATCAATATTACTTTACTTACAATATCTTTTTGTAAATTCGATCTGCGGTAATTAAAATAAAAATATAGGAAGATTTTTAATTACATTGATGTAATTGAAAAGCAACATTTTTTTGCCTCTCTTAATTTATATATACTACTCAGTAATGGAAATTTTAATTCCCTACTTTTGATGAAAAGAATAACTCAAAATTCAATTAACAATTCGAAGCAATAAATTACTGATTGTGCGTTGTAAATTATCTTTACTCCGGTCGAAAATATTTTAAAATAAATTATTCTTCACTGTCAAACAGTGCTCAAACGAGCATTTAATATGTTCGATCCCACAAAATCGGGAAAAATTGAGAAAGAGAAGGTCCGGACTATCCTGAATACTCTGGGCCACACTTTTGACGATCATGATCTGGATATTATGCTGAAGGCTGAGGATACTGAAGGTAAGGTTGAGAAGCAAAAATCTTTCTTCATTTTAGCCGAAGTGAAAACTGAAAATACTTTCTTTATATCTGTCAAAAATATTTTTAACTTTTTTTTTAATTTTGTATTTTTTAATAAATTTTTGAACAATCGTATCGATGTAATAGACGAGTTAAAATAATTAATCAAAAATTTATATGTAAATGTACTTTCATTCACCTCTAATCATCGTCAAAGCAAACCAAAGCTATTATTTTATGCTCTGAGTATCCTGTGCATATATAAAATATTTTATTATGTTAAAGTCTGACATAACTATATTACTTGTTTGCTTAAATTTCAGAAAAAAAATAATAATTGTATTCAATTTGTATTTAATTTTTGTTGACAAAAAACAATCAATTAAGTCTTAAAATTAATTTTTCAAGATTTAAATGTAAAATCTAAAACAATATTTAGAAATATATATTTTTGTAAATATTTTGCTTAAATTTTATATTATTATTTTGTATGAAAAATTAAAATGAAAATCTTATTATATTCATCATTCATTATTTTCCATTGCGTTGGTTATTATTATTTAGATTTAACAAGATTTATGTTTAAAATTTCCTTCAACGTCTTATCCATAATTATATTGATATTAAAAATATACGCATCATTTCAGTTTAGTAATAATTAATGTTATTAAGTTATATTAATAAAAATATATACCCGAATCTTATTTAAATTTTATCTTTTTTAAAATCTGCATAACAATAATAAATTTCTTTCATACGTAATATTTGAGTTACTTTGTATAATTACTTTTTATAATATCTAATTTAAATAGATTCTATGTTTATTAGACAAATTTCAATATTTAAAAAAATTAACTAAATTTTTGGAGCTAATTTAATGTAATATAAAGTATTTTCAACATCTAATTATTAAAGAATGATAGGCAGCTAAATACTTAATTAATGCCAAAACTTAAAGTTTGTAAAATCGAACATATTATAAACATTTCGACTTTAGTTTATAATATAAATTTCTCTTTTTATAACTTTTATATATATTATAAAATATAATTATTTATATCGATGTTAATACGTTTTTTTCAACAAAAGTAAAACTTTATTAAATCTAAAATTATTTCAATTTCTTGTTTCATGAAAAATAATAGATTTACTATTGATAACGCATCATAATTAATATGTGAAGTTATTAGGAAATAATTTAGCAATTCCTGTAAAAAAACATGTGATTGATCTTTTTAAACCATTTAACGAATATTTAATTGAGTAAACGAAAGTACTGGCGACTGATTCACAAAACAAAGTTGATAAATGCCTCATATATAATTTCACTACCAAGTTCCATTGTAGTAAATATTGTTACATGCACTGTGATAATGTAGTGATTTTTTTCTTTACTTTTTGGTATTCCAATGCACCAAGTATTCTGCAATAATGGACTAATACTTTAGTTAAGTTGCACGTACTATAGTACATGTATGAAATATATGAATACATATAAGTAGATTCAATACAAATTTTTCGCTCTGTTTCATCCTTCAACGAAGTATAAAATTCTTTTAATTCTTATGTAAAAACTGTGTGCAATTTTGTGTGTACAGTTTTTATCATTTTCTACATATAACTTTACAATACCAAATGATATTTAATAAACATTTTAAAAACTAATTATAAGCAATAAATTTTTTAAATAAATATTTTTATATTTAAAAATTTATTTTATTTAAAAGCATATGAGATATGTTAATTGTATTATTGCACAAATAAAAATGGCGATTTGGCAGTATCAATTTAAAATTCTTTATATTTTTGTTCTATTTTTTTGTTTTTTTTTCTATATTTATTAACTTAATTTTTTTATAATAAAGTCAAAATGCATTAAAACTTTTTTCATACATAGTTGATGTAAAAATTTTCAAATTTATAAGTTTTTTTTGTTTGTATAAGTCTTTCAACTAAAAATATGTCATAGTATATAATTTTATTTCCATTATAAAAAAGGCATTTATTTAACAAAATTTTGTAGACAATCTAAACTATTACAAAACTGGTTCAAATAATTCAAGCTTTATTATAAAAAAAATTAATGAAGCTGAAGAATTAGTTTTAAACGTATTTATGTATGTAATAATTTAGACATCCACTAAAGAATTAAAAACAATTTATTTTATGGGACTTAAATATAATACTATTCTTTTGACACATTTCAACAAAATTAAAAATTGAATAGTAGCGTAAGATTTATTTCTTAAATCAATGCATATCATATCATTCATGTAAAATAAATTTACTATTGAATTAATTTCAATGATCATAATAAATAATAAATTAAATTTCTTATATCATTATTAAGAATATCATTTCAGCTATTGTAAACGACGTATTTTATAAAAATATAAGGCATGCATGTATAAATTGATATTTTTTAAACAATTAGCATGTTTATTTTATTTTTTAAGAAAGTAAATTTTTTATTTACTTATACACGTTTTAAAAAAGTATAGTAGATTATTAAGTATTAAGAAAACTTTGAAAATATATTTAGATAGAAGAAGAATTCAATGTTATTTTTAGAAATATACCCGTGTCTAAAAATACTTTTGTCTTTTTTTACATCACTGTGTTTTTGTAGACTAATTTTAATATAAAATAAAATTGCTAAAATATATTGATGCATGTATCCTTAAATTAAATTAATTTATGCAGGATATAGTAACAGTAGCTAAAAATTTAAAAAATAATGTTAATTGAAGTTATTTTAAGAATTATCTTAAGAAATAGTGGACGGTAATTTTTAACTTTACAAATTAGAGTGTAAAAAATATGTTTTGTACTGTTTTTAAAAATAATGTATTGCGTTTGACCATCATGATAATTTTTTTAATTTTTGAGAGCTTTTATTAAATTAATTTATTTAAATAAAATTTTACTCGATCTGCAGTTATGTATAAAATAAAATTGTTTATAGTGTTGTACTTTTATTTAGTTTATTTCTATAGAGAACTTTAATATTCTAGCATTAAATAGTTCGTGAATAATTGAATAACTATTTTTCGGTATTATTACAATTAACATTAGGTTTTTAATTTATTCAAAAAAAAACATGACGTACTTTTTTTAATTTAAATCAAAGAATTTCCTAAATATCTGTAAGTCAATGAAATTTGTAACAAACAGGTATTGAATGTGTTATAAAAAATTTAAAACGGAAACTATTACATCAATAAATGTATTCAGTTAATGTACCTGACACTTCAAGATATGACAAAATTAATTTTGAGGGAACATAAATTTTCAGGCACTGGTGTTGTGAGTTTCGATTCTTTTTTCCGAGTGGCTTGCCACTTCCAAGAGGAGGATGATGAAGCTCTTCAGAAAGAACTGAAAGAGGCTTTCCGTCTCTATGACAAGGAAGAGAAAGGATATATACCAACAAGCTCGTTGCGGGAGATCCTTCACGCCCTTGACGATCAAATAACACCTGATCAAATGGATGGCATGATCGCGGAAATCGATACCGATGGTTCTGGCACAGTTGATTTCGATGGTAATTCTTTTCTTTCAATAACCGTTAATAATTTCATTAATATTAATTGTGACAGTTTTGAATTGTGACAGAAAAACTAATAAAATTCAATGGGAAAAACTTGATGATAAAAATATATTTTTAATTTAATTGAAATTACTATTAATACTTTGATCGTATGATAATTGTATAATTTTTGAGATGCAATGTAAAATATTAATTACTAAAGCCGAATTATATTTTTACTTGTACATTAATATATTTACAATGAACATATAGTATAAAATAGTTATATTAATAATAAATATAAACCAATAATTTTATTCTCTACGCATTTCTAATTAATTAATTATACGCTGTTAGGTAAAAAAATGTTAATTTGAATTTCCATACATTTACTCTTTATATTTATTAATTACAAAAATTTATTTTCAATTGTAGTAGTTTATTTAACGAGATGATTAAATTAATTTTAACGATTGTCATTTTCATAAAAATTATGAATCTATTAAATGCAATTATAATCTATCTGTTTAATATAGATAAATATCATTAAAAAAAACAGAAAATAACATTCTCTATTTTGAACTATAAAAATGTCCTTATTTTCGAAATGATGATTTAAAAATATGTCTTAATATTTTTTTAACAAATGTTACGTAATTATTGAACATTAAGCTTTTATAAAAACACATTAGCTTATGCTTACAGCATTTTAAGTCAGTGAATTTCAAGCGAAATAGAAGAGTTATACACATACATGTATAAAAAAAGAGAATTAGTTTGAAACACGTAGACGTTAGAAGTGCTTTTAATCAACTCGTTGTACATTTTATAACGCGAATGTTGGAGCGTAACAAAAGGGACTTCTTCGCAATATAGGCTTTCAGAATTTTTTTTTAATTGCAAACTCTCTGGTTCGCGCTAACTTTGTTGACTCCGTTTCGTAATAAAATTTCTGGACTTTAATTAAATGTGAGTATATAGAAGTGGCAACGTTTGGATAAAAATAATAATAGTGAAAATAAAAAAATATACGTAGCTAAAATTTTTTATATTGTAAGTCATGATTTTTTATTTATAATTACAAATTTTTATCTTTTTACAAAATACGTTGACAGGAATGTTATTTCTTATGAAGATATTAAGAGAAGATACAATTGGCTTAGTGTTATTTATTAAAACTTTTTAAAATCTCACAAAATGAATGAGAATAAAAGAATTTTTACCGGATTGACCTATTTACTCGTTCTCTTACTAATTTCTGTTGAAGCTTCAACATGTAATTTTCGGAGAAAGACAATAACATTTTGAACACATAAATTTTATGAACTATTCGGTAAAAAATAATTTTAATATTTAAAAATATATTAATTAAATGTGTAATATTATTAAATTGTAAAACTACCAGATAACTATAATAACTCACTTCAATCAAAATATAAGCCCAATTTTTAAATATTATTATTTTTATTTATTTTCAGAATTCATGGAAATGATGACTGGTGATTAAATAACAATCCATAATAAGCGTTTCGTTGCTTTTATGTTTGTATATTATTCTTACGATTATTATTATTTTGTAATATTTATTTTTATTTTTTAATAATAAGTGAACAGTATACAATTTTCGTCTGATACATATGTATTAAAAGTGACAATTTGTATGCTTTTAAACAGTTATTTTGTTACTTATTTAACTTTGTATTCATTTGCAACTGTTTAAAAAATTTTATTCAAAAAAGATTGTAATCAGTTTACGCTTTATTAAAGAAATTTATGTACTTGGTAAGTATATAGTTAATGTAAGAAGATACAAAACACGTTCATTTATTATTTTCTTTCTCATAAAACAAGAAATGCTTACTCAAAAAAATGAACAATACATAAGTACTTTAATTTTCTGAATTGTATTAATTTAAATTATGAGAAACTAGCTAATAGAATACTAAAAAACATTAAAAATATTATTCTATTTTGATAGTGGACATTTTATTTAATTTTTATAATGTAAATGTTTAACCTCATTTAAGGAAATGTTAAGGAATATATTAGTAAAATAAATATATCTAAACCTTCATATTTTTTTAAAATTTAATAAGGATTACAAATTTTAAAGTCTTAATTAAAGAATTTTTTTTATAATTTTTATTTTATGCAAATATTGGTGTACAAATTTTCATTAAAAAAACGACATTCTATCGTCATAAATTAAAATATTTAGAAATTTCTCAATATGACTCATCAAAACTCATGAAATGCAAGTTAATAGGTAAAAATTTTGACAAATAACAATTATATGAAATACAAAAGGTGCAATATGGTAAATCGATTTATTAAAACAATACTAACTATTTTCAAATAAATTTGAGGTTGTATTAATATTAGACATACTAAAATCGTTAAAAATTCATTCATTATAATAAAATTTTTTAGTGTATTCACTAAAAATCAAATAGACTTATCATACGTTATCCTAGCGTAATTAGTTATCAATCCAGTGAACTGTGCTATTTTTTATTTAATTTTCCATGCATTCTCTTTTCTACTATTTTCTACCTATTATTCGTAAGTGTCATCTATAACAAAGATTTCTATTTTACGATTTGCTTTGATTATCGTAAACTAGTTCAGATTATCGACAATCGGGTTACATTGAGTTGCAACTTTCCTGTGCATGGAATAACGGACTTCGCTTATCTCACAATGCATCTGAACTATTTTAATTTTATATTTATGGTATTTTATCGTGTTGCTTCACCACATTTTATGCTATTAAGCTTGGTCACCGTTATTTAAATTATTGATGATTTGAAAATTTACTCAATCACAAATAAAAATGTTATAAAATAGTGACCGTTTAATTTTAAATTATAATAATCTCCGAGGGGATTGGGCATTTATCTTTTTTGTATTAGGTATAAAAGAAAGAACTTGCTTAAGTTAAAATTATAATTTTTAACTTTAATTTGTTATAGTACAAGTAAATTTGAATCGTTGCAAATAACTCAAAATTGTTTTAGGTAGTACTAGAAATTGCTTTACGTTGGAAACTATTTAATAAGTATTAAAAAAATTAATAAAATATTAAAACAGGATCAATTTTTAGAATAATACATTAATGCAAAATAGATTATAAGAATATGTTAATAAATAATAAAAACTTATAATTGTGTAAGTCACAAAAGATTGCTAGAATTTTAGTACAAGACTATTAACATTGTTTTCAATATAAAATTTCTTTTATAATAAAGTATTATTGTTATACTAAAGAATAATATTATTATTCAAAAATAATTATATAATTCAATTACGGAATGGTCAAAAGCTATCGGACTAATTATTAATTAGTAGTTGGTAAATACTATCTTGCAGATTAAAATTCTTTTCGATTCTCATGTTTGTTTTTGAACTGAGCATAAAAAATAAAAAAAGGAAACAATATTATAGAAACGTAACCTAGGTAGAACTGTCAATGAGTGAGTATTGAATATAATAATTTATTACTGAGAAGATAAATAATACTTTAAATATCTATATTATCATTTCTATTATTTATTATGTTACGATGTTTCAGGATTTATTTAATTAAATAAGCAATAAAAGGGAGAATTAGTAGTAAAAAATGCTTATTGTCTTACTATGTTTATAGACATTACGGATTATATGTTTGTATCAATTAAAATCTATTGAGTATTTTTATTTTTTAAGCATTTAAGAAAAAATAGTTTAACACATAATTTATAATTTATAATATGTTATCATTTTATATATATTAACAAAATTTTAATATTTTACACAAATATAAGCATGTAAATAATATTGATTTGAATTTTAGAAAGTGCATACATTATATGGTTACAACAAATTACATGAAAACCTTATTTGAAAGTTTTACTACCTTTTGACATCTGCATGTCATTTCCATCATATTAATATCATCTTTGTTTTATATTTTGTAAACTATGTATTATTATATACGTTTAAAGTCGTTAATTATCTCACTAAGGACGAGGTAATAATTTTCATATCGTGTTATGCCGCTTATTACTTATATAGAATCGCTATTTGATCCATAATATAATGTCTACAAGTAATTCTAGAAAACAGCTAAGAAGTAATAATATTATATCTACTTAATTATTTTACATAATATATGCTAAGGCATTACAGATTTGTCAATTCAAAACACGAATTTATATTAAACTATATTTATTAAAGAATTTTTTTGTATTGTTTTAGAAACCAATATTATTCTTTTTTTTAAGAAATTAGGAAAAGATTATTTTAATACTTAATAATGATAAAATTATAAGCTTAAATATTTTTATGATAAAAAAAAAATTTTTTGCAAAATATAAAGGAGTAATATAAAGAAGCATGAATTAATTAAAAATAAATAAATAAAGTGAATTTGATAAAAAAGAAATAATAAATCAAACATCAGACTTCTGTTATTTTAATTTCATTTAGAGCTTATTTTTCAAGTTCAATGGATTCGAATTTTTTTTTATACTAAGCTTAGATAGCGATAGACTGGTTAGGTAGTCTCCTATTTTGAAACATCTATTTATTTATTTTGATATGTGTCAGTAATAAGTTCCATTGATTATTCCAAAGACTACCTAAATCAAGGAAATGGCTTTTTTTTATATATAGTCAAAATTACTAACTGAAAAATCACAAATCGCAAAGATATCAATTTTTTAAATTTGTGATATTTTTTATTTATTTCTAAAAAATTTACAAAATTAAATTAAAAAATATTGTGATATAAGTGCTTAAATAAAATTAAAGTTAAACATTTAAAAAATTATACTTTTATTTATTTATATTTGTCACATATTTAAATCGATCATTTCGCTTAAGTATTATTTTAAAAATAGCAATGTATGGTATTTCATTGTATTTTGTTTTCTCTGATACATATTTTAGAGGAATAAACGTAAAATGTTCGTAATCCATTTTGTCACTTTACATTGAGCTTAAAGTATAAGAATTTGAGATCATTTCAAAATCGAAGTCAAGTCATGTTTCATAAGTATAAATCACTTTGTTATATTTAGTTTATCAAAATTTTCGAATTGTGTGATTAACTACAACAATATTTTCTTTGATTATCAAAATATAGCTTGATTCTTGTATACTGGCTGGTATTGAGCAAAAGCTGCAATTATCACATTACTCACTATATTATATATCGTAATACATTCAAAGTTTGTTTATAAAATGAAAATCTAATAGCAATTGAACCCTGTATGCGAGAGATGGAAATATAGTAATTCTGATTTTTTATTCATAAGTTTAAAACTTTTTATTTTTAAATTAAAGCACTACATTTTTCATAAGAAACATAAATATCAAGAATTCTTTATAATTATATAAATCTTCTTTTATTGATCATTTTCATATACTGTTTATATAAAAAACTGAATTAACCTTTTATTCACCTAATATTATTCCTCTACTCTTAAGATTACGAATATAAACGATTAATTTGTGTCCGACTTAAATTGAATCGTTTTGATAAATGGATCGGTATTTGTGGTTAGTTTGAAATGTACTTGGTTTATTTCCGTTATAAGAAATGCTTGGTGATGGATCATATAAAAAGTTTGCATGTTGCACGACATCATTGTTCAGATGAAAAGATAGGAAAAAAGTATTATAATGTTCTATGAGATTTTGTCGTCTGATTTCGGCTTAAAAAATTGGCTATTTTAAAATATTTTTCGGTAAATAAGACGAGAATTTTTAATAAACAAAAATTTTTAATAAAAATGCTGTTTTATTTGAATTTTGTATATTTTTCTGTAAAATTAATTATAGATTCATTGAACTTATATATTTATTGTTCCCTTTATATTTCTCACTTAAACAACTATTTTTTATAAGGTCTTACTTAATCGGATTATAGATCAAGAATTATGAGTCAAATGTTGTTTATACCTCAGATATTAATTCATTTTTTTAATTAAAATTTTTTAAAAAATAAAATTTGAATTCGAATATTTTTGAATTATTATAAAAAGAATTTCTGTTTTAAATTTTATTTACGCAAATATTAATCTTTTTCAAAAACATAATTGATAAAAAAATATTGAGTTTACAATACATTATCTCATTATATGAATGAAGTTTTATATTAATTACTGAAAAATATATAGGTTATTACATATTTTTATTATACTTGTATATTTTTAATTTATTTATGAATAGACCTCTTCAATCAGTAATTTCACTTGTAAGTATATTTGATTAATTTTAATGGGTAAAACATGATTTCAAGTCTTATAGTATTTATATTTTTCATAACCATAAACTATGTTAATTTTTACTTCTTTATATTCCTTTTACTGTGATAACATAGTTCTAGTATGTTGATTATATATAACGAATGGACTTGTATTATACATATTTTTGTATATGAACAGCCTAAAAACAAAATCATATGGATTTTATAATTCACATTTAATATTTATGAGTACTGTAGGGGTACAATATTGTTTAAATAAATATTAAAGATTGATAAGCCATTATATTTATGAAAATTATTATTAGAAAGTTCTAATTTTTTTTAATGTAAATAAATATTATACTTCGATGAAGAAAAAGAACAAAATGTCAAATGTACACTAAAATCATTACATTGACAAATTAGAAACTAAGTTTCGAACTACTTATTATATCAATTAATGAATTAAAGTTATTAATAAATTTTTAGTTACATTGTGTGACTTAATATTTTGGATAATACCATAAACATTTTATAAATTCAGGTCATTATCAAAAGTAGGTCAAAGACATTCGTAGAAATTGATCCAAATACATAATTCTTTTATATTAAAGAAGAAAGAGATAATATAAGAATTTAAATAATTGTTAAAAATTTAAAGCAAATATTAATTTGAAATATTTATACAAAAATTAAAAACCTCATTATTAATTATTTCAGTAAAATATATAAAGAATATTAAACTGCAAATAATGTTTAAAACGATTATTTTTTAATTAAATTTGTTTAGTCGATTATTAAAAAATAAATTTTATTTCATGTACTGTATCTAAATATTAAATTCATTTAAAGTACGAATTCGCAAACAAAAGGTTTCTCTCATACCATTGATGATAAATATATATACACAAGATATTATTAACTTAAAAAACATGCACATTTATAATGAATTCTTAAAATAAGGTTAATTGCATCATTTAAGTGTATATATTATATACATATATTAATAAAGTTCTAATTATATGTATTAAATAAAACAATAGATAATATTAATGTTTTATTTAATTAATTTTATTCAATGAATTTTTTATTTTCAACATTAATCTTTATATATTCTTAAAAATTCATTAAAATAACAGATAAATGGTAATATATGATAGAATACATCAATAATAGATTATCATGTATCATTACTACAAACCAATAGTAAAAACATATTTGCAAAACCTCATTGTCCTCAAAAGATAGTAATAAAGAAAAAAAAACTAATTGTGTAGTGAAGTTAGGTATATGGAACTATCACAAAGATCGAAAGATTATAAAGCTTTAAATCATAAGCAGGCCAAGGAAAAAATTTGAATAAAAAAGTAATTGATATTGCAAATTAAAAATTTTCTATAATACATTAATGTACGAAATTTGATAAATAATATTGATAATAAATGAAAAATTCAGAAGAATAAAAAATACTCGATTAATTCAAATAACACAAATACTAGATTTATGCTTTCATATTACTAAGCAACTAGTTTAATTAAAAAACTTTACAATAAAATATTAATAAACAATCAATATAGATCTATAGTACCATAAAGGAAATTTTTTTGCTACTATTTATGTCGCACAATGAATTTTTAATGTGAAAACATATGTAATAAACTCCGATAATTGGTAATAATATAGAGCGAGTCAATGAAACTTAACTCGAACTACTTCATAGGAGTATTGCTAAATCGTCCTCGCGTATAGAAAAAGTTCGTAAGACTGATGGGGAATATGTAAGAAAAAGCCATAAGAGATTAAAATTTAGAAGGTAATCGCGCGTTCATAACCCTCAGTCTCAGTGTCGCTTATTCAGAAGGGAGTTTTTTGCGCATTCGGGGGCATCGATCGACCTCTACCTCAAGACTCATCGACTTCGACTTCGATTTCTAACCTCCACCTTCGCGTAACAAACTTCCGTGGCAATCGCAAACTCTCTCCTTTCTAGTTGCGTCGTAGAAATTAATGGTACTTCCCCAGAGCTTTCATCATTATATTCTTCTTAACAATTTTCTATGGAATTTCAGGTGAGTCTAACTAGTAACTCCGTTTCGGAGGAGAAAGATATTGATATCTTTTGTATATATATATATATACATATTATTGTTAATTAGTAACTTATCTATGAGATAATAATTTTTTTTAATATATACGAAAGCGATGTTCTGTAACCAATGGTATATAATAATCTTTTTTTAGATACATGAATATTTCAATACAAGATTAATATGCATAGAAGTTTTCCGTTTGCAATTTTACTTTTAATATATGCAATTGTTCTATAATAAGAGTTATAAATAAGAGAAAAATTAAGTAAAAAATGTGACTTTATAATCATATCCCTCGTCAACTACTCAATTTTAAATTCATATAATAAAATAGATCGGTATTTAAATGAAATCATTGTAAGATTTATGCAAGATTAGGTACGTTGAATTTCATGAAATTATATTATCTGCATTAAAATTTGTTAAAAAATTATATAGTTGATTCATATGTTGAATTTTAATTTAGCTTTTATGTATTAGCCTGTAAAAGTCACATATCTGCAATTTCTCTTTTCTTAAATAACTACCAGAAATCTAATAAAATGAACAAATTTAAAGACTTTATATTACATTATAGTGACTTGGAATATTTACAACTTTTAGATTATTTTCATGAAAAATAGTATTTTGTAATAATTTCACGACTCATGAACAATTTCTGTTTCGTCTTGATTTTTTCATCTTTCATTATTATTTTTTTTACTTTGTACCATTTTTTTTTCTTTCGTTTCAAATTAATCGAAGTAATAATATTTGCAAGTGCAAACAAGAAAGACATGTCAAAAAAAATTATTATGCTATTATTTTTTCTGAAAGATAAACACGGTGACAATTAAAAATATGTTATTCAGGCACGATATTTTTAATGTTACACATATATAGTTAATATTTTTGTATTAAAAAAAGAATTAAAATATTTTTATTAAATAATTTTTATAAAAGTTTATGCTTTTATAAAAATAAAAAAACATGCCGTCAATTTTTGTGCTTTAAATAAAAAATTTTTTCACATGTGATACATTTAATAATCTGTAAAAGACTTTCAACTAAATTTTTCTTAGCAAAATTTTTAAAAATATCATTATTTGTTCCAACTACATGACAATAATATTAAAAAAAAACTTGAAGTATTAACTTGATAATTTACTTAATTTACTTAAACAATAAATTTTCAAAACAATGTTTCGCTTTAATTCAATAGAAAATGGCAATATAATATAAACTTTTATTTACTTGACAGTACATCGATCAATGATACCAATGAATGACACCAATGAATGACAATTACGATAAGTATAAATGTATATATGAAGTATGTACTTGAAAAAAGGCTAAAGAAAACATTACTGAAAAAATTTGAATGAAAATTTTTTACAAACATTGAATTAAATAGAATAGCAAAGTAGTCTTTAATTGAATATTTCCATAATGTTAGATACAAAAGGATTTAAAAGTGTTGTATATAGTTTAATATTAAATTAATTTCAATTTTATATTATTCATTTATAATATTTTATATTTTTTTTAATTTTCTTTAAAAAGAAAATGATATATTATTTTTTTGAATAATTGTATGGAAATTATTACAAATTTTTATTGATTTATCAATTAATTATTAATTATTAATTATTAATTCTGGAAAGTCTTATTAAATCAACATCGAATAAATTTACCATATTGTATTTTTAATTGATTTGAAAAATTATACTTTATAATAAGGAAATATTACAAAATTTTTTTTTAATAAATACAATATTTTTAATTTTTTAAGATTTATAATAGTATTAAATATAATATTTAAAAACTTTTATATATTATGATGGTATGAAAATTAAAAATAAATATGTATATACATAATTTCACACATTACATAAAATAATCGCGAATATTATGTACTTAATTATAATTAATATCTTTTTTATATTCTACTATTTGTAGACTCGATAAAAGGTGATACTTATTCTGCCATTAAAAGCAAAGAACTTTTATTAAGCTCAAGGAAAAAACTAAAGTTCAAAGTAATCAAAGAAAACAACTGAATATATTATCACTGACAAATAAACACTAGTTAAAACAATGAAACAACAATGTTATATTGTTGCATCTATTAAAGACTTATTAATAAGACAAATTTAAGCATACAATAACTTAAAAATTTTGATAAACTATGTTAAACAAAATTGAAAACAAATTAGATTCAGCAAATTCATTATATTTTGATTATAATATCTTTCAACCATATGTTATTTATGGCTAAGTGTATGGCTATACTAAGTATATAGTCAAATACTGTCAACAGAAGTCGATATGAATGACCAGCATAGCTTTATAAACATAATAATATACAATGGCTTATAATTATTTTATAAAAATCAAAATTAAAAAAAAATAAAAAATTTTAATTCTGATGTGACATAAATATAATTTGTACATATTATAATGATATTTATTGTATTATTTCCTTTTTTAATTACAGTATAAAAAAAATAATATTTTTTATTTATTGATTTAGTATATCCTTTTAGTAAATGTATGAATATTTTAAATATATTTAAAATATTCTTATCTGAATTAAATAGAAATTTCAATACGCACAAATTATTTAATATATCTATAATCTATGATTTGTGTATCAACGATATTAAAATATTGTAAATTAGTAGTACTTCTTTAGGTTCCTTTCAAAAGGTAGGACAATAATATACAACTCCATGAAAAAAAAACCATATATCATAAATAGTAAATTATATTTATATATTGCATCTGTAATAAGAGAGTCATTGAATTTGCATAAATTATAATATAATGAGGCTTAATAGTATCTTAAGTTTTGTTATCTACGCGTTTGGAACTAATTTTATGTTACTTACTATCTCATGCAAATCTGTTTTATTTGCTTCGTCATATAGGACAACATACGCACAATTTAATTGAAAATAGTTTGAAAGTATAAAAAGGCAAAATAAATAAAATAGTAGAAGGTAAGAAACGTAGTTAAAAAAAAATGTGAAAGAGAATTATAATATTTAAGAAAATTAATTTGCAATTTAAATTAATTTTGCAAATAAAAAACATGCCTTATTTATTAATTTTTTTTTTAAACAATAGATAAAATTTATAATACTTGCATGCACGTATTTTGGATTTTCTTAATGTAAATAAAGAGTTTTTTATTGTTGATCTATGTAGCACATACTGCAGGTCTCTTATGATATTATATTACAAGATGTTTATATTAAATGAAAATAATATGATATGAATAAGTTGAAAATTAAATTTGGTTGCGTTTATAAAGATTTTTAAAATAAAAAGCTTATTTTCGAAAACTACTTACAATAAATAATATATTTATTATAAGTATATTATGCAATGTCATCTAATTTATATTTATAAAAAAAATCTTTTCTATTTACACATTTCCTTCGTTAGTTAAAAAAAATTGCAAACTACTACAGAAAAATATAGTTAATGACATAAAAAGTTTTAATCAAAACATAGGTATGTATATTTTATTTGCTAACTTATAATTAACTATAAGGTCTAATTCCTTCTATTCTCTAAATTTGAGAACTAAACTAACAATCTTTTCGTATATACCTGGCTGATGCTTCTAAAACTACTTGTACTGGCGCTGCGGGCCTGTGAACATAAGTACATTTTTATTCAATGCTACGCACAAAATTATGGAATATAAAAGATAGAGTGAACATATTACAATAGAATTAGTAAATAGGGAAGACCACAATGATATGTATTATTATTATTGTCTAATTTTATAACAATAGAGATACAATAATGTGTATCTACGGCAAGAATACTTGTCAAACTGTTGGAGCATTCTCGGTGTTAAGCTAAGCGCACATAGTGAGTTCCCCTCCCCCGCAAAGCCAGATGATCCGGATCCATTGGCACGATGGAACTCCGAGAATAAGGACCCGTGCGGGGCCGTAAATTCACGAGGAATGGCCCACGACTGCAGTTCAGAAGTTTAATTCGCGACTTATGAGCAAAGAAGCTTTTCCCCATTTTTCTCTCAAGATTAGTGCGTGCACGTGTAGTGAGCTGAGGTGAACGAGAATAGATTCGTGAAGCCGAGCACTGCTTCGAGTTTAGAGACTACCAAAACTCATCGTAAGTCATAGCATCTTGAGTACCAAAACTCAGGGTAGCGTGTGAAACACCGCCACGGATGACGGTTAAGTGGAAGTTCGGGAACTGAGAACAGGAAACTGAGTGGAGCGAGCTGTAGGAGGCAGAAGTTGTGGGCAGCCAAAATCTCATCGAAGGAGCTGCGAATAAATGGCAAGAGATGGCTCGACGTAAAGAAAGTCTCTTGCATAATTTTACATTTCTGTCTAGCTGCTTTGACCCTCTGACGAGGCTCTTTTAAGTTTTGTAACCTTAGCTCAAATCAATAATTTAATTTGCTTTTACGTTGAATAACGTGCTTTACTTTAACAAACCTACAAACGCTACTTTTTCTTCATTCAATTACCTCATTTTTTTCGCACAATTTACTTTTACATAATTTGAAAATTATTCATTCAATTTCCTTCACAATCGAATTTAATTATAGATTGTTAGATGTGTTTTAAAACAGAGCTTGTTTACAATAACGAATAGAATTTAACTAATACAGATGTTAACGTTTAAAAAGATATAGTTGTATGTTGTATTTGGGATCGATCATCCATACATAAACTTTATATACGTGACTACACTGCATGTGTTTGATTTAGCGTGATGAATTTGCGTACATAAATGTTTTGCATTTTATTTAAGATTGTCTGTCTTGTATCTTACACATATATATTTAATTCATTATTATATATCCATAAAGGGAAACGTAAAAATCTTGTCTAATTTAAATATTTAATATAAAATTTAAATTTTTTAATCAAATATTAATGAAAAGTAAAGTATACTGATGATCAAATTAGTTTAATAATTGAGTAGAAATCGGATTGTAAAAAATATAGATAATTTATAGTATTATTGATGCTTAATATATATATATATACATATTATTATTATTATTAATATGTAGAATTTTTAAGCATAATTTGTTACAAATACATTTAAAGATAATAAGCTACAAGCTTAATACGTACTTAATACGTATTAATAATGGATACCTATAGATGAATTATGTGTGTAGAGTCATATTTTCATGTTTAGCCTACTTATTTGCTTGCATGGTATGAATTTCTTATAACATTTAACTATGAAAAAGTACACATACTTACAATTGTTTTAATATTTGAATAAAAAACAATGTACTTTACATAATACTTTCATTAATTTAATTAATGAAATCTTAATATATGATTATTGCATAAAAAACTGTTTTTTGCAAATAAGTGAAATATTAATGCAAATAATTAATATAAAATTTATAATATTTTGTACAACGTCTTAATTTTATACACAATTGAATTTGTAATTTAATCTTTTTTTTAATTATATATTAACGACTTCAAGCAATGAATATAAATCAAATAGATAATTAAAAATATAAATTTTTTTTTGTATAAATTTAATTAATTTACGAAAAAATATTTTCATAATTTGCTTTCATAATTAAATTTTAATTTGAATATATTGGTTAAACCTTTTATTATTTTTAATTTTTTACTTTAAAGCATTAATGTGAATAATGACTTGAACAATAAATAATGTGAACTATCATATTTATAATAAAAATAGTGTCTTAATATATTTTTTAATACAAATATCTCTTGTCTCAACTGACATTAATTTGTAAGGAGTCTAAAAAAGCAGATAATTTTTTTAATGGACTTCATTTAGTTCAAAATTCTTAATTTCAATATTTAAAAATTGTATCTTATAAAAATTAGTCTTTGTAAAACTTCTAAACCGAATGTATTAAACTTTAATGAAAGTTACAAACTTGATAAAATTTTCTAGTAATTTATTGATTTATTTTCAAGTTAGTATAGTAAACATAAGCTTCTATTTATATTCATTATTTAAAAGCAAATAAAATTAGGAAACTGATTAATTTGATTATATTTTTGTATAAAAAATATCTTTTATTTATTATGAATATATTATATAATCAAAAACAACTTTTTTAAATAATGTAATTATAATAAAAAGATTGATTTGCGTTTCTATTTTAAAATACGGTTTTTTAATTACACGAAGATTTTATTGTAACTTGATGAATTACATTAAATTTCATATATTAAAAAATCAATACTTAAAATATATTAAAACAATTGAGCATGGATGTGCATAAAAGTATGTTTTCAACGCAAGCATTTATTTGTTCTTTGTTCACAATTTTTGTAATGATTATAAAATATCTTTTTAGTAATGAAGTTTATAGTAAAGAAGACAAAATCTGACTCATTGATCGAATACAAAAGCAATTTTTAGAAGTATTAAATAATTTATTAAAAAAAAATAAATTTTATTGTGAAAATGTTATGCTTCTTCCTTAATTTTATTTTTCGATCAATTTAAAAGACGAAACTTTTATTGGTCTTTGTCAATAGATTTATAATAAAAAGTATAGAAATAATTCAAGGTAAATATTGATGAATTTCGATACTTTGATATTTTGTATAATATTTTATGACTTTTATGATTCAAATTAATTTTCAACAATAAAACTTTATTTCGTATGAAGAAAAAATTCTATCTTTTTTAAATATAATTCTGCCATTGAATGTTTCAATGAGTATAAACATCTTAAGAGTTCTGAAATCGAACCAAATTTTGTAAATTCGCACGTAATTACATATTTTTGTTTATAGAAAAAAAATTCTGGCAGACAGAAGGAAGGAATTTAATATTTAATATAAAGTCATCTCTAACTTAGTCATATATACAAAAATAATTTTTTCGATCACATTTTTTGTGAACTAAAAAAAAAGAGCAATATAAAAAATTGAATACATGTATATATTTTTTTCTTCTCTGACACTTGCATTCTATTTCTTCACCTCTCTCTTTCAATTTTTTCTCTTTCTCTATCTCTCTGTTAGGTAGTTGGCTAAGCTGGTATGTGCACACAAATCGATAAAACGACTTTGGCCCGCCTGCAAGACCTGGATTTTCCCAAACGAGTTTGATATCGTACCAAGATATGAGAAAAGGGCACTTGAATAACGAGTAATACTAATTTTTAAACCCCTCATTTTTATATTAGCTTTTGTTGTTGCCGATGATAATGAAGAAAATTTATGAATTTTAATTATTTCATATGCAATAATCAAGCATATTAATTCAAAGACATATTTTACATTTGTTTTGAAAATAAAAAAATTTTTAATTACCAAAAAATATTTTATTTTATTAAAGAAAAGAGTCTAATTAATACGATAAAAAAGAAAGCAAAAAAAAACAAAAAGGTATAAATTTTTTTGGACTAATTTTAATGGTAAAACATTATTTATTTATTTGATGAAAAAGTAATATCATGATTTTGTGTATAATACAATTAAATTGTATTGTTTTTATAACAGGATTATGTATGAAGTGAATATGCAGATTGCTATTTAAAAAATAGAAAACATCAAAAATTTTTATTTTTGTCTTATTAAAATATATTATATTTAAAATACTATAAAAATACATTTTTTTATACATATTTGTAAATACTTATATAGTATTGAACATTAGGCTTTATAAAATATAATAAACGAATGTTTTCAATATGGTATTTAATGGGTATTATTGTTTATTTGTACATGTTATAAAATGCTTATAATATTTACACATTTATGCAAGAATAAAATTTTTTAAATATTTTTAAATTGTAAGAATATAAAATAACAAATGACCAAGAATTATTTTATTCATTTTTTATTCAGTAAAAATGCTTAGTTTGGCTTTATCTAACATTTTTAGTGTATTACAATATATATATATATTTATTTATTTATATATATATATATATATATATAAGAATCAATAAGTTTAAATCAATTTACTTCGTTACCCTGTTTGCGGACTCCGAGAGAGAGAGAGAGAGAGTGAGAGGGGGAGAGAGAGAGAGAGAGAGAGAGAGAGAGAGAGAGAGAGAGTGAGAGAGACATTTAATTTATTTGACAAAAGCATACCAGAAATAGGATATCGACATTAACAGCAAACAATTCATAATTCTTGTTTAATAAAGAAATTCTTCTTTTAATGTTTCTTTAAATATATTATATCTCATAATGCTTATTAACTATTTTCAAATACAAACAAAAGACACAAGATTGTCGAGATCATTTAATGACATAAAACCATTAAATAAGGATGATAGTTTTAGATTATTAGACCATTTATATTTAAACTATTTAGATTAAATTTTTAACGATGCCTAATTAAATTGTAAATAAAATCTTTTATAAAGTTTTGTTACAGTCAGTTAGGTAATATGATTATTATTAAAATGTAGTTTTGGAAAAGATATTATAATTTTTATAATAAATTTATTATCCTTAATTTTTATTTTAAATTATGTATTACCATCTTTAATATTTTATGGTAAAATCTATGTTTCATAAATACTATTTATACCATATATAAAATAAAGTTTTCGAACTACCATTATTTCAACTTCTAATCATTAGGTTAAATTAATCGTTATGAGATTCAAATTATTATTAATTTTAATTATTCATTATAAATTCAATTATAGATAATGTTCTATATTATTTTACAGTTTAAATAATCTCTTTTATAATTAAGAAATTTAAGTTTAAACGTAGTCTCTCTTCATCTTTTGATTCAACTCATTTTAAAAATAAGTAAATTATACATTATAGTTTTATCTTATAGAAGTTTGTTTAAAATTATTGAAATTTCTATAAACAATATTTATAAGTATTAACTTATTTAAATGTTCAGAATGATTCTATGAATTAGAATGAAAATGCAGAAACGAGCATTGATTAATTAACTAGTGTAAATAGGTCTTTGAACATTATTCATTATATGATTTTTATTAAATTTAAATTATTGCCTCCTAATCCTTTAATCTATTACTATGTATTATACCAAATTTATTATTAAAAAAAAATATGTTTTGTTATTTTTCATATATATATATATTCTTAAATGAAAAAAAAATGATTAAAATTTTTCGTAAAAAGCAAAAATTAATATTTTTATAAACGATAACAATATTTTTTTTCATTAAAAGTAAAAAACGTTGATACTTTTATTGCACAAACTTAACTTGAGAAATCGTTACGAAAAAAGGCGTTAGATCTCGTTTTCTGATTATATTATGTTATATATTTACTCTGTATATTGTAAAACACGACAGTATAGTATTAGTTATTAAAAGCAATCTTACGTAGCTATTAAAAGTAAGTGTCGTGTTATATGCATATATATTTTAAAGGCGACTTGTAACGTGATCAGCTATGTATAAAAATTGTAAAACAAGCGATTTGTCACTTTTCAAACCTTATAATATGATTACTTTAAATTTGACAAATCTTTACAAGCATCTTACATTAATTTTTTATCCAAAAAATACTACGGTGCATAAATGCATTTTAAAATATTTCAAAACTTACTTGTAGTGAAATCATTAAAAGAGTTATAATATAATATAAATATTAATGTTCCGAAAGAAAAGTTTAATACTGCTTTATTTATTATTTAGTAAATAGTAATGGAAATGCGTATAATTAAAAACAAAACATTTACACCGCGAAAATTTCATATCGAGGAAGATAAGATTATTTTATAATTAAAAATTAAAATTTTCACTTGACTTGGTGTATAAAAGCTGAATTTATCAGATTGAAAGTTATGATTTAAACATTAGGGATAGGGGGTGGGACAGAGGGAGAGTAAATAAAGTGGTTTCGAAATTATTAGCTCCTCATCTGGTGTCTGGTACGATCTGAATTATCCAATCTTAGTCCGCACATCTTCCGCTTATACTCCAATCAAGCTTATCTCGAAGTCATGAGAAACGCCGAAGACAGGGACTCTCGACCTCGATAATGTAATATCTTGATACGGAGGATGGTATAAGAAGCGATTATTCGCGTGCACAGTTGTGTGCAGCTAGAAAATGTAGTGGACGTCGGGAGGATGTAAATCCGATGTCATCGGCGGCGGTGGAGTCAGATAGAGGGGGGGGGGCCAAACCAATGGCGTCGTCCAATAATAACGATATAATGACATAATAATGAGATACCGTATATAGGCGATCGTTACCTTGCTCCGATTACGCGGCGCGAAATCCTCCTTGCTCGGCTTCCTCCTCTTGTCCTTGAGTATCATCCTGGCAGCGGCGAACGCCATGTTATCTCTGCTCTATCCCGCTCAGTATCGTCGCTAACAGTTGCCCCGACGGAGAACCTCGAGCTCTCTCGCTCGGCCTCCTTGGTTCGTCCTGATTCTCCGGCTCAGCGGGCTCGGCACTCCAGGATATCCGGGTGCGCTCGACCCGAGGACTTGCCCGCGGATGCCGCGCCTTCGCGCATCTGTCGCAGAACGCGTCCGATCTCTGCAGCGTCCGCGTGGCTGCTCCTCGACGTCGTAGCGTTCTCGAGGCTTGCGATGATGCGCTAACGCCGAGGGTCTGGGCACGAGGCACGAGCTACGTTAGCGCGGACTTGTACTTGGGCTGAGTCCTCATGTTTTCGGCTGAGCTGTTGGCACTGCGGTTAGAGCCAAATGCCCGTAGATGTACAATCGAGAACCAGGTGCACTTTGCCTGCCCTATTCGCGCCCTACAAATCCCCGGCTGTTCACGCAATAGATTTCGTGTAGATGAGCCATCCGAGCGATATCCCTTCCTCATTTACTTACGAATAACGTTCTGCGAAGAAATTCAATTGGCCCATCTAATACTAGACGAATAATTTTATTTCCAGCGCTTAGCGGCCTTTTCTACGTACGAGTTATTGAGTTACCTCTGGTAGTCAGAAGTGTTTCGACGCTGAATATTTGCAAAAATGTTCACAAGCGTTAAATTATTTCAGGTATCGATGTACGCGAGGCACGCAGGTATTTCGCTTGTTCTAATATTGTGCGTGTTTGATGTTTAATCATTAGAATGATATATTAGGAAAATATTCATATGAAATCGAAAGAAATACGCTTTGAAATATTAATATATATTTTGTTAAATATTTTTTTTAATTATGTCCATTATCTTATTAAAATTCATGTTTGTCTGATTTTGATGATGTTTCCATTTTTGCTGAATTATTAAAATGAGTTAGGGGCAATTTTTTTTTGCTCAAGAGAAAATTTATTATCGTAAATACATGCGTGGATTTTTCAGATAATTACTGGGTATAGTAATACTATACTCTACATGTACTCCACCCCTCAAACATATTCAATAATTATAAGTGTATTTTATCCAATTTTCTTCAAAAATATTAGCTTGAGTATTTTTTACTCCCCGTTTAAGTAAAAATAAATTATGTTAATAATACAAAAATAATTCAAAAAATATTCTTTAACTAATACTTCACTGATTTACATCTATAAATATAATTTGTTTTTTAATCTATTATATTTTATAAAAACTTATAGAATTTAAATAGTTAGATTTGATCCTCAGGTCACGTATATAAATGTTTTTTTTATATTTTTTGAATGGATAAAATTTGTATATAGAATTTCTCAAAACGTATGAAGCCTGTACGTTTTTAAAGTCGTATATTATTATATTTATTGTTTATATAATGCCAAAAAATGATTTATGAAAAATTGTATTTTAACCATTGTCGTAAAATTTTCAAGATACAACATAACCTCTTTTGATAACGTGCATTTTAGTCTTAAAATTAAAAAGATAATGAACTGCATATAATACAAACTTGTTAAAGAGCAAAAGATAAAACCAATCACGAATATTATAAAATTCTGCTCTAATTCATATACCTCTTAAAATAATTTTTTTCTTACTACATTATAAATATTAAACATAATATAAATAAGTAAAACTTCTTATTCATATAGGTACTTAATTTTAAACATTTTATCTTCTATAGAATAATGTCAAGACTTTATGTAGACCTATAATTTTTTTAAAATACATTTCATTTTACTACCAAGTATAAAAATCTGAAGTATAATATAAAAGATAAATACAAGCTTATGAATGAGGAAGTTGCATGGCATCATTGTTTGGGTGAAACTTTTTCTGTGCTATCTTTTCTATAATATGCTAAGAAGAATATTTACAGTAAAAAATAATACATATATCAATTAATTTGAAAAACTGATATCTTCTATCAAATAAATATTGTCAGAAATATTCATCAAGAAATAAATTATGCAAAATTAAGAGATATTCAACATATTTAAAAAAAATAATATTTAGTTTTTACTTTATAATTAATTAAAAATCAATTAAGAGTCTTAATTAAAACTGAAATTTTTTTTCAAAATAATCCCCAAATTCAGGTCGAAAAATGTTATATTAGAGAGACATAATGCATTTATTTATGTAATTAAACAAGAATTTATGAAAATAATATATTATCCACCAGTATATCAAAGCCCTCACAACTAGAATTTCGACAGTTCGCGATCTCTAGGACCCTTCAAATTTTACCTCTGAATTCTCATAATTGAATTTCGGAAGTCGAATCTTAAATGAATTTGAAGTAGTGATAAGTACGCTTTTCCATACTCGTACCTATATTGCTATAAACACCTACATGTAATCTTTAAGCCTTTCTCGTTTCAAGAAATTCGCTTAAGTATCCATTATATCCTTTTTCATCCTTAGGCACAATTATATTACTTTTTCTAGCCCACGTTGTTAAAGATAATGTAATAATTTTTAGAAAATTAGATCATCCTTGTAACAAAATGGCAAACGCGAACGAAATTCATTGTAGGTATAATAAAAATATAAGGTAAGTCACGTTTAATTAAAAAATTTTTCACTAAAACTGATATAATAACTACTCATACTTGGTTTTGAAAATGCATGAACTACTGCTGTATAGTTTGTAAATGTTAGGGATACACTCAAGTTATATTTAAAAATTGTTAATAAAACTGTTTATTTGTTTATAAATATATTTATAAAAAAAATAAATAATAAATATAAGTAAATAAGTATATGTATAGTACATAGCAAGTTACTATTTTAAAAAATTTTCATCGACATACATTAGAAATGCATAAGTAAAGTGTATAAAAAACTAATTTTATGTACACGAACAGTAGTTAAGATTTTTTATAGTGGTACATAACCACTATAAAAAAATAGTTCAATTTGTAAACATCACACTGATTAAATTTTAATATTGAAAATTACATATTTGTTTTATATGTGAATTGCTGTTATAAAAATTTTATGAAGAGCATTAATGTAAGTTTTACACATTTTTTAAAATGCTTATCGTGATTTGCATATGAGATATATAAGTCTACGTGTTAATTTTAAATACACGTATAAATATATGTAAATTTTTTATCGTGAACTAAATGATAAATCTTTTTATGTATGAATCAACATTATATGTGAATATATTTGAAATATAAAAAGGAAGAAATAGAGTATACTTAAATTTATTTAATTAAAATAACAATTTACATTTTATAAAATTTTTTTTTTAATAGCTAGTTAATCAACTTTTTCGACCAATGCTATTACAAATAAAATGAAATAAATCAATGAACTTTATCAGTATTGAAAGTAAAGAAATTATGTTATGTACATGTACTTCACTCAATTGTCTCTTTCAAGACATGTGTCCTAACTATTTAACTTAAATTACTAATTAAGAGAAGGCAATTCAATCCATATTTTACTAAGTTTGATTGTTTTCTTCAGATCGTAATTTAATTACCTGTCACTTACGTGGAGGTCCAGCAGTTACGTGAGATAAAGTTCCCCAGTGAAACAGGCATCCTGACACAAATTAAGTAGGTGCAAATAATGTTGCGGATAGCTGACATCATGAAAGGGCTAGCTAATTTATGATGCATATCAGAAAACCTATCCTCGAAATATACATCTCCTGGGTGTATATTTAAGCCTATATCTAAGCGGGTGGCTTGCAAGTTCAGCTGAGGAAAATACAAAGCGCTACCAAAATAGTGAGCGACTTGCACGACATACATGTCCAACACTTTCAAATTGTCGCATCGTCACACAACAAGCAACACAGCTGCAGAAACTCGACATAAGGCGAAAACGTAAATCGCTTTATGGATATTGATGTGTGAAGGCCAATGGAAAAGCTTACCCTGGTCAGCGAGAGATTTATAACTATAATTTCAGCATCCTATATTTACTAGATTCATGGTCAAATACTATCCCTATACTTCCCTATACTATGTATACTGATAGCATGCATAGTAAAAATACTTATTGCTTAATATATATATAAGATATAAATACCTTTGTAAATATATGATACTATATTAATAAAAATAGTATCATAGGATACAATATTTATTCAGGATAAATATATCTGGATAAATAAACTGGACAAATATATTATTGAAGTTGGTCCATCCAACTGGTCTTTGGGAATACATCGACTAGGTGAGGGATTTGCTAAATACTAAGGCAAGGTGGTCTGGGTCTATCAGTGTTTCTCTTGGAAGTGCTGATAGCCGCTCTTAGGGAACGGTACTCCTTTTAAAGGACGGCTATAATGTCTTCACTGCGGGGTTACGGCGGCGGATTTTTACTCGTCTCGTCAATGTCAATTGACAATCGTAAAAGACGTGTTCGAAATGGGTATGTAAGGAGTTGGGCTGAGCAGCCATGGTTAGGGCAGAGAGTAAGGGACTTTTCAGATCTCACTCGCAGAAAGCCTCTTCTCCTTATTAATTCGAATAATAGAAGCAATATTGATCCAATCAAACACTGTAGTAAGTTCACTATCGTAAGCATCGATGCAACCGTGATACTCTTAGTCATGTACTTGTTTAATAAGAGTGCACAAAAGAAGATGCATTCATCGGCACGACGAGGTAGTGAACCTGCTGAAAGACAGGCTGCTCATGAAGCATTGTGAGCTAAGTAGTAGAGCCAAGAGAGAGAGATACATGACTGTACACTAACTTGGTCGTGAAAACAGAATAGGAAAACGATCGGACGTCCATGATCAGAAAATATGTTGAACTTGCGACCCGTCTTGCAAAGGATCTGCGGAGAAACTTGGGCGAGGTAGTCCCGATTATTATCGACTCCAGAGGAGCAGTCCTGAGTAAGACCAAGGACGCCCACCGAATGGTTGAAATCGATACAAAGGATTGATTTACAATTACGATAACAGCTCTTTGGGGCCCAATGGATATCGTCAATTCTTTTATTCATCACTAACGCCTCAGTGCGACTTGTCTTAGAGTGGTGGACACACAAAATCCATCTACCCTTTCGAAGTATGGGACCTACCTCCCTCGAACGTGAGCTCCTCATTGGGCAGCTAATTTAGCGTGCAAGTCGAATAATATCGGGTTATTAAGAACATCATCTCTAGCCTCGGTGGTTGAGCAAGTCTAGTCTACGGGCTGACACAGGAGAGACTATCTCCGAGTGGTTTCCCTAGCTATCATCTCCAAGGTGGCCAAATATTGCTTTCTCAAACTGCACTAACTCGAGATACAATTAGATCTAATGATTCCCCCCATTCCAGAGCAATGGCAATGGTTAAGTAAACTGTGGTGGCTAAGATACATTGAAACCGGCCCTAAACATCCACCGAGAAATATACCGTTGCCCTTTAAGGAGTAACGAGATATTTATACTGGTGATTAGATTTTATTGCCATGCAATTTCCACTTACATATTATATTAATCTTATACGTTCACATACGTTGAGTTCCTTACCCAGCTATTAAAGCAATGCATATATACCTGTAATAAAACTACTCAGAATACAGTTAAATCCTATATTTTAATTAATGTAAAACAACAAGTTTTAAAACAAATATATATTTTTCTATACATAGATAACTTTTATGATTGGCTAATGTCTTCAATAATTATTATTTTTTACTTTACAGTAGCAAATTAAATAAAAAATAATTCTTATTACAATTATTACTTAGACTGAACCGGCTATTAACTTCGTTAAAAGTTTCCTAAGTTTCTAAATTTATCGGAAAACATCGTAAGAAGTATTAAAAAAAGAATTACAAAATTTTGCAAATATTTTTTATCGTTTTTTTATCATTTATGGATTTCGAATAGTATTTTTTATATTTAATTTGAAGATATATTTTTAAAAAGAATAGAATTTTTTAAGGGACTATGATTTATTTTACTCACAATTCGAGAATATTTTATTAATATAAAATTATAAATAAATATTTAATATGAAATGAGGAGATTTTTTCATTCATTAAGATTCTAATTATTATGAATTAAAGTTTAAATAAAATACTACAAAGATCTTATTCGAAACCCTTTATAAATTGGAAATGGATATTAAAAAAAAAATATTTTATGCTAGTGAAGCTGCATGTTTCATACATTATTCTAAATCGACGATATATAATTTCCTCTAATAAGAAGAATTATTCTTTAAAAAAAAGAAAAGATCCTGTCTATTATTTAAAAGTATATACAAGAATTCTAAATATATATGTTGAATATTTCCTTGATGCTGTATTAAATGAAGAATACATTATTATTATAAATTTAGTTTTAATGTTCACTTAATTTGTATTACTAATTTATTAATTTATGTTATAAAAATAATGTAATAAATGTTCTCTTAAAACTTTAAGATTAGAAGATGTATTTAGAAATAAAAATATAAATAAATAATTCTACTTAAAATAATAATTTAAAAATCAATTTACAACTACCATAGTAGCTCCTCTTTATTATTCTTGGAACGGATCTAAATCGACACTCTTACTCCATTTTTTCGGGTACTAAGGAATATCGAAGAAAATTGCCTTTTTTTAGTCAGTCTACAAAAGAGTCACATTATAGGATAAATAAAAGTTTCTTTTTTATATAATATTTTTTCAATATAAATTTCTAGAATGTAGAAGAATTATAAATTAGCATGTTTTCATAAAATAGTCATTAATTGTATTTACAATAATTATTACATATAAAATTTCTGATTAATTTTGTGATTTTTTAATGATATTTCTTTAGTTGACGAAGCATTAGTACGTGATATATTTTATCAAATACATTTTGTAATGTAAAAATATAACACAATAAATGTAAACGGCTGAATTACATTTTTTAATTTATTCCAATGTTCGTGCTCAGTTTTCCAAAACTAAATGAAATTTTTTTTTATTATTTGAATATTTTAATCAAAATAGTTAATGAAATATGCTAGAATTTGTATCACAATTTTTTAATAATTCTCAATGCACATCTTTGTCGAATTTTTACTGTAATCATATCTACTTCAATTTTTTTTTTATTTTCTAATTAGTAATTTGAATAGTCTGGAATAGTTAGTATTTCTCTGATATAAATTTTCACTTTATATACATTACAGACTCTGACATGATTTTCAAATATAACTCTCCAATAAAGGAAAACTTTTATTGATAAATATTTTAGTATATTACGAATTCTGCACAGGAAATGAACAAATTGACGGGAATATATATTATAGATAATGTAAAAGTAACTATAATTGGCGACAAATGCGCTTCTTTCAAATATGCATATGTCTATACACTTTATTATTCAGGTCGTCCTCATATATTATAACCTTTATACGAAATAGGACATTAGCACCTCGTCACTTACTTATCAATATCAATACATAAATTGTTAATGATCAATGTATTGTCGTTAAATTTAATTAGATTTTAAGTAGATTTGTTAGATTCGAAATATTAGAAAAGAGACTTTCTTAACAGGCAAACGAAAAAAATATAAACATATTTATAACTATATTCGAAAACAATAATTTGCAAATGTGCATTCTCATTTTTGTTCTTACGCATATTTTCAATAGTTTCGACGCATTTTTGGTACGTAGAATACTTTATTCAGCAAGCCATAAACGTGACTATATCTTGTTATCTATCGGGCAAACAGTCACAAAAACGAAGTCAGTAGGGTAGTGATATTGGCCTCGCATTACATCGTGCATGCTTATAGGTTAACAGCCTCTAGTCACGCGCTAGTGGCCTTCTTCCCTTCCTTCGAAAACATATATACTTTCAATCTGTTCGAGTATTTATCCACCGTTTCATAACATTTTAACGTGCGAATAAGAGTTTGTGAATTTTCGTACCAGAAGGATAAATACAGTCGAATGAAATTGTAGCAATTTAAAGCATTTATGCATTAGAAGATCTAATCACATATACAATTAATTTAACGATGTCGTAGACTCTGAACAGTAAGAATTTTATGCTTTACTCGAAGCTGATTATAAAATTAACAAAGAAAAATAATAGTATTCCGAAATGTACTTTATTATGTATTATGATAATGTATTATGGCACTTACTCTTTGGCATTCATCATTTAACGTATGTATTGTGAAGTTGGAAACTAGCATATTGTTTAATCAATTCAATATAAGAAGTCAACTCCTAAACATTGATTAAAAGTTGATATTTTTACTTACTGTAACAAAGATGAAATTGTGATTGTAAACAAGATTAAAATACTTACATAATCTAATTATTTGTTTATAATTATATATATGAATAACACAGATGCGACATAAATAATTGATTATTAAAATTTTTAAATCTAATAATATTTTTTTAAATTGTAAAAGTGGATTAAAAAAAGAAACATTACTTATCTATGTTAACTGGAAATATACTTTAGATTTCAAAATGATATTAACAAATACTTTATGGAATTCTTATTCCTATTTTTAAAGTAAAATTATGCTTGCGATAACTTGGTAGACAATATTAATCTTCCTTCTACATTTTTTTAAACCTTATTCAGATACATAATAATGTTTAGAAAATGTTTGAGTTAAAATTTATTTATTCAAATTATATAACATTTGTGAGACAACTATTTTCTTCTTTCTTTGTATTGATTAATTTAATAAAATAATTTAAGCCCGCGTCTTTTTAGCTCATGTAAATAATTCTGTTCTAGAATTTCAATATACACCAATAGTATGAATAAAATACGAGATACTCAATTTTTAATAATTATTTTCATTTATAGCTGTAATGTTGAATTAATGAATAATTTATAATTTTTGTAAAAGAATTTGTAAGTTTAACTTACAAAATCTAGAAATATGTAAACTTCTGTTACATATATTATTTTCTTACTGTATTTAATTTTTTAATTATCTATTATATACTAAATGTATTATAAACTTATGTATTATTACTTAAATTAAATGTATTATTACTTAGTGATGTATTTATAAAAAGATAAAATGTTTGTTGGAAGACAGGAAATATCTGAAATTCTGGTTAAATTTTTATACAATTTGTTTACTCTGTTTCTCAGCGTTTTCCTACAATAACGGAATTTTTATTATTTTCTTTAAATATGAGCTATTTTGATGCACGTGAGACGATATGACTCATTACCTCGAATTTGCATGTAACGTGTGACGTGTTTATTAATTGCACATTTGTTGAAACCTTTTGATACAGTTTGATATATTATGGCTAAGATATTATTCATTATAAATTATTCTTTATTTTATTTAGACATATTCTAATGGTAATTAAATTAAAATTACCTACATATAAAAATTATTAATTTTTTTTCAATATTATTATTTGATGATTAAAAAGAAAATTATTACATATGTTACAAATAATCAAGAATATGCTAAATAATTCCAAAAAGTTTCTAAACAGATAGTTCATACAATTTAGCCAACAATCAAAAAATAAAATAATAAAAATATTCATTTTAATGTCTAAACTCTACTTATTATAATATTTCCTATAAATTAAACAATTTTAAAATTTATAAACATTAAGTTTCATTGGACGATTGGGCGGTGAATCATTTAAGTCATGTACAATTTCATTACGCTAATGTAAATATGCACTTTGAAATCACTATGTAATCTCTCGTTCATAAACTGCTAACATAAGAACAAATTATTTCCTTTACTAATTTACCAATTCTTTATATTCTGAAAAATCCTTAAAATAATAAACAAACTTTAAATTATTTTAACATTGTTTGAATATATTTTCTTACATAAACTTATCAAAATTTTTTAGACTCATTTAAGCAACTTTCAATATTCTCTTCTATTTAAATTTTAGTTACCTATATTTTATAACATTTTTAACTATTTTTCTGTCAGTGTTAAATAGAGAAAGCAAGACAATATAGACTGAGTTTAACTTACGTATTTTTCATCCGCTCTTTTCTTCACTGCTAATATTTTGTTTTTATAAAACTATTATTTTACATGAATTTTAAAGTCTCAGTTAATTAACATTTATTTTTTGAAGATATATTAAATTAATACATTTTGAGTAATTGATATCATAAATTAAACCATTGATTGTCCCAAAAAAGTTTGAAATATAATAGGAATTAAATTATTATCATTAAAAATGATTTGGATTTTAGATAAATTTTTTTTTAATTTTGATAATTATGCCATCTACATCTGAAGTTATTAAACCGAGCAGTACAATTAATTATTTTAATATAAACCAATACCTAAGATATGTTTATTAATTAAGATGTATAAAGAATCAATCATTCACATTAATTGTATACCATTCCAATGATATCATTGCATAAATAAATATTAATTACGTAATTAAAATTTAATTTACAGTTTAGAAGTCAGTTTTTTATATAATAAATATAGAATTTTAATATATAATATTCAATTTTTTTATTTAATTTAATTGTATTTGTATAAAAATTCATTATGCCATGAAAAAGTAAAATGCTTGAATTATGCATATTGTACAAAATAATAATACCAGGAGACTTATATTATATATATATATATATAACTCATGTTGTAAGTTAAGCAGTAAATGATAGTGTTAGGAGTATCTGGAGTTTATTAAGGGATATTAGACTTGCACTTATGAGTTTCATTGTGATGTGCATAGGAAGTTGACTAATGGCTTCACGGTTATTCATTTGTAATCAACTGCCGTGAAATCGAGTAGTTAGGAGAATTTGCATATACTGATGTGACTCATTAAAAAAAAATTTTTTACATATACAATCTAATTGGTAATAATAATTGTAAATATTAATAAATTCAATTTATTTTACACGATTATGGTACTTTATTACATTTCATTTTATATTTTATTTTATTTTAAATTACAAAGACTATAATTAAAAAATTAGTTAAATTATAGTTAAACAGTAAAGAAAATTGTTTTTATTCAAATATGCAGAGCACCGTTTTAACTGAAAGAATATTTATTTTTATTAGTAATAACTAAATATTAGCTCACAAGTATTTAAAATAATTCAATTAAATATGGATCATATATTTTAATACAATAAATTTTAAAATTGTCTATAAAATTTCAGTTTATTCTGATGTATTTTTTAAATAGAGAAAGAATATTTAAAACCATTAAACTTCCAAAAGAATAGTATAGCTTTGTAATTACTTAAAAAATCCAAAGTAGAAGAACCAAGCCGTAATAAAGCAATGACTAAGTGCTATTGATTACAGGAGCACTAACTCGACTAATTATTCAACACCGGCGCTTTTCTGCAAAAGAGATACACATAGGATACTATTGATCAATGGACTGTATCGCAGTATTCGCGCCCACTTTTCTATTCGTGTATTTATCTCGTTCAAACACTTATCCGTAATGCTAGTTATCCATTTAAAAAAGCGTTCTCGTTAATTCTTTCATTACGTTTGCGTGAGGTTTCGCATCTTCACTTTCTTTTTATTACTCTCATCCCATTGCACGTTGCAATTTCGTCTTATTATACTTAATACATACACTTATATATTATATATATTATAATAATTCTATTTTATATGAAATCAAATTACGGAAAATAAAAATTTTGAATATATTTATTATATGCTCATATATAGCTGAGTCCCATAATTATAATATTAAAATGAATAGACAAGTAGTTGAACTATTTAGATTTGTTTTTGTTAAATTAATTTATTTAACTAATAAAAAAATGAAAAAATTGAACTTTTTTCTTCTTTAAAAAAAGTTAAAAAAAAACGAATAATTGATAATCAAAAACAAATAAACAAGTGTTTACAATTTATAACAATTTATTACAAGTAATATTCTATTGAATAACCATAATTTATAAAATTATGGTGATAAGATATCTTCTTTTTTGCAGAAGGTAATCTATAAACTTGAATAAAATCACTGCTTTAAGTGTCAAATTGATAAATTTATAAAATGACTAATAATAATAAATTTATTTTATATATAGTTTCAACAATATTAAACTGAAACAATTAAATTTTAAATGTTTAAAAAATATATTTTTTTATAAAATATTTTATATAAAATACTAATTTTTTAGTATAATTACCATTCATTTTTTTATTCAGAACGAAATGTGATGCAATCATAAATCGTAGAATAGATTGGCTAATTAATACCACTTTTCATAAGCTAAAATTATTTTTTTTTTTATTTCGTTTTTAAAAATTACTTAATTTAAATTTAATATTTATTACGAAAAGATCTTCCAAAAAAATATATTTTTTTGTTTATAAATTGTGCTTCCTTTTTCTAATATTTATTTATTATAATATACATATATAAATATATAAAAAATGAACAATATGAATTAAGTAATGTAATGATATAAAAAAAATAAAAATGTTTTAATCATCAATTTTTAATTAAATAACTACAAAGCGTTAAGTACATACTTAGACATAAAAAATACGCAAATGTGGTTAAAATACTTCTGCTCTGTCATCTAATTTATAATTTATTTAAGTTATAAAGTATTTAATACATATTTTATTTAAAACATGTACATATGTACTTTTTGTGAATTGCTGAAACTTTTATAAAAATGCAATGTATAAATAACATAGTTAATTCTAATATGATGTGATAATATTTAAAAAAGAAAATTTGTTAGTGCTTTCAAAAATGATTTATTTTTAACGAGATTCTTTCCAACTATGCTTCTCGTACTACATCTGATGCTGTTAAAAAATATACTTATTCAAATAAAAAATTCCTTCATGTCCATCAAGTTCGATATTTTAATTTTGAAAAAGTTTCCCTTTTTTAATTTCCTATTCAGCTTTGATAAATGAATATATTTGAGTTTATATAAAATTTGGAATAACTCCAACACTAGGTAGTGTAGTAAAGTCAAATGCTTTTGCAAATATGTAATGGATAATGTACCAAAAAATAACGACGAACTTAATTTTTTACAAAATGAATGTTAGACATTCTTTGAATATCCTTGCTGTCAATTACTTTTTGCTGATTTTTCAAAAATGCAGAAATGATATAATGAAAAAAGTTTAAAAAGTCCCTATATAAGGTATTACAAATTTTTTCTTTCCTGTAATTCTATTAACTATATTAATGTACTCTTATATTAGCATTTAAAAAATAATCTATATGAAGAATATACTCGAACAGAGAATTAAAATTTGAATACAAATTTTTCATTTAAGAAACATTTAGTCATACAAGATCCAAGATCTTTGAAAGATGGCATATAAAATGCTTTGACCCGTTAAAAATTTTCAATGCACTGAAAAATACACAATAACTTTAAAAAGTCCTTGTAACATATTGGCTTCAAAATGCATATAATAAAGTTCATTTAAGTAAATTTAGAGTATTTTTTAGTGCTATTTTCGAAATAAATTGTATACAATATGAAATAGAATTACGTGTATTTTTGTTCTTAACTATATTATATTTGAGTATCAGTACCTAATACGTAATATAATACTTATATCAAAGAAAAAAGAAAAATGAAGTGACGGAAATGACGGAAAAACAAGAAAACATCGAGAAAATTATAGGAATGCAAAGCCGTGGATTAGAGCCAAGGCAAGGAATGCATTCATCTCAAAAGATCCTCGCTTGCATTGTTCGCAGAGATTCGGTACTCCTGTCTAATCGCAAGCTTCTCATCTCTATCCAGCTGCCTCTTTTTTCATTTCTATTTCTCGAGCGCACTCTCGCGTGTTATATAGCCCGACTGCACAGGTTCATGTCCTACTTACGGATATCGAACTAGAGCGTCGAGGTTCTGGCCCACACCCACAATACCATTGCATAATTGCTTATATATAACGGATTGTGCGCACGTGTTCGACGTTGAGAAATCAAGTACACCAATGCAATGCAAACAAGAGTTACACTCGTGCACACGTGCCCATATAATCTGAAGTACACGTACGCGTATTGTTTGAACTGTAAGGATCTGCATATGTCCACGTGCATTAAGCCTGATACATACGAATACGAATCCAAGCATACCTTAACACACGGATATAGTGGTGCAGACGTGGGTATTTTCGCGCTATCGCACTGGCGAGGCTTAATACATATACGCGTGCGGTGGCCCATAAGAGTGAAAGCCGCTGAGCTTTGTGCTTTCATTATTGTCGTACTTATTCAATAATGCAGGATGTATGTATATCAAAGAATTGAAAGGCTTCTGTGTCTGAATTTTTATAGCGATTCTTCGTGGCGCATATAAAATATGTTCCCTGTTAACATGGCTCGAGAAGTTATATCAAAGCTTGAACTAAGCTGGCATTAACTGAAACTAACCGTCAGTGCTGACAGTGGTTTAATGATTGTCTATGAGAGTTATCTGTCATTCTTCGTTGACGATATCTCGCTCATCCTTCCTCCGACCGGCTTATAATGAATGCGCCCGTATGAATACGAAATTACGGGATTAAAATAACCACAAAGTGATTGAAAACACTACTGTGATTTTTTAAGGAATTAAATTGCAAAATCTATGTGGAATTTAAACTGAAGGTAGTGCTTGCTCATTGTCGTGGCGCACTTTAGCCAATGATATGTCCATTGAAAGCAATACAAAGGCAAGATTAAAAAAAAATACATTATTATTTCTCGGCTAGACAATTTCAGCAATTTTTTCACTGTTATTTTATGAATTTGAAAAGCTTGAAAAGCGAAGAAAAAAATTAGAAACGCTAACAAATCTTTTTGTTTGCATTACTTTACATTTATTCGCCAATAATTTATTTATTTGTATGTATGTGTAGATGTATTATATATTTTTTTAAAAAATATTCACCAAAGTTTTAATAGTTTGAAATTTTCATGATATTGGAAATATTTAGACAAAAAGAATAATTATATAAATTTATATAATAATCGATTATGCGATCGAATTAGGTATCAGAATAACTGCCCTGAGATCTAATGCAATATGTTTTCAAAGAATGCATATACATTTGAAAAATGGATTAAGAATTCATAAATAAAAAGGATTGCGATGAAATGTAATTTATGATTCACAAAATAATGGTATTATTTAGTAATTGTTAATAATCATCAAATAATTTATAAACGTTACAAAATCGAATTCGACAAAGATATTTAGAAAGTGAAAATTTGTCTATTGATCTTAATAAAAATAGTACTTTGGATCTATGATGAATGTAATATCTCTATAAAAATCTTAAATTATATGGAAAAATATATCTGATAACGCTTATTCTAATAAATTAAAATACATTTAATTTACAGCGTCTACATAAGAAATGTATTTTCGAAATATTTTATAAATTATGACATATTCAATTTATTTAATATTTAATTCATAAACATGCTACATATGTGCCTGGTACTGTATTTGTATGTTCATGAACCGAACTATTTGTGGGTTATGTATATACATTACAGGGCTTATCACTTTATACTAACAAATCATTTGGATGCGGTGAGAATGAAGCTGACTGATATTTATTTTCCTTTATCTGAAAATGTTAATTGTTAAGCTGCTATTTGCATATATTTTCTGCAAGCTATAGGTAAATAATTATATGCTCTTGACATGACAATATCAATGCATAATTTTTAAAAAGACAGATGTAATGATTTATGATAGATTGTGCAACTTTTTGGCATTTTTATTACTAAATTTATAATTATATAAACCTATATGAAAATAAAATTCATTATTATTGATTATACTGTAATCTTTATATCATGTTATTTCACTATAACGTAACTGCAACGTAATTACAATGTATAATTTATTATTCTGAAATATTAGACAAAATTGTCATTGTTCTTTATGGTGATTCAAAAAACCACAATTGAAAACTATAGTTTTAGTACGTATTACAATGGTAAAAAAATCCACGCTAATGAGTGGCACCAAAAAGTACATAAATAAAAATACACTATGTATTCCACAACTATTATTTAAAATGTATAAAATTTGTAGATTATGAAAGATTTTTGTTATTCTTAACATTCTATACAATTTCAATATAAAAACCATACGATATAAAGTTTTATTTGACGTTTCATTAAGAGATTTAATTAGAAAAATGTATTTAAATTTATTTACCACTGTAAAAAATAAATTATAAAAAGCAGAAAGTTATTATGACACACTTCATTATCAATATAAATTAAGATTTATTAAAAATTGTATTGTTCAAATCTATAAGATTTTTGTAAAAATGTATATTATTGCTTTATAAATATACATGTAATATACAAATACGAAAATAATCATGGTTATGAACTAATTGATGATTTGTAACTAGTAGACTTTATCCAGAAAAATTCTATAAACAAGAAAGACTATAGTTGAGCAAGTGCCAACATAAAATTTGTAAAATATAAATTGATTGAACAAGGGTGAAATACAGAAAAAAATATGGAAAGGATTAGAAATCTAAGCGTTTTAAAATATAAAAAAGATTGAATCATTCGATTTATAAATAGTACAAAAATTCTATTATATTTTTAAATTTTTTATAAAAGATGCAAGAAAATACAATAGTTAAGTAGTAATAAAAATAAACCAGTTTTATAGTATAACTGAAAGTAATAACAAAAGGGCGGTAATGAAGAGGCAGAATCAAAGACAAAAAGAAAATAAAGAGAGTGATTGAAAAGCTTTTATCACTGCTTATGCATGTCCACTACAAATACATTGAATCGAAAATAAACAAACTTAAATAGTATGGAAAAGTTCTAAACAATCTTCAAAAATTAACAATAGAAACTTTTTTTTTAATATATATCTACATTCCTTTTTCTCATTGTTTCCCACTTTTTCCTCTGTAAAATACTTATATGTTATTCTTTATTTACGAAATTTTGTATTCTACTTTTTTATCATAATGTATTTAAAAACCTTACCTATAAAATTGTATACATAATAGTCTTGATACAAAAAAATTATTTTAATAATGTAAAAGTATTAATAAAAATTAAAAAAAAAATGTTTTCTATGATAATTATATTTAAGCTAAAAATGTTCTTGAGAATCTATTTAAATAACGAAGAAATCTTAAAAATACGAAAATTAGTAAGATTAAGTTAAAAATATAACAATGATACACAATTTCAAAATATGGATACAATACCAAATAGTTATTAAGTAATTTTTAATTACGATCTATCAATTACAAGTATCGATAACCGAAAAAAAATTTTGTCATTTAATACAAAAAAAATCTTACAAATAAATTTTTTTTAATATTTCAACTTTAAAAATTATGCTGACACACTTTTTACATAAATAAAAAAATTAAAATCTTTTATACGTAAATTCTATTATAGTTTTAAATTCATTATTTGAATAAAATAATATCCGAAAAAAAAACTTTTTGAACAAAGCCAAAAATTATTAATTTTTTTAAAATTACTTAAAAGCTATAAAATTTTCATTATCTACATATATAAGAAAATAAAATATATTTAAAACATTTAATTTAACATGTTTAATAGAATACTAAATTTAATTATTTATAATCTCAATTCGTCAAAGTGAGTAATTATCAAATATTATTATTTATTACATTTATTATGTCAATATATTAAAGGTTTATTGAACAGAAAGTTTAAATTAAATTATTATGGAACAATATATACTGAGAAGATCAAACTATTATAAAAATTATTATTTTAAATGAATCATCTTTTTTTAAAATAGTTGAGAATTTTGTTTTAGATAATTAATTGTATTACTGAACTGAATTTTATTATCATAAGATTTCGTTTTAAATATCAAAAAATACTGTTGATCACAAAATTGAAACAAGAGGAATTGAAACAAATGATTGTGGAATCAAGTTTCAGATCAATGAATTAAAAGTTTATATAAACAGTTTATATTTTCTATATTTTGATTTAGTTATTGTATCTAAACATACAGATAAATTTCGTAATATATTCGTTAGATTAAATTATATTGTTAATTGTGATGAAATTATCAATAAATGTTAAAAGGATCTTTTAAAATAACTCATAATGGATGTAATTAAAAATAATACACCATAATTATGATTTTTATTTTAAAATAGTGCAAATTATTTACTTTCAATTTAGAAAACTTCATAAATTAAATCATTTAACGTATGTTAATTAATTATTCAGTATTAAAATGTATTTTTTTTTAATTAAAAAACAACTTTATAAGAATGGTACTATAATTTTTATCAGACAATAATTTTATTTTATTCAAATCACACATAAAAACCATTAATTGGCATAAAAATATTTTATTAAATTTAAATTATATTTAACATGAGGCCATGTTAATTAATATTTAGAATGAAGAATCAATTGTAACTGAAATGTTACATAGTTTTTTAAAAAGAAACTTGTTAGTTAATTTAATTATATATTGTTAAATTGTTACACCGAAATTATTTAAATTAAAATTATTATTTTTTTTAGATTTTCTGGCTTAAATCTCCATTCTGTTCATAATTATTATAAATTTGACACTTCAAAATTTTTTATCCAACTGGTATTCTATGCTGTTTTAGCTAATTTTAAAAACTCAATTTATCAAATAATTCCAACAAAAATTAGTGCCAAAATTTATTTTATAAATAAGGAATATAAATGAAAATTTATAGATAATAAATATGTATCTTGTAGAACAGAATATACATATGATATAAATTTATATCAATCAGTAACACTAGAAATATCAAACATTCAACTTTATTGTTTTGTAACATCCATAAATTATTGATTAGTGAAATTTATCATAAAATATGTCAATATTTCCCATGTAGCAAAGAAGATTTGATTAACCACAAACTGTAATTAAACACCATTATTCTCTTTCTAATATAAAATTATTATGAAGAATAGAGGTTAAAAAACTAATCGACCTAACAGTTAAAGAAAATAAGTATAAACGATAAAAATCATAATAAACCATTACGATATAAAATTATTACTATATAAAATTAAAATATTTTATATTACAATTTATTATTATGCTAAACTTCTGTAGGAAAAATTAGAGTAAAGAAATGTTATTATATATACTGAGAGCCTATCTGACCTACTTTAACATCAGTCCTATTTCAGTTTACACATATATTCATTATTATTATTAAGAGTTTTTAAAAATATTTTCATATACCTTAAGATGTTAAGCCTGTACTTCACATTAACAATTTTTTAAACATATTTTAAAACAAAATGTTAATTGATATTTAAGAACTTAATAATGTATTAGATATTAAATTTGATAATTTATTTATGAATTTTTCAACAGAATAATGATTCGAATAGTAACAAAAATGGTTTTATTGAGTTATAAAGAGTTTATGAAAAGAGGTAAAAGGAATCAAGAGTATCGAAGTACATATAAAAAAAGTAAATTGAAGCAAAGATCTATATGAGCTTACTCAAGTAAGTTCTCATTTTAAGTCTTCATTTATGATTCTGAAAATACGAATTGTCTTTATAAAAAAACATACAATAATAATCTTTCTTAATCAAGGAAATAATTTGAGAATTTAATTATATTAAATTATTAAAGATTTTAAAAAAGTCATCGCATATTTATTAAATTATTTTATAAAAATAGGTAAGTAAATAGTAAATTATAAAAAACCTATTGTTATTTTATGAACTTTTTTTCAAGTTGGAAAATAGAATTTACATTCCAAATTTGATTTAATTTTTAGATGTAGATACAAAGTATACGTTTAATAATCGTCCTATGATAATTATTATAAACTTGATAATTTGAATGATAACGATAATTAGTATAATGAGAAATTATTTGATTCTACAATACTTGATAAAAGTGGTAATAAATAATTAAATAATAGTTAAAATAAAATTATATCTTAATTATAATTGTAACTAAAAGCAATATTACTAACGTAATCACTAAATCGTAAAGTTTAATACTTGAATAAACGAATCTTTGACTGTTTTCTACCTTCATAAGTTTTCATTGTATAGAATATATGAAGTATATATCTAAATAATTTTAAAAAATAGTTTCTTCATAATATGCATTTTAATATTTTGAATTTTATTGTTTCTTTATTTTACAAACAAACACTTTATTGCTAATCTGATATTTATCTTTTAGTGTACAAAAAGGATGTTTGACATTTAAAATAAATGTGCACTTCAGTAATTAAAGTACGAAAATTGTTTAAGGAACTGCAAAGTTTGTATATCTTTATTATGGTGAGATTTTCTAGAGTGCACTCCTTTCTATCTAAAATTGGACTCCGTGAAGGCTTAAGAAAGCAACTTCTGTTCTTTCCGTTTTGTATATATTTTTGTATTTATTTCTTTTATTTATTTAGCGTAAACAAGGCTCGTTAAAATGAGCAATGATCTTGCTAATGGTAAAAAATAAAAATATAATAAAAGAAAGTTATAATTAAATTTTAAAGGAAGAAGTAAGTATTGTAATATCGTAGAGTATTTGATGTCCTTTTTACGTTTTACAACGGTGTTAATTTGACTCTTGACACTTTACTACTCACTCACTAATTAATGTCTTAGATGGAAGGGACGGCTGAGTAAATGAGCACATCATTCTTAGCCATAAGATTATCTTGTCCATTTAATTACTAATACGAAAAAAAATTAAATTTAACGTAAAATAATCCTTGTGGTATAAATTATGCAAGAAAAAATATTAATTTACAGATAATATTATCTTCACGTAAAGTGGTATGAAACTCTGTCTACAGTACAGAAAATCTACAGTAATATATTTATTTGTTGTTAACATTATTATATAAATACATTGTTACATTTTTTAAGTATCTGCCTTTGATCCGATTAATTTAAGATGTAGATTTATATGTTCAAGCTCTTGTGGAAACATTGGCTTAGTAATTTGAGTCACATTAAAAAATTTTATTCAAAAATATAGTAAAATACGATAATCTAAGTAAGATAATCATAATGAATAGTGCACATTCATAAAAAATAAATTTAAAACAGAACTGTGTCACTTTTGGAAAATTAATTGTAGTAACCACTTATGATTTCATTTTAATAAATATATATAATTTATGTAACATAATTGAGAATATTTAAGTATGGTAATTTATCTATAATCTTATTTCAGTAATAAATATATTACTTAAAATAAGTTATATTTATAATTCAATAAAGAATACACGTTTTTGATTATTTATCATTTTAATTTTATAAAAAAAAGATTTCTTCCAGTGCATAAATATCTTATTTCTTAATTCTCCCCAATTTAGTATGAGATAATATCATAAAAAAATAAACACCTTGATTTGTAATAAAAAATGAATTTGAGTAGTCACGCGACTTCATGATTCGTCGCAGTTCATACTTGATTGTTACTACCCGTTTCAATTTTGCCTTCTGTTGTGATTGATTTCAATATTTTTCAGATAAATCATCTATTGCGACCAAATATTTATAATATTTCCTACATAGATAATTAATTTTTTATCTGAGGCTATTTATTAGTAATAATTATAAAAATATTTAATCTACATTATTTAGATTTATTCGAATAAAAAAAAAATTGCATTATAAGCAAAGTTCGGCTTAAAAATGTCTCTAAAAGTAAATTACTATTGTACAAACTTTTATATACTAATTTTCGAACAAATTTAAAATTAAATAATACTATTTATAATATAATTAATGTAAAATTTTATGTCACAATTTATAAACTTTAATCAATGTCTTGTTTAATATATTGTGTATTAATGTTACAACAAGAATAACAAATGTTTCTTACAAAATAATTTTTCAAAAAAAAAACTTTAATTTTTCAAATAATATTTAATGTCTTTGACATGTGATCAATACTTAAATATCGTAAAGTCATTTATCAAAACGAAAAATTCTCCTGCAACATATTATAGGAAAGTGTTCATATGATTTAAATTAAATTGGAATATAAACAATAAGAATAATAATATTTGAATGAATATTAATTCGCTACATCTATTTAATTCATATACAATAGAACTATTTTTATATTATAATAATTTTAAAATGAAACTCTCGTATAAGGTCGTAATTTCTAATTTTTATGTACGAAGATAATTTCATTTTGATATATTTTGAATCAATATTTTCAAAACTTTATTCAAACAGTATGTAGTGAAACGCCAATACATGTATAAATACTTGCATTACTACAAAAAAGCTTTCTCGTTGAACAGTTAATATACATTCTGTATATATAAATATCTAATACTAATAATATTTATTCGGGACATTCAAATTTTTTTCTTTTATTTAGAACTCGCTAAAATTATATTATTATTATAAAATACGAAAATATAGATGTTTTTATTTCATTATAGCATTTTAATTTATTAAATGTAGAGTTAAATTTTGAAAAATTTAAAGGTTTTTTATTTTTATATTGATTTTTATTTTATATATTTTTTAATATACACAGACATATTAATATATATTTTAGTTTATTTAAATTTTAAATAAAATGTTTAAATAAAGTATACGTGAACAATAATTAAGTATCCTATTTATATAACAGTTTTAATTTATACAACCTTAAATTTTGAAAGATTTTCTAAATTGTATATTCAATATTAATTACTATTAAAGTTTAAATACTCAAATAATAAATTAAAACAATGAATGATGAATTGATTAGGAATTAAAGTATTTGTGAGAATTCAGTAACCTTGTTAATAATGAGCTATTGATGGAGTCATTTAATATTCGTGACAATGAAATGTTTTTTTTAGAATTTTCTGTTATTTTTATGTATTATTTCTGTATCAATATATTAATAATGCAATTTTTACTTTTTCTGTTTTATTAATTATCTAAAAGGGCTAATTTTAAAATACAAATTTTAATTTAAAGTATTAGATCCTAGGTTAAGGAGAACATCACCTTTTAAAATATTCCATGCAATTTTTTATGAGGATTATTAATAATATGGATACAATGGATTCTTAGGTAATGAAAATATTTATGTCTTTTAATGGACTTAGTTTATTTTCAAAATTACTGCTATTGTAACTAGTTTTAACTTTTATAAGTTCAAGACAATATTTTGTATTTTTGTATTATTATTTGTTTGCATTCGTATTAAAGTATTTTTTTAACCAATATGTTTTTATTATTTAAATGAAACAATGATATGTTATTAATAATTTTTTTAAATGTTTCATTGCTTTTTTCATATGGAACAACATACTGTAAACTTTTCATTTTATTAATTTTTAACAATATAAATAGCTTTAGTACATAGTAACATAGTTTTTTTAAAAATTTGAAAAAACTAGGCTATAAAAGTTTGAAAAATTATTCAGTTAAATATGAAGCACTTTACTGCTAAAAAAAATAAATTGAAATATACCTACCAAAAATATCCCATTTGTTTAAAATATTTGTATTGTTTGTAACTGTTATGAAACATCTATAATATGCTTGATCGTTATGCAGAATTAAAGGTTCATATATATGATAAACTATGCGGTTCATAACGGAATTTGAATTTTAAAAGAATTTTTAAATACTAATTACAATGGAAATGATTCTAATGAATTACAGTGATTTTATTGGTACTTCTATATACAATTAAATATAAATAGATCTATTTTTTATTATTCTAAAACAAAAATATGTTAGGCCTAATTTTTTTTTTTTTTTATATAACTTGAGAGATATTAAATTTACATATTAAATACAGATATTTAATAAAAACTTGTAAAAATCTTATGCCTATGTAAATAAAATTTAACTTATCGTATATAATATGTATTATAAATAATATATTTCAACAATTTAGTAAAATAAACACTGTTGATATTTTAAAGATATAAAACATTTGCTTAAAATTAAATTCAAAAATTTATAATTGGCTGTATATCCGTAATTGTTATCAACAACAAATTATTGCAAAATTAAAACAATTCAATAAAATGAAGTTTTTTATAAATGAATTCTCTCTCCAACCAATTCTCAAAACAATTGAGAAAATTCTCTTGATAGCTATTGATATAACAATAAAATACCAATTTTGTAATTGTTATATGTTTGATTTCATTCCACGGAACAGTTGAATCTAAATACCTAGGATGCGATTAAGATATCAAACGATTCACGCAGAAAAACATAAGATATCGAATACAAAAAGTGCAATATAATAATTGAATTTTTATTTTACACATTTTGTGAGTGTTGTGATATGAAAATCCGATACACATAGCTTTTGTAATTTTTTAATTGAGAGAAAATGATAACAAATCCTACTGATTGAATTTAATATGATAATAAATTAATGATAATAAAATAGCGTTTTTTTTTCAAAATATTAATATATTAAATATAACTAATAATCTTTTAAAATAATATTGATTATATATTTTAATGCATCAAATACTTATTCTGTTCAAACAATTTTCCAAAATTGGTGTCTGAATATTATAATTTAAGAATTATTTCATTTGAATTTTCAAAAGACTTTCAATTGTTTCGTTGATAAAAACTTTAATGTTTCAAATTAATTACAATTCGTATAGATACATTATAGAAATTCTATAAATTATAATTTATATTATAACATACTTTACTTTACTTACTACACTTTGCATAATGCATTGTTAATTGCAATTGCATTTGTTAATATCGTGATAATATATTTTTCAATGTTATTAAATAGTTTCATAAGCCCCTTAAGATAATTCAAAGTTAAAAAAAATGAATATAAATACAAGGTTAAAATTTGTTTGTATATTTTAGGTATTTTATACCCCATTATACATTATTAACCACTCAAATTAATGTGAAACATTACTTTTATATTGTTCAACATTTTATTTATTAAATCAATATTTATAAAAATACATGTATCTAATAAATAAATCTAAATTATTTTGTTTTATTCTAATACCAATTAGTGATAAATAATCATATTCTATGATCAATTTTCAATGAATATTATTAATTTTCGTAGAAAAAACTGATTTTAATCTATAAGGCCATACATAATTATTTTTCGATAAAGCATAAATTTATTAATATAAATTTATGTTCATAATTAAAACTTTTATAGGAAATTTTTCGAAATGTTTTATATATTCAATTTTTTACTAATATTCAGTATAATATAGAACAGTATAATAGAATCATAAATTTTATGACCGTATACATTTTGGTATATACGCACAAATTATACTTTCCTTTTTTAATGATTTTCCAATAACTGCAAAAAATACGTTATCTGTTTTGCATTTAAAATTATTGTTTTTAATATATTAATTACAATTACTTATAAAGTATTATTTTTGAAATTATTGTAATTTTATATTCGACAAATCACCTCACACTAATTCATCTATTTAAAATGAAACACTAAATTATCGCTAAATTAATCCTTAACTCCTCAAAAGAGAGTTTTGCTTGTATAATTGCATTGAAAATTAAACATTAAAAAATATGAATTTATACACAATATTTATAACTTGCAAAGGAATAAGTACATGGAAACACCATCATTATCAGCATTCATTTTTGCTACAAACATAATTCTTATTATGAATAGACACAAAATATACGAAATTTTTCTGAAATGTCATCGTTCCGGCTAATTATTCTTAAATGAGATTCACTTTCTAGTTCGAAAATTAAGCTACATTTATATATTAGACTATTACTTGGTATAATAAATTTTTATCTATCAAATGTATTGAAAGCGATGTGAAACAGAACTGCAACAAACGTTTATAACCTCTTATAACCGATCCATGAATTTAAAGCTACCAAATACTAATGCGAAATTTAATGATAAAGCTAAAAAAACTCTTTAATGAAAATGATGATTATTGTAAAGATTTGTCTTCTAGTATTATACGAGCTTTTAATACATACTTTAATGGTAAAGTGAATCTCACTTTAGAAGTGTAGAAAGGAATAGTGGCAAGTGGACGGCTCATGAATTAATTCGCTCGCTGCCTGGCCGACAACTTGTAAGCCCTCGAGCTTATCAAATTGACGCGATCTCCACTTCACCATATCGAGGGGTAGTAAGTTCATTATTTAACAAACTCAATAAATGAAACTGCTTTTGTAAGTATCGAGCAGCAATTGTGTCGAGATATCTTAGAACTGACAAATCACAAGAACGATTCCGAAAGCATGAGCGTACATTAAAAAATTTTTTTCTGTAATGGCATACAGTAATGACAACAACGTTAACTATTTATTAATAGATAATCAGCCTATTCCTCTTGTTTAAACAATTATAATTATACGTGACTGTGCTATATAGAAGGTAATGTAAGAATGGAAGATTGATTCAATTTAACCGCCGGATTATAGCTTCGAAAATATCAATTTAAAACTTTTCACTTTATACTATAAATTTGAACGAGCGCTGACTATTTTTTTTTTTAAATTACTTCAATTTCCAAGCATATGTACATATAGAAGTTTTGATAATTGTTAAACATCGAATGAAAACAATAATAATCTGTGCATAAGAATGAAGCCCTTGGCTATTTTATTCTTTCAATAGACTGCGGTAAAGTATTTCGATCAACATTCTCGGATTACAATAGCCCAATCTAATTTTATAAAATAACAGAGTAATCAAATGAATCGCCGGCGTTCGTATGGACTGTCGAACTTGGATAAATAAGCCGATCTATTCTCGAGCTCAACGCCTCCAAGTCTCCTTTGCTCGCTCATGCGCTCGGATCTCACGCTCTACACTCCCTTCGATAAATCGCAGACTCCGAGAGCTCAAGCATGCCAACACCGAGCGCTGCCGCGATCGCGAAATTCCACGCCCGCCCACTCATTAATTCGCTCTCGATTCCTCTGCGTGGCGATGCTTCCGGGGCTAGGTAGAACCTCGAGCTGCGGCTCGGTACTCAGCAGCCGGGCCCTGGTGGAATCGTCCCTGTAGCGACGAACACGCGCGGGCACTGCCACTCCGAGCGGGTCGCGAGGGACCGGGGGGACCCGCCCCGTGCAGCCCCCGCGGGGCGGCGAACGCGCGAGCCGGAGGCCCGCTCGAGACCCCTGCCTTCGACTGCCCTCGCCGTCCCCTGCCCACCCCCACCCCTCCTAACCCCCACCCCCTAACCCCCGCCCGGTCTGACCATCAAAGGTTACCGAAGGAGGAGGCTCGTGTACGCGTGGGTGGCGTCAGAGGCGGGAGGCCCGCACCTGACGGCCCGAGCGGACTGCGCAACTTACGTGTCGAGCGATGGGCTGATGGGCCGTGACTGACACCCCGCGAGGTACCGACGACTAAGCCAAGCACAGGACCCGCGACCCACCGGATACCATCGAGCGCCGGCGCTGACTCCCGCGCATGCCCCGCTCGTGCACCCCAGCACGCACGGAGTCGCAGCCTGGTCGGTTGCCCACCACCACCACTCCCAAAACCTCGAGGACGCCCGGACCCTACGTCCCGGGTGGATTCCGCGCTTTTTAACGCCCACTTACCAGCGAGCCTCGCCCCCCTCCGGCCGACCCGCCAAATCTGTCCCGCTCCCTGGGAGACGAGAAGAGGCTCGTCGCAGTGCACTTCCGACCACGATTTCCCGCCTTCGTTCAGGACATCCTTTTACCCGAACATTTTTATCCGACTTTACCACCACCAGCTCTCTCTCTCTCTCTCTCTCTCTCTCTCTCTCTCTGTTTCTCTCTCTTCCTCGGCACACGTCTCCTTATAAATATATAGGTGAAATGGGAATGCACAACTCTAAGGGTGTTCGTTTAAATAAAGTTTCCTAGCTGGGAAGGCCGTCGACTTATTCTTATGACTCTCTACTTCCCTATTCGGAAAAAGAATTTTATGCACAAGCAATCGCTATTACGGCTTGTTCAAAAGTAATGTATACAAGAATAATTACATTTTATTTCCAAATTCTCAATCGTGCAAGTTACTTAATAGTATAAGATCTACGGATTCATAACATCTTATCTTATACTCAATAATCTGGCAATTATTATAATTTATTTTCTTCTTCGTGATTTACAAAAATAAATATGCGAAATATTATTACATAATAAAGACATATGTGTTTTTTAATTAAAAATGTAAAACTCTTTATCCTTTAACTAATTATTAAAAGAAATTTTTGATAATATTATTATGTATTAAATGTTCTACAAGTTACCAGCAATTATATTTTTATAAACATTATAAAAAAGTCATTTTATCATTTTCAATTTAAGTAAACAATAATTTATACTACGATTTATAATAATAATAAATTACGATTTTCATGGATTAAGATTGAAAATCCTAACTACTAACATCGAATTTGCTTTAGGAACTTAATAAGAGAGTAGTACAGATGCCTCTTCGAAATTCTTAATCCAACTCTCACTAAAGTTACTTATTAGATTATTATTTAACTAACAAAAATATTTTACATTTTTAATTTTAATAATCTCCAGTTAGTGGAATTAAGTTATTTAACTTAATAATTATTAAGATTCAGATTTTAATTCAAATTAAATACGTCTAAAAAAAAGAATTTCTGAAACCTAATTAATATCAGAAATAATGGTAATATATAGTGATCTTTATAATTGTTAATAATAAGGATAAGGTAATGTCACAAGGATTATTATTAAAAACATCTATTCGTAATTATTGATATTTACGGAACTGTAACTTCGAAATATGTCATTTTTTATGTTTTCAATTGTATATAATTACATACATATAAAAATATATTAGTATACAATATGCTTAATCTGATCTATGAATGTAATCTTTCTTATTGTTTAATAGTACAAAATATATGGTAAAATAATGATTTTGAACGTAATTATTTATATAAACATACAGTCTAGTGTATTATTGTTTTCCTTTTATTAACTGAAATTAAGTGAAAAAAGTAAAAAAAGTAAACAAATTTACAACAATCATACTAATTAATTTCGTAATTAAAAATTAAAAAAAATAAATTATATATATATATGTTGGAAAGCTGACGCTATTTTTATTTAAAAAGTATAGAAATAAAAATTAATCTAAAATGACATTTAAAGATTGGAAACAATAGCGAATTCATAATTTTTTAATTCATATTTAAAATTTGTATTTAAAAATTAGAAAATTATCAAGTACCTTAAATAGAGTAACAATCATCATTCATTATCAATAATGTAACGTGATAGACAGAATTTGATACGAAATTACGTCTAAGCACTGGTAATTTAATATACACTATTAACTTTCAACGACATTATATTGTATTGATAATTGACTGTTACACATGTAGATAATTTATAAATTAAATATAAAATATCTTAAAAAATTAATTTTTTCATAAATAGTGTTTTTGATGACATTACATTTAAAAAATATTTATTTTATTTTTATTGAATTGTATTCAAGTACTGTTTGGAGAAAATATACACTATTGAGTGTATTAAAATACAAGGAAACAACTAAAATATAAGTCTATTTGGAGAAAAAATAATTTAAGTTGTTTATAATATTTATTAAGATCGAATAAAAAAATGTATTTCATTTCATTGGAAAGTTTTTAATATAATATGAACTCAGATGTTGATATTAATTAGTGTGATTGTAACTTAAAAAATATTAAAAGATAATTAGTATAATTTAATGTAGTTGTATGTAGTTTATTTTGGTAAAATAAAAATATATATATATATATATATTCAAAAATGCATTCTACATAATTGTGCTATGCGATTATTTAATTTAAATCAAATCATATTTGTTAAACCTATATCTTAAATATAGATAAAGAAATCGCATTTTTTCAAATTCTTAGGAGCTTTGAAAACTATATTTAAAATTAAAAATCTTTATAATATTGTAAAATTATTATTTAAGTAATTTCTTATTTAATCAATTAGTCAACAATAAAAATAAACAATTTTAATAAACGATTTACATTTTCATAAAACTATAATAATAGTTAAGAGAAGAATATTTTTTAATATAAGAATTTGTAATATATCTTAAGAAAATTCTTAAAGATGCGCTTCAAAAGAAACAATTGAGACTTTATCTCTATACAACCAAACCAAACGTAATTGTCCTTGGATCAAGTATCGGAAGTTCCTTGCTTTCCTGTCGAAGCTTCTCGATTGCTCTTTGACAATGACAATGACTATCCCGCCTGTTCTTTCGTAAGCCTTGTAAGCTAAGCTTCAACTTTATTGGCAGGTGTCATGCAGTGCAATACTAACCATTGTACCTTCAATCGCTTCAATGGAAATGTGTATATTTTCTTAGCACTCGGCAGAGCTTTTAAAATGGCGTCAGTTGGACGATTTATGAAGTGCAAGTGTCAAGATAAAAGAAGAATTATGTCTTTGCACTAGTATTTTTCACCCTATTTTTACCTTCTAAATATCAAATTTTTTTGCTCCAAAATTGCATTAAAAACTTTTGAAGACATCGTTCATACGTTTTTTCGTCTACAGTTGCTAGTTCTTTTTACATTTTTTTGACTTTGATAATTTTTTTATTAATAAACATCATTCATCTAAACACATTTCGTTTTAATTATATGCTGAAAAAAAACCTTTTGAATAAAAATTAAAAGACTCCAATACATTTATAATTTATATAAAACGTTGATACATTAAAGCTTAAATAATTCATAATCAAAAATTCTAATAAAATTTAAGAATCATCAACATGAATATAAATTTCTATCCGAAAGCATAATGGTTAATGATCAATTATTCAAAATATTATCATACTTTAGTAAGAATATAAACAAGTAATGCCATGTCAAATGTGTGTTTAAGGTAAAAATATTTTCTTAATTAATTTTAGATAATCACAAAAGTAAATTCTGTGTCTTTATCCTGTTCGCATTGAAAAGGGCAGATACTAACATACTAGACTTTAGTATTTGCTGTTGAGTGATCTATTTGCTGTATACTTGACATATGAAGACTTCATTATTTAGCTCTTGCATCCAGATCCTGTAGGATTTCGTGAAGTTTTGCCATTTGAATGGGATATTGCTATGGCGTGACGACCTTTCGTATATCTCAGAAGTCAGTATCTACAGTAGTCAGTATCTACAGTAGTCCGTTGTAATCGGATTATGCTACGCAATGGCCCAAGATAAAGATAAGGTGATTTATGTATAACGATGGCGGCTTCAAATCTTTCAAGATTGTATAATTTTTCGATCAATACGTCAAAATAAATATATCAGTTCTTCTCATTGCAGAAAATCAATTAATTGTAGTTTCATAATAATTTAAATTAAATTAAATCGTAAAATGTGAAACTATTTTGATATAATTATAAGCTGATGTCTAGTCGAAAATTAAAATGTTTAAAGCAAAAGTTCTTGTATATATAAAGGTGGCTTTAGTTTTAATGTATCAGTTTGGAATTATTTAAAAGTAAATTATTTAAAATAAAATAGTCGTAATTTTAATAAAATTAAAATAAAATTACCCATTTTTATTAAAAAAATACAAAGTAACACCGAAAGCATTCATTAACTACACTCTTATAGACAGTAGGTACAAATTTTAGAAAATAATTTGATCAACTTTAGTCAACAATTTCATTTTTAAATTTATTTTTAGTCACACTGTATACTACGAAAGCTAATTACATTATATAAAACATTATGTAGCTTCACATAAACTTTATTCTAAAATTTCAGATTAATCAAATATAGGATATATATAATTACATTTAAAATTTTACTATACATTTAAATATGGAATAAAATGTGTGATAATTAATTAGATAAAACTTGATTATTAAAATAATAATAATTATTATTATTATATTTAAAGTTATTGAAAATGGTATAGCTATATTTTTAATTTCAAACGTTATGTTCTAATACGTTTACAAGTATTACTAGGCATCTTCAAGACATACAAATGCTATTTCGTATTTTTAAAAACTCACATCTTAAATTTAAACATATAATTTGTTTTTAAATATTTAAAAAATTTAAAGAATATATGCTTAATATAACATACATTGACGTGATTCGATATACAATCTATTGAAATCGTCTGCCTTTTTAATATTCATGTTTTTTCTAGGCTGATAATTTTTGATCAAGAAGAAAAGATAAACAAAATAAAAAAATTTTAAAACGCATACGTAAATAAAAAAGTGTGTCAGAGCAGAAGCTATAAATAGTAAAAATAAGAAGCTTTAACGTAAGCTTTTAAAATATTAATATCAATGAACAACCTGATGAAAAATGAATAGAGAATTTAATACACTATAAATCTAAATTTCTAATCTTAAGATCAGAACCAGGAAGTAGAACTGTGAAAATTTCTTAATGTACCCAAAAAAGAATGAATTCTGTCTTTTTACTAATCACCACGATACATAATCTAATTCTCTTAAATCGTAGAAGACATAAAAAACGTTATCTTTGCTAAAAAGATTCATTTAACATAGCACAGCCTTTTTTAGGATAGATAGTATAAACTACCCTAAAGTAAATCTCCTTCCGTAAGGTACAAGAACTGATAGTTCTAATGTTTCGAACAGTCGATACCGATTTCTTTGAAAATTAGTTATTGGTTTTAAGTAGGATTTATTAAAAAAAACGCTGTTACTTAACACAATGTACTATTACATGTAATAAAAATATAATTTTTTAAATATATTCCAATCCACGCAAATCAAATTTTCTAAACGAATTCATTATTTAAATGACTATTTCTTGATATAATATAAACTTTTGACTAGCTTTTTCACTTAAAATATTATTGCTTATGTATCTTCATGACAGAAAATACTTGATTAAAAAAAAGAAGAGTTTCATGTTTTAATGAATTAAATGTAAGATATACATTTTGATAGAATGCAAAATTTAGATTTAAATAAATGTAATAGCCTATTAAAATTAATTATTATAGATGATAAATTAATAATATATAATTTTTTGAAAAAAAATAAATTGTGAATTTTTTTTTATTACATTAAGAATCATAATTACATTATTAATATAAGAGTAAAATAAAATATAAATCATATATTTAATTTAAAAACTAATAAAAATTCTCCTAAAAATAATTACACATTGTTCAATAATAATCCTTCTAATATTATAAAAAATATACATTTAAAATAATATTTAAAATTTTTATTAAAATATTAGTTTTCTTAATATAAATATTTTAATACTGTGTATGTAATTATGTACATACATGTAATTTTTCGTAAGCTTATAATTAATAAAGAAATCAATCTTAATACAGTTTTAAAATAAGTAAATAAGAATTTCTATATGTGAATACACTTTTCTTCTATTCGAAAAAATATTCATTAATATATAAACAGACGTGATCTTAAGGTTATGTGAATACTTTGATTGACTTGATGAAATCGGTATAATTTAGTAAAAAAATTCACCAACACTTGACAATACAGGAGTAAAGCGTTTTTTCTTTTCTTTTATTTAAAATAACTACCTTATACTCTTGAACTTTTGAAAAATTTTATGCGATTTAAAATAATTATTTGGAATAAATAAAGTTTAATATTTTACTTTAAATTTTCATTTTTGGAAATTTAAAAACAAAGTTTTGAGTAAAAAAATAAACTTTGACAGAATGATAATATAATATTAACAGAAACAATACACAATTATCAATTATAAATTAAAAAAATATAAAAAAATGATGTGTTCATGTATACATAATTATGGATTTATAACATAATTTATGTTTTTATAAACGAAAGCATATTTCTTAAATAGTTGATTCATTCACCTTGATGCAGTGCATTAAATGCAATACAAATTTTCTATATACGTTTTATTCTTTATAAAAAATGTAAATCCAATTTTAAATTCAATACTAGTAATTCTTTATTAAAACAGTTGTTTAATTTTATATAAGGTCAAAGGAAGAAAGGATTAAAAATTTACTACAAAGTAAAAGAAAATAATAGCAAAAATACTTTAAACTGACAGTCTTTGAAACGTAAAAATTTACCGATAATTACATAAATATTCCAATGCAGATTACTAAATCTAAATGATAATCAATAATCTTCGCAGAAGCTTTCGCTAATGGTATCTAGTTTCGCAAAAGTGTACTTCAATGACTCAACATTCTTGAAGCAAATCGATACAAGCTTAATAATTAGTTTCTCAATTGAAGTATATTAAAGCGTAAAGAGCAACGATACTGATATAACTGCGCATGTCCTACAATATTTTGAGACTTTATTCTTTTACATAAAATTCAACATCAGAAACTCAAGACAATTTTAATATAATTAGTAATCAGTCAGTTGTTTGAATTTTCGTGGGCACCTTAAGCAAATGTTTGATAAACATTATACTTTTAGAAAATAAAATTATAAAAAGATTTTAATATTAACTTTGTATAAATTAATTTCATATACTAAGTATAAATGTTAAAACTTCTGAAAAACTACAAAATAAAAAAATGTCTATATATAAGGTAAATTACTAAACTTTTTAAACGTTTCCATCCATCGGTATTTTTAACGAATCCTAATTTATCGAATTTCACTAGTTTACATATAAAGTTCAAATTTTAAAAGAGTTTCTTACTTACCGACTACAGCAAGAACTACTTTGATGGTACAAAACTTACCTACAACATAAGAAATTTGTAACAAAATTAATTAAGTAAACGCATATAACGCGTTGAATGACTGGTAGATAAAATTGATTACTAAGAAGTATTAATATAAAAATACATTTGTGGAAACTTACATTTTTCTTCGAATAATATATTTGAAATATAAATAAATTTTGTATAACCAGATCTGGTAATTTAAAAAAATTGATGTTTAATTTTAAAAGTAAAACTTAAAAATTATATTTTAATGCATGAAATTGATTTCATTAAATATATTCTTTTTTTAATTGTGCTTTTTAGAAACCACTACTATTCAAATTTTTTTTTCATAAGTTGCAAATCTGTTTCATTATTGCCTAAGATAAAAGTTTTATAATTGAACCAATTTGTAACTCATAAAGTAATAATAATACATGTAATTTTATTTAAAAATTTGAATATTTTGCATTTATTGGGTTTTTTCTTTTAATGTTAATAAACTTAATAAACGATTAGTCATAACTCTGATACATTTATTTATTTGCCGTTATATAATTTAAATTTAATTTGTTAATATAAATGTTTTTAAAAAATATTAATAAATATAAACTTTTCAATTTCTATTGAAACTTTAAAAAAAAATTAATAGTATAGAGAGTAATTTAAATTAAATTTTTTGTCAATCGGACTTAATTTGTAAATGCACAGCATTTTTGGCGATTTTAATATATTTAGCTATGCGAGGTATACACAATTTGAAAACTTTTCTTATGAAATTATAATATGGTATATCTAATAATAATATAATAAAACTTTAACAATGCATTTTTCTTTTAAATTGAAAATGTTTACATTGCATATAACCAAATCAAAATAATATCTGAAGTAAACTTTAAAGAGAATAGTATAAAAACTTCGAAATGAAAGTATGATCACTTTTTACTTTTTATTGTATTGTGTAGTGAGAAATATTACATTTTCCAGTACATACTAGTAAGCTACCAAATATTAAAAACATAGTTGAAAATAAAATATTCTTATTATTACATTTTTTCGTATCAGAAGCACCCTACTTTCAATCCGTTTAAAGTAAATTTTGAAACGCTATAAGCATCAGTTTTTAATCATAATGTGATTGCATTTTTTTTGTTTTCATTGTTTCTCTTTAAGTTCATCCTTATATTCTAAAACAAAAATGATTAAGGATGGTATTATGTCCATGTAATTGGAAATTCGCCTTATCCACCTCGAAACAATCAAAAAACACCTTTAATACACAACTCCTTTAGTGGACACACACCTTTACCTAAAAATTAAAGCTTTGTGCTCACCAAGGTTATCTACTTTTTGTGTCTATGCACTCAAGTGTAATAGCACAGGACGGAGGACTTATTTAAAAGACGCTTAAATTCAAAAGTTCACTAGACATATTCCTACTGGGGCTTTTCATCAATTAGTGGATTTTCCTAATTAAAATATCATTTATTACGTATCACGTACGAACATATAGTAGTATTAAAAAAAAAAGTTGAAGATTTAGCTTTAAAAAGGACAACCGCTGTAAAATTTAATAAATTTTTTAATTATTTTGTTTACTAATACAAATTGGTATATTTAAATATAAAAAATAAAAAGTGAAATTAAATTAGCAAAATTGTAAAAATTTATAATTCGTTTATTAATTGGTAAATAACAATTTATGTTATTGTATTATTATGTCTTAAAAAAATTTGAAGAAGATAGATTTTCAAAATTAAAAATGTTTATAATTTGCTGATTCAATTATTAATAAAAATTACTTAAATTGTATTATGATTGAAAAGATTGAATCTTTTAACATGTCGAAAATATTAAAAAAATAATAATTTGAATTCACGTGCTATAGGGAATGGATTGACATTGCTAAAAATTATGTAAATATCTATATATATATAAATGTAACGCGATTTCTTGCACCCTTAGCGGTCCTAGAGTTCGATTCGAAGAGGGGCAGCGAAGGAGGCGGGACGCGTCGATGTAGGAGATACGTAAAATATAATAATAAAAAAAAAGAAATAAATATTTTGACATTTTCGTTAAGAATATTATTTTGCAAACTTGAGGCTTATAATTTCGCCACTGTCAATCGTGACAGATGAAAATTTTATGTTTCTTAGCTGTAGTCTACGTAACGCGGAGTTGTGGTTGTTTGCTTGTCGGATTTTTCTTGTAGCGCCAAGGGAAACGAGTTCTTGGTGCACAGCTCGATGGACGGGCCACACGTTTCGGGCGTTTGCGAATTTCAATCCAATGACGATACACGTTTTCGTGGTTCCCCTCGTTGCCAGCACGCCCTTCTGCTCCGAGGGTTAACAAATATAAAAACAGCATAACAATCTTAAAGGATTGCCGAATAACAACAAGTACACTATTCGGTGAAGAGGTAAAACATTCGGATTCAGAGGTACGAGCATGGCTCGTTGCATATGATATAAGAATTGACAATTTATTAACTAATAAGTGTATAGAATGAGGGTTGTTATAATGTAGAGAGTTATAATATTCTTTTTCTTTTTTTCTACTCAATAATTATGAAATTTAAAAGAAATTGACGCCATAGTTAAAACAATATCATTAATACGTAGGAGGAAAATGATTTTAACCTTGTTAGTTTAATAATAACGGAGTTGACGTTTTTTAATAAAAAAAACCCTATTGCAAATCTTTAAAATGTATGATCATTAAAAAAATCACGATCCTTTTAAGGAGAGGGAAAAAACAAAAAGTAAATATACAGAGAGAATAGATCTTAGCAATCGTGAAAATGGGAAATTGTTGATAACTGTACGAATAAAGTGTGTACATATGTATTTAGTATATACTTGCGTGGATTTTTGATAATGTGTGTTTGTTGAAATAGGAAATTTTATATTTAGACAACAATCGTGTTTATTTCGAACCATTATTCAAAACTTTTAGAACAAATCTTATTTCTCTACTTAAAATTGTCTTATCGATAGATTTCTTTTATTAATACACTAAGACTTTACAAAAAAATTGATGATTGAACAAACTGGACTACACTTTCGAACGATTCGACACAGAGTGACTTTAAGGATAATATTTCTTACGGCTGTTGCCTCAGATAATTTCTGATTTCTCTCTGCTATTAAAACATTTTTTAAAGTAATTAACTTGTAGCTAGCTCTTGTTCGAACTACATATTTAAAAAGAAAGCATTTATTTATAGCAGTGCATAAGTTGATGATAGGTTAGTGCAGAATGCAGATACAGTATTAGTGAGAAAAATTTTCCCGCTTTCGAAATTCATGTGAACTTCTTTTACATTAAGTCTGAGTCTAAAATTCTAAGACAAACGATTAAAGTAAATGCTTCGATAATGCCAGATACCATATCGGCAAAAGAAAAGGCGTATAAGAAAGTTTTCCTTTCTTGGTATTCGTCTTAGTTCCGAGGCCTATGGATTACGCGTGATTGGTTTATAAGGTACCGTAATACCGTATACGTAGGTCGCATGTACTAGTGACTGCACCAGTGGACTTCGAGTCGACTTTTCCATTCTGGTTTTTGCTTTAATTAGTGTTTATGCTTTGTGCACGTGGTCGTGACTTTCTTTCCCGCTGCACCTTGTATTTGTTAAATGCTATATTGGCTCAAATGCCAGAATTAAAACCTCTTACATACACGATGTATTTAAAATAAGGTTTAAATAATCATTTTAATTAAGTAGAAGGGGAAGAAAAAAGGTAATAGGTGAAGAAAGAAAAAAAGTTTATACAGGCTGTCACTTCGGCCGTAACAATGATCTACCCTAAAAATTCTTGTATAATGATGCAGCTTTACATGCACTATTATTCCAAAAATATAATAACCGAATTTATGTTTGAAATTAGAAATTGATTCACTCATCATTTACAAATATCATGTTTTACAAGTTCATATTTTTTCTATTCTCTTTGTAAAACATTATTTTTTTACCATTGCCAATATTCATTTAAATTTTTTTTATTGAGTGTCAAAAAACAAAAAATATATATATATATTTATATATTATAAAGCACAAATTAATTTCATTTTTAAAATAAATTCTCTTCTAAGTTCTATAATGAAAGGTTGCTTATTCATGCAATTAAAAATGCATATTCAATAACTATGGACCTCTGTTTACACTCGATAGTGGATTATTTGTTTTCTTTGAATTGTTTTCTAAGCCTCTATATCTAGAGATTCTTTCATGCTTTAAATATCATGTTGCTCTACTAATAATTTAGTATGTTTAGACAGTAAATGACAATACTACCAAATTCTATTTACACAAAGTAAATTTATCAGGCCAGTGCAGGTTTCAATTTTAGTTGAGAGTCAATGCTAGTTTTTGTAAAAAAAACTAACAATAAAATGTATAAATAGACATTGCAGACAAAAACTAGTATAATGTTTAAAATTAAATATATATGTGTTTATAAATTTAAAATCGTATTTTAAAAATTAAATTAAACAATCTAACAATCTCATGTTATATACATGCCAGATATGCAAACTTATAGAGTTGCATGTAAGACATAGTATATATTTACACTGAAAGATATAAATATTGGTATTAATAATATGGCAGTTGCGCAGAAAATAACTTAGTTCAGCTCTTCGGTGATCTAACTAATCTATTATCGGGTTTTTAAAAGTACAATCGTATTAAAGGAATAGTAGCACATACTCAAAATGTGGCAGTCGATAATGCAAAATGGCATCCCTAGGGATGCATTTTTTGTTGCGATAAAAACGTTACACGAGCCCTGCTCGTCTCTCCGAATACCCTCTCCAACGAGTGCCATAGATGCAATAAGCAACGTACAACGGTACACTAAAATTTAAAATTACTCGGAGTGGCCCAGTGTTGGGTGGCGTGGGAAAATCGCGAAACTGCATCCCGCCAGGAAGCGCCGGCGGAAAGTATCGAACGCACGGAAAAAACGACCCGCGTTACAAATTGAGCGCTAGGAACTGACTTCTGGCGGGTTCGGATCTGCGACCAACCAGAGCTTCGGGTTGGCGGTCTCAAGACCTTCAATGCGCGAGTGCCAAAGCCGACACGATCTCCGCGGAATTTTATTGACTAATTAAATATTGTAATTTCACGAAGGCAATAAATTAAATAAATAAAATAATATATTAAAATTCATTACGATTAAATTATTATTTTTTTTGCAAATTTGATCTGTCATGTAAATAGGCTAAATTAAATTATTTTAGGTAGCGCAATATTTTATAAATAATATCCCGTGTAATTTCCTTTATTATTATTATAAATTGTTTTTTTGTTAATAAACAAAAGCCATAAACCGGTGTCGACGACCGGAAGGGCGTACGGAATAAAAAATTAATTATTTTGTATTTAAATTATAAATTCTTATCCTCCGCCCCTCACCCAATTCTCCTCATCGTACTAATCATAAATTTATTGCCTGATACATTCTAACGGCATAAGAAAATCTTGTTTGACAATAAGGAAAAAAAAGCCTGCACGCTAGTTACATTTATCTGTTTCGCCGATAATGAATACACGAACGCGGCTGCACCTTAGCAAGGGGGAGCTTCCATTTCATTTGTCGTCGATTTGGGTTGTCGTTCGGCTCTGTATCTTCGTGGCTCGATAATTAGAGATCGCAACGGCAACATCCTTGGTCGCGATTCTTCCAGGCTAATATCCCGAATGCGGTATCGCATGAATTTCTGGGGGCAGGGTACTTTATCCTCCCGATGGTAGCCTTCCTCGTAGCACACTGTTCCTCCATAAGCAAGCTAATAACACCTCGCGGATAAATTCACGTATTGAATCCATAATATCCTTTTATCAGTTCCCGTTCCGTCTCAAGAGGTTGTATAACTGTGACGATTATGAAGGGGTTTAAGCGAATGAGAAAGAGTAGGCCAAGCGATAAATGATCCTTCAGTATGGAAAAGAAAATGAGAGGTCACCCTATTATGGGTTCTCCATGATTGTTGGAATCCTTATTAGTGGGAACTCTTCCATGAATGGGAGCCCGAATGGCATATGGGTGACGGGTAATGAATCCCTCGAATTCATTATGCTACGGGCACCGGAACCTCGGCCCAATTATCCAGTCATCTCAAGAGGTATCCTTCGAGTGACTCTTGGAGAAGACCAAGGCAGAGTCTTGCTTTCGCAATTACTAACAGATTCTACCAGGGCACCAGATTTCACTAGGACCGTGGTGGCCTTCATCAAGGATCTGGAGAGGTAAAATTCAACCCTAAAAACTAACTCTTTAAGGGTAGGCAGGCCCAGAAGAGCGTCGAGGATTAACTTGCACCATAGCAAGATACTTCAGAGAAGCTTGGCTAAAATATATACGAGGAAGGTACTCATCCAAGAACCTTAGAAGGTAAAGAGTTACAATAGAGGTTTTGGACACCCGGGAGATGAGATCCAGGGAATTTATAAGAGAAAATTAGAAGACTAGTTAGAGCATCCGTTTAACTCCTATTTGATACCAGGACAATTCTACTTTCGAGGTCCGAAGGTTGGTTAAATTTTGTTGATGTATCAATCTACCACTAATATTGTAGTGCGAAGACAATGACCACTATAAGGTGTGAAACAACACTTATATATTAACTCAAGAAGTTCTCAAGTCATCTCAAGTATTTTGTGGACACAAACATTACGAACGTAAAGGATACCCCCAGGTTTAATAAATCAATTAGGAAGTGATAAATATGATACTGTCGTTCTCTACTATCGCTAACTGACCATGCTATGATAACTTTCTCGGTCGGGGTGCCTAGGAAGGACCGATCAATTATGGTGAAAACCCATAGTGTACAGACTGTGTACAGACTGTGTACGTAAAAAGCAAGAGGTTCTTCACACAATTTCCCTAAAAACAAATCAGAAATATCAAGTCTCTAAAAAATGCAGTAAAAGTATTCACTAACTGTATAATCCAAGCTTGTTTGAGGAACTGCCAATCCGAATAGACTCTGAGAAGGGGCGTGATATATTGGTGGTCTAAAAGAATAGTCAGAATAAGGCAGGATGCCCTGAATTTTCGTACCAGAAAATATGGTACAGAGTCTCTAAGTATTCGTTACCAGTTTACAAGGGATACGTATGTAGAAAAATATCAGGGTGGCCAAAAGGGACAACAGTAAGTGGTACGAAAGCATCCAGAAAGGTAGAGGCTACCAGGATGAAGAGAATTCTTGCAAATTACCGGATGGAAAATATGCTTATACAAACAAAGAGGGTTATTGACAAAGAGGGTAAACCGCAAATAAAATAAGACGGGCTATGGGCAGGTTCCATATACCACAGGACATAGTTAAGTTGATGGGTTAAACTGTATGCTGGGAAACAGACGTGACTGTTATTAAAGGGAGTCCTGCACCTGATTATTTGGTTCCTAGTGGTGGATAAACTGCTGTGCGGTTATTGGATATGCCGGCAATATTCTCATAATAGCCAGAGTTCCTGGATTCTCTGATGAAGGTCATGCGAAGGGCTCTTACATTAGTAGACGAATGGTATAGGAATACAGGACTCTCAGTCAACCCAGCCAAGACCGACATACTCGTTTTTACCAGAAGGTACAAATGGAAGTGAGAGTGTTAGATGACCCTGGATGGCTGGATTCTTCAACTCAAGGAGCACTTAAGATATCTAGGGCTCATTCTGGGCTGCTAAGCGAGCTGGAAAAATCACCTAGATTACATAAGGGTCGATAGTCTAGTGGAAGATTACAGCCCTCACTACTTCTAAAGTAATTTTGGTGGTACTTAGGAGTGTCATGATAAGGAGTATCTCTGGCGTTATTGGATCGACTTCGACGATAGCGCTAGGAACAATCCTTGTATTGAGCCTTTTATGGTAACCATGGAGGCTGCGGCAATACTAGCCCTACTCTAGGTCACTAAGTCCTTAGGGAAAGGAGAGGTCAGGAAAGTCTCCTAGGCTACCCAAGGGACTGGTTGGATTGGTGATACTTAAGATGCACTCAGAAACCTTCCTTTTCAATAAAATATACCGGGTTAGTAGACCCCTTCCAGAGGGGCAACTACCTGCTGTTGGACAGGTTTAGTTTACAGAAGCAGGGTCAGAAGGCAGGTTTGGTTCAGATGAGGGGGCGTATTAAAATTAGTGGGATAAGAGTAGTTGTACCAATGTGAATCAAGCTGAGCAATCGGTTGTGCGGTGGAGAATGCGTGTGAACTGTACAAGCCCACAAGAGCATATCTGATCTGATGAAAGAGTACCGTAATGGCACTCAAAAGTCGTACGACGAATCCAAAGCTGGTCTAAGACTTTAAGCCTTACTAAGGGGGAGATACGCGAATGGGTAGAGAAACCGAGGACGGTTGGTCCTGGGACGAGGCAGTCGAATGTCATCACAGCAAGGTTTTTATAACTCGATAAAATGTAGCGGGCTGGGATAGGACGATTTTTGGACTCAGCAGATGCAAGGTCGAGAAGCTGGAGGAAATCCTTACAGGCCACGGCAGTCATAAGGCCAATAGATTGCTTATATTAAGCTGTGAGGAGGAGGAAACTCCGAAACAACTCTTGTACAGCTGCCCGGCATTACTCAAAAGGAAAGCCGCCTTTTTGGAGTGGCTCTTCTTGAGACAGAGGAGGTACAGCCTCATGAATCCCCTGGGATCCTTAAGTTCTATAGTGGACTGATAGAGTGGATTTGCCGTGAAAGCAGAGATGCCAAGGGGGTTCCCATGAATCCGGGGGCTAGAATCTATAACACCGCAGAGCCACTAGAGATATTAATAAAAATAATCACTTTCCGTTTGTCCTCCTCCTCACATCATCGTGTCGTTTTTTGCACTTCTAATCTCTCCTTTTCCCCTTTCTCTAATTTTCTTTTCGGCGGCAACTATCTTTTTCCGCCGCCCTGTTTCCCGAACATTACGTTTAGGATTAAGTTCAATAGTAATAAGTTCAATATTACGTTAGTATAAGAATATTTAATAATAATAATATAGAAACGATTTTCAGACGATGTACAATGGTTACAAATGTCGTAGCACCACCTATACAACCAAAAAAAACATCTTAAATTTCAATTTAAAAAGTAATGAAAAAATTTTTTTTTTTTTAAGATTTCTAGTTTTATAAAATTAACATATATTTTTTTATTGTATAATTTTATTTCATTCGTATTATTTTAATTACTGAATTTTTTGATGATTTTTAATTGACTAAATAATTTGATTTTAGTTGAATAATTTAGTTGTTAGACTTTGTAATAGTGCACATACCAACAAATATTACCAAAGCTATGCGTTGTACAAAGTGGAAGAACACAAGCACATTGTATAACGTCGAGGATACCTAATTAAGGTGTAGCTACAATAGTTGGCAATATGAGAATGTTAAATATTGTTATTTGTACCCTGACGCGAAGGATTTTATAAATTAATATTGTATATATAAATTATGCTCTGTCGGAAAATATTCTTCATGTGTTTATTTTTATTAACAGTTGTTCAAAATAATTAGTAATAATGTAATTCGCGATTAATAATTCGCGTAGAATAATTATAACATTAATGACAACTTTCATAAAATTGACCATTTAGACTGGAAATTTGGCAACTTTATGGATGTTTTGAAGTTGCTTTAAACCAAAAATTATCCGGATTATTAGCATTAGAATCAGAGGTTTTCAGAAAACTTGAAGAAGTCTTTCCATGTTTCTATTAAAATCAGCACCATATTTACGCACAATATTTCGCAATTTTATTAATTCATATTTGTATATAATACTTATAAAATATGTAGTACTAATAATAATCTATAGGCCACAGCGTCCCACCAGATAATTATTTTTTTTCAATTTTTTTTTGCTTTTTCCAATGACAGTCACACTGATGTATCAAAATTTAATTGATATTGATTCGTTTAAGCCGTTGCCATGCCTTACAGAAACGATGAACTTAAATATTTTCTATAAGATATTTATTCCATCGGAATGAAGTACTCATTCCGTTTTGTTCAAGGCTCTTTTTCGCGTCCTCGACATTATTTTCCTCCTTCCTGTTGAATATTTAACTTTTCCTTGACTTGTTTGTACCATTTGTCACAGTCGGAGTTTTCCTTTTTTATTTAAAATCACTTTAAAGAGCGTAGAACTTTCGCAAACTTTTCATTCAACCTAACTCCGCTTATTCTTTTTGTCCCGTCTTCTAGCAATTTTTTTGTTTACATTTTATTTTATATTATTGTTGAAAAAGTTTTACTGTCGACAGGTTGGTCCGGTTGGGTTCTTTGCCAATGCCCAATATGTTACCAAGGTTAACATCTGGAATGACTGGGATGTTCTAATATTCCACTAAAAGAAATAGTGTTCTGTCTCAAATATAAAGAAAAATCAGCGTGATTGAATTTTTCCATAACTTCATCGTGATGCTCTTGCAGAGTTATGGGCTTTTTGACGACTTTGAACAAGATCTGCTGTAAAGCGATCATTAATTCTTTAATGTTATTTGAAATAATATGTCAAAGCTCAGCAATGTTTGGTAGTTTAACTTGAAGATGAAAATTATATTGTTTAATTTAGAGATAAAATACGCATTTTTTAAAAAAATTTCTAGTATCAGGGCCCTTTTTTACCCAGTGCATGTTGTATGTTGATCTTGTTTTTAAATTCAGTTCTAGATTTGCTTGAATTTTCTCAAGAGACGTATGCAAACTCTTGGATCATTCGTTCACGCTGACTTTTTTAGATAAAAAGACGATGGAGGGTATAAGAGCGTACAAATTTATGATTATTTTTTAAATATGCAGGAAAGCACCTGTTGACGATAATATCATTGCCTTATATTTTTATCGGCATATTGTAAGATCATGGGTTGCATATCCGATATGCCCATTTTATTCGCGAACGGTGGGGCTTCGACTATATTTGATCTCAAAGTTCAGTAAGTATGAAAATTTTATTCTATAAATTGTTTTCCATTATTTCTTATAATGACGTCTGAGTTTTTGTATTGTAAAATTATTTGATTAAAATGTAATCTTCTTTTCATTTTTAATGATTTTGTTGCGTTTCACAAAATATTTCAATGTGTAAATTTCTTCCATAAAATGTAGCGGTTTTATAAGAGTTGAAGAAATGCAATTTAGCTTACTTGATCGTTATAAGCCTCCATGGTTGTGTAAGCTTGCTGATAAAATAATAGAATTTTGTTGATTGGGTAATAATTTCCACAATGCTTTATGTTTTACGTCGCAATCCTTTTATAACTTTTTTGATCTTTTTGTCGACAAATGTATATTTTCCTTTTTCAACATTGTTTGTATTTGTGCAATTATATAATGATTAACTTTGAGATTGATGCACGGCGTAATTTACTGGACTTTACAAAAATAACCTTTTCAATTATTGTATCGAAGTAAGGGATTTCAATCGCTTTTATTAAAAATAGCTTAGACTGCTTAGAAATATTATTGGATAATAGATTTTGGATTTCAATGGCATATTGTCTTAATTTTATGGTGCATCGAGTTAATTCTATCAAAAGGCTATCAATTTTTTGTTGCTATTTTAACGCCTTGTGGTCCATTACTGATTTTAATTGACTGTGCAGTTGGAACTCGTAATAAGACATTCAATTTGATAATATATTCAATATAATACAATTTACAATGTATTGTATAATTAAAATAAATTAAAAGAATGGTATTAATTTATTTATTGTAACTGATACGTAAATGCAATACTAATTGATTTTTAAAGTGTAAATTTCATAAAAAATGTTTAAAAAGATAAAATTTTGTATATAATTTACGTAAATAAATATTTATATGAAGCATGTATTCAATTGTTTAGTTTTTATTGATAGTAAAATTTACATATAGAATTGTACCAAATATAGTTTTCGACGTAAAAATATTTTTTGTAAATTTTATACAGCAAAGTGAAATTACAACCCTAACTCTTTGAAATCGTATATAAACTTTTATAAAAACATTATCTTACCTCAAAATTTTAAAAAATGACTATTTTTTTAATTTTTAGAAGTGGACTAATTTATTTAGGCGCTTTTTAATGTTGAATGAGAATATTCAAAAGTGTAAAAAATAAATGTAAGGTATTTATTTCGATACATTCATAACTCACAAAGATTACGTACAAATATTAAAGACAATATAAAAAGTTGATAGTTATTTAAACAACAAATTATCAATTTAGGCTATAGTTTATAAAAAACGAATTTTTATAAACATTATAAGCCAATATTTAGCCATTTTTTAAATTCACGTAACTTATATTTTAATCACTATTGTTTCGTATTCAGTTTGACAAAACTAAGAGTAAAAAATATTATTCTTAATTATAATTATATTTATATTAATATTAAAAAAATAATTACAAACAATTTTTAAAATTTTGATCAAACGATAAGTTAAGAAAAGAATTTGGCCAATTAAGTAATTACTATATATAACAAAAATAGAAAAATATTTATGAGTTTGCAAGTGAATGTAGTGTCAAGTAGACCTTGTAACAACACACTATAGATTAATATATTATAAAAATTATTATCTATCTTATTATTAAGTTAGGTTATAATTTTTTGTTTACATTTTATAAATATTTCATATATAAAAGAAAAATCACCTTTTAAATTTTAATTGTGATAGTATGTAAATATTTTATTTAGACGACATATTTTGAATGTTCATAAATATACATTGATAAGATGCCCTTCTCAGATTTAAGTGATTTAATAAATCAAATTTTATTATACATAACAAAAAATTGATCATTTTAAGGAAAATTAAAAAATTAAAATTTTTCAAACAAATGTATATCATAAGCTTACAATGCTGGAATAAAATATAAAAATGATTGTTGCTTTTTATTATTATTACTTTGCTGATTTAGTTTTTTTTGTTATGTTTACACCTATCCTATATAGTTTTTCTGTTTATAAATATTATAAAATATTGAATAATAATAATGATAATAATAATTGATATGAGCTACTATAATTTAAAATAACTTTATTATTGAGGTTAAAATGACTCTTTTAAGTATGTTTATCAAGTGGGGCTTGTATCAACAAAGTATGTTTATATTAAATATTGTGAAAAACAATATGCAAAAACTTGACAAAGAAAAAAGAAAACATTTAAAGTGAAAAATATGTCGCTAGTTTATTCATAGATTAACACCTTACAATAATGGTATAATATTCATAAAAAAATACAAAACTGATGTAAAAAAAAAACAAAAAAAATAAGTGAAAGGCATCATTCAATTTTCTTTGACATAAACTATTTATTTTTTATGTTATTATATATTTTTCATATATTGTACATTTTTAAATGCAAATCATTAATTTTTAATTTAAACGTACTGATCATAAGTTTCATTTTTAAAACGATAAACGACTATTCAAATAATGTGTTTTACTAATAATACATCTGTTAATATTCACTTATTATATTATCAATATTTAATCAACTGTTAAAAGTGATAAACTTATTGACCGTAATAACATTTTAATTAAAAAATTGTATCGTAGGACATCCGTTTATGTTACTCAACCTAAATTCTTATATATAAATGTATATTTTCCTATTTCTTAGATCAAGCATTTAAAATTATATATAAATATTTATCGCTCAACATTTATTCTTTTTTAAAATATTTTTCTATAAAATTCAGGATCTTTATCAATAAAATTTTTAATATTTAATATTTATGAGTACATTAATATTATTACAGCGTGCATTATAAGTGTAATACATGAAATCTAAATAAACATTTCACTTTACAAAATTTCATTCAATGTATGTCAGATTTCAAAGTATAAATGTTAATGGAATAAAAATATTATCTTATCAATAGCAAGCTAAAAGATTTAGTTTTTAGGATATACCTAAGATATCGGTCAATATATAAACTGAATATTATAGGGATGTTTGTTGACCTACTAAATTTTGTTTTTTATATAGGCTCATAACAGATAAAAAAAGATAATGAAATTTAAAAAAGTAGTTTATATTACATAATGTTGTTCCCTTTAGTAACAATTTGTATAAGTTGTATTAGTTACAACTTAATATAAAATACCAACATTCCGTCAAAGTGAAATTTTATAATTGGTAGTACTTATTTAAGTTTAATAAGATGTTGTATTTTTTGGAAATCATAATGAATTGCTTCTACATCAAATGTAAAAATAGACAATGTAATACATAACCTTTAAGTTTTAATGATGAACATACAAATACTCAGACATATAATACATAAATTTTCAGTGAAAAGAATAATTTTTCCAGTTTCTGGGTTCAATACACTATGGAATAAACTGCAAGCAAATATGTACTCTGCATCAATTCACATATTACATGTGTGATGCTATGATTTTGATTTAAATTTTGTGTACTAGTTTATAAAAGTATTAGTGAAGCAGCGAGGATTTCAGTCGTTTCAATAAGATACACTAACTTTATTTACTGACTATAATTGATATAAGACAGAAATGCAACAGTTCGTTGTAAATGCTCGTAAATCAAAATATCACATCATAAAATTTTACTAATAGATATAAAATCTTCAAAGAAATAAAATCGCATTTCATTAAAAATTACAATATTATTATTATTATTTTATTTAAAAAGTTGCACGCCTTCCGGCTTTGAAGGGTTTTCATAACTTACAATTTCATAGAATTAATTTTTAAAATGAATTCTTTTTACAATTTACAATTAATACTTTTCTTAAATTTTCCTTTTTTTAAATTAATATTTACTTAAAAATACTTAATAAAAATGGATCACATTGATTAAATTTCTTCATTTTATTTCATCTCTTCTTTTCTATTATTCAAGTCATATTTATTTCGAAACAAATTTTGCTCAAAGCCTTTTTTATATCTTTTACCTATTTTTCTTTACCATGTTCTTTCAATGAATGTAATATATCTTATATTCCATTATTACAAAGTTTATATTTCTTATTTTCAGAGTATTTTTATTATTCTGCAACCATCATTTTATTGCCAAGTCTGTATCTTGCTATCAATCTTCTGTCCTTACTTGGATTTTATTTATTTAATACTCGCGTACTTTTTTATCTCACAACTATTTTTAAAATTCATTTTAACTATAATTTGTAATCATGTTTAGCTTTTTGTTATTTAGCCAATGCATTGAATTTTATTCGTCGCTTGCCCTACTATACCTTTACTTTTTTCCCTTGTTTTATTGATTTTAGTTTTTTTCAATTATTTCATTTATCTTCATTTTTCTTATAATTGACCAATTCGTTCTATTAAGGATTATGAATAAGAAATCAGTAATCAAATTAATGGCGTAATAAAACGTAAAAAAAGAAAAAATATTAGCAATCATCGCAAGGATATCGAATTTTAAAGCAGTTCTATTGAGATTAATAGTAGTAGTTGTAGGCCTTGCGTAGAAGTTAATTCAAAGGCTTTAATTTGAAAAAATCTGAAAACTATTTAGAATTGGCTATTAGAGATGGAGGTTCAAGTAAAACAGCATTGAAAATGCATCATGAATTATACGCGAAAACCATATTTACAAATTTCATTTCCAGCTTGAGTCGAGGTCATTCACTTGCCGCTGTACTTGTCGACTATTATCTGGGCAAGCTGCTTAAAAATAACGACTAAGCTAAGTATTGCGATGAATGGCTAATGAAGCGAATGTTAGTTTTACCTCTGGGAAGTGTACAAACAATGTATAGAGATGTATGAAAAACTGCATGGATAAGGGGTAGTACAGATATGCAATGAGAATTTTTGTATATTTTAAAAAGGCTATTAATAATCACGGGTCCATCACGCGAGGAGCTGTGTTATAGGCAAGCTGTTCGAAGTTTGCACAACTGTTACAATTGAAATAATGCAAGTGCTAGTCTCTCTGCCCTGGAACTTGAAGTGTGTGACTCTTGCGATTTTATATAAATTGCTTAGTGGGATTGCCGTGAATATTGCCGGTCTCGGTATGAACGGAGACCCTCCGCGGTAGAGAAGGCCGACCAATGCCTGAAGAGTGTAGAAATTCTTTTTTGGTAGATAGATACTAATAATACTCGTTGATACTCTTACCACGAGTGCAATAGTTACCTTGGATCCTTGTTCCATCCGGCTGATTGAGGCATAAGCACTAGGCCTGAGCACATATCAATAAACTACTACTCATTCATTTATTAACCTTTATCGCGAGTACACAGTCAATGAAACAAATTCACCCACAGCCCTTACTTAAAATAATTTACGAAACTCATTGTGGCACGAGCAGCAGAAAAATTGGTGTTTCGCAGACCCTGTTGACACCTGGTATTTATACTGCAATCTCTCTGTTTCATCGTCGAATTATCAAAAACACTGTTAATTCTAGTTTTACGCTCTGAATCGTAAGAAGCCAAAGGTTTTTTTTGGGGGGGGGGAATACTTACTAACCGTCGCAATATTGCCTACATAGATAATTTTCTACAAAAATCTATTCAAACCAATGCGAAAATGCTTTTTTTAATTTATGTATATGCAATTGTGTTCTTCATTAATCGTAGATTATATATATTAAATGCGTCATATAAACATAAATAAAAATATTCGTAAATTACTTATATTACATACGTAATATTATAATACAAAAGTTCAAATTAACTACATCGAATTAATAATAAAATTAAAAATATCTTTTTTTTACAACAGTATTAATTACTAAGTAAAATACAAAATCTTAACCATAACTTTGGATTGATTAATTTAAAAATAATATTTATAATAAAATAATAAATACACATGTAATAAATGAACTTATGAAAAAATGATTTATTAATATGAATTTCTTAATCGATCATAACTGAGTGTAAATTTCTAATTTAACAATGGAATAGTTACTAAAATTTAACGTTGTCACAAGTCATAATATTAAGTCATAATATTAAACATAAACATACAGATAATATAATATTAAATTACGAAAAAATAATAAATGTATTAAAAATTAAATGAAACATTTTGTCGTTTGTTATCATAAATAATATTTAATAGTAATAATAATAAAACTGTGATGCGGGTGTCTCCACTCGTGGTACAGTATGGGAGGATTGAATTTGTCGGCTTCAGAGATCAGAGGGAAAGGGATGAAGGGATTATTTTGTGGCAGCGAAATAAAATGATAAACCATATCGATTAATTCTAAACGACCTCCGTTTGACTGCGCGAGGCGGGGACGTCAATTTATTTACTTAGCTAAAAAAATTAATATTAAAAAAATAATTAAATAAAAATTGATAAAAACAACATAAAAAAAGATTATTTACAACAATAGCGCAAGAGAAAAATTATTTATAAAACAAATATGATTTTCTTTTTTACCAGTTTTTTAATTTTCTTAAATAATTGAATTATCAAAAGTTTTCTAAAATGAATTTTTTAAAATAAATGTCAATAGCTAAAGCATTATTTTTGCTGCGCAATTAATGCGCTAATTTTTTATACCACTCAAAGCGGAGAGGTGAAAGACAACGAGAGGAAACCGCGAAAATGCGTCACGCTACGGGATTGGTGGCGAGAAACTCCGAACGTGAGAAAAACGCGATCCGCGCTTTGAGCTTGGTGACAGGAAGCCGCTTCCCTATCGCAACCAGTGTGTCCGGGCCATATACCAACCAGACTCTCGCTTTAGTCACCAACGAGCAAATATCGTACTTTGATTTTTTAATTAGTAATTTCCAATTAGGCGATCAAGGCTTAACCACCAGTTGGTGACATCCCATACCAGCAGAACTAAGAGATCGCTCTAAGACCTCAGATTTTGTCGAGCTCCCAAAGGAATTGCAGGTCGAGACCACCCTGGTGAAAAGGTCGGCAAATTACCCTCCTCTACTTGCATGCGGAGGAACCGTTGACGATACCCAGGGCAGATTCGAGATCCACGAAGGCATAGCCGTCAGAAGAGCAACGGAAGAAGCCAACGGGAATAGGCATTTTGTCCCCTTGCCGAAGCGAGGGCTATCCGGGAAGAAAAAGCTTTACCAAGCTGATACCAAGGCCAAGCACCGTTCAACCTCTTTGCCCCGCGATAATAATATTATTACCGTTGCGATCTTAAGAGTGTCCTACACTGAAACTTAAATTAAACTAACTTTTTCTTTTCTTTTTTACGTCTACTCGCCCAACTGGAGGGGGCACAATATGCGTGCTATAAACAATTTGCGAGAGGCGAATATTAGATAAAATCTATAGTTTCTACTATGATTAATTTTTTTTTTTAATTAATATCTTATTGGAAATTTTTTTTAGTTTTTTCAAGAAACCCTCTCCTTATCATGTCGACGAATCAAAGGATTGATTAAAATTGAATTTTTTCTTTTTCATTTGCTTATTGCACATACGACTCCTTGTATCTTGTCCCTTCACCCCCCCCGCCACCACCTTCCTTACCGCGAAATGTAGCCGGCAAATTTCATCCCAGCACAACCCCCCTTACTGCACTCACATGATAAAAGTATTTTATATAGGTAAATAATTTGTTTAAATACTAATAACAAAAATATTCAAGCAAAACATTAATAGATCAATAATTTTGACTAATGATCTGGACGTACTTATTTTCTTATACTCCTTTTGATTTGAGTACCTAACTTACACGAACTGATTTATAAAATAAGGTCAAATGTTCCCGTTGAATGAAGTACCTTCAAGACCCCTCGATTTCGCATAAAATGATTAAAAATCCAAATTAAAATATTTTTTATACAACTATATTCCTGTCGTATAAAATATTTAATTTTCTATATATCTTTTATAGAAATTTTATATTTACAGAAAAATTGAAAATATTTTATTATACAATATAATGTTATGTTTAATAAGTATTATGTACATTAAAACAATGAAACTTATTACACTATTTATATTTTACGATTATCGTTAATTATTTTTTTTTCAAAATTCTTACAAATATGTACAAGAACTTATTTTTTATCGATTAAAAATTTTTTATAATAAAATATCGTTTTTCAGTATCTAATCAAATATATTTGTAGATGCCAAACATAATTATATGTGTGTTTTTTTGCATAGTAATTTAGTTTAAAATCGATTAATTAAAACTACGTATTTCTATACTATAACAAAAATAATCATTATTTTTAAAACAAAACATCATAATTACAGTTTTTTGCTACAAAAAAAGTTATTATTCAGTTGTGCCCACAAGCCCCTATAACTTATGAATGGAAATAAATGTTCTGTATAGAAATACCCAATATTAATATATCATGCGGCGTCCCATGAGATAAATTAATTCAATAGTAATGACTTTAATAAAAGGAAGAATTCTGTTACATAGAGTTTGTTTTATAAAAGGAAAATATCAAACTGTCATAAATAAAATTTATGTACTTATTTTAAATAAGAAAAGTCTGATAAAAAAAAAATAAATAACGTAATTTTTATACTATTTTTAATACTCTAATTATGCACTAAGTTATTCATAAAAAAACTAATTTTTTATTCAGATTATATATATATTTTTTAAATTATATTCGGAAATTTATTAAATAAACGATTTTGGTACAGTAAATGTTAATGCTATATATTTTTCCATGTATTAAACATAGTAAATATTAATATAGTTTTGTAAGTGTGATTCACATCTACCTGGCACATCTCTCCCATTAGCAAAGTGTGCAGGTCTTAAACTGCAGTGATTACATGAGATAACGACTTCTAACAGCTGAAACAGGGAGGATACAAAATAATTGAGAACCATTGATATACTTAGGTTTAATTGGCTAATTATAAATTACACTCCGGCAGAAAATAAAATAAAAATAAGATTTTATTGTTGAATAAAAAAAAAATTATAATGTTATATGTGAATTTTCATCAAAGAGTTATAAGCTGAAAGATTGGATCTAACTACAGTATACGTTCATTAACGAGAAATATCTTCAAAGTAACGTTCGAACTTATGACCAGTGAACAGTTCTGATCACAAAAACTAACGAAAAAGAATTTCGGTGAAACTGTAAAAGATGCAGTAGTAAAATTAAGTTACGCAATTTGTATGCAGAATGTAAAAACGTCGTGATGTCTAAATAAGCTGCCCAGAAAAAAAACAAAGGAGTTACGCAACGGTGGGAATGTTAATTACACCAGCCACTTGAATCCTTATTGCAGGCGTGGGGTATAAACATGAATGGATTGGACGATTGCAATAAAAATAGCGACATATGATAATTAATGACTACAATAATGTGGATTAAAAAAGTCAATGGGATTGTGCTTATTTTCTGCTCGTGCAATATGAAGAGTCTTACTATCTAATAGATAATTAGATACAAACAATGGCAATGAAATTTGAATTGAGAAAACAGGTCCTTCCTATCAATATTTTCATTTGTTCAAAAAAAAACCTTGACGGATCCTCTGGTAAAGTAAATTTTGAACACATGCACTCGATAGTCAAATGAAGCTGAATTTGGGGGACTATTGGAAGAAATGGCGATGAATAAGAAAAAATTTAGAATGAAACTGCGCATAGCGTGTTATCTGTATAAACATGTTTTAAATTAACTCCATGTATTCATACTATTGCACTTCTCCTAACTCTAATTTTCTTAGCTAGTGTTCATCAATGGGCCTCATTCACTCCTAATCTCTTCTCGCTTACTCATTTGGTATGTAGCGTGTCTACTCTAAGTTTTGACACCCACTTTAATAGAACTAACCTGAATATCAGATAGAGTTACCTCCAGTAGTCCAATATCGTGATGACTGAGCATCCTACGTTCCTCATTAAACACATTTGTATGCTTAGAAAGCGAAATTCATTACAAACGAAATGATGTCAATAAAGTATCTTGATGCAAATTAGAAAATCTCTTTTAGTAATAAATTGGTTGAAGTTTTGCATGCTTTATATTTCATACATGACATTGTTATTAAAATATTTGTTTAGAAAATTTGAAGACTTATTAGTACATTATATATTATTTCATAAAAAGAAAATAGTTAAATATACATGCTCAATACACGTTATATTATTAATTGCTACTACAATGAACATTAAACAAAAAAAGTTTATGGCATTTAGAGTATTGATGGAAATGAATGAAATTAATGAAAAATAATACGTTTGTAGTAGGAATGTAAAATTTGCATTGAAAAATGATTGAAAAAAAAAAATTAATAATTAATGCTGAATTGACGATGATAGTCGACGATATAAATAAGGAATAACAACAAACCAATTAAAAGTAACTTCCCACTCATTTTTTATTTCTTTCATGAGTCAAAAGAAGTTGGAAAAGTAGTAAGCTAGAAATTACTTGCTAACTTTGCTCTCGTGTTTTGCTTCCCAACTCATTTGTTGATTGGTTCGACAGCCGTGAGCAAAATAGAGAAATCAGTAGGAAACGATAATATTCATAATACGCACAGTCTCCCTTGTAATAAAGATAAACGTACTTAAACACAATTACCATTAATCGCAATTTTATTATAGCATTGAGGATCTATAACAAGTATTGCTAGAAACGCCAATAAGCATTGGAATTTCTTATGCATTTAGTTACATAACGTACAACATTCTAAATATTAAGATAACTGAATAACTATAATATAAAACTTAATATGGTAAAATAAAATTATTAAGGCAATTGTATAAAGTATTACATTTTGAAGTAAAAGGTTTTAATGAAATTTACATGAATAGATAAAATTCATGAATGTATATATAATAAATATTAATTACATTCTAACTAGATAATATCATTCTGTATTTTATTGAATATATACTTTATGTGACTGGTAAATTTTATTATTTATAATATGGTTGTTGTAATTGAAATTTTTTTTTATTTCAAAAATCTTAATTTGTCGTAAATTAGAAAATTACTTTGTATATAATGAGAAATTATAACATTATATATATATTAATATAATAATTATTATTATTTAAACAAAATACTTAAGAATGAACAGATAAAATTTATAAATTATTTCTAAATTTAAAAAAGTCTATAGTAGTTTTATAATATATTTATAATTCATTTTTGTAGTAAGCTTTGGTATATTATAATTTAAAACAGGCATCGATTATGTATGTGTTCTTCGTCAAACATTATAACTTGATACGAGACATGATCGATATAGATGATTGTTTGGAATAAGCTCAGCACAACTTTGAGAGATGAAATGTATTATCATGTTGAAGAAAGTTTATAATGTATATCTTTTTATTATGAGAATGAACGAACAATTAGCTCCATGTAGTGATAAAATATTTCATGTATACTATTAAAAAAAAGACTCGACTGCGACTAGTGAGTTAATTATAGCAAAGTTCATAAAGAACTTTCGACAGGACTGTTAATATATAAAAATATGCAAGAAAATTAAACATCTTAAAGCTTTTCCATAAATTATTTAAAATACCGAAAAAAAGCCAAGAAATATTATTTTAAAGTAAAAGCCATTGTGAAATTTGGGAAATTTTGTTTGGTAAAGTCGACGCCAACGTCGAAGAAGGAGAGAAGGAGGCCAGCTTCTTTTTTTGTGAGACAACCCTATTGTGCATTTTATTGAAGTCAATTACGACGCCGGTCTAATTATTCGAAAACGGGGCCATAGCTTAAGTACTGCTCTCGAAGCCAACAGATCAGTAAAAAATGCGTCATTTATTGTTTTCTACTGACCCCCATCGACTTTTTTTTTGTTCTAACGGCAACGCTGAAATATTTCAACCACGAGTAGTGAGACACATTTAGTCCCCTTTCAACAAATCGTTAGAATTGCTTTGATACAGTCTCTGCATGATTAATTTGCTTTTTTCATTTATGTATTACTGAGCTAATATTTCACTTTTCCTCCCTCTTTATATTTTATCTCGATTTAATTTGGCTTTTAGGCATTTTCTTTAGACTTTAGTCTTTAGACATTTTTTTAGCGCATAAAAGAATGAAAAAAAAGCAAAGAAGCAAACGTTACTCTTATTGCTTAAAATTTAAATAATACAAAATTGGTATACCATGTTATTACAAAAAAAAACCCTGTCCTTTCCCCCTATTCATTCATCGAGCCCCGAAGGAAGTACAGAATCACAGTAATTTTTTTAATTTCTTCGTCCCGTTTACCAATTTCCATCGAATCATAGGGGGGCTGAACCATCTGCATTTAAAATATAAACACTAAGAAACGCGTTTAAACTAGTTTTAAATATAAAAAGAAAACGAAACGCAAACCATTTATTCAAATGAAATAGAACCACGAAAATATAATAGCTGTCAGTAAGATGCATAGATGCTAAATATAAAGCGAACTAGCTTATTGGCAAAATATGCCGTGATGAAGATGATTAATAGAGATTGTAATTTAGCTGGGTCAAAATATAATATATTTGTCAAAAGCTTAAAAAGAAGTACCGATAATCCATTAAAGACGATGAATTATAATTACCAGAATAACCCGCACCATCTAATACTGATATATCTATAGCTACTTGTTCAATAATGTCAGCAACTAGGAGACTAAAAAATGATTTGATTAAAAAATCATTATTTATGAATACTATAAATTCATATATCAATGTAGAGAAATATTCAGATATCAGGACATTTCAAAATATAACACAATATTCGCATATCGGTGCACCTTTATTATACTAGACCAAATTTAGAAACCTAATATGATGCAAAAAGCAGGTTTATCACCGTCAATCTGAATATGAATCTAAATTTGATGGCTTCTTAAAAGATACGGTGGCAGTTACATCTCCAGTAGGAGAATCACCTAACCAATACTGAGATAAAGCTCATGGGTCTTATTGCAAAAACTTTATATCGATATCCATTTGCAGCGACACCAGTACTGTAGAGAAGGTATGTATAACAAAAATAAAGTAGATATTATGGATTTATTAATAATTTAGAAAACGGAGAAGTACACAAGTCAGAGAAATGGGCACCAAAACCAAAGAAAACCAGAGTAACGAGAAAGACTTTTCAAAAACTAACAATGTGTGATTTGACGGTTATGGTTTACTAAAAGAAAATTAGAAAACAATGACGCCTTCGCAGAATATTTAAGAATCCTGAACACACATAAACATACAAATTTATATATTGTAGATATTTTTAATTTTTATTATATTTTACCTTTTTTCTTTAAAACTTTGTATTAAGAGCAATTCAATAATTATATAAATAAATCACAGGATTGATACAACTATAATCAACGGATTTGTTTAATCGATATATTAAGTGCAAAAATTAAACAACACGTACTATTTTAAACACTCACAAGTACAAATACACATTTGCACACGCATATACAGTAGCACTTATTGTAAAATATGTGCCTATATCTATGAATATTAACAAAATAAAAAAGACATTTTTTTACATTTAATTTTAGACTTATTTTGAGTTTCTAATTTAGTTAAAAAGTGAAGAGATTGATAATAATTTATATTTTATAATTTTAAATGTTTGAAAGCCATTTTTTGTAATCTTGAAAATGTATAATAAAAAATTCATTCAAATCCTATTCATGCTACGTAAGCACGCATAACTAAATATTATTGATATTTATTTATAACAAGCTTATTTATACTAACATTTCTGATTACAACATTTTCTCAATCAATGACTGTAAATCTAACTTTTTGTTTTCTTAGAGCTTAGAGATTTCAAGCTGTTTAAAATTTGAGTTAAATCATTTTTTTATATTCTCGTCATTCAATCGTATTTTATGATTTGTAAATTAAAAATAATACAACATTTTTTATTAATAATATTAAAATAAATATAAATATGAATTTGTAAATGTATAAGCGTTTATAATTTAAAATTTATCCAAACATAAGGTTTTTATTACAGTACTTCAATCTTCATCTACAAAAACCTTTGAAAAATCATTTAATTTCTTGATTTTGTTCTCGATGTAAGTAATTATGAAACTCAAATTGTAATAATAGTTATTTAAAATATTACTAATGTTAGGTTATTATTGTAGTAAGTGGAAAAGCATTCAATATACATATGTTCAATATACGTATGATATAAATATTCTCGATTTACGGATTTCGATTTCAGATAAAATATGTTTCTTCATTAAAGTTCTATTTTGTTAAAAAAAAATATTGAGAAAAAAAACTGTAAAATAATATTTTTATTTTTTATTTTTTAAGCTTATATGCCTTAAATTATAAGTAAGGATCACCTAAACTTCTAGAAAAGATTTTACCCTTAATTATACATCCATTTAAATTGATGAAATACAAAATTAATCTTAAAGGAAATAAAATAAGAATTCAACACATTTGTCATCTCTAGTATTTTTATACGAACTTCTACGATCCAATAAGGCAAAATAATTCATACATATTAAAGACAAGAACGTGGTAATGACATAAACGCCATTTTTTATCTTAATTCCGAGTTACTACTCAAAGCATTTAACAACTTTGCATAAAAAATTCCCAGCAACTTCTCTGATAGTCAAAGTAAAAATAAAAAAAAATGCATTTATGTAGCTGAGCAGTTAAATTTTGTTTTATGCATAAAAGTTTTTTATCTATTTATTCAAACTCATTCAAACTCAAACGTTAGAAACAAAAATATGTATTTTATTATAAAAAAATATCGTAGGACACTTTGTTTGACACATATATTATGCACTGCTTTTATATACAAAATTTATTACAAAAGAACAGAACATATTTGTATCTGTCAAGCTCTGATGAATCCATGATTATATTTAAGACCAGTATGTAGAAAATGATATTAAAATAAAAAGTGAAAACTGTCGTTATAATGTAATTAACATTCAGACATTTATTGTCAGTGACATATTAATTTATACGTTAAAACCACACGTTGTTTAGATAATGTCTACATTGAAATAAAGTAAATATTTTATTATATGTATATTTTTAATATATTAGAAAAAATGTTAATTTCTTGATAAAAAATAAAAATGTATAAAACCATTGAATCTAAACATTTTAAAATTATAAAGCTTTTGAATTTTTATAAACATGATTCCTGATGATATTACATAAATTTGTTAGTTTACTATTTTTGATAGAAATTATTCTATTTTTATAATATATATTTTAGATGTATCTATATATATATGTATATATTTATAAATATCGTTAATATTTTTTCAGTTGCTAACTAATAGATTCCGTTATTTGATTATGATCATATGGACCTTAATTAATTAATACACATTTAATCATTTATTGAACTTATTTAGTGTCTATTATTTTAAGCATTAATTATAATTTTTTGCTCAATATTAATATATTTTAGGAAATTATATGGTAGATTTTACATACATGCATTCTTAAACATTTTGCTCTAATTTATCTGTTATTAAAACTAGTACAATATCAATATTTTTTCTATTTTGTATTTTCTTCATTATTTTTTGAATTCTTATAATAATAGATTTATTAGTTTCCCTTTAATTAATACTTCTGAGCTTTTTTATTAAAATTTTACATGTTCAATTTTTCTATCACGTATATCAAGCATACATCAGTTATTATAATAATAATCTATCTCTTTAAATTGTATATATTAATCCCTTATTTTTCCTGGCTTTCAGTTTTAAATTATTTTGTCTATTATTGTATCTAAAATAATTATTTTTTATATGTTTTTAATTTTTAATAATGTTCCATTATTATCTTATTAAATTTTCGCTTCAAAGAAACTTTTTTAATATTATTAATAATTTTTATGCACCAATTTGTTACAACTTGTTTTTTCATGTAATGGAATGATTATTACCTTTTAATAAAGCATTTTTTTATAGAATAAAATTTAATTGTAAAAATGAGAGCTCACTTTACAATAAATATGATGTAAATATACAGTAATCAGCCCTATCGTTACTGTAATAAGCAAGAAAGTAAATTTATTATGTAAAATATTAGTTAATTTTTTTATATTTATTGAATAACAAAATATTAAATATAATCAAAACTTTTTTTCAGCTTAATTTTATATCTTCATCGAAGGATGGGAGTAGAAGTAATAGAAATATCTAGTCTCGATAAAAAAAAAATAAATTTTGAATAACCTATTTTATCCTTGAACTAATAAATTTTTAATTTCCTATTTGTTAAATATATGTGCGTAATTATAAAAAAAATAAGTAATTATTTAGAGTAATGAAAAGTTATAAAATATATTACAAATAAAATCTTGCTTTCTTGAGCTTTACAAATGTTATTATTTTTTCATTTTAATTCTAATATAAATGTTATTAAGATTTAAAGTAATTGAAATTTATGTAAAAGTAAAAAATTGCTAGATTATTAAAAAAATTATATTTTTATTCCGTCACATTTGTATCATTGACATTTGTAGCTACAATTATTTGATAATTTATATAATTGTACTTTATATTATGCGATGTGTCAAATTTCGAGAATCTAAAAATAATTGAAATGATGCAAGTTGATAGCGAAGATTAGATATTTAAAGATTATGATTTTAATGCACTATAAATAATCTTTTTTTTAAAAAATTCATGATTATTGCCATTTTTTTCTATATGTAAGATTTGACAAGTTTTAATTAATACTTTTTGTTCTGAATGTGAGGTTTGATAAAAAAAATTATGAACGTTTTCATAAAATACTTACTACAGTTTTTTTAAATTTTAATATAAATATATTTCGTTGAAATTGTTATGTCTGTACATTACTTTATTAGTACTTATAATTAAATATTAACAAAAGAATACATTTTTTTTTAAATATATACTTATAAACTTTAGAGAAACTACAAATTTTAGAAAGTTATTTATTTAAAATTTTCCATTTACTCTGTAAATTTCCAACAATTTATTTATTCATATATCTACCTATACTCTTTTAAAAAAAATCTCTTTCTATAATTGCATGCAAGCATACGCAATAATTAGCATCAACAAAACATTTCAAACAGCATAAAAATGTCATGATTTTATAATACATACACAATTAAATGAAAAATTAACCTATTGTACATTTTGGATAAAAAATGGTATATTTTTATGAATATTTTTTTAGCTTTGAACAATTCTTTATATTAGTAATCAGTTATTGTTCATAACCTTTGTGTAATGTATATGCATGTATATATACAATATATACATACATATATGTATATATTGTAGCATTATAATCACAGAATAAATTATGTTTTTAAATTAGTATAATTTCTCAATTTACCATCTAATTATTTGTATTAATAATTTGATATGTTTATTAATATTGCATTTCATAAAAAAAATATATTTCTTATTTTAATTTATAATTCGAAGAACATGATTTTTTATATACTATCCAACCGAAAATAAGGTGAAATACATTTTTTGAATGAATCTATTATTAAAATATATGCAGTAAAAATAGGTAGTCTTCATTTATAATTATAGTAAAAAAAATTTTCAATTTTTTTTATAAATATAAATTTTTTTCTAAATCTGTCTTGATCTTACGGATTTAAATTAAATATAGTAAATAAATTGTGCTTTTTTCTCAATCTCTTTTTCAAAATCGAGTAGAAATTGTTATGCATGTCAAGTTTTCTTTAAAATGTTATAATAAATTTTATATTTATGGATTTATTCAACAATAAATAATTGGTAATCTATTAAGTATTCAGTAATATTTATTTACTTTCATAAATATAATTTTCATATTTAGTAATATGTGTGTTATCGGGTTATATAAAAATAAGTGTAATCATTTAAATGCTTTCACATTTCATCGCCTAAAAGTATTAAATATCAAAATATGTGCTAGTCACGATGAAGTAGAGATAAAAATTTATGATGCAGATATTTTTTAGTATTAAGATAATATATTTTTATTAAATATAAATTTCAGAATTATACTTCCAATTATATAAAAATTTAAAAATAAATATTATATAAAAAATGTAAAATTTCTCAAATGCTATTATTTTTATAAATATTAACCTTTTACATATTACCCACTCTATAATCTTTATACTTTCTTTTGATATAATTAATAAGTAAACAGTCAAAAAGTAAAAATTTCCACGCATTATTGTCAATCAGCTAGAAATAAAGACGACAACATTTACATTTATTTGTTTAAATTGATATATAAGATTAAGATCACAGTAATATTTCGCTTAAGAAATAGATTACAAGGTAAAGAACGATTATTCTTTCAGATATTGTCTTATCGATTCAAATATAATTATAAGAAAGATTTGAGATATTATTTAACGAAATCAATATGAACCTCAAGAAGATATTTGTACGCATATATGTGCATGTAATTTTTAAATTAATTGCAAGGACGTATTCTTACAATTATTATTTAAATATATGCTTCTTTGCAAAACCAAAATAATGTAAATGCTTGAAAACCAATCTTTGACTTTAATAGATTCATCTTGAAGACATTGATATTATAACATTGATAAGAAAACACGTATAAAAGTAAATTGCGTATACAAGATTATAAGATTGAAAGTAATTGAATGATTGTCGTAAAAGGTAAAAAAACATGGCAAAAATAAATCAGTCGCTACTATTTCGAAGGTAAGTAGCAAAGCGATGCGAACGAGAATAACTTACCCGACGCATAACGCGTAGGGAGAACGAAGAGGTCTTCATTATCGTGGAAAGGCTGTTGTCAGTTGCTGGACAGTTGTCAGGTATTGGGAAGGCTGAGCTCCTCGTTCTTGGCAGCTAAGGCCTCCGAGCTACAGGAGCCACGTTCGCGGAAGGAGACGCCCGTTAAGAGTACCCAGTGACGGGGCGCGAGCGAGAAGGTGGCGTCGGCAACCACAGGTGGTCGCTGATCCGGCGGTGAGTCTCTTCCGCGGCCGATTGCTCCCCCTCGGGGCCGCGCGAGCGCTTAGTAAGAGTCTCGGCGCTGCCGGGTGAAAGCGCCAGCGAGCCAACCAAGACCGCGGCCGATCGAGTGCGCGAGGGAGAAGCAGCTCGGGGTCGTCCTGGGCGCCGGGGCAGAGGCTGGCCGAGGAATGGGGCGACCGAGATGGAGCCGCGTCGGGGTAGCCGTGGCGAGCGCGTAGCGAAGGGTGGCGGCGGCTACCGGGGGGGGGGAGCACCTGCAGCAGCGGGCGCACGTCCGCACGCGTGGGCACGCACGGGAGGAGAATTGATCGAGGGGCGGGAAGGAGGCGGCTGTTGATCGTCTGCTCGTGCGTTACGCGGGGCCGGGCAGGAGAGCGAGGGAGACGGAGAGAGGAGCGCGACGGGCTCGTGTGCGTGTCCTGGGGAGGCCGGAGAGAGAGAGAGAGACCGAGAGAATTGAAAAGAGAAGAAGCGCCTTGACGTTGTCGCGCAGGCTCGTCAGCCAGGGCCGCGCTCGCTTAAGGTCGCGATGGACCCCCGATGTCTTACAGACTTGTCGTGTTCTTTTTGCTCTCTTTCCCCGTCTAAGTCGTATTTCGTCCTGTTCCCGGACGGCTTGGCGTCTTATGGTTTTCTCGATGACTTTTCCATATGGCGCGAGTATTGGTTCACTCGAAAATGAGCCTGAGTCCTCGGAAAAACAATGGCGTACCTAATTATGATATTGTCTTCTAAGATGCTGTTGTCCCGTTCAATCTGTTGTACCTTACGTTTCAATTATATGCGTCTAAAGGTGAAAGTTGAAGTTTAAGCTGGAATTTTATTCGATTAAATTCCATAAAATTCCTTTTGCAATGTTTGATTTTAAAAAATTATTTTATGCTAATCTTTTTAATTTATTAATTATTAAATTTTAATTAAAGATATATAAACTATACTGTAGAGAAATTTCTTTTAGAAAGATTTAAAAGCTCTTTACTGAATATGAGAAATTAAGATTTCTTTATATAATATAATAGTTTCTTTCTACTATGAAGTAAGAACTTCGTATAGATTATATTTATATAAAAAAACCTTTAAATATTAATTATAATTTTTTTAATTAAATCCTGTACTTCTTTTTGTTATCTTCGTAATTCCGCATACTATTCCGTAAACTAAAGTCAATATTTGAAGTATTTTTACTTTTATACCAATTATTTCTAGATTACTTTTTAATTTCAAAAACAAAAATTCAACTAAAACGCCACTTCAGAAATAAACATTTTTTACTAATATATCTGAAGTACTTATTTGATTAATAACGATAGTTCAAATTGAATAGTTTTACACAATTGCTTAAATAAAATTATTTTTTAATATAAAATGTTTCGTCTAATTTCCTATAATAATTGTAATATTAATATATAGGACTTCTAATTAATTAATTAATAATAACTTCCTTAATAATAACTAACTTAAAACTATCATATAAATAGAAATAATATAATATTAGAAATTTCAATTATGGTTTTATATTTTTAAAATGTCATTATCGTTACATTCAATGAAGATGTTAATTTATAAACATTATGCATTAGTTATTACTTACGTACAATTATAATATGACCAGAGAGAATACTTTGCTTTACAGAATTTTTTATTTTTATAGTTAAAATAAAATTAATTATTGAAAACATTAGATCGTTAAAATTAGTATAAAAATCTCTTGAAATAATCTTGTTATATAATAAATGTAACAAATTATATCTTTTAAGTATTATCCACATTTTAATTAATTTTATAAAAGCTAACATGGTAATGTTTGATAGTTATTAGTTCATAAAAGGGAGATTTACAAAATTTTAATATACGAATCCTTTTCATTATCATTGTTTATTACCTAAACAAATTTTTGAAATATTTTAATTTATATATTCGCTAAATCAATTAATTATTTATGTAATATATTATAAATTATTTACTATCGAAAATGATTTTAAAATAAAATGTGCATTATGAAATACCAAAATATAAGTATTTGGAATAGTACACACAGTAATTATTCCGCAGTCACTATCCTAAATTATACTTATCTACAATTATTACATATTACATATTAAATGAATTTATTAGAAAAAAGTTTTGTAAATGTGTAATAAACTACATTAAAAATTAGACATCGTAGTTAATGTTTAAGTTAAAATTATTGTAATAATTGTTGTCAAAAGTTACAATTCATTTTAATTTTTCCTTACCAAAAATTTTATTTCATTATCATAAATTTTGTTTAATTATAATTTAATTCATATTAAAAATTAAACGTAAACGACAAAAACTGTTATATTGATAAATAATTCTTGTTTAATTATATATTAAATATGATTTAATTTTGTTTTATGAATTTTATTTGTATCATAATTTTGTTTCATTAAAAATATTTGCTTACGTAGAAAGATGTTATGAATGTACATAAGGATTAAATATTTGATTACTAAATACTAGACTTAATTAAACATTAAAAAATAATTTGTTATTTCTTTCGTCATACTTTTAATACATATTAAAATCGATTTGAAATAAAATCATATATTTTTTATAAAGAAAACGAGAGTGAAAATTATAAATTATTTTAATAATTTTTAAACTATGAAATAGAAAAGAAAAATTAAAATTCTCTAATAAAAACCTAAAAATTTTAAATATTAGTAAAAAATTAAAAGATCGACTGTTCGGTAGGAATGTTAGGTAAACCATTTTCTTGGATTCCCATTGCTAACCGAATTTTTTATCTCGCATTTTCGTTCACGAGTAATATTCGACGTCACCAAAGAATTTATGATTTCTATTTTGAAATTCTAAAAATTCAATGTACGGTAGTGTCCGATTCTAAGAAGGAGTCAAAATATGAATTATATATACTCTGAAAAAGGAGAATTATCTTAATCTGATTAACGTTAAAATTTAAAAAATAAATGACAAATAATGAATTTCTTAAGATTACGTATTATATTAGAAAATATAATGTATATGATAGTAGTACTCACAGCCAAAATAATCGATGAGACAATATAATTTTTAAATGACACTGTTAAATGTTGTACATTTACAAATATTTTTGTAGAATTTATGTTGTTGATGCGCGCGCTTAATTGAGATTAAAATATTAGTTTACCACCTGTCGGTACAAATAAAACAAAATTAAATCTGGCCGCAGTATTCGCCAGTCGCCATTGTAGCACCAGTTCAGGCCTCTAGATTTAGGGCTGGGTATGGGTACTTTTAAATGCATGTACACAATACACTCACCAGCGAATGTGGGTGCAGGCTTTACACATACGCTTATACGTATTTGGTATTGTTTAGTGTTTACTAACAGAAGTCGTAAGAAGAAAACAAATCAGCGCACGAAGCAATAGTACAATTACAAGCTATGTGAAAGTAAAAATAAAGGATCTTTTTAATTAAATTAATTTTTAAATTTAGAGCACAAGCTGCTTTGTGGAAATATCGAAATGGAGGAAGTTTTTCAAAATGAAAATCGAGAAGCTGCTTCAATAATGTCTAGTGAGAATAATGTTGCTGTTGGAATACGAAAGGAGGTAAGGAATACAGATATTCCGAGGCAACAAATTAATTTGGTCTACAAACTCACAATTATCAGATTCCCTTTTGTTAAATTATTCTTATATGAGTTTCTATACTAAAAGTAGTCTATAAGTTATTAGCTGAGACATTTATATACACGACAAAAAATAAATGTAATCATTCATACATATTAAATATAAGTATTTATTATTATAGAATACATTACTTGATCATATGGAAATAACAATAGTTGAGGCAGAGAAACGAGCAAATGGAGCACTTAATCTAAAAGATTTTTACACCGTTTACCTCATTGAAACAAAGTAAATTAACAATTTTTTTAAATTGTTTATCAAGTTAGTTTTTATATGCTCTTATAAAATCTGAATTATAGGATCATTGACCCAACTTTTAATGATGCTTTAACAAATTTGAGCTCCTTATGGCGTCGGTATACAGAATTTGAATTATTGAGAGCATATTTAGAAATTTTATATCCGTACATTGTGGTACCACCTTTACCTGAAAAAAAAGTTTTATATGCTTGGCAAAAAGTCACCACAGACACTTTTGACCCTGATTTTGTTGATCGTCGCAGAGCTGGACTAGAGGTATGTTTTTCTCAGTAAATTATAAACATAAAAATTATATAAAACATTAAATTTTTCTTTATAGAACTTCTTATTGAGAGTGGCATCCCATCCAATTTTGTCGTACGACAAACACTTTATTGGGTTTCTACAACAAAAAGATGGATGGAGGGAAAGCATAAAGGAAACTGGTACGAATTTTATTTTAAAAATGTTGTGATTTAATTACTATTTAAATTAATCATTTATTAAATCATCATTGATTATTTATTAAAAATTTCCTTTTTTTTAGGCTATTTACAATTGGCTGAATCAAAATTAAAAGCTTTAAGTGTTGCCGTTCGTCTTCGAAAACCTGACAAACGGTTTGAGATAATAAAAAATTATGGAGTAGAACTGCAGGTATAAACATATCCATAATAAATACTTATTAAAATTGAAAAACAATATTCAATTCTTTTAGAATAACTTATGCAATCTACTTCGTGTTCGTGCTAAATTAGCTGAAAAACAATATAGTTTTTATAAATTGCATGCAAATTATGGTCGAGTATTTAGCGAGTGGAGTGCTATTGAACGAGAAATGGGAGACGGCTTACAGGTACACTATTTACATGTTAAAAAAAAATTATAAAGAAAAACGTAGAATATATATATATATATACATGGGTACAAATATTTTTGTTTATAGAAGTCTGGTCATTATCTAGATTCATTAGCTGCTATGATTGATACTACATTAGAAGAGGAGGAATTAATAGCAGATCAATTAAAAGAATGGCTTTTTGGTGCATCTGCACTTCAAGCAGTAGTTAAACGTCGTGAAGCTTTACAGCTCAGTAAAGAAGAATCTTGTGATAATCTTTCTACTTTACGAGAACAAAAAGAAAAAGTACTTCAAGGTTAACAAAACGAAATTTGTATTTATAATTTTTTATTAATATAATAATAACAGATATTATTAATTATTATAAACTTATTTTAAACACAAAATTACTTTTGTACTTTTGTTTTACAAATGTAAAACGAACTTATTAAATTTTAAACACAGTCAAAACATATTTTTTTTTTTTTCATTCATTTTCATATAATCAAAATATTTTATTTCACTGTCCACTTCTAGGAAAGTCAGGACTTATGTCAAGGTTATTTGGTTCAGTTGACACAGAAGATATTCGTGAAATAAAAGTACTTCAATTGGATCAAAAAATTAGTCAAGGTGAAGCATTAGTAAAACAAAACGATCAAGAACTAACGTAAGTTACAATTGTAAATATTAATGAAAGTGATGATTATATATGTTGGTTATTATAAGTATTTTATTTTCTACAGCATATTTTCTGAAAAGGCAATGGAAGATATTGAAAGATTTCAAGTGCAAAAAGTTCTTGACCTAAGAGAAACATTAACATCATATTGTGTTCTTCAGTTAAAACTTGCTAGAAAAGTACAAAACTATTAAAATTATTAAATAAATTATTTAATTAGTTTTTTTTAATTTTATTATTAATTTTTTTTAATTTTAGGGCCTCCTAGCCTGGCAACATATCAAACAATGCTTGGAAAGCATACCTTAATTACGTTAATTAAATTAAAACATTTTTTCTAACATAAGTTGATAATATAAAAAAGTTATAAATTTTGCAAAAAATATTGAAAATTAATTAATTCAATTGAGAATATTCTAAAATTAAAAAAGCATACAAATATTATGACAACGTTGTTATTTGCGACTGTAATTTTGTTAAACGTGTCTGTATGTAATTAGACATGTATATTATATTTTAAGAATCTCTAAATATGAATCAGTTAATTAGTATACTTTCATAAAAATGATTAATGGCTGATCAAAGGATCCCTTTTTAATTACATACTGACTGAATAAAGTAGAGGTCCAATTATAAAATTTAGAAATGATCATTCCACTGTGATATTTAAAAAAAAAATACTTTTTTTTAGACTTTTCTTTGCGAAGAAAATATTGAAACTGAACTGTATTAAAAAATAATTTAATTTACGCACTTTTATTGAAATATAGTATGTTAATATAATTTCATAATAATTGGCTATGAATAAATTTAAAAGAAAAAATTTTTGTTTTTTATTATTCATTATTATTACAAAAAAGATGCATATTTCAAAAAGTTTCTTTTAACTTCAATAATAAAAAATTATGTTAGATTATTTGCAGGGTCAAAATTTTGTAAGTTTACAGTAGTGAATACCGATCATTACATCTTGGTAATAAGATTTAAAACATTTATTAATATACTTATTGAAGTTAAAAAAAACTATCTTAATTATTTAAAATTATCACAGTGTTATGATCATAATGCTCAGTCATGCATTTTAATAAAAGAATTGCACAAATTTATGCATAGGATATCTTCTTATAGAAAGTAATCTTTCTATTATAAATGTATTATTCAAACGTTAAATAACTACTTCATATTATATTTTTGTAAAAAAAACTAGATAAAATGGTTCGTAAAGTATCGGTGAATAGATATAATTTAAAAAAAATGTATGTACACCGATTGCGCTTAAAAAATAACACCTGATTTAAAATAATCAGCATCGTATAGTTTTCTTTTTTAAGCAATAAAACGTTAACTTTCTTCGCTATTAACTAATCTCAAATATTGAGTTACATATTTTAGCAGAAAGTTAAGGAGGCTGACTCACCGTTTGATGAATTATTGTCATTTTAATAAATGATTCAGAAATAATCTTTGAATAATCCAATTCTTACACAATATTTTAAAAGTGTATAATTTAAATTAGATTAATATACTTTATTATTCAAATTAGAATTAACGATTTTTCTACAAATATGGGCATAAAAATTTTTTCTATGATAGTATACATTCTGCTTATTTTATAAAACATATTTATTGATTTACTCAGAATTGGGCTTGTATTAATTCTTTAAGTTTTTTAAATGATGATATTTTTCGTAAAAAAACACAAATCTGAGGCGTTAATAAATAAGACCTTCAGTCTGTAGTTTAAAGTCCTAAAACTGATATTTCTATCCTTTTACATTTGTATAAATGATTTATTCGGGAATCAAACATATATTATTAATTATTGCATACTGTTTTTTCTTTTGCGATACAGAAATTTATTAAATATAAATAATTTTTACAAAACTGTTATACAGCATACTGCCACTACTAGTAAAATATTTGTAAATGTAATACAGAGCTCTCAATTTAATTATTAAAAGTAAAAAGAAAAGTAAAAAATGAGAATTGTCAGCATCCAAAATAATCAAGTTCAATACAGCGTCACATTTTTAGTAATTAAATAATTGTAAGCAAAAGTTTGTATCTATACATACATATACATAGACACAATCTTATATAAACAAAGAACAAAAATTCTTTTATATAAAGTTTACTTTTACATAAAAAAGTTTTCTTTTACATAAAGTTTACTTTTCTATATTACAATTTTTATAGTATTCGTATTTGCAAGTCTAATAATCTTTATTTTAGAGAAAAAATTTACACTATATTGGATGTTAGCTATATAATATTTATTTTAAATGAAAAATAATCATTTTTTATGATTTTTTTCTATTTAATTATTAAGCGATTGAATTAAGTACTCTTGTCATTGTTTAGAACATCATGATACGTTTCAAAAGTTTATAAATGTTGTTTTGATGTTAAGCCCCGTCTATCTATATACATAAACCTGTGTAATACAATTGGGCTCTTATAAAATGATTAAACTTTGAAGTTAAGGTAATTTCATAGTTCGTTTTTTTGTGCATATAAATGTTTTAATCCAAATTTTTTGAATATCTTCAGTAAATTTTAGTTTATTCCAAAATAAATCAAATAACGATGAAATTCTGTCATTTTCTTTCTTTCTTTTTTTTTTTTTGAAAAGTATGTCTACCTTTTATATATCTGCCGTTTATATGCCTGACTTCAAGTAATATATATCGTGATAGTGGTTATCTATTAGTAAGCGATGTTCCCTTGTAAACGAATTTAGTGTTGTTAGCTCAAGACAAAATAAGTTAAAATTTTATTTTTTTTCAATTTTTAACACTATCAAATTAATGTTGTTTTAACGATCAAAAGGTCCTTTCATATTTAACTTGTTGAAATAAGCTATTAATTGCATTTTCTTTGGAGCCTAGTTATTAGAAGCTTATATCATAGGATTCTCATCTATCGATGTTTCTAGGTAGTGATAAATATCATTTATTTCAGAAATAAACGAACATTAATTTAAATTAAAATTAATTCTTTAAAAAATGAAACATAATTTTTTATCTGCAATTTGTATACTTTCAAAATTATATTCATTTTGCAGGAGTAGAATTTAAATTTAAAAACATTGGTACTTATGTATAAAATGTATAATGCCAATAATTTTAATTACGCGTTCTAAACTTTTTTCCAGCAAATTTTTCCATTAATGAAATAATTAAATTTTCATTTTCCTCATTTTATCGGTTTGCTGCAACATATTTTTTAGATTTAATAAATAGTTCGTATTCTTCTAATTATTAAAGAAATAAAATTAATTGTCCATTTTCGGGTAATATAGTGAATGTACGTAATTAAACAATTTTAATACCATGAGTACAATGTTATTAAAACTAAGTATTTATACAATACAAATAAAGTTTTTTTAATTATACTATACTTCATAAAAAAATTTTAATGGAAAATAATTTTTTTACATAAATTTAAATATTTTTTTAAATGACGTTCATCGCTACAATCACTGTATGAAACGCCTACATACTAATATAAGATTTTGTCTTAGTACTAAACACTTAAAGGTGCTTCATTATTTTTATCGCTCTGATGTGTTGTACAAAAAATATCTATAAAAAATGATAAATTCTATTGTTATAAAGAGATTTTCTATTAGATAACCAAATTATTAGATAAAATAATCTACTGAACGTTCATATCATAAAGTTATATAGTTAATCTATAAATGTTAAAAATTGATTTAAAAGTGTAGAATTAGTTAACAATATATTTAAATAATGGTTTAAATTTTCTTATATTGCAATGCGTATCTATGTTTTAATTATCTTTTTTTTTTTCATCGTAACAATGTATTTTATACATAAATAAATAAAATGGTGCTTAGTATAAAATAGTTAAATGTTTTTTTCTTCCCATATCATAAGTTAGCGTATAAACGAAAATAAAATATACATACAATCGTATATAGTTTGATATATTTGTGGTTTGAGAAACGAAAATTTTTTTATTTTAATTTTGTATTCTTTTTTTATATATCACTTTTTATCGGAAAACACAAAAATTAATTTTTGACTTTAAAAATCGTATTAATTTTATAAAAATAAATGAGTTTCGATGCAGAATAATATTTTTCATTATTAATGCTATAATTTTATAAACAGATTTATCACGAAGAAGTGTTAGACCAAATAATAAAATGTTGTATATTTTCTGCTTCATTTGTTTATTTTTATAATGAATTAATCTGGATGAAAACATCTATTCCATAAAAAGGAAAGAATTTAATTGAAAAGTAATAGGTTTTTGAAGTTCCTTAAATCTGCTTAATCTTAATGCTATAAATAAAGACACATTTTGTTAGAAATTAATGTGAACCTCGTCCGTTTTTACTTTTATTCTTTTACCAGTACAGCTACGTTGAGATTTAGTTTCTCATAATCCAATAAATAACACCAAATAACTCCTGAATTTTTACTTTAACTTGTTCATCATTGGCACATGTCATTCATACCATTCATTTAAATTCCCACTCTAATGTTTATGAACTTGTTATTTGACGCTTTTCCTCTCCCACTGCCTGAATATCGCAAATTTGATCAAATATTTTAAAGATGTATTATAATTATTTTTGTAAAATTCATTTGTTAAAATTCTTCTAGGGTTTGCATAGCCGTAGCGACAGGGGTGGACCTAAGCAAAAATAATAGTGAGCCTAAAGGTGGATGGTCCGTTTGAATGGAAAATAGGATGCGAGATCACCTTATAAACGGATTCCTATCGATGTAAGGATCATCCGTAAATGGAAGCTCTCCCATGAATGGGTTTCGGAATGGGATATAGATGAAGGGTGAAGGAGCCCGCGGTTTTGGCCGCTGGGGCCGAAGGGTAGTACGCATCTAAGAAACTTGGGTGGTTGAGGTTGCTATAAGAGGTCTTTGTAGGGTAACTTGTTTCAGGAAAATTAAAAAGACGAAACCCAGGGCCTGCTCAGAGCTCATAGGGCTCAATGCGATACTACTGCTGGCTATTACACTGACGCTGTAGTGGTGGTGATGATAGAGGTGGAGGAAATCGGAAGAATGATGTTAGAAACGGCTTACCTCTCCTTCGATAATACGGACAAACCTACTTTGGAGGTCCGAAGGTTATTGGATTTTCGTTGTAGCAACAATTTACCATTGATATTATGGTGCGGCAGAAATGCACGTCAAAAAGAGCGTGGAAGCACTGATATAAATGCAAGTAGCACACAACTGTTAGAGTACCTCGTTAGCACAGATCCAGACATTATAAATATTGACACTACCACGTTTAGCAATACATTGAGAAGAATGATAGATTTAACACTGTCATCAACCAGAATTGCACACATGGTCAGGGACATGACCATGCCATGATAACATACTTGGTCGAGGAACGTAGGAGGGGTACACAAATTATGGCGAAAAACCTTAGATGCAAAGATTGGCATGGGTATGTGCAAGAAGTGAGTAGCTCCTTACTGAGCTTCTCAAAAGAGATTAGGGATCTATAGACAGTGGAAAGGGCAGCAAAAGGATTCACCGACGACATCGTCCAAGGCTATGAGGGGAACTACCAACTCAAATAGACTCTGAGAAGGGGCGAGGTATGTTGGTAGACAGGCGAACTGGACAGAATGAGGCGTGACACACCCTGACCTCACTAAAAAATGCCAGAATATATGATACAGAAGTCTTATGGACTCGCTTTAACGCTACCACATACACTTACCGGAACACATTAAGGAGGCCAAAAGGGAAATCTTGAAGAAAAGTAGGAAGTTTGTTAGGATGAACAGGAACTTTGCAAGGGATTTTGGACGGCAGGTATGCTAACACCGACCAATGGAGCCTGACCCATCTTGACGTACTCACTTCTCTAGCTTCGATGAAGGCGCGGGCATATCCGGTGATGAAGGAAGCGTCAATGAGGGCCAGAATCGGTTTTGCACCGAGATAGGAGTAAACCGTAGACTGGCGAATGAGATTGTCACACCGGAGCAGAACAAAATGAGCAACTGGATCATTCAAGCCATTTAAGTCACCAGGAACGGATGGCATTCTTCCGGTTCATTTACAGAAAGTGGAAGATGATATTTTGATCCCAGCGATAAAGAAGGCAACATCAGAATACTGCGCTTAGTAAAATTCCTAAAGCGTGGCCAGCAACCAGGATAGTCTTCATCCCAAAGACAGGAAAATATGGACACACCTCCCCCGATTCGTCTCTGATCAGCCTGACTTCAATTATTCGTAAAATTATTCGTACAATTATATTCGAAATGAGATCATTAAAAACGAGAGTCTCCATAAGAACGCCTAAAGGGCTGATAGAACGACGGAGATTGTCTTACTTAGGACGGTCACGACGAGTAACTGAAGGCGAAAGGGTATAAGGTGAGGGTACATATAGAAGGAGTCTTTAATGGTACCTTTAGGAATGTGATAAGACGGGCTATGAACAGGTTCCATATACCACGGAGCATAGTTGAGTTTGTGGGTTGGACTATATGCTTGGGAAAGCGGCATGTAGTAACCAATAATGGCAACAATGTACTGAAGGGCTTCGTAGGTGCGGATTGCCTCCAGGGTGGTTTTCCGTCTCCGCTTATATGGTGCTTAGTGGTGGATGAGCTGCTGGAAATGCCAACGATATCCTCATAATAGCCAGAGCCACGTTCCTGGATCCTCTAAAAGTGGTCATGCAAAGGCGTTTCATACTTGCTGACAGATGGTTTAGGAAATCAGAGCTCTCGGTCAACCCACCAAAGGCCGAAGTCCTCATATTCATCAAAAGATGGAAGTGAAAAAGAGAGTACAGCTGACCTTGAGTTGGCGGAGCCTCCACCTGAGATGGAATCCTTTGGGTAATTCCTAATAGAAATCTGAGTTGTAATCGACAGCTATTTTGTATAGACTGGAGGATCTCCGCCAACATATAGTAACCGAAAAGAGTGATAGGTCGGACTGGGGTCTCAGTCCGATAATTGATAATAGGATGAAATCGATCCTATCGACCGGCTATCGGCCGTTCTCAAACCAAGTCTTACTTACTTATTAGGTGATCTGGTGAAAGATGACTGTTCTCACTACCTCCAAAGTAATCTTAGAAACACGTAGAAGTCTAATGGTGAAGACGATCTCGGATACAATCCGGTCGACTGCAATAGTGGCGCTGGGGATGGTCTTTGGGATCGAGCCATTCAAGGTAACCAGAGGCAGGTGGTCTTCAAGGTAGCCATGCAGACCTTGCACAGGGCAACAAATTCCTTGGGAAAAGGGAGTCTTAGGAAACCTAGGAGGTTCCAAAGGGATTGGATGGAAAGATGACGTTTAAGATGCACCCGGTAATGCACCAGCGCCATGGTCTTCCTCTTCGATAAGAAATACCGGGTTAGCATCTCCAAGTGGGACACTACAACAGGTGAAATCCCTCGATGGACGAATATGACAGACTGGTCCAAGGGAAGGAATGGAACAGGCCTGGGGGAGAACAGTAGACAAAGTGGGACAAGATTAGTTGTGCCGTTGGGCGCATATGCCACCGTGAATCAAGCAAAACTGATAGTGATATGTTGGGGGGTGGGAGAGTGCCACTGAGCAGTCACACGTGTGTATGCCTACTCGGATAGTAAGAGCGCCCTAGTGGTGATTAATAATTGCATAACAAAATCGAGCCTGATAAAGGTCAAGCTGATATGGGTCCCTGCCCATAGTGGCATAAAGGAAAACATGGAAAAAGATGACTTAGCAAAACAAGGAGATAATAGTAAATTTATTGGGCTAGAACCGGCAGTAGTACTTTGTCAGATCCGTATTGAAGGGGGGACATACGGCAGTGGGTGGATTGTGAGGCAGTCAGAATCTGGATTTAGTAGTCACTTGCGATCATAACAAGATTCTCGTGCCTGCACAAAATGCAAGGGGCCGAGCCAAGGCCGTACTGGGGTTCAGTAAATGTAAGGGTGCTAGTGAAGTTTCTTACGAGTCACGGCAACCTCAATGCTCACAAGTACAAAATGGGTCTGATATCCTACCCATACTGTGGGTATGGCTGAGAGGAGGTAGAAATTCCATAACACCTTCTGTGCAGCTGACCGGAACTAATCGAAAGGAGCATTTGCCTTTTCGGAGTACCTCTTCTCGAGACTGAGGAGGTACTACCTAAGCACTCCCCCGATACCCTTAAGTTCTAGGGACCTTAAGAGGAATTACCCATACGTCCGAGGATCGGTTCTCTAACACCTTAGGGCCTGTTCGCGCATAATAATAATAATTTGTTACAGACTGCAATATTGAAAGAAATGTCTTTTTGCTTTGCATAAATAATTGTTTTACATAATTATACATATGCTGTCATATAACACAAACTATTTAACAATTAATTATAATTTAAATTAGAAATAATATTCAAATTACGCAATTTTTTTTAAATAAAATTTTTGTAAAAACAGACTTTACTAATTGAAATAGTAAAATATTGAAAGAATTCCAATTTCTATACGAAATAGAAAAAAAAGTAATATTTCAATGAGTAAGGCACTTTATTATATATAAACGCAAACAAAAAATTTTATTCGATTTTTTTAAGTATACAAGAAGTATAGTAAGCATAAAATTGCATGTCAAAAATGTTTTATGAAAAATTAATTTTTTTAAATAAATAATCGTGTATCTCAGATAAAACTTACATTTCGTAATGTTAAATAATTCTTTTTTATATCATTTATATTTATATAATATATTTATAATGAAAGAAATTATATAGTAGGGAGATCAATACAAGTTTGAAAATTTATTAATTTATTTATTTGGATATGAAAAACAAATATGTAACATTTAATTAAGAAAAAAGTTGATAATTTGGAGTATTTTGGATTTTAGTAAAGAAATAATGTGAAATGTAAAATATTTACAGATATTTTAAAAAAATGTTTAATTTCAATCTTAGTGGCTTATAAACAATACATATTTACAACAAAGGCATAAGAAGTGGAGTAAAAGTGAAAAAGCAATTTTTGGTGACATGTTTGTCACATTATTGTGCTGTATAACTAAGTTCCTGAGTTTGTGACAACTGATTTATGTAATTAGTTTTGATATACATTTTAATATATTATGGCATGGTTCGTAGGGCAACAATGAATTTCACCATCATACTTCATCGTAGTTATGTATTAGATATATAATATATTATATCACAGAATTAGAATCAGTTGTTTTTTCCCCATAATTTAACTATATATTGAATTTGTATACAATTATTAAATTTTATATTTTTTTTTTAAAAAAATTATTTTTATCGCGATGACAGTAAATGGCTATTTACAAAAGTGTTTTCAATATTGAAGAATCTTGAATAACAATATTTTTTTATTATGATCTGAATTAAATGTCTGAATAATATTATAAAACATAAACATTAATATATATGAATTTCTATTAATTTCAATATGAATAATCGTAAAAATCTGTATAAATTTTTTAAAATTTCCTAGTATTAAATATTTACAACAATTTTTTGCGCTTATAATTTTAGATTATACTAATTTAATTTATATATTAAACGAATTATAATCTTTTAATTTTAAAACAATTTTCAATTACAAGCATATTAAATACATATAATTTTAATATAATTTTACTTATAAAGTAACATGATTATAGTGTATAATATAATATGATTTTATAAAATTTATTTATTATTCACAACACATTTTAATCACAGTAAATAATGTTAACATAGACTGTATAATTATCATTTACCAAATTGTATGTTATTAGTATGAATATACATCGATAAATTGATTAAAAATATGAAAATTGTAAGTAGATTGTAAGCAAATATTGTAATTAAATAAGCATTATAATAGTGCCTATAAATTGACGTAAACTTTTGAAATATATCTAAATAAAAAAAAATCAATTTACAAGTTTCGCACAAATACACTCAATCTTTTTCACGTAATTCATAGCTGCAGTATAAGAAAAAAATTATCTTTTAATCAACTGAAAAATTTGACTATATTCTATAGTTACTCAAGACCGTTGAAAGTAATTAATTCAATATTAAAAAAATTGTGTTAAATTTCAATCATTAATTTTGAAAAAAATTTCTTGCTTATAATTTTAATTTAAAATTTTTGTTAACAAAAGTATATCAATTCAATAAAAATTATTAAAAATTCTATTAGTTTAAGATAATCATTGAATATTCGTATACAGACGATAATAGGGATTCTTTATAAAATTCTGGCTTGAAAAGGTTTATTGTCATAAAATTTGCGAATATATAAATTTAAAAAAAATCTATGTTTTAATATAATCTTTAATATTTATTAATTTATAAACATATTAACGTGTTGTAATTAAGTTATTAAATTTAAATGTTATTAAATTTAATTCATTAATTATTTCAATACGAGTAGTTCAATACGAGTTGTTTTACTGATAACTTTATGATTGAATCGTTAATTCAATTTAAAAAATGTTTTAAAGCAATATACTGTTCATTGATTCTGTCATCATAAAATCCTGTGTTTCATATTAAAAAAGCGCGAAATTATTTACCCTTTATTATAACCTGATCAAGAATCATCATTAATTCAATCTAAGTATAAAAATACTTAATTTCATTCATAATGCCCGTTGCACTGAAATTAAATACTAGGAATACGTTAATTGTAAAATATCTGATTGATAAAATATCACAATTTAAAAAAATAATTTTCCTATTCAAATTTTTCAGTAGATACTTGAAGTTTTAATTTTTTTTTAAATTTGCTTACGATTAATAGAATTTAAAACTATTCTGTAAAAGACAAAAATTTCTAAATATAATTTTGATTTAAATGAATTATAATTAAAAATACAATCTAAGATTTTATTATTGAAAAGTTTTATACTTTCAATGTATTATTTTTTATATTTCTATTTAGTGAACCTAATTCCATCGAACATGAGATTGCAAAGAAATATTATTTGAGTAATACGAATGTAAAAATTTTAATACTAACGATCAATCACAGAATTAGAAAAAATAATTCACTTTAAAGCACTCAGTTTTACAATCGTTTAAATAGCAATACATTGTTCTGCATAGAAAGTATTGCATATTATGATATCGCGGAAAGAAATATTTGAAATAAATACCACCCCACAAGTTTCGTCACATCATGTCGATAAAACAAAAATGCAGACTTCGTTGATCATGAATAAAGACGTAGTAATATGGTCACTATATTATATCGACTAGCAAAATTTCTTCTGGTGTCTTTACTATATTCGTCTGCAATGAGTTTTCGTCCTATTGCTGTTCCAATTCTGCGCTCGGTTCATCCTGTACTGGTCGACTTAATCCATGCGACGCCCTAATGTTTTTGAAGCCCGGAAGCCAGACTAAGAGACGCCACCATTTTTTCTTCGAGTTAACAGTCGTCTGTTTGATTTGGTTACTCAATATGTCGCAACGTTGTAAGGGCTTCAGTGGTGAGTCTTGGATCTGAAGTCAGAATATTGGAAATTTTCAAAATCATGTATGAATGAGCTTCTTCTCTTTATAATACATTAAACACCATTATATATTGATTCGCTCTTCATTTTATGTATTTGGTCGTACCTTCTATTTCTACAAATTTATATTTTTATTTATTTATATTTTTAGATTTATTTTTAGATTTATTTTATAAATATTATAGTTCATGCTCTTTTTGCTTTAAAAATAAAAAATTTGAGCCCTGAATATATATATATATACATATGATTTATTTATATATAATGAAGTATGAATTATATGAATGAAATTTATTATGAAATTGATTATAACAATAGATATAAGTAATATCTATGGCTTTACAATATCTAAAATAAAATTAATTAAAATGAAATTACTAATTCTATTATAAAGACGTATCTATTTCGTATCTATTTTTTAATTGTAATTTTTTAGAAGTGTTGTTACATTACATGTGTATTAAATTATCTTTTCTCAATTTACCTACAAACAATCCACCGTTTCTCAAATTCTATATTAAAAAGAATCTACAATATTCGTTTTTTAAATTTTTCAAATGAATATTTAAGAATATTCAAGAATATACGTTTGATATTAATCTAAGAAATTTTTTATTAAAATTTTAAAAAAGAGTCAATGTGTAAAATAGTACATGATAAAATACTGTCTTTAAAAAATGTAACAATAAAATTTCAACGTTATAGGAATTAATAAATGCAAATAATTTATAACAAATAATGCATGTAGTTACTTAAAAATATTTAAAATTAATACAACCAAATAAACTATAATAATTATTTTCGGTCAAATGACATTTTTAAATTGTTAATTTTAATAGTTACTCCAATTACTTTAAATCCAGCTTAATTTTATATTACTCATAGTATCAAAAATTGTAGCAAATCAGTTATTAAAGTAGTAATAATAATATAAGATGGAAAAATAAAAATTGCATTCATTCTGATTTTAATATGATAATATGAATTCATTCTCCAAAAGCATTTAAATGCAGAAGACGAATTACTATTATTTTAAAACTAAAAATGTCTTCAAATAAAATTATATTTACCTTAATATTTATTTTTAAAACATTTTACACACACTACTGTCTTAAAAGTTCATTTTATGATTTCAGTGAAGCAATAATATATTTATAAAAATGCTCAATCAAATGTTTTCATAAAGTAGTTGTTGACATAATTAGAAAATGATTCTAGACAAAAATATCATATATTATTCATAAATATGGTAATGCTTGTTATCATAGTAATGCCATCATTTTTTATCTTACACAATCTGTTATTTGAATAAGTTTTAAGTTTTATACTAATATTTTAGTTTAACTTTAATGCTTGATCTGCTGAGTTTAATTGAAACATAATTGCGCGTTGTATTGTTTTTGTTTTCTTTTTATATTTGCTATTAGCTGGCTTGTCTTTATTTAGATATTAATCTATTGGAACGTAGATAGTTACAAAATGAATTAATCAAATCACATAGATGAAGTAGTAATTCAAATGAAAGCAAAATTGAATAATAACTGTCACACTAAATGAAAATCAATTTGTTTAAATTAAAGCGATGACAATGAAATAAAATAGTTTGTTATGGATTGTACTATATTTGGCAAATAATCAATATTTTTACAAGGATATTAATAATTTTAGAATACCATTAAATATTTCAGTATACTTTTTTTTATTAATTTTTCCATTAATGAATGATAAAAATATATCCTATTGAAATAAATATAAGTTGTGGCCCCCCTAAAAAGCTTCTAGCTTGACTTATTCAAATATACATGTTGAATAAAATATAGAAAGAAATGGATAGTGAGCAGTTGCTATATTAAGATAGAATAAATAAGTAATATAAAAATAATAAATCAGTACATATACATAAATAAATAATAAATATTTGCGAAATATTAGGAGTTGTTTGATTTTATAAGTAATATTTGTGGAAAATACGTTATTATAATTTTTATCAGACATTTTTTATATTAAAGTTTTTACAAAAAAACAAAACTTGTTTTAAATTGTAAGAATTATTGAAAACCTGTGAAGTTTTATGAATGCAGCTTTGTATATATTAAAAAATAATATTTTTCACATAAAAATGCTTTTCAAACACAAATAATGTAACGTTAGGCTAACATCCGAAAATCTTTTAAAAATTAAGGTAAATAAAAAATAAAAAAAAACAATGGAAACCCATTGTATATGTTTATTGTAAAAAATGTAAATCAAAAGTTCTACAAAAATTTCGAATGATTATACTTTTAAATTGTATTATTGCAATGAGAAAAAAGTTTAGAGACGCAGCTTAAAACGAATGAAAACAAAGCTCTATAAAAGAAGTTTCGCGCTTCTTTTATCCAGTCTATTTCTTTATTCTTTTATTCATTCTTTTATTCGAGTTTGGCATTCGGAATTAGCGATTGAAGTAAAAATAAAAATAAAACAATTTAGCAACAAGACGCCTATCTGCTCTCATCTGAATAAGCAGTAAGTGCAGCTTGCCTTTAGACACTGGTCGTAAACCGACGATTGCAACTCTCTGCTAATCGAGTGCTCGAGTTGTTTGTTGCTTGGCCGATCGGGGCAATCGGTTCCCGTTAAAGTGTACGTGTCGACAGTCGGTTGCACCCCACTCACCGATACCAACGAGAAGCTCGTGTCACTTACGCCAATCTCGATGTCAGTGACACCCTTCCTCGGTAGCTGCTTACCACTAATATTTTCATGAGAGGAGGCTGTCGACTTGACCTGAGTCACGATACCGGCGTCCAAACGATCCTGATGAAGCTCCTCGCGCACCGTCGAGTTCACGGAGTACTCGGTGCTTTCCTACAGAGCAAGAGTACAAATGTGTTGGCGATGTTAAGGAATAATCGAATTGTTCTGGTCTCGGTAATACGTGGGTTGGAAATTAAATTCATGCAGGAGCTGCCATCCAGTGTCGAGCTTTAACGATTGTAGACGGACGATCGAGTATTTCAAGATCAAATTACCCTAGTAAACTGAACAAATGATCTTTTCAATATTTGATACAGCCAATTTAATACTCTTCAAATACGTATCTTATTGCAAATTCATTTGTTAAGATTTTATTAATGTATTACGTTTCGATACCTCAATTCATCTTTTTTTGATTGTTTGCAAGGATAGATTGATCTATTTAATTCTACTTATAAACATTTAAATGCATAAAAGAGTTGTAAGATTTATAGTAGTATAAGTATTAAAGCTATAAGTATACTTGTTTAAATGTTATTATAAGATATATAAATATGTAAGTAATATCATTTGTTCGTAATAAAACTTATTAATATATAATATCATTACAACAGAAGTATGAAAACTGGATTAAAGTAGTTAAGCAGATATAAAATTTTGTCCAATCATTGAACGGAACATAAACGTTACCAGTAATAAAACGTGATTTTGAGGATGACAGAAGATCCAATTCATTATTTTTATTACTGTCGTAGGATTATAAATGAGATAAATGAGAAATCTTACCTGAATGATTGCAGTGCCACCGGTGATGGCAGTTGTTCTTGAGGGGTAGCCACCCGGATTTCGTTGATGAGAACGTGACAAGGACGAATAGGATCGACGTTCACGTGGGGCCGAGGAACGCGACATTCTGCAGCTTCTCGCCAGTGTCTCCTGAAATTGCCCATGGTAATTAAATCATTTTTAAAGTCCACATCTCCCGCCTTTGAATTATTTACGGCGACTATGTTGACTCTTTCCGCTTTATTTCTGCAACATGTTTTACAAGCCACCGAATATTGCTTACCAATGTCAGTCCTTGATTATCACGACGTGAATTCAGAAGAGTATGATTTCCGTATATTTTTCTTATAAGCTACAGATCATAATTTACGTTAAAACTATTTTGTTATTATGGAATACAAAACAGTTTGTTAATTTTTACTTAACATACACAATAATAAAAAAAAAAAAGAAAACAAAATTGTACTTGTACCTACAACATAATTTTTTGTAGGATAATAAATAAAATCAACTTAATTAATTAATAAAATATATCATAAATTTTTCTTAACTATTTATCGTGAAAAATTTGCTTTTATATATAATCTGTTATGAAGAATTAGGTGAAGAAAACAAGTATTTTGTATAATTTACTTAGAACCTTGAAGATAATTTTTTATAATAGTCGCTGATGTTTTTTTTATATTTACAAAACATTGACCATCGAGCAATTCTTAACTCACCATAAAAGCTTCTCGGAATTTATTCGACATAATATTATATAATATTGGATTGATTGTAGTCGAGAAGTAGTAAAGTACGCCGGACACGTACGTGAAAATAGCATAAAGCAACTGTATCCAATTATTATTTTCCGTCGAATAATGTTCTGTTTTGCTGTAGATGGCGATTAATCGTTGCATGTGAAAAGGCGCCCAGCAAATGAAGAAGGCCACCACAACTGCAACTGCAAAAATAACATGCAAATTATCATACAAGGTAATTGTTAACAGACGTAAATAATTTTTTCCTCCAGGTGACAAGTTCTGTTTACATGATTTAATACAGTAATCAAAAAAACATTATTTTAACTCTCAATAAAATAACATTGTTATATTATACTTCAAATATAATGTTCGAAAGAGAAAAATTTTGCATTATTAATCAAAATCTGTAAAATTTCTTATTTAGCGTATTGAAAAATCAATCATAATGTACATCATATAAGGGACGCCAAGGGGAGAAATCATGCATCTAGGGGCCTTGAATGGTCATCGCAGGGCCCACTCGCGTAGTAATAATAATACATCATATAATCACCATTGATTAATTAAATTTATCAAATATTCATAATTTAATAATAATAATTTTTTTTGAATATTTAATCAAAATTATTTCAATAGTTTTTAAATGTTTGTAATAATGTTATAAGTATGAGAAAATAACAACATTTTTTTATTATAAATAAAATTAATATTTGCATATTTTTTTACTCATAATGCCTAATGAGCATAACATTTAATTTATTTTTCTGGAATATTGCTTTTATTATTAGCCGTCTCTTGTCGTAGGGTCTTAATTATTTATTTTCACTCTATGATTTGTCTGTTGTCATTCATTCAATAAAATATAATACGTGTTCAAGTATATCTCTAAATATGAGTGTTTGTTTTATTATTTTCTTCTCGATGTTTAATATTGTGTGATATCTAGTGCGATGGGTAAGAGTATTAGCGATTAATACACTATAAACGCCATATTGTCGCATGTGATGATAATAATCACTTTCACAGCTGGGTATCAACAGCGGGAACTGTTAACTATTTCGCGAGATCAATTTAGTATACTTATAGTGAGTCACGAATAATATCTTTTATAGTCTCTTTTTGTTTTTTCCTTCTTTCTTTCTCTTTTTTATTAAATATGTGAACATAGATATCTCATAGGTAAATATGCAAGAAATAATAAATATTTAATTATACTAAGCTCCTCGTGTGTTGTAATTTGAATGCATAGTGAAATGATTAATTATAATTACGCGCAGTACAGTAGAAAAACGTGATTATGAATGCATGTCGCAGTATAGATTTATTTGCGTGTTTATCAATGTAAGCATCATTATTACCAAGTGAATTTTGTTTTTAAATTAAATTAATTTAGTAAACTAGTTACACATAAAAAACCGCTTTCATCGATAATTATGGACATTTTTAAAGTACAATTTTAAGGAATTGAATTATAAATTACAACAACAGGTTAAAAAGAATAGGCTTTGTAGTTATATAGAAAAACAGTTTAGAAAAATTGTATTCTTTAAAATTTGTTTAAAAATATTTTACATGACATAGATTGAATTTAGTATGATGGATTACGTTCTATCTGCATTTTTTTTTAATTTTATACTTCGTTAGACATTCAGTATTAGTTCCACATTCAAATTTGTTCATATTATTCTAATAAACATGTCATTATACACATAAATATTTTTTTCAATTTTATTAGCAATTAATATCAGAATATTTAATCAAATTCACGAACAAAAAATCCTCCCTGTTGTTTTGAATTATTCAACATTTTGTTTATATGATTGCATATGAATATTTGTTTCAAAAGAAAAATAGTGAAAGACAATAACCTTTAAGAATATAATTTCAAACTAAGAATATGTTTATTTAAGCATAACTTATTCCTCTTTGTTAGTTAGCAATAAAAGTATTATGCCATGCAATATAATCGTCAGTTATCGTTCTTTTAAGATTTACGTAATTTATACCACATACTTTATCTTAATCATAACATTATATTAAAGTTCAAATTCATTTATAAAAAAATATTATTATATAAAAATATATGACATATATTAAAAAATCGATGCATTAAAAAAAAAATATATATACAATATTTGACCTGTTAAGATATTAAAAAAATCAATTTGTTATTAACTCAATAATTTAACAAATCTATTTAATAACTATATGTAATAATAAAACTATATTTATAATTAAAGAATATGTTAAAAACATTTGGTTTATCTTGCTATGGGTACATTTAAATTTATTTGAATAGCTAATTATTTGCTTAATATTAAAATTAATGTCCACTACATACAAAATATCAATATTCTCTTTGAAAAATATTTTTTTTTTATGAAGAAACCTTTCGATTATTGTAATCGACGTAATAATATATTTAAATACTAATTTTTAAAAAATTTAAAAGCCATTAAAAGTTAATTATAAGAAATTCTGGCATAATTTCTTTTATAAAAAAATATTAAAATTAAGTTTGAAACATTCATTTGACATATCAATGATATGGTATTTTTAATTATATAAAATATTATTCTATATAATTTCATACAATAAAATGTTCTTAAAAAAATAAATATTTGATTTTGTGGTTAAAATTTATAGCGATGAAACAAACATTGTCATTAGATTATTTTCTATAAAATAATTTATAAGAATTAGATACGTCAAAAATATGTACTTCATTGAATCATTTGTTTGTTTAATCATTTAGATTTTTAAAAATATTTAAATAATTTAGTTGATAAGAAATAAAAATATAATAAAAATAGACTTACGATATTAGTAAATAAAGGTAAAGTTTAAAAACAAATATTGAAATCTAAGTTTGATAATAATCATTACAATTTAAATGAGCATTTATATAGTGATCATATGTTTTAAATGCAAAAAAATATTTTAACGATATATAGTTGTATTAATATCCAGAAATCAAAATTTTTCAATTGATGAATTAGGTATAGCTATTCTTCATAAAATTAAAAAGTATTTTGATGAAAAATAACACATATTTACTTAGTTAGAAACAAAACCTATAATCATTTGTTTTTGTTACAAATATTTGCTAAATATACCTTGCTAATAAACTTATTAAATTCCTGCCAATATTATAATTGGTATGTGAAATTGGCGACAAACAGTATATTTTGTCTGTGTAATGCAATAAATTAGAAATATGATATAAATTAGTGTTTTAAGAAAGAATGAAGACGAAGGTGGTCACTTTATGCTTCATGCATAAATTTTTAAATAAAACTTGTTTTAAAAGTAACATAAATTATCATAGAGTTTTATTTAAAGTAGAAAGTCCTTAAACCACAGAAATTGCAATAAAAATATACAACTACATAATTCTCAAAATAATATTCACGGTAATAATACCTCTTTAATTATTGATATTAACAATTTTTATTCGATTATAAAATTAAAAAAATATTTTTTACAATGTAGAAAATTATTTAATTAAAATAGTATTAACGATGTTAAATAATTTTTTCATTAACTAACAATTGCTAATCAATAATCCTTTAATTGTAGCTACATCTTGACCTAAAATGTTTTAGAGAGGTTAAAAAAGATTTCTGGTTTATTTTAAAATTAATAGCATGAGTATTTGACAATAACACTAAAAATTGTTTTTCGTTTTTAATAGATTTCATTCCGAAACATTAGTGTCTACGTATACTATTATAATTATTATCAAATTTATTACTTCATTTTTAATAAGAAACATTAATGAAATTCAATTAAACTCTAAATTAAAAAATTTTTTTTTTAAATATAAACAATTTTTTTAGAACGCTTTTTGAACATTCTATTAAATTAGTAACACTACATTGTGTATAAGCTTAATGTAAGACGTTCTGATACGAATAGTAGTGCGATTATAATACAATACCAACACCGTAAATTTCCGACTCACATACTTTAAATATGTGGTTTTATAATTCAATCTGATGTAGCTCAATGAAAGTACCAGCAGTTAATTTTCAGTGCATTTCACATCTATTATTATTTAGACGTTATTCGCGCACATGACAGGAACAAATACGTTGCGAAAATAATTCTTACAAAAATAAGATAAAATAAACATTAGTGATTATACAATAAAAAAAATTAATAACAGATAAATAGAAAAAAAAGTTCTTGGTAATAAAAGATATATTAGATAATATTTATATTAATAAAAAGTTGTAAAATAAAACTTCTGATAGGAATTTGAGAAAATTTATCGCATGATTCTTTAATATTCACTTAACATAACTTTTATGAAGAACATTTTTAATTTTAATAAAAATTTTATTACTGTTACGGTTGTATCTTAATGTCCAATATAACAATATTAGATTTTTTTTTAACAAATTAATTTTAGGGGAATTTTATGATATAATTTACATTTATAGATCCTTTTTATTAGATAAGATAATTCATTTTCAATATTTTTCTAGCATAATTTATTGTTTACGCAATTAATTTCATCTATTAGATATCAAATTATGAAATACAAATACAAACTTATTAAAAAGATTATTTTAATTTATATCTATAAATGTGTTTCAAATGAAACAAGAAATTTCTTGATGATCATTATTTAGAGGATACGAAGTCAATTGGATTTTAAGTAAAGATGACGAAATTTTAGTTAGATACTGATAATATTTAAGATATAAAATACCACTAAGAGAAATGATAATTATAAAGTAGAAAATAGTACAAATATGATAAAAAGGTCGTTTAATAAAATGGATTCTAATACAATACGAGTGATATTAGATAAAGAACTTAAAATTAGATTTCGATAGGCCTCTTAAAATGGAATGAATATACTTAAATCAAATGTACCATGTAACCATCGTTATTCAATTTAAATTAAAGAAATTTTAATTATTAATTTACACGAATGATAGTTTTAGTTTTTATAAATTTTTTAAAAAAAATTCAAAAATAATTTTAATTAAGCTTATACATTCAAAATTTCTATTAAAAACTTTATTGATAAATTTTCGGAAAGATATTATATATGTTTATTTCGAAAAATCAAAAATTTTTATTATTAATAATAAAATTTCATTGTAATTATAAAAACTACAGTTTTTTATATAAAAGACATAAATTTATTATGTAAATATAAATAATTTTAACAAACGGTTGACGCTGTATGAGTGTATTTAATCGACTGCAAATAAAATGTATTGAATATTTTACTTAAAAATTAACTTCTATTCTATTAACTTATACTACTATTAAAAAGTTTATAATAACATTATTTAGAATTCAACTGAATAGGCTATAGTGAAGTATTCAGACGTTATTATTTTTCAAATAATATAATAATATTATGAATAACGCCCTTTCTAAGTCATTTACACAATGATAGTGATAATGTAGTGGTAATATATTAAAATCTATTTAAAAATATGCCTTACATTAAAAAATTAGTCGCTCCTAAGGATTAGATATATTCTATAACTTTCAGCTGATTTATTTTTCTTTAAATCGTGTAATTACTAATAAAAGGATTGATAAAAATCTAATCGATAACAAAAAGTGAAAAATTCATAGCAAAAATTAAAATTATTTCTTAATTTAGCTTATTAAGTATGAGTCATTTCAACATAGATATTTTGTATTTTCAAATTTCAATAGATAAACAATATATTCTGTATATACAAATGCTCATTTTCAAAAATATAATTTCTGTATTTGTAAATGAATCGATTATATTACTGTGTTTGTACTTATAAACATAAGTATTTTATGAAAATATAAATAGTATTAATTCACAAAAACTATACATAAAAACATAAACAAAATAATGATCTCAAATTATTAATAAAATTAAATATATTTTTATTGTCTAATATTCAATTATTAATATTCACATGTAATTTTGTATACATTTGAATTAACGCAAACTTTATTAAATGAAAATTTCATACATGAAAAGGATAAAAAAATTTTATATTTGAATTTTAATTAGTATTTTATAAATTTTTTTTAGAAGTTATTAGCAAGAAGTATATACTTGGCGATACAAGATTAAGAACAAATGTCATCGCTATTACTTTTAAATTTTATTATTTGCTATGCTATAATTTCAAAACTTTATTTAATAGAAATATTGGATTTAGATTTATATCTAATTTACATAAGCACATTTATATTATAAATATACTAATAGATTTCGAAAATATAAAAAGTTGATCATTTATAATCTTATTCATAAAGATACAATATATATTTATGATAATTAGTTACTTATTTTATAACAACATTGAATTTAAAAATTTAAAAATGTAATTGTATCTAATTTATCTACTTAAACAATGGAATTCAGTTTTGTATAAAGAGTAAAGAAATGTTTTTTAGATCTTTTAAACGAAACCTCAATAAACGCAAATCTTCAAATATTGTATTTTACATATCTGTGTTTGAACAGATGTAAAAATATTTTTATATTATTTTATCAGTAAAACCACGAAGATAAACGTTTCTAACGCACCTTATTTTAGAAATTATTAATAGGATTCAAAATAAAAATATTAAGAGTTAATAAAATTAATATGATATTTTCCTTTTAATTAATCACTAATAATCATTTATAGTAATTCAAATTATATCTAAATAATAGATTTTAGATTTAATATATGTTTTTTATTAATATTGTTAAAATGAAACATACTTTAATTTAAAAAAAATTTTTATTAAAAAATTTGCTTAACTTAAGAATTTCATAATTTGTTTGCATAATTTAACAATATTTTATAGTTTGATTAATAATAATACGGCTTTCTATTGTTTTAAATAAATTGTCCTTATTAAGTTACTGTAATTACTATATTCTTTTTGTACAGGTTACAAAGACGTTTTACACTTTGAAATATGATTTCTCTTTAATCAATATGGATACGAAATTAAATTAAATATAGCATCAGTAATATTTTTAGTTTATAAAAGAAAATATTTACAAGTGTAATGTGATAAAAACTACATAAAATTAAACTAATCATGATCGCATTTGTTTATCGCTAGGCTGTAGCTTACTCTGACTACGTTTACATAAGCTATATATCGAATACATATTTTTATCATTATACATAATTCACAAATTTAATATATAACACATGTAGCCTTATTTATATAAATAATAAATTGAGAAGATTATCTTTTAAAAACAAATTTATCAACGTATCTTTATTTTACTTCTTTATATTTTCTTTTCTTAATAAAAAAATAAATAATCATCGTATTACAATCGTATATAATATATAAAAATATATTATATATTTTTGATATTTCACTATCAAAAAAGCTTAATTATAGAAATGTAAATTTTCTAGGTTAAATAATAAACAATAAAAGTTCCATTTACATGCAATACATTCCATATCTATTATAATGAAAAATAATGTCAAATTGAAAATAAATTATTCGACCATAGAATATTTTTTTCTTTACTGAAAGATCATTACATTGTTACATACAGTTTCTTTTTTTACAGACTAACATTTTCTATCTTATTTAAAGGTTACTTATTATTTAATTATTTTATTTAATTTTTGAAGTCTTAGTATGATGAAGCGGAAATTCTTAAATAATTTCATATGATGAAGTTTGTTTTTAAGAGAAATTATTGGTGCTGGATGAAGCAGCATTACAATGACGAGTGAAGGCTATGAAAACAACGTTTTTTAATGCTCTGGCACACAATTTCTTTTCCATTTTCAAAATATGTTAAATAGCCTTTAAGGATCTCAAATGCATTTTAACTCAAAGCTATCGCTCTTGACAAATATAAAATTTTTTAAATTGAGAAATTCAATATACGTGTTCGTGCTTTAGGCTTTTTAAATTTGCTATTTAATAAAACTTCTAAATTAAGAAAATGCTTATGGTTTCGAGAACAGTATGCTTAAATTCAAATAAAAATGATGATAACAGTGCATAAATTAACACAACGATTTTATAAATTCATCAAAAATTGAATATTTTAAAAATGAGGTGAATAGGAAAAATTATAAGTTATATGATTTAAGTTTAAAAAATTTTATAATAATAGGATAGGAAGATATTTAATGCATACTTTTTTATTTAAAACTTGATCATAGAAAAAGCTTAACGTATCCCCTTAAAAAATATTTTCATTTATTCAATACTTTATTTTCTTTAGTAAAATAAAAAGAAAATTAACAAAATATGTTTTTATTTAATCATAATTTTGATAAAACAATCTAGAATTATTATTATCTATATAATAAAGAAAAATTAAGTTTTCTTTTTTAATAGGATTCAAAAAAACTATTAATATAATCCGAATCGTATTTCAGTAAAATTTTTTGCAGATTTATTAAAATTTAAAACTAAAAACTACATTAATTTATTTTAAAATTAATGTAAAATAACTTGCTGTATCTGTTGGTCTTATAATCAGTTCTATTCGTTTTAAAAATTATAAATATTCATTACACTATTCAAATATTCATTCGCGTACACTAAATGATAATTATCGTAATCGATAAATAAACATTTCATATGCAGAATTGGTTAAACTTAATAGTCGACATACTAACAATGTTTTAAAAATTGATGTTTAATTTTGTGATTATCTTATAATACTTCATAATGTCATAGATGTTATTAATTCTTTCATTTATTTTTAATGCAAATTTGAGTTCTTACTTATTTTTAGATTTGAGTAAAAAGATTTGTTTATTAACTTTTTCATATTCTTTTTGCACGGCGCTTTTTTCAAACTATTTTAGTGTAAAAACTAATATTTCTCATCTTGGTTTTTACTATGTTCACTTTTTTTATTATACATATGCTTACTATAAATTTAATACGGAATTAATATCTATAATACATAAATGTAACATATTAAATTAACTTTTTTCATTCTTAAATATTACATTCCTCTTTTTAAATACTGTTTATATGTATAACTCTTTATTTTAAGTATGTAAATAAATTATTATTACTCATGTATAAAAAGTTAAAATATATTGTGAAAAGAATTATCGTTTCTATTTTTTAATACTAATTGTTTAATTTTTTAATTAAACATTATAAAAAAAATATTGATTAATTTGAATAATTGTTTCAAAAGTTTTTTTTCGAGACGAAATACATAGTTTATCTTGTTTTAGAATTTTTTTTTTTTTTTGAAGAGTAATTTAAAAAGCGAATCTCATACAAATTGTATCAAAAGCGTTGATTAATACCTACAATTTAGAATAATTTGCCATGTAACGATGCCAAATTAATCCCTAAATATAGGAAACTGTTCTGTGTCAACAATTTTACATGCATCACTTTATTTAAAATAATTGTTACAATTTCACCTAAAAGTCGACTGTTGACATTTTTTAGTTACTACAGCCATTGATGTCAGTATAAAAATTGTGAAAGAAAAGATTTAAGAATTAAATAATATTAATTTAATAAATAATTTAATAATAATTTGACAATATACTTTTTACTCGGGGAACGTTTGTACTTTGAAAAAAACAGATTTTGTCGATTCTCTATAGTAGTCTTACCCATGTCTAATACATCATTACTTGTAAACGTATTATATTTTTTTAATCTTTATTTTATTTGATAGATAACAATTATTCATCAAATATTAGATAGAACAGTAAAATAGTGAAATACGTGTGGTATATGCTATGCAACTATGTGTTTGTTTTATTAAAATTATAATGCTAATATACTATTATAATGTGAATTTAAGAAATTTGGTCTTCATTAATATTTTATAGCTTATTTACATTTTTTTTTATTATTTTACTTTGGAAGCGTTAAATACAACTTTGTGTAACGCATATTTTAGACTATTATGAGACATTTTAAAAAACTTTGAATTAACATGAAAAACAATTATATTTGTTTTCTAGTACTTTTAGAAGTATGTCTTTTTTAGATAATTATAGCTTCATATATATATATATATATATATATGTATATATTTAGCAATAGAAATAAAAAAATGTAATAAATAAAGTGTAATACCAACAAATTAATATAGTTATAAAATCATCTGTAAAAACGGTTTCATAGGAATAAAATATATATTATGCTACTTTGTAAATCTGTTTACTTCGTTTTTCTTTAAATAAAGTAAAGATGTATTACATGAATATTATTATATAATTTATACCCATATACTTATACAGTACTCACGCAATACACACACATAAACGTATATAGTATTAATAAAAAAAATTGAGATAATGTTCTAAATAGTATATTCCTTTTTTCTTTTTTTTGATGAATATTATAAATTATAAAAACACTTTTTAAAATAATTCTTTTATCATATTATTTGATTAAATTTTAAATATATATATATATATATATATATATATATATATTAGAGGGTAAAAATGTATATCAAATATGATATTGCGAGTATGCTAGTATTGGATTTTATGGAAGCTTGTGCATTTACTATCAAACATAAATTCTTAATTCTTAATTATAACAACTTATTAATTTAAAGGGTTCAATGTTATATATTTTACTTGTATTTATCACGAGTATATAACCCCCGTAAATTTTGTCCCTCCTTTTATTTCTGTTTCGTGATTCAAAACTATAATTTTAAATAATCAATTTTGATTGTTAGAAATTAGCGTCTTAATCTTCAATATAGTAGTCATGATTATTAAAAATTAGTTAAATAATTGGTATTAAGAAAATATAGGTGATTTAATACTTAATATGTAAAATTACCATAACTGGATTCATAAAATTCATGACTTATTTCGAACAGACGTGCATTACCCTGAAAAATATTTATAAATACAAATGTTCATAGATAATATTTTCAGTTTCTTGTATATACAATGATAATCAAAGCTAATGTAATATGATATTATGGTTTTTAACCAATTAGAAAATTTTTAGTCGGAGCTAATCGAGTCTTCAAAAATTCAACTATTTTCAGACTTTAATATTTTTTTTAATTTTATAATGATTCACTACATATATATATATATATAATTATTATTATTATTATTAAGTAATCATCATAAAAGCTATTAATTACTATAACATGTAATGTTTAATAAACTAATATTATTTTTTTTTTAATTCTATTATATAATTTATAATAAGAAAGTACGTTTATTATAAACAACCGTATTAAAGATATGATGCATATGCTTTACAAAAATTATAAAATATTTAAATGGAAGATTGCGAATAACAGATTACTAACTGTGAATATAAATCTAATCGTTGTTATAAATTTTATGCTTAGGAATACATATTTTTATCATTATACATAATTCACGATGATTTAAATGAATTCCTATTTTAAAAATGCATAAAATTAAAGCTCTGACAGATTACTTTATTGTTTAATAATTTATCACGACACATATGTACATATGCATACATATAAATGATTCATGGAAATAATAATTGAATTTTTTAATTTTTCTAGTAAATTTATGTATGTAATTAGATATTTATCTCTTGTTTCCCTACATTGCAGATAATATAAATAAAACCTATGTGATTCCTCATAAAGCAATTGAAATGTGTATCGCTATTAACTTAGTCATATTAATGTTGTATTTGATCATGTGTAACAATTTTCGTGTACGAAAAGATGGGTGTTTCGTATTAAATTATTTCTCATCTTAACTTAATATTCAGTTCATAAATTATAATTTATACTTTTTACGGGCAGGAACTTCTTTAATGTTATTTTAGCACTAGCCCTTATTAGCTACTATTGCAGAAATGTACATACTGTACCGATCTAATATTTACCATTTATATTAAACAATAAGGCTTGGATATATCCCATTATTTGGCGACGATATCACTGGGGGCCGTTATGCTGCTCATTCAGTCCGTGGCATGGAAGACCAATTTTCGACATTGATTCGGCCACCAGACAAGTCAGACGCCTTAAAGTAACATTTTTTTTATAGGTACGCGTGACGATCGATTACTCCCTCGAGTCTGGATGTATGTTCTCCGTCTTCTTTTGCACATTTGTACCACGCAAGAGACATACCAAAGTTGGTCATTTCAGCAGATTGATCTATTTTTTCCGCAGCCATGAAGTTCATTCTTAGCCCATCACGTATAAATACACGTACGGATAGTGTTAAGAAGAGCATCAAGGGCTTTACAAAAATGCTTTGAGTTAAAAAAAAATCCAGCATAATGTGACTTATTAGTTTTCTATGGTAATTTTAAAGGGAGAATTATGATACAAAATTGGTCTCTTCATTGTGAATAAACGTTAAGTGGCGAAGATTCGATCGAGTTAAAACGAACATTTGTAATTTTTTTCATGCTTAGAAGGAATTAATAAATATGATTTTTATATATTACTGTTAATATCTGAAAAATTTACAATAAAATTTCATAAAATTTTGTAGAAATTATTGATTATGTTCTTAATTTTCATTCTTTGCATAAACGTTTTACGTTCTTTATATAAAATTTTCTATACTTAAGAAATTTGATTTTTAATTTTTTGATTATAATAACATTCTTACAAGTTGAACGTAATTTTTTAAGAATTCCAGAAAAACCATCAAATCCGAACTTATTATTTATAGACCTTATACATTTTTCATACAGAATAATGTATATGCAATCTTCGTATGTGGTAGGCAATACTTTTCCATTGATCTACTAATACATATATAGAATATTTTACACATACATATAATGATGTAAAAAGTTACATTAAAATATTAAAACAAAAATTAATGTATTAAAAACAAATTAAAACCCATTATTTTAATAAATTAAACATCATTTAAGCTCTATAAATTTTACCCATTTTATTGATACCTTTAACATTTAAGGACTTGTTAATTATGGTAAATTATTATTTTTGTGTTTTACCATATAAATTGTTATATATTAAGGTATAAGCAAAGATAATTTTTATAAATTGTATCAAACAGCATTTTATTAAATTATAAACGACATTGATTATTTTACACTTAAAAAAAATTAAATTAGCTATTATTAGAATTTTGTGAACTATAGGTCTTTTTACTATTAATTAAAAGGTTAAATTAAAAGTTTTCATTTATTATTTACAATCTGACGTTTTTAATACGACAGATAGATTTAATTTTCCAACATATCTGAAAATATAATTATTAAAAAAAACATTGTCGTCACTTCTTTGTATAATGAGTTATATTGATATGCAAACGAATTAAGATTGAAAAGTATTCAACGTATTGAAGTAAAACATTATTTTTCCAAACACCTACATACATATCTTGATGCAAATATGTATGTAAATACTATCAACGTGCGTGTATACTCTTACTTGTAATACACATTTATATTACTTATTGGTTAGATAATAACACATTACTTTTATTAATAATACACATTAATTTTCTTTTTATAGTAGTATACTTATTAAATATTTAATTTTTTCAGCTTCATTAACTCAAAAAGTTCGTTTCTTAAATACATATTACATAAAAATTTAATTATTCCAATTAAGTGATATTGATGAAAAAAATAAAACAACTCATTGTAAAAACTATAATATCAAAAAGTACATACAGTATAAATACTAGAAAAACTATCCTCACATTAAGTTTTCATTAATTAAAGGTTGAATCATAGATATTATAATTGTATTTATAACATGTAAATTAAGTAAACGTAATAGCATTTATTATTAATTTGGTTAAACAAAAGTACAAAAGGGTTTAGATAAGCTATAAAGCATAATAGGTCTAATTTTTTATACGAAATTTGTTCAAAATATGAATCAATATTTATAATATGACTAAAAATTTAATTTACAAGTTTTAGGGAATATAGGCAATATCTAAAACTTTAAAATACTATTCATTCAATAAATATACATTTTTTCAAGCGACTTAAAATTAAATCAATAATTTAAAAAATTATTTAGTTGAAATTTTTAATATTTACATAAAAATTGTATAAATCTAAACAAATTTTTTTTAATTAAACAACAGTGTAATGTAATTATCAAGCACCATGTCCAATTTTATTAAAATTTACAGCATGGTTTTTTCAATTTGAAGTTTATATAATAAGTATATATAATAACAAAAAGCGATTTATAAATAAAAGCAGTCGTTTTAAAAATTTCCATTAAATTTATTTATTATAAAAGTAATACTTTAATACATAAGAGTTTTGTCTTGTTATGAGGTATTTTACTATTTTAGATTAGATTTTTTTATTATTATAATAAAAATGGATGACAATTTTAGAAACGTAAATTATTTTCAGAAAATGGTTTTTTTTCATATACATATTTTTAAGATAGTGAATACAATCTTGATGTTTAAAGCATTAAGATAAATAATTTCGTACTATTATTTTTGAAATAAAATAAATTTCAAAAATATTTTTACATAAATTTAACAAATTCCATTAGACAGTATTTGGAAAAAAAGTCGAATGAAACATGTTGAATGAACGAATGAAAAAAAGTAATATCGTATAGCATTTTTAATCTATTATTCTACTTATTACCTAATGCTTCAATCAATATCTGTTAACAGTCTAAACATACATAGTGATAATCAGTAAATATAAAAGAGTCTCACCCAACATCTTCAAAACTCTCCTAGTAGATCTACTATGCCTGCAATGTCGGTCGATTCTGGAACTACCGATTTTAACTCTTGAACTATCGGGTCTTTTATGCTGCTGCTTGCCATTATTTTTTATCATTGCGGACCTCTTCAGTTTAAGGCCAATTAGTATATAGAGCACCATTATCAATGTCATAGGTACTATGAAAAACAAAAACGTCGACAACTCGAAGGAATGTCGTACGATAATTTGCTTGAAATGGCACACAACGTCTTCTGGTCTACTTGCAAATTGCACTATCCCGAATTGCAGGGCCTGCGGTATGGCACATACGAGAGCAATAAGCCATATGAATAATATCAATTTAACAGCACGTGAAAGCTTTGACATTGTCTGGGACAAGAAGGGATGGCATATAGCAACATAGCGTTCGGCAGTAAATGCTGTGATGGTCAGAACTGAGGCGTTGGTCGAGGTCTCGGCAGCTAGGCCTCTTAGAACGCAGAACACCTCGCCAAAAACGTAAGGGTACTTGGACCAAACCTGATAGATCTCCACTGGCATGCCACAGAGTAGGAGCAATAGGTCTGATACGGCCAAGCTGAACAAATAATAGTTCGTTGCAGTGTGCATGGACTTGTTGCGCGCTATGACGATGCAAGTACTAATGTTGCCAATAGTGCCGGTTACGAAGATGGACGCATATATTATGCTAATAGGAATGACAACGTATAATGGATCATGCACTGGTCCGTAATTAACTTGTAACTCCTCGTCTAATTGTAATTGTGTTTGCTCCACCACACTCGAACTAGTCGAGTTAAACTTATCGTAAGGATTCTCCATTTTCGTTGGATTCAGACTTGATTCTTATATGCCAATGGTCTCGCTAATCGATGATACATATTTTTTGATAGAATTATTCTCCCTTTATCAGTCGGTCATATTTTTATTTAATTTACGCGTGTCATATGGCGTAAGACATTTTTAAGCACCAATCGATGCACTCTCCTTCGCTATAAAAATTACGTCGAAGAGTAACTCGCAGGCGACTGGATCACATATGTTTTACAATGTTCTTTTGCATTTAATGTTTGGCTCGAAAGCGTTGTCATATAATAAAATATATTTCACGGCTACTTATTAGTGATATTAATTAATATATTTTAAGTATATACTGCGTTTAATAAACATATGTATACGACATTCAAAATAATTGTGCTCATTATTTATAATTATAATTTATTATTTACGACGGATGAAAAATACTTTTCATTGTATACGAACAGTCTCTTCACGCCGAATTTAAGGGATCAAAAATTAGCTGGCTATGTGAACTTGAACTTGAAAATGAATTTTAGCTAAGTTATGTGATAGCTGCCAAGAAAGTACGGCGGTATTTTATCTCTTCCTCTCTCTCTCTCTCTATCTTTCTTTATATAGATATATATATATATGTTTAGAAGGTATGGATAGGTATATATGTTATCGCGTCCCGGGTCAGACGACAACTGACGAACCGCCGTCGTCGTAGCTGCTTCCGATGCGCAAGCAGTACTACGGCCTCTGCTGCTGACTCGCTATTTGGCGGGAATAGCGCGAGCTGCGCAACAGAATGGCGCACGAAGAAGAGGAACTTAAAAAAAGGAAAATGAACGAGAAGGGGAAAGAGAAGAAGGAAAACGACAGATCGACCAATGGAATACATTGGATAGAAGCGACAGTAGTAGATTTTAAATAAGTAGTCCTTCAAGCAGTTTCCTTTTTTTCTTGACATTACAATATTTTTCACATTTTGCTGTGGAATTTCAACTACATAAGCTCCCTATAGATTTCTTTTCCGATGACCTTTCCCTCGATACTTATAGTCCACTTATTTCGCATCCGTTGAAGCAGATCATATCCTCTACTTTTCTATATCTTCTATCCCCTTTATTTATTTATTTTTTTTAGAAAATAAATATAATTACAACGCACAATGTTTGGTTATAAATAAATATTAATTTAAGATTCAATTAAATGTTTGTTTAAAATTTAACATTATACTTATGAAATATATTTTACGATCATATTCTTTAATCACATTCTGTAATCATATTCTGTAATCATATTCTGTAATTGTATATATTGTACGAAGGCAATAAAAATTTTTAAATTACTTCATGTAAATACGATTACTTCTTTCAATTTTTTTTCGAATACATTTAATGCTCGTATGAAGAATAAAATGCATACTTTTGCCAAATTATGTATTTTTTTTGTAAATTTAAATAAACATAAAAGTCAAGGGTATGAAATTTTTATAAATACACTCCACTTTTAAAGGAAATTTTTTTAAATGGTTAAAATAATCAAAAAATCTTTTAATAATTATATTCGCTTTTTTGATAAATGTTTGTTAAATATTTATTAGAGAAACTTTTAAAAAGTTTGAAACCTCGAATGTATACAAAGCATTACTATTTATCATTTGTTAAAAAATACTTTGTTAAAATTTAGCTAGTTGTTTCAATAATTTTATGATAATGTTATTGATGAAAAAATTTAATATTTTTATACTATATACACACTGAAAATATTGTAAATAAGATGATAGTAAATGTCCCGAAAGTAATGAACCTGCCTATTTACCTTTACTCGTGTCTGACCAATCACGGGTAGCCTCTACTAATTATATATAAAATTAGTGGTTGTAAAAATTAAATTAAAAATATATAACTATGTTTTATTATATATCTTAATAGTTTTATATTTAAAAAATATCATTTCCAAAAGATCATACTTTTAAACAAAAACTGATACAATTTATGTTAGTGAACGATATTTAAAAAATCAACATAATAAATTTTAACACATAAATCTAAATATGATAGTATACTAAATATAACCTTTTTGAACATATTTAAATATTTATATTAAGTTAGTAAAAGAAAAAATTTTTGTTTACACATAGTGCATACTTTAACCTAAATTATAAATAAATATTATAGGATACCTGCAAATAAAATTGTAATTGAAAATATTTTTTTTTAAATGTTTTTTTTTTTTAATTGTACTGGAAATATTGTTGAATACCGTTGTTATGGAAAAATTGAATAAATTTTCTAATTGGATAATATTTTTCTGTAATATGCCTTCATTTTAAATAAAAATAATTTGTACGTATAAATAATGATATTTAAATAAATTGTTTGTAAAAATTAATAGATGATATAACTAGGCATTCAATTTATTGTATTCTTTAAAAACTTGCAAAAAATTAAATAATATAAAATATCCGCTGCAATAAAGATATAATGTAATTATAAAAATATAAAATATAATTTTATTACCTTGTATAATTACGTCGGATTAAGTTAACTTTTTAAGTATAATAATGTTATTTTATATATACTATCTTATGTAGTAATACATAACGTATTTTGAATAAAATATGTAAGTATATCACCGAGTATTTAAAAACAAATCATTATTCGGACTAAAATAGTTGAATATAAAATAATTAGATAGTGCAAAATGTATATATATATATATGCCGTTGAATGAGTTATTTGAATTAAAAAAACTTTACGTGATAAGTAAATAATATCGATTTATTGAAATGTAAATTAAAAGCTAAAATAGCTTCAATCCTAAATATTATCATCTATTCAATAAGAAATTGTTTGGGATGTTCTTATCAGAACTCTGCACTAAACATAGATTATCGATACAGGGTCTATTCTTCAGATATGAAAGGTAATTTTTTAAGCCTTAAAACCCTCAAATCTAAACAAAAGGTCTTTCAATATTAAAATTAATCTAAATATAAATTTTTTTTATTCTATAGAATATTTTTTTAAGCCTAATTATTATAAACAGTTTTAAAAATCAATTAAATGCTAATAAGCAACATTATGTTATTGATAACGTAAAAGATATTTTATGAAAAATAAAAAAATACATTAACTTTAGCATGAATAATTAGTAGTACAAATATTCAAATCCATACAAAACTTGTATATACTTAATTAAATATAAATAATTCAAAAATGAATTATTTAACAAATATTTAAAAAAATTTTATTTTTAAAGTATGTTAGTATAACTTGAATAATTTTTATAAAACTTTATGCAACAAAATAATGCATGATAATTAATTTTTTTTAATTTTGTGTCAGAATAAAGTTTTTATTATGTGTGTAAATGCCCCGAAGACATTATAACAAGGAATTATTGGTTCTCCTAATGACTATTGTTATATTTAATAATATATTTATTTAATGTCATTTTCGTACGACTCTTTTATTTTTATAGTATTATTGTTTAACGATTAATTGATGGTGCTTAAAGTGAATAAAGCGATTGAACAGAAACACTTATAAATAATATGTCGTTCAAAGTTCAAGGCTATATGTATCATTCATGATTCTGTCATGTAATGGAAAGGATAATCAATATTAATTACGTATGTTATTATTTAATTGATAATGTTATTCAATTACTCGATAGATTATTAATATGGAAATAATAATCATTTCATATATAGCTTCAGTTAAGATTTCAAAGAGAATTTTTTAATGAGAGTCTCAAAAATAATAATTTAGCGTAAATGTAAATTATTATAATCAATTAAATAGCTAATTATCAATTTAAGAAATAATTTTTATAATTAGCACTAATTATTAAGAAAAATTTTGACGGTAATAAAGATTTACGTATCTCACACTATGAGCACTTAAGATAAAACAGATGCTACTTCTTAGAAGATTAATAAAAATATTTAATTATCATATTTAACGAGAAGCAAATAATGAACCTTTTATTAACCTTTTCAGAATATATATTTAATAATTATTTAAAAAATTTTGATAAAAATTATAAGTAATACTTCTATGTAGACAGTTCTAATCATTATAATATTATTATTTTATCATGTATTATATATAATAGAAATAACTTAAATATTGTTCATTAATTCGGATTATCAAGTGAAAATTTCTTGAAAATTAGAACATCATTGGAGTTTTTATGCAGTTTAAATCAAACTTATTGGTAGAGAATAGGTAGAAAAAATATAGGTATTTCACACATTAAGCAATATAGTCATTCTTATGCACAAAATTATAGAATGAAAAAAATCAAAAACATATTTCAAATTCAAAATTTTACTAATACATTTGAACTACAATAGATTTAATTTCTTAACAAATATAAGTTAATTACATATACTTTTTATGCAGCTGTATTTATATAAAACGATTTCATACAAGTATTTTTCATTAGTATGTATTTCTTCAAGTATACAAGGAAGTTGAATAGAAACTGGAGGACTTTTTTTTTATTTTTTCGTTCTATTATTTTTTTTTTTTTTTTTCTATGAAAGTGCTAATTTTTTGCATATCTATAACTATTGGAAATATTGGGAAAATGCGTAAAAGAACTATTTAGAATACATTCAACTTTCGGAAAACGTGGCAAACAGTAGATCTGATTGTTAGAAGCTTCAAACACATTGAGACAAAATAAATGATGATTAAATCATACCATTTGCGTTATCCAGAATATTTCGTGCATAGCGATATTAATTCTTTTTGTCGACAAGTTATCGAGCCTGTTTAAGCTTAAACACGGGTATTTGTAATACTCAGTCAATTATAAGTCACGATAAGTTACTGACGTAGCTGTTAATATGATATTTTTATCATTTAGAATTACGATAATGTGTTATATTACAGAAATACAATTGAAAATTTTAAAAAATAAATGAACTGGACAAATATTTTTTGTCTATTACAGATGATGTTTCGTAAATTAGAGAAATTAAATTATCAGTTTAGAATTTAATTCCACTTAAAACTGACGTGTTTTTTGTATGTGTACTTGCATAGTGAAATAGAATTTTATGTTAGATAGCGTATAAATCAAACTTATATACTAATAAATATATTTCTATTTATCGTTCTTTTAAAACATTGCTAAAGCAAAAATATTAACTTAAATGTCAAGAAATTGATTCTCGTCAATTCTTATTAATTATAAATAGTTTTTATGGCTTTATTGTTTATTATTCTGTTTTTATCTCGCTCTTCACAATATTATTAGCACTAAAATGTAATAATATGTAATAATGATTTTGCAAAAAATATTGAATACTTTGAAAAACCTACATATGTTATTTCATTTTTTAATTATAAGAAATTGTTTTAGTTTATAATTTATAAACATAAAGCATTAAATGAAAGATTAAATGTTGGAAATTTTTTATAATTGAAGTATGAAGTCGTCCCATAAAAGAAATGAAATAACTTTCTCTTTAAATTAAACATTTTTTTAAATAAACCAATAAAGCAATTTTAAAAGCTAAATTTACTACATGCATTGAATATATTTATATCGTAAAGTTCATTTAACTTAAAAAGGTTGATAAGTACTGAAAAAAACGTCAAATTTATCAATTAAGCTTAAAAAGTAGATTAAATATAATTATAAATCGCAATCTGATCTATAATAATAAATGGATACATAAAAGTATATAAAATAGTATATAAATACTAGAAGAAAATAATGATACTTTAAAAAAAATCCAACTTAACCGGCATGAATATTATTTAAAATATTATTAACTAATAAATTAATTATTTGCGTAAACCATATACGTAGTTTATATTAAAAAATTTAATGATGAATATAATCTTAGTGTTATTATTATAAAATGTTATGGTAACGTAGTACGCTCCTAACGTAAGAATGACATTTTTCCTTATCTTTATCAAGTGTCTAAAAGTACTTAATCATTTTTCTTTCTCCTAAATCGCAGTTAAATAATAAAATATGATTTTTTCTATATCAAATTCTATACTTTTTAAATATAAGTCATATTTAAAATATTTTTTCGATCATATATTTTAATGGTAAATCAGTATTATTATACGTATATACGAACAATTTATGATATTCTCTTTCATAATAATCACCTGCTTAATTGTTAATTTTAAAACACTTCCCACAATCAGATACATATGTTATGAGTACCGTCATTCTTGCCATTATTATTCTAGGTTTGAAAATCGAGCGTGCTCCTAAGCACGCAAGTAATGGATCGAAGAAGACTCATCGTATGTGAAAAATAGGGTGAAAATAAAATAGCTCTTACAAACAAAGGGACTAGGGGAAATATCCCCAAGTATAAACCAAAAATGAATAGTTCCTTGATGGAGAAACTTACTTATCGGGGTCGCATACACGATGCTACTGACTGTCCGGCGGGAGGTGGGGAAAGTGAGCAAGCAGACACTGACACTCTTGGGTAAAGTACCTTCACGAGGGGCTGAGAATGAAGAAAAAAGTTTGATTCATTATTTGGATAACAGCAGAATAGATGCATTACTAAAGTGGACATTATTAAACTATCTTGAACTCTAGGTTACGGTCGTTTGTGTCATATAAAGAATTTCACAATAACGCCGACCTTTTGGCTAAGCAAAACATATGGATTGCATTTAATTTGCCGAACTGACAAAGAAGCTATGAATAAAAAAGAGACATCCACTGTTTCACTTACATTATATGATATAAGCTGAAGTGGAAAATCTTTCACAATTGGACGAATTAAGGCAGACGATTAATCAAATCTGGCAAGGGCGATAATTATACATAATGTATTCCTTGACACGATGTTACTGTGTACGGAATTGTAAATCTAGAACGTTTACTAAAAATATCACAGTTGTAGATACAATTTCGAAAACTTAAAGATATTTTATTCGAATAAATTCCTAATTGGTGAAGGCTGTAATTATTTTATAATATTTGCAAATAAAAATTATCACTTTGTTCATAACTATCTCATTGGCCTGTATCGTCTTCTGTATTTTTATAATATATGAATTTTATATAATACAGAAGATAGATTTTTTTACAATTCAGATTCATTGATACACTTACTATAATTAAAAATTTTTTTTAAATATTTAAAAAATTATGTTATAAAAAATTTTTAAAATAAGTGCTCACCGATAATTAACTTTGAAAATTAATGAATTCTAGCTTTAAATATGCATTAAATTCATTGTTAGTAATAAAAGTTCAAATTCAATTTAGTTTCTTGACAACACAGAACAAAATTTAACGAAAGATATGATCACGTTGTCTCCTCGTATTTTAAGCCTATCAATACATAAACTATACTACATTGTAATAAAGCAGCTGATATTTGATTTAAATTATAAACTTTTAATTACATTATTATTTATATATAATAATTTATATATAAGAATTGTAAATGTGTATTAATTATGTTTCTTTTTTTAAGATATTTGAGGAAAAATTTCTCTGGAAAATGAAAAAATGAAACAAAATTTACGTTATTTATTTATTTTTTATCAAATACATATTATTTGTATTTTCCAATGGATTTATAATCTAAAAATATCAAATTTATTTGAGTATGATTCAAACAAATTAAATATTAAATTATTTTATGTAGTAATTTATATCGTTATTTAAGTTGTTTCATAAAACTTCATTACGATGATAGTTGTTTATAACAAGTACTATTACTATTAAAAAATTAGTGAAATGAAGGAAAAGAGTTATAATTAAAATCAAACTTTATTTAAAATAACAAGTGCATTTTTTACTACCTTCCTATTCAGTCAATATGTAATTATAAAATATTAAATGAAAAAATATTATTAATAAATTAAAACTTTTTTATTCTCTGTATTAATTTAAAATGAAACTAAATTCATATAATAATTTAAAAATTTTATATAATTATGTAAAAATCTTTATAATAATCTCGAAATAATTATTACTTTAAATCTTTATTCATCATTATTCATTTATAGAAATAGAATTATCAAAATATGTACATATGTATGTAAGGACTGAATGCAAATTAATATTTCTTAAAGATTAAAAGGTATTTAAGAAAACAAAGTATAATTACAAAATTAGCAACAAATTACAATTTTGATAGCTTATAAATACTTTTGTAGGTAAATTAAATATGGATAATGCAATTAACTACTTTCAAATTTATACGTACAGAAAATGCTTTATTGGCTTATTTGTGATACTACATTGAATTCGCTAAAATGAAAAAATTGTATTTCGAAATGACACATTGATGATTATTTAATAATTATTTTTTTGTACTAATGTAGATATTCGATACCTGTTACTTTTAAATAGTCTGTATTCATATTAAATTTTACTAATACAGCACGCTATAAATACAGTCAAAAATATATGTTTGTGTGAAATTTGATCTCTTAATGAGCAAAATTATTTTAAAAAATATACATTCTTGCATATGTTTAATATGATACAGTGAAATTCTATTTTGATTTAGTCTTAAATCTTACATGTACATCTTAAATCTTTATCAACTGATTCAGAAGGTGGATTTCTGAATCAAGGAATCTGATCAGATTGATTGCGGATCAGGTTCATTCGCTTAATTTTATCAATTATAATTATAAATAAGCATTAATATGTAAAAATTCTATCTGGCAAGAGCTTTAATTTTTTTTAGCATGGATCATAAAAAATATTCTTGCTTTGTTAAAAGACACTTATGGATGTAAAAGCGTAAACATTTAATTTATACGAGGAGGTTTAACCTGTAATATAAATGAATTTTTAAATATGATAAAAAGTCAAAATTTAAATTAAATAAAGAAAAAAATTACGTTTAATTAAAATATGCACCTTAATTGTTCTAGAAACACCTTGATAAGGATATACTCCACCAAGAATGTAACGATAGTAACCGTTGTGTCGAATCCTATACTCTCCGGGTATAACAGTTTCTGATACTTCCCATTTTATAATTACTTGACTAGATCCTAAAATGATGGATGTTCTTTCCCAAATGAATCTAAATATAATGATTAAATGCATCAGCACTTTCAGTTTGGTAAAGTAAATCAAGTAAATCTTACTTAGTTTCCCAGTCTGCATCTGTGGCAACAGGTGTCCACGTTTCATCCTCTTCCAATTTTTCGATTGTTAAATAGGTACTTCCAGTCATGAAATTATTTCTCGGGTGTCCTGAAACCTTTAGCGTAAAAATAATATTGAAAATCATATTAAAAATAATTAAAGCATTATAGATAATGTAAAAAATATAGGCTCTTAGAGCTTTCGTTACCTTTTTCCTGTTATTTCAGAAGATTATGTTATTTTTATGTAAAATCTTTTTACTTTATAATAATCTGAAATAATGTCTAATTTGATTTAAATAAATACGCTTATTAAAGTCTATATACTTGTTTAATTGTATATATACATATATAAGCGATTGAATAATATCAAAAAGCTTCTAGAAACTTTTTTTTTACTTTATATTTTAAATCAAGTTAGAAACGTATGTTAGAAATATGAGTTTAAGTTAAATTTAATTTTGTTTAAAATATTTAATATTACACACAATTATTAAAATTTCATTTTGTATTACATTTGTGCAATTTTTCATAAAGTAAAATTTAAGCAATTCAATATCAAACCTATAAATTTACACTTAAATTAAAATCATTATACTTATTATGGAGTATATAAATTAAAAAATATATTAAAGTTGCTTAAATTAAGATAGAGCACTATAGAAATTTTTTTTATAATTTAATTTATACATATTATTATACATATTAATATAATTAGATACAATGGTCTTATAATAATAATAATTCAATTTATTGAAAAAATTATGTTGACTCAAAGATTATTTAAAATATAACTATTTACTTGAAAATTATACTCTTTTTATAATAATAGTCTACAAAATTCATATTAAAACAATCACTTTCAATCAATAGTATTGAATAACGCCATTTTTTTAAGAAAAATATTTCTAGAATGAGTTTAATGAAAATCTTTGAATGATAATGTAAAATATTGAATTTTAAAACATAAATATATTAACATAAAAGAGATTTTTTTATAAAATAAAAAATAAATTTTTGAATAAATAATCAAGAAATCTTTCCAATTATTCCTATGAATATTTACATAGTTATATACTAAAGGTGTATTTATATTCTAAATCATATGTACAATTAAAATTAAAAAATAGAAAATGAAACAATTTTTAAATAAAAACTATTTGTACAATATCATCTTAACTACCCATAATCACAACAAATAATGCTTTGATCTGTATTAATAACAACAATGATTCATATATTATGTTACCCTTGTACGATTCATCGATATTTAAAAATACCAAAGCAGTCAAATTTATATCAAAATAAGACATGATATCTGATGATTATTTAAAAAAAAAATAGGTCAAATACGGAAACTTTAAAAAAAAAGCAATCGTGCATACTGTACCAGAAGTAAACAATATATCAATGCGAATAATGTGTCCATAAAATCGTTGTAAAAATATATAGATATCGGGCTTAATTTTACGGAGTGCAGTATGTGCTGCCAAAAAAGAAAATAAGGTTTTCAATCCCTCGTAATTTTATTTTCTCGTAAGTGCCTAGGTTATCGACGTTGCGTAAGTATATGAGTGCAACTCGTTGGCTAAGCGAGGGCAGTTTTACGTAAAAATCTTATACAACCGGCCACATTATATTGACGTAAGCTTGAAGTATATACGTACCGCTCATCATTCACATAAACATATACCTATGTGTGTAATTGACACTCTCATCTGACAGGCATTCACTAACCAGAAAATTAATTTCTTATATGAATTGCGTACCTATTTACGTACATGAATATTCTCATGCATGCTTCTATATTAGAGCTACAGCGGAGTAGAATGCGTAAATGAAGAAACAGAATTCTTCAGCGTAGCATAAGTAAAGACCACTATGTTTTACAAAAAATGAGTGGCTTCCACCTAATTGCTCTAGCTTGAATCGTAAAAATTTAAGAACATAAATTTAAAAAATTATTAAATAGAGTTTTCATAAAAAATTGAGAAACGTCTTTCGAGGAGATTTTGTCTTTAAATCACGTCTTTTTGACAGTACTTGAAAACAAACATTCACAATCATGATGGTTAATTAATTGTTCAAAAAAAATTAGGAAAGATATATACATGTACATTCTCATTTTTTTAACAAAATATTTTAATCAATTTTTGTATTTAATTTAGAAAATTAATAGCACAACGCACAACATTATTATATTAATTTATCTTCTTGAAGAATCTTTACGAAAATTTACATCAATTAAATGAGAAAAAAATTATTGTATGAAAATATTCACAATTTTCTTAAAAAGCTCGAGCGTCTGGTCGCTTCCTTTTACATTCATAAATTATCAACGTTAAGCACCTAATAAGAATATTAACCTTCTGTAAAGAAATATATATTGGTTTCTATATATTTATATTGCATGATATTAAGCTTATTAATATATTAATTAAAATAGTTTAAGAATGATGGACATATTCAGGACATAATTTATTTTGGAAGAATCTCTATTGATAAATATGTATAATATGTAAAATATTTCTAATGCAACGAAATAGAATTTTTCGGAAAATACTTTTAATTGAAAATTTAATAAAAGCATTATAAAAATAAAAAAAATTACCTTCTAAGTTCATAAAATAAAATGACCAACAAATGACTTTTTTTCTACTACAGATATCTTAAGAGGTTGATTTCGTAAAATATTTTATTTCACGCTGAAACTAAAAATAATACATATTATTCCGTCTTAAAAAGGGCATTTCAAATAACTTTGTTGACAGGAAACTTTAAATCGTTTTCTTAACTAAATTTCTTATGTATTACTGTTATATATTTTTTCTAATGTAATTAAAAAATTGCAATTATAAAAGTACAATGATATATTAAACGGACAAACTTACAAATGTTGCAGTGACAACATCACCCGGACGAGCAAATCGCGGCGGTTGATTGATACATTCTCCGAATTCTGTACCCCAATAAGGAGAATCGTACAGTACAGGCGGCACCAGACTTATCAGTTTCTCTTTTGATAGATCCGGTGGCGTTGGTCCAGGTTTAACTGCTTGCCCCTGTATAGTTAATGCATCATCAGCACCAATTAAAAATTAATTCCGTATCCACTTAATAAAAAATAGCTGGTGATGATTGATCACTTACAAGTACAGCATGTATGGCAAGTTCAGTATACTGATTTATATAGATAGTTAGGGTATAAGGACCGAAAATCGTAGAAGCCCCTTCATACCTTTGAATCTATTAAAAAAAATAATAAAATAAAAGTGAGTTTTATGATTTTAATAGTAATACAAATGATATAAAGTTTTATCGTCCTAATGTAATTTTTAACGTTTATCTTAGTTCTGAAAAATAATTTCTATCAATTTTTTATCATTTATAATTATTGTTTTTCTTTAATTTATTATTTTATTAAGATAATGAACAGAATCGATTCAGTTTTTTAAAAATTGCGTTAAAAATTTTTTTTATTGAATACTCTTTTGACAAAAAATGGTTGTACACTTTTTTTTACCGTAAAAATACACATTTAATTTGTATTATAAAAGTTAATGTCAAGAAAGGAATTACGCGTAAAATGGTAATTTTGTTATGCTTTGAAGTGATTGAGTAAAATTAATGACTTTATAAAAAAGCAAGATTCCATTTTGATAAAAGTAAATTTATATAATAAAAAAAAATACTTGATACTCCTCGGGGGTTGCAATATAATCACTATAAGTATTGCATAGTCCAGCCACAATGACATCTACATTTTGCATTGATTCATCTACGTTTGCAATGGCATTTTTTATTGCATTGCGTAATCTTCTACCAGACATAGTTGTGAATTCGCCGGGTACTCCGGCAATAACGACGTTTCCGACTAGAGCTAAATGTGTTGAGACGATCTTCGGCTGCCACTGATACGGCAATACCATCTACATAAAATTATAAAATTTTATTGACTTTCTTATATTTCCGAAGAAAGTAAAATATTCCGCATCTATAACAGGCTCGAGTTACGCTGTCCAGCTGACTTAAAAACTGCCTTGTTTAGAAATTAGAAGTACTTTACTAATTAAAAATTCTTCCTAACATATGTACAATAATTATGACTTGTATAATTATATTTATATTTATGTATACTTATATTTTATTACACTGCTTTTACGCTGTAATTTGTTTATCTTCACTTTTTTATACATTAATAGCGAATAAAGTTTTAAAGTTTTAATTAAAGTTCTTTCAGTTTGTGATCATTTTCATCTTATTAAAATTGATCCTGATTTTCAATTTTACTATCAAATATGTGTATATTCTATGTCTTGTAGAAAGTAGTATTTATAGATTTTGTATTAATAAGCAAGAGTTTGTAAGTAATTTATTAAATTTCTTATGATAAATTATTTTAATTGAATGTTATTTGTTTAAAAACAAAATTAATGTCCATAATAAATTAAATCATCAACGATTACTCTCAATTTCCATGTAGAAATAATTAACGATAAATGATAATTAAATAATTATAAGAATATTATTAAATTAACCGTTTCCTAACCACTGCTTTGAAATGAAAATAGCATTTATTCACAATATTATTAATTGATTTTTTTTTCATAATTTCGGATGTTTTAATTATCTTTGAATAGCAATATTTTGGACATGTACGTGATTGTTTAAATACAATTATGTAAAATACAGTATTAAATATAATAAATTTAATATTTTTAATAGGCTATTATTATTAGAAAATACATAATACAATTCATTATAATCATAAAATGGTAATTTATTACAAAAAACTACTCTATTTTGTGTACAATTGAAGCTAATTGTAAATATATAAACAAATCGCTTAATAAATACACAATTTTTTTTTAATTATTTTTTTATATCCGCATCTACTTATACTTGTTTAATAGTTATTCCCTTTTTTCAATATTGTCTTACCAAATACATCCTTAAGATAATAAAAAATTTAGCCCCCTGCCAACAATAATCATTGTTGATTTTTTATTTTACTACAAGTTAATTCGAAACTCTCTCATTACGTAGGCGCTCGTTAGATATTTAGCCACGCTTTCAATATGTGCATTTCGAAACTTTCTGTTTATGTATTTACAAACCTCAAACGTAATTGCGAATCTTATCTTTTCTTCCCCATGTTCTCCATATAAAATATATATTAACGATTCTTATTCTATAAAATAATATAAAAACATTACTTTTAAAAACTGGATTTACAGTTTAATTGCTTCATGGCTTATGTACCATAACAAAATTATGTAGTATCATTCGAGTTACGTTCTTGAAGAAACCGTAAACTGTTTATTCACGTTCTGAAAGACTGAGAATCATAAATTTAAAACGAAGGATGATAAAGCTTAGCAGCTTGTGCGCAATTAACGTTTATTTGTAGATGTGGGGACTGATTAATTAAAGCTCCTAATAGTACTATTTAAAGTGTTACTATAGGTCTCGCTTATGTTGTACTCACTCGACCCGTAGCAAGAAGAATAGGCTTAGCCCCATGGCATTCGATGTCCACCTTCGAAGGCTTGGCCAAAAAATTACGCACAGTATTCCAAAAAGGATTGGATGTCGTCGTACCTTGCTCGAATGCAAACGATCCAGGACCATCGGTTGTACCCGCTGCAAAACTGTATCCCATAGCCGGGATACAGCCTCGTACCTATGAAATAAATACGGATTGAATGTGTAGGCTTGAACTAAGTGCCATTCGTTTCCTAGAATGGTAACTGTTGAACATTCGTTTTTCAGTAATGGTACTGAAAGAACAGGACACATTTTACAGCTCCGTTCTTGCGTACTCTTAGTAATTTGAAATGGGTTTGACCCTTTGATTCAGTTCATCACATTTACATCCTATTTTATAAATATATAAATACATTAACATTTTATTATAAAACCATTACAGCATAATTAATCAAAATGTGCACTTAACATTAGGTATAATGGCCAATAAGTTTTATAAAAAATAAACAATATTTATATAAATTAATTATATAAATTTTAAAATATAAAATTAAGATATTTTTTTTAATATTATAAAATGCAATTTTGTGTTAATCAGAGTGATATTTAAGAATGAGTTGAATTAGTAGATAATAATAATATTAGATGTCCAATACTCGAGTACAAATTGTAATCAATCTATTAAAAAATTGGTTCATATAAGTTTTTCGATTATGATTTATATATAGATATAAATTTATTATAAAGCTATATATTTTATTAGAAAATTAATATTTTTTTGGTAGAAAAAATAATTGAATAGAACAAAAAAAACAATTCATTTATTACAATGTTTATTTATTTTTCATACATAATATAAGGATCACATTTAGTATTAAAGTAATTTGGTACTTATTGCTCGGAAAATTATTTGCTGTCAATGTTGCAACTTAGGTTTGTATCTAATTCACGTTAAGAATGAGAAAAAAAATCAAAAGTTATCCATTGTTTTCGAAAAAGAATTGAAATTGACATGCTTAAGATATAGTCTGATTTATTAGATCTTAAAAAAAAAGAATAAAAATATATACTGAAAAATCAATTAGCACAATATATATTCTGAATCAAGATTTTCTGTGTTTTGATACTAAAATAGCAAGTAGTTAGAAGTATTACAAAGATCCCTGAATATAGGTGTAAATGTGCAAATGGAAATAAACCGATTCAGAGCTTTGTAAAACTAAACATCAGAAAGGTAATGAATCATTGTGATTGATTTTAAATCTGCAATGAATCGTGTCGTAAGACATTATATAATACAGTACAGTTTTATCTATCTATATATATATGATTAAATATATAGCTCAAATATGATCAATAGTGTATAATTAGTGATTATCTTAGTATATTTTAAATTAAGGAAGACAACTGAAGGTAATTAAAATCTTTGATTGGATAAAAATTGTTTTTATATGAAACTTGAGTAGCTAATAATAAAAATATCTAAATATCATATCTTAAATATCGCAGAATTTACTGAAAGAACGTTGCAAAAAAAACTATATTTTTTCTCAAAATAATAATTTTGTTTTTTTAGAATATTTTATTGAATATTTTTATTGAATATTATATTGAATATTTTATTAATTTATAAACATTATATGTACATAAAAAAAAGTTAATAAATACATAATAATAATTTCGTTTTAATATACTTTAAAGAAAAAAAATTGTCAGTTCTTAAATAATAAATACTATTGAAATTTAACATTAAAAATTGTAATATGCTAGTTTAACGATATTATAATATATTATCTAAAGAGTTAATTATACATAGGAAAATATATCTAAAAAAAAAAGTAAAACGTGTAATACAGATTGCAATATATAGTGAGTATAGAATATAATTATTTTAAATTAAGAAAAGTTGCTTTATTTCTTTATTAAAAAAAGTTGGAATCCATTTGGGTTATTAGTCATTATTCTGCACCGTTGTCTTACTCCACAGCGCCGTCAAAGGGCACTTTCGGTTTATGCAGAACTAGTAGTGCAAAATCACATTTCCTTACAATCTGTTGTTCTTGCGATTTCTTAATAAACGATAGCTAATTGGTGTAAAATCGTGATCATACCAGGATATTTTTCATTCTAATCGAACCCTCAACAATTTCTGGAATTTCAATGGTCGATCTTGCCTCTATTTGAAAAAAATTTCATCACATTGTCAGTTCTGTATACCTTCTGTCAATCTGATACACTTACTCGAGCTTAGAATCAACAGCAGTTCAACATGACTGACAGCCAAAGGAAGGGGGCAAAGAACAATCGAAGAAGAATGTGGAAGTGACAATAAATTTTTGTTGAGAGAGAAAAAGGAGAATCAGAATATTACGCATTATGTTAATATACGGAAAGCATAAATAAATGCGGGATTACCTGTTGGATCTTTTTTGTGGTCTCGTTGTAGAAATTGGTTCTCTGTTTCGGCATGTCGACAAAACGGTGGACGATGCGCACCGGCCCTTTCACCTCGGCAGCTGTTCCACTGACCCACAGATTCTGAAATGGAAAGCAAATATCTATAGTTAAGCAAATAGCTATAGTATAACTTGCCTTTAATTGGAATTCAATTGAATTGCTTCTGTTTTTAACTGAAGCCTACAGAGCAAAACGAATAATTCTTGCGGCGTCCGCAATTTGAATCAATAATTTTTGCGATATAATTTGTATTTACGAAATTTTTGAAATGATCAGCAATTTTAAAATGATAGTATTACTTTGCATATATAGTTTTCAATTTAAAAAATATTTATGATTTAGGAAATCCAAATATAATGTATTATTATCATTGCTTAAATAATAAATATTCTAACTATATTATAATGCATGGATTATTTTTTTCAATGTGAATTATTTATTGATGTCGCATGATTTTTTATATGTCAATATTATTTTTTTTTTAATATATAATTTGAATGCAAAAAAGATTTTTCTATGATAAATGCTTAAAATATATACAGGATTATATACTTATATGAAAAAATTGTTTCATTAAAAACATGAATTTGTCATTTATTTGTCATTGCTTAAAATTTATATATTACATCTTTATGATTTTTGGTACATCTAAATTAAACCTAACATTACATTGACATTATTTCATCGTAAAATTTCTTCATTACAGAAATGTCGATTTCATTGACTTATTAAAGTATTTTATAGTTAACTACTTACTATTAATATTCGTAGTACTATCTACATACTTATTATTCATTGCGGGCACACGCGCATCCACACACACAGTATATACATATATGTGAACATGTATACATGTATATTGTTTGTATCTCATACACACACACTCACATATATATACATATTATTGCAAAAGGCTGTATATTTAAAAACAGTTATCTGCATCAACCTTTTCTTAACTTAGAGAACCAATTTATATTCAGGTTAAAGATATTTTTCTAATTTCCCTTTTTCCAATCTTTATCTGTCGTAATCAAAGTGTAAAAAGCTTTTCTGAGGGAGAATCACATTTTGTGTAACTAGGATGTAATACCAGCTCAATTTTATAAAGGTAAAATGGAATAGATTATGTATAGGATGGTTAAGACGAAAAAAAAAAATTTTCAAATAAGTAATTGCTTAGGATTTGCCAATAATTCTAAGTATCACTAATCAATTTTTTTAATTATATTCCATTTGGATAACTATACTATAAATTTTCAAATTGCATACTGTAAATTCGGATTTGATATCCATACAAAATAATCGATTGCACCTTATCGTGAGAATTGTTTACATCTCCAAAGAGTTTCACCGCACTTTTTATTTACTCTAACAAAAAAATTGTTTATAAATTGCTCAAATAAATATTCACATTTATTAAAATATTTTCTTATTATATTTCATATGATGCGTTACTTTTAAATGTTTATATGAGTCTTCGCTTATGCTATTGAAAAACAAACTTTGATCAATTTTTGTACCTAATAATTATTTGTATCTAATAATTATTGTGTTCGAAACGTTCTTTATGAATTAATTCTTTTTCATTTTACTTTCATTGCAAGTTATTTTATTTCAGAATTTCCATAGGTTCTATATACAAAGAAAATGATTTTTCGAGTTGACTTTCATAATATTGAGTATATTTTCAAGTACGCTTACAAACTGCTCCAGTATATATATATAGAATATTGATCCAAATCAAAGAGATATCTGCAAAATAAATTTAATAACTATTCGTATTGTATTAATGTGCCGGTATTTTTTTTTATTACCCACGGAAATGTTTTTCCTATTAACTATTTAATTGAAAATGAGCTAGTGAACATACGTATAGAAATATAATAACTCTAATTATTGTATTATTAATGCCAATTATTAGTTTATAAAAAAAATTTATCGTAAAAGTTGAAAAAATTTTTGTATAATTGATAGACTGACTGTTTCTTAAAATTGGTTAGAAGTATTAATTTATTAAATTTCTATATATCTTTTTGATATTAATTTACTCAATCTACAAAAAGGTCTTACAAATACGTTAAATTTATACTATTTCAATGACTTAATGGGTAACGATTAATTTTTAATTTAATACTTTTTTTGTATGACATCATAATTGTAAGCATAAATTTTGTCTCTTAGTTCGGTTCATTTAGTCTACCATGTAATCAGCTATACCTAATATAAATTTAAAGTCATACACTTTTAATTTATTTCCTCAACAATAAAAATACGTATATATTATTTTTTTAGCTTATCATTTTAATCAAATAAAAGCTTTAAAACATAGAAATGAGTAACATTGAATTTACGCAATACCGATGATCATAACACTGCTTAATTTTATTAAAGCAAACATGATGTAGTTATATATAAAAGCAACGTGGCGCTATGTATACAAGTGTATTCATATATATAACTAAAAAGGTAGATCCAAATTAAAGTAGTCGAAGCAATTGATTTTAATGCATTTCCCTACTAAGTATTGAACAAATTAGTATAATAAAAAAGATTATACCGGCGGATGCAGATAGTGCACCAAGATACTTTTTTTCTCCCATCGGTGCATTACTAGATATATTTTTCCTTTTCTCGTCCTCAATTTATTAAAAAATGTAACCAAGTATAAATGTAAAAAACAATGAGTAAGTAATTCAAAAGTATTTACGATTGCGTCACATTTAATTAAAAATATAATTATGCATAATACTAAAAATCAAATCGATGTTTGTACCTTCATTAAAAAGGTTTTCACGCATTACTTTCAAAATTATGGTACATAAAAAGTTTTTATATTATAAGCAAAATATTAAAGATTATTTTTTATATCGTTACACGTTACTTTGATAAGCTATTCATATTATAAAATTAAGGCTTCGTACTGTAGTAATCATTAAAATTTTGTATTAATTTTTTATAAATAAATTTGTATAAATACATTAAAATTTTGTTGTTTTAGTGTACTAAATAGTTGATAATATTAGTATATTTAATGTATCTTTCCAGAGAGGCACATATTTTAACAAAAGTTCATTAATGGAAGATGGAATGTATTATATAAAAATTAAAACTCACCCACATAAAACATCGAAGAAAGTATATGAAACGTATTTTTAAAAGAATTAATTGTAAGAATTGATTTTAATTTTAAAAGATTTCCGACGTACATGAGATTGTAATTGTATCATTAAATTGAACATTGTAAATATTAAATTGAATCATATACTTTTTAATCGAAGTTAGTCGTATATGTTCTAGCAATCATTTGTAAATAAAGCCTTAGTATTAAAAATATTTTATTAATATTACAAATGATTACATGTATTATGGGACTTGTAGGAAAAATAATTACTTACAAATGTTTATTGCGAATACAAAGCTCAGCTACGAAAGCTTTTTTATTTTTATAATATTTTGTAAGTTTGGACAAAATATAAAACTTAAGACGAGTAAAATAAATATAATGCATACGAAGCCATTGCTTTATCTCAAGAAGCTACAATAAAAATTGTGAAAAAGGTAGCTTAAGCACATAAACACTGGATGGAAGAATCGTCTCCGACAGTGTCATCAGATATACGAGGCGACAAACAAAAGCTTAGCGAGAAGTGCGCTCACTCGTAATCGATTGCTTTCCCAGCTTTTCCGAGCTGTATTATACTAGAAAACAGAGCGCGAGATGCAATCTCTACAAGAGTAACTACCTTCTTAGTAAAGAGGCGCGGCAGATGAAAGCCATGTTGCCAAGTTATGACCTTTCCGCAGTCGAGCGGTGCTTCGCGTAATCTGCGCCCACCGGGGAGCGAACGACTTGGGCAAAAGTAACGGAAAGCGCGCAATATTTCGTATGTATGAATCGACCTGTGTGTGCACATATATTTGATCCTATAGTGAATTGGAAAGCCGAAATTTTGTAGCTCTGGATACGTATTTTTCTGCACCTTTCGACTTTAATATCAGCTTTTCAGTGATGTTAAGTTATTATCGTATTTTGGCACTTCGACTACATCTATTATCGTATTACAAACACATAGTAATAATAATAGCCTTAAAATTTTGTCAGAAGACTACTTTCAAAATCTTAATTAAAAAAATCATAAAAAGAATATCTACTTAAATGACGACTTTTTTAAATAAGATTCAGTGTTTCATATGTATGTTTTAAGTCGTTAAATTATTTTGATTTAATATATGGTTACTTTTCAATCACCCACATATAAATAGATCTCATATTTCATTTCCTTGCAATGCTACTGATATAAAAATTACAAATTTCATTTTATTTTTATGTATGATTTAAAAAACTAGCCCTTTTTTAATTTCGTAATGTAACATTATTATATTCATTATTATATTATTCATTATTATTATTATTCATTATTATATTTTTCATTATTATTATTATTCATTATTATATTCATTTAATTACTATATTCATAAAATGAATGAAATGAAATAAACATATAGTCTATATTGAAAATTATTTTTATGAACTTATGATAAATCAATTGCCTTTCAGTAATTTATCATTATTGATGAACAATGAATTTATGAAAATTTAATTTCATACATCAACATTTGGTAATGTATAAATGAGCCCTTTTTAAATATATGGATTGAAATTTGTGTGGAAAATTCATAATCAGATTTGTAATGGAATTATATTTACACATTTAAAGAAGTAGCTTATAAAATATTAGTTTATGAAATTAAAACTAAATAATGCATTTTGCATAAATATTTTTAGTAACATTGGAGTTAACAATTACATATTTGAGCTACTTAAAGGAAAACCTGTATGTACGTATAAAGTTCATTGCATTATTTTATACATTGACATCCCGAAATGTATGTTTATTGGTTTTCGTATGCACAATTTCAAAGTATTATTCGTATTCTTTCTTATTCATTATGATGTATGGTATTTGTCATTTTGCTGAAAGTTTAAAAATAAATCATTCAAATATTATAAAAGCAGTCTTTTTTTAATTCTTATTTAAATGACTATGAATTTATGCGTGATTACAAATCTTCATAATGTCAATCGAAATAATTATTTTAATTTTTAAAATTATATTTTGTTAAAAAAAAACATTGTAAAAGAAAATTTAAGTGTATTAAAATTAAATTTACTTTAATTAAATTATTTTAGTTTTATAGCAAAGGTAGCACCACCTTAATCGTTATACATGAACTTCGCTTTTATTCAGGAATTATAAGCAAAATCCACTTGCAAAATAAAAATCTCTAGAAGAACCTAACTTTTTATCCATTGTAAGTTTTGTAAACTTTTTAAGCTTCATTATACAGAAAAGTTTATAGTCATTCAGTTCATAACAACTTTCATCTTATTCGACATCTAATCATATTTTTAGTATTTATAATTTTGAAAAAAATGAAAAAAAAAATTATCCAAGAAAAGTTTTTTACTTTATATACATCACACATATTGATGATTCCGATAAAAAGCTTTTTATTTTTTATATTACCATTCTAGTTTTTATGTATTACGTATCTATCTAAATTAAAAATATATCAAAATTAATTATCCATTCATCTGTTGAAATACGACTAAATCAGAATTTTAATAATTTTTCTATTCATTAAAACTTGGATTTTTTGTATTTTCCAGCATTAAAAAAGATAAACCAATATGACAAATCTTCATCGTCATTGTCTTTATATTTAAAACGAAAATACTTTAATTTAGGAATTAATTTAATTTAGTATATTTTAAATGCAATTAAATATATTTCGCATTGTACAATAATTACTACTGAATATAAAATTAATTTTATTATTTGTAAATATAAATTATGTATTTTATAATGTTAAGACTAACTATTTTACAATAACATTATATTAGTTTTTTACTTGTACTATAACCACTAAATAAAACTATTATTATTACTTTATTCTTTTAATAAGTATATTAATATTATTTTAAATAAAATATTTCATAATTTTTTAGTATCATTAGTAACTTTCGACTGCATTATAATTTTTAATTTTAGGTCGTGGTAATCGCAAATATCAATGCTTATACATAAGTCATGTTATTTAAGACAGGAAATTAAAAGCATATGTGGACACTTTTTTTACGTAAAACCTCGTCGTATTAAAATAGAAAATTTTATAAAGCTATACAATGTATATACATAGGAGCATTCGCTAATTTCAAATGACAGTTACGCGAAACTTTCTCACTCGTGTGCGTCGCGAAGTGCTTCTGCGCGTGAACTCCTTTCATTTATAAATTTTAGGAGAAACAAAAGACACGCATACGAAAAAAGTCATTTGTAAGCACGAAACGCATTCGCAGTACGAGGGGAATGTCAATAATTTAATCTCGTTTAAGTATGTTAGTTTTAAATACGGAAGTAAAATCTAACAATACTTTCACAATTATATACTATTTATTTAACAGTTTATTGTATATAAAAAAACTGAGTATTATTTTTTCCATAATTTTATTCAAGTGTTTTTCCGTACTTGGTATTGAATTTAATTATGATGCTCATAACTTTCACACATAATTATGAATATTTAAAAATATTTTAATATTCTATCATTCTCATAATATTACGTTTAATACTTTACATTATTTCACTAGAATATAATAAACGTCATCTTTTATGTCTATACATAGATTTAAATATTTTAATATGTAACTAAAATAAGTACAAATGGTATTTATTATTAAATCATAAATATTACATATCAAAATGCAAATAATTCGTCTTACATACTAAACATTAAATGAATGTCACTTGAATCTATTATAATAATTGCTTTTTGAATTGCTATTCTATCAGTAGTTTTATGTTTAAAATTTAATTTTGAATGATTAAAGTGAATATTCATACTTTCAGTTTAAATTTATATAGTATATTATTCTTAAGAATTTTTATGTAAGATCTCAGAACGTTACATTTATTGTCTATAATTTGGAAATAATTACATTGACACGCGTATTTTCATATTTATTTGTACACGTAATTACTTTCACATTGTATAATTTATAAAAGTATTTTAAAAAAGTGTTTATTATATTAATTTTCATAAATAAATTTTTACTTAATGAAACCTATCGATAATCAACATTTAAACTAAATTAAAATTAATAATTTTTATACGTATCATATGTGTATATAGAATTTAAAAAATTTTCATTTAAAATTAATCATTTTCTTAAAAAATTAATTTACACGAAAATGGTTATATTTAAATAGAAACTATTGATTACATCCATTTTAATACATAGGAAGTATAAATAAAGAAAGAATGGAACGTGTTCTGTAATGCAACGGCTCACATAACAGAGAGAAGCTTCTATGCCAAACCCTACTTGCATTTCTTTTGATCTTAAAAGTTCAAATATACATAGTACAAGTTTCTCCTCCCTCAATCTTTGAATTAATACGCAAGCGTGATTATTTATTTTGAAAAATTTTAATTATCTATGATTAATTGGAGTATAATAGAAATATAAAATTAACTGAACTAAACTATCCGTACTTTCAAGGATAGAAGTTATGTATGTGTGATTCTACATAATATCAATTGGTATTAGTCCATTAATGGAAAAATCAACATTAGTACCAATTGCATTTTAAAGGAAGATTAATGTTTATTATTGTACTACATAATGAGTATTCGATTTCGTTTATTTACAGTAAGGAAATTATGTTAATATGTAATATGTTAATAATTAACGTTAATATTAATTATTAATAATTTAAATCATTAATAATCTTTTGCATTTATAATTTTTGAAATGAGTGCAAGTATATTTTCTATTTCATTTTAATATATTAGATTTAATATATTAGAATTATTACTAATGCTTTACTAAAAAAAATCAATCGGCGCATTACTTTTAATTAGATTATATGAATAAATTTAAACGCGTATCCTTGAAAATTTATAAATCTTATAAAATATTTATCTGTGATAAAATTAATCGTTTCGTTATATTTATATTTAAAAAATCGGAATTTATGTTACTAATTTAATAATATTAACTTCATTACAAACTTATAATAAGAACATGAATATTTTATTAATTAATATTTATAAAATTTTAAAATATTTTTCTATAAGTCTTTAATATAAGTATTTCTTTTTTAAATTGTAAATTTACATGTTTTATGTAAACATGAAATTGTTAAAAGACGTTCTCTTATGTTACTAATTAAATGAAATTGCTCTATTTTATTTTTTTTTAATACATAAGAATCATCGGAAAATTTTTAAAAATGTACACTTTACCTTGAAAATAAGCTAATATTTTCATGAATAAGAGCTACACGTAAATCAATTTTAACAACGCAATCACATTCGCATATTTTCTACAACTTCATCATCCATCACATTATTCTCATAGATTAAAAATCAAAACTATGTCTTTATTGTATGAACACATATTATCTTCCATGTATGTTATAATATAAAATATGTGTTCTGTGATATATATTTTGTGATTCTTTAGTCATATCACGAGAAATGGCGAAATCCTCGATTTTATACAATTTAGTTAATCCTATTTGTAAGACTTTCTGATGTGACTATCTGTATGTGAATGTATATATATATATATATATACACACACACGTGTGTGTGCATGTGTATAATTGTATATGTGTGTTTTTATTTTCACTGAAGTAAAACATCGAATATACAATGTCTATTCCATTAATTCATCCTCTGTATAGTATGCGCTTGCTTGTATGTAGCTTTATGTGTTTCGACATACGCTTTCAATATGCAATGCATTTTGTTTTAGTTACTCTTCCTTGATTTTAGATATAAATGTAAGTTTACTGACTTGCAGACTTCTAATAAATTCACAATCAAACCTGAATTAGACTTAACAAACTCGTAATACTATATTATCCACTTAAATTTTCGTAAAATCACAAAAAAATTATAAATAATATAAGCGTATTTTTGTTATACAATAAATTTTTTTTTAAATGAAAAAATCAAAAATTAATTTGAAAAGATGATCATTAAAAAAATTGATTATATCGTTAATATAGTTATAAAATTAAAAAAATTGTTTATTCGATACACAATAAATTTTTTGCATATTTTTTTCTATTCATATTTATAAGAATAAAACTTTAATAGTAATATTGATGTTTAATTACTTAATATATTAATGTTAATATTAATCAATTACTTAAAGTATTAATGTTCAATAGTAACTTTTTAAGTTTAAAATATTCACAATTTTATGAACAATATCGCAAACTGAAGGTAAATGATTCTATAAAGTATTGAAACAATATCATTGTATTTTTGCTGGATGAAAAAAAATATTATAATTTAACGACATTAATATAACAGCCTAGTAACAATAATTATAACGTAACATAATATTGATTCTACAGATAATAATTAATGGAAATCCGGTAAATTTACTTCACGTTTTCATGCAGCATGGTAATAAGTATTTTTCCGTAATCAGTAAGGGCATTTTCCGAAAGAACGAGCAGGATAAGTCTGCCGAGAACTTTTATTAGTCCATATCGGTCAAAAATATAAATCCAATCGAGTCCTGATTGGGCTTGTACTTCAACACTCGCGACTTCGAGGTACAGATGATATAATTGTATATACTGGGAGCAAACATCGGCGCGAGTTCACACGACAGCACGAAGTAGATACGCGTTCAAAAGGCTTTCAACGCGACGACAAGGAATCTCATGCCCACATTGCTGAACTTTGCATTAAATACTTGCGCTATAAATTTAATGGGCCGCAAGGGCATACAGACGACGATCACGTTAAGTTCTGAATTTTGAAATTTTCGAGTTGATTAATCATTTTGAAATTATGATAGAAAGTTAGTTGTGTATTATTATTTTGAACCTTTATAATTATTTTTTGTTCTTAATTTATTATTTTATTTATTAGTAATAATATTAATATGAGATCGTTGCAGCTTTTTCGGTTTATTAAAGCTATTGTTATTTTAAAGGACGTTTAATTTGGAATTTTTTGCTACAAAGGATTAAATTAAAAGATATTGAAGGCAACTTAAGAACAATTGTATGAACTGACTTAGTTAAAAAATGAGTTAATTAATAATTAATATGGTATTAAGTTATTACATTATCATGTATATATGTGTTTAGAAAGAAGAATTTATATATACGAAATACATATAACATTAAGATAACATTATTATTAATTTTATACTATGTTGCATGCTTGAATCATTAAAGGCTATGTGAAGTAATTCTTCGCTTCAGCTGTATTTAGTATTTATCAATTCTATATATTTTAGATTGCATGTAAACATATACCATTAATTATAACGTCACTGATGCTTGCATTAGAATTTTTTTACAAAAGAATTATACCACTGCCATTACATGCTGAATAGTATTACTACATAACTTTTCTAAAATTTAAAAATATGTCATTTAACATATAACTTGGGTAATTAACATATAACTCATTACTAAACTGTCATTAGATAACATAATTTATACTCTATGAACTTTTTTCTTATTCATTTCTTTTTAATAATAATAATAATAATAATAATAATTACTACATAATCTTTATTAAAAAAATTTCTTAATTAATATATTTAAATAATATATATGTAATATAGATAAAAAATATCACGTTAATTTTATTATTTTTATTATTACAATAATATTATTAGTTATGAAATTATGTATTATTTAAGAATAATCAATAAAAATTATCTGCATTTTTATTAGATGATACTTATCGACTTTTCCAATAATACACTATCTACAAAAAATTATTCCTTTAAAAAATACAGATAAACAATTCCATAAGAATCCTTATTATGTTACAAAATTACTTTTCATCTATTATGCAAATAATATTAAAACCAGTTCATAAAGATTTTACATTTAAATTATGATTAAATATTTTTAAATTTCTGTATTCGAGTAATAATAATTATTTAAAAAGTAATATTATAAAATACCATAAAATCCTAATAATAATAACCATCCTTACAAGTTTATTTAATTTTTTTTTAAATTAGTATCATATTCTTTAAACAATGTTAATGTAAAATTATAAAATGTTGAATTTTAAATTTCAATTAAAATTCATTATTTGATTTGATTATTCAATCAAATTTAGTTAATTTAAAATTTTGTTTTGTTTAGGTTTATGTTTAGAAGATATAAAATTAATTTCTTTAATTTACACTCTCTCAAAAAATGTTTTTTTTCATAAATTAATCATTTTTATTGATAAATGTGTAAGCTCAATTTTAAAAAATTTCATTTAAATTTTTTATCAATATGAAAAATTACATAAATTTTTTTAATTCATTTATTAAAATATCATTTGGTATTCTGTCTCCGTCACTAATTAAAATTATATCAAGACATGGGTTAATTTACAAAATTTCTATTGTTTCCATAAGTTGATGAATTGATTAAAATAATGAATCTTTGAAGACTATAATGTTGTATAATTTTTATTACATTATGAACTTTTTCTGATTTAAATTGTTAATAGATGAAATTTATCCATTTAATCTAAAAAATTTAACTTTTAAATTAGAAAATATAAAAATTATTTTAATAATATACAAACCTTCTAAATAAAGTACATATTGGTTTTTTATATTATTTATCTTTTGGTAAAGATAATTTTCCACTAAATAAGTTTTTCATTCTCCCACATAATATAAAATGAAATGGAATGTTAAAGTGAATTTTAATATATCAATCGAGTATTTATCTTTTCCAAATTGATTATGTGGAATATAGTATAAGTATATAAGTATAATAAATAACTGCAATAAACAAATAATATGAAAACATAAACATACAGAATATTTTGAAGTACAATATCACAGAAGAAAATGTCTTATAAATATTTTCTAATACAACTACTTTTAATATCTATCAGTGTAAATTATATACTATATAAACAAATTTTAGTGTAACAAAATATTAAAGTGTGAATATGATAAGAACAAAATATGTTGATTTATTTACTTTATAAAAAATAAATCTTTAATGTCAGTTGTTATTTTGATATAAAAAATTCATATAAAATAATTATATATAATATTTTTATGGGATAATAGAAGAATAATATAGGATAGTATTTTTTTTATTTAATAATTAATTTGTTTTTATCATATAAAATATCAGTGTGAATATAGACAAAATTATTCGGTAATAATGATGAAACAGATTGTGGGCATTTAATTAAAGAATTATGGAATAATTTTTTTATAAATTTTAATATTCATCTTTTAGTTTTTAATAATTGTTGAAAATTTTAATTTATATTTCAATATTTGTTTAAATTATATTTCGTACAGTTTTTTATTATTTTAGGCCTTAAGTTTTGAAAAATATTGTATAAAATATCCACTTCTAACAAGCTGCACACAAATAAATAAATAATTGAAAAAATATATTATCAATAAAAAATACTCATAGAATTTGTAACGACACTTACTGCTGAGAATTAATTATCCTAAAAAACATTTCTAATTTCACAAACATGTCTCAAACATGTCTCAAAAGCATGTCTCGAAAATAAAATATACCTTTAACAATTTTTGTCTAGTTTATTGATTAAAGAAATTTCAAGAATTTCGTTCAAAGAATATATGCTAATAGTGGCATAATGATATGAATAACTTAAAAGTTGTATAGTGTATTAAAATTATTTAAACAATAGGCAAGAGTAGAAAAAAATAGAAGAAGCTGAATTTAAAGCTAACGCGCTAAATGAAATTGTTTAATTTCAAAGGAACTCATAAATTTAATAATTTAATAGAAGTTTTTTGAGTCTAACAAAATGTATTTTAAAAATTATTTTCTAATGTATAGATCGCCTTTAAGAATTAAATTACTGTATTTATGCAATGTTGTTTTGTTACTACATCTATTTGGTTTAATACTATTATATTAAGAATCCAGCTTATATAGTTCTAATAGCAATTTTTTAAGCGTGCTAGTCTTGAAACTTCTGGTTCGTTCTCATTTTTATACTAAATGAGGTATAAAAGAGAGTAATGAAGAAATCTTGTCATGAGTAAAAATCGTAATACAAATAAGATTTTATTAATTAATATTTTTTAGTAGTTTTCAATCATTGTACTTTATCGAATGAGATGTAGAATTACGTACATATATTAATCATTTTTTTACAGTAATAATTATGCTAAAATATTTGTTTTTTATCCGTAAACTTTATTACATTCTTCGTTTTAATTTTTTACATGCATTAAATATGAATATATATACATATTTATAATAGTTTATAAATGGTCGCATAATCGGTCAATTAAAAAAATTAGCCATAATCAACGAAGTAGTCGGGTTAAAGAGTCTGTAGTGCCCACGAATTTGAGGCGAAGGGAGCACAAACTTTTTCGCCTATGGTTAAAATCTTGCACGTGTGTGGCAACGCAAGCGACGAGGTAATATCGGACGTCTCTGTTCCCACAGCGTGAGAACTAACAATAAAACGTAGGACTGAATCGAAGCTCTGATCGCGCATACTGCAGCTCCTCGATCGACAATAATCCCGACGTCAGTAATTGGTCGCTGTGACGAGCTCGCACGAAAATCGATCAAGTTGGAATGATTTCGTGAACTGGAATGCACATGTGCGAAGCCCAAGTGGCTGCGCCTGCCGTGCCAGACATCAGACGTTCACCTCGGAAAAGCCACTGGGGCAGAAGCCTCCTTTTCCCCAGCTTCTGCCAACTCTTTTCTCAAAAGGCTCTCGAGTGGGTGATGGCCTCGTCCTCGCGGGGGAGCGGCGATGGATGCTGGAGGCAGGAGATAGGCGAAGAGGAAGGTGAGACGAAGCTCGGCTGTGCCCCACTAGGACACGTCGCGCATCCGTGATCACCCGTTTTTTCCCCCATTGTCATTATTATTGCCTGTTCATCCAGGGCCGATGGGTTGTTTGATCGAGCCCCCGACTAGTCGAGTTTCCTTTCGCAATCCGCAGGCGTATCGAGATAAGACTCCTCGAAGTAGCGGCTGCGTAGCTCCTGAGTTAAGCAGCAGTCGATGAGGCAAACGTAATCTTTGATAGCCAGATCCTCGAACGCTTACTCTAAACGCTTTGTTACTAATTATTATAAGTGTCGGTAATTTTACACTTGAAAGTTGAGCTCTCTTAATTATTTTATTAACCAATAAATAAGACGGCCCCGAACTTGCTTAAGAGGGTTATGATCTTTTTTGTATTTGATAAATTCATCGAGGAATACCAGCGGTCAATTAGGAATTTGTACAATTTTTACATGTCTCGTGTGGATAATTACTGTTTATTGAATATTCTCGGTTTTATTTATGCAAAATAAGTGGACAATTCAACCATTACAACAGTAATTTATTAAGCAATAAGTCTTATTATGATAAACCAACTTCTTTAACGTATTAATCCAATTTGTGCTGATCATATGATAATTTCCGTCACAATTTTGATTTAATATAGCTTAATTATTAATTTTCACATAAAAAGTGTTATATTATATACCAAATTGTATGTATTTTAATAATTACAGCTCACGATATATTTTCACTGTCAAATGAACTAATAAAATAATTTAATTATTTTATACATTTAATTTATAAATTATTAAAAATCAATATTTTTAATTAACATTTATATTATTGATTTCGTTTTCAATAATAACTTGTAATGGGTAACTTTCTCCATTATTAATTTAATTTGATAAAATTTGAAATTTGTATAATATAATACAAACTTGAACTGTATTAAAGCAAATTAATAAGCAAATTTCACAGTACAAATTGAAAATTTAAGTAAATAATGCTATAATAGATTCGAATTTTATTTACTTTTAAATTGCTCGAAGTCTAGCAGATTTTATTATTATTGTAATAAACGAAGAATTAATGAAGTTAAAAATGGATAAGTTACTTACCTTTTAATTTTAGTAATATATTATTGTTTTGATTTTTAATTGTACGACAGAAATTTTGTAAAAAGGTAAATTATTTTTCAAAGTTCACTATGTTTGCTCGTTAAAAAAATTAAAATAGGATTTCATCCTACTTTTAAATTTTACAATTGCTTTTTTACATTAACAATAATAAAAATCCTCGAATATTGACATTTTGGAAATGTTTCAAAATATTTAGGGGAATTTTATGTCTTTTGTAAATGTATCGTAAAAAGTATCATAAAAGGCACACAAATTATTCTAAAAATACGCGTAATAAAATCAAAATCATAATTTTCACACTTCCCCGTTTTCTGGAAATTGGCATAAGTACGAAGACTCATCAGCATGCAAATCAACACACGAGGGTGAACTCATAACTAAAGCAACTAAAAAAGAACCCACGCAAAAGCCCGCCTGATATTATTTTAAGTAAGCGTCGGTTTTCCTCTGGGGAATCGAATTTCCCGATCGAGCGCTCGGACCCTGAATTTCGCCAAGGCTATCATCCGCTCTCCTCTGTCCTGGCGCAATTCCGTCGACGGGCGCCTAAGAGGAGAAAGATGCGAAGCCAGAACTACGACTCGAGCCGCGTAGCTCTGACAATGCTATCTCGCGAGAAAATCCAGGACACACGCGGGACGTGCGATCATTATCGTAATTATGACTGTTGTTATTCGACGGCCCTTTCATCTCCCGCCCCTCCAGCGCTCGCCGCACCTTCCCGTCCGTTCCCCCGGGGCCCGCAGCCGAAACCCCCAACACCAAAACCTCAGCCTGTAAGCCGACGCACGCGCGACTAGCGAGTAAAAGTAACTTTGCATTGTAATGTAATAAATCAGTGAAATGCATTAATGCTCTTAATGTGAATTTGTATCCAAGTCATACACATTTTACCTTTTTTGCAAATCAGATTTAGTACACGAAAGAATAAATACATACTTATACAGTTAAAACAAAAGCCAGATGTAATATCAATTATCATTCTTAAGTTCTCTAGTAATTTGTGCAGAGTACCTTTAAATGTAAATTCATTATTATGGAACATTTTTTGCATGTAAAATCTTTTATCCAACCACCGAAATGCAATTACAATTATGTTTGATAAATAATTTGCCTATACTTCAATGTAATGAAAAACTAACCATAATATGCAATATTAAAATACTTAAAATTCCTTTTTTATCGATAAATTCAGTGATTTCAAAAATTCTTGATAGAATAGTATGGAATAATATAATTTACTAATATTAATTTTATTTCAAGATTATCATCTTACGAGCTTTAAAGTATTAAAAAAAAGACATGATTCTAGAGAATTTTGTAAATGAAATTATGAATTAATAAATACAATCCAAAAAAAACCACACATGTAATAAACTTATTTTTGACTGTTAAATTATTAGTTTTATTTACTTTTTTTATTGTTTTTTTGTTATAGAAACTTAATTTTATAATTTTTTTATTATCAATAATATTTTTCTGTACAGTATTTATCTAAAATGAGGTAAATATTAAATAATGGTATGAAAACAAAGAGAAAACAAATAATTTATATTAGTCCGCTAGACGTAAACATTTTAAATTATTCTAAAAATATTAAAATGTCTATACTTTTACCAATAAAAAAATTCTTTATTTTGCTAACTATGAGAAACTTACTCAACAATACGATTTCGAATGGTTAGATATTTTTAATAATTTATTTATGCTTGTGATGTAATAGATTAACTCGAAAAAATCGATAAAATATAATTAGTTTTTTTTCGATTCTATAAAATATAAATACACGTACTAAAAAGTTTTCAACATCAAAGAATATAAATACCCTCCAAGTGTTAAAAAAATTATTTTATATTTCATCATTTTTATAAAATATCTATCAAATCACTATCTATTATGATTTTTTAATTTTAAATATTATATTAACTACGCTAATATTACAAAAAAAAACTATTAAAAAATATGTTATATATAAATCAAAATATTTGTCCTGTTTCTGAAAAAAGTAAAATTTTTTAAAATTAATATAATAAAATTTCAATTTTTTTGGCAGGCTTAAAATTTCATTTTACATTTTTTTGTCTTTATAATATTATAGTAACCAAGTATTTCTTCCTTTAACTATTAGGTCTGATTACTTTTTATTATTTTTTCAAATTAAATTTTACTCGAAATAAATTTTGAGTACATCATTTAAGTAAATAAAACCATCCTTATTGTATTAAAAAAAGGATAATAGTGAAATTCATAAAATGCATAACTAATTATTATAATAATACAAGATTTACGTTTATCGACTCTTATCCTACAGGTAATTAACTTTAGATAGAATTGACCGAAGCTGAGGAAGAAGTATATCATGAAAGGAAAATATAAATTATTTAATTAGAATACATTAATAGTCTTTATCTCTTTTCCTTAAAAAACTTTTTATAAATAAAATAAATAAGCATATAAAATCAGAACAGTTAAGATGAAACTTTCTAGATGTATATTAAGCACAAAGCTTCATGTGCACACAAGTACAAACAGGTTTCAGCAAACCTCGACTATTAAAATATAGAAATACGCGAATATTCGGATTACCAGTACGTATTAAGCGTTCAAAATTTACCCTTTTTAATTATAATTTATTATTCGCGGCTCTTTAAGAACCAATATTGAGTACACGTATACTAATTTTAATCGATTAAATTGTCCAACAATACATTTGCTTAATTTTGTGCGGTTGCTATTATTTTTGCTTCGCTGGCACGCTGACGGCAATACACTGCAAAAAATCCCTTGTTATGCAGTGTTGAGAGATCGTGCGAATCGAGTACCGTTGATTTTTACAACTGAATAAAATAGCTTTTGCGCACGCACTTGCGTGTAATAAATTTTATGCTCGTTTACGAGCGTGTGTGCACAAATTGTGCTTCAAAGTACTATCCTATGGAAAAGCAATTTCAAAAGAAATCTTTTAGGCATGCAACTTCGTCCGAGCATATGGATAATAGTGCAGATACATAATTGCGGTAATAGAAGGTGAATGATGATGATATTTGTATGATTGGATAGACAGACGTATTCACTAGCTAAGTTTGTATTTCATTTTTGTGTGGCGCAGTCACATAAATTTTAGATTTTATTTTTTTTACGTGAATGTACGTCATGTCAGTACGCAAACTAATGTTGCGAATGATAATTTTCTTTTAAGCACGTGTGAAATGAGTTTTATACATGACTTATGAATGCTTTGTCTTCCTTTTCGCTCAATGCTTTGTCACATATAATTCACATATCACATGAAATTCACTTAAGTACCCTTAACAAAAAACAGACTTTTTTGCTTAAAACCTCCACAATACATCAATTTTTAATAATTTAAGTTATATAATTATTTTATTTTACATTCAATTTTATAATAGCAATAATAAGGAAAATAATAAAAAAGCACAATAAGAAAAAAATATTTTTTAATTGACAATCAAAAATTCTGTATTTAGTGTTACGTGTTTTCAAAATATATCTGTAACTAAACTAATTAATAACAATGCTATTACATTCTATATAATGAATTAATCGGAAATGACAACCTTTTACTATAATATTGAATGTTTTTTTTACATTTTACTCGTTTCTGAAGAAACAAACTTAATTAATATTTATCTTTATCGACGTCATTCTCAAGCTTGTACTACTATTTCTGTAATATAATTATCGTAGAAAAGATCGCAATATATGTTTTATTTTATTTTACTTCAACACTAGTAAAAATACCATAAAAGAAGATTAATATTTTAAATTGGAATAACTATCTGGGACTTATTGGAATATAATATATATGTATATAATATATATAATATTGGAAATAACTACATTTTTAATGTGCAAAAGTAAATGAATAAATCATTATTGTGGTGGAAATTCTAATTTAATTTTGTTTTAAGTTATACATCAAGATTATTACTTTTAATAATTTTAATATTATATAAATTTTAAAGAGAAGAATAGCATTTAAAAAAAATTATTTATAATTTCTACTTTAAATTAAATTTTATCTCTAATAATTCATATTTCATACAGTTTCAAATAGAATTTAGATGCATTTCGTAAAGCAATGTAAAGTGGTCCGGTTCTGTGGTATTATTCAGTATAAGTATTTAATATACTTTGTTAATAATTATTAAATAAAGTATTAAAATTTTATATGACAGTTTTTAAGTTTTTTATACTATAATAAAAATTTGTAGAATAAAAAATATATAATACTAGTTTTTTTTAAACCAAGTAATTTATGGAAATGTAATTATTTTGTTAAAAAACTTTTTTTTAAATCAGACTACTTTATGTCAATATTAAAGCTTAATGTAAAATATTTAAAAATAAAGACATCGTTAAAAGCATTGATCAATTTGTAATAAAAAAGTTGCATAAAATGTTTCATGTGAAATATTTTGCTTCAAACTTATTTGAAATAATCATTAAAGCATAAAAATAAATGGTCGATGCCTTATTGTTACGAATAATTATTTGAAATTGAATTAAAAGAAACAAATAGTAGAAATTAAAAGTCCTATTAAGAAAAAAATGTTTATTTAAAATTTTTTAGATCTTTAATACGTTTCAGTTAGTAATAACAAATAACCATAATATAAAGTATTAAAAATTTAAATACATATATTGAATTTTATGATTAATAAAGATAAAAAGTTGTTAGTGAAGAAACGATATTCGCGCAGAGTGTATTATGAATTCTAGGCTTTAAATTAAAATAAAAAGCTGCATCACAAAATTTTTTTATTTTTTGCCATTAATGCAAAATTGCTTAATATACTACTATATTACAAGTATCAATACTTATGGCTTAGGAGCTTAGTTAAAAATAAAAGAATATGTAACTCGAGAGGCCCGCATTTTCCTTCGTAGCTGGAACCCATCCAAGGCATTATTCGGTTTTTAGTAAACAAATACATCCTTGTGAATACTCTACGTTTTGCAAATCCTTGCAGCGATCATCAACGCAATTCTGCTCTTATTCAATACGTCCAGTGACGCTCCTCGCTTATGTAAAGAAATTGTACTCCTATGCCTGACAGGATTTCTAATTAGCGTCGCAGGCGTGAACAGGGAACAGAGAAAAGTCTGAATCGTTCGTTAGACCTCTGGGCTGACCTCACGCCCATATTAAGGGCGAATGCATGCCCGCATTCATGGGAGACCGCATTGGCGTCATTGCCATAAGGTTGCGCGCAAAACGTGTGAGAACTGAATCGCAATCGATGTCGAATGATCAGCGCTCGGTGCCCAAGGTAGAACGATCAAGAAGCTCATTGTAGGCCGACGAGTGCAAACAATATTGTATTGTGTGAATTATGGGTATGAGAGGGAAGAGGACCGCCTCGCGCGCTCTTATAATTGTCGCATGCCGCAATTTGCGCTGCGCGATGAAGACAATCTGAGCGCGAAGCGATACCTGTGATGGCATCATTGAAAATCGCGAGATAATTTCATAGATACATTGTAAAACGGCAACGCTTATTAACGAATATTGCTTTGTGCTTGATTGTGCATCATTGCTTCGATTTCCTTTGCGTCAGGAAATGTGTTGCCTATTTAATTCTAAGGAATAGATGCTGTATCACGAATATGATTATATGCCTAAATTCAAGTGTACGCGTCTCATAAATTAAAAATTCTTTTTTATGTGACAACTTGAATAAATTGGTCTCAACTTATGTAAAGTTTTTTTACTTCTAGCTTTAATTACAATTAAAATTCTTCTTAAAAAGAAAATAATAGAAGAAAATTGATATTTAGTCATATATAGTTAGGAGATGGGTCCGTAATTTTTTATGTATAGCATAAATATTAATAATCGATTTTTAATCAAATTTATTACATTTACGTGAAATATTTAATACGACAAATGACTTCAATGGTCATATTAGTTATAGCCCTTAGAAATTCGAAACAATATTATCCAATGATTTATTTCCTACTAAAAAAACCCTCTATGTAATTACTGAATATAACTTCGAACTTTATTTATAGCAAGATCTTTACTAAATAATAAAGACGATTTTCAATGTAAAAAGAGATTATTATTACTTTTGTATTAGCTTTTGAGTTATTTAAATACAAACGTCAACCGTTCAAGCAATTATGTTTTATTTTTAATTTTGTCATTCTTAAAGCGAATACTATGAAATTTTTATTCTAATCACCTATATATTATACTATTTTTAACTGGTTGACCATAAAAGCAGTTGAAATTTCTACGAGCGTAGAATGAAATTATTGAACCCTTGCAATGGTTAATTAGATGAAATGTATCGATAAAGGGTCCTCTTATAAATTAATTCAGCGTAACACGTTATAAAAGAATGGCATGTAATCGAGGTTACGTCTCTGTTGTTTTCGTGATCTTCCGAGAAAACGAGCCACGCCTACGTAGAGTCGATGAGAGACTCACGAATTGGGCCGTAGCCTTCCTTCATTATGCGCTTCTCGTTTTCACATAGTTTCTCGTTACATTCGCGTTGCAATTGCCACCTCCCCTCCCCCTCCCTTCCAACCGCGCCGCCCGCGCCGCGTCGGGAACCAAGTATCCAAGATTTCCGCAACATCCGGTCGATTTTACAACAGCCACTGCCCTTTTTGCGCCGCGAGTCAAGCGCGTGCACTGCAATCGATGGATGACCTTCTCGACGCCATTCCTACTTTTAGACATTCTCCTTTATCCGGTACTTAACGAACGCGAGCAGATGCACCGACGGCAAGAGAAATGTATCAGAGGCGGCATCTTATGGATAATTTAGGTTGTTATTTAAAGAGGGCTTAACGCGAATGCGGATTAGGAGCGTCGGCCCAACTAATGTTTTTATTTTTTAACTCGGCGTGCGCAATAATGTGTATTGTAATCTCCGAATGGCAATAGGTGAGATCTATGGTGTTGACGGGTGGAGATGGTCGCGTGCATAAATTTGGTTTTCAAAATCCGTCGGCAACACTTGAGAAAATTACGCGAAAAGGATTCGTGGTAAAAGTATTCACTACGCGCAGTTAAGATTGCTAACACAATGGATGTGGAAATAGAACGGCCCAAGTCCCACAAGCGTCGGGAGGCCGAGAGATTAAAGATTGGGAGGTGAATTTCGCTGTCATATTTGTGTGTGCGTGTGTATAATATATCCAAGTGCACAAGTTATTTCATTCCCTTATTTTTTTACTCCGTCGAATATTAAGAAACCTCATATCATTCTCTATGGCGTGAGATATGATTTAGCAGAGACAATGTATTTGATTTTTTAAATCTTTTTGTACATTCTTTTCTGACGTTTTTATGTACTATCTCGCGCCTTTATGTACTATCGTCTTATTAGTTAACATTATTAATATTGTTCAATAGTATTTGAACGTTATAAAAAATATTATAATTTTAATATTGTAATAAATTAAGCTGCGATTAAAAACGCAGGAGAATCATGCTTTAACCGCATATCTATTATTATTTTTTTAGCAATAATCGCGTTTTTTATTGACTTTGTTTTATGTAATAATTATAAGATGAATTTTTAATGTAAAATAAAGATGTAATTGTCGAGAGATTCCTATTTGTTCATAGATTCACTCTTGTAACAACTTAAGTAACGTAGCCTTATATTAAATGCTAACATTAATATTAACATAAATTTGAATTTAGAGTAGATATATATGATGTATGTATAAGTAGATAATTGTAAGAATGACGTTAAACGATAAAATTAGCTTTAATCAAGCTAACTGCATACTTCGAAATACATTAGAATAATATCTCGTAGCTTCTTAGATGTGTATACAAAGTCACAAAAGAGCTCATTACATAAAATGATGAATGGCTGTCTCTGTAAATTGTTGTTATTATTTTGCCTCGCTTTAGCGAATAAACGTATTATTATTCTCTTCCATTTCCTAAAAGCCCCTTTCAGATCAACCATGGTACACATTCTTTATATTCTTTTAATACAGTAATATGATACTACGTTTAATCATACTCGGGGTCTTATCATCTATTAAATTATACATGTTTTCTATTATAAATATATCATATTTTACTTTTGAATTGTTTTCAATTCTAATCGATATATAAAAGCAAATCTTCTCAAATTAATTTAGAGCATCGTAATAAATTTGAAAAATATTCTTTTCTACTTAGAAATTACAAGCGTCGCAAATATTATATAAAATTAACTTAATTCTTGCAATTTGCAAAACGTGATAATGTTTTTTTTACGTTTTATAGGGTCTATAAAAATGCAATCATCTATTTCATAAGCATATAAATATTTACATTATCTGTAGTAAATGTTAATGGATATTAACTGTTCATGGTACAGGAAAGGCATAATGTCATGTTCGGCAATTCATATTCTTGAACAAATAAAGAAAAAGCGCATAAAGACAATGCCACTTAGGTCTCGCATCAAAACAAATACTTTAATTACGCCGATCATGAGTATGAACCTTCAATACCAATGTGCCGACCCTAGGTATATTTACAAGAAGAAATTGAAGCGACAATATAATGACAGGGCCTGTCCGATTGCGTATTAAATATTCCATAATGAGTGAAATGCATTTGTGATCAGTTACCTATAAAAGACCTGACTTATAAGCCCATGTACATTAACATACATGTATGCGTGTGCGCTCTCCGTGGGAACGCAGCTAGAATCGTGACGAGGCCTATTTTTTCATCGGTGACTTTTCCCCTCGATCAGATTTATCTCTTCTCTGCTTCTCTGAATTTATCTGTTGTCTTTAATACATTTTTTCATATTATGTGGCCTCGTTACATCCACCAAACATTATATGTTAAATTTAAAATGCAGGCTTAATATACACTCGGAAATGCAGGTGGCGATCTATTACCAAAGGGACGGGTTGACAAAACTGTTATTCATTTTTGGATTTAAAATATACATTCTTACAAATCAATCAATGCTGTATTCATTCTAAAAAAATTCATAGCCTTTCATTTATAATTATATTTATTACCATAGCATTATATTAGTTAATCATTTATATTAGATATACATGTATTATACATATGTAAAGAGGCATTCACAAGGTCTATTTCTTTGGTCCAATTATTGGTTCATTGTTATACTGTAAATACATTGCAGTTCTTTTAAGCTACTGAAGCAATAATTTAAATAAAGATTGCGGTGAGTAATAATATTTCTCAAGTGAAAACTACCCATTGGAAGGGATGAGAAAAATAACAATTTAAAAAAAAATAATAATTTACTGTTTTGCATAAAAAGTCATGTATATAAAAAATCATAAAATGGTTATCACGGTTTGTTTGGCATTAATTACTTTCGCCTCAAATTGCTTCTTCTATTGTTTTCGTAAGCACTAGACTTTTAATCACTTTCATGCTTTATTAAGACATTTATTAGTCAGAATCATTTTTATTTTCCAAAAAGCCTGTAATAAGAATTGGGGAAGGTACTTTTTACGTTTATGCTTCTTTCGTCATGCACTCATTCATGCGCATATCGTATCGTCATAAGTGCGGCTTCACAATCCGTAATGCGCCCGACTATATTCTTATCTTCTTGAATTTCGCTTGTCTCTAATTAAGCTCGAAGAGAAGAAAGGAACACGTATTAAACATGTATGCGTACGAATTTCATGTTCGCAAGTAAGAAAGAAAGCCGCGGAGTTTTTATGCCCATGCCCCTGACGTAAATGCAACATATCTTACACAAGCCTTCGCGAGGATAATCTTTTGCGATAGAGTAGTTTCTAGAAGTAGAATATAAAAAAAAGGATTAACGGAAAACGTCCAACCAATGGAGAAACGCTTTTGAATACAAGCAAGAATTTGTATCAAACATGTGCGACCCGCAAGCAAAATCGATTAATTAATCTTCGGTATAGTTTTTCAATTGTTGCATAACGCTCAATATTGTAGCTTCTTGCAACGAAACACTTAATAATACGGGGAAATGAGTGTAATTTAATATAAGTTAGTATACCAGTATATGTGCAAGATTTTTGTTTAATCGTAACGTTTATGACATAGGAACACTGATTATGGTATGAATTTACTATAATTAAATAATCGTCGAAGAAATATATATCACATGGTTATTTCTACTTTTCTTAATTCACTTAAAGAACTTAGATATTTTTAATTGTTCAGTAAAATTATATTTAAAAACTAAGTTTTCATTTATAATTGAATTCAAATTACTCTATTAAGCTATTAAGCATTCAAATAAGTGTGTACGTAATATGTTTAGAGATTATAAAAAATATTAAATTTAACTTCACTTAATTTCTCTCTCTAATAATTGTATTCAGAAAATTAACACACAATGTTTGTCCGTGCAAATTCTGAATAATACAATTTCTAATATCAATAAAACTATTTTTGATATTTTTTTTATTGCAATTTTTCAAAAATCACTATGAAATTTTTTTTATATATATTTTTTTTATAAAATATGTAATTTAAAATTAACAAGTCATTAAAGGAAATATCGTATACGCTGAAAATTTTCTACGCATTTTAGAAAAAAGTTTATATTTCCTTTTGGGCTAAACAAAAATATTTCAGTATGAACCTTAACTATGAATTTCTAAATGTAATAAATGAATAAAATGTAGTTTATTAAATAAAAAATTCTAGTAAAAATGACTTACTAACTAAAAATTTATACTGACTTGATTTTCATGCTTCCTATTTAACCTTTATTATATATAAATATTATTCGATACATATATAATTTGTAGAAAGTCAACTACATAGAATGCATATTACGTATGAACAAGTTTTAAAACAACCATGTATGATAAAATAATTAAATACCCTTTGTTATACTATATTATTTAAAAAGTGACGGAATCAGAAGAAAAATACAATTAGTATGATGCTGAAAATATTTCATTACACAAATTTCGCATAATAATAATATATAATGAAATTTTTTTCATAGCCCTTCGACTTAAGGTTCAAAATTATTAAAAAGAAGTAATTAGTCGAAATTGTATCATTCAATCATTGATAGAATTTTATTTAATAATGATTAATAAATTATTGCATATAAGTTATAATTTATATAACTAGCGATATTAAAAATAGTGCATTTTTAATATCTTCAATAATTCATCTTCAAACTTTTTTAAAAATTCATATTTCTATGAAATAAGGCTTGATTCATCAATTACTATTTAATACAGTTTGAATTTTTATATTTGATTAAAAACCAATTACAAATATTCATAATGTAGCGTTATTATTATCATATAATTTATGCTATATATATAATATATTGAAATTGTTACTGCAATAAAAATTATGAGAAATTGTTCATGGTTAACAATAAATTGAACGCAATATTTATAAATTGATGCTTTTAAACACACCTAATTAAAAATTTCGAATTTTTTAATATATTTTTATTTTGTAATCTAATGTTAGAATTTTATTACCTGTAATAATTAGTGACAGACTTCAATTCTTTTATGAGTTATAAATAAAATAAATGTTTGTTATTAATCAGATTTTCTTTGAAAAATATTGTATTACTTATTCATTAAACAAAATTTCATTTTTTCAATTAATGTTAATTCTTGGTAGAATTCGAAAAAAAATTTACAATATTCAATTTATGGATAATATTTGCAAATCGTTTTAAAAAACAATTTATTATAAATAGTGGAATAAACCAATAAATTTTTTGAGGGTTGAATTTTATCCATCATAAAATATTAAATATGGTTTTACAAAAAAAACTTAATGAATTCCATTTTTGTATTAGGTACTCAATACTAAATAAACATTGGTATAAATATTAAATTACAATTACAGTTATAACATTTTATTTTAATTTGTTTAACTATTATATCGAATGCGAGTCAAACCTTAAAATATATAGTTAATAGATCATTCCCTGATAAACCTTATCTGCACATGATTTTAATTAAAATGATAATATAAGATTTACAAAGACCAACCATAACGATAGTTTCCTTATGCATAGAAATTAATCGGCATCAGTCATTAATTTACGATTACTATATCCACGTATTTGCGTCATAATTTAATCACGATCTGCTTTTGTAGCTTTTACACGACGATTGGACCAATCAATTTTAAAAATCACTAAACGTTAAGATATTTTGTTTAAATATTCACGTATAAAAATGTATAAAGTTGTTACAAAAAAGGTTGCCAATAAATATTTGGCGGCAATTTAAGGGGGTTACAAAACAAGATAAATATGCTAACCAATTTGTTTAATGACAATTTTTATGCCATATTTTTATATATTAATAATATGTACACACTATTTACTTCGAAAGAATTTCTCACGCATTGATGATAAACATAAGAAACAATTTTTTACATTTTCTTCGCAAAGTGAATGAGTTTATTATATTTAAGGTTGACCAAGTTTCTGCGACCATACAACAGCATTATAATTGCTTTTTTAGAAATTCTTTTATAATCACAACATAAAAACACTAATTATTTATAGTATATTTCAAAAGATATATAATAATAAGTATAGGTTTTAAAGAATTAAATTTATGATTTTTTATTCGTAAAAAAGCAGAATGTATTTTACCTAATACGATAAAGTTTAAGGGAATATTTAATCTTAAATTTATAATAATTTATTTTTATTTTTCCTTATTGCATGAATTTTCTTTGAAGTATCTATTTTTATTTCTATTTCTTTAAATAAAATACAGTATTAAAATATTAAAATCTAATGCATTATTACATTATTTTAATATCGACCAAGAAATATAGTACAAAAACTATCTGAAATACAAAAATAAACACTTGGATTTTGTATTTGTAAACAAGTTAATTAATGTAATTTTATATATTAAAAATCAACTTATACGCATAAAATTTTATGAGAAAGATGTATGCAAATTTGGATTACAAGGAAAGGGAATAAACTCGTTTGAAGACAAGGATCCCGACTCTAGCGTTCGAGTTTGGCTTGAGATTGATATATATATATATATGTGTGTGTGTGTGTGTGTGTGTGTGTACATATATACACACACACATACAATTCATATTGCTGGCGATTTCGCAATCACGTATATACAACCTCGAGACTCAAAACATCCGGTTCAATCCTTTGCTTGGTTCGATGTGCACGATTGCTCGTGCTTCTTAGTTTCTGAAGCTAAAAGGGAAAATTACAGCTCAGTTGATGGTAAATTCTTAATTATACTTGCGTAAGAGCCCTGGAGCTAAAAATATTGTCTTCTTTGATGCTTGTCAATAGTGTACGTTTATTTGAATTTGAACTACATAGACAATATTTTTATGGTAATTACTTTCATAAAAACTTTGCTTATTAACATTTTCAGTTAAGATTGTTGTAATTATTTTTAAATAATAAGCGTGCACTGATAATTATTCGATGGTTTTATATTTATTCACTTTTCTATTGTCGAATAAGAGTGTTTCAATACATTTTTACAATATTCATTTAATTGTTCTTCGAAATTTATTATTGTAACAAAATCATATTAATTAATATACAAGGTATTTATTATATCGTAATTAAAGCTAAAATTATAGCAGAAAACTAAATATTATTGTTTAACCTTATTAAAAACTACAATATTATCAATAAATTTTATAATAATTTTATAATAATTTTATAAAAATTTATTACAACTATAACAAATTGAAACAAAGGTAAATGCATTGACAATTGATACAAATTTTGTTTGCTCTTTTATTAGTAACGTAAATAACTAATTACAAAAATATTTAATTAATGATTTTTCTGAAAATAGTACGTAGAAATATGTTACCTGAGTAATGACTTTTAATGACCAACTCAAAATATATTAAGTCCATTAAAATTTCTATTAAGAAGAACACCATAATAGTAAGGGAAACGTTACAGTTTATGTATATAAATGCATATTTTTAATAGGATATCGTAAAACACTTTACAAAATAAATTCGTGCAAATAAAAGTATAGAACAGTTTTTCAATGGCCTTTGCCCGACTTTGCTAACCTTTTGCTCTATTAAAAACATATGCAAAACTACACCAACAAAATTTTGCGAAAAAAAAATATTCAATTAGCAAATTTTTTATTTGCATTGCGTACGAGTGCGTTATCTAAACTGCGAATCTCAAAGTATCTAAAGCTTTCTCGAGTAGGAAAAATTTCTGTTGCACCCACAAGGAAGAAGACATTATGATGCAATCCCGACTACGCAATTGAACAATCATCATGCTTACCTCCTGACTTTGTTCTATGTACGTATTTAAATAAATAGTTCAAAACATATTATTATAAATTAGTTGATATTTCTGACTTTATACCATACCTTGAAAAAAAGTTTATAAATCGCAAAAAAGCTTTTACTAAAAAATCTTTTCGAATAATTTCCTCGAAAAAGGAATAATCTCAAGTCTTGAAATTTGATATGAAAAATTCACAGTAGTCTGAAAAATCTTCGAATGCAGGTATATATTGGAGACTTAATGACCAGCCAATAAATTTTATCGAATCAATATAACATTGGGAATATTGATTTATAATTTGTGAAATGAATCTAACGAATAAATAGGAAAGATTAAAATGAAAAGGAAAAACTACTTTGCCGTAAATATTTTCCTCGTTTGCAGCTCTTCACCTCGCAATTCAATTCGTTTGTATCGAATAGTTTATACGTAGAGCGTATGAAAAAATCTTATCAGCCTATCTTACAGAATATTCGTGAGGCGATATGGAACTGTGGGCCTCTGTAAGAGTTATACAAGACATCGCGCGAACAAAGTCGCCTTAATAGCAGAGATCGGCATGGCAAGTGAGCCGATCTTACGTCAGGATCGATAATACCCGTGCCTGAAAATATGGGCCAGATCTTCGAGATCAAGAGTCCCAATAGCGACCGCCACGGTCCATCGAATCACGAATGCAATAGGAAAGCGGTTAAAACTTCGGCTGTCAATGTCTATTCATCGACATTTCAGGCGTAGCCAGTGATTGATACCTGAGTGCGTTTCGGTGATGCCGCGAGGACGATTTCGTTACGAGAGGATTTTGTCAGTGCGCATTGCGTCAGAATGCGACACAAGTCACACCGTCCGACTCGCTTTCGTAAACTGAGTAGCGCCGTTGAGGATCGTCACCGACTGTACATCTGACCAATTGATCGCCGGTTATTTTTAATATATACATACAAACACACATGTATATTCACCGTTAATTATTGGTGCGAGATATTTATATTCTTGCTTTGAGTAAACATTCGTATAATGAAGTATTTAATTTTTAACGGCTTAAATATATTTATGTGCATTGTGCTCTCATTAGAATTCATATCTGAAAAACATTGTATTTTATTTTTGTTACGATAATACATTTTTAACATATTTTTCAAAATGAAATCGCGATGTCATGGAGCACATAATTTACTAATAAGTAAGACTTTTAGTTTAAGTCTAAGTTAAATGAGTATTACAAATAAATTTATACTCATAATTGATATACCCCTTGTGGCAAATGAAATATTATTTAACAGCATATTAATTTAAGTTTAAAGCAAAGACACAATGGATTATTGATATTTTAAAATGCACCAGGTATAATTTTGGGTGACTCATAAACAAAAAATGAAATTTGCTCTTGAAATTAAAGTTCATCTGGTACATCTTTCTCAATCGCGAATCTGCATATATAAGTATTGTTTAAGAGATACTCTTAATTCTAACACACACTAATCAACGATTATTTTTTGTTTAAAATCAAATCTTAAATAAATTAAAGACATTTAGATATAAAAGTATTTTTTCAATATACAAATGTAACATAACGTATTTAAATCGACATTCAACGGATTTCAATTGGCATATGATAAATACTTGACTTCTTGCAAATTTTACACGATCGATTGCTTTTACATAGCTATTGCTTAAGGAAGACTGGATTGTGATTTTCTGATGAGAACCGTAACCATTTTTTGATTTCTCACATTGACAATATGTGAAGTGAGGATACGTATAGACAATAAATGCAGTATTTGTCTTTATATAGCAAAAGTGATCTTTCCCGTCAAGCTCCTGTGTTTGGCATTTAATTATGAAATAGTTAGCTCATGATAGAGTCATTTCCGTTCTCTAACATGCAATTCCGGAAATATGATGACATTGCAAAATTAAAATTTTCATTCACGATATTAATCATGTTTAATAATGCTTTATATAATTGTTTTCAATTTCTATTTGTACTTCTGTATAAAAAAAATATTTGCAATAAATAACGTAAAAAGAAACATTAAAATTATCAATCTGTTTTTAATTTACAAAATAATTTTTTAGACATTTAAATTAAAGAGAAAGTGAAGATCCTTGTGAATCTATTTAAATATCAGCATTTTTAAATCTTCACGCATTTTCTTATCTTCATTATAATAATTAATGTTTTTTGTTTATGTTGATTAAACTAATATCAGAGCGAATTCAACTTTGCCGTCTCAGCAGCATATTAATAAGAGGTCATCTGAATTGTTGCACCTTCATGAAACATGTTTACACATATACGATAAGTTCAACGAACCTGTGATACCCATCGATATACACCTATTTTATGCAGTCACAGAGTACTATTTTTAGGTATAAATGAGTAACCGAAGAAATTCTGTACAGATGCTTAGAGTTCGAACTCATTAAGTCTGACTTTGATTTTTAATAATGTTTCCTTTTTGAATTTGTATGGTATTTTGATTTTTATGATTAATTTCACTATCATACTAATAAAATACTATGAAATAATTCATACAAAAGTGTTTAGCAGACGATGTTCAAGAAAGTTCTTTGCTAAAGCATCTGCCATAAAAGATTTCCTTTATCGCAGATTAACATATAACTTTTTATGAATTTTAATCAATTTTAATTTTAGGGACTATGATCATCACAATTATTTATAAAATATCAAATTAATTTTATCCTCATGCTTTTACTATGAATTAACATTTTCATTCAATTTGAATGTTAAATACTGTACGGAACCAAAGCCAATATGTATAATAACTGTTGGTAACATAAATTTATTACTTTTTAAATTATGCAAAATTGTCTATTTACCGTATCTATAGTTACAAATAACAAAGTTGATATGTAAAATTCTTGATCTTACACAAGTATAACATACAACTTACTTTCCTAATAAATAATGGAATACGAATCTAACATTACAAGTTATATTTCAAAAGAAATATTGTGAGACATTAAAAATAAAATTCAATAACGATGACTTAAAATATTGAAAAATTTAATCATTTCATCAAGATATTTGGAAAATTCTTATTAAATATTTTAAATCTAGTAAAAACTTTGTATTTCATTTTCTGTTTTGTCGAATACAGTATTGATAACGTAAAAATGATTCTACTTATCTTGCAAGTCGCCATGATATGACATTTTAAATCAATCATTTGATTAATAACTTTATTGTTTACCCAAAACAAGTTTATGTGAGCATGTAACAAAATAAATGTACAGGGTGAAAAATGCTGGAATGAATTAAATAAATAAGATTTTTAAAACAAGACCAATGGCTAACTTCAAGGTACATGCTAGGGAAAAGTTAAGCATCAAAAAGTAAAAAATAAAAAATAAAAGAGGAAGTACTATAAGGTGACGCGTTACGCCATATTCATATGTCGCGCAATGACTTGCCAGCCATATCCACAGTAATGAGATTCACCACGCCTTTGTAACTGTGGAGCCAAGCCAACCGAAACCGGGCCGAAACGATACTTAATGTGCACGGTGCTACTCTCTGGACACTCACGGTTTCACTTTCAACCGATCTCATCTTTCAATCGAGCAGTTCTTATAATCTTCCAATCGCGAGGTGTCGCTTCGCTCTCCTTTACGCCTAGACATTATGTAGCTTTTGACGAAATTTTTGCAAATTATGTTTCATTTATGTAGAGACAATCGTTGATTATGTAATTCTTTGATCAAAATACGAAATTTGAAAAAAAATTATTGATATACTAAATTGTCGCAGTTGAACAATAAGATTTCACCTTGATATTGTATTTTTAATTTAAATATTTAGTTTATAATATATAACCATCGAAAAGAATACTGCAATTGTATTGCATTAGAAAACGAAGCGATGCCAAGGAAAGTTTCCTTATGCAGCCAAAATATTTCAAGTGTCACGAGACAATTACGTGGCACACGTAAAACAAATTCAAATGAAAATCCATCAGTCAAGCCGTTACAAAAGAAAAAAACTTCAGTACAGGCGCGCACCAACGTTTTTTTTTAAGCTTTTCGCAACGTTCTTCCCGGTAGAAATGCTGGCTTTTGCATTTGGTCGCGGACGAGCAGAGCCTGCATTTGCCTTAGCCGAGAGAGAAGCGCCAATGACGCGGGTAGAGGAGGGGGGGTCAAAGGAAAAATAGAGGAAAAAGCTAGACAAAGCGAGACAAAAAAAAGGAAGAGCGCACCAAGGGAACTTGGATATGTAGCATGTGACTCCTGGGGAGCGGAATTCGCGGGACGAGGCGCAAATGGTGGGAGGTCAATTGGCACGGCGACGGGAGCCTGGTGGAAGGTGACCCCCCTGGCAAAGGGTTACCCCGTTGAAAAAAGAGAACCGATAATATGCCCGAGAGGGAGAGCGGTGAGAGAGGAGCGCGTCGGGGACCGAAGCAGCAACGGTAGCAGAGCGGCGGCGGCGGCGGCGGCTCGATGGTGGAACCTCGCTTTTACCCAGGTGCGCGACTCGCGAATGCCGTGTGCCTGGTGGGAGATGGATATAAGCCCATCGTCCGGAGATGATGCTATCAGTGTCTTCGCGCGCTACTCTCACGTAGGAAAGCTTGTGTCATTTCATTATCGAAAACCCCAGTTCTAAGAGGAAAATAGTATTAACACGTAGCTGCTGATTTCAATTGTTTCCTTGTGCTCGCGCTATAACTCATTTAATGACGATGCTGCAGGTACTTGAATTCACGAATCGATTGTATAAAAGTGTTCTCCATACATGTGTGTACATATTACGCGTGTGGCCCTTTTCTCATTATTCATTATCTATCTTTCTTTCTCGCTCTCGTTCTCTCTCTCTCTCTCTCTCTCTCTCTCTCTCTCTCTCTGTCTCTCTCTCTCCGCCAAAGCCAGTCCATTTTCTTTCAAGGAATGCTTGATTATGAATTACCCTTTCTAGTTTCTCGCCCATTTTCATTACAAATCCATTGACTTGATATCAATAAGGATCAAATTGTAGGACCCATCGGGTCTAGATTGAGATAGATTACAAATTATCTATTTTATTAGAAATTATTTACATTATTTACTTTTTTCATTCCTATTGTACATGTAACCGTCGTTTAAAAGAGCATATATTATTTGATGAACCACTAATAATTCAATTTTATAATAGTTTTCATTAATTCTAAATATAAATTAAAAAAAACAGCAAAATAAATAAATATATATAAAAAAAATAAATTATAAATATTATTAAATTGATGTTATGTTGTTATTTATTGTTATAAATTGTTATTTATGTCAAGCTTTCTTTTATAAAAATAGTATCAACGAAATATTTTTCATAAATCGGTAAAATATTACATTTATTTTCACTATTTATCGATGCAAATTTATTTAAGTATATTGAACGGCATAATTCAATCTAATTAGTACTTATTATGCTAATTATAACAAGCAAAAATAAACGAATAAATACATATTTTCTCTAAAGACAATGATTAAAAAAATTATAAAAAATGATCTTCATCATTATTTACATTAAAAAAGTAAAGTTAGTACAAGATATTTATTCATACAATCAAAATTGATGTCTTTAAAACAACTAAATGTATTTAAATATTATCAATTAACAAATATAGAGTTTGATCGATATTGTCGATCTATGTTATAAACAATCAACTTTCTTTCTAATAATTGTATAAAATGAAAGTTTTAAAAAAATTATTTGATGCGTTGTTAAAGAACGACTGATTAATTTTCTTTAATCTGAGCATAGTGTTTAACTGTCTTTAATATCTTACTAGAAGGAAATAATCACCTTATATAAATATTATTTTTTAACCAGTTGAAAAAAAATAATACAATTTATCTAGTCTAATACTCTACTACTTAAACACTCGTTTAATTGATGTATACAGTATGAGTTTTAAAACATACGTGAAAATAAAATTAAACTTTGTTCTTATTAAAGCTTCTAATAATAACTTGTTTTAAAACAAGTGTATTAATTTTTTACTGATTTTTTTAAGTTAATTTTTTATTAAATTATTTAGATTTATGACAAAAAATTTTCACATTTTATTACGTTTTATAATTATAATTATCAATGATTATTTGAATTTCATTAGCTTATTTATGTAGCAGTTAATATTAGAAAGTATATTTTATTAAGAATAATTATGTTTCTACATGAGCTTCACTAGAAAAAGCTAATGCAATTTGGTAGTCAACATACACATTATATACGTCTTTTATGTATCGCAATGTACTTTTCCATTTAAATTTTCGATAAAATTGACGATCGTCAATAAATCAATAAACTAAAGTTTTTATTTCATATAGGAATTTTATTTGCTATATATATCAAAAAGCATATAAAACGATGATAAGACAACTCAAAATTCTCATGATCCAAAGAAATTATACGGACCGTTGTTTTTACGTTTAACGAAACTTGACAATTTCATAACTTCCTCGGGCATGGAATAAAGGTACCCATATTAGCTACAAGGCGTTGAGTCAAATCAAGCAAGAGGCGGATTTTCCGCATCAGTACTGACTGGCTCTGATCTCGTAGGGTCGGTTTCCGCCGAGTTACACTAATTTCCTCCCTGCCATATTGTCATTGCGCATGCGGGGAAAGAAAACGCACTGCTGATCGCCAGTAGCGCGCGAATAAATTTCATGCATTCGTGATACATGGCATGAAAGTAACGTTTAATTGTTATTCTTATGTGTTTGCATGTATATAAGTGTGCGAAGGTGAAGGGAATTATAAACCATATAAACCAAAGGAGTTGGACTCCAGATTCTTACGGTATTTTACATTCAATACATTTCTGAATACAATTCTCAAGGAAATGGGAAATTTCGAATGTTGCCGATCGAATGTAGTTTTAGGCATTATAAATTTGAATTCAATGATTACAAAAACAAAGGTACAAATACTTTTCTTTTAAAGTTTGTTTTCTGAATTTACAATAATGCAATTGTTTTAGTTTAACGTAAAGTATGCATTAATGAAATCTTACATGTCTTTTTTAATATTTCAATATTTTATTAAATATATTGATAAGGAAAATTAATAATATTGGATTACAACTAATCAAACAAATTTCTTATTAAAATTAAAACTAATACTATATACTTATAAAATATTGTTTTCATATCATAATATTAAATGCAATTATAAAAATACGCATAAAAAATATAACTTTTATGAAATACCTATGACATAAAATAATATTTGGTTATTACAATTTTATAATAAAAACTTTTTTTTTTAATTATTCACCACAAATAATAATAAATAATAATATAGGTATCGCATACATTGTTTTAAGTTAAACATTTATACATAAGTCATGTAATATTAAAAATATTTTGTTTTTCATAATATTGTTAGGTTGGTAAATTCTCAATGACTTTAATTGTTATTTTAAGAACTAAAACATAAAATACCAATAATAAATAAAAACAAAATAATCATTTATACACTATAAAAAATTTATGTATAAAATACATATTAATATATAGATATATAATATATATTTAAAAAATATATATACAGGTATTATAAAAGAAATTGATTTTTTTTACCACACCTACATCCATCATAAATGATATTATGTATTTATGAAAATTTAGATTGAATTACATTGTATATAAAGATAAATTTTCATAATGTACAATCTTATATCTCATAGCCTATGTCACAATATTAAACGCTGAAATTTAACATTAAAAAAAATGGATTTCAAGGGAAAAAATTACAATAGCTATTTCTCGTTGATAGTGGCGGCGCTTTAAACGCACAAAATGAGATTGCATGCATTAGATATTAACAATTACGAGGGTAATTCAAATTTCCGTATGCCCGGAAATGCATTTCAGTTTTTCTCTCGTGCATAAGTGTTACAACAACGCTTACAGATTAATAGTCTTTAAAGTGTTACGCTATTGCACGGCCGTGACAATGCGATAATAGTACAAATAATAGAACACATATAAGTTTTCCGAAAAAAGCGCAATACCCGAGTCAGTAATGAAATTTCGTGTGAATAAAAAGATAACTTCTTTAAAATGCAAAAGACATATGAAATACGTAATACGAAAGTCAGGCGCAAAAAGGAAGTTCGCTCACGAAATCACGTCAGTCTGGTTTGAATAAATAGCAGATGCAAGATTTCAAAACGTTTCATCCAAAAGAAAATTTATTTTACTAAATAGATAATTGCAGATATGTCATATTGTACAAAAGATCTTTAAAAAAATTTTATTTTTAATCCCATTAAAGCAATTAAAAGTAGAACAAACTTTAAAATTCAGAACGATTTTTGATAAATATTATTAAATTATTTACGAGAACCATATGATTGGGTGGTCTTATTTTATGTATTAGCCAATATAAATAATATCAATTTTTTTTCTCTTTTTGTAAAAAAATTTCAATCCTAAAGCTGCTTAATTCGTAAACACTTTTCCTTCGCTCTGAATTATTGCACCTGCTTGCAAAAACCGTTTGCATAAAAAAGTAAGAGAGGAACGAGGATCGTATCGTAACGAGGATTACCCAGATTTTTCGCGAATGCAACGATAAAATTTTGACCTCTTTAAAAATCCTATACTACGTCAACGTACGTCTAACTAACGTCGTCGTGATAGAGCTCGAATCGAAAAGCGCGATCGAAGAATCCACTGAAGGACCCTTGGACGTTATCCACAGATCGTAGGCCTCGTCGGGCTTCTCGTCACCTGCTGCAACGGCCTCGTGATAGGCTACAACGGTGCCCCGGAGCATCAGCGTAGCTACGTGGACTACGGGAGCCTCGAGGAATACCACGAGCCGGCCCAGGTCGTCCTGCCTACCGTCGGGGTGCCGGTTCACGCCGTCTCCGCGGCCCCGATACATCACCAAGTGCTGCCCCACGCCCACGATCTACACGACCTCAAGCTCCACTATGCCCATCATAGCCTCCACGATCACGACCACGACCACGTCCACGAGCACAGCCATGACTATTACGTAAGCTCGCTCCTTGGTTTATTATTATTATTATTATTATTACTTATTATTACTTATTTTTTATTATTTAAAGGCTTATTATTATTATTATTATTATTATTTCCCATTACTATATCATATTATATGATGATTGTGTACGAGTGTGGCACGGTATAATAATTTATTTGATTAATCAATTTTAACAATTTACTTTCTTCTTCTTGCAAAACAATTTCTCCATTTGCGGGTCTGAAATTTAATTTCAAAATAGAAAATGAAGGAAAATGCTTATTATATAAACCGATGAAAAAAATTTTAAATTTTCATTTTGTTTAGATTATATAATTTTAAAAGATTCACTGTCATTATAAGTGTATTATCAATTATACCGTATTTACACCTCAAAGTCTTCACCATTCAATAGGTTATACTTTTTGGACAGTAACTGTGAATTGTAAAATTCAAAATCTCATTATAAAATGGGAAAAGTGATCGAGTAACTTGCAATTGATTAAAAATAAAAGATCGATTGTGAAATCATCAAAAATTGAATACCACAAGCTTTCGTAAACCCATCGCAAAGACTGCTTTCACTGGTCTTCTTTAGTAAGACAATTGTTCTTCAGTAAATGCAAAAAGTACTTTCCCTTTTTTTTTAGAGCCCCAACACCCACATAGCTATTACGAAAAGGTTTGCGGTGACAAGTGTAAAGCATAATCCTTTTCAGCATTCTAAAGCATATTATATACGAAACTGCATAATTACAATTATAATAAAAGCGCCTCGTTGGATGTCTATAAAATATGTACTCTGCTCAATGTTAAAATCTCTTATATACGATATTTTTTTATGGCCCGCTTTTTTTGTTTTCTGGCATTTATTTCTCTAATGCTTTACAAGCTACGTATGTACTAGTTTCGTTCTAAATGCAAAGTATCGTAACGTAAGCCCTTTTGTTTTTCCACTCACTTTATCTTATCCAGATAAGCAAGGGGGCTATAATATACCCATTTTAATCGTTTTTGTTTCGTTTTTAAAGATGATACGGGCAAAAAATATTTAACTTTCCCATAATCCCACTTTAATTTAATATTATTTGTGAATCAATAATTCTCATTGTACTGTATCGTACATTAAATTGTTGCATCATATTAGAAGCGGCTCCATTCGAGGGCTGTATTATACACATTGTCGACTTGTCGCAAAAAAAGTTTCGAAAAATCAAAATAGAAATACATGCTTCGAGCGCGCATTGAAGCCAGGTAAAAAATAATAAAAAAAAATCATTAACGCTCCATTGCAGTCCCACCCGAAATACACCTTTAATTACGGGGTTCACGATCCTCACACTGGGGATGTGAAGACTCAGCACGAAGTGCGCGACGGCGACGTCGTCCACGGGTCTTACAGTGTCAACGAGCCCGACGGCAGCGTCAGGATCGTCGAGTACACGGCCGATGACCACAACGGCTTCAACGCTGTCGTCAAGAAGGTCGGGCCCCAACTCCATCCGCACCCAAGCCCCGTGCCCAAGTACGTGCACCACCCCGAGGAGTATTACGGCTACGATCATCTCCACTGAGTCACACGAGACGACTCATGAGAGTTCGCGTGTGCAAAATGCGCAGCCATGCGTCGACCTTCCGTGCGTAAGATTGAAAGTACACAGTGGATCACGATATAAGGGTATGATATTATTTTCTCGACAACGGAGACAAAATCCACTTGACTCGGATATTGGGGCTTTTAGAGCGATCAAGCAAGTAATTCAGCGTTGTGAAATGGCAATTTTTGTGAGCTCGAGACAGTCTCGCCGAGGTCAAATTATTCCAGTATTTTTATAATGCTACACGTGCGAGAAACTTAAATGCTTGCTAATTTTCTTGAAGTTTTGCTTAAACAAATTTTCATCAGGAAACACTCGTAAATTATAGTTTATTTGGGAAATCGACATTATTAAGAAAATCATTTCGTTATTAATATTTTATTCAAGTGATATTATGTATGATAATCAAACCTATCTGCTACACATTCTCATTAATTATTTAATTATTAAATTTTAAAGAACGTATTATTGATATTAAATAAAAATTTATACTAAAAATTTATTAATGTATATCCCATAATTAGGTTTCTCTGTGTATGTATACATTTATTTATGTATCGAAAACTTATATATATATATATAATACATAATAAAAATAATAATTTATTAATAATAATATTGATGGTAAGATTTCTTTAAATCAGTAGTTACAATGATTAAAGCACTAAAATTTTATAATAGTGTTTATTAATTTTTATTTAAAGCGTCTATAAAACATAAATTTGACTACGCAAAGAAAAAAAAATACTCACAAATATATGTATATTATATTTAAATTTAATAATTCGAAACACTGAGGCTTTCGTAAAATAAATGTTTAACTATGAAAACAAAAATATTATGATAAATATACATACATCTTAAGCTAGTGTGTAGCTCTAGGGGAAAAGCTTACGTAATTTGAATAAAATATATAAGCAGAGAATAAAAGTATAATTACTTATCTGGGTGCTGCTTGTTTCACAATTTTCGAAACTAATTATAAGGTGTATTTTTAATTCTCGTTTACATACACATTGTACAAACGTTCATTTCTATTGTTTCATTTCTTATTGATCTAGATGAAAAAAAAAATTACCTTCTTAATTAATTTCGTAAAGATATTTTCAAAGTGTCTAAGCAAAAGTATTTAATTTGAAGAACATAAAGTTAAATTTATTGAGAAATAAATGAGCAGGTAGAAATTATGCCCAGTAATTATCGATAAATTAAAATTTTTACATTCGAAAAAAATATATCGAATTTAAAAATCGACCCTTTCCTATTAGGTACACGTAAATGTTTCTTCTAAAGTGTAGTGTAGATGCATGTAGAAATACAAAATCACGTTTTCACTTAGACTTATTGTAAAGTACGTACGAGATTGCGTCTCCTTGTTATCTACTAATGGTGTTCGTTTATTGTGCACTTTATGGCCTAAAAGCATTTATATAGATGTTTCGTAAACAACTTGGAACCTAATTATACGTTATAGTTTCCAAGTAAATAACTTTTAATTTAATTTATATTTAAGACTTTACAATAGGAATTTTTTATACTTATTTGTATTACTAGCAGATTCATATATTCTTCTGTACGATGTTATACATGTGTAACATTTTTTTAATATGTATCAAATATTTTTACATTATTTACTTCACGTGAAAGTGTGAATCTAAATTTGGCCAGTGTGATCTATTTATCACTGCCAAGAAGGGATATTATATATATATATATATATATATATATACGTTTATATACATTTACTCGTATATTTACTGTTAAAATACACACACGAAGGCATACATATCCAAAAAATTTATAAAAAAAACTGTATCTACATGTAAAGTTTATATGCAACTATAACGATATGACAATAAAAAATATTTATATCTATACGCATATAAAATTATAATAATATAATGCAATTCCCATACTATTAAAAATTACGTATTCTGTTTACTACATATATATTTAATACGATAATGAACAAATCAGTAATCCTAAATTATTTTAATAAAATCATAACGTCCAGTTGAATTTTTAATTTTATAAATTGACAATAATACACATTTGTCTGTTTGTGCGTGTGAGAGTGTATACATGAGCATCATTATTGTACATATAATGCTGAAAAAATAACTGTTTTGAAATACTGCGATAAGAAATACATGTTTTCCCGAGAGACGTGCTGGTATTCAATAAAAACAATCAACGCCCTATTCTTTATTTTCTATAAAATCGCACATAAACTTCGCTTTGTCATCTTTAGTCAATATTTAAGATTAAATGATCCGAAAAGAAGGACGATCAATGCTTTCTAAATATAATTCAAGGATCGAGTTTTAGAAATGTAATACTCGAAACACCTCCGTATCTGCTCGTGTTTTTCGATTTCTTTTGTTATGTCAACATTTTTGTCACTTTTCCACTAAATATGTTTTCACTTAACAGATGATTTTTATAAATTCATGAAACCAATGTTCACTACAGTCCTTTAATATTTACTCCCAATTAACGTTATATAAGTAGTAAATATAGTATATAAGTAGTAAATATTTCAAAAATATTTTCTTTACTCGAAATTCACAGAAAAAATTTATATATTACATATCGATATAATAGTAAATAAGAATGAATAAATTTAAAAAAAAAGGAATTATATTTTAAATTATTGTTACAAAAAAATTTTTTATTTTTCATAAAAAAACATCATAAACTATATTAAAGACACTTCAATGCATACAAATAACAAAGAAAATATTAAAATGATTTCTTCTTTGAGAAGTTTATAATATTAAATAGGCAAAGTACTATTGTATTTTTATAGCCATGTATATAATAGTAAAATTACTAAATATTTTCTGTCTATGAAAATCATACCACATTGGAGCTTAGCATGTGAATTTACTTTATATTGACTCATGACAAGAAAAAATGCCCTAATTGCGCGCCCTATAAATATAAATTAAAAACAAATTAAAGAGAATCTGACAAGTTTAAACGCAAGTTACTACTGTCATTCATGAAATTACCATACAGCTCAGTGCATAAGCATTCAAGTGAGTAAACTATTATGAATTTTAAACGTGAGAAGCACTTGAAACGAATGAATCACTTTTCAAAACTAGCTTATGTATGTAAAGGCAGGTAAACTTTCTTTCACTGAGTTTTTGCGCAAGCATCAGTGACATTAGACTGTATTTTATATATTCTTCATTCCGATACATCCGAATTTACATTTCTTTTCAATATAACGTAACTTTGCTGTATATATTCTTTGCATAATTTATACTGTTTATTTTTTTCTAGCATTGAGAAAGTAATCCAAACACAAAAGTAAGATGTATAAATATTGGAAATTACTTAAAATGCATGTATGCTTATCTTAAATTTTTTCTATTAAATTAAAAATTAAAATTATTTATTATTAAAAATAATTAGTTTAACTTTTTGTATAACTAACAATGATGTGTCCCAAAAAATTTATAATTGTTTTCATAACAACATTTATACTTTAATTAGTAATTATACAATAATTACAATTCCCATAACTTATGTAATATTATTCAATTTGTTATTTATACTTAACTTTTTATTTTAAGTAGCAATTAAACTATTTATTATTTTTAATAATATTATATAGAATGTTATATTATTTATTAAAATACAAAAAATTTTATCAACTTAACAAATAACTATTACAAATCTTATCTTTCAATAAAATGAGTCTTTCTAAAGCATAATTGAAAAAAAAAGTATAAACAATTTTATAAATTAACAACTTATTATAAAAATTTATTAGCTTATTATTACAGAAATTACTTAAATTATGATTACAAATAGTTTTTTGTTACAAACTTTTATAAACAGATAACATTACATACTTTTATAATTATCGTATCTAATAAGTTTCATAAGACATTGTCATGATGTTAAAAAAATTTATTTGTTAAAAATCGTAGGCTAGTATTTTACTAACCTCAAATCTATGGCGTAACAGAATTCAATAAAAAAACGCATGTTTTCTTTTTTATATTCATTAAAACTGCAGGTATTCATGACTACTTGCAAAATAAATTTCATCGAAGTACATTATATCGCTTTCTCTATCCTGAAACTATTGTAGTTCATTGAGTATTTCTTACTTCATCTGTCAATGCTATTTTTATATCTAATAAATTCTATACAAACTATTTTATTTATTTAACTATTTGTAAGATGAAATTCAAATGCAATTATTCTACCATGGAATTACAAATTTGTAACATTCTACATGGTTACGTATTTTTTATAAATACTTTAATAGAATGCTCTAAGCATATCTATAGTAGTGGCTTTAAGAATAATAACACCATCGCATATCACCGTAATATATCTGTATTTTACATACATAATTTTGTCTTTTATTATCTTGGATTTATATTTTTTGTAATTTCTTGATTATATTACTATTGTTACGTGTGGTGACATATCGCAAAAATTCAACCAGCAGATTTAATAGCCCAATATGTACAGGGATTTCAAGCATAATCGTAGATGAAAAAAAAAGAATTTTTTTACAAAAGAATCATAGAGTTCTTCTTCATAGTCTCTTCACCTAACGTAAATTTTTCTAACAAAAACATAAAGTTCTATGTTCAAAGTAATTTATACCTGATTTTTATAAATAACTGTGTTTCATATTATATTAGCTTTTTACATAGGAATAAACAAATTAATTTTATCATTTTAATTCATATTACAAAAATTTGTTAACATTCACAATTACTTACTATGAAAGGTTAAATATATTAATTTTTTGACTTTAAAATAACTTATTTATTTAATCTAAAATAATACTTTGTTAATATTATTTATATTGTTTATATTATTCATTTTTGTTTTCGTCTATTATTTCACAAAGTATTTAAATACTGATATAATTTTCAAAAGAGAAATCATTAATTTAAATATAGTGAACATTTATAAATATGAAACAAAATTAAAATGCAACTTTTTTAATGAATAACATACTGATAGATCTGTACGAAACTTTTTAATATTTTTTGTGTATTTTCCACTATAAGATAGTACTTTTTACTTCCAAAATTAATTTTGTTTACATTTTGCTTTCTTCACTGCACTGTAAGATTTCTCTCGCATCATGTTTTTAACATATTAATAAATCTTTGTTATTTAATTATATTCCATACGTAATTCATATTGTAAAGTGAAATTTTTGAAATTCACAAGTTATAAAATTCTAAAATATCTTTTGCCGAAATACTCAGATATTAGAAGAATTTAATAACTGAAAGCTTACAATTGTGAAATTGTCAGATATTTGAAATTGTATGATATTTATTATTCAAAAAATAATGAATCAAATAAGAAAATATCAAATTTCATAGTGGCACTTCAATTGAATAATTTTTTTATTATTAATAATTTAATTGGATTAATAAAAATCCATGTATGTTTTCTTCATTAAATATTATCTTTAAAAAGATATTGTTTCTAAATTGTAGCTAATTATAATAAAAATAAATACTATTAGTAGGGGTGTCAAGTAATTAATTACAATTTTATTTACAATTTAATTTTAAAATACAAGTAATTAATTATTAAATTTTAATTAATTTGTTTACTAATTTTTAAATTTCATAAAGAAAACTTTTATGAAAAAACAAATATTTTTGAGAAATCTTTCAACTGCGTCTGTTTTCAGGAAAATATAACAGACCCAAATTTCTAAAGTAATTAAATATAATCACATAAATAAAAGTTTTAAAGTTTTTTATAACTATTTTATTTTTGCTTTATGGTTATAACTACAAAATTAATAATCATTTTTACATCAATCGTGTACATGAATAAGGTATTATTTAGAGTTAAAATTTTTTATTATTAAACCATCAAATTTATAAAAACAATCATTTTCTACTTCAAGGACGATATTTCAATGTTTCGACTCATAAAATTATTTTTACATTTGAATAAAACTAAAAGCAAAAAATTAAGTTTCTGTACTTATTTTTTACGACACCCTTTCTCATTTGTCATTGAAATGTAACATAATAGAGAATAAATTATTGCAATAAATATTCGCTTAACTCAGTTTGAAAGATTTAGCATGAATGCATATTTATGTATATCAATAAGCAGTATTTTATAAGAAATTTTCTACTCTTAAAATTATTTTGTTCATTTTTAAAACAAAAATATAGTTATGCATTCTGATGGAATGTTATGTATATTTGTAATATCTAATCTTCAGCTTCTTTAACTCGTTCACAATTACGCAGATATAATACAAATTAATTATTTACAACCGAACTATTTGTCTAGGAATTCGTCCAATAATTATGATTATAACAAATAAGTCATCTCCTACCTCTAACGTATTTTTTATACTGGGTTTCCTTTATTTTTTGCACTTTTTTCATGTATTTCTTTTAAGAAAATGTAATTCTTTAGATATTAAAATTATGGCATTCTTTAAGGCTATTAATTATTTTAATATAATATGTTCCAATGTCCTCATCTGTTAATCTTTTATAAAATAAAAATTTAATGTTTTTAATTTAAATAATATGGATGAACTTTAATTTTCCTGCTAGGACTAAATATATCTTATTCATAATAATTTGTCCGTACAGCTATTGTCTAACAGAAAATTAAACTAGCTGTAACGTGCCATCTTATAGAAAGAACGTAATTAACACATTGTTCATTGTTTACTGGCTCTGAATCCATTGCTAAATAATAGAAATAGATGTTTTTTAATAATTATTTTTAAAGAAGATGTGGTACATAATAAAAACATATGTGATTTGAAAAGCTTTTAATATTTAATGCTTAGCTTCAAATAAGTACTACTATTGTGAGTCATAAATTATAATGTGAAAATTATATTTTTTATCAATTTTAATTTTCAGGATTACTTATGTATTATATTTTTTATATTAATTGAAAATATTTTTTAAACATTTTTTTAATCTATGTAAATATCATAATTTAATATAATGTGTAAATTGCATCATCTTGGTCAATTGTATTTATACAGAATACACAATAGTTCATCTAAATTGATTTCTTTCCTGCTTCTTTTGAAATTCTCTACTTCTGTTTCTATTTTGCATAAGGTTTGCAAAAAACGTTAGAGCAATCAAATTATCAATTATTATCAATTATTTTTTTTTATTTTATGGTTTTCTTATTGAAGATGTATTGATTAAATTGTATTATAAAAGTGTACAATTACCTCCTAGAATTATTCTCTTTATTGTTTACGTATGATATTACAAATTGACCTACTACGCAGGAACGGCTAGTATTATATAATAAATGCATTAAGTGAAAAGAAAAACCAAAGAATTGTTTTAAAAAAAAAAAGTACTTTAGTTTCAATAAATGAACCAAGAACATACTATTCGTATTCATTAGAAAGTGGAAATTTCAAGATTCAAGGAGAAACTATAAATTGGCTACTTCTTTTCATCAGAACTTAGATATATAGGAATATGTAGCTATGAGTATATATTAACATGTGGGTGTATATTTTTATTCGTATATTTATATAAGTATATATAAATAAATATTTATCAAAACATATATACAAATGCATTTACATATAAATATTCTTATGCTTATATATGAATATGTGCATAGAAACGAGTTTATATATACACGATCTAATATGAAAAAAATAGAAAATACTGCAAATAATTTATAATTTTGTTATCATAAAATCAGATTATCGTTATATATTAAGAATGTTTTGATATATTTTATTTTAATAAATTCCAAATTACTAAATTTTATTAATTTAATTGATTCAATCTATCAAATGATGATATTTTAATTATTTTTGCTTTTGGTTTTTAAACAACATGTGAAAATAATATACATTATCTCGTATTAAATAATCTTATAAATTAATCTAAATTTAAATGTTTTTATTCTGTTAATTAAATATACTTAAATTGAAAGTTTTAAGTATTTAATAAATATATTAACTGTAACAAATATATTAAAAATATTATTTTTATTTCTCATTTCTTATAAAGCTTACAAAATTAAGCATGTAAAAGAAGTTAGTTTAGTTTATAAACAATTTTTTGGGAAGCTATCAAACAATAATCTGTATTACTATTAATCGCGGTCAGAAAAATCAAATGCAAGATATAAACAAATCAATAGAAACATTTCAATAGAAATTTTGAATAGCTTTTTTGCATAAAAACTGTAAAATTTATCACATTTATTCAAAAATGTTCTCATTCATCATTATTGCAAATCCAGACTGACACATGTGTAAGCATGATATAATAATTATAAATTTCATTTTAATTCAAGTTTAAAATTTTAATAAATTCAAGTTCCTTAATTAAGTAACTATTTAGAATTACAATAAATACAAAGAGGTAATGCTAAAGCTTAATTGTATTTTATTTTAGCGAATACATATAAAGTATGTATTTAGAAAATTAATTACAACTAATACTATATTTTAAAATTCAAATACAAAAATTTTTTAACTGATATGATGTAAATTAGTTAAACAGTTTTTTTATACCTTTGATTTGTTAATAAAAATGTAATATTAAAATCTGACACATTTTTTAAGTTATTTATATAAAGAATATTTGTAAAAATGTTTGTATCAACAGAAATTAAATTCTCTTCTTCTATATGCAAAAAGCGCATAAGCATGATTAATAGTTAAAATTTCCGTAGAGAATTGCGATATCGTACGACATTCATAAAATATGTTCCGTCATCGTAACAATAAAATGAGAACTTCACCTATATTTTCTGTTTGTTTATTACTTCATATTACCATAAAAAGCATACAAATAATAATTATTTCGAAACTTAAGTATGGAGTATTTTTTAAATATGTTACACAATAATAATTGTTTTAGTAACAAGTTATGAAAATTAATTTTCTCCGTACTTTTTATAATTTTAAAAGTAAAATAGTTTTTGCATTATTAAAATCCTACTTAAACTTAAAAAGATGTTATAAACTGGTAGTTATATAAATATGCAAAAACCAAATTTTATACTTTATAGATTTATTTTCATAGAATTCATATATAATATGTAGTTTACATATATATAATTATTTATTTATTAAAAACTGTTTACTCATGCAGTGTAAAATTTTTTGTTTTTAGTCGTATTAAAAATTAATATTACGACTTAAGTAAACAACAATTGTTATTCCACCAAATAAATAGCTCAATATTTAAATTTACGCAGCCATTACTTATTGATTACTGTATGATACTATTTTAATTTGTACTATACAATAAATTATTAAATAAAAAATTGAAAGCTCTCTCAAATATGTATTTTTTTATAAATTATTAACAGAAATTTCTCTTGAAAATATTATTGGTACAATGACGTGCACACGTAGGTGGCTATTATTATTGATGTTTTGAATTTCTCAAGCTAAAGTCTTAATCCTTTGTCTAAGTTCTGAATTAAATATTATAATAAAATGGACTTTTCTAATTAACACCATAATGACAAGTGGTAAATTTCTATAAATAAATGTATGATAAAGTAAATTATTGCTATCACTGTACTTAATACATTATTTTTGTGACCAGAGCTTTGTATGATGGTAAACGTTTGAAAAAAATTTGTTTACCCTTCAGACAAATGGGAAAAAAAGTTTTCAAGAAAATGCGTGGCTTCTTGAAGGAAAGGAGTAATTGAAAGTTTTTCGCAGTTATTAGAAAATAAAATCCTACGAAAAATTGAGCTGCCCAGTAGGCCAACGAATAATCGAACAAACGTAAAAATAACCGCCTAGTCGTAGCCTTTATGGTGATGCACACCGAGAGTATAAACAAGTAACAATGCCCATGCGAGATTTCACGTATATCGGTTCGATAAATGTTTCACGCGATTTCCTCAATTGGGGAACTGCTATTTGGAAATCGATACAGATCGCATAGATAATGCCGAGTCCTTGACCTAGGACCTTGACACTCATTCTCCCATTTTTCTCCAAGCTGCTCTCTTCCCACTCCGCCTTCTACCTCGGACAATCGACTGAACGGCAAGGCGTCGCCGTGTCGTAAAACTGTTCCCAAGCTGCCTCGAATACTCGAGCACTTGACTCATTCGGCAAAAAAGAGGCATAAAAATAGTTCGAGGCGACTTATGGGTAGCACCTATATTACGCTTTGCATGCGCTGATTACCGCGGATAAGACTAATGAACGTCATTTTTTATCTTGTTTTTGTCCTTCTTCTAACTTTTCTGCTATTGCTCGTTTTTCATAATCGCATGCACTTACGATAAGACTCATCTTCCCGTAATATTGACGCAATTATAGACGCCGTCCAAGTGCCGACGCATTTGAGTTTATATCATTCGAGGTTATTTAATGAAACAATATAGTGTACGAAGTGTGGGTGTTCCGACTGCTGTATACATGTCGAAAAATTAAGGCAGCAGAATATGGGAGATTTCTTGCAAAATATTTTTTATAAATGCTTTTATTTTTGGTGATTTATGAAACAGCAGCGATAAGTTAATTTCTTCAGTATTGAAGATTAGGTTATAAAGAATAATTGAAAATGAAAAATCAATTATTGAAAAGGAAATTTAATTTAGGATTAAAATTATACGACTTTTACATTCTTAATACTTTTTATATATATAAAAAAACAAGAATAACTTTTATCTTAAACGATTTGACAAAAATTTATAATTTATTATTTTAATTTTACAATAAATAAAATAATTAAATCGAAAAGTTAATAAATTTAAATTTCGGATGGCCTGTTATTTTAAAGAATGCGTGTTAACTTTTATACGGTTACACATGTATGATATAATGTACATATTTATATTATATAAATACTTGTGTATAAATTAATCTAATTTGATTTAAGCTAACCATGAAAATAGAAATTTAAGATGAATATCTAATTGTAGCTATCATGAAAATGTTTAGTACTAAATTTTTATTTGTACTAATTGCAATTATTATCTTTGATTAAGAAAGAAATACGATACCTGAGTTTATTTTAGAGTAACTTTATGTACAGGATGTTCGGACTAAACGAAAAAAAATAAGTAGAGGCTTCGAATTAGTATAAGTAGAACAAGTAGAGGATTTAAATTGTATATAATGAATTTCGGGTTGAAATACAAACCTCTGCAATGACAATGACAATAAGCCAAGAGCAAAGATTTCGTTTGAGAAATTCCATACGCTTGTGCTCAGTCGACGTCTTAACAATAAGAAAATTAAAATAGAGTGCGAGTGAAAATATTAACAAGTCAGAGTGAGACGGAAGATGAAGAGGTAACGAAATATGACGAATCTCATATTGGCTCACACGGGAAATGTGCGAGTGTCCGAGGAGGGTAATTATTGGCGCTCGAGTGGCCCGAAATCCCCTTGGCTTTTGTTCCCTCCGTCAACTTCGTTCTCATTACCCAGTAAGTTAAGTGCCTTAGTCTGCGTCCTTCGCGGCAGCTGAGCCCGAACGGCCGTTTGGCAAGAGCTCGCGTACGTACGCGCGTCTCGAGCCGTCGATTCCACGGTTTCATTGATACTAGGAAAAAAGAGAGAGAGAGAGAGAGAGAGAGGCGGACAGACAGACAGAGAGATGTAGAAAAAAAAAGAAAAGGAAAAAATAAAAAGAAGAAAAATGAAGGAGGAGCCGCCGTTCGCCGCTGCAGCCACAGTAGCCGCGGAGGCCTTGAATTACACAACGGAGAGCCAGTGGACGGCGGCTTCCCCCAGGCCGTCGACGACCCGAAGAACGGGACGAGGTGCACACGCCCCGTGCTATAAAAGTCTAGGAATCCGCTAGGACGGTTATCAGTTGTTCGTGACTCGCGCCCCGCCCGCAACCGACAACATCGAATAAGTCCCGAGTGCGAGAACACCAGCCGAGAGATGTACACTGAGGTAGGCGCCCTTGACGGGAGCCGCGGTGGTGCTCGCGACCAGTCGCGCGTCCCTCGGCCTTCGGACGTGATTTCGGACCGGGCGAGAGAACAGGAGCTAAGCCCGCCGAGTGTAGTCGCCGGTCGGGCCTCGGCTTCGTTGCCCGTCGCCACCACCCCACGACGCAAGAGTCCTGCGACCCTTCGCTATTCCTATGTGCGGCGGCGGCGGCGTCGTCGCGTGCGACTCCTCCGACTCGACACCATGTGCGCCCTTGTTCACGGATCCTTCTTGTCGGCTCTTCCCGAGGCCGTTGTTACTTTTATACGCTCGGCCCGTGGTGTTGTTTATTTATTTTATCGCTTATGCTTCCACCTAATGTCTTTTGTCGCAAAAGTTACCCGAGTGTATCGCCCTGAGATACGACGATTATCTGTACATATAGTTATTCCGGGCTTTTCTTGACACCATTCATCTTGCGTGTTCACGTAACGCCTTCAACTATATGTACATTTATTCATGTAAATGTGATTAAAAATAATCTGCGTTGCGGTGTCGAATTCGAGATTAACGCGATTCTCTCGCACGGACTTTTAAATTGCCAAGGAAATTTGTTTCGGAATAATCTTGTATTTTAAGAACTAAAAAAAATATAACCCCTATCCGTTAAGTTTTTTCTTTTATTTACGTACGAACAATAACAATAATTTATTCATACCTACATTATAACTAAGATGGCTTAAGGTATCGATTAGTTCAAAAGCAAGCAATACAGTTTATTGTAACTGTTTTGAATTTCGAAAAAGGCTAACTTCAATTTAATCATCGCTCAAAAAACGTACATAAATTTCTCTTTCTAGTCACCTTAACTGTGTATAAATTAATACAACAATACGTTATATACAGTCCGAAGTATTATTGATCCTGCAGCTACTAGTTATTTTTAAAATAAATGTAATTTAATGTAAACAGTTGAAAAATTCAAAACATTTTCTTCGGGAATAGTATATGTATTTTAAATTGATTTTGAAGAATGTTCGATAACAAATTGCGTATAAGATTCTGTTTTGTCAAAGATTCCATTGGTTTTATTTCATTACATTCATTCTCAAAACGCTAAAATTCATTGTCTAGTCAAAATAATTCTGTTTTCTTTTTGGAATTAACTTGGATTAACTTCCCAAGATCAATGCAAAATGATCCACAATGCATTTAAATACATTCAAACGCTTACTAAAAATTAGTCGACCTTGGCTAACACATGAGAAATCACTAAATCAAAAAAAATTCTGATATCCCGGCAATTCGATGCTCGCTCAAGGAGAGTTTACGAGAAAAATATCTAGGCGCGGCATAAAGCCATAAGAAATAATCAAGCGGGCGCATCTACCGACATATCGGATTCGTAAAAGGGCCGGGATAAAAAGAAGGCTCGCCTCTCGAGGTTTATCGCGTCGAGGAGGCCGTTCGAGCGGGTCCCGGGGGATCCCTCTTTTAGATCGCTCCCTATGAGGAGCAACCCTACGATGCCAGAAGCGCCCGCGGGCGCAGAGCCCATAGGTACATACGCCCTGGTACTCCTTGGTCACGCAATACCGAAATTACAGAGCGCCGTCGTCCTCCTCCTGTCCGCGCTCGCGTGCGCCAACGCCGGAGTCGCCCCCATCGCCCCTTACGGCGGCCTCTACGACGCCGGCCTCGGCGTCCACGGCTACCCTCTGGCCCACGGTCAGAGCTACGTCGGCGCTACGTACGGGCCCGGGCTCGGCCACGAGAAGCTCTACTACTCGACGCCGGCCCTTGGCTACCGGCAGCCGATCTACGGCTCCGGGCACGGCTACGGCTACCCCTCGGGATACGGCCACGGCTACGGCTACGGCTATCCCGGAGGATACGGCTACGGCTATCCCGGGGGATACGGCTACGGGTACCCGGCAGGCTACGGCTACGGTCACCATCACGACGACTACGGCCACGACGAGGAGCACTACGACGACCACCACGACGACCACCACGACGACCACCATGACGACCACCACGACGATCATCACGATGAGCACCACCTCGATCACCACGTCGATCACCACGTGAGTCTGAACACCCGCCGCCCTCCGATCCCTCTCTGACTCTCTCTCTCTCTCTCTCTCTCTCTCTTCCCCTTACCCGAAGATTAACTAGGTGCTCCGCAAGCGGGTGGAGGAGAGCAGGGGCCAGCCACACGGTCGCACGACTCGACAATGAGGGAGATTAGACGTTAAGCACGCTAAAATTTTTATGGCTCCTATTGGGTCCTTGGACTATTAATTCTGATTAGATACTTTTTACTTGTTTTTGAAAGGCATTCAAAGTCCTTGCTCTCGCTCAGCCTCATTTTTAAGGAGAATACAATGCTTTCTAAATTTATTACACTTTCCTCTACATTTTACGACCAATTTTAATTATCCATTCGCGTGCACTATTTACATCTATGGCACAAATCGACATTTTGTATTTAATTCTTAATTCATTATGTGGCTAAATGTAGTGCTGCTCAATTTATAGATTATCCGACGATGCTTCTTTAATTCATTACAAATAATTCGAAATTAAAAACCTTAAAAACGAGAATAGACTATTTAATTTCCTATTATATTTTGCACGTCTATGTATATTTAAGTACCCGATAATGTTCTATTTATTTTTTGTTGTTCTAATTTGAAACAATCAGCATAATTTTTAATCAAATTGGAAATAAATATATTGCAGAGTAAATTATAGCTCTCAAGTTACTTTAAAATAGCATTGAGTTTATAAAAGACATTCAAGCCGCGCTCGAATATATACAGCTTTTTAATTAAACGTTATGAGAACCTTTAAAAATGTACCCAACATTTTCAATTTGAATTAATACTTCTTAAATTTTCAATTCAAAGGATGCGATTCATAAAATTTCATGTCTCTTAAATTTTTCATTAAAAATTTTTAACGAAAATGTTTATTATAGAAACTCGTGATAATAATCTTAATAAAAATTACAATAATTAATTAAAGAATTAAATAGAAAAATAATTAAAAAATTCAAAATTTAATAAAAAGTGCAGTATTCGTTTAATTTAATGACACAGAATCGAGATCGTACAGACAATACGGTTGACTCATTGTAAAGAGTATTTAAAATATTCTTGAAAAATTATAATTTATAGAGTGGACATTTCTTTTTATTTTAAAGCAATGCAGAATAATGAATAAACTAGATAGCGCGTAAATCGGGTCCTGAAATTCATGGGACAGATCGTTGTATGTTTTATTTCACGCGCAGGCCTACCCGAAGTACGCGTACAACTACGGCGTAAACGACCCGCACACCGGTGACGTCAAGTCGGCCTACGAGGAGCGAGACGGCGACGTAGTCAAGGGCTCGTACACGGTGAACGAGCCCGACGGCACCATAAGGGTCGTCGAGTACACGGCCGACGACCACAACGGCTTCAACGCCGTCGTAAAGAAGATCGGACACGCTATCCATCCGGCGCCCATTCACGAGGACCACCACGGCTATGGAAGCGGCTACCATTACGGGCCGGCCTACGGACACGGCCATGGCTACGACAGAAAATAAGATGCCCCAGGAAGGAGAAGGGATTGTGCCCGAGGTATCGGGACTCGAGATCTCGAGAGCACGCCAAAACAAGTGCCGCTGACTCGCTCTAGCCAGAGCAACCATTGCGACCAATGTTATTTACTGTACGGCTTTCTATGGCTTAGGTCGGACTCTGTGCTCCCTGTTAGCCTGACCGAAGCTTGTGTTATTATTATTCTTTTTTAATTGAGTTTAATAAAATATTTTTTTTTATAGCCATACGACTAATTATCTATATTCCTTGTCTACTCGCACGCATTCACTGCCGCTATTTATTCGAACACGTTTCTTATGTACTATCAAATTGTTCCCACTGCTTTGTTACCAGCCAGAAGAGAAATTTTTTTTTTTTCATTTTTTTTCATTTTTTTTATTTCTGTTGCGATAACTTTGAAAACATATTACTCTAACGAAGTAATAAATGCAAATTAATTCGTACAAAAAACCTTTTTTAGGTATTAGACAGAATCAGGAAGGATTTTCCCGTAAAATTTATATGAACGATTTTGATACTTATTGACAACTGTCTATGATCTTTTTTTCATAACTTTATAGTTTCAAAAACCTTTGCTCATTTTAATATTCTAGGCGAATAATTAATACGTTTTTATTTAATATTATATTATATCATGTATGTGTGTGTGTATGTCAGTGTGAATGTTTAAATTTCTCTATTGAATAAATTCAATCTATTTCACCTAACCATTTAAACTATAAAAAATGAAAAAGAAGATCAACTCTTCTGATTTCAATATTTTTATGGTTAATCATTGTTGACGCGCTCTCTTTAAAGTATCGAGAAGACATTAATTTAAAATTTTTTCCCTAAGGCTTGCACACGCATAATGTATTATTATAAAAACAGTCATCTTTTCCAAAACAAAGAAAATTATCTTTGAAGCACTTTTAAATAATTAAATTTCTTTTAATGTTTAAGCAATATTGAGAAAACCTTTTTTTTTGATAAAAAAAATACAGTGTGTTTTTAAGTAATGTTTAACGTAGAATTTTAAAAAAATCTCATGTTTGTTTTAAAAACATTGAATTATTGCGTTAATTAAGTATATTCCAATGGAATTAATTAAAATTTTCATTTCTATGATATTCCCATGCGTGAACAAATATATATGCAATTTTATCATTACATTGTAAAGTAATGTATTTTAATTCTTTTAAATTTATAAGAATATGCAATCTAATATTAAAAAAATTACGGATTCTCTTATTCCAAAATATAGATATATATATATATATATATATAACGATGCTGTTCTTTCGTACAAAAAACTTTTCTGTAATATATTTCTAATATTATATCATCCATTTACTTCCATTGAATTTAAGATTTCCTTCATTTCATTAAGATAACATAATAACTTGTAAATTTAATAGTCGCAAAATGATTCGTATGTTCTTATTATATAATTTCAAGAATACAACATAATCTTGCTTATCTATGAAATATATATAAGAAAATTAAACACTATACATTAGGAAATTATTTCAATTTTATTACTAAAAAATATTAATTTTGTTAAATTCACAAATAAACTTTTGAATCTATTTACAATATAAAATTTTAGAAATAATAATCGTTGATCATACAAAAGGTTTTTTTACTCAAGGTGTCCATAAAAATTTTTCTCATGTTATTTAAAACCTTGAAATTTTAATTGCAATGAATATACATTGTTTTACTAATGCATAATCATTCTTACGTTAAGATTCATCAGATAGATTGTAGAATCCTTGTTACAAAAATACGTAAAAATTCTTGTATATGAAATGTAAGTATAAAAATCAGAAAGTTATCGTGCTTAACTATATTAGAAAACTATTTTATACATAGTAAATTGTATTGTGTTACTTTCATAGTACCTTATATTCGGAACTTAAAGAAAATTAAGTTTTATTTAATATTAATGTTTTATAATAAAGATGTTTACACTTGTGATTATATAAATACATTAAAAAGTTATTTAACAAATAAAAAATTGGTAACTTGTTTGGTAGAAGTAACTTTAAAAAATGCAGAATTCTAATATATACGATGCAATATCTAATATGAGAATGCGATTCAATAGTATTTACCTTAATGTAAAAATTATAAAGATTATTTATATAATACTTAAATTTTTTTTAATTGTTATTTTTAATTATAATTTTTACTCGAAAAATCTTTTGGTCACTGAATTTAAATAACTTTTACAATAAATATTTAAAGCCTTACTTATTAAAGGAAAATATACAGAATCTCCTAATTCAATGAATAATTAAAATAATATTTAAAATATCCAAAATAAGAAAGTATAATTTATTTCATGAAAATAAGTATAACACGTTCAGTAAAAAATAATATGACTTACCCAAGCCTCGTTAAAAATTTTGTGTGCTATTATGCTAGTGCTATCAAACATGTCCTTTCCAGGACCAGAAGCAAAGCACCTCTCTTTATCACCAGAGCAGGTGTACTGCGATGTACAAGAGCTACCAGAGAATTCACACTTTGGGCCTCGTGTATTGGGTGAAACATCTCCTAAGTTAGAAGATGCAAAAGCTGCTACAAAGCTACCCTATAAGGATGTCAAAACGAAGACAACGTAAATTGTTTGAAAAAATAATATTTACCAGAGAATGTAACGCTGTTAAAAATTATGAGAATTTTTAATATTTCAGTATATTTTCAATGACCTGAATTATTGCTTTTAATATATCTATTGCATTATGTTGACAATAATGAATTAGTTATAAATGCATAAAACTGCCTAAATTAAAACTACTAATAAAATTCTTTAATTAATTATAAATACATTTGCAACACTGGCTTATTCACTTTAGTTAAATTGTATAATACAATACATTTAAGAAGACGCGTTTGAATGTGAACTAGTTTGCGAATGTGAATTAATATTTTCCTTCAAATAGGCAACCTGATATACAGTATTGTATACACAGTTATTTAGAATGAACTCAACAATTCGGATTTTCACAATAGAAGATCTATTAAACAATATATCAAAGGCTAATGCAAAGTAATTTGATACTTATAATAATATTGTTTTTCATAATATGTTTATGTATGAAATTGATTCCTACAAAAATCAACCGTTAGCTTAAAATTAGTTTTAGTCGCTTAACAATTCGTAAAAATGGCATCGATATATCACAATTTGCCTCATTTGAATCACAAGCATCGGAAAAAAATTTCTCTTAACTTTAAAAGTAGTTCTAAACTGATACTCTAGCTAATCGCTAATTGCAATTTTAAAAGCAGCTGTCGATTTATAAATTACCTTTCCTATTATGCTGTTTCTATTCATTTTCTTCTCAAAAAGAATAGATGCGTAACCGACATTGTCGCTGGAAACAAGATGATTGGTATTATTCATGCTAGTTGGATGAACGGCAAACCAATTAATGACACCTATAGGATGTCCTTCGGGCGTTAGGAATTGCAACTGCACCAGATCCTTATCTACGTTGTATTTATACCTATAATAACGTAGAATGTTGTTATTTGTCTTCACCAAACAACTGAAAAGCTAATGAATGAAGGAACAGTAGATATTTAGTTATATTTAATAAATTCATTTTAAAATAATGTTAAAATTCACCACAAAGAAAATATATCTATAATTAAAGATACAAAACTGAACGAAATAAGATTTTTTAATTATACAATATAAAAAATATGCAGTTGAAATAAGCATTACTTTTCCCTTTCGTCCTTAGGATTATTCAAGTAAGCTGATGGACTTCGATTGATATTAGCGCCTAATACTTCACCACGAATAAGAAATATCCGACCCGAGACCATAGCGTTATGGGCTTTGTCTATACTCTGAAATTGAAGGAAACTATTTAATAACCAGTTCAATCCAACAATTCTCTTGCGAACTTTAATTTAAGAATATATCGGAATATACCTTAGTAATGCCATTGACTATAGCAGTAAACGATTCTTTGACAAATCCATAAGTAGAAATATCAAAAAGCACATCCATCATAAATCCACCAGGGCTTGAATGTGTATGAGTCCCACTTATCATAACATTAGTTTCCGTATACAAGTCCTTATAATGTGACTCGAGATTGCGAAGAACCTAAAAAAATATATATTTATTAATAAAACTGAGTATTTACTTTTAGGCTCAAAATTTATGAATTGTTGATATTAAGAATCTTAAATATTGTACGTCAAAAATTAAACTGTTCTATCTTGAATATTTCTTATTCTACAAATGCTATTACTATTAAATTTAAAGTTACCTTTACAAAACCTTCAAAGAACAATGAAATATTTTTTTATGTAAAACTTCAATTTGAGCTAGTTAGTGATTTTTTAAAATAGTCTCTATCTGTAGATTATTAGATACTCTAGTATCTAAAACTGTTTTAAAAATTTGTACTTTAAAATACCTATAATTCATAAATAAATGGTCTGAATACATAGCTACGTATACTACAGTTTATATATTTATATAGATCTATACGTATACATATATATATAATTGAAAATTCTATTTAAATTATTTTTTAGCTCCACTTTAAATTTCTATAATTTATTTTTTATATAATTTCCATGTATTCATGTTTCAATAAGTGTGTATTTTTTAAATCAGTAATACAGTATATACAACTATTTTGTCAGTGTATCTAATCTTTCTAAGTGATCGCGAAATATATACCGAAGTATAAGATATCGTAAACAAAAGGTTTTATGACGCATTTATGTCCCGATTAAATGGCCATCTATAAGAAAGATTTAAAAAGCATTTAAAAATCAGGCAAAAAAAACATTGAATTTTAAAAATATTTGTCAAGTAATATACCATTCTGTTAAACAACTATTTATATCTAAATCAGTCACTTATTCCCTAATTACAAATACTAAATACATATAATTCTTCATATACTTAATCAACGTGTACATCATTCATAATATGTGAAGCAATAAAATAATTCCGAACACTTCAGACCAATATAAATTAGAAATTATTTTACATTATTTACAAATTAATTGTTGTTTTATTTATTAAACTAAGTACAAATTACTTGACTAATCATATAACGGTCTTAAGAGAATAAAAAAAACTTAGTATTAAAGTATTAAAATAATAGTAAATTAATTAATCATTTGTCTTATAGTGGTAAAATCATAATTCCCATAATACTCGACTAAAGCCGCTTAATTACTCGAACAGGTTAAAACAGGAAAATTTCTCCTTGAACCGACACAATAAAGTTGAAATTACATATACTAGTACGTGTAAATTGTAAATAATATATTCTTCAGTAATTCTTATTAGAGACTTCAGACAAGACTAAATACCTAATTACCTATCTTTCAAAAATAATTTTGCCAAAGAATATGAATGTTTTAAACATTTTTAAATTTTCTATAATCGAATAATTTTTAAAAAGTTAACAAAGCACAATACAAAATAATTGTAATAAATTTATATGAAACTGGTTATTTTTCAAAATATTTGTAATTGAAATTTTCGTTCTTATGTTTAAAAAGTAAATTTTATATAAGTATATAAAAAAATAATAAAGAAGCCTTATTTCGAAACATTATTTTAGTAATTAGTTTTCTTTAAAGCCATGTATAAACGTCGATAAAAACATTATAAAGAACGAAAAAAAATTAATGTTATATTGCAAGTATATTTTACAGTAAATAGTTTATTGTTCACTTCAATTAAATAATACGTAGGTATAATAAAAGTATGTATATATATATATATATATATATATATAATAATTAAAATTTATTTAGCTTCGTTTAAAAATCTATATTACCAAATTTTTTTTCAATTTAAAATTTATTGCGGTATTCTTGCTATGGAATAAATTTGTATAATTTAACGATTGAAAAATAAAAATAAGAATTGCGTAACCCTTAAAAGAGCAATGTTAAATTCAACTTCGTATATGAATTTGTGCATTAATTTTTTAAAAAATACTACGTATTTTATGTACGTGTTTTATATTAATAATTGCAATGGATGATACATTACTGATTGCAAATTTAATTATTTGATTCGTTTTTTTTAATTTTTTTTTGTAAAATGTAGTAAAAAACCATAAATTCAAAAGAGAGTACGCAATAATGAACAATTACTGTAAGTGGTACAGGAACTCACCGCAGCTTTAACATCGTGGCCAATCATGGAACTATCAACTGAGACGAAAACGAATCTCTGCTGTCCATCATCAATAATGAAAGATCGGGCGAATGTTCTCAAGTGAAGTCCGCTGCCCTTCTGATCCATTTTCGCGTAGCCCATCTGAAAAAGTAATTTGCTTTAAAATCTTACTTTGTTCATTTTATATACAATGTACGTAGCGTACGCGAATTGGCCATATCAAACGCAATACATTCATGTGAAACTTAATAATATAAATCGAAATTGATACATTTACAATCAGATCCTTACAATGGTTCGCATATAAATAATCCAGCGATCCCGATAGCCGTTTTTGCTCATCCATTATTATACTATTCGATTGACATTGCAAAATAAATAATACTCACAAATACAACTTCGGCAACGGGTCCAGTCGTGTCGGAGATACCAACGCCGATGCTGTACGACGCCGTGGCACTCGGCGCGAGCAGTGCAATTAACAGGTACATCGTAATTAGACGACATTTTCGTAGCAGTCGCCAAAGTCCTAGTGGATCCATTCAGTCTCCTGTTCTTTCAACGACACTAAACGATTCCGCTGCAATCACAATGGCAATAACAATTATTATCGGTCTGTTTTAAGCTTCACAACTTTCATCTTATCTAGTTGGCGCTTAATATCGCAACAGGGGATCTTACAAGCACTATATAGCGTTTTTATATCGAAATTGTTGTCGTTTAAATTATCATTTCTATATATAACAAAAAAATTTGATACGATAAAAAATTTGACTACTTTTCATTACTCGACAAGGATCACGAGCCCCCGTAATACAAATATTATGAAATACCATACTATATTTTACAAACATTTTAATATTATGTATATTTACAACGATGTCTACGATAAAGACAGCCAAACTCAACATAAAATGTAAATTAAATAAATTTGCTAATGTACATGGAGTCAAACAAAAACTTTTTTTTCGATTGCTTGATTAATTTCACAAAGCAACTGTTTTATTAAGATTTATTGTAGTTTATATTTCTCATACACTCATTAATGATTTCTGAGAATTACTTAAAGTGTTTTGAACATTTACCTATGTAGATAATTTAGATCCTCAAAAAAAGTTTTCTATTTATAACAAAGGTTTTTTTATTAAAAATGTATAATTTTTTCAAAAATTGGATTTTACATATGCAATATAATCATTGCTTCTATGATGAAAATTTTCTTTACTTAACTTTAATTACTATTACAATATATCTTCGAATAATATTATAAAATAATATTTTAAAAAAGTAATGATAAAGGATCTATATTGTAAAGAATATTCTTATTTTAAAAATAAAGATGCTTACAATTTAAAAAATTACTATTAAGCATCTTGATGAGAATAAAAAATTCTGAACTAAGTGACTTATGGAATTTATTATATTATTTTTAAAATCAATTGAACCTTATTCTTATAAAAGTTTATATAAAATATAAGAGTGTTTGCATAACACTTTTGTCTGAAATGATTTATAAATGGATAAGAAAAGAATGCACTTTATGTAGCTACATTTAGTAATAGTTAAATATAATTACCTTTCATAAATTTAATTAAAATATTTCAAATTTATAAATATTTATTAATTAAAAAAATAAAAAATATTAGACTAGAATTTTTAAATCCCTCATGGTAGCATATATATATGTATATGTGTAGATAGTAGAAGTCATAACTGGAAGTCTTATAATAAGAGTATGATTTTTAAACATTATAACATTCTTACAAATAAGTTTATAAATACATAATATGTAAGTGAATTTTTAAGCTTGATAATAATTGGTATTGAAAAAATTTAGTTTAATTTAAAGAAATGAATAAATTGGTCATAATAAAAACTAAAATTTAAATTTTTACCAATAATAAATTATATATTCGGACTAATTTGAATATTTTTAATAAAATATTAATATTTATAAAAGCTTGATATTTCAAAATTAATCTACTATTATAATGTAATAAGTTGTATCCAATTTAACTATGTAACATTTGCAGACTATTTAATTTTATCGGTTGAATATCTTTAAATATTATCAATATGTTTTGTTTTTTTACTCTTTCTTATAAATGGAATGTTTCATTTATGATTCTAAATAATATTAAATATCGAACAATAGATTAAATTTGTATTGATAAATGATTCTTATTAAAAGAACTGCTTGTTTTTATATGAAAAAATAACTTTGTCAATTATTAAATGTTGTAGATATTATTCACAAAAGATACTATATTAAAAAGATTTGAAATTTTTTTAAAATTATGAATAAAAAAACAAAAAAAATGAACACGTTTTGTGTTTGTAATCAAAAGCATTGGTCTGATTAAAGTTTTATTTCTTTCAAATATTCATAAAAATAAGCAAGTCTAAAATACAGGATAATTTAGTATACAACTCAATTTGAAAGATAATTTGCGGAAAATACTTAATTAATTTTTTTTTTTGTACTGAATTTTCAAATAAAAGTATATTTGAAAATATGTTTCTATTTTATTCTAATATTCATAAATATACATAATAATAATTAAAAAATGGAATAAATTAATTCAACTATTAACTTTTTACTATTAAAAATCTTTATAAAAAATGTTATATATAACAGAATTCTTTTCTTTATCATCATCGATCATTGCAAGGATACCTTATAACGAGGATAAAAAATCGAGTGAACGAATAATTTAAAAAAAAAATGTATGTAATCAATATTAATAGTAAGAGAGAGTGAATTTTATAAATTAAACTCAGTTTAATATGATTGAAGTAAAATTTGCAATTCTATTGTAAAATTAAAGAAAAACTTTTTCATATGTAATTCTTTCTTCTTTATTTAATCATTAAATTTTTAATATATTTTAATGTATACAGAATAAACAAATACAGCATTTTCAAAAAAGTTATGTATTTTTATAAAACATAATATATATTTATTACATATAATTATTTATAATTATTAAAATTTTTTTCTTGCAATTTTTATTATTATAGGATAAAATAAATTTAAATACACGTTTTTTAAAGAGCATTTATTTCTGTTTCCTAACTGCTTTTTAAAATCGAAGAAATACAATAATAAATGTAGAAGATGGCCCAATCGTATAATTTAAATTAATTTCTAAGTGCATTCAGCCCACTTGCTTATTGTGTCATAAATTATTACAAAATTATTATACATGTTATCAAGGAATATATAAAAACATTTTTATTAATAATTTATGATCTAATACGTATCCAGTTGTTCATGCATACGTTATTTATCATATCCCGTCAATCAATTTTTGCGATCGCATTAATTAATTTGAAAGCACAAACCATGATTTATTCGTCATACCGAATATTAGCTTCATAAAATAAGATAATGATAAAAAAAATCTAACAAAAATTAATTGTGTTATCTTATATTTAAAATGAACCATCTCAACGTATTGTGATCTGTTTTTATTCCAACATTGAAATAGTAAACGCAATTTCCAATAATGATAGAAAATTCTCTTTTCTAAATAAACATCTTAATTCATTAATTTTACCAATGATTATTAATCTTAAATATTTGCTAAAAGTAATACTATATGTACGATATAGTGTATAGAAAACAAAATAAGCTACTTTAGTAATCGATGATTGCTATTCCATCACACGATTCGACATAACTGATAATATTAAACAATTTAAAGATTTATGTTCATATAACCACTTCATATGCATATAACTAAGAAAGACGCAAAAAATTCTTAAGAAAAAAAATGTTGGTAATAACTGCATTTGCACTGAAAGACTTTTATTTTGTTTAGCCTACTTACAATTTTTTGATTCGAAGTCCAAACCAACGAAAAATCTGCCAAATTCAAATGATCGTCATTAACACATTCATCGTTTGCATGAGAGCGTTGAAAAAGTAAAACGGCGTAAGAGTAGCCTTCGAATGTCGTACAATTTTGTCGGTGAGCCGCGTAATGGTCGGTGTAGGAGCGATGTACTCAGTAGCAGTGATTTGAAATATGCCTCGAAAATACCGATAGGAGCGTCGGTCTAGGCTGCGCCAACCCTTCGACTACAATAACCACCGAAGACTAATGCACTCTCACCGACTTACTCATTCTGTTGTTGGTCGCGCGCAAGCGACCGTTTCATTTTCCAAATTGTCCCGTGCGGGTCGCCGGACCAAGCGTAGGGACTGAAGTTAAGCGGAAAGACTCGTTAAAAGAGTATCACCGACCCCTCCCACCTTTCCCCGCCGCCTTCCTGAACTGAGGAATTCCATCGAAGAAATGCGGCATTACGCATAACACGATGTTTCCTGATTTTGTAGAAATTGATTAATCGGCCTTGATACGTGATTTGATCACGCATCATTTCGTTTCATTACGCATCGGTATTTTAAATTCAAATTTACGATTAACGGATACGCGAATAAGATCTCTCGGCTGTTAAGTATTATAACTGGACCGTAATAAAACTTGTAGATATTAAATAGTGTTTGTTTATCAACACAACCATGTAACTGCATTGAGAAATGTAATGAATAGGAAGTGCAATTTATGATAAAAGCAGCAAAATCTATTCGGAATAACTAGTAAATTAAAAATTAATACATTATGTTAATATCAAAATGCACGTAAGACAAACCAAACATTAATTACTTATAGTGCGATACACAAGCTACCTATTAATAATTTGTTTGTCATCTTGAGTATGTACATATCAATTATAAAAATGAACATTTTATCGTTACATTCATATACTCATCATGCATAATTTAATTTTATTAAAAAGTTCGAAAATTTTTTGTAGCAGAAATATATTGTCTGAACACAAAGGATAAATTGACGCTCACCTAGTCTTCAACTTGCTTTATCCTGTCAAGAAGAAATAATCGATTTTAAAGCAAAAGCGCTACTCAAAAAACACTAGAAGTTATTGGTTATATAAGTATAAATAACTTATCTTACTATCTTACCTAGTAAAATTTATGATATTAACTAAATTACACTCAAACAAGTGCATAATTAACGTCGTTACAATTAAAACAAAATGTTTTTAAACATTTAAGAAAAACATTATTCGAAGCTGAAACTACCATAGATCAATATTTAGTTTCATAATACAAATATTAGTCATTGAATATTTTCTTAATGCAACGGGCATTTAAAATTTTAAAATAAGAATAATAAAAGATATAATTTTAATATTTAATATGATTTTTGTAATTATTAATTTTAAATAAATAATCAATCTTAAAATTTTTTTAAAATTATTATCTAAGTTGTTATTATGAGTATTTAATACGGTAATTACTTCATCGAAAATAAATTTATTAATTAAAACTGCTGATAAATAAGACTTATTTATGTGGATTATTAATTTCTAAACCCTTATTAAATGGGTATCAAAATAATGTTTTAAAGTTAAATTATATAAATTATCACAGCTTAAAATTTTGAAATATAATCGTTGATATCCTGTACAAAAATTGAGCCTAATTTCGTAAAAATTTCATGAATTATTTAAATTGCTTGGATAAGATGAGTTCACAATATAGCAGTAATCAAAATGAAAAAGGGTTAAGTCTTGCGTACGTAAAGAATAAACCACACGCAGTACAAATCCAAAACATTCATCAAAGTATATTCAATGCAAAATGACACTATTATTCCAGATTTATTTTAGCGGCAAACGTGGTGCGACCGATACTAGCATGAACTTACGATAATTTAGACAGAAATCGGAGAGATATTCAAAAATTGAGGCTAGACAGTTTCGGCCCTCAAATATAAAAGTGTCCGGCGCGTTATCCTTCAAGGGCTTATCGTTATCAGAACTATGATAGTTCCCCGGAGTCGTTAGCACTTATGTCTTCATATACGTGTCAGTATGCCGGTCGGCACGTACTCGTAAAAAAGCACATATTACTGTAGTGCCGCGGTCGGATAAAGTCTCACTTGTTCGCTCTCCTTTCTCTCGTCGACTGTCGCCGCATGGCTTGTCAACGATCAAAGTAAGCGCACAATCCGAAGTAACACCGATTCAGGTTCATTCCTATACGCGAATCGCATGACGTAATCCGCCGCCAGATGACAGAATTGTCATTTCGATCTTTAGATTCAGTCAGTCGTAACTAGAGATACTCGATGATGTTTTGTCATCAATCGTCGCACGCTGCTAACGCAAAGTTGCTTATTGACAACAAGTTTAATCATATAAATGTTGTCATCGTGTGCTTTCGAGTAGACTGACCTTTCGATTAGTCCTATAACTTTGATTTTTACTTGGTATCAAATGTCATAATTATCCCCCCCTAGGGCAGTCATTATTTTATTTTATTGTATTTACTACTGAAACAATAATCGATATTACACTTAACTGTTTTCCAATTAGTAGTTTTATCATTGTGATTAATTTAATTACTGTGATAAAAATTCTATAAGCACAAAATTCTCTAAGCACAAAATTCACAAAATTGTAGAATATTTTTTGCTAAAAAAAAAAAGTTTACAATATTTGATCATCAACAACGTAAAACAAAATCATTTAATTACGATCAATATTAAACTCTACAAATATGAACTGTGATAAATTTTATAATTTAAAAAAGTGAGATTTATAAACAATTGAAAAAAATGATGATATATATTTTTATTACATAGAAAATATGTTATTTATACTTTCAATCAAATATACACGTAGACATAATATATATTATATATTTTTAGTACTTATTTTCTTTATTTTTATTTGCCTATTTACTGATTTTAAGTTTACGTTCATATTGATTTAAGTTTTTACATGCATTTGTTTCAATTGTATTTTATCTAAATTTATTCTCAGATTCATCTTACTGTATTCTCGTTTTAATATGAATGATAATTTATTCAATTTTGTTATTGTATAAGTAATATAAAAGCAAATTCGGTAAACACGTGTAACTGAGAAAGAGATAATAAAATATATTCATGACAGAGGCACTCAAAAGCTTATTTTAATACGATAAAAAAAAAATTAAGGCGAAAATTTTTTATTCAGTTAACAACACTGTTGTAGTTTATTGTGCCCGGACATGTTTGAGAATAAGAGTGTAGAGACTTATATATAAGTGTATACTTATAAATTAGCTTCGCTAACTTCGCATACAGGAATAATATAAAATAGGTTTAAAATAATTTCTTCTGGCAATTAATCCTATATATTCACTAACATAAGTTGAAAAACAAATTTTTTATTTTTTAAATATGAAAAATGAAAAAAACAAGTATCGTTAATGATTTATAAGTTACTCAATGTTACTATTTAGCAATGAGAGAAAATGATTATAAATATTATGTTGATCGATCCGAGTGTATGAAGTACCTTCATTTCTATGTATTGAAGAACGATCATAAATTAGAATGGAAAAAATTTTAATTCGCTGAGCATTTTTTATCTACTGATGATTTATGCAAATATTACAAAATTGTGCTTATCTCGATGAACGTAAAATATTATTTAGGGATGAATATTTTATTGATGTTGCAATAAAACAGGTAGAATATAATGTTTACAGAATTACGAAGCCGGCCCTATTACGCTCATTGATAACGTAGTATATATAATATCATCTAGGAAATATTCGTGGTTCCTCGAATGCAGATAAATGTAAATAAAGAATTAGATTGATTTTGAATGACTATTATTGACCAAAGATATTATAGATATGGATTAAATATTACATCTTCATTATCGACGCTGCAGCTAAAATATTATTATAATTTGCCAAATTTAAAATGCTATTCTTTACTATCATACAGTTATAAACGATGTTTGGTGAATAATTTACAAGATTTCGTGATACCGGAAGTGAAGAAGCTTCCGCATTCATTAAAATAGAGTTCATTTTAATATTATTCGGCTAAATAATATCCAGCTATCTAAATCGCATACCTCTAAATTAAAAAATCACGTGTAAAATTCGCATATACAATTCATATAGATGTTGCGCCTAGAATATATTTTTCTTATTGTCGAAAGCCTTGAATATTGTGACACTGCCTCTATGCATATAGATAAAAAATACCAATGTATACACAACTAGAAAATAAGTTCCTTCACAAAACATTTACATTCCAATAGAATTCAACGTTCTTAAATACTCATAGATTATTACAAGGCAATGAAAGTCTTTAAGAAGTAACAGATTTTTTTTGAAAAATGTAGGTGCATTGTATACTAAAAATTGATTTACACTAAAAAAAATATTTAAAAGATATTTTATATTTATGCGTTTTCACATAGATGATTTTAGGATAAAGTAATATATGTAGAGACATATATAGAGATTTATATAGAGACGTATTAGTAGTAAAATTATTTTAATTGAAATTTTTTTTTAATTTTGATCGTGCCAAATTTGCCTATGCAGTCCTTTATGTCATCATTTATATGCTTAATTTGAAAACTTTTTATATTTTGCTTTTACATATAATATTGAAATTTACTTATTATTGTTGTATTTGTATTTAATATACCTAAGTAAAATAATTCCAATACAAGTACACGCATGCAATTATAATAAATTATTATCATACTATTTCTCATACAACTTATTTACTTTCACAATGTGAAAATTGTGAAGAAGTCGACCTATAGCTACACTTTTTCTTAAAAAGATTAAATTATCCAATATCTTGTAAGTATTTTTATCATTTATAAAATTAATTGTTAACTCTTTATTTAAATACAAGAAAATTGTGTATATTATATATTACGTAATTGCAATATTTCTTTTAAATGTTTTGAAAATACATAATTGATTATTTTTTATTGTTATTTAAATACTAAATCACAGCTTTTCTAATCATAAAAAGTCAAAAAAAAATTGGTTTGAAAAATGAATAATACCCATACAATTAATATAAGATATTAAAACAGTTTCCATTATTCTTATATTTTTTTTTTCAATTTTTTAGAAACTTATACAAAAAGCTATAATTAATAATTTCTATATATTTATAATAACAACATTACTTACATTATATTTAGTATATAAATATCCAATAAAAACTTATTTAGATATTTTTCTTAAAATGTCAAAATATGATATAATAATTTACAATAATTTTTTATACTTGAAAGACTGCAAAATACAGAAACTTAAGAAAAAAAATCATTTTTTGAAATGATTATTAAACAGATATTTAGAATTGAAAATGTCAACACTATACTTAAAAAATGGTATCCTTTTAATTATATTTCAATATTATACTTATTTCCCATATGAGCTCACATGTTGTATTATTTACAAGAACAAGTTAGTAATGTTAATAATTCCTTTCATTCATCTTACTTCTTTTTTACCTCAGTAAATGCGTAAATACTATGTAAATCGCTTCCTTCTATATTGCCACAACTTTTGTACATGACTAGAATATAATTTATAATTTCTTGGTTAGCTGTATAACTAAATGTAATCGTTTTCGTGCAAAACAATTGTTTTAAAATGAATTAATTTCACCTCAAACACTCACTATCTTGTATATTAAATTTAATAGCATTATTTATACATAAGAACATCGTATTATAAATATTGAAATCATTCTTTTATTTTTTTAACATTTCGCTGTGTGTTACAGATTTTTTAATAATATGCTCCCAATAAAATAAATCTGTCGTTAAATTTGAAATAAAGGATATCGAAAGTTTTAATTCTCATTTGATTGAAATACTTTATATTTTATTTAGTTTAAGTTACTTATTTGTTTTACTTAATAAACAATTTTACATCATATTTTTTAGAAAGATCCAATATCTAAATACTATGCCTAAACTACTATATGTGCCTTTATCAATAATATTAAGAAAAAGTTTCAAATTAAAACCACTGCAATCAATTTCTTCACTTGATTTATTTTTAATTTTAAAATATATATCTAAGAAAAGTAATATTTAGTACATATATAATTCCATAAAAAATAATTATTTCACGACAACACGATCATAATCGTGAATAATATTGATTGATTTTCTTGTATAACTTTTTATACATTTGCTTATTAAAATTTTTAGGCATTTTATTGTAAACAAATGTTGCTTTATAAATTACAAATAAGAAGCATTTTTTTTTTTATAGATATGATGAAAAGGTTATACAATATACCCAAATTTAATAATTCTTACCATGGTAGAATAGATAATGAAGTCTTTCTATTATATTTGCCAGGTTATTCCATATGCCATCAATTTTACGGATGCTCTGAAACTGCATTTCATTAAAAAGGGCGAAGTCTGAATAAAAACAATTCGATGGCATTCTCCAGACACGGGCACAAACTATTAATTATTTCAAATGATTACAAACTGCGTTAGAAATGCATTATATATATTGTAAATAATAATGATGGGTTAAAATTAAAAACGAAGTTCTTTAAAATAGCTGTACACTATCAAATGTTAAACGTCATTGATTTTGTACTAGTGATTTCACAAATTTCTAACTCACTCTCTATAGCAACAATGACTTTCTCACAGTGTCAATAAAGCGAAAGGGCGTGTAAAATACGGCTGACATTAAATAACATTTTTTCTGATGCACGTTTTTGAGAATCCTAATGTTTGGTTATTTTAATAATAATAAAGAAGAAATGAATGTCGTGATTTTGAAATATTGATCGAAACATATGAAAATATCGATAAGCATTAAAGAAAATACACGTTATCGTACTGATGTTAGCACAAAGACTGGACGGCCGTTCTCGCGAATCACTTGCCTCTGTACTTTATCCGCTGAAGAGAAAGTGAGAGAGACTACCTGGCTAACATGTGTTACACAATGATGTACATTGTCAATAAAAAGCTAGTAAGTCCGGGCTTATATGTGGACAGGCTTTAAAGGAACTATATATTGATACGCGCTCTTCAAATTGGTCTTTCGATAGAAATATTATTCAATTGACGAATTGAGAAAATATGTGTGAAACTCAAGTCTCATCTTACGCATGGAAAATCGCGAATTCAATGAACTCTAAATTTTATATAAGTAATCGTTATTGTAACTGTAATCTTTGTTTATTATTATTTATAATCGAAAAAATAAAATTTATCACGTCATATCGTTATGATATATATTTATGTAAAGATTTATATAAAGATACGAAAAAGGCACTTTAAAAGGCTTCAAAATTAAGAGCTATCGTATCATCATAACATCAACAAGTGCCAATAGATTTATTGGCATATTTTGATACTCTTCGATGTAATGAATTAATACCAGAGTCTTCTTTTATTTTCAAAAGCCAACACATTACACGTGTTTTTAACTGTTTATCGATAAAAAATTAGAAGTACTTCAGATCAGTAGCTGATAAGTTTCTTAATAAATATTTGAAATACAAATTGCTGGACAAATTACTAACACGAATTAAAAATATTAAATCAATTGTTGTAGATATACCGTTTTATTTTTTTTTTAAATATATAAAAAAAATTTTAATTTATTCAAACTGGTTGCACATAAAATTTTAAATTAAATAGTATTTTATACATTAATAATAGTTACTTAGAATGTCGTAATTATAGGTGCGATTTTTAAACACTATAAATTTTCCATATTTTTGAAAAATTATATTCTCAACATCTACATAAATTAACTATTAAATTTTCGATAAAAATTGTTGCCCAATTTTAAATCAACGTTGAGTTTATTAAAAAAATGTTTTGAATTTAGAATAAATTTTTTTCAGTTATTACTTATTCTATAATAATTGAAAAAATATTTTAATATTGTTTTTATCACTTTTTTAAGGCTTTGTTAACCGAAGCGTAATTACAATATTAGAAAATTTCTCACGCTTTAAAGTTTTCTTCTTATTACGTTTATTTAATAAATAACTAAAATTAATGTATTTATAATTTTTGTAATAATACATACATAACGAATTATTAGCTTTTTCAAATTATGTCAACTTTCAAAAATAAGTCATTTACAAAAAAACATTATTTATAAAGCATTAACATATAATGCTCATTATTGGAGCAATAAAAAAATTACTTGGCTGAATTGCATATCACATGTGTATATTAAAAAAGTTGCATAAATAAAAGTGATTAAAATCTAATGAAATATTGTAATTATAAATCGGTGAAAATATCAATATTTTTATTCGGATCTAACTACAATAATCAAACATTCAATTTTTTTATTTGGTTTTTTTGCTGAAATGAAATAAAAAAACATCAAGTATTATAAATATTAGGTATTAATTAAATATAAAAATTTTTCTCATTATATATACATATATATTTATATATATATATATATATATATATATATTTATATTTATACATATTTATATTTATATACATATGTATATAAAAATATATTTATATTTATACATATATATTTATATATATATATATATATATACATATATATATATATATATTACATGCATTTATAAAAACTTTGGATTTTTAAAGTAAGCCTTTGAAATATTTAAAAAATTTTCAATGATGAACTTAAATGAACTTATGGGAATATTATAAATATTTCATTTTAACTTTGATTTGCGATTCGACAAATAAAAAATCCTAAAACAATCGTATTGGTTTTAATTAAAAATTGTTTACATTAAAATTAGAATAACTAGTTTTTTCACCATTATATAGTAAAATTTATAGTTATATACTAATTTTTAATATATTCAATTTTTTTTTCCTTTTAAAAAAGTAATTCAAATAATTTTGTTAACGCATACTCTCTCTCTCTCTGCCTCTCTCTCTGTTTCTATCTATTTATACTTTCATCAATGTCAGTTGTCAAGAAAAATTTTTTGCTATTAAATATTATTTAAAAATTTATTTTAAAAAAATTACTTTTTAACATGAATTCTTATTATACGTAAACTTCTTTGCAGATAAAATACATGTATTCTTTTTATAACTTTCCTAAATATTTATCAAATCGTTTTTAAATTTTCAGTTATATAGTGTAAAGTTTTATTATCTTCATACAAATTAAATGATTTAATAATACCAGTTATAATAAAAATCATACTTTCTGTAAAATTTTCACAGAAAAAATTTCTTAAATAAAAATTAATATCAATACAAGCTGATAAAGCAGACCATAATCTGTATACATAGCTTCACATATATGAACGTATTCACAAATATGAAGAGAGAAAGTTAAGCGTACAATATCGTAAATGTTTAGGTTCATTTCATATCAATGAATTTTTCACGAGAACTGAAAATGTGTTGTTTCAAAATAAACTAAAAATTAAAGATATAATTCAGGTTTATTACCAATCAAAAGTGCTTTAAATTTGTAAATGTGAAAAACGCACGCATTAAACAACATGCGTTTGTCAATAACATCAAATTACGACATTGTGTTGTAAAGCTTCATTAAACACATATTGCTTATAGTGGCAAATTCATTTTCATTGTCTTGCGGAATTTAGTGCAAAACCTTTCTACTATTTGCAGTGCAAGTTGAACAGTGAAGAAAATCACATCGGTCTTATATTTCAATGTTTTTAAACGTTTAACATTTTTTTATACAAGTACGTAAATAAATTTAATATTATTTTAATTACTTATCCATAAATCTATTTACTTTCAACTTAATTCAAATTGAATTTTTTTTTAGTGTGTAATCATCATAAACCACTATTTATTACATTTCTTTTTATTATTTCTTGTTTATGTGTGCACAAGGTAATGACATTCAATTTATTTCAATCGGGTAAGAGTTAATATTCTAATATTCAATATTACAAATCGTATGTGTCATAAAAAAAAAATATATATATATAAATAAATAAATTTCATTAAATTAATAATCAAGATGTAGACAAAAATTCAACAATAACGGAAAATAAATACGAAAAAAAATTTTCTGCCACGGTTCCAATTCAAGAAAGCCATGCTTCTATTTCTTTTGTTAATCGTCTGAAACGCCAAGCAAAACAAAGCTTATATATTAACGAAGCGGAAATTAACAAAAATAGTAACCAGATACAATTTGCGGTAAAATGTAAGTGCTTTTATAAACTTCTAGGATCAATAAATTTCTATAAACGTGAATAATAAGATATAATTGGGTGTCTGGCTAAAATAATAGAGGATGAATTTAATTAAAATATGTTTTCGATGCGTATAAGAATTTCAATTTTTTTAATTAATTACACAAAACGTCTATTTTTATTACAAACATAAATAACGATATAAGTTACTTTATTCAATAAAGATATAAATCTAATAAAAAAACCTTTTGTTAACAAAATCTTTCACGTGGATACAATGCTTGGAATTACACACGTAGAAAAATATTACCATAAACTATGAAGAAATTATATATAATATTTTAAAAATCAACTGGAAACCATTTGTATCTATAAATATACAAAGATTAAATTATTGATTTTACAATCAATTTATATTCTAAAATTAAACTTTTCGTACAATAAATAACAACAGATTGAAATGGCCAAACTCCAATAAGCTAGTGTTGAATTATTCAATATCCTGATCTAAATATTTCCATATAAAATACTCATACCTTTTCCCAATTCTCAAGGACTTCCGATCGCTCTGTCTCTCTCTCTCTCACTCCTTTTTTCTCTTTTTTCCCTTTCCCTCGATTCGCTTTCCCGACACACCATCACTGTCCATTAGTCGCTTTAAAAATATAACTATATTATTTTTTCTAGTACCAGGTTACCAACAGGATCCTTCTTCCAATTATATACAATTCCAACCAAATAGCTATCCATATCCCTTATCGACATTTTTTCCATTCCAATATGAGCCGCAAGAGCAACTCAAGGAGCAGAAGCAATTCACAATGACATTTCCATTCGATTCCAATTATCAAACAACACAACCAATAGATATATCGAATAATCAAAATCTACTTTATATAAATGCAATAGATGCAGTGCCCTTATATTGCACATACATGCCAGTACAAACAACTTTTCAGTTACCAGTAATGTCAAATACTCCAAATTACGACGTGTTTCTTGAGAACACGCAGTCACCTGATCCACAACTATCTTACAATCCATTCAAATCTTTAATGAAAGGTACTTGATTATATATTTTTTATACCGTATTTTTTTACATAAAATATCTAAGTAATTAAAATTTTAATTCAAATTATTTTTTTCTAGTAACAATTATAAAAAACTCACGTGTTATTTAGAATATTTATTTTTGTATACAATAATTAGTGGTACTGATTTTTTACAAAAAAAAGATCGAATATCGCATATATAAAAACAATTTTATAGAGAAAAAATAATTAATAAATATGTCTTTAGCAGGACATTTTCAGCCATGTCCAAATGACTTTTATCCGTGTAATGATGGTACCAAATGCATTTCGAAATCAAAACGGTGTGATAATAACATCGACTGCCTCGATGCTAGCGATGAAATTGACTGCACTTGCAAAGATCGAATTAGTCGGGAGAAACTCTGTGATAATTATGATGACTGTCCAAACGGTGAAGACGAACTTGGATGTTTTGGTAAATAATTACTAATTGACAAATTTTACAATCGAATAACATCAAAAAATACAATAGTCGCTTTACATAAGTTTTACAAAAAAATTTATTCATAAGCAAAAAAAAGTCCGAAAATATTTGAAATAAATATTCAAAGAACAAATTTATTCAACGTACATGAAAATTTGTACAATTTTATGTTAATTAAACAATGGCATAATTTATCAACTTATATTAACGCAGAATTTTTGATTATCATAATATCTTAAAGGTTGTCCAAAAGATTCATGGAGCTGTAATGACTCATCAAAAAAATGCATTTCTATAGAAGAACGTTGCAATGGCAATCCAATTTGTAAAAATAAAAAAGACGAAATTAACTGCCACATTCTAACGAATAGTTATACTGGAAAAAATTATGTAGGTCGTAATATTGTTATATTAACTCTCGTAAAACGAAATTTTTTAATTACAAAATTTTATATTATTCATTTTATAAACTATTGTTTTATTATCGATTAGATAAATTCTATCGGTTCTTATGAAGGCTTCCTTCAGAAAAACTTTCAAAGCAAGTGGTATCCTGTTTGTGGATATGCATTTTCATGGGCCAAAGATGCATGCAGAAGTATGCTGGGATCTTTAAGGTTTGCACGACATCTTAAATACAAATTCCTGTTTACTTTGACGAAATGGCGTCAAACTGTAAAAATTGAAATTCACCGACGTGTGATGTAACTTTCTTATTTAGGCATTCGTTATTAAGATTTAAAGCGGTGAGAATTTAAAAAATTAAACTTCAACTTTCTATTTTAATGTACATGAAATTTACGTACTGCAAATGATCAATTTTTTACATAATATTAGGCAATGATTTTTTGAGATTTTTCGAATAAAATTTTCCACAAAATCTTATAATATCTATAAATAATATAAATATAATATAATCTTAATGTTGAATATGAATTGTAAAATAATGTGACAAATTATAGTAAAAATTACCATGCACATTAAAAGATTTTCGAGATTAAAAGATTATTACGTTTATGTAATAACAATTTAAACATAAACTTGTATTATTTTTTGAGCAACTGATTATCGTGAGTTACACCAGCTACAAATGCTTCAAAATACTTAACTTTTGAAAATTCAAGGTGACTAAAAGTTTTATTATCGATATGTAATAGAACATTAATGTGCATTGTGATTGCAATACAATCGAAATAAATTATCGCATATATTTTTAAACGATCGCAAATTTAGGGAGGAGATAGAATTCAATCTTGTCTCGATACCAGAAGAAACAGAGACGGGACCTTATTTAACAGATGATGGGCCCTTTGGTAAGGTAACCTCTGTGTGCCCAAACGGATTAGCGTTTATCCGTTGTCCTATTTTCACCAACGACTCCCGTTTTGATCAGCCTTTACGTATCACCGAGCCAGACCAAAATAATGATGACCAAAACAACGCATCAGCAAATAAGGACGCAAGCTATGATCCAATTGTGGGAATTGTGGGCGGACACAACAGTTCACCCCTCGCCTGGCCTTTTATTATTGCAATTAATAAGAATGGCCACTTTCATTGCGGTGGCGTCATACTGAACGAAATTTGGATACTTAGCGCAGCTCATTGCTTCAAAAAGTAAATGAATTATTACAACATCGCAAAGCCGTTTCCTCATTACTTACAATCTTAGACAAATTTGCTTTCCTACTTGTTAATGTGTTTGCAGATATATGTAAAGTCCAATTAATAATTACTTTTTTAAATACTAAATACTTGATAAACTTTGAAATTACTTTATTTTTTAAATTAATATCATTTACTTTAATTTAATATATAATTCAAAATAGAATCGAATTTACAAAAAAAAAAGAATAAATAATTCATAAAAATTCCAAATACGTGTCTTCTGACAATAAATACATGGATTACTTACAATTTTTTAATTTCAAAATTTCAAAAATATATAACAATTTTAATGAAAATCTACCAAAAGATATTTTAATAGAAAGTACTTCATTGTATTGAATAACAATAGTCCATTATTATATCAGTTTTGACAAATTATTTTCCAATGTATAGAAATACAATTATTTTATAAAACTACATAGAAGATAAATTATATTTAAAATTTAAATATTAAGTTTCATAATTCAATTATAGATCAACGAATTTTTATTATGTCTATTCTGAAAGAGTACTTTGCCACATCTATATTAAAAAAAGATTACGCAATAACTTATAACTTAGAAACTTGCTTCGATACCACTTTCCATAAATCTTTCCGCATTCAACGTGATTAATTTTTTATTTATAAAATTTAATCAGCTCGTAGGAAATGAATACCATCAAATTACAGTAGCAAATAGGTATAAATTTTCATATTTACAGATGCTAATAAAAGTCTGTTATCTCAGTTTTGAGCAGCAATACTATGACGTCGATGCAGGAATATTGAGGCGATTTTCATATTCGCCAACTCGTCAGTCACGGTACTTACGTGGCTTCGTAATTCACGAACATTTCAATCCGTTAACACTGCAAAATGACATAGCACTCGGTCTACTAAACGAGCCTCTTTACTATAATATTTGGGTGAAGCCTGTACGTTTACCAGATATGTACAGTAACTTTTTCATAAGGAGACAGCAGCGACCGCAAGCTGGGCAAAAATGTATTGCCGTAGGATGGGGAGCAACCCACGAAGGTGGATCCGATCGTAAGTCAACCACTAAGATTAAGTGCAACAAACATTATCGATTTTCCATCAAAATGTTTTCATCGTCCACGCATAAAAGCCAAAAATGGCAACTTTTTTACATTTGTCGATAGAACAGAAATTTTTACTTTGTATTGCCTACTTCATTAATTTTTCACCCTTGTATAATCTTCAATACGTTTCTACATTGTAAATACTGACCTCGGTAATCTCGTTATTAAACAGTGACTAGTAATATTTATTATCAATACTCAGTGCCAAGTGTCAGTGTACAATAATATCAATTTTCAGATGATCACCTACAAGAAGTGGAGGTAGAAGTGATAAATTGCACGCAGTTGATCGATAAAAATAGAGCTGAGATTTGTGCAGGATACAGGGAAGGAGGCCGAGACGCCTGCCAAGGAGACAGCGGAGGGCCTTTAATGTGCAGGTAGATTACGATTGATAATAACAAACGGATAATGAAGTATCCTATCTTTGGGTTAATTTACTGCAGGGTGTCAGATTGGAGCTACGACTGGTACGTCGGGGGAATAGTCAGTCATGGTATTGGATGTGGCAGGCGGAATCAGCCAGGGGCCTACACTAGAGTTTCTCACTTTCGTAATTGGATAAACAGCATTATATGTAAGCTGATGAGTAAATTTTTTAATATAAATAGTAAAGGTCTGCGTATAATCTAGATTGATTATTTGACTCATGACTGATTTATCAATAGAATTTCAATCTTCGACGGTGTAAGTATTCACTCGTTAAAAAAGAAACTATTTTCCTGTAGGTATAATTGAGTCCGCAGCTTGACGTCTTCTATTCCTCCCCTTCTATTAAAGGGTCTTTCATAAAGATTATAATTCCACTGGATAACTTGCAATTGTTTACAACTACTTTTATAGAATCCAGTGCACTTACACAATTTAATTAAGTATAACCAAATACGAACAAAACAAGGAGCTCAATATGTCTTGGCTTATACCTAGCAATTGTAGAATAAAAATCATCGATTTGAATTATGATAAATATGGATGAAAAAATAAATGTCGATTTCGCGAAAATATCAAATGGGAATTTAAAAAGCTTCGTCGCATTAAAGCGTCTTTGAAAACTTTATTGTAAGCTTCATAGTATTCGAGCAGTGACAGCATTCAAAATGAGGTTGAATAAAATGGCAAAAACAATAACTTAAGTAATAAATGACGTAAAAATTAATAACGACACGAACTGACGCAATAAAAAGAAATTACGCTTAAGGTCGACACCGCGTTCTTAAACACGCGTTCGTAGACTTTCGCTCTAACGCCAGATACGTCATTACTAAAACACATTATTCTCGACGCGTAATTTAGCTTCCTATAAACATTCCCGACAGTCACGACTTTAGCTCGCTTCACAGTAGTCAAAGCCCCTCGTTTCGGCTCTTAAAGGTCGCCCGCTCCATTTACCTGCCCGTGTCTCCTGTCTTTCCAACTTACCGTAATTACGGCTTCCAGCGAGCCTGCCATAATTAAATAATTGGCCAGGCGCGCATTGACGCACTTGGCCGACCTTCTTGAATGTACTTGCCGAACTCGCTCTGTTTATCTCCTCGGGAAGGCACGTATCTCAAGGCGGAGAGTGGCTTATTTGATTTGCCTTTCAGTTTAGAATAAATTGGGTGACCGATTTGTTGTCCAATCTGCTATTGCGTATTTGCACACCAAGTTAATCTAACGTATATAATGTGCAGTGCTAAAATGCTCCAAGAGCCCTGTACGAGCTCGAATCCAAAGGTTATCTCTTTCTTTATCCGTACGTTGACTTATTCATTGCCTTTATCTGTCTATCTCCCCTCAATGTATATCCCCGTTGCCCTTCTTAACCTCCTACATTTTTTCTTTGTCACGTATATTATAATTACCGACTCCTGTGATGTGTTCTCCTGGAGCCTGTGCACTTCCTGATATCGATTGCTTAAAAATTATTCCTCCGCTGGTCTGTCTTTGCATCTATATTGTTTAAGACTGCGGCTCCGTTTATCCTTCATTTAATATACAAGAAATCGAATTTCATTTTAAAAGAAATTATCAAAGCATAAAATGTGTGGGACGACTAAAGACTTTTGAAAGAGGTTAAAAATCAACAAAAGTAGTTGTAAAACAGAAATCATTAAATTTATCTTCAAACGACGAAACTCGAACAATCGAAAAACTGTCGCGCTCAACAACACGATGCAATTGTATATAAAAAGAAATGCTTAAAAATTATTGGACAAAAAACATTAACTCATAGATTACATCGTCTGGTAAAATAATGGAAAAAGTGGAAACTCGTACTTTTTTATCAGAAAAAACATTTTATTTTAGAAGGCATGGCAATTTTTTGGAAACACTTATGATCATTCTACAAATTAAACTTAAAATTCGAGAATAAATAATTAATTATAGTTAGTTTATAAATATTCAATATATAAATCAATGAAATAATAATATTTAAGTTAAATTTGAATTCGTGTAATTGTCAAAAAATAAATAGAAACAATAATAAAATATCATAAAGCATTATGCTGACAAAGTTTTTTTTATAATTGGTTGAATTTAAATATAATTTGTGCCAATTTTATAATTGATGGCTATGCTCCAGACGTGTTTTTAATCACAAAATTTCAAGTCTAGCAAACTAATGTCATTAATTAATCCAATGCGACCTATAAATTAGATAATTTAGTTTCCATTAGAATTTCTTAAATCGTCTTTATTATTGATAAGGCACAACCGATGAAAAGTAAAGATTGGATAAATCTTAGAAACAAAATGTTTATTATAAGAATCAATTCATGATCTTTAATATTTCTTTGTTTATCCTCACGTCAATCATTGATAATTTGAAACTACAGATTTTGATTAAGATTTTTCTGATAAAACCGAGTTATCTTTAAGGCATAATTTTTTATTGTTTATTTATTGTAATAAATAGTAACCTACATGATTCACTTGATAAAAAGTATATAAAATCATATTTTTTAAAAAGTATCAAAATTTCAAATTAAAGGTCTTAAAATGCATACGAAAATATATAAATGTATATTTTTCTTTGATTAGTAAAGAAATCTATTCTCTACAAATTGCAAATTACAACTTACAGAATTAAAATTTGTATTTACGTTAATTACGTAAATACGTTTTTTACAATTTCAGTTGAAACTTAATTTTTCATTGATATAGTATTTATATAATATTAATACACTTAAAAAGTTTTATAGCAAATTTAAGATTTTTTAATAATTTTCTCTGTAACTATTTGTAGTTATACTCTTAAAATTGTATGAAATTCAAGTATATAAATTGATATTTTTTTCGATAATTTTAACTATCGGTTATAATTTATTATAATTATTATATTCTTATGAATGGTTTGAACTATAAATAATAAAATAAAACAGTTATTGTTTAAAGATGCGATAATAAATAATTTCTCAAATTAAATATCTCAAAACTCTATTGATAGTACGCACCTTTAATATTATTATATTTTTACGTTCTGTTAAATAACGCAAGATTCACAAATTAAGAAACGATAGATCAAAATGAAATACTATTTAATTATTATACGAAATATTCATTGGATAAAATTTAAAAATTTAAATATTTTATATAAAATTCTTTTTTATGAAACTGTATTATTTGTAACAATTATCATATTAAATGTCATAATAATCATTATTAAATGATAGAGGATCTATTAGTATTAAAATGAAAAAAATAAGTAAATAAAAATACAAGCTTAACGATGTTCGGGCAATGCAATAAACAAAAACTTATTTCTCTAATAAGGGTTTTCTGTTCATTTTAATAATATAAACATAATTTGTAATTCCCGTACACCATTAAAATAAATATATATATTCTCAATATTAAAGTGATTACTAATAATTTTATTAAATCGCTAACTTAATGTTTGAAAATGTTTATGGACTTCGTCTAAATATTCTTAATTCACCTCAGATAATCGGAATGCCCCAGACGTTCTGCAGAAAACGCGATCGGCATGTCCAAGTTTTAGTTGTAATCAGCTAAGCCCAAAGTGTTTACCGACAAAGCAACGATGTGATGGAGTTGTCAACTGTCTCGGCGCGGAAGACGAGATGAATTGTCCGGACTTCACTGTTCGCAAGTTACTAGATCGTCTTAATGCTTAGCAGTCGAAGATGTTCAAAATTATTCCAACCTACTTCTAAGTTTCGATCAGGCTATTCACGAAACCATTTGTATTTGACCTGAATTCGAAGTGTTAATGTTTTTTCTTTTAATGCTACATCGTTAAACGCGATAAATGAGCTTAATAGCGTAATATGAACGACTGCGTTCTCCTTTACAGATTTTTAATGTACATAACGTTTTTTTCTTTGTTAGCTTATTTAAAAGTAATGTTTTTTTGAATAGAAATGAAAGTATGCACAAAATTTATTATCTACTCTATTGATTGAATTTATTATCTACTCTATTAATATCTACTATACAGTGATCAATATATAAATATATTTTAGAACTACGAAATACTTATTTATAAACTAAATTACATAAATTATAAAATTATATGCGAGACTTGCTACTATTACGTACGCTTTTTCATAAAAAGATGACGGCGAGTATAAAAAGTATATAAATAACTTACCAGCAATATAACAATACTGCATTACTGTAAAAATTTTCATATTTTAACAATGAAAGATAATACGTAAAAAAATTAAATTTTTTAATTACAAATTTAATTCAGACGATTATATTGAAATTATCGAAAATAGTTCAATGTGCGATAAATTACATGAATGAAACAATCTTTTAATCGAGCTGCTAAGAACTTGAATATGACAAAATTTTTACAGTTTTTTCTACATCATTTATATAACGCTCCAAAAGTCTTTTAAAAACTTAAATATAAAATTTGCTATTTGACTTTACTGTCTTTGTGTGAAAGTAAATAATGTATCTAATATTCGATTAAGTAATAATTTTAAGCATCATGTATAAAATGTGTATAAAATAGGTATAACATAAAATAGGCGTAGAAAAAATTACTGCGCCAAAAAGATGGGACGTTAAGTAATTTTCTGAGGAATAAAGAAAAGCAGCATTTTTCACAAATGTGAACGCAATTGATAAATGGAGTAAACTGTATAAGATTTAAACTTAGTAATAAACTCTTTGAATTTATAAAATAATGTACGATACGATGCCGATATCTTTAAATATGGCAGATTGTTTGTTTTCTCTCCAACATTTCTTTTTGCGCAAATCATTTTGCTATCTTATCATAAAAATAGCAATTTTGAATTGATTCAAATGAATTCCTGCTTTTTTATTTTTAATAAATCTTTACAATAAAATGTTTCCAGTTACCAAGTGATTCATTAATTAAATTATTAAAAAATATGAATAACAATTAAAAAATTAAGGCGTTCTTAAGACACAATTCAATTGTTATACAATCTATTGGAATAAATAGATAAAAAATTTTAAAAATCCTGAAATCAGTAAAATACTCAACAAGTAAAGAGCCAACAGTAGTGACATCTACAGAGCGACAAAAGATTTGGAAAAACAGGGAACTGTATAATCTTCTATCGGTACCACCGCTACAATTCACGAGCACGCAGATGTTCTCATTTGTTGACGGTCGGTAATGATGTTGAAGCGTCATTATTTTTTGAATAATAAAAGAGCAAGGAGCTGATGGCAACGTATGCTTAATTTCCTAATAACTGCATAAAAACGCAATGATTTGCGCGCGATAAATTACAGATAATCAGTGGTTAACGACATTAGTTTCATCTCGTGGAATCCCAAGCACGCCTAACACGCCCTGTAATTTGCCCGGTTATTTACCGCAGCGCCGATGCGAAGCGAGAGAGAAAGAGCGGAGAGGCCCAAACCGGGGGACCGAGCCTTCGCGAGCCGTTTGAAGGCGGGGGTCAGCGGTCACGGACGGTGAGGGGCGGGGGGGCGGGGGGAGGAGAGCGCGCGCGCGATAAACGTCGCCCTGGCCGAATCGCAAGGAAAGTGCGCGGGAAGCCCGGCAAATTGGCAGCCGAAGAATGCGGTGAACGGCTCTCGGCTGCGCGTCGAGGCTGAGCCCGGCATCGGCTTTAGTGCGACGGCGGCCGCGGCGGCAAGACTCACTCGGCAGGCGCAGCCACTCGCCTTCGACGGCGGCGACCCCATTCGCTGCATTCCTCGTCCGTCCTTCCCTGGCAAGGCCCGGGAGGCCCTCCCTCCCGCTCCCTCCCGACGCCACTTTCCCGATCCTCCTCGAGGCGCGAGCGACGCTCCCCGGCCGATCCTCCGGGAGGCGCCGCCGCCTCCGGCCCGGCTCCCGGGACTCCGGCACCGCTGATGGATTGTATTTTTTACTGGAGCTCGCGACTGCGAGCCAGTGCACCAGCCGTCGCTCTCCTAACGCGATTAAGGGCCCCAAGAGTTTTCTCCTGAGATTCCTGCGCTCCACGGCCTTGGAGCTTGTCTAGTCGGGCCAAGCCAATTGCGATGGAAGTACAAATGATCTTATTCATTAGTAAAAGATGGCAATTTTACCAATTGGCAAGGGAATACTGGCTCTTGTAGAAACCGCCGATATTTGTACTTTATGCCCTATGATTATTTTATCATCATTATAATGCGTTAATAATACTGCGAATATCATCAAAGTTTACTATAGGTAATCATCGATATTCTTATTTTGCAAACTTAAAATTTTTGTATAAGATAAACTTATAGAGTTACACCGCTTTGGAATTTTATTACACTAATGACGATTTAGCTTTCGAGTCCAGATATTTAAATAATCTCGTTTTTTTAATCTTTGTAAATACGCGCGCGCCCGCGTACACACATACATACGTACATATGCATACAAATAGAAATAAAACTTTTTTAAAATAATCTTCAAAGGAATTAAATAAGCATAAACAGACTTATAAATTATTTAATAATGAATATTTATGCTACTATAATGCACTGCAAAAAATCGAAAATCTTTGTAAAAGCCTTTATATTATGTATTTACCAAAGCATTTATCATTTTATTACGAAAAAATTAGAATAGTAAAGATTAAAAATACAAGATATTAAAATTATAATTTCCATGCGCAAGCTTAATAAATACCTTTTTTGAACAAAAATACTCAATCCCATTTTCTTATATTCGTACAAAATTATTAAAATATCAAAATTATTATAAATTATTCGTGAAAATTACACAATTTTATTTCAACTTAACAAGGCCAATTAAATACATCTATTTAAATCCTTGTATTATTTATGTTAAAGACATAAATGTTAAGAAAATATATATTACTTTTTAAAAAGTAAATAAAGATATTTAATGAAGTAGATGCAAAATTCCATATTTATGTGATAAAATGCGTTCCTTTGTTTGTCTAAATATACACATTACTTTTTTTGTATTTAAGCTTTTAAAGAAAATAGACGGTAAATATTCTGATTAAAAAAATAAGATTTACTGATTGAAAACAAAAAAATCTCTTCCACTATCTTAGCATTAAGAATTCTATAATCTGCTTATAATAATGAAGGAATTTACATTATTATTGAATAATGTTAAAAAAAGCCTGAAATTGTATTCAAAGCAATGTAGATAGACTTAAGTCTCGATAACCGTTTAAATTTTGTATTTAATATTTAAATAGAATCTTTTTAAAATAGAAATATTCTAGCAAAAAATAATGTATGAATCTAATAACAAATAGGATTGAATTACTGTTACTCTTAAGTCTAATAAATGTGGACAAATATTCAATTTACGAAAATTCTTTCTAAAATTCTATATTTAATATATAGCATTTATTTACCCGTTATAAATTCATTGGTGTAATATATGTCTAAAAAAATTTTAATCAAATTTCACTCTCGATTGGATTATCTTTGATTCGTCTAAAATCAAATTTAATGAATAATTTTTCAATAATATTTAGATTTAATCGGAATCGGTCTTCCATGTAAACTCCTACTATTTAAAAATATCATCGTACCGATTTATTGATCCATAATGATTCTATAAAAATTTCACATTGAAAGTTAATAGCACAAAGAATGTCTTAAAGTTCTGTAACTGTTAATAATATATTGTACTCACACTTCACTCTCTCTTTCTCTTTCTATCTCTGTCAATGCTTCATCATCCTCATCCCCCAGCCCATACGTACACTTACATTATTCTTGCATATTTATACAAGTTATATAAAGGCAATGTAAGTATAAATATGTAGTAAAATGATGAACGGAGAAACTTTTGAAATGCAAATCCGAAGCGACAGTGTGACTCAGTTGAGGTAATTGACCGCAAAAACACTGTACACATCCTGGAATCATTGTCGCCTAGTACGTTGCAAAACCCTTATGGCCGATTGAAAAGCGCGCGTAGACCTTAAAAAAAGAATATACCGCAAGAAATACTCTTTCTGGTTGCACAAACTCAAATGCAGAGAGAGGGAGAGTGACCCCGAGCAAGTGAGAGAATGACTTGAGTCAATCTTTGCAACGCCGGAGATGCAATGATGCGGATTACCCAATGCGACGACATTTTTTGTTTTATATTATTCCATAAACTTTGTATTTCGTTAACATAGCCTTTTTTGTGAGTACTGTTTTTCAAGCTTTGCATCACATTGAAGAAAAAAACTTTCGCCCGGAATCCATAAAAAACCGTTTGGCTAAATATAATTACACATTTTTGCATTGCCTTCTAATTGTACATCGTTTCTTAAATATCTATGGCTTCAAACAGCTGTCAAATTCGAATGTACAATACGATTTTAGAAATTCAGATGCATTTATACCACCTTTTAGTAATAATAATAACAACAACGACGACGACGACGACGACGACGACAACAATAATAACAATAATAAACCTATGCTTATACATCATAAAACGTTCCAAATAAAAAACCCTCCGCGTTAAAGGAAAATCTCTGTCGCAATTCAACATGAAATGAGTACATGGAGCTATGGACTAGGGGAATTGTCTAAAGGTATTTAATACGAAATCAACGGTAAAAAATATCTGCGTCGAGAAAATTAATAAACTTTTTTCCTCGATCATCGACGTGTAATCTAGGATCTTGTTAATCTTTACCTTAGTTCGCTAAGTAGAGCTGTGGTACACTTCCAGGAAAACGATTTTCGTTATTAATTATAAAAAACCTTCCGTTGGAATGGAATGGATTGGGGCGGGGCGGGGGTAGGCACAAGAAGAAGACGATTAAGACAAGAACGACACGGATCACTCGGAGTGCACGGGGAAAGAAGCAAAAGAATGAAAAGTAATAATAATAAGGAAGAGGATGAGGAAGAAAGGCAAGTGGTACACTCCCCGTGATTACACAATCGATGCTCTACAAGCGAGCGGCGTAGCCTACACACCGACATCCTGCATGTACGTAATTTCATTCCTCCTGCTTCTCGCGACGTCGATGTACCGTTTTCTCCCAACGAGCCGAGAAGCGAAGAGTGGAAATCGGTGGAGGGCACTTGGCGTCGATCCGATCGGCCGATACCAGCCCGGCCTTATTATTATTCTCTCAATGGGAAAACGGCCCGCGGCGGCCGAGCAACGACTCTCCACGCGGGTCCTGAGGGATGCTTGGAGCGCGAAGCTGCCTCGGCCGGTCGAGGGGCCGCGGGGGAGCGGGCGAACGGGCGCTGGAGGGGGGCGGGGGCGGGGGAGATAAACGGAAGTCGCGAGCGTTGGTGCCATAGAACCGACGATGACTACGAATGGGAGACAATTATATACGCGATCGATCGATCGCCACGGTGCCTGCTGTGTGCCTTCTTTATCGAACGTCATTCGTAGGCCAAGGCTCGTGGGATTATCGCGCAATATGAATTATGGATCTTCGATGTGTCATCGCGATAAATATGGATGCTGCGAAGGCTCTCGAGGGACTTTTTTCGCCGGTTCATCGGGGAGGAGCCGACGCTTTGACGTTCGACGACTTTTTGCGAAATACCTGCACTGGCTTTCGTTACCGATCGCGCGCGCGCATCGTCGAAAACTTCTTCCGAAGGGCTCAGCCTCGGTTCCCCATTAGCATCTCCGACGAATGGCTCATTGTTCCTTACGTAAGCGCTGCCCGCGAGAGCTGCGAAATAAGAAGAACCCGATAAACGCAGGACGCGCGTAACTAGTCGAACGGTGAAACGCTTATAAGGAATTAAAAAGGATGATCGTCAGAATCAGAGCGAATGACGAAGATGAAGAGAAAGCTGGCGGATACCTGCATCGCTGAGGAATGTGTGAAGTTCCGTTGCATATTAAATGTGTGTTATCTGTACACTAACCGCCGCGAACCGTTTCAATAAAAAATGAAAGAACACGACGATACAAGACTCGCTAACTGACCTTGAAATTTTAGTCCATTCCTTTTGTTTCCTGTTTTATGCTCCTCCAAGTTTGATCGCTTCTTAAACTAACCCATTATGTGCCTTTGGTATTCAACGGATAATTGTATATTAGACTAAGAATTCCTCGCATACTTTAGTATTCAAATTAGTTTTGCCCTCTCGTTTATATTAATATACACTTAAGGTTTCAGACACGAAAGCTTTTCTTTCAATATTGCTTTACAATATTGTTCTATACTTAATTACGAACACAAGGGAACATCGAAATAAGGACAATCAATTTTAAAAATGATTTCATAAAAATGTTTTCAGATAAATCACAAGTGTTCGAAGCAGTTAAATTCAGAATTAATGGATTTTTAAAAATAATACTCATTTTAATGATTCTCAAATGTAAATAATAGAACACTTTCTTAATTTATGAAAATAACAAACTTTATACATTGTTTCGATTTATAATACAACTTTAAAATCTTTGTTTACGTAACGAGTGTCTTATTTTATTTTATTAAAGTACTTAAACTCAGTGTTTCACAAAGTAAACGATTGGAAATACTGATGTTGAATGTCAGCGGGGAAGGTCTTCGAATCTGATGAATCGTTGCATCCAAGATATGCATCTGGGGTTCCAGGCAACTTTGTCAGCTTTTCGGTATTTTATTTCTTCTTTTACTACCAGTCTCACGCTACCGAAAGCTTTTTATTCCTGTAGCTACGATATCCTCTTGGAAATCCACTTTTCGTGTCACAAGGGATTTTCGTGTGGTTCGTCTTTCATTTTTTCTCACGATGTATTTGAGTAAATAAAATTATTAAAGAAGTGACTGATATATAAGACGCACAAAATATTAAGCAATACATGTAATACTGTTACAACGTAAAAATACAATTTTTAATATTGAAAAATTGATGCTGATATTTTTTACGTAATTTAACGTAATACAGCAAGCATTAAAACATCGTATAAACATCATTTTAAATTACTTATAAACTCTAGGCAGCTCGCTCAAATAAAAAAGAAGAATAATAAATTTACCGAATTAAGTTTATATTACGTTAGAAAAAAAAAATTTCGAATTAAGAATAAATGCAATAATAAATGCTATACATTTTAAATTTTATAAAAACATTTCAATATCTTATAAAAAAAATCAATAAAAAAGTTTTGTATAATTGTAAATATCGTGAAACAATTTTTAGCCTTTGATATAGTCACTTTCGTCAAATTTTAACGGTATAATTTTAGTTATTCCTTACCACTGACTCAGATAATTTTGAAAATGAATTACGAAATGATTCTAAGTCACATTATTAAAATCGTATAAGGCTAAGCATGAAATTCATTTCTAAGATTTCACATTAAAACCTAAAATAGAAATTATTAACATACAATAATGTCATTACAAACGCAGCCGAAATTGCAAAAGACAATGCAGCTCAACTAATGTAATGGACTGCTTTGTCGCAATTGTCACGAATGATAAAGCAGGTACTGTAGAGAGAAGTCGTCGAAAGTAAATAGTGTCAAAGAAATGAGATTACACTTTTCAAACTTCGTAGCATTGTTATTGTTATTATTATGTTATTATGCGTGCGCAAGTGCAAATAACAATACGAGCCACGTTATAAATGGTTGTATGACGATAGGATTACAAATGGCTGAAGTAGTACGAGTAGCCGAATATTCTACTCGTGCGTGGCGCGCACTTCCGTAAAAAATATATCAACGATAACGAGCAACGCCGAGTCTTCGCTCGTCGGCTCAGCCGTTTATCTGCATCTCGGGGAAAATGGTATCGTGCGCAGTTCGCTCTTCGATCCGTCCCCCTTCCGTTTAGGCGGACCTCGAGGTCCCGTCGCCGCCTCAACGGGTCCCAAGTGCCGAAAGCTCGTGTCCCGTCCCCGCAACAGCGAGACCACTTTGGACCCGTGTTAACCGTTATGCCCCTCCCGGCCCCTCCAGCGGCGGCTTCCTGCCAATTTTGCATGGATCCCCCGTGCGAGCGGACCTTTATCGCTAGCGACTAGCCCGAGCGAATGCCAAGTGGCAGGAAGCGAGACCCGAACACGCCGGAACCGAACCGACGGCAGCGGCCAACGGGGCTCGCGGAATATCACAGTGTTACGAGGCCGTTTGCGCCGGCCCTTCATCTGGGCCCCGAGACCCTCCCGTCGCTTCGATCCGCGACGCGACCTTTCCTCCGTGGACCCTACCTGGCCCCGGCGATTCGGCGCTCTATGGACTTTACAGCGTTGCCACGGCCATTATAGACTTCTGCCGTTAAGCGTACATTTAGGCTGTTGTGATACTTACCGAGGTAGCGATGAGCATTATTTCTTTGCCTACGCTAAGAGCTACATTAAAATTAAGCGCTTAGGAGGAATGCCAATGTTCGATGAAAAAGTAGCTCCCTGAGATCGAGCACCTCCGGGCAAGCACTATTCAGGGAACAGATTAATTATTAAATAAATATGCTGCTACTTTTGCTATAACAATAGACGCTTCTTTTTCTAGGATCCTTTTTTTAATGGCATACAATCATGCAGGACGTAACTTGTTACTTTGACACTAATTGCCGATATGATTATAGATTCGTGTAAGGTGGATTTCTTTTCAAAATAATTGTAGCGAAATTTTTTAAATTCTAGTCTTTTACCTCGATCGTTTCGAAGCTGTGAAAATTTTGATTGTTTAAGAGAACCAAATATTTATATTAAAAATTACAAATCTTATCAGCAGAGGTGCAAAATTATTACGATCAATATTTTATCGATTGAAACAATCACTTATAATAAGTAAAAGCACAGATCGATAGTCCTGAATTCTTTTCAGTATTTTCGCATACGGGCATGTGATTTTTAAATCTTTAAATTGCCTCAAATTATCGAAACTTTTTAAACTCCCATCTCTTTTTTAAGACTATTTAAAATATGCTTTTCAATAAATCCCAACAACCTTGCGAATACTGAATGAATATAAAGTATAATTGTTTTGAATAGAATAATAATTATATAGATTCTAAAGCCCGACTAGAAGTTGTTATATTGTATTAAATCTCTGAACGTCACGAATTTTAAAATATCTGATTGGGGAAGGAAATATGCACGTCATTTAACTGCCATTACTTTTATTATGGCAATATCATTAGCCTTTAAAATAACATTTGAGGACAAGCTTAATAACATACAATCTGTATTAAAAATATTTTAAAATAATAATTAATAATTCAATTATTTTGCTACTATTATATCAATACATAAATGTGTCAACTTCTTTTATTTTTACTTACTTGCATAACACATTTTATATTTAACGAAGGAAATATTTAAACTGCCTGTCATGCTTTCATATTGTAAATTAGTTTAATCATCGTAACGTACTACTTATCTCGTGTACACATGTAATGTATTCTACTGGCTGTATTCTGGAATTTCTAATTAGTAAAAAATAATTTCAGCTCCAGATTAACCTGCTTGCAACATTTATTCCGGTATCATATCGCGTTGTGAATCGTTTGCGAAATCTCGTATGGTTTTAAATATGTACAAGAAAACTGATGTTTGCATAGAAAACAAATACCACCGACTGCCATTCAGTAATACAAAATAATAATTACAGGGTCTGCAAAAATAAAGTTATTAATATGTAAGGGTTTATCATGCCTAAAGTTCCTATACAATGGCAACTCGAACTCGAGTTTCGACAAAGGAACAAATGCTGCTTACCTACAACAGTTCGATCATTGTCGATCTTAATGTCTTCGAAATTCGTTTGCCATTATCGCGTACACCTACTAAATAACGGCGACTCGCCGCCGCGGCTTGAGTCAACACCCACCAGAGAAAGGCGAGAGGGCAAATTAAATTAAGTATCAATGGCGTGCCCGTGAAATCAATTTCCCGAATGTGCGTCGAGCGACTTACACAAGTACACACCCACGAAGTGGCGCAAGGAGCAACATTAGCCTACGGATCGAAGTACAATGAGAGGATCATAATCGAGGGTAATGCATAGGCGGACATGGAGCAATAGGGGGTTAGCGTAACATCGTGAATAAGCGCGCGGCCTCTATATCGCACGAATTGCGGAACGCGGGATTGGCGACTTCAAAGGCTCGTTATATGTTAAATGGCTCCGGTGCTCGGGTCGACGGCCTGCCGAAAAACTTTCTTAACGCCCCGCCACTAGATACGTGACATTGGTATGCAAGAAATGGCCACAAATTTTTCCGGGCGCGCACACCAGTGAAAAGCAATGGCCGCTCCGCCGATGCGAATGTTCTCTCTCTCTCTCTCTCTCTCTCTCTCTCTCTCCTCGTATGCTTGTGCCTATACGTGTATATATTTATATATCCCGCAAGCGCGCGTAGGAACGCGTAGCCACGTCATTGGGATTTCTTGGACACTTTGACTCGAATTGTATGATGGTTCGCTTGACATTGGCTTTAGTTCCTTTCATAAAACTTTCGACGTTGGAACTGTAGCTCCAAATCCGAAATCACGATCAAAGACTCTTCTGAATATTGAAAGAGCTTCGTTACAAGACAAGCAAAAAAATTACTGACAAGCACAAAACTCGGATGTTTATGATTATCTAAAAATAACAGTGTAGTATTATTATTGACGGTTCGTTGACTTTCAAATAATAAACTCTCTAAATTTGCATCTTGTTTTTACATTAATGAAATAACGCATCACAAGTAGTTACTTATGTAGGCGTTTATTTACTTTATTGATACGTGCGTCAAGAGCGTAACAAAATTGTTGAAAATCAATAAATTCCTTTACAACTGCATTGCATATTACAATATAAAATATTACATCAGTATATATTAAAAATTATAAAAACCAATATTTCAGCAAGAAAACATGTTATCTCATAACTGAGTTTCCTGGCAAATTATTTACGTATGGCAGTCAATAAGTATGTATTTAAAATAAAATTATATATCCTCATATTTACTTATTCAGACAAAAGGCGTGAAAATTTAATACAATAAAGCTTACAATAGGAGTTATCTTTTTGTTGAGTGTTAATTATTATCATGTAAACATAAGATAAACATTGTATTTCACCATTTTTCCCATTAACTTTTTCTCTTATCATCAAATTACTTTTTGTAATGAAGCGTGAAGACGGTTAGATAATTATCTGTATTTTGATATTTATAATTAAATATATTAACGCATATATATGCATTGAATACAATTCTTTCTTAGATAAAGAAGTTTCATATGAACTCCAATTAATATTATTTAAAAGCTGTATTGATAATTTAGCGATAATTTATAGAATTAGTAGAGAAATATCAGTGGTAAATTTATTGACCAGAATCTTTATTTCGTGTTTTCTTTTAATATTAGCTCACATTTTTGTTTATCAATAAGGTTATTTGGAGAAGATTAGAAATGATAAAGTACATTAAAAATAAATTTTTGCTGAAACTTATTATGCGTGAACGTTATAGGTGAAGAATGAAGTTTTAATTGTAAATCACATTATAAATTAATTTCATGCTTAAAATTTCACGATTTGCGATTTGTTCGCGTAACGCCTATAAACTTCACACAGTATTCCCTTTTACGATATCGATCTTAGTCACATTGCCAAATATAGACCATAACTAGTCGTCAACGAACGTCTTCATTAAAAGCTGAGAGTCGACGTGTGAGCCAACGAGGCATGAAAGAGTCGCGCATATATTATGCGTTATGGACATATACTTATGTGATATCCGTACGAGTATTGGCTAGGCATTTCGCGATTATTATTACATCAATGGACGCGCGAAAGGGGAAAACGTATGAATGCACGAGGCTAGACGGTTTTAAACGGAGAGGACAAGACAAGCTTACGTCATTTGCTTCTATAATGTACGTTACCTACGCGCGACTTGATCAGCGGCTTTATAAAAGTCAGAAAGAAGGAATTCTCGTAGGCCGCACGCGAATGTTGCCCCATAAGAATGCGCGACCACGACTTGGATATAAAATTATTATTGCTCCTGTGAACATCGTGGAAACCAGCAGTTTTTTCGACTTTGCCACGAAGCTTATATGCTTTTCTAGTTGTATTTTCTATAAATTTGTAAGATCTTTAATCAGTTTACATTTATTACGCCTCGTGCACGTACTCGCGTGCAAAATTAGCTCAAATTTTAATGTAAATATACTGTGAAATGATATATTCTACGTTACAGAATAAAAGTCTGCAGCCCTAACGCATACTACTTTTAAGATAAAAGAACAATACAGTCATTTCTTTTATTATACAAAATTCAATACATACATAATATATATAGAGATATAAATAAGTATTATGTGTAACGCAATATTCACAATATTTAGGTAATAATGAGACAGTTAAATGTTTTCTTATAATTTTACCATGCAATATTTCATAATTATATATAATTAAACAGAAACTTTGTGGAACAGCTTAATGTTTTGGACTTTCTAATTATTAACACAAATACTACTTTCATACGTATGAAAATAATAATAGAAAAAACATGTTTTAAATATTATATATTTAATTATCCCGTACAAGCTACATATGCCACTTCTATTACAATTCTGTTTAGTTAAATTATTTAACATTGATATGCAATTTATGAATAAAGTCAAATGTAATCTCGATTCAGCAAATACTACCTTACTTGACTTCAATGAATGGTCGTATTTAATAAACTGTTTTTCTTCTAAATAAAAAAAAGAGTACTTTATTGAATAAAACTGATAAATATTACAGTAAAAATACTATATCTTGTTGTATAGAGTTAATTAATAAAAGTTGTTTATTTTATGTTTAAATTATATCTGTATAAATTTTTAATAAAAAATTAAATTAATTTAACCTGCTTAAATCAAATATCCTGAAATAATACTATTATTATATTTAATTAAATATTAATTTTAAAAGTAAAATTTTAAATCTATATAGCATAATGACATTAATTTAATTTAATTATTATACACGTGTAATACTGTAAAATTATATTTATAATATTTATATATAATTTACAAGTAGATTATACATTATACCCAAATATTTAAGAAATTTGAAAACTACAAATCATTAAGAATGAAAAACTTGTACTACAATCTCCGTAGATTTATGTTTGACTTTCTTATACAAGAAGTTTTTTATAGTTCTCTTTTTAATTTTTTCTTTCTATATTTCTTTATCATTTTACCAAAACAAATTTATTTGTTTACTACAAACATAAGTTAGTCATCATTATGCTTAATAAAAGTAAGCTTTCTTTTTTCTAATTAATTTTTATGATTCTTAATTATCTGTATCTTATTACACTTGCAAAAGACTAAGCAAATAAATGAATACTACTACTTATGTTGATATATTCACATATCTACTACTCTAATGGATTCGCCAAAGGCCCTAATTAAAACAGCATGCGTTACTAATATGTTTTAGAGATAAAAAGTTAAGGAATAATACAATTTTGAAATAATTTTGTATATAAAAGAAAAATTGATGCTAAGTATTTTTAAGGTAGAATTGATAACAATTCATAACAATTAATTTAAATGTAACATAAAATTGATAAAAATAATATATATATATATATATATATATTTGATATAAAAATTAATGTTTAAGATCTACTGAAAATAATGAATACCATCTAAAAGTCTATCTTCAAATCATACTACAAAATAAATACTAATTAACTGAATAATGCACACTTATTAGATTTAGTGTATCTATTTCCTACCATACTACATTATTCAAAATAAAGTAAATAGATAATTCAGACTATTCTGTTTTTACTGTATTTTAAACAGGCGCAAAGAAGTGACTCTTAGTCTAAATTAAGTGGCGTCTTAAATATAGTCTACAACCTAAAAGGGAACTTTTTAGTTATAGGCGAAAAAGATACTTAAACTTTAACCGTAAGGGGTACTAAATGAGTTCATTAGAATTAATTATAATTGCAACAATAGAAAGATTTAATGTTTTCAAATTACTCCCTCTTAACATCTCATACCGTAGGATTTTTAGTTATATTTACTTTGTTTTAAAACTTTGAAAGTAAAACACTTGAAGGTGATCCGCATGGGGTAACTTTATACAAAGTAATTATCAGTAATATCCCATTTCATATATTAACAGCTAAATGTTTTCAAAATTATACGGAAATTAATATTAAATTGCAACTAGGAAGGTGTACTTTTATTAAATATATACAAATCTTCTTTAGTAAATTTAAACATTAATTGTGTGTACATTGTTAATTATAAGAAATAATTAATATGTATGTTTTAATAATAAAAATTAAATATTATAATATTTCTACTTCAAAAAATTAAATTTTAAACTCTTTAAATACAAAAAAATTTTTTCTCACTGCAGCCTAGCTTTATAAAACAGTATAAAAACAGTCTAAAAATTAATAACTAATCACTTTTGTTCTATTATTTTTTTTAATATCTCTAATTATTATCAGACAATTCTATTGTAAATAAGAATCGATTATACGAATTATGTTAATTTTTAAAAATACCTGAAAGAAGCATGAAAAAGCACGAAAATTTATTTTTTTAAATTAATTTTAAAAATTGATTTGACCTTTGCATGCATTTTTAAAATAAAATCATAATCTCATATCTTCTACCAATTACCTTATACAAATACAAAATACCTACTTAATCATTCACTGTACTTCTAGCTTACTCGTCTGTTCCTCTCTACTTCTCTCTCTCTCTCTATCTTTCTTTAAATTTCTTTCATATTAAAAACATACTTTATATTAACTAATCGATTTTTTTACAATGCTAAAATCATTTTTAATAAACATAGATAAGGAAGAAATAAATTTATGTGAAGACATAAATTTATAATAGATAAAATAATATTTAAACATTTGATACAATACAATATCACCAAATTTAATAATTTCAGTAATAAAATTTTCAGACTGGCGTTAAAAATCTTTTTTTTAATATCTATTGCTCAATATAAAAAAAATTAATAATATTGATTCTTAAAAAGTTTCATTATTAAATTCTTTCTTTATTACTTCTTAATTTGTTTTGTAAAAGATATCACCTTTTTATAATTCTATTTCAAAGTATTTAAAAAATTTTGCTTAAAAAATTCGCAGATTAACAATTGTATAAAATACCTAATCAGAAATGCGTAACTTATAATTACATGATTGTCAAAAGTTGTAAAATTGTAATTAAAAATTCTTAAAAATTTTCACTTCAACTCCAAAAATAAGCAAAAATAGATTTTATTATTTTGATTTCACAAGCCATCAATAAGCAAATGATAAATAGTTACAAGGATTTTTTTTTTATTTAACACCTTAAGAAGTTAAAAGTATTAAATTTTAGATAGAGAAAAGTTTTAATATAAATTTCAATCCAATATTCAATAATATAATTTATTAATTTATCAGCAATCATTTTTTACAATAATTGATCATATACGAGCATTAGATAAACTTTTGTTAACTAATAAAAAATTTCGCCTGTAGTAAGGTAATTTACAAGCGGGCTTTAATAGACTAATAAATATACTAAATATCGTAAAAAGCATGACAAGAAAAAGAAAGCTTAATTACTCCTGAGTAAAATATTTACTCTAAATTATTCCATCTCACGTATGCCCGATATATTGTTATTGAGATAAATTTTTCCATCCAAGCAAATGAATATTTTAAATTATTCTTAAGCATATATGTCAGTGTTTCCATTTCTCAGCCCGAGCCATTACGCCGATCCGATTAAGCAGTGTCCCGCTTTTTCCTCACGCAAGCACATAAAAGTAAAACTCTTCTGCATCGTGGACTCGCTGTCCGTCCATTTGACAATCATTGGGTTTCACTTGCAGAATATACAGGAGTTCATCGCCAGCTGTCCAAGCCTCTGGTTTCATGCGCGCCTACCTGGGACGCCGAGTTGAATGTTTTCCAGTGCATCGGACCTCATAACTGATAACGGAACGCAGTAGTTAACTTCCTCGTTAAATGCACATTGCACATCGCTAAGCAGCGTCATTTTTTAATCCTTATTAAACTCGAGAACGGCGTCACTCCGGAGTCAACGACGTATTCTAAATGACTACAGTACCGATGGCACGTGATTAGGGGCTAGCACGTATCCTGCCTCTATAAAGATATTGGTCATTACAATTTTGCTTAACTACGGCTTATCTATGAGCTCATTTTTAATCTTACATTCTGTAATTCATTTGACTTGAGGGACACTATAAAATATCGATGATCTTTCGGATTATGATTTAAGCGCACTATTTTCAAATGCATTGTATTACGTTGCTTTCAATTATAATGCATAAAAGCACGTCGCGATGTAATGCGACGATGATGTCGCGATTGAAAAATCACGCTACGATGAAATGTTCTTCACGTTTTGGGGAAATAAATTGAACAGAGAGAAATGGTGTAAATCTTGCCGTATTTTAAAATAATTTAACTTGATTTAACGTGGAAAATAACATAAATTTAAACGATTAGCCATTAGAAAAGTAAGACTGAAATAAAGCGATACTTTTACGAAAATATTTACTCCGGTTGAACTGTTTATTACAATAATAACATTATGAGTACGTACAGTTTTTAACCCACACACCCAATATAAATAACGGTATATACAAATATCTGAATACAAACTTTTTCCTCGTTTATTGGACGTGTGACTTTATATAGTATACTGTTACTGATCGCAGAATAAGAGATAATAATTTATAAAAACGATGCTATAATACTTACGAGTAATTTTAAGCCACTTACTCGCACGTCATTTGAACTAGAATAATAACCATTCTCTTATGCAAGAAATGTAAAAGTATCATTTGCGAATATTTTTCTTCTCAAACATTGCGCACAGCCGAGAAATCGGAACGTCGGTGCTAGAAAGAGCATAAAGAGTCGGCTCGTATTCAGAGCTCCTAATCGTGAAATTGCACGTTTAGGGTAATAGCTCGCAACGATGAAATTAAATGACATAATGTCTCCCTTCCCTTCTGCCAGCTGTCGGTCGAGCAGCCGTGAAGCCACCGGTGCAAGCTGCGGAAGACACGTTGACGAATAATGGAAACAAATGGCCTCTGGGCGTCATTTCAATTTTTGATGGCCCGGAGCGCGTTGATCTTTTTTTGCTCGCGCAGTTTGCGATTTGGTGCAGAACGCGATAGTCATGATCCGGTGGGTGCGAAAGTAGCTTACGTGTAAGTCATAGAGATCCACATGCGGTATCCAACCGCGATCGACCAACTCAATTAACTACTCTCTCTTAGCGCGTATTCTTATGATTCTTCGCTCTTCTCATACACCTCTTTCTCTCTCTCTCTCTCTCACACGCACGCACGCACGCACGCACGCACGCACACACACAACATCGTCTCCCCTCTCATTCTCTTTTTCTTTCTTTCTCTTCACTTCCTTTCTCTCCTTCCTTCTTCTTCTCTTTTGCCTTAATTTTTAAAATAAGTGTACAGGATTCGTCACAACTTCACGAAGCAAATAGGGTCAACACACGAACTCAATGTTTTCGGCTTCCCTTACTTCTTACGAGCCTCTTTCTTCTTGTATCTTTCATTTTACCACTTATTAGTCAGCAAACAAGAGTAACGCTGTTATTAGTAAGAGAACGAGAGATTGTGCTCGAATGAATACATCTCTAAATAAATAATAAGTAAATTGTTATTGTAAAATAATTAAATAAAAGTTCTTGTATGTATATAAGTATAACTGTTCTAATTACTATATGAATAGGGTATATTACGATATAAGTATTTATTATTACAGCTTATTAGCCTTTTTTCACTGTATGTGTTGTTGTTCTTCGAGTATTAATTAAATGTAATATTATACTTTCTTATGGATAATTTATAAATAAAACATTGACGCACAGCTCTAATCTTCGTTATAAATTACTATTATTGTTCATACACAATACATATCAAATATATGGTTTACCATGAAAAAAATTAAATTTTTTTTATAAAAATACTTATAAATTATGTATATGTTCATAAATTCGTGAAATGTATATTATGTTCAAATATTGTTAATTAATTATGATGACACAGTACTATTAAAAAAAAAATTAAACAGCACTTACTTTACGGCAAGATTTCATTGGCATATAATTTACTTCATTTTATAATTAGAATATTTTACAGGCATTCGTTAAAAGAAAATATTACTTTGGGACGAGTGAATATTCCGATGTGATATTAAACTTTAAGTAAAAGTACTGCAGAGAAAAAATTAGAGTACTTAAATTCAGAAATATCTTTATTATAAGCGAGATACATTTTTCATTTAAAAATATTTATTATCAATGATTTTAGAATGGACGCATAGCTAAATAATATCACTATAAATCTACATCTTATTAACTCTGTTTTCTTTATTTTTAAAATGTATTTCAAAAGTTGTAATTTTTTTAAAAATTAGAGTATACTCATTTGATCTAGAATTATTTTATTAGTAATTCAATAATTAATATTATTCAATGAGTATAAATGTCAAAAATGAGTAAAAAGCGTACAATTACTACTTTATAATCATTTAAAAAATTCAAATGATTCGATGTTAAAAGAATATTACATCGATTTGTGCTAATGTGTAATTCATAAATTTGATTTTTTTGCATATTTAATTTATTTACAGCTTGGCCAATTTGTCCGATTAGAACATGAACAGATATCGAAGAAGAGGCGCAGATAGAGTCAGAGAGGGGGAGAGAGCGCGCGCGAAATAAAGAGAGAGAGAGAGAGAGAGAGAGAGAGAGAGAGAGAAATATCCAAGTTGCATGGCCTACTGTCTGTAGTCACGATTCGTATCTGAAGAAACATAAAGTTCCGAGTTTGGCTCACTATGCTTATAACGCAGCTCCCACTGTACCAAAGCGACCCGAGTCATCGCGCACTGTAGTGTAAACCTCAGTGGTGCCGCCAACTCGTAGAAACATAAACGTACAGGTACAAAAGTGGTTGGCTCTACCGCTGCCCACCGTTCACCGAGTCACTCGAAGACCAAACGATAGCAAACGGAATATTGCCCGATTTCCACTGGCATTCTAACCCCATGATTCTCGGCGGCGAGAAGCTACGGCCGGAATTACCATAATGATGCACTTTAAGCTTTTCCAAACTCCGGCTTGTTTATCTGATTCCACTTTGTCTTAATGATCCTTCACGCGCGAAGGCCAGGGCAGGGAATAGCAATAAAGAGGCTTATCGAGCTCGGTGGCGCACCGACGGCGATGCCCCGGTCCCGGATGGGATGCTAAGCGTCCGAACTCGAAGAATCGGTATATTAATAATCGACGGCAATCTCGGAAGAGATCGCTCAAATAAGGCTGCTTCGCTCCGATGGGATGAAGATTATTCGATGAGAAATTTTAACCAGAGACGATGTCGTATGGACAATGAAGAGGAGGAGGAGGAGGAAATGAGAAAAGGAAAGAGCAAGCTGCTGCCAAAGTGGGGAGGGGGGAGAGCGAGCGAGAGCGAGAGAGGGGTGGGCGAGGGCGGGATGAGCGAGCAGGTAGGAACGGAGGGACGGAGCAACAGGTAAAAGGAGTGAGACGCACAGCCGCGGCTCTCCTTCCTCCTACGGCGGCTCTCCCTCGGCCTCTCGCTCGCTCCTCAGGCCGGCCTATCCCTCGGCGATAGCTGGCTCCCCCTTGCGCAGGCGGACCTCCTTTCCACGGGGCCCCAAGTCCCCGGCCCCGGCTCGAGTCGAGCTCCGAGCGCGGGCCTGTTCTTCAGTCTTGACGCGGCGGGCCGGAGGGAAGGTGCGCGCGTCGTCACCCCGGTATCCCCGACGATAAAAGTCACACTGACGAATTCCAACGCCGGCTCAGGCCTCGACGTTGAAAGGGCGGCTCGGTTGAAAATCACGGCAGAAGGACGCGCGAGACGCCGGATAAGAAGCCTCGCCGGTACGCGAAGTGCGCCCCTGTTGCCTTAGCCTTCTTCCTCTCTGCGCCCGTTGCCTTCCCGCGCGGACCTGCAGCGCCCGGGGCACACGAGTGCGTCGGCCGGGATCTATCGTCGCGCAATATCGGGCACGAGTGGGAGGCAGCGGCGAGTGGTCTCCATGACTCGACGCATGGGCTCCGTGGCCTAGGACCATCGTGGGTGTTTGCCACAAGTCGTCGGCGTCCTCAACGTCCCAACGACAGCAGCTAATAAACGTGAGTGTTCGAGATCCGGTAGGAGAGCTTGGCGCTCGCGAGAGCCCCGGATAATAATGTAGGTGCACGTAGGCGGCTTAAGAAGGAAGACCGAGTTTTGAGTGTGCGCAATGAATGGCGAGCGGGGAAAAAGGAGTTCCTTGAACTTTCGTTGCTCGCTCGCTCGTAAGGTATAATACGTATGCAGAAGGACATTGTTGCACATGTGTGAGCACGTTTGCACGTAAGCTGGCGAGCGCTCGCGAGGGTACGTGTGCGCCTGTACGTGCAGTCTCACCAGGTGTATTCTCCTTCACGCCCGATGGCCCGGGCCCTAACTCCTTATTACTTGCCTCGGTACACTCCTTTTAATAGAAAATTACCATCGCCCACTATGATTAACAGTTGTAGATAATAGTATCACTTGCAGCTTAACCTTATTAGAATTCTCCTTTCTTCGCATAAATTAACGCTAAATTAAGCTGCTACTTTAAATTTATATTCGTTAAGTCAAGTTTTTTAATAAAGTAAAATGTTTTCACCGCGGTATTTTAAGGCTCTAAAGTCCTTGATTATTCACACTTAATTATTACACATTACACGTAGGACAAGAAATGCTTGACAAAATATAAAATCCCCATTGAAATAAAATACATATTGCACTCGTGCTATTATTCCAAGATAAAAACATATCCAAAGACAGTTTTTAATTTGCGTTAAAAATTCATCAACCAATTCAATTCATCATAGTAGATTGGGACTTAAGATTTCGTCGCTACAGCAACACCCAATAATCTAACCCCATAGCTATAGCATCATAGCAATTTTTTTTATATCGACATGGGTAGAGAGGCACACTACTGAGCCCTTCGCTAATTTTTCATCCACATATCTCCGACCGTTTGGCATGGGGATGAGTATACGCGGCCGAGTGAGAAAAACGAAAACTATAAAGAAATCGTAGGCGATCGCGTGGACCTTGAATTCTCAAGACGCACAGATACACCATTTCGCCCGCTGTTGCGGTTCCGACAAGGAACGGTGCTGTGCAGGACAGGTTTCTTTTCTGATGGCGTAGCTGTATCTCTCTTCCTCTCGCTCCCGCTCTCTCCTTTCTCGCTTTCTCGTTGTGCCATTAGAGCGCTTCTCGAAACACCGTAGGTAAAGAAAGAGAAAGAGCGCTCGCCGTGAAGGATAAATAAGGGAGAAAGAGAGAGAGGGAGGGAGAGAATTATGGAGAGAGGGCAAGGAATGTGGAAATCTGAACAGGGTGAGGTATACGGATAAGGAATGCCCATATGCATACCTGTAAATGCAAACTCGGTGTGTAAAGACGATTCTTGATTTTGTTTATGTCTGTTTTTTAATTTTATATTTGTTTGTGAACTCTTTACTGGGTTTTATTTTAATACTATAACCGTATTCAACGATAAAGTTATCTATCATGGCACGTATTTGCAGTTAAATAATACTTCGAATTGTAAACTATGAATTATTAAATTTATGTAGTTCATACGTCTATAAGAGCTGTTTTACTTAGCTGCAAATTCTTATGGTATCAAGGTGTGGTAAGAATTAAATAACCCTGCTCTGTACGCATACATACACATAAACACACACGCACACACACCCACATACGTATGCACAACTGAAAGGATACTTATTTCCCCATAAGACTGCACACTTGCTACAGCAATTTTATGCTAATTTATTAGCAATACTTAATAATATAAAGAAGCTTTACAAATGAAATTTTTTCTATTAAATATTTTGTAATTCTTAATTTGATCCATCATACCATTGCAGCATTTTTATTACCCTGTTATTTAAAAAAGCATTTGTTCCGTAAAATTGTTATTACTTGAATAAATATTTGTCTTATTTTTTCGCTATGTTCCAATTCAGTTTTGCTATTGTTTAAGTTGACGAAACTGTAAAGGAAGTCGAAATTATCGACTCGGCGGTTTCTCAATAGTTAAATTAATCTCGGTTAGAAATTGTTACAACGATGTGGCGAAAACAAGTCGGTCATGTACCAATGTTAGCCGTATTCGAATGAAATCTGCGCCTTCGCTCACTCCTGAAAATCCAAAGCGTGCCAACAATGGGACGAATAAAGTCGAAACAAGCATCGCAACGAAGCACCTATAATAACGCATAAATTTAATCATATCCCTCCCGAGTCTGGCCAATCTATGCAGCAGCGATAATTAGCGCCGGCGAGGCTCGTTACGCAAACGCGAATTCCGCGCGGATAAAGCGAACGCCGATCTCCCTGTTAGACGGTAATTGATCGTCGAGCGCAGCGACGATCGATTAGCCTACGGTAGCAAGGCCCGGCTGAAAAAAGGTAGGCCTAGGAGCCGAGTGGCCGCGTTCCTCGGCGGGACGGCGGACTCTGGCGGCCCAGAGAATCGCCCTTAGCCGGGGCAAAATAACTGCCGGCGAATGCTCGGGCTCGGCATCGCGTGCTCTTGCGAATAGACAAATAAAAACGAGGGACTCGGTGCTCGCGCTCGGCTGGCAACGAACTACCGTTCGAAGGAGGAGGATATTTCCGCGGCCGGGGAACCGGTCGACCGAGGGCCGATGCCGGGGCTTCCTCGCTGCTGGTGCCCCGAGACAGCCGGAGCCAGTCTCGATTTCCTCGGCCGCGGTCTCGGCATCGGCTCTGCCGATCGGCGACCCTCCGCGGCTCCCGGCCCCGAAGCTCACGCACGTGAGAGCCGCCGATTCTACCGGGATTTCCGGTCTTATCAGTCCCGCGCGAGAGCCGCGAGTGTCCAGCGCTCCTCGCGGATAATCTCCCTAACGGTTTCGCCCGGCGCGGGCAGGCGAGCGAGCGAGCGAGCGAGCGGCCGGCCCCGTTGGCATTGGAATGCTTTTCAGATACTCCTGGATAGCCTCCTCTTCCCCGACCACTTCGATTCGTGAGAATGGCTCGCGCTACCGCGGATCTCTCTGCGAGCGAATGCTCCTCGCCTTTAATGAAACCGAGCCCCGACCTTATATCGGCTCGCGCGTTTCCCAAAATGATCGCGTCCTTTGCCGCTCGCATTCCTTGTAGGTCGCCGCGCGAGCCCGTGGAGATCGAGGGCTGCCGCCGCTCCCTTGTACGACTAGCGATGCTAATTGGCCCTTACGTTGCCAGCCAAATGAAATTCAACGATATTTTTCCGCGCCCGATGCTCGCTCGATGCCATTCTAATTGTTCGCATTTTCATCTCTAAGATAGACATCCGTTTCTCGGCTAATGAAAAATATTTCGTGCCCATACAGGGAATTCGAATGGGACGCATAAAAACATTGAGTCGTTGCACACGCATCTGAAGATTCCTGAAGTTATTGGCCAACATATATTCGAATCTTACAATATTTGCAATATTAAAATAATTGTTCAGTCCAACGTTTGAGTAATCATCTATATTTTTATCACGTGCCTTTTACGATTTTCTTCTATAATTTTGTTTTAATACTGACGTTTTAGACAATTTTAAATCAAATGGACGTCTATAACATTATTGTTAAGTTTAAAATCAATTTTGAAGCAGAGAAAGTACATGCAAAATTACAAAACTTTCCCAATATAAAATTACCAACATTGACACGTCAAAATTGTAAAACACTCGTAAATGCAGGCTTAGGCCTGGCTTTTATTCGATATATTCGAGTTAAATAAAATTGATTCCTTCGAAAGGAATAAATTGAAATTGATGCAAGATAATTATTATTAAACTAAATATTACAAAGTACAATATTACTCGGAGCACCTATTATTTATTAGATGTATAGTAAAAATAATTATACGAATTAGAACTTTATCCAACTGGACGGACTTTATATTTAATACGAAGATACATTGACATTCGAACAAAATTCCAAAGAGAGATCTTATATTAAATAAAATTAATATCATGTAATATAGATTATGTTCGTTTCTAACTGATTAAAAAAAAATCCAACTTTGTTATCCTTCCATAAACTTATAGTAACAAAAATCATTAATTTATATTGATATTGTTTTTCCTGTACTTACAGACGGTATTAGTTTTATTTTAATTGATATTTATTTCTTTTCAGAATATAATATATTGAATTGAATGTGTATTCATTTTATTCATGAATCAATCGTTTCATTTTATCCTTCAACCGATTTGTCGGTTCAAAAGTATTACTCTTGATTGATGTTACTGATATCTTATTCTTAATGTTAGATATTACGCTTTAGATACTGACAATTTTTGTAAAAGCAGTTTCCATCTAATCGATACAATTTTACTTTATAAATATTCTATAGATAAATATTCTTTATTCTTCTAGATAAATAAATCCAGATTAAAGTGAGCAAATAAAATTTAAAAAGTTTCATCATTCTGAAATAAAAATTCTTAATCTCGTAGCCATAGAATCCTGAATGAATCTTACTATTGATTTTATCTGCAATACAACGAAGATTTTTATCACACGATAAAACATTGTGTCAAAAAAAAAGATAATTAATTACTTTCTAATGACCACTTAATACGAATGTATTCTTTTTGCAAGCGCATAATACGCGAAGTCCGTATGTCGAATGAGTTTTCCCGCGCAGCGTAAACACTTGCTTTCTGAGATTTCATTTTTTTTTTTGAGATTTCGTCGACGCACATAAATATATAAATTTCTCTAGTGACTAATACACGTTTGCGTGCATCTCGAGACATGAAAGTGCATATTTATATAACATCCATTAAGGCAAAAGTAAAAGTACTTGTGGGACATACGGATTCTCGTCCGCATATGTGTATAATTTTATCTGGGGCCTTTTTGCGCCATATGATTAGCTACTTTTTGTAAAAAGTCTCAAAAGACAACAGGAGATACAGGAGAGGGTGAAATAACAGCAATCAATGTAATTGTTGTTAACTATACTTCATCATAGTTTCCATTTTCAGAGTCGTATGCATTCAAGGTCAAAGCAATTTTACAATGGACTGCTCTTATACGAGAGCATTTACTTAAAATAAATATATTAGCAAGATCGGCACAGTATTCGCTTATTTCATGATTTTTATTTTAAAATGTATCATACTGTTGAAATATTTCTGAATTATTCTAATTAAAACAAATGCTTCTTTGTGCCTTTTAGAATCAATTTCTAAATAGGTACTCGTAACGACTATTATTAAAATTTCGTTATGATTTACTTTGTAATTTTTGTCCAAGGAAAAAATAATTTAGTTAAGCACAATTTACAAAGGTACGTCCACATACTTGAAAAAAATTATTTCTCTATGTATTTTATTATTTTAAAGAAGCAGTTATAATTTTAAATAATTCATAGTACTATTTATGTATATACATAAAACACATGGAGATTACTTGGCCGACAAGCAAGGGTATTGCATATAAAATAAAAGCTTCTGAAGTTTCCCTAGAACGGAATATATTTAGACGTGAAAGTTTCAATTTAAAATAAAATACAATTTCCATATTACTTACAAAGATTTAAATTATACCTTCGTAACTTAGTAACACAGTTTCACATTTATACTCACGGAGGAAATACTAATTAAAAGAAAACCTTAATTAAACAATTATTTAACGTTAATTGATATCTTTTCTAGAAGCCATTGAGATGGTTCGGCTCTAATTAAGATTTGAATCGAAGAAGTGAACCAATTTTTAAATTTCAATTTGATATAAGACGTTATTAAATAGAGGATTACGCAAAGGAGATGTAATACAATTCTGTTGGCGAAGAGGAAAGCTCGTCTTAAATGTTTACTTCTCCGCAGTAATTATTTACTTTAAGATGCCATAAAGACACAAGTATAATTATTAATTGTAGTCGTCTTAATAATTTCGTTTTTTGTGGAAAAATCTCATCGTCCGCACGAGCGCCGGAATCGCTAACGAATCCAGCCATTTGTTTTCAGCTTTCGCGAATCTCGTGTCTCTTAATCATTTTCTTCCGCGAGCGAAGCTCCGTCGAACTCGATCAGGATCGCGTGCTCGAGAGTCAATTTGGGCGTGGATAGCGCTCTCGCAAAGCGAATCTAAAGAAGAGGAGCTCTAGGAGGAGGAGGAGGAGGATTAAGAAGACGAAGAAAGGGAATAAGAAGTGGCTAACAACAAAAACACGTGGCAGTTAGATCGATTGGCAATGATATTCGAAAGGAAGCCCCGGGTACCGTAGCGGCGCGCCCACCTGTCATTTACGTTTTCCGAAAGGCTCGGACAGCGAGGCTCCGCGAAAGCGCCGAGCTCGGCTATCCTCGGACCGCCGGAGGTTTTCGTATCCGCCTCATCACGGCTCGTCCCGTTAGCCGGCGCATGCCTAGCGCGAGGAAAAGCCGCTCGCGCCCTCGAAAAGTCGCGCGCGGCTCTTGAACGCGCATCGCTCGGACGCTACTCCGAAGCCGGCAAATGAGATTCGAGGCGTGCGTTCGGGTATCGGCTCCCGTGCGCATCGATAACTACGCGAGCGCGCATAATTAGCGGCGGAGTGCGCTTTGCGTGCGCGCTGCTGATTTTACAGTTAAACGGCGACGCGACGCGGATGAACCCGGCGGGGCTCGAGCTTCCGTCGCAGGCGACTGAAGCGCGGGGGTGGAAAAACGCGGACCCCTCCAGTGGCCATTATTCCTGATCATGGCTTGTAAATTATGCCATAAAGACAATGGACGCCTGCTTTGGTTGTGGATTTTGCATTAACCAGAGCCCGATCGCTTCTTTCTCTCTAGACCAGCGCCGGGTTATGTTGTCCGCGCTAATGCGCTCGTAATGCGAATTTGGGCTTGACTGATATATTAACCAAATACTAGGAATCAGCTTACCTAATTGACAAAAGTCTTTACTTTAATTGTGCGCAATTAGCGTCGTTGATTTACGTACGTAATTAGAAAACTGTATTAACATCGAACCAGATTATTCATTCGTCGTTAGTCTGTCCATGTACCCGCATAGTGCGCCTAGAGTATGTCTAAGAAGTTTTAATCTGCTGATCTAAACATTACCCAGTTTTATACTGAGATTAAACAGCTGCGTGCTTTCATTTTAACTAGATAAAAATGGAACATTTAAATTGTTGGATATCCGTTGAAAGAGCTGGCCAAGAATCCTATTTTTATTTAAATATTAATGAGCTAGTCTTTTTTTACAGAAAAATATTGAAGGTAAAAAATCTTAAGAGGCACAATGTACAATATGCTCGCAAATTCATCACTTACATATATACCACTTTAAGAAAAACCATCATTACCGATACCGTATTCGTTGACATTCGTATCAATAAATGTAAATTTTTAATGTGATGATCTACACATTGTGTAATATGGAAAAAGTAATAGATATAAATGTTGTTTTTCACTGTACTTATTTAAACATGAAACTGTAGTTTTTATTTTAAAAAATGACATTTATTTCTTTTTAACATTCATGAACTGATTTAAAAAGTAAAAATATGATGAAGTTTAAAATAAATTTTTTCATTAAATCAAAGATGCGTATTAAATATTGTAAGCTTATCGCTGTGTTAACAATGAATACTAAACGAAACAAATACAGTTGCATCGAAGTAACCTATATTGAATCAGACAATGAATTTTTATGCAAAGGCATGATGCTATTTGCGAATCGAGTGTGTAAGAGCTGTAGTCAATTGTCGTAACGATCACGAAATTGAGTACCGTTTGCTATTGTCTAATCATAATTTCCGCCGACGTTGTACATGATTTCTTTCATTTTGATATTCACTAGCTTCTGGCGGGAGTAACGCGGAGTTTCCGGTCAATGACTTACGATAATTTTGCCCTACATTATGTCGATTAATAATATTACTATAAAAATGTACGAATTTGATCTTTGTAACAACTTTGGCAAGTTTTGAAGATACTTATAGACAGTAAAATCACAACCCTTGCATAAAACACACTAAAGTTTTTCATTTTAAAAAAGTTAAATTACTTATTTTCAATTACTATTTAAAATATAGTTTTCATATGATTATTTTTTTACTGAGAACAGGAACAATTTTTATAAACTGAAATAAAATTTTTTTTCTTTCATACTTCATATATACTTTTAAGAGAATTTAAGACAACTCAAGAACAAAATTCTGTTTTATTAGGTAAAAATTCATTCATTTTAACCTTTCTTTTCAAATATATTCTGTCTAAAATTTTCGTTATTACTCCGGAAACAGGAGGAAATTATTTATGCCTCTTCCTCTTTACACATTATGAGCACATTAAATAAATATTAATGTACATTAAATTATTCTCTTAATCCCTTCCATTCGTAAACTCGATGCACATTCTGTCTGTGTTCTGATGAGTCGATGAGCTTTTACTGAAGTGTCAGCCCATTAGGTTAAACTTAAGTTATTTCGTAAAATGCTATACTTTAAGTCGGCAATATTTCTAGACTTCTCCTAAGCTTATTTTAGGGAAAATTTTTTATTGTTTTACAGCGGTATTTAGGTTAAATTTAGGAAGAAAAATCATTATTGGTAATGATTTATGTTGTACCTGATTCTCAAAAGATTAAAAATTAAAAAAATTTCTTAATACCTCGTTATTAAGAAAGAAACGACAAAATAATATTTATCTATTAAGTTGTTTAAAAAAAGAAAGTTACAAAGTCCTAATGCTTATCTGTAATAATAATATAATAAAGATTTTTGTAAATATTAGTAAATGCATACATCGCCTCATTAAAGCATACTCGAATAGCTTATGTAAACATCCGTAATAAATTTTTATACTGTCGACGAAATACCAATCAGTACCTACTTACTTTCAGATACTGCTATAATATCAATAATGCTGTAATACAGCTGAATAATAATACAGCTATGTTTCCTTCGAACTGTCTCCACGTGATGCCGCATAGAGGCAATGAAATTTCAATAAAACGCGAGGCCACGGAGCCCAAGACGTTTCGCGAAGCGCATAAGCGAATAACTTGACACGAGCGTCGTCGGCTAATTCATCGGAGGACGACAAATCACTTCCCGACCGTATCCTCTCTTCCAAATCCGGCCACTCGGCAATCGAAGACTCCGCTGCTCAAACGACTCCCGACACTCGGTGAACGCGCGAGGAATCCCAAGAGGTCGGTCCTCCAAGTTGGACCGTTAACGCCGAGCAGAATCCACGGACTTTCTCGGGCGGCCCTCGCGCTCCGCTGCGGAAAGCAGCCCGCGAACTTTCCATTTTTTCCGAGCGACCGATCCGGCCACCCTGTTTTTGCCGTCCGGGGAACCTGCCCGCGGGAATCCGCTCGCGTGCTCCTGGTCCTTAAGAAAGCTGGCCGCTTCGACAAAAAAAACTCCTCGCCGGCTTTTCACTGCCCGCCGGTGCATTGTTTATTCCCGGACGCGCCGTACATCATCGGTCCGAAGTACCGGGGATGACTTAACCTCGGAATGCTAACGCCGATGCGCTCGTGCCCCTGCATACGTTACTTGCTTTTTCCACTCGGATTCCGTGTGCTCTGGCAGAGAAAATTGGTCATTCTATAACAGAGTCCTTTCACGTCTGGGCCGAGCGACTTATCCGGGTAGCTTCTGAGTTCGAGGCTCGAATCAACAGGTACATGATCCCTAATCCGACGATTGGCCTCTTGATGCAGCATATTTTCAACAATGCATATGAAAAAGGTTTTCTTTCTCGTAAAATGAGAATGTTTTGAAGTTATATTACAGCATTACAATTCATTTATTGTTTTTTTAATTTTATCAATTCTCTTAAATCTGTCTATAATAATACAAGTAGTAGCTAAAAAAAATATGTTTAAAAAAATGCATATAATCGGACAATGGTAAATGCCAAATTTATGTATTCAATCCAAGTTAAATTGAAGCAAAGAGAACTTCCTTCCTTAAAATCTTGTCTACTCGTTATTTAATTCCAATCCAATTCTGATCTGGCCGAACTGCAGAATGTTTTTGCTAGTCCACAAATCGATGAGAACAAAGAGTAATGAAAGGAGGAGAATACATGCACCAAAGTAAGAACGAACCCTTGCAAATAAATTCCTATAATACAACGAAATAATCGGATAGTGCATTATCGTAATTTTTTTGAAGGCGAGTAGTTCACTTTTAATATCGGTTTCTATATCAATTCGGCGCGTCAGGCTTTTAAGGCGGTGACGCAGTTTCCCTGTAAAATGCCGGCGATGCGAGTCATTGTCTTGCGCCTTTCACACGCACTGTTTTGCACTGAGGCGCATAAGCGGGTTACCAGAATGCCTTCGCACTGTGTTTATGTTTGCATAGATCACAAGTCAGAGCAATAGTATGTCATTTATTACTCATGGATATGTATGGACGAATGCCAGCCTTTTGCGTGTGTATGCCGCGAGCTACGTGCACAATTGGATGTTACGAGGTACAACACGTCCGCGAGTGCCAATATTATTATTTCTATTGCCTATTTCCAAATCGCGTGTATGAATATAAGATCGCAAGCGACTTTGTGTGATTTTTATTTTGAAATTCTCTTCAAATGCTTGTCCCTTTAATATCAGAAATTAAAGCGCCCTTTGAATCATGTGTTATTGTAAATACGTAATACTATGTAGATTTTGTATAATCTTTATACATTTTATGTAAATATAAAATATGAAAACTAGTATACGTTAAAAAACAATTATAAAAGAAATAAATATTAAAAAAATAATGTGATAACAGCAATGAGTAAGTTAAAAACATATGACAACAGCTTATTTTAAATTTGTGATGTACTTTAAGTATATTACTTGAAATTGCTGTTTATATTTTTATCAATATATGCATCTGTAATTTATTAAAATAAACATTTCTCGGAATAAAATATGCAGGTAGATAATAATTTTACGATGTTGGTGAAAATAGCATATTTTTTCCTACTTTCTTTTTGTATGAGGTCACCACAGTATATTTGTACAAAGGTTCATTATATTTCCTTGATAATTATTTATTTTTTAGCTTCAATTATAAATATACAAATAATAATTTTAAGCATTACAAAATGTATTATATACTAATTGACTTTAATAAAAATAAAAATTGATCTGTAAATAAATTTAAACGTATAATTATTAGTTATACTATTGTTTGAATATTTATCGTAGATATCTCTTCCTATTGTAAAATGCTATTAGCAACTATATGAATTAATTTTTTTAATGTTTTTTTTTAATTGTAAAAATCCAGGTAAAATGGCGACAAAAAAATGATTTTCAGTCTTGCCATGTATACAGTGTTTTGTGGTAAGAATACATAATATCACGCATTTTCAGAAGAATATAACATTTAAATGCATTTCATATGCTTACACACTTTCACACTTTGAACTTTCCAATGACTACATTATTTCTAACAGTTTTCCTAACATCAAAGACTTCAAAGCGTGTGACGTTAAACAAATAAGTATGCGTAGTTTAGGTTCAAGTAACTGAAACATTATAATATAATTTTAACAACTGATTGTAACTTAAATATAAATACCGTACATAAATTTGTTATATAAAGAGTATAGTATTTACATAAAGTAAAGTTAATATGTATTTTAACGGATAATTTACATTGTAATACTATTCCTAAAAATGTATGCAAATGAGATACCGTGTTAAAGCACCAAAATCAAACTATTGTAATATAGATGACTTGTGACAGAATACGGTACATAAGAAATATCGATCCATCAGAATCCTAATATAGTAATTAGAAAGTAATTGATTACATTTTAGATTTTATTGCTTGTTCTTGTTAAATTAATTCCTAAAAAATGATCTCCATTCTAATTTAATATTAAGAAAACTATAACATAGTAACTTGTACTTCATTAGAATTCTAAAACATTTTCAAAATCATTTTCGAAAATTGGTAGTAGATTTTTTACGAATATTTTATTATTTTACGCGCAACAGAATCAAAGTAAAAGGAAAAAAATTTCTTTTAAAATTGGTTACACTGTACATAGTAAAAAACAAAATTAAAATTTTTTACATCGATATAAATCAGTAAAGAAATTTGATTTTACAGTTTCTCATCCGAGTTAAAATTGCGTGGATAATAAAGCTACTCAAAGCCAATAAGGTTTGTATTATATAGTATATGTATGACGCACGTATCGAAGACTTTATCAATCATGAGAATAAGATATATATATATATATGGGCGTGTGAGTTTTGCGCGTGTGTGTATATATAGACGTGTGGTGTTACAAGTTACAATACAGGACATTATTGTCCGTTAGTGGGGTTGTGCCACTTTTACGGTAACTCTTAACAATTCTTGAAACGCGAATGCGAACCTATAAGTACATACACGATACAACGCAAATATAAGTATCGACGAGTGTAATAAAATGCTTTTGATTGTTGCGCTTGGACGCCTCGCTACCTCTATACTTCTTTCATTTAGAGATTTTTAGAAAGGTGCAAAAGACACATTCACATTTCACCGCGTGATTCTAGATCGATAGTTATCAAAATCAATTAATTTGCAACAGAAATAGAGAACAGTAGATTATATGAATAATAAAATTTCGAAAAATCTATTAAATGATTCGGAATATACTCATTTTATTAATTAAATTTTTAATGAAAAAGGAATGGTATTTTGTGTAAGAAGTATTACTTGTAAAATTGAACTCATTTTACAAATAATTCAAACAATAATGTGACATTTTGTCTTTTTTACCCGCAGCGTATGTTTAGATAAAAAATTATTTACGTAGTTTTTTAATTAATTTTAATAGTGTCTTGACTATTGCCATGAACATACTTAAATATTGATGAAACCATTATTTCATAAATACATATGTCATAAACACATCTATTACAGATTTTAAAACAAATTAAAAGCTTAGAAAAATTAATTGATCAAAGTAAGGTAATAATTCTTCAATGCAGTTGCAAATTAAAAATCAGAAAAACTTTTCCACTCTATTATAAAATGAACTAGATAAAATTGCTCAAGTTTTTACAGAGTTTGTACGCTAGTGCATGTATATTAGTGATCATGTAAAATGTTTAATGACGTCTTATCTTTGCGGATGCTTTCATTATATTTTATGCAATCCTTCATTCTTTCTACACTTTGATTTCGTATAATCCAGTAGGATTTCGTCTTTACATACATTATTCCTACACGAAACTAGAGCGAATTAGATGAGACTGCAAATCTCATTTTGATGTTTCTGATTTCCCAGCCAACCCATGCGGATAACATGTAGATACACCAAGCCGTAGATAATTAATTACAGAGAAATTTATGACAATGATTACGAAATACGACTATAAGTGTCTCAAATTTCATGCTTATGAATAACATTTCATTTATCGATTATATCCGATATTATAAAATAGGAATTTATCGTTACAGAGATGAACGTGTGTCCCAGAAGTTTGCTCACGCAATAACTTTTTTTTTAAATGATAGATTACTTGTACGACTAACATTTCAAAACTAGTATTTTCTATTATCAGAAATGTAAAAGCAATAAAAATGAAACATTTTACGATAATTAAATACTACAACTAAATGCAGTTCTATGCGGTAAATTTATGTATTATTTATCTTTCTTATTAGATGTTTGCACTAGTATTGTTATATTACAATATTATTCTAGTATATATAAGTGCCTGTAATATACTTTATTAAATCATCATAAATTAAAATAATAATTTTTAAAGTGTAGTTAAATTATATTAACTATTATTATTTTATATTATGTAGTTATTACATTTATTTCTGGATAGGCTTAAAAAGCAGTTTCATAATATCTTTTAAAATAAGAATATATTTCTTTAAACAATACAGTTACTCATGTATATATTTCAAATTAATTAGTGAATCATCTTAAGTCAATCTGAATCTCTTTTTAAAAAAATCAATTTCCCACAACGACAGTTAATATTACTATACTACCTTCCTGATGAAGAAACTTAAAGAAATTTTATAAATTAAACATACTCTCATTTAACTTGTTTCATTTTCCAGGGCTTAAAAAATACTCATAAGTTCAAACAATACTGTATGAAAATTACAGAAATATTTCCCTTTCTAATACGCAAATTGTATCTTGTACTGATAAATGTAATTTATGTCGCTGTAGTAAGTGTAACAGAATTTTTCATATGTATTTACATAATAACGTCAATAACTTCATCATAAAATGTATTTATTGATCATACTTTCAGACATATTTCAATAGAATAATATTTATATAAAGATATAACGATACATTTCTAAAATCTATGTTTGTAAATGCCTATTTAATATCAATACGTATACTCCCAATCAAAACTTAAAAAGATCATATTTTTAAGAATGATTTTTCTTTTCAATTTGTTAAAATAGTTACATTTAAGTAATTTCTAAAAGTTTTCCAATTTATTTCTTGGATAGTTTCATTACAAATAATAAAATTTCAAAGCAATGGTTTTATAATGTTAAGTAATCATGTATTTACAAATTTTATTGTTTAAAAAATAGCAATTTTAATAAGTATTAGTTTTAGTATAAGTCGCATGAAAATAACAGTATTTAAAAATTTAGGCAATATTATCTTAAGCGACTAACAGTACTTCATGATCGAAAGCTTTATATTCTTCCTTTATTCATTCTACTATGACCTCCTATTAAACTAACGGCGTTTGCAAGTTTGAGTATTTTTCTGCAAAAACAAACTAAGAAATTTCTGCTCTATTGGTGAATAAATACCCAATAAACAGGAGATATTTTTTGTCAATAATAAACAATTGCGATTCTTATTAAATGCTTGTTTGTGATTGTTATAATAAACATATTCAAATATTAATTATAAAGAAGTACTTGTAAATTAATAAAATTAATTCAATTTATATTAAATCAATGAGTAAAGGCATATTACTTATTAAAAAATACATAATATTATCGAAATTGTTAGTTACATCCTACATAATGACGGAATTCCCAAGCTTCAATATAAAACCCGTATGAATCGTTTGGTCTCTAGTACAATATTTAAATCAGGAGTACACGAACCTCCGAGTCACCTTGAATGTGGTCACTGGACTCCATGTTGGACTTCTCGCGATAATTGTACCTATTTGCACTTCGCGCTGTTACAATCCTGAGCTCGCTCACAGGTGTAACGGTTCTTGCGTCTCGCATAACTGCACATACCTTATAGCTACTAAACTAATTATAAATTGTTTATTTTTATTTTTAACTGTTATTTCGGGACGATATTTTTTGCAAAAATTTACTTTATTTTTACTTTTATAGAATTAAAATCGATAAGGGAACTAAATGAGAGAAGGAAAAAGAAAAATGAAAAAGAAAACGAGAAAAAGAGACAAATAAAGCAAAAGTTATTTTAAGGAATTTGGCAGCATTCTTCATATAAACTAGCGTACAAGCGAAATTTCTCACGTAACTGAGAATACGCGTTCTCCAATTTACTTTCCTTGATTTTAAATAAAAAAATTGAACCATGCGATTTTGTGAATTTTTCGCACGAATTCTCAATCGGTCAAAATACTAACCCACTGAATAATTACTAACCCAATGAGGATTAAAACTGTAAATTTACAGTTAAAGAATGCGGACATAAGCAATCATTGATAGCATTTTTTGAATCATTATTTAATCTATTAATTTTCTATAATTTGATTAAGAGTATTTTATGTATAATTAAATTTAATAAAATTCAATGAATCGCAGCAATGAAAATAAAGAATTGATAATTATTTTTATTTAATGTAGATTTATTTAAAATTTTATTGAAATATTACTTTATTTAAAAATGATTGATTGAGTTATAATTTAATCAAGGATGTTTTAATAATAAATGTTTACTTATCCGAGGCTCAATAAAAGAATAAAACATTTAAAACTACTTCTTATAAATCAACGTTAAAAATAGAATATAAAAATAAAAGGTATAGAGTATCATAAAACCAGTCAAATTAGACAAATAGATTATCGCTTAGACATCTCTATAGAAACATAAATAGGGATAAAAAAATTAATACGAGAGAAAAATTCAGTTTTATTTTACTCAATTTTCTTGAGAATTAAGAAACTGGTTTTAGGTATAAATAATATGATTCAGAAATAAAATAACTAACTGTATGTATGAAAATTTACGTATCTAATAATGATTAAAAAATTTTAGCATCGGAATAGTAGAAACCACTTCCATTGTTTTCATTTTACAACAATATTATGCCCAGCTGTAGTTGTACTACCAAACATCAATTATTGTTTGTGTAGTATTAAATAACAGTTCGTAAAATGAAAAAGTATATATAAAAACATAAATAAAAATATACTAAAATACTCTAAAAATTATTTTACATAAACACAAATATTTACTTTATCATTTATCAATTTTCTCATTGAACTGGATATTATAATGCTTGGTGCAAACAATTATTATCGATTATACTTGATCCTCGCTTTGTCTATGACATAGTAATCATTCGATATAGGTTCAACAGATTTGAAAAGAAAATATTGATTTAACCTCGACCCACGCCATATGAATGTTTACGTGTTTTGTTTTTTGATACCAGAATCTTGTAGGAGTTTATTATAATAAAATATTTGTAATTTTATTATTAATAATTTGATTTAAATTTTTTATATCATTTTTAAGAATAATAATTCTAACTAAATTCTAATACAATTAGTATTTACAATAGTAATAATTTGTCGAAATGGTAAATAATTATGTCAAAAAGTGATTATTGAAAAAAAAGATAAAAAAAAATGTTAATATTATAAATTGAATTATAATGATATAATAGATTACGATAAAAATATTTTAATAATGTAATATTAAAAAAAATTGACATCGGTAAAGAAATGGTAATAATTGTGTAATTACATTGTGCTTCCATGTTTTATTTACGTAAAAAGTACAATAATTATATTTCAGTTTCAAAAATGTTCAGAAATTTTATATTAAAGAACATTGGTATCGAATTTATAGTTAAAAAAAAGATTGCTTAAAATCTGTCCACGTTTAATTTTTAAACAGTACTTTTTATTGGATACTAACAAGTCTTTACTGAATTAATGACTTAATCGGAGTAAATTCTTTCATTAGTGGCTTATAAGCTTGTAATTATGACGATAAAGAGCAGGTACTATCTATAATCAGCCGAAGTTCCTTTCATCGATGTGACCAGGAACAACAAAGAGAAATGCGAAATGATGAGTGAATACGGAAAATTGAAAACTAAAGATACTCTCACGTTTCCCAGTGCAAATGAGATCCGTGTGCGTCGTAATACTCAATTACAATATGAAATGAGTTAACCGATTAAACTTCATTAAAGCCGTTATCTTTAATTATGTCATCTATTGTTTCTTACTGAAAGAAAATTCTCAGAGTGTGAAGAGTTGATACACGTGGGCACGTATAAATATACGTAATTCACGTAAAAAAGCTCGTGATGTGCGCATTGATAAGTGTTTAATGCAATAGCAAATCATGGGTAGCGTTACATTTCTTTCAATTAATTGATTATTTCATAAAAATATTACAAAACCCTCACTGTAATCTTATTATGAAAATATTTTATGTAGCTTTGTTATCATTATTTTAATAAAATATTTAAAATAATGATTTATAGTCAAAATAATTCTCATTGAAACTGCGACGGTATTCGGACATTAAGTAAATTTTAATTTTAGAACAGAAACGTAATTATTTGTATGTAATATAAATTGAAAGAGATTGGCTGGCCATTTTTTATTAGCCAGGTTGAGCACATTAACTACCCGGAATGAATACATGACTCAAACCTATCCATCAAATCGTTTGAGATTGGGTTTTTATTCTAAATGGACTTTTTTATTTAAAATTCAAATTTTACGTATTAAATTTTGTTCAATTTTTAATATATAACTAATGTAGTTAAATAATTGTTTAGTTTTATAGGTACTAACGGTAAAGCCGATATCGTTTGTGACTACCATAAATCTTTTTTATTCATATTGTAAGAACGACTTAATTTTAAATTGTATCATTTGTATAAATAAATCCATATTATTATATTACCCGGACAATTTTTATGTTTGTTTCCAAAACATTTTAAAAACTAACCAGTATACTAAACATTTTTTCTCGTCATTTTCAGAAAATGTTGATAAGGAAATCGGTGGCCGTTTGGCTGGCCATCCTTGTGTGCCATCTACAACTAACGGAGTCTCAGGTGAGTTATCTTTTTCTTTATTAAATAAATATATATATGTGTTTGTGTGTGTGTGTGTGTGTGTGTGTGTGTGTGTGTGTGTGTACACTCTTACATGTTATGCATGTATGTATATCAGGAGTTTAATGCTTCCATAAATGAAAACTCAGCCATGCAAGCGCACAAGAAACTTTGCTCGCTGATATTGACAAGCCCGCATTTGCAAACATTCTGCCCCGAAGCGCATTTGTATATTCTCGCAGCCATCGGTCGGTGAAATATAGGAGAGAGGCCGGCAATACTTAACCAATGAGCAAGCAAACGACCGAATGGTCTTCAAAAACAGGTTTCAGGCATTTTTTTTATGGCATTTTCTTCGTGTTTACGGGGGGCCTTTTTCTCGCTGTCCCCGCCATAGTCATCGTCCTTCTTCGTCGTCATCGCTAGTGTTTTTATCCTCGGTGTTGTACGTCGCGGTGTATCTATCCATTGACGATTTACACCCCAGGCGCGCGTACGCTCCTTTTCTTTTTACTCTTGACGAGGAGTGACCTGCTCTCGCTACAAAAATAGAAGTGACGAGGGAAAAAAGGCATCGCACTGGTTGTGCAATGGATGTGGGGCTATATTTATCGCAGCGGATCGAATGACCGGAAAAATTATTAAATAATTCAGGTGCATAACTGTGCTTTCCGGACGGCTATAATTACACGCTTCTAAATCTAAGTGGACAAGGACACGTGGCCCATCACGCTTCGGTAAAAATTAATCACTCGCGGATTCAATGAAGCCGTTTAATTTATCGTCCTGCTGAGTTTGATGGAATTCTTGCTCGTCAAAGTCATCTCTAGTTCTTCCTTAACGGACTGAGAAAAAAATCCAAACCAAAGCAAGCGGGATTAATGAAATGTCATTTTGGTACGAACCTTACAATCTAATAATCTTTCCTTCTCGCATAATTCAAGCCCTTGCTGTCGTTGTTAATGTCTACCCATCGAAATTACGTACGCATATTTCTTTCATTTTACTATTTTAGTTTCTTACTTTCATTTGTGTGGCATTATACCTATTGACATCCTTCATTATGCTGCCCATTGAGGTAATGGAAAGTGTATATTACTATAGATAAGTCAAGTAGTTTATTTTGTAATTACAGTTTTAAAGTACATTCTCCTGTCATTGCTAAAAGTATTATGTATATTTTTTCTAGCGAAAAATTTCCGTGTATTGTTCTAAATTATTTTTGAACGGTCGTTAACTAATGAGTTTCACAATATTAATCGATTACTTATATAATAACAATCAGAGTTAAACTGCTAACTATAAACTTGTAAACTTTGTTTGCTTTTAAAAGGATGATCCTCCTTTAAATATACATGACTGAAAAATTTAAAAAAAAAAATTGAATTTTTAATTGTAATACATGTATATTATTATAAATTATGATAAATTTAAAAAATCGAAGATTCTTAATTCTTTTATACTACGGATTATTAGAAAGCTATAAAATATAAACCTGAATAGAAAGTTTTTGGAAGAAAAAAACCTAAAATTTGTTCTTTTTTAATTCTTTATGTTTTTAAATAAGTTTCCACCAAATCGTAATCATCTATAATTTATTAATTTTGCATAATCTAATTTGACATTATTTAAACATTACCATGAACTCTTACTTTGTCTAAATGTAGTTTACATGATAACGAAAACGAAAAATTCTGCTAAAATATGTTGATTTTTCTTACTTTATTTTAGCATTTCAAATCCAAAAAAATATTAAGCAATTTTTTGGTATACGCCTGTTTATAAATATGCATAAATATGCATTATACGTAATATAAGATGAATAAAACAGATTTGTTTTAAAATTTTATGAAACACGCGAGTTACGAGCATTACTTATTTAATATTTAATATTTTTTAAATTACAGTAATTAATATTTCAAAAGAAAAATTTTAATAATACTATATATATCATAAATTAATAAATGCGAGTAAGAATGGCTAATTGAAGTAGTTACAAATCTCTATGAAAGTAAAAAAATTAGTATATAAAGGTAAAATATACGGTAGTATATAAAAAGATCATAGTTGAAATATAAATTTCATAGTTATTTAAAAAAGGTAATCAGCGTTTCAAAGGAATATAATATTTTGTTTATAAAAGTCATAATCCCATTCCGGGTGGAATCGAGGAGACAAAAATTTTAGTGTTGAAATCACTTACCCTTACCTTTTTCCGTAACGCAAGGAGAGCATATCGCCTATTGTGACAGATAGATATCCTTTGTTACAGAAAATTACTCAAAGTAATATAGGATGTTAAAATGCCGAAAGTGAGCTTAAGAAAAGAATAAAATTTAAAAATAATAGATAGTCAATTTTATTGAATAATATTGCAAGTGTGCCTTATTTATGTAATCCTTATGCATATTTAAAATCAATTAATGCGTATTAATTCTAATAGAGTTTTAAGATGATTGCTTTTGCCTGATGAAATATCATAAACTATATACCATATATATTTTAATCATCAGAGTATATTTTATGTCTAATTTGTTTTAATAGTTAGACTTTTATGAAACATCAATACGTAAAAATTTTACAACTCTAAATCTTATTGAAATGCACACGCGATCTCCCGCGTCGAACAAATGAGTTCTCATTGGAAAGAACGTTAAATTTAAAAAATACAAGATCTAATTGATTTTCAATGACCGTAAATGTTAAAATAATAATAATAAGAAGAATTGTGTGTGTGTGCGATTGTTAACGTAATGACTATGCGGACAGGAAAATAGCTTTAGGTATATTAAATTCTAAGCGAAAATAAGCGTAGACTCATGAATTAGCATTTAGTTGGCCATAAATTTTCCAAATAATCCGTAAATCAGATAAGCTTAATCGAGCAAAATACATTCTTTAATGAAGAAATAGTGAACGTCTGGTAAAAGTGTTTCGATACCTGGGAGCGTTACTCTGGAAATGTCAATCGATCGATATTAATTCGTCTTTACAAGCAATCTTAACGAAAGGATCCAACTGCTTGGGGGAGCCGATCGAGGGGGAAACGCGCAGGAAGCCGCTCCGAAAAGCCATAAAGTTTGATCTGTGGGAAGTGCCGCGCGGCGATAGGCGTGAAAAACGGGACTCGAGCCCTCGGCCGTAATCCGGCAACTAGGCGGCAAATCTCGGGAATCGGAGTGAAATCGGCGACAATGGCCATCGGCGTCCGGTAAGGCGACACCGGCCGGCCATTAGCAGCTGCCCCGGAGTCGCGCCATTGCAGGCAGCCCCGGCAGGAGTCGGCCGAAGCATCTCCGGCTAGAGCTCGATCGGTATCTGCGAAAAGCCGCGAAACGCCCGATCGGACCGCGGTCTAGCCTGGCCTGGGCTCTTGGTGAAAGTGCATTCTGCGCGAGCTCACGCACCCGCGGTCGCCGGAGGCTGACGGGGAGCGGGAGCCGCGAGGAGGATCGTGAGCCGAGAGCGAGCGAGCGAGAGGGGGAGGGGGCGGTTGGGAGACGCATCTGTGCGCGACGGTTCGTTGTCCCAACTTCGTGCGAAGAAGTGGAATCGAGCGAACACCGATGCCGCAAGTCCCCGACTCGTGTGCCGCGCGATATCTCGTTCCATTGAGCGGTAAATTATCGCACTCTTCCATAGGCCGTGGGTTTTTCATTCAACGCGATTTTCTAAATTCTGCTTTTCCGTATCTGATCGAGAAAAACATCATTGCCTCGATGCGGTCGTCGCTTTTCGATATTCGAGCAAACGGTCGATTTTTCATTGGGAAATCAGACCTTGCGCAATTATTTATCAGGAGGACAAAGGGTGAACTTGTTTGAAAAACAAGCTAGACCTAACAAATTTACAATTAAAACGAATTTGATTTTCCTCTTTGAATTTGCAGGCTATTGCAGCAACCCTTCAATACTCCAACAAAAAAGTTTACGCGCAATTTTAATACATCGACTCGCATGAGAATTATCAGTATCAATATTCATGTGCATATATAAGCTGTTAAAATATATTAAATAATCTTACATGAATTCGAATATTAGCAAAAGAAAATTATATGATTTCAATTTATAAATCGCTTTTACTGCTATGTTTCATTAAATCGACTGTGTAAAATTATTACACTCGGGCCTCGTTAAATTATCGAATTCCAATATTTCCTTCTGAATTACTCAATGTCTCATATTCGCTCGCATTAAAGATTTATTATCAATATATAAATCTTTCACTATAATTGTTTTTTCAATCTCTAGAAAATTAATCATTTTAACTTTTTTTAATTTCTTTTTTATTTATGAATTTTAACCGATAAATGCTTTCAATAATATTACTCAAATGTAATAAGATATTAAAATTATAAACAATGGTAAGTTCAAAAGTACATTAAATAACCTCGTTCGGTTTAGTTGGCAAATCATAATGTTATTAATTTAATAAATAGCAAGTTTACGATGCTTTTAAATAACCGTTTAGAAAAGGTTGGAAAAGTTGTCCTGCTCATTTACAAACATAATAAAAAAGTCACAGCATTTTGTTACAATGATTAAGAAATAACTTATCGATCGTACAATTTGGAGATAATACATAAGCCCCATAGTAAAATGTTACTCATCTCTTTAATTAGCACTACTTCGACCATATTTCCCTTCTTTAAGTGTGTATTTACTTATACAGACACAACGGCGGAACGAAAGTCTGTGCTGCAGGTATACATGAATAAATACTTATGGCTCTAATTAATGCAAAGATAATCGTGCGCATGTTTATGTGCGTGTGCATATATATAAGTTGGCTTATGTCGCCGCCGCCGTTGTTGCCGCTCAGCAGGACTCGATGGAATGCGATAACCCGTTATGTCATTTACGAGACTTGAGAGAAAAACGAACCGGGTAAATGATGCGTCAGTCATCGCCGAATATTCAATGTACAAAAGAACCCAAACGACGCTAAGAATTTTTTCGCGCAAATTAGGTCATCGGTAACAATTGGCTTCTGATATTTAAAGGGACATTTCCACGATAATTGAATACAACGAAAGACTTTTATAATGACTTTTTTCATAATAAAAACTAACTTTTCATTTCTTTAAACGAAAGTAAATATCCTTACTCGATGTATATCGGTTTTTTATATTTTTCACGATAATCAGTGATCGATGTACATTTAACTTTTATTTTACAGACGTTTTCTTTATTATCGATATCATGTGCACGGAACATGGCACTTATTGCTTAAGATACGATAAAAGAAAAAAGTAAAATTAATCTCTTGTTTGATACATTACTACAAGATCTACCAATGTTAAAGACTAATTCCCGTACATCCTTTTAATATATTCCAATGATTCCTAAATATATTACATTCTTCTATGCTATTCAATACCGTTACGTAGTTGATGAATAATAAATAAAAATATGTTACAAATTATACATATTTATTATACAAATTATACAAATTTACCGTTATAATGTATATTTAAAATTATAAATCTTGAATTAAAAGCTAATTGAAATCCAATCTCTATTGCATCTATTAATCAAAAGGTTAATTCAGTATAAAAAAAAATTGAAATTTTAGAACCTATGCTAGCTAATCTAAATAAAAAGAATCAGTACGCAATCCTGTGAGATTTACGATACATATTTTTATTATTAACTTATACATTATATTTTAAAATGATTTACTACCATTCCTTACATTTGTTGGAATTGCAGTAACACGTTGCGGCATACTTTTTTAGAATGTTTGTATTATTTTTATCAAAATAATAATACAAATCTTTTGCACAATCTATAATTTGTTTGTAGTCATTCTTCGCTACAAAGAAATGTTTATTATGCATGGCTCCAAATTCGCCAAACAGTAAAAAATGAAAGAGAGTACCTTATTCGACTATAATCGTAAGCTAAACACATTCTTGCTAGTTTTTTTAGCTTAGTAATTTTTCAACCGGATTCGTCTGCATCAATATGGTATAATCCTTATACTTTCACTTGGCACCACGAGATGCGATTGTGAGTAACTCAACACGAGCGCTCGGATCCCGCGATCTTGCGAATAACACGTTGCATGATTATATTCACTGGAAAACTTGAAAGAATATCTCCCATTCGAGTATGCAAGCATGTCTGTATTATACTTGCAGCGAACGATAGAGCCATGTGAATTTGGTGAAGCTAGACTTACTGTTCGTTGGGTTAGTGAAATATAAAGAGAAAGGGAGAAAGAGAGATAGAGGACACGAGGAACGCAAGGGACGGGAAACCTACCATTCATTAAGAAGGCGTGTAAGTATATATGAAAAATGTGCGTTGGATGTTGAAAAGTCAATGCCTAGCGGAGTGAAATCTGTGAGCAACAAGTTTGCACACCGTCTTTGGTCATAATTAGAGATCTAACGTATAGGCGTGTATGTGCGTAAATGATCATGTGCCTCTGGATCGCATGTGTACGTTGGTTTGTTTATTTAAGAAAGCTGCAGTGGAACCGGTGTTACTGACTCTTGATCTTGAACTATCTACGATTAATTGCTATATGGGCAGTAGTCTTAAGAGATATTTTGATGTTGAAGCAGATGAAAAAAAATTTTTTTCTAGAAAAAAAATTATCCGTTGGTTACAAAACCTGTTATAAAAAATAAGCTACGACTTCGGATTCAGTATTTTCATAAAATTAAAATCTTCGATACCTAGAAATAATATTAATCCATAATAATAATTTGGCGGATGCAGAAAATATATTATTTTAGTGCTTCTATCATGTCAACTCTGAAAAACAATTATTAAATTAAAAAAATAATAAGAATTTTTAATATTTATTAAAAAATATATTAATTAAAACTGTTAATGTTACAAAAAATAAATAGTTGATTTTGGTACAGTTTATTCTGTACAAATTTAACGTATAGAAATGTAGATTCATATAAATATTTGTATGATGTTGACTTGACCAGTTTTTACAGAGGGATTCGTAATATCAATAGTAAAGTCAAACTTTCAACTCCTCTGACATCTGTACAAAAAGATTCATCGATTAAATATCTTGGAGAAAAACTTTCTTATTTTTATATCTACATCAGATATAATTTTTTATACGTGTAATTACAATCCAATTAATAAACAAAATAATGACAATATGAAAAAGGCCGTGTGTCTATACGGAAATGTTATGCCACGAAAAATCTTCACACAATGTAAGAGAAAGTACAATGCAATTAAAGTTACTGGATATTTGATCATCGTAAGCTTACGAGTAGTATACCTTCATTATAAGTAATTTTATTTGTTCTTAGTCCTTAAATGCTACGAGAAATTCGGGAACCATCATTCAAATTCGAACGCGTGAAAGTAACAACATTGTTCTATAATATAAGTGGAGTTGTGTAGTCACGTGCGTAATGTATACATAGCGGAGATTCTACAGTATGTCATGTTTTCAAGATTAGACGGCATGACTTTTTTCTTTGATTGATATTGTAAATATTTGAAAAAATTTTCATTACATCTATGTGTACTAATAAATTTATATCCTATACATATTAGCTGCACGATACATATAATAAGACAATTTTTCTACGATTGCTATTACTATTTAAATACCATAGACAATTCCAGATATTCCAATTACAAAAAAATATATAAAAATTAAAATTTTTTAAAAATATTTTAGCAATGTTATTGAGCTTATTCATTAAGTGATTTTTATACAATAAATGTTGTTGATATTTTTTTTCAAATAATTATATCACTGTAAAATTATTTCAATATAAAAAGATGAATCGTTACATATTTATTTACGTCGGTTAATTATTTCTATTAACAATACTTTAAAAAACGATAACTAATTCAAAAAAGATTACAACTTGAAAAGAAAATTATTTTTTTTTAGGTGTTAAGTAAATACAATTAATTTTCACATTAATTTATTTTGAATATTACATTAATTTTGTTTGTATGTTTAATTTTAAATATTAAACAATGCATCCGAATATTTACAACCTAAAGTTTACAGTATAATAAAGAACTATAATATCAAAGGAAATGAAACTTATAAAATTTTTTATAAAACAAGAAAATCCATAAAATTCATGATTTTGATCATTTCCGTGGCAGTTGAATCAATAAAATTTTAATCTTATTGGTATATTGTTATATTTTTAATGTATAAATTTTATTACATAAATTACCAGGAATTGGAAAATGTATGGAATTTCTTTTTTTAGAAATGACGTAAAACACATTTTTTACCGTTATAATATTCTTTCTATAAGATATTAGACCACTTAAAAGAATAGGAATGAATAGAATTTTCGGAATTTTCCAAACATAAAGACTATTCTTCGTAAAAAATGTAATTCGTATATTTAAATTCTAATTTTATTTGAGATATACAATTTTATATGCATTTCAATATTTATTACTATTCATCGATCATAGCCATTATCGATTATACAAGGTAAATAAAATTTAGTGTATTGTATTAATTAATCTAGAATTAAAAAATTGTAACAAATTTAGTACAAAAAATGTTATAATAAAATCAAAATTATTCTTTAAATTTTTTTTTTAATTACAATTGCTTGAGTTTTATTATATTCTAACTTCCTTATGACTATATTTTATACCTACACGTAGATTTTCAATAGGCAGTTCTCCAATACATGAACATTAATTAAATGAAGCTAATTGTAATTGTAATTGATAAAAACCCACTAGGAAAGCTTATATATAGAAATAAAATATAAATTAATTTTAAAAAACAATCAAAAACATATAAACAAAACAATCATATACGTATGAAAGCTACAAATAAAATACTTTATTTTTTGTTACAGGTTCCGTCAATGAGCGTCTTTACCTGCCCGAACGGTGAGTACCGAATTCCTACCTATTTTCTCTTTCTCTTGACCCCACAACAATTGTAACGCTAGAAGCTTTAGTTCCGATGACTCAAGCATTTTATATAAATATAAATTGAGACTTAGAGTGATAACCTAGAGACAAGAGCCGAAAATACTTGGAATTGAGCAGCTCCATCTTGAGACTCTTACCATATTGTATTCTTACCTGTTCGATTATATATTCGAAATATTTATTTGAGAAAAGGGACAGAAATGTAGAATCAAGGGAACTGGTAAAATGTAAAGGATCACTTCAACCGAACGATATTTCATCTCATTTTCTCCGGTTTTCTTGGTGACTATAATACCGTTTCTTTCTGGGTGAAGATTTCAATGGCACTATTAGTTCATTCTAGCGTAGGAAAAAAATGAATATTTTTCAAAAATTTCGAATTTGTTTTTATTTTCTATTTAATGTTCTTTTCAAAGAAAGATAAAAGAGTGATTTTAAAAACATCAATGGTTTTTATGAAACCATTAAATTATATGTATCGAAATGTTTTGCTGTTACGTAGCACCTTACATTTTTTCAATGTACGTAGTGTGTATTAATTAAATTTCGATTGTTGTAATAAGTAAAAGAGTAGATTGAAATATAAAAAAAGCACTGTATATTTTTATTAACATATATATTTTAAGGCTAGAAATCGTTACAAATTTAATACGAACTATTAACGAATTTTAAATTCTAGTGTTCTACATTGACGGTTTCTCGTATAATGATACATTATACATCAAAAGATTTATCTACAGCTTTACATGCATTAAAATTGCAGTTATTGATTGATATTAGTGAAAAATAAGGAATAATGCCCATAAAGCGCGTATAAAATAATTTTTCGCTGAATTATCAGATTAATAATTATCTGTAAAGACTAAACTGTGGAGCATCAAGTGTATGTAAAAAGTCAGTCAGTGCATTATAATGGGATCGATCGTCTTTGGAAAGGTTCACAATAACGATGAAAAACTATAGCTCGGCTAGTGAATGCAGGTGAGCAAGTCTCAGGGTACGACAAAGGCTCGGCTCGTCACCGATGAATCAGTCCCTCCTGACATCGAGCAAGAAATTTAAGGGACCGTGATCCGAAAGAGCGACACGCGCGTCAAAGCTCCGCCGACGGCTGGCAATCGCCCGGCCGCAACTGCGTCCTTGCGAGGCGTCGAAAGAAGCCGCGAGTCCCCGGCACCGAGGAGAGACGCTGCCCCGAGCACGTGAAGTCAACGCGACTCCACGGCGAGTCTTCCCCCCGGCCGGCGCATCCGATTGTAATAAGCTCGTAAAAACGGGGCCGCGCGTAAAAAGCGCGGGGAAGAGGAGGCCTCCGCGCCGAGGAAGACGGGCAGAGAGTCGCGCGGAGGACGGACTCCGGGGTGAACGGCATCGCGGGCAGCTGCGCTCGGTGCCGGCAACCTACATAATTGCCGCGCGGCGTCTGCTAAAAAGTGGAACGGCGTTAACGAATGCTCGAATTCTGGGCGGCCTTTCCATGCATTTCCGTGTCACTCCGCTCGCGGCGAGGCCTTTTTCACCTACCTCGACGTATGCCACCGACCCGGAGGACCCGCGCGCTCGAGATGAGCCGATGACGCGACATTTTCATCTTGCGCGTGAAAAGAGGCCAGTCGGAAGTGCTTTAAAATCGGATATTTGCGCCAAATTTTACTGTGGCTTTTTATAATATGGGCTTTCTCCTTTAAATCCCGACCCCGAACAACCCAAACTCCCTGTGAATCTCGTTAATATTGTTTATTTATTTACTATTTTTTTAACGTCTTCGCTATTTGCAAAGCTGCACTTCTCTCGATTTTAAATTTCTCCTCGGCTTCAATAATTATGGCCTTACATTATTGAAAAATAATATATATTCTTAAACTGCGCTGCGCATTATTTACTACGAAAGTCAATATATTTAAAAATATTATCTATATTTTTGGCACGAGAGATAGAAAGTAAAATTTAGTTTGCGTATTTAAACTGTGAATTTTTTAAGGTAAAGTAAATTTTGAGCAATTCAAAATTTTACGTTTCACAAGATTGAGCCCTATTCGTTATAAATTGTTAAAATACGTGTACTTAATTAATGCTCAAATAATCGTCATTTTTAATTATTAACAATAATTAATAGTAATCACGAGGAAGGCTTCTATCCATGATGCTATTGCATACCATTAAATATTAACATCATTATAACATCATAACGTAAATAAGTTAATTTTATTAAGTCTCGGTAGATATATTTAAAATTGTAAAAAAGCTTTACTCCTTGGAGTGCAACGAAATTTTGAATTTCACTATCCTGTGCATGCATTGGTAAACAATGCTTATTCACCTTGAGTATTATGAAGAGTTACTTCCGTTTTTCGTTGACTGTAGGATTTTGAAAGATTTAGGTGACACGGATCAGTTTCCAAGAAGATAAGCGCAGTGAATCCGCGCAGACGCTGGAGAAAGAAATTGCTCTCCGAAAGAAGAGCGCGAAGGTGGTGAAAAGAGAGAGCACGCGTAAATCAAGCAACTAGTTTCCAGCGAAGCCCGAAGTAACGAGCAATCATAGGATGACCATAAAATTTATTCGAGATAGTGCTCGAAGAGACGTAGATGTTAAATGGGCCCGTAACTTTTTAAGTGCGTGCATCGACACGGAATGTCGAATATTGGGGGTATATTTAACGCGGAGACTTCAATGCCTCGTCAAGAATATCATTTTCATTTGTCCTGCATTTCGGGCAATTTTGAAATTGATTTATTTTCGTCTCGAAAGCTTTTTTATTGTTAAAATCATATTGATGAAACTTGCTCTCTCATATGGGTAGTTAATTGTTATAATTAAATAGATCATGTATATTGTTTTCGTATGATTAGCAATACTTAATGAACTTAAAATTGTGCAAGAATCTCTATTTATTTTCATAACTTTTTCAAAAATTATATAATATATAATTAGAATAATAAGATTATAAGTTGTTATGTTAATTACTGTATTCTAAGTAGACGGAAATAAAAATGATTAGATATAATTTTTATAGTTTGTTCGTAACATTTTCTTTTTCAACATCTTTGAATTTACAGATTTAGAGATTATTGAAATTTTTTATTAACAAATGATTAAAGTTATATTTATCTAAAATCAAGAACACAAACCTATTCAAATCAATCAAGCCAAAATTGAGCTAATTTTAGGGAAGCTCCGTCTTTACTATCTATCCCTCCTTCAATCGTGTAATACCTATCTTACTCTCTCTCTCTCTCTCTCTCTCTCTGTATCTCTTTCTCATTGTGTGGATCTCACTTTGTTTTTCATATCAACGTGATCATGCATGTTTGTAATGGACATAGGCACGAATGCACTACAGTGCGCACTAGAAACGATTCAGGTCAGACTCACAAGAATTTTTTCTCTCTTCGCGCAGACCCTTAAGCGTACTATCATTGGATATAGCCTGTATATTTTTGTCAACAAATACTAATATTTTGTAATATTATCATACCTAACAATGTCTAAATTACTATGGTTATAAAAATGCATCAGTAAAAATTCATATTTTTAAAATTAGTAAATCCTTTATCTTATAATTATAATCCTTTGTATTATACTTTATAAACGAGAGAGATTTACAAGACATATTACTAATCTTCATTGTGAAGATGTATTCTGTAGACAATATAAATATCTGTGAAAATATAAATACATCTGGATTATAATCTGTTTTATATAATATTTTCTAAAGCTACATTGTACCTCATATTTAGTAATTTCCTTCTGAAGTACCCGACTATTCTGGATTATACTTTTATAATCTTCCAAACTCGAACTAATTACGTATTTTAACAGCTGATCGAAAATAAGTAGCTTAATTTTAATAATTAAATCTTTCAATGAGCGTAATTTCAATAATCTTATTTTAAAAGTGGCAACCATAAATTGACTTTTTACTATCATAATTGCCTAAGGAACAAAAATTAGAAATCTTAAAAAACACCTACAGCACGAACTTCATAAAACATTTTTGTTTCAAAATTCTATTCATTATAAGAAGTTTGTGCGCAAATGCATAATTCAAGCAGTGTAAGAACACCACTAATTCAAAAATCTTTTCAAAGACCATTACCAACCAACACAAGGAAGTCAATAAATTCAATACCAATATTGTTTTTTATATTCGCAGGATGGGAGCTGAAGGGCATCCACTGTTACAAATTCTTCAACATCAAGCATTCATGGGAAAAGGCAGCGGAACTATGTAGAAGGTAATCCCTTGAGCAGTTTTACGTCTCCACTGTACTATACTATATGTGTGTAAGCAACATTCGCATCATAGATTCCCACGATACGCGAGCATCTCGAAGGCTTTTGAAACTGAGGGGCTATTTTCGATGTTCTTTCATCAGACTTGTACTTTCGCCCCCGCATAAAGAAATTTGAAATTTCACTTTTAGCAATAAAAGCCGAATAGCTTGTAATTAGATTGAGTAATTATTAGGGAAGACTACGCTTACGCTGAATTCACACGCTCGTATCTTTACGTCAGTTAAACAAAAATTGAGTCGATGGTCCAAAAATAATACATCGTTAATAACTATTGATAATTTTCGAACACTTTATGATTTATTCTAGTGTCTGTTATCAATTAATGAGCAATTATTTGGTAAAATTCCAGTCAAAATTATAACAATTGTACATTAATTTTAAAATTATTAAGAAATTAAAGATTTCTTTTAAAAAAAGTATAACGTTAAAGATATTACTAACGAAATATTTGTACAAACAAGCAAATATTAGACTGCTTGGGTTTAAAAAAATTGTTGTAAAAATGCGTAACATTGTATTGAACAGATATGGCAGTGAACTAATGGTCGTTGAGTCCTACGGCGAGAACAATGTATCTGCTAGTATGATCGGCCGTCACTTGGACCACTACTGGCTAGGTTTGGCATCTTTGGACGATCTACGGACAAATACCTTGGAGTCTGCAGCCGGGATGCTTGTATCCCAGTATGCAGGTTAGTACGATTTTCAATCGATTTTAATTATACGTTTTTTTCGCGCACACGCATGTAGAGCGTTAACTCTTCAGCAATGAGCCTTTAGAAGTTTTCAAACTAAGAGATAAAAAAACAACTACTAAATTATGCTTAATATACCTTGCATTACATCTTTTACAACTTTGCATCATTTTCAGTATTTAGCTAGTGCCTCATTTAATAGTTTCGCACGGGAATAAACATAACTCCTAGTGTGCTCACAAAATATATCAAAGGATAGGAATGCCATTCTTTGATGTAATCTTAGTACTTTAATGTTATAAGTAGGTTATTTTAAGTATATAATTTAAATTTAAATGAAAGTGCATTCTTATAATTTTTGAATTTTTCGTCTGCGAAATATGGCTAAATCCTATAAGCATTAACGAAAAGTTTTCCAAACTTCACCATATACGAGATAATATTAAAAGAATAAAAAAATGTATATAAGTATTTTCCACAGTAGTGTTTCGAAAATGAAAATTAATGTACATGCTCAACGACACCGATGACAAAAGCATTAGTTTTACTCCGAAAGCGAAATCATTGACGGTTATTCGCATTACGTAGTCGTTCGGTTGATTTCTGTAAATGCATATGCATATATGCCTAAGCTTGTATCGATTATTTGTAACAAAGAAGGTTGACGACTGATCCGCGCTTGTAAAAAGCTGAAGCTAAAAGGATACGGCGATTAAATAATTAAAATTATAAAATAATATCGAGACTCTGATTTTTTATTCAGAGGCAAACGCGGATATCTGAGATCTTGTTTCTTGAAAATGATTTTGAACATAAATAGATGAAGAATAAAGGATTTTAATGCCCAGTGATTTAAAGTCTACGCGATCATTATTAGAAACCCATTAATCATTCTTGAGGAAAAAAATAAGTAGGTCGATGGATTGTCCGTAAGCAAAGAACGAACCTAACGCAGGAACGGCTCGTGTAACGAAACGCGATAAAAAAGAGCGATCATTGGAATCGAGAAGAGCCCACAGTGAATTACCTCTGACGCGAAAGTCGAGCTTCTGTGCGGAGGCCGGGGGGGCCGTTAAAATCACAGCTCAATCGAGCGGGAGTCCAATTTTGCTCGGGCTTAAAAATGACGCCGCAGCCGCGAGAGCATCGACTCCGGAATCCTTCTTAAAGCGCAATCGAGTACAGCCGGGGCGCACGCGATCCATCGAGGTCGCGGAAACGCGGAACTCGCGCGCACCGGCACGAAGACACACTTTTCCATCGGCGGCAGCGGCGAGCTCCCCGTCGCTGGCAACGGATGCCGGCGCCTCCTCCCGACGCCAACTGCGCATCCACATGTCCGACGCGCCACGCTGATTTCCTCTTTGCGTAATGGGGGGCTACCGGCGTGCGTTAAAATCGCGAGAGCCCCGCGGCGTAATCGACGGCTGGCCGCTCGCGAACTAGGCGAGTATGACGTTACGAGCTTCGAATGGGGGATAAAGACGCGAGGATCGAAGGAAAAATCGCTAGCGCGGTTATTACGCCGCGAGTGAGTAGCGTGGAACGAGATGCGCTCTAACGCTAAAGGACGCTGATTGGATCCTCCTTTTTTTATTCAATTTTCACTCGGGATGTTAATTGGATTGTTGCGTGATTGATAAATCTCACCGGACATTTTGAATTACGACTGCATGGTGATTTATTTTCATGGAAATCATTAGCACCGAATCAAAATGTCATTTCCATTACGGAATATGAAGCAACTCAAACATAAAATAGATATATATTTATTCGAATATTAGAGAGTTTGAAAAGAGTTAAACAATTTATGTTAATTTTAATCGCCTATGATAATGACAATGTTAATAATATACATCCCTATAAACAATAATTCGATTACATACATTTATTAATTGATCCGAGTTAAATTATGTTACTTTCTCTTACTTGCACACATTAGTAATGAATATTATTAACCCATTAAATTCTATCTAGTTTTGAATAACATTGTGTCAGATGACTGAGTCAGAAATTATTTTAAAATTGCTATTGTACATTTCCAAAAATTTTTTATAAAGTAATACAAACCTATTTATTAAATGCATTTTCATTGGAAACTTTATGCTCTTGTTATGTATTCCCAGTTATTAGATAGAGAGTTTATAATGAAATTGTGTAAACGTAGAAGTAAATTAAAGTTTAATGTTTTGTGCAGTAATTTTAAAAACATTACAAAATGAAGAAGTCGTATTTTTCATGAAATAGGTAGTGAAAATTTTAGTTTACAAAACATGCGTTTGAAAAAATGTCATTTACCCAATTAACGAAGAAATTATTTTTTTTAACAGTTCATTATAATATAATAAGCAAAGTATATTTTTGCCAAATCTTATAATCGAAAAGCATGAAAAAAAAGGAGTTTTAGCTCATTCACCGTAAAAATATAAGAATGTATTTTTCATTAACGGTTGATATAATAATTAACAATCAATTATTATTGAAAAAAAAACTCAAAATTTTATAAGCTGATAATATTCTCTATGAAAAGTGAACCAGCAATTAAAGAGCGGACTTGGAATTGTAAATATTTATCAAAGTCAATGATATGTGTGTGGCACAAATGCGTTTTAAACAAACGATACAAATGTAGGTTTCTGGGCGCCGAGACAACCGAACCCCCGTTCCGGTGAATGCGTCGACGTAAAAGTTACCGACGATCAACATCAATCTTGGGAGCTGACAACGTGCGAGTCGCTTCTTCCTTTCATGTGCCGTGCCAGCGCATGTCCAGCGGGTGAATTATTCTTTTAATTAATTTATGACCTATTCAGGTTACCGTTTATTCCTCTCGCGCTGAGGCTCATGGCATTTGTCCTCGCAGGCTCGTTTCACTGCTCCAATGGCAAATGCATCAACAGTGCATTTAAGTGTGACAAGCAAGATGATTGCGGCGACTACTCGGACGAAATCGATTGTCCAGTGAACTGTCAGTTTTACATGGCGAGCAGTGGCGACGTTGTCGAGAGTCCGAATTATCCGCACAAATACATGTCCTTGAGCAATTGCAAGTGGACATTGGAAGGCCCCCAGGGACACAATATCCTGTTACAGGTAATTGGAGCCATTTCAACAACACGTTTCATTTCAAGTGACAATAATTATAATCACTTACATCACAATCGAGATTGCCTTTCATGCACTCGTATAAAGTTACCAAAAAAAAGTGAAATCTAAAGAAAGAATTACATTATTATTGTGCTTTACTTTAACAGTTCCAAGAGTTCGAAACGGAAAAGAGTTTTGATATCGTACAGATCCTAGTCGGCGGTAGAACTGAAGAAAAATCTGTCAACTTAGCAACATTATCGGGCAGACAAGAATTAAGCAATAAGCTTTTCGTCTCAGCATCGAATTTCATGATAATTAAGTTTAGCAGCGATGGTTCAGTGGAACGAAAGGGATTCCGCGCCTCCTGGAAAACGGAACCGCAGACCTGCGGTGGAATATTGAGAGCTACACCTCAGGGTCAAATTCTCACTTCACCAGGGTACCCACAAAATTATCCCGGAGGGCTTGAATGCCTTTACATTATCCAGGCTCAGCCTGGAAGAATTATGTCACTTGAGGTAATGTCTTTTTTCAACGAAGCGATAATTTATATTTCAAAGAGCTTTGCCAAAGGTATTCTTTGAACAATAAGATCGTTCGTTTAAATACGTAAATGAAAATGAATTTCTAATGAGAAGATATTACTTTTGAAATAAAAAAGAAAATATTTTCAGATTGAAGACTTGGATCTAGAGGCGAACCGTGACTATATCTTGATAAGAGATGGCGAATCACCAATGAGTAGACCAATTGCAAGACTAACAGGAGACTCGGAGGACAATCCAAAAGTAATAATGTCCACTGGTAGCAATTTCTATCTCTACTTTAAAACTAGCCTTGGTGACTCTAAACGCGGGTTCAGCATTCGCTACACTCAAGGATGCAAGGCCACGATTGTAACTCGTAACGGAACCGTCCAATCCCCATCTTACGGACTCAATGACTATCCAAATAATCAGGAATGCTTGTACCGAGTTAAAAACCCAAATGGAGGGCCACTTTCTTTAAAATTCATTAACTTCAACGTTCATAAAACTGATTACGTTCAGGTAAGAACTTAATTATTTGCTCGGAATGTTTATTGGAATATTGAAATCCTTGGAAAATATTCGATTTAATAATATTTGTTTTATCTTAGGTTTACGATGGGTCCAATACTAACGGTTTGAGGCTACATTCCGGCAATGGATTCACATCGAATACTCGTCCAAAGATTACACTAACAGCTGAAAGTGGAGAAATGCTTATAAGATTCGTTTCCGATGCATTGCACAGTAGTACGGGGTGGCAAGCTTCCTTCTCAGCGGGTTTGTATTTTTCAATCGCTTATAAATTTTAAATAGCAGGTACAGGGATAGTTACAAGAATGCAGTTTTTAAATTTTTTTAAAAATTTAGCTTTAACCTTGGCTCAAGCCTCTAATTGAACTTTTTTTTCAGATTGTCCACCACTGCAATCTGGAGAAGGAGCGATGGCATCGAACCGCGACACAGCGTTTGGAACGGTAGTTATCTTTTCGTGCCCACTTGGACAGGAATTCGCTACTGGGAAAGTTAAAATTACAACCGAATGCCTACCAAGTGGAAATTGGTCAATAACCTATATACCAAAATGTCAAGAAGTATACTGCGGTCCGGTTCCACAAATAGACAACGGATTCTCAATTGGATCATCCAATGTTACTTACCGAGGGGTCGCGACTTATCAGTGCTACGCTGGCTTCGCCTTTTCAACCGGAAGACCAACTGAGAAGATCTCATGTTTGGCAGATGGCATGTGGGAAAAGAAACCTGCTTGTCTTGGTAAGAAGAAATTTATAATTATACAGTAATATTACTTACCAACTTATTAATAAATTTACTAGAATAAACATATTTATAAGTAAATTATAAAATTCTCTCTTGTTGCAGCATCGCAATGTCCTCCTCTGCCGGAAGCACCGCATGCTAATCTTACAATTTTGAACGGTGGAGGTCGAAGTTATGGTACTATTGTGAGATTCGAGTGCGAGCCTGGCTATGTCAGAAGTGGTCATCCAGTTATTTTATGTATGAGCAATGGTACTTGGTCCGATGAGGTTCCAGTTTGTTCTCGTAAGTTTTATCGACTGAAATAAAATAAAAAACTAATTTTCAATTTAATAAGTACTTAAATTTTAACTGCTTTTAATAACACTTGTGAAAATCGCCCATTTATAGGTGCAAGATGTCCGATTCTTCCAACAATTAAAAATGGTTTCGTTGTTGATTCGATGAAGGACTATTATTTCGATGATAATGCTCGAGTTCAATGTAACAAGGGCTATAAGTTATCGGGTTCAAACATAATTAGATGCGGCACAATGCAACGTTTTGAAAACGTGCCTACTTGCGAAGGTTACTGATTTATTAAATAAAGAAGTGTTTGTGGGTGTTTGTGATAACCATATTTACGTTTATCAATAAATTTTTACAGATGTAAACGAGTGTGCCTCGAGTCAGTGTGATCTCGCTTCTACAGAATGTATTAATACCCCAGGAGCCTTCATGTGCAAGTGTAAATCAGGTTTTTCTTCAACAATGGAGTGCCGACCAGTAGGAGATTTAGGTTTGATTAACGGCGGAATCCCTGATGAATCCATCACTGTATCTAGCTCTGAGAATGGATATTCTAAATCGGTAGGTTTTAAAAATATTTTTTTTTTAATATATACGAATATAATAATTTAAATATCAATTTAACAAATCCTGTTATAAATTTAATTTATCACAATTTTTAATCATTGATCAACGATTTACTATGACTATTTTTATTAGTGAGCAAGATATTGACCGTACATGAAATTTATTTTTGAATTCATTCCAGGGTATTCGCTTAAACAATGGTGATGGTTGGTGTGGCAATAGTATAGAGCCTGGTGCAAATTGGGCGACGATCGATATGAAAGCACCAACTATAATTCGAGGCTTCAGAACACAAGTAGTCGCTCGTGCCGATGGAAACATTGCGTTTACTACAGCGGTGCGGATTCAATATACCGACAATCTAACCGACATCTTTAAGGATTATACGAATCCTGATGGCACACCTGTTGAATTCCGTATACTCGAAGCGACGCTTTCGGTCTTAAATCTGCCGGTACCCATCGAAACGAGATTTATCCGTTTCCGCATTCAAGATTACGTGGGTGCACCTTGCATGAAAATAGAAATCATGGGTTGTACGCGTCTGGATTGCACTGACATTAACGAATGCGCGAACAATAATGGCGGCTGCCATCAAAAATGCATTAATAATCCTGGTAGCTTTACGTGCTCGTGCAATACTGGCTTTGAACTGTATAAAGGCAACGGAACAGCTGGTTTTATCATTGAGAAATCTGAATCAGGGGAGCGGGATGGAGACGTGTATCAAAGAAATAAGACTTGTGTACCTGTCATGTGTCCTGCTCTTCCTGCTCCTGAGAATGGAAAGATCTTATCCACAAAGGCGAGTATTTTTCTAATTATTTAATTTATTGAAACAATTTACTTCCTTGTCGTGTAAATATTTTAACGAGAATTATATCTTTAACCGAATTTTTATTAAAATAATGACATTACATCAGGCCCAGTATCATTTCGGTGATTTGGTGAAATTCCAATGCGATTTCGGTTACGTACTCGCTGGTTCTTCGGCTGTTCTTTGCACATCTACTGGAATTTGGAATGGTACAACACCAGAATGCCAATGTAAGATTTAAACAATATTTTAATATATTATTAATAATTATGATAGAAATAATAAAAAATGTATAATTCCTTTAGACGCCAAGTGTGTCTCGTTGCCAGACGATAAAAACGAAGGCCTATCCGTACTGAGAAGTGACGAAACCAGTGTATTGGTTCCATTTAAGCAGAATGTCACGCTTAAATGCAACAATAATGGACGCTCCCTTAGAAATACCGCAACTTCAAACTTCCGTCAATGTGTTTACGATCCGAAACCTGGTTACCCAGAATACTGGCTCTCTGGATCACAACCAGCTTGCCCAAGAGCTGACTGTGGCAAGCCTCTGCCAACTCCAGGTGCCGAATATGGACAATACATGGATACTAAATATCAATCCTCGTTCTTTTTCGGCTGTCAAGATACGTTCAAACTCGCCGGACAAACGAACCGTCACGATAACGTTGTCCGTTGTCAAGCAAATGCCGTTTGGGATTTCGGAAATCTACGATGCGAAGGTCCAGTTTGCGAAGATCCCGGAAGACCCGCTGACGGCCATCAAATTGCTAGAAGCTACGAGCAAGGATCCGAAGTTCAGTTCGGATGTTCCAGGCCAGGTTACATTTTGATCAATCCAAGACCAATCGTTTGCCTTAGAGAGCCCGAATGCAAAGTTGTAAGGCCCTTGGGTTTGGCATCGGGAAGAATTCCGGATTCTGCTATTAATGCAACATCGGAAAGGCCGAATTACGAAGCAAAGAATGTCAGGCTAAACTCTGTGACCGGCTGGTGTGGCAAGCAAGAGGCGTTCACGTACGTGAGTGTTGATATGGGTCGTGTTTACAGAATCAAGGCCATTTTGGTTAAAGGTGTTGTAACCAACGACATCGTCGGAAGGCCGACCGAAATTCGATTCTTCTACAAACAAGCGGAAAGTGAAAACTACGTCGTATACTTCCCGAATTTCAATCTCACGATGCGCGATCCTGGAAATTACGGAGAACTGGCAATGATTACTCTGCCTAAATACGTCCAAGCGAGATTTGTGATCCTTGGAATTGTCAGTTATATGGATAACGCTTGCTTGAAGTTTGAATTAATGGGATGCGAGGAACCAGTTGCGGAACCACTTCTTGGATACGACTACGGCTTTTCACCTTGTGTCGACAACGAGCCTCCAGTCTTCCAAAATTGTCCCCAACAACCCATAATGGTCCAAAAAGGATTAGACGGAGGACTACTTCCCGTAAACTTTACCGAACCAACAGCTGTTGATAACAGCGGGAGCATCGCTAGGCTCGAAGTGAAGCCACAGAGCTTCAAGACGCCAATTAGAGTATTCGAAGATACAGTTGTCAAGTACATTGCCTATGATTACGATGGGAATGTAGCTATATGCGAAATCAACATTACCGTGCCGGACGTAACTCCACCAAAACTCAGCTGCCCTCAAAGCTACGTTATAGAGCTCGTTGATAAACAAGACAGCTATTCCGTGAATTTCAACGAGACCCGCCGCCGAATAAACACCACTGATGCTTCTGGATCCGTTAAGCTGACCTTTATACCAGAACATGCTATAATTCCGATCGGTGGCTTCGAAAACGTCACTGTCCTGGCAACGGATTCCAGCGGAAATAGAGCTTTCTGTCACTTCCAAGTTTCCGTCCAAGCTACGCCTTGCGTAGATTGGGAATTAAAACCACCCACGAACGGAGGACTCAAGTGCCTTCCGAACGACAAAGGCCTTCAGTGTATAGCCACTTGCAAATCTGGTTATAGGTTCACCGATGGAGCTCCGGTAAAGACTTTCTCTTGTGACGTTCATAGGCACTGGGCGCCAACTTCCGTCGTACCAGACTGCGTTTCGGAAAATACTCAACAAGCAGATTACCACGTGATCGCCTCGGTTACATATCGAGCCAACGGAGCTGTTTCTCGACCGTGTCTGCCACAATATCAAGATTTGCTATCTCAGTACTATTTGAATTTGAATCACATTCTAACTCAACGTTGTTCCGCTGTCAATGTTAACATGAACGTTTCGTTCGTGCGATCTTTGCCAATACTAATGGAGGAAAACGTCTTGAAAATCGATTTCGTTCTATCGATCGTTCCCGCGATTCGTCAACCCCAGCTTTACGACCTTTGCGGCTCGACTCTAAATCTGATATTCGACCTCTCGGTACCTCACGCAAGCGCCGTTATCGAGCCTCTTTTGAACGTGTCGGCCATCGGCAATCAATGTCCACCACTGAGGGCTCTAAAGTCAGCGATCTCTCGTGGCTTCACCTGCAGCATCGGCGAGGTCCTGAACATGGACACCAACGACGTGCCTCGATGCTTGCACTGCCCTGCGGGAACGTTCGCAGGGGAGAAGCAAAAGCTCTGCACGTCCTGCCCCAAGGGCTTCTACCAAAACAGCGACAGACAAGGCTCCTGCCTGCGCTGCCCCTTCGGCACGTACACCAAGGAGGAGGGATCGAAGAGCATCGACGACTGCATACCGGTCTGCGGCTACGGGACGTACTCGCCGACGGGTCTGGTGCCGTGCCTGGAGTGCCCGAGGAACAGCTACAGCGGCGAGCCGCCGATCGGCGGCTTCAAGGACTGCCAGACCTGCCCGGCGGGGAGCTTCACCTACCAGCCGGCGGCCTCGGGCAAGAGCAAGTGCCAATCCAAGTGCTCCCCGGGCATGTACTCGGACACGGGACTCGCGCCCTGCGCCCAGTGCCCCAAGGACTTCTTCCAGCCCCAGCACGGAGCGACGACCTGCAACGAGTGCCCGACCAACATGTACACCGACAAGGCCGGGGCCGTCGGCAGGGAGGAGTGCAAGCCCGTCCAGTGCACGGACAGCGTCTGCCAGCACGGGGGCCTCTGCGTGCCCATGGGCCACGGGGTGCAGTGCTTCTGCCCGGCCGGCTTCTCCGGCAGGCGCTGCGAGATCGACATCGACGAGTGCGCCTCCCAGCCCTGCTACAACGGGGCCAGCTGCATAGACCTGCCCCAGGGCTACCGGTGCCAGTGCGCCAACGGCTACTCGGGCATCAACTGCCAGGAGGAGAAGTCCGACTGCAGGAACGACACCTGCCCCGAGCGGGCCATGTGCAAGGACGAGCCCGGCTTCAATAACTACACCTGCCTGTGCAGGTCCGGCTACACCGGGGTCGACTGCGACATAACCGTAAGAATTTCGCTCCCCTGGCGCCTCGAGCCCGCGTCTCCGGCCTCGCCCTACCAGCTGCCCGTTACTTTCAGATCAATCCCTGCACCACGAGCGGCAATCCCTGCAACAACGGGGCGACTTGCGTGGCTCTGCAGCAGGGCCGCTACAAGTGCGAGTGCCTGCCCGGATGGGAGGGTCAGAGCTGCGAGATCAACACGAACGACTGCGCCGAGAGGCCCTGCCTCCTCGGGGCCAACTGCACAGACTTGGTGGACGACTTCAGCTGCGACTGTCCGCCCGGCTTCACCGGTAAAAGGTGCCACGAGAAGATCGACCTTTGCTCTGGCAACCCCTGCCTAAACGGTAAGTCGCGTAACGTGCGCTTAAGTACGCGCGATTCAAAAATGCCTGCCCGATCGGCCAATTAACTGCTGCTTCAATTTCAGGCATTTGCGTGGATAAGCTCTTCAGCCACGAGTGCATTTGCCATCCCGGCTGGAGCGGCTCGGCTTGCGAGGTCAACATCAACGAATGCGCGAGCAAACCCTGCCGCAACAACGGCCAGTGCATCGACCAAGTCAACGGCTACTCCTGCACCTGCGAGTCCGGCTACACGGGAAAACAGTGCCAACACACGATCGACGACTGCGCCTCCGACCCATGCGTCAACGGTGCCACCTGCTTCGACCAGTTGGAGGGCTTCACCTGCAAATGCCGACCAGGCTTCGTGGGCTTGCAATGCGAGGCTGAGATCGACGAGTGCCTGAGCGACCCCTGCAGTCCCGTGGGAACCGAACGCTGCGTCGACCTGGACAATCAGTTTGTCTGCCACTGCAGGGAAGGCTTCACTGGCTCGACCTGCGAGACCAATATCGACGACTGCCTCTCGCAACCCTGTCTCAATGGGGCTACCTGCAGGGACGAAATCGGCGGATTCAAGTGCATGTGCAGGGAGGGATGGACTGGAACGAAGTGCGAAGTCGACGTCGGTACATGCCAAAACAAACCCTGTCAGAACGACGCCGCATGCGTCGATTTATTCCAAGATTTCTTCTGTGTGTAAGTAAACCTTCTCGAGTTCATGATTCGTTATTATTGGGAGGGGAGGGAGGGAATAATGAAGCTACGCGCATTCTTTCGTCATCGATGATTCGTGAGAGCAGCTCGTAACTCGCACCCATTTTATTTAACAGCTGTCCATCTGGTACTGACGGCAAACGTTGTGAAACGGCGCCTGAACGATGCATTGGGAACCCTTGTATGCATAGTGGCCGCTGTCAAGATTTCGGCTCGGGTCTTAATTGTACCTGCCCAGATGATTATACTGGAATCGGTTGCCAATATGAATACGACGCTTGTCAAGCTGGCGCTTGCAAAAATGGTGCCACCTGCCATGATAATGGCGCTGGTTTCACGTGTATCTGTCCCCACGGATATACAGGTAATATGGAATAATTTTTTGGGAATTATTATTAACAATACTTTTATGGATAATATGAATCAATTGATGCATTTATTTATACGTATACACAGGCAAAACGTGCGAGGAAGATATTGTCGATTGTAAAGAAAATTCATGTCCTCCCTCGGCCACTTGCATCGATCTAACTGGAAAATTCTTCTGCCAATGTCCATTCAATCTGACTGGCGATGATTGCCGAAAATGTGAGTATTTTAATTTTGAAATATACGCACTTTATTAACGTTATATTATTCTTAAGGTAAAAAAAAAATAATTGCTTTTGTATTTTAACAGCTATCCAAGTCGACTACGATCTTTACTTCAGTGATCCAACTCGCAGTAGTGCAATGCAAATTATTCCATTCTTTACTGGAGGTAAAAAGAGTTTAACAATTGCTATGTGGGTACAATTCACTCAGCGCGACGAAGCTGGAATCTTCTTCACTTTATATGCAGTCAGGTAAGCTTGGTTTTTTTTCCAATGAAGAGTGAATATTTTTTAAATTCTTATACTTCATTAGAATTGATTTATACAGTTACTACATGTTTCGAATACACGTTTCAGCTCTCCTCACGTGCCCACCAATCGTAGACCGATGATGCAGGCGCACAGTAACGGTGTCCAAGTTTCCCTGTTTCATGACTTACAAGACGTTTACCTACCATTTAGAGAATACGCTACGATCAATGACGGCCAATGGCACCACGTTGCCGTCGTATGGAACGGAGAAAACGGCGGTGAATTGACACTTATAACGGAAGGTCTGATTGCTAGCAAAACCGAGGGATACGGCAGTGGAAGGACTTTACCGTCTTAGTTAGTATTCGTCAATAATTTCAAAATATTTGCGATCCGTAATTATCACTCGCGCTAATAACAACTCGTTAACGTTTTAGTGCATGGGCAGTCCTGGGTAAGCCACAAAGCGAAGTTGGCAAAGGCTACACAGAATCCGGCTTCCAAGGACACCTCACCAAAATCCAGATCTGGGAAAGGGCGCTTCACGTGACCAATGAAATTCAAAAGCAAGTACGGGACTGTCGTACCGAACCCGTTCTTTATCAAGGCCTTGTATTGACTTGGGCTGGTTACGATGAGACCGTCGGGGGAGTCGAGCGCATAGCGCCTTCCCACTGCGGCCAACGTATCTGTCCACCGGGTTACGGTGGCAGCAAATGTCAGCAGCTGGAGGCCGACAAAATACCTCCGAAGATTGACTATTGTCCTGGCGATTTGTGGGTCATCGCCAAAAACGGTTCTTCCATCGTTACCTGGGATGAACCGAAATTCACCGATAATGTCGGAATTGTCAGGATTCAAGAAAAGAGTGGACATCGTTCTGGACAGACTCTCTTATGGGGAGCTTACGACATCAGCTATGTAGCTTATGACCAGGCCGGAAATTCCGCCAGTTGTAGCTTCAAAGTTTACGTTCTCTGTAAGTATTTCACTCTTCGTATACCTCGACACGTTTTGTATTTTTAAAAATAATAATATATTGCTACGTTACACTGTCTTTACTCGCCATTACTAATATTTAAATAATACTAATAAATAATAGTAAATATGCTTGAGCACGTATATACATATATATATTCAATAAGTGTATTGTATGATAAATAATAAAACGAAAGTGCTTCTCCAAGGATTGGCTATCATAAAAATAAAACGTAATAAAAAGTATTTATGAAAGTATAAACAAAACAAAATTTAATGTTTTTAATTACAATTGTAAATTTTTTTAGACGACTTTTGTCCGGAATTGCCTGATCCGATTGGTGGAACCCAACAGTGTAAGGATTGGGGCTCTGGAGGTCAATTCAAAGTTTGTGAAATTTCTTGCAATCCAGGACTCAGATTTGCCCAAGAAGTACCAAAGTTTTATACTTGTGGAGCCGAAGGCTTTTGGAGGCCAACCAATAACCCAGGCTTACCACTTATCTACCCTGCTTGCACAAGTATTACATTTATACATATATATACAAATATACATAAATCATACATGTATCATTACATCAAATGACACGCGAGTAAAAAATAATACTCATAATGAATGTTTTGTTAAGGCTCGTCACCAGCACAGCGAGTATTCAAAATTAAGATGAACTTCCCGACATCTGTGCTTTGTAACGAAGCTGGACAGGAGGTTTTGAAGCAAAAGGTTAGACACGCCGTAAATTCCTTAAATAGGGACTGGAACTTCTGCTCCAATTCTTTCGAAGGTAGAATATCACTGCAAGGATCTATTGGCTGCCACTTTTACATTCGAATGCCTTACAATAATTGAATCCTATGATTTTAGGTACACGCGAATGCAGGGACTTGAATATAAATGTCCAGTGCGACCATCGCACGCGTTCTGCGAGACAAGCTGACGAAGACGCCGGAACATACACAATATCCGTAGATGTTCTTGCCGAGCCGTAAGTTATTGCATAAATCTTATTACTCTAATCGTGTGACTGTCGAATTCTTAAAAATTCTTATTAAACGTTTGTATCCCATTATCTTATTAAAATTTGAAGTCCCATTAGAATTTTATTGTTGAAGTATTAAGCTTAATTATATATAAAAATGAAATAAATAAACAGTTGTATAAAACGGACAAATTTCTTGCACCATAGAATGAGACAAGCGCGGCAAGGCAGTGATACCTACGAAGTGGAAATTTCCTTCCCAGCTATAAAGTAAGATATAGTTTTCGGCCGGCCAAACTATTGTTTCTGTTTATAATTTACAGATACTTAACTGTCACTAACGGGGAATTTGATTACGTCCCCGAATTTGGAATAAAGAATCACGCAAACTATAATAATAAAACAGCATTTATATGTAACACAGATCCAACATTATAACAAACAATACATAGCGATGATATAATATTTTAATTTAAATGTCATTGGAATGATGCATGCGCTTAACAACACAATAAATACACATAAACACTTAACAATTGAGATCTTAGCTTAGATAGTTTAGTGCCTAATTAGATATAAGCTTCATTGTAATGTAGTTAATATAATTAGTAGAAAAATAGGAATTATTACGCATTGTTTATTTTTACAAATAGGTAAATCTGGAGAACTGCAATGGTGCTATACTTTAAACTGCCGTATTTGATAATGATTGATTTACTAATTGTGCAATATATATATATATATATATATAAGTTATTTAATAATAATTAACACCGTCAATAACGACGCCTGTATATATGCGCGTATTGTAAGCATACTGACGAATGAAAAGCATTGATTGCGGCTGACAAGGAGCGAATGCCTCGAAGGGCTGACCTGGATTTTCTGTGTTTAGCGATCCGATTTTAAATTCAAACTCGAACGAAAGAGCCAGCGTGCAGACTCTACTGGAGCGATTAATCCTCGAGGAAGACCAATTCGACGTGCACGACATATTGCCGAACACAGTGCCGGATCCGGCCTCCCTCCTCCTGGAATCCGACTACGCCTGCCCGGTCGGCCAAGTCGTAATGGCGCCCGATTGCGGTAAGGCCCTCATGCCCCCGTGACGTCCGTCGACGGCCAGTCTCGAGGCCGGATAAGAAAGTCGACAGCTCGTCCGGGAGCTCGTCAATGCGAACCGACCCGAGTAATTCTCCGTTTTCCGCAGTGCCCTGCGCCATCGGCAGCTACTACGAGACCGGGAGCAAGAGGTGCCAGTCTTGCCCGGTGGGCAGCTACCAGAGCGAGTCCGGGCAGCTGAAGTGCAGCCCGTGCCCGGTTATAGCGGGCCGGACCTCGGTGACGATCGGGCCCGGGGCCCGGAGCGCCGCCGACTGCAAGGAGCGCTGCCCGGCCGGCAAGTACTACGACGACGGGGCCGGCCTCTGCCGAAGCTGCGGCCACGGCTTCTACCAGCCCGAGGAGGGCAGCTTCTCCTGCCGGCTCTGCGGCCTCGGCAAGACGACGAGGACGCCCGAGGCGGTCTCCAGGGAGGAGTGCCGCGACGAGTGCGGCTCCGGGCAGCAGCTCGCGGTCGAGGGCAAGTGCGAGCCCTGCCCGCGGGGCACCTACAGGACCCAGGGCGTGCAGGCCGCCTGCCAGGCCTGCCCCCTAGGACGGACGACGCCCAACCTCGGCTCCGCGGCCGTCGAGGAGTGCTCGCTCCCCGTCTGCGAGCCCGGCTCCCACCTCAACGGCACCCTCAACGAGTGCATCGAGTGCAAGAAGGGCACCTACCAGCCCGAGCCCCAGCAGACCTCCTGCATACCCTGCCCGCCCAACACCAGCACCAAGGGAGCCTCCGCCGTAAGTCCGGCCCTCGGACTCCTCGTCCCCTAGCTAAGCTCCCTCCGCCAACGAAACCCAGCCCCTTATCAACGCGCCTCTTCTCCACCTTGCAGACGAGCAAGGCCGACTGCACGAATCCGTGCGAGGTGAACGGCGAGGAGATGCACTGCGACGCCAACGCCTACTGCCTCCTCATACCGGAAACCAGTGACTTCAAGTGCGAGTGCAAGCCCGGCTACAACGGCACCGGCCACGAGTGCCTCGACGTCTGCCTGGGCTTCTGCGACAACGAGGGCGTCTGCCTCAAGGACTCGAGGGGCCAGCCCTCCTGTCGCTGCAGCGGCAGCTTCACCGGCAAGCACTGCACCGAGAAGTCCGCCTTCTTCTACATCACCGGAGGCATAGCCAGCGGCGTCGTCCTCATCATCATCGTCGTCCTCCTCGTTTGGATGATTTGCGCGAGGTTAGTCCCACCGAGCCATTTCCCAATTTACGGCCAATCCTATTCCCGATGAACAGTAATGCCGACTAATGCGATCTCCGTTCGCCTTTCGCGGGGCGCCTCTCGGAAATCGGTAACTCAACAGCGGAAACCGAGCTAATCGATGCGATAATAATTTTTGCCCGCAGGGCATCGAGGAAGAAGGAGCCAAAGAAAATGTTAACACCGGCGACGGATCAGAACGGCTCGCAAGTTAACTTCTACTACGGTGCGCCGACACCCTACGCGGAATCGATCGCCCCTTCGCACCATAGCACGTACGCGCACTATTACGACGACGAGGAAGACGGTTGGGAAATGCCCAACTTTTATAATGAAACTTACATGAAAGGTAAGAGCGAATCTGAGCGATCAGACGCCATTATATTTTGAGCACTCTATCATTATCAAAATTGCCTCGCACACAAACAATCATAGCAAAATTGAAACTGGCCATGTGTCCCACGAGTCGCATGATACTGCATTATTATCATCATCATCATCATCATCATCATCATCATTATTATTATTATCATTGCTATTATTATTTATATTATTATTATTATTATTACTATTATTATTACTACTTTATTATTACTATTATTATGTGTGTGCTATGTTGAAGAATTATAAAAGAACAATCGCATGCAATCACAAATTGTAAATCTTGAAAATACTTTTCTTTGTTCACGTTGCACGCAGAGAGTTTACACAATGGCGGAAAAATGAATAGCCTCGCACGATCGAACGCGAGCATTTACGGTACGAAAGATGATCTTTACGACAGACTGAAACGCCACGCGTATCCCGGAAAGAAAGGTTCGTAAAAACAAAGACACAGCAACCTTAGCTCCTTATTCCTAACTATTTATCATACGAAATGAATAAGTATTTCACTCCTCGCACGTACCCATGCTCACACATGCGCGCACACTCAATACAACTATTATGAATAAATTGTGTATACAAGCATGTAATAATTCGTGCAAACAGAACAAATGCAATACAAACAAGCATGTATCCACACACCCAGAGCCATACATGCCTAACACCTATCTATTCACACGTTTTTATACATAAGCATGTTGGAGCATTTGCATACGTACTTATATTTATTTACTTACCCATGAAGTACCATTTAAATCTAAGCACACTCATCATATATACATATAAATTAATATGCATTACTATTATATCAGTGCAAGTTTCTAATTGGACAAAATTGAAAGTTAATTGTGTTGAATTGTGGTGACTTTATAGATAAGAGCGACAGCGATAGCGAAGGTCAGTGACTTTCGGGAAAAGTGGCCAAAATCTCGAGTCGAAAGTGACGAATCTCCATAAATATGCCAAGCTCAACGAATGTCTCTGTGTTTATTCGACGTCGGTGAAGAGACCGATTCGTTTCATTGTTAACAAAAAAATCACACTATACAAACATGTATTTAGCGCACTTTTTAATCCGAATGTGTAACACGTACGAGCAAAAGTTATATTTAAGGGATAAATTTTTTTTTAACGAGTCGAGCGGAACGAATCGCTTGAGAAAAAGAACCCAGAAGCCGCGATCAATTTCAAATGTCAGGTGAAAGAAAAGAAATTTAGATTCTTGTACGATTAGCGAACAAAAAAAGAAATAACACTGTAATTCAATGCAAGCCAACGATCGCCGCTCTGGTGCATTTTCCTCGCACTTCGTACGTCTCGAGTACAATAATACTCCAAATGGATAAACATTATTATTATATAATAAACGATTATTACTTATTATGTACTAAGTGCGACTGCTTTTGAGTGTATGGAAAGAAATGAATGAAATGTGTACTAGGCCTACATGTTAGAATGAAAATATGTATGTATACTTTTATTTTGTATTTAATTTGAGAAGCTGATTGACCAGGTGATCTTTTTTATATATAATACGAGAATTGTTCACTGCGTTTAATATTTCAATTTTTAGTAGAATGAGTTCGTTTTATTATTATTTCGTTACTAATGTTACTGAACTTCGGTCAGTCACTTAACGTGCGCACTTTGAAGATTTACATAATTCTTTAAATGTATCCTAGGTTCTTTTTTCATTGCTAAACATTATATAAAAAAGTTTTCCCAGCTTAGTTATTCTTGATGAAGGTGCGAAAGAAAGATAAAAGAGTACTGATTGTAATTATAATATTATTGAAATTAAACTAGATTTAAACGATTTTTATTTTCCATAGATATATATTGTTATTATAAATATGTAACTATTTTGTACAATAATTTACGTTACACATTGACCGAAATGTGAGAGAATGTTTGAAAATTATTACCATACTCGATGACTAACATTATAAGCATGCAAAAAAATTTCATAGTCAGTAGAAACATAGAAGGCTCAAAGTATTTTCATCGATAAATATTGTATTTTTAAATCGAGAGCTTGTTTATTATTGACATTGTAAAAATGCTTCGACGAATTGTTTTAATAAAATATGTCTACATTTTTTGAAAAAGTGTCATTTTTTCATAAAATAATTATTACTAATAATTACTAATATATGTTTTTTACCATTTAATTTAATGTAATTTTTTTGTAATTTTTACTAATTATACAATTTTAAAAATACTAATTCCACTCAGTTAAAACATGTTACTTAAATTATCCTAATGTGAAATTCCAATATATTTAAAAAAAAATTATTTTAAAAGTTTAAGAAGTTGATAAATATACATATATATATATATATATATAGAACATTTTATAAACAATATTTTTCAAAAACCTATATATTTAAATGGTTGTTCATTAGAACTACTGTTCTGATTTAAAACTTTTTACATAGATCGAATAAAAATATGCAATTGATAATTTCAGATAAAAAATCCGCTTAAAACAGAAGTTTAATCAACTCCTAAAGTACACGTATATATATATATAATAAAGAAAATATAAAATCTTCTCAAATTTTCTTTTTTCAGAAATATGAATTATATATTATTTTATAGAAAATGAATAATTGCTGACAAAGATGCACTAGCATGCATATTCATAACTCAATATGTAAACTTATACCTACACCCACATATTTTTTTGTATATATGTACAATCATATTCATACTGTTACACTATTTGAAAATATGTAAAGATACAAATTGAGCTTTTTGTCTGTCTGATCTAATTTAAAATAGTTCAAAACGTGAATTGTTTAATATTTGGTTTTAAACGTATAAAAAAGTCTTTACTATTACTAGCATAAGCATTTATTAATTCTAAATTTAATTTAATTTACTTAAAATGTATTAATTTAAACCTAATATAAAACGAATGTGTATTTTAAAATTCATAAAGTGTTTAGCAATTAAACATCAGTATTCAACAAAAAAATTTTTTATACGAATTGTTTAAGAAAATTTTTTTTTATTAATTCTATTTTTAATTTTTACCATTTCAAGTTTTATTACTTTAATTAGAATTCATTTTTTCCTTAGCAACAAATCTTAACAAGCGATATACAATGTTTTGAAACACACCAATTGAATATGTTTTACTATATTCAAAAGATTTTAAATATTTACATTTTCAATTGTTTTTAAGAAATGCTTAATATAATAATCAGATTTAATTACATTTTCATCTTGTGTAATTAATAGATTTTGAATAAATCCTCAAATTTTTAAAAAACAATTGAATCTGATATAAGTAAAAATAACTTTCTTACTTTAATATAATTATAGTAATGAACTTATCTTCATTCTTTGATACACATTATTATTTATTCATATCCATTTCGAACAAAAGCTAACTTAGCATTTTCTGTAATATATTCATGTTTTGATAGGCTGATAAAGAAACGTAATTCATCCACTGAAGTACTAAATACATATTTACAAATAAACGTATTTAATCTGTGTTATACAACACTATACATCATTTAAATAAATATACTTTTCCACCTTTGAATTAAATTAAATATCTATCTTTTAAAAACAAATAATCGCTTTCTAGATTAATGTTTAATATTGAAATACATTTATTGGTTTCAAGCAAGGTAAATATAACATATTTTATAAAGTATAATATAAACAATAGAAATTACTAAAATAAAATGTCGTTCCTGAAAACTGCTTTAAAACCCTCACCCAATTAAACAATTTGTTAAATAGTTTGTAGTCTGCATGAACATTGTAAAAATGTAAATAGCATGTAAGATTAGACTGAACTTTCGCTAAAAAAAGTTAAAATATTTCAAGATAAAAAATTGGTAACTGGGAGACAAAAAAACTTCCCATAATCATTTAATATGATCTGGCCATGTAGTTTTATAAAAATTCACTTTACGTTAATATGATTAACAATGCACATAGGTAATTTAAATCATCAATTTCTATTCTAATTTGACGTAAATTTGCATAGAATTTGATTACAATATAGAAATACTCAGGTCTCCTATGCGTCCACTTATCTCATTATCTAATAAAAAAATTTAATTACAGTATCAGACGTATTCGATAGTATTATATAATGAGTAGTAGTAGCAATGTGTGTGATATTTATGTCTTAATTTTGTATCCTATTATTTGCAATAATTATAATTGATAGAATTTGGAATCTGGCTGATTTAATTAATAATGAGATAATGAATGTAATGGATAGCGACGTAATTGCGTCTCGTTGTAAGAACGAATAGGAGCATATAAACCGTAAACGTAAAAATTTAGGAGTAAATATTTTTGATCGTCATTTAACGCAATAATATTTGTTTCCAGTACATCAGAAAAATTTGATTCTTAGAAAAGAAAAAAACTCTATCACAAACTATTCACCGTATACTTAATATTAATTTTTGTTTATTTAAATATGCAAATGACTTTGTCGATTTGCGTAATTAACTTACAAGCGCTAATCAGTGCCAAGAATAAATAGACAAAGACTTATATGTATAGATACTAAATTTAGTCATCATATTTATTAACTAGCTCGAGAAATCAGCATCGGCATCGAGTCCCTCCGTTCGGGTCGGTATTATTAATATCCTCGCGCGCACGAGCCCGAGCCGGTGTCGCCTTTTCGTTCACAACAAAGCCCCCTAGAGAAGGACGGGGATGCCCCGCGCGACACTCTAGACCCGAGCCGAGCGCTCGTCTTCGCGAGGTCCTCACCACCATCTTCCCCCCCCCCCCAAAAGGGCAGAATCGAAGCTGCCGCGCTCGGGAATCCGAAAATACGCCTCGGGGAAGACTCGGAGCGTCCGCACGCGCGGCCAGTGGCGCGGGCGCTTATTTATAAATTGGCGAGGGGCGCGGCAGGGGCCAGGGGCCGCCGAGGTGCCCGGGGGTGGCTCCGCGACAAAGAGCACACCCGTCCAAAGCATGTGCGCAGCTGACAAAGCCAGGAGCTCGCACGCGACGACGCCGTCGACCGAGAGCGCGCAATAAGGGGCAGTGCCGGGGAGTGGGGCGGCCGACGGAGCTCGGCTCGGACAAAGAAAGCGCCGCGGGCGAGCGTCGCGACGAGGCGCGGCTCCCATTGGCGGGGGGCGCGACTGCGCCGAGCCCCCGCCAATCCTCGCAGCCGCAGCCCGACCGAGCGCCCGGCCCTCGGCCACTCGGTGCCCTGGGCGAGGGGAAAGCTCGGGGGCAGGCTGGCTGGAGGGGTACGCCGCGGACTCGAGGACGACGTCATTGCGCGCGAGGAAGCAGCGAGTGTGCGTCGAGTGAGTGTCCCGCGAGCAGAGCGAGCGCGTCTTCCCCGAGGAATCAGAACTGCCAGGAGGATCTCGCGTGGCCCTGTCCGAAGCCGCCCAGGGACCTTGTCGAGGATCGCCGAGACCCGGGGAAGGCGACTGCCCTCGCGCGTCCCTCTGTGCTCGTGTCCGTCTCTCTCTCTCTCTCTCTGTGTACCTCTTGTGCCCGCTTGTGTTTCTTGTGCGCGAGTGTGTGTAGGCGCGCGCGGGGGGCCGAAGAGACCTGGAAGAAGCTCGAGGGGACAAGAAGTTCGATCGGAGCTGATACTCGGGCCGAGGCTGACCCCGGGACCTGGACTCCTGGTGCGAAGAGGACGCGAAGACAAGCCCGCGACCCTCGGTCGATTCGACTGGCCGGAAGGAGAAGGATAAGGGATAGCAGCGAGCTTTTGGGAGGGTGAGTCCGAATCACTCGATTGCTCGGGGATGCTCTCGGGGATGAGTCTCTTACTCGCCGGCGAGGTCGCGGAATCGAGGGGCAACCGTTGCCGGCGGCTCGTCGACGCGCGACTCCCCTCGTCCATGGGGACGCCCTCGCCTCTCGACTGAGCTCTCGGCTAATCGATTGCTTCTCCTAATTCGCTCGAGGATCCGAGGATTATTTCGAGGCAGCCGAGCTCCGACCGCCTCGAACAACGACGCGGCTCCGATTGATAGAGAGCTACAATAACAAACCGGGCGAGTAGTCGATGCATGTAGCGATCATACGAGAAGCATGTGACGTTCCCAAATGCCGCGCAAAACAGATCGACAGCGCCTCTGTTGATATCGAACATTCCAGAATCACGTGTATGGCGCCTTGCGTCTCTTGGTAATACTTTTTTTCCGCTTTCTTTGCCTCGGAGCTTATCTTTTCGACCCCGAGCCCCACTGCGAGGATCACCTGCTTATTCGGCCAGCCAGAAATACGACGTACTTTATAATATCTTTTTACGAATGATTGGCAGTCAATCGTGCTGAATCGACAAAATTCCGTCCTATCTTTTGACTATATTTATTGGGTCGCCAGTTTTTTAGACAGTCGTTGCGTAACAAAGACGCACATATAATGCGTCGAATAGTACTGCCAGATACGAACGATACTGCTGCTTGCTTTTTTTTGACTACTGCGATGTTTCGGTTCTATCGCTTGTTTGATTGAGAACGTCAGAACCACGTGAGAGTACAGTCACGTTACGAACGGAGTCGCCGCGATTTGTATTTTTTGTCACTATTTTGAATACGTACATAAGTGCTGCCTTTTGATTTTCGTTCGCGCGATTCTGTCTTCGGCCGTGGATGTTATTAAAAATGAAGTCGTTTAAATAATAACGTGGAATATTTTCCATCCTAAGAATGAATATCGGGAATTTTGAAATATTATGATAATGATGAATAAACAAGTACATGACTACAAACGTGTAAGAATTTCTGAATGCCTTGATAATATAAAACCGAAACTTCCACCGAATGACATTTACCAATTTTTTAGACAGACGAATCGATGATTGGCAGAGGTGTTATTATAAAATTAGATATGATAAAACATTTTTTTCGGATAACATACATATTTGTATATGCGTTTTTGGTGTGTGCGCGCGCCTATTAGTGGATGGTATATGCTTACGAATTTCTTAATTGAAAGCTCTAAACAAGAATCAAGAGTGAAAATTTTTTTATTTGCCATTGAATTACAGCATTTGCTACACTTTTTTAATTTAACGATTATTTTTCACATTTTTTCATTGTTATTTAATACGGAGAAACTATGATTTTTTACAATTCATTAATTTATTATAATTTATTTATTTTGCATTTATTCAACATATAATCACATAAATGGTAATACTGACATATATATACTTTTTATTAATAATTTTTTGACTTTTTTTTACTTGCATGTGTTTATTAAAAAAAAAATTGAAAAATTAAATTTATAGATTTTAAAAAATATTTTATAATTTTTTCTAAGCTTTATAAAAAAATGTTATGGTCAATATATAGCATACAATACGTATTAAATGAAAATTTTATATTTATATTTATTAGTATATTTTAATTATAACTATGTTGCCAAAAAAATGATATGCGGTGAAAATAACACAAAAATATCGTATAAAAAGCGAATAAAAAAAATTTTTAACCCTTAGATCTTCATACAAATAAATCTTGTAAATAAAGAAAATAAACTCATAATAAAATATCTTCTAATACAATTTTTAATTGAATGTAAATAAAATTAATTTTTTATTATTTACAATTAGTAGAAAATATAAATATAAAAAGGAATAAAAGAGCCATTGTTTAATCGTATGGTAACCTAATCAATTTATCATCATATTTTTGACTGAGTACAAAAAAATTTTATGAAATATTTTTGTTTTACAGGTACCCAAAATCCCTCCCGTTTACAACCGACAAACGGCCAGCAACATTTCAGTTGAGAACGGGGTGGAAGTTAAAGTAAGCATTGTTTGAAAATTCAGATTGATAGCATTATTAAGATAGTCTATAAGACATACATTTCAAATTATTTAATTACAATGATACTATATAAGGACAAATATTATTTTTTGTAGAAATGACATTTAATAAACACTCTACCTATTAATAAGAAAAATATTGTATATGACAAGATAAGAATTTGTTAATTAAATGAAAACATCCAAATTCTTTTTATAATTAATATTAGATATTCTGAATAATATATCATCGCATATTTCATTCATATTATAATTAATTAATTTGAACCAATATTTTAGTATACAATATCAACATTAAATAAACTCTTGTGAAAAGGAATCATAAATAAAAATAAGTATGCATTCATTAATATTAATTTTCATTAAGCTTACTCTAACGAGTTGATATAACATAAATTATAAAAAATTTTGTTCCTTTGTACCCTTAGGGATTAAAATCATGCAACCTACGGCTTCGCCAGTCATCTGCTTTTCATGGCGTGAGATTGCAGCAACAGCAAAAAGCAGATGTCTCAACCCCGGTGAAAATCGAAATCAAATCCGAAGTACATTCAATCAGAGAGTTCGAAGTACAACGAGAATCCAGCAAATTTCCCGTGGTGTCAGAAATCTACACAAACACGCCCCAGGTTGCAGAGGACGTTGCCAAAGAAGCGACGGGCGTATCGTCCACTACTACCTGGCGGGAGAACTTTCAGGATCTGAGCGGCTGGTGCATGGCCAACATGCAGGCTCAATGCAATTTTCCTACAGGTGAATCCGTTATGGCTAACAAGCTTACAGGTGAGTTCTTGAATACCTTAATCTTGTAATACAATTTTTCATTTAAATAATTTAAGAGAACATCGTTGTATTTGTTAATAAAGAAATAAATAAAAAAAATATTTCGTAGGATCTAAAATTTTGTTTAAAATAGTGTCAATTATGTCCTTCAAAATGAGTAAGGAAAAATAAAAAATCGAGTAAAGTAATTACTTTTAGCATTCCCTAAACAATGTGGGCAAATGTACTATTTATTTAGTACATAATACCTTTTTTTCATAGCTTTTAAAATATAAAATTGATTGAAAATATAAAAAAAAGTATCTTCATAAGTGTTTTACAACATCTATACTTGATTAAGTACACATATTTATAAAGATTTGTCACAAAACTGAAGTTGTTAAAAATTCAATAATATCGATTTAAATAAATAGACATAAATTTGAAATTATTGTTTCAAAACGAAAAGGAATTTAAAAAAGTTAATAATTTTTGTCAAAAATATTCATTAAGATTAAAAACAAATATTGCAGATTTAAAAAGTAAGGATAATGTTATCTTGGCTAATATGTCAAGCGGCTTGACGCAAGTGATCGAGGAAAAGATCAATACTGGTGATGAAACAATCACAGGATTAAGTGGATCAATATCGGACATGAACGTCGTGTTGACACAACTTAATAGCACAAAAATGTTACCTGAGAAACAGCTAGAACAGCAACAGCAAATGTATTTCCAAAATAATAATATTAGAAGTGTTGTTAATGATGTCAGTAAATTGAAAAGCAGCTGCAGTGGTTGGATAGACCTTCCAAAGGCTGAGCTAAATAATAGCAACGAAAATTGGGTACCATACAATAACGTTGATATTACCGCATCTACCACCGAATTGCCTCTATATTATGAAGTTCCGATCACCGCTGTTGAAATGAAACAGGAAGAAGAACAACCACAAGACGTATTCCAAAATTTTGTAAACGTTGAATCTAATGACTTTGATCTACTTTCTTATTTATGTGAAGTAAGTAGATGACTTAATTGTAGAATGATTTTATCAAATACAACAATGTTGAATATTATAAACTTTAACTTTACAATTTTATCCTTTTAACGAATTTTGTAAGTTACATTATACTTGTATCTTACTCTGTTCGATTAAATTTAGTAATTTTGTTATTTCGTATTGTAAATTGAATTTTTCAATCATTTTTTTAATTAAATTTTATTCACTTACACGAAAGTATCAGAATTATCATTTTCAAATATATTGTGTTTCAGGGAGAGAATCCATTACAATGCGATAGTATACCAATGGAATCTTCACGAGAAATCAACGGTTTATCAAAATTGAACAGTTCTTCCATTGATTCCGTCGTTTCACAGAAAACCTACACACCCGTAACTTCACCAATCAGTACACCAGCAGACACATGTAAATGCATGCTTCAAACACCTAATTTGCGTTATTCTCAAGACAGCCCTAATTCTGCGATCTCTTCAACGTCGTCAGCACCTGCAGTATCATCTTGTACGTCTTCGGACAAGCCAGATGAAGTCAAGACTCCAATAAAGCTGGAAAAAACAAAAGATTCATCGATCAAAAGGCGAACAACGAAACAGAAGCACATTGATTCCAACTCAAATTGTACCAGCACTTCTCGATTAAAAAATAAGAAACGACTGTTGAGCAGCGAAAGTGAATCTGATGACAGTTATAGAGATACGCGCGAAAAAAATAACGAAGCTTCGCGCAAGTCACGAATGAATAAAAAAGCAAAGGAGCAAGCAATGTCCAAAAGAGCAGTTGAGCTAGAGAAGGATAATAGAGTATTGAAAATGAAAGTTGAAGAACTGGAAAAGTTGGTATCATCTATGCGTAATACATTATTACGATCAGCCCTCAAAAAAGAAATTATAAGCAAAATATTTTAAAAAAAAATTTTCTATTTAATATTAGACTGGTTTCACAAAGAAAAAACATATGGTACAAATTCGTTTATTTATTAACAATTGAATTGAAATAATTTGGAGCATGCTATACATATTAAAGCGCCAAATGACATGACATTTATTTGAAAATCATGAATGAAAAGATAATATTATTGCGGTCAAATATAAAAAATGCAAAGGTATATAATAAATAATATACAAATATCAGGTAAATCGTCAATATTTATTCTTCCTTTTAATATCAAAATAAATTAAATTTAATCATTTACATACCCTTTTTGTATTCATAATTTTTTAAAAATTATTTAATTAAAATTCTTAAGAAAATTATTACGTATTTAAAATAATTATTACGTATTTATAAGTATATAAAAGATCTATTGTAAATATACCGGTATTTAAGTAATCGTCAAAAACTATTATCATCATATGATATAAAATTTAATCTATTTTTATAAATTGTTAAATATTATAACTGTTAGGCTATTTTGTAATAAAATATCATATACTGTCAAAAAACAAGATAAATAAACATATTTTTATAAGGTTATAACATTATACGAATATGTAAATTATATTTTTAATCTTACAACACAAAATTTTTTTAATAAGTTTGAATGTTATGTGTCATAAAAATATCTTTAATTATATATTTATTATTTTGTTATTATTAAATTTATATTTTAGATTAATATAAAAACAAAATATAAATCCAAAATAATGTTAATCAAAAAAAAGTTTTTTATAACATATATATTATATAATTAATTTTCATGAATTATTAATTGTTTTTAAAAGCGTTTGTAAAATTATAAATTTGTAGTTTATAAATAAAAATGAAAAAAAAATTTATCTAAAATAAATTTGTTACGCAACAATATTATACACATTTTAGATAAAGCGAAAAATAATATAGCTGTTTTATATTATCTAAAATTTTATTTTTATTCATGTTTGAAACGTGTGTATCTATACTATTGTAGTTGTATACATTTAATATACAACTATAAAATTTAATAACAACGAAATTACAAGTTGATAATTCTGAAGATTGGAAATTGTATTTTGTCTTTTATGAAATAAATATGATTATATGATTATACAAAAAAACGTTTTATTCTTAAAAAATATTCCATTAAACACTACGAATAAGATTTTTTAACTATATATTAATTATTAGTATATACTGTTTTTATAATTATTGATGATACTATAAATCGACTATCCAATAAATAATATTTAAATATATGTGCATATCCATGCTTATTATAAATTTAAGCACACTGTTTGCTTTTTATAATTATAAACTGTTTTTTTCGTGTTTGTAAATTGAGACTAATGAGTATAGTATCCATTACATGCTTACAAAATTAAAAACATGGAGATAAAATTAACTGAAAATCAAAGCACTTCCAGTACAATAATGTACATTGAATTTTTAATATAATGTGTAACAGTAAATATATTAATTTATTTAATGATACAATTTTAAGGCCATTATCGTTTATTTTTCATGTATTTGCAAGTGGCTTTAAGTAACCGAATCGGAATTCGCTTCCTGGTACTTTTCTTAGATACGTACAGTACTTTTGTCATAAAATTCAAATATTTAGAGCTTACAAAAAGTATTCGTATTATTCGTATGAAAACTTCTGCCTTTCTGATAAACTAACGTAGCGAGCCTCGGCCGCGAATAGTTGCTTCATTGCTTGATCCGATGGTCTTCCGCTTATCGCCTCTTCCTACACCGACGACGCCTACGTGATTTATGTTAATTCGGGAATAGGTAAAGGCACGTAAAAAATTTTGGTCAAAATTTTTCCTTCCTTAACTTTTGCGACATTCCTGTTATGGGCTATGCAACTGTGACTAAGTTTTCAAAAGATAGCCCCGAAAGCGCCGAAAAATTTAAAGCGATGCCGAATGCATTAGTACACGCTTTTTAACCTTCCGAGCTCCTCAATTATACAAAATCAACACTCTAGTGCAAAACTTGACTACCAAGACAGCATATCAGAACGAATTCGGCGAATTCTCGCATCCGACGGTGATATCCCGAAAATCGTCAATCGACCAGATCAACGCCATTTCATCGGAGTATCGACGAGTCTATTCAGTCAGCGTCGATTGCCCCTAGGCTACATAAGGGTCCAGTATCGTCGCTCTAAAAAAAGGTATTCGGGCTCAAATCAATGCGCCTTCGGTTCAAGGAACTCGGACATGAAAGCGCTCCGGCAAAGGAGCAAAAGCCGAAATCGGATAAATGGCCGCGATCGCGAGAGTTGCCAGCGTCGCAGGATTTTTTAGCCGGAAGCCGCACCAGTTGCGTATATGGAAGCGAAGAGCGTTGCGAGAGGTTTAATCCGCACGTGGATTACACAATGTTGCCTACTGGCTAGAACAACAACGGGCCAAGGTCGCCAATTCAACCGCATATCTTTCGCGACCTTATCTTCGGCGGAAAATATTCGAGAACGGCCGATTAGCGTCCCACTGCGAACGGAATCGTAGACTCGATGCTTATCCATTTTCAGTCTTGGTATTCAATTTTTTCGTAAGGCAGGATGTTGGACGACTAAGCTCGACGACAGTTAAACTAAGCGAATGTGTATATACATATATAGAAATATATATTAATAAATGTAATATTAATAAATGTAATATTAATATATTAATAAATAAATATATATTAATAAATAAATTGAACGATGCTCCACAACGAGCAAAACGCATTTTTTAAAGATCCTCGTACCTTTAAGGTAAAACAACGGTTCGACAAGTGCGTTTGACAAATCGGCTTAGCATTTCCCGTGTAAGCTAATTATAAAGAATTAAGCGTATCTATTGACCGCGTGAAGCAAACTTACCTATTTGCCGAAAGGGAGAATCCTCTCGAATGGGAAAGATTTCCCTTGAAATTGCCGCTCACTTTCGTGGACTAACTGCAGGCTTGCTTAGGCTGACCCCCGCACCCTACCTTACATAATAAAGGCACTAAGCAGTGCCAGAAAATTACATTTGATTTTTACCTTTTTGCTGCAGGCATTTACTATCTATTTCTATAACTTTTTTTCTATAATTTTTTGTAAGCGTTATTAAGCGTTAAACATTATTGAATGCCTTTAATTTCAGTAGTGCATCTGGCTTTATCTCCTCGCACTAACCACTTGTAAGGGGTGGTGTAGCGGGCCTCGACTGAGACTAATTGTCTTATTGTTCCTAATAGCTAACGCATATTTATGAAACTGCAACTTATGCCGTCGCCTTCGTTGTCGGCTAGAAAATCCAAGCCAGGGAATGTGACCAAAACTCAGACTGCATTGAGCTTCGGTCGGACACGCACACCTACACTTTCATTTGTTGCTCGATTTGTTGCCCAGTATCCGTTTCAATAAAATCATTTTTTAAACAATTTACTCGTTCGTCAATTTAATTTAACACGTGTACATCACCTTTTCTCATACTAGTTCGCATGGTCTAATCGAGCTTTCTTAAGTCACCTCAAAGTTTACCCTTAAAGGGTATAATTCGCGATAGTAGCTTTTAGAGCTTGGTTTATTTAGCTTACTCCAGCTTTTCATCGACGCGCTTGAGTACACGCTTTCTCGTGACTTTCCTCCTTTGAACCATTAGTGCTCGTCTCCTCAAGCCCCCTACACTTTTCAAGAACAGCATTAAGAAATGGAACGCACTGGAGAAATATTTGTAACCGAAAGGTAAGCAACTAAAATTATTATTGATTTAAATTCAAACTACAAATAATTATTTCCAATGTACTTGAGAAAATTCAATAAATACTCTTTTAATTGTACACCATTGCTTAGTCTATTGTATTTAATTTATTATTACAAAATTTAAAACTAGTTAAGGAAATTTCATTTATTTTGTATAAAATTTTTACATAAAATTTAACAGTATTACTTGATGCCTTCTTCATCTAATAAGCAAAATGTATAAATTTAAAAATGCAATGTGATATAACGTTCTATTCCCAAATTAACTGAGTTTTGTTCAAATACTCGAAACTAAAATTAATTTACATGGATTTACATAAATGAGAAATAATATTCTTGCATTTATAATTGATAATCGTTAACAAAATAGCTTTGTAAAATTAAAATTGTCATTTTTATAAAATAAAGCTCACAATAAATCAAATCTCAATATTATAATTTTAACTTGAGATAGAAACAGCTCTTCCATGAATTATCATTACTGTATGGAACATTAATAATATATCACGTTAAAAAATACTTTGATGTTTCTTTAATTGGAATAAATGATATATTTCATGTGAACTTGGCGTCCTTCCATAACAAACTTGAATCTACTAATTAGTTATAATTGACGATGCTCGGTTTTCTCTTGTTTAACTATAGATCGGTTCTTTTTCATCATTAATGCCTTAAGAAATAAAAATAACACTCATCTTTCGGGAAAATAGTACACCGCTTTACAAAAAATATATAACAATTCAAATATGAATCGCCAAAAATATTTAAAATGACAGTATTTGAAAATTTTAATCTTCAAATAATTCTTATTATTACAAAATTATTTTAATTCGAAATTACATTATCACAATGTGAGATTATACAGACTAGCGCTTACAAGCTTTCCGCATTAATTTTTAATGTATGTAAACAAAAAAAAGAAGAACCCAAAAAATGTGCTCTGCAAATTTTTACGTCCACATGTATAGTTTGTATAAATTATTAAATACATAGGCAAAAACAATTTTTAATATTTCTGAATTTTGTTAATATTTAATCTTGTTGTATATATAATAAAGAACTATTGTAATAATTTAATTTAACACAATTATGTACCCTATTAGTATATTGAGTGCAGTTGATGATGATTTCGGCGTCCAAGTAACAATTAATAATATCATGTACAAAGGTAAATCTAAAATTATTATTCTTGAATGAAAGTAAAACTAGAATACGTAATTTTATAGTAAACGTGTACTTTTTACAGTAAATCAAAACGTATCAATAGACACTTCTTTAAATGTATTTATTCGTGAAATTCTAAACCTAAAAGGGACCAAAGTTATGTGTCGGGAAGGTGGATGCGGCGTCTGTATCGTAACTGCCGAAATTAAGGGTCGAATTCAAGCTGTGAACTCTTGTCTTGTCCCAATTTTTCTTTGCGATGGGTAAGTTATAATGTCTATTTACATTTATTATAACGGTATTAGAAAACGTAATACAATAGACAAAAGTATTAGTTAAAATTTTGTAGATTTTTCTTCAATTAATTTTTAGATAGTGAATTTTAGACAGAAATTATAGATAGTGTTTGATTTTTGTTAATATTACATCTTTGAGGTATCATTTTTACAAATTTTTTACAATCTTTCAAAATTCTATCATCCTGCAGCTTAACTATCCTCAGTAAAATTAAAATATTTAAGTTATTTATTTTTATTTATTATTATTAATAAAATGTTAATTTCATTAAAAATGCATCAGTATTTTTCTGTATTCAGTAGTTCAGTAGCATTCAGTATTTTAATAAATAATTATATGCATTTAACTTTGTGCATGAATAATATGCACATGGTTACTCTACTCAAGTTACAAACTAGTAGTTATCGCATCTAATAGTTATATCAGGTAGTTCCGTAACTTTCATATCAGCTAAGTCTGTACAAACTATCATTAAAATTGCAAGCTTGACAATCAGTAGCTTGTCTTCTCAAGAAACTCGCAGGCGTCACATTAGAAGTAGGTAATTTAAAATTTATGTTACTATTTTAAGTATATTTTTGTAAATAATCATTAACAAGCTAACTAGATTCAGTAATTTCTGCTCTGCATTACATGAGTCAGCGATGGTTGAACAATTTTTTTTATACAAGTTCTTAGCAATTGTAATAGCGTTGCACTATTTCAAATGTGATATTAGTAGAAATATTATTTTTGTCAGTCTTATATAATTAAAATTATTTAAAAAACCGATATCGTTGGTAATTTTTATATTTCATGTATTATTTAGAAATTAAATTTTTCGTGCATTAAAATATAAGTTAAAATTTTAAATCTTAAAAATATGCCGTTTAATATTCATATTTTAATATACCATGATACTGATTAATTATTATTATTTAAACAATGTAATTATTTTACAATACTATTAACATTATAATGTTAAATATAATCATGACTTTGTGGATAAAAATTATAAAACGAAACTTGTATGCTTTGATCATATTTATATTATATCGAAAAATTGTTTATTAATTTTTCTAATTTCATAATTAGTAAATTTAAAAGATTTTAAATTTAAAAGAATTTAAAAGATAATATTAACCTTAGAATTCCATGATTCAATATTAAAATAAAATTTTCTAATGTAAGTTTTTAATTGCATTCAAAGCACAATATAATGTTGATTTGAAAAACTTATGTAATAACTTACAAAATAAACCTCGTTAATGTGATACTGTAATAAGAAGTATTACACCTATGATTATTTTTTCAAATTTTATATAAATTTGATAGATTAAGTTTAAACATTATAAATATGAAAAAATAGATGGAAAATCACAACTAATGAAGGACTAGGAAATCGAAAAATTGGATACCATACACTTCAAGCAGCTTTAGCAGAAATGAATGGATCACAATGTGGTTTCTGTTCATCTGGATGGATTATGAGTATGAACAGGTGCTTAAAATATGTTAAAGCATAATGAATTTAGATTTACTTATTTTCAACTATATTATTGCTTTTCAGTCTTTTGCAAAATGGAAAAATGACAATGAAAGAAATCGAGAATTCTTTCGCTGGTAATCTTTGTCGATGTACCGGTTACCGACCAATTTTGGATACGTTTAAAAGCTTTGCCAGTGATGCTCCTCCAGTAATGAAGAATAAAATTAAAGATATCGAGGTAATTTTATAAAATCAATTACAATTAATCATCATTTTAATATAACAATGCTCACTTCCAGGAACTTTATAAAATACGATCTTGCAAAAGTTGTTCAAAAAAGACGTGCGTTGGAAATTGTGAAGACATTGAAATTATTTATAAATCTAGCATTCCAAGAAATTTGGAAATAAATTTTCCAAATAATATGAAATTCTATAAAGTTTTAACGGTCAAGAATATATTTACAATTTTTGAAAAACACCCACACGAACCTTATGTAATTCACGGTGGAAATACAGCGCATGGTGATTTTAAATAAACTTATTTACATTAATTTATTATCGAATTCATTTACAATAATGAATTTTATATCTCTTGTACATTTAATTTAATTGTAAAAAAATTAATACAAAATATATTTTATCGTTGTAGGCGTTTATCGACTAAACAGCGTAAAAGTGTATATTGATGTTAACGATGTCGCAGAGTTACAAAAAATTGAAAAGGAAAGATCAGCCTTAATTATAGGTGCCAATCTTACTCTTACGGCTGCACAAGCATGTTTTGAAAATTACTATAATGATCGTGGATTTCGGTATTTAAAACGTGTATCTAAACATATTGATATGGTTGGAAGTAAAGCAATAAGAAATGTTAATACAAATTTGATTATTTTGAACATTTTAAAAATTATATTTTAATTGCAACGTTTTATTCATAGATTGGAACTATCGCGGGAAATTTAATGATTAAAAACAAACATCCTGAATTTAATTCAGATATGTTTTTAATGTTAGAGACAGCTGGAGCTCAACTGCATATACGTAAGAAAATATTTTCCACTACAGTAATACAAATTGATTTTTTTGTGAAAGTTAGTATATGATCAATGATATATTGATCGAACGGCAAAACAAGTAACTTACTAATGTTTAGAAAGCTTTGATAAATTTCTATTAATATGGCATAATTAAACAATAAAAATGATTGTTTTTTAATTAAAAATGACACAAAATTGTAAATAAACTTTATACTGTAATTTTTATTAAATTTTTAAAAATAAATTCTTTAATGTTAGAATAAAATATCTTCTTTGTCTTATTATTGGCTGTTATTATACATATATTAAGCTATAATTTGTTTATAAATTTCATGCTTATTATATTCATTGTATAAAAATAAAATTACAGTTAATTCTACCAATTCAAAGGATAATGTGACATTTATGGAATTTTTGAAAATGAATATGTCAAAAAAACTATTATACAGCATTGTCCTTCCAGCGATTAATAAAGACCATATATATAAAACCTATAAGGTAATATTTTAAATATTATATATACCGTAGATTATACATTTTGCAATAACTTAACAATTTAAGTAAAATAAAACTTAAGATTCAAAAAGTTAAAATATTTAAGTGATATTTTAATTTTACGAATTTTCATTATGGTAAACATATTTTTGAAAACAATATCTTTAAAAACCTGATATGTTCTTAGATTTGTAAAGAATTTTTAATTTTTATTATAAAGTTGGAAAACGATTTTATACTTTAATATAGTATTATCATATACATAAAATTTTTTTCAATAAGGTTGCCAGTAGAGCACAAAATTCAAGTGCCCACGTTAACGCTGGATTCCTTTTCAAGTTAGATAGTAATGGAAAAGTGTTATCGAAGCCAAACATAATTTTTGGAGGAATACATCCAAATTTCGTAAGTGTATAATAAAATGATTACTTTAAAGGGCTAATAAGATTCTTTTAAATTCTTTACGTTTTTAAGCTCCATGCCTCAAAAACAGAAGAATTCTTAGTTGGAAAATCTATTTATGATATTGAAGATCTCAAAAATATTTTAGCTACTCTTAATTCAGAGCTAGAACCTGACTATGTTTTACCAGCTTATAAGCCAGAATTTAGACGACTGTTGGCTATTGGTTTACTATATAAGGTAGCCTTTTAAGAATTATTTTTGATTCTAATAAATGTAAGACAATTTAATTCAAATATTTAACAATTAATGTATTTTATTAAATTTTTTTTTAAATCAAGTTTATCTTAAATACAAATCCAAATAAAGTGAGCCCAAAATTACAAAGTGGTGGGACTATGTTAAAACGCGAATTATCCTCTGGAAAACAAAGTTATGATACTGATCGTGAAATATGGCCTATTAATATGCCTTTACCTAAACGAGAATCAATACACCAAACTTCTGGAGAGGCAGAATATATAGGTGACATTGTTATGAAAGATAAATCGGTATTTTGTGTTTTGACTATTGCAGATGTTCCTGGAAAAATTGAAAGAATTGATTATGAAGAAGCCATGGTAATTTCAATGTTTACAAGCTAATAAAAATAATACAATAATTTAAATTTCTATATTTTCTGTGATTAAAAAAAATAATATTACTATATATCAGTAAAATTTAGAAATACAAACAGATACTAACAAATATAAATACTCACACATATAAAAAAATGAGACATTTTTCTATACGTAAAAAATTATTTAATGGAAATTTTAATATCAAATTATGAAATTGATGCATTAATAATTTTTATGTAGTAAGCCATAAGCATAAATTTATTATTAATTATTAATATGTATTAAATTGTTAAATGCTAATATTTATTATTAACATCGTTATATTTTCACATTAATACTGATTTACATTTAAGTATTTTACATGCAATTGAAAAATTTATTTTAGAATATAGATGGGGTATTGGCTTTTTATACAGCAGCGGATGTGCCAGGAAAAAATGCTTTCATCAATGTAGATAATTATTTTATATTAATGAATTTTGATGAACCAGTATGTTATTCATGACTTACAATAATTAATTTATTTTCGAATGGAAGTCTGTATTTTGCAATTAAACAGTTATTTGCAGATAAGGAAATAACGTTCTCAGGACAAGTATATGGGATGATCGTTGCTACCTCTCAAAAAATAGGTGAATATGCAGCATCAAAAGTGAAAATTATTTATCCTAAAGGACCAACACAGAAACCTATGATAACCATCCACGATGTATTGGAGAGTAATGATCAAACGCGAATAGTCAAAATAGTAGAAGTACCTGCCACAGAACCAGCAGGTAATAAATTCTACATTCTTTTTTAATTAATTCGTTGTAATATTGTTAAGACAATATCCTTACGTATAATTTACCACTAATATATTTTTTTTTAGGAACTGATATCAAATATAATATCAAAGGTTCTTACGAAACTGGATTACAGTACCATTTCTCGTTGGAGACACTAACTTGTGTATGTATTCCCGTTGAAGATGGCATGGATGTTTTTCCAGGGACACATTGGATGGATCTTACCCAGAATAATATAGCTACACTTCTGAATGTACCAGTTAATAGGTTAAAAGATTAAAATAAAATTTATATGAGTAATTTTTGTTGGCAGTGAAAATTAATTAATTTAAAATTAAAAATTTTAAAAAATTATTCAATGATACTTTCTTTTTTGAGCTAAATTACAAAATACGTAAAAAATTCCAATTTGAACGAGAATCTTTATAAAAAATTCTTAATACTTATAATATTTATAATAAAATTGATCTTCGGCATTCGTAACTTTCAATTAAACGATTGTCATAGTCATATTTTAAATCTATTGAGTTATTAAAGTATAGAAACCGTTTTATAAAAACACATATTACTCAATTAGATTTTGAAAGTTCTTCAATTGGTTGTAGATGCAAAGAAAATAATTTTACTATTATTTACTATTTTTGAAGATGCCTATTAAAGCAATAATTATGAATGATATATTAGTTTGATAAAAAGATAAACAGATAAAGAAACATTAAGCAATATAATTAATTTTAATTAAAAGAAGCACCACAAGCACCAAAAAAAAAATAAAAAAAAAACAGTAACATTATATTATATTTAAAAAATGTGAATTCGTAATAGTAAAAAAAAAATAAATAATCAAACAATTTAATGATGTCGTTTAATATTAGTTTGTCTAAAAATGTTAATGCAGCTTTTTTAATTATATTGAATATTCTTGATTACAATGTTTTTTCAAATTTTGCAGTATAAATGTTAAAGTTAGGAGACTCGGCGGTTCTTACGGATCAAAAGTTAGTCGAGGCACTTTAGTCGCTTGCGCTTGTGCACTCGCTTGCCATAAATTAAATCGACCTGCGCAATTGGTAATGTCGATCGAGGATAACATGCGGGCCATCGGAAAACGAGTTCCGTGTCTCATGGAGTACGATGTTCTTGTAAACGAAGTAGGGAAAATTCAGAAACTAGATGCAACCTATTGGGGAAATGTCGGTGGTTCATTCAATGAGACCATTTCCGTATTTGTAATAGAGCATTTTTCTAATTGCTACGATCGAAGCACTTGGTCTATTATTGCAAATGACGTCAAGACAGATATACCCTCCAATACGTGGTGTAGAGCACCTGGTAAGTTTCATTTGGCAATAGATACAATCAAAACATCTTTCCCTTTGGCGCCTATGTATGTGAAGCTTATCAATTCTATATTGTGTAAGGCATTTACGCTGGGAATCTGCCGACGTATGCAATACAACAATTTATACATGTATTAATTATTATATAAAATGTTTTTTTTATGTTAGATTTTACAGTACCTATATTTTTTAAATATTTTTCTTTATTACATTAATAAAACTGTTGAATATACATTACATTATTGGAAAACATAATGGATAAAGCGAATGATTAATTTTTTTTTTAAATAAATCGATAATACATGCATATATATTTATTAATTCCTTCTTAAAAGCCTTTCAATTATATTAAAATATCAATAAAGAAATTCATTTTTTAATGTAAATTATGATTTATTATTGTTTTTTAATTTTATTAACGCGTGTTATTAAATATTATATATAATTCACTGACTAAGTTAAAGTTAAAAAATACAGGTAAATTATGGTAAACATACATGGACAGTTTTATATTCATACATTCTATATATTTATAGGTATACCGAGTAATTATTTAATATAAAAAAATTCAAATGTAAAACAGTCTTTGATTTCGTATATTAAAAGTTATTTACCAGGTTATTAATAGTTGATAGTTTAAGACACATATTTAATTATCTTAATTTTAATACCGCAAATATGATTTTTTTTACATTATTAAAAATGTACGAACTAGGTTCAACGGAAGGTATTGCGTTCGCAGAAAATGTAATGGAACACATTAGCAGAGTAACAAAAGCAGACCCTATTGAAATAAGATTAAATAACATGAATGCAACCGATAAGGCAGTTTTGTCCGAAATGATCGAGGAGTTAAAAAAAACCTCTGACTATGAAAACCGTAAGAAGGACATAGACAAATTTAACAATGTAAGTGAAGTTGATCTACAAGTATATATCCTTAATTATCTTACAATATTATTTACACGCACATCTCTGCAGGAAAATCGTTGGAGAAAACGTGGAATATCTTTGATTCCAATGAAGTATCCGCTTGGAATCCTTGGCCAGAATCACGCGTTGGTCTCGATCCATGCTCGAGGTGGTACAGTTTCAATTTCACACGCTGGCATTGAAATGGGCCAAGGTCTTCATACAAAAGTAAGATACATTTTTTTACTTTGCATTTACTTATCGCTTAGGTCTAGGGTTTTAACCTGAACTAGATTAAAAAATAAAGGAAATGCATTTCCTACTCATTTTTTTAAGATAGCGCAAATAGCGGCATATACATTAGGAATAGACCTGGAAATGGTAAGTGTAAAACCAAGTATTTCGTTGACAACACCAAACAGTCTCTTTACCGGAGGGAGTCAAACCTCGGATACTTGTGGCTATGTAAGTTTAAGAAAAAAATATTTTAATAAATTTGTCGTTCATTTTCATATTTTTTGACGTTTTTATATTTACTCAGGCAGTTCAAAGAGCTTGTAAAATACTTTTGGAAAGATTAGAGCCTATTAAGCAGGCTTTAGGAGGAAGTCCTCCATGGCCAGTGTTGGTACTAACCGCACATGCTAAAAATGTTGATCTCTGCGCCTCCTTTATGTATGTAAAATGCTATTAATTCCTACTACTTTAAAATTTCTTTAGGTTAAGAGATCAAAGTTTTGAAAGAGATAACCAAATTTGAAAACATTTTACACAGAAGGTTTATATTTAAAAAAAAAAGCTTACTAATACTCATATGGTTGAATTGATAGTATTTTTTATTTTATATTCTATTACACGTTTATTTTTAATTAAAATGGAAATTAAAGTTTGAATATGCTACGTATTAATTGTATATTTGAAAATTTGCGATTGATTATGAAGAACAATCATACAAGAAATTTTGTAATACTCTGATCTCATATTTCTAAAAATTATATATTATATGAAGGTTTACAAGCGAGCAGCAAGATATTCAGCCATATTTAATTTATGGAACTGCAGTGTCAGAAGTTGAAATAGATGTTTTAACTGGTCAGCATTTAGTTCATCGTGTTGATATTTTAGAAGATACTGGTGTCAGTATCAATCCTACAATTGATGTAGGTCAAGTCGAAGGTGCTTTTGTTATGGGACTCGGCTATTGGACTTCTGAAGATTTGATATATGATCCCGAAACAGGGGCTCTGACTAATTACAGAACTTGGGTGAGAATATTTTAAAAACACTAGACAACCAAATCAATGATAATGAAAAATCCATCCTTTTACTTTTATTTCTAGAATTACAAAATACCCGGAGCAAAAGATATACCAGTCGATTTTCGAGTAGCATTCAATCGTAAAATAATAAATCCTGTTGGCATAACTCGATCAAAAGGTTGTTTTTATTTTACCTTTATTGTGTTTAAATTAAGAAATTCTATAAAAGATATATTATTAATAAGATTATTTTTAAAATGATTGTACTGATTTACGATTGTCTTAAATTACAATGGAAATATTTTAATTTGTTCAATATTTCTACAAATAATTGCAAGATACAAAATATAAGTATTCGTAATAAATATTCTAATATTTAGTAAATTATGCTTTATAGCTATTGGTGAACCACCTTTGTGCTTGAGTTGTTCTGTTCCATTTGCAATACGTTATGCTCTGGATTCAGCTCGTGCAGATGCCGGAAACAAAGATGTATGGTACCAATTAGGTTAGTATAATAATCTTTTTAATGTATCATTGTAATGCATGATAAATATGTTTAATACGAATAAACAAAATGTTTCAATTCATAAAATGTAACACAGCATTTTTTAATAACAAAGAAATTAATAGAAATTTTGAAAACTAATTTAATAAAAATTACAGTCATAAAATTTTGAGTTGAGTTTTTTTTTAAATTTTAATAACTGTAGCTTGGTTTTCTTCAATTTCTTATATATAAATATAACTAAAAAATGATTTTTTTGTAAACTAAAAAACAAAAAATGTTTATTATAAATGGATACAACTTTTTAAATGTAATAAATTTAAATAATTTTTTTTACAGATAATGCATTAACACAAGAAAAAATTTTACTTAGCAGTCTGACAAATATAAACGCAATGGTATTATAGTTTATAAAGTTTATAATATTTTAGAAAAGTATAAATTAGAGATGATGTATTTTTCATGACATTTTACAAAATAATGTTTTATTGTTAAGGTTATATTGTACAATATTTACTTGTTAAAATAAATTTGTAGTATTTTGTGTAAAATTAAATTTTATCCCTACTAATTATTTTCTATTCTTGATATCAATAAAAACTGTTGTCAATCCATAAAATATAGAAGCTTAAAACAATTTACTTTGTCTTAAAACTATAAGATAATTTTGAAAATAATGTAAACAAGGCAACATTGAAAATAAATTCATAATTTTTTCTTCATTAGACATGTTAAGGTTTCTAAGTTAACCAATAACGTGTTCAAGTGAACCTAATCTAAGATCAATATCAAATTATTTTATAAATAATAAATTAATAGTTCTCTATTCTTCATCTATTTCCTAAAAATATTCAAAATTTTTAAGTTTTCATTTTAAAATATAATAAATGTATTATTTGAAAATAGAATTAACTAAAAATTCTATATGTAAAGGCATATTTATTTTTTAAAAATCCAAAGCTGTGCCAAGTGATGCATAATACAGGTAATTTTAAGTGAATAAGCTCCACGAACTCATGGTAGAACTCGAAATATTAAAAGCATTTACTTATTTCTTATCAAACGTGTATTCTCCAGTTATGAGATTTACAAAATTTAAGTGTAATAATAAAATAGATTTTTATAACATTGAAGTATACACATGAAAGCCTTAATGTTTTTGTGAGTACAACTAAGCACATAACAAAGATATAATATCGATTTACTGCAGCTCACTAAACTTGTATTAATCATCAAAATACTACATAAATGTAAATAAGAAAGATAATAAATACAGAACCATAATTTTAAAAGAACCTTTTATATTTTTGATAGGATTAGCTTCTATCACAAACTTATATCAATTGATATTTTCAGGTAACTGCACTGCCATAATTTATTGAAAAATTTTGTTAATAAAACATCATCCTTCATTATATGTACAAAAAAAAAAGTTTTTTACTGTCACTTTTTTCCCCATTTCTATCAAAATATAGAGTAAAGTAACGTAAAGAGAATTACATACTTATCCGTAACTATATTTATTGAAATGATAAATATTGAAATTAATAGAATTCAAAAAAATATATATTTAGAATTTTTTAAAACAGAAAAATTGATCGTATGAAATTTTAATTTTTGTTTGATTTATATTGAATCAATTTTCATCAATTTAGTTTTAAGATATATAATTTGTAAAAAAAAATGCTTATAAAGATTAAAAGAAACAAGAAGATATAAATATACACTTATAAAAATATAATTTTTTTATGTATATAGCTTAATCAAATCCGTAATAAACGCAAGCCAATATTCTCAATTTTCATGAACACCGGGCACAAGCTAACACATATCTGCCTACAACTACAGGCACGTAAAATAAAATGCATAAAGAAAGTTTATCGACTTGCCTACTCAAGTGGTGAAATCGTTCTTACACCGTTCATATATTTTGTTCTCGAGGACTACGTCCGTATTTCCTTTCCTTGCCTTTGCTCAAGTTGTTTGCCACTTACTCATGCTAGAACATTTACCGATAGTTTTGCATTTGTTACATAGGTGAAGTGATTTTACTTTACTTATAAAATGGGTCAACGGGAAAGTCTTTATTCTTGTCAAGAGTAAGTTGATGTCACTTTTTAAATCTTATGTATTTTTACAGTGCTTTTAGTTCAGATTAAATGTGTTACAATTATCAAAATATATAGAATTATTTTTTTTTTCGTAATTTAAAATCTATATTAATAAACTGTAAAAAATATTTTATGTCTGGAAATGTAAAGTTGATTTTTAAATAATGATTGAGAGTTTAGATTTATTTATATATATTCAATGGTATGGTAACTAAAATTAGTTGTACGTGGAAACTTGTTCATCAATATTTTAATAACATCTTCTAGTCAATTATTAGTTTTATTTTAGAAATATCATAATGAAACACACAGCAAATCGGGTCAATTAGTAACATCTTAAACTCTACATTTCATTTATAATGGCATTCCACATTTTTTATAAATAAAATAATCTTAAATAATTATACAAAAAAATGCTTTAAAAATGAAAATTCTTCATTAATATAGTATGAAAGCTAACTGTTAAAAAAATTAATAGTAAATGTACTATGTAATAAATAGAAAATGTTGATTGAACATCGGTACGCATATAATAATCTGTGATAATATCTATTAAATTCTATATTATGATTTCGCTGAATTACATAATAAAATAAACTTATTTGTGTGCATGCATAATATAAGTAATCGTAAATTATGAGTTTATTATAAACAATATTAATTTCGGCTTATATTTATTCATTTTAGCCTAGATTGTGTATGCATGTATACCCTTGACGAAATGGTATCCCCGTTCCTGTTTGAAACAAGATTTCGAGACAATAGTTTCAACATCTTCTCTTTTTTTCCATTAATTTTCGATATTTTAACAATTTTGCCTCCCCCCTCCTCTGTCACCAAATCTTTTTTATGACTTTCTTTTTTTGTATTTGTCTTTTGTCTCATTGCACGAAAGATGTAATAAATGGAACATAAATATCTTACTTGAAGCATATTCAATTCTTTATACTTTATTGAAAATGCTATAAAAAAATTTATTTTGAATGTGCATTATTTTTTAATTACTTTAGCTATTAATTCAGCAGAATAGGTGGTTGTAACAATTTACGTAATAAAAGAGCTCTAAAATTGATTTTTTACGGCGAACCCTCAGAAATCTTATATACTATTACATGGATAACTATTTTATGATTATTGTAGAAACTGAATGAAATTTTCATAAAAAAAATCACTTAATATTCTTAAGCTCATAAAATTAAATCAGATATCAAATATGAGTGTAAGTCATGATTTCTAAAAAATTTTGAATTAAAATTATTAAGTGACTTACTAAATACTGAGCTACTACTCGATTATCAGAAAACAACATTATTCGATTGTTCAAAAAATCTTCTATGACTTGTTTAATCACAATGGCGTATAAAAAATTCCAAAAAATGACACAGCAAATCAATGATCTAAACATCGGAAGCAGAATATATATGCTCATTAAATAATTTAAAAATTTTATAGATACCTTTTGAATCTCAATTTGTAATAATGTTGAGAAATATAATATAAAACCGAAGCTAAGAATATAAAAAAGAAGATTTAATTAAAATTTTACTGTTCCTTTTCACTTACAATTTAAAATTATCTTTTTAAAAAATTCTTTCATTATGAAGTAAATTTTACCATAAATTAGTGATTAATAAAGATAATTAAAAAGGAAAGCAAAAATTTTTGTAAAAAGTGGGGAAAAAAATTGCTAGCATTCAATTTGTATATAAATTTATGTATTGATGACACAAGAGGAATATAGTTTTATAGAAAAGGAAAGCTTTTATGAAAAAATAAAAAATTATAAAATGGTTTGAGAATTATTTGAGTAGTACTGGTATTAAAAAAAAAAAAGAATTAATAAAATATAAATGTTTGTGAGAGACTTGTTAGGAAGAATAAACAACGAGAGGAAATTATGGTTTCTGATTAAATATGCATCACGAATAAAAGTGAATCTACTGTATGCTTACGGTTAAGCAGACCCTGAAAACTGCTTTGACTACACATAGATGAAAGGTTAAAATAAAACACAAGTAATTACTTCTATTATTGTAAAAATTCAATTGTATATAAGAATTTTATTTTTAACAAAAAAAAATTTTTTTTTAATCTTAAAAATGTAAAAAAGGTTTATAAAATTTTTTAATTTTATTTTTTTTAAGTAACAACTGTACTAAATACAACACAATCATTTACACACATGATCTGTAGGCCCAATATTCTTGTATTATTTACAATTATTAGTAGTTGGGCAAAACATTATATTTCAGAAAGTATTATTACCAGTTTTTAATATTATACTCTAAATTCTATCTTAAATAAAATATTTAAAATGCATATAATATTTAATAAAAATCTATTTTTTTTAAATAAGTAGTTAGAATAATAGATGTAAAAACCTTTTATCGTATTATAAGGCTAGTATAAAAAAAATTTATTGCATTGTAATCGCTAGTAACAAATTCATTCTCTCAAATCATCTAAAAACAAAAACAATGTAACTAATTCTAAAATATAGATATAAATATATAAATAATAGATATAAAATATAAATCATTAAAGCGTTAAAAATATGACTACGCTTGCATGTAAAATAAATTATATTCACTATACTAGTTATGGTTTTATAGAATTGAAAAATAAGTAGATAAATCGCAATATTTTTAATTCTTATATTTTATACTACATTAGAATTTTAATATCACAATTGGGTTTATCTATTTGATAAGTCTCACTTATAATTTAACAGCTATTAATAATTTCTTTCTTCAATTCTATGTTTATATTTAAAATATTCAATCATTTATTCATAACTTTTACTAAGTATAACGTACAAAATATAAAACTCCAAATTAAAAAAAATCTCCTACTGAAGAGAAAATTAAAAATTAATAAAAAGTTTAAAAATCTTTGTAATACATGTATTAAATTAAAGTTCAGATAGGCTGTTAATAAGCTTAATTAATATTTTTTATTAATGAATTTAAGCACAATAAAATTTTTTTCCGAATTTTTCAGATTTTTACCAATTTTTAACAAATAATTTATTACCAATTTTTTTACCAAAACTATTTTCAGAGTTGAAGAACTGAGCATTAATGACAACGATGAGGTCGTTATAGAAATAACGATTAATAATGTCTTGCATAAAGGTTAGAAATTTCTTATTTATGATTGAATAGAGATTACTGTAAATTAAATTTGCTGTCATAAAATTATAAGTATGAATTTATTTGTCAGTTACTCGGGGCATATCGATTGAGACAAACCTTAATACATTCATTCGTGAAGTCGCTCATTTAAAAGGGACCAAAGTTATGTGTCGGGAAGGTGGATGCGGCGTCTGTGTCGTAGCCGCCGAAATTAAGGGTCAAACTATAGCAGTTAACTCTTGTCTTGTTCCCGTTTATATTTGCAACGGGTAAGTCGAATGAAATATTATTTCAATGCCCTTGAGAATATTCTAAATTTGGTATAAATTCCTAACACCGGTGTAAATAAATTCAGATAACTTATATTAAATTAAAATACTTTTATATTTTAGAAAAAGATAAAAGCGAACTTGTTGTTTGATGATACAATTTAAAATAAATTAATTGCCATTGTTTTCTCTGATTGGAAAATATTTAAAATTAAATATTTTCGTAATGAAATATTATTCTGTACTATAAAAAATAGTATGTTTGTTAAAAATCTATTTTTGAAATAACAATTGGTTCATATAAATTAAAATTAAAAACAAAATAGTATTTTTTTTAATACAGCTACGAAATTTAAATACTTTATTAATAATAATGATTTCAGTAATTTTATAAATTTAAATTCAAATTGAATAACTTTTGCTTAATTATCTAGATGGAAAATCATAACGAATGAAGGATTGGGAGATCGAAGAATTGGTTACCATTCGCTTCAAGCAGCTTTAGCAGAAATGAATGGATCGCAATGTGGTTACTGTTCATCTGGTTGGATTATGAGTATGTTTAGGTAATAATATAATACATCGATAATACAAGGTATTTAATTTTTTTTATACTAGAGTCAAATTATCATTTTTAGTCTTACGCACCAGAACACTTTGACTATGAAAGAAATCGAGAATTCTTTCGCTGGTAATCTTTGTCGATGTACCGGTTACCGACCAATTTTGGATACGTTTAAAAGCTTTGCCAGCGATGCTCCCCCAGTAATGACGAATCAAATTAAAGATATCGAGGTAAATTTTTACGAATAATTATATTCCACATGAATTCTAATGCTTAGGCGTTTTACTTTTAGGATATGTATAATATAAAATCTTGTAAAAACTGTCCAAAAAAAACATGCCGTGGCACTTGCAAAGATATAGATATTATTGAAAAATCAAGCATTCCAAGATCATTTCAAATAAATTTACCGAATCAAGTAAAGTTTTTTGAAGCTCTGACCGTTGCTGACGTATTTAATGTTTTTAATAAAATTGAGAATTCTGAAACTTATATATTAAATGGAGGGAATACTGCACATGGTATTGTAAAGGCCATTTGTAACTCATATTTATTCAAACATTTTTATTATTTAATAACTAATAGCGTTTAATTAGTTCGTAGCTTTTGTAATTTATAATTATAATTATTCCTATACTTTTTACGTATACAGGAGTTTATCGAACAAAAAAAATACAAATACATATCAATATAAATAATGTGACCGAGCTACAGCAGATTGAGAAGAAAGCAGATTCCTTGACATTGGGTGGTAACGTAACACTATCCGCAGTGAAAGCTTGCTTCGAAGAGTATATGAAAGAACCAGGTTTTCAATATTTAAAACGCATGGCTGACCATATTGATCTTGTTGCAAGCATACCAATAAGAAATGTGAATTGAAACAATACTTTTTACACAAATTTTTAATTTGCTTAAGTTCTTTATATTAACAATGTTTTAGATTGGAACAATAGCTGGAAATTTAATGATCAAGAGCCAACACCATGAGTTTCCTTCAGACATTTACTTAATATTCGAAACTGCAGGGGCAGACTTACACATTCGTATGTAATGGTTAATAACCATATAATAACATCAATTATATCGCAATTATTTAATAACGCCATTTATTTTATAGTCGAATCACTAGACAAAAAAATTATTGTAAAACTATTAGACTTTGCAGCTGTAGACATGAGTAAGAAACTAATTCACAGTATTATTTTACCCAGTCTTGGTGAAGAATATGCTTATAGAACTTACAAGGTTAGATTATTAAAATTCTTTGTGCACATGATTAAAATTTAGCTTGTACTCAGGAGTGTAAAATTCTAAAAAAAAAATTAAAATTAAATGTAGTAAAAATAATCTACTTTTTCTATTTAAGACATCTTTTCAAATATAAACGTCGAACGATTAGAGTTTTTATATAAGAAAGTAATGCTTTATTAATGATAATTTTTTTCTGATTTTATTTATTAAAATATTTCTATTATACAACGAATAGATTATGCCTAGGGCACAAAATGCTCATGCCATCGTAAATGGTGGTTTTTTGTTTAAATTTGATAAAACAACTGGAGAGGTTGCAGAAAAACCAAACATAATATTTGGAGGAATAAATCCAGAGTTTGTAAGTCAAATATTGCAAAAAAAGCTTCCAATATCATTTTAATGCTCATATTTTACAGTTTCACGCTACAACTACAGAAGAATATTTAATGGGAAAATCCCCTCATAATATGACAGTTCTAAGTAAAGCTCTAAATATTCTTGATTCTGAAATTCATCCTGATTATATTTTACCTGATTATAGTCGAGAATATAGAAAACTCCTTGCTGCAGCATTATTATACAAGGTTTGCAAATGTTTTTACTTAGAAAAAGATATTTATGCACTACCAAATGAGTGTAGATAAATTTAAGTATATTGCAGAAAAAAGGTTGATTTATTACATAAAATTATTTTTTTTTTAATCAAGTTTGTCATGAGTACAAATCTAAATAAAGTGAGTCCTAAATATCGAAGTGGTGCGACTATGTTAAAACGCGATTTATCATCTGGAATACAAAGTTATGATACCAATCGTGACATATGGCCTATTAATATGCCGGTACCCAAGCGCGAAGCAATATATCAAACTGCTGGAGAGGCAGAATATATAGGTGACATTGTTATGAAAGATAAACAAGTATTTTGTGCTTTGGCTATTGCTGATGCTCCTGGAAAAATTGAAAAAATTGATTATGAAGAAGCCATGGTATAAATATTCTTTAATCAATATTTCCACGTAACATTTTACAAATATTTCTTATGATGACAGGCAAAAATAATACTGTCAATTGAAGTAAAAATTTTACTTAACAATGAAATGACAGATTTGTAAATTATAATTTAAATCAGTATTTAAAATTTGTTTTTGCATCTATAATTTGTAATATATCAATATTAATTTTTATAAATTTGATTTTCTGATTTATGTTTTGACATTTTCAATACTGCAATTTAGAATTTAGATGGTGTACTAGCTTTTTATTCCGCTAAGGATATTCCAGGAACTAATTTAGTCATTAGCGCTGCACACGCGTTTGACTATGTACCCGAGGACGAAATAGTACGTTCGTATTGGATTGAGATATAAGTGGCAGATTAATAAGATGGTATACAAAAATTTCTCCTTCAACAGCTTTTTGCAGATAAAGAAATAATATATGCAGGGCAAATATTCGGAATAATTGCTGCTACGTCTCAACGGAAAGCTGAATATGCAGCATCGAAAGTAAAAATTGTTTATCCAAAAGGACCAAAACAGAAGCCCATGATAACTGTCCAAGATGTTATAGCTAGTAATGATCAAAATCGAATTTTAAAAGGAGCGGAAATACTTGCAACTCAACCGGCAGGTAGTAGCTACAATCCATTATATTTCATTTGAAACATTATTTTTACGGATGTAACAATCATAAGTGGGCGACATAATAGAACTTCTTAAATAATAATTACAATATCAGGAAAGGACATAGCATACAATATCAAAGGTTCATATGAAACTGGATCACAGTACCATTTCTCGATGGAGACGCAAACTTGCGTGTGTATTCCCGTTGAAGATGGTATGGACGTTTTTCCAGCAACCCAATATGTAGACCTCACACAAGCCAGTATAGCCGGTCTTCTTAATCTACCAATCAATAGGTAAGAAATTTCAAAGCATTTGCCCGCTTACGCAAAAGCCTCATAACTTTAATAGTACAGAGAGTTTAAGTGTGCATTGTTACGAAAGTAAGATCATAATTGTTGAGAGTAAAGTTTTTATAGGTAGCACAGAGTTTTTTGATTTTTTAAGAAAACCATTATCATCGTTAAAATAAGTAACCTCGTTCTTAATAGACATGTTTCGTAAGATCAAAATAAAACATAATACACAAGAATTACTGCACTGAGCGTTAACATTCGGCGAGTTAAGAGTTTTTTACAGCTTCTTCTTTTTCCATTAACAGCATAAACATTAATGTAAGAAGACTTGGAGGCTCGTACGGAGCGAAACTCAGTCGAGGCACTATAATAGCTTGCGCTTGTGCGCTCGTCTGCTATAAATTAAATCGACCTGCGCGCTTGGTAATGTCGATCGAGGACAACATGCGCGCCATTGGAAAGCGAATGCCATCATATGCGGAGTACGATTTAAGCGTGAATAAATTGGGAGAAATTCAAAGAATGGACATAACTTTCTGGTCAAATGGCGGTTATACATTCAACGACGTATACATGCCCATCATGCTTGGTCACATCATTAGTTGTTACGATTCATCCACCTGGAATATAGTTGGATATAGTGTTAAAACAGACTTACCTCCCAATACCTGGTGCAGAGCACCCGGTAAATTTAATTTTCTTCTTACCATTCTTATAAATATTGAGGAAATCAAATTTTATTGCTCGATTCCTAATTTAGATTTCTTTTCCTTCCTAAGTGACTATTGGATAGACATGAATACGACTATTAAAACAATTGAAGTTAAAAATATCATTTCATATTTAGTGTTAAAATTACCTTATTATTCTTAAACAATATTAAGGATTGTATTTTCTTGACCAAGAACGTCTTTTATTAGAAGATATTTTAAATAAGTTAGATAAAAAAATATAATTATAAACTAAAATTACCCAATGATCGTAGTTTTAAGTAGCAATGTTTAATAATAATAATAATAATAATAATAACAAAGTACCTTTAAACTATGAATGATCTTTTTAACCTTATAAATTCTTGAAAAATGTTTTATATTAGTTGAACGTTAGTAAACTAATATTCAGTAACAGTTTGTTGTCACAGATAAATTGTTTAACTGAAAAACTGAGCAGTAATATATGTAATATAATGCATTAAATTTAAAAAAATGTTTAAAGAATAAACATATGATATAGGATCGACAGAAGGTGTTGCTATTATTGAGAATTTAATGGAAAGGATTGCCAGAGAGACTAAACAGGATCCTCTTAGCGTTAGAATGATTAATATGTCTACAGATGATACAAAAATTTTAAAAACAATGTTGACTGATTTGACGGCAAGTTCTGATTATGATAAGCGATATGAAGCCGTTAATAAATTCAATAACGTAAACCAATTTAATGATTAACTCCTTGATAAAATTAATATGGTTTTCAGTATTATTGCATGTAGTTTACTTTTACTAGGAAAATCGTTGGAAAAAGCGAGGAATATCAATGGTTCCTATGAAATATCCAGTAGCACTATACGGTCAATTTCATTCTTTAGTCTCTATCTACGCTCGTGATGGCACAGTATCAATTACGCACTCTGGTATTGAATGTGGTCAGGGGCTCAATACAAAAGTAAGATGCATTTTCATTTTTTTTATAATTTAATTTAAAATAATATAGTCGGTAATACTTTCGAAAAACGCATTTAAAATTATATTTATAAATGTAAATTTTAATAAAAGTTATTTTGCACGAATTTCCAAGATAGCCCAAATAGCTGCTTATACATTTGGAATAGATTATGAAATGGTAACCGTAAAGCCAAGTAATTCACTTACAGCTCCGAATAGCTCTAATTCTGGAAACAGTACCACTACGGATTCTTCGGGATATGTAAGCCATTTAAATAAAGACTTCTTTATTCAAATTCATGAAGTAACATCATTGAGTCTTCAATTTTTCGTAGGCGACAGAGAGAGCTTGCAAAATACTTTTAGAGCGGCTAGAACCAGTTAAAAAATCATTAGGAGGAAACCCTACCTGGCAGGAGTTAATAATGTCAGCATACAGGAAAAACATTGATCTTTGTGCTTCATTCATGTAAGTGATAAAGAGAATTATCTTTTCAAATTCAATATGTGAAAGTTCAGGCTATTTTTGCAAACAAAAAATTTATTTAAATATTTATACTTTTTTTTGTGTAAAAAGTCTGTAAAATTATTTGTTATGTAATTGCAGTAAAAATATGCATACCAATAGAGAATAGTAATTTTCGAATAGTTGCCTATTTCGCTTACGAATAAATAGTTTCAAATAAAATGTAATTTATTTTCACTTCAGGTTTCTAAAGAATATCAGCAAAAACAATATCACTTCTTACCACAATTTAAGAATACCGTTTTTAATTATTTAAGCGGTGTTTCTATTTAAAATTGAATGCGAAAGACATACTTCTTTGTTATTACAAAATAATCGTTTATGTATGAGATAATCTAATTTTTTTTAAAACGCATATATTGCACGTAGGTTCACAGTAGAACAAGAACTTAAGCCATATATTGTTTACGCTGCCGCAGTATCAGAAGTTGAAATAGATGTTTTAACTGGTCAGCATTTAGTTCATCGAGTTGATATTTTAGAAGATGCTGGTGTCAGTATAAATCCTAAAGTTGATGTGGGTCAAGTCGAAGGTGCTTTTGTTATGGGTCTTGGTTACTGGACTTCTGAAGATTTGATATATGATTCCAAAACAGGGGCTCTGACTAATTACAGAACTTGGGTGAGAATATTTTAAAACCACTAGACAACCAAATCAATGATAATGAAAAATCCATCCTTTTACTTTTATTTCTAGAATTACAAAATACCCGGAGCAAAAGATATACCTATCGATTTTCGAGTAACATTCAATCGTAAACTGATACCTCCATATGGTGTAATTAAATCAAAAGGTTACTTCTACTCCAATATTACGATTTTTTTAATCTACGTTCAATCTATATTTTTTTTAAGTTAATTTTATTACAAATATCTGTGTATTTACATGTTTAAATACAGAAGTATAATTATTTTAATGTATAATGAAAATATTTTCATTTATTGAATATTTCTAAAAATAATTGTAAGTTATAAAATATAAGTATTCGTAATAAATATTCTAATACTTAGTAAATTATGCTTTATAGCTATTGGTGAACCACCTTTGTGTTTGAGTTGTTCTGTTCCATTAGCAATACGTTACGCTCTGAATTCAGCACGAGCCGATGCAGGAAATAATGATGTATGGTACCAATTAGGTTAGTCCAATATCCTCATACATAAATACTTTTGCTCTTTCTTACTACTCACTTTACTATTAAATTAGAAAAATTTCAATCAAATATAAATTTAAAAAAGTACAGTTGAACTTATCAGTTATATTTAAGTGTTAATTATTTACAATAGTCATTAAACGCTGGTATTGTATCTATTAAGACAAAAAAATCAGGGTATATCTTTATTTATTTTTGTAATGAATTATCATATATAAATGTCAAAAAGTTAAATAAATAATAATTATTATCGAAAAATTATTAATTATTGATTTAATTATTCTGAGAGCTATTTTAGTGTACAAGAATTTTTTAGTATAAATGTGCTTCTATAAAAAAATATTAAAATTCCTTATAATTGATTAAAATTGAATACAAAACTGATTCAAAAATCTATTTACTGTCTGCAAATTTTAAGGATAAATTCATATTACATTTGAGATCAAATAGTTTGTTCTTCAATTTTCAGATAAATCACTTTCAGCAGAGAAGATTTTATTAAATAGTCTGACCAATATAAATGGAATGGTGTTGTAGCTTTTATACTGATATAATTAATAACTTTGTTAATTAGATATAATGTTTTTTGATTTTTAAACTTATTTCACATAATAAACTCCCATTATTATTCAATGTTAATATTTTATGATTTCCTTACAATAATATTTGATTTTCATTTGTTTCTTTTCTTTATTTTCGCATGAATTTAGTCAATAGTTAATTCATATATATTACGATTAATCAAAAAATTAAAATGTTTTTTTTTTTTTTAATGGACATTAACATATATATTTTTTTCATAACAAGTAAGCTAATTTTAAAAAAAAGTCAAGCATTTTTCTAATACGTTCAAAAACATGGTTGCTGATAAATTTAAGTCTGATACAAATGTCAACGATGAATTCGGGTGCAGGGACAGCAGGAAAATTACATCAAATTTGAGTGTAAGTCCTGTTCTCTCATAAAATTTTTTACTTAAATTTTTCTATACATATATATACATACACACACACATATATATATACGCACATATAAATATAACTAATATGACAGCGTAAAATAAAATTGCTGTAATTAATATTTGCAAAATTAGTATTTTATTTCATTAATATAATTACGGAATCATAATCCTTTTTTTAATTTTAAACCGTGCATAATATTTTTTAAACAAGAAAAATGTTATATAGGTTAATGAAAAAAAATTTTCTTGATTTAGGTTTCACCTTCCGACGAATGCAAAAAATGTAAAAGCGATGAAGAATGCTGTATAGATCAATCGTTTGATAGTAGCACGAAAGATGAATCCGATGAGGAACCTAAGAATTTGAACACAACTTACATATGCAATAGACCAAGTGTTATTTATAGCTGTGATGGCGATGTCAGATTTAAAAAAATACAAAAATCTAACGAATGTATAAATTTAAATTTTAATGAAAAAAGTGAAACGTGCAATTGTTTGAGAAATACTGAGTGGAAAAATCGCAATTTTTTCGGTCTATCAAAAGATTTTGATATTAACTACAAGAATTTTGAATTCCCTAGTCTGAAAATGAGTACTGGTTAGTTTTCATATTTTATTCAATTTATTTATGTATGAAAAATTAAAAATCTTCATTGCAATCGGGTTTTTAAAATTTTTTTCAAACAAATAATTCGAAGCTAAGAAATTGCTTAGAAATAATTGCTAAATAATTGCTTAAAAATTATTAATTACATAACTGAAATAATGAGAGACTTAAATAAATACGAAATAACTAAAGGTATTATTAGTAATAAATGATAATAATATTAAAATTAATCAATGCTTGATAATTAATTTTATACAAAAACAATAAATTTGATAAACTTTAAAATGCATCAAGAATTTATTATTTATCCAATATGTGTATATAAAATTGAATTTATTATTTTTCTAAAATCAATCCTATCGATATTATGTATATATTTCATTAAATTCATTCTCTCATTAAATTTAGAACAAGCAACTACAGAAGATTCAATAAAAAACTATGTAAATCAAGACGATTCTTTATTGATAAAATTAAGAAATTATTTAGCGGATTACCAGGAATTACGTGGCACATCACGCGAGGAATATGAATATGTCACCTTAATTGAAAGTATGGGTCAAACGATAGGACATTGTCTTCTTGCATTATTTTATGTCTTAGTCAATATTATACCAATTTTCGAGGTAATGAAATCTTTCCTTATTAATTGTATTATTATGTGACATGAGTAAAAAGAAATTTTTTTAAATTTAAATTTCAGATAATTCTTCATATCGTAAGATTCATTTTTGATAAAATAATAAACATAAAAAATACATCCGATATTCAGCAAATACTTTTCAAATTAGGAATATTTTTCTTAGAAATACTGAGTATATATATATGCCTGATTTTTATATTTGATTTCATTGTTTTACCTGCTGTATGTATATCCTCTGGTATTATTTTAAAAATTATGTTTTACGTTTAAATTTAAGATAATGTGAACTTTAAGTATACTAAAAAAAATTATTTTTTTAATTTAAAATAAATTTTGTTTTTTAGTTTCGACAGAATTGAGTATTTTATTTTGTGTTAATGTAAAATTACATATCTTTCGTATACTTGTATACTTTAAATTTAGTAAAGTACATGATATGCCTTTATTTATATTTTTTATATATATTTACATAAATTAATGTATCTTCATTAATGTACAATTAAATTATAAAATGTAAAAATATAATAGCTTATATAGGATTCACAATAAATTTCAATGCAAAATTTAGTGATAATTATAAGACTATTTATATTGATAATTTAAATTACTATACCTACTCATGTAGATCATATCTTTAATGCATATTCTTGCAAATTTTTCTGAAAATGATATTCAAATTTTTAGAGTGACATATAATGTTGAAACATAAATTGGATTGTATTTACATTTTATAATTAAATTATTTATTTCTGTTATTGCTTTTATTTTTTCTAATGTTTTCTCCTATACACAAATAAGCACTTTAATTAAAGTTCATGTAAAATCATAGAAATAAATAAATAAATAAAAACAAAAAATTTCCTTTTGTTTAATAATAACATTTACTTTAAAATAGAAAGCTTGTTTTGAAAACATTTTTTTGAAGACTAAATATTCGAAAAGTATTATATCTTACATTGATTAACATTTCTAGTAAAAGTTAAAACGTGATTCCGTAATAAATATTGTTAAGATTAATATGATAAGGTAGTATTATCCTTATCATAATAAAAGTATATATACATTTTTAATTATCTTATTTTCATAATTGAGAAGCTTTTTTTATAACACCTGGCTAATTACAGAATACACAAGATAGAGAATCGATGTTAATATACAGTTGATTGTAATCAAAGAAACTATTTGTGAAAGTAAAAATGTGTGTTTCTTGAAAAGCTTACATATTAACAAGATTCAAAAAGAAATGTTTACACTATATATTAAAACTATGCAATGTGTTTATCTCATGTAATATGATTTTTAATATTAAACACTTTCTTACATAAAAATCTTAAGTATGATTTTTGTCGGTTAAAAACAAATAAAACAGTAAATGAAATAGATATATGTATGAGCTATGGGCGGAAAATATAATTACAAAGAAAAAATGCTGTTCAAAAAAATACACGTTATAATCAATTTATTTATGTAATCTGTAAAGCTCGTTTTTTTTACATCTTAATTGAACTATTTATCATTGAAAGAATCGGAGATTTATATATGAAATTTCTTAAAAATACGAATATAAATAATAAATATTGTAATTAAATCAATTAAATTTCATCAAATTCATTAAATTTAATTTCAAGAAAATGTTAATAAAGAAATTGCATAGTAATTACTTATTTGTATTAAATGATGACCAAATAACATCATCCTTTATGTATGTAGAAAAATTATAATAGCTTATAATAAATTATTAATATTTAAATTTTCCATAATAATTTGTCTATACAGGAATAAAATGTTTAATATCATTTGCTTAAACTCGAAAACATCTCTGTTAAAAGTATTAGAAATAATTTATTAATGCCTTTTTTAATATCTAAAGCGCAAAGGTATTGTATATAGGTAAGGCTTAATAATAATTTTTCGTTTTCTTAGTTTTTTTTTAATAATTATTCCAAATATTTTCGTCATAATTATTTAAAAATAAAAAAATCAATTTAGGCTAAAAATACATTATTAAATTTTAAAAATTCAGAATAATAAAAATAAGTATATTGGAAAATTTTGTTTTATATAAGATAATTATAAACTTAAAGAAAAGGTTCAAATGAATTACGTTCAAATGAATTATTTAATGTGAACTAAAATGCATGCCCTTTACTTTGTAGTCAATTTTTTAATAAAATTAAATTTTTAAAGAGCAATGAATAAAAATATGTTTGAAGACCTAAAAGATTTTTATGAAAATTATTTATAAAAATGATACATTTTTAGAAAAAGTTTTTTAAAAATATAAATTACAGGTATAATAAAAATTATTTTAAAAAAAATTTTGTGGATACATATGTTGGTATTAAGGCAGTAATTCTAGTTATTAAAATTATTTTGACATTCTTCTTATTTAATTCTAACATTAATTACGAATGAAATTTTACATAATGGATTTTTAACTTTTTGTTTCTATTATATGTAAGCAACTATTAAAACGTTATTTGAAAGATAATTGTTTATAAATAAAATCAATATTTTTTGGAAAACTTAATAACAACGTCTAATCACTGTTTTATTAAATGAAGTGCCAAATTTGCACTTTTCACTCTCTTTTTGACAGTCAAAAGTAACTTAGAAAACAATTTTTGTTTCACACCAATAATTAATAATCTGAATTAAAAAAAAGTGGTTTCGATTGTATCGCTAATGATTGGCTGTAATCATTATCGATAGAAGTGTAAAAATGAGAAATTTGGAAAGTTGAAGTGGACTAGTTGATGACCAACCGCATTCAAGATCCGACTTAAGTGCTTCTGCCACCGACATATTATTCTTATTAATGCAAAAGCTCTCTCGCAAATCGTCGTCCCATCCGTTATCCCAGCATTCGTACTCGCTTCCTTCGTCCCGTTCAAAATTATTCAATTCTGTATGGGAATTACAGCGGTCTTCTTCATATTGCCTGTGCTTTCTCTGCCACATCTCAATCCATCTAAATTAAACAAAATTAATAAGATCGTGTATCTAAGACGCAGATACAACTTTTTTATACTTATATATATATTCGTGTTTTACTTTTAATAAGCAGTTTTTTTTATAACTTTTTATAATTTTTTATAACTTTTAGTTTTTACATTTTAATAAGCTTTCTTTAAAATAATTTAAATAGAAGGTTAATTTTGATTGTTCAGTTACTAAAATTATGCTTATCTTCAAATATCTATCTTAATGCTTTTATAAAAAAAATTTATTATCATCAAACGATACGATTTACTTTTAGCACCTCTAATAGCATTAATAATGTTTAAAAATCAATGTATGAAAATGTTTGAAATTTCTTAATTACTTAAGATACAATAGGAAAGTTAAAATTATACACATTTACCCAATATCACAATCACAATTAACATAACTGCCACGCATCCGCAGGCGTAATAGGAATCGTTTTCCTGATACTGCTGGTCTATATGTATTTGATGGATTTTGCAAAGTCCTTATTTCGCTGTCTCTAAGCTCAACTGTTACATTACGTACAGTATCCGCGTTAGTGAACATCTGTTTCGGAACGTTGCCTAAACTCGTATTGTAGAGTCCGAAATGCAGATGTGGATTTCGTATACCCTAAACAAAATTGAGTTTTTCGTTACTAATGCTAAGTCACAAATATCTGTAACAGTGCAAGCAGTTCCGTAAGCTTAAATAATTATCCTTACACGTAAAATTTCCGAATGAATATTCTTTAAAGCTCTGCCGCTAAATGTAAAATTGTAGAGTTTCACTGGAAAACGCCCCTTCATTTCTTGCTCTAAATTGGTCTCATTTTGCAACTAATGACAAAAAGGTTTTTTATATTTTTTTTCTATAATTATGTTTTGTCTTCATTGATCAATTTGTATTTAAATTAAATTTTATGTATTTAATTAGCTAATATTAATTTATTTATATTCAAAGTTTTATAATTTATAACAATTATAAAAATGTTTGTTGCATTTTTAATTTTCTTCAAGTTTTGAATTTTAATTTACTTAGTATTATTATTTTTCTGTTATTCCATTTTTTTTAACATTCGACTGTACGATCGTGAGAAAAAATCAATTCTTTATTATTAAAAGACTTTTGAGTGGATTTATTGCCATGAGAATAATATTCAAGTTCACTATGATAAGAAAAAATAGCTGTTTACATGAATAAAAAGATGCCTTAATCCATGGTTATGTTCCAACATGTTCGGGAAGTTGAAACGTTTAACTCCTGTATATGCTGTACACAAAAGTGTACGAAGTTTTGAGGCCTTGCATAAAGCTCCAGTCTACAGAGGGATATAATATATATTATTAGTTTTTTTTTTTAAATAAAAGTAAAAGAAAATATACAAAGTACGAATGAACCTCAAAAGTAGTTAAATGAAGACCGCGAATATCGAGCATTTCGAGAGTATCAGCGATTCCAAGTAAACTCGTGTTCGTGATTATCGTGATTGGATTATAGGCAATGTTAAATATCCTTAAGTTCGGCAAAGCATGAGTAATAAGTGGAACAACGGTCAAATCGTTGTAGCTCAAGTCTAATAAGTGAAGGCTCGACAAGTTCGATGCCATCTCGGCTGGAACTGACGCCAGTTCATTGTGTGCTAAGTGAAGCCTTTGCAGTCGATGGAATGGGAGCTCTGGAACCTAAAATATCGGACACGCATTGTAATTATTGTTCTACTGCACTATATTTAAATATAAATTATAATAGAAAAGCAAAATCTATATATTCAAATACATCAAAATTCTTATATAATACAGTGCACATATTGTAAAAAATATTTCATACAAACTATAATATTAATCATTACCGAAAGTAAGGAAATGTTGCTTAGTCCAAGAAATAACAGTTCATTCTCCAAACCACTAAACGTTCTTCCTCGAGGCTCCAGTATGAGTTGCTTATTGTGGCTTAAATCAAGGTATGTCAATTGTGGTATATCAGAAAAAACACCATCATCTAATCTAACCAGTCGATTGTAAGATAAATCCAACCAAGTTAAGCCCTTGAAAAATTTGAAAAATAAAACGTTGCAAATAATTCAGTAATTAAAATGTGTCAGACTGCATTGTATTTTACTTTATAACTCTACTGCATCATATTTTTCTCTATACAAATATAATTTATATATATAATTTGTTAGTAAGAACAAAATTATAAAATTTATATTGAGAATATTAAGAATTACACGAGTAACAAAGTTCAATTACCTATTATTTATATTCAATTAAATTTGTTCAATATTTTCATTTATAATTTTTATAAGAATTTTAAATCTTCTCGCAATTTTTATTAATTAAAAAAGAATAATTTATTTTACATATTATTATACATATACTACACATACACACACACACACTTATATAAAGTATTACAAATACTTTATATTTAAATAATAATGTGAAAGCAAATTTATACTTTACCTTGAGTCTGAAAATGGCATCGGTATTGTGTACTCCAGAAAGAAAATTCCACGACAAATCAAGGATTGATAAGCTGGCTGCTGCTGATATTGACATTGTCTTAATGGGAAGTCTCATAAACTGATTATGAGATAAGTCTAGACACTCAATATTCGCATCCATGAATAAATTATCTGCAAGCGTTCGGAGCTTATTGTGCGACAAATCAATGATCCTCAATTTCTTTAATGATTTAAATGACTCAGCAGGTATGTCCATAATGTTATTATGGGAAAATATGAGCACTTGAAGATTCTTCGTTTCTTTAAAGCACTCAAAGTCAATCTCCACCAAACCATTGTGACTGATATCAAGCCATTGTAAATGTGGCATATTTCCAAAAACGCCGTGAGTTACGTTTATGAGTTCGTTGTGCGAAAGGTATAGATGAGTCAATGAATATTCTACAGGCTTGAAATAATTACGCATAATATCTGAGATATTATTATAACTAAGATCCAATACTTTTATGTTTGATTGCATTACTCCACCGACTAACAAAAAAAATTCGTATTAAGCTTTAAAATACTTTAAAACGATTACATATTAGTAAACCAATAAGGAGTTTGCAAATATTTAATTTAAAAAGTTTTAATCATAATAAAGGTATAATTATTATAATTAAAAAAAATTTCATGTGAACAATCACGTAAATTCTTAGTTTGTAAAGTAAGTTTAAAAAGCAAAAATAGTTAAGGTGATTAAAATGCAAAATACTCACTATTGTTTCCTGAGTAAGAGCTATTAAAATTTAATTTATGAATCTCATTGTGGCTCATATTGACCTTAAAGGACGATAATGTTCCTACTTGGTCAAAGGAACCAAAATCAAGTTCAAATAAATTATTGTATGCCAAGTCTAAGAATTCCAAATCCGGTAAATTCTAAATAAAATAATTATATTTACAATAAATATAAATAATAAATACTATAATAGTTTTGAATGAATTTTTAGGTAATAACATAAATATATGAACAATGGAATTACTTGAAAAGCTTCGTTTTGCATCTCCCTTATCTTGTTTCCACGCAAATTAATGTATTTCAATCGATTCATATTCATAAAAGCGCGACGCTCAATATTATTGATGTAATTATCTTCAAGAATAATAGTAGCTACGGACGGCAAATCGACAAACGTGTGTGTAGCTAAATTGTTAATGCGATTGTAGCCCAAATTGATATCCTCTAACGATGAATGAATATCTCCCTGAAATATGGTTTGTTAAAATTATCTAATGAATATATTGAACAATCGTTAAATTTTTAAAAATTACCTGGAACGTTCCCTTTTTTATAGAATCTAACTCATTATCTTGCAGCTCAATACGTTTTATTCTTCTCAAAAAATGAAACGAAGTGTCGGGCATCGATCGAAGCCTGTTGTTGCTCAAGTCCAAATATTGCAAATTAGTCAAAAATTTAAAAGGCTTATTTGGTAGTTCACCGATAGATGAAGAAAGTCCATGAGCCATTCTCAGTGTTATTAAAGAATTTCCAACCTTAATAACAAAAGTAATAAAAATTCATAAAATGATAATCCCCTTACGAATCAATCGAGTATATTTAACCTCTGTAAAAGCATTGTCCTCAATCGTTGAAATGGAGTTCTCCGAGAAATCTAAGTACTTTATTCCACGTACGTGAATAAAAGCATGATTTTTAAGTGTTTGCAAGTTACTTTGAACAATGCGTAACTCTTTGATATCCATTCCGTATTCTGAAAAGTCATCCGATGATAACGTTGTTGTCGGCATCTTCGAAATTGACAAGAATCGTAAGTTGCGCATCTGGCGTAAATCTTGAAGCGAGATCATGCCATTTTTATTTCCACTAAGATCGAGATTGTAAAGTGAATATTGAAACCCGTTAAATGTTTCACCTACAACAGTAACGTTTACAACTGAGATTTTTTCCATCGATAGTCCATTTGAAGCTTCAAACCAAAGTGCAAAGATTTATTTTTAAACAAATAATCATATTTTTTTCAACTGTGGTTTGAAGCTAGAAAAATTATTGCCTCGTTTATTATACTTGGATTAAATGTTTGGATCCGATTTTCTCGAAATATCAGGGTACGTAAAAAATCGTACTGCTGAAAAATGTGATTTGGTAGGGATGTTAAGTTGTTGCCAGAAAGATCTATCAGTTCCAAGGACGATTCTAGACCCATGAAATCAGGCGAATCGATATCATATAGATCGCAATCAGTTAAGTAAAGCTCTCGAATTCTTGAGTCCTTAAATGCACCTTGCTTAACAATCAAACGATAATACAAACGTTATTACAATAAATAATGCAAATAGGTTCTCGTGTATTATAATACTATCTGCTATTAGAACACAATTAATTTGTGTGTGCAGTAAACTAGTACATTAATTAGCATGATATTTACACAAATGTGTGATTTCGAGTAAACTTATCATTAGTAATATTAAAACCAAAAAATTGTATTAAAAATTATACATAAGTTATTTATAAATTAAATTAAAAATCAACACATTTATAACACATTTTAATATATATGTGTGTGTGCAAAATTTAAGTGTTATAAGAGCCGCGATGTGCCTTTAAATTAATGTTTATTATTAGATATGAGCATTCGCACAGCCTGCAAGTAAACGATAATTTCATTGTTTACAATTCACATATTCAACTTAAAAAATTTTACCAAGACAAGCAAGCCATTAATTAAAATACTAATCTCACCTCAATCGTTGTAATAGGATTTCCATTGAGGTAAGTCCTATTGACTCTCTGAAAGTGCTGAAATGATCCTGACATTAGCGAATCGATTTGGTTATAATCGAGCTTTAAAACATCAAGGGACAAATGCACGCCCCTCGTCTCCGACTCCATCTGCGGATGTATCATCTTCGAGATGCGATTGTAACTCAAGTCCAGCACCTTCAGGTGTTTCAAAGACGACAATTGTGAATAAGGTATCGCATTCAACTGATTATCATTAAGATAGAGGTGAGTCAAGTGGGCCATGCCGTCGCGAAATACGGACAGGTCTATGTCTTTGAGGCTATTTTCGCGAAGATCGAGATATTCGAGTACGGTGAGGCCAGCGAATGCATCGGCGGGCAACTTATCGATCGAATTACGACCCATTCGCAATGTCTGCAAGGAATTTTCTAGCCCACGCCAATTATCTGCAGCTATGTGGGAGATCTGGTTACCTGAGGGATAAAATAATACCTTGGTGTTCTGTCCTTCTCCAATATACCGTGGACTTTTTTTTAAATGTTTGATAAAAAAAAAATCTTGATATAATAAATTTACCCTACGAAACAGGTTGAACAAGCTAAAAATACATCGGCATCAAGATATCATTGTATTTGTGAACATAAGTTTAATAAAATTAATACCTTATGTTTTAGTTATCAATTTACAAATGAATAATTAGCTATTTGAAAATTACTAAAACAATTTGAAGCTTACACTATGCCAATCTCTGAATTGTATTTAAGGATTTAAATTATATGAAAATGATCTAAAAATTATTTCATCATTAAAAAATAATCGACAATATAAAGCCGGGAAAACGAAATTTCGAATTACATGCTGCATTACAAATATATTGAGAGCGCGAATAATCCCATTATTCCACTAATAGGATACGTCATTTATACGTCAGCTGTATGGTAAGAAGAAGAGCATTTAAAAGCAATCAGTGATCGACGATCATCATTGACTCGACGAAGAAATGAAAGTCGGAAAGTACCTGTTAGATCGAGCAGCCGCAGCTTCTGCAGGTGTCTGAATGATTTGCTTGGTACCCTGACCAGGCGGTTGTAGGGTAGTTCAAGCTCCCACAACGATCTTTCAAGCCCTAGGAACGCCTCGTCCGGTATATCCGATAGGGGATTATACTTGATCTGCAGCTTGTAAAGACCTGAGACATAAAGCACACTCCTTGCTTTCTGCGATTTTAACATTTTTTTCGGCCATCGCCTTTCTTCCAATGCTATTCCACTACTTTCGAGCACTGTTAAGGCCGCTAATAATTTCACGTGCATAAATAAACATAGAATTTTTTTTTATAAACATGTCTTCCGACCTGCAATAAGCTTGGCAATGAATGTTTCTTATTAATTAATTAATACCAAAAAAATTTTATGGCACTATCGAGTGAAAGTAAATTTTGAAGTCAACTCTTTAAATCTACATTAAAATATAATTTCTAATAAATATTTGGATGTATTTTAAGTTGCGCAATTGAAATAAGAAGAAATGTTCAAATTGTAGAAACATTTTGTTAAATTTTATTTGATGTTAGTTTTATTAGAATAAAAATTTATGCACGGTACTTAAGATATAAAAATGTGTCAAATTCACAACACACTAAAATTTTTCCATTGATATATCTTATCGAATGTTTTATATCTTGTCGATTTAAAACTATATATTTATTAATATTTTGGAAATTAGTAAGTATTAAGATAGATTACTTATCTATAAATAGTTATTAAAGAATTTTGTCTGTACTTATATTACATAAAACATTTATCATATCTATAATTAAATTTTAAAAATGGATTGTAAGCTTTTTATATGCTGCTTCATCATTTATTATTTATTGTTTAATTTATCACTTATTATTAACATTTTCATAAAAAGACAAGATATAATTCTTTACAGACCATAATATTGCATACGATTCCTACTGCATTCGATAATTATATTTAAACTGAAGGCAATATAACTGTTACAAATTCTATATGATAATCACGTTAGAGTAATCGGACACAACATAAGGATAAGCGTTCCGTTTATTTATCTTTGCTTTTATTAAATTAAAATGTATACGTAAAAGTTAGAAAAGGGAAGAGAGAAAGAGAAAAAAAGAGAGAGAAGTAGAAAGGACGGAAATCAGAAAAACAGAGAATAAGAAAAAAATACATATACGATTATTTGCACAAAGCCAATACATTCGTGCAGTAATAATTCTTTTGTTGATGTTCTTCATGATTAGTTTTCTAACATATAGTTTCTCCATCGTATTTCTCCAGCGCTTACCACTGATCAACGATGACTCGTTTGCGTTTCAAATACAGCTTTCGTGCTCAGACATTTAGCTCGTAATTAGACGGTCAACATTGATTTTTACCCAATAATACAATATTTACATTTTATTTCTGATTTTATTTAATGCCAATAACATCCGATTCTGATTACAACTTTTTAAACGAAAATAATATTTTCTACTGTAGATTTACATTATAAATTTAATATTTATATGGAAAAATTTTTCATATCAATATAAGAATTAGTTTTTCTTATACTTGGATAATAAAATTTTTAATAAAAACCTTAAATCAGCAGGATAAAGGTATCATAAAGTGCGGACAATTAACTACTAATTTTGCCTTTGAAAAAATTGTTGTTAGTATAAATATCTTTGCAAAGATTTACAATTGAAAAGTCTTTTGTAAGACATATTAATTTAAAAAAGTTACAGAAAAATCATAAAGCATATAATATTGCTTTTTATGTCAGTTTACCACAGTTTTAATGAAAAACAATAGACCACATTTATGATTAAATAATTAAAAGTTTATTTTACTCTTAAACGATTGAAAATTATTTTAATAAAAAAAAATGCTTCATATTATATAAAACTATTTCGTATTCATGTTTCTGATAAGTGCTTAAAATAGACTACTTAATGTATAGCGATACAATCATCTAAACCTTTAAATCAACATTTTCAATTAGAATTTCAAAATTGTTGAAACCATAAAATTACTTACATATGTATAAAAACAACCATTGTATATAGTTATATTTTTTAAATACTTAAAGACATCAATAAATGATTTAATGCTTATTGATTTTCAAAACTTCAAATACAAATTATTAAAAAAATTGTTGTTGTAGAAGACAATTATAAAATTAAAATGAAAAAGTTGAATTTTTAATTTATATAATGTTTTAAATTATATAAAAAACGGTTATTATATTTTTTAAACTTTTAACAATACAAAGCATACTCAGAATAAAATAAATATTTATAATTTTGTGCTTGATTCAAATTAATATATCATTACTGTAGAATAAATATATTTATACTTTTTCTTTCATATGTTTACATTTGTAAAGTGTATTTTTTTATTTTAATTAATTACAAAATTTTACTAAATTTTAATAAATCTTCAACAAAAATTGATGGGTTTAATTGCGTTATGGTTACATAATAAAATTTAGTATAGTTGTAAAGATAAAGCGATACTGTTTAAAAAATATTTATAATTCCAAATAATGTATGGATAAATATTATACCATAATGATATATATTAATAGTGTTTTTTTTTTAAATGATGAATATTAAAATTGGAATTGTTATAACTGACATTACTTTCAAATTAATGCATATAATGGTATTATTTTTATTTTCTTAGAGAAATATTTAAAAAAATTTTAAATTTAATTCATTTTTTTATGTAGATCAATTAAATTGTTTAATCTAAACAAGCTAGTAGTATTTGTTTATCATATCAATTAGTACATTAAGGATAAGATTGATATTACTACAAAATTATAATTTTTTTTTAAATCATCGTGAAGTTTGATTAAATTAAGTTAAAACATATTTTTCATTATAGTTCACAGTTTAGTCATGACGTGTGAAGTATAATTTACAAAAAAATGTTACAATAAAAAAATATATTAATTGTTAAATATGCAATAGTGATCCCAATTTTTAAAATATTTTAGTTAACATAATATTCATAAAAAAACTCATTTATAAAAATGTTGTAAAAATGTTATTAAATTATTTTAAATAGAAAATTTTAAGTAAATATTGCATAACTCAAAATTTTATCAGATTTATTTATTAATGTATCGATTGCCGCTAATTTCAATTATAATTAAATCAATTATCTTATAACATACTTCCTCATAGAAATAATAGACGAATACACTCAGCTGCATGCGACTGAGCTCATACATTAAGTAATATACTTATTAACACTGCCGTAACTAATATCTTTATAAGATATAAGAATACTTTGTTGAGACATTAAATATTTAACAAATAGTTGAAACTGAAAAGCATTCAATTCCGTATAAGAGACATAAAAATGATTTATTATATGCTAACAGCTTAGGTAATTATTAGCATATTCTAATTTTCCGTTCGTCATTAGAGCATGTGAGAAAGTCAGGTGTAAGAAAAGTGTCTCTTACCAGTATTCATTAAAAAATGCGGCTGTAGTGAGCGCAATTTATTATTCTCAAGCTGTAGCATGAAGACTTTGGATGCATTTATGGGTTGAGGTATCCGAGCCATGGGGACGTTGAAACAACTAACGATTCCAAGATCCGGTATCACTTTTGAACATGTACATAATGGGTTGAAGAAACATGGCGGATACTGGACAGGTAATTCGTGCATCCGTGCGAACGACGTCCAAAACATTAATATGAACGTGATGATGATCATCATGTAGCCGATTTTCACGAAAGTCAGCAAATTCTGGAAGATCACAACACGAAGTTGTCCCCTTGCTAAATTACTATCACTCCGAATTTCGCGTGTATATATATATATAATTATTTGGTTTTCCCGCATTATTCTATTTATTGTACGTATAAATAATTTTAATTATTTATCTGCTTAATAGAAGATCAATTTAAATAAATAATGTATGTAAAATATAAATGTTATTAAAATAAAAATCAATATTTAAATAGAGTCAATTTCCATCATCGTCACAAATAAATAATATATTTTGAGAGGGATATCCTATAATTGCCGAATGTAAAGTTACAATAAAGAGCTAAAATACTTAAATAATGTTGTTTTAATTATATTATTGTAGAATTCAATATTCCATCCTTTTGTTAAGTATTAAAACTTCATGTTAATTTGATTTTATCATATAAACCGCATGTGTCCTTTGATCAGCCTCAAATAAATACAAATGTAGTGTACGTTAATTGTGATTTTTTTAATGAATGATGTGAATAACGTCGAAGAAATTTAATGGTAAATTCATTAATTTTTTGATTGCTTAATATACCTTTGAGAATCAAGCAAAAGAATTCCCGACAAGATTTTCAATCTGGAAAAAATTTTTATCTTAAAAGTTTAATTTAAAATCGAAAATTGCTGGCACAGACAATGAATAATAAGCACGGTGGTCAGGGAGAAATGAGAATGGAAAGCATTTACGCGGAATGCGCATAATATTAAAGGAGGTGTCGCAGCGTTAGATGCCTTGCATCGAGAACTTTGTACATGCGCGGATAATGACTCGTGGGATGCAATTGGGATGGCTGAGAGTGAAGTTAACGCGACCGGGAGAAGAGCGTTGAGAAAGAAATTGAAAGGGATCCGTGGGAAGGGCACCGTGGCGTAAGCACCGGTAGGTCCGAGCGCGCCGTTGCGTCTCTCTGTAGGGTCTCACGGCGGCTGTGCAGGGCTCGTGCGAGTCGTCGGCGAGTAAAATGGACCGGAGCGCGACGTGGACGAGGAGGGCGCGCAAGGCGATATCGACGAGGCGCGCCACTGTCACTAGTCACTCGGGGTCTGGGGTGCGTGAAGGTCCTCCTCTCGGGGCCCAATTACCATAATGCGCACAGGAGGGGCCTCGGTCGCTGGGGCGCGCTCGCTCTCAGCCTCTGCCTCGACGACTGCCTCGACCCGGGGATGCCAACCGACTCCCGTGGCCCCGCGGGTCCCTCGTGGCCAGACTAGCGCCCGCCGGCGACTCCGGCCGGCCTGCAGGCGCCCACCCCGAGCCCCCTTTACTAGGGCTTCCCGGTTGCGTCGAGGCATTTACGGTGCTTCTCTTTACCCGATTACCGCCGGCGATATTCCATTAGGCCGCGGATGAAAATAGTCCGGCGGTAATGCCTGCTCCCGTTTCGTCAGCCCCCAAAACGAGGCTCCGCGCCCCCGCCCCCGGATCCCCTGGCCCGCGAGTCCCGTGGCTCGGCTCGGTCTTCTGGCCGACGGGACCGGAGATCGACCGGAGATCGATCGGGAGGCCCCGGGCCCACCCTCCGATGCCGACACCTCGACTCTCTCCCGGCAGCATGGGATTGCCGATCAGCGGACTGCGAAGGCTTTTCCTCCCCGCGGCGCCAATTTTGCCCGGCTCGCTGTGACTTATCGAAGTCCAGGGTCGACCTATGCAGGCCAAAACGAAGAGCGATCTATGGTTTCCTTAGCCACGCACTCGTGCCTTTATCGACTTTCATTTCATCGACGATTGCTTTTATCCCCGATTGATGCGCTCGGAGGACGCATTTTAAGATAAAGCTACGGCTGCATTAGTTAACCTTGGCATGCTCGCTTCGGGGTGAACGATGTGCAAGTTGCAGAAAGATTAATGCTTCTCCCCGGCTTTGCCCATGCGTGACTCGATTCCTATCCAATCAAATGAAAAATCAACGTTACTTACTCAATTCTCCAGCTTTTGATTGCGCACTTCAATCGATCAATATCTCGAGCACACTTTTAAGTTGAAAGAGAATCCGGGAACATATTCTAATAATGCGGAGTACGTAAATCTATAATTTACGGACAACCCCATAAACATGTGTAAAAACATTTCTCCATACTGAGCAGCTACAATGGAACTCTCGAGACATTTTATTGATGTTCTTGTTTTTTTTTTTTTTTAATGAATAATAAAGCATTTTGTACCTACATTGAAGGGTACTCTATTACTATTTCAAACTTTTATGGAGATGTGCTTTTAAAATCTTGCCGATTGGATATTAATTTTACGTACAATTAATTAAAGCAATGTAGTAGAAATTCAAAAAAGAATGCTTGCAAGACAAGAATAAGTAAAATAATTTGTGTTTAGATTTCCGTGTAAGTTTATTATAAATACTAAACAATCACTACTTGATTCATCTATATAATAAAAACTGTTTCATAAATTAAGCATTAATGTGATAACTTTTAAACAAGGTATAGTTTGATTCTAAATGAAAAAAATGGAGTGGAATTAAAGAAGGGTTTTGTTAGATCTCGGGACACTGACCTGACTTATCTCTTCTTACGTTTGACCTTTTGAGCCTTTTAAACGTGCGGCCGAGTTGAATAAGCAGGCCAAGGAAAACAAATATTAATCAGTGAACCAACAGCTGAACCAAAGCTTATAATATTACCAGACCATTAAGGTGTATCATTGTTAAATCCTATTATAAATTTAAAGTATGGCAGGATGAATACAATTTCGATACTCTTATAAATATGATAAAACAATCGTTTTTATTTTATAAATGCAATAAGAAAACTCGGATGAACTATATAGCATAAGTGTACGAAATTTTCTACAAAAAACATCTCTATTTTACAAACGATTATAAGATTAGTACATTGTTAGCTGCATAGAAAATAGTGAAATTTATCTCGATAAATAATTGTATTCGAATCTGATAACTCAACTCAATAGCTGTAGAATATTTGTTTAATCACTTTGGATGGAAGAAAAATTTAATAAAAACATAAACAAAGCCAAATCTGAATAATCTTATATTATTTTCAAAACCGTTTAAATAGAAATCTTAGAATACACGGACATTGAAAAGGTAAAATTATAGAATAACGGCACAGAATACATATTCAACATAGTGTATTTTACAGAATAACATGTTACATTATACAAAAAGTATCCAAGCAAATATAAAAAAAATATCTTACATTAAAGTGAACATATATAAATTCATGTCAATCGACCTTAACGTATACTATACGGTACATTTTTTTTGTAAAGTGACATTAATTTTAAACATTTATTCATTTTAAAATATGTTCTTTTCATATAGCCAAACAAATTTATATTGTGTAAGATTTTTAAATCTTAAAAACCATTTATGTATTTGTATTGTCAGTTTGTATATTATAATTTATATACTACATCCCTGAATCAATAGAAATTTTCAGTACAGTAATACAGAAAAATTATCAAGAAACTAGATTAAATATACTACGCATGATTCGATTAAAAATATATTACAATTTTACTAGAGAACATAAGTTTAACAAAAAATATATCTATATATAAATGTCTATAGAGATTCATTTATTATCTTATGACAATTACACTTTTTGATAACCATTTTATTTTTAAAATAATCCCTAAAATATTTTTTTTTATATATAAAAATTTGAATAAAATTTATAAATGAGCAGTTGAAACTATTCAACTTCAATCATAAAAAATGGTCTTAAAAAACGCACTTTTACATCTTGCAGTATTCAATTTCATAATTTGAAAATATATGTATCGTATTGACATGCGTCGTATTAAAAATTTATCTTATTTAAACAAGAGAATGGTAATGGATTTTTTTGTTATAATATAGTTATATAGAAACCACTTATTTTAGAGATTTACATTTTAAAATTATGTAATATATCATTGCATGCTTTTCAATTCAGATAATGAATGTAGAATGTTATTTTCATACAATTCTGATTTAGAGTTTTATTAAAATATTTCATTAACAATGCAATTAAAAAACTTTGTAAAAATCAAGTATACTTTTATAGTCTTATAAAATATTATTTTTATAATTTTTATACTTAAATTTTTATTTTAAATACATTATAAGACAGACTGAAGGCACCGTAAATACAATTGAAAACTATACATATATATATTTATATATTGATAATCGAAATCCCATTGTGTATTATATTATATCTTTATGTTAAATCCTAAAAAGATTATCACCTTAATAATGTTTTAAATAGCCATTTCTTAAAAATTGTTATCATTTGTGTTCTGTCCTTTTATACTACATGCTATCGTATGACCATACTAAATACATACAAAAGAATATGTAAAAACGTGTGCGCGAATGTATATGGATAGTTTATTTAACTAAAATATACTATAAGACATAATCTGCATAATATTGTAAAAAATCTTACATCATAAAGTTTCATGTACGAATGACATAATTCCAGTATTTGATTTCGCATTTCATTATTGTAACCAATCCATTACAGTTAAAGAAGTACATGTGTATCGGTAGAATGCTTTAAAAAAAATTGAAAGGTTTTGGATTAAAACCACAGTAGTTGGATATGCTGTTAAATCAGGTATTAAGACGTAAAATAATAATACAAACTATCGGATATCGATATATCGGATAATAATATTGGATCAAAGAATTTAAATAAAAATAACTAGAAAATTGTGAAACAATGAAACAAAATTTCCCTGTGCAAAAATGTACTCACAATAAAAACAAATTAACCATATTAACAGAACAAATGAAGAAGGAACAAACAAGTACGGGAAAATATATATCTGGCTCTTAAAACCTAAGTTAGAATATATAACGAAGATATTCAAGATTTATACGAAGCACCAATGACAAGGTGACTGAGGATAAAAGACGTTTGGAATGGGAATAATCAAAATACAAAATAGAATGTTATTGAATCTAATTTTAAAAAAACCGGAAAAACAATAGTAAAAGTAATATTCAACGACAAATATGAAAAAGAAAATGTTTAAATACGTAAAGGAAACTGAAAAAATATTATTAATATTTTAATAAAGGGCACAGAAAAAAAACTATTAAAAAAATTTATAAAGTAAATTACATTTCCTCTGGTTTGTTTAAATGAAAAAATTTGCTTCGACGATTAAAGGACATAGACTTATCAACTCTGACTTAAATATTAAACACGAATGCTTCAATGGAAAATTATTACATCGAAGATAAAAGTTGCATTCTATAGAAGTAGTAAATTACTTATAAGGAGTTCAAATCAACAATACTAAAAAAAGTAATAAAGATAAAGTTAAAAACAAAAAGATAACTGAAGAAATATTTATGAGTTTCTATTTTATCGCAATCCTTCTGTTTTCGTTACGTATATTTTGTAACACAGTCACTATAGACGTTTAGATTTTATACAAAGATCGAGATGGATAGTAAAATATGGACAATAACTTCAAAAGAGGTGCGCAACCTTACTCGACTGCGGCTCAAACCGGTGATGTTCTTCTTTACAATGAAAGATTAAATGAAAGTAAAGCTACACAGTCAGTTCCTTTTTTAAATCTAATTGTCCCTACATTAAAAGATATTATACACTGGAAGTTGACAATATGCTTTGCACACAAGTAAAAATAAGTAATTTATAATACAATAAATAACATGAGGATACTTTTTTTAGTCCTTAATATTAATTTATATACGTATATATATTAAATCTGAGATATACCAATCAAGAAATCAATTTTTACGACATTTACATTTATATGTATTTAATATGTATGTTTTGATTATTAACATTTATCAATGGTTATTGATTATTTATTTTTTATAGAAATATATAACATTAAATTTATAACATTATCTAAGTCAATGAATACTATTTTTTTATTGAAAATTTTTTGGCTTTTTAAAAAAACATCTTTTTAACCCAAAATTTAAGATATGTTCATTATAAAATTTTTGTTTCGAATTTTTAATTTTTTTCGGAAGATTGTGTAAAAATCTAAATACGTATAAAATAAAAAAAAATAATAATAGATTTATAAAGTACTTGGTAGTCAAACATTATGCTTCGTGTAATTCGAGTGAACGTTTGAATAATTGCAACGATATTGCACTAAAAAGAATCGCCATTTAATTTAAATAGCTTTTAAAGTACATAAAATTCCGGTATATTTCATTAATTGTTCATCGAGATTATGAAAGAAGCGTATAATTTAGGGAAAAAACAGGAATACGAAAAGGATATAAATAACAGCACGTATTCGCGAAGGTGGATTTATATGTAAATAGATAAATGGGAGAAAAAGAGAGGAGATGTGGTATAAATAATTTTACATAAGACTCCTTAAAAAAGTAAACAATTTTCTGGAAGACGAGCTGCGAAAAAGTATAATATCATAGCTTTTACAAAAGTGGAAAAGGAGTCGTGATAGATGGTTTTGTTTTTGTGTTATTACATATAATTACAAAATTAGTTACGATTTTAAGTAAACTAAAGCAGCCTATAATTATTCTGACGCAGACTATTATTATTAATGAACTTTTAAGGAAATCAAGTAACATTTCTAGTTATTAAAAAATTTGTTATTCAGTGCCGTGGTCCAGAAAGTGGTTCGAAGTTTGTTGAGCCGCAGGCGTCGAACTCGTAACATTATATAAAGCCCAATACGTCGCATTACATTTGTTCATACTTTCAACCTCGCTGTTTCAGTCAATTTGAAAAAATTTGGCGATTGCATTAAAAAAAGGTTTGAGATTACTTAAAGTCGAGCCATTTTAACCTGGCAAAAATACAAAGATCGCTTTCGTAACATCGTAAGATCGTTTATCAAGGCACTGTAAAAAATAGATCGAATAATATGCTTTCGGATTTTCACTTTTCCTACCATGTAACACCTTCATTCGTGTTACAATTCATTGGATATATTAAAATGTAAAATTTATACAAGGTACGCTCCTCGGGGCGAAGGCAAAGTCAGCACAGGAAGGGGTATAGAGTCCAAATAAGTTTCTGGGAATCGTACGAAATCCGAGGGACGCGCGAGGTCCGATCTGACGAACGGATGGTAATATTCATAAAAAATAGTAACTTGAAGCGGTACGCTTCGGGCTGGAAGCGCACGATCGGTGGTCGGCCTCGAAGAATTCACGCGGAATCGCGATCGTAGCAGAGCGAGAACTATGATAAAGAAGGAAGCAGAGACAGACGTGGAGAGACAGGAAGCGTACGACTTTAGCGGCCGGACTCGGGCCCGTGAGCGGAGAAAATTCAAGGCTCCGGGTCCGTCGAGGGGAGCCCCTCGCGGAGAAAGGCTGCCACAGCGCTCCCGGAGGCCCGGTAAAAAGTCACCGGGCTCACTTGTGCTTGTGAATGTGCCCGTTGCTGCTGGCCATCGTCCGCATCTCGCCCACGCTTTTCTCGTGCTTGGTCTTGGGGCTTCCCGAGCCGTTAGCCTCGCGCGCCCTCGTCAGCAGCGGCAGCACCAGAATCGCCGACATGCCGATCACGTGCGGTGCGAGATACATTTTCCTGCAATCATAATTACAACGGACGTTTCTTGCATTATTAATGCTATTCTTATCATTATTATCGTTATTTTTCAACATCGCGCATCAGCTTTGTTTGCGGAATCCGATAATTATGAAATTGTACGCTCGGTGCTAGCACGATTCCATCCCTTGCTATTTCTCTCCTCTCGTTTCTTTTCACAATTCTTTTGCACTAGTAACGAATGACTGCAACCGATAAAGACGATTTTAAAATGAAACTTTTACGTGCAATGTGTGCTTAATTATAAAAATTGATCGAGTGGATACTGATAATCGGATTTAAATCAAGTGCTTGACGAAGAAATAAAAACTCTTTTATAACATTCGGAGATAAATGGAAGCTTATTTACGCGTATTAATAAAAATTTATATAATAATTATCGATCTTGTTCGTGCAAATAGACATTGCAATTTAAACAACTTGAAATTTTTATCGCAGATCTGTTTATGATAAAGCAATCGAATCGTAAACAATCTTCATGTTAATTTACGTAATGAGACTAGACAAAAAACAAACTACGACGTCAAAAAAAGGCATCGGATTATAAATCCTATTAAACTTTTTTGACTCGAAATCGAGAAGAGTCGAAGACTGCCAGCCGCTAAAAATATGCGTGGGATGGAGCCCGTCCGTGGAAAAGACGCTTAGTCCTTTGTCCTCCTTTATTACGGTTCAAGGATAAATTTATTTTTCATAATGAGTCGTACGTGCAAAACGGCGTGAAGGCATCGCCCCCACTCTACAAACTACGCAATTATGCTTGCTCGAGTTTCATTGAAAAAGAATAAGGGCACGCATTTATGTATGTATATATATATTTGTTTTTGTGTACATTGCGGCCTGCAGTCCATATGCGTACGTGCGTGTGTGCGCCTTTGTGCGTATGGCAGCTAAAGTAAATAAATTTTACGAATCGTGCTCTAGTTATTCCGCTAATTGATACGATATAATTGCATAAATATTTAAGGCGTGGTATGTTGTTGCGCACCTACCTCGTAAAAATAACTTTGAGAACCGCAACTATTTACAACGAAATGTTAAAGTATTCAGAACAACGAAACTCCGGTCTACTGTGATTCTCTTCGTTTTTCGTTGATATTTCACAGAATGTAAGTTTAAAGCGATAATTTTGTATTTTTAAAAAGATACAACACATAATAAAGCTTTTGGAAAATCTGCAAACTCGAGCCTCCGGGCACAAACTTTCGTCGCTGTAATGTATCAGAGATCTATAAGGTAACTGACTTCGGCTCACTCCTACTGTAGTTGGAGAACGTGACATTCGAAGCGTCATCTGGTGTGACTCGCCATTATTATACAACCACAACACGTTTCAGTCACGTCCGCTGCTCGTCGCGTCTTATGATAAGGTTGCTAGATATATCACTTCAATGACAGATACAAATTACGAAAACTGCCGCTCGAAAAACAAACGCTTGTAATTTTTCAAGGATTTTGGCTGCTCGATTTAAAGTACGGCTGCCGTTCGATCGATTTAAATGCACTTGAAAATTAATTACAAATAAGGAGAATGGATGAAGTACATTCGAGAGATGCAAAATAAATCAAAAGATATGTGATTACAATTCATGTAGCTACGACAATGCAATGATTGCAGAAAAAGACGTAAAATTAAGAAAATGTGCAAAGTATAACTTACAGGTACAAGATGATGCTAGCTTTGAATTCTAAAAGAATAAAGCTGAATATTATGTAAGCCAATATGAATCGTGTTGTAATCATGGTAAAAATGTCATAAAATACTTTCTTGGCTTTTGTAGTAAGAAAATACGGTCTAATGTATCGACGAACCTACAGTAACACGATAGAAGAAAATGTAAATTTAATTTGTGTATAAATAAAAACCATAAATGTCTATTTTTTAATTTTTATGAAAAGTAAACTCACTGATCTAGAAGCAAATGTAATTAAAGCTCCATTTGCAAAAGTTAGATAATAGCCTGGATAAAAACCATGCCAGATTGCAGAAAGAGCATAAGTAAATATAATTTTATTATGTTTTACTCTTTCATAAACTATCATTCTTAACCACTGATTTGTGCCTTTATTCCAAGCTTCGATAGCATCTTTTAAACTTAAAGCAGTCTGAAATGTAAAACAATATCGATACAGATTATTAATCAAATTATTCTAATTGTCACAAGTTAAAAAAAGAATTTTACGTGTAAAAGTTAAAAAGATAAACTTTAAATGCTCAAAAATTAGGTCATAGCATATTTATTTATGATAAGTAAACGATTGCCTATGTGCTAAAATAATTTAACAGATTTTATCAGTATTCAAAACAAACTCGCAAATTAATCTTAATAAAATTAGGGATAATCGGTTAAATTACCAGCAGTGCAATACTTTTTTAATTAAATGTAGTATAGTATGATTAATATTTAATAATGAAATACCTCAAATTTGAAGACATCAACGTTAGAAACAAGATCCCAACGGGCTGTGCCATCTTTATTGTAACCATTAAATCCCATTCCGGAATTGTTGCAAATCGCATCAGCGAAAAGCCACGCGTGATAATACTTAAAACGAATCAACATAGTTGCTAATATCAGGTACCAATATTTATATAAGGTTGAAGTATTTTTTATGAAATCTTCGTCTGATGAAAAAAATAAAGAAATTTGAATAGTAGAACAGTACGTTAAACAGAAAAAAAGTTATTGCAAATTAAGAATATAGAAATCACCTTTGATTTTTTTAATCGGATATGAAGGAAGTAATACTATGAATATTATTGCACAGATTAGACTCGCCACAACTTTTTTAACTACAACCACAGTTGGCGATGGCTCTACAAACATCTTATTTACTTGACCGTTTTGTTCACCGCCAGTTTCCTTTAATATAAAACAAATAACGAAAGTGAAAATTATTTTCACACCGTTGAATGTAATAGAAAATTAAATATTGCGTAATCCTTATTGTTAAGTTATATTGGCTGAAGATTAATCGCTGACATTTTTTAATTGTTTTTTTTCAATATATTTTTATAATCCAATGTTTTCAAATAAATTAATAAAGAAAATCCGTCTATAAAAAAATTTTGTTATAAGCAAAATTATTGATTTCCAAAAAAAAATTTTTCTAAACAACAAAATGGTTGGAATATTGTGTCTAAATTTCAGAATTAAAGTTTTGTGTTTATCAATTTAAATATAAAAGAGATACGTTTACAAAAAATTTTATATATATATATATATATATATATATCGAGGATAGAAAATCTTATTTAAATACAATTTTATTTAACTAAAATACTAATAAATTATTTTATATGCATGCCTGTATACTAAATTATAAATGTAAAAAAGTAACTCTCGAGAAATTACATTTTCAAGCTATTTATAATCATAAATATATATATATATATATATATATATATATACAGATCATGTGTTATAAAATAAATTGTTGATAAAATAAAATATTCAAAGCTATATTAAATATAGTTTTCTAGTTTTTCTATAAACCGCAACATTTGTCAATTTTTTTCAATTAAACAAAGTAATTAAATATTTACAATAATTCGTTTAAGAAATGTACAATTTTAAATAGAATAAATTGAGTTCGGCTTTTCCGAATAAAATATTAAGGCATTTGCAAAATTAATATTTTACTTAAATTTGATCAAAATTATTTAAATATAGTGGCTACTTGTTATATAAACTCAAACTTCAATGAACACATTATATTTTATACTTAAAATTTTTTATTCTGCTCATATTTAAAATGCAAAATTTTTCTTACTGTTAAATGTTTGTGACCACGCCCATGAATAAAATCAATGTAGTCACGGTAAAAAATTATAGGTCCCACCATAAGAGCTTGAAAGTGAAAGACATAACTAAAATATTCTAACGTAGTTGGTATTTTTCTGAAAAAAATGGATATATCAATTTTTTGCAACGTTTTAAATAAAATTGCAAATTATTTCATACGCGCTGTGAATAGATAACATTTTTAAATAAAAAAAATCAAAATAGTAAAGGTAAAGGCAAATAAAATGAAGATAAAATTTTAATGAAGAATACTTTTCAATAAATTTTGACATTTAATTTGCCCGTACAAATTTGAACGTACTGCACGGCATGATATCGTTGCGAAGGTGTCAGCTCATCATCCTTACGCCTTAGACCATCATGTATGTTGTAAGCTAGACTCGTTACTTTTTGAGTAATGACCATCAGTGGACCTGTCAAGGAAGAAAAAATTTTTGAAATTTTTTTTGAAAAATTGAATTCAACAAAATAATGCACATTTACCATAAAAAAATTAAAATATACAAGTTTTTGAAACACCTTTATCAAATATTAAATTATTTTATTGCTTAAATAATAAACTCCTATATGAATGAATAATTTGCATTTATGTAAATTATATGATAAAACATTTTGAATTTCATATTTATTCTTCTTAGATTAAAGTGTAAATAAATATATTACCAGTAATGTCAAGAGTATAAGAGCCATAATCGTACATCTGTCGATGAATGTGTATACATGACAGATATATTAAAGCTACAGCAAGAACGGCTCTAAAAAAAAAATCATTTTTTATGTTTAACTTTATGAATTAGAAAATATATTTGCATTAGAAAAATATTATTTAGAGGATTTTAAAACACTACTAACACCTTATTTATTCAAGTTATCTTACTATAAGCAACAAGTATACCAACCAAAATCTATTTTAACTGATATTTAAAATAAAAAATTATTAATTTTTTCAGTTTATTTTCCATGCGTAAAACCTTTTAATTTCATTTTTTTGCAAATGTAAAATAAAATTGTAAACCATTGTCACTATCTTCCTATATTTTTACTTTTTAATAGCTCAATGCAGTTAATAGTAACATTATTCTTAATGGAATACGTACTAGCAATAGCTAATTAGGTCAAATTAGTGAGTTTAGAATTAAAAAATATTTTTCCAACTGTAAAAACTATGATTAATACGTTTTTTATAAATTATAAACCTAAATTATTACAGTTTATGTTGTATTTGGATATCAGTTATGATCGCTAGCATAAAGAAAATGCATTAAAATGTATGTAATAAATGTATTAAATATATAAATGTATTAAATAATAAATGTATGTAATAAATAATGTATCAAAAAGAAAATATTAAAATATGGGTGGTGTTAAAATTTTTTGAAGTATTTAAAAATTTGAAAATGATTGCTTTTAATTGATATACTTAATGAATAGTAACTGTGTTATAATGTTGACAAATCATTGTTCAATAATAAAACTCTATATTATTTTACTATTTACGGTAACGATGTAGAATACGTAATCGATTACTAATTATATATCGTAACCTGGATACTTTTAAAACAGAGTAGTTTATATACATTGTTGAGTTTTTCTTTCTACTAATAATAAAAAGCAGACTTATAGTAATTAATTCTTGATAATATTTTATATTTCATCATTTTTTTACCTCTATTTTTTACTTGTATACTTTAAATTGAATTTAGTAGCTCTAGTTTAGTGAAATAGTAGATATTATTTTATGTTCTTTTCTAAAAAATCTAAAAAAAAATTCAATTTACATCTTTCCCTTCAAGTAATAGAAAATTTTTTTTTACTAACTGTCAATCTTGAACTGTATCTTCTTTAATCTGAGTTACATTAAAATCAATTTTTTTATGTGAAACTTAATCAAGGCCTTATGAAAATTATCTTTCAAACAGTTATAAAAAATTAAATTTTGTTGTAAAATTAAATTTTAATGGTATATTTGAAAATCTAGAATTGTATTTATTAATGTAAAAAACTTATGTTTTTTTCTTAAAACAAATAATATTTAATGCTTATAGGCTAATCCTGAACAATAAAGACATTTTTATTCCTTTTTATTGTATATAAGGAATATCTGAAGCATATGTTTAATTGTAAAATATTTTTAAAAAACCGTTCGATTCGTTACCCCGATATCAAGGCATTTTCCGATGAGCAATTAATGGTTCCGTAAAATAACGATGTATTAATCCGGAAAAACTGCCATCTTTTTCCCAAGAGTTAAAAAAAAAGGAACTGAAACAACATATTGTCGTCACAGTTGGCCTAAACACTTTTAATACGAAATTTTATGTAGTTTATAGTTAAATTATAATCTTTCGACGTGAATATTTATTTTATTAATACTTATTAAGTCTTTAAAGTACTTGTGGTTTTTGTTATAGATATGCAAGTCTAAAAAGAAACATCAAACGCTCCGTTTAAATTATCTAACCCGTACCGCAAAAAAAAATTAAAATCATGGTAAGTATGGTAAAGTCATAATGACAGGTTTCTAATAAACATTGATAAGCTTTTCCAAGAAAATTCCATTCTTACAATATACCAAAATAATCAAATAATTAAGTCTTTAAAAAATTCACGGTTACGAAAGCAATCTGTTAGCCATCGAGGGGTCGATTTTAATTCTAGTAGTAAATTTTTTTTAGAAATATAACATTCAGCATCAAAAAAGTAATATATGCCTTGCGTACATTCATCAACATAATTATGAAAGAGTGAAGTCGCTTCTCTGCCTCACATGTCACCTATATAATTGTTGATAGAAAAACTACTAAATTTAAAATACTTTTTGAACTATATGAATCGAATAAAACTTATATTAATGTTTTATTTTGTATCGAACGTATATTATGACCAGTTTTAATAAATTCCGTTAAATAAAAAAAAAAAAAATTTTCTATAGCCGTTGTATTATAGTAGTTACATGAAAACTACAAAATAATTTATGCTGAAAATATTGATTTTCAATACTTATAATTTAAACTAATACTTAATTTGAATTTTTAAATATCATCCTCTTAATTATAATGAATAAAAAAATAATACTTAGAAAAAATATCACATTTTAATTTGAAGATTTTTTCATTTAAAAAACAATTTTTTACATTAACTGTTTATACTAATTTGACAGAATCATTGTTAAGTCAATTAATAATATAAAAAATTGAAAATAGTTTTGTTGACTTTCAATTGTTTTAAATTCATTCAATTAAGTAATTGAAACAATTTTAAGAACAAAAATCGCCAACTGGCTAGAATTATAAAGTCGCTTTTAAAAATAAGCAAAAAAAAAGTGGTATATATCCGTTACGTAGAAATCAATAATAAATTAAAAAACTATAATCACCTGAATAAATACGGGCTATATATGAGTTAATAGAAAAACGAACTTAATAAAATAATAAATAATAGTAAAAGAAAACTTGCCGTTGCATGTGTAGAGGATCCAAGGTTCGCATGGTAATGTAACATATTGCTGGTAATCCTGCCAAATGCATCGCCTGTCTTAATAAAATAAAAATAAAGACTCTTATCAATAAATCAATATATGGTTTGAAGCAAAATAAGAAACTTACATTGATTTGATATGGTATTAAAGTACAGTTTATTAATAATTATAAATAAGATTGCATCGCCATTAGTATTTTTAATTTTACGAAGAAATAATACTACACAATATTATCTATTTAGAACTCAATACTTTTATTGACGACCCATGATATGTATTACCAAATTTTTGTTTATAATATTTTTTTTAATAATATTTTTCCGGTACTTTTTTAATTGAAAAAGAAAATAGATATTCCTTTTTCAGATGAAGAAATTTTCATAGCCACTAATTTTCTATATTTACACTAAGGTTTATATTATCTTAGGGGAATCAACTCGAAAAATTATTGCGAATAAGAATAATATTGATAATTAAAACAAAACATCTCATGAAATGGAAAATAAACATTTCAAAAGACAATTTGATTTTTGATAGAACATCGATTGATTTGTTATAAATTGGTATTCATTTTATAAACAAATATTTTTTAAACTTACATTCTACATTTTCCTCGTACAAAAAAATTTTGTTTCGCAATAAAAATTGTATAAACAACATGTAAAATTATAATTTCCTTCAGTTTTTAAATAACCATAAGTCACATTTAATTGATTAAATAAAAGTGAGACAATGAGAAAGGTAAACAGTGTTAAAATTTTCATTATTACTGAATAATTATGACATATTGATAAAGTACATGCTCAGAAATATTGAGATTGATGTAGACGTCAATGCAAAAATGCTTGGCTACGAGATAAATAATATTCGTAATAAAGTCTAATATAGTTAACGGGGCTCATATTAACGGTGATTACAAGGTTTAGAGCAATTCAACAGTGTTGACAAATTGTAGCGTAATCCAGGGCTAGTTAAGGAATCGTCTGCATTATCAATCGCTCCATTAATATTATCATCTAATTTTAAAAAGAAGAGAAATAAAAGGAGCGGTATGCTGCCCTATCTATTGGTGCCATGGCATTATACGCATATTTTAGTTTTATACGTTATTGCCTCGATACGTCTTTAGATCAATAAATATCAGTATTTTTATTTTTTTTTACAGACTAGTTCACGTTCTGCTCTATTAAAATTAACCGAATTATATGTTTAATTGAGGTACATTCGTTTGCACTTCCTACTAAAAAATTTGTGTTCGTTTTTCTTGCATAGTAACTCAGATAATATGCCAAAAACCTGCTTGTTTAGCTGACCTTTTACTAAATTAGACATCGTCTATGCAGTTCGTTTTTCCATCCATATTGAATGGCAAACCTTAAAAGTAGGTACTGTAACGGTGATAAGGTTATAGGCTCATTACACGAGGCACCGTTACAACGTAAAATGCTAGATTAAATTATAGAAACACGTAAATCATACCTTAAAAAATGTGAACTCAATGCACGTTTACAACGGTGGGTGCAGTAAAAAGGTGAACGTCCGCAGCATTGAATGTTTTGCCAATGGGCTAATATTTGGAGCATTGTAAAAAATACCACTCGCGTAAGATTTAAAAATAAATATTTACCTATTTTTGCTCGTGTACTTAATAAATGAGAATTCGTACGTAATAATATTTATGCTACTCAAAGAATTTTAATTCTAAGCTACTTTTTTAATTTCTGCTATGTAAAGCTTCGTAATGTCTTTCGAATCTCTGCCGTTTGAGAAAATGGGCATAATTCTGCAAGTCTCCTTTCAGCATGCACCCAGTGCAAAATTATTATTTTATAAACAACATATTCATCATTCTGAATTCTTATTCAACGTTATAAACGTCTTATAGAATAAAACTAAACACACGTTTTCGAAGCAATTCATATAAAAGTGTAAAATCTTATTACGTTTATTTGGCGTTGATACGATGATATTAACAGCATAGCAACAATATAATTTGTTAATCTTTATTTAGTTATGGATTGGATAAAAATATTAAAAAAAAAATTATTTTCAATGGTCGTGCACACATAGTAATAATAATCAGTATTTTTACTTGTCAATAAATACTTTTAGAAGCTTAATTTATCAGTATATAATGAAAAAAAAACTTTAAAGATTTGTTTAAAAACCTTACGTCTTATCGTTCTATTGTCTAAATTGAGACACAAATTATATTATCTTGTGGAAAAAATCTAAATCTTACTTGCCAAAACTGAAGTAACCAAGCATAACTCCAATTATAAGTCCGAATACGTGTCGACTGGCAGGAGACGTGGACGCAGAACTTAATGACGATCTCAACAATCCAGCCAATCCTAAAGCTGTGAATTGGGTTATTAGAAAATTTACCTAGAAAAAACAAACAAATCATTGTTTACCATATAAGTCAATTTTATTTACGTAAGCATTGCATTTTTAAAAAACATTATCTCAAATTACGTTTAAAAACAATCATAAAAAGACAATATATCGGTCATTTATTTTTTTAAATTTACAATACCCATTGTATATACATTTAAATTTAAACGCTACCAAATTCAAATTGAAGATAATAATAACCAAAATGTTCTTCTATATACGTATATCCTATATGCATATATGTTATAATTTTTCACATCAATTATATTTTTATTCCTCAATAAGTAAAGATCATAAATTTTTCATTTTAATAATCGTTTAACTTATAGTAAGAATGTTATGTATTTCTTGCCCTAATAATAAATACTAAAAGCCAAGAAAGGGTTTCATTCAGTAGTTCATCTTAATTGAAAGCATCCTGATTAAAGCAATAATAATAAGGCAGTAATACTAATCATCATTTTGTAAGTAATTGTGATAAACTATAATTTTGTGAGAACTGATACATCATGTACTCATTTGAATTTACTTTATTTCTTTTTTATAATAATAAATGAAGTACTAAAGTAATGTTTTCTTAATTTTAATTTACATTTTTTTTTAATTTTTCATTATTTTTGGGTTTCCGTCAAAACAAAATATTTTCGTATTCTGTAATAAATAAATATGTAATAATGTTAATAACGTAAGTAGCTTATGGTTGTTTTTAAATTTTTAATTAAATTATTTAATGTACAATAATCAATACAATGTTTAAAAATACTGATGACATTAATAAACAGATTTTGCTAACTTATTCGTAAATTAAAATTTACATACATACCACTAATATCATAGAAAAATTTACTTATACCATATGCAAGAATTAAAGCTGTTTTTTATGTCTCTCTTAAAAAAAGTACAGATAAGAAATGCAATCAATAATATATAAAACTTTTTAGGATAAAATTTATAAAATGGCAATTAAAAAGTAAAATTATATATCATATTATACATCAAATTTTTGTCCTATACGAGGATGTAGCATGAATGATAGTTTTATATCGGAATTTTCATCTTGCAAACTGTGAAAAACACCCACGTATATAGTATAATATTTTTTTAAATACATTAATTCGATTACTGATCGCATAAATAACTATTTTAACTGAAATAATATTAATAAAGAACGAAGTTTCAAATTTTAATTAATATCTTAAGTAATAATCATAGTAATAAAAAATGAAATTCCAAGCATTTTGTAGATTTCAGTAGTATTTATAAGTAAGTGTGAATCAAATTAATATTAATATAATTATTTATATTTATATTAATTTATCCATATTCATTCAATTGTATTTATTTAAATTATAAGAAAATCAAAAGAATTAAATATTTAATCAAAATCCTTACATAAGATAAATCAATGAAAATACAATTATCAGAAATTGAAAAAGAGTTCGCTCTTGAATTGATGTAATAAATTAACAGCAGTCCATTTCAAATTAAGAATATTTATATCCATATTTTTTATCAATGACTTCATACAAATATTGTACTACTGACAGAATTGAAATAGGCTAAATATATACAGTTTAAGTATTGAATTAAAAAATTTTATCGTAAATTCTAAAATATTTTTTAATAATTTTACTATATCCTGTAATACACTTATAAAGCTTTTTAAATAAAAAGCGCAATTAAAAAATATAAATTAGGGTAACTGGAGATAATCCAAATAACAAAATTTTGATGTACTTGTAATGTACACTTTATCAATAAGCTCATGTTTTATCATAGGGCACTTTTATGACGTAATATTTTACTAATAAATTTTTATTGTCATGAAATAGTTGAACCTTGTCTAAATTTATCTAAACAATTATTTGTAAAATTGATAAAAAAATATTTGTTCTAAAGGCAATAAATTGTAACATTTTAAACAATATCTATTAATTTCGTTCTATCGATTCTTTTATAAATTCTACGTATTCTACATGTTATAGATTCATCATAGATTTTACATATTTATTTTTAATAATAATTAGCTTTTAACGCACCTGTGTCTTTTCGTATAAAAATCCACAAATTTAAATTCTCATACGTTCCCGAAAAATGGAATAATATCTTTCAATGTATATCCCGATTATTATCGTCAATACGTATTTTATAAATTACAAAGTTAATACAGCATGTTAACAAATAGACTGCAGAAAAACCTTTGCTTTTGAATGGGAATTAAAATTATAAAGTTATATTCAATATTAAATGTAAAACAATTCTATCGTATATTACTATTGTAATTTAAAAAATCTTCTTTCATCCTTTTTTTTAAGCTTTTTATATTCCAATTTAATTAGTTTCAGCAAAATATTTTATGTAAATATTAAATTAACAAATGCATCAGATGTTATTTTTTATTTTGATAAATATTACAATTGCACATAATAATTTTATAATGGTTTCATAACTGAATATTTTACATAAAACAAAATATTTCAAAATTAGAATTAATCCGCATAAATAAGCTGTATATAATTAATGGGTAATCCTCCCATTTATAAGATAACCGCAGAAGAAATTTGCATGATTAAATGAAGTTTTTTATATTCTTAAGTAAGTAACTAGGAGATTTTATTTTGCTTAGAAGTTTGAATAAGTTCTTCCAAGATCATGAGTAAAACGAGAGCTTTATCTTTATATGTAAGCAATTGAAAATTAAATACTAACGAAGCTTAATAATTAGCTAAACTAGATGATATAGTAGATTTATGCAAGCAATAAATTATTCCGTCATCATTGGTTTAGATGCAGTATATCCAATAACCAAATCTCTGCAACATATCCATATCAAGATTTTTAGGAATAATGCCGAATAAAATTTTATTAAATGAGAAGTGTATCAAATTAAATACTGTGAATAATTTTATTTATTTATATATAAAATTTAATGTAAAAAAATTATAAAAAGAATTAAATTAACTATTTTTACTGACCTCTAAAAGAGATTTTAATATACATTTAGCTGTAAGATACTATTAATATATATATATATATATATATATTACATATTTTATTCAACGTTAGATTCATTATATACGAAAGTAATCCGGTATTACTCAATATTCATTTAAGAACGAAAGTAACTTTTAATACTGAAAATAACACAATATATTTAGCTTATGAAATAAAAGTTTTTTACAACGACAGAAATAATTTAAAAAGAATAATTAAGAAAGCACCATAACGCTAGTATTACATATATATAAATGCATTGTTATTAGATTATTAATATAGAGGCCTTTTTGCAAATACTTGTCCTTGCAGAAGTTTACAAGCGCTATGGTAAAAATAGGTCTCTGAAAATAAAATCTTGCGATCTTCAGAGCAACAGTTGAATGCAAGCATTCCATAACGATAGAAATGGTTTTCGTATTTCAGAGGAGTGGATTACGTCGATTATAACAGGGTTCATTTTAACTGTAATACTCGTTGAAGTTGTTCAAAGAGCCATCGAAAGATCAGTCGATTTTAACTTATTTCAAATTTTATTTTTTAAAAGGTTTCAGGTAATGTATTCAGAATTATGTAAAAAGTAAATAACAGTTCTTTTTAAGCCATGCAAATTTAACGTAGTCGTGTTAAAAAGCTTATATTTATGAATGTGATTTAATTTTAACGATAAGAATTTAAAACGTATATTTTTAATTCTATTTTAATAAGCTGCATTATGGTGAGTCGTACGACCCAACACATAATTTTCATATATAGTGAATAAATTATAAAAAGTGGAATTACACTAGTGTCTAATATTATCTATACTTTTTCAATTTCGTTTGAACTTATCCTAAATTTATAGTTTCATACATATAACTATGAAATAAATATGAAATAAATACATCAAACTTAGTTCAATTATGATTTAATTAACATTACTCAATTGATCTAAATAATAAATAAATTATGTTTATAACTTATATAATTACTTTAATATTAATAATGAATTAATGTTTGAAATTAATAAGAAAAATGAAAAACATTATAAGAGGTTGGTGTTGGATTTCTCTAGCGCTCAAACTTTAATCTTAACAAATATAGAAGAACAAAGAAGATATTTTCATAATATTATACATTCATAAATTTTATTAATGTTTCTCTTTAAAATAAACAGCATAGCAAATAGTTAAATCAAAACTATTTATTATATTAATTTATTATATTAATCATTAGAATGTTTAATCCAAAGTATATATATATATATATATATATACATGACAAGCTTAATTATGAAGCTACGCGAATGTTTTATTTTACAATTGTATTGATTTTTAATTTAAAAATCAAACAACAGTGTCAAATTTTCAATAATTTCAGGTCGATTTTATTACTAAGAATATTTAGCAAATTATCGCGTATCATTGAAGCCCTGCGTTCACTTAATTGTGCAATTTTAAAGTTCAAAGAGGCGAGAAAAATACCCATAAAAGTCATTAACGTACTTAGTAGCAAGTCGCGGAAAAAATCCGAGACTTAAAGAGTGTAAAGCAACAGATCAACAAGTCTACCGTTATCTATAATTGAAAGCATTTTCACCTGGGCATCGCAAGCAATTCATTGCTTGGTGAAAGAACAGTATTTCGATTAACAAGAGTCTATGGGACTTTCAGATGCCTCCATTAACAACTAAAAAAACATTAATAATAGGACTTTCTGAAAGAAACTGGAGAAAAATTCTTTGAATTTCATCGTAAATTTCTCTACTTATTTAAGAAACGATCTTGTATTGTAAGGCACTGGTTAAAGCATCGACAGAACCGCATTTAGCATTTAACCGCGCACGCAAACACGCAGTGAAAGTATTTATTTACAACGATGCTGTTCGAGCGCCCGATCGACTGGGCTTCTATTGGAAAGAGATGCGTGAATGGAAAGAGATGATGAATTCGTGGACAGCTGCATCAAGGGTTGAGATTGAGAAGCGAGCACTAGTTTTCATCGATCGAGCGCTCATAGCTTCAATTGGGCACGAGCACTCGATTATCATTTATTTATTGGCTGTTTGTCGATAGGCTCGTTAATCATCTGGGCATCGAGCGCTCGGTGTAACCAGGATGTGTGAATTGGACGAGGAGAAGGGAGTCATGGGGACAGGAATGAACGCACAAATGCTTCGGAGGAAAGGGGAGTTGGAGATCCACCGATCGAGTCACGTGCCCGGAATCGGGAATGAACGCGGGCAGACGAGCAAGTTCGCAGGTGTCACGACTACGAGCGCACGGCGAACGTGGCGTGAGATGAAGATCGAGTGCGAGGGAACGAGGATAATCCTGGAAGTCCGGCCGCGCGGTGCAGGAGTCGCGGACTGGAGTCGCTCGGTGGCTCGGAGCGGAAAATTCGAAAGCCTCGGGGTCCAGGGGCTTTCACCGCGGGTGGAGAGCGCGGGCCGCTACAAGAGTCGAGGAGGAGCTCGAGGGTACGCGCAGGGGGATGCAAGCGAAGAAGGGGAAGCCCGGCCAACGGGGGTTGGGCCCGGGAGAGGCGCACCTCGCGGAGACTCACTTGGTCGATGGGCAGGCCCGTGAGCTCGCTGAGCCAGTCGAAGGTCCGGAAGCCGTCGTAGTAATCCTCCTTTCCGAATGCCATTCTCGGAGCTTGGCGGGTGGGCGCCGCTGCATCAACATCCGCGGCCGAGCGTCTCCGTCTCACCTCCGCGCTGTTTAACGGCGGACTGGCTTAGCGCGGCAGCGGCGGCCCGACTGGGCTGGGACGCTGGGACCTCCTGATCTCCGCGGGGGAACGGATGGGCTGGCTAGGGCAGAGGGAGGGAGGGCAGCGAGAGAGAGAGAGAGAGAGAGGGAGAGCGAGGGTCAGGAGAAGACGACGTCGGCGTCGCTGGCGAAGGAGGAGGACGACGGGTGGCGGGCGCGTGTGCGCCCTGTCGTGTCGTGCGCACGAGCCGCCGGAGCGAGGAGGGACGTCGAGGTGCGGCGGCGGCGGCGGCGGCGACGACGACGACGACGACGCCGACGGCTCTCTAGGTGGGGGGAGGGGGGGCCCCGAGCGGCCGTGTCGGGATCGACGGAAAAGGAAAGAGCGAGGAAGTGGACCGGAGCGCGCAACCTTAGGCCGATGCCGACGCTTTGTGAAAGGTAACGGGGCGACTGCAGCGCCCTGCGCTAGGCAACCCTCTCGCACACGCTTGCGGACAAAGCGGCGCGCGCCCGACGATTGATGCCCGGGAGGCTGCCGAGTGCTAATGGGGAAAAAACGATGGTTGACGGGCCGCGAGTGCATCGTATTCCTGGCTCGTCTTGACCCTCGGCGATAGGGAGCCCCCGCGAATCCTGCGGTTGATCGGCAGTGGCCGGAGGGAGACTCGAAAGTCACACCGGGGGATCGTTCGGTTCTCCAATTTTCCACTTCCGCTCACTCGGATACTCGAAATTGGAAAATTCCAATTTCCAAGGTTCCTCGGGGCTCAGGTGTATTCCCCGAAATGGTGAGAATATCTTTTGAGCCTCCAAACACGCTTTCTCTCCTCCCCGCCCCTCATCGCCACCGCTATGAGTATTTGCCCGCGCGCGCGTGAATGTACAAGGGTGGGGAGAAAGACGCGAAACGTTTCTCGTATAGAAATGCGAATACTTCGAGAGTAGCCAATAAAACATTAATATCCTACAAAAATTAATTTCATTGCGAATCTCATTAAAGCGGTGCTTATATTTGTTCACGATGAATTAAACGAGTCCCGTTTCCATCTTGGCCTTATGATGTCTTTATTACAAAAAACAAACGTAATAAGTAAATAAAAATTCATTCACGCTCTATACGTGGATCTGTCAAATTATTCTTCTTTCATTAAAGACATTAAAAAGAAAGAAAAATGTTTTATGAGTGTATAATATATTGCTAAATAATCATGAAGTTACTAATTGTTTATGCTTTTTGTAGTATTCCTGAAAGACACGAGTTTTTGCTTATAAATAACGGAGAACTTCCTGCGAATGATCTAAACTTGGTAAAAAGGCTCGTCGGCAGGAATGTCTAATATATATATATTAAGATTCAGATCTCCATTTAAATAAATCACTCTAGCATGGTTAAATTTTATTTCATCGAGTTTAACGCAATATAATTTAATCGATAAATATCAGTACAAATTAAATAGTGATAAAACTTTCATCTTTAGTTTTATAAAATCTTGGACCATGGTTACTCTACGTTCTTTAATGACTATTGGATAGTCATCAAAATAATGAACCCCGAGAACTTGAAATTCGTATAATTCATGATTTAAATTCTTTGCTTCACTGACAAAATCGCTGCAAAAATAGTTCGAGTCATTGTATGTATTAGCTATGATATGATGTATTAGCGTTATCGTAAAGAGTAATTTGTTGTACTCCTTCAGTGTATCTATTAGCGACAGGGGATTTATCGGGTTTTCTAATCATGGTAAATTAATTATCAAATGCAAGCATCTCTAGATTAGCCGTCACTTTAGCGATCAAGGGCCTTATAATGAAGCTAACACCTTTTTTCGTTGTATGCTTGAAGTCCTAATATCGCAATCGTTATTATACCTCTGGTGCTCTGACACTGGCAGTCGTGGTGAACCGCGCGTCCCGCAACATATTCAATATCTAGGCCGTAATGATGAGTCAATAATAAATTACACATAGTAATATTAAAACAATACCTATGGAAATTGATCGTATTAAAAATTTGCTTAGACTAAAAGGATGTATTGGAAGCGTCGAAAACGATTTAACAAACTATTTAGAAGCTTGAATCCAAACAAAACTACAGGTATTCATATATTATTACATGAGTCATGTTGATGTGGTAAGAATGTAGAGAAGGAAATAATGAACCTAATGAAACAATAGTTTTTTTTAACATTTCAAGATTTAATTTTTTTTTTGTTTGCCGAAATAGTGTAAGATTTGAACGAAAAACACGAGTTTTTAACCAACAAAATTAAATTACATATTTTTATAAAAAGTTTTTTGTGCCAAGATTAATCGTCTAAGTACAAAAACGATGTTCTAATTGTTATAAAAGTAACGAATAAATAGATTTTAGTACATTCCTTACAATTCATATATTTAGTATTCTTATATAAGATTTTCAAGAGCATCATTCAAAGTGTATTTTAAAATTGTATTTTATAATTACATATTGCAATAGAAAACATGAAATTCCTAAAATGTATAAAATGTATTAAAACGAATTAATTTAACATAAAATAAGAAAAAAAAGATACAATAAATTAAAATGATTAAATACAATACTATTATATTAATGAACAATTGAACATAAATAAACATTAATAAGTAGTTTTAAAAGCAATATGTAATTATAATAATATGATTAGGTAATTTTAACTTGTTTGACCAATTTAAGGATATGACACCTATATTTCATAGTTGATGTATTCATTTTTTCTAAAATAATACAAAGAAAATGTTTAAATAAAAGCAATATAAGGTAAGTGTTAATAAATTTTATAAGTATAGAAATATGAATTTGTGTACAAATTTTGAACTGAAAGATGGAAAAAAGCATCACTTATTTGAGATTCATAATTGGAATAATTGGAGCAATGAATACCCTGAATTAGAAACTATTCTGCTATTTATAAAAAAAAGAATGTATACATTTATTAATTTTGGAGAAAAAAAATTTTTTTAATCAGATTTTCATAAAGTGATATTAATAATATTGAATTAGTTTAATTTAGAAATTACAAAATTTTTATTGGGATATATATGGAGAAGATTGAAACTATTTTTTAATGCTTAAAAATTATGGGTTAATGTGATATGCATATATTATAATGAAAATTTTGCAGCTTGTTATTAATTAAAAAAATATTTTTATTTTATTATAATAAATATTATTAATATCGATTTAAATTTAACATCCTGTTCCAATTACTTATAAATCGTTTGTATAGTACTAACAAGTATTTAAAAAAAGTATTAAAAATTTTAACGATTACGTTGAAATTATTCTCACAAATACATAAATACTTGAAAAATATATAGTTATAACATTATATAATTTTACATTATTTTATGAATGGTAAAGTTTATGAAAATAAACTTAATACTTAAGTAAAACTAAATACTTTAGTATAGCAATTTAAAATTTTTATATTTATAGAAAAATATAGAATATACACTAATTGTATATTAGAAGAAATTTTAAGTAATTCTTAAAAATATTAGACAAAAAGTAAAATATTATAGTCTATTAGGGGTGTAGAATGATCCTCGCAATAAGCAACGAGTTAAAAATAATCAGTGGAGTACCATTTGTATTGATATAAAAACGATCATCTAAATTTTAATACAATAAAAACGATTTCTTTTACCTGATATCTGGTAAAAGGTTGTCATTAAATGGATTTAAAGGCACTTTACTATTTTATTTAATTATAATTTAATCACGAGTGATATAATAAAATTATTAAGAAATAATAGTTAAAATATTAAGAAGGGTAAGAAAATGCCGTTTTTCGAAAAATGTGAGCGATGTTCCGTTATGTAAAGTCAGGCCAATTAAGCTTAAATACACAGTAAAGTTTTAATGTAAAATCGCTATAATCGTAAATAGCTGTCAAAGACAACATTCAAAGGAACTTCCTAGCAATTAGTCTACCTTTAGCATCTTCTTCAGTCTCAACGTAAATTTTTTACCCATTCGTTTTTTATAGAATCGTTATTCATTTTACAGGTATATCTGTATGATATAAGTCAAATACTCAATTTGACACTCACCAAAAAATCGGTACCTTCCATTCATTCTAAACTTAAAATCAAAAATACTCAATAAATACTAAATAAAAATTAAAAAAACTCAATTATTTTCTTGACATCTTTTCGTCGCGTATATGCTGAAAATGTTTGAGCGGAGATTGAGAGGAATTTTATCGCAAACTTAGGATTAATATATTTTATGATGTTTACATATCGATAAATATTAATAGAATTAAAGACATTTATTTATGAACAAATATTTTTAATACACATTACATACAATACAATTGCATTTGTAATCAACAACTAACTAATAGTATATTAAAAAAATACAAAGATTATTTAGTGAATTTTAATTCCTCTTGGTATAGAATTAAATAAATAAATTCGATTCTTAAGCAAATTATATATTAATATGCTAATAAAGAATACCTCTATCGTCATAGATATTTTTACAATATATACATTTGTTTTAAAAAAATTAATTATTTCGTAAAATAGATGGCCTTTTTATAATAAATTAGCAAATTAATCGATTATATAAACATATTAATTATTTTTCAACGATTGCACATGTTCATCCAATAATAGTTAAATGTATAACAGTTACCATACAAATAAAATAAGTTTCAATCACTTTATGTTCAGAATAATATATATATTTTAATTATGCAATATATTTAAAACAGATTTAATCACATTAAATTGATAAATAGTACACGTATCTTAGATAGTATCTTAGATGTAAGAATACATATTTAGCGCAAAAAACGTATTTTAATACTTTGAACATTTGACTAGTATATACATATAATAATTATAAAATTTCAACATTTTTATATTTAACAATCATTATTTCTTGAATATTGTTACTAAAATATACTACATTCATTTTAATATTTATATATTTCTTCAATAAAAATGGGTAATTATAAATACCTTTAAATATTCAAGAAATTATAATCAAGTATATATAATATTTTTACATGAATATATTAGTTATTTTAATTTAACTCATTAGTGTTTTTAAATAAATTCATGCATTCTATTAAGTCAATTTCTTATACACTCTAATTTTTATTCAAAATTTAAGAAAATTTGTCGTAAATATGTTTATATTTATATAATTAATAACTTCCACTATCATTTTTTAAAAAGCTGATTATGTTTCTCTGCAAAGCCTTTTCAGAATAAAATTTTTGTTTTTAGCCTATATTTCCAAATATATTATGAATTAATATATTATTCAGAAAACGAATATATATTATTACAGCAAAATAATAATATGCGTCAATTTAAATTATATTTTACTACTGTAAAAGTATTTTCTTAATAATATTGATTGATACCTGTACAGTACTACAGATTTATTTAAAAATTATAATTACATTATGTTGTTTATTTTAAATTCGGTATCATTTATTTAAATTAAAATATTGTGTGACGTACTTTAATATTTTTTTATTTTTAAATGACCGTTTCTTAAATGATTTTTACTGAAAAATAAATATACGTTTATACGTACTTTTCTAAAAATAATAAATTAAATGTTTCTTGTTTGGAAATCTATTTTTCAAGATCAAAATTTTCTTGTATTATAAAAAATTTGGTCTGGGAAAAAGCTATTAGCTTATTGAAAATCTCACCTTCCGAAATCTTAAGTAATATAATGTAATTGTTCATTTTATTTTGATTTTATGTAGTTTTAATTTAAAACCAAGTAGTTCTGAGAGAACTCCAGATAAAGCAGATAATAATACCACTTTAGTAATTGTATATAAATAAGGATTTGCTGATAAACCAGAAATTTTAAACGGACTTTCAAGTTCCTGCAAATAAAGTTAAACAAGTTTTGATAAACTATGTATATAAAAACTAGTATTTAGTTTATTTAACTAGTATGTATTTAGTATTACCTTAATTAAATCAGCGGCTAATTTTAAAACGCTGTTTGCAACCATTAGTTCTTCTTTTTTATGAGGTTTTTGTTCAATTTGTAAGTAAAGGTTTATCTGATAAATATAACAAAGTAATTACTATATTGAAAAATTATTAACATTTTTAATTAAATAAGAATACCTGTTCAGTTATCAAAATAGAAATATTTCTGTACTTTTTATTGATTTTTGTGCCAAGTGTCATAAATCTTAATATAAAAATACCAAGTGCGAAGCTCCAAAATAATGCTTCAATGTTATAATGTGAATGTAAGCTATCAAGATCCTAAAATGTGTTATATTAAAGTACAACAAAGCCTTATAAGTTTAAAAAAAAAATTGTTTGAAACTTACTTTTATTAATTCTAAAGAAACAAATGATAGCAAAGCCAAGGTAATAATAAACACTGATGATACAATCACATCGACAGATCTTTGTGGACCTCTTCTCTAAAATAATATGAGCAAATATTTTATAAATAATACATATATCATCATACATATTGTATAACATTATGTAATGTTGCTTACTTCGAAAAAATTATACAAAAATTGACTTTTAAAGAAATTCGATAATTATATTTTATAATAATTTCATGCTACGAAAATATTTAATAAATCTTTCATAATTTTCCATTAATTTTTAAATAATTATTGTTATAAAATGTCTTATTTATTGTATAAATGTGTCGATTCATTTGTACGTGCCAATTTATCTACCTGCTTAAAGATATAAATCCTCTTACCTTCAAATATGATCTAACACTCAGCCACGTTTTTATATTTCTAACTTTGTTTAATCGGAAATGCGGTAAATCAGATTTCCTTGCTCGTCTAGATGAAGTTAAATGCGAAAAAAATTTTGCATAAAGTAATCGCTGTTTATATGTCCGTTCGGCTACTACTAGTAGAAAAAATAATAAAAAGGCTAAGACAAGTCTTTCGAATGCCGAAGATAAAATCATTATTCTGTCCCTGTAAATATAGAGTAAAAAATATATCATTTTTTGACACAATTAGGAATACAAATGAAATTACACAGTGAACTTACAATAACGTTGATCCAAAAGCAATGTTGATCATTTTACAAATAAAATCTGAAAATGATTCTGTACTGACTAGTGATAATTCACCAGATAATGAGGGACTAACAGTATTATTAACAAAATCCATTCCACAATAATCACTTACACGTCTTAAAGAAGGCACTAAAGATAGTACAATAGCAAGTATCAATCCAGTATAAAAATAATCCATACTCTCTGGCATTGACTCTACTCTTGCAATTATAGCTGAACTAATATCAAGTACTGAAAGTTCAGCTTTTTTTACATCTCTATGAGTCCATACTGTACATGATACTGTAACAAATACGAATGACATACCTTCTGAAATTATTATTAAATTACAAAATAATATAATAGTATAAATAAACAAAATAATTATTTATAAAAGCTCTTGAAATAACAATGCCAAAATAAAAAGAAATTAATTCTTTTATTTAAACTTTTAAAGGTCTTAAAAGATGTAATAATAAATATGTGTTTCCATTTATGGTATTCAAAACAAACCTCGATCCGATGAAGTATAATTTGAATTTAAAAGGGTTGATGCAGGTAGTTCAAATTCCCAAGAATATGGGTGTTCTATAAACTCTCCATAATCTGCGTTAACTTCACTTTGATGATCAGACTCTTCGATTTCAGAACTATTCAATATAAAATATCAATTACATAATACAAATAATTTAAAATAATACCTTTACACACCTATAACTACATTCATCACTGTTTGTTGTGACTCCCATCCATTCAGTCGCTGCAGTTGTCGCCTCAATTAAATGATTTGTAATAGTTTCCTCGCATTCTCCTTCTTCTTCACTTGCACTTTCTTTTCTATCGTTCCTTGAACTTTGAACTGAAGGAAGATTACTATCCTAAAATTTTATTATTTTTTTTGTAAATTATTACGTAGTATTTGATCGTGCTAAAACGATAATAGTCATTAAGTTATTTTTTAATCAATTATGATTTACTATAACTTAATGCTTAAGTATGATTTAATGGCGATGATAAAACTGACAAACCTTTAAAAATAACTAATAAATTTCTTTTTATTATTTATTATTAACTTACCGGACTATCAAAATTGTCCTCTTCACTATTCTGTTCTTCTTGTTTTACCGAAACTTCAGGTGCTGCATGCAAAGTAGAAAACGATGATTATGTCAATTTGACTTTTTAATAAAAATGATATTATATTAACAATCTTCTACTTTTTCCTACATTTAAATATTAAATTAAGTATTAAGTTTCAATAAATTAATATGTATGATTAAAACGAACTTCTTAAGAAATATTTTAAGCCATATTCTTTCCAAGTTATACAAACCAGACGTTTTGCAAATAAAATTTTCCTGCATTACTTGCTTGTCAATTTTGTCTTTTTTTTTAATTAAAGTCACAATTTGATTCTGTTTATTTCTAATTCCTGAAGCATCACGGTCATTATCACTTGAAACATTACCATTTAAGCTTTCAAAACCATCATCATCCTGATGATGAACAACATCATCTTGATTTTCTCTTAAATTAATTACTGAAACTATAAATAACAATATCAATTATTTATATATTAAAAAATAATAGATTTAAATATGTGTTAAAGAAAATTATTAATAAATACTTAATTGTTCTTCTATACTTAATTTTTCAGCTTCAACAGCATGTTGAGGATTTGTAACTGAATTTTTTCTGCTACTACTTTGAGGTAGAGAAAATTCTAGGGTCCTATTAGTTCTACTGGCCAATGACGACGTTTCAATGACTACTTGTTTAGCGAATCTAACTGAAGGAGATACTTCAGTTTCGACCACACTTACTTTTTCTGAAGCTGAATTTTGAGAGGTCTTAGGCTCATTATACTCATCTAAAGTTTAAACAAATTTTGAACTATAAAATTCTGTTTTTTACTGAATTTATTATTTTAATTAATAAATACAAGCCTTAATTATTTACTTACAAATGTTTCTCTTTGTTCTTGTCTTATTAAGGCGTGATCGATCGTGTCTGGAGTGCCGAATTCGTTGTCTTTCATATTTACTAGACATTAATGGAACACAGTTTGTAGATACAATTTGTGAATGCACCGTACATAATGTTAACATCATGACTCCAGGTACCAATACTTCTGATATTGAAACAATCTGAAGAGAGAACCATTTGCTATTGTTATGGCAATATACATATAATAATTTTTAACATATACAGATAATTACCATTATGATTATTTTATTTTTAAAAAGTAGCATATTTAAAAAAAGCTATAGTTATAATAATGAAAAAAAGCCTTACTTCGGATTCATTTTCTTTAGGCAACTGATTAAAATATATATATATATTTATTATTTGAAGTCCATAAAGAAATAAAAAGAAAACATAAACTGAAGAACTTGTTTGCTGGATCCACCAATGTGCATTAAAGGGTAAAAATAACAATCTTCGAATAGAAAGGTAAATAATTGTTCCTAATCCATGTTTAGGCTTAGCTTTTGGAAAGGATGAACCTGCAGTGAACAATTGTATTTCAATTAATAATTTGTTTAAATTATTAAGAAAAGTAACATTTAAATATTAATTGAAAATATAAGCACTAACCCCTAACAAGATCAACATCAATAAATTCTGTTTTGAGTTTTGTTGTTCTGGTGGGAACATGAGTAAAACCATAAAATACTTTCTGCTCTACTGTTTTTTCCCATTGTTGTTTATCATAAGTTCCAATTTTTTTCTGATACCTTAGGTAATTTTAGAACAATCAATACATGATGAGAATTTAATATAAAAATAAAAAACTTTTAAAAAAATCTTTAATTGTATAGAAGTATTTGCTATAAAATCTTTAAAAATTTGGTCAAATTCTTACAAAACTATATTATATCTATATACCCTTTGTTGATACACAAAAGAAATTGAGTATTGCGTTAAAATTAACGAAACATCAGATACTTTAATTTTGTAAAAAGTAAAACTTTTTTAAAATACAGAGATATAACTTAAAAAACAAACTAAATTATACTTATTTAAACGAATCCTTCATATTGACCCCTTACCAATAAACAAGATTGTTGAATGCCATTTTACGATATTGTCTTCAGCGCGAAAACTTCAAAACTTTGTTCCTGTTGCTGCTTATACTGCAGACATTGCAGTAAAATGTGGTCGATCGAATTAGTTGCGATTGAACAAGGAATGTTCATCTTACGAGTTGATTTTAACTTCACAAAATTTATCTTTTTTCTTTTATTTATTCGCCTTCAGCAACATTTTAAGACTAAAAATTTGAAAATCTCCACCCCTAACCCCGAGCCAAAGGTCAAGGCTAATTCGTGGCCTATAATGTCATTTTTAACGTAGACAAAATATCAAATGTCACTTGCATTGTAACTCAATTTTACAATTTTATTTTACGCGCTTATTAAAGATTTACTCTGCGGTATCCAGATTGACTATAATCCGCAGACTTCACTAAACCAATGTACAACGATTTAATTATTTGATTTTTTTCTACTTTCAGTGATAAATACTTGACTAAAACTTTTTGGACTTTTGCCACGTCTGCGCAAACGCCGAACGTTTGATTTAATACTTTAACAGCATATAGTGTTATATAGTGCATAAGACACTATATAAATACGTATGGAAAGTAGTATTTGTACTAATATGTTAAGTTATGTGCGTTTGCGGGTGTACGTGCATGCGTAAAATTTATTCTAAAATTGGTAAATTACGCTCCGTTACAGTAAAATACTTGGTGATCGTGTACACATTTGGGACATATCAATCGATATATATTTATTATTTGCATCATGAAGTAAAAATTCTTGTATTTTCTATTTAAAAAGCAGGAATTTAAACTTGATTTCTCAATTTTTATCATCTCATTGTTACTTGTATCTCTTATAAGAGAATATTTATCATGCTAGTTATAAAATTACAATAGATATAGGGTAGAAAATAATCAGTTGTTATTTTAAATTAATATCGTTCATAATGATTTTTCTCTCTTCGTGCACTCAATAATTTTAATATTATTTATACGATAGCACAGAAGTTCGTATTTTATTTTATGCTCATCCATATGATTTTATATTTTATAATTGATTATAAAATTAGGTATCACATGTTTCGTTATATATTTTTAAAAATAATACGCAAAACATTACCTTTTTAAATATTTACAGAAGACAAATTTAATACCTGGTAAAGTTTAATTTATCGATAGAAATAGCTTTGAAATAATCAGTTTTTTTCTTAATATGGAAACCATATACAAATAAAAATATAATAATTTTAGAATTTTAATTGTTTCTTCTTCAATGATCATGTAGAGTTTTTAGTTGCAGTAAAAGAAACGATTATGACGTAAAAGCCTTCACACATATTTATTATTTAAATACAAAATAAAAAATGACGGTATTGTGTTTGAGAGAAGGGGATATCTTTAGCGCCTGTAAAATGACACGATTCAATCTTAGTTATCAATGAAGTCGTTTTTAAATTTACATTTAAATACCTGATTCTTGAGATATTGATTTACAACGTGAATGTGAAAGCAAACAATGCTTAATTTATATTGTAATATAACGTTTATTAAGTATCTAGATCAGCCATTTTTACAATATTATTTATTTATTTAATATTTGTTTCAGTTGTTAAAATACTATCATGATCAGTATGATTTCAATGAATTCCTGCAGTAAATAAATTATAAATTTATAAGTGCACAATTCTTACATTTTTAAATAGAGTACAAAATTAAATAATACCACAAATATAATACATATGTCACAGTATGTTGATTATGTTTGTAACTTTGATTATTTTAAGATGTGCACTTTTAATTTATGGCGTACCTCAAAAGTACGAAAAAAAAGACTTAATTAAGTTACGTGAAGAAACTCATGCAATGTTTGACCATGCCTATTCCAGTTATTTAAAATATGCCTATCCTTATGATGAACTACGTTCATTAAGTTGCGATGGCTTCGACACATGGGGAAGTTTTTCTTTGACTCTTATCGATGCCTTAGATACATTAGCTGTAATGGGGAATTTCACTGAATTTCGAAGAGTAGCCAAAATTATTGCATCAAGAACAGATTTTGAAGCAAATATCAATGTATCTGTTTTTGAAACCAATATAAGAGTAGTTGGAGGCTTATTAAGTGCGCATTTACTTTCAAGAAAAGCTGGTATGCAGTTAGAACCAGGTTGGCCATGTAATGGACCATTACTTCGTCTTGCTGAAGATATGGCTAAAAGATTAATCGTTGCATTTGATACACCAACTGGAATGCCATATGGGACTGTTAATTTAAAGTATGGAGTTCCTGAAGGCGAAACAAGTATTACTTGTACAGCAGGGATTGGTACCTTCATTTTAGAATTTGGCACTTTATCTAGGTTAACTGGTGATCCTTTGTATGAAGAAGTAGCCATGAATGCAATGAAAGCACTACATTATTATAAATCCAATATTGGTCTGGTTGGAAATCATGTCGATGTTCTAACGGGTCATTGGACAGCTCAAGATTCTGGTATAGGTGCTGGTGTTGATTCTTATTTTGAATACTTAGCAAAAGGAGCTTTACTTTTTCAAGATGCTTCTTTGACTGCAATTTTTCATGAGCACAAAGCAGCTATTGAAAAATACATTAGAAAAGGAGATTGGCATGTTTGGGTTTCCATGTCCAAAGGTCAAGTTACTCTTCCAGTTTTTCAATCACTTGATGCTTACTGGCCAGGTGTTTTAAGTCTTTTCGGTGAAATTGGAGATGCTATGAAGTCAATTCATAATTATCATAAAGTATGGAAGCAATTTGGTTTTACTCCAGAATTTTATAATATTGCTCAGGGTGAAGCTGGAACCAATAGAGAAGGGTATCCATTAAGACCTGAATTGATAGAATCTGTTATGTACCTTTATAGAGCAACGAGTGATCCATACTTAATTCAGGTAGGAATTGATGTTTTAAGAAGTTTACAACATAGCGCAAAAACTACTTGTGGTTATGCCACAATTAACGATGTTAGAAATCATCGTAAAGCAGATAGGATGGAGTCCTTCTTTCTGGCAGAAACAACAAAATATCTTTATTTGCTTTTTGATCCAGATAACTTTATTCATAATACAGGTACATATAGGTGTATTTATATTTAATTAATATTAAGATACAAATTCATAACGTGATACATTTAATTACTAAACTATACTATATATATTATCAATCTAAATTTATTTTTAGGAGAACATGGCGATGTAATTCAAACTCCATGGGGTCAATGTATTGTGGATGCTGGAGGATATATATTTAATACAGAAGCTCATCCAATTGATCCTGGTGCATTGTACTGTTGCCAACATCCACATAATTTATTTCCACAAAAAAAATCAAAAGTGCATAAATTTGTAGCTGTAAATGATAGAAGAAGTGAATATACGACTAATGTAAAGCTTTTTGAAGATGATGTTGATTTGAGAGAAGAAAATAATAGAACTATAAAAATTATAAAATTATCTGATATAAAGAAAAGTGAAGTAAGTGCAACTATAGATGATGTAAATTCAACAAATGCTTCTGAATCTGGTGCAAAAACTCAGGCAAATATTGTTGATATAAATAAATCAAAAGATTCGAACACTTATAGAGTTAGAGTTACAGCTCCACCAAGTGTAGTCTATAAAGCAGATGACGTCGAAAATACAGATTCACTTATAACATCATCTAATGCTAGTGGTGAATTTCCATCATCTAATGACTATACTTTGAATAAAAATGAATCTATAAAATATGAAGAAGCTATCTCAGAAAGAAAAATTTATTTTGATCCACAATTGATGTTAGAGAAAATAAGAAAAAACAATTTATATCCACCGAATGTTACAGCAAAAGAAGATTTTCAATTATTAAGCTGTCAGTCACAGCCATTTCTTCAACGCTTATCTATTGTTGGAGAATTTTTTTAAACATTCAAAATTTTACAATGGAAGAAATTAAACAAAGCTACCTCTATTTTTGTATATTACATAAAAATATTTCAAAAAGATTTATATAAAGTTATTCTTTCAAAATAAAACACTATTAAAATTAATATCAATGCAGTTAATAAAATAAAATAATATAATTTATTGAAACTTATGTATGTATTTATATTTAGTTTAATTTATTTTATAGAGCTACTTAAACTGAAAGATATTGTTGTAAAAATATAATATTTTTGTGTAAGTTATAATTAATAATATTCTTTTTTAGAAATGTTTGTATAGGGATTATAGATGTGTAAAAATAAAATATTTATGTTAATTCTTTTAATTTTAGTTAAAATTTGTTTGAATGTTTGTATATAAATAAATTAATAATGTGATTGAAACTATATGTACACCTAAGTGTAGTGTACAAAAAATGACAAATTTAAAAAAAGTGAATTTATTTTATATTAAAAAAATTACTAATTCAAAACTTTATGTAAATGCATTCATGCAATGCTGTTTATTTAGGAACTATAAACATAAAATCTTGCGATGAAAGTTAAAAAGCAAAAATGGTTATTACTAAGACATTTGTTTTGTCCTATAAAAAATATTTTTTAAATTATATAATTAGCTATTTCAAAAACATAAGTTTCTACATATATAAATATACAAGCATTTATGTACTAAAAAATATTTACATTTAAATGCTTGTGTATACATGTTATATATATATACGTATTGAATATTTATACGTATAGAAATTACGTATAAAAAATTAAATATTTTTGAATTTATTAATATTAGTTAAGTAACGACGGGCTTGGATTATTTTCATCGATTATCTGTATTTTTTAATCTTCAATATAAAACTAAAACCCTTGAAAAATAAATAAAATACGTGTGCAATCGACAATGCAAGGATGCTTTGGTAATTATGTTCGATCCAAGTAAATATTCTGTTTACCAAACCAATTCACGATGTTTACTGAGCGCTTCATTTTGTCTCGCACAGTTGGTAGCGGAATTAGGGGCTGCAGCAACTATAACAAGTGTTGGCCGTCCTACTGCTGTCCTACTCTTATCCCCACATTCTCCATTTCCCCGTGTAGTACGATTTCAAAAATGACCGTTTCGGTTTAGCCGCGCTATCGATAATTCGATGCTCAGTTTTTTGTTTTTTTCCCCATTCCCAGAGTGTAAGATGTTCCATTCGAAATGCCGCAGCTTTACGTCCTATGCGTTCGTATCTGATTCTGATTATTTTGGTATCATGAGACTTATTCAACGCATTGGCATTTTTAATTTTATCTAATGTAACAGTTGGCCCAAATTTCTCTCTAAAATATCGCGTGAGAAAATAAATAGTTCTGATACCCAACGTTTTATTTATATTACAGTGTAGTCAATTAACATTCAGCTTACAAACAGTTTGCAAACATTGAAGTTTGAAGTAATATGAACAGAATGCAACCACATTAACTACAAATATTTTTAGTTAAGGCTTTCTTGTTTAGTTATAGTTACATTTATTAAGAAATATGTATCGTGAGAAGAATCATTTAAAAAAACAACGTAAGTACATTGATACAATTTTTAGAAATAATTTTTTCACTCTCTTTATAATCTTTTTGTTCTGTAAATATGTTAAATAAAACTTCTGACATATGTTATTAATATGCATTTAATTTATATTACAAAATACACTTTTGCATGGTAGTAAAAGAATTTTTAATTAATGTAAAAGCATCATTTCAATATAGACAATATAATTATTTAACAATTGTATACTTAATAAGTGATTTATTGTTTATTTGATTAAATTTACTTATAAAATAAATTTAATTGTTATATAATTTAAATAAAATTTTTTTCCTAGGTGATAGAATAAGAAGTAAAGCTTTTAGTTCAGCTGCTTCATCAGATTATAATACATGTTCTGATAATGATGTTGAGAGCATGTCTTTAAAAAGACAAAGCTTAAATGAGTCTTTACAATCTGTAATTTTAGCAGGCCAGATACAACCTTGTTGTAAAGAAGAAACTATATCAGAAGAATCGCTAGCTATGAATTTACCAAATACTTACATTAGTAATGACACTAATTATTCAATAAATGTTTTGGATCAAAATTTAGATGTTTTTAAAGAATGTAGTGACACTTTTCTGGATTGTGAGGATTTAAGTCAAACTCATTTAAATGAAGATGATAGTACTCAATATTTACAACTTGAATCATTATCAAATATGAAATCAAGCAATCATTTTTACACCAACTATTTAAATTTAAATCGATTATCTAGCAAAGGTGAAATTTGTAACTCAAATGATACATCATTTGATCCAACACAATCACAAATTGAAAATGAACGACTTATAACTATTATGGAAGAAACAGAAGTAACCAATTCAATTAAAATTTCTAAATCTCCAAAAAATAGTAAATATAATTCAGAAGGTGTTGATATAAAAATTTCTTCTCAACTAAAAACAAGTGATAAAACTAGACATGCTAATAAACATTCCATGAAACGAGTTTTATTTGCAAATAAAAATAATCAAGGACATAAAAAATTTAATAATTTAAAACTAAAAAAACCAGATCAATGCTCTAATCTGCCGGTCAGTAAAGTTGGATGCTATGTGCAAAAAGAAAGAGACATTAATGAAAATTGTAACAATCATAATACAACAGAATCTTTTGTTTTATGGGAAAAAGCATGTAAGATTTCAGACAAATTAGTTAATAGAAGAAGTCGTTCTTTTTCAGAAATATCTTTTACTCCTGAAAACTATACGGGAGATGATGAGTATTCAACAAGTTTTAAAACTCTTGACGACACATTTATATTTGACCTTACATCTGACTCAAAAAATTTTTCACACAAAAAATCTTTTAAACAAAAAAGTAAATCTTGTGATAGTCTGCTTAGAGAAGTCAAGCATTTACCCCATATGTTATATGATAGATTTTTAAAGTGCTTAGCAAAAGAAATAGAAACCATTAGAAGGCAAAATATTATATGTACATGTCCAAAGTTAAAAGAAAAAATTTCAAATAAAGAAAATAATGGAAAAAGCTTAAAATACAATACAATTACTCCAATAATCAAAATTTCAAATGCAAAAGTCAATGAAAGTAGGTTCTCCTTTAATAACTATTTTAAGTAAATTAAAATTATTTTTATGCATTTATTGGGTTATTAATTTTTTGTTTTAATTTATTACAGAAACAAAATTTCCATATAAAATGTCGCCAGTAAAACTTGTAACAAATACAAATCAAAATAAAATATCTCCAGAGATATTGAAAAAAAAATCTACAAACAAAACATCAACTGCATTATTAACAAAATGTAATAAAAACAAATTATCTCCAGAAATTGTAAAAGATTTATCGCAAGATACTCATAAATTAAGTCCAAAATCTATTAATAAAACCCCAACTACGCCATCAAAGAAACGTGGATTATATTCATGGCAAAAAGAAATTGTTTCACCAGTAGGGGAGTACATAAGAGGTAAAAGGCAAAGTCCTTTTAAAACATCTCCAAATAAAAAGAAATTATAAACACTTATCTTATTTTGTTGTTAGTACAAATCAAAGTGATAAAATGTGCAAGCTTATTATTTTATATTCTTTATTATTTGTTTTTTTAATTTAACTAGATTTTATAAGAAAATTCTAATTTTATAGTTTATACCCACCGTGTATGTATATTAATCTTATCTTAAATACCTATTTTTAAAATGTCTACATATCAATTATTGATAAATATTTTTTATTCAATTTTTAATGCATTGTAAAATAATGAAAATTAGAGCATATTTTATATAATTGATTAATAACTCATAAAAATTGTAAATTTAATTGATAAAATATAATAGCTCAGCTTGATAAAATTTGAATTTAAAAAAACGTCTTTTCTAGAAATTTTATGCGTTGCATAATTAAAAAAAGAAACATTCATAGATATTTTTACAAAGGTTATTGAACACAACGGTTGTTTACTAACGGTAAAAATTAATTATTTCATTTATTATTCATTAAAAGAATAAGGAAAAATAAATAAAAATGTATTTCCAATGCATGTGTAGCACGTATTGGATTTTTATTCAAAATGTATGTACCGATGCAAGTCAAAATCTGTTACTTAAAATAAATTCACCTAAATACAAAAAACGTAATATTTATTTATTTTGCATTAAATTCTAGTAGACCTCTTTACAAACAATTTAAATACAAATTATTATTACTCATTTGGTTCCATTTGTAAATGCATCCCATATCTTCTCTGCATTTCTTCTTCCATTGCTTTGATCTGTTCTCTATTCTGTTCTTGAGTGATTTGCTCCATTATTTCGTGATTATAAGTGGAATGAAGAAGCAAGGCAAGGACACCTGCTCTCGACGCCATGTTTGTTCGAATTTGTCTTTCTTGTTCAACAAGTTCATCAATTTTTAACCACTGCCGGACTCTTTCCATGTCAATTTCAGCTCTGCGTAACTTTTCCCAAACATAGTGCTTAACGCAATTTTTTTTTGGAGCTCTGCAAAATTCACCAGTTGCGTCGAAAACATTCGTGACTAAAGGACAACCGCAAACTTCTACGTCACTTATTTTTGGATCTTTACAGTGTTCTGGACAAAGTACTCGTAATCTTTTACAGTAGGTGTGATTCATTGGATTGTAAAAGTCACAAAACATGACTTGACCTTCAATTCGAGTTTTGAATATAGAACCAAACGATGCTTGAGATTCGTACTTTAATAAAAGAAATTTTATTGTTACATATTTATGTGACTTCATATTAAATTGAAAAATATAATATTAGAAAATAAATTTTTTTAAATGAAAATCCTTAAGTGCTTAGTTGCAAGAATAAGTAAGTAAAAATTAAAAAGCATTAAACAATAAGTCGTCTCTAATATTGTTATCCAAGTAAACTTACCTTATTAAAACACTTTTCCATATGTTTAATAGCTGTTCTTGAGTTAATTTCATGACCACAAGTTATACAATACATACTCATTTCAGTGTCATCGTTATCATCAATTTCAGCTTTAGGATCTATTATAGCATGCCTCGCACGCTCTACAATTTTATCTAATTCTGCATGTCGTTTATCTAGCTCTTGAAGAATTCTTCTAACTTCGTGCTGCTGTTTTCTAACATTTTCTAAGGCCAACCTATTATTTTGTTCGGCTATACAAGGCGTAAATGACCACTCTTGAAGTCTCTGTGGCAGCACTTGAAAAATTCTATTTGTTGCTAATTTTATTCCACAATCCTCGGAGCAATATTTGCTACCAGGTCGTGATTGTTTTGTACATGATGGACCATAACAATGTCTAGGTGGTTCAAGAAAATCTATTCTTTCATTGCTAGAGTCTCGCCTACGTTTTCTATTTAATTTCGTGTTACGATTAATACTTTTAGATGGTTTTAATGGATCTCCAAGCACTCTACAAGTTCTTTGATCACAACGAAGTTTTAAGCGGATTGATGGGCCAAATTTTTTAAGATGCCTGTAATAAATAATATTACTTATAAAAAATTTACAGCATTTATTTATAATAACGAAGTTAATTAATCTAACACTATTGTAAATCATATGCTTTCAAACTAAGTGATACACTTTGGAAAATGTACAATGAATTTAGTACCTGCAAGCATCACACCTCCCACAATTTTCACTTCTTAGGCAGCCAGAACATTCTCCGCATCGTTTTGAAGATTTTTTAGCCACCGTTGGATCCCAAGGAGCATCGTACTCATATCTCAAAACTCTTTCTTTTTCTTTATTTTTTTTGTGTTTTCGATCATCTTGATCAGGTTTTTCTATACGTTCAGTCTTTTTTGGCTTATATCTAGTTATCAGAGTTGGATCTTCTTCTCTACATCTCTAAAAACATGAATTATATAAGAAAAAACTTGACATTTTATTATAATATTAAATGCTATATAAAATGAACTCACAATACAAAAGAATTGCTTAATATATTTGGCTTCTTTTTCTGTAATATTTATACAATCACCATGATACCATTCTTCACAAGAATCACATCCACTAAAATAAATTATCAAAATATTTATTAATAAAATTAAGCATGTATTACTAAAAGAATGTTAGTTAAACATTGCTAACATCATAAATCGAGAACTATCTGAGCTCCTACAAATACAATATGCTTGTCCATCTTGTTTTAATAGTGTTGCTATTTTACTTTTCCTCTCTGGTAGCATAAACTGCTTTGCAATTTCTTCTTTCTAAAATGTTAATATAAAAAAAATGATAAATGTTTAGTAGAAGAAAACAATAAAAAATGCAATTTGTTGAAGAAAATTTGCAACAATGATAATCTTTCGTATATAATCATATAAAATCAATGTTTCAAAATATACATAATTAGACTTTAATATTATCATTATTGCATTAGCGTTTGTAAATAAGTTATTATATAGTAAGTGAGCTTAAAAATTACCGATAAGCCATGACGTTTGTCTCCCATTTCATCTGGTAAATAACTTTCCTAGTAATGATTTACTTCATACTTAATGTATTGGTTAACATTATTACAATATACATAAAAAAAATATAAAATCAATCAATACATATAAAACGTTTATTTAATTGTAAGTATTTGTTATTTTATTTCTAATTCAATTAATAATTCTACACCTTATTTCAAAATTGAACCTTGATTCTGAAATATAAACTCTCAGTCTTTCAGAATTAAGCTGACATTATTCAAATTAAGAATAAAATTCAAGTATTACTTAATTTTACTATACAAATTATATAAATGATGAATTCATCATTAAAATTAATTATAAATATATTTGTTTAAACAAAACGTTTGTTTTAATATGTTTTACAATAGTTGAAAATTATTTCTCAGAAACGATGAGGTTATGTTTACATTACAAAACTGATATTTTTGTACAAATAAAGATAATTATATATTAATTAATTTCGCGATTATCGAATTTTCATAATTTTTAATTACACAAGATTAATAGAGCTATTTAAAAGATAATTTTATTAAATCAACTATATTCGTTAAATTATGTGATCCAGTAAAGCTTGCGCATGCGCACTATTCTACGAAGTTTTTTAGATTTATGTTTTTGTCGGTCGATTAATTATATGAAGAGATTTTTATAACTATATAAAATTGTTATAGTATTGCTATTTCAAAGTTATTTGATATGATAAGGACATAATTATTAATTATTTTAAAGTTATAAATTTAGTTAAGTTATAATTTCTTAACACTTCAAAGCAATCTGTTAAGTATATTATGTTAAATGAGTAATTATAAAACACATAAAGTAATAGTATTTAAACGTAAATAATTTATTCATAAGCCTTGAAGGTGAGATAAAATCCAGAATAACCTGTTTACTAAAATAATTGTATTATTATTATTATGTATTCATCCTCGATAAAAACTGAAATTTGTCATTAATTGCAAAATAAATTTTAAAATTAAAAATGTTATAGTCTAAGGAATTATAACTTTTATATGATAAATGAACATTAAATGTTATATATTGCTCATAACATAATTGTTATATATTTTTAATTCATTTGAATTAAAAATAAAAATAATAAACATGTACATATGTACAAATCTTTAAAAATAATATATCGTATTTGTACAAATTTTTTCCTATAAAATATCATTATTTTGATTTTGGATATTTCTTCTAAATTAACAAGCTTCCTTTTACAGAAAAATATCAATAATTTGTTATTAATGAGTTGCAAGCTAATCTCTATTTTTTTAATTATTTAATTATATTTCTATGATTTGCTTTCATATGAGAAATAAATAAATATTTCCATTAAATCTCTCTCTCTCTCTCTCTCTCTCTCTCTCGTTTCACTAGAATGGTTTTTCACATAGTGTGTTTCATCAAAGTTCCTTACATCACTTTCACTACTTGGAAGCAAGAAGAATATGTTCGGGTATTTCGTTTTAGTAGCACATCATACTATCAGGCTTTCGAACGCTCCTTTTTTCATTACATAGTTGCGTGCCGCCAATGTCAGGATGAAGTCTCTAATAGTAAGTGCAGTTATTAAACAGGGTAATTTATTACCGATTCAGTATTATTTATTCATACCTTTAATTTTTAGTTCATAGTGCTTGTCAACATATGTATGCATGTGTGCTCAAAAGAAATTATGCAAAAATATAATGAAAGTGAAAGCAGAGAAAACAGTGATTCTTCGAGTTCAATTTGTCATTAACTTGCTTATTTTCAAACGAGAATTTTTAATAACAATTTTTACGTTCAATACAATTCATACAGGTTCAACGTTGCCTTTTTAGATTAAAATAAATGATTCATCGTAATTTTATTTGTTCAACGAAAAATATTCTTATTAGTTATTTGTCTTGCTCTTTAAAAACTATATATCGTCGATTCGATTTCCTTTTAAGATTTAGTATCACGTATAAATTAATTTTAAATTAATTTCAATATTCCAAACCGCATAGTTCTTAATATTAAGTATTACGCATTAATATTCAGTTTGGTACTATATTTGATCGTGTGGCTACAATTCAGGTAAAAGAAAGGGACAGGCATCAGCAGGGTTAATTGAAAGAAAAACAAATTTAAAAAGCAAAAGGTACCTGTTTTCGAATCCCGGCTAAAGTAAGTCCTTTTATCTTTCAGAAAAGCCTTGATTTTTGTACAACCTTTCCAAGTTTGCATATGATTCTAATTACTACTAAAGTCTTAATTTAAGGGGCTATTTTCGATAACTACTAATTTTATATACAACCATGAAGGAAAGAGTAATTTGTTAACAATCGATCTTTTGGTATCTATTTTATTTATCATCGATTGATCCTCCTATCATGCTCTTATATAGAAGCTAATATTTAACACTACTAAAATACAGTCTTTTAATATCAAATAGCATAAATAAATGTTTATTTGTTTCCAAGAAGTTCGCTACCTAATATTTTAATTAGTTTTATGAGTTAAAATTGATATTAAGTCCGCTATAAATTAATTTCCATACTTTGTATTTTATAAATACTATTTGTTGTTAAAATAATTACTTCGTTCAGAAATGGGAAAGGTGAGTTATCATCAAATTTGTAAGAATAAGTAAGACTTTATTTATTCAAATGTAGGGAAACAAATGGATAAAATTAATCTCATTTATAATTATGAATAAAAAGTGTAAGGTAGCGATATATATATTTCGTTTATTTAAAAGTTTTTTCAAGATGTATCTGTAAAAATGAAAAAAATGTAAATAACCATATTCCTCTAAAAAAGCAAATTTTGATTAATTATCCATTCAAAAACACTTTGATAAATTTAAATTCTTTTTAGATAAAGTTTATCTAATATCGAATGGTTTCATATAGGCATTTGTCAGTTTAGCAAGCCTTTGTTGTGCGGATGCGTCTTTACAAGCTCTCAGTGTCATTGATCACGAAGTAACAACAACCACAACAGAGGGAGTACCAAACCCTTATAGCTTTGAATACAGTGCTGGACGTTTTCCTGGACACGTGGACAGAGTTCATAGTGAAACTGGTGACGGTACTGGTCGAGTTCAAGGTGGGCTTCACGTATATAAAACATCATAGTACCTTTATTAAGTAATAAGAATTATTACAACAACATTCCATCAATTTTATTACCTTTGAAACATAATGAATTTTTTACAATATATTATATCGTTAATGTAATATTTAGGAATTCATCTATGCAAATACTTATTACAAAATAATATATAAGCATGAGATTTAGTATTTTTTTATAAATATTCATCGATGGCGCCCACATACATGAAAATGTCTACGCAGTAAAGTTTCAATTTCCTAATAAATAAATTATTAATTGTACCCTATGATATAATAACTATGACAAAAGTGATTTTCTTTTATTAGATTCTATTGTATTTCTTATTTGGATATTAGATATTAATGTAATTTCATAATGGTCTTTAATTAAGAAATTGGGTAAATTTAGATGTTTTTGAAAATAAATTAAAGAATAATTCATTTATTCAATTAGTTGGATTGTATATAAACATCTTAATAATTCAATTAAATTCTAATGAGCATTACAAAAATGTCCTATAAAAAGAAAAAAACCTTCAAGATCTGATTTTCTATTGCAGAGTATAGTTATATAAAAGTCGTGTATTTTAGATAATATCGATTTACACGAAGCTATGATTAAGTAATTTATTATTTTATTAAAGAGATACAGGTAATTTTGTTATGGATGGAAGCCGTATTTTAATTATAGTAAAAATTTATACATTATTTATAAAATTTCCTACCATTACTTTTTTAGTTTTTGCAAACTACGTTCAAATTTACTTGCTATTGCAGAGTTGCAGACCAAAGTTTTCTCTTTTTTATGACAACGCATTTAAGCGCAATAGCATAGGACGGAGAGTTTGTTCTAAAAGTCACATAAACTCACTGGTTCAATTCAAGATATTTAAGCTGATTAATTAAACATCGGCACTTTTTAATGACAAATTGCAATTTCAATATTTAATAATCTTTTAGAATAAAATATGGTTTATGAAATATAAAAATTTATTTAAAATTTATATAATATTATGGGAATTAAATAAATGTTAAAAAAAGAATTACTTAAAAAATAATAAACACAAGTTAATTATGAAAACTCTGTAGAACTGTAGAACTACATTTATTTAATTGTAAAATTGTAACTGCTGAAGCAAAGTCATATAATTATAATCTGAAAGGTTTAATTATAAACACGGAAAAAGCTTAATTAATTTTAAAATAAAATAAAGTACATTCAATTTTATAATTATAAAATTTGTTGTTATAAAAATTAATAGTTTCATCAATAGTTTATTTATATAATGGCAAAAAAATTCATTTAAAATTTGAAAAAAATTTATTAAGTTGATTAGTACGTTTAAATAATTGTTAGTGAAATCAAGGAAAATTTAATAAAGTGAAAATTATATCTTTTATTTATATGTAAATTGTTCGTATTAACTAAAGTGAAATTTAAAATTTGAATAAATACACTTTATACAATTAATTGTATAAATACAATTTTATGAAAATTTATATTATTACTTGCTGTTAACTTTTTGCGCTTAGACTTCCAAATATAAATAAGAATACAGATTAAATACTTATGTTACGTATCGTTTATTTAGTCGAGGTCCTTGTTCTTAAACATACTAGCAAGCAACAGAAAAAAAAGAAATTTCGTGTAGGCCTTTGTGAGGGATGTAAAAAATTTAAAAACTGAATGTTATTTTAACTAAACATGTAACTATTTATTTGAATTACAGCTTCAATATTTCTAAAAATAAAAAAATTTGTTAAATGCCAATGAAGTTCTCCTTCAGATGTATTAATTTTTTCCTTATATATGAAACTTATTTTACGAATTAGGTACAAAACAATAAGATCATGTTAGAATAATTTTACGGTTGTACCGAAAATAAGAATCATTAAAAAAAATGCAGAATATTTTAATTTCTTGTTTTCTAATTAAGGAGTTGAAACTATCTGATTTCTATACTATATATATATAAATGAGGTAGGTAGAAATAATGTTAATTTTGCCAATATATAGGCAATAAATCATGCTTAGGGAAAATCAATATTTATGTTAATATTTTACGTGATTAGATGATTACATCGTTCCTTGGCAGGGAGCCAGAATAATCCGAAATCTGGATCAGTGTATTATAGATTTCGTGTTCGCCAAACTAAAACCATTGTTTAGCCATTTCGTAGTCATATGATACAGAGATGCAAGATTTTACAATAGGTTTAAATGCGATATTGCGAGCATTTACATAATACAGCTTACGTACATTTATCATATTCAGATGACAAATCATTTTGAAATAAAATGACGCTCATGTCTCAATAAATTATTTGGAATTAGCTTTTCATTAGCAGAAAATGAGAAAATTCGGTCATCTTGAATCATCAGTGACTGGACTATAAAAAAAGGCTGAAGAAACATGAATGAAATCTAAAAAAAATTTAATTTTTTTAAGTAAAAAGTTGTCTGACTCAGGAGCATAATAAAAGATAAAAATTGTTTGACATTCATTAGCTATAAGTGCTGTATAATAAAATAAATGTTAATCGTGTTTTTAACGCAAAAAAATATGAAAGAAAAATTTTTTTTTTTTTTTTATCGTAGGTTGAATTAATTTAATATAAAAAGTTAATACTAAATACTGATCAATGTCTTTAAATTTAATTGCATTGGAATCGGTCATCAAGTGAAATAATATTTAATTATATAATATAGTAAACTATATTAAGTATCAACATTTTTTCTCATAATTGAATACATTTTATTTAGCATTAATCCCAGAAATGTTCGCCAATTGGAATTTATATAAAATAATAGGCACATGTATGATAAATTAAATAATAAGTTCTTGTTGTTTTCTTGAAATTATTTTTATAGAATCTATTTCAATTTTATAATATAAATATTTATTAGAAATTATAATTAAAAAAAACTTTTTTATATTTAATCGTGTGTACATAAACTTGTAAGTAATGCAATTCTTCATAGGATACTATTCATTCGTTGACCCAAAATTCAAAGTGAGAACGGTTCAATACGTTGCAAATGAAAATGGTTTTCAACAATCTTTAATTAATTATGATGATGTTTTACAACAACCGAAGGATTCTGAAGCTGTTCGACGCGAAAAAGAGAGACATCGCATACTTTATGAAAAAATTGCAGCTTCAAATGCTCAGGGCTCTCCATCTCAACTACCTAGGGTGAGAAAAATGAACAATTTGTTTCGCTAATTACTTAATTATATGATCTATGTTGTTTATTGAATAAAATACTATTAGGCGAAAAATATTGTTAAGTATGATTTACTTCAAAGTTAAATCAAGGGGAAGATAAAGGGAAAATAAGGGGAAGAGTTACTAAATTAAAAAATTATTCTCTTTCGTTTATATCAATTTTTTGATAACGGTAATTATTCATTAAAATAATTGATAATGAATATTTTTTCATAAAACCATTCGTATAAATTTATAATAATAAAAAATAGGTAAACAAGATACAATAAAAGTGTGTAGATAAAACGAAGGAAGAAAAATGATTAAAATTATATTTTTAATTTAGTATTTTTAATTAATTATTTTTATATTTTTATATATATATTTTTTTAATTTTTAAAATGATATTTTTAATGCAGAAAAATATAAAGAAACGGTACAATCATATATAATTGTGTCTATTAATAAAACGAAGCGCATGATACATATGAACATATTTTTTCAATATTATAATTTAATTTTTATAACACAAAATTCTTCGATATATAACATTAGCTAGAAACTATTACTAAAAAAAAAATTCTTAGAATCCAATTTTAATACCATTCGTATCCAATGAAGTGAATGCAATATTAAACGTTTCTTTTTATATAGGACTCTCCGAGTGTGGCTAGAGCAAAAAATCGTCATTTCAATCTGTTCCAAAAGATTGCCTCCGAGCATGCAGCAATAGCTGCCGAACGTGAAAAGCAACGTTTAGCTTTTGAAGCGACTTCTGTTCCGAACGATGTGAATGAGCCAGGAGCTTATTTTAATTGACATAGAGTTATTTGAATAAATAAAATATCATTTATACACGACGTATTAATATTAAACGAAATACATGAAATTTAATGGAATGTGGTGATGTGCTAAAAGTCAATTGATAAGAATTAAGAATAAAATCATTGTATGTGCTTTGATTGTTTTATTTTTAAGTATAAATTTTTTTATATAATATTTACGATATATATGTATAACAATGTACTACTTTATAGATGATACAATTTATCAGCAGTCGAATTTTCGTTTTATAGCAGCTTTTAATTATTTTGAAATGTTATTTTTTATTCTACTTGTTTTATAAACAATTATTATAATTTTTATACAAATTATCTTATAATTATTAAATAAGAAGATATTTAAAACTACATTGCAAAATTTTATATACAAATAATCTTATACTTAATAAATGTTTTATTTATAACAAAATTGTAAACAAATAATTAAAAATATTATTGCTTATTCAAAATAGTTCTTACTTTAATACAAATTATCTAATTGATGTAACATACCTGCCTATCATAAAACATAATTTTAATTATTTCCTTAAAACAACATCCGAATCGTTAAAGCTGCATCTACTTATTCATTTCACTGAACTCAATTTCATTTATAGTTTTTGCAGGTAAGTGATTCATGTTTAATTTTCATAAATAAAAGTAAAAGTGGACCTTCAAAAACTTTAAAATTCCATTACTTCTTTAATAAATGTCTAATGTCCTTATTTTGTCTTTGTAATGTGATGTCTGCTTTTTCAGCTTTGTCTGTAATACTATCAATTAAATCATTCTGTGTATCGATTTCTTCTGACAAGCCAATGGCCAAGCCTTTTAATCTTGCAATTGAACCACTCATTTCGTCTAAATTCTTTTCTAATACAGCTGTAATGTTCTTAGCAGGTGCTGTACGATAAGTTTGTTCTTCATCAGACAAGCCACGAATACGGAATGATGGATGCTCAGAGTTTCTTCTAGCATTCTCAGCAGAACTATTAAGTTTTTCAACTAAACCATTATTAGACATAGGTGACACAGGAGATTCTGAAGTTTTCAATCCAGCAGCACTTGATCCAGGAGTTAAATCCATTGATTTACTACCACTAAAATAATTCTTCAATCCACCAAAAACACTTTTGATTCCTTGAATATGTTTTTGGCTAAAACGCAAAGTACTGTTTATATCTTCAAGACGTTTATCTGTTCGTTCTAATTGCTCTCGTTGCCTAATTAATTCCTGTATAAAAATATATATCTATAATAAGTTTTAGGTAAAAAAAATAAAAAACAATTTATATTTTATATTTAAATTACACTTGAAAATGCATATAACTGGACTAAAAATAAAGACTATTGATTTTTATACAAATTATATTTAACATTATCATTTACTAAAATATCTAACAGTTATTAAGTCAATGAATCAATTAAAAACAATCAATAAGTTTAAATGTTTAAAGTTAAAATTTAAATTAATTAATGATTTTTATATAAATTAAATAATCAATGACTTTAATGAATAAGTATTCCATTCTTTGTTATTTATTTTTTTCCTTCATATACATGTGTAAATATCATTAATAATTATATTTTATTAATACTGTTATTTATTTATTCCTATATATTCATCTATGAATAAATAGTAATGAATAAAAGTTAAAATTTAAATTAATTAATGATTTTTATATAAATTAAATAATCAATGACTTTAATGAATAAGTATTCCATTCTTTGTTATTTATTTTTTTCCTTCATATACATGTGTAAATATCATTAATAATTATATTTCATTAATACTAGGAAAAGTTATTAGTCAATACTTTGTAAGAGTAAAATATTTTGTATCAAGTGATAAATAAAAATATTTTATAATATTAAAAGATACCTCGGCAGTAGCATTTCCAACTTGTTCTGTATCTCTTAATAATGAAATTGAGCGCTCAGAGGATTTGATTGTTCTATCTTCTATTGCTTTCTTTCGCTGAATAAGTTCTTGATGTTTCTGTTCAAGTTCACTATCAATATTTTTGTAATGATTAATTCCATTGTTGTATGCATTTGAATATCTAGGTGGTGCACTCTTTAAAAAAGTTTCATCATCAACATCATCTTCTAAAGAGAAAAATGGATTTTTTGGATCGCTTTTGTAGTTATGACCAGCCATTTTTTTGTTACAGTTTTTTTTAGTAACTTTGAGCAGAGCCAATAACTATTTCATCAAAGACAAGGGTATTATTTCTAAAATAATCAGTAAAAAAATGAAATAAATTTAAAAACCATTATTTGAATTTAATGAGCAAATTTCTTGATGACAGATTGAATGTATTATTAGTGCTTAACATTTATTTCTTTATTATCAATAAATCATGGATGAATATAAGAAAAACGTATTATCATATTACTAACCTCTATGATATTAACACCTTTTTAATGAAAACAAACTTATTATGCTTAATTAACGTTAAGAATGTATAAATTTAATAGCAGACTTATGTTGAACAAAACTGCCTTAACTTTTACATATGCATATAGCTTTTAAAGAAAGTAATAAATGATTCATTCTGAAAACCAAATTAAATGTCACTGCAGACACAATTGACACCCATTGACATTGTCATTTGACATAGAAAACAGTTCACAAGGGAGGTTAGACAAAGGCTAAGTAGGTTAAAGAAACTTCTGAGCTCTCATTGACTGATATTTGTTTTAGTACGCTTGAAAGATGTATTAACAGTGCTCATTGCAGTAATTGTACCATTTTTACTCTGTGAAGCAACAATTGGCGATAATCGGGAAATACGGATTTAAAATTACTTTATATGCAAAATAATTTTTTTTAATTTTTTTTTATGAATGAACTTTGAAAAAAAGTATTAACAGTATTTTACATCGCATTATTATGAGTAACGTGATAATAATTTCCAATAGAAACGAATTCTATTAAGTGGAGTTTCACTTTTCGCCACACATTGTAGATATTTCAGTATTTGTTGCAAAAATTGGACAAATGACAGACGGAAGCGCTAGACAGAGCATGCGCAATTACGAAACATTTAACCAAACGAAAATAACAGATTTACACCGAAAAATATTTATAGATAGACGATTTTAAACATTTGCATGCCACTGATAATAATTATAAATAAAAATTTACGTTTTTACTTTCAAAATTAGTTAATGAAAAATTTTTCAACTATTTTATTTACTTACTTATCTCGAGCCGTGTTAAAAAATCTGAGTATTCGTAATTTTTAAAACATTCGAAGTAACGTAATGGCAGAGCAACTACCGATGAGAGATGGAAATTGTGCGATCGAAAGTGTAGAAAGTACATTTACTTGTAATTGAATAGCAGTTGTTTTGGATCGGTAGCCTATAAACCTTCCAAGGCGAGTTTAGATAATACGTGCGTCACTGTGTAATTGCCTAAAAGAACGGTATTAACAAAATCACTGCTTTCGTTGTTTTTAAAAAATGTGCAACTCTGTTTTCTCCGCGATTGCAACATAACGCAGTATCTCGAGGACATATATCGGGTACGCGCTGATACCAAATGAAAGGAGGTTTCCAATAGCACAGAGATCTGTTCCGAAAATTGCCCTCGCCGATGAGAAGAATTTATTTACGCTGGTGCTCGCATCGACGAGAAAGAGCTTTTATCGCCGCGAGCGTTCGATTATTCGAGGTATAAAAAGTGCAGGTTCAGCTTTAACAGCGAGATGATTAATGGGAAAATTAGATACTCGAATATTTACTTTCAGAGATGTGAAATTGCAAAGAATATATGGAAGTGAAAGGCGCTTCCAGAAGAGCTTCTACTGCAGTTCGGTTTTTTTGTCGCACGTAAGATTTTTATATGTATCGTATTATAAGATTTTGTTTCTTGGAAAAAACGATCGTATTTATGTAATTATATATTCATTGGTACTGTACGATGTTATTAATAGATATTGTAAATCATTTTTAAAAATACGTAAATATATTTCTTCTAATATAATTTTTTTAGATTATAGGTTATTTAAAAGCTCATTCTCGTCTTTGAAATTATAAACTTTTGACTTATTGGAATGGTAGATCGATTTCACGTTTCCACGTTACGCGATATAAATTAATTTCGGGATTTCTTTTACTTTTAGAGGTGTTCCTTATAAACGCAGTCCGTGAAATAATAAATACACGCGTCTTTCAAAAATAATTTTTTATGGAAAATAAAAAAGCTAGTTACTCAATGTTTATTCTTTTAATCAACCATTAATAACAAATAGATTCTTTGCAACAAAAAATTGTAATATTTGAATAGAAGTGTATCATAGTATACACAACAAATCAAAATAGTGGTATAGTTCTACATTGCGCTGTAATTATCTTATAATTACAATAAATGCTATTGAAAAAATATTTGTAAAGGTTTGTAACAAATTTCGTAATAATTTGTTACATAAATAATAATTACGTATTCGTTAAAAAACTTTTTAGAATACTTTTATTATTAAAATGGCATTTTGTGAATGTTTTTTATTATAAATTCTTTATAAAAAAATCATAATATAATAGATGTTTTATTATATATTACAAAAATGATGAATAAATAAAATTACGTTTTAATGATTTACTAAAAAAACAAATTAAATAAAATTAAAATAATTATTTAATGATGAAATTAAGTAATTCATGATCTTTGTTTCAAGAATAAAAGCCTTGATTCTTGGTAACATTTCTTTAATCTTTTATCTTTTAGAAGTCACTCACAGTTCTTTTAAAAGTAACTCTAACATCAATAAATGTCAATTCCTAATTACAGATAATTTTAATACATCTAATTCATTTTCTGTATATTATTTTACACTATGTGCAATCATAAAGTATTAAAATTAAAATTTAATTATTTAATAAGCGCTCACATAAATAAATAGTTTAAAATCAATATATACGTAAAAGTATCAACAACATTTTTAAAGTCGGCGTAAAAAAATATTTCTGATATATCTCTTAATTACATTCCACTAAATTACTTTTGATCCATTATTCATGGAGAAATTTAAATACACCCAACTATGTCGTATTGTCCTCTCGCAAGAATTGAACTATAGAGATCATTTGAAATTCTTATTTCCTGGTGATCTTGTAATTTTGGTTGTCTTGCCACATGGCTTTTTCGGGTCATCTCGAACATTGTTAAAGTACGTGTAGGTGCATTTGGATCTCGGTCGTTCGACCGGGGCATTTAAAGCTGTTGTCCATATCATCGAGGCAACGATTCCAAGAGCTCTCGACATACACAGTAGAAGTTGATTATAATCCATATCTCGCAGCCCGTAAAACTGCGTATTAAAATTCAAAAAGTCATTTTTTTTTTCAATTATATATTTTCAATGCGATATTTTAAAACGTGCATTGGTAGTCGTAAAAATTATTTTACCTGGAATAAAGGTGCTGCAATTGCATTTTGCTCAGCTACTACCAAGTGATTTCTTGCTTTTTTTATTTGCTTGGTGTAAATATCGGATATTTCTTGAGATAGCTGAAATAATTCCTTACGTTAAATAAAATTAATTACACAAAATAAATGAATAATTAATAAAACAAGCGTTTAATAGGGTTTTACATAAAAGTGAATTTTATTTTAATATATTTTTTAATAATTATAAAGATTTTAGAACAATATTTTTGATTATTATATTATGCACTATTTACCTTTATCTCGGAATTATTAGGTACATGGTTCTTTACGTAATCCCGTAAAACTTTATACCTTGTGTCTTCGAATTGTGAAATTTTATGACCAGCTATTTCGTAGCGCTTTTCAATAAGTGTATTAACAAAGTTTCGCAAAATATCATGTTTTGGTTCTCGTCCAACAGCATTTTGTAATTGTATCAGGAAGTTCATATACTAGAAAGAAAATGTCTGTATTCTGTTATAATGCCTAGCAAAGATTCTTTATCTGAATGAGAATTTTTAAGTTTTCATACAGTAAAGCAGAAGCACGAATAATAAAGTAAATCTTAAGCAGTTTATTATCTGAATTATATTGTAAATAAAACAATTCCACGTTTTTATATCGTCTTATATGTTTTTATATATATAGATATCGATCGTATATTCTTGTTATTAAAATACTTTTGCGTAGGTCTGGTTTACGTACTTGATGTAGGGTTCCACTTGTGGGTTCATTGGCATACGCAAGCACGCCTGCAGCTAAAGCTCGACTTGCATCAAATTGGCAGGATCCCATAATTTGTGCCACGTGTGCTCCTGGTATTCCACCATCATCGTCTCTAATAAACAACAATTAACGAGTCCAATTTTTCATTTAACTAAAATAATACACGTAGGACTCTGTAGATATACGTATATCATGTCGATCAATCGATGTTACGAAGCTTAAAACTAAACTTAAAGTTATTATTCTCTACTTCAAAAACAAACTGCAAGTATAAATAGTACTTGACAGTAATTTTTGCTTGCATAATTGCATTTACATCCTGTTCCTCATTACTATATAAAAGTGTGTGCAAATCGTAATTAATAATATATCGCAAAAATTTGTTTCAAGTTCAAGTGTATGTGTCATTAACTAATTGATATTTAAGAATTTATTTGTCTAGCAATTGATTATAATTTTATTCGAAAGATTTATGTGTAAATTTTGTACTGTAAAATATATGAAAACATTTAAAAAATGAATCTAATAATTTTTTTTATGCAGTTTCTGTTATATAAAATTTATTGTTTTTAAAAAAGAGATACTCTTTAATTACTGTAAGCAACATTAGTAATCATTTTAAATTTCATATAATTATAAATACAAAAGGTATTTTTTTCATTCAGATATTACGTTTTTAGTATGCTTTTTTAATGATAATAGTTTTTTTAATTAATAGTAAATTTAATATCTTTATAAGTTGATCAACATCTGTATTCAATTAAATATTATTAATTAGTTTTTACGGCTCATCAATTTAGTCGAGTATTGTTAAATTTTTTATTGTTTCAAAATGGAATGATTTTGTAATCTATTAGTCTTTTAGCGTTACCAAATTTTTTCCTTTTAATCGTAAAGCATTTAAGGCCATGATAAATTTGCATTTTATTATTTATTACAATATTATTCATGATCGGTAACCTTGTTGAGACGTTAAATATTAAAGGCCATTTTACCAATGCTTGAAGTATAAATTTTACAGCTGCATTTTTACCATGTACACCAACGGATTAGCTTTTACGAGAGTGTAAAAATTTGGCACTCGAGAGACGTGAAAAATTTCGGCTCGATAATGTTTTTACCAATGCAACAATTTACCGAGCACAAATTCAACCGGTGGCACGGGCATTATAGAAAAAAGCGACCGACTCACGCGTTCACGGTTATGTATAGCCTCAGAAAGTCCCCAAGGCTCTGGCGCTGGCCTTCGGTACAGTTGTTCGTGGTGTTGTGCAGGCAGTCAAGGAAGAACTCGACCCAATCTGTCTTTTGCAGGTACAAAGGCGTCGGTTGCATTTCGCAGGCACTCACGAGGGCGACGATGGCGGGCAGCGATGCCAGTAGCTCCATACTGTCCTCGTAAATGTGCTGGGGAATTTTCAATTCTCAAAGTATCGTCGCTTAGCAAAGAAAAGCTCACAATTTACAAATAGTGCAAGGACGATTGATAGAAACTGTGTTCCTTGCCGAGGAATCGAGTGATGTTCTATTCACCGGTTGAATTGATTTTGTTGCAAAAATTTGATAAAGAATCCATTTTTCGTAATCAATGCAAATTGTCACCGGATTATTTCCAAACGAAGTTGAGCCGAGGCGGGATTTCTTCGCGATTGGAATAATTGCAGGCATTAGAAATCAAGCATTGGAATTTAACCATTGAATGTATAGTATTCATTCGTCATTTCAATAAAGTCTTCTAGCTTTGATGCTCATCGATAATTTTCATAAGGCGCGCTTGATTAAAGGACTTTCGGATTTTTAATCGAAACGAGATAAAAATCGCATCAGCCGAATGGAGTCGTGGGTGCAACGAAAACGCAAAAGTACCAATTTTGATCAATCGAGCAGAGACTCGTTTGCAGGAAAAGGACCGCTGGCACGAGGTCACCGAGCGTAGGAAGCGAGGAATAACCCGCAATGACGGCGCTCTTCGTCGATATCTCGCCCCCCCCCGCCGCCGCCGCCGCCCCCCAACCAGCACCAAAAAGATAAGGGCCCGAGCGCCGTCGGAGTAGGAAAGAGACGCACCTCCCAGTAGGTGTAGCTCATGGCCCCGGTCTTGAGCGCCTTCTTGTAGTTCTTGTCGGCGTCGAGGGCCGTGAGGGCGATGGCGAGCCTCGCGACCGGCGACACGTCCCGGGGCAGCGCCCTCAGGATCCTGCCGACGACGCCGCCCTTCTTGCCCGAGGACTCGGACCACCACCAGTCCTTGCGCTTGTCCCGGCGCTCGGTCCAGTCGGCCATCAGGGACTCGGCCTGCTCGCTCGTGGGCACGTCCCCGGTCACCAGGAGCCAGAAGACGGCCTCCGGGCTCGGTGAGTTGCCCCGCCGCGGCAGGAGGTCGTGGAGCTCCGGCATCGTCAGCCCTCTGTACTTTATCTGTCGGCGGCCGCGGGAGGGAATTTTTAGATTTTGTTTTCCTTTGCATGACCATTAGTTTACGGCCGCCCGCTCGGCTTTTATCCTCCTAACGAGCTCGGGTGGATTGCGAGGTCGATCGATGGCGATTTTGATAATGAAAGCTATGTTAAAAAGAACGATGTGGCTGCGAGTTGGTCGGCGAGATTCGAGCGATGGCGATCGCCCTTCTATCGATATCTCTATCTCTCCACCCCGCACACCTCTTTTCTCTCTCTCTCTCTCTCCCTCTCCCTCTCTCCCTCTCCCATCGAGCTGTTTCTCTCCCGCTAGCGAGAGTAAATTCAGCGGTGAATTTTTCACCTCTCTAATCTCTCAGTGTCAATTGTCTTTGACTTTTAATGGAAAAGAAATGCATCGGTCAATGTGAGCGCCCCGTAAATTTCATTTTTAGTTGGAAAATTTCTTTAATTGTATTTACCTTCTTTTTATCATGAAAACAATGATGAAACTCTTAGTTAAATACGTGTGCAAGGAATTTTTTTCTAACGAACATTACTTTTGTTATGCTTAAAAAATAATTAAAAGCAAAACAGACTGTTTTAGTATTGTAAAAATACTTCTACGATACGTATTATATATTTTTATTATTTTATAAATTACAGATGAATGTTATGTTGTGCATAATTTCGTAGCTTTCATTTTCCTTAGTATACGTAATATTATTATTGTGCTCAATTACAATGCAGTTGTGCCTTAATAAATACCTAAATAATGCATTTTCAAAAGTATAAAAAATTTGCTTAATACTTATGTATCTAAAGTATGCTAATAGATATTATTTGATAACTGTGCACTTCGATAAATTATAAAAAATGCTCGTAGGCATAATTGTTTATTTAAAATTCACCACGACGAGCTGTTTCAAAATTAAGTTCATTAAATTTATATCTAAATAATGCTCAAACATCTATTCATATTCGATATGAAAGCAAATCTTATTTGTATTATATTTACATTTCGTAAACAATAATGATAATATATAAGAATATTTATTTCGTTATGCATTCTTATTAGAACTTTTAATTTCAAATTCTTAGCTACTGATATCAGAAAATGGCATATCGATGAATCACACAAAATACAGTATTTATTTAAGTTTATTTACACATCCACAATAATCGCCGTAAAAGGATTATAGCTGAATCGAAAATGAAAATTTGTGTTTAAAATTTAATTCGATTTAAAGCAAATTATAAAGTGTTATTAAAAAATAATTGTTGCACTAAGATGCTTGTGAAATGTTTATACGAACTTAATATCCATGAGTGAATTAAAAAATGGGCAGTCTATAAATGCTAATTGTTTGTAAACATGAACGCGACGCTAAATTTCAAGTAACAAACAGGAAATATTGAAATTTAGTAATTTTGATGCGATTTACTTATTCTAAAAACGGCGTAATTTAGTGATGAAAAAAACATTACATACTTCATTTTCAATGTTGACTTCGGAGGTTTCTCGAATTAAAGCGTTTACACCATCGAGACCACGATAAATGTCATTGACAGTGATTTGACTAACAATTTCTAGTCCATGGAGCTGTTGAAACTTTCTCATTAGATCATGATGGATCGGTATTTTTTCGCACAAAGCTTCTTTTAAATCCGTACTCGTGCTCGGGGTCCCTCTCGATGTCGGTAACTTGACATGTCCAAACAATAACAGTCGTTTAATGAAGAGGTCGATCGATAAATTCTTTTACATGGTGCAATGTTTGTTTTTAATTATTATTTCGAGGCATTACATTTTTATTATTGATGCAAATCACGTTTCCGTGAAATATTATACAAAAACTAGCTAAACGTACAAAATTTACAGTGCAGTATATAATCTAGTGTTAAGCTATAAAATACGTTCTTTACTGACTTTACTGCGTTTTCGTATGCACTTGCGATATAACATGAACTTGGAATATAAACCAGTTTCCTCAAATTTATAATTTTAAACACAACCTGGTCATTGGTTAAATTTTTTGTGTAAAATGTCGTTATAATTTTAATGTCTAACGATTACAATATGTTTGTGTTTTCAAAACTTAATCATAATTAAAGGGAATGAAAAGAAACGTTTTTACTATAATTATTACGATATATATGCCTCTGATATGATTCATTATATGGACAATTAAGCTGATATTGAATTTAGCTATCTATAATAAGAGATAATTTATTTATGCGTCATTGCTCGTTTGATAGTACGTTAATGAGTTTTCAATAAAGTTTGTATCTTTAAAAAATAAATCTTTCTCCTAAGCAAAATTATAATATTAAACTAATAATGTAAATCTGTACTCATAAATTTATAATAATATAAATAATGTTTTTAGAAAACATAACCTAAAACATAGTAAATATTTACCTTTAATACGAAGTTGTCATGATTGTTTGTAAAGTTGTTGGATGATGTTGAACTATCAATTTTAAAAAGTAGAACGTTTATTGATTTTAAGAACTTGTAATTGATTTTCACATTTCGACAGAGTTGAAGCATTTCAAACTTATTCTCGCTTACGCAGCGAATGTTTTTATTCTATTTAATAATTTTGCCACTGAATAACATCTTAAAATTTGAAAGGCTCTACCAAAAAACCCGCTGATAAGCCATTGTAACACAGAATTTCGTACTCTGAAATGAACTAGTCGAGACAACTCGGGAATTTAGAAGGAAAGGTTAGGTACTGAATACAGCTGATGTCAAGGTTTTTTACTATATTTATTTCTCACTCATCGACGCTACTCCCGCCACATCTCAAATTGCAACAACGGTTATAGTTTACATTTTCGTATTTTTAATGTAAGAATTGCACAGTCAGTTCTCATTTGCAACAAATAAAGTATTTGAGTGATCTCGGTAAAATGAATTCCTTTCAAATTGATTTTCTATAATCTGATTCGAACATCGCGTAGCTAATAATATAACATGGCACAGTTTCAATGTTCGCCGCGCAGCTCAGTAACGAAAAGGAGTCACGTCAAGGCTCGATTTTTGCATTATAATTAACTCAATTGTGGCGAACGCTTAAGCTATTAAAAATGCATTTTTTGTATTAACAATTAGAATCTTCAATGGAATGGCGTCTTTTTAATAAAATATTATGCTTAGAAAGCAACTGGACACCCTGTCATATATACTTCTAAACTGAGCAAAACAGATAGAAACTTGGCACTCCAATTAATATTTATTTGTGTTGCTCTTTCATTTCGGTGAAATTCAGCTTCATGATTTTTTTCCTTTACCTCTTATTAAAAACATCTTATTAAGTTTCTCAATATTTTTGATTCGCATTTTTTCATTATTCAAAATCATCTACACCAAAAATACGTATCGACCAGATCAAACTCATAGATTGTAGACAAAATTCTTAAAAAAGCCTCATTATTTTTGTTGTATTTTATTTTAATAATCTATTTCATTCAATTATTGTTTTTTTTTTATAAAGTGCGATTGCGCCCTCGTGAATTTTTATTGTGCACACTTCAGTCAATGGAATTAATGATAATAAACAATTTTTCGAAGTAGATAAATTGACATGAGCATAAATCTTAAAGATACTATTTTCCCTTTATCATCATGGCTATGTAATATTTCCTATAATCACAATTCGTCTTCGTCACTTTTTTTTGAATATTTTTTGTATTTTACAAACAATATACTGCAACACATATTATGCATCTCAATTTTTGATGCTCATTAACGATTAATGTATCCTTCCTGTTACCCTATTTACTCGTCTATATTTATCACTAAAAACATGTGTATATTACTCGTTGCGGTTTTCTATTCATTCAACCGGCTTTTATTATTTGCATTATAACTTGTGGTTGTCTCTTGCTTTTATTTTAATACGGCGTGAAATGTCCCCATTAAAGTGTTTCACATTAGCAAAATATACAACGCATCGTCGCGCAATAATAATAATATTGCTTGAGCCGCTGTATGCCACTCATGGCACATTGCTACATTAGGCCGTGCACATTTAATAATAAATTGTCTCCTCCTCTTCAACAGCTTCCTTAAACTCTCGAAAATTAAAAAGAATCGTTCGCGAGTCGAAAGCTATAGGTACGTGCGTGTTTATTTTTAACATCGAATTCCTCAATAAACTCAAATTTCTGCTCTACGATTAATATTTGGATGACCGTTCCGCTGTACTCGGCGTCCCACAATGGCAGTTGGACAAATGAAAAGTAAAACCAATTGACCCTACAAAATATTCAGGAACGGGCTATTCGGGTTTTCTTTATTATTGGATTCTCTTTTTTTACATCGACGCCTTTCGTCTCCTTCGAAGCGCGATAGATTACATCATCGACGACGAGACTCTGGTATCTCTTTGTCTCCAACGTCGAAGAGAGCAATGGTGACTTTCATTTACTGTCAGAGAAGAATGCACTTATCGGTGCCGACGTTACCGACCACACCGCCCACCTGTGGATTGGCTCGGAGCGGTTGTGAACTCGTAGGCGTTGGCGAAGACGGTTTACCTTCCACAGCCTGGATACTCTTCATCAGTTCCCGAAAGACCTGCACATCACCTTTCATTAGTCACATTTTTCATTGCACACTTTCATACTTCTTTATTATTATAGCCTAATAAAAATGTCCTATCCGAGATCTTACTTTTATTCGGTTACTTTTAAAAAAGATATTTTTAGTATTGTTCAAATGCTCAAAACTTATTTTATAAATGAGTAAAATCACGGTCTTGTTTCTTTTAGTTCTTAATTAATTTTTTCCTTTCTTATATCAACTGAAAGTAAAATATTAAACCAAACACTTGAATGAAAATCTTACTAATTGCAAACAATGTTGTACAATATTAATGTCTTACGCTTCAAATCTGGTATTATTATTTGAAAAATTGAAAAATGATACTTTGTACGTTTGAATTTAAATTTCCGCGGGCCGGTTTTTAAGTATCTTGAATTTTTATATGAATCATCAGTCGTGCTAGAATTATTACTCGTTCCATAAATATATATAAAAGTTCTTTTTCATTACTTTAATATTTACATCAGCGCGCACGTCAATGCAAATCCACTTATGTGAGGTAGAGCGCGCGCTTCTATACGCGCTTAAAATTGCTCACAATCTGTAAATATGCGGTAAGCAATCGAAGTCTGTTAACAGAGTCATTAGATGCTGTAGATCGACATCGATAGGCCTCAGCTTTAGCCGAGGGTAATACGGACGATGAAAAGAAAATATTTTGCCGTAAGACCGAGTTATAACGAAGCCGAGTGATTGCATCGAGGGGGAATCAATGGAGCGCGAGGACGATAAGCGCTCGGTAATTGGGGAAAACGGAGAGTCGCTGAGAACGTCGTAAGAGCCGAAGTCGAGGAAAGGGCCGAGCCGCTCTCGTCTCGAGTGGAGGCTCAGCCCTCCGCCCTCTCGCGAGGGCAGTCGACGTGAGCTTGGCCCGGGAAGGGGCGCGCGCCCCTGCCAAGCCGCCCACAGGTGTGCCGCCCCCACGTGCAGGCGTGACTCGGGCGCGTCGGGCGGCCGCCCTCTCACCTGCACGACTCGGCAGTTGAACCTCGCGCTGCACTCCACGTAGCCGCACCTCCAGTGCTTGCGCACGAGGTTGACGATGTCCCGGTGCCGGGAGCCCGTGGCCACCGCCGACGGGAGCTTGTCCTGCTTATTGCCGACGACGAGCAGTGGGACTCCCCTCATGTCCCGCGCCTCGTAGATCTGCTCGCGCAGCGTCCTTATGTACTAAACAGAGATGCACGCGTGACGCTGCGCCCTGCTCTTGGTCCGCGGCCTCCGGCTCGCTACCGGTCCTCCCGACCCTCCTCGCCGCGGCCCCGACCCTCTTTCCCGCTGCCCGGCGCTTCTCGATCGATGGACTTGACTCGCCTCTCCTCGCCTCTCCTCGCCTTCACCACTAAAGTGAAATTAAAGGCCTCGGAAAGGAAGGGAGGCTTTCTTCGTTCCCCTCGATATTGGCTTGCCCATCTCAATGCCGTACTTAGAGGATTTCGCGGCAGCTGATTTTTCCCTCCGTGAGATCCTTTTGATTTCTTCGGAGTAAAGCGACTATTGCGGATGTTGACTCGACGAGGAGCAAATCAATTGGGGAAAATAATAATACCGCTTATTCGTTATTTCGTTATTAAACGTATTATGTTACGAATACATTGTTCATAGATGTCAGTCTCGATGCAACTGTATTTTTTATGTACATTTTTCGGTAACTAAGAATTACAATTAATTATCGTTCAAAGTTTTTTGATTAATTACTCCTTCTTATTGTAATTTTTGACAGTCCGCTTTTATTGAATTTATAAAAAAACGCGCACGAAGGATGATTTGACGGGCACGCGTTTAGTAATCAACTATTATAAATAACGGCTACAGTGCCAATTTTTAATCGAACATTTTTTAGACGGCTTATTTATGATACCTTACTGTCAGATATATAGTACAGATCTATAGTAAAACATGAAACTAATCTTCTCGGATATTTAAGCGGACCTGAAATGTTTACAAAGTCCATTAAGAAATAATTTCTAAAAACCAAATCATATCAAATTAGTTAAATTGTATAAATAATTTTCAAATTCAGTTGTGAAACATGTGTGCACATTTTTTTAACAGCTCTTTTCACGTTAAAATCAGATTAGATATTTATGTACACTGTATAACTTTACAAGAACTCGAAATAGTATTCAAAAGTTGATATAAAATTGTAAATAGTTTTATTTAACGAATAGACCTATAATTATGTACATGGAGTTTATCAAAGAGAAAAATCTAGCATATTTCCATGTTCTTAGATAAATTTATGGAATAAAAATTGATTATTTTTATTAAAGATATAATTCCTTTTAAAAAAATTTTTTTCAGGCTTGAATAGCTTGGAAAACTTTTGAAATGAATCTTTTGCAAAAGTTCGTTTTGTAAGTAATGGATAAGTTAAAAATTATGAAAATTTTTTTTTACTTAATTGAAAGAAAAATTTTCTTTTACAATTTAATATTCAAAGGTAAAAGGTCAAATGAAGCATTTATTAATTTACTTAAAATTCCACGAGTAAATTTTTTTAATTTATATATTTACTTATTTTGAACGTAGTATTTCACTATATAATACAATTAAATGTGTAAACGTAAAATAAATCTACATAATTCACTACATTTTCTTCGACATGAGACTATATATATATAATATAAAAAAACTGTTACGGCCAAAGCGACGTCCCGCACGAAATTTTCTTCCTTTTCTGTTTTTCTTTCTTTTTTATTTAAATTTACATCTTCGTGTGTCGTGCGCATTCAAGATTTCAACTCGGACACTCTAGCCAGTTCGACATCTGGGTGCAGGTGCAGTTGGGTAGAAAGCCATGGCCAGGCGCATAAGGAACCCCGAAAGGTCGAGGAAGGGTCCGACCGAAATCTCCGGTCCTAGCCGCATCCACCTAAGACCCGAGTTCGCGACACCTAAATTAACTAAGCGCAATCCTTAGGCCTCGAAGTCAAGACGAGCACCGGAAAAGAAATTTTCTCATGCGCCTTTTTCACCTCTACTAAAAGAGCGAAGTCTTTCTCAGGCATCGCCTCTGTGTACCGACCAATCACTGCACACATCGCAGTACCGATAAATGCTTCTTCTATGCATCGAAAGTATATAACAATTAAATATTATCATACTACGACGAAGGATGCCTGTATGCTAAATAAAAAATTGGACAGAATAAACATTTGAATTTTCGGAGCCAGTATAATTATTGAAAAATTGTTTCCGACCAATCACCAGGAAACTATTAACATCGATATACGTATATATTACAACAAAGATTGATACTCACAACTTATCAAAACCATTGCAAGTTTTTTTTTTTTTACTATATATATTTGTTAAATTCGCACAGTATTTAAAAATTCCTTATTTGCATAATTTCCTTCTCTCTCTTATTCATTCTATACTTTGTATTTCTTTTTATTTAATTGACTGTATATTTAACAGAATAGTTTAATTCTTTCGAATAAATAATAACTCGCGTTTATTAAATTATTAAATTATTAATTATTAAATTATTTATTAAATTAAAGGAGAAAAATTATTAATAATTCTTAATATTAATTACCTTATATTACTATTGTGTTATTTGCTTAATTTTATGGTAATCAAATATAAATAAATTAGTATATTATTTATCTAAATTGAATTAATTTTCCCTTATTTTCACAATACCTAATAAATTTTCAAGCTTTGGTATAACATATTTTTATAATTATTCCCTATATCAATCGTTTCCTTTTTGCATGTGAACAAAATTATAATTATTTTTTTTTATGTAATTATTATACTTATTTTTTTACAGAAAAAAGTATGTTATTTATTGATGAAAAAATTAACAAACAAGGCTTAAAACGTTTTATGAATTAAATATTTTTGAAAATACAACTATTCTTTATTGTTTTTATGTAAAAATCATAAAAAATTTTCATGACTTGTTATTAAAAAATTAATTAAAAAATTATAAAAATATTTCGATTTCAATTTTAACTTTTCGTATTATTTCATGTATGATTAAAAATAAATTTTCTTAATTATCGCTTTTTCGCTTAATTTCGCACAATTTGTTATTAAATTTAATTAATGAATTTATAAATTTTACAGAGTTTGTTTCTAAAGTATCAATCTTTATTTTTTTTCTTTAATAATTCCAAATGTTCGTACATGATATGCAATTTTCAAATCCAATAGTTTGATTTTCAGCGTCTTTTAAACAAGTTCTCTGTCCCGTATTACTATACTTTTGTGTAGGCACAAAAAGGAGACAAACATAGTTAGCGATAAGCGTAAATTTTTGGTAAAGGTATGTGTTCGCTAAAAGAGTTGTTTTCGGAAGGTATTTGGTGACGGTTTAAATAAAGATAGTGCAAATATTGACCGCTGAACGAACAAAGCACACAAAATTATAGTAATGAAATTTGTTATTTTTTTTATGAATTTTGTGTTCATTTTGTAAGATTTAATATAATCTCAAAGCTATATATTATTTTCAAAAAAGGATAATAAAAAGTGTGTATATTTAAATAGTATGGCTTATACGATTATCTTATATATTGCACCCAAGATTTTTGTATCTAAAAATTCAGTTAAATTTTGAAAGTTAATAAAATATGAAGACGGTTTTAAAGCTGTGATAATGCAGTTTAGTTATTAGGCGAAGTGCGAAAAGTAATTCGTATAAAAATAGTGTATATTGATCTTCGATACGAATGACTAATTAAGAATTGACTGGATTATGAATAGTAGTTAAAATATCATGTTTGATTACATATGAATTATGAAAGGTGTTATTAAAAAAATTCTCTTTTAAAATGAAAAATAAAGTGAGATTGGTAGCTCTTTTCATCGAATCTATAAATTTAGCACTCTTATCCTTATTAGCATTCTAAATGTCGTAATGCGATTTGAACCAGATTTTGAAAAACATTATTTAGGAGTTTACATTTAAATAACCACTAAGTTTACTTACGAAAGGTTCTAAGCTGATTAAATTGTTAGGCCTTAATCGTTTAGTAAGTAAAAAGCGATTTTCGGCCTAAAAATATTTATAATTTCTATAACAAAATGTAAGTTCTGCATTTTACAATAAAAAAGCTTCCGTAGATATTAGGAAAGTATTTTATCTGGTTAAAGTAAGTGAGAGAATGCGGAAAAGAAAGAGTGAAAAGCTGCAGCGACCAAAGTACGAAGACCAAAAGACAGACGTAAGTAGAAATAAGTAAGGCCGATGAACGATCGTCTGTACCGCAGAATTTAATAACGCCTTATTTGAGGAGCGATGTAACAGGCTTAGCCGATGGAAGAGGGCAGACGGACCCTTCAAAATCTGTGACGCATTTAAAGTCCGAAGTGATTTTTCCTTGGCTGCTTGTGCAGCTTACTATTATTGGCTTACTATTATTGGCTCGTCCAGCCAATATAAAGTCGCGTGACTCGTGTCAGTGAGTTTTGTTTGTCCAGGACTCGAAAGTGTTCGCCTCGACTCTACCTCCTGTCATTCGCTCGACAATCACGGAGCCACGATTAACCATCAAAGACTTATGGGCTTTCGCTCCCTATTAAGTTATTCGGACTAATTCTCTTGTCCCCTGTCATCCCACGTATGTCGACTATACAACGATGGGTACAAGCTTGCGTTTGCATTGTTTTCACGTGATTTATGCTCTGCATTCGATAGGGACATCGGGGCTGCTTTACAATCGGCGCAGACCAAGTATCGCAACGTGCACCGTTGGATCTGCCTCGGACTGTATGTATTTTATATAACGAGGAAGAGGATCTGTGCTGAAACAAGTGGATGCGCTGCATATTGAAGTAGATCTATTCAGGTGTGAAGCGAGTGCTCGAGTAATCAGATTATCGCATCACTGACTTTGCACTTGTTTGCAAGCCCAGAGTTGTGGGAATTACGGCAATGCGCTTTGCTCGTTGTAATTCCGACTTGAGCAAAAGTTTCACGCATGATTTGAATGGTGTAAAGATAAATTAGAATTACGAGAGAGTGCAATACAGGAAGGCTTATACGTTAATTAATTTACTTTATATGCAGGCTTATACGAGCATCGGACTTTGGATTTTTATCTGTATTTTTTTCTATGTAATGCCAACTGCAATTTCGCATAGTGAAATGGATATTCTAACGTTGTTTTGAATTACTTTTATTCCAGTTTTGCAAATTTTTATCCACCTCAATGCGAGTCTTGTATCCGTAAAGAAAAACTACGTATACCTTCGTAATGTGTGCAAAAATATGGCATCGTCCCAAAATCACATTGAAATGCTTTAACAAGTATGAAACTTTATTGTGAAATCCTAATATATCTGAGAGTTCTTCCTCGATCGAAAATAAAGTCTAGCAAAAAATCTTACTTGTTACATTTAATGATACAAATGATTTAAAAGAAACTGATTTAAAAAGCGTATGTTTTTGGTTATAATTAATGTTGTGGAAAACATGGAGCTCAAACAGAAATTAGTTTAAGTACTGCATTGTATTTGCGATACAATGATCAAAAGTTATTTTCAGAGTAATTATATATATATTAAGCAAAAAATTTTAATAACTACCGGATCTAATAATTATTTGCGATCAATAAATACATAAAAAATGTAAATGAAAATTTATAGTGACTTTTTAAAGCCGATTGTACGAGCATATGTAATTATAATAAAATTTTGCAAAGTAATGGACATTTTGATATTTTAGCATTAACAAAATTTTCAATATTTATGATTGTAAAATTTTTTTTTATTATATTTTATTCAAAATACATGGTAACATTTGCGTATTTTTTAAATGGCATACTCTTGCAATTTAAGCCATTCGATTTTAATTTTATGATCGTATGAAACAAGGAAATTAATTAATTATATTACGCATTAAATAAATTTATTTACAATTTACAAATTACTTTATTCGCGAAGAGAGCATTTGCTCTTTTATATTATTTTTATCAGCTGAATATTTTTCTACGTTAAACCTATTTCGATTTGATATGTTTTGTCATATTCTGAGCCTAGTATATTTGAATTCTAGATTTAAAATGGAATTTATTTCTAAAATTGCATATATCTTCAATGTAGTAAACTTTAAAATATGTATATATATATAACCAAAGGATATAATATAATACTCAAAACATACTTTGAATATGTTTTTAAACTGAAATTTAAAAAAAAAACGTACATTAAAAGGCCGTCAACCTGGATTTAAATAGTGTTCCAGTGAAAGCATATTTTATATACAAGACTGTAATAAATTATATGTAAGAATGAAAAATAATAAGATATTCACGCCGTGCGAGAATATAAGCTAAAATCTATGAGCAAAAAGTTGTTTAGTAAAAATATTTATGCACAGAACTTATTGTAAACTCTTAAAATATAATTCAGGGTTAAAATAGAATGAAAGAATGTATGATGCATCAGTAGTAAAAATGTCACGAAATCAACAGTTTTATAGCTAAAAATTAAACTATTAAAAATAAAAAAAACAAACAAATACAAATTTATGTAAAACTAAGAAAACATTATTAAACATATTTAATAAATATTATTAAAGAGGTAGTGCTAATCCTATTAATTCAGGTCCAATTTTTTTTTTTCAAAGTATCTATTTCTTTTGAACGGTACACTTACAAATTGGTTTTTGAGGTTCCGTTAAAAGTAATGGCACAGATTAACTTAATATAGCCATTTGTATTTCAGGAATATTATTCATTTGCAATACGTTTAGATATTTACATTTATATTAAGTGCAATTTTTTATAGGATATTAAGAGCAGTGTACGTGTTTTGAGTATCGGTTATAAGTAAATAATAAGTAATCGGAAGTAATAAAGCCCTATTTAACCTTTGAATATTTGTCACAATGGTATCACAAGCACAACGAGTCAGTAAGTCTGATTGGTAATTAAGGATATTGTATTTACATGCTAGCGTAAATTCACATTAAATTGCGAGCTCGGGGGATCTTAACAAGCATAATATCCGCAATTAATTGTATACAGTTGCATAAGAACATCGTTTTCTCTTTGTAATTATAACGAATGCAAATTAGTTGTTGCTTAATACGGCAGTTATTTGACATTTAGTTAATTGCCAATGGTTTTATCGATATTGAAAATGTATCGGTCAGTACGTTTTGCGTATCGAAAACAATGTTGCAAGTATTGGAATCCGATTGAAAAAAAATCTACATTTCCATCTAGATAAAGATCTGCCATTTCGTCAATGGAGCCGGGCATTTATTCCCGCCGGGAAAACCAATGGGCACCGAAGGTCGAGAAGCGAAGGACCAGCGCGAGAAGGTCGTCTCCCCGTGGCCGGAATAAGGAAAATCTCGTGGTTGGCCTGCGTACCTGGAAGGTGTCCTGATTGCTGAGATCGAAGACGAGAACGTAGGCGGTGGCACTGCGCAGACCGTAATATCGAAAATCGGTCCATTCCAGGTGCGAGCTGACCGGGAAGTAGGGTATCGTTGGGAGGTCCGTGATCTTGAGCTCGTAGAGCCTCTCGGCGAGGACGACGCTCGGGTAGTAGGTTTCTCGGCGCTCCGTCGGCTTGTACTCCTCCGAGAATTCACTCCAGACGAATTGCTGCAATCGATTTACCCGTGTTATGCTGGAATGGCGCTAAAATTACGTCTACCGCCGGGCCCGCCCCTGCCTCCGAGGCCGTCCTTCACGCCCGCCCAGGCCTTTGCAGCCCGGCACTAACCGCCAATCGAAGTAGCGCCTCTCAACCGGTGAACTCGGCCAATTTGCCGATGTTGGTAATTTGGGTTACAGAACGAGTCGAGCTCGAAAACTCGCGGGCCAGTTTGCTTATCCAGCAGCGGCTCTTACGCGTCGAATGGCCTTTATTGATTTCAAATTTTAGCCGACGTTCTTTATAAGACGTTCTCCTAAGAGTTTCAATTTCACGTTCTTCTTCTAAATGTCAGAACTGTCGTATTGTTACTTTAGTTAGCTATTTTTCTTTATTTCCGACCCGCTTTATTATAAATAATTCAAGCTTTAAATTTAGTTTAATAGTTTAAAGTTTTCAGGAAAAACAATTTAAGGCACATAGCGTATAAAAAATATGCTAAAAAACAGCATGAATTTGTAAAAAAAATTTTCAAAATATTTTTAGTAAGCACGTTGTAATTTATTTGCATTACCCTAATATATGGAAAATTTTCATCCCTAATAATTACAGTACACAATCTTCAACGGCTGTAAATATTACATGAATAAATACTGTAATACGTTGGGAAAGAAAAACAGTTTCAATGTAAATTTTATAATCCGAATGAATGTATTGATATATTTATTTAAAGTTATAAAATGTAATTTTTAATTATGAATTAAAGCCAACTAGCATACTGTAAATATTTTCCGTCTAGCTATAACATTTTGTATGGGAAAATACATTGAAAGAAAAACAGTATACGTTTAATGCCTTCAGCTCCTTTTCTATGTATCGAGTGTAAATAATTTTAAAATCTGGGCACCATTTACAGCAGATTCACGTAGAAAGTAACTGCCATCTTCTGATCTTCTATCTTTCTGAAAACTTTCTGAATTTGTTTATAATAATATAACAAAGTATTTTATAAAGTAAAATTAGACTTTATACGTTGCATAAATTATACGTTGTAATTATACATTTTTTCAGATATGTATTTTTTGTTTTCAAAAATTATTTTAAATTAAAGAAGTGAATTAGGAATAGTAGCTTAAAAATTTTTTGTGTCTCATTTCAATCTTTTAAAATTTCAAGTTGTTGGTTTAGCGCATTGCTGAGTCGTGGTGATGAAAAAACAGCTAAAATAAAAATGTTAATTTTACCGTAGGGAGGTAAAAGTTGGGTATGTAAACATTTCAATGATAGTAATAGTATTTGGTACAAGGAGTTTACATATACAAAGCTAAATACATAATACTGAAATTATCTGTTTATTTTAAGTAAAACGGTGACCCCCACTTCAGGTTCACTCTTGCTTATTATTAAAAACTCTTTTAAAGTCATAGCCAGGACGTCATTGACGTCTCGATACTGCACTTTGTTTAAGATTTTTCATTAGGCTTGCGTTAAAAATCACGACGAACAACGCCAAGTTTATTGAAAATATTTTCAATTAAGTTTTTTAAAATATCTGCAATCCTATTTTTACAATTACTTAGTTGTCCATAGGTAAGGAAAGTTTTCGTGTGCGCACGTGTATGGGAGGGTGAGGAGCCAGACTCTGCAAGTCTTTGGATTGGCTTCCGTAGCAGTAAATATGAGAAGCTGTAGAATCCAACATAGAACTAGATGATTTAGGCGTCAGAAACAAGTTTTCCAATCTCGGCGTGAGTAATATACCGAAGCAAGGTATCAGATTTGCTCGATAAACAGCGCACGCCGAGTATTTAATTAATGTCGCCAATCGAAGTGATGTAAAATGGGGGGGGGATTCCTGTAGCTACGGTTTTTTTTCTATCTTATCTTTAGGCGCGATAAACTGTACAAAAGCTCATGCAGAACGATCCGCTGATAGGTTCATCGGGACGAGTCGGAAACGACTTTCGGAAATGAGTGGAAGTCATTCGCATATCGGGAAATGGGTTTTCCTCCGACTACGTTTATAGATATACACACAAGCTTGCGCGCGCGCGCGCACACACACACACACACACACGTTATATACACATATATAATATATATATATATATATATATATATATATATCATATTACTGGAATACTCGGAGAAGGATGTAGTCATGTGGAAGTCCATATCAGTGCCATTGCTTACATTATTCTGCAAATCTATATTCTTTCATCTTCTGCGTTTGGCTATTCACGTATTTATCCATTTGCGTATTGCTCTACTACGAATACACGAAGTATAAGTGCAACGGATGGTAATAGAATAATACTCATAGATTTCACTCCTTCATCGGGTGCCTCTCTTTATTTTTTATTTTTCCTCCACATCCCATTTCGTTTTCGTCACATTTTGCTTTAAATGTAGAAGTGCTTCAAGTTCGATAAAATATAGTCATTTCACACAGAACACTGCATTGAATTTTTTATTTTTTCTCTATTCACCACACAATTGTTTAAGTCGGTTATATCTATTTTTGTCAATTTCAAACTATGCAATCCACTTCTGTATTTCTGTTTTTTTTCCTATTAAAGTAAACCATATTAAATCTACTTTTTTTAAAGAAAATACTCGACCATGTGCTCTTTTTCACGCGAAAATAAGAGTTACTTTTAAAATTGATGCATCGACTTTTTTATTGTTTAGCTCATACGTTGTAGAAACTATAGTAGTTTTTATTAGATACCAGGACTCCTTCATTCCTTGATCCTTTTCTTTATTAAAATTTATAAGTGTTGAATTGATGAAATATCTTTTTAAATGAGTTTCTAAATGATTTTTAAATTTACTATACATTCAACGATTATAGTCTATTTTAACAACGATTAAGATTTAAATTGTTATTTTTATTGCATTACCAAGTTTACGTCCGCATTAACTATCAAGATTGGATTACTAATATGGTTTATTTAAATTTCATAATGACAACATATATTAAAAATTACTTCTACTAAAATTAGTATACTATTATACGTATTTTAAAGTATAAGACTCGATACAAGTAATCACATAGCGACAAAATACTATTCCGGTGTCGTATTATATTTTTAAAAATAATAGAATAGTAAATTTATAAAATAATTTATTTTAATGTTTTTATGTAAAATTTAAAAATATTTTAAATTAGTTTTGTACTCATATTCTACCTGAAATATAAATCTGTATAACAAATATTTGCTAAAGAGTGTAAATTATATTACACATTATAATTTCAAACTTTTTTGATTACTGTCAGTACATAAAATGAAAACATATAAAACAAAATCTGTAATGCACCAAAAAATTTATAAATTACAAAAATAATATTATGAATCTGTTGTAATGCACAGCAAAATGGAAAGTGAAAAACATAATAATTATAAAAATGTGTTATCATATTTGTCGATTTTTCATACGTTTCGATTTACGTAACGTCCACTTTGCGTACGGCGGTCACGATTATTTAATTCATTTACAAGTTTCTCTGCAGTTTTGCAGTATACACGTATGAAATTATATGCAACTCGAGAACGCTGTCAAAGGTCAAAGAGGTCACATAGACAATTCAAATTATATTATCTTGGGAAATTATAGGACTATCCTCTAAAAGAGCAAGTTATTATGAATGTCATTATGTACCTTAAATTTTGAATCCATATTTTATTATTTCGCGCTCATTATTATTTATATTATTAATTATTTCGTTTTAATTTATGAATAAATGTGTGAAAGCGTATTAAAATTTATATTTATTCAAAATGCTTTTTTCAAATTTAAAATATTATTATAATGACATTAGTAATGGAGTACTATTGTCCATTAAAAATTTTTCTTATAATGTTTATTTAAATCATTTGATTGTTATTATTTATATGTTTCTTAAAACTAAAAAAATTTCACTCAATACATTAACTAATAGACTGAAACAATTCAACATTCACATTAAATCAAATCACAGTTAAAAAAAATTCTTAAATGAAAAATCAAATTATAATGTGAAGGTATGCGTTAAAGTATTATTATGATTAAATTTATTACTTATCAGAATTAATATTTATTTATTTTTTACTTCCATGTTACAATTATAAAAATTTGTTTTAATCAAAATCTTTTTACCCAGTATAGATTAGGTATTATAGAATAGAATGTGGAAAGTTTAATATTTAGTGTGAAAACTTTAAGTGAATCTGCTTTATAATTATGAATTTCTGTTCAGCAATATGTCATGTCATACTACGTCTAAGATATGATAATGTTTAGACAGGTCATTTTATATGCATATTTAAAGCTTCTGGAATGTAAATTTATATTGTGAAAGTAATTTTTGGTAATTTATTTGTTAAAATCCCTTATTGAGAAAATTGTTGAGAATTTGTAATTAAGAAATTTTAGCTCTCGTACTTTCTCTGGAATAATTTATCAGATACTAGATAAAATAAAAACATAACGAAGACTTATAAATCTTAAATTAAATAAAGCCTAATTTAGTAAATTATTATTATTGACTACATTGATATATATATATATATCGAAACATATTTTAAAAATGTATCTTTACATGAAAAGGAAGTTTTAGTGTACGCGTGTATTAATTTAATTTTTAAAATTCATTTATATCTTATTCGTTGAAAAAAAAACTGGAGGAAAAAAACTCGGAAGTATTACATTAATTTAACGAGAAGACATATCAGTAGCGAATGAATGCAGATTAACAATCAGGAAAGAAAATTTGTAATCACGTTTTTAATATCTTTTGCTTTCAATAACAACATTCGTGTACAACGGGTCAAAAGCAGAGGCATCATAAGAAAAGTTATGCTTTGTTCGCCTATAATTCATCAAGAAAGTGTAACAATGCTCGGATATGCCATTTACCAAGCAAAGACGCAAATCGCTGTTTTCGTACCCTCTTTCTCTATCTGTGCACAGCAGTAGTTCGAGTGCGAGCTCAGGACATACCTATTTATGTAGTTTGTTGTATGCTCGGTGCTCTCGATGCTGAGTGAATCCCAATTGGGGCTTCAATGGGAAGAAGTGCATTTTTTCTTATTTCCTTTTTTCGTCTAAAGTCATGAATATTACGTGCTTCTCCCGCGCTCAACCCAGTTAACTCACGTCGGAGTCTGCGATACCGCACTTCTAGAATCTCAGCCTGTCTTTTGTTATTCTAATTTTCGCAAATTAAGTTAACCTAGCTGCAGTGATCAGCATAATTAGGCGCCCCGATGTTAGGAGGACGTGTAATTTTATAAGTCAAAATGGTGTGACAGAGTACTTTTTCTTCTACTACTGTTAATTGATATTATTAAGCAGTGAATTTAAATAACAATGCACTTTCTCATTCATGCCGAGAGGGACTAATATTTATACATTATTCAGAAAAAGGTTTATTTATATTCATTTTTACTATACAATTTCGTGAGAAAATCAATTAAACAATACAGTTAAATTTATTTTTTTTTTATACAAGACTACTGAATGTAAATTAATCCATAAACTTTTGTATTATGCGAATAAAAAAAACAAAAAAACACTAATTTGTAAAACAAATGATTTTCTATGACTGTATGCATTGATAAATGTACCATATTAACCAGATATTATTGTAATAAAACAACTGCAATTATTTTCAATAGAGACCAAAATACTGATTTTTATGAAAAATGTTTTTTAAAAATGAAACAAAATTATTTTACCATAACCCAAATTGTAGCTATTATGATGCCATTGTTAAAAAGTACTTTAGAATTCTCAAGGAGTCTTATATGCATTTGATATAGTGGCGATATCAGATTTTCTAAATAAAATTATTTATGAAAAAGCCGGGAGAAAAAAGTGTATAATAATTCAGTTCCTCGGATGAAAAAACGTAACGGATATCAGCGGCTCCCATCGTTGATTTCCTAAACGTGCAGGGGCCAACTGCCTTTTCCTTCGTATTATTTTTTTATCACGTCACAAATTATTCATTGATAAGAAATTTTTCCTTCAATTCTTGAGCTGTAAGCTCTTCATTATTCTCCAGCCAGATAAATTTATCAAAGTATTACTTTTTTTTAATGGTCAAACGAAAGTTTTTTAAAAACTCAACAATTTCCATTTCTATATTATGTAAAGCATAGGAATTTTTTTCTACGTCCAGTTGTAATAAAACTTTGTAACCTTATCTAAGGATTGTCAGTTTATTCAGACGTATAATAGCGGAAAAGCATCAGCTGTATTAACGATATTGAAGGAAAAAAGAAAAAAAAACTGTATTACTCAGACAATCGAAATTTCAGTTCAGCTTGTGTAATTTATTTTCTAGACAGTTTTTCGCAACGAATGATATATCAACTAAAGAAAATAATTTTATAAATTCTTATTATTAAGAATGAAGAGTGTATAAAGAATTTAAATTCATTTCGTGATAAATATTGTAATTTCTTTTTTTTTTAAGAATGAATAATGATAAAACTATTACTATAACTACGTTTTTCAGTGAATTTGACTATTTTTTTAATAAAAGTCTCGAGTGCAAATCTTTTGTTGTCGAAAAGTAGATCAATATTTGTAATGTTAAATAATCAAATCCTATTTGTATTAGGAATAATCCAATAACATTAAGTAGACTCCATAAATCTTATTATAATTTAGAATAATATACATGAATAGTTACACAAATAAACACAACCAAAAACCATTCGAGCCATTTATATAATATAAATACGTATAAGGAGCAATTAAGGAGCGAAGGGTATTTTTTGAGATTCCTCAAAATTGGCACGAATTAGAATATTTATGAACATATATATTTTTTACATAAATTTCAATTAATAGAATTAGTTTGAATGATGTATTTTTTAAATTTGTTATCACGTTTCAATTAAAGTTTATTATTAATCATAAAGATGTCTTTATTACGCTCATAAAGAAGCGCTTACCTTAAGTGTTAGGAAAAGTAGGCCTGAATCTTAGCACTGAAGCCATTATATAGATTAACCGAGGTGAAGTTCTGAATAATTTAATAATCATGAGAAATATAAATATAAATAAGTTGTTAAGTTTATTCAAAAAGCAAAATAATAAAACTTGGACTATTTATTGCTGACATGAATATATTATATAGGTCTAGTACTTGTAATGCAGCCAAGCAGAAAGTAAAGCGGGGATGCCCGCAAAAAATGAAACGTCATTGCGCCGATAATTATTGCTATCCAGAGTCGATAAGAGATCATCGTTAAACAAAGGTACTGGATCTGGCAATAATTAAAAGGCCAGCGTTTATAAGGAACAATATAAGAATGTACGGGGCAATGCAAGTGTGTCGGGATGCATTGAAATAATCACGAGGGAGGGAGAAGGAGTGAGGTGCGCGATGAAGATGCACGATGAGACTGGTGTTTAAACTAAGCAATTTAGCGCCACTGCAAAGAAGAACTTTATTTTTTAATCGCTGAGACCTGTGGATGAAAAAAACTCCCTTACTGGAAGGGGGAAAGGCGCGAGCGCGAGCGCGGTTCAATTTTTCAACAATCCGCCCGCACGTAAATTGATGTGCCTATAAATTTGTCAAGCCGCACACTGTGAGCTCTCTCGTTTACTCACGCTCTTATCTACTGGACTTCCAGTGGGGAAGGGGGCCCGGAGACGGCAGTCCCTGGACGCGGGTCGGTCCTCGGGGCTACGACGATATCACAGGCCCTGCCGGTGTCTCGGTAAAGAAGTTGACTTCTGGTAGACCAGAAGAGGGAGGCCTGGTCTCCGCGTGGTCTCCCGCGCTCTCTCTCTCTCTCCCTCTCTCTCTCTCTCTCTCTCTTTTATACACACCCACCCACACGGACCAGCTACTTGCGGTCGAGCAGCGGCTGCTGATCGCGTAAATCATAGATCCTCAGCCTCGGCCAATGGCCCAGAGGAATCTGCCCGCGTGATGCGTGTCGTCATCCTGGCCTTTTCTTCCTTTACGCTAAGCCTATTTTTTCGGCAAATGGCAACGCAAGGGAGAGAGGAGCCATCCCGTTACGGCTGTTTCTTACTCTTTCTCCGCAAAGGCGAGCAATTACAGAACGAAAGAAAAGTCTAATGAAATGAGAGCTATCGATTAATAGTCAGTATTGTGAAGTTATAAGATTGAATGTAAAAAGAAAATACGAGCGACGAGAATACGTAATGATGATCTCGAAAGCAGGGGTAAATGAGGATGGCAAACACGAGTTTAAGACGGGGTGCTACGAGTACTTGTACTGGGCTCGAGGCTTCCAGTAGGTGGCGAACATCCATAATCATTATGCAAAAAAGTCGTTGCGCAACTAATGTATGCTTTACCAAAGTATAGCTTAATATAGAAGAGTAAATGTTGCGTGGACATTTATCTGATTCTTTAGGCCTTATGAAAGGCATCAGTATTGGGTATAATCCTATACTCGTACATTTTTTACAAACGATAGAAGACCTTCATTCGTTTCCAACTATTACGCAGTATCGTGTAATATTGTGTAATAGGCGAAATCAACAATTTTCTCGTCGTGATCGATATAAGACAGAGGAATAATCGATATTATATCTAACTGTAAAATATTAAGGAGGAAAATGAACAGTGCACTGGGTAGTTTTAAAAAAATATATACATCACAATCTATATTACTAAAATTTCCATCCTCAGCCATTGTATTGGAATAAAGAAAATACTGTCGTTTAAATTAAGAAAAACAATTGTAGGTAATATTTACAGTGGTACAGAAATGAAAAAAAAAATTTAGTAGTAAATATTTATATCGATCTGTAGATTTATCTTTTTAGTCGTATAACTAAAAATTGAAGCAATTGTAAAATTATAACATCACTTCCTGACACAAACAAAATGATCTTGTGTCACTATTGACTTAAAAATGTGGGCGTTGTTTAATATTTGTTTCAGAATTTTCGGAGGGTAGAAGGTATTTTTTTAATTATCCTTCTTATTACATTTTTGTCCTATCTTTTTTGCGTCCACAGGTATTTACAACGGTCGCCCGATCGCCAAATAATTTAACCAGAGTCCGAGCACTGATGCTCGGATATTTTTTGGTCCATCGGCCCCTGCAACTTGCTAGACAGATCGATGTAACAGCTCGAGCTATCGACATGTGCCATTGTGTAGTCCTCCCATTGTTACTTTATATATCTTTTTATTACTTTACAACTGAGGTGCTGCATAATGGATCTCCCTACGTCCTCAACAGTATTATTTTATTAATTAGGATAATTTGCGGTAAAAAAAAATAATTCACAATAGAAATATAACAAAAAGTTTTAATTTAAAAGAACAATGTACAAGTGCTTGAGATTCTTTAGAATCTGTCGCGCTTTTTCGAATATCCATGCTTCCCTGTCCAGCCAGTAGATGACGTGACTCATCTTGAAATTTTCGGCAGCTAGTTAAAGAATACTCACTGCGAGTCACTGATACGGGTACGTACTTCTACCAGTAGGTGGTGGCAGTTAATCCACTTCAGGATTTAACATATCTGGATTATAAGTATAAGTCACTTGACTCGGGGATTTTAGTGTACAACGTTATTACTCTGCATCTCGCTTCAGGCCGTTTTGCAAAACAGCTCCGATTCTTCATCCTCCAGTCTGCGTGCTATTTATTTACCTCTGCTTTATTGCCACCTAAGAGTAGTCTAGCTTCCGACTCACCTTCAATATATTCAGAGCTTCCTTGATCGTCGCCTTTTTTTACACTTTCTCGTCGACAAAATCCCATTCCTTGTCTTCGTTACGGAGAAGTCTCACATTAAACGCTGGAGATGTTTGTACTACGAGTCGGATTGCTTTGCACTACTTTACTTTAGAGGAATTTATCTAAAAAAATGTGCGAGATTAGCCCGTACTTTTATCGAATCTAAGAGAAAAGTACGGAATGAAGCTTCTTGAAATAATTTGAGTTTTCTTGAAGCTTTGGAACGTAGGTTTTAAAAATATCGGGATATTTGGTTTGTTCAGGATGATTTTTCGCGAAATCTAAGTTACTTCTCAGAGAAAATAATTCTACAAGCCGAAGATATTGTTCCGAATGAAGAGAGATATTCTATTTTTCCCTTGACATGCTCACTTCACTCTTTATTACTGATACTTCCAATTCCTGTTCTCCATCTTAAACAGAATTTCCTGCTATCCAGACATTACCCTTACAATTCATCATACAATACCTAGCCTATGTATACTTGTATAAATCTAATTATTAAGAAAACGAGTCTGATATTCTAGCCAACTTGATCGTGTTTTTGCTCAGTGAGGTTCTCTTCTTTCTTTAATTTGTGTTAATGTCACATTTTTTTGTTTTTCGTCCCCAATTCGATTGATTGTTTGATTGGTGGCGTTGGTTGGAGGTGCTGGACTCGTGATTCGTAGATAAATATTTTCCCTTGTTATTATCCGCCAATCCAACTGAACGGGAGTATTTATTTTTGTCTATAAATGATAATATTCGATGGATATTTCGGTTGGATATCGCATCATGCTGGAGTCCAGCCGATGCAGAAGCCTACCGGTAACCAAATGATTGTTCGCTTTTGTGTTTGAAATTTTGCATCGAAAAATTGTTGACTTTGTCCTCAAAAATCTTGTGCCAGTACATCGTGAATTCTAACTCTTGCTTTCTTTTGTCTCGTATTTTTTGTCAAAACGTACTTCTAATGATGAAAAGCATTAGCTAGAATTCAACATCGGTTGGCATTTGCTCTTAGTGAATTTGACGCAGTTCACTTCTTCCCTTTTTATAAAAAGTGACCGATCCTGATGCCTCGCCAAGAATTACGTCTTCTCTCCATTATTAATATTAAATCGTATAGGTTGAAGCTTCGATATTCCTTTCCCTTGTAAAAAATGCGGATAATTATATTATTGTTCTTAATTATTCTCAAGGCTAGAGCTTTCATTTCTTTCATTGAGATACCGTCTATTCACTCATGCGTTATGATGATGTCTGCACGTTGTCGAACTTTACCATGCGAGTTATAAGTAGTCACACACTTTTGGGTCATCATCAGCCCGACTATTGACTTTCCCGCTAGAAACCAGCATTCACGTAATTGCTTGGAACCTGGCAATTCTATTTTTTCATTCTATTACAATCTTATTCCAAATTACTCGACTAGCTTAATCAGAGCCCCACTCGGGATTCTACTTCACCAGCCTCATTCAACCCGTCAACTTGCCTTTCCAAGATCTTTTTAGGATTCAAGTCACTGTCAGACATCTTGATCAAGTGATAGTAGGTCTTCTGAGTTCTCACTGGGGATATTTTGACCTCTGTTTGAGTTGCGGAAACTATCAATAGGCCATAATAAATGCAGCAAAATATTATGCTTAGGCTGTACGCTTTTAAATAAATTACATAATAAAAATGATTGTAATATCGATAATGATAAATGTTTTTTTATTTTCAAAATGGATTTCTTTGTGCAACTAAAATCATAACTAAATTAATATAAAAATTTATTAGGAATTCGCTATTTACATTAACAAACGAAAAATTCGCAATCATAATTGGCATCTAAAAATCTGTCTAATTAAAAAATTTAATTCATTCAATTGCGAGCTACTTCAATTAAAAAATAAATGTCATTTAATGTCATTATAAGAGAAAAAAATAAGGCTTACTATTTCATAATATTTTTTAATATTTCACAAATGGATTTTTGCAAATAGGTTTAATTAATATTAATTTATACTCAATATTTGAATTCCTATACAATTTAATATTATAAAATATAACACGCAAAACAAGTTGTTGCAGTTCTTTAACTTGTAAAGTTTTCATAAAAAAGATAATGCAGGTGTTACTAAAGTAATATAATGGATAGACAATATAATTTCAAATTTAATGCAGCGTTTCACTAAGCCTAAAGAATTTATTATTAAAAATAGGCTATTTATCGTAGCGCATCCGGAAAGGTGCCTTTGCGTATTAGGTAGCCGGGGACGCCCGGAGGTAAGTCAACAGGGAATGAACTAATAAAGGTGCTGCAACCTGCGAGTACACGAATGCACAGTCGACAGGGGATAAACTTATGAAGGTTCTGCGCCTGTGAATACGCGAATGAAGTGCGTGAAAAGCGAATTGCTTACAGTATTTAATAAAGAAAAAGCTAAATAGACGTTAAAAGCTGGATTAAAAGGAATACAAAACACAATAAATATAAAGAGAACACAAAGATTGTAATATTTTAAGTGGCGAGAAGCATGAAGTTTATAGAACAACCTACAGAGGGCAAGCGTCAAAAATCGCCATGTAAAAAGGCTGGCGTATAGTTAAAACGGCGCACCAAGAATTACATAGGCGTTGAGTAGCGAATGGACATGTTTTTGCTCTCATTATTTCGTACATACTACGTAGGATATTTAATAGCTGAGTCTTTGATAAACGATATTGTGATATTGTTGGATTAATAATGCATACTTTATTTCATATGGTGTGAAGAAATGTTTCAAAGCCAAATTACGGCTAGTAAAGCACAAAAATATATTGTATTAAAAGGTAGTAAAGCACAAAAATATATTACATTAAAAGGTAGTAAAGTAATAGCTATAGCAATAGCTGCGGAAGGCATTTCAAACCTTCATTTGCATCTATTTCTTTTAAATATCCATCCTCGGCAACAGACTTTTAATTAAATATTATAGCCTAGAATAAGAAATACATTCACTTCGATAAATTAATAAGAAATTGATAAGCATCTTTTCTTTTTTGTACAAGAAATTTGATCACTTTTTAATGAGTGTGACCAACCATTTGTACATTTACTTGATAAACTTTGTAAATATCGAAATGAAAACGAGGAGCGAAGCAGAGTAAGCTCTTCGTAATAACAGTCGAAGAGGGTAGAGGCTCGTAAAAAATGATATAGACTGGAGGAACCCATCGAAGGGTTAAAATAAAGGCAGGTGCAATTCCATTCCATAATTTTCCACTTTTTTCATCGCTGCGTGCCCCTCATTTTGCTCCGCTATTGCTCTCTCTCTCTCTCTCTCTCTCTCTCTCTCTCCGTCCCCCTCACTCCCACAGCTGCACCCCGATCCCACTTAGCTCAAATCACTGGGGGTAAAGGAGATCCGACGACAGCCGCCGCCCCAGGGCGACGAGGAAGAAGGCCGTGCGCTCGAATTAAAGCTACTTGTCCTTACTCGAATGATGCTGGATTTGCCAACGCCCGGGGCGCCGAGGAAGACGACCTTAACGCGCTCGAGGGTGTCGGCTGGACTGTCCTCCTCCTTGCTGGCGGGGCCGAGGCCAGTCGTGACTTCGGGATCGTAGCTGTCACCTCCGCGTCGCTCCAAATAGTCGAGATCGAGCTCTGAAACGAGACAGACACGTAGGTTAAATGGGTCTCCCTCCCTCCCTCTATATATATATATATATATATATATATATTTATATATCTCCTCCCTAGAACTCGCCTACGTGCAATCTCTCGCGGGTATTTCAAGCGGTGCGAGCGTGCGTGCGTACGTGTGCCGTCGCCAGAGAGTCAGGATGCGCTTCTGGACGTGCGACCGTGAAGCGGCTAAATTCGAACCTTAATTGGATCGGTCTTGTGGCGCCACTTTGATCGATAATTATCGGTCGGGCAATTTTAACGCTCCGGCCTCCGCTAAACGTCGATGGCTGGATAAACGCATTCTAATTATATAAATAAATGTTCCGCTCCAGTGGACATTCGAACGCTCTTTAAGCGAGCCTCCTTCGTCCCTTCATAACGTCATTACTTTTATTATTTGTGCAATTGTTTTTTACCCCCATTTTAGAGGTCGCATATATATATATAGTTCGGCGATTGAAACTTTTGTAACGGGAAAAATATAAACATTGAGTGAAACTTAAGTTTGAATCTTTATTTTTATTGCTCAGCGGTAGTTCTAGAATTGCGAGGATATAAAACACTCGATACTGGTCAATTATCTAATGAATAAATTAATTTTTATAGATCTCCTATATTAAATGCCGTTTGTAACGTACAACCCTTGAGTTTGGCTCAGCCTGGCATAGAAGCCAACACAGACGCCCTTAATAAGCAGGAGTAATATAATCATCATTATTTATCGTGTTATCGCAACAAATAGCCCGAGGGATATAATTTTCCTTGATAAAGCGTACGCGAAAAGTCCAAGGAACAGCCGCACTAGCGAGCCGTAGCTGGGATTACCTAAGGTCTCTGTGCCAGCATCAGGTATCAATGCCTCGTCGCGCTTAACATCGACAGCCATTACTGGCGCTACCGACAGGTGTCCGTTGGAAAAGGCCCCCAACGTAGATAATGCATTAGCTAAACATCTCGGGACTGACTCGGGGCTAAAGCAGCATAGCCAGAGACAGACGCAGGATCAACTTTTGGCATACGAAGACCATCGGTTTAATTTAAACCCGTTAGTCTTTCCAGAAGCCCCCGGTTAATAAGGGCACCCGACAAGGAACGAGAGACACGCGATACATCGCGAGCACCGAGACGATGTTGGCGGGAATCAATGTTTTGTTGCGAGCGGTTAAATAGTTGCATATTAGATGCCGCGGTAGGTCCCGCACCGCGTGAGCTAATTTTCACTGTATGTTCTAATTCAATTTGTCATTGTAATAACTCCGAAAGCTCATCAGCCTTCGGAATCAACCGTTGGTCGACGATCCTCTTTGGCCTGCATTCATTCAATACAAGGCTCTCTTCTTTTAGCCTTGCTGCCATTCCTCGTTGGTCTCTGTTTCGTTTTGCTGTTTCCCCGCTTTCTTCCTGCTAACAACAGGTTTGTTTGATGGCTTATCACCTCCATCGGACAGAGGGTTCTGTCCATTATTCATCGAAACAGTAATAGATTCATCCATTATATAAAACGAGCTTTTCTCGTATATTTAGAGAAAGTCCTAGAATTGTTGTAAATCAATTATTTTATTTCCATTAATCTCCGAAAAAGTATTTCATGCATTACCAATTTATCAAATTCTTGTAGTTTTACTATTTTTTTCAAAGTACGCAAATACAATATATTAAATACAAGTTAATTTTAAAATCTATATATTATTTGGATTGTATATTTTTTCCTTATACATCACCACAAATTTATGCTTGTAAACTAGGATTCTTTATACAATATTGAAATAAGACGATGTCTACTGATACAATGTGTGGGTTGATGCAATTATATTAATGAAAGTATATATATAAAACTGATATTAAAATCGCAGACCCAATTAGAGTTTCAGACAATGGGAAACTTCGGTTAAATTTGTATGAAAATAAGTGGATTGTTGCTTAGTACTTTCTGAAGCCGTACCCTGTATCAAATACATAATAAAATTAAAATATTATTAATTATAAATGTATCTCTTACATTTTCATTAATACTCAAAAATACTTAATATGAAAATTACAACAGTCCTAAATAGTTTTAAAAAATTCAACTCATTAAAATATAAAATTAAGCAAATCATTATAAGCTTTGGTTGCAATTATTTAAATTATTATTAAACTATTTAATACTATGAAAAAACATTTATTTAAAAGAATGTATTATCAGAACTAAATATTTTTATACCATACGTTTTACGGAATGCAAAATTACCATTTATTTACATTAAAATTGATAGATTTATTAAATATAATACAAAAATTAAATCAAGAATTTAGTATTTGTTACAAATAATTATATTTATTAAAAAAACTTTTTTTATCTCTATCTTTTCCGGGTACTGGATGTTTGGTCATTTAATAGCCATTCGTAATATATTATTTTGCTCTCTTTGTCCGTAGTAACAATTAAAAACGAATACAAATCTAACATAATAATATTACTCCAGGAAAAAGTATATAAACATTTTGTTTATAAATGTAGCGACAAGTTTGAAAATTAATGCATACGTTACAGTACTTCACTTTTGTTTATAATTACATGAGATATACTGATATAAAATATAAAGAACTGAATAAAAAAATCTTACATAATTTTTAAATGTCTGCTTAAGATAAAATTATTCGTCTTATATTCATAATCGTAATTAAAAAATTTCATATTTATAATTATTAACTATTATATTCAGTAAAGTAAGTATAATATTTTTAAGCTACTATAAATATAACTATAAATATACTACGCAAAATTTATTTCATATTTATAATAATATAATTTTCTGAGTTAATTATCTTCATTGTTAAATAATACTCATATTAAATAATACGTTAATTTGTTTATTATACATGTATACAGTTTATGTTATTTATTCATAATGTTTGTTACATAACGAAGCGCAAAAGTCAAAGCTTAGCCTTTTTATATCCATTTTATTATCAATGAGCATTTATTTATGGTTATAATAATGTTGTTGTGTACTGAAGATATAAATTACCGATACCTACTTAGTTTTATTAATTTATTTTACAGAATTATAAAAGAGAAGGAAGATAGAAGAAAATGAAATTTGTTCGTAGGAACTTGAATTGTAGTCATTTCATTGGCTGCTATTGAAGTCCATTATTTTTCTTATTTGTGGAAATGTTATACTATAGAAGAATTAAATGAGAAGAAAATAATGAAAACGTACATTTTTCTTTTACTGATTATTATAATTATCAAAAGCTATTGATTATTCGTAGGATATGATATTTAACGCATAAAAAGTTTAAATTGAAAAGTGACAATCATTATTATCTTCCAAAACAAGTATTAAATTTAAACATAGTTTTTTACATTATGCATAGAATATTTTAAATATAAATAACATTACGTATAATATTGCCCAATCGTTTTAAAATATTTAAAATTATCGATTTGAAGTAAAGATAATACCTGTCATAAAGCAAGATTAAATGTATTATATATATAACACAGTCGATAAATATGTTAACAACCAACGCATATTACTCGACTCGACTAAAATAATTGCAGGTAACGACGGCAAAGATTCTCAGCTTAAGTTTATATATGTGTGCACACGTAGACGAGAGAATCGCACGTATAAGTACAGTAGGCGTACGATAATACAACTTGCAATATCATTGCATATTTGCAGTGCATAACTGCACTGCACAAATAACATGATATTGTGATAATAGCAAGACGTACACTTCGGGCAGTGATTTAGATACATTAAGAACTTAAATAACGCAAGTGTGCTTATAAATTAAATTCTTAACATTCGCGGTTCAATTACACGCCCGCTTTCTCTAATCGTGTCAATTACTTTTGGCCAAGAAATGGACGCACGTAATAACGTTTTAAATTCTTTGCGTGTTTCTATGGCAGCGTTATTAGAGATGTTGGATTGACGCGACAAATTTTATTATTATAAAAATGGAACAAGTGCGCGATACGCGATAAGTGCAATTATTGTTGGAGCTAGAGAGTAGGATCCTGTAAATGGAAATGAATTGTGCATTATTAGAAGGCTTAGCTTTAAAGCAGTGCCAAGTAGTTGGAATTGGCCCGCAATCGCGAATGGAAGGAGCGTCTCGCGACGATCGATCCCCCGCTTCCTCGCGAGCCGCTATTAGCGCGATAGAATCGGAGTAGCGATGAAAGGGTACTTGACGGTGGGGGGGGGGTCGATTAGCCAGATCGAGAGGCCGCGGCATCGGTAATAGAAACGGGGCTCGCCCCTTTGATCGTGGTTTTGACTTTACCCAGTAGTGTTTTGCTGGCGACGAGCATACGAGGTAACGTATCGCTCCTCTTGGCGGGATTGTCGTCCATCCAATGTCCATTCGATAGTTCGTTTACCGAGAGGAAGGCGACGCCAGATGAGAGCCGGAGGCCATCGGATTTCCCGGATGGCAAGAGTCCGTCCTTGCGTCAGAGCGAGGATCGCGAGCCATTAACGAACTGGTATCGGCCTCAGCCCTGGCTCGGCCTCCCTCTCTCGGCTCAACTCTCTCGCTAATTCTCCTCCCTCTCGTGCCACTAAGGTTGATTTATCCTTATAGATATTGCTATGCGTTCGCATATTGGTGGCCCGGTGGATCGAGGCTCGAGGAGCTTTTTTCCTCACCAGACCGACCCGATATATTCTTACTGAACTTTTCTATCGACCGCATCCGCTTGTTTCGTAGTACTGTTCAATCATCCACAACTCGTGTATACATTTAAGCGTAATTGTTCTTGCGGTGAATATCCGCCGACCCTTCCGTCCTATTTTCTTAACTATCATATTTTAATGCGTCGAATTTATTTAAAATTTTTCAATTGATACTTTATCTTCTATAGATCATTATTACAGTTTAGAGAGAACTTCCAGATGGATTAACGATTTCTTACGTTGGATATCGCAATGGTTACTTTTTAAGGATTTCATCTAAAATCTATAAATTTTTTATTCGATAAACAAAATTAGTGCTTGCATTTGCATGGATAACAAATTACTGGCAAAAGGTCCGTATAAAAAGTAATTGGATATACTATTGTAATCGAAATGTTTTCGTTTGAAAAAATTTTCACATGACACGAAATGTAATTGGTAAGGCGTATTGATGAGAATTCTACAGATTCAATAATATATTTAAGGGAAATAATAATTTAAATAACTATTAGCTTAAATAGGCATGCGTCCAAACATGTAAGTTATTAAGTATGGATAAATTAAACGTTGAAAAATTTCAATCCACGTACAGTAAGAAGGAAAACGTTCACAATTAAGAATTGCAATTATACTGCAAACGCGTTTATTTTTTTTTAAACAAATCTTGAAAATTTTTTTTAATTTCAAAGTTAAATTTTCTATAATCAAAATTAAAAAGAAAAAAGCCTGAATTTAATTTGAAGCATGAATCGAGACTACGAATTTTCGAACTTCGCCGATAAATCGAACTTTTTCTAATAACCTCCTGTATCATAAATACCCTTGTGCACGATTTGCCACATCACAGCACTAGAATATAAAAGCTTCCCTAATCGACACGATTCATCATCTTAAAATTCTCGAGCCTCCGGGGCCGTGTGAATTAATTCGTATAAATATGAAAAATAATCGTGCTCTAGAATGCGTCGCGAATCGATATTAGGATGGTACCGCGAAGAATTGCTGAGCCTCGGAAAACTTTTATGAATTAATATCCAGTAGGAATGGCCGATTGGTAGGACACCAAGTGGTACGGGAATTACTTCCTCGAGGAGACACGAGCCGCTGCGCCAAGTTAGCCAAGTCCCACAAGCGAGTCGTTAAGCGACCTACGCGCCAGAGCATCGCGGGTCGACTGATCCTGGAATATGGAAGAGCGCCGCGAACTGTCCACGGATGGCACAACTCGAGAGACTCTGCGCCTCTTCTTTCTCACTACCACCTACTTGTGGAGGGTCGACGCCGTCCCCCATGCAAGTACGTGCATTCGTATATATGAACTGTGATGTGGCCGCGCATGCGTTTACTCTCACTCCTTTGTTTTTTTACTTACTCCTCTCTTCCACTTTCTCTCTCTCTCTCTCTCTCTCTCTCTCTCTCTCTCTCTCTCTCTCATTCTCTATAACCCCACCCGCCGCCTCACGCGCACCCCCACTCTCTCTCTCTCTCTCTCTCTCTCTCTCTCTCTATCTATCTCTTTCTCTCTGCTTTGTATTCATACGCACACGCTTGGGTATTTCTATTGCATTCTAACCGGTTAGCCGGAGACCTTATTCTTTTTGCTAATGAACAAACAATTACAATATGTTCAAAATTTACATACGCAACTTATTTAATACGTAAGCCATTGTTTGTCAGGCAATTATTTTTGCTTACTTTTTATGTTTGAAGGCAACTAATTTAAATGTTTTTTAAATATTTTTCCAATAAAAACCATAGCTTCAATGTTTACATTTCAACTAGATTCTATCGGAGAATTATTAGTGAAAATATTATAAACATTTGTAAATGATTATAAATAACGATATTTTTAAGAAGCTGAATCCTGATTATTTACGATAACTTTAAAGATTCTATACTAAATAAAACTAAAATCTGTTTAATTATTTATTGTGCATTTGTGGTCAAAATGCTTATTCACTTGTTAATGTAATTACAAATTGACAATAAATATGAGAAATTATTGATATCTATACCTAATTTAAAGTAATTGGTTTTAACACTTAATATATGCTTAACATATATATTATTATTTTTTAAATATTTTGATAATTAACACATTTTAAAAAAATATTCAATTTCTTATGTATATTTTTTAAATGTAATTCAAAGAAACAATGCAAAAGTAGTAAAAAATATGCGTATATTAGTATATAGAATTTAATGTATAGAAGTCAAAATAATTAAGCAGGTTGCATTTATTTTACGTAATTTAATTTACTTTTATAGAAAAATGCTTTGCGTAAAAAGACAAACAAGATCCATATTTAAAAAAAGTGCAATCTAAATTGTCAATTATCCACTTATATTTTAGTTTTTTTACTTCTAATTCTTTAATATCGTTTCATTCATCAAGCTTTCATTTTGTTAAATTTTGACTAATGTTTTGTATATAACAAAAATTTGCTACTGAAATTACATAAGATTTAGAGAGATAAGAATTATATTTCCGTATAATTAAAAACAATTATACAAAAAGAATTTAAATCTAAATTTAAAATAAATTTCCAATAGATATGATTTTTTTCGTCATGTTTTGTACAGATCTTACACACTATCTAGTAAATCCGTATAATAAAACCTGATGAAAGTTCATCGAAACAATGTTTTCTATTAAATTAAATGCTCGAATAGCCTCTGGTAACAAACCTCAAGGTGCTATACGATCCTAATTATCAATTTGATTTTAAAATATTCAAAGTATGTATTTAAAATTACAAAATAAAATTTTTTATACGATTTATCTATTTTTGCTTACAAAAAATCAAATTTTCACAATTATATGGCCATAGTCTTAGAAGTTAATACTTCATTAATATTTTCTTTTTAAATTGATTGTTCAAAACTTTTAAGAATAGTGATTACTTTTAAGCTTGTAATTGAGCTAATAGAAAGTAAGGCATTATTATTCTGATTTACTACCTCAATGAAAATTAAGAAAAACTGCGTAAAGACTAGCATCCAATATCAATTTGATAAATACAATGAAAAATTAAATAAAGGGTATTAATCTATTTTTAATAATAATAATAAAAATTGGTTTAAACATTTTTTAAACTACATTCTAAAAGGCAAGTCATTGAAAGTACATTAGTTCTGATGAAATATTCAAACCAATTTTAAATTTATTTTAAAAACGAATTAATAGAGATTTTTAGATAATATTGACTACAACATAAATTACAACACACACGTGCATACTCATATACATAAATGCCTGCGCGTGCGTGTTTATTATTATGCATACAGTAATTATATTAAACTGATAATTTCTATTAAAAAATAAATGTAATCCCTCATCAAAGCCAACATCGACTACTTTCATGATCACATAAATATTCATAAACATGCCATCAAAAATTAAATTTTACTGATATTATGTAAATTTAATGCCTGTAATACAAACCATCTTCTACGTAATATATTTGTATAAAAAATATATAACTTTATCAAATCTAGTCATAAAAAATGTTAATACTTAATTTCAACAGTTTAAAAAGGATTTTTTTATTAGTCATTTCTCTCATAAATTTATGTTTCAAGAAAATAAGACTTTCATAATTTATATATGCATCTAAAAAAAATTTTTGTATTTCTAAAATAGTAATATGAATACCATTTAAAACTATTTTTCAATAATAATATTAGTGTATGAAGAATTGTCTAGATAATTAACGTTACTAAAATATTATACTTGAGAAATTTTGGTTACAGTGTTTAAATTAAGTATATGTAATTTATAATTTGATGCAAATCGTTTATTTGCGTTTTATGAAATCATTTAGTTGTCTTTATTTAAAATCTTAAGCTAACTTATTTTGTTATGTAATTATGACTGAATATTTTTGAATCTGGATAATTATTACCTTTTATTATAAGAAGGTTAAATAGTTAATCTTATCACATTTGAGAAGATTAAGTAGAACAAAATTTACTAGCATCTGTTGATCTTTTATATTCTAACTAGCTAATATTAAATAATGTTTAATATAAAAATATTAAAGTTTAATTTAAATCTTTTTAAAAATTTTGGCTTATATATTCAGAAATATTCTGAATGACGTATATTAAAAATTATTTTCTTGTGCGAACCTAATTAACTAAATATTCCAATATAAGAGATTGATAAATCGAATTTATTAATGATTTGAAAAAAATTTTAAATTTCGTAACATTAACGAATAGCTTTTTGTATATATTTTATATTATTATACTGTTTTTTAACAATGGTAATTTTCTTAATAATAGAGTTTATTTTAAAAAAAATATTCATAGTAGGGATGAAATGTTATCGCTAGTCTCTTTTAAAGCTTTTAATCAATTAACTCTATACAATACAAATTTTTTGTGCAAAATATTCTAGAAGTGGGAAAATACAAATATTTGAAATTAGTGATTAATTCAAATAATAAAAATACTAAAATTTATATTTACCAATACTGTTCATATTAATATTTTAAAAAATACAAATAAAGCGTATTAAAAAAATTAATAAATATATGTGTGTATATATATATATGGAAAAATGTGTAGTATGCTTAATTATGTAAAAATTAATAATACTTTAGAACCGTATTGGATTATTATTAAGATTTGAATGACTGTACCATTATAAAATTTCATAAGGTCAGTAATACATAATTATATTTTCTAACTAATAATAAATTACTGTAATCAATAAACATTTATGAAGCCATACTGAACAAATATTTTTCGCTATTATAAAGTAAAATATCAATTAAATTTAAAAATTGTCAGTCTTATTGGAAATTAAATTTTAATAAATAAAGTGTTTAATAAATGGTAGTATGTTAACCATTATCAACTGAAGATTTTTTAGGAAGTTTTTAAGAACCTTTCATCAAATCAAGTTCATTTTTTCTTTTTATTATTTTTTTAATATTCCGAATAAATATCTCTAGATCAATAGAAGTAATTTACGAAAATTATTATTGACAATACAAAAGAATTTGATTTATACCTTTGTTCTAGTTTTTCTGTGTTTACAAGTAAATTCATTCATAAAAGGAAGGACAAAGTAAACATTGAGATGTGCTTAAGTCGTAGCATTAATTATTTTAAGAGTCCGATTAATACAAGTATTTTATTAATAAAGAACAATTCATCTATATTTATACTTAAAAAATTTCTGATAAATAATACATTCAGTATTAAATACTGCAAATATAGCAGACCATTTCTTTAAATTTTTAGTACAAATGAAGTCTATAACAATATATATATTACGCTATGATCAGTTGAAAGATAGTCAAAGGATTTTTGTATATGCGACTATTAAAAATCAAATAAAATTCGTGTCTAGATGATGTCTGTCATCGCGGACAAGGTGCAGAAACTACATAACGATAAAATTACGCGAAATCGTCTTATTAAAATAACGAGGTCGATGAGCAAGGACAAGTTCAGGGGATTGAATCTAATACTAAAGAATCCCTATGTGCTTGCGGGAAAGATATTTAACTTGTCATGTCAAATATGTTATCTCCAGAAAGATTAGACGGCAATGAAATTAGGAGTGTTATGAAGTTCTGAAAGTTGCCGCAGAGAAACCTTGAAAGAACGTCAGACACGAAGCAACCCAAACTATCTAGGGGTGTTTTGTTTATCTTATGAGTTATCCTTCCGTTTCAAAGAGTACATTGTTGTATTCTCGTACATGTTTCCAATTCGTATGCAAAGCGAAATGCAAAATGTAGTCCTTCTAAAAAAACACATTTAATTCGACTATGACTTTTTAATATTTAATATTTGGAGTTTAAATATTTATACTCTAGTATTCTTTTATTTTTTTGCTTGAAATAAGATACATTCTATTTTACTTAATACGCTGGGTAGGTACTTTACGGAGAATCAATTTATTTAAAGTAGATTATTAGATAATGAGGAAATCTTGTTTAGTAATGGTAAAAATAGAGCTTTATTCTATTAAAATATTGTCGTCCTTAAGTCCTTACTAAAGACATTTAGTATATATATACATATATATATATATGTATAAATATGATCAGTTTTTAAAATTAATTTTCTTACTACAGTAATCAAAGTGAATGAGTGCGATTATTTTTTTAGCAGCATTTCCTTATTAAGTTCGCACAGTTTTGCATAAATTTTAACTGGTTCTTACAACATTTAATGATTTTTGATCTAATAGAGATATTTAAGGCGTTGATGTTCACAGCCCCCAACAAAAATTTACATAAAATTGAAACTATCGAAATTAATTAATCAGTCTTTTTTTAATTAAAAATAAATTTGAATAATAAAATTAAAAATTCTAATAACTATTGAATTATATAAAACTACGAATAATTAAATACTTATGTAATTGTACAAATCAATGCTTACAGTTTAAACAGTATATTTTTAAAAAGCTTAAATATCAATATAATTTTAAATATAATTTTTTTATTTATAAATTACTAATGCTTTTATTAATATTTTTTATTTTTTTGACTGAACATTAAAGTTTCTTATCTTACGGTATTAATCAAATATAGCTCCATATGTTATCCACATCATGAATATTATTACTCATAAATACGACAATGTTATTCTTGTACTTAAGTCATACATAGAAAATTCATTAGTAAAGGAAAAACTTATTTTCCTCTCTTATACAAAACATATTATATAACTTTCGCGGTAACCCGTTTTTCTTTATTTTGAAATCCTTTTTACGCATTATAAGAAAATTAAAAATTTGTCTAAATAGTTGTCTAATATATTTATAGAATACATGAGATACCATATATTTATTTCTAAGTATGATTTTTAAATAACAAGATAAAAAATATATTAAGAAATATGAAATATTTTTAAATTGCAAAATTTTTTAATTTAAAAAAAAAATAAAAAGTTATATTATATTGTATATATACGTTTATAAAATGTATTTCTTACTTTGAATAAAATTTTATTAAGTTTTATAAAAACAGTGATTAGTCACGAAAACTCAATTAAACTGAAACATTTCGTTTTTAACAAGCAACGCAAATTAAACTAATTCACCAATTATGTTATAGAAAAATACAAGTTCGAATATATTTCTTGTTTTGCAATACGTGTGATTTTATAAACATTAGAGCAAGGAAGTAGCGAAAAGTTCGAGTGAGTGAAATACGGAAAATAACGTACAGATGAAAAAAGAGAATATAGAAGGAAGAGCCATTAAACACAAAAGAAAAAGAAATGTATCAAAAGAATGAGAGCAACGTAAAAATAGAAATATGGCAAATAAAACGAAGGAAAAATATGAAGGGTGGAGATAAATAAAAAAAGTAAAAAAAAATAGTAAATTTACAATAGTAGTGGTTTATTCGATTGAATTTCTCTTAATGTTCGTACCAAGGAATTCATTGTTTGAATTAGTACTTTTTCTTAAAATGCTTTTAAAGATATTCTTTTCTACCTGCTTTATTCGGCTTTTTATCACGTTATTCTCTCTTTATTATTTCTCTTTATGATGCTTTTTAAGTTCTTCTTTTATTATTCTCATATTGGCCTCTATATTTTTTTTTGACGATATGCTTTTAATCGATGACAAAATGTAGTTTGAATGTACTCAAAATTTACTTTTAACGAGTATGCTCAAGTGAAAAAAAAAGTTCTCATGTTATTAGTACATTAAATTTCATTAGTCAACTTTCTTCAATTATTTGGAAGCTTCTGACTTTTTATTTTTCAGAAAAGTAATTGATTTTGTAAAGATTTTATGAGAAACTTATGAAACATGAAAGTTTGATGCATTTGTAAAATTTTAGTTTACCAATATAAAGTTTACTTAAATTAAGTACAGTGACTTTCCAACTTTTTTAAATTTAAAATTTGTTAGAAAATAAAATTTTTTTTTATTATCTAATAAAATTCTTAAGTATTTGAATATTATAATGATTTTTCATAAATTGGTATTTCAATAGTTTGCACTTTAATAGTTTAAAGTTTAATAATGTAACAGACTGCATTATATTCGTATGTCGATAGAAAGTATTATTTTATGCTTAACGTTTTTTTAATGATCTGCATTTATTTTGTCATATTAGAATGATCAAGAAAATGGACAGAGATTGTGATTCAGGGGGGCGGGAGAACTCAAAGAGAGGGAGTAATGTAATGTAGAAAGATTTTAGGCGAATGAGTAGATTTGTTTTTTTGGTTTGATTTGTACGTTGATGATAATAATATACAATTGTATTTATAGTTAACTGTACATAATCTTGTAAAAAAATATTGCAAAGTTAGTTTGTGACAGTATAAAAATAATTGCCAATTTTAAAGACTATTTTTAACTTAAGAATACAGCAATAATAGAAAAACGCAAGAGTCAAGCATAATGGTAGTGCTGTTGGAGTTATTTTAAAGTCAATCTGTATGTAAGAAAATTGCAAAATTACAAAATATCCCAATTTGAAGAAGCCCGATGTAAGCAATGCTAGTTTTCAATACTTAAGTTTGCTGAAAACGACGAGAACTTTCGTGAATACGTAAAAGCAAGCATTGCTGTCCGCCCTTTCAACGTACTCCATCCTTGTGGTAGATACTTAAAGAAGATTTTTAATTTTATTTACTGGTAATTTTTGTTCTAAGTGTCGGAAAGTATAAAATAAGACCTGTATTAAGTGCTTTATCTTAAGGATATAGAAACGCTATACAATTGTATTTTAGTAGCTGCATATATTAAAATGACCATAAAATAATATCTTCAATCGTTAATGGTCTTGGATCTAGTTTTGTTCCAGTTCTGCTTATATTCATTCGAATGAATTGCACCTTAATTTCTATTTAAAATATTATAGATGATAACGAAAAATCAAGAAAAACTCAAAAATAGAATATAAGCTTTTGTCATATTCTATCTAACTATAGAATTTTAGAATTTTATAAGATTAGTAATGTAAAATTATATCTTTCAGTTAATATCAAATTACTGCAATTAAATGCTTGAAATAACTCTTTTTGATCGTGCATATCCATCATTTATACAAATGAAATTGTTTTTAAATGAATAATAACTAGTAAAAAAAATAAAGAATTAGATCAGTTATTAAGAAAACATCTTTATTTTTAAGAAAAAAAACATTTCGATGTGACAAATCTTGTGATAACATTCTGAACTCCGTCGTCAGTTTCATTCTAAATGAAATACCATAAACTGTAGTTATAAATTCGAAAAATAGTCTCTATTGGTGGTTAACGATACCACGATGTGCATTTATAGTCGAATTTCAGAAGATTTACGTAGAATACGAATGAACGCGAAATAATAATGTAGGATCATGTACGGATTTTGGCTTGTCTTCAGTTGACTGAAGAATCACGTAACTACTAGTAAATCTCTTGCAGTAAGGATCTGCAAAAAAGACGGAATAAGTATTGGACGGTACTTCGAGGAGAATAAACGTGAAAAGAAGCTACTCCTATATATTACAAAAGGATAGTATCAGAATAGTTCAATATAGCTTTAAAGGATACATTTCAGATTTGCGCGATTTTTGAGGCTTATGTGTTACACAATGTATAGCTTATATTACATTTAAACAAATAAGTAAGAAGTGTAAAATATTTAAACAATGTTTCTTTATAGTGTAAAGCATAACTGCACGCAACTGTGCGAGTAAAATACTAATTAAGAATTCAGCGAATAATTTATTCTGATGTTATTAACTTTTACAACTGAAAATTTAATGAGGTGATTATTGAAAATAAGAATAGAACAATATCATTGACTTATTATATAATAGTGAGATTCAAACATTTGAGGAAAAACCAGCAAAGTATTAATTTTCTCACAAATAATAATTTTTGTCATTTTAACGTTAATTTTTAAAAAAGGTTTAAAACTTTGTATTCATTTAAAAGCTTTTAAAACTTATATGTGAAGAATATAAGCTGAAATTTTAATACAGAATAATGACTTATTTTTGCAATATTTTTGGAAAACCTAAAATATTTTTTAAAACAATAAAATTAAATGACGCATCAATTAAAAAAATTGTCGTTTTTACACACAATTTAAGAGAATAAAAAGCATTCAATTAAAAATAGAATCTTTCAAACGTTAAGAAAGTGTTATTGTAGTATAATACCATGAAAATGCAAAGTGTGATAGAGTATTTTACTGGTCGTTAAAGTTGCCACCGTGAACGTGACTAACATTACGGAAAGAAAGTTAATTGGCACGTACGGACTTTTGTATCATTTACATGAATTATAAACTTAACACAATTACAATATATATTCTTATTATAAAGACAAGCCACGATACAGTGCAAATAAAATCGATCACAATTCATCGAGTAACTAATGAAAGAGAGGAAGAATCAATAATTAGCTGTGAGAGCAAAAAGAAAAAAACATCTAAGCCAACATGCTATTTTGGATCAAATTGACCAGAGCTAGTTTCAGGAATAAATAAATTGAAACAATTTTAAAAGAGTTATAATTAATTTAAAAGCTGAAAACATACAGGTTAATTCAATAAAATGTAATTTACAAAGAAGTTGGCTTTCTTAGCATTTGATTAATTGAAAAGAATTTTCAAGAAGAAAAGGTTCTTTATTAGAAATCAACCAACGCCTAAAAATAGATAGTTAGTACTACAAACGATTAAAAATGTTCAATGAGTTTAAAAGTAATCCATGTATCTGATTAAATTTAAAAATTAATGATTGTAATAATAATTTGATGTGTCCGATACTTCATTTATAGACGTTTTCAATATGAAGTATAGCATTTGAATTTTATTAGAAGAAATAATTTTTTTTAATGTATCAATTAATTATTATAAAAAATTAAAAAATTTATCATATTCAGATTTTTTATATCATTAAATCATTATAAATACATATATTTAATAACGTCTATTTATTAATTAAGGTTCTTTTAAAAAAATACGATGCATTATTATTTTAGGATTAGTTTTTTCTAATACACTTTCATTTAAAATATTTATCGAGTACCTTAAAAATTTTATTATGTTAATCAAAATCTTCAAAATTTAATATCTTTTACATGTATAAATTAACAAAACAAGTGAGTTGTTTTAAGCATTTTTAAAGAATTTTTAATAAATTGAATATAAAATCCTAAGCATTTTTTATATATTATAGCAAATAAAACTTGTTTTTTTATGTTTGATTATTAATTTTATAGTAAATTCTTAAAGTACATATAAATATTAAGCCTATTTTTAAATTCAGATTTAAAACTTCAAATTTTAAAGGCCGACCTGTCTGTTGCAATTTCTTGAAAATTTATAATGAAATTAATATTTGAATGCACATAATTTTTAATTCTTAAGTATAAGTCATTCAAATAGGATGGAACTGAAACATTAGTTCAAATATAAACTATTTTATTGAATTTTAATATAAAATGTAATAAACTTGAATAATATAATTTTGACTAGTTATATTATCACTAGATTGAACATATAATCAAGATTTCATTAAGCTGTGCATCGAAATTAGATTAATATGAAAATGTAATAAGACTCAATATGTTACATTAAAATCATGATTAAACGTAAACTAAATAATTTTTCGTAATATTTTCATTATATTTCGATACACGTCTTTTTAATCAAAGTTCAAAAATGGAAGTAAATCTTTAATCGGGTGAAAAGGTTGCAAGACTTTTGGAAAATGATAAGATGGGCTTTTTTGCTTTATTAAATTTTGATGTAAAAATACAAACTTTCTTACTCGAAATAATTGTGTACGTTAAGTCTTGTCTTTTAATGTTAAGTCAACCAGCACGTGAAACACACGTGACATTCTATAACGTTTCTAAAGCTTAACCAACGTAGATGAAGAATTAATCATTAAATGCATGATTTAAAATGTGTTGACTTTTCCCCGATTGAAAAAGGTCGTGGGTAAAAAAATTATCAAATAGATAAGTGTCCGTAGCGCAATTAAAATATGCCTGAATTTAAATAAAATTGTTTGGCTAGTATAACTTACGCATCGTTAGAACGTCGCATAACGCACAAAAGAATAAATAAAGTGGAAAGTCTTTCAATCCATGTGCGCGCGCCACATAAAGCGATAATACGTAACCTCCCTCTTCTTCGCCCCAATAACTACTTCTATCATCCCCCTCACACCCACTCGGATTCGATCTCTCACTCTCTCTCTCTCTCTCTCTCTCTCTCTCTCTCTCGCTCTCTCTCGCTCTCTCCGTCCTTCTCGTCGCGCAGATGTTACGTAGGATTTACGCCTAGAGGATCGCGACCAGCGAATGCTTCATAAAACGCAACGCGCTTGCGGTTAATTAAAGTAACTTACGGCATTGTCTCAGCGGTGGGAGGCTTTTCCTCCTCCTGCCGCTCGCGGTTTTCGTCCCTATGGTGATTGCTTGGCTGGAGTTGTATCCCCAGCGGTCCCCAGGTAAAACGAGTTGAGCACGCGAGTCGTGGCGGTCGGAGAGTCAGAGTCCGCACGGAGTTCCTCGGGATATTTTCGAGCTTGCCGCCCCCTCAATCCGCCGTCGGCGGCGGCGAAGCAGCGGCTCGCGTTATCGCCGCCAGTCTGGCCGCGGCTCCAGCCCCATTTTCTCTCCCCACTCCGGCTCGGGCTTTAACCCTTACATATCGGAGCCGGTGGGAGGCGGCAGGTCAGTTAAGCCCGGTGGGGTTGGCGTTTAAAGAGGGGAAGGGGGATGGTCCAGAGGGGAAGGAGACAGAGGGGCACGGGGGGGGGGTCTGGCTGGGCCCGAGCTGCAGCCGAGGCCGCGGCCCGGAACGGCCAACGCCTGCGGCCGCGTCCCGAGGACGCCTCGCCCTCGGGCCGGACTCGAAGCGCCCCTCGACGGCAGACCCGAGGGCCTCAACTCTCGCTGGCCGGTGCGGGGCCTCGCTCGGGCCCAGGCACCTCAGCCTCGCGCTCCGCCCGCGCGGCCTCAATCTCCCGCCTTAGCGGGGACTCGATCCTCGGCAATGGCAGCGGCAGCATCAGCGCCTTCGGCGTTAAGGGGGGGCTCGGGGACACGCGACCGCCGCTGCTCATCCTCGCGCTCGCGCCTCAGCAGCCCCTGGCGGCGGCATCCCCCGGAGCGGGCAGCGCGATCTCGGCTCGTCTCGCCCGAAGCGAGCCAAGCGACTACCTCGGCCCGAGTAGCGCGGCGAGCTCGGGAGGCGGAGGCCTCCCACGGGGGCTGGGCTGGATCAGCGGATCGCTGGCTTGGCGGGCGGCGGCGGCGACGGCGGCGGCGTTACGGGGTCGGAGGAGCGAGCGAGGCGACGGCCGAGGTGCCTCTCGGTCGCCTCGTCGACGGCTCCCGGGCACCCGAGGCGCGAGTCCGCCCCGAGCCTCGAATCGGTGCAGCCACGGCCGGAGATCTCCCGCGGAGATGTGGGCTTCTCGCGGGGTAACCTGCCACGGATGGAAGGGTGAACGAGGCCTCGGGGGGAGGGGCAGGAGGTCGCCGCGGAAGCGGAGGATGACTCGGTTGGGCTGCGCGAGGGCGCGGGAGGCTGCGAGTGGCTCGCGGGGGCGGCGGCGGACCGCGGCGGGAAAGGAAAGCGAGGCCCTTGTCTCCCGGTGCGTGTCGACGGTCGGCCGACGGAGCGAGAGGAAAAGAGAGACTCTACCCCCGGAGACGATCGAAGCTCCCCTCCCGGAGGGTCCGGGCGCGCGACGCATGCGCCGCGTGAGCGCCGCTACATGCGTTGGCCTCGGGCTACTCGGTCCTCGGTCTCGTGGCCGCTTATTTCCATCGAGCATCGATGACTGCTCCCGAGACCCCATTTACATTTTTACAAAATCGGGGCAAGTCTTTTTTCGGTGCGGGCAATCCGTTTGGATGGAGAAGCGGTGCAGGTCGATCCTTGCTCACGATTTAAAATATAAAGCATCGTCTTTTGTGGACTCTTGAAATTATTGACTCGAGGAAGATAATCTATTAATACGCTTCGCATCACTTTCCGATAATAATACACTTCCAAAGAACATTATTATTAAACTTCCTTGAAATTGTTTGCCTTACTAGAAGATACATCCGCCCATGGATTATTTTGAACATAATACTTATATTCTTAAATACATAAATGTATATTCATTCAATACTTACTATAAATTCAATTCCACAATTTATCTGGGCGTATACATACTCACGTACGTATTTGCGTATGGATGCTTCATTTTATTATCAATATATATCGACTTGTGTGACAATTACGGCTCAACTTCTTAACTGCACAAAGTATAAAATAAATAATCAGTAATTGGATTTTTTTGAAATTAGTAATTGCTATTAATCTGGATTAAAAAATTTTATTGAAATAAAAAGTAAATAAAAAGTCTTGTTCTGCTCAGTGCCTTACGGGATCTTTTGAGTAACTCTTGATTTCGCTACTGTATGCTGATAGAAGGCTGGGATAATTTAAAATGAATTTATATTATATAATAAGGTAACGTTTTTTTATACATATATGTATAATAATAATAAATACAAACTATTAATATCAAAAGCTACATAATTAATGAGAAATATCAAAGCACTCTTATAAATTATAATACAAAAAATTATAATTACAATAGAATAAAATTATCTGAGTAAAAAAAACATATATTAGTAAAAAAACAAATTCTTATAAATCGTAGATATGTAAAAAATTGATGACAATACATTTAACATTATTGCAAATTAATGTTATAATTTAAATTACAAATTGTTACAACTTATATTTATAAAATTGATCAATTCATTATAAAAAGTTTATGCTTACATCAAATCTACTAAAAGAATCTGTTTAAAATACGCACACACACACGCACAAACAAACAAACAAACACGAACACACACAAACATATATATGTATATGAATTCAAAAGAAAAGTTAAGAAAAAATATGATCTAAATAAAAAAATAAAAAAAAAGAATGTAAATCTTTTATTGACTTATATCACTAGTTGTAATGTATAAAGTAATGTAAAATATTTTTTAAAGTAGAGATTGATTTCTTGGACTATTATAATAGTATTGTCAGTAAATACAATTATGAAATTTGATTTCTTATAAAATATAAAAAAATTAATTCAATTTTTTGAAAAATATAGTTATTGAGAGAACATTTGGAAAAAGCAAACGATGAGAAGTTTATAAAAGTTATATAACCATAAAATAGGGAGGTTTTATACTTCATTTAATATTTTATATATTCAGATAAGCCATGTATGTGTATAAAAAAGAAAAAATATATAATTTTCTTATAAAAATGATAGTAAACTTTACTCAAGATAGATAGACTAAAGAGATAATAGAAAATTGAATTTAAAAGATGTAGGGTATCAACAAATATTACGAATTGATTTTGAAGAAATAAATTTGTTTTTAAATATATAGTAATAATTCTTTATTTTAAAGTATTTATTTATATAATAACATAAGAGCTAAAGTTTTAGAAATGCGCTTGATTTTGATAGAAAATAAATTGTCTCAGTACAGAAACATTACATTATTAAATATATAAAATTCATAAAATACCATTTATTATGAATTGGGTTTAATGTAATCCTAAACCTAACATTATTTATTTAAATAGAATATTAGAAAGACTTTTCTTTTAAATAGTGGACAATTATTGAGTTTTTTCGCATCGAAATTTTCATTTAGTTACTATTTTAAATAGTATTTTTATTAAAAATAAATGATAAATAAAATTGAATTTGCGTAAATTATTGTAAATAAATGTTCTTAAGAAAATATTTCAGTTTCTCAAATATAAACATAATTGTTACCTAAATAAAATTCAATTATTCTATAATTATTGTTTAAAAAATTTTGATGGATAAATATCTTTGACAAATAAATTATCATATAATTAATTCTATTTTAATTATATTTAAATCACGTATAGTTAATTTTTTGACGAATTCATTGAAAATTGTATTACTTAAATATGCTTTAATTGAATTGAATTCGTCAATCTACTTAACCAAATAATTATTTAAATTTCATAAATTTTAACATTTTATCTAAATTCTACGTCCCTTTATTACAATTACAGGTTAATTATTAAATTTAATATTACTCATTATTTTAAAATTCATTTTAAAATATGATCTAATATTTAATATTTTATTGCAAAATATTACACTGTGATTTACGTGAATGTTTTAGTTTTCTTCATGCTTTTCGGAAATGTTACTTCTTTCATGTTTTTTCTTATTTCAACTTGTAAAATGATAATTTTAAGAATAGATTTGATGTAAAAAATAGGAAAATTTTATATTTATAGATTAACGATAAACTGGAAAATATGAATCAGATACAGATAGAACAAATTGAATATTGACTATTAACAAAAAAAAAATTATGTTTAATTTAATTGCATTATTAAATAACTAAAAATTATATTCATAACTGAATAATATTTTCACAAATAATTATCAATTATTAATTTGAAAGAGTACCAATTTTTTCATTAATTTTTTTTTCATTGTACAATTATGCAATTTTAATATAATTTCTTCGAAAAAATTATATTTTACAGCACAATAAATTGAGGAATAAATGAAACTTAAAGCCAGAATAGATATGACTTATAAATGACTTTAAATTATTCGAAAATTATTCTTGTAAATTGCGAACAATTATTATTGATAATAATACTTCTTTATTAAAGAATATAATATAAATCAGAACACTTTGGGATATCATGAAAGACGTAATATTGAAAAATGCTTTAAAGCATTTTACAACTTACACAAGTATCAAAATTTTCAATCAAAATATTTCACTTGAAATATAATAAAAATAAAGATGCGAATCAATGCCGTCAAACAAAATATTAATTTTAAGTGTAATCACAGACAGTTCGTATTAACGTATGGAGCTACACTAATCGATGTTTTTAAAGTTACAAATAATTTGTATTTTCTACAATATAATTATACGCATTGTATTATACATTTTGATATTGTAAGAGTTTTTTGACATAAATTTAATATTCTTATCTATTGGTTCAATTTCTAAAAGTGCAGACTCAAGGAACTACTTTTTTCAAATTTTTTCAACTACGCTTCAAATTACTCTATTTATTTTTTTTATTAAAAAGATTACATAAACAGAAATATAGTCGAACTATGAGAAATAGTACAGGTTGTATTTACAATAATTTTAAAGTAATGTTTATTTATAAAAATAATGTTTAATTAAATAAAAAATAAAGTATTTTAAAATATAATAATTTAATTTTCCTAATACACTGTATATATGAGGTTATTAAAAAAATCTTACAAGTCATATTTTTAGACCAGTCTATATTTGTTTACGTTAAGATTTAGAAAAGTATTTCTTATCTACATTAGATAAGTGGAATTATATTTTATTAGAATTTTATTTTTGACATATGAAATTTTTGTGAAAATATTATTAATATTTTATTTATTACTCTTCTGGTACTATTGATCACTAATATTAATAAATCGTGTCAACGCTAAAGCTACAAATTTTAAGATAAATTAATGTTTAGCTAAGGATATATTGATTAACGTTTAGCGTATTACTCCCCAGTAGTTTTGATTATAACTATGAATTGAAATCTAATTTTAACGTCATCAAGCTGACTTGCAAATACTTACGTATTAGTTATTAAGTAGGAGCAGAACTAAATCCGTGCAAAATATTCATATAATATCGAATCAGTAATGCTGCCAAGATCTTATATGGATTAAAAGTTATAAAAATTAATATACGAGGAACTCTTGTCGTGGTATTATGCTCTTTACAAATAAATTATATCTTCGATGGTGTAGCCTTTCTTTATACACTAACAACCGAAAAAATTGAGTAGCTCATAATAGTACTGACCTTGTTCATTTGGAATGACAGTAAGGTAAATTTCGCTTTGTGGCATTTCACCAAATACAACGAAATGCTAAAAAGAAACTTGGTGATCCATCGCATACAAGTAATACCGAGTAGTAGAGCAGTGGTACGCTTTTTTTATATAAATACACAATCTTCGAATAGCGAAGTTCGAGCTTTGTTTTCGGCCGGCGAACTTTTAGGGCTCTTGCTTTCCCAGAGTTTACGTAGAAAGTTGGCATTTTCGATGAAAGTAGTTCATTGCGAATCGTAAAGCTTGATGTTCCAAATTCAGCTAGCTCACGATTTATTTCAGTTGTACTAATACCATGAAGTATGTTACAACGGCACCAAGAACCTGCATGGGTTAATGACATTAATTCAACAGAAACCAATTACCCACGGTTAGCACTTTTTTTTTTCTTTTGTAAGCCGCTTAAATTAAAATTTAGTTTTTCTCCGTTTTCTATTATATGTTGCCTTTTTCATAAATAATAATTATGTTTTCACAAATAAATATTAAACTTTTTAAAAACTGTGTACTTTTCTTGTTTGTTTTGTATTAGAATGCGATATTTCTGACGGAAAAAAAAGAAAGGAATTTTTGCTAAACTTAAAGTTTCAAAATAAAAAATTTTCAGTCCTTTCTTTTACTCGGATACATTCGACCTAAATGTACTTTATAAAATTGTTTAAGTTACAGTAACCAAACGTTATCTAAATGCAAGTGTATGGAAATTATATGAGATGGAAAATAACAGAGAATTCTGTGACGCATTTAATCTGGCTTAAATGTTTTTGAAAAAAAATAACATAATCTAGTTTAAATCAACATTTATATTATATTTATATGCGAATCAGATCAATTCAAATGTCTCTAAGATCTTATATATTATAAAAACAATTATAAAAATAATTCTACACATTCATGTTACTGTTATGTAATTAATATGCGAAAAATGCAATCAACAAAAATACATTCTCACATTTCTTTCTATGTAATTTACATAATAAATCTGTAAATGAAATACATTATATTCGCATCAAAAGTTATTTCGTTAATATTAGATAAATTTCTTACTTTATAAAAATAAAGATATTACTCCTAGATTAGTGCTCGTGCTTTGTAATATTTAAGTATATCAAAAGATCTTTAATCTTTATGAAGTTTTTTATCCATCTATCTATCTATATATCTGTATTTATGTACATATACGCATATAAATAATAGATTTAATCAAGAAGACAAGATCAAAATTCATGTATAAGCATTTACGTATTAAAGACAAATACACGATTAATATTTTTTCTATTTAAAATTTTGGTCTGATACATTTTATTTGCTTTAAGTTGAAGAATAAAATATTGTATTATGCATGAAATAAAAAAAAATTTTTTTTACGGAATGATTATTTACATTTGAAAAATTGTATGTATTTCTTCATATCAATAAAATAAAGTTATTCGGTATTATGAATACGGAAAATATTACTCTTACTCTTCTAGTCAAAAATTATAACTGAAAATAAAAATATAGCTAAAAAAATCTGAATAAAACGAGATCGAAAAACTTTCTGCTTCGGTTATTGATACTGTAAAATATAAAACAAAATTGAGTTTTCTTACCGAGGCGAACAAATCGAGAGATACCGTAAAGAACTTTGCACCTGATATAGACATGGCTTTTTGACATTGTTGACACACAATTTGTACGAAGGTCTTAGCTTCTTCGGATCCGTCATACCAATGGCACGAGTACGCAGCTTCCATTACCGATGAGCTCTATTTTTTGCAGAAAAAAAAGTAAAAAAAAAATTAAAAAAAAAATAATAAAACAAAAATACAAAATTTTAAACAGAAGTTTTTAAAGGGCGGCTTTTTTTTAATGTTGCATTCGTACCTCCTCGATAAGTCGATTCCCGAAGATACAGAACAGGAATACTTGTCCTAATGTATACAATAAGTAACCAACTACTGTCGCCGCGTATACGTTCACTCCGTTAACCTGAAAGTCGTACATTTATATGCGTAAATCTAGAATCGTATGTTTCATTCATCCCACCTTAGCAGTTCTTAGATACGTAAATTTTATAACGTACTTTTGTAGCTTGGTAGGCTAGCAACGTCAGTGTGATGGTTGTTGATAACATGTGTAATAGTAAGGCAACACCATAAGCGTCTCCCACCGAAGTTACCAACCTAAATTAAAAATTAATATTTCAATGAATTTTATCGCATGCGATCATTTAATCAATGTTTTTCTGAGGTCAATAAATTATCTTTATTTCAGAAGAAAAGACTTAATATTGATTGATTTTTTGCTCATTCGCGCATTATTGATTACTTTTTAATACACGAATAGTAGATTGCGTTGAACATACCAAATATAACAAAGCACTTTTATACATTGAATAATTATAAGATTGTTTTTTGTCGTGGAAGTAATTTTAGCAACATTTTTATCCTCTTTCTTTGCCCTCCCGTAGATAACTCATAATTTGCATCATCAAATCATGTATTACGGTATATCGTTCATGATTACAGAAAATAAATACTTATTTCAGCGACCGTATTAAAACTTAAAGAACGCTCAATAAAGTTTAAGCAATACTCGTGCAATTATCAGATAAAGAGCTTCGGCGATACATAGCATTATTTATGTAAACAGTTGAGCTTTGAAACACGAGATATAACTTCGATGCACAATAGTAACGGTAATCAATAAGAAAAACAACTGCGTTAAGTAGATGGCAGCATGAGATTGTCATTTTAATAACCGAAAAATTATTTTTCGACTTGACTTTTAAATACAAGAAGATAATTTATAAGAAAATAATTCATATAAAAGAAATAGAGGAGATAACTGCTGACTTTTTTTTGTATTATTAAATTGATTTTTAAACATTCAATCGACCATCAAGCTCAGCAATATTAAATATATATGAATATCGTAATAATTTTGAATTGAATTTTTTATTCAAATTTAAGCTGATTTAATCATTTTATTAACTATCATTGACTTCAACGAAATTTGAAAAAATTTATTATTGCGTAATGGATAGTATTTTTGGCAAAAATAAAAATTTAATTTGATTTTAACTCATTGCACTAGTTTGAATGAATTATGCTATTTGAAAAAGATTTTTTTTTAATTAAGAAAATTATTTATGGTACCTATTTGTAGGTAATATTTTCTTTATTAATTACTATCAGAAATAAGTATTAAAATATACTGTAAGAAGCAATAATTTCACAAAAATAAATATTTATTACTACAGTGATTTATAACTTTTTCCGGTAACCGTTACAATGTTACTAAGTAGTTTAACCGTTAAGTCTTTAAATTCGTTTATTAAACTAAATATATTGGAAAAAAATTATTCAATAAAAGTTCTATACAAGGTCACATGGAAGCAATTTTATAAAAAGGGAGATAAATCTGTATCTAATTTTATAATGCAAATTAATTTTAATTAATATAAAAAATTGATGGTAGTGAATGGTGAATAAAAGAAGTAATGAAAAAATTAACATATGAGAAAAGATTCGTTTTTCTTATAAACTGTTGCGCGTAAATCCAAGATTTATTAAATATTAATATAATGTATCATGTATTATTTAATATGTATTATTAAAAAAATTTTGGAGATATGAATTTCTCATAAATATCAGATTTCGGACTGCATTGCATTTATGAATTAAGCTTAATGGATAAAAAATATTTGAATTTTAATAGATGGATAAAATATTTTTAATTTATTTTTCAGTGTCATTAATTTAAAACTATATAAATTATTCACATAATATCAGATTCTCAAATAAGAAATGATTATTTAATTTCCGTTTACAATTTATAACTTTTAATCAAATAGTAAAAAATATTATTAAATATGATATTATTTACAAAAATAATTTTACTCGCATAAATTTTAGGTTATAGTTTTTATTGGGTGTGCAAACTCGTCAGGGTCGATCTAGATTTTAGAATATTTCAGCCTAAAGTAATGGGAAAGTAGAGGATTGTTAATCTACACTAGTTCGAGAAAAACATGCGATGAAAAAAATGTAAAAAAATTTATTCGGCATTTTTACCTAATTAATTAATTATTTAAATAACAAAAGCGTTTGTTAACAAAATTAAAAATTGTCCCAAAGATATCATATTTACATATTAATGTATTAATTAAAACGTACACTAATACTTAATACGAAAGAAATGTTTCTATAATTAGATAAAAAATACCTCGTATGATGGTACGTGTAAAAGGGCTTAAAAAGTGACAGTAAAAGTCGCAAACTTCTGCGTAAAGCAGCCTCAAAAGCGCTATTTCCATCATGTTCGAAAAAGGCCGCTTAATTATAAATCAGCCAATATGAGATAATCCCTTGTACTATAAAATACGTGGCTGGCGCAGGGTTAAGTTTTAGGAGGAAAATGTTAATCTCTACAATGCTCGGAATAACCGCAAAAAAGTTCAAGTTCAGGAATTGGGACGACGATTAACCAATGGGAATCTTTGCTAGACGCTAAGCTTACCGCATAGCTCGGTGTAAATCAACGAGCTATTTCAACGCACATAAATAAATGCTACAAAATGTAGGCGAAAGGTCGATTATTCATGAGCCGATCTCGGAAAATAAAAATCCTAAAGCATTTTGCATCGCGGATAGGCTGTTGGACGAGCAAAAATATCATGCTCGTAAAATTAATTGGGCGCAAAAATGAATGTCGGTTAAAAATCGCCCGTAAGTCAAAGCGGATGATTCCTTAATGTAATCGCATTAAAACGACGTAACATAGTATAAGTTACAATCGTACCAATAACGTCTACGCTTTACACTAAGGCAAGCATCTACTGTCAATGAAATTTTTTAAGCCATAATAATTATTTTATTTTGAATTTTTATTAAAACCTATAATCTAACATCTTCAAAGTTGCATTGATCATTGAAATCACGTGCAATTGTCATTAAACAAGTCTTAAAAGTGAGAAATACCATTTGTAATAAGCAGTTACACAATACATTTAAATTAACCAATATATATATATATATAACAAAAAATTAAGCTTCGTATCTAGATTTAACGAAAGAGTTACTAGAGTATCAATGGATCGATTTTCATTTTTCATTATTAAATGAAAATTCATAGGTGATTAGGAATCCTTGACGAAGGCTAATAATGCTTGAAAGTTTGTTAAAAAAAAAAAAATAAAAAGAAAAAGAAAAGAGAGAGACTATAAGAAAGAGAAAAAGAAAGAGTAAAACGGATAAACAATTATATCCTTGCTCTAGATAAAGTTCCGCTAGTGTCATGTGCAGGAAGTAGAGGATGGAAGGTATAAAACAAAGCGGCCATGGACTAGAATGGTAAAAAAGGTCCGAGCGCGCATATTAATGCCATCATTAGTGGGAGGCTCCGGTGCTCCCTCCCTCCGACCGCGGCCACCTCGCGCCCGAGAGCCTTTGCACTTGGGAGCGCGGAGCAGCAGCGACCCCTTCAAGGTCCCTGGCCGGGCGCGCCCCCAGCCAGGGCTGCCCGACGGAAGCCCGCCGCGAGGAACTGGTGGAAGGAGCCGAGGGCCAGCGCTCGCGGGGCTCTCCGCTCGGCCTAGAGCCGCGTGAATATTTGAACGCGCGAGGGTCGGACGTGACCGTGGACGGAGGGAGGCTCTCGCGAGGAGAGCCCTCGGACTCGCCGGGGCCGGAGAGAGGAGAGCCGAGAGCAGCTGTCGGGGCTCCGGCCGTCCCCCGTCCCGGTCAATATTGCTCGAATGAATACTTCAGGAGCGTGAGAATGTCGCGGCCGCGGTGGCGATGCGCCACCCCCGGGACTCTAGCTCCCTCCTCGTCGCGTCGGCCTCGTAGGGGATCCGAGCTTCGCCGGGCCTTTTTCGCGCCCACACCCCCCTGCCCCTGCCCCGAAAGAAACTTTCTCCCGCGACTGCTGCTGCTGCTGCTGCTGCTCAAGCAGATCAAGCGACTTTCTTGCCTACACGGCGACTTAAGCTTGCCTTATTATCCCACCCGAGCTGTCCACTCTACCGAGTAAGAGACTCACCCATAACTTATTGATGCGTAATTATAGCCACTCGATTTGTAATCAACGATGGGAAATTTCATACGTATCGCCGTTCATTTATATTGGATTTTGTGCGATTCTTGTAATTACGACGGTACTGCTTAAAAATTCTTTTTTATGTTATTTTAATAATTGCAATGAATGTTTTCAATAACGATAGCATGTATTATTATATTAAAATTAGAACTCTTACCATCATGCTTTATTGTTATAAATTGTTCCAGTATTCGTAATAATTTTATATAGAAAAACAGTTGAATTTTATTGCAAATTAAGTATTTTCTATAAATCCATTCATCGATAATTTTCATTTTAATTTTTAATTAAACAATTTTTTTTATAATGCAGAATATTTCAATATGCATTTTTATTATTCATTAGCACATACGTAAAACAAATTATTAATGCCTGAAAAAATTATTTTTAATTTTTTCGAGTACTGTTTTACTTGCTTTTTTTATATTCTTTAACTAAAATAATTTATCAATTCGTCAGTTAAAAAATTCATCAAAATAGGCGATTTTTTTTAATAAGCTATTTAATGTAAAGAGAAATTAATATAAATCAATATTGAACAATTTATTACAATTTTATTAATAATTTTTCAATGCGTGCATAGTATCTGCGATAAAAGCATCCTATGTGGAAACATATTTTATTATTAATATAAAACTTCAGTTTAATCGTAATACAACACAATCATGCTTAAAACTAATTAGATAATGCAATTAATTTCTTTAAAATTTCTTTCGGCAGAAATATTTTTAAAATATTTAATTGACAGAAATTTGTACTAACACGTTTCACTTACATTTATATTATATTTTTTATTATATTTTTTCAATTATTCTGATGTTCATTAAGATTTATTCTTTGATTGCAAATTGTATAACATAATAAATATTGTAATTGTTAATTAAAAAATTTTTTATTAAATGAGGAATTTATAAAATTTTTCATACTTATTATTAAACTTTTAATATTTTTGTTAAGATTCTGTCAAAATTGATTGTATCAGCTTTAGAACATACTTTAATATTTACTAGTAGGATTTAAAAAACCCAGTTTAAACATATAATTAATTAAGATTTTTTCATAATAGATACAAAATTTAATAAAACAGCTTTACAGAATAAACATGCGTTTTTGCCAGTTACAAGAAAAATTGCGGTAAATTATTTTTTTATAATAGGTTCAATTTTAAAAAAGTTTTAAAAACATGATTATACCTTATTAATTATTCACTTTATCATTATTATAGATTACGTTATATCTGATGTGTTCTTCTTATAATGATACTATTATTAATAATTGAGTGTTAAGCTAGTTGTTTATAAAAAAAATTCAATTTCTTATAAAAAAAACTTAATTTTTTATACAACTTTTAAAAACTTTATAAAAATTCGTACACCATTAAATAGTAATAAAATTAATATGCTTATTGAAATTACTCTCAATACTGAATAAATTTTTTAATTATTTGATATGGTAATTCCAAAAAATGTAACAGGCTAGTTGAATTTTTCTATTTTTTGACCAAACATACTGGTTTGCATTCAACGTAACTAAAAAATTATTTGTTGAGAGCTTTAACGATATTTTTTTAATAATCATTAAAATCATAACTTTATTTTAACCTTTCGACATATTTTAATTATCGAGCTCTGTTTCGTAATAAAAAAGTCGAAAGGCATTTCTACAAGCAAATTCAATGAAAAATGTCCTTAACGGTAAGGGCAAAATTAATTTTGAGGAGAATATTTTGAAAGTTCTCGACAACTCGATGTGAATAGCAGCGATAGTTCTTTATTTACATGTGGTGAAATTCATATGTTAAGCTTTACATCGGCAAAGCGGGCATTTATCGCTATGACTGTGGTTTGGCATTTCCCGTGAAATAAAGACTCTCTTACTATACATTTTTCACTTGCATTATCGATCTATATACGGCTATTATCTTCAAGAGCGGTATTATTTTGTACTCAAGTGCTCGTTTCTAGGACGCGTGTGTTTCGTTTTTCTCTAGGTAGTCGCAATAATTCATTTTTAAATAAAAGTTACAAGAGCAAATAAATTATGTTGTTGCAGGGAAGCTGACGAAGATGAATAAAATTAATGAAATTTTGCATTCTCCAATGCTGTGTGCAAATAATGCTCGGCATATAAAGAATTAAAATTTAACTTGACTTCAAAATTCACCGTACGTGTAATATGGAGAAATTATCATTTTCATAAAGCCACTCAATTGAAGAAAAAAAAAAACGTTTCAACCTAAACTTTTTTACAAACGGTTTGATGATTAAAGTTATTGTTCAGTAGTTGCCACTTGGGAATAATTTTAATTCCCCAGAGTAAAGGAGCCCACATCTGCCAAGTAGTAATAGACATGCTTTATCGCGACTAAGCTTTGTCAAATATTCAGGTGCTTATTGCCGACTAATCTGTTACGTGTCGACTTTAAACTTCTCCACTGAAGTTCAAAAGTCAGAGCAATGAAAGAGAAATGATTGCGTTACAAGATGTCTAGTGAAATATTCGCAAGGGCATAATACTTTAATCAACGCTATTGATATCAACAATACAATTTGGTAGCCTCGAGTGGATCGCCCTTCATCATTGGTTAAAAACATAATTGTACAATAAAGTGATTATTAAGTTATACACTAATAACATAGTAACTGAAACTGAAATTACGCGACCTCATATATGCAAAAAGTCTTTTGTTAATTATAACCAACTCCAAGCATAACGAGCTTAAACATTGTAGACAGTATTTAAAAACTATTTGATCGCTAGGAATTGGCGTTATACTAATGTTAACTTTTAATTACTATCCTTCAACGTACGATTTGTCCATAGTACGAGGATCCAAGAGATTTCAAACAATATTAACCATTCAACTTTGAAAACTAACGTAACTTCAGCCTATTTTTCACATCTAGACTATCTTGCAAGTATCTACGTCATTAATATCATTAAAATTCAGATCTATCTAAGTATATATCTATGTATTTATACTACAAAAATAAGTAGTTTGATACAAACTTAAAAAAGTATTTATTCTACTATAGAATAAAAAACATACCTGCATCTTTTTTCAATTCAAACGCATGATAAAGTAAATATTATTTTTTTAAATTGAAGGAATGTAATTACGAGTACAAAGAGTTTACATTTATGAAACAAATATATTTAACTTTTATTTTGAATAATTATAACAAATTATTGTATACGTAAATATTTAACTTTGATATCCAAAAAAAATTAGTATATATAATTTTAATATAACATTGTGTACAAATATTTGAATATTTTTATTTTAATTTAGGAAAATTTTTTTTTGCAAATTTCAATAATTTTATAAAAAAATTTTAAAACGTGAATCCTTGCGCTACATTGTGTTTCTATTTAGTTTTTAATCGTGTAAATGCATTGAATAGGGGAAGTTTATTTAAGAATTCAAATTTTGAAAAACTTATAGCACATACGTACATACATTAAACAATTATTTAACAAAATACAATGATATTTAATATTTTATCCGATGCAATACACAATTATTGTCTAAAATCTTATAAATCTTTATAGAATCAATAAAGGCGAAATACAACCTTCATAAAGCATACATAAATTGTTAAAATTAAAGTACTAATAAAATTACGACCTATAAAATTCTACCTTTCTATTTCTCAATAATACTTTTTAAAAATATTAAGTCATTTAAAGTAAAAAAAAAATTGATTTTGATGTCTTTTGTTTAAGCTCGTTACATTACTACGCAATGTTAAATTGATTTGTTTCATCTTATTTAAAATCAGATTTTATATTATCTTTATGTTAAAAAAATTCATTTCCTATGATAAAAGTAGACTTCATTCGTTCTAGATATATACTTATGTAAATTAAAAGATTTTTTATTTAAAAAAAATTTGTTTAATTTATATATGCCTTATACTAATATTATAACTTATACTAATATTTTACAACTTTTTTTTTTTGAAATATCTTAAAAATATTTAAAAAATAATATGATTTATAACTATACTATACAGGAAATAAGTAACTATATTTTGTAAATTTACACGATTTTCTTGTTATAAAAATAAAATTTTCATTTTTCGTATCGTACGCTTTGCTAAATTCATTAATAATAATTTTAAATTTAATAAATTTGAAAAATCTATAACCAACTTCGAGTATTTCGAATTTGTACGATTGAACAATACATAATATCGCAGTTACATCGATATCTTCCGTAATAAAATGGTTCACACATACAATTCTTTCGTGAGTTAATAAATTAAAATACAATATTTATTATTAATTTAAAATATCATAAGATTAAAATAGTAAGAAATAAATGAAAATGTTAAAATCACTTGGCTTATACCAATTTCTTATCTTCATGAAACTATTCTTACGTAACGTTTATTCATCTTTCAATAAAATTAAGTAAATTTACTCAAATCTGTGTTGTTTATTCATCTCTCAATAAAACTAAGTATATTTACTTGAAGTTGCATTATTTATACTATGAAAATCTTCCTTCTTGAATTGTCGTTACATTTAAATTAGACTTAAAAACTTCAATTATAATTTTCATTTACGTTAGCGCAAGATCTAAAGAAAAACTTTTAGCCTGTGATATTATGCATTCAATACGAATCAATTTTTAGAATTTGGTAACGTTCAGAAATTGTACAAATTAATTCGGTAAAACGATGTTTATTTTTAATTTTCGGTGAATGTGTTTAAATATATAATTATCTCTAAAATAAAACATTCTTTTCACATTGAATTTAATTCCTTGGAATTTACAATTTACAGTTGTACATGATAATGGAAGTAATAGGAAATATAGTAATATTAATATGTGTATATATATAAATATATATTCAAATGATAAATTTTTTAGACAAAATTTTTTAAACAAAATATACATCTGAATACCAAAATAATAAAATTGCGTAAATGAAATCGAGTAAGCTAATAGGGAAATAAAATATTTATATTCTAAGGCATAAAAACATTTTTTACTTACTTGAAATTTATGTAATTTTTGCTATACTTACTTATTACTGAGGTAAATTTATTATTACGGTACATGTACTGATAAAAAAAAAGATTTAATAATGTTTGTACTTCACTTTTACAGCATTAATAAATAATATTAACGTTTATAGTTAGGCAAAAATCTATCCATAAAAGTATGAGTATTTATCAAAAACTTTTGAGAGTTTTTTTCAAAGTAAACTAATTATAAAATGTCATGTTATTTAGGTCACGTGTATGTAAAATCATACATACACGAAAAATTTTGTAAAACGATGTAATGGATGTTAAGGAGTAAAATTTTCTTTTATTATGATAAATTATTTAAAAATATTGAATAGTTATAATAGTATAATATAATAAAATAGTATAGTAGAATGGTATTACTCAATATTATTAAGCCATCATTTATTTAATAAAGAAAATTCACATCGTTTTTTAAAACTGAAAAGCATTAAATTATGATGATGGAAATGAAAACTTCAAAAATATTTGTTTTAATTTCAATCATTATCAGTGATTTTTTAATTATATTTGTGATTAATGTGTGCTAGATTTTATCAAAAAGTTAAATAAAATAATAAAAAATATATAATTGAAATAATAAAAATATTTGCTCGAATAATTTTTTCCAAAGTTGGATGAAATTATTTCTTATGATACCAATAGAATTCTCCTTATTATAAATAGAATACGAATATTAATTTTTAATTTTTAACAAGATTAGTTTTCAAATGCTACTCAAAACAGATCTAATTATGTCTTATTAAAAATAAAAATTTTTTTTTTTTAAATTATAATTCATAAAGATAAATTCAAGCTTTGTACTGTGCTCGTATTGTTTTGTTTACTTCTTTATTTCTGATGTTTCTAATTTTAATTTAAATACAAATAAATTATTATATAAAAAATATAAAAAAAGTGTTTCTAAAAAATTAAAAAAAAAAGTATCATACGGAGATGCATCAATAACTAAAAGATCAATACACTGGTTTTTTTCGAAAATGTCGATGACATCATGTAAACTTAGACGTCTTTATATATATATAATATAGTTTGTGTATCTCGCAGAAAGAATTATTAAACTTATTTGATATCCATATCAATTATTATTAAAGAAAAAAAGCGCTTGTATGTATTATGTCTTTATTGTAAATTGTAAGTAAATAATTTAGATCTCTTAGATATTTTTGAACGATACGTTTGTAGGTGTAAATTAATTTTTTTTGTATAAAATTATTTATTTGATATTTTTATAAAAAGAAAAGTTTTAAAAGATATAGTGTCATAATTACAGTTAAAGACTTTTATAAAAATTTTAATTTTTTTTAATTGAATCTAAATGCTGATCCCATAGATAATGTCTAAAAACTATATGGTATTATTTAACTTATTTATAATCGTATCAAACAATATGAATGAATACTGAATAGCATTATAGACGTTTATAAATAACAACTTATTCTAGGAGTATAAGCTAATCGTTAGTAATGTCGGAATTATTAAAGAAACCGTTTTTCCAGAAATAAAATACAGTAAATAGAAGTATAAATCATCATTATTTATAAAATAAAACAGTATGCTGCTACTGTTTTTTTAAAATAAGAATATCTTCCTTAAAAAAGTCTAAATTCTTATCTTACATAATATGTTACTGTATACGTAGTATTTCAATTATTAATCATCGTATAATAATTAAAACTAATTGAGATTTTATTTTGCCATTTACGGGCATATATATATATATATATATATATATATGCAATAAAATGATGCTGTTCCAGCTGTATTAATTATTTTGGCAATTAATAAATAATTTATTTGAACGAGTTAATAAAATTTTAATTATTCTACCTTAAATGCCAATGATAATGCATTAAAACTGATTTAAACATCCGATTGAGCTGATTGGAATTAAAAATAAGTAAATTTGTTTCTTTTGTTTAATAAAGCGGACAAAGAAAAATATACTTTTCTTACCTGACGACGTGCTTGTGTCTTTCGACCCAGTACTTGATGGCACTTCTTACGAGCATCTCCTGCTTTTTGGACAACCCATTCGGACCGACGCCCCCGTTAAATGTGGTACCGGCAGTGGGTCTGAATGTAGCTGTGAAATCCTGGCGATTGCTGTAGATACCTCGAACATCAACGTCAACGACGTTGTCACCATTGCCGCTGGGTTGTACCCCTTGGGTATCCCTCAAATGATCAGAACTACCGGCCTGCAATATTATAAAATTGACAAATGTGCCTTTTAATAAAGATTATATATTTATATATATATTTTTTTTTTATGTTCTCTGCAAGAATGGAAAGCAGCAGGAAGTCTTATTATTATCGCATTAAACAATAATAAACAATAATGAACAATAAAGAACAGAGAGTAATATTACCAGTGTGAACTATTTAGGGCAAGAGCCGTAAATTATCGGTATTCAATGCTTAGTTTCTTAATGTTGATAAAATATTTATAAACTTTATTATCGGTACTATTAAATTGGTTAACGGAAATATTGTACTAAAGTTATTTGTTACACAAGCGCAAATAGCACAATATACGATGTAGCGAGCGCATTACGCCATTAGTTATGAGTCTCGGAAATGGTCTCAATATTTCACGCTTATAAGCTCAGATGCCTTTCATTTGTAAATCTTAGGGGGTTATTTTTTGCTCGCCGATATTGCAAATAAATTTAGAATTTTTATAAAATGTAATAGCGGTATTTTAGGTAAACGAGCACATACGATATAAATAAAACATCAATTATGCGTAAAGATTTACTGTATGAAATCTATCCAATGAAAAGTTAAGAACGTATACGAAAACTGTACTAAAAATTTATGCAATAGAAATGCCAAATAAATTATTTAAAAAATATAGTGTCTTTTATTTAAATTGACACGTGAAAAATTATAATTCAGTAATGATTTCAAAGAAACGTATTTCGACAAAATCCTGAAAATGTGATGAAATATGAGTCTGATGGAAAAAATATTTAGCAATAATGAAATTTCTTCTCGATCATATAAAATATATTTTTAGTAATCAACGGGTCTTTTTGATTCATAAAATTTAATAACGTCCTCATTTGTAGTGATAAATACACCATTGTACGAAATAATGTTCGTAAATCCCTAAAAGTGTGTATAAAATTATAAATCGACTTGTTGTAATTAATTTATTAAATCGGGGTTTTTCCGTACATCCGTTTATCTAAAAATATAATTTTCGCGACTGATTTTATTTTGAAATTTGTTTTATTCCAATCATCTGATTTTTTTCAATTATCGCGATCAAATTTTGTGCCAATAAAAAACATAAGACTACCACCTTTTTCAATTAACAATTAAACGTAAGAAAAATACCTCAACGAAACTATAAAAAATACAAAAAGGAAATGGGTTATTTATGAAGCCCTAAAGAAGCGATGATTTTCCAATGATGAGATTGGAGGGGAGAAACGGGCGAAAACAATAATACTCAAGCAATGTTAGATGGCCGAAGGAAGGATAAGAGTTTGAAGACGAAGCCAGGCCGAAGATCCGAGCAGAGGCGACAAATTTCAGGCCGACAAAAATCGATGCGGATACCTTGAAGAGTTCGCCGCTATTTGGGACGACGGTGTCGAGGGTGGCGCTCAATTCCATGAGTGGCTTCATGATCGCCTTAAGGTGCTGAAGCTGCTCGCAAGCGAATAGCAGCCAGGAGCAGAAGAGCACATCGAGGGAGTTGGAGATCGCCATGGAGATGCACAGGTAGTAGAACTGGTAGCCGAAGGAAAAGACGTAAGCGGCGCCACTCATTGCGTTCCAGGGATAGTAGGTGCGTATCATCAGTCTTGGGATCTGGAGAATCGGAAGTAAGCTCAACGTAAGTTCCCTCTAAGCGCTAAGCGCCCTTGGCTATACTCGCATTCGTGGAATGCCGAGGACGCCGCCCTTGTAAAAGAGGAGTATAGCCAAGGCTGGCGGGGACTCGGTCGTCTCCGGGCACTAACTGGAGTTAAGGTCGTCTCGTTGGTCTCCGGATCGATGGTCTTCTTGACGGAGTCGTCCATGAAGGTGATGCTCGTCCAGGCGATGACGGAGAATACGGTGGCCGCGGCCACGCAGACCAGGAGCCGCCTCATCTTGGTGATGGAGATCGAGTGGTAGCGGGCGTTGCTCTCCGCGAACAGCGGGTGGCTGTTCGGGTTGTTCCAGATGGCCAGGGTCTTGTAGAAGATCTTGCTCCGCACCGGGAAGTAGATCACCTTGACCACCGGGTGGAGGAAGAAGAGCATCGTTATGGTGTTGGCCGTGAGGTCGTCCACGTCGTCGCTCTCCATCATGAGGTTCACGGCCATCAGGCCGTACTGCGTTATCATCAGGATGAAGGTCACCTAAACCGCAACAGTCAACGGGCTTTCACCTTGGGAGCCTCGGCTGGAGGACCGAGAGGCAAGAGGACCGCCTCGGGCTCATACTTACGACGCAATATATTTTGTGAGGTAACTTCTTCCCCTCGCTGTAGTAATTGAACATAAAGTGTCCCGCGCCCTGCATTACCCTGATGTTCGGCAGCAGGTCCGACACGAGACCCTGTTGTTTTACTTTCATCATCTGCGGGAGCGGAGGAAAACGACATGATTCAGTGACCGCTTGAAAATAAACTATAAATAAATACTGGATCCTTAAGGGACGGAGCTTAAGCAAATCCATTCGTTTTAACCAATGCTAAGTCATTCTTCGTGTTGGCAATTGTACTGCCAAGTATATTTTACACTTGTAACTATAATTTCCTACAACTTTTTTCCTTTTACGTTTACCGTCAAACGAACAAAAAGCTAATCGACAAGTTGAAATGTTGCAATTTATTTCAAATAAATGAATGAAAAATACTTTGATCAAATCATACTACTCGTTTTATTATCAATCTATATTGAAACGTTTATGCGATTCAACCATTTTATTATCCTAAAATTTTTTTTATCTAAGCTACGGCTTGACGCTTGATTACACGAATGGTAATTGTAATAGCTTGAATCGTGTTAAAACTTATAATTACGTATAAAACTCATTCTAAATAAATTGTCCATTTAATAAATACGGATTGTGCCAACATCAAAAATATCAGTTTGTCGAGTTAATTATTGCGTGCGTGATAAAATTATTGATATTTATAACCCAATGAGAGAATTTGAATAATTTCAAAAGCATTGAAATACTAGCAATTTAGAAGATAATTTAACTCTGACGCTTTATTTTAACTAATTTAAATATTTACTAATTAGATTAAAAGGAATCACTTATTTATAGTCTTAAAATTTTAAATCTACGCAATAAAAAAAATTTGTATACTTTTTATTTAACTAATAGTAATTAAAAAGTTGTGAAATAAAAATCTCAAAAGAAATTTTCTCTTATTTGTACAATTATATTTTTTAATTAGCTAATACGATACGATAGCATGATATTCATTATTAACAAATGAAAATGGTATAGAATATTTTGCAGAAATTTCGACTGCATTGAATTTGATTTTAATCTATCCTGTGAAAGAGAACTGGGCTTGAATAATAAAATATATTTAATTCAATAAAAAATTACATACTGCCTCATGTATACACCTATAAAAAATTTTTTTTTGCAAATCTTTCGTAAGATAACATTCAGCCATTACAAACATTCGTCTTATATACATATGTTCACAAAAAATTTTGATTTTAAATTATTAAAACAATACTATAAATATTGTTTTCCTATTTTAATAATATTAAAAATAATATTATTTTTTACGTTGTTTAAAAAAATTACGCTGAAATGAGTTTTTTTTTCGACAATTACTTAAAACATCAAATTTCCTAGCATAATATAAAAATCAAAATTGTATTAAACCATATTTAGACAGAGTTGCCACGTTTGTACAATTTAATACACATATCGATTAAAATATTACTACGCTATACGCTACATTATACTTAAAGCATGTCTTGAAAATTATATTTATCCCTTATGAAGAATATTTCTATGGAAGGTATTTAGAATTCCGTAATGGTTAGTATTTCTTTATACCTGGTCGTGGTAAAAAAAAATAGTGGGTTTCCCTTTTATATGCCCATATAGAGAATTTACGATAAAAAATAATTCTATATATTTTATAATAATCGAATTTTAGACATGTTATTGTACGTATGATTTAATTAAGCTGTTCATACATGTGAGAAAAGAAAAATGCGTATTAGTAAGCAAACTCAAGATATTTGCATCAAATATTTAAAAATCAACACAAGAGTTCGTAAAAACGGGGAAAATAATTTGAAATTATCAATTAATTTTTTCATACTGATACGAAATTCACGATATCATTAGAAACATATTTAACCTTTCAAAACTTGTATAGCAGTCCTTGATAGTCACCTGGGTATAAGCAAGTTGAATTATATTAAAATTACATATACAGAAGTTGGAGCGATCGAATGCATACTTTGAATGTATAATTCAGTAAATTGAAAAATCGCTTTAAAATGGATAAAGAGAAAGTTTCTTCGGAACATCGTGCGATCGCAATGCTGAAGCTTTATTATAAAAAGCAATGCCAGGGAGAAGAGCAGCACCAAAAAAAAAAGGACAATTAAACAGTCGTATAAATTGAATGCGAAAATTACGAAGCGGGTGGAATGGTAGGAAGGCAGAAGAAGGGAGCCTTATCAAGCGTAGGCCCTCCTCGCTTATCGGGAGGCTCGAGCGAGGAGGATAGCGTCGTTCGGAAGGATCCTCGGAATCGGGAGGGAAGCAGCGATCGGTCGCCAGTCGAGGGCGATCGGGTGAGGCGCCCGGGCCGACTCCTCGGCTGGGCCTACCTTGAAGTCCTGGGGGAGGCCACGGGGGCCCGCTCTGAGCTGATAACTCGGGAGGCAGCAGCCCCTCCTTGACGCACGGGAGCTCGCGAATCGCCCGCAATCGGTTGGAGCACTGCACCCGCGAAGCGCCGAGCACGACTAGGGTCCGAGCGCCCGGGCGCGCGCCTCCCCCGCACGCTCCCGGTCACTCACGGCAACGGGCGCACACACGAGCGCCGCCGATCGCCCTCGAGACACCGACGCCGCCGCCGCCGCCACCGCCCTACCACCGCCGCGGGGATGTCTTCGGAGAAGCCCGGGGCCGGGGGTGGCGAACGACGAGCGCGACTTGCCGAACCGAACGTGGACCAATGGTCGCCGCGGAACCGGAGAACCGCGTCGCCCCCCCTCCCGCCATCGATCCTCCCGAGGCGCCGATCTTCCTCCTCTCGGAGCTCGAGGCCCCTGTGCCATGCCTCGGGAACATCCCGGCGAGCCTACGCCCCTGTCCTTACGACCTCCCCTGCGGGCCTTCGTCTGAATCGCACTGCGCTTCTCCTCTAAATTCAAACGCGATCGGGACTCTCCGATTCGCTTCAAAGAGTCAACTGTTAGTGCAAATTTTGAATATCGTTCCACCAGCTTTTTCCCTTGCATAAGCCAACATAATAAATCGGGAAACTTGCACAGGCATAAATGTAATACCTATCTTAATATTGCTTTGCTTGATCACTTTTTAAATCGAGAACTTATTCGATAAGCTTTTACCTGTATGGGATTGCTTTATTCGACATTGCCGCAATTGCCTTATCTTCCATTTTATTTACTTTTTACATCGGATGTATAGGGATTGTCGCTTTATTAAAGCGAATGTTTCGCGAACAATCGCAACATTTACAGTACGGACCGCAGAGAATCAAATTCTAATAGTATTTGCTAATTTTATGTAACCCTACGAACGCAATACATTCAGAATTCTGTTTTTATGAAAATTATCGGTCTCTCGATGCGAGACTATTATTTGAAAATAATATTATACAAATTAAGTCGAAATATTTCATGGATTATTTGACAGGAATTTAAAACATACTTAAGACAGAGACAAAAAGTAGATTGAAAATCTTCCTGTAAGCTTTATTGATTTTGTAAGTCATTACTTATGTGCACACCTTCCTCGTGACCACTAAGACAACTTGTTTAATTATCTGGTGCAAAAATTATTGTGAATTAATATTATCCATGATTATTTACAAGTTTATAGCTTAGTAAAGATCGAAAGACTTTTATTTTAGAATTGAAATTAATGAAAATTTCAATATCCAACAATATTTATAAAATAAATAATATTGCTTTTAAAATAAGTTAGTGGTTTTTAAAAAGCAATTAAAATTCATAAAACGCGTGAAGTATTTAAAATTTTTTTCAATTCATAGCTCTACGTATTTACAACGATAAAAGATATATCTAATACTTTTAATGTATTTTTGAGAAATATATCCTACTGTTAGTATTATAGTAATTTGTACAGTTAATTAATTATTTATATCTTAAGGGAATTTCATGAAATTTTAACTAAGGATAACTCAAAGATATAAATTTTTCATCCAAGGCCAAGTATTTCGTTGACATTTGCCAAAATTATTTACATATCGGATGCGTATAAGTACCTTTTATACTTTAATTGTTCTTCTTATGCTTATGAAAGGCCCTAAAGCATTCTTGATTGTTTATAAATTCCATTAAGTTAACATTTTTTTACGTTCGAATTATTATAAAAGTGAATCTAATTTTAGGTATTATTTCAAATTAAAAAAACATTTTTGGCATAAAATTTATAGTATAAAATTCTTACAATTAACTATTGAAATAAATTTAATTAAATGTACAAAATACTAAATAGGATTTTTACATTATCTAAATGGCATGGCACGAAAATTTAATTCAAAGTTTATTCATATTTTCACATAATATTAATATTATTTTCATTACCAATTGTAATGGGAAAAAACTTATATTGATTATTTTACTTAATAATACGTTATTGCTCATCACTTATATATTCATAAATGATCACGCAGGAATCGTTATTTTCCTTTTCTAAAAACAATTAATAATTATGTCAATATCTAAGCCACTAATCCTCGAAACTCGTTAATTGAATTTGTCACGCTAACGAGTCTACTAATTACCTTACTCTTATTTCACTTCATTATAATGCGAAAAATAAATATATTTAACAGACATTGAATTAAAAATTTTTTTCAAGTTGTTATTCTTTCAGTTTTAATATATTACACTATGATTAATTAAGTATGTGAATGATTTTTTATTATTGTATTCATATATACATATATATATATATACACACATATGTAATTAATGCATATGAAATCGAAGGGGTTTATTGTTAATATTAGAATAGTGAAGACATTCAAAGTATTCTGGAGTAATTTTAAGTATTGATGGTTTTTTTATTTGTCGTTGCTAAGCAACGTAGTCTTGTATTTTACGTTACATCAACTGTTTTTAATATTCAAAAATATTGCTTAAAGGTTTTGTAAAAAAATATAGCTGAAACAAATAATAATAAACAATATTCTGATTCTTAAAGTTATTGATATTGCATAATGAATTTAAAAAAGCTTTTGCTTCTGTTTAGTTTATTAAATATTGTGTCGATCACTTTTGGTTTTTCTGTTCATAAACCAGGTAAAAATATATTTTTAATTTATTGTAGTTCTATTTATATTAATTATAAAATTTGTGATTAAATACTTATTTATTTTAAGCTTAGAAGGTATTATTTTATAATTTAAATGCTTCTTAATCTATTAGCATGGTCGATGGTCACGAATTCCGACTCTGAGTCAAAAGAGTTAGGATACGTTTTGTCAAAGTATGAACAAGTAAAGCCGAACGAAGATGAAATAAATACTTTACCTGAAAAGACGTTAATAAATAATAAAAATACAATGGATTCAACGAATGAAGATTCATTGAAAAAGAGGTTTGATTTTCATGAAAAGGAATTATTACAAATGTACGTAAAAGTAAAAAAAATGTAAATAATTTTGTAAACGATAATAATTATGTTATTTATGTTGAGATTTTAATATTTAGTAATTTTGTATTTAATTTTTTCTTAACGAATTTATTTGACGAAGAATATACACGAACTAAGCCTGGCCTCGTACTGTAATGCGTCGATTTGGCCAATAAACGAGGGGCGGAAAGGAGCGAGCGCGGAGGCTGAAGCCAAAGCGTAAACAATTAAGAACCGCGCGAAAATTTAGCTTCGATTAATTAAGCCTGGCGCAGAGGGGCATTGAAGATTCCTTTTGCAAAAGGGGGGGGGGGAAAGCCTGCACACGCAGAGCGACATTAGATGCGTGATTCATCGGACCAAGGCGCAGGAACGCAGACTATGCCATAGGATCTCGCATTCGTGCCTCGCCCCTTCCTCGGAAGTTTAGGTGCTGAAATTAGGAGCGGAGCGACGCCACCTTGGAGTGTCCTGGTGGAAGGAGTCCGTCCCCGGGCTATACTGGTAGAAAACACTTGCGGTTCGAAAGATTCCGGTCAACCTTCGACGAGGTATCGCATTTTTCGACTATCAACGGGGTCGTCCTTTCAACTGCACACTCCTCTCTCTCTCTCTCTCTCTCTTTCTCTCTCTCTCGCTCTTTCACTCGCTCGCTCCCTTCGCGAAGCCAAACCCTTAACTTCAGAGCTAATGTTTTTCCAGTCCCCGGCCCCTCCCCACAGTGATTTTGCTGGTGAAAGGACTCGTTAGCCCTAAGCGTATTGCGTCCGAACGGATAATTAACAATTGCTAAGTTGCGAATGAGTACAAGAAATACTCAAAATACAAGACTTGAAAGTCATGATTATTATTGTACAATTATTGTAGGTTATTTTTATTATTTTTAACATATTGCAGACAATCGGAGAATCAGATACGCAATGATAGGATCAAAAAATTAATTTCTGATAATAAACCAATGTTATCTAAGCGAGACGTCGATAAAGATTTTTTTATAAAAGACAGAAAAATTGGTCCACTGAACGTTATTATGTTATTAGTCGAGAAATTAGATGAAAATAAGGCGGTTATAGACGGGAATTTAAAAACTTTACAATCATTTCCAATTCAAGGAGTTTTAAAGGTTTTTTTAAAATATGTACACTATGATAGCAAATTACATTAAATGATAATATTAATTTAAAATGTAAAATTATAAAGTGTACACATTAACGACATTAAACTCGTTTCAAGAATTCCAACCATCCTGCCGAAACTAAAAGCGAAAAATGTAATTGCGAAGATTCGTTGAGATCCAATGTCATTTCACTTTTATCCTGGGCCCAACATATAAAAAAAATGTCGACAGGTTTGATAATTTCCTTTGAATTCTTTAATGCTGTATTGAATATGTCTCATATGCATTATTGCACAGGCATGTTGTATGAAATTGTCGATACAACGAAAAAAATGGAAACAGAGTGTCAAAGATACTTACAAACACGTTTGAGTGGTGATATTGAAGGCGATTTGGAAATACGTGATAAAAGTAAGCCCAAATAATAAAATGGTTAAACAATTTTATATTTATATGCGTATTTCACCCACAAGAAATTACATTAAAATTAGATTGTGTAATATTAAAATTCTTCGAAATGTTGTATAAATAATTGTTATACTACATTTATATCAAAGTTATTTGAATGCAATTTTGTATAAATCCTTTGATATTAGAGCTGTAATGATTTAAAAGCAATTTCTTTATAAACATATATATATACACACATTTTTATATAAATAAAGAAAAATAATAATATTTAGGTAAATAATAATTAGAAAATTGAATAAAAATGTTTCAGCAGAATTCATTAATAATAACTGTTGGAGTATTATTTATAAGAAAATCGATTATCTGATTAAGATACCCTATTGTTTTTTAAATTAACTTATTTTAAATTAAAAATATTAAATAAAAGACAATGCTACTTTTACAATAAATTTTAGAAATTATAATTAGTTTATCGATATAGCTTTTGTTTATAATTTCATTATTCTTAATTAAATGACAATATTGTAATTTCAAAATAATTAGGTTCAATAATATGTATAATAATACAAAAAAATTTCTTCGTAGAAATTAAAAATTTAAGAATAATTTGTAGAATAGCTTGGTTCAAAATGATAATTTCTATGTAACGTTTTCTAATAATTTATACTTTTTTCTATTGCAATGTAATAATAAATAGTACCTTTTTTATAAGTAATAACTAAAAAACCTTGTAAACAACTGTAAAATACATGTACAATTTTTTCTACCAGAGTACAAGAGTATATTTAATAAAAAAATTTTGAATAATTAAGGACTCTATTGCGTTTAAGAATAAGGAATTAATTTCATTATAAAAAATTGTTTTTGATGATAGAATCAGTTCGGCCTGTTATGAAAGAAGAAAGATATGGCAATGGATTGTTGAACATAAACGATATTTTAGGAAAAATAAAGGACAGCTTTTCTCGCATTCTCCTCCGCAACATTGAAAAAAATGTTGCTACTAAGCAGCAACGTACCAATGAATTTGTCATGCTAATGATTGGCATTTTTGATAATTTGAAGCAGATGCCTAATTCCAATGGACACGTATTAGTCATTACAGCTGGGCCGGATGACTTTTCCGAAGCGCTCAAACTTCTTGATATATTTGTAAGTTTTTTTTTCAAAGTTCGAACATGGCGTACTTACACAATTTTTCTGCTCCTATCAAGCGATATGCATATGAAAATTTAATTGGAGTAAATAATTTTAGTTGCCTATTCTTTCAAATAAGTTTTAGATTGATTTTGCAAAAAAATTATATCTTTTATGAAAAAAAGGCCTTTATAAAGTTGTAGGTGAACAAATTTCTTAAACGAATCAACTGCTTTATATAATAGTTAAGTTATAAGTTAAGAATTACTTTTGTGAAAACGAGCACAAAGAGGTTTTGAAAATATGCTTTTAAATGTGCAGTAAAAGAATTATATCTGAATTTCATGATATTTTGAAATTTAATATTCACTTTATGAAAACAAACAGTTATAAAGGACCGATTAAATTATCTTTAAGGCGGACTAATTACTTCTAGAATTTTTTACTCATAGAGGCTAGATAATATTAATTGTATTACTACTGATTTGGGTCGAGCGGAATCGCGTCAAGAAATAAAAAAGCCTTTCTCCACAACAGTTAATATTAGAATTGAAGAAAAGGAAAAAAAGCGCTAGCCTTATTACCTTGCATTGCGTATACGCCGAGTCTCGCATTCGAGAGCTCGGGTACATTGCGACATCGTAATTCTAAAAGCGAAGAATCAAGCTTAATTTACCGATGCTCTAAGGTCCAAAGGGAGAATACTCTATTGATCGTGACGGGCACGTGTCCGCGGAACGACAGTCACGTCGTGCCGTTTTTCGCTCGAGGGCCGAGCTCCCAGGCAATCCTCGACGCCAATATCGACAGCCTCGTCGAGCTGCCAAAAGCCCTGCGCTCGATCATAAATGCGACCGACTGTCGCGACTCGAAGTCCAATTGCGGCCGGCCCCGGGTGTCCGAAGAAGTCGGAGATTCCGTTGCTGCTCGACCGACTCGAGAGGATACCAGTGGACGGCTGATCAGTGGCGCGAAACACGATCTCCATCGGAAGAGATTCGTCAAGAGTAACGGAGATGAGACGGCCTTGAACGTGAGTCTGCGGAGTAATGTCAAATTATCGGCATTAATACTTGAATGAGAATCAAACGCGAATCGGTCATTTTAACTTATTTACATTCGTTCGCACGTCAAAGGTCATTGTTAATACCTGGATTTGTATTTTACTTTAGGAGTCCGAGGAATTGGAAAATCATTTGAGCAAGGAATTATTTGAGGTGAAGGTAGTTGAAATAAAAGCACTTCTATTGAACTTAATAAAAAACTTTAAGATTTTTATAATACTTTTTCTCGTGGCTATTTAAAGAACAATATTTTTTTTAAAGAAATTAAAAAAAGAAAATCAAAATTGTTTTAAATTGTTTGCGATTCAGTAATTTAAAAATCTTATATTTATAATGATTTCAGATTACAAATTTAAATGGAAGAAGTAAACGAAGCGACATTCCAGTGCCTATGAATAATTCTAGTACCATCAGGGCTTCAATGGGTTCTCAAATAATAAGTTCTTACTCTACCCTAATTGTTTCTCAAATTATTACTATTGTCACAATTCATGCATTGATATTTTAAATTTGTATTTCAAAATATCATTATTCACAATAAATTTTTCTAAATAACTGTTATAAAGAATAATAAAAATGTAACATCATAATAGTCGTAACAGTTTCTAACATATTTCTAATTATTAATAATCAAGAAGGAAGGATCTATTCTTCATTTATCCTAAAAATTAGATTTTTTGTTATTATCGGCTGATTGAATGATATGGAATCAATAATTTTTGTTCTCTTTTAATACGTTCTATATAATACGTATTGATTACTTAAATGTTATCAAGTCAATTTAATTAAGTTCATACAATGTTTATTTCAATTTCGAATAAAACGTTTTTTATAAGCGATATAAATTTTATGTGTGGTTATGAACTTTCTTAGTTAATATAAACTTAAAAAAACTTTTCTTAGTTACTCTTTGTTTATTGTAACACTATTATAACATAAATATAAATCTTATCCTAGAATTATTTTATAAAGTTCGTGATATATATATATATATATTCGTATATTAATATTCATTATTTTTCTTTTAACTTTCTTACATTTATATTTGTATCTAAAAACTTTCAAAAGAATCGGAATGAGAATTGGTGGTATTTGATAAATATTACTGATAGTAATTTTATATTTTTTTCTTTTAAACTCCATCAGAAACATGTCATTCGTAAATGAATTTTAGAAAAAAGTTATGCGTTTTAAATTGTAATACGTCATTCTTCTAATAGTTATAAACGCGATTTAGTATTTTAATTGCTAAATTTAAGTGCAGTGTTTGCAAGGGATTGTTGTAATCGGAAAAGGTATTTTTATATGTGTATCGTATACGCTTTATCCTTTCGCAATATTCATGTGTTTGGTCAGCGGAATTTTTCGAGACGCACATTTCGCATTCGCTTGTAATACCTGTTTTGATAATACAAATTTTAAGGACAACGAAACACGCTGGACCAGGAATTCATGATTTCTTGCCAATGTCGAGGACCCTGATGATTCAGTTCCTTGCTTCCTGTTGCAATGCTTAAACGTATAGTAGGCATTGTTTTTGTAGTTGGCTAAATAAAAACCGATCGCGTTGTAATATAATAATAAGGCTGAACCATTTATTAAGTGAAGTAGTATGGGTTGAGGCTCTTTTACCGAGAAATGTAAAAGATAAAGATTAAATTTCAAAACGCCAGAGTTGTAACTTTGTGACGAAATAACATTAAAATTGTTTGCAATTGCGAAAGTAAATTTGCTCCTTTTAAATGTTACGATTCAAATATTAAAACTAACTACTTGAGTACAATGTTGGCTAAATATTAATATTTTATACATTATTACATAGCCAACTTATATTTAAGAATTGTAGCTCCAAATTTATATTTAGTAAATAAGAACAAGTAACTTAATTAACACCTACTGTACATAATTATATTACCATGAACTAGTAATGGAAATTCTTTTTTAATTTCGACTTAATATATCAGATTTTTTTAATTTTATTAATGTTTCTTATTCAAACTCTTGTACTTAAAGCAAAATTACAAATTTCATATATAGAACGTAATTTACTTATATTCATTAATAAGTTAAAAAATTGTTTTAGAATCAAGAGTTGTAATTATAAACGCAACTTATATTTTTACCAAATAAAACTTACCTTCAGAGGTAAAAAAGGTGTGCAGTTTTTTTTATGAAATTTCTATATGATTATTCTTATTGAATTTCATTGTTGGGTTTTTTCTTTTTTTTTTTAACATTAGAGTTTCTCGTGTGACAATGAATTCAGCATCCTATACAAGTTTATTTTATTTCAAATTTTTCCTTAGAAATGAAAATATATTGTCTATTTCAAAAATATACTTTATGAAATAAAATTGTTCAAAATTTTCGAACACCCCTTACATCATAACTTGAGTCTTAATAAATGATCTGATCTTAAAATTTTAGATTATAAGAGATAATTTATGTAATATTTACAAGACTATTTATGGTTCCATACTTTTAATAATAAAGACTGAATGTAGGTAACCTTAATAATGGGGAATTTAGTAAGCATGAAAGATCAATCAATGTAGCTTTAAATATAAGGTAAAAAAATCTTCTAATATACAATATATAAAAATAGCAATATCTTTGATAAATGATTGTAATTTTTGGTTCATAATTATTAAATAAGTAAAAGTCGTATTTTTTATCAATTTATTTATTTTGGGACTTTTTATTGTAAAATGATTCATAATTTTTTTATTACTTAATAATGACCTTTATTTTTGTAAAATCAAACAAAAAAATTTTGTTTTTTTTTAATTTCTTGTTATGAAACCGTTTATCGTTTTTTACTAGCATTCGTTATTCATTTTTTTTTATTTTTTCATTATTGATCGACGTTACTAGCTAATAAATTTTTTTCATTGAATGTCGAAATTGTATTTCACAATATCTGTAGTACAGATTTACACTACATATTTAGTAAATGTAATTATTCATTAAATATTAATCGAGCTCTTAAATGATCACAGAATTTTATTTATGCCCAATCTATGAACTTTCAAAATTGTTAAATTAATTAAAATATCGGCCGTGAATCTCAGTACTTTGAATGTTATAGTTATAGTGTATAAAATTAAAATGTACAATAACAAATTTATGATTATGATTAAATACACTTTTATTCTGTTATGATATCACAGATAAGCTGCGATTCAAAATAAAATTGTTATGAAATGATCCGGGCAAACTATTTAATGTGAAAACCGTATCATGAAAATGATTTTTATTTACACTGTACGCATTCACGTGAAAGGCATCTTTATTTGCATGAAAAAGAAAAATTCAAATATAATTACAAACTGACATAAATTGTGCGGTGATAAATTTCAAAAAAGTTTATAAAGTATATTAGCATCAATGTTATCACCATTTGAACTCGTAATAGATAGAATGGAATGTAAATTAATAGAAGGGAGATTTTTACGTTTCGAACAAATGTACAAGAAGTTTAATAAGTAATAATAAGCAAATAATTTATATATCTAGAATGTTTAACGAATGCAAGAGCAGAGAGATGTAAAAAGACGAAGCGCCTGGAAAAATGGGCCTAAGCCGAAGTTCATCTCTATTCCGGGCGCGCGAGTCTCGAGGAAATTCCCATGCGGTGTCGACATTAAAGGAGTGCGCTTTCGCAACCGGCGAGCGGGTGATCCGTCGTCGTCGTCGTGGTCGTCGTCGTCGTCGTAGTCGGGGAGGGAGGGAGGGAGAGATCGAGGGACAAGGCCCGATTAACACCGAATAAGCGAAACCGCGTCGAGTCGCGCTCGAGGGTCCCCGGGACTCGAAGGAGAGTCCCACGGCAGTGTTGGCGCGAACATTTCGGCGGCCAGTCCGTTGGCCGGGAGGCAAGAGGGAAGCCGCTGTCCCGGGTGGGGACTGCCGGCCGAGATATAAAGAAAGAACCGGTCCACGCGTTCTCCCACTCCACGACACCTGCGTCTTCGGACACTTCCGAGAGCCGCGAGCACCTTTTGCCGATCCCCCAGTTCGGTCCAGCAGTTCGGCAGCGACGGGCGACCGACGGAGTCGAGGTTCCAGCCGGTGAGAGCGAGAGCATCGGGCGACATCCGGAGGAGCATCAGGAGAAGATCGAGAGCTTCCATTGAATCTCATCCAAGGTGAGCTGCGCTTCCAGCGATCCCGGATCAGCTACGGAATTTACGACTCCCGTGCTAACCGATGCTTACTCGGGCTTTATTGTGTCTGCCTGACGAACGGTTAACGCCTTTTTTACTTTTGCCCTGTGCAAGCATCTTCATCTCGGTATGCTGCTGATTCGCGCGATAGTAGCAAGAGGAGAGGGAGAGAGAGAGAGAGAGAGAGAGAGAGAACAGAGTGAATTCTTACGAGAAAACTTTCTTCCTAATTAAATGTGAGACTATCGTATACTTTAAATGAAATTTCTTTTCCTTTAAATAAGTGACAAAAGCTATACTTTATTAAATTTTATGCTTTAATGGAACTTACTTATTCATTTAGAAATACTTTAATGAAACTTAAATGACAAAAAATTAGCGAAAGAATCAAAGTTTAATAAACGATGCTAAAATGCAAATATCTATTCATCCGTTTAATGAAATTAGTAAAAAAATTATTGACAATTTTTAGGCTGTTTTTTTGGTCCAAATATTTAAGCCACTTTCAAAATTTAACCGATATACTGATAATCGGTTGCGAAAGTTTGAACGTTACGGGATACCTGCAATCATTAACATCATTAAAATTTTACTTTTACGAACGTGTAGTGTTACATCATTTACCTATTAAAGTACGACATTTTTTTCATTTTATAAACCAACAGAGGCATCTTTAATATTTATTTGATAATTTTTTTTATAATTAACCAATACATCTGCAGTTAAGTAAATTATCTTTAAAAACTGCAATAATCCATTAATAAGATGGTTTTCTTATTCGAGCTCTTTTGTCCATTTAACGTCTCAATATAAAGCTAATATTTACTCTAACATATTCTCAATAATAAGTTATCCTAATGTAAACAATAAATAATGTTTTTCCTTAAAAATTAAACTCTTGTTTAAGTATCGTATTATTCAATTGTTTAATAGTCGTGCAATTATATTTATACACCATACCAGCATATAAAGTATATAATAGCAATGTGTTATAATAATTAATAATAATAAACAAATTTTAATGTTGTTATAAATTAAGATTTATTACTTACTACATTTATTGTAAGAATATTTTTATACTCGTTATTAAGTTTTACTATTAAGAATTAATCAAATAATAAGTATTGTGAGACAATGAATAACAAAGAAATTAAGGAATTCATCTCAAAACAAATCAGGAAATAAATTCATACTCAGTACACGTACAATGCTTGAAGTATATTTGACTCGGAGAAGAAATATTATTTTACAAAATACTGCTATCGAGAATATAATTTTTTTTTACAATTTAGACACTATTAATATTAAAGGCGTTAATAAGGCCTTACATTTAATTCTTGAAAATTGAAATAAAGAACAATACGTACGGAAATTATCGCGGATGTATAAATATCTCATTTTTATCGCTTGACTCATATGTGATAATTAAAATTAAATTGGATTCTTCATTTTATTTATATAAAAAAACCTGTATTAAAAAAAAATCGTACCCATGGCAATAATGAATGAAATTTTGAATAAATAGGAAAGTACTTAATAATAATAAGCTTGAGGCAATTACTGATAAAATTTATTTAAAAAATACTTTATTTCCAAACTGAGAAGTGTTTTCATATGGATTTTGAAAAATGTTATCTCAATGATTGTGCACTCGATCGATGCACGTTCTATCCACTGCAAAACTTCCATTAACGATACATCTTCGACTTACATGTCGATCTGCACAGTACACTTGGTTTCATAATCATAATAAAAAAATCACCACAAGTATTATTGTAAGACCGCAGTGAAAGATAAAAATAACCGGTGCGGGAAAAAATTCTTTTTAAACCAACCGATTTTCGCCAGCACGTGGAGACATTTTTTTTGGAGAAAAAAGTAATTCCCGCGGTGTGACTGTAATGGCGACGTGTAACACTAGAAACCGCCAAATGTGCAAGAAGCTGATTCCCAATCAGTACTTCGGCAACATAAGCGGCCTCAGGAGCGGAAATACCCAAGGAAATAGCATTGGAAATAGCAAAGGAAATAGCAAAGGAAATTGATATACCAACAACAAAATGACAAAGTGAAAGTCATGGTGTGGCAATGGCGAATCGGTGCTCCGGTCGTCGCTACCCATTAAATACTTACTAAAAATCCATGGAGCGTAATCTAGGTAAAGCTGCTTGTGCAACCTTCAATTTGATATGACTTTCATTTATTTCCATGTTCTTGTGAATGCCCTCGCATGCACAAGTATGTTCGCGGACATGTGATTTAACTTTGATACTTTTCGACATCAAACGTAAAATTTTTCAAAATGTTGCGCAACGCAATAATACGAATTGCCTTTGGATTATTATAGAGAGAAAAATAATTTGTGTATTAGAATTGTCAGATTGCATTAATTTATGACCAGGAACTTTATCGTTTTGTAAGTTTGGCTGTTATTAGTTAGTTGATTTCTTATTTGAATGTGTCATTCGTTATTAGTCAGTAAATTTAATGCTAGCTTAGGTAATAAAAATTTCTTTCAATACATTCAATATTAAATACAAAAATCAATGTTACAGAATCATTATTTAAATACAATAAAAATTCAAACGACCCTACTCGTTTCATTAGTTTTAATTTTAATTTACACGCTCTTTTTATATAAAGTAAACAATTAAATAGTATTATTATTATTATAATAAAATAATTTTTAAATTAGGAATATAGTTCTTTTTTTAAGATAATACGCTTTCTTTCTCAATACTCGAAATATTCGATACTCTTTTGAAAATATTTCCTTTTTTCATTTCTAATTGGCTGACTACGACTAAAAATTTCTACCCTCGTTTTACTTCTTCGCTACTATTAGCAATTGTATTGAATCGCGTTTCAGGTTTTCATTGAGCTAACATTCGATATTTTCAATTTATTAAGATTATAAGAACATTAGACAAACATTTATCTATCTAATTCACTTACCTTAATACTGGGAAATATTATGTATGTAATATTCATTAACTTATGAATATAAGAATATGTTTTTCTTATATAATTTATGAAATGTCAAAAAAAAATCACAAATACAATTGAACGTTGTTTGCAAAGACTGTCTTATTATAAAATAAAACTTATGTTTTAGAAATGCATTTTTTTTTACAAATTGTATGAATGTATCGCAATGAATCTTTAAACGGATAAACATAAGTATATGAATTTCCCTGAATTCAATGCCTAACATATATATATTATAACGAGAGGTGAAAACAATATCCTCAGTACGGTATGGGTAATACTGTAATATTTTAATAGATACATATTTTTAATACACGCACCCGTTTTTATTAGTACAGTTTATGAGTTATTCATATGTAAGCTTATCGTATAATAAATTTGTGTAATTTTCTTTTTATGCTGAATTAGAGTGAAAAGTAATATAACGTAGCTTACAATCTTGATTGAAGAAAGGCAATGTAGTTCTTCAAGGTTCCCAGAGTAATTAGTAACAAATTTATGAGCTGTACATGAAAGGTCTATTCCAAGTATATACGAACAAGTATTATCAAGGCTGGTAATAAATTAGAAATCTTCTGAATTATATTGTAATTTTATGCGGGCAGTATTAGTAAGCGCTCAACCGAATTGGCTAAATTGTATCGGCGATTCATATTTTAGGGCATGTGCATCTTTCTATTGAAGATGCAGTTCTTTTGCGCAAATTTATATGATTGTAAATAAATAAAGATAAATATGTGCGATGCATAGGCTGTATTTGATTTGAAAATAAGTGTTTTGGTTAGCACGTGCATCCAGTTTTGACAAAAAATACAGCAACAAAAGTTCTGTTTGGGCTATATATGATTGTCTATAAGTACTTACAAACTGGATAATTCACAAACAGGGTCAAGCACAAAGATCGTCGATATATCATCATTGTTAATGTCAACTTTTTATATCTTATCCACTGCACTGTTATCATTAATTCACTGCCCATCGATCCGCGTTTTTTAGTTTTCATTTAATTATACACTCGGTAAAATACGTGGCCTAAAACTGTTGAACTTCGTATTCTGTTGTGAAACTTAAACAAATATTTATACATTGTTAAACTTATACCTATTTATGCTTCATCCTTTTTTCGTAGCTTTGAATGCATTCACTGCATTGGAATAAAATAAGAAAATCATTTTTCTTATGCAATAATAATAATTTAAACCTTGACGGTAACAATATTTTAATTTTAAAATATAAGAAATAAAAGTTAAGCACATCTCAGATAATTTATATTTAAAACACATTAATAATACAAATAGTATTTCAATTTTATGTATATTATAATTGATTTGTATTTTAGATGCTTCTTATACAGCCAACGGAAGAAATGTCCAAGCTGATTCGTGTGGAACTTAACGAAAATGTCCACACGCGAGAGAAGGATCTGGAGTACATTAAAGAATGGATTTCAAAACAGTCTCATTTACCCAACTTTGATGGTAAGTTTATAATGATTATGTGGTCGATTTGAGAAATCGTAATTAAATTGTTTTTTTAATTGTTAAGAGTTTACTGTCGTGTAATAAGTATTTCCACAAAATAAATAACTCTAATCAACTATTAGTTTCAACTATAAGTAACTTTATACTCAAATTTGAATATCGTGATTTATTAAATAATTGACAAAAATTGAAATCAATTTGATTCATAAATAAATACCAGGCGTTTTATAACGTCAAATAAGTTAATGCAAATTTATGCCAAATATAAATTATTGAATTAATATTTATCTACTGCATTACTGAATAACCTTTACTATTCAATATTTCTTTCAAATTTGAATCTATGTAACTCGTGTATAAATATTCCCGAGACCTTAATTTCCTACTATTTATTATTTACGATTTTAAATTTTGTGTTTAGAAAATAAAAAAATTATTTACATTTATCATTTCATAAATTGTTTACTTGAAAATTACCTGTAAATGCATTATTTGTTAGGTAGTTTACTTTTTTTCAATGCAATGGAAAAGGATAGAAATAACTTCAAATATGAAAAATAATAAAATTTGGAATATAGCAGTTTCATAAAATAAACTCTTAAAGTGATTATTTTCCTGGCTAATATTATACTGATGTGTTTTATAAATTTACATTTAATATTTTCCTGTCCGAATTTATAAGTTTGTGGTTGCCCTTTTGCGGAAAAAGTTTTGCATTTTTCCTCAAATTTATTACATAATTGTAAAAGAAAATTTTCATCATGACACAATGAATGAGCCTTTATAATGTATTTTAGACAAATGGTAATATAATCATGATAATTAATAATAATCAAATGTATTTCTTCTACTCTCTGCATTAAAAGCAAACCTATTACAACCTATCTAATTATTGTTATTTTCCAGATGACTATCGACTTATGACTTTTCTTCGTGGGTGTAAATTTTCTTTAGAGAAATGTAAAAAGAAGTTAGACATGTATTTTACAATGCGTGCTCTAGTCCCGGAATTTTTTTCAAACCGCGACGTGACCAATCCGGAAATGAAGGAGATCATAAGGAATGTGTAAGAATAAAATTTTCTTGTCTAATTTGTTTAAAACATTTTGAAAAGGAAAGAGGAAGCCTTTTTTTAGAAAGTTACGCGATAAAAAAAAGTTTTCTATTGCTTCAGTGAATTTTTCTTTTCACAAAAGCGTTGAATTAACTTTATAGTGCTGTTAAATTAGGTAATAAAATTTAGTCGTGAAAAGCGTGAAACAGAACATGCACACCATGTAATTCATTCGAATACAATTTAAAGTTTAAATAATAATATAAAAATAGTAATTAGTAATAAATATTAATAAAATTATAATTAAAAGTAAAAATAATATTAAAATTCATTAAATTTGTACAATTATTTATCATTTTGAAATATGCTTCGAAGAGGTTGTATTCAGCTTAATAGCATTAATAGTGCAAAAATCTTGCATTATACATTTAACATTTTACATAAAGATTTTTATTAATAATTAATCAAAATTTGATATTAATGAAAAATTCAAAAACGCACACGTAAATACGTATTGTAGAATGTTTGTATGGGCTATGAATAAATAACGGTACACCAAGAGTGAATTTTTGAATTTATTATAAATAAAATTGTACTTGCGTCTTTTGCAATAGGTAGGATAGTAGGTGATATATGAAAATAGAGAAGAATAATAATTTATTCAAAAGGCTTTTCATTGCCTAGTTCGGCATAAATTGACAGCCTGTAAAGTATTAATGAAAGCATTACATCGGAACGGATTACGTATAGGTATACAATTACTTAAGCAGGGGAAAATATGTGTAAATTATAATCGTTAATATAATGCGTCACGGTGTAAGAATTTGCTTTGGCACAGCGTGAGTATTATCATTGTAAAAGAAAACAGAATTGAATCTAAATATCGAGGAGCGATAAATTCATTGAAGGAGAGCTGCTTTCGCAAGAATCGCGAATTCAGTCGATCCAAGCAAATCCGAGCGCGCGCGATAAGAAAGGCTCGCGTAGTCTCGGCGCTGCGGGATAGTGTAACGCAAATGAAAACAAAAACGACGAAATTTGCAGATTCGTACCGCCGCTGCCGGGCCTTACGAAGAACGGCCGACGCGTCATAATAATGAGCGGCGTCGATAAGAAGCTGCCGACGCCGAACGTCGCCGAGGCCATGAAGCTCGTCCTCATGATCGGGGACGTGCGCTTGAAGGAGGAGCTCGTGGGCGTCGCCGGGGACGTCTACGTCTTGGACGCGAGCGTAGCGACGCCCGCGCACTTCTCCAAGTTCACCCCGGCCCTCGTGAAGAAGTTCCTCGTCTGCGTCCAGGAGGCCTACCCGGTCAAGCTGAAGGAGGTGCACGTTATCAACGTCAGTCCCCTAGTCGACACCATCATCAACTTCGTTAAGCCCCTGCTGAAGGAGAAGATCAAGAGCAGGATATTCGTCCACAGCAACATTGAAAATCTGTACGAGTACGTGCCGAGGGAGATCCTCCCGACCGAATACGGCGGACAGGCCGGACCCATACAAGCCATTCACGGTGCGTCTTGCCTTGTCCCCCCACCGTCTCCTTAATGCGGGAGCGCGACATCTCAGGGCTAATGTCGCGTGACTAGGGTACTCTCGGTGGCGAAGGGCGGAAATGCGGATTTAATGGCTCGTACGAAAATGGCGAGTAAGGTATCGTCTTAGGTAGACAAACCTCGGAGAACCAATCGATAGATTCGGTTGTTCGCGCCCTATTATGAGCTACAACAAACGATACGCTTTCCTAAAGGCTTAAACTTAAAATTGATGAGCCCTGCCGAGCCCTTTGACTTTGGGAGGGCAAAATTTTCAGCCAGTAGTGAGTAATTATTCCACCGCGTGAAATCAATCATTTTTCGGTCGGTGCCGGCTCGCGAGACTTATCAGTTACAAAATGATTAATTTAAAATAAGGCTCTAACCATCCGCACACGGCCATTTAATTCCGACGCTGATGCCGTCGAAAATTATTTCAAAAGTCACGCGCTCGAAAAAAGACCATTTTAAGGAGCTGCTAAGTTAAGGCTACCTGTTCAATGAACCACGTCAATAATGAGGCAATCGTTATTGTGCTTCAATGGCACTTTCTGCCCCAACGATTTATTGATTAAATACACATTCTTAAAATTATTATTATACAAAGTGTTGATTTGACGCTGTAGTAATTGATGTTTTGATTGTGCCGAAATAATTATATAAGATTTAATACGATTTTAATAATTGAAAGCATTGCTTTTGACGAACAGCGATTTACGTTTTTGGAAGGCCGTTAATTGAAAATTATGCGACTGATGCAACGAGAGCTGACCTGAAAATTCAAAGAAAATATTTATATTTAGTATCATTTGTCAATATTGAAGCAATATTGCTTCGATTTATCGCCAAAAAGGAACTAGCGTTAGAGAACAAATTGTTTATGGCTACCAAGTCGAATTCTTATAGCTCTGCAACTTATATTTCAGTCTATCCTTCGTAATTACGTATACCTTATTGCATTTTGATTAAACTTTTTTCATTGTAATTTTTTAAATTCAGATACTTGGATGAAGAAGCTAGAAGAATATGGGCCATGGTTCAAGGAGCAGGAAAAAGTAAAAACAGTAGAGGCTCTTCGAGTGGGAACCCCGAAGACTCACGATGACGTATTTGGCCTGGAAGGATCGTTTCGACAACTTGTCATCGACTAGAAGAACAAATTGCCGGGAAGGAATGAGATTTATGCTCAGAGTCCTTCCACTTAATAAAATTACCATTGTAGATTGTGATGCTGTAGTTATAAATATCATTAGTATTTCATAGAATATTTCTTCATCGATCAATTTATTCAGCTTCGTGGTAGATAAAGCTTTATCGGTATTAACAATTAAATCCTACAAAGTACTGTAATTTAATTATGAGTGAAAAAAGATCGGTCGATATGCATTTAATATCATTTCCTTATCTTTACCACATAGGGACTTCCATCGAATGAAACAATAAATAAATTGCCTTTAGATTTGTAACAAAGCTTTTATACTTTTATGTAATGATGATAATGTTTTTTTTTAAATAAAATTAGTTTACAATTACCATCGTTTTTTTTAAATAAATTGTTACAACTTTCTTGTTTAAATTAAAGTTACAAATTAGAGTTAATACGTAGATCCGAAGAATGACTATTCATCTGTAGATCTCTATTGTAAATAATTTTTTGTATTAATGATTTTTAACTGTAAATTAAAGATATCGATTAGAAATATAAAATTGTCCAAATTCTACGTAGTATCATTAATCGATCGGATGACGATTGTATGCATTGTAATTATTTTTGTGATAAAATTAATAAAAAAAAAAAAAAAAAAACGTTATTCGAAACACAGAGTTTTTACGTTTACTAGTGAAAGTAAACCTGTAATGTAGTAAGAGTTCACATTTTCGTTCGAATTTATACGCAGGAGAATACACGTGTGCGTAACAGAGAAACCTGTCATTTTATGTAATTCTAATACCCGCACCATCATCAATATTGATATATTGCATTATGGCATCATTATCTAAGATGCTTTACCAAATAAAAATCGGGATTCTAATTATTTTATACATTTTAAAAAATTAATGAAAATTAGACTTGACATGTGATGTAACGAAGCCTTTGTTACAGTGAATCATAAATCGAACAATTTTCTTCTTAATATTTTTTAAAGAAAGTATAAAGTATTGCTAAACTAATTTATTATACATAAAAATTTATTGTAAAAAGGTGGCCAAATATTAGAACATTAACTAGTACGCTTGTTTGGCGTAATATATACATTATATCACTTCGTTGAAAGAATATCCATAATATGTTTTACAATTATCCGATTATAACTTCTTATATATTCACTTTCAAAAACATACTCAATGTTAAAATATTGTTACTAGAATTTTTTTTAGCAATAAAATTATTGAAATTATAATATGTAAAATACATTTTTTTTATTGAGAATCAATATAAAATAAAAAAATTAACAATTTAAGTTGAAACTTCATTTAAAAAATATATAATCAGCTAAGTATCTTTTTATTTTTAATATTTAATATAAAAATTTTTACGGATTTATCCGTTTACTAGCATTTTTTTTAGAGTAATTTTGGATTTACAGTTCAATATAGCATACAATTATTTCAAATTACATAATATTTCAAAAGTAAAAACTATACGTATTAAAAGTATTTGCTATTATATTTCTGTCTACGGGCTGAGGAAACATTGTTTCACTGCGTGGCGGAAGCTAATTTTTAAACTAATTTGAAAAGTTTGGCATATTTTGTAGGCATACTAATGTTTTTATGAAATAATTTTATACGTTTTAAAGGTTCACAAAACTTTTTTTATCGATAACGTAGGTAAAAACTGCATAAAAGTATACGGCATTCTTATATAATACGAAGTTGGCATTAGTGTTTTTTCAAAGAAACTTTTAAAAAATTCATGGTTGGTTATTAGTTAACGGTAGAGGAATTAAAACCTTCGTCTTTGAAATAATAGAAATCATCTTCATCCATGTTTTGAATACAAAAATATAATTTATGGGTATGAAAATCGATTTTGCAAATAGATGCATTAAGCGCATCAAAGTATTATTCAATCAATTAAATATAAAAATGTGAATTGTTTTAAATGAACATTCAAATTTATAAATCAGCTATTTTTTTTTAAATCTCGAATGTGATTATTGTCTTTTAGAAATATCCAACCATTCGTTGCGTTTTGAAAGTTTTACATAGACAAGATTACGTGTATCGATCCCATCTCTATCGACAAAGCAATAAAAATATCACAATTTAACACCGATTACTTATGACTGTAAAAACAGTGAACACAATATTCTACTTCAGTAGATCTGAGTGCTTCTGTTCTATTCTGGTTCGGTTAACGCTGCGTTAGATGCTAAAAGTAAAATCGTGAGTAAATTCATTTGTTAACGATACAATTGTAGTATGTAATCTTATAGGTACAATCTCACTGGAAAAGTATACTCTTGTAATAAGACACAGGTTGTTAATAAAAATAAAACTCAAACGGCAAACGCATTCTCCCTTCTTCCGTCTTTCGTTTCTCTCATTGTTCTTTCTTGCTTTACATACATATACATATACATACATATTATATATATATATATATATATATTTCTTCATCGATGAGCCTATGCACCTGTCGCCGTACACTTTTCTTTATCGAACGAGAATGAGATTGTGTCGGTGCGCGCGAGAGGTGGGTAGTTAGGTAGGCAGAGAGGGGAGGGAGAGAGCGGGCGGCCTGGCGGCGTCGTGAGCGGGACGGGAAGGCGGGGGGGGGGACAGAGAGCAGAGTGCGAAATCGTCACGATCCCCACCTCGAGCCGCTTGTGCTGAGGCAGCCCGAGTGTCAGACTCGACTCTTACAGTGACTCCAGTCGGTTCGCCACACACACTATAAATCCCATCGTGTTGCCTGCCCGCCGCCTTGAGCTCCGCGCATGCAGATATCCGTGATACTCGCACCTACACGCGCCTCCTCCCATCGATCGGCAGCTCGGCTCGATCGCGGCCTGCCGCCGGCCCGATCCTCCGCGCGATCCATCTTCCGGCCCGCGCTCGCCCCTCGGCCCCCCCCTCCCGCCGGCTTTGATATCCAGCCGAGGATAATGCCCGGGACAATGGAACGCGGCTGCGGGTGTGAGTGACTTCCCGAGGACCGCTGGACTCTGGATCTGGAGCTGCGGGAGGATCATCGGCTGCGGTCGGGCCTTTGGATCGCCGTGGAAGAGGAATAATATTAAGCCCTCGCAACGGTACGCGAAAGAATCGTTGGCCATTTATCCTTCGTCCGAGCAATGATAGGCGCTCCGAGCCCCACCGGCCAGGAACTCATAGGACTTATTATTATTCTTGATGCGTGTATCGTTATGCATGTGTGTACGTACGACACTGAAGATTCATGCGTCAACTTTCCTCCTCTTTTCCAGAGTTATTCCTTTGTCGATTGCTGAATATGCGCGAAACATATATTACTCGAGGCGCTATGCCTTATGCATCATTTATAACGCTTTCTTACATTCATAATCGAAATAAGCTGTACAATATTTGCAGCCAATTTACTCTTATTAAATACGATGATGCTATGAAAACTTGCAATTCTAAATCAATTACGAAATGGATATTTTTGTCGTTCACTTACGCGTTAATCATACATGCATATTATAGTATGTGGTAAAAAATATATAATCAGCCGGTAAGCGGTTCAAAGATTTTTTTTAATGAAGCTTCAAAATTGCAATTACATTATTTGAAAACCCTTTGGAAATAATTGTATTTCTCATCAATTTCTTATGAATATCTTCAGCTCTATGATAAATATTATTATATTTAAATTTATTATTATCCCAACAATATTCAGACGACATGGAGATAATATTTCAAATTGATGATACGTAATTACAAATTTAGCATAAATACATAGCTAGATTATCATTTCATGCATTACATTTATTATTTAGCGTTAAAAATTTTTATAAATTTTTTCGAAATATAATAATTACGAATTCTGTTGAATTGAAAAGAAAAAGTAATATTTACTTCTTTCAGAAGCTCGTATTAGACTCGCACTAGCTTATCCCCGAGACTTATACATTCAAATATAGCTTAGATTAACAACAGAATTTCTCCCATTTTACTCTTATAAATAATTCGCAGAAAATGTACATTGTATCTAAGTGTGTTTATATCTGTAAATAAGACTAGCCTGTGATTAATGATATATTATTGGGTATAGATACAAATGTTAATTTACTATTTATAATACTATATATGATGCTAATTTTTTTGAATTACTTAAAACAATATCCAATAATATTACAATTTTTAATTATTTATTTCAAATTTCATTTTTTTAATTTTGTTCTCTCAGACAGTCTATAACTGACTTAATTCGTATAAGAATTTGGACTTAAAAATAAAGTATATTTATATATTCAGAACTGCGCTACTTTAATCATAAAACGTATATTAAAAACACCATAAATGTTAATAATTAAAAATATTACATGTACGAACATTTTCAAACACAGCTAAAAGATGTTGAGGGATAGGGTGACTGTATTCGTAATGAAAATTTATTAATTATATAAAATTTGAAAAAAAACTTCTTTTTTATTATTAGTTGATAATTTATCATAATAGATGAATAAAAAGCTATAAAACAAATAATTTATAAGATTAACTTGAAGCGGTCTTTCGTTTCTACTATCTATTCATTATTATATTTACTATACGAATTCATTATAAATCTCAAATTTTATTAATTTCTTAATAATCATAAAATGTAAGTTCAAAGTAGATCATTGTCATTAATAAATATAATTGTGAATTAAGAGATGAAATTTTTTAAAATTTAGAATTAAGAATTTTTTAATTTTTATGATTTTTTTAAGGAATTTAATTAAAATTCGAATTTTTAAAAAAAGCAGATAACGACTGACGACTTTGGTTTTAACAAAAAATAAAAAAAAAATTTTTTTGTTTAACACGATATTTGCATAATTGAAAAAAGATTAGTAAGGTACATAATTATCACCAACTTCATGTCTATATACTTCATATTATCCATATTTGAAATAGATTGTATACATTATTTACACTAATGAGTAATTATTTCTGTACAAATAATACAAATAATACATACTTAGGTGTGCAAAATACTTTTATTACAAACAATACGTTAATTAGAAACTTTAGATGTGGTCAATTCTAATATTTTAATAGTTAATACTAAAATAAAGAATAAAATTATACAAAGAAAGAAAACATCGTTTAAAGTTATGATGTAACAATAACAATATAATGGCTACAGGAAAAAAATATCATTAAATATGCTTTTACTAATAAATAATACGTACAATTAAAAGACTGATTAACAGAAGATTAATGATCAAAAATATTTTAATACAATATAAAGTTAGAATTTTTAAATAAATCAATTATTAAATGAATGTTAATATAAATTCATAATTAAATTAATAATATAAGCTCTATTCATATGTTATATTCAAAGAGTTTTAATTCATCATTAGTACTTATTTTTATTAATTTTTAATACTACCTTATTTGCCTTTTTAAAAAATATAATCAATATTCAATGCAACTAAAACAATTACAAAAATAATATGCTCATATTAGTTTCAAAAATTGTAGGTCAAGAAATGATGACAATATTTTCTGAAATTTACAAAGAAAATCTTTTTATTATTTTATGACTATATTTCTTATTCTAATTATATTTTCATCGTTACATTATACTTTTATCAATGCATTTAAAATATTTAATGTTTATTACACTGGAAATATAATTCAAATTAATTACAGTTTTAATAAAAAAGTAATTACTTAAAATATAATTAATCCTTATTTTTGAACAATATTACTTAGTATATATATATATATATATATATATATATAATACTTTACTTTAGACAATCATTTTATAATAAAGTTTTTTATTATAAGAAATGTGTGCAACGTTGCTCGATCAATTATTGAGTAATTGAACTCTTTCTTACCCATTCAATTAGATTGGTTTTCTACTTTTCTTGGAATTTGTGCTCGAAGAGTTGACAATTCTCAAGAATACCCAAATAATAAGCGACCTCACCAGCTGAAGAAGTTACTTTATAATTAAAGTTTGTTAAATTTTCCAAGCTCATACGACGAGTGTGTACATACAAGCTCCTTGTTGTTATTATTATTAAAAATACTTTGGCGTTCAGTCTAAAACATAAGAGCCGATGCATTTTTGGGAATAACAGGCGAATCGAATGGAAGATGATTGAATGGATTTTCATTTCATGTCGCTGAAAAGTTTGGAGACGAGTCACAAGCCCAAGAGATGAGTCCGACAGGGACGAACTCGCTATCGGGAATAGTGATAACGCATCGCAGAGGTGTGGCCGATGTAGCCGTATTCAATATCACTGGCGACCTTCTTCGGGGAACAAGTTCGCTGTGACGAGGGACAACGACGGCGACGACGGCGACGACGACGACGACGACGGCACTAAATCGTGTGACGGAAGGAGACCGGAGAAGAAGGAAAGAATGAAAGCCAGTGCCTTCATCACGTGTGTCACGGTGAGTTGAGCGGGAATTTTTGCGTTTTTCCCTGGATCTTCTATCCTTCCCTCTTGCTCGTCTTTTTTCGTTCCGCTGGCCTGAGCGAATGAACGAATATGGGGGAAGGGGGCAAGCGAAAGTTGTGCCGAGGTGACGGCCATTTTCCAAGGAGGTTCGACACTACTTACCTTTTTCCTTTTGCTTTGCAGTAACGTGGAAATTTTTTGTATAATCGATTTGTGGAAGCTCTCCTAGTAAATACTCGTTTAACAGAACTGTTACAACTACCTGTACTTGGAAACATTTTCTAGATGTTCGTCAGTTCGAAAAATTCTGTACTTTCGTAAGCTACAGAATAAATGCACGATAACTTTACTTAATCGAATATTTAAAAAAAAACTAACTTTTCTAACTGTCCTTGCATTTTTTATACTTGAAATTAACTTTCTTGTTGTTGAAATATCTAAATTTATAATTACCGAATGGATTTACTAAATTTTCTAAATCTAAAATAATGCTATGCTTTCGTTATTCGGACTTTAATCATACTTCATATAAATATTAGCGTGGATTTGTTTACTACATTCTCTGTTATAAGTGTAAGATTCCGTTCAAATTTAATTTTACTTACTAATATTGATTAATCTTTTAAATCTTACGAAATTAATTTTCAAATATTATTAAATCGGTTAATCATATAAATATGATTAAATGGATGGAATTTTTGAAAACGTGATTTTGAATTTTTTATTTGAAGTCTGTTTAAAAGTTTAATTACAAATCAATTCCATGAATTATAAATATCAATTTTAATATGCTAGTTAATTACATGGTTAATACTATTTATACAAAAAACTTAAATGTAAATTTAAGCTTTTTTAAATTTGTGCAGGACGGGTTAGGTTTGATCAAGCGATTCAATGATACTCTAACTAAACTTATAAAATATAAATTATAATTATGCCATTGGCTTGATAATTCATCGATGTAAAATGAAAAATACCTACTACCTTAATGTAATGCGTATTTACTCCTACAATATTATTGCACTCACAAGTCCTCTATTTTTCATTGTCAAAGTCTATAGAGCGCTTAATTGTCTTCATTCACTTGGTAATTATATCTTTATTCAAAGTTGTCAATATTTGTACTTATTAGCAAGCAGGCACTGTAGTTATTGCCTGTAAATTCAATATATTTAAACATGATCTTAATTATGTCAATTTAACTTTTTCTTCTTCTTTGTAATGATGTGCTAAAGGCAATCGATCTTCGTATAAAATTTTGTTCAGAAAAAAATTTCAGGGAAGAAGCTTTTAAGTAATTTAAAAATACTAAGAGGAATCTCATTATATTTGAGACACGATTGAGAATCTTTTATAAAGATGTTTCGTAAACAGAAAAATAAATGGCGCATACTTTGTAACTGGTTTATAATTACCTCCACTCGTGTTATAGACAAACTTTATATTAATATAGAGAAATTAAAAGTAAATATACAGGACATATATATATATATATATATATATATATATATATATATGCATGTCCATATGTGCGTGTATGTTTGCAACTGTATAACATACAGAAATGACACTTGTAAATAGTTAGAAATTCCTTATAAATAATAAATGTGTAATCAACGTCGTTCATATTTATAAGTATATTTGAAGGCTCAAACAAATTACAAGCGAACAAATTATAAAAACATATTAGAAATGCACATTTAAGTAATACATTTTTTTTTTATTTAGTCAAGTAAATGTAATGATCAGTGCAAGCTTTGTAGGAAAAATCTCTGTGAATGAAGAAAACAGTTTTTCACGGAGCACCGTAAAGCTTTGTTTTATCATATTTTACGGCGGCCTTTTATTTCGTGCTCGGTTTCTAGGAAAATCAACCAGTCGTCGAGTCGTTGCGTGCGAACACTATTTGACAAACGTCAATACGTTGCGCAAATAACGAAGGGATCGTGTAATATATGGGTTTCTCCGTCTGTCATTCATCGACTTGTAAGCGCGAGCGCCTGTGTTCATTTTAATCTTACGCCAGTTCTCACCCATTTCTGGTTTACAATGAGTGTTTATAGGTACTAATGGGACTTCTCACCAATAAAGAAGATGAATTTTACCGACGCCGAGATGCTCTTCATCCGTCGCTTTATTTTACAGGCTTTTCGATTTGACAGCATCGTCCGTCAAGTTCGCGTGAGAAAAATTTGTTTTTCACCTAGATCGCAGTTTCATGCTTACATTGATGAGTTTCACACGAGGGAATTGAGGGTACAGGCGGTCGGATCGAGGGGTAAGGGTTCCTTCGATAAAAAACACTTCCTCATTGTCGAGTATTTAGGCACGTCAAATGGGAATTCTAGAAATGGGCCAGACAAAAGGCGACGGTCGGGCGTGAAGGAGGAGCTTAATTCGCCGGTATTATGCCGAGCTCGTTTAGCCGAGTCGATTATGCCGAGCTCGTAGCGATAATCGCCGCGATAGAGGCTCGGGACAGCCGGGGAACAAACGCCGTTGGCCTCCTGCGGTCGGGCCCGCGCTCCGGCATCGGGGCTCGGCAAGGCCCGGCCACGTGCGCCCAGGTCAACAAAAAATTGCCCGGCACTGTAACTCCTGTCCGTCTGTCGATTAGCTTCTGGTGGCGGCGACGCCCGCGGCCATCGACAAGCGGGCGATCGCCCGCTCGCCGTATCTCTTCGCCCGCCCGGTCGAGGAGGACAGCGACTACGCGAGGGTCATGGAGCTCTCGCTGCTGTTCTACGAGGCCCAGCGCTCCGGGAGGCTCGCGCCCGACAACCGAATCGCCTGGCGCGGCGACTCGGCCCTCGAGGACCGGGGCGACAACGGCGAGGACCTCACCGGTGGCTACTACGACGGTGAGCCGACACCCCCGCGAGATCCCCCCCCCTCTCCCCACTGGCCGTCCCACGAACTCATCCCGGATCATCCTTGGCCTGTCAAGCCTCGCGCGTTCGAGCCTCTCGATAATACAAACGTTTTTCTCATCGTTCGACTCTTAAAGGAGAGATTGCTCGATAAAGTATAATGAAGAATAGCCGGCCTCCGACACATCTCGGATAATTCTTTTTAAAATTCTAAACAAATTCGTGAAGGATTTTAGAAAATGTGTACTTATTTGCATATTTAACTTTGTTTTCAACATTATTGTATTTAAGTAGTCGCTTTAAGCGGAAGACTGTTTTATTAAAGGACGCGCAATAGGACGATAATTAATGCTCGGCTGGGTCGCAAATACGCGAAAACTTTCTTCTAAATGTAAATTGCACGATATTTAATGGGAACGAGTAGGAAAACGACGGCCAGTACTCTACGAACGGCATCCAGGGTATGGATTAATCCTGGCGGTGAGCTTTTTCATTCGAGGTAATCTTTCGACAAGGAGTATTTACCGAATGCCGCGCTTAATGCACTTAAACAGCTGGGGACTTCGTCAAGTTCGGATTCACGATGGCCTCGACGACGACGCTCCTCGCTTGGGGTGCGGCTAGTTGGCCCGAGGCTTACGACTCCGTCGGTCAGCTGGAAGTGATAAGGGATGCTGTGAAGTGGGCGGCGGATTACTTCGTCAAGTGTCACCCGAGCGAGTCCGTGCTTTACGGACAAGTCGGCGACTTTGCCATCGATCACGCTTTCTGGGGTCGACCCGAGGAGCTCAACAGCACCAGGCCCGTGTTCAAGATCGACCCGGAGCATCCAGGTGAATAAGCCCTCCTTCCCCTCCCGAGCTCGAGTGGCCGATATATCACCACTACGACGGAGCGCCGTGGCCGATTCGATGGCAGGCCGCGCATTTTTGTTGAATTCCCACGGCGCCACGTGGAAGGGGAAGAGGCCCGACGATATCCGCGCAAGCGGGACGGGAAGATGAAGTCCTTCTCGAGTAAAGTTAATTAACTCCACGAGCACTGTCGGCTTTCTAACTAATGGGAGAGTATTCGAAAATACTCGTTTAAATTGATACCCATACGTTTTATACGCGAGCGTGGATATACGATGATGCGCACTTTATTCAAAATCTGGTGATCTAAGTTAAAAATCTTTGCTTCGGTAGATTCTGCGTTAAAATAATTATACGCTGCACATTTGTCTCTTAAAAAAAAAACTGCTTGTCTTGGCTATTCTTTATGTAAATTTATGATTTATTAGATTAGATGTGTACGTTGCAGCTAGTCACTTTAATGCTGGCTTTATATAATGGAAGAACCGGTTTCATTTTCAAGCTTTCTATACGTATACAAAGTACAATGCAAAAAGTATAACGATGCTGAATTAAATTCTGTGCGAACTTGTACCGAAATTTTAATTTATAATCAAAACTTATACTAAATTGCCAAATATGAAATTCATAGTAAGAAATAAAGATCAGGCTAATGTAGAAAGGACAATTAAAAAAATTATTCCTAAATAGCTGTGGACAATAATATAAAGTGCGTCAAGAATGCTTAATAATTTGACGAAACGATGCTCCAATTTAAATATTGCAAGTAAAATAGAGCCATTAGAATAATTCACCACTGATGTACTGAAAGTTGAGCTTCGTTTTAAAATGGTTGGTGAAATTAAATTTTAAATTAAAATTTGAGGGATGTTGGGACGGGCTTAATAATCAGGCTTATCACGTTCAACACACGCTGTATAAATTCCACCGAGCATTTAAAATAATGTTCGAGTCACCTGGAAAACGCTTTTTCACACAAGTGCGAAGATTAGCAGCACGGATGAAGCTTGGCGTGGAGGAATTTAGGGGTTTCGTTAACTTTATCAAAAAGAAACTCCGCAGCTGGGCTTGAAATAAAGGCTCGCGGGGGAAAAGCCGAGGCTCGCTTAACGATTGCCGAGGCGAGGAGGGCCCCCGCGAAAGGGGATCCCCCCCAGTGACCGAGCTCCGGTCCACTGACGACTGGCGTCTCCCTACCGCAGGCTCGGACCTGGCCGGGGAAACGGCCGCGGCTCTGGCCTCGACGAGCCTCCTCTTCCGCCCGGTCGAGCCGGCCTACGCGGACGAGCTGCTCCGCCACGCCCGGGAGCTCTACGAGTTCGGCAACAGGCACAGGGGCCTCTACCACGAGGCCATAAAGGGCGCGGCCCAGTACTACGAGAGCACCGACTACGGGGACGAGCTCGCCTGGGCCGCGGCCTGGCTCTACAAGGCCAGCAACGAGAGGCGCTACCTAGACGAGGCCGAGCACCACTACCGGCACTTCCACCTCCGGGAGAGGCCCAACGAGTTCTTCTACAACAAGAAGGTCGCCGGCGTCCAGGTGGGTTCTCGAGTCGACTCCCAACTCTCTCTCTCTCTCTCTCTCACTGGCCCCCCGAAATCTTGGCTCTTCCTCCCTGGTCCTGGTCGGCACTCGGTGAGCCGACACCAGCACTCGCTCTTGGCTCCTCGCTCTCCCATTGTCCTCCGGTCGAATGGGCGCCTGAGCATCCGACCGCGTATCATTCGAGGCCTACGGCCTGTAGTCACGCTCCTCCTTCGGACGAGGGAGACACTCCTTAGACGGAACTATAACGGACTGACTGCGAGCGTTGATGGGGCTCAAGCATTTTTAAAAATTCTCAGCTGCCGCGGCACGGAAATAATAACGGATAAGATAACGGAGAGATGGTACAGCGGGAGTTTCCGAGCACGCTGGCGGTTCGCGATTACCAGGGACTTTGTTTCCGCGACGCGGCACGACACCCGGCGTCGGCCTTCCGAGGGCCAGTCCGTGGCCTAGGAGCTTCGGACGAATAGCCCTACATCTGAGTCACCCACGAGGGGGCATTAACCGCAAGTGTTTTGGGCCCATTAGGTACTGCTGGCGCAACTGACAGGCCAGGAAGAGTATCGTGGCGCAGCCGAGGCCTTCTGCAACTTCTCGGTGCGCGAGCAGAAGCGCACACCCAAGGGTCTGCTCTACATCGACAAGTCCGGGACCCTCTGCCACGCGGCGAACGTCGCCTTCATCTGCCTCCAGGCCGCCGACCATCCGGGCATAGGAGACCCCCAGGAGTATCGGGATTTTGCCAAGCAGCAAATTCACTACATGCTCGGGGGCGCAGGTCGTTAACATTTAATTGGCTGGCTCGGCGTCGCTTTAAGGCCGGCAAGCCTCGCCTATCGCTCCCTCCTGCTTCGGCCAATGCCCGCACACCCAGAAAGAGCGCGTTATTTACACTTTTATTCGGCTGTTATGTTTTTTTCTCCCCTCTGCGTTGGCAATGAGCCGAGAGTCCGTCACGTTTCGCGCGCTGATGTGCCTTTCTTCGTCTTTTCACTGCCCTGGATGGAATTTAGTACTTACTAAACATACTTTGTGAATTGTCGGAGGTTATATTTTCAAATGGATTCGCGGTCAAGCTTTATTTTTTCCCTATGGAAATATTGACCCAGACACTGGCAAAGATATAGATGAAAGATTTACCGTAAACGTAATAGTATAAAGTCTATCCACTCTTTATGTCTGCTTTAAATTCTATTGCTTTATAGTTTTTGTGTTTTTAAAAGTCGTAATTTTTTCTCTTATTAAATTTAGTATTAAGTTGCCAATGCAATTGTTTAGTCAATGGGTAATGTAGAATTTAATTGTTATTATTATCTTTCTATGACAAGGGAGTACGGATACTAACAAAAGAGAAAAATATTTTAAATAATATAATGTATATTCATGAAGGATTTATAAAAAGCCACTATAATAATTAATTTGTTTCAATACTTTATGCGATTTTGTATTATAAATATAATATATTAAAAACTTTTAAAAACGTTTTTATTATAAAATACATTACCAAAATATTTTTAAAATATCGAACCAAATCACAAACGAAAATATAATTTATATATTTATTCATAAGAGCATTAAAACTGGCAATTCAAAATTCAACATTTCACAACACGATTGTAAAGTAAAAAAAAATTTTTTAAATCGTATCGATCCATTGTGAAAAGGCATGATGAATATTTAACGAGATCAGAAATAATGTAAATTTTTAGCAAAGACATAGTTGAATGTGCACGTACTGAAAAAAATGGCTAAATATTCTCAAAATACAGCATTGAATTCTCGATTCAAAAATTTATGATTATAAAAAAATCGTCCTCAATTCTCTCTCGGGTACATTATTTCTTTGGCAATTTCTTAAATGGTTTTTCAAAAGTCACCAAGCACTAATTCCAAAAAAAATCGCATATAATCGGAATACCTTATCGTTGGTAAATTTAAGGGCATGGCGGCGTCTCGTCGTTAACCATGGCGATGCACAGGCATTTATTATTAAAGCTCATAAGGTTGATAAAAGCGAGTCGAAGTAGTAACTCGTAAGTAATTATCCACCTCCGGACGCTAACAGAAGGGCATTCCTCCTTAACAGGTCGGAGCTACGTCGTCGGGTGGGGCGAGGACCCCCCGACCCAACCGCACCACGCGGCCTCCTCCTGCCCGGACAGGCCGGCGCCCTGCAGCTGGCCCGAATTCGACCGCAACGGGCCCAATCCCCAGGTGCTGTACGGGGCCCTGGTCTCCGGTCCCGACGAGGGCGACCGCTTCCACGACCGGCGGGAGGACTACGTCTACACCGAGGTGACCCTCGACTACAACGCCGGCTTCACCGGGGCCCTCGCCGGGCTCCTGCAGCTCGAGCTGGGCATCGGCCGGGTCGGCAGGCCGGGCCCGAGGGCCCGACCCCGCTAGCCTTCCGGGGCGCGTCCGCCCTCGCTCTGGGCCTCGGCCCTCCACGACGCTACTCTCCGTCAAACTCCTCTGGATGCGCGCACTTTTCCGCCCCTCGACGCAAATTGAGCGCCTCTTACGACTGAGCCTTAATTTGTGCCCGCTACCGACTGTCGCAATCCTCCTCCTAAATTGTTAATGGAGTTTTTATGGCAATGTAATGGGATATATTATTCTTTTCAATGTAATAAATGTTTCTGAAGCACTATTAAAGAGATGCTTTATTTGTATTGCCGGATATGTCTTTGAAGCAAATAACCCGTAGTCATCGTTGCAGCGAATTATTTGTTTCAAATAGATACAATCGCAAATGTAATTTTTTACGTTTGCTTTGTGGCAAGCTTACGATGAAACATTCATTAATTTCGAAAAAAATTCTTATATTTCCCGTTCGTTTTCGATTGAACTTTGCTCATTAATAGCCAACAAACATATGTGTATATATATATATATATATATATATATATATATATATATATATGTTTATAAATATATTCAATAAGAAATATTCCTGCAATTATGCTTACCGTTTATAATACGCATTCCTGAATTTTAAATTGAAAGAAAAGTTTTTTTTTTTAAATGAATCTTGTTCTGTATTATCAATATGTAAATACATATGAAGATGTAGAAATTTATTGTTGCAAATTTTTATCTACGTTTTAATGCTTCTAGTTCATATTGTGAGAAAAGCTTAAATTTACTTTAAAGAAATTTAAAAATAAAATTATATTCGTAAAAAATTTCATCAATTTAAGTCTTAAATTATTAACATTTTTAACGATACGAGTAGAAATAAATCAGTTTTTACTTAAAAAAAACTTTTTATTTCTAATATTTTTAAACTTCTCTATCTATCACATTAAATTAAAGTCAGTATTTAAGTTTTTATCACATCATTTTACTATCCTCTTTCATTATTTTATTTTTACACGGGGCTAGTTTTAACTGAATTTTATAAAAAAAATCATGCCATATTCGTGTGCAATTACAATCATAACGTGTATTATTTATTTTTATGCGTATGTCATATACTTGAGGTAATTTTATCTAATGATCCCGTTTAGAATATTTTATACAAGTATATTCTTGTAAACTTTATTCAATTAATTATTGATAATGAAATTAATTTTAGCTTTAAGTTAACCTTCTTAACAACAAATTTTCGAAGGTGAGTTCATATAAAAAGGAAAGAATTTGCATCGGTGAGCAAAAAATCAAGGAATTAAATAAATAACGTATTTTATATAACTTGACATTTTTAAGCCTTTTCGATCTTTTATGTTTACTAGTTTACGTTGTCTTTCACATGGGCCCAGTGATTAATAGCGTAAAGTAATAATCATGCAAAGATTATTCTGATTTTATAAAATTACTAATATTGTTTTAAATTTTTTGACAGGTTTTATATATTCCTTAATTATTTGGTCATTTTCAATATTTTTTCTATTACTCCGATTGTACGATATAAAATTGTTAATAAAGTATATAGTTTCTAAATATAGCTAGAGAAATTAATTTTAGATTATCTTTTAGTAAAACATGATTATCGTGCCAAAGTATTAAAAAATTTAATCCATAATAATTTTAAGACAATTATCGATGATCTAATGTTCAGCTAAAGAGCGGGAGAGTCATGTTTTCTTATTCGTGTCTTACTCATAAGTACAATATTCGTATAAATATAAAAATGACGGCGCCGAATATTTTATATTAAATTATGATTTTTTGCGAATTTACTTTTGATATAATTCTTAATAGTTAATAATTTAAAAAAAAACGTTTCAGATAGATTCCATATAATAAACCTTTATCAACTGACATGCCTGCGTTCGTGTGTACATGTGCATGTATGTGTACGGCTTGTACAACTTTAGTTTAAATAAGTTACGTAGTATACTACAGTTAATTTCATAAGCCAAAAACTTATGAATAATATCAGGATGGTAATAAAGAACGTTTATATACGTATTTATATATATATATATATATATATATATATATACATACACATGTTTTATATATATATATATTTATATGTATATATATATATATATATATGTGGGTGTGTGTGTGCGTGTGTGTGTGGGTGGGTTCACGCGTGTTTGTACTTTGTGTATATACATGCATGTATACACAAACGTTTGCGCTCGTACATATAAATGTTAAATATATATATATGTATCTGTGTGTGTATATATATATCTATATGTTTAAATATATATGTATATATATATATATATATATATATATATATATATATATATAAATATCTATATATAAAGAGAGATACAAAAGACAAGCAGTAAAAATAAATTTATGAAGATCATAGAAAAATATTTTAGCAGATGAAAAAAATATGTTTTCGTTAAAAATGTCTGTATTGTAGCGCTGAAAAAGGATAAAATACTAAATAAAATGCGTATTACTTTATTAGAAAAGATTTGTTTCGAAATTTTTCTCTCAGTCACAAATAAGAACGTGAGTGGAAAAGGTTATTCAGACTAGCCAAGTAATACAATTCTGTGTAATAAAATGTAAAAGAAGTACGAGGAACGAGGATTTTCGTGCGCTCCAAGGCATTACAAGCTCGTACAAGATTTTAACCGATTAATTTGTAAAATTTCCTATCGCGATGACAACTGCACACATCAGCTTGAAATTCAATACAGTTGAAATTACTCATAAACGCTGGGGCTCATTTCGTTTAACAATTGATCGATCGCGGAAGCCCAAGATGAGTAATCGTTAAATTCTTAATCTCTATCTTTTAGCAAATGTTATTCCGTGTAAATTGCCGATGAGAAGTGGGGAGAAAAACTATTTGACGAGTTAACGCGTCACTCGTGCGTCTCGGCTTACGAAGCGCGAAGTACGCACCACTTGGTCGTAATGTCGCAGTGGCTTTTCACGGGCGCATCGACATGCATCGGGGATATCGATTGCCCATCGGTCGTAAGAACGCCGTTAAGATACAGCACCTGCTCTTGATGCTATTCTTTTCGGGAGCCCGATTATTCGCAGATAGCTCGTACTCATCCAACGGTGAGTTTTTCGAAATCCAGCAACACTTTGATATTTTTCAAAATCGGATTAGCACCAATCGCATTATTACGTGCGCTAATAAAATACTGCGGTTTGGATATCGAATCTCCATATCGAGTTAAAAGATTTCGGCCGTTGCATGCCAAACCTATTCTATTTTTTCCTATTTTACTATTCAAACATGCGAAATAAATCTGATTGTTTCATTTGAAGGAACGTATATTTTGTTAATAGATCATTTAGTAACGAAGTGGAACCAATTACTATTCCAAATTAATGTGATAAGCCTACGAAAAATTTCATTATTATAACTTACGCCAATGACTTAATAAAATATGAAATTTAATATGCACTACATGATTTGTATTCACAAATTTTTACACATTTTTTAGTCAATTTATAGTTGTTCTTACATTTTACTCAACTTTTGAGTTATTGTATTACAAATGTCTAATAAAATAGTCTCACTTGGAAGATTTTCTAATTATAATAAAAGTAGAATGATTATGGTTTACAGTAATAAATTTATCTAATTTATCATAACTTAATAACTTGTAAAATCGGGAAAAATTTTTTACCTTTTAAAAATGAAAGAAAGTAAATCGTATACTATAGTGAAAAATTTTTTACATAATTTCAATTAATACTTTTTAAACGATTATTTTATCTTTAAAAAAATAGTACCGTAATTCAAAGTGTAACATTTCATTGACTAATTTCTTAAATAAATATTGTATAAGAACACATAAAGCCTTATAAAACTATATATTTAGAATTTTTAATACGACATTCATGTACGATCTTCACCTATGTTTTTAAATTGTTACTTAACTCAATTTTCATTTAAAAAAATAAAAAATTTTGACTTACAAATTTCTTTCACGATATTATTTCCTGAACATGAGAACATAGGGAACAATTTTATTTACAATTTTTGATTATGTATAATTTGATTATCTTGATAGTAAAGGTATTTTATTTGTGAGCACATTTATTTCTAGCTCTATATACTAATATAATTTTTTCATTTAATTAATGTCTTCCAATGTAAAAAATATTGAAACATTTCAACAACAATTGAAACATTTTTCATTATGCAGTTTTCATAACAAAGTTCCTAATGTATGATTTTGAAATAAAAAAATCCTGAAAAAACTAGATTGAATTTTGCTATTTGCTATTTTTTTTACAAGAAATCACCACGTTAACGATTTTTATCATTGTTATTATTTTAAGGGAGATTTTCGGAATCTATAGATTCAGTCGCATGTGATACAGTGATCTGCGAATTCGGAAGTGAATGTGTCACTAGAAAGTTTTGGTGTGAAAAATCGCCATGTCCAGTTATGACTTATTGTGCAAAGTCAAAAAAAGGTAAGAATACTTTTTTCTTGTTTAATACGACTATGATTGAAAAGCAAACTAACAATGATCACATATAAATACACATAACATCACACATATAAACATTTATTTGTTTGTACATGTAGAGTCACTGAAAGGACCAGAGTCGTGTGATTCAGTTTTATGCTCCGAAGGATATAAATGTCTCGTTCGAAGTTATGGTTGCAAGTGGAATAAAAGTAATTAATATATTTATTTAATGAATACTATTTTACTATAAAATTTAACTTTATATTACATAGTTATTTTTTAATATTTGCTCTTCATCTTTAAATTTTAACTGAAAAATTCATTAAAATTGTTACCATTAAAAAAATTATTTCTAATGCATAATTCATTGATTTTACTTCAAAATATCAAAACAAAATCACCATTGACTGTGAGATTGTGAGTTAAATTAAAAAAGTCTACTAATAAATTACGAAGTGATCCAAAAATTAGGCATAAAAGATTAAATATCATAATTGAATGTAAAATTTTGAATTTTTTTTTATTTTTTATTATTTTAGATGCCTCTATTAATAAAATTTCGCGATAAATACCTTTATTTAAAGAAGAATAATCTTTAATGGCTATTCCATTCAAAGAATAGAATTTAGAATCATGTGTAAGTAGAAGAATTGCTATTTTTTAAAATAGATACAAATATGTATTATAATAATGTAATAAAAGCCACAATGCATTTATAAATACACTAAAATAGTTTTATTAATTAATAAGTGCTAAAGCAGAACGAAATTATTATAAGATAACAGAGATATACTTAATTAAATATATGAACTTCATACGTATTATTGCAGCACTTATGAAGATACGAGTTTGTTTTGAATATTATGAAATTACATGAATTTAGAAATTTTGCCGGATTAAAGAAGTAAAAGAAACTACATTAATGTAACGTTGAGATCTTATGATTAAAAATACAAAATAAACATATAGAATTAAGAATTACAAAACCCAGTCTCTTCATACAAATGCTACGTGCGAATGAGTGTGCGACTGTGCAGGCATATATGGAGTATAAATTGAGAGCAACACCACCGTACATGCTACAAGAGATAGTAATTACGAAAATCCGTAGCAGAAATATAATATTTTGGCATGGAATATTAGTAATAAAGTAACGAAGATCTATATGAATGCTAAGCCATAGGTACAAAAAAAAAATCAAAACAGAATTAGTAAATTTTTAATATTTTGAAACGTGAGACCGTTTTTAATACAAGCGCAAATTTTATATCTGTCGAATACTCGATGTATTTCTCAACTTCATACAAGTTTAATAATAATTAAGACATTAGATCTTACTGCAACTTAATGTGCTATGAAAACAGTCAGTCAAGGAGTTATAATTCATTCGATACCCGATGAAATACTTTTAATAAACTATTAATCATACGTCTGCAGAAAACTGAACTAGACAATGATAAAATACTCGTAATTGAATTTCGCATGAAAGGGCTAAGTTTTCATAAAAAAGTGAAATTTTAAATTCATCGCGAAAATATTAGTATTGAATATTGGATGATACATTAACCGGAATTAAGAAAATATGTAAAAGCTTTTGTACTTTTTTGTTAAAAAGGCTTCGTACATAACAGCATATAATGAATTGAATAATTATTATTTACCAATTCATTATTTAAGGAAAGGTAAGATTCTTATTCAAAATATTTCGTTTATGGTCTTAAATGAATTATCTAATCTTTGCTACCTTAAAAAATAATGTGTATGTTATAAATTGTTTTTAATTGTCAAAGCTTAATTTAACATTGTGAAAATGTAAAGTATCAAGCATTATGCTATTGAATTTATAACGAACAGTTTCCTAAAGCCAGCAAAAGCTTGTGATATTTAAAAGGCAATGCATTATTATAAAAGATTAACGTACGATTTCTGTAAATCCTAATTAAATTAAATAACAAATCAAAAATATATAAAAATTATTCAAATGAAATTTCATTGTAATAATAGGTATATTAGACATGAATTTGTAATCAATATGTTAATTTAGGAAATTTGCAAGATCCATTACTCTCCTTAATACGTATTTATATTTGTTAATGTAATGTTCTGGTTTAAAACTAATTTAAAGGTCTTATAGCATTATATTTTATTGTTTTATTCAGAAACAGAGTTTTGTCATGGTTTACTGTTTGCAATCCTCATTTAATGTTATTGTTAACAATTCTTATACTTTTAAAAAAAGCACTAAAACATTTATAGATCAGTATGATATATCTAAAAAATAAAATATATAAAACGAAAATATGAATTCGTCGTTAATATAATTGAATAGTAGGTGGATTAATTTCGATCATTTCTGATGCTAATAATAATTGATGTAATCGAATAATAATTAATATAAAGGACAAGTACAATTTATCAGCATAATTTCACGTTGGCAGAATATTGTTCCGCTGTCTCAAAATCCGATTATTCCTGAACCGAAGTTCCTGAAACTATGATTGCTTTAGGATAATTTATTTCATTAATATATATTAATAGATGCAATAAAATATCTTTCTAAATTAATGCAAAGGCTATTATTACATTTATAATCTTAATCAAGTGCAAAAACTAATATTTATAAAACAATTGTAACAGTGTTAGTAGCTTTTTAAAAATAAAAAAAAATCATAGGTCTATAAAGAAGTTAAATTTATAGGTACATAAATAAAGTACTTAAGAAAATATTTGAGAGGATAAAAGTGAACAAGGGTAAAGAAAATGCTACGTAAATAACTACATAATCATGAAAATGAGAAACACTATAAACCATTCGGTCCAGTAAGGATAATTATGGCAGGAAAATTACAATTGTCGAACTATAGGGGTATAATTAAACGAAAGAAGTGAACGTGAAATTTAGAATCGTAAATTAAAGGAACGTGTAATAACTGGCATTAAAAATAATACGGAATTACAGATAAAGCGAGTAAGCTTTAAAGAAGTATCTGGAAAAGGGTCAAGGCGCGACCGGAACCGTAGTTTCCACATAGAAAGAAAGGCGAATAAACGAAAAGTCGCACATGCCAAAGCCGTTTGACGTAGAGCGCGTAATTAAAGAAATAACGTACGCAAAGTCAAGTCGGCGGGAGTTTAGCAACCGATCGTGAGCCGGACTGAATGGTGTCCGGTTTCAATAACGGTCCTAATTGCGCAACAAGCGGCGGCTTCCTAGCGACAGGTCGGATGTAATCCGCATAGAGGCGAAACACGGAGGGCGATCGCGTCGGACGTAATCGCGGTGCTAAAGCATCGGCCCCGAGCGCGGGAAATTCGAGGCGCGGCCCGATCCCGCGTCCGTCACGCCGAGCACGTGGCACCGGGGCTTTCCCCCCGGGGCCGTCGGTCGGAGGCCTCCTCGAGGAGTCCTCCCTTTGCTTTTCTAAGAAAGCGCCCACGAAGCCCACTGGCCGAGGCCAGTCAGCCAGAAGGGGAGGAAGGCCGCCGAGGGCCAGCCGCGCCAGGTCGCTCGGGAAAAGACTGGGGGAGAGGCTTGGGCGGCGTAAAAGGCGGCCATTAAAAAAATGTTATTCTCTCTTGGAGGACTGCTGCGCCAGGATTGCAAGGAGCGCACCGCGAGATGCCTCTCCGAGTGGGAGGCCGAGATCGAGATGACCAGCTGCCAGAACGCCAACTGCCCCGCGGGGCACCGCTGCATCCGGAGGGAGAGCCAGTGCACCTCGGTGCCGTGCCAGGTCACCAAGATATGCGCCAAGGACAAAGGTCTGTACCTCGGCTCGGGGTCTCTAGGGCTGCTCGGCGACGATGACTCCACCGGGTCCGTGGTCAGGCCCTGGGCCTCTAATTGCAACTCGGGGGATCGGGGCCCCTCTGAAGGCGACCTCTAATTTTACTAATGCACTCCTCGGAGCAGGTCGGACTCCTAGAGTGGAGTCGGCCGTCGCCTCGGTCTATATTTTATGGCTAGAAAACTTAATGGATAATGAAGTGTACGGGTGGGCCTTTACGATCCGTTTTACGAGGGGATCGTTGATGAAGTACGAAACGGCCTCGCCATTTTACAAAAGAGCATTTGCTTTCTAGAAAATATCTGTTGTATTACCATTCGTTGTTCTACTTGATACAACGTCTGGCTTATCCTACGTTATTATGGATTTTCCCTCGCTGTGAAATTGTTGATGCGTTTTTTCAACTCGCGCGATATCGCGCCTGCCTTCGTATTAAGTTGCTCCTTCGGGGATAATGTGAGGCGAAGTCGCATCGATGTGCCTCACTATTGTTAAATCATCGAGCAGAGAGAGAGAGAGAGAGCACTGCGTAAAATCTTAGTAAAGAGACAGCTTTTAACGACGGTCGTAAGGGTATTTCGTTTTCTAACGAATCTCCATTTATATTGCATGTTTACTTATTTTAACGGATTTTAAACCTCGTACTCCCAGCTCTTAGACTGTGCCAAATGATGAAATAAAGCACGGCAGTTTATAATTTCTACGAAAGTTTTTTACTTTAAGGTCTCGAGTCATTAAAGGTACGTTACAAAAATTCATAAAATTGGACATAAATGTCGCGCCATAAATCCATCAAAGTCTACATATTTATATATAAAATACGTTTTTGCAATACCTTGTTCAATATTTTTTAATGTTAAACATTTAAAGAGCGTGTATAATATTTTCATACGTTTGAATTTAAAATTAAAAAGTTTCGATCAGTTAATTCAAATGAAACAGTGAGAATTTCAATCAAATGTAAGAATTAAGTCTGGTTTGCATTAAAATCACTGCTTTTTAACCCAAGCGCTGTTTTAGACTTTAACATTCATTCGTTCGTGTATTCTTAGATTACCATCTAAATTGAATTCCATGATTATAACGAATATTGTAATTTTCTCTTAATAATTCAATATAAAGAGATACTTTTCATATTGTTGAGCTGAGAATTTTTAAAATAAAAAATGAAAATATTTTCATACTTTGTCACTGAATTGCATCTGTTGCTGTTCGTTGCTTCCTATTTATATGAATTTCATACATACTAAAGATATTAAGAATTCGATTGTCTCTATAACAAATCAAGATTATTTTAGGGTATTGTAAAGTTGTAGCATGTGTGCTTTATTAATTTAGATGTAGAAACGTGGATGGACAAATGCAAAATCCTAGGCTGCGATTCAGAACAGGACTGTTTCCTACGAAAGTTAACAACGGTATGCAAAAGGCCACCTTGTATCGTTCCCGACTGTCTCAGTAAGATTTTTTTCTCTACCAATTTATTATTATATAATTATCATCTAATTAATTCGTATTAAAAATCACTTTTGATAATTAATTTTGCACGAACTGAATTTTTTATACACAATATCATGCTTTTATATAATTATAGGAAGTATTCACTTTTTCTTAAGTGTATGATTATTAGGTTACTGTAATATTTATGCAAACTCCGTTTCAGGTTACTTTAAATGAACGAAACTGTAATAACTTTAAGAAGTATTTGAAATTCACCGTAATTATTTTAATTCCAGTAAATTTTATTTAAACTTTTTTCATTAATAAGTAAATTTAAAAACATTTTATACACTTTTGAAAATGATGATTATTTTCGCTATTAAATATTATAAAGCTTAATTAAAATAAAGTAATTTAAATCTGATATTAAAGAATAATTTATGGTCTCTTGTATCGGAAAGAACTAAGCTGGTTAATCTTTTACAGTATTTTATAAGCGAATAAGCAATTACGGAATTTTAGTTATAGAGAGGGCTAAGATTTCCAAATTAATCCGAACAGTTTTCCCATTAAGCGTTCGGAAATATAATTAACTGTGGGAGTGAAAAGAGAAAGAGAGAGTGAGAGGGGTGGGGGAGAATGAGCTTGCAGTGAAATCTGATATTTTACCGAGTTAATTAACAAAGTAAAGTTACGAGTGGGTCGATAAGTTACGCATACACGGGATCGGGCCCTTAAAAATCTGCGGGGAATATTAAGGGGAGAGGTACCGCGGCTAAACTCGCGCCGGCTTTTATCTCCGATCCGCGAGGTCCGGCTCCTGCTTGTAACTCAGTGTATCGATTTCCGAGCGTAACGCGTCCGTTCACTGTGAATTGGCAGAGAGCAGCGATCACGCTCCGGATCAGTACTGCCACGGCTGGATCTGCCCGGGGAATCAGGAGTGCACGGCGAGCTTGGAGGTCCCTTGCAGTCAGCCGAATTGCAAAATTGTCAGAAAATGCCAGTCCCGGCAGCAGTCGCTTTTTAATGGTTCTCATGTCAATAATCATCAGGTAATGCTCACCCGATGCTCAATGCTTATCCGCACTCGCATACCCTACCCCGTGATTGTCTACCCTCTGCCTTTGGTACAATTAAAGGCTAAGATTATTAACGCTGCCTACTGAAAGTGCATTGTACGAATTTCCGTGCATTAATCGCGTATAAGGAGAGCCCGGAATATCATATTGATAATTACGAGACCAAAATGAAACCTATAAAAATCGTCTCGTAAATTTGGTCGCAATTAATAGTTTTATAATTCATAAATAATGGAAAGTTATAAATACCTCAATTTTAATGCCTTTGAGTAATTTAATGTAATAAATAAATATTTTTAGCAACTCCAATACATTGTTTATAAAAATTAGTCGACTCACCTACAATGTTGTAGCTTTTTCATTACTTTCATGTACGCGCTAATGCTTGTTCACTTAAAAGATTAATAGTTTCTTATTGAAAAAACTTTTTTTGAAGACTTATCTTATGTAAAAACTCGTAACATCAGTTTTGAAATGCCTATTTTAGGACGATTTATGGTTATTTTAAAATATACGATCATTAAGCTGAAAATTTTTTTGTCTAGTGGAAAATTTATAAATAAACCAAAGATTATGAACACCCGAGATTTACGTGCCTAATAAAGTTCATCTTATACTTGCTTACAATCTATTTTATAATATGAATTAAAATTTGTATATAACCCACTTTGAATTGAAAATTATTCATCAACATTAATTTCCCTTTCGTTATTAAAATTTTGGAGAATGTTTATATCATTTTACAAAAGATTATTTCATTCTGATTAGTTTTTCGGCGGTGCAATGTCCAAGACAACCCTTGCAGATCTTGAAAGCGAAAATATTCTTGAAGAAAATCATAAATTACGTAACTTATTAAGTCCTACAAATTCTCCAAATATTGTTAAATGGGTAAAATATTTTTTAATACATTTTTCCATTGAATTTTTAAATCAAAGAGACTGAATACTATATTTGAATTTTATAGATGCCAACTGATCGAAGTTATGATGAAATATTACCGTAAGTAAAATTTTTTCCGTAGAATTCCAACAAACATCTAGATTCAATAATGTGAAGTATTACGTTTAAGTAAAAAATATATTATATATGTATATCATTATAACCCTACTATTGTATTATCATTACTAGAATATATATTATACTATCATTAACTTTTTTTAATTTTAATTATGTTTATATACTCGTTAATATAAGCTTACATAAATGTTGTGTGAAAATTATAATTGCAATATTTTTGTCACCACTGTAAATTGTTTTATAATTATATTCTAATTTTAATTTCAATCAAAGTGAAAATGAGTTTCTATCATATAGTGTGTAAAAAATGCAATTTTCAAAAAGTAGCGTTTAAAATATTTAAATAAAAAAGGACAATCATATATTTCTAAAGTGAATTTTCCAAGAAAGTGTTTTATTAACTTATTTTAGACTAATTGCATTATAAAAAGAAACAAATTTTTATGTTTTCCACAATATTTCTCATATTTATCACTGCGTACTAAAAATAATCGTTATTTATTAATATTATTTTATATATTAATAAAACTGTCTAATATATTTTTACAGCTTTTTATTTAATATCATTAACACGATTATATCAATTCATCCGATACTCATAGCTACATAAATAAATATTCAAGTAAATACCTTAAACCATAAACATTTCAAGGGAAGGGAAACTATTCTAAATTCACGATTTACAAAATATGTTAAATAAATGTGTAACCTACATCACAATGGCCTACAGGATTCAAGATATGCCGCTGTTGAACTTTCCGTTCGCAACAACGGCTCCTAATATACGGAGCACATCTACTGACGAATTAAGCCGGTTGAGATTTATAAAAAAGAAAGCAGGCACTGAAGCCGTCCAGTATTGGATTAGAAAAGCAAAGAATCAAGATGATTATGAGGTACATAATGATAAATTGTAAATGGACTTTTTTTGACGTAGTAATTAGATTTTCAGTTTTCATTTCATGCTATCGTTGAAAATTAAGCCTTCGATAGAAATAAGTTTGAAAGTAAAGTTATATATTGTTGATCGAGTTCTCGAATTTCTTTAAATAATACGTGAGCCTAATCGTCTCAAATTCAACGAAAATGTCTCAAATTAAAAATAATAAGCTCACTGAGTTTTCTGCAGAGATATAAATATTTAAAATATTTTATCTTTATCTTTGTCGTCTTAAAACAATTTCTTTGTCATTAGAAATTTAAGCAACTCTATTATGAAATATTAATTAAAATTTAAATCGGTGCTACTGTTAATACAAATATGCATAAAATGCAATTTAACATCAAATAGTAAATAGAACTTCAATTTGCGTAAAATAACTGTATTGTAAGCTAGCATAAGTACGAAGAAATTTCAAAGTTATTTAAGGTACAGCAAATACGCATTGCGCAAAAAAAGGAAATAAATCAGTTGTTTTAAATTTTTTCAAAATTTCTGGCCATTCATGAGTTAGTAATTCTGTATTTTTCTAATTGATTCACAGGGATTCGTGAACTGGCTTAATTCTGTGTCCACTCTCTTAGATAAGAAGAATTTTCATACCTGGATGCAAGAACTTGAAGCTTTGTCTTTTAACATACCGCAGTTTCGATCATGGATTGTGATGTATAAACATAATTCTCGAATACCCTCCAATTCAAATCGATTTTTGAAAAGCGACGATATTCGTCATCGGCTCACTATTCCGGATGCAACGGAAGAAAGCATAAGAAATCAATATTGGACGAATGTAAGTGTGGAAGACGATCTGCTTTTGCAATCTACTTTATGTGTGCTTTATTTCTCCAAATAAATTCAAACTCGAACAACGCTTTTAGAGGTCGAAATTATTTTAAATTGAAGAAATGCCGCAGTCGTATAGTCAATAGAATGAGGACGGATTTTTCTTTACCTTATTCAAATATTAACAAAATCTATTAAAATCTATCTATTAATATCATCCAAAGTACTTCTCAATCGCGAATTTATACTATTATCTATTGTGTACATCTATTAAAAATGAGCAAAGAATCGCAACTGATTAGTATAAACATCAATAGAGGTATCAACACTATCAAATATCTAAAAGTTCGGTTACGCACTGCACTCAATAAGAAGAGCAGGTACAATTTGACCGGTGGTTGACAAAAATTCGCGAGCCCCCTAATGCAAATGAACGCACGTTTACAGGCAATGTATTGCACTACATGCAAAAGTAATTTATGCATCAAAATTCATACAGTTTTATTCAGAAAAACCAAGAACGGCCAGCGACTACCCACAGCCATTGGGCTCGTCAATTTTGAACATGAATGAATTCCAACGAATCGCAGAGAACCCCGAGCCTAGAAACGACGAAAAACATATCATAATACCATTGCCCGCACCAACACACCATACACCATATTACCCAATGTCTTATCGAAAGCCTGAATATAATTCATCTGCCCAAAACTATTACTTTAAGGTGAGTACAAGCATTTTTAGAACTGTATTATAAAACAATTGTATAATACAAAAAAGGTAGAAAAAAAAACAAAGTAATATTTTTTACATTATTGAAAACGCGTAGAGAGCTCGGATTATAAAAAATTAAATTCTTCCTGTACCTTAGTTTTCTTTATATGCATTATACTTAGTATCCTTTTTACTTGTTTTTAAACCAAACCTTATTTTTCGCATGTGGGCAATTCTGAATATTAGAACGACGTGCAGAATATCTTCATTCCATACACCGAACCATCGCAGCGTGCACTGCATTACCCAATGTCGCAACGAAAATCAGAATATAATTCATCCGCACAAGACTATTACCGCAAGGTAAGTAATTCAAGCTTAATTTATTGTTACTGATTTGGATTGAAAAAAAGATTTCACCACAATTAAAAGCAGTTGTGACTTTTTATAACTTTGCCTCACTTATACTTGTTTCTTAAACAAAAAACGCTTTATTTTTTTGTTGTCGGAAATTCTGAATATAAGAACATCTTAAATCCGTTCAATGGAGCAACACACCATCCATTATATTATCCAATGCCTCACCAACAATCCGAATATAACTCGTCTGCACAAAACTATTTTCCCAAGGTGAGCGTATGAGTTGAATGTTATTATATAAAAAAAAAACTAGAAAATTAATTAAATAATACTGTTATGATCATTGGAAACGCTTGTCATTTACGAAATTTCGTCAATACCTAAGTTATCTTCATTGCTTCATTTGTGTTTATGATCTAAGCCAAAGCCTTCTTATTTTTTGCATGTCGATAATTCTAAATATAAGAACGACGCACAGAACACTTTAAATCCATTTCATGAACTAATACACCATCCACTTCATTACCCGATGGCTTATCAACAACCGGAATATAATTCATCAGCACAAAACTATTACCTCATGGTAAGTAAACTAATTTCACTGAATTATTAATAACAGATTGAATAAGTAAAAATAACAGTTTTATTATAACTGGAAGTATTTCTTACTTTTGGCCTAATAAAAAGTTTTACACTTATTCTTCAATCGATTTAGTTTTCTTTCTTCTATTCGTTTTTTCCTATTTGGAGAGGAGGCGAATTAAATTATAAATTTTTTCAATGGAATTTAAAAATTAGCGGATTATCCGTTAGAACAATTTAAATAAAATGCAGAAATTATCGATCTCTTTATTGCGTGGACATAAAAAGTCCTTTTTGCTTAAAGGCAGAAAAGTCAAATTATACGCAATGAATAAGAAAAGTTTAAATTTACGCGAAAGTACTACTGATGAGAGATTTTCTGCCGGTAGTTTATATCGTAATTTTTATAGCCACCCACATGCCAGGACATATCAGATCGGGAATTTAGATCCCAACCTATATCGCTAGTGAAAAATATGACCGAAAATACTTTCGGTTTTAAACGTTATCTCTGTAGGCGCCAACTGCTCGGTTACATGAGAGATTACACTCGATCGCCTAGACTCACTAATGAAATGATTCGGTTTTTTAGATGAAGTCAAAGTACGTGATTAGCAATAAGTTTATAAATTTGCTTCGCACAACGAACGCTGTTAAACTGATTAAATATCAAAGTGAGACCTCGATCGCATGGGCCTAGATTATACGTTTATGTAGCCTTTGCAATTCATCCTTTTTTCAAATCTATTGTGAAGGAAGACAACTCAAACATTATAATTTCTTTTTCTTTTAACAAAAACAACCTTCATATGCTTTTCATATGCGGACAATCGCAATTTCAAGAACGACGCACAGAACATTTTAAATCCATTTAACGAACCAACATACAATCCACTTCATTACCCAATGGCTCATCAACAACCGGAATATAATTCATCCGTACAAAACTTTTTCCCAAATGTGAGTATTTGAGTTTAATTATATTGTAAAAAAAAAAACTAAAAAAATGGTGTCTTTCAATTAATAAAAAATATTGGTGAGTACTTTTTTTTAGCTTGACCTTCCTACCTTCCTTCTTTCGTATGTTTAAATTTTCTATAAAAGTCCCCTTTCTTTTTACATATGGACAATCATCGATAAAAGAATGATGGACAAAACTTCTTTGTTCCGTTTACCGAACCAACACCGCATTTTCCAATGATTCATCAGATACCGGGATATAATTCATCTGCACAAAACATTTACCCCGAGGTGAGTGTACGAGTTTAACTAAATTATTCAAGAAAGCCGGAAAAGTGCAAAGTAATACTTTTAAGACCATTGGAAGCACTTAAATTCTTCGACTGAACAAAAGAAAAAATCATACCTTACATTTCTGATTGTATTTATCCGTGCATGTTTTAAAAACCAAAGCATCCTTATTTTTGCATGTAAGAACGAAGCACAGTACATCTTCAATACATATCATGAACCAACTTACCACCCACTTCATTATCCAGTGGCTCATCAACAACCGGGATTTAATTTATCAGCACAAAACTATTACCCTAAGGTGAGTATACAAGTTTAACTAAATTATAAAAAAAAAAGCCAGAAAAGTTCAAAATAATACTTTTATGCGCGTTAAAAACAATTAGAGACTTCGACTTAAACATTTAATACCGCTCGTACCTTAGTTCTATTTAAATATTTCTTTTTTACTTGATTTTAAACTAAATCTCTTTATTTTTTACTTGTTGAAAATTCTAAATACAAGAATGACATGCAGAATGTCTTCATTCCACACCCAGAAGCAACGTACCATCCATCACCTTATCCGATGCTTTATCGAAAACCAGAATATAATTCATCCGCACAAAACTATTACCCCAAGGTGAGTATAAAAGTCTAACTTTTTTATAAAAAATAGCCTGATATTACTAAATAATACTGTTAAGGATTTTAAAAGACGGTAGTATTCTTCAATTGTTAAAAAAATACCCTTCGAACTTCAACTTTCTTGATTTTGTTATTACATTTGCTTAAACTGAAGCCCCATTTCTTTTTACACGTGAACAATTCCAAAATTCAAAAACGATTTCCTAAATATCCTAATACCACTTTCCAAACCAATACATCACCGACCGGATTATTTAGTGACTGATGGAAAACCTTCAATACATATGGGCCAAACTTTTATTATATTATCTTAATGTAAATGTATAAGTTTGACTGTACAGCCAGAAAATAGACAGAAAAAAACAAAATCATTAAAAATATAAGAATCTTTTGATTTGATAAAACTAGTTAAACGCTTTCACTTTATTAATCTTAGTATTCACTTTGACATGACTTTTTTCAACAAAAACGTCCTTCTAATGAGTAAAACAATTTTCATTCTTGACGTAAAGTATTTTAAAAAAATGTTTACACAATTGAAGAAAACTTGATATTTAAAGCGTTTTTAAGGTTACATAGTTGACGAATTAGAATTATAAACAAATTTGATTTTTTTTTACAATTTTTAAAATAACCGTTACAATAATTTATGCTAAATAATAGATAGTCTTTATTATTTACATTCATTATTCTATTAATAAAATTCAATTTATTGCGAGTTCTTCGTATTTATCGAATTTAAAAATAGTTTGTTTATAAAGTAAAACTAATAATATAATAATATAAAGATATGTTATTTGATTAATTTTCAATAAGTGGCAAAGCTTATTAAAATCTTTTATTAATTTTAAAATCTAAGAAATTTATAAAAAACATCGAATCAAATCAATTTATAAATATGGTTTCAGTGCATAAAACTTGAAATTTTTAAATAAATATTTACTCGCTGAATTATCTATAACGACAAAAAATTCGTCGAAATTGCAGTGGTTAGATCCAAGGGTAAATTTAAACGCTAACATTAAGACATCGTGGGATCCATGGCAGCCATATTATCAGGCTGCTCCCACATCCGCATTTACACAGGCTTTTTCGGAACTTAAGGCGCAGAATACAAATATTGATAAGCAACTGTTACAACAGGCGCAATTATTACTCTCCAAAAAGATCAAGAACTTTGAGCAACTGTCAGAAATAAATAAGAATACATTGCCTACAGAAGAAATCGCTACTTCATCGATAAAAGGCCTTAAAATTATGGATGGCGATTATAAAAAACAATTCAATGTACCGTTAGATGTAGAATCTATACTTAAGCAAATTTCAGGTGACTGCTTCATTTAATTTAATCATTTAACATATAATCAGTCGTAAAGTATTTTCGAGAAAATGTAATAAATTATTGCCTTATAAATAATACCTTATATATAAATATACCTTATAAATAATGTTTATTAGTATCACTATGAAAGTAATAAATAATATATATCTATTTCTAGATTATAAATCATTATTTTTAATTCAATATAATATATATACATGTGTGTGTGTGTGTGTGTGTGTGTGTGTGTGTGGGTGTGGGTGTGTGTATGTGGGTGTGTGTGTGTGTGGGTGTATGTGTATACTTTATATTAAAAACGCTCTAAGATGATGTTATTTGCTTAATATTATATTCTAAAATATATATATATATATATATGTAAATATATATTTCTTAATGTTCTTAATAACAATAATTTTTTTAGTATAGATTTCTCGAAGCATAATCAAATAAAACACGATTCGATTGATGAAGATGAAGCAATTCAAAAAAATAATAATTTACCAAAATATTTTATCTACTTTCCTCCACCACTGAATTTTTTTATATACTATTCTTCAAAAAATGAAAATCAATCTACAATCGAAACTGCAGAATTTCCGAAAGCCTCTCATTCTAAAAACCAACGAGTGACGATACCTTGGAAATATAATAATTTAAATTTGAGTCAACATCACAATTTTTCGAAAGAAAGATTTGAAAGACTAATTCTTGAAAAAAATGAAAATAGAGATACAAAAAGTAAGAAACAAAAGGAATTTGAATATATTCGCAAAATGATAAGAGAATTAATTGAATACTGGGACGACGAAGAAACAACTATGAATAACTCAAATAATTATAAAAAAAATAACAATGATTCTGATGAAAATAAATATTCGGACGACAATATAATTAAAAGGCTACGCAAACAAAATAATTCACCGAATGAAAACGCGAGACCATCGTTTAAAACATTTTTAGAATGGTTAGCCAAAAATTCACCTTACAAAGATTCACCCCTTTCGGTAAGCAATTATGCATTGTGTTTAAAATAGTATATAAATTTAAATATTAACAAATTCTTTAAATTCGTTTTGCAGGGTAATAAGTCATTTAAAAAGGAATTCCTTCCAGGTGATACATTAAAGAATTATATGCATTCAAAATTGTATTCCGATGAAGGCGGAGCGGACTTTCCAGATTCAACGAATCATTTGCCATATACCGATAGTCCGAATGAATCGAATTCAAAGAAAATTCGTATTCTCGTGGATATCGATAAAAATCCAGAAATACTTCAAGACTTTTTTACAAGACATTCTCATGGTCATAGTAAGAAATCCGACACCCACGATTACAAAATAATTGTAAATTTGCCAGACTTTTTTGATCCAACCGAAGAAGATGTTATATCTCGTAAATTAGTTGATATAGCATCGAATCAGTTACACAGAAATTTAACCTCTAATCAAAAAATGCCCAAGACACTTTGGGTTTTTCCAATTTATGAAGATGAAGAGAACGACACACTTATTAGCGAACTAGAGAACAGTCACAATTATTTTAGTACAGCAGACGAGAAAGATCATTCCACGACTAATAGAAATGAGAATTCTGATAAGCTCTTCCATTACAGGACTGATAAAAATCACCATGACATTTTTAAGGTTTGTTTTTTAACATCATTATATTTTAATCTCTTTTGTTTTTACGCTTTTCTGTTAAATTCTAAACAACAATAATTCAAACATAAGATTAATCCAAAGCTTGCATTATTATGAAAATTGAAGTCTTATCGTGATTTAAATCTACAGACAACAGAGAGAATAATAAAGAAGCAAGTCTTATATAGTACCGACCCGAGCGTAGACGATGCATCAGCCGAGTCAAATAGAGATTCTGGGAGTGTATATGAAGATCAGGAGTCTTACGAGCACTTGCAAGATAAAAGAAATGTCGACAATGACAGAACGTAGCCATAGTAGTAAAACATGTAGGGAAACTGGTAACAGAATAAATTGCCGAAACTGACTTTTCGATTGTTAAACAATCTTTAACTAGCATAATTTTAAAAATGTATTACATTTTTTTAGTTATTAATTATAATATGTAGATTTCGTTTTTTTTATAAATAAATATATAATTAATTATTAAAAGCAATGATGCTCGATTATTTAATATTCATAATAATTTCTTAATTTTTAAAATAATATTGCTCTAAAATCAATATCAAAGAGCTAGAATGATTAGAAATAAATCATTTTAGGAAACATTTTTTTGGATAAGTTATGTATCATTAATGGAACCTTTTTATGGAGCATTTTTTTGTGAAATGCCTTGCCTCGTCGTTGTTTTTATTAAATATATATCATCGAATGAATTACAACATTATTCAATGAAACGCAATTTTTGGACGCCTTTGAGCCGACCCTAGTGAAGTCATTCCATCTTGGGTCAGCCAACACGGTTGAAGCGTCAGATGCGGTCTTACGATCTTGGAGCTATCGCACGTGGAATTGGTCGCAGATTTATTTACGATATTATTTAAAACGTCAGAAACAAAATACTCGAAAGTAAGCCCACAGACCTTCGCGTGTTACGACACCGTAACAGCGAGGACGCAGAAATGCTCTCAGTTGGCTAAAGTTGTCCAGCGCCAAAGCCAAACCGAAAACACATCTGGTTTTTTGTCTTCCAATATCCATGTAAAATACGGATCGACATAATATTATACTGCCGAGATACTCCATGGCTCCATGAACATGGTGGCTGTCTTGAAATTCCGTTAGTCATAATAGTAAAGATTTTGATAATAAAAAAAAAAAAAAAAAAATTGAAAAACCTCCTAAAAATTGTCGTACAAAGCATTGAGCTTTGAAATATATTTGAATGAACTAACCGCGTGATCACGATAATCATTACTCGCTACGTATAAATCGATAAAAAGAATCGGAAGAATGGCTTTCGAAACTCTGACGAAATTGCAGCGACTTTATCAGCTACTAGATTCTCTGCATATTCAAATAGGGGGAGGCAGTTCATTCCGCCGGCAAGTTTCTGACAAGAGACAATAGAAACGACGGACCGAGTAAAAAATTACAAAGAGCATTAACGGAGGAAGGGAGAATTTCAGGCTGGTAAAAAAAACGAGCGAGTACAAAAAACGGGTAGAAATAATTTTTTTTAATAATAAAAATGTCTATTGTAACGTTTAAAATATTGCCTACTTGCTTATTAACTTATTCAATCGTTCAGTAATTGGATTTTTATTTGATTATTTATTTACGAATTAATAAAGTGTAATGTGCTGAGCTCGCCTTCTGCATGTTTTTAAATTAATAAATGAATAAAGCAACAGTAAAATGAGTTTGTTGATAAAATAGAAAAGGAGCGTATGATCAACGCCGGGGAAAAACATCGCGCACAATTATAACTAATAGAGTAAGTAAGAGCTACGTTAATAAGTCATACTTGTTCAAATTTATCGTGTGCATTTATTATTTACGTTTATTTTTCTATGGGAGGTACAATAAATATGTTGAATGATGCTGCATTAAATAAGACCTGCCATCGAGCCAAGAAGGAAAAGTGAATTGCTGCGTATTTATTTCGGTTCCCCTTTCTCCGTTCCCATCCACATTGAATCCTGACTCGACTGAGCTTTCTCGATATAAGCATTGAGGGCACGTCTATTTTTAGTATCCAAATTTTACAAACGATAACAATAAATAAACGCTCTTTCAAGCCGCCCCCCCTCAACTCATCACAAATCGAATGATGAAATCGCTTCGTTAGATTAATTAAGAATTTCGAATATGTTTTAGTAAATATTTAAGCCGGAAAGAATTTAACATCATAATAATTGCATTTACTTTTTTAATTCATGATACTCACCTGCCCACGACGATGTCCCTATTTGGGATCAAAAGTCGAAGGAGATTAAAAACCTCAGCCGTGTTACAGAACAGCAGATAAAATCTGAAAGCCTTGACGAAACGCACACTTTCGACGTACCTCCCATTCGCCCAATAATAAAGACCACGTTAGAAGCTCATCATACATAAAGATTCTAAGCTAAAACTCAAAACGCTGTAAAAAAAATACTACCAGGGATTTCCATTGAAACCTACTTCTCGACCTCGAATCTCGACATTAATGCCGACAACCATTTAGAAGCCCTTTAAAAACAATAACTTTCAGAATTCTGGTTTATCGTGGTTTTAAAAAAAAAATAGGGAGACCTAAACCCGTGAAATACCGGCCGAGATGCTAATGCCAGCGAAAAGGGCATAGACAGGATTAGATGAATGATGAAGAGACTGGACTGAAAAGGAGGTTATAAAAGGAAGTTCGTAATATTAGTCCGTAAGAGCTCGAACCTCTTTTCGAGTACTCTCTTTTAGAAATACGAACTTAAGTAGCGAGAAGTCGAGAAAGAGCGACGAGCCTGAGAAGTCAGAAAAACAGCAAAAGGAATAGAGGGGGGGGGGATCAGGGCCTCAGTATTGTGTTTTTAATGAGAAAGGAGAAAAGCGGACAGAGAGAATTAAAAATGAAAATTTTACAAGAGAGCACTATGACTTTTCCGGCTTATTTGGAGCGAGCAAAGAAAGTTCGAGCCGGATCTACGAATATTATAGCGGTGTAGCTCAAAGTCTAAGTCAGGCAAGGTTCTGAGGCAAAATTTGTAGCTGAACTCTAAATAGGCATTGGGAATTCTAGAGTATCTATTTCTACTTTCGTGAGCAATCTTAACGTCAATTTACTGCCATCGCATAAAGGTAGAAATAGAAACAAATCAACGGCCGCGTAAGCCCCAACCAGACCCGCAGTGCTTTGCCTGCATGTGTAGTTTGATGTTAAACCTACGGGAAAGAGTTGGGAATGAGGAGTGATGGAAAATTTTAAAGGAACAAAGTTATCCGCCATTTAATTGATGGCAGGCAGACGAACCGTCGATCGATGTCGGTGTACGAAATTTCTTTTAAAAAATTTGAATAATTGATACATTGATATGATAACTAGTAAAAATAACTATTTTATCGTAAAAACTTGAAATCGAATAATCGCATTAATCTTCAGTGCATTAGTGCCGAAAGATGAAAAATTCTGGTGAATCCATCTAAATTGGAAATTTCGTTCTAATGATCGGCTTCGGAGCGAGTAGTTTTACGCGAGCGTAGGAACTTTTGGAATGCGTTTGAGTATTTGTGCAACACGTCGGTCCGGCACTGAAGTATTTACAATCATCGAGCCGTGCGCGAACGGGAACGCCAGCCAATTAATTTCCGTCCATTTGTTTCCCGGTCACGAATCCCAGGTGGCCGGAGTCGTTCCTTCCTCGTTGGTTACCGCGACAATTCGTGATCGCGATCAGGCGTCAACGGTCGGGAGTAGGAGTCAGAATTATTCAAACTGGCGGCCATTTTTCACGAAGGCTACTTTAAGGGCGGCCCGATCCTCGCCGCTGATTATTTCCCGCGCGAATCATGAATACGAGAGGCAATCACGCGAGAGGCTGTGCTCGTTGAGATCGACTGCACCAGGTTATGGCAGAACGTGAGTCTAGGCGCCGGGAGAATTCTGTGTTTTCCCCTCGGCTTCTGCTTCGCTGTAATTCCTTCGAGAAAATCTGCAGGTGATGATGGATTTAATAATCTTGAGGCTCGAAAGTCTCGTCTAGTAATGCGGCGATAAACAGTAACCATCTCGTTAAGATGATTTATTTGAAGATTCTTTTGATATGACTATGTGCCCCCAGTCATTTACGATTTTACGTGTATGAATTTTATGGACTGTTCTTATATAATTCATTATATTTTCTTATGTATGTACAACCGATGGTTATTCACAATTTTGCAATGTTTCATCTTCGATGAAACGATGAACTCGCGATTTTTTATCTAAAAAACGGTGTAATTATACATAAATTACTTTTATCTTATGCTCAGATTATTTTGATATTATCTACATTATTAACATTACAGAACTTAAATTGTAAATCTTTTATTTTAATATGATGCCTTGAGGATATCATTTAAGACAATACCATCAGTATATATAAAAATATTATATAAAATTATCATTGATCGAGTTTGTTAGAGCGCAGTAATTTAGTAGTTAACATTAGCAATACAATATTACTTGATAATGTACTTTTATTAGATAATTTAAAGTAAAGTTATTTTTTCACTTTTTTCGGGCTCTTATTTTTTTTTAAATTCGAGAAGTTTTCGGCAGTTATGATGTGCGAATAATCAGGGCTTTATTATTATATTTATTAAACAATTTAGTTGTAAAATAGATTAGCAGAATATTTTCTATAAACTCCTCTTTTATTGATATCACATGAATTTTGTGATACTATTGCATTAGTTTTAAAATACTCTTTCATTCACATTTTTCAATTTATAAAATATATATTAAATTTATATTTTAATAGTAATTTTTCATAAAGCAAGTAGCCAGAATATTTGGATTAACATTACTCCTGAAAAAGATAAAAAAATCTATATTTTATAGATTTGCATACTGAAATAATAAAAGAGTACCTCCAAGACTTGAATAATAATGCTTTTACACGCCGTAAAATAAACAAGCGGAAATAATGTAGGATAATAAAGACGAAATACAAAGTGCTTTACAAAACAAGTGCCGTTACTTGCGAAAAGTACATGAAGGTGTCTATATATAAATCTTAAATGGACTTCCATCGATTACAATTTGCAAATTTTCCGCAATGATTATAGATGTTGAGACTAAAAATCTGGCGTCTTTTCGCTAAGCTTACACTAGACGGTAAAGTAATCCACTTGTCGAAAGGATTACTAAAATCACAGGCCCGCTCCTAGAAACTTTCTTTAATATTATTCACGATCGCGCGCTCTCTCTCCCTCTCTCTCTTTCTCTCTCTCTCTTTCTCTCTCTTTCTCTCTCTTTCTCTCTCTTTCTCTCTTTCGCTTTTTTATCTTCGTAAATTATATTCTTTCTCCAATTAAGATAATTAAAAACTAGAAAACTATTATAATTTACAATTCATTTCACTCGTAAAATAGAACTAACAAATAAACAGTAAGTTCACAAAATATAGATTGGTTAGGTGAATAAAAGAAAACATGCATTCAAAAAATAAATACTTTGCGTAACAAATATTAAAATGTATTTCATAATACATAATACAAGTATATCGAAAATATCTGCATATAAAAGGAACATAAAGATCAAATATTCACTCATGCATAAAAAAAACAATTCCAAGAACTACGAACAAATTAAAATTACTTTTTTTGATTCTCAATATTTATTCATTAATAAGGATGAATTTATCATCATTGCAATATGTTATAACCACCAATCATAAATCATTTTATCCCAGGATATTAAAATAAAATTAATAATCTCATATGATATATATATATAATATAATTCTTTGACGATACAATGCATTTAAATAAGTAAATAAAAATGAAAAATAGGTCGAAAGATTAAAATTCGCATTTTACAACTTCGACGCGGTTGGTTGTGTACAAGGTCATTACGAAGTCACCTGGAACCTGGTTATTTTTTTTTATAAGCACAATATGCGAAAGCCTACGGTTGCCTCTATCAATTTAACCTATTTTTATTGCAGAATTTGTATTCTGCATTCAAACCTTTAAAAAATACAGGAAAAATAAAATTTTTGCGATATTAAAAAAAGAGTTAAGTCTTAAAATACTGGAATGAAAGTATTATTATTATATATTAGTACAATATATATATTTTACGTATTTTTTTGTAAATGCTATATCTTCTTTTTTCAATGCATGTTTATCAATTATAAAACTTTAATATTATGACTAACTGATGTTAAAAGTATCATTTAGTAGCGTTAAAGTTTTTTTTAAGTAATTTTATCAATTTTTCGAACCCTGAATTATGAAATTTATTCATTAACATACAATTTATTAAAAAAACTTTTGATAAACTAAGATTCCTTATGCTTTATAATTTAATTATTAAATAAATAGATAAAGGATTCAACAAAGAATTATATGGCTTAATTCTATATTACAATATCTTTATTAATGCTGTATAACTACATTTTTTAATAAGATTAGTATCAAAAAAAGAATAATTCAAATGAATCATTCATATCCATAGTAGATACTGTAGGTATATTAATTATTTTTTATATCTACAAACATTTACAGACGTATAGCTTGTTTATCATAAAAAATGATTTAACATATGTCAATTTCATTAGCACAATAGATAGAATTTAAATTTTAAACAATTTTAAATTAACTACTTTAATAAGCCTTCTACTAATTATAATAATCCAATAAGTTGACAAATGAAAAATTTTGAGTAACATGGTTAAATTGACTTACAATGTGTAATTTAATTCGTAAATTATACGGTTTGACATGTGATCTGCATAAAATTTGCATATATTGAATATTCAAAAGCAGAATAACAAATATTTTTAAATTTATATGTATATGTTTCCTTAGAATTAAATTAGGTAACTATATGGACATGTTATTAGATTAAATATAATTCCGTAATTTGGATTGTGAAAACTACTTGCCAAATTATAAAAATTGTAATAGAAGTATAATGCAATCGTTTTATACTACAACAAACTTTGTAATGTCGATATATTATTTTTTATTATTTATTCTTTTATATTAATAGTCGTATTATTATTATACAAAGAAAATTAATAACTATTTTAATAAATTCTGCTGAATAATTTTTCATGCTCATTATACATAGATTTTATTAAACAATTTGTTATATTAAATATGATTATATCCATAATTCTTAAAGGAAAATTTCTATAGAACGAACTCAGAATGAGCGAATGAAGTTACTCATAAAGTAAGTAAGATCTATGTTTAAAAATTTATTTTTCGTCCTTTGTATTATTATATACTATTATTATAACTTATAATATATACTATTTAATTATTAAATAAATTTGTCGTAATATAAATCCTTTTTTTGTATAAAAATATAATGGTAACAAATTAGATACTACATTAATTTTATGACAGAAAAATATTTTTAAATAGTTAAGTTAAATTTTATTTTTAAAATTTTTTAAATAGCAATTTAAACATAATTTTCAATTTATTGAAACGTAAACAGTCTTTACTCTTTTTGACAATTTTTTGGATTAAGCTTGCATAATATTCCAACAAAATTAAAATTAAAATTAAGAATGTTATCAAAATTTTGGGACCAAATTATTTATCAAATACTCGTCAATTGCCGGGACAAGCGACTTAATGTTATGTTTTTCTCCAAAGGCACTGAATTCTTTTCAATCTCATATGTTGAAATGCATGAAGTGTTCATTGAAGTAACGTGCGAATCATGACGAAGTAGTAGAGTTTACGGTTAAAAACTTTCTCAAGTCAAGCGCATAACCCTGTAAAATAGACCATTCCTTTTTTTTATAAAATGAATAATTTATAAAAATTCAAAGCATTTGCACAATTAAAGCCAAAAACAAAATTTTCTTCGATAGAAACATCAATAGCAAATTCTACTTGTTTCTTCAGTATGAATAAACTTATTTTTTATTTTTAAATAATAACCTAACAAGTATTATTCAATTAACAATAACGTAATTTAAATTTTAATACAAACTTATAAAAAGTTTGATATATTTTTAAAAAAGTTTTCCCCATACAGTACCGTTACAGTAACTGTATTGTAATTAAATGCATCAAATTAAAAATTAAATGCATTGCAGTTGTTGAGAAAAAATTCAAAAAATTTACAGCTTTTTAATTTAAGACTTGTTTTGGGTTTGTAGGTATGGGTAATATATTTAAATATTCGAAATGCCCTGAGAATTAAAAACTTATTAAAAAGAATGCGGAAAAAGAGTTTGGCAAAATCCGTTCCTAAACAAGTTATTTGATATTCAAACTTGAAAGTCATGATCGAAGATCAAATTAAACGAAAGCTAATGAAGTTTAGTAAAATCATCCGTTAATGAGTAATTACCTTGAAAAATGATTCATTGTCACTAGCATTATTAAAACAGTGCAACAAAAACCCGTCAGTCGACAAAGTCAGAATTGCGGGAGTTGGAAGCAATGAAATTTAATAGTTTTGACCATAAAATATAGTCGTTTTTATAAAGAATGGCAAATAATTGAGAATTTTATTGCCCTCATTATATTACTTATTATAATTGGATGAATTATATCATTTGACATTAAGATTTTCAATATAGCATCTATAATTCAAGGTTTCAAATTGAAGGGGCAGAAGGCAAGAAAGAAAAAAATGAGAGAAGAGAGGGGGTAGGGGGGGAAACCAGAAACTACAGTTGCCTTGAAAAAGCGAGAACGAAGCTAGAATAATAAGCTCGAGATAGGAGCCGCGGTCTGGCGAGGCGGAGGAAAGAGAGCCGCAAGTAGATGCAGTTGGAAGGAGCAAAATGGCAAGAGCACAGTTAGAGATACGATCAAAGTGCAATCCGCTCGGGTCAAAGACGCCCGCGAGGATAAGCAGCCGATCCGCGAATCTCTTGGCAGCGCTGCCACGCACGGCAAACAAAGTCCGTGCGAGCAGTGGGAGGGTGGGGGGCGGGCGGGAAAAAGGGCCCGTCGCACTCCGGTAGCGGCACCGGCTCTGCGGCCGCGTCTCCCGGCCGGGGGAAGAGACACGCGGGGGGGGGGGCAGGGGGAGCCGGGCGCGGGCCCATCGGCGGGGAACGCGGACGCGTGAAAAAGGCACGGGGTCCGACGGCCGGGCGCCCAGGGGCAACCGGAGAAGGCGGCCCGGCAGGTAGGGAGTGAGCGGCGGGACGGGAGCGAGAGGAGCGCCGAGTCCCTGGAGAACGAGCTACGAATATTACAAGCGCGATGGAGAATGTAAGCTTAGTCGGCTGCTGGTCGCGCAGGCCGCGAGAACTGCCGCGAGAACTGCCGCGAGAACTGCCCCGAGAACTGCCCCGAGAACTGCCGCGAGTTCAGGGCACATCGGCCGCTCTTGGCTCCACGCGACCACGATTAGCCCGAACGGCGAATCTGAATGAATATCGCTGCTGCGGACGCGAGTCCGACGATCTCGAGGAGACTTGGCAGCTGGCGGCAACGAGCCGCCCTCACCCCCGGCCGGAGCTCGCGCGATCCCAACTGACGAGGTGAGTCTCCCCTTGCGCTCCACTGGCTTCTCGATGGCCCCGCTCCGAACTGCCGCCCTCGAAGCTTATCCCAACCGGTGGGTCTCTTCGTTAAAGGGCACCTGCCCGCGCGCGCTTCCATGCCTATTTCAAACCAATGGAATTGGAAGTAGCCCCGGCAAGCGACGTGACTGTCCTGTGTGCAGCTCTAATGCTTTACTCCCGCGACCCCGTCAAATAATGATATCCTCGCGTTTGATGCTATCGCGGTGGTGATCATTAGTCGCGAGACCTATTCCAGCTTCTTATAATCGCCGATTTTTTAATGGAAAAGAGCTGCTTCACGTGGAGAAATGCGAAGTAAAGGCATCCTCGTTTTAATTATGACTTTTGTGAACGAATGCAATAGTCACCGGCATACAAAAATTTCAATAGAAGAGCTGATGATGTTCTGTTGTATTTGAATAAACGTATACGGGTCACGATATTTTTATAACGAGGGCAATCATTATTAAAAACAACTCCAATTTTTTTAAATAGAGTATGAAATATATTGGCACAATTCTTACGGTTTTAATAATCATGCTTTCATTATATGTACTCGGTGCATTTTTTGCTCTATTTAAACTTAAAATAGGAGATAAGTGGGTAATTATATTTGTAATTTAGATAAATGGAGCAATTACTGAATCTGTAATAATCAATCAAATTTTTCCCCAACCAGCATCTTAAAAATTAATAACCAAATCAATTTAAATAAAAAACATATTTCAAAACTCTCAAAGTATCAAACGCTAATTTGCAAGAAAAATTTTCAACTGGTAAAAATAATTCTGATACTATGGGTGATAAGTCTTTTTTCATATTTTTGTACCTGTAACTGTAAAACACTTCTGAACTTTATTAGTTTAAGTCGATTATCTTGAGCTATTAAATATTTTTAGCCCTTCTAATACATACTAAAATGTTAATAAAATCAAATTACATTGCAATTGTTCTCCCTCAAAACATATGAACTTACATATTCGTCGACTATCATAATATCTTAAAGCAATCTGAACAATTGCATTGAATCTCACGGGAATAAAAACAGAAAAACGAAAGCAATGAATACTCGATCAAATACTTGAGATATACGAATACGTGAATGATACTAATAGATTGTTTATATTTGCACATATATATTATAATTAAATCTAAATCCTCAATAAACGTTTCTAGCAATATTTTTATACAATGCAATAATAATTTTTTTTACTGCTCACTTTTCAATTAGGTTACATAGATACGTTTTTTATGATATTATCTAAAAAAACTAAAAACAATTACCATTTAAAGCAATGTATTGTGATAAAATCGATTTCAATAGCTCATATATTTATCTGAGAATATATAAATTCATCTAATTCGATAGTTATACTTTCATAAAAAAGCCTTGAAAATAGTAAGCGGTATTAAAATTAATTACATACTCATATATTAATAATTCAAAAGTTTCCATCTTAACAAAAAAATTGATAAAATTTGATTTTTGTTAAAAAAAAATTTAAAACTATATGAAATACTAAATGCCTAGGATGAAAAAAAATTAATTGAGCTTACTAGAAAAGTATGTTACGTATCTAAAATTATAATAGATGGTTTTAATTTAATTAGAAGTAAACCAGGTATATTAAACATAATAAAAAACATCAATGAAATTATCATTACTCTTCAACTCATACAGAATGCTTAAAAATTAACATGAACAATTTTCAAAAGGTTATTCCATCTTGAATACTAGAATATTATTATTATGCTATCTTTGGAAAAGTTATTTTTTATCGAAATAATATATAATTAATAATCAATGATTATTTAATTATATTTAAGCTAAGAAATCATCTATCGTCAACTATTCGAAATTTAAGTATGTTTCATATACTATATTGATAAAACTGATATTTTATACATGATTTAAAAATTATCACTTTTGGCTGACCTTTCTTCTACGAGATTTTATTTTGGTACTGCCATTCATGACAACTAACTTACATATGAGCTTACTATAATCACTGCTACTATGAATGAATAGATATAAATAACATTTACTTGTATACTTATAAATTACAGAATAAAATTGTCTGAACTTCATTGATTAGAATTGAATTATACAATATTATATATTTAGTCACTCTTTTAATAAAGAATCACTCATTAGTTTAATTGCTATTATATATATGTAAAGCACATATATTTTGCCTATGCAAAATTATATGTTCGCATTTATTTTTTTTTTAAATACTATGCACAGATCATAAATTTTCTGAATTTGTTAATAAGTTAACCCCGAGCATACCAAATAAAATTGTATTAAATGAATATGTAGTTATAAAATTTACGGTAACCATTTTATTTAAATTCGAATTCGCCAATTTATTGTAAATTATAAATAAAAAAGTATAAAGATTAAAATGATTCTAAATCTGAAATCAATGAAAAAAAACGGATAGACAAGAATTAAAAAATTGATCCTCAGACTTTCAGAAAAACGTTAAGTAGCGTCATTGTCGTGTCTCTCTGAATGCCAAAAAAGGTAATCTTTCTTTTTAAAATACCGACACGACATTTATAACTCTATTTCCATTGAACTGAGTGGCGAAGTCGAATATACGTTACATTCGATGGACGTTACATTGAAGGAGAGTTTATTGCAACACCAGCTCCCAACACAATGTACGCGGTATTACTGAAATTTTTAATCATGAAAGGTTTGTATTTTAGATAGGTTTTGTGAATGGGCGGGATATTTCACGATGGGTTTTGTATTGGTCTAACGGTTTTCTTACTTTGCACGCAGAAATAAATTCATACGTGCATAATTCAATTAGTTGTTCGTGCAAAGTATGGTATGTTGTTTCACCGCCTAATATTACGGTTCTTCATTCTTTGCTTCGCTTATCAAATATTACATTGTTTGGTTTATATAATGTTACTCATAAGCGAATTAATTATAATCGCCCGAAGTTCTCCTCTCTCTCCCTCTCTCACTCTGTCTCTGTTTCTTACACATGTGCATTTACGTCAATAATTAAAGGATTTGTAAGTGGAGTCATTGAACTTAAGGAAATATATTTTAGGTAGGAAAAATATAAGACCTCTACTTTAACCGCATGTTAAATCATATGGGTGAAAGAAATAGATACATTTTTTAATGAAAGTATACCAACATCGTTATGTGTTACAACTAAGAGAAATTCGTTAGATTGCAGTGCACTGACCACATTTACTCACAATTTTCTTTAATAGCCGTGGTTTTTTACCAAAACTAAGTTTGCAAAAATACTTGAATATATCCTTGTTAATCATACTTTATATATATATTCATTCTTTAAGTTTGCGGTTTAAACCCATGAATACTTGATGTAGGCGCACAACTAAAATTATATAAAAAATTAGTCAATTCCGTACCAGCATTATTTAATTCGGGCATTGCTTATATTTTCTTATTATATTTATATTTTCATATATATATATATATATATCCATGTTTATCATTATTACATCTTGAGAGTAAAAACATGTTTGTATATTATAATATTGTACATAATAAAATTATGAATTTTCTAATCACAGATCTTTGTTACAGCTTATTAAAGTTTGAAATAGAAAAAAAAATTAACTAAATAGAATAATTGCTATTATTTAACCATTTTAATAGGAAAGTATAAGTTAAGTAATGATCAAAATAAATTAAGAAGATATGTAAGTGCTAACAAACATTTTTGAAAATGTATCGAGGCGATGTTTGTATCAAATAAATGAAAATAATATGTAAAAATATGTATGTGTATATGTAAAAAAATGTTATTCAAAACTGTTAAAAGACTATAAAAACTAAAGTAACTTGATATATCATATTCTACGTTAATATTTAAAAAAAAGTATCCGCTGTGTGGTTCCGCATATACACCGTATTGATATCAGATATGAATGAGCAAACCATAATTGACACTGTTTGTGAGTATTTCAGTGTAATTCAACTCAATTTTCAAATTATATTACATTAATGCTTAAATAGCATCACTTTACGTAATATTAATAATATTTATTATTAGAGGTATTTCACTTAATTCAAAGTTAATTTTATTCAATGTAATTATGTATAAAATAAAACCTGCATTCATTTATAAACTAAACATTTTTTTTTAATAACCAATGAATAAACATTATATACAGTTACAAGATAAAAATTTTATATAAGTAATACAATTTTAACGCTTACAATATCCTTATTTTAAAAGATTAAATTACTAACAGATTAAGATAGTGATTTGATACGTAAATTTTGCAATGAGTATAGCTAATCGGTCTCTACTTGTACTGGCACAAAAGTATTTAATTATTACATGCGATGTTCCACATATATAAGTACTTACAACTATATAGCTATAAGACGATACAATAAGACAAAATATATAAAAATATATAATAATAAGAGGTATGAAAAGATTTTAAATCCAATTGAAAAGCATCATAAGAAATCACGAAAATTGTGTAGATAGTCTAAGGAAAAATTGTCAACGAGATTTGGTCATTGCCAGAGTATTTTTACGTAACAATTGATTGTTATGTGCGCTTTATCCCAATTCATCGCTTATTACATTATTCTTTTATGATACTTATATTCACGTATCTATATCTCATTGTTCACTTTCCTGTCGCCTTCGACGGTGTAAAAATCATACAGCTGCAATTTCAAAATTACATTTCTAAAATAAAGATCCCCTACAAATGATTATAACACAGATTGTATCGAAAACCAATCTCAATATAACAATTTAACAAATTTTAAAGTGGTTTTTATATAAAAATATTGTATTTATAGTGCCATGGAATTTTTACTCATTAAAATATTTTTGACAGCTTTTATACGAATAAAAAATTATATATATTAAATGGATAGAATTTTATAAAATATGTATCAGGCGTATAAATGTAAAACTAAAAGTATAAACATAAATTGAGCATCATTTTCACATAAATCGCTGACGGTAAAAATTAAGCTGAAGTTTATGAAATTTCATAGATGCCTTGAAATTATTAGAAAATTAAATTTATGATATCTGAGTGGAGCATAAATAAATTTCTTAATTTTTTTATTTTCCGAATGAGTTCTGTTTTATTAAATCTTTCGATGGTTTCATTTATTAAATTGGCTGTAACAAATTAATTACAAATTATTACATATAATTTTTAATAAGTAATTGAAATATTTAAAAAAACCTTAAATGATGTTATAAATTGTTCAAATAATATATGTTGTTAATATTTATTGTTTATATCGTGTATTGTACATCTGATCATCAAATTATACATCTAAAGTAGGCATATATTTGTATTCCTCCAGGTAACATTTATTACTACTTGTGTCTTTTTTATAGCTTACATATTTAGCTAATTGTTAAAAAATATGCAATACAATAGATTTTTTAAACGTACATTTAATTAATATTTTATAAGTTTTTTATGCCTTGTTTTTTTGTTGTAAAAATAAAAAAGGAATTTTCAAATGTTCAGATTTAAGAAATAAGTCTCATAATTAAAATATATTTTTTCTAAAAAAATAAAAAATTATTTACCGTTTAAGAATAAAGATATTGTTAATATGTAGATCATGCATATTGTTAAATTACCCGGTAAACAGTAATATTTTCTGCATAGTATAATAGATTTATATTTTTCGAAATAGCTTTATTTTCAACTTATTATTATTAGTAAATAACTAAATTTCTTTGCAATACCATACTTTTAGCTATGTAAAAAACAACAGACATTGTATGGATAACAGTTTTGATACATTTTTTCCATTACAAATATTTTTTATAATTTTGACTTTATTTGATATTTTTTTATACTTCTATTTTAGTTAATTTTTTTTTATTTTAATTTTTTTATCAATCATATATAACCAATTTAATAGATAAATATTGTAATAATTTAGTATACGATTATAGTGTATTATTTTTTTATACTACGATTTATTGAATTATGAAATTAAAAATATAAAGATAATAATTAATCAATTATCTCTTACAATAAATTTAATGATATATCTAAAATTTAAGGTTTTTGAGTTTCATTGTAATACTTTCATGTCTTTACAGTAATATACATTGCCGTTTACTACTTATCTTGCACTACTTATTAACTTTTACCTAATGGACTTTAAATCAAATATCGATTACGCACTTAAATATATGTGTCTATATATATATATATTATCCGTTATTATTTTCAATGACAGCTAATATAATTTTTTAATTGATGTAAAATACATTACGAGTCCCGAAAAATAATGAATGTAAAAGATTTTTTTCAATTATTTGTTTACTATTAAGATCTTTAAATAAATATTTATTAATAAATCATCATAAACTCATTAATTTTTAACGAAAAAAATCTTTGAAGTAACCAATATAAAATTTAAAGAGTTTTAAGCTTCGTGAAAAATATTTTTTCTTTATATTCCTATTCATATTTTATATGATAGATTGTGGTATTTTCGAAGACTAATATATTTAAATATTAACTTAGTAGATTAATAATACTTATTATTGTACAGTTGTATGTATTATTAGTAGATTGATAATGTAGTAATTTAAAATTTTTTTTTTTGAAATTTTTGAATAATGGATATTAATATTATCAAAAATAAAAAATATATTATTTATAATTATAATTAAAAAATCCATATTTTATACGGTAAGTAGAAATACTGAAGTTCTATTTTTAATAATGTAATTTTTTAATAATAAGATAACAATAAGATTAATAATAAGATTGTATAGTAACTTATACTGCGCATATGTTAAAAATAAAAATTCTGTAATAAACTTCAGTAAGTCAATTACAATATTATTTAATAGTTGATACTGTTCAACTGTTTTTTTTTTATTTATTCGGAATCAGTTTTTTTAAGTCTTTTAAAATTATAAAATATATATACATGAAGCATTCAAAGGGTTCAAATAATTATAAATTACATTTAACATGCAAGTATCCATAAATTACTTTCTATATTAACTATTTTAAAGATAGCAGTTATTAAACTATAAACGCAGATTTATTTAAATTTGTGTCTAATACTTAAAAAATTGAAATAGATAATATTAATGAAACTATTCGTGAAAATAAGTAATATGTTTTTTGGTTCAGATAATCCGTGATTTTTATAAAAATATGCAAGTATCGTGGTAAAAAATGTCTAATCACTCTTTTACGTACTTTCACTGTTAAATTACATTTTAAAGGATATCAAACTATTATATTAGTCATAAAAATGTTTATTATCGCTAATCGTTATACATAATGAAAAATATGAAATTTTTAGCTTACATTTTATACGGTTTGAATATATATAACTGAGAGTAGATTAAAAAGTGTAAGATCATACCCTGGATTCAATTGCTCGTATATTAACCGAATAATGAAAATGTCTGTAAAAATAGAGTTGGTTTCTTAATACGATTAGGCTAAATATTTTGGTAAATCATCCACATTATAATATGAGAGGATCCATGCTATTGTCCAGTAATAAATTTTTAATGCATGCACAGTGTATTTAAAAGAGCATACAAAACTGACAATATCATGATTTTTAACGTAATTAATGATCGATGACTAGCACGTATTGAGCTGCCGGAGATACGTTCCCAAATATGCAGAGCAAGTGTAGGCTGTAAAAGTTGCACGCTTACAAGCATGATAAAGGAGCGGCTTTAAATCGTATCGAATATAGCAGGAAGATCAGGCTTAGCAAGCCCGGATTCGCCATTACGCAGGATGTTTCGTTACGAAGGACTTCTGTTTCCTAAGAGCCAGTCACTTTCATGATCACTCGGACGCGAGGGATAAATGCCCTTTCCCCGTGGGATCCATCAGGCTCGCGATCCATTGTAGAGAGTCAGAGGCCGCGTGAGTCGCGGCACGCATCACAATGGCCATTTCTTCCCCGAAGGCTTCGTGAAAGGGGCCGAGTTACGAGACGCCATTTTCTCGCTTCGGCTGAATATGAATTCCCGACAAAGGGCCAAAGCCACGGCGGCCCCGGCGATATTCCCGGCGAACAAAAGCCGCTGTGCATCGGCGCAGGGCCGCCTGCGACTCTAGCCGGGCTCGCGCTTCCCACGCCCGCGCCCGTTCTCATCTAGCCGGGAAACAAAGGGAAGGCCGCCGGGGCTCTTAGAAATAGCAGCCGGCACAATGGCAATTGATTCGGCGTCGGGGCGGCCTCGCCTGGCGAGAGGGGGGCTGCGCGGGGGTGCGCGGGGCCGCGAGGACAGGAGCCGGAGGCCATCCGCGAAACGGCTCGCCGCCGATCGTCCGACGATCTCCTCGGGCGCCAAGTCTCGGGGAATTTCGCCGGCCCGAGGCAGGGCTGCGAGCTCGACCGGGAAATCAGGCGGCGTCGGACCAGTCGGAGCGATGCCAAGGGCTGCAGTCTTTTACTCTCGCTCCATTGGAAAACTGGCCGCGATGCGAAAATGCCTCCTGCGAATACTGTCGAGACTTAAAGAGCTTCTTCTAAATGGCGCTTTTCGAGTTTTTGCCTTTATGCACGGCGATTTAATGCCACGGAAGCATTATTATGCTTCGATTCATCATATTGACTTTGCGAATGGCTTTGCTAATCATCTTACGATATATTCTACATTGGTGGAAATATCGTTTGTAATTTTATACTTTCAGCTTGTCGACTGAAATCTGGTTAAATGAGATTCCGTCATTGCGAATAATATTTTATTATTGCATTGAAGTTTCAATATTTTGAAACAATTTTCTACGTCGTATTGCAAAGGTTATAAAAATTAAGGTGCCAAGTGTAAGCATCATTTTTATGCAATATTTGTATTATGAGAACGGAGTAAATTGTCAGTTACGGTGAAACGACAGTAACATGCCTTGATACTTTATTACTGCTCTTTTAGTTCACTTTATATTAGCGCGAGCATTGTCATAGAAGGAAAAGATAAAACCTGCAATTAAACTTCATAGAAATGTTTTAAGTGGTTTGAAATGCAAATTTCTAAATGCGGAGTTTCATATTTAATGGAAAAATATTTAATATCTTATTTTCCGAGATTAAGCGAAGATTCTGTTGGATTATTAAGTAAAGCAGTACTACCAAGATGCTACTAATTCGTGCCGAAATTTAAAAATATGCTAACATTTATTCAAAATTACCAAACATCTATAAAACATTTGTAAGTGCTTAGTATAATACTGTAGGTATTGTAATTATTGTTTGCTTAATGTATTTATAAAAACACAAATGCACCATTTATTTTAAGTAACATTGTTGCAATAAATAAAAAATTAATGCCAAATGTTTATTATAAATATATATATATATATATATATATATATATATATAAATAAAAGACAAATTCACCATATTTTGTGTATTACAGACAAATTTAAAAATAATATTAAAGCATTCATTTTATGTATTCATTATTATTCTTTATCTAATAGTTATTATAAATTATATAAATGTATTCACAATTAAACAATTAAAAATTAAATAATATTCAAATACTATTAAAATGTTCAAACATTTTTATTTCTTAATATATTTTTTAATTCCTATAATTTTGATGGTTCTAATTAACATTAAAATATAAAAAAAAAAGTTTTATACATTCTTCCTACTAATGATTAATTAAAATATCAAAGCATTTTCTTTTAAAAATTTTTTTGTGAAAATATTTATTCTTCGTACACATAAATTTAAAAATAAGAGACAAAATGAATTTTAATAACGAAAATAAAGTATTCGTCCAAAATACAAAGTTTTTTAATAATGGTATTGTTTTCAATCAAAAAAATAAGTAACTGACTACTTTTTTGTTTATACATACTTTTATATATTAAAATAACTAGATAATGAATATAAAATACATGATCATGAATTCATTATTACAAGAATAAATATGGAATAATTCTGGATTTAATTGTCTTATATTTTTATTAACTTTTTATTCAATTGAAATTGATGAATTAAATTTTACTCTGAATTCATGATAACATTTTATTGATTTTAAAAATAAAACCGATTATAGTCTTCTCATTAAGCAATTGTTAGTATTACGAAGTTGTAGTTTATTTTAAGTACTTTGTACGAGATGAAATTTATGAAATATTTGCGAATTTAGTATGTTAAAAGTTAGTAGATTTTAACTCCATATAATCTATATGTATTTCGAAGAGCTTAAAACGCAATTTCAGCGATTATTTATTAAGTAATCATGTTAATACGATACGTCATGCATAATTTAGCTGCATCAAAGTATAGTATTTTATTTTAAATTTTATAAGGAAGAATTTCATTAATTTTGATTTTACATCTATCCAAATTTATAATATAATTTAACTACATTTTCGCTAGAATATAGAAACTTATACATTAATTTTTTGTCGTGGCTTCTTTTCAAATTTAACCTCAACTACATCTGCTTTATATGGTTAAGTATTAAGTCCAGACAAATAAGTCTCTAAATAAGATATCTTTACGTAATATAATAAGTGCATTAATAAATATTTTCACGAGATATGCTGTGTTGCAACTTTTTAATAGGTGCAATTATTAATTCAATGAAAATCTTCGTATTTAATTTCTTTAAAATTTAGATCTAATATCTCTGGTAGCGTTGCAGGCCGTTTTGAAAATATTTTAATTGAATTTACACTAATATTTCCACATAAAATGATGGAAACTCGAGAAGATATTAAAGTCCAGTAGATGACATTATAAAAATCTGTACGCACTTTCGTACGTATATTTAGAGGATGGAAAAAATCCAAGATATTGCTCCAGAGGCGCTGCTAATAAGGCAATTAATGAACGTAACATTAATCAGAATGCAATAGGTGCCCTTCCGGGGAAAAAAATATCGTATCGAATCCGTTAAGTCCGATATATTCATTAATGAGAAGCGAAAACAAAAGGAAAACGCGGGCTCGCGCTCGAAAACGAAAATTAGAAAACGCAACTGCAGGAGCCTCGCGTGCCACTATCGTTACGCTCGTTACCCAAGCTGCGTTAAAAGTGGCAGCAGTAACCGGCTCCCTTTTTTTTCATTTTCTTTTCCCTTTTTTTTCTTTTTTTTTTTTTCTTCTTTTTTTGCCTTTTTTTATCTCTCCGCCGCTCTCTCGCACTTGAATGTAATGGGGCACCGAGCCTTCGGAAAAAGTCTCTTAACGTCGCCCCGCAATTATATGCTAGTCACGTAATTAGATGCGATTTATGCGGATTCCGGAGGATCGTCTTTCGAGAAATTTTCCCCTCGACTCTGAAATGCAGCTGCACCAGCTATCGAATGCAAAGAAGATGCACGGTAAACAGTGCAAGGATAATAGTGTAAGCTCGTCCTGCGCTGCGCTCCTATTCTTCGAGAATCTTTTCCCGTGAATACCCTCGGTGAAAACTGAAGGTCCAAAACTGCAAAGCTAAAGCTTGATGCACGCAATTAAGCTCATTAAAGAAATTTATACCGATACTTGGAGGATCGTTATAGTTTTACCGTAGTTGACCATAGATCTGGTAGTTATTTAAACTTTAAATAACATGGTTTTTGTAATATTGTATAAAAAATTGTATTCTATTACACTACCAAACTGTTGTATCGCGTCTTTTTCTCTTGTTTGTTTTGTAATTACACCTTTATTAATATTATAATTGTAATTACACCTATTCGCATAGTATTAGACTAATAATTACGTGATGTATTTACAACTTGTCTTTAGCTGGAAAAATACTTTAAATGTTAAAAAGTGCTCTTTAATTTTCCAACAGACTTAATGTAATAGAATCTATCAAGGCATCTTGTTTCTTCTGTTCCCTGCTCAAATTTTAAGGAGCTTATGTAATTACCGATATAACTATAAAATAAATTATCAATTAAAGAATTTTAACATCATAATAGTACACTATTGAAATTTAATTTAAATTTTTAGAAAAAAAATTTTTAATATTGAAAATTTTCACATTACGCATAATAATTTATTAATATAAACATATTTTTTTGTATATATAATAATAAAAAAACATGTTAATTCTCCCTTTAATAAAAAATATAATAATTACTTACAGTTAAATCTGATATATAAGATAGTTGAAAGAAGGATGAAAATATTTTAATAAAAGTATTTTATTGAAGTATAATATAGCAATTATCAAACTTTAATAGATAAAAAACTTTTTATGAATATATACCTGAATAGTGATTGCTGTATTGAATCGCATTAAAGATTAAGTATTAAAGATTAAGAGTATTTTGTTTACCCGAATAAATTAAGCTCAATGATTTGTAAATAAATCAATATTTATGTTTTTTGATTATTATAGAACGAAAATTAATTAAATCTGTGTTAATATTAAAATAATATTGTATCAGTTGTATAAAAACTACAATTAAAAAGTAAAACAATAGTACATTAAAAATTGAACGTGAAATATTTCAAATCGATGAATGCAAATGAACTTGAGAAATTTTTGTATTATATCCATAGTAATTATAGATTATAAGGGTATTGTAGGGGTCAGGAAAAACGGACTTAGAATTCGATATAAAGTACTATAAACTCACTGGTGACTACAAACTAGTAATGATCTGACTTTTACTCTGATCATTTCCTTCCGGAAAAATAATCTATCAATTTTCCTATTGCGTATTATAGCTCTAAATTTTAATACGTCTTTACATATTATAGAAAAAAATATGTATTTTCTAAAAGAAAATATTTTTTATATTTTAGTTATAAAATATCATACCCATTGTAAAAAATTATTTCAAATATAAATACGTAAAACCTTCCAACTTAAATATATACCTACTATTTATATAATTTACAGTTGTACTAATATCTTATAGTTATAGTTAAAAATAAAATATTTTTATGAAGCATAAAGAAAATTATAAACAATAAAACATAAATTTATATAAACATATAAATTATTAACTGCTTTTATTAACTTAACGATCTCGTTAATTTGTTCAAATAAAATTTGTAATTAGACTTACGTAGATTCAATTAAATATACAGTAAATAAAATTTTAAGAATTAACACTATTAATTTAAAAAGAAAATTACCGATCTCTTATGTAAATGATATATTATAAAAATGCGGCGTAAATTATACTAAAATATCTGTGTAACTGACAAATTTTTAACAATTTCATTGGCAAAATTACTGTGTGCATATCAACTATATAGAAAGGTTGCACTATTTACTTACGCATACTAAAATAACGAGCAATAAATGTAATTCTGCACGCAGCTAACAAAAACTTTTTAAAGTTTATAAGCAACATTCTTATTTATGAAATTCATAAGATTCTATATTTAACTTGTTGTAGCGAAAATGCAATATAGTTAAAAATTTTTTCATCTACGAATTCCTAATTTTACAAGGATAAATATTAAGTAAAAAACAATCTCAATTATATGAATATAAATAAATATTTATGTGTGTTTGTATTCGTGTGCTTGTGTGTGTATATGTATGTATGGGTATAGGTATTTATTTGCGACAGTTAATTCCTCATTCGTGTAATATGTTAAGTATCATTGAGACTGTTATTTTGTGTTTTTCGTTATTACTGAATTTATAATTTCATAATACGAAAAACACGAAGTATTTAATACGTATTACCAAAGAATATACTTTCTATTGTACTATTAAAAAAAATACTTATTATTATGCTCTTAATATGTTGTTAGCACTTTGTGATTTTAGTAAAAAAATGTTTGGAAGCACTAAGCGTATAATTAATATCTTCGAAACGGAGGTATTGTATTTCATTTTAAGACCATCTTATCTTAAAGTTACAAACAATAAACTTGTAATTCGTTTAATAATTTATTAAAAATTTAATACTCCTTCAATTAATAATAATAATCATATATAAAAGGAATCCGTTACTTTTAAGAATATAACACATTATCTAGTCATCGGTGTAAGTTTAAGAATCAAATGGTCATTTCCCGACCGGTTACGATCGACAAAAATATATAAGTTACTCATCATATGGCTGCAATTAAATTGAAAGATATTTTAAGTATTATAAGTAATGAAGTTCTAAATTATTACAAAATTTCTGCACTCTGAATTTTAAAAAAGTTCAAATAGTAGTATATGCACTGGAAGTTATAATAAAAAAAAATAGATCTCAGAAGAAATATTTATTGAAAGTATTTTAGTACCTAATTATACTTCAATTCGATCATTTGGCGAGTAAGTGTACGTAATCGAATTTCAAGAAATCGAAAAAAAATATTACATGAAAATTTGATTCAAAATATTAGGTTATCTTATGTCTAATAAAATATGAGCTATTTCAAGAAACACAGAATTATCTATAACAGCAATTATGAGAATTATATTATAATTAATCTTCATGTTTATTGATATAAAATTTATACAATATTTAAATATCAAATTTGAAATTAAATTACTCACATAAGAAAATTTTTACTTAAAAGGTAAATGTTAAACAAATAAAAAACTGTTAAATTCATATTACAGTTTAAATATTGTAAATTTTATATAAAAATTGTTTGTGTATTCGAATCGAAAAATGTAAATATCTAATAATTTTTTAATATACATACAAACATAATTATTATTAAATTAAAAATAATTTTATTATTAAAGCAGACAAAAAAATTATTTACAAGTTTTAAGCATATACACCACTTAACTTTAACTTCGTTAAAGTTGTTATTCAAAAGGTCGGGAGCGTAATTAACAAAAAAAATTTTTACTAATGCTTATTTCACGAATCTAAACTATTTGTTACATTACAATGATTCGTCAAAAATTAAAAAACTGAAATTTATTTAAGAAATAAATTTGATAAATCAATTTAAATCTGTAATATTTTTTACAAAAAATATATATTTCAAAACCGTTTATAAAACAACAACCTATGATACCTCCTATTATAAAATTAATTTTTTCTGATAAAGCGTATGCATTTAATGTAAATAATATAATAAGTAAAATTTTTGGGATTGATTTCTAAAAATCAAATTTTGATTATATCATTGAATAATAGATTACATAAAAATTATTGAGTTACTAATATTGTAATGTTTATGTAATTGTAAAAAATATTTAAAAAATGAAGTAAAAAATGATGTAAAAAATGATATTTAGAAAACATATTTAAATTGATTAATTTCTCTTAAATAAAAACTTTTTTTTAAACAAAAATTGCATGTATATGATACTTACAAAAGTATGTGCTGACCACATATAATGTGCAGATAATTTTTGTATTATATACGAAAATATTATGTTTTTGTTTAATTAATAAACCCTTTTATCAACTATATTCGTGAGTACAAGTAAAACATGTTTCACATAGCTTACATAAAGCATTTATACCTAGTAAATCATAATATAAAACATTAATAGCTTTTTATATTTTATATAAAAACAGTTTTATATAAACTCAGTTCACGATACCATAGAAGCTGCACAAATCTTTGCAAGTGATTTTATAAGCATATTTAATTTTGAATGAAGTTTTACCAATTACTACTCATAGAATCGTAACATTATTTCTTTAAAACTAATATAGAAGGAAGTGCTTCTAGCTAAAAAAACACCTGATAATGGCATTTATAATTTGAAATAATCGAGGTAATGGTAGATTATATCCACGTTTGCATATTTGAGTAGGAATTATATGGCGAGATATATAGCACAAAAGAAATGAAAGTCAATGGAGGTGAATAGCTGCATTTTAGAAGGGATCGATCCAACGTTTGACTATTTAATTATTCCGATGAAAGACAATGATATTACAGATAGTTCAATACTCGAAATGTTACTAAAGCAAGCTCACACTTTTATTCAAAAAATTGTAATGTTGTATTTATTATGATAGATGAGAAGGTAGTTTATCAAATTTCTAAATGGTTTTTGAAGTAGCGAGTCAATCCGATGCATGAGCAGCCCTTAAAAAGTATATGCAAATTAATAATAATGAAATCTCAATATTAGCACAAAGATTTTAATAGCTGGAAAGTATAAATCGATACAATCTTTTCCATGATTAATAAAACAAACATGAGATATTTCACTAAACATGTCTACGCATAGATATTTGAAATTTAACGAAGGTAAATTAAATCGATATTTACATCGCTGTATAGGCGCTTTTCTAAAATTGAGTAACACGGCTGTACGAACACAAGCTAAAGCATCATTGGCAAAGGACTCATTGAAGCCACCGCTAAATCAGGTTGTAGCCAAGCTAATCTCGTAAATCCTGGTAAAGGTCCATTTATTTCTGGGCGCGATTTGACCGTCCAGTTGTTTAACTAGTGCAGCCCAACGGCTGATCGAGGTAGCCGTAGACTACACGGGCCGAGCTCATCGACGATGATCAAAAAACAGGCTTTTGGCAGAGGCTCCACTGCTAGCAGAGCCGCTACTGCCCTAGGAACACGGAGTTTGCACGTTCACTTCGCTTTGAGGCTGGTTTTGAACTTGAAGCAGCTCCGCTATCGTTCGGAATAAGAGCAAGGCTCGATACGAGAAAAAGTATTTGAACAATCAGCAGCCTTCGAGATTCCCTTATCTCGAAAGTGGCCGCAACGTGACCTCACGAATAGCGTTCGAGCTTGCCACGAAAATGTGCAGCATCGCCGTCGAGGGTCGTAGCCACTTCGACCCAGTCGAAGCCCAGCCCCGTGCTGAGGTGTATTGTAATGCGACTATACCTACATGGCGTTGATGACTCAATTGTCCGAATGATTGAACACCAACTTGATTCATTGCGGGAAGGTTTCAGTCAGTCGGTAGCCTCGTTCTCAACTGATGACATTAACTGGATAGGAATTAACGATATATTCAAATACTCGTTAATCGATTTTAAATTTTCGTTTAATGCAGTTTCAGCAAAACAAAAATATGAGGTCAGAGTTTAAGTATCCGTTATACTCGGGCCATAAAGAGATATCGTACTCACTTTATTTGTTCAAAATTTATTGAAAATTAACATTATTTTAACCTAATAATCGAGAATTGTCATTCATTTTGTAAATTATTATCAGCCTAAACATGAAAGATAAAGACAGTAAGATACTTCAAAGTAAAATGTTGCCATTTTTTAGTTTAGTGATAGTACGTTTTCTTTTAAATGTTAATGCGTAACTAAAACTTTGAAGTAAACAGAGTGCCATAGTTTTTAAATAAATGCTGTCCCATAAAAAGATGCTATCGCAAATATATTTCTTGATTTTTACCAGAAATTTTAGTTTAAAGTTTATGCGGGTTATGAAATATTCCACCTTTTTATTTTATGAAAAGTTCTTTTATATATTATGTAACAAAAGATTTCTCGAATTGTTAGATCAACGTAAATGCTTGGCAAGATATTAGATTATTTTCAGTGATAGGCAATACATGGCGGTATTTAGCAGATTGCGAAAACTATAATGACACGTAAAAGTGCATTTTTTTGCATTGTGATGCCTTTATAATTTACGAACGCGTAACATTAATGGAATAAAATTCATTAAAATACCATTTGGCAATGCATTATAGCTTATCATCATTCAAATACTTGTTGTACGTAAAAAAAACTTTTTTAAAGAGTTTATAATCTGTTTAAGAAATTGATATTACATTTTCAAGAACTTACGCAAATAAAATATTTGACGATTATAAAAATCATTAGATCGCGCATTGCTGAAGCTAATATGAAATATATATTCCTATATACAAAAACATCTAACTTATATAACTAGTCACAATATGACAGCTAAATAAAAATTGTGCCCTATATTCGACAGTGAATATTGCATGTGAAATATTATTCTGGAATACATGTAAAATAACTGATCGTTCAATAAGTAGAAATAGCCGTGAATGGTAAGACGGGAAAGCTATAAAATAAAAGCAATATTATGTTATAAACTGTGACGAATGTAATTAATTTATGAAATACAGTCTGTGAAAAAAACTAATTTTATTATTATGCTTTACAACTAAGATATATTTAAACGTACTAAATCTAACAAGCCCCATAATAAGTATTTCAAAACAGTTAACTCATTAGATGACAGAGATTGCATTATTAATGCGACTCAAAAAATATTTTATCGTAATATTTTCCACTTTTTAATTAAAATAAAACACAGCTGCAGCGTCAACATAAAATTTACAGTCTAATATCTTAAGAATAAACAATTTTTACGCAGACAAATTTTTAAGACGAATAGGCCTTGCACATCCGTTACAACAATACAAAAGTGTCACGTGATCGGCACGTTGCTTTGTCAAATTAAATATTTTAGGCAACAATAACAGTATAATAGGGTTATTTAAGCGGGGTTTGCCGATTGGACAAATACATAATTCTTGACGCCTGGCTGAACATCAACCACGAATTTGCCGCAAAAAAAATTCCGCAATACTCGGGGAATGAAATCTCACGCGAGAAATACGCAGAAGCCCCGGAGTGTGGCTGAAAAATACGCGAGCAATCCCACGGCGAGCGAGCGTTTGTGCATTTTGTGCTCCTCATATAGGAAGTTCGAAAGGCGGCATGTAAAAATGTTACGCAAGCTCCGACAGACGCAAGAACGGAGCGAGACACGCTGCTGAGCTAGAAAGCCGATTAAGACTGGGCTCGTATGCAGTAGTGCCCAACAGCCGCGCTGAGTGTTATTCCCTCTGCCTCCTACTGCCGCGCTCTCATCGCCATAATCGCCATCATCATCAACATCATCATCAAGCGGATAAATCGCGAAAATTCGCTCCCTGATGGGGCATCCGATTTTCCTCTCTGCTTGAGACACTCGCGAGCTTTATTGCCTAAGTGTGCGTTTGAGTGCCCACGTGTGCCGCACTCTTAACTGCACCTTTGCTTTAAAGGATGTGAGTGTAAGCGCTTTACAGCTCGTAAACTCTGACGGTATAAGGTTGTAAACGAATACTTGCACTTCATAAGCTCGAAACTGTACTAAACGTTGTCTCGTATAAGCCCTGTCTGGAAATTCTGCGATGCGCTGTTTTTTTTCAATACTTTTCAAAATATCACAATTTATGAATAATTACAAAATAAAAACCAAGCACGCTCGAAATCTCAATATAACACTTTACGGAGTCTTCAAAATATTTAGTGCCTCGTAAGATAAGCTACCAGCAGGACTCCGACGATTAGAGTTTATTATGAATTTATGGAGTCCCGTTTATTTTTAAATTTGAAAATGTTATTTTTTTTGAAAACTTAGTAAATAGGTTTGAAAGAAGACAAATTTAAAAAAAAATTGTATGCGCATAGTGGATTACTCTCCTATTTACAGAGTTTAATAACAAAATTTTATGCAATAATAAATGAGAAATATTTTATTTAAATATAAAGATCTTCGTGCATTAGCGTATAATGAATTGATATTAAAAGCGATTGCTTTATAAGCTTTTATAAAAGCATAAATTATTAATCATACAACGTTAATTTCATTGTTATAATAATTTATAAATGCTTATTTTAACGTTTTGAAATAATTTATTTAAACTAATATTAATAATTTTATAGATAACAATAAGTGTTTTTAGTTCCCAGTTTCAATTTACTATAAATTAATATAGAATTTAGAATTTCAATTTAACCAATTAGATTTAATCATTCACTCTCTATTCAACTATTGACTGCAATGAAATACCATTTATCAATACAGAAACTAAGGTGCTCTTGTATTAGAATTCAAAAACATGAATTTAGATTAAATGAATATTATGTCAATAAAAAGCTTTTATCAAATGCTTTAAGAACTGATGCATAAATTCAGATAAATAAGTATGATATTTGATGGGGCTTTAATACAAGATATTGATAAATATCCATCGGTGAAAATTAATTATCAAGCAAACAATTATTGCGTAATAATAATACATTAAATACATATCTGTGTATTATATCTCATGAAATAATAATAAAATGTTTCATGCAATTCATCTAGCATCAAACAATTAATTCTCCTTTTTTTAATAAATAGCAAAACAATATGTGCTGAAATGCTAGTGTGCCTCGCAAAACAATTCTGTCCTAAAAATTGTGCAACTACTCAACAGCTGAAGCATGCTGTAGCAATAGCAAGTTAGGTAGTCCATCAGATAACATAAAAAACAAGGTTGGATGCGGAAGAAAGAGAGAGTGGCACAAAATGAGAAGGCAGCATAACTACTTATATCAGTTTTAAAGTAGATCCTCATATTTCTTATAAAGTGTCTAGAAAAAAATTTAGAATTCTTGACATAAGTTTTGAGAGTAGATTTAAAAAAAAAACGTATATACGTATCAAAAAAATATATTACTTGGTATGTACTTATTTTTTTGTGTATGTATAAAAAATATACACGTATACAAATAAGAAATCTAAATTATTGTTCCATTTATATGTTACATTTATACACCCTTTTACATTAATTTTTATTTATTTTAATAACTACTAAAATAGTTGAGTTCTTGTACAAAGCAATACTTTTCACATAACTTTGTATTCAATAAAACAAAATTTTGTAACAAAAATCATGATTGCAACAAACATCAAGCTTGGCTAAATTGCAGTTGACAAAAAATATCTTTTGATTTATGCTCTTTTGTGTATTTAATATTATGATCGATGAGATCCGTCATTTCGGTATACTCGAGATCATCATAAAATCACTAATTGGCATTTTGAGGCCTTACCTCTGTTCAGTTCCACGATAGAGTATTAAAAGAGAATGGATATCATGGTTCGAGGTCGGTATATTGTTTCCGCTAACAGGGTGTTTTTTATTATTTACTGATATCTCTTTTCATTTGTCCAAATTTCTTCTTTAATATTATTATTAAGTTGATTGCTTCATCGTAACTTTTCTTATCTATTTTTCAGTTATGATTTGCTGTAAAATTTTCACTTTTTCATTGTATTTTTTCTGTAATCATATTACGCCAGGCTTGAAGTTCTAACGATTGTATTATAGCTAATGAATTTTTTCATATTTAAAATTGAAATTGTTATCGTAATGCACATAATTTCAGAACGAAATTTGTATAAAAATTACGTAATTTTCGATCAATGTATGTTATTCGAAGCTTAACTGTATAAATATTAACATTCTGCGTATTTTCGACTTATATACTTATTTATATATTAAAAATACGTTTAGTGAATGAAAAATTTATAACGTTCAGGCATTGAATTGTAAAATGACCAAGATAAAAAAAGTACAGTATAAAATAACAGCTGCAATTTAAATTGAGAGCCTGTGAGATTTAGAAACGAATTTTCTACACATGGTTCGATATATGACACATACCATTGTTCGATAAAAGTTGAATTCATCTTCTTGCGATCTCGTTCATTGCAACTAATAAAAGTAGGAAATAATTTTACGAATATTTTCATAAGTTTTCAAAACGTCTATTTTTCACATAAATTCATACATACGTATTTATTTACTCAATTTTTAATTAAAATTGTCATTTTATTCTGTTAATAAAAAATATATAAAAAAAAGTATTTTAATTATGATATTTTTCTGATAAATTCCAGACGAAATTTAAAAAAAAATTAATGGGATGTTTGAACAGTTTTATCATTTCATATTATAAATAATTAGTTATTGATTTGTTTTTTAACTTTTTTTAATAGATATGAGATATTGAATAATTAATTTTTTTTTTAATTTAAACAGTTCACATAGATTTCGCTATTAAAAAACATTGTCATCGTGTAAGGTACAAATTAAATAAAATACATATTTTTTAATGCTTATCTTTAAAGTATATTAGTGTATTGTGAATCCAATATTAATATCTAAAAGGTATATCTAAGAATATAATTGACGTTTCATTTATCTTTTTGATCTTAAATATTTCGATAATATATTCCACAGCCATCCGCAGAAACTCATTAATTAGCTGTTAAAATATTGTGCCATTCATATTACTGAATTGTGAATAACAATATAACCACTCGCAAAATTAACCTTTGTTATTATTAATCATAATGGTGCAATTGTTTAAATTTTAAGATCGTTGTAATATATTTTACTTTAATTCAATTCCCTTATTAAATAATATAATCACAAATTCTTTTCTAAATAATGAAAAGGTTATTAATATTCGTAAAATACAAGAAAGACTTCAACATATGAAAAAAGATTTAAAAAATAAGTAGCTACTTGTACAGTAGAAGTTCTTCTTATTGTAGAGGATTACTTATAATAGTTAACAACTTTCTCTTAAACTTTCTCAACTTTCCTATAGGGTGAGAGGTAACATTTTGTATTTGTTTAGAAAATATGTGTCATCTTACGCCTTTAAAATACAACTGAATGGGATAAAGTCCCATTTTATGCCTGTCAAATATCTTCGTCGTATACTAAAATGTTTTTGTTATTATTATAGCTAATTCATAGAATCGCTCACTCGTGACATACAGATCTAAATTACAAAGAATTCATACAAGAACATGCAAGTCATATGAATAACTGAAAAGCATCTTTAAATTCTACAACACAAATAGATATTAATACTTCAATAATACTTCTAATATTAAAAATTCTAATAATAAACTGATTTAATATAAAATAATTTTCATTGTATTATCAAGTATAATAACCGCAAAATGTATTTTATAACTAATTTTATTATTACCTTTATTTATAAATTATAAACTTTATACTAAAAATTCGTATATGCTTTATTATTATTATTAATTAATACAGTTGGTATGCATGCATCTAGAAATTACATTATACAAAGTATTTATGCTCTATTATTTAATTACATTCAATTGTCAAAGCGTATAAAATTCTCGTTACCAGGCTAATAACTTAAAAAGTTTTTAATTTTTAAACTAATTTTTAACTAATTTTTATATTTAACGTATTAAATTAGAAACTGAACGTTTACTTACAATTTAAAAGTCAATTGATGTCAACTGTGGTAATATTATATTCATCTAAAATTTTTGTGAAATTTTTACGACATCCAATAAAAATTCAGTCGACTTAATTATGAATTTGAATACTGTGTAACATAAAATTTTCAACAATGTAACATACTCCCTGCAAACGCGTCAATAATCTAAAGTCATAAACTCTAAGGAAACTTTAATTTAGTTCGCCATATCAATGTTTTTTTAGTTACCCTCTCTGGTATCGTGGAGATCGTAAGCAAGTATATATGGTTGAATTGTATTTCTATTTCGATAGAGAAAGGTATAGTCGTTACATTTTACGACTTATTGCATCTCGTGTACACGCACTGGTAAATTCATTGTATGATACAAATAAAAGCCCAATAAATATAGATACAGAAACAGAAAGTGAAAGATAGATACATAATGAATTTTACGCTGACAACTATTGAAGATGTCTTTTTTCGTTCAAAAGCAATATTCCGTATAACATTTTTGTCTTTATGAATGAAATAGATGGTTATGTAGTCATAAAATTTATTTATTAATTTTCTAAAACAAAAGTTTTATAATGACATTTTATTTTAACGGATATACTATTCATTAAATATATTAACAAATGGAAATAATTTTTTTAATGTAACATAAAAAATTCGACAAGAATTAAAGAAATATTAATGCTATTAATGATATAGATTTTATTTATAAAGATGGATAAAGATAAATTTAATTTTACATTACCGTTATTTATGCTATATATATATTAACTTCTTTTGTAAAACAAAATCATCTTTAAATTAAAAAATTCATTATATTTTATCAAAACAGTTGAATTTTATTAAAATTTTTCATCTTTGAACAAATAATACGTTCATACATTGAAGTAAAAACTTCAAAATAAATTCAATCGGAATATGGAATTTCTTTTACAGTTTAAATACTTCTCAAATAGTCTTATTATTGATTTATTTTTAAATATTTAACAGTTGCAACATCATGAATTATAATACCCTTGATAGACAACTTTGCAGAGTAATATTGATTTACCTGCATTTAGTATTCATTTAAAAAAAAAATAACATATTTTTAAAAGTTATATAATCTTTTCAGTTGTTCATTGAACGTATTTACGAGTAAAAATTTGCAATTTAACAATCGTGTATTAATAGTTATTTTATTCTTACACGCCTTCATAAAATTACCACAATACATCTAAACATATCTGAAATTGAAACATTATGTATGGGTAAAAAATGTTATCTCAACGTTTGCACCGTTGAATTACAGATGAGTTGCAATTGCCCACTAACGTCGACCGTTGGTCCAACGTTGGCATCGACATGCGGTGGACCTTCGTTCATGTTATTTATGGGCCTCCTGGAGGTATTTCTTCGAAGCCAATGTGATCTAGAGGACCCGTGTAATCGACCTATTCCACAGAAACGTGTTAATTCCAGGTTTGGCCATAATATTAACAACAATTTATCGTTTATAATGTCAAATTTATTTTATTCATATAAGTTTTTTGCTGTTAAAAAAATTTTTAAGATTAAGATGAGCATTTCACAGTTATCATAATAAAGTATATAAGCTGACGTATAAAAATAGCTTACCCAAAAGATTCCATAAATCAAAATTAACATTAAAATTGTAATGACATTAAGATCAAATTAGCCGGACAAAGTACAAGAATAGTCCCATGCAATGAATGCCTTGTCTTATGAATTTGAAGCGAAACAATCCATATAGATAGGATCAAAGAATCGCAATTAGTAAGCGTATGTAATCAAATCAGTTCATTCTCAACTTTCATTCTGAATGCCAAAGCATCAGTTTAGAAATCTCCAATTACAAAGACAGCACACGAAACTCAGTGGAGAAACCCTCGTTGAACTCCCTTTACAGATTCAGAGCTGCATTCATCACAATGTATTCGAGTTGAAAAATTGCCATTAAAGACCCCGAATTCTAAAGAGATTCTTGTTGAACGCCTCCGTGATAATGGGAATTACTCGTGTTCTCACTTTATCCTTCCTAGAGTATTTCATTGGCAATGTTTTAAAAAATTTAGCAATAAAATTGGTTGATTTTACGAAACAATTTAGAGATCGAATTATTAATAAAACTTTAAGTAAACTCACCACTTGAATGCCACAAGGAGTTCACAATGAATATGCATGTATGAAATTAATTCTCGATAACAATAAATCTGGACTTCAATTAATTATAGTCTCTCGACTAATGCCATTGGAACTTATCAATTAATACCTTTTCCTAGTAAACTCATTTTATTCTAATTTTTTAAGCCATTAGAAAAAACAATACAACTGCTAACACAATACTCCTCAATCTAGGCCCTTTATATCAATTTCCTCGCTATCTCCTAGTGTTTTTTTTCCGTGAACAGAAGCATTTGTCTCTGAGATACCCTTTATAAACAAGCACATAAGTCTTTATCAAAAAAGAATGTTTTTATCGCAAAAGAAATCTCGAGTATTCCGGCCACCCCCACCAGATATTGACGGAATAATTTTTTTTGTTATGGGAAAAACGGTAGAACAATCAAACTAGTTTCGGATATTACAGATAAGACGAGGCATACGAAAGCATCTTTTCAAAAAGGGACAAATCGGAAAAGGATATTTTTGCAACAAAACTAATCTGCAACAAATTGTTTCAAAATTTAGGTCCAATAAAACCGAATTAAGAAAAGAATTTTCTTGTTTTTGAAAAATAATCTCTTCAAAAATGTAAGTAAATAAATTATAATGTCGGATTAAATTGTTATAGTAATTATCAACTGCGAACGTTTAAAATTGTAATATATTGCTAAAAATGCTTTCATTCGATCAAAAAGACAAAACACATAAACATGGCAATTGACAATTGAGCGAGGATTTTTTAGGCTTCCTTATTAAAAAATCCTTAAGCTGAAAAAGTACAGCTCGTAAAAAGTAAGTCATGCCCTGTAAGTGCTGACGAATTTAATTATCGTAACAAACGAAGCAATAGAAGCTTTTTACTTCGTGAGCGATGATCGATCGGCGGTCAAAGAAAAGATCGCTCGCGTGGATCAATGACGTAAAAGTAAGGTATAATAAACAACAATTCTGCATCTCGACATCGGGACCTATACAACGTATCTCCTAAAAGATACATTCTATATCTTGAACGTCTCTTGAAGAGTATCGAAAGGCGTACTCTTCTACCTACGACACAATGGCACTTTCTCCTAAGCCATAGGACCATCAAAGAGCAGCCCTCATAAATAATCCATGACACGAGGAATTATTCAAAACGCTTTTGCTCACGACTATTAGAATATATAATTGCGCGGAGGAGAGCAAAAATGTGTCGAGTCATGTAAATGCTCTTTGTCAACGAGATGCTAAGCCCGTAGGCAATTACAGTTTCAACTTTTGATTCTATCGTTGCTCGAGGTTTTTTCATTAGCCTTTCCAATGTTACATACGCGTCTATCTATAAGTTTCAGCAGGTGATTTATAAAATTGTTTTACAGTCTATTATGGTCAGTGTTCGCTGAGCGAGTTATTACTTAGGCGCTTTGGGCTTTCTCTGCGAGAAAAGGGCGTAACGATAGTTGAAAAAAATGCGCTATATGGGTACATCATAAAGGTTTATACATAATAGTATATGCGCGAGTGTTCTTATTTGAAATGGTTTAACGATCACAGCAGTTACTACTTGATGTGGTTCATAAAACGATACACTGCAGTTAATATTATCTTTCGAGTCTTACCACATATTTAAAACATCAATCAATGCATGAGCTAGAATTTCCTTATTTTACTATTAATATTACATATACATTTCACACATACTTCCTGTTCTTACTTAAGATTACATTGCAATAAAAATTACCTAAATATTTGCATTTTTTTAATTTTTTGGTCATCAATTTAATTGTAGATACTGATCCGTAACTTTTATTTTAATATAATCATATAAAAATGTACATATTCGGTAGCTGTTGTATTTTAGAAGATTATAATGATATTTTATGAGATTGCTAAAAATATTAAAACTATTAATAATTAATGTTCGCTTTAGGTATTTAGTTTTAAGATGATTTGTTGAATTTTATCATAATTCCGAGCGTTTTATCAGTCGAGAATCAGTTGTATCAATTAACTACTACGTTAACTACTTATTTATTGGATAAAATTTCCGAATTACTTAAATACGTGTAAATACTTAATTCATAATAATATTACAATAATTGTAGGGATTTTCAAAAATGTACTTATATAGTAAATGCCGTAAATTAAAAAAAAAATTATGTTTTCGCTGTCAAATATCTAGTAAAATTCTTATGCAAATCCTAAATATTTCTTCTTCATTATTCAGATATATTTTTAATATGTATATCTAGATACATCTGAAGTGTAGAAAAGTGTATCATTTTCTTTTTATCCTACAAGATTTTGCATTCGTGTTAAATTACACTTTATGCTTTTAAGTGACTACTTTATAATTGATAATCATATAAGCAATCATTATGTATTTATCTATAAAACAATAAATTTGAAATACACAAATTGAAAATAAATATATCAACAATTAATCTATGCAACATAATCATTACTCGCTATATAATTGTTTAGACATTTATAAAATTCTCACATTATATTTTATAACATTATTTTTATAATGCATCTAATCCCGATTAATATATAAATCACACGAATTTGTTTTACAATAAATTTGACAGCTGGTTAACTATATCGCATTATTTAGACAAGAACAAATGTGAAATAATAATAAACATATACCATCCAAATCAATATTATTTTTATCATCTGAAATATATAGTGTAATTATATGAAAATATTTACGATATGCAACGGATGTATTATTTTGAAATAGATTAGTGATACCGTGATCTATAACATTGATAATTCTTTTATTTATTTTTATTCGATAATTGTATCGACTGATAAAAATAGTAAAGTATATTTTGTTAATGTAGTGCATATAATCTTAAATGAGGATACTGAATAGAGTTTCAGTCACTCAGACGACAATAAAAATAAAACAGATTCATTCAATAACTAAATACGAAATATTAAATATTAAATACTACGTTGATTTAAAAAAAAATCGTATCATGAGCTCAATAGTGGTGAAATTGGTAAAATTGATAAAAACATGAATCAACAAAATTTGTTTAAGATTAAAATACCAATGAATACCATGTCAATGAAAGAAGGATTATCGGTAAACATTAGGTGTATACGATTCGGTTAATTAATTTGATAAAGACTTATTTAGATAGCTGAATTTTCTGCAATCATAAGCCATTGCGATAACTGTCGAAGTACTCATTATACAATACCATTGGTAAAGCCCATTTCTAAGTACCAACTAATTCGATAAGGCATGTGCCGTGTACATCTCAAAATTGGTACATAATTACATGGCCGATACATTGTATGTAATGGCAAACGTGGAGAAAATGAAAATCAGGCGTAACGAGTGTTTTTCGACCAATTAAATTACATAAGGAGAAACATCGATCCTAATTGAGACAAATCTCATTCACTTAAATCATTCTTAGCCGCGAAACATAAGAAGAAAGCAGCTTCATAATGGACGTTAAACGGTGCGATCATAGGAGGGTTAGGAGTTCGCATTAAGCGGCGAGGGTCCGGTACATAGCCAAGGATGAGCTACGCTCGAGTAAGAATTAGCAAAGAGTCGAGCGCGGCGAAGGATAAAATATCTGGGCGGACTCCATGCATACGCGCGAGATCCTTCGAGCGATTCGCGTAGGCCGTAGCGTAGAAAGTGATTTGCCACCGTCCTCTTCCCCTCCGAGAGCGGGCCCTCCTCCTCCCTCTCCTCCTCCGCCCGCCGCCTTTTACCGTCAACCCCCCTCCCCCCTGGCCACCCAATGCCGGGGCCGCATTCGCTCGACTCGATGCACGAGCCCGAAGCTGCGAACTCTGCGGCGCTGCATCGCGCAACCCGAACGAAACGAAATTACGTCAAAATCTCGAGCTCCAGGGCAAGACATAATTCGCCCCATCTCTTTCTCCAGCGCGGAAAAACGACCGAGAACGGCACCTTTCGCCAGGAGCGGTGGGTCCGCGTCGTTACGGGCCCACCGGCTCGCCGCAGCGCTCCGTTAACCCAGTTAAGGCCCGATAATGCCTAGCCTACGTTGGACTACGTCGCAGCGTTCCTCGTCCCTCGCCGAGGAGCCCCGCCGGGGCCTCCGCCTGCCGCAGCGTAGCCGATCGTCGAATTTATTTATCTGCTTCTCGTACCCAAGGCCCCGACAGGACTCGACTCGCGGCCCCTACTCTAATGGCCCTCGAGCCATTCGCAGACAGTCGCACGGCTACGCCGGATTTATTGCTCGCCGTGGCTAAGATCTTGGGGACGAGTGATTTAGGCCGCGATCGGCCATTATAAGTCAATGTCGTAACTGCACGTTAATTTTGAGCCCTGGAATTGTCGAGTAAGATCTGATACGCGTCGTTTATTTAACGTTAAATCCATATCTAGCTTTCCAATTATCCTCAATGATTCCGTTTCGATAATTCGTTAAATTATATAGTAAGCTGAACGTGTAAATTGGAGATCAGCCTATCCTACCGGCTTTCTTTAAAATCTTTATAATGCGTGCTGCCGTAAAATAAATTATTAGCCGAGAAGCCTCGACAATCCCTCATAAACGACGATGAAAATTCTTCCAACACTTGTAATTTTAGTCATTTTTATCCAATACTCATATATAATATCCTTATCAAACTCATCATATTTGTACCCAAATTCTCCCCATTACAAAATGCCAGTATATGAGCAATGTCCAAACATTGTATTTGCATTTTAAACGTCTAAATAAGTAGATTTATATCAATTATAGTTTACATTTATATAAACTGGTAATCTCGAAAGACTATGAATAATATTGTACCTTAGATTTATCGCACTTTACATATTTTACATTTACAAGAATCATTAAATTTGAATAAGAAAATACCAATACTTTGCGAAACAAATTGAGCATTATAAACTATTCTTTAATATTTTTTTCACTTATTTGCTTAGATATTTTTGTTTATTTATTTAATAAACAATCGTATTACGTTAAATAATTATTATTAATTATTAATTTAACAAAATGGTATCTATAACTGATTGATCTTACAATTAAAACTGCAAAGAATTTTTTCGAAAAAATCTTATATCGATAACATTTATTTATTGTACCTCATCTTAGTCGTTACAAAAATTCATTTACTTCCACATTTTTTACAATTTTGTTATATTTTGGTAATTTAAAAAAAAAATAATTACTCATATCCACCGAGAGCAATTTGTTTTCATTTTCATGGAAATACAAGCACTACGACGTTTTTACGCGACAAGTACGTCAATCAGTGCTTTGTGTTTATTATATGAAATATTTATGTAAATTGCGTGCATTTTTGATAAAACAGTAAAAAATAGTAAAATGATTAATTTTTAAAATTAAAAGAATAAAATTGAATGGTTAAAAAATAAATATAGCCAGAAGTTATAAATTTTAAATTAAATTTTACTGAAAATATATAATTGTAATTTATATTAATATATATAACTATATTTATTTTTTAATTAAATATGTACCGTAGCTTTGTTTTTTATTAGAAAAATATCCCACATAAAATTTAAAATTATTAATATATACTTAAAATGTGTTTTACAATACCCTTTACATTGTTATCAAAATATGTAATTAATAATAAAACATAATATTATTGTACATTGTTTCAAAAGCATTTTCATTACTCGTAAAGTAGCAATTATCATACTTGTTGATTTTGTAACTATGGCTTAGATAATTTTAGATGGTTATAAGATCCCAATAATGAAATTTTCTACGTCTTTCATTCTGATTTCGATTTTCGATTACTTTTCTTTCCCATTATTTTGTGAAGCTGATTGAGAGTTACGTTGAGTTCTAAGTAATTGCACGAAATTTTCGATTAATTGAAATCTCAAAATCACATACTTATGCTGGTAATTGGTAAGAAAAATAAAAAAAAAATCTAACTAATTATAAAACAATGTTTCAATTTCAATTTTGTGAGAATCAATATCTAAAATATTGATTAGATTGAATTAAATTTAATTTTTGCCTCATTCTAGCTTACAATGATACGATTCTTGTAGAAGAAATATGCTTTTATTAACTTATATTGACTAATAAAAAAGCATATAATGATTTAAAAAAAGTTAATTTTCAAGTCTAAATATTTGAATGTAATAGAGATTGCCTTGAAAAGCAATATTTTTCACAGCATTTAATCTCATGCTTAATTATATAAATCTAATTGAAATAACTTCAATTAACTTTTATCGTTGGTAAAATCTAACCGATAGAATACAAGATTTTGCTGCATCGATGCCTATGATCACAATGATGTTCTATCTTTACCATCGAAAAAAATGCACTTTACGATCTATAAATTTCCCCCCTCCCCCACCCTCCTCCGACGCAATACTCGCGAAATTAAAGTAAACGTAAAACCTCGAACTCGTAACTCGCAAAATTACTTAAAGAGTGCATTTATTGTTAGATATGACTTCGTGGTGATTGGCGGTGGTAGCGGAGGCGCAACCGTGGCCTCGAGACTCTCAGAGGAGAGCCAATTTTCCGTCTTGCTGCTGGAAGCCGGCCTAGACGAGCCCACTGGAACACAAATACCGTCCTTCTTCTTTAACTTCCTTGGCTCGGACATCGATTGGAAATACCACACCGAGAGTGAGGATGAGGCTTGTCTCAACAACGATCGAAAATGCTTCTGGCCAAGAGGAAAGGTCTGAAACCGTTTAGTTTGTTTCCCGCTCGTAATAAGTAGATCCATAAAGTTATCTCACTGTATTTTTATGAAAAATCAATGCTTACAATCAGAGGAGCTTCACCTTTCCTGCTTTACTCGTACTCAGCGACTTCGCTTAAATACTCCTACTCATACCCTACAACTTTGTCTTAAGTTTAAAGATTTGTTTTTCTTTGCGAGGGAATTAATCTTTAAAGCCTTATCGATTCCGATATAATTCAAAGAAATTTTACTTCTCACCTATTCCACCGGTAGTCCCGGTATAAAATTTAAATTATAAACCATAATATCCCCGTACTATGGTGTATCCGTTTATTCTTCGGGAAACAAAAACAATCACAAAATTAATATGAAGTATTTTCTCTTGGCGGTACTCGTCTACCCATTCAAATAAAATATTCTTTTGAAAAATTTCAAACAATTCCCCATTAAATGAGTTTTAAAACAAACGAATGCACAAGTAACTCTACAGCATTCGTTTTTTATTCAATGATTCTCCTCGCAACTCACAGTTTTCCCCGGGACGGGCGGTAAATAATTTGAAACGAGGGTAGAAAGGTCAGCGTTCGTATCGCCAATAAAATTCTCACGAAACTCAAGAGCTACGTCATCACGACAATCCTATAGACATTGATCGACAAATGCTCGAGTGTAGGGCATCATTTTTCTCGGAGCTGTTGAAATAATTGGCTAATAAAGCAAGGCCTACGACAGGTGCTGGGAGGTACGTCGGTAATGAACGGTATGACGTACATGAGAGGATCTCGTAAGGATTACGATGACTGGGCGAGGATGGGTAATCCCGGCTGGTCCTACGAGGAAGTGCTGCCCTACTTCATCAAGAGCGAGGACAATCTCCAGGTCAGCGACATGGATTACGGCTATCACGGGGTCGGTGGACCCCTCACCGTCACCCAATTCCCTTATCATCCGCCGCTGAGTCATGCGCTTCTCCAGGCTGGCAAGGAAATGGGTAAGATATAGAGCCATTGAGCCAATGGAAGGGAGCGGATCAATTTCACCGCGAATTTTAATGGGAGATTTTATAATTAAGCGGCCAACGACTGATCAAAGCTTAAAAATTACTTATGAGCTTACGCGCGAATAACTACTGCTATTTGTCTCCGTAGAAGTCAGTTGAAGTCGCAGTGAAAAAGCAGCTAAGTACCTTATTATGTTTATAGGCTGATGTTTAACTCTAACTATGTTTTCGAAGTATAAGTTCGATCAAGGTTATCCTTAATACTTTGAATACTTTATGAACGAACAAAGTTGCGCACTAACATAGAGTGCATTGTAGATCCAGCTACGAGACCTATCCTGAGCTCAATAGCCACAATTGGAATTAAAATTTTCGGCACACTGCTTGCAGACTGTGACTCTGAAAATGTTTTCAGGCTACCCGACGGTGGACCTCAACGGCCGGAGCCACACGGGCTTCGCCATTGCTCAAACGACATCCCGCAACGGCTCCAGGCTCTCGACCTCGAGGGCCTTCCTCAGGCCCGCACGCAACAGGCGCAACCTCCACATAATGCTCAACTCCACGGCAACAAGGATACTCTTCGACAGGAGCAAGAAGGCCGTGGGCGTCGAGTTCGTCCATAACGGCGAGCTCCATCGCGTATCCGTTGATAAGGAAGTCATCATCAGCGGAGGTACCTGTCCTCGCTTTTTACGAATGATTTTCGCCCACCGATTAGGAACGTAGCCCCGATCGCTGGTTATTTTATAATTTAATTGGCTGCTGCGGCAGGGCAATTGTAGCAATAGGAAATCGTGAGAAAGTAGTTTGCCGCGATTTTCGAGCTTGGGCACGCTAACAGCGCTGGCTTTTAGTATTTCAGATGATTTCACGTGGAATGTATATTTTTTTTAGTGTAGACAGCCGCGATAGAATCAGTGGGAATCGTTATGAAGGCTGCTTTTCAATGTTTGCAGTAAAGTTGACAAGAATCTTGGTACAATCTTAAAAATGTAATTTAAAGTTATAACTGCTCTTTTGGTAGATCAACAGTTTGAAATGGTTTTAAAACAAATTATACCGACACTAAATGCCTGCCTGTGTTTTAAAAATTAAAATACTTCTCTGACTAATGAGCGGTTATTTCATGTGCAATGCAATTCAAAATTTTTCATGTCGAATATACATATAACAATTGGATAATAAATAAATTAGGCAATAAAGATTAAAATTAATTGAAAGTGAAAAATCAGTAATTGACAATTATTAAAGATTTTTCAATTTTCTACCACATATATATATATATATATATACACACATTAATTAAATAATAAAAATCTATCTACATCTACATAAAGTTAAGCAACATCCATTTCCTGTTTTTCTAGGTTTCTTTTCTTTATCATTCAGATTTATATATTTAGGCCAAGCTAATAAATACTAACCTTGCATGTTTCTATTATCATGTCCATTTCTAATTTCATAGATAATTGTGTATGTGAACAATTTTTCAAAGTTTCTGCAATTAAAGTTTTAAGTACCTTGCACAGTACTTATTATTAATTAAGAATAAGAAATCGTATTTACTAAATCAAATCAACGCGTGCAATTTGAAGATAAATCGTACTCTTAGTATAAATACTTTTATTGAGACTGAAAATCAAAGTAAATTTTCCGAACGTTCCAAATTAAACACTTGAGAATAATGCCATAGCAAATATCTCGCCGAATTATCGGTATAATTATTGATGGTTCGGTACAATAAACGCGAGAGATAGAAATACTTTCATTTGGATAAACCAAAATACACAGGGCGCCTCGTCTCGTTGCGCAACTTATGAGCACGCATTTGTTATTTTAAGCAGCCCCGGAGAGCATTAGAAGGAAAGCGTAAATCGTAAAGCGTTGCAGTATGCTGAGATCTTTAAAGAGAAAAATGTTCTCAGGTGCGGTGAACTCCCCGCAGATGCTGTTGAACAGCGGCGTGGGACCACGGGCGGACCTCGAGGCGGTTGGCGTCCCGGTAGTTCACGATCTCCCAGGCGTCGGCCAGAATCTGCACAATCATGTGGCTTACGCTATGACCTTCACTATTAACGATACCGACACAACGCCACTCAATTGGGCCACTGCCATGGAGTACCTGCTCTTCAGGGACGGCCTCATGTCCGGCACTGGTGAGTTTATGCGCGACATTGTCCTTTTTTCATTGTAAGTGCCCCTGAGGCATTATTTTTACCGAATTGGAGTGGCCCGAAGACCGAGCCTAACTACTATCTCTTGTATACTCGATGAGAATGGAGTATCCTATATCGTGGAAAAAATTACTCTCAAAAAGTATAGTTACGGCTCGTTATTAGAAAACTCAATCAGAATGCAGCTATTTTAATGCGCTCTGCTCCTTTGGTCTCAATCAGCTACCAAATACTACCTGCCACTTCGAAACGTAGGCATAAGTCATAGTCTTCGGATCTAAATAACATCTTTAAAATGTAATTCTCATAATTTGACAATTACTTGTTTATATTAGTCGAAATTTTAATGAATCTATACTTTAACGGTAAATCGTTAAAAAAACATGCATTTGACGAACGTATTTTCAGCTTTATTCTCTAAAAATTCTCTCTCTCTCTCTCTCTCTCTCTCTCTCTCTCTCTCTCTACCTATTTATCTATCTGCCTATTTATTTAACGATTTATCTCTATTCTATATGGATTTTCTCTGTGACTCTAATTCAATATTTTCGTTTACTGTAGAAGATATTTTTATTTTTTATTTTTTCACGATATTGGATAAGAGGACCGTTCAGTATAAGAAACAAAAACATAAATAAAAACGCAATTTACAAAAAAAAAATCTTAATATAAAATATTATAAATACCATAGATATGTAAGAGCTTAATATTTCAATCTTACGAATTGTTAGCTTGTGAAAACAGCATCTATCATAAACGAGATAACTGAAGAGTTCCGTGTAATTATAATTTTTATAACGAAAAATATAAGCGTATGTTATAGTAGAAGATATTCATTTACTCGCAAAAAATATTCATATCATGCAACATTCTTGTACAGATTTATTCGAAACGACTAATTGTAAATTTGTAATTTATAGAACAATAAGGAAACCCATATAGAAATGAATATTTTTGATTGAACAGAATCGTGAATGATAAATTATTTGTATTTAATAGGAATTCTTATATTATTGCAATTGATATAATAATAATGGATAAATAATAAGTTGGAGGAAAATTTTTAATGTGGGAAAACAACAGTTGAATAAATGGGCTGTAAAGTTTTAATAGAATAAAGAAAACCACCGTAAAAATAGTAAACAACAATAAAACAAATAATACTCGTGGAACATACGTATACAGAAACTCGATCAGAAAAGGTTCCCAAGGCAGATTGAATCTAAAATGAGATAAACAGTTTTATTGCAAATCCTAGTGGTCTACTTAATGTACATACATGCTTTTTTGATAAATTCTTTACTATTCCTGAATATCGAGAGAAAAGAGAAAATTGCGTTCTTATATTACTAAATTTCTTCTACAGAATTAAACTAAACAAGTATTAATTCTATTATAAATAGTAATAAATAGTAATTATCCGAAAAATAAACAAAATTTTAACATATATTAGGACCAATATTAATATACCTAACGACTCAAATATAAAATTGACATCTATTAATTAAAATCCAAATTTTTAATAACGTATTAATTTTAAATTACGGATTTACTCTACAAAATTATGAATTTACTGTAAGCTGCTGTTTTTATTATGTAAAAATATTATTTAAGTACTAACGGCTGTAACACCGATAAAAACCCTGTTATGAATTAATTAAAATATATATAATCATAAAAAAGCATTTTATAATAAGATACTTGATAACTTTTATAATTTTGTCAGTTACGTAAACAATAGCAAATTATTGAAAAAGAAATTATTGGAGAGAAAACTGTTATAACAGTAGAGTTTAGTTAAAATTAATTTTGTTAATTACGTTTTAACATAAATTTCTATAAATTTCGTAAATTAATGTAATATAAATTAAGCAAAAATTATCAGCAGCATACTTTATTTTTAAGAAATTATAAAGAAAAGATTCAGTTTTGTCAAAAAATTGTTTTTAATATCTATAAGATATCTATAAGATATATGTATCTACTATTAAAATTGATTTTGTAATTCTTCTTGTGCAAGGATTACTAATTAATCTTATCTATTATTAATGAAATTATCTCAAATTTGGACAAAGCAGATATAAATTTTTCTTAATTTAAAACCACTAACAAACAAATTATAAATAGTTTTTATTTATTTTTTCATGTTTATTTAATTATAAAATAAATATAATAATTTTAAAATATAATTTACTTTAATATGAGTAAAGTTTAAAGAAAATTTTTAATATTTGATAAACTCATTTCAGCTTTAAAGAATCTACTAATTTCAATTTTTGATAGGAGATTAACGTTGTATTATTCTGTAAAAAAATTCATGAATATTTTAGGAGATTAAAAAATTATTAATTTCCTTAAATATTAGGGGTATATAAATAACATATAAATCTTGTATAATAATATAATTATCAAAAGTAAAATTAATTAAGCAAGACTGATTAAATTGTTTTAATATAATTAATTAATTACTGTAGAAATAAACCAAAAAGAGGAATTATTCTTTTATCAGGATTCGATATAAATTTTGTTACTTATTGGTATAAGACACTTGATAAATGTTATTCGCAATAAGATAATGAGACGAAAAGGAAAAATAGTTCTACTTTTAAGTTGATATAATACATAATCATTATCATTTTAGTTTAAGTTTATGCGAGTAACTTGATAATTAAGTCAAAAATTAATATTAATTTCCAAATATCAATTATATTTAAACATGAAGTAACGATTCTTCAGGGTCGATGTACTAAACTCATCAACAAAGTTATTAAAGAGCAGTTATTTCATTATGTATCTATTTTTTGTTTACATTACGTATTACATTAACTAAATTTATAATATATTATAAAGATAGTTCAATCTATGGGTAATTTTTAATAATAAACAATACTATTTTTAAATATTTATCTATACATCTATGTGTTAAATAAATGCGTTCAACAGTGCTTAATAATTTACACATAAAGAAGTTAAGTATTTGGCAATTTTCTCATAAAATTCATTAAAAATCAATTCATATCATTAATAATGATATCAAAGGTCATAAAATAAAAATGTATTTATGAATAAATCAATTTAATATATTAGAAGTATATTTTTGAAAACTTTAATGCTTTAAATTGTTCTCTTCAATGTTTACAACTCTATTAGCGCTATAATTTTGATAGATTACATTTGAATAATTGAATGTTTTTACTTTTTTCTAAAGAAATTGATTTTTTTAATTTAAAGTAGTAAATTTTTTCAAAGAAGTTAAATAGTGTCATAAATTTAAAGGTCAGACCAATATTATTCATGAGAATAAATTATTACGAACATTATCAGTAATCTTAATTATCTAATACACCAGCAATTTGTTTAAGTTATGTACATAAACTATGTATAATATACATAAGCTATCTATAATATATGATTGCGTAAGTCTAACCACATTTCTTTTAATGGCTTTCTCAAGAAGATAATTATATATATATATATATATATATATATAGGTCCTATTAAATCTTAAATAATATAACGGCCATATCCTAAATAGACTGCGGCCAACTCGATAGATCAATTGTTAATTAAATTTTAAATTATATTGCATAACGTATCGAAGAGCCCCCGATGTAATCTCAAATATAATGACTAGTAAGGCACACGAAGAAGAAATGTGATAAAGTAACGTACATACGAGGGAATTTTTACGAAGGCTAGTCTTAAGAAATAATTAAATCCAGAAAGTACAGCCATCCATCGACAAAAAGTCGACTGGTAATAAAAATTACAACTCCTCGTACACTCGAAAGATAAGACGAAGGCATTTTTTTATGATAAGCCAGCCTAGCCATTATCGCGAGATCGGACTCAGACATCTCACGACAAATACATCCGCAGCACGGAGCGAGCCGTAAAGTGCATACAATTATTCTCCGAGAGGCCAAACGTCCATCATTCCGATCGCATCTGAGCAATGGAGGCGGAGGTGAACGTCTCATCAGTATGTCACATACTTCCGAGGAGTGTCGTGTCCCGGGAGCGCAAGAGCCACGAGGTGCCGCTTCAGTGAAAGCACCAATTGTGCAACTGTCGCCGATGGCGCAAGCCAATATTTCCCGAGCCAGTCGGGAGGATTCGCTACTCCTGTCGGGATCCCGATTCGCATCTCCAGTTCCATTTCCGCGCTGACACCGCCTGTGGCCGTCGCACGCGCTTCCGTGTGCTCATTTTTATCGCGTGGCTGCGGCAGATGCTGGGGACAGGTCCGGGAGCTGCCGACGGCTGATTCCTTTCTTCGCCGGATATGCGAGATCTTTATCAGCGCTCTCGCTCGCTTTATATCCCTTGCCGGATGTTAATCGTTGGTGCAATTTTTGCACCCTAGAGATCGATTTTCATTGGGTCAATGATAATCCTACTTTTATTATACTCTAGCATTTACAATCGACCGCGTAAGATTACTGCATTTTATTTACTTAGCTGCATCTTTTTTTTTAATTTGATTGATAAAAATCGATTTTATCGTGCAACTATCCTTCAGGTGTACTTAAAAAAGAAATATCCACTAATGATATTACTTATTTACTTGCACTAAACTAGAAAGTAACTAGTTCTGATGCTTCTATTGATACAAATTCCTACAAGATTTTGCAACACACATTTAATATTCAATTCATTAGCATTATTTTTATAACTGATTATTTATTTGTACGTAGCCTGTCTCAACGAGATTCTTCCTAATTTAATTTTTTTAATTTTGACAGTTTTCGTTGTTTAAAATATTCTTCTTTTCAGTCGCACCACAAGGTCGCTTAATTTTTATCGTTAAATGATCATTTATAATTTCAACAGACTCTATAAAAATATTTAATTAACGATCATGGTGTTTTAAATTAAAAAATCTTCACAAGACCACTACTAACCGTCAACAATTGTTGCTCGACATCATAAATTATACCGCTTTCTAACAAAAATAAAATATCTATGTTCTAAAAAGTACAGTACTTTTCTTTACAATACTTACAAACGTTCTTTCTGCAATAAAAACTTTTAACGAGGCGAAGGGTTTCTAAAATTACTGCTCAATTATCCTCCCACTATAATGACACAACGTAAGTACATGGTTACCTAAGCAAGAAGTCACCTACTCTCTTGCTATTCGCAAATCAATAAAACTGGAATTTTAACGTGATATACTATAGAACTGAATGCACGTGCCACTACGGCCACGTAAAAATTGCCAGTAATCAATTACATACCACCAGCCGAAGAGATCATTAAAATAACGTTGAAAGGTACGGTTTGATTTATGATTATTCCTTTATTATTTTGTCACTCTTAATTCCGGTTTAACATACACAGAATAATATAAGAACAGAGCATACACGAAAAATAGTGGATAATTGAAAGCCAGATTATATTTTTTTATCGTCAACTCCAAGCTGTTTTTTTTAGTCTAAACATACATTTATATATATATATATATATATGTGTGTGTGTGTGTGTGTGTGTGTGTGTGTATTGAAAAATACTACATTTTTTCCGTCAAAAATCTCCAGTTTTGAATGCATACGTTGTATCTGCGTACACGATCCATAAATTTTTTTTTTCTTTTTCACATAAATGCAATACACAAATTTCCTCGTTTATATATATCTCCCACTTTTTTTACTTGTTTTACTAAGCTACTGTTGAAGTGTAAAAAATGTTGTTAAAAATTAATATAATTCATACGTATTATGAGTCGAATACTTACATACATAAATGCGAAATTTGAGAAAGGAACATGTTTACGGTATTAAGAGTTTTACCTTTCGAGAAAAAGCTACAATATAGATTCGCCATTTGAAGCATAACAACCTCTAATTTGAAAACAAAATTCAACTATAGTAGTTGAAGAGAAAGTCCAATGAAATACTGATTAATGTTATGGCAAAGTTATTCAAAAAATCTGGAAATAGTTGCTATGTGATCTATTAGCAGTCATTTTTAATACAATTTCTCCCATGTTTCTTCATAATATAATGGTCAAAATTTTTTTAAAATCAAATAATTTTCACTCAAGAAAAAGAATAAATATCATAAATTTTTCATACTATGCAAATATCTATCTTTTTCCAGATTCGATGTTGTCTTTCGGTAATTCATTCTAAAATACGGATATGTAGTTTTATAGTACTCCTGGAAATAAAAAAGCTGTATTAATTATGTAACAATCTGCTACCATTCGAGGAACTTTAATATACAAAAATTAAAACTTTTTGAAAATTAATTTATTAAAGTTATATATATATATATATACACATCTGTAATTACTTATACTCTTTCTTATTCAAACAATAGTTTTAAATTTACATAAAAAAAAGATCCTAAACCGTCATAACAACAATGTATCTTTTACCAAAAAAATATTGTATAATTAACAACTGTTTTTAATTATTTTAAATTTACATTAAAATAAACTAAAAATATAAAATTATTATAAAAAATGTATACAAATTTGTATAACTAATGTCAGTGACCTTTACAAAGGTACTACATTAAAAATTAATTGATTCAAATTTAAAAAATATCACTTCCCATTAAAATTATAAAACATTATTTTTTATAACTTTTTTATAACAAATTTTTAATATCCAAATGACATTAGCAAATTTAGTGCATTTTATAATTTACCTCTATCTCTGTTTGATGTAAAAATATTAATTAATATTTAAACAAAAATATTAAAAAATAAGGAAAATATAATTACATTGTGATTTTATGTTTTATTACATCAGAAGAAAAAAATAAATATGTCTTCTTATCATTCTTATATTCTAAATATTTATTAAAATAACAAATTTTTGAAAACTAAATTTTTAAAGTTTAAAACAAACTTCTGTGTGTGCTTAAAAAGAATTATTTTATATGATTCTTAGTTACGTAAGCACTTCTAAATTTGCATTAAAAAAAACTTCAAAAAACAAAATGATATCTATGAGTGTATAATTTTACATGAAATCTCATATATTCGGTGTAATTTTAATTTAAGATGATAAAGAATTTAAATTTCACGTTCTCATTGGCAATTAGTTTTTCAACTTTAATGTTTTTTAATAGTTATAAATGATTAAAAATATAACGCATAAATAAATTTATATTTAAAAATTATTAATTGATTTTTTTGCATCAAGTACCATAATAAAATAAAAATAAAATTTTTATTTCCACCAAAGAATGTTATATATTACTTTTAAATAAAAACCCTTATAAATAAGTTTCATGAATATTCTTATTAGATACTTTTATAAATTCTTGTGGGAAAAAAAATTATGTACAAAAATAAAAAATTCTTATTTAACACTGTTCGTTCATGATAAATAATTATGAATGTAAATTAAAAAAAGAATTAGAATTTTTTAAATTGAATACAACAGTTTCGAAAACAAATTAAAAATTTAAACTTCAGCTCTTGATGACAAGGAAACAAATTCACTTTAAATTTCTGATGATGAGTACTAGTTTGTCCCCCAGAACAAAAGTGAAATATTTATTGTAAAATTTTCTTCGTAATTTCTAAGTGTCAGTCGATCTGTATTGTACTGAATTTAAAAAGCATCGTGTTTAATAATTAAAGAGAAAAAATTCTGAAATTTAGCAAAAAATGTTCTAAGAAATATGAATAATATTACCGGTGATCTACAAACAGGAGAGTAATTAAAACAGATATGATTTTTGTATTTGTCGTTATTATATGAAAATTACAACTGAGTTTTACAAAGAAAATATAAAATGAAGAACGAAGGCAGTGTTTTTTGCTAAAATAAATACAAGCATCATTCAGTAAAACGCATTAAAATGTCCTGCAGCTCTTGGCCGCGTCAACGTAACGCGCACTTCTTTGTAATTGCTATTGGCGACTGACTGCTGGTATCTGGAAATGTGCAATTAATAGCACGTAGAACGCATAATTGCGCTCAATTCTAGTAAGCCCACGGGGCTTTCCTGTAAATACAAACAAATGCGCGAGCGCAGTATCGCGTGAGCCGCTGATCCCGCGAAGGCCAAACAACTCTATCTCACGTACATCGCGCTTTCCACGATCCTATTCCAATGGGCAATGGGAAGGAAAAAGGAGAGGAGCCTCTCCCTTGGTCACACCCGCCAATGAAAGATCGAGGCCTTAGCTGCATTCATGCTCTCGCCATCTGACCTAATGACAAGATGTATTCCCCAATTGTGCAATGCGCCATTGTGCATTAAGCGGGGAGAATGTCTAAATTATCGAGGCAGCCTTAAAGCGGGCAGATTTAACGAGAGGGGAAAAATACATAACATGCAGATGGAAGCTTGCCGTTATTGTTAAAGTTAGCCGACAGACTTACGGACGATTAAAAGATACACGATGCTCCCTTATACTTGTATCTCATTGTTGCTTCGTCGCCTCGAATGTATTACCAATACTTCCATTCGGATGCCAGCCATTATTCACCCACTAGACCTCTGTAAATACTTTTTACGAGGGATGTACATTATTACATATTGAATATAAATATTACTTCTGAAATTAAAAAAAATGCAAATGAACGAAAGTACCATCTAGATCATATGCACCGATCGATCACATTATGTTTTTTTCCGGTTTTCCCCGATGAAAAAACATTGATTGAGTAAGCGATAAAAATCTTTTTATCCTTCCTATAAATTAAGTAAGTTTGCATTTTTTTGATTTTCAATTCGTATTAAATTTATACTAAATTCGAGACTGCTGATGAAATACAGTTGGCAACTAATTTTCCTCTGCGCATTCATAATACTACTGTAAATAATCGATACAGAAAATTAGATTGAAAATGAACCTTTGATAAAATACTATTACCATGTGTGTACTTAATAATTCTTTCATGTTTCTTAAATTTAAGAATTTATCAATATTTAGATGCAGGACAATAGGAAACAAAATAATTTATTCTATTCAGAATTAATATGTTGTTATGATAACATGCGGTTCATGCTACAATGATCCATTAAAACATTCATTTTTAAAACTTACGTATAATGGAACTTCTGCTAAGTAAGTTGTTAAAGCATGAGTTAGAACTTATTACTTAATAACTTAATTTTTCTACGTATAATGTATTTCAAATGCGACAGGCTGTATTAAAAATTGTATAACAATTTGAAAAGAACAAATAAAACTTTATCTAGAATTTTCCATTTTTGTTTTTATAAATTAAACACATTTTTTATTTATTTTATATGTAAATTTATATTTTTTTTCTGTACAACACAATAAATGCACCTCGAAAAAAGTATAATAATAGCACATATAAGATTTTACATTTAGTTTTATACATTTTCATTGGTGAAATAATTATCATAATACTTCACCATTTATACTTAGAAACTTTACTCAATTTACAATTAATATTTCAGTATTGAATCTAGGATATTAGTTAAAAAATCAATGTCGATTCATACCCAAACATTTATTCTATACTACGAAATGGTTGAATAAAAAAAACATCAGTTTATTTTTAATGTTTATAAAATCTGTAATAGAATATTTTATAGAATAAAAATTTGATTAGGCATCAATAGTATTAAAAAAACATTTTTAAATAAACTACCGATCCAATTGACTGTACTGTCTTAATCGTAGTGATTGAAATGAGTGCAAAAGACTCATATGTAGATTATTATTATTATTAAGTCCATTTTTAATGAAAAATGTGCGGAATTCATTGTAAATTCCAGTAATTCTAGTAGTGTATTAAAAAAAATAATGTATTAAAGAGATGTGTAAAATGATTTAAAATAGATTTAAATCTTCCTGAGGAACAATAATTTTATTTTTTAAATAATAAATATTATTTGAATTTTAGGTATCTCAGAAGTAACAGCAATGATAAACACAAAATACGCCGACATGAGTGAAGATCATCCAGATATCCAAATGATCTTCGGGGGTTATTTAGCAGATTGTTCGGAAACTGGTATGGTTGGAGAAAAGAAAGGTTCGAATCGAGTTATTCTCATTATACCCACTCTTCTTCATCCAAAAAGTCGTGGCTATATACGACTTAGGAGCAACGATCCTCTGGCTAAGCCACAAATCTGTGCCAAGTATTTAACCCATCCAGATGACGTTGGCGCACTCATCGAAGGCATCAAATTCAGTATTGCTTTGACAGAAACCGAAGCTCTTAAAAAGTAAGCTAGTCTTCTCCTTTAAAAGTCTCATATTTACCTATTCCTTCAGTGTATTCTGGTTAAATAGCAGACTAAAGTATATTTATTTATAACGTTGATACTGACGTTTCATTTATTGCAATTATAAACAGTTAACATTTTTCATAATAAGTATTTTTTTTATTATTTTATAGCTTTGTAATGAATAACAGTTCAAAATATGATGAATAACATTGTTTAAATCGCATGTAATTGACAATAAGTAGTTAATGTATAAATATAGCTAAGTTTGTTTAAAGACTTTTGCTTAGTTTTCATAAACATTACTCAATCAGTACATCTATGAAAAAATTCCTGTTTAAACGGTTTATGCTTCAACAAATAAATATGAAATTATTGCTACGTAAATTTAAGCAGGGGTCCCGTAATTTGTTTAAAATAAACTTCAATAATAATGATAAAGATGATGGTGATAATGCAGTACTCGTATAATAAAATTCTTTAAATTGTTCTAATAAATGTCTATTCTTGTAGTATGAATTTTTTAACAGATCAAACTCTAATTCGACAATGAGCTTTGATCATTCGGTAATAACTTTAACCAGTCGATCGGTTCTTTAAAAACGAACGTTAAAAACACACTCTCAGTCCAAAGTCGCTTTCAGTTTCTAAAAAACTAGCGGTAAAATCTACTAAAAGGGAGCATACTAAAGCAGTGGCAACCGAGCCAGAAGTAACTTTACGAGGAAAATAAAGCTCGGGAGGGAGAAAGGATTGGCGGTCGGCGTCGCCTCCTCCCGGGTATACAACACGGCGCTGAGATCGGCAATTGCGAGCGCACCCAATGACCTTAGCACCTGTTGTCCAGGTACGGATTCGCCCTGAAGCGAACGCCGGTCAAGCACTGCGAGCACCTGAAGTTCGGCTGCGACGCCTACTGGGAGTGCGCCATTAAGCACGACACGGCGGCGGAGAATCACCAGGCGGGCTCGTGCAAGATGGGCCCGGTCAACGATCGCTTCGCCGTGGTCGACGACCAGCTGCGCGTCCACGGCGTCGAGGGGGTGCGGGTGGCCGACACGAGCGTCATGCCCCGAGTCATATCCGGGAACACCAACGCCCCGGCAATAATGATCGGGGAGCGGGCGGCCGACTTCGTCAAGAGGACCTGGATCGGCTGAGGCCCGGGCCCCGCGCGCTCGCCCCCCCCCCTCCCACCCTACCGAGAACTCCGAGCCTCGCGGCCCTTCGCCAGTCCCGGCTCCCCCCTGCGTCTTCCCCTGCGTCCACTCGACTGGGCTTTCGATGGCGGCGTTGCGGCCAACCCTCCCCTCGCCCCACCTGTCACGCTCTGGCGATCCTCCGATCGGTGCCGTTGGCTCCGGCGGTCGCAAGGATTAGCAACGCTTGCGACGATTTTGCCGTCCAGTTAGCTTCTTACGCGCTCGCGATAAGGTGACTCTGAAAAAATTTATTCCACCTTTACTCTTGCGAATGAGCGCACAAAAGTGCTCGTACAGATTAGCTATATCTTCCGTGCTCAGACAAATCTTTTTATCGACCAATTATTATTATAAATCTAAACTTACTTTTACTTGAATCACTTTTACTCGGCGCACAAAATTACATAACTGCTTCAAATCTTTCATTCGTACTATTATCTTTTTACTGGTTTTATATAAAACGTATTACGCTTTCCTCTTTATACAACTGCAGCGTTATAAAGTCTATTTTTAATTGGCATAGGACCTATTTAAAATAAAAAACACAATTAGAAATTCATCGTTAGTAAGTGCCTTTTTATTACGTGCGTGTTTAATTCTAATTAAAGCAGTCAAGTATTTTATGAATACTTAATAACCATTTGGTACATGTTCTATAAGGTTTCGTCAATATGGAAAAAAAAGAAAAAAAATATTTTTTAAATTTCACCCGTTGGCATTAAATGCATAATCTACAAGTCTGAAAGACTTTCAGATTTAATATCAATTTTAATTTTGCAAAATTCATACATGTACATTTAAAAAGTAAAAGCATTCTCTCGTCGTATTTTATACACAAAGAGCTACTTTTAATCTATACCAATCGCGAAAATCACGTAGAGCTTATAATTATTATTTAAATTGTCGCTAAATTCTAACTTACTAAAAGGTAAATACTTTTAAATAATAAATTTAATAACACATTAAATAATTTTAGATGTTTAATTATAAGAATCTTTTAATTTTAAGGATTTCTGAAATGTTTTACATATGCTATATATACATAAATATATACATAAATAATACACTTACCTATACGAAGATCCATACTATTATCTACTATTTCAGATGTAAAAAAATAGATTCGAAATTAAACAAGTTGATATACTACTTTCTCATATTATTAAGAAAACAGTGCCTTCAAGAATGATGAGACTTCCTGTAAGATTGAGCGGGCGGTAGTCGATTAATGATAATCCAGTTACCTTTGTAAATTATCTACATTTATAAGATCTTTAAAATTACTAGTACTTCAGTTACTAGTTACATTAATATAGAAATTGCCTGTATTTACACTATTGTAATTAGTTTTTCTCATACGAATATCTAATATAAATATATATTAATCATTTTTTTATTATCATTTTCTTACACCAAGTATAATTATACTCTTATTAATAATTATTATGTTTAAGATAAATGCTTATATTATTTGATATTTTATCATTAAAGAAAGCCGTACGTATTTTTATTATACTTATAATTTATTAAAGTATGTCATTTAGTATAAATATTACTTTTTTATGCTTAGAAAGAGAATGTAAAAATGTTGAATAAATAAAACATAAAACAACTGCTTTACTTTTTTTATCTTTTAATAATTTATCTTATAACATATATGAATATGTTTATTACATGTTTTTAATACGTACAAAACTATATAGAGTGGAAAATACAATAAGTACATTGAACAGAATTTTTAATAGAATATATCTAACATATTCTAAATATAAAATAAATGCAATATATACCACGAAAAAGAATCAATTACAATATTTTAGACTAGTGTATAAGAGCATAGTAAAAGTGATGCTCTTAAGTAATAATTGCAATTAAATTTCATTAAATATAGTAATGTAACGCACTAAAAAACACGAGAAAACTTATTTACAAAATATTAAACAATACTATTTAATTTTACTGCGTTGGAATATAATACTTAAAATTGCAAATATTTATATAATGAGATTCTTATTATAAAAAAGTGAAGAATACACATTGACGTCAAGAAAATTTTTTGTTAAATATATCTCCCACGGTTTCAATGCGATTCAAAATATAAAATTGGTGCTTCGATTTCATCCTCTGCACTTGTACATCTTTCGAATTTTTTGAATATCCCTGATACTGAAACCTTCTCTTTGGCCAATTGCTTCTCTTTGCTTACCCTAGAAAATATAATTATTTGAATAATAAATAATTGTAAACATTTTTAATAATAATATAAAATCAGAAGCTAACGTTAAATCAATTTAATAGTCAATTTTATTAATCTCCAAATTAATTATACAAAATACTAATCTGAAATATGTATAATAAACATTTTGAGAAACTAAAAAATAAACTTCATAATATTTGAATTGGAAATATGAACTGAATCGAAACAATTAAAGAATATTTAATAAAATAATAATAACGCATAATATAATTCGTAACGAAAATATTATAGCTTTTATTTATTTTCTCTTCCCCGAACCTAAAATAAAAGAACATTTAGAAAATTAACCAACCGTAGATACGATCAGTATTTTCTAACGATGATTTTCCAAGTGTTAAAAAAAGCCAGAGCGAAATGAGGCAAGTTTAATATTAAATCCAGTTTACGAGTATTGAGCATCGAAGCCGTCGCCCAGCAAAATGTCTCTCAACCGTTTAACCACAAATGCGCGACTCGCAATAACTACAGTCTACATAAGCCAGGATACGCGACGGTCAAATGAAGCAATGGGAACCCGGTGATTTGGCTCCAGCTTCTGAAAACGACACTTACCCTGGGGATAATCGTGGGTTGGCCGTTGCGGGAAAAAGCTCTTGCCGAGTAGTGCATGACACTTCCGTAGTCGTAGACGACGCCGAAGGCTTCGGTCGTGCTTCTCTCCGACTTGGCGAAATTGACCTCCCGACCTTCGAGGATCAACAGGATAAAGCAAAGATTTTATTGTGGGAACTAAATTAATGCTCCTGCCTCGACTAAAATACTTTTTCCAGGTGCCACGAGCCACGTTGTTCAATGACATATGAATAATGAGCGAGTTTATGCCACGGGAGTCAACCGACAAGCTACTAATCTAGGACGAAAAATATACTATCTCGGTAATGATTAAGCGTCTCGGTACTCAAAAGATGTATCATAGATTGTGTATTTTATTAAGAGATGCATGTCACAATACTATGAAGTCGGTGGATTTACAGCACGAGAAAGCGAATGAGCAAAGAGATTGTATTTGAACATATCTATTTATGAATACAAAAATTGTGTAACATAAAAGAATTCGTTTATTGATTATAACTAAAAACTACAATCACCAGTGAACTTTTCCCACGAAATCTTTAAATATATCTTTAAATCTTTGTATATATAGATATATATTATTAATCATTGTAAATTATAATCTTGCATATTATTATTTACAATTGCGGGAAGTCAAAGATCCATTGATTTAATAATTATTAGTACCGAGTTATTATTATATCTTATCAACAAAAATTTTAAAACGCAGAAATAAGAAAACTTCGAATGTGTTTTTAAAGAAATGTATACGAAACCAAAAAAAAATTTTAGCATTTTTTGAGCTATAAGCCATTTCCTATGCTTAATTTTTATTTGAAAATTATAAAAATTCACGCAAACAACTGATAATAAAATCAAACATGCAAAAAAAATTTTTTTACCTTTTTGATTTAATATCCTGTAAGTTAATACCCATTCTTCTTATCTATAATATTACTTTATACTGTTATTTTATATTATTCGTAAATTTATTTTAAGTTCATGATGCAGTTTTATTGCAAAAAATGAGATTATTACATTTTTTTAAATAAAACTGTTTTATTAATTTGAACAAATAAGAATAATTATTTATAAACATGCATTAACTACATCGAAAAATTTATAATTAATTGGATCTTTTATTATTTTTATAATTTTTTTTTATTATTTATTTTCAAAATACCAAAGGAAAAATAAAAAAAGATTAGACTAGTGAAAATACTATAAATTCATGGTATATCGTAGCATTTAAAGCAATAACTGGCATACCTGCTTTGAAATTTAATAATTTGAAATTTCATCGTACGAGCCATTAGTTTTATTATAACATAATATTTATACAAGGTAATGAATTAACATTTCCTTTAAGAATACGTTTGATTAATAATAAAGTATTTAACTTTCATTTAAGGCCATTCCTTTGAGAATTCAAGAACTAGAAGTAATTTTTGCAATGCATTGGGAAATTTACATTTATTTAAATTGTTTTTTTTATAAAAATATTATATATTCTTTCAATTTCTTACAAAAATTTGATTTTACATTAAAGTAGAAAATAAAATTTCCGATGTTATAAAAAATTAATTTATATAAGATATTGTTAATTCCATTGATTAAATATTTTCATACAGATAGAGAAAAATATTAAATATATCGATGGGTAATATTTAATTTTTTGTTCAAAAAGCGCATTCATATTATGATAATAATATATATAATTTGTAATATTTGTTGTTATTAAACCGATGCATACGTATAAATTATAAATAAAAAGTATGCAAAAATAATTACAAAATAAAGCATGTTTTATACAAATAAATATAAAAAAAAATATTCTGTATGCTGATTGATGTTTTTTATACGAAGATGAATGAATGAAGACTTCTCAAAAAAATATTTTCTAAAGGTAAGGTAACAGATACCCTACGATTGAGTAGAATCAACGAGACTTTGAATATTTGCATAAAGAATATTTACAGTATGTCGTATATAATCATAAACATATATGAAAAATTTTTAATTTACACTAGCTCAGTATTACGTTTTCTAAAAGAAATTTTTATGATTATTATTTTTTTAAATTATCATTGAATTTTAGAAATGTTATAAGCGTAATTCACAGTATGAAGCGAGGAACTGCTTAAAAAATTTACAAAAAATGCAAAACCGATGTAAGTATCTCTGTGATCTAGGTATAAAACAGATCTATACATATGCTGCAAAATATTTGAGATGATGAACAATAATGATGTTTATTTTCTAATTTTACTTTGGTTTTTATATTAGTATTGAAACATTACTGTTATTTAAATAACATATTCATTGATTTGAACTTCATTCTTATTAAATTTTATACTTTTGTATATATGTAAATTTATATAAAACATGATTATTTTAAATTTTACAAAAACTATGTTCTTAATATCAGAATTTCATTAAATTTTTATATTTAACTTTAGCAAATCTCAAATTTTTTAATTTATTTTTTCTTTCCAAAAAAAATTTTTCTTTTTTCTATAATATTATTAAAAGTTTTATAATTATTGATGTAAACATTTTATTCAAAGTGTCATTTGAGTAATAATTTTCAATGTGAAATAAAAAATATATAACATATAATATATATAAAAATATATAATAATAATATATATATAATATATATTATAATACATATAATACATATACATATAATATATAAAAATATAAACAAGTTTTAGAATAGATATCATATTAACTAATATGCATAATAAAAGTTTTGAAATCAATTAAACATTAAAACAGTTGATAAATATTTTAGTTTTTGACTTTGATTTTAAAAGTACAAACTATATTTTTCAGTAATGAATATTAGAATAGCATTTATTTATAATTAATATCGATTTATTTAGTTAAATTTTTTAAGTGATTACTACATCTATAGAAAACATTCACGGTTTTTTTTTTTATCATTGGTTTTAATAAGTAAAAGATGAAACATTTAGATATATTAATTTGAACCGCTTAATACTTAGAGTTGATGTTTTATGTAATTAAGTATTTGAAGTATATTAATCGAAATTTCATGTGCCCTTGAGCATTAATATTTACATTTTTTCAATAAAAAGCTCTGTTTTTATAATCAACATTACAAGAATTATTATGTGCAACTATAAATAAAAAATCATGCATATTTAATGTTACATGTGTTGTAGATAAATTTCATTCATAGTATTTTATAAGAGCCTTTTAAGTGTTTAATGAATTTTCGAAAACTCTTACATATAAGTAATACAACCTATGTAAAAACAAATTTTATTACTACGAACTTTCATGCTTTTTACAAAGCTCACGCGTAAATAAAAAAAACCTACCTGGCTGAATATTGTGCCACTGTATGTCGACAAATTCATCGCGCTCGAAACGGCTTTGCTCGTGAAGAAAGCCGATGGCGTGCATAAGTTCATGTATAACCGTGCCCTTCCTCGTCAAGCATCCAGGAACCTGAAGATTTACATCTTGAGATCCCCCAACGCGGCCAACACTACTCCAGCATCCAGTATTGCCGGCAGTAATGCGAATGTAGTCCGACTCTTCGCCCATGTAGGGCTTGAATTTAATGCACGTGTGGCGGTGATAATCGGCCATTGCATCGCGAATCAATCGCTGCTGTTGCTCATCTATTGGTTTTTCATAACGAAATTCTCGCGTTAACTCATCGCCGAAGCAATCCACGGGGCTTTCGTTTACTTTAATCTATATAGTAAGAGGGCTCTATCCTTTTGCCTCAAGTAATAAGAACGGGTGTCGATCGTAACAATGAGCGATTGAGCGAACGGAAGCCCGAGAGCGAGGCCTTTACTTAATTCATATAACCATTCGCGTTTCACTCGTAGATCGTCGTTAAACGCGACTGTATTAGTGTGAAACAATATGAATGGGCCTTACTGAAGAAAGGGCTGAGCATGTAGGGTACGACACCACCGGGCCATCGACTGTTCTCGGATTTGATGCCGTTGCGCCTTAATGAGTCGGGAAGCATGATGTCTCCTTCCAAATACTCTCCCAGCTCTTCCGGATTAACGGGCATACTCTCGTGCCACTCCGACACCTTGACACCCGTTTCGTTGCTCGGGACAACGTACCCTCGGTCCCCAGCATTCTGAATAAGGTTCGTATTATCGGATGGAGGATCCGAGCGATGTCGGTTGGATCTGCTCGGCCGACCGGAACAGAGAGCTAACATGAGCAACATACTGCCGAGTACAGCCTGATCCTTTCTCTCTCGTGTCATTATTTTCTACAAAAAATCGAAGGTGAGCCCTAACACGGGAATGGCTGTTTTGTATTATATTATGCAAAACCTGCGTTGGATAAAATTCAAATGGGAACTCTTTTTACCTTGCACGTAAAAATACCTCTAAGCGAACATCGTATTTAAACAAGAATGCTTAGAAAATGTGACTATGAATCGCTTGTAAACTTACTGAAGAACAATGTCGGATTACTTCTCTAGTACTTCTAATGGCAACGAAACGCATAAATAATCGGTACTTTAAACAAAATTTTACATATTTCATTTTAAATCTACCTTAGTGTTCTAATATAATTGTACTTTTACTCAAAAGCTATGTCAACGATGGATAACTTATTTAAAACGTAATGTTATTTCAGAAATACATTAAAATGAAAGATACAGTAGAAAAACAATATTCATCATATTCATCAACACTATCAACATATTCATCGGGGCAATTCATTCAGGCTACTATATTTTAGCTTAGAACTTAACGAAAAAAAACAATATCAAATTAATATAATGATCAAAATTATACTCCACAAGAAAGATATTTTAATAATTATTTGATACTGCGTATTGTAAAAAGTAAAAATGTTTACTTTTAAAGTCTTTAAAAAAGATTTTAAATAATTGTTTGAGTAATCATTTTTTTCATGTTTCAATGTCTAAATGTTCCTTGAGATTAAATTTTTAACTATTAATTAAAATGTAGAATATCAAATGCCTGGACATTAATCGTGTAATAAAAATGCTAATGGGATAATTTTCATGTCCATTTATGTCGGCAATAAGTTAATAAATAAAAATAAAGTTAAAATATTTATTTTTGTATATAAAGTATACTTAATGGCTTAACGATTATATAAAAATTTTAAATACCGATACTCAATAGTGTAATATGAAAGTTCTAAATAAATAAATCTATTAAAAGTACATAATAAATATTTTTTTTCAATAGAGAATTCTTTGATTCTTTAATTGATTCACTAACATCACAAATACATTTAATAATTTATACATCAAGCTTGGCTTACTCACTATACTTTAGCATGAAAAAAGAACAAAAAAAGCGTTAAATGAACATAAAACTTTCAACTCTTCTTTTTTTTAAATCAAGTTTACATTCTAAAATTTTTAGCTATAAATAGTCTTTAGAATGAAAAAATCTATTTTTGCTGATTTATTGCAATTAGGAATTTAAATTATGTACAAAATTAAATGCGCTTTTATAAAAGTTCAAGCAGTGATAAAAAAGGCATTTTCTGAAACAGATCTAGAAATGTGAAAGCCATGTTTTTGAGTGTTGACAAGTTGATCGATTTTATTTAATCAAGGAATATTTAACCGTATTTTTAAAAAATTTGAATTTCTGTCATAACTTTCTCCAGATATTATTGTCTGATAATTCAATCAATTGCTAGTGGATGAAATGTACGTTATGGAAAAGATTTTTGACAAAGAAAATGTTTTCACTTGAAAAATATGAACAATGGATGAAAAAGAATCCCATCGCCATACGGAATGTCAAACTCTAATGCAAAGAATATACGTTGTACGTATTTTTACCTTTTTATTACCACTAAACAATATACTATATATTTTTTAGCTATTTCTGCAACAGTAGATGGAGCTTTGGAGAAAAGTTACGAATCAATGGAAAGCAGATGATGGATTTTGAATTCCATTCACGAAACGAGCCTGGATACACTGATGAGCTTCTGTCGTTGGCCAGCAACTTTATAGTTGCAAGAACAGCCCCACCTTTACCGATAGCACTAGTACTTAGACAGATATATCGGGGCCAGTAGAGATAACGCGAGCAATGCTCTTGGAAGACCTCAGTTACCGGAAACTCTAATTTAACGTAGGATCCGTCAATACTCTATCGCCAACTTGTCTCCCATCAGTGTCAGCTCTACTTCAAGTTCTGAAAAATTTTTCGCCCGCTTCGTTTGACATCTTCTTCCATTTTCAGTTCATTCTTTCTTCAACTGAAGCATTTATGGAATGTCGATCAATACATTCAAAATCACTTGATTCGTACCAGAACTTCGCTTATTTTTAATTGATTTCGGTTATTGTAATAGAATATTGATTCTTTTTAACTATTCGAGAGATTAGGTATTATTTTCATTGAGTTTATTTATTTTATAGTTTTTGTATTTTTTTTTTAATGCATTTTTGTTAAAATTGAATATAATAGTTAAATATTTTAATTTTTAATTTTTACAATAAATAACATGAACATTGAAACAATTACTTAATTTACTTAATTTAAATAAAATCTTCTAAAAGTATTTAATTAAATATTTTATAAAATCAAAATATTACTTGCTAAATAAAAAATATATTGAAATCTAAGGATATTTTTAGAAGCGTAATTCTTACCAGATTTATATGTCGAGGAAAGTTGTAAAGCTTGTTTCTGACAAGAAAAATTTTTCTTCAAAAACTATTTATCGATCCGAACATCGGATAATTCCATACAACTTTGTTGCTTAAACTAAGGATCAGAGTAAAAATATATATATGAAGAAATTAATTTTTCTGCATATCTAAGAAAATAATATGTATATTAATAGGAAAACAATTTTATTTCATTATTCTTTATTATTATTATTCTAAATTGCTCTATATTAAATCTCACACACAAAAAAAATGTAAAAAAATGTAATTTTAATCTGTATAAAAATATTGACAAAGTGCTTTTTAACAAAAATAAAATAAAATAAAATAAAACGAAATGAAACAAAAAAAGGTAGCATTAGATTAAATTAAAACCCTTAAAATTAAATATCTAATAAAACGAATGATATAAATTTCAAATGTTGCATAAACAATGTAACCTACTATATTTCCTTTTATCAGTATTATTTTTACTTCCTTTTCCCTTTTACTTCTACCTATCAATTTCGCTCCTGCTTAATCCAAAGCATTTCCTTCTTCCTAGATAAAACAATGAGAGTAATTCCCAAAAAAAGTAGCAGTCCTAGTATTAATTGCCACAATTCACACGAGGTGCGTCATCCATGAAGGCATTAAGTAACCTACTATTGCTCACATACTAAAGTAGGATGTACACGTTCACAAAGCACTTGAATATTTATGCGGCTAATCGCAAAATTCACAAAATGTATCTGACACGTTAGGAGATAGGTGTTAATATGGTAATTATCATTGCTGAAAAAAGATTATTTCAGCGGTTAAGCAAGTAGTAAATATATTTTATACCGTTCATTAATTTTTTCTTAATGTTAAATCTGTTTCTATTCATTATTAGCAAAACTTATATTTTTAAATTCATTTTTAATGGGGATGTATTTTAGAAGGGACAAGATTTCTTGCTATCTTTCTAAACTGCATAAATTGAGCTTTTTAGTTTTAAAAGTTCTTTCTTCAAAATTTATTACACTTATTTATTTTCTAGAAATGATAAATTTTTATTCGAAAAAAAAATACTGTTCCATTAGAAAATAATTAAATTTTCATTACTAAGTATATATAAAATATTTATATATACTACTATTAAATCGAAACACATTTTTAATTACATATTTTTTAGTTACATATTAAAATAACGTATATTACTTAACTGTTTAAAAGTATAAGCATAAAATTTGACGACTGTTTAATAATTGTTTAATAACTGTTTATCAATTTTTAATTTAATAACTCCAATACAAATTTTTAAATAGTAAAAAAATAATGTTAATTCCAAAGACGGGCAAAAATTTAGTATTGAGATTTTGAGTCAAAAAAACATAAATTAGGAAGACAAAGTAACTACGCATTGAAATAGGGCTGAAAAATCCTACTTTCATATAAAAGTCGTAAAAATTCCAAAAACGGATGAAATAATAGACTGCTGAGAAAAAGAAAACGCAATAAAAAATAAAGAACAATGGACGAGAAAGCAAAACATTAAAACAAAATGATAATGTTAATATCATTATTTTCAAATACTGAACATTTTTCGTTTATTTTAGAAAGGAATATTTATATACAGTAAATTGTAAACAAAATTTGTTATTATTCCAAATGCTTCAAGAGACTAATTGTAAATACTTCAATATACTAAGCTCATTTTTAAATCATTAAACTTTTTCTTCGAATCCTTACTATACGAACTACTACTTATCATTCCTAAACCAGCAACTCTAAAATTTTGAAGTTTAATCAATACAATAATTTCCATATTAAATTATCTTAAATATTTAAAAAGGCTAAGTAATATCTAGTAATACAGTCGATCAAAATACGTAATACACATAAATAAAGAAAATAAATATTGATTATGAATTAAGAAAGAAAAAGAAAATGAAGCTGGAGAGTTATTTTGCAGTTGTCGAGCAACATTGGATAAACAATTTTATGCAATATTAAAGCTTCTCTTTTATAAAACTTAGTAATTGGATATAAGATAACAAAAACTTTTGTGAAATATTGTGTCACAAAAAAGTAAAATAACGTGCTTGAAAAGTTGTAATTTTTGAATTTGTTGAATAAATAAATGTTGAGTTTACAATATAAGTAAAAAAAGAACTAACATTTTTATTACTTTATTTGATAATTTTCCTTTCACAAACATGTATAAAATAATCGCTGTAACAACATTACGATTTATTGATGAACGTAAGTCAATAAAATAAGTTAGATAACTTTTCCATTACAATTACCTTAAAATGTAAAAAAAAAGATTCCATCAAACTATTAGAACGAGTACGCATTGGTTATTGCGATCTAAACTATTGAAATAATATTACTGTAAGCGTGTCTGTATTGTATTTTATTGATTTTGATATTTAATCATCAGTAAACAGTATTAATATTAAAGCTCATTAATAAAGTATTGGATACCATTTATTACTAATTTCTACAATGATGAACGTTATATAATTATATTGCTTTACCCAGTTTTAATCAACATAACAACTTAAAGCATATGAGTAGTACTGTCTTAAAAAGAGAAGGCATTCAATATTTAAAACTAAAAAAATTAAAGGATCCTATTATTACTAATCTGTTAAACGTCGCGGTTGTTTATGAATTCATTTATTTTATGATAGCAATGTCAACACTTTTTATTAACTGTACATTGAGCTTATAAGGACGTTGACCAGCTGTTAACCATGAGAAAGACTGATTACCTTTATTACCTTTTGGCTAAAAAATACTAATAAGTATTTTGAAAAAATGTCAATGCGGAATCTATTTAGATATATTTTATGAGTAGATTATAAAAGATATTAAAGATTTCTTAATGATATTATTTTAAATGTTATATTTACGAAATATATACTGGCTTCTATTTAAAAAAAATTATAATATAACATTGAATTAAATATACAAAATATTCAATAAAAGCTTTCTGATGTATAATTACTCTTTTATTTCATATTTAATTATACAATAAAACTCTAAATTTTGTCTCTAACTTAATTTATTAGATTACGAAATTTTAACTGTACTACTTTTTTTACGTAAAGTATCCCAAACTAAATTTTGTTAGTTCGCTATTTCTTTATAAAGGATGTTACATATCTAAGACCAGAAATTCGCTTGACTATATGTAATTGAAGTGAATTTTATGATAACTATTATTTCAGGTACTTATCTCAGTATACGATGACCTACGGATTATTCATTATGAAGGTGTTTGCCAGGAAATAAAATATATTTGTAAGAAATCTATATAACCGCTAATAATGAAAATGACTTAGAAAGTTAAACAAAATATATTTTTGTATTTAAATAATCATTATTAATGTCTTAAATATAAATCAAAGTTTCTAGAATCAATATTACCTTCTTAAATTTAATAAAGACATTAATTAAACTAGAACTTATACCATATCTGATTTATTAATACAAATATAATATTATTGTTAACATTTTTATTGAAAAATAAATCTAATAGTATCATTTAATAAAATTAATTTAATTGTAAAAAAATTTAATTTTAATATTAAACATTTAAGTAAAATATTTGTTCAATTCTCGCATAATTTAACAATGCTTATAATACTGTAATAAATGTCTTAAATATTTAAACGTTGGGTATTTTTTAGATTTTTAAAAAAACATTAATTAGATTAAAAATAATGTATATTTACAAACTATTTAATTTAATCAAACTATTACTTATTCCGAAATAATGTGCGCCAATATTTTCTACGGACAATATTTTTCCAGCATTCGTTTGTATTAATCATATTACTTACCCGGCTTCTGACCGGTAGAGGTTACATTATTTAAAAAATTATCTAACAGTGTTATTCCTTATTTGAAAATAAATTATTAAATTAAATTCTTGCTAACATTTAATGAAATATATCCTATTTTTTTTCTTGTAGTAGACAATTAATTCGATTTCAATATATGAAACTGATTCAAGCCATTGTTATACATAACCTTCAGACACCTTGATGCAATAGTATATTTTAGTTAATATTTAGGCAGTTATCGACCCATTTAAATAATATATTATAAATTGAATATAGTGAAATGGTTGACACATGGTATGAAATCACTCAAGTTATTAAAGAAAATCGACGAGAGTTAATATTATCAGGGCCAGACGTTTCTAAGAAAATTTCAGATAATGGCCTTGATCCTTTACTTTTCAAGCTGGATGGTATTAATTACTTAAATATCTCTCATACTTGCCTTAAGAATGTTCCAGATGAAATAGAAAATTTACAAAATCTAACAAATCTTGTACTTCATTCAAATGCATTAAAAAAATTGCCAAATACCATTGGTAATTTGCAAAAATTAAAAATTCTTGATTGTTCAAGAAATAAATTGACAAAAGTGCCAAATGAATTAGACAATTTACCGCAACTAATGACTTTAAATCTTGGTGCAAATAATTTTAGTTACTTACCATCACAAATTTCTAACACTAAACTATGCTCCATAGATTTATCTTACAATAAATTTGAAGAATTTCCAGATATTTGCTATTCTGAACTAATTCATCTTGCTGAAGTCAGATTAAATAATAATTTAATTACGAAAATTTCACCTAATATATGTGTTTTACCATCATTAAAGCTTTTAGATGTAGGCAACAATCAAATTTCAGGTAATTAAAAAATAATAAATTGTAAGGTAGGTAATATGTAGTAAATCGTAGATACCAACTATAATTAAGCATTTAATTTAATAATCATGAATTCTTAATATAATCAGAAGAAATGGGTTTTTTTTTATTTCATAATTATTTTATAAAACTATAACATTTTTGTAACTAATATAGAGGAATTATTTATTTTAGTTGTGCCTGGTGAAATAGCAGACTGTATTAAGTTAAAAGATCTAAATCTAAAAGGCAATAAGCTTGATGATAAACGCTTATTAAAATTAGTAGATCAATGTCGTATGAAACAAGTTTTAGATTATATTAGACAAAATTGTGTTAAAGTTGGAAATTCATCTAGTACTGCTAATGCAAAATCAAAAAAATCAAAAAAAAATACAAAAGCTTTAGAAAATGACACAGACTCATTATTGGATTCATGTGTCCATAAATTACGTATTTTAAAAGTATCTGACACAGTTCCTGTAATAAAAATTGATAAAGATATAAACAAAATTCGACCTTACATTCTTGGATGCTTTGTAAAAAATTTGAAATTTACTGAAGAAAGTTTCAAAAAATTTATACAATTACAAACAAAACTACATGAAAATATTTGTGAAAAACGTAATGCAGCAACTTTAGCCACGCATGATTTTGATTTAATAGTTCCTGGTAAAAAAAATTGATTATTGACGTAATTATTATTGTTAATGTTTTGATTTTTTTTTAATCTATATGTTTTTCTACAGGTGATTTGACATATACGGCTCAACCTCCACATGATGTCAAAATTAAACCACTTATGCGTACTAAAATATTTACTGGTGCAGAACTTTTCCAACAATTACAAACTGAAGCTGACAATTTACGTAAAGAGAAAAAACGTAACGTTTATTCAGGCATTCATAAATATTTGTATCTTTTAGAAGGAAAGCCGCTTTATCCATGTTTATTGGATTCTAGTAACCAAGTTATTTCTTTTCCACCAATAACAAATAGCGATGTTACAAAAATGTCTGTAAATACAAAAACAATGTTTGTTGAAGTAACAAGTGCTCTTAATCAACAAATTTGCAAGTATGTATAATTTTTAAGCAAACAGTACCTTAATTTTGAATTTAATTTTTCTTATTGTAAATATAATTTTCCTATTTATAATTTGATTTTATTATTATTACGTTTAAATAAAACCAAATGGAAAATAGCTTAATGCATAACAATAATGTTATTTTTTTAGAAAAGTTTTAGACGAATTCTTAAAAGAATTAGTTATTCAAGGACTTGGATGTGAAAGTAGCACTGAAACAAAGTACAATGAATTACTTGTAGAACAAGTAAAAATTGTTGATCTTGAAGGTAACATGAAAGCAGTTTATCCATCTAGAACTGATGCAATTTATGAAGATAAAGAAGTACTTGTAATAAGAGAGTAATTTTTATTTTTATACATCTTTTTGTAAAAAAATATTTCCTAACATTTTTAATGTATTTTTTTTAATACAAATCTTCGTAGAGTAGTAATTTTTCATTAAAAATATGCTCTCATAAAAATACTAACTGAAAATAATGATGTGTCGCCTTTAATATAAAAGATTTAAAATAATAGTACATAATATTTAAAATAATGACATCATTTATGTCTATTATTATGAATCAACTACTGTCATCTTTTAAAAACATAATTGGAAAAAATGTTTATTTTTGTATATATATATGTATACATATTTAATAAGATATATAAATTGTTTTCATACTGTAATAAAAATAAGGTACTTTTTTCATTATTTAGCAATTCAGAATTTTTACCAATATATAATATTTCATTGCAAAAATCTAAATTACAAACTAAAATATATATTGATTCTTACATATTTTTTATTATTTTAATAATGACATTAGGTGAATCAGACTTTATAATTTCTATAACTACAAACATTTTCAATCTTTTTTTGCATCAACCCATGTATTGTAATATAATAATAATTTAAATGCATGATCGATAAGTTATATGCATTATTAAAAAAAAATTTAAACAAATTACAATATCATTTTGACAATGAAAGTAAGTCGAGAAACATTTTTTATTTTTGAATTTGTATTATCTTATTACATTCGTATTGAATTCGAACATATGAAATTATATGTCAAGAATGTACAAATGAAAAATTGGATTAAATTTAATCAACGAATTTTGTATTTTTTTAATACATTTATTATTGGAAGTAATAAACGACAATTTCAATTAACCATGAATGCATATAAAGTGACACCTGGAATTATTTAAATAATTCGGCAAACTTGCGAAACTTATTGGGACACGAGACTCCCAGAAGGATATAATTTAAAAAATTGCACGGTCATGAAAGGTAGCGCCAAAATTCAAACGTCCATGACAATTTGTTTCCTTCACGTTCCGTTCGTACCCATGGCTCGGATTCAGCTGATCTTGGCGCTGCTGTATATTGCACATTTGCCCTTACTTCTCTCTCGGAAGTCTCTGGTTTCAAAGCCGGTTATTCAATTCACCTGTTTTTACAAGTGCGTTATAATACCAATCGTCTCGAATTCACGATTGTTCGTAATCTCAGTGATTCACGCGATTCAAGCTTGTTCGTTTTGCATCGGACTCCATCATTCTGTATTTCCTTTGAATTAAAATGAAAGCTTCAGAGCCGTGTAGGTGATAAGCTCGCATCGGCCTGCTTTTCACCGTAATTGTGCACGTAACGAGAAAAGACAGTAATGCCAAAAGAAAAAGGTGAAAACAGCAACTAAAGCGCTCAATATTGCACACGTGACAAATTTAAGTTTCGTTAATCAAAATTTCAAGGTTTTGATTTGTTTCATTTATCTTCTCCCAGTCATTCCCTTTTCCTTTTACTTTCTTTTCTTCCCTTCTTCCTTCCTTTCTTCCTTCCTTCCTTCCTTCCTTCCTTCCTTCCTTCTTTCCTTCTTTCCTTCTTTCCTTTATTCCTTCATTTCATCTGTCCCTTTCTATTGTCCTATCTCACTCGCCATTCTCCTTTTCTCTATCGCTTTTTCTCCACTGCGGCAACAACATGCGCGAATGTTCAAAGCTTTAAAATGGCGCTGAAACGTGACTGGCAATGAACGTGTGGATCGGTGGAGAATATCAAAATTTACGTTTTTGAGGTTAGTTTTTTATATTCTTTTCTTATTAATATTAATATTTTCAACTTAATTAGACTGCAATTATATATTTCCATTTTTCTATCTACCTGCACCTATTCGAAATGATCAATGAATTTAAAATTATTTTTGTCATGTTCCCTTATCAATAATGAAAATGTGCGTGTTGATTTACTCCGTGCCATTTTTGCGTTATTTAGCATTTTAATACTTTTACTGCTGTCGTCACCGTAAAGGAAAGATTCATTTTATTTTTATGTAAAGTTAATAAAAAAATAAATAAGAATTTTTCTCATACATTACATCTTAACTTCTCGTGATAACAGCTTGTTTTATTTCATTTTTTATATAAATCGAAATGACATATGCAACTTTCCGTAATATATTTTTTTTGATACTTAAAAAAATCTTCCTAAATCTACTATTTTATTTCATAATTTAATATGAATTGCACACACATGTATGCACGTTCTTTTACAAACAAGCATACATTTTTTTATTCATTAAAATTAATTGTGATTTCCTGATTAAGTATTTTTATATACATGTGAAATACATACATTTTCATTAAATATTCTTATTTTACTTCATAACTTTTGAAATAATATGAATCAAATGAAGAAAATAATTTTTCGTTTATTTAAATATTTATTCCTCTTATAATACATTTTATTATAGATTTACATATATTTACATAGATTAATTTTATTATATTTGCAATGAAGAAGTGCACATTAGATTTTTTAAAAACTACTACATAGTTTCAATGCTATTAATTTATTATTTTTTGCCAACTCATCTTTAAAAATAGAAAAAGTATTGACATCAGTAATGTAAATAATAAATGCATCATTAAAAATGACAAATTATTTTAAATCCTAAAAATGCCCTTTTGTATTTTTATTAGATTATTATTTATTATAATATAATAATAATTGTCAGTTTAGATATAACTTAATTTTAAAAATCAACAGGCAGTGTAATAAACTACATTTTTAATAGCAACGTAAAAATAAAAGTATTGAATAATTTATCTATTAAGTGCCTACAAAATGAGTTTAATTGTTTGATAGATATTAAAACACTTTGAATCTTATTTTAATATTTTAATCGCATTTAAATTTAGTTAAAATTTCATTTAAAGATAATTTAAAAGTTGATTAGCCTTTGATAGTAGTTTTTTGTACAACTACTCTAATATTGCTATTATGTCATTTTTTCAATCAACAAAAACAAATAACATATTATATTTTATATCAAAATACATATAATTACCATTAATCTTTAATTAAATTATGTTCTTAAATAATTTAATATAACAATATTCTACCTTATAGTACATATGGAATTGTTTTTACTTTTTATGGTTGGCTGTTTATAAATGTAGAAGATAATTAAGAAGTTGTTTAAAAAATAAAACCTAATCACTAATCCTATAGACTTTTTCAAATGCTAATATTTTTTAAACTAATTATCAGTCTGCAACTTTTAATTATGTTTTAAATTTTAAATGCCCTGCATTGAAAGTACTACATATTTTATGTAAAATTAGTTCTATAACGTAGCAAATATATTATACATACAGATCTAGATAAATAATCAATATTTCTTCATAGTGATAACATAAATATTAAAAAATTGGATTGTAGGAAGATTGTGATCACATTTATCTTGACTAGCGCAAGTGTGGAATTACTTTAAATATTTTATTTGGCTTTGCGAATTGTCTCCCTCTCTTTTGTATCAATAATGCTTAGATTTATGCATGCCACATAACCATGAAGTAAAGAAATCAAGGCCTTCACAAAAGCAATAGGTGCTGATATATATGCTATAGCTTTAAATAAACTAATACCAAAAACTGAAAAAAGTAATGAATTATTTATAAATATAGTTATAAATATAATACATTTTTATTTTATATATATTAGCATTAATTGTCAAAAGTTATATTTCAATTTAATATTTTTTTAACTTTGAAGTGAAAGAAAAGTTAATAAAAACAAGTTGTTAGTACATAAATCAATCAATATTGCATTAATATTTAGCAAATTTTTTTTTTAAATTTAGTAGTTTTATTATACAATTATGAAACTTACATATTGGTCCCTCAGTAAAATACAGCAAATACAAAGATGCATAAAATGCTTCATTACCAGCACACATACAAAATAGAACTGGTCGATTAGTGTAATATACATTCATAATTGCATTTTCAGACATATCTATAAACTTGTGACTTGTTTTACCTTGTAGAACAGTCCTAAAATAAATCAGAAATAATAAACAGCTTTTTATTAACTTACATACCTTTATAAACATTAAACGTAATTCTCCTTATTTTGGTTTCTTAAAATTAACATTTTCAATTTTGCTTATTATTATGAACCTCAATTTAATTAATATGCTTAATAAAATACATACGTATGCAAATAAATCCAATGGCAAACAATATCAATAGTCATACTAATTTGGAACCAAAAAGTGTAACTTGGGTAAAATTGTGCTAAAGTGACCAGAAGACACATAGTACCAGCTCTATCAGTCAGCTGGTCAAGCATGGCACCAAATTTGGTTCCTTGATTAAAATATCTGGCAGCATGTCCATCAAAAGCATCTAATAGAGCACTAATAATATAACACCATGCTGCAACAGCATAATGAGTGGGCATATAGTAAAAAGAAATAAGTGCAAGTACAACTCGACCATATCCTGTAAAATTAAACAAATCGTTAATAAGATTGTATTTTAATAATTATGAAAACTTATAAATTTTAATGTAAAATATATATCAGTTATAATTAAAAGATATAAAACTTATTATGTAAAGTAACAACTATTGAGGTACAATCAATAAAAGAAGACCTGGAAATGCTTTTATAAATGTATTTTATTGACGTATTTAGTTAAAGACTTATGTTGGAGAAAAATTATATTATTAATTATTATCAGTTATTGTATTTTATTGAATACATTAAAGAAACATCTTCTTTTATGAATAGTATTTTATCCAAATTTAAGCCTATTAATAAAATATTAATAAAATATTTTATAAACTTTTTTGCTTAAGAAATAGTATTTAATTCTCATAATTATCTCATTGACCATTGACTCACCGATAATATTCGGCACGAACACAAAAATGTTCTCCGTCTCCATCGCTTTGCGTATTTTCTGATTAATATACTCCGTATATATTTATGTTTTTCTTTCCGTCTAAACTTCTATCGCTCTATCTTTTTCCTACCACGTCTGTTTCTTTGAGTGATAATCGCTTCAAAATTAAATTATCCAAGAATAATAACAAATATAACGTACGTTTTCGAAAATCTTTATTCTTGATATTACTTTTCTAATTTGTACATCAATGTCCACTTACGTGACTTTTTCACCGGCGCCTCGAAGAAGTCCGCAAATTGATATTTTCCCCTGTCAGCGAATTCGAATAGAGGAGCATAAAAGAAATGCAAAAATATATAATCAAGCCGCTGGCGTATGATCTGCTCAACGCCTGCGTTTATCACTGCGCGCAACTTACTGGGGTTTCAGTTCGCATTAGGGATTGTGTGTGTGCTCGTCAATGTGGCAGCATCTCGAGATACACAAGCGCAAGCGCATGTACGCATATGCTGAAGAATAAAATTCAATGAATCGATGGAATTTGATAGTGATGTATATATATGCGTATATATATATATATTTTACATAAGCATCTGCAAGTGCTAAGCAAGTGGGCAAAATGGAGAGGGAGAGAAAATGAGAGGGGGTATAGATGTTAGATACACTGTCATAGAGTTTTCGACGTGCATTAGATACACATCGCAATGTAGGAATTTAAAATTTTGTAGAAATTACGCATCTCAAAAGTGCGGTCACGTGGTTGTGGAAATATTGCGATGTGCGCATGAGCAAAAGCTGCTACTCGGTTGGTCATTCTTTAGAAACAGTTGAAAAATAGTTAAATGAAATCATTAAATTTTATATATGTAAAATTGAATCAAACGATCTTTTACGTTATCCTGATGAATTAAACGATATAAGATTTACTCAAAGGATTATTAAAATAAAAACAAAATAAATTCCAAAGCATTTAAGTACATGATGAAAAATTCTACATTTACTAACTTCTTAATATTAGCTTATGCCGACATATCGGTTTTTTCTACTATGTTAACCTACTTATTTATACATGTGACTACTTTTAAAGTTCATAAAATAATATTTATTTTAAAATAAAATAAAATTTTATTGTTTAACTTTCGATAATGGATACCACCTTGACGTCTTAATTATCTAATCGAAATTTTTTTATAAATTTATTCAATTTGTCAAATGATTCTGACTAAAATGGCACATGTTAGTTTTAACGATCAGCGGGAAATAAATTTTGTTTAGTAGTTTAAGGCATTAAAAAACCTTTAAAATCAATGAAGGTTTTATGAATAATAAAAGTCTTGTCTGTAAAAACTTACCTTATAAAAACTTTCACTTTCAATATATGATATTTAACTGAGCTATCTCCTAGTATGTGGGTGGGTGTGTACAGAGAAAGAGATTGATAGAGTTGAAATTAAAATTTCTTTTATTCTAATTTTAAGATTTATCTGATTTAATAGCACGTACGAAAAAATATTCCTTGTAACCTACTTTGAATTGAGATAAAATTTTATGAATGAAAAATCAATTATAAAGTGTGAATCTTTTTTTTAAAAAATTTGTATTCATTGTAATACAATTAGCACAAAAATTATATGCTAAAAGAGACGAATGCATCAAAGTGCCCATGACTATTTTCAGTGTTAATAAGATTTTAAAAATTTATGTATAAATAATTTTTTTATTATACATATATATATTTTTTAAACTTTATTTTGCATACAACTTACAACATATAGTAAAAATTAAAAAATTGAAATGTTTTTTCGTAAAAACTATTACAAACATAAAACCTTTTATGGTCAGTTTCAAGTAGGCTTTAAAACTCAGTAATAATCTACTGAAATATTCGTTAATAATGTAGGTATTGACAGAAATCAGTTACTTATTATAATTACTATATTTTTACATTCATAAATTTATCAAATCCTTTAAGCTTATAAGTAAATGAATTAACATTCATGTACGTTTGTTTATAAAATATTTTTCAAAACAATCTTTTTTTATATGTTAAAAATGAGTAATTCAGACAGTAAAAAGAATGTTATCAAATACTTACTTTTTTTTATTTTTTAACATTTGTTTTTACTTACTACAAGCAAAAAAAATACATTTTCTTATTCAATGTTTTTTAAAATAAATATTTTAAGGAAAAGAAAATGTATGAAGCGGTATAAAATTATGTGAGATCTTATTCTAAATTCCTTATGAAAAGAATGAACTATTTTACCAGAAAAAAGGTCAATTAAAGTAGTGAATATTTCGATTATTTCATAAGAATCAATAATACTTGCAGAACGCATAACGAATAAAAAGCCAATAATTACCTATGGATAATAATTGCGAGGGAATTAAGAAGATATCAATACTAATGGCTGTATCGTAGCAAAAGTTACTTATTGCGTCGTCGAGGCTCAGACGTAAAGTAAAAAAAATTCTAGTAAAGAGATTAGGAAAACGTCATTAAGGCGCCTACAATTACAAAGTATCGTGGATAATCCACGGTATATCGAGTACCTGAGAGCTGGTCTTAAGCACTCACGTATTATTTAATTTCTCTTCACATCTGCTTATTTATTTGCAAGTTCCGGCTATTAGATCCGTTAAGCAATGAAAAAAGGCGCTCACTATACCTTAATAAGTACCGTATTTGAAATGTAAAATTGCCTTCGTCACTTGGGGCTTTTACTCCCTCGACGGGGGTTACTCAGAGGAGGAGAACGAATGAGAGAGGCGCGAAGAACCCATAGCCATTGTGTGGAAACAAACGCGGAAGTCCTCCGTCCGCAGTCGACGCATCCTCCGAAAATAAATCCGTAAGCCCCGCTCATAGCGTGCGCGCAGATACTCCGAGATCGATCGAGAGATTTATGAAAGAGAGCAACCTCCCGGACGCTCGAAGCGACCGCGAAACCTCGGGGTTGAAAATGCGCTCGCGAATTTAGAATCTAGAGAGCCTGGGAAGGTCCCTCGGCACCGGAAGAGTACGGCGAGCGTCTCGACGTCGTCATCGTCGTCAGCAGCGGCTCCGAGAGGCCAAGCAAGACACCGCGAGATCGCGATTATAATTCGAGGGAAGGCTGTGCGCTTCCGCAGGAGCTTCTGTAAGCGCGTTTGGCTGCCGATGGCAGGAAGCGCACGCACGCACAGTCGCCGGGGCGGGACGGAGAAGGAAGAGCGTCTATCAAGCATTGACGACGTTCTCGACATAGCTAATTAAGCGCCGAGGAAAGTAGCCTCGGAGTCAGGGTATAAAAACTCGATGTACGGAACGTACGATTGTCTATTTTTAAGACTTAGTTGACAGCTCTCGCCTCGCATACGGACTTCCCTGACCTACCCCCATTTATCGTTGCTTTCACTGTCATCGCGGTGCATTATTATTATTATTGTTGTTGTTGTTGTTGTTGCTGTTGCTGTTGTTGCTGTTGCTATTATTACTTTGATTACCTATCGCGCTCGTGTCGCCAGCCCCTACGCGCCCTACATGCGCTGCACGCGGCTACCAGAGAAAAGCGCAATGAGTCGCGAGAAATTATCGGGGCGGTAGGTGGGGGAGGGAGGAGGTGGAAATAAAAGGGGAGGGGGGGCCGAGAACGCAGAGGGTGGAGGAAGGGTGGCGAAGCGAAGAAACGGTCGGAGAAAGGCGAGGGAGAAAGGGTGAGATAGCGCGTTTCAGCCAAGGAGAATCGATAGCGAGGATTATTTTGTTGTTTATTCATAATTTGTCGATGCGCTGCATTGTTACTGGCCAGCACAGTGAGTCGGGCGTCCTACGAATCTGCAGATTGCAAGTATCGGTCGCGGATTAGTAATGTGACCGACTATTGCTCAAGATATGGAGCCAACGATGTCGAAATATGGAATGAGTGCGCAGGTGTAAATTTATCTGCCAATACATCGTCTCAGCTGTATTAATGTCGCACTCTTCCACTTATGGCTATGCTGGGGAATGCTCGTCGATTCATGGTCATTCCTATATGTTTTGAATTCACAATTAAAGAAGATATAATGGACTGCCAATGAAGTGAATAGAAAAAAGTTGCAAAAAGCATCGGGCCTAGCGAGCAAAAGTAAGGGAATAGCGTTGCTGCTCTTTATCGACTCGATGGTGCCCCGAGTTCTCGGCGCACTTAAATAAATTTAGAAAAATACCGTAATGTATACTTTGTCGTAGAAATGAGGTACGTTTGAAATTTTGCAACTGCTACTCCCAAGTGCTAGAGCTGTTACAAAGAATGTCATCGAGTACGAAGCTAATGAGGTCTTCTTCATAATCAGCAACTGTATATACATTATATGTGTGCCTGCGTGTGTTTGGCTGGCGCGCGCGCGCGGGTGCGTGTGCGTGTGCATAAGTATATACTTATTAGCTCGAAATTTATTGACGAACAACTTAAAGTTAGTGCGAGACTTGCCGAGCAATAAATAGTACTGGCGAAAAATGAGCATCGTCGCGGCGCGGCGCCGACGAGGAGACGACAAGAAGATTTGAAGGTGCTTCGAAAAAGGTGGTCAAGTTGTGCGAGACTCATAAAAGCTCGTCGTCGGCAGTCATTGCCGAGCGCCGAGCATCGTTAAAATCTAGAGGGAGAGGTGAAGATTGAGTGCGCGAAACTGGGTAAATAAATCAACAGTAGCAGACGACGGAGTCGGCTGACATTAGGCCGCCAACCACATGTCATAATCCGTTAGTCTAGCGTGGATTTTGGCGGCCAGACATTCATACGTCATCCGCAAAGGTGTCGCGTAGACGTCGGCCGAGCGCCGTTGAGCTTCGGGCCCAGACTCCGGTGATTCCCTCGAGGCCGTCCAGTCGTCGTCGGGCTCGGTGCACCGAGTCGCCAGCCCCGCCCTCCTCGGCCGCTCGATCGGCCAGTTGTTCTCGAGGGAGGGCGACGACGGGTCTGGCACGTGGGGGATCCTCGCTCCTTGACGTCGTCGTCCGTCGTCGAGGCTGGAGGGCGCGCGAAGGTCGCTTCGCTCTCCAGGCCCGGGGCGAGCTCGGGCGGCGAAGCTCGGTCCCGACGGACGATGGGCTTGCCGAGGAGGCGCACCGAGCACGAGGACTCATCGTCGCCAAGCAGCGCAGCAGCGGAGCTGGAGCCGGAGCAGCGGCCGTCGGCCATCTTTGAACCGTCGGGCTCTGCTCGGTTGCGCGACGGCGCTGTCGCTGTCGTAGCCGCCGCCGCCGTCCTCGCTTACCTCGTCGCGATAGGAGGCGGCGCCCCCCGCCGAACGAGCGACGCAGCGGCTGGTGCGCAACGAGCCGACGTACGCTGCCAGTCTCACTGAGACCGAGAGCCGCTCTTGGGGGATTCGCGGGCCTGCGCGCGGGGATGAAAAGAGGGCAGCCGTCAGCGTTGAGGACGAGTGAGTCTCTCCTACCTCGGCGCCAGCAGCGACGGAGCGCGCGGACACGGGGATAAAAGAGCGTGCGGGCGCAAGTGCCGCGGTCGCGACCGAGCCGCTGCCAACGAAGAGGAGAGAAATAGTGGGGGCAGCCGTCGAGGCGTCATCGCGACAGCACCGAGCGGATCGGGCGCTCTTGTGTCCCATCGCCGCTGGCGCCGCTGCTCCCGACTCCTCTCCTCCCATGTTCAGAGGGATCGGGGCTCCGAGCCGGGCCCGCTCGGCTCTCAGCATCGGGGACGACTCCTCGCCCGCGCGGCTCTCCCGCCCCTCCCGTCCAACCGAGACGGGCCTCGCCGCAGCCCGACGTACCCCACGTCTAGCGGGCCGCGCGAGGTGTAAATAACAGTCTTCCTCCTCCTCCCTCCGCAAACCCTCCTCGAGCCCCCGCCCCCCACCCGGAGAACGACGTGGATGTGGACGACGACATTGGCGAGATCGATCGGGAAGAGTGTGCGTGCGCCTGTTCGTGTGCGCGCTTGTGTTCGTCCGTCCGTCCGTCCGCCTCCGGCTGTGCGGGGAAGTGCGCGAGCTGCGTACACAGAGGCTCGTGCCGAGGCTCGAGCGCGCCTAAGCAAGACGATGGATGGATAATTAGCCGGACAGAAGGATAGAACGAAGAATATATATATATATATATAGAGAGAGACAGAGAGAGAGAGAGAGAAGGTGGGAGCGAAGGAGCCCGCAGACGACGGTGGGAGAAGAGAAACACTAGGAGAGAGAGAGCGGTAGTGGCGCGTCGGCGCGGTCGAAAAAGTGAGGTTAGGTCGTAGGTGTGTTGCGTGCTCGCGGTGCCTCGATCGTCCGAAGAAAGTCCGGCGATCGCAAGGCCCGCGTCCTGGAGCCCTTGGGATAACGCGCCATGTGCGATCGGCTACCGAGCGGGTGATGCTCCGATGAGTCGGGCCCGAGTCGGCAAGAATCAGGAACGTCGCCAGCAACAGAGCCGTTAATGGACAGCGAAAGATGCCGTTGGCCAACGGTGACTTCTCACCGAAGATCCCCTGACTCGGCTTTTGGACCAACGAGCGAGCGTCGCTTCTCGGCCCCGCGAGACACAGAGACACAGTGAGTGAGAGAGAGAAAGAGAGAGAGATAGAGCGCGACGAGGAAGCCGACCGGTGCCGAGTCGCTGCCCGCCTCTACCCTCCCTGTTATCCCTCTCTCGCCGCCGCCGCCTCCACCCGCCCGCCCCCTTCTCGCCAGCTCTTTCACTCCACGGCCGGCCGCGAGTGCTAACGCCGGAGCTAACGAACGGACGGTGGTGATCCGCCGAGCCTCGACGATGACGAGGTAAGAGGTGCGCGGTACGGTAGCAGATGCAGCGGCAGCGCCGTACCCGTCGTCGATCGCAATGAAAATGGCCCCAGGACCGGACCAGCAGCAGCAAGAGCCCGCGGCGAACGATAAGAGCAGCGGTGGCGGCTCGAGCATCGCCGCAGTCACCGCCGCCCCCGTAGCAGCAACGTCCCCGGGCTCGGGCAGCGCCTCGTATCGCTCGGTGCCGGTAGCGGGTCTCCCGGCTCCGCTCCTCTCCGGTACAGCCGCACTCGTCTTCCCCGTGAGCGAAGCTGGCCAAGGCGGCAGCGGCAGCAGCCAGCAGGAGACCGCGCTGCCCGTCCTCAATAACGCAGCCCTAGTCGATAGCAAGCAGGTGACGACCATTAGCCATGTTTGTCCGCGTAAATATTGCCCCCGCGCTATCGTCGACACACGATCCTACGAGCCCACTGCACCCATCCACCCACTCCCCAATAGCATTGCCATATCTTCGCCTTGCCCGCCGCTCGCGCACACTCCCATGCACGCACGTACAGGCGCGCCCGACCACGCATCCTTCATCGCGCGCGCTCACGCACGCACGCACGCACGCACGCACGTGAATCTTGGTGCAAACCTCTCCCCCGTTCCTTTGAAATCTCGATCGGCATGTTTCCACCTCGTTGAGGTTAGGTTCCCCTTAGGATATTAAGCTTAACCCCCAAAATACAGCAATAGACTCTTTACGATAAGCCTTACTCTCTCTCTATCTATCTATCTATCTATCTATCTCTCTCTCTCTATCTCTCTCTCTCTCTCTCTCTCTCTCTCTCTCTCTCTCTTTCCTTCCTTTTTTCCTAGCCTTGAGCACTGTCCCACATATCTACCGTGCACGGATTTTCCTCCGCTTTAAACTTTATTTAATGCCTTACTTACTATTCATCTTGTGGAAACGAATCTCTGCGATAATTCAATTACAACTTCGTATTCCGACCAGCAGTTTCAATACTGTTTTAGAATTCAAGCCTCCGCAAGGAATTTTATCGAAGAACATCCTTCCATGAGCATTTATCTTGCCAATAATGGAAAAGCATTACACCTTATGAGTAACTACGTAAACTGCCATAAACGCATTCCCGATTTTCTTCGTCATTTATATGCATTCGCATTTTTCATTATTGCTTCTTTGATTGGCTTCAAATTTCATTTCTGCATTGATTATAAATTACGCGTGACACAATGTTTTTCTACGAGCGATCAACACATTGATACTAAATACAATGCAATGGATAAAAAAATCTGTTAATATTTTGACACTTTATAATCTAAATTTATAATGCTCCTTCATCTATGCCTTTTCATCGCTACTCCACAGGCTCTTTTTTATCAGCGAATTAATTTAATTAGAAATACTAAATTTTATTATTTTATTATGATGTTGTTAATGTTTTTTATTCTTGATGTTCTATTGTATCAAGGACATATCTTGTTATATGCACAAATGAAAGAGAGAGAGAGAGAGAGAGAGAAACAGTGACGATTGCGTCATTCGCGTGTATAATATTCGGTTACGGTTACTTTATAAAGCGCTCCAGTCGACTGGATGGAACGTGGCACGCTTTTAGGTCTATCAAATATAAGAACAAAATAGTCGATGCCTATTTAGGCGGTAAATTTATCTCAATTTATTTGGAAAACCTTCGTTATGCAGCGATTAACATAAAAAATACATAAATAAGCAACTATCAAATCGTTGCCTAATTAAACTTACCCTTTTTCATTTAAACGACTCGATTACTGATCAACCAAATTATAATTATATATTTCATATAGGCGATTTTACATACTGTCAACACTCATTAGCTCATTATTTAATGGTTAAGGTTTTATTGTATTGACAGTGGGAATTTAATAAAACATATCTTGACAAAAAGCTTGAAAAGAAAATACATGAATTTACGAATCATCTTGAGAAACACGATTAGCGTAAATATATATGTATATATATATATATATATATATATATAGAAAGTTTCTTTTAATTACAATATAAGCATGTAGAAATTAAAATTTTCGAGATCGAATGCTTATTCCACTCGTGTTAGTTTTATAAAAGCGAACGCCTTAATACGATTTCTTGGTTTAAAAGAATTTAGAACGATCATAGCTAACATCCGCTCTCCTACATCCTGTATTAGTCAATATTCGTTATGATATTAAATTTACCCGATTAACATATTACGTGGACGTATACAATAAGCAAACTGTTGTGAAAGTTTTTCGAATAATAATCTCTTTTTAGAAATCATAATTTCATTTACTTTTTTAACGAAGTTCCGTTATCCTAATAAAGCGGGAGGTTGCAAAAGAAAGAATTTTTCAATATGCATACGCACGTAAATGACCAACTAGAAAGAGTAAAGAGACACTGTGTTCCTCTCATTGGACCAGAGCGCCGGAAGGATAGTAAACGAACTCGTGGAATTCTTTAATGCAGACGCCAGAACACGGGCGCCTCATTACGGTCGTACATGTGCAATTCATGCCCCGCTGCCACGAGCATAATTCCACGAATGATTCCACCTGTACGAAAATAGTCATCGGAAAAGTCAGTTTTTATACGCTCGGCATTCGAGGCCTATGGGAGGACGCGCGGCATTTGCTATTTTCTACACATAAATCCGATTTCGCAAAGAAGTCATTTGGATGCCGGGGATCGTCCGGGTTCTCGTATGCCGGTCACCCGTGCGCTTCCTCCAGTGCGCGGCCGACGCGCGTGGGAGGCGCGAAGGTGACCATTTTAAATGCTCTATCCTGAAATATATGAGACCAAGTTAAAAATTGAATTTCGTCTTGACAGTGTCACCTCTGCATGTGCGTTGCTGGATGGGAAATAACGCCCAAGCCTATAATATTTATTACAAAATAATATTACACTACCCATTCAGAGCTTGAAATTCTATTCATATTTTCTGAAATTCCTCTTCGCGTATGGGTTGGGGGCTTATGCATTTATACGTTTATACATGCGCGCACACGCACGCATATTCCATTTGAAGAATGTACTGAATAAAATTTGAAAGACGTTGAATAATGTTCCACGATTCTCTAGCGACTATCTCAAATTACTTGTTAAATATGATAATGCATATTATGACATTTTGTAATTGCGCATACCAAGATTGAAAATTTTAAATAATTATACGTAATAACTATAATCTCAATATTAAATGTCTATTATTTATTAATACTGAGAAATGAATCTGTTACGAGTCCTTGCTTCAGAATTTATTAGCAGTAAATGCTATTTTTATTTTCGTATCAATTATCACGTACGAAGTCCATCTTCATTACTCGGGTTTTTATACTTTTTACCTATTACAAAATCATAAATTTTTAAAGAATTTAACAATCAATATAGTGCCGTATCTTGTTAAAAATATGTAAAAGTTAAAAAATTAACTATTCTATAATAAAGCAATTTAATACAAAATAGGTTTTTGGGTTGAAGTTCTTTGTACAGACAAAAAATATTTCTGAAACAGACTAATGTTTTTAGCATGCGCACTAGTAAAATCAATAATTTATTACAATTTTGAGTTGAAAAATTAACCAAAAAAATTTTTGATCTTATTCTCTCATTAATTATTAAATCATTGAATATACATGCAGTAATTATTATCTTGTAACGTAAATACGTATCTTAATACCGACATATTACGTATATGTTACGCTGCAGAACATACGAGAATAGAGCATCAATTGTCATCTTTTTGCGTATTCTTCTTTCTGTAGAATTATAATGTGGAAATATATCAAGTCGTTGGTAAAAATAGTTTTTTTAATCAAGAGTAGACGAAGTAGCCTTGAAATTCCCAATTGCATGTTCTTAACGTTTGAGCTTTATTATTAAATTTAAATAACAATTAATAAACTTTGACATTTTCTTTTACAATTATAGGCAAATGCCAATTTTAATTTAATTATACAATTTCCGATTTCCCATAAAAACACATTGGTATTATATTCCGAAAAATTATGCTTTTGTATAATGAACGACGTCTGATATGGATTTAATGTTAATGTTAGCGAAAAAATTAATCGCATTAAAATTACTAAGTAATTCTTTGATAAGGTTGGTTACAGGAAAAAAAATCTGATGATTATAATTAAAACAAAACTTATTAAATTTGTTCAAATTAATACGTAATTTAACAAAAACCACTTTGATAAAAAAAATATGTAAAAAAGTAGAGTACTTGATTTAAAACGTTTCGAATATCAATAATGCATTTTTTATTTTCTACGTGTATATTTGTTACTGCATCATCTTTATCGTTCACATTTAAATATATCGTAAGGCTTTTCACAACATGAACAATCAGAAATTTCTTTCGAATAATTGCTCATAGATGGAATCGTTAATAATTCAGTAGGCAGTTACATCTCCAATGCATGTAACAACCAACAGAGCGCCAAGATATACATATACCATAATCATACATATTCAATACTACCTCACCTTACTTCTTCCTCCCACCCACCCACTAGCTTATTCACCCACATTCTCATCCACCTATCTCTTCGTTATTTAGATACACACTATTTTTATGATTCTAATATTATAAAGTCCAAAAAATATTGAATAATTTATTAAAGAAAAAAGAGGAAAAATCCTGAAATTAGCAGATATAAATACATTTATATTTATTATTTCATCTAGAATTTTTTTTTAATTAATTATTTTTATTGTTTTAAACGGAAAAACATGAGAATTCGTGAATAATTAATATTTTTATAACTCGAATTTTTTTTTCTCTGTAAACTATATAAGAACATACACAAATGCATTCATATATACTTATACTAATAATAAATATACATTTTTATTTATTGAAATGGGCTTTCATTAATATCAATCATGAAATGTCAAAAATGTCAAAACAATTTTTTTCTATCATAAAAGTAACTTGAGTTAACATTAAAATGTTGCTTGATTATTAAATTATTTCATGCATGAAAATTTAATTTTAAATGAAAAAGTTTAAGCAAAACAAATTATCTTAAAACTTTCCTCTCAAAAGAAGAAGACTGATGATTGTGATATTTATTTTAAAAAAATATGACTTCTAAATTGTCTATTATATTTGATGATGATTAAATACTTTTATTAACTATAATATATTATTATTATGAGAACTGTAAAATTAATACATAGAATTTCAAATTATATTTTATAAAATGGGTTTATAAGTTTTAAATATGGGATTGTTGGCCATTTTACATTAACTAAGGTCAAAATTATTAAAATAATTTATAGTAATTAAATATTTTTAAGCGTATTTAAATATCCATCTAATATTAATAATATATTTATTGGAGTTAAAAATATTACCTATATTTATATATAGTTTTTACAATTATGTAATTGAGAACCTTAATTAGTAAAAACTATTGATAAAAGTGGTTTACAAATTAATATTTCATAAAATGCGATGAGCAAAATGGTGTTTATGAAATTAATTTACAAGGATTCAATTTTCATTGCGATATATTTTGTAAGCTAAATAAAATAAAAAATTCAATGCTATATTTTTGGTCTATTGCATGCGACATAAGTATTATTTAAAACTGTATTTATAAAACATAATCGTACTTAGTAAATATATTTATTAAGCTCATTTTAACAATTCTGATGTACATTATATTAAAAATTGTCAATTATATCTCATTTCCAACCTTTCCGAATTTAATTGATAATGTAAAAAACTTTTATCATGAATTATGGTTAACCACTTCCTTGAATAATTGTTTAAAAACTGATTATATTTTGGAGTTCCTAATTGTCGAAATGAACTATTATGTATATTTTAATTCCGTCTCTAGATAAATAATATATTATATTCAAACTTTAAATTGAATTTAAATTCGAAATTCATAGATAACATTTTTTATTTTTCAATTGTTTTCAAATTTAGTAATTTAAAATAAGTAAAAATTATTGTAAAAATTTCCATGTAAGATAGATCATTTATTTATAGGAAATCGTAACGTATCTATAATTTATAAATTTAATATCATTTGATTGTAACGACATTTATATAAAAAATTAATACCCAATGCAATAATTTAAACCTTTTTTTATTAAATTCTAGATCGTTTCTTAATTAATTAATGTATAGCAGAACATTGGTTTTTAATCACATATTAAAAAAAAAATTATTGTCTACTTTATTTCATCTCATAGAGAAACATTTTAAATTTAGCAAAATTACAAACATCTAATTTTCATTAAGAGATAGATTAAGCAAAGGAATTAAAGTTCGTGAAGAAAACTTGGACCTTTGCCTATACTTGCATAAGTCATTTAAAAAAGCTCCGATAACTTTTCTAAAAAGTAGATTTTACAATTTATTGAACATTGTAATTTTTTTCATAAAATTGAACAAACATAATACAGTAACATTACAAATTTAAAGTCTGAAAAATGAATGAATATTTTAATTATTTAACACAGATAGAAAATTTTTACAATAATCAACTCAAAGTTTATAAATTGGGTATTGAGCATAAAATATTTATTATTTAACTTTTTTCTAGAAATATTTACCTTTTTTAATGCTAAAACAATTGATTGAAATAACATGTCATCGCCTAATGAACCATTGTAATTATCTAATCAAAATAATATGAAATGAATATTTTAAAATATATAAAACAACATGTGAGATTGGTAACAATGGTTTCTTCTTTAAATTAATACGCCTTAATCGTATAGTTACACAGTATAATTTAATTTATAGTTTACGTATATTATAAATTTTTATATTAATATAATATAAATTAGTCTCATGAGTATAAGTATGATTTTTTTAATAGTAATTTAAGCCTTCTAAAACATTAGCTTGATTATTTATGATATAACATTAATATAAAATACGTATGTACACTGTAAAAAATATTTTTAATTAAAATGGGTTTTGTAAAAGTTTATTTTATTAAATTATGTAATTAATTTGACGTCTTCTTTTATTATTTGAATTAGTAGCAAATATTTTAGTTTTCTAACGATTAACTCTAATTAAAAATTTTAATAACTTGTTTCACATAAAAAAATTAATTAATAATTAAAAATTGTAATTTCATATAAAAAAGTATATATGTTCTTGTTGGTACGTTTAATACGTTTTTTCCAATTTATGATACTTAATGCTTATGTCAAATAAAGTGTAACCATCGTGTATTCGCACTTTTTCGTAATTTTACAAACATCTTCTTTACGATCATTACGTTTAGATATGACGCTTATTTATTATTCAATATATTATCATTACTTATAATAAAAAGCGATATCGACTTACTGTAACAGTTTTTTTCAATAATGGTAAAACACATAAAATACAAATTCTATCTTAAAGCATCCATAACTTATTTATAAATTGTTAGTTAACGCATGTTTTTTTTTTAATTAAAAAAATGTCAATATAAATAGATGCTTACATAATGCTACATTTTTCTAATTTAATTCTTTTGAGTGAATGCATCTTACGCAAAATGACCTACGTTATATATCTACAAAAGCTCCTGCTTCAATCTCTTAAGTATAATCAACTTTTATAATTCATTTTTTATAGACTATCTCAAGATACGTATTTGAACTTGTGTACGGTTTACTCTATATAAGATCCATATAACCGCAATCCTGTCACCCCGTATATAAACTTAAACTTATCTTACATCTCGTGTTTTCTTATTCATCCATATGTACTTCACTCGATTAATAGTATCAACTTCCCTTCTGCGTCTGACTAAAACACATATAATACACTAGAAATTTTCTCACAAATAGCCATTCAAGCTTGAATCATCAATCAATCCCTCATGCATAATCTACTTAAACCTTCTCAGTCAAAAAATGTAGGACCCCATCACTTCTCATAAAATCTTGAGGGCACCTATTTATGTTTATAAAAATCTACTTTTTCTATTTTCACCAATCTCGATGTCATGTTCTGCCCATATGTATTCATACTTAAGCTATTACACGTGCATTTATTTTTAGTGCTAAGATCAATTCTATTTCAACTATCGTAATTCTTATATTACAATATCTATTAAAATCAACATGTTCTTTAAAGCTAAAACTAAACACAGGCAATGGACAAAAATTAAGCGTGTGAACTGTTGTTACTTTTACTCGAAATATAATTGTCAATATGTATCATTCTATTTAATAATAATCAAACTACCGTACTGAATTTCTTACAGAGCTTCGAGAGAAATACATTCGTTTACAAAATCGGTTATTAAAAATGCATTATCAAATACAAAGACATTTACTTTTTTAATTATTCTATTGAGGAGTTGGAAAGCAATTCAAATATACCTTCGTCAAGTTTTTTTTTTTTTTTTTGAAAACATAAGCACTTGAACAAGCAGGAAATCTAGAAATATAAAATAAAAACATGATTTTAAACATTTTTCTGAAGTTTATGTTAATTAGATAAAATTTTATTTATAAGAAAATTATATTCAAAATAAATATATGATGTATTTTGAAAAACGTTAAGTTCAATTTTTTTTATATAAAAAATTATAGGATTACTATTCATTATACAATTGTAAAGTTTCGTAAATAAAATATGCTTATATAAAATTTATGTTAATTATATAGTTAAATTGTATCAAACTCAGAAAATTACTATTATAAAATGCAACTAAAGTAACATGTTCGGAAAGCTTCGTAAAGAACGACAAAACTAAATATAGCATGTTGATTCATTATGCGTATATTTTTAAGCAGTTTTACCTTAAATTTAATATCGGTATTGGTAGCCAATTTAGTGTTAATTGGTTTTTAATTATCGGCTCAATATTGAATGAAACAAACTGCAGAACCCATAAATAACAAATAGTCATTGATATTTCATTTCTCGTATTACCGACAAATTCGTAATAACTCATTATAAGAATAACAAAATTTTAAGAAATTCAAACGATCAATTATATTTCTAGGCAATTATACCATGAATAACAGTAAATCATCTGTTTACAAATATTTTGTGCTGATTACAGCTAAAAACTTTATTTAGTCTTTTATTCCTTTAAAAACTTATCAAATAATAATAATATATTATTACAAATTAAATTATTCTCAAATAATCAGACGATGATTCATAAAAATAATGATAAATATATAATTGTCTCATATCAGTGCTTATATTGTTATATATTTTTGACACAAAAAATTATATTTATAAATTTGAATTTATCAATAAACAAAACATGTAAATGATAATAAATGCTTCGCATTAAATATTGTACGCAAAATATTTTATTTGTTATACCATTAATAACCATTTAATTCATATTTTATCTCATTACTAATATTAAGCTATTAATGAAAATTTTATAAACAAATTATATAAGATGAAGAAACTGCCAAAGATTTAATTATATAAAAAACTGATGTTAATTTGTATACTAAAATTTCGCATAAATAAAGCTATCAACGTACTTTTTTATTTTGACAATCGAAACAAAAAAAGAAAACTTTTTAATTATGAATGAGTTGAACTTTGTCTATGTAAATTCTTTGCCGTGAAAAATGCTGGAATTTTTGTTTTTAATCAGCGCTAAAACTTTATTAAAAGTTTCTACATAAAAGTATGGTTTTAACTTTAATTGCCAGATTCATTATTATTAAGTAAAGAAAGAATTGTTTTCATTAAAGTATATTTGTAGGATTTTTGAAATTCTAAATTCATGTTATAGTTTCTTTTTAAATGTTACTTAAATTTGCTCACATTAAATTGAAAATTTAAGTTTTTAAATACTTAAAGTACTGTTTTAAGTATGTATATAAGAAAATATGAAAGTTATTTATAAGTTTTACTGTTAAAACATGAAAGTAAATTTTGTTAGCATATTAAAATTACTAGATCAGGATTTTCAAAATAAATAAAAAGTTTATTAGCCTCTAGGACGTAGAAAAATTTCAAGTATTCGATCGTCACTTGATAATATAATGATTTAGTAATTATTGTTGTTACCGTGAACTTTCCGATTCAAATTATACCCTTAACGCCATATGTAACAGATACAACCATTTCATTCTTATCAACAGGCAACTTTTTTTTTTTTATTAACCAGATACACGTTCAATAATTAATTTGTATGTAAGTAAAACAATATCAAATAAAATTTGTATATAGTTTTTATATTATGAAAAGTAGCCTAAAAGACTCTGGGCTGCTTTTTATAATTAAAAATGATAGTATATTACTTACTTAACGGTAACGTTACTGATTGATTCATAAATATACAAAATAGAATACAGAACTGATATATTTAATATAGAAAATTAATTACGAATTTTCAAGTGAAATGTATAGAAACAGATATGATAAAAGAGACAGGTTTATATACTGATTATAAGTATTGTTATTCGTCTCCAAAAAGATTCATTCCAACTATCTACAGATTGCAATTGTCACTCATCTTAGAAAGAAAAGGAGATGTTACAAATTAAATCTAATAAAAAGTCAAAAATGTGTAGCTAAAATTGTGAACAAAATTTGTATAAATCAAGCTGCCGGTATTAGAACAAGTAAAAGTAACGAACGAACTTTTTATATTACATATTTAATATTTTCTGATTCGTATAGAATTTAATGATCCATAAAGAACAGCTCATTAATAAACCATACCAGAGTATTCTTTCTCTTTAAAGGTAATTATTGATCTTGAAAAGTTTAAGCTTTAATTGCAGTTTATATCCATTCTCATCTTAACATTGTACGTACAAAATAAATACATTAATGGCATAGGCACAATACTAATGTATCCAAGTACGTACTTGTACTTAAACGCATAATTAATCCCTACGTTGGTAAAATCAGATACGACTATTAACTGCTCTCACGTCCTTGTATGCCATTACATACAATTAAAATAAAATAAAAATGAAGTATATTAAACAACATTATTATTGAACATTATTGAATCACGACTTAGGTTACTACTAAATGAGCATTGAACAATGAATGTATATTATTTTTATAAATATTATACTAAGACAAAAAAATAAAAATAATAAGTATTTATTAACAGAATTAAAATTGTTATGTAAAAATTCTGAATCCATAACTTTATTGGGAACAAATCGTATGCGTTAGAAGATATTCCATAGTTTAGACCATTAAACATCAATATATTATAATAAAGGCTCGGATCATTTATGGTCGTCAATTAATAACAAATTTAATCGTGAATAATAATCACAAATATAATAATTGTTCAAAAATGTTTAAATATGAGAAATGTAAACTAAATGCAAATAAAAGAATGACCTTAACTACGTAAATTTTCTCAGTATACATAATATATCAAAATAGTGATATTCATAATAGTTTCATGTTACAATTTCAACATAAGCGAACATTGGCAAACTGATGTCAATGTTTATTATCAGTGGTGTAGTTTTCTGTATAATGGTACCGAACTCAATACATATATACCCAACTACACCACAAATTATAGCATATATAATTTAAATAACAACCACAGTCACGTAATATAAAAAAAATTGAATATATGCACATATATTATGAATGTAATCGTCAAGAGTAATTCAAACGTAGTGAAATTTTTTTTTTAATTTATAAATTTTCATGTAATATTTTCATGTAATATTTGGTGATATAAAAAAAAAAATTTTAATTATTACTATATATGAAAAAAATGTAAATTTTTCAAAAACAGTAGCAATTAATGGACAAAGTACCATTTTTACCATAAAATTCAAAATTTGTGTACTGTTACTTCATTTCACTAAATTAAAAATTGTTCGGAAGTTATTATTAAAATGAGTTGATGTGTCATTCTATTTTTAATTTTGGTTGGATTTTAATCAAAATGTATTGATAATATTCATTAATGATGAAATTTATTACATTCCATATGATTGGCTTATTTTAGCTTTATTATTATGTTGTATCATTACTAAACTTAAGCTTTATTATTCTGTTTTATCGTTACTAAATCTTAATCCATAATTGACTTACAAAAGTCTGCTTTACAATTTAAAAATCTTTTTAAATCAGCAATTTACTCAAATATGTGAAAATGAAGTGTCTAAAATAACAATAACATTTTATGTTTAGATGATATTTAAAGTGAGAAGTTTTGTAGGCAGAGTCTGACAAATATAAATATTATTATATATTATTTAATGCATTTCAAAATATTGTGTTAAATAATTGAATTTTTAAATAACAAAATATTTGTTTTTAATGAATTAAACAACGTCTTCCTTCAATACTAATAATAAGTATTGGAATGACAGTTTTTGGTTTCAAATTATTTTAAACTGTATTAAAATCGATTTTTTGTCTTTAAAACATAAATATTTAAAAACGTAAATGTAAATATGGATTTCCGCATGTAAAACTTATTTAAATTTTTATTATATAAAATTTTAAGTAATTTGAGCTGTAGTTAGAAATATCGATGTCAAACGGAAAATCGACAAAAATTGTATCTATAATAAGTACATTTGCATTTTTGCATGTATATTTGTATGTATGAGTGTACGTATGAAGTTAATACATATATATATATATATATATATATATATATTGACAGACTTAGAATAGAAAAAATGTTAAAATAATAAAATTACATCGAAAAAAAGAAAATTAGTACGAGCAATAATATAATACGTAACTATTCGTTTTCATTTGAAAATCAACAAATGTAGGTAATTTAGTCGCATTCAATTTGGTAAATCACAATCTACACCTACAACAATCCTCTACGACATACAATTATTTGGAATGTCTTCTATGCGTAAATAGTAATCATCGAAAGACACAAAGGAAGGAATTTATTGTATCCCTTATATCTTAAACATATTGAAAACTTCTCAATAAGTAGTCCCGGTAATATAGCAAGACACAGTTATAATTATTTGAACAACCCTTCGCGTAATTTTCCCGACGCGCAAAATTAAAACAATTAATCGATGAAGTATCGCATCGAATGTCCCTTGCGCATTTTTCAGTTTTCATAAATGGCTTTTGATATTAAATTTTTTCACACATGAATCGATTAGCCTTTTAGGGAGGTCATTTTTTGTCTTGCACATTCTATATTTAATACACAAATTTTCATTTAATGCTAAACAATGAACTTTTCCTTTAATTATATAGTATTTTCGCTTTTATTATATTCTTTTATTTTTAATTTAAAACAAAATGCGTTTCCTAAAAAAAAAAATTTAATTTTTATAATAATTAATGTTTCGTTATAAATGATTTTCTTATTTGAAAAATAATTTAAATAAAATAAGGTCTGTAAATTTACCTCTGTCCAGATACTGTAATAATACAAGCAGCTAAAAATGTGTAGTAATTTAAAATATTTTATGTATACGAGCACAGTAATAAGGGAATAATTCATACTAAAAAATTATACAATACGATCTTACAATAAAAACGTACGTGCTTAAACCAAATGTTTTAAAATAAATTCTTTAAAGAATACGTAAAAAAAATTAGAATAAAAATATATCTATAAATTTTATGTGTTTATACGGTATCCCATAAAGCATAAAAAATCATTATTACCTGACTTCTCATAAGAACGAGGTGAGCCATGCAAATAAAATTACAGTAGAATCAGAATAATAGACGATAAAACTCACCAATCAACACTCGGAATCGGAAATGCTTGATAGTATATCGAATGAAGAGAGAACACAACTGTATGGCGCACGCAATGAAGCGATTTCAATTCTAAGCCCTGATTGGAGTATTCCATACTTTTATTACTCAACTCGTAATTAATATAGCTAATTAGTTATATATATATGTATACATTTTTTTCATAGACACATTTACGAGGGATCATTTGGTTTCGAAGAGTTGAACGTCAATATACGCGCGTTCCTTACATCTACTGAATCGTAAGATTGCAAAGAATAATCAGATTATGTAAAGCATAACTGGTTTTTCCGTGATACAGTAATCTAATGTTTTTACATTACAGTTTATCGCGGAGCATAAAAATGGCCCTACAATATTATGTCAGTATCGAAAGTTTCAAAATGAGTAATTGCAAGTTTTTTTAATTGAAAATAAAGGCCTGTGTATAGATATTATGAAACGATTGACATAAGTGGAAAACATTGAGATTCGATTGGTTACGCAGATTGGCATAAGGTTTTTGAAAAGACTTCCCCCTTTGCGCAAATATTTTCATTGATTTTTGGTAGCATTCGGACATTCGTATTAAGGTCGAGACAATGTTTAAATTAGCATTTAATGCTAAATTAAGAGATTTATCCGAGAAAGCAGTTGGTCACGTTCGAGCGACTCTCCGTAATGTTGAGATAAGAGCAGTAGACGTATACACGACAATGTCCGTACTGGTCGAAGACTCATTACCGTACTAACAATTAAGGAAGCATGTTTATAATTAGAAGCGAACGCCTCGTGTACCGCCTTAATAACGCTCATACTCGAGTCATGCACGGCTACCGACGTCGCTCCTCGGACCCGCGCGACAACGCGAGACATCGCGAGAGGGATAGGAAAGGCCGAGGCAGGAGCATCTTTCCGAGTACGCACGGAAAACAATGTCAAAGGCTACACAACAGGAGAGGACGAGACAGCGCCTGCCGGGGAGGGGGGGCGTCAGACGAGGTTGGCAATCACGGGGGGATCGCCGACGGCCCTGGCCGCAAAGCTTTAAGCCCGGCTTTAAAGCCGGGGGCCCTCGCGCTTCCGCCGACATTCCTGCCTCGGTCCCTGCCTATGGTTTCCAGTTTAATGGCTGGCAAATGGTAATGGCGACGCGATGACGACCGTGCCGACCGAGCCGCCCCGTCCTCGTCGTCGTCGTCGTCGTCGCCGCCGTCGCCGCCGCCGCCGCCGCCGTCGCCGCTCGGGAGCCGTGGAGAGCAGCGCGCGCCGCGCCCCGAGTCCATTCGCCGAAACGCACGCCCTCTTCGCCCTCGGCCGCGCCGTCCGGTCCCTCCCCGGCCCGCGGCCGCTATCGCTCGCTCTTCTCTCTCTCTCTCTCCCTCCCTACCTCCCTCCCGTGTCCCCGAGTGCGCGCAAGCCCGAGCGCCTTCCCCGCCGAGCCGCCCCGTCCCGCCGAGCGTGTTTATATATTCTCCGTAGCCGCGAATAATACGCGCAGCCGGGTACGGGCGGCAGTCCCTGCGTGTGCGTGTGCGTCCGCGGCGCGGCCCAACGATACTCTCCGCTGGACTCGCTCGCGGGAGCTCGAGCCGAACGACGACGTCGACGAAGACGACGAAGACGACGACGACGACGACGACGGCGGCAACGACGGAGCCGACGAAACCGAGCCGACGAGGAGGAGTAGGAGGACGAGGACCACTAGCACTCGCCGATAGTCGACTCCGAGGAGCGCGGCTGTACCACTCCCACCTACGCGCTCGATCACACACGTACACGGGCAGGCGCTCGCCGATGTCCTACCTCGCGCGCGGTAGCTCCTCCTCGGCCGACACGTCTGCCTCGCTCCCCATCGCTGAGGAGGCGGTGGTCGTCGTCGTGCTGGAGGCGGCGACGGCGGCGACGACGACGGCGAATATCGGATTTTTCTGAGGAGCCGTAGAAAAGGCGGCGGCGGCGGCGGCAGGCGCAACGGAGGAGCCTTCGTCTCTCGGTGAGTGAGCGCGAGGGCCGGGGGGAGAGGGGCGGGAGAGAGAGAGAGAGAGAGAGAGGGAGCGAGCCGAGGAGTGCGTGCGTGTATGCCCCGCTCGTGCGTGGCTGCGTGAGCGAGCGAGCGAGTGCGTGCGTGCGTCGGCTCCGCTCCGTTCGGCGACAGCGGAAGTCGGGGCGTAAACGACGGTGAACGTACACGCGTACGTACGTGCACGAGCGCGCTCGGCTCTCCTTAACGCGAATCACCGAGTGCGGAGGGCGACGGCGACGACGACGGCAGCGTTCGCGGCTTCCTGCCTCCTCTCGCCTATTCCCTGTCCAGTGCGCCGCTCTTCGCTCTAGGGCTGCCTGGGAAATCTCGCCAAGAGGCGCTAACGCGTTCCGCCGATATCTGGGTGCCCTCTAAAAATATACATTCCACACCGTCGACACACTGCCCGGCAGCGGCGGCGGCGGCGGCGGCGGTAAGAGGCGACGGTATGCATTTTTTCCCTCTCTTTTTACGTTTACCAAGTAAGTAGCGTTCGCTCAAAAGAAAACTACCAATATTTTTCTTCCTCGCTTCCCGTCACTTAGCCATACACATACGTACATGCACATATATATACACACACACACACACACACACAAACACGGCTTTCGATCCGGTCTATGGGTGTGCGTGCATAACCGCGATTCCCTCGCGTTATACATACTTGCATACTTACTTATGCATCGCATTCACATCAACATTGGCGAGTAACGTACACGCGCGTGCATTTATTTGCAAAGTATGCTCGTACGTGCGTGAGTGTGCGTGCGCGTGTCACATACATACACTTTCTCGTATGTACCGCGACTTGTGCGGTGCCTTACATGCGTGTGTATCTTCTACTCGGGTTGTGTGCGTTGGGTGCTCGCACATATCCATTGCCAACCCCCCTTCCCCTCCTCCTCCCGCTCTCGTCTCTTGTCTCTTACCAAACCATTTTTTTTTTAATCGTGTTGTGTTTTCGCACTTTTGAAAAATAAAATTACCTGTATTGCTAATAAACATTGGTAGCAATGTTTTCTAGTGTAATTATGATTCTTTGCAACGACAGCTTGTAGTTTTAATGTGCTTGAAATTTGTTTAAATAGTTAGCAGTCTAATAATTAGAAAAAAGGAACATGGCTGCCTTGTACTAATGTAAAAATATGAAAACTGTTTTTTTAACTTCTTCAATGTCTGTGACCAAAGTTTGTTACATTTATTCTACTTGAACTAAGAAGTAATTTCTAAATCATCTTCATACACTATTCATTATTCGAATACCAACTGTTTGACTCTTATGATACAAAAAACGAGAAAAAAGGAGATTTAAAGCATTTTAACAACAGCAATATTTAGTCCAATATGTGTAAGTACAGTACTCTAATAACGATACAATACTGTCATTATTGATACACTTACAAAGAAATTGAGCCTCTTAAGTAAATTAATAAACTCTTGTTACTGATCACAATATTAATTACTTCTTACAAAATATATATCAATATATACTATATATATATATATCAATATATTTTTAAACTAACTGATGCTTCTATAATTGTTAATATACTCTATTCTGTTGTTATATTACTTATTATTATATTTTCCAATATTGCTTACACCAATAAAAAGATTATAAGCCTTGTTATAAACATCGTCATGTCAAATTTGTCAAATTTTTCATCCATTTTTTATCTATTTTCAATACTAATTCAATTTATAATAAGGCTTTAAACATAAATTAATTAAACATTATAATAACCTTGTAAAAGAAAACATTTCTGAAGCTTAATTAAAATATTTTGCATATTTTGCAATAAAGCATATGTACAAACTAAGTAATTAAATTAAATATATTATTACTTTACATAACCTATGAAACTAAAGCTTATAATATCTATAAAAAATGCGGTACAAATTTATTGTAAATAAGATTAAAATATAAAAAAATTATTTAAGATTCTCTATCGATAATAGTCAATGAAAAATTTTAATATCTATACTAATTACCCTTATGTGTTAACTTTTGTAGAAATATATTAATTACTCATGAACAAATGATGTAAATTTAAAATTGTATACTTATGAATTGAAAATTTCATAAGATTCTAGGTAATCATATAATTATATTAATATCTAACTGAAATTGAGTAAATAAACATTATCACTGTCAGAAGTAAAATTGATTAATAATGCTCTTCATTAATTAGCAAGTAAACCAATAATTCAAACTATAAATTTGTCAATTAAATTATTTCCTATTTTTGAAACTTTTTTTATGAAATAAAAAAATTATTAATCCTTGTACAATCTTTGTTCATTATACATTTTCTGAAAGTTACATATTTTTATATAATTACTATCTATAAATAATTTATTTTGTGAAATATGATATATTTATATTTAGTTGCCATCTCAATTTAGTTATAGCTTATAAATTAGAAATTTCGCAAGTAAAAAGATGCTGGATCAAAGTCATTGGTTAACACATTTGGCTTTAACTGTAGATGTAGAACAACATCTTCACTTTGAATTCAATGACATACTTCCCTTATTTGATTGTGAAAACATGTTTTACCGTATTAGTCTAACCTGTCAGGTTTTAAAGAATTATTACCATTTCTTTAATATTTTAAACAAAATAATATAAATTTTAACATTGAATGTAAGCACAATCATTAGTTTTTAATGGCAAACAAATACTCATGCTATTAAAATTCATTTTTTTTATACTTTGCTTATTATATTAATTACAAGAGTTTTACAATAAACAATTAAAATTAAAGTATATACTTTAAAAATAGTTTTATATCACATTATTTAATTACATGTATTTATTAGAAAAGTTTAAGTCTATTAATTTTTAGAAACACTTAGTAGCATTATATAATAATTTCAATATAATTATTGCACATACATCAGAAATTTTAATTATTAAAAAACATGATTTTGCAATAATTTTACCCCATAAATTAAAATTTAAGCTTACAGATTATGTCTTTTACTATGAAAAATATTATTTATAAAACTTACTGATTATTTTTAATGCAATATTAATAAAAATAAATCAATTTCATTAGTCTTATATAATTGAACAATTTGCTTTATAATTATAACTTCTCTTTGTGCAATATGTAGAGCCTCTTCTTATTTGTTATCGTCTGTGGTTATTTATCTCATACTTTTTACTGTTCTTATCAGGGAAGAGTGATTAAAACATCGGCGTTTTGTATATTTTTTATGTTACATTGAGTGACAATAAATAAATAAATTTCTGAACTTCGAATGCTGTTTAATAAAAAAAAATTATTTTTTTTTATAGGAAGAACCTGCAACCCTGTCAACTTTAAACGAAGGAGAACTGCGAGCATTATTGGATGAAGCCATCACATACAAATGTCCCAAAGATCGTGAAGGAAAGTCCAATCTTTTTAAGGTATAGTTAGATAAACATCAAAGCATTGATTTTGAGTGCTTTTATCTGTACAATAAAATTTTTAATTCCTTATTATTTCATCTTAATGTACACACCATGTGATTAGACAAACAATCACTGAATTGCTTAATATTTGTTTTATCATTTTTAAAAGTAAAATAATATTGCGTTTTTTAGAAATCAACACTTATACTAATAGTAATGGTTATTTTTTCATTACTGAAATTTTTAGTACTCAAAGATTTCCTAACCTTAAAATAATTTTGTATAAAAGGTTATTTGAAATTGAATAAAAACTGGTGATTTAATTATTCATTTTTAATAAAGTGTATAGTGAATATATGAAAAGTAAGTGTATATTATTCACATTTGGATTTCAATTTTTATATTATTCTTTAGGTAAAAATAAAAAATTAAATATCATTAATACTCAGTTTTATGATTTATTGTAAAATATTTTTTTAGAATTATAAAATATTAATTAAAATATACAAATGAGGTAAATATACAAACTTATTGATAAAATTTGATCTACTGTAAATACACTTTTACAGTATAATATTTATTTGAGCATTTTAATTTTATTAATTGCTTAAATTTTTTATCAAGCTAGTGACAATATTAAATTAATTCAATTTATATATAATGATAATAATTATTGGCAAAAGTAATCAAAGCCTATTTGATTAGCGCAGAGTGATCAAATTATAGTTTAAAAAATTAATTTATTATAAAGGTTCAAAGTACGGAGATATAATAGCTTATCTCATTTTAATGTATAGTTCATATATTGCATAATTTTTAATCTTTTCTTATTAAAAGTGTTAAATTTATTATAAAAATTTAATTATAAATTTAAGTACAATTGCTTTAAATTAAATTATTAAAATTTTACTGGCATAGTAGGTTGCAATGTTTTACAACATGGATATCATACTTTGAACCTTTGAAGTAACTTTAATTAACATAAATAAATCAGTTTTATAAATTGTAAGAGAATTAAAAATATTAATTACTATTTTACTTAAATTAAAATAAATATTTAATAAATTAGTCATTAATTTTTTTATTGAACTCTTATAAAAAATGTGAATTATAAAGAGCAAAATTATTTCGTTTTTATGATTGAAACAAAAATTTTTTCTTCAATTGTATAATAGATTAATTTTGATTTATTATATAAAATTTACATATATAATTATCTTCTACAGCTAAAGTTAATTCAATAAAAAAATTTAAATTATTACAAAAACAACATATTGTATTTGTATTTTTAAATTACAATGTTCAAAGAATCTCTTTTATTAACTATTGTGGTAAAGCAGCAAAATACACAGACCTTACATAAATAGCTTATTCCATATTTTTTAAGTTAAGAAATTACAGAATAAGCATGATATTATAAAAAACTAAGTTAGAGCAAATGATAATAAATAAAAGGTTGTTTTCTTTGTAGATTTGTAGTTTCTAAATTAAAAAATAATTTTTTTCACATCACCTAATGTAATTAACAAGCCATTAATTTTTATAATTGCAAATTTACAAGGGATGTCATAATAAAATATTTATATTGTGTTAGAATAGTTTATGTTTGAAGTTAATACTTATCTAATATTATTAAACAGGAGCATTTATTTCTCTAATGTAAATTTCACTGTCAGTGACTTATTATTAAAAGGGTATATAAAATGGATACATAATCGTTATATAAACAATCAAAGTACACATAAATATATATATATATATATATACACATATATTTAAGAATATTCAAATTTTGAGATAAGTTTGCTGTACAATTAAAGAATATTGTAACATCTTTTTAATTTAAGAGTTTAAATAAAATATACTTTAATACGAAATTCTTATTAGAGAACTAAGAAGGACTTCTAATGTGATTGATAGATTATTTGATTAACTTCTGACAATATCTTCAACAAATAACCAAATGAAAAAATCACCAGGAGTTCTGTCGTATAGCAATTATTGCATAATTTTGTACTTTAACATTTTTTTTTTATATTTGCAATGAATTGCTCAATTTTACTTTTATTATTCTTTAGTAACGATTATGGTTATATTTTTTTTTACTAGAAAATATTTCTTTCAGAAATAAATATGTTGCATAAGATTTTATATGGGTAATTCGCTATAATAAATAATAATAATACTTGAATAGAGATTCAATTTATTCAATCACCCTAAACATGATCACGCTAATATATTGTCTACATAATTAATATTTAGTACTACAATAATTAGTACCTTTCAAAAGTCATTGAGATACTACTCTATATATAGTTTATGGAATTTTACCAAACTTAAGTATTGTACAAAAATAAATATGCAAAAATTTTCAACCACTGACTTCATCTTGAATTCGAGAATTTACAAATTTTATTTATAAGCGGTTCTTTAGGAGTAATTCCTGAGTGCGTACAAAAAAAAGAGGAAATAATAAATTAAAAAACCGTGCGTACTATATATAACCTGTAATTATGCAAATTTGAAGCAGCCGAATCAAAATTTTTATCGATTACCTTACACAGGTGTATTGTTTATATAGATGATTGCTATAAATTTTAAATACGAATAGAAAAGTATCGTTTTTGTAAGGGTCATAAATTGTGCGAACTAAAAATTAAAGGCTTATGATTTTGGTTAATATGAGTAAATATTGTGCCTTATATCAAATGCTCCAATGAATTTACCAATAATTTTATTGGTTGGTAATTATGAAAAAAGTATTGCATAGTATTACTTTAAAGCAAGCAAATTCCACGATAAAGCTGCATAGAAATAGCGAATGAAGTATCGGCTTGAGTTTATTGTACTTGAAAAGAATGAAGTTTAAATTAAAGTACAAGTAAATTAAATCGTAAAATTGTAATGTAGGAGATTATGAAATAAATTTAACAAAAATTTCAATTTCGAAGGTGTCTCTAATAGTTGTTGTTTCTCATATTTGCCCGAACATTATTAGCTTTGGTCACGAATAGTCATTAATATTTGGCCAACGACGCGTTTCTTAAAGCAGCAACGGATTCGAGCCTTGTCAAACGCTACGTTCGATCGCGCCGGGCTCCTTTAGAGTCAGCCACTCAGAAGTAATGAAAAAAAAAAAAAAAAAAAAAAAAAAAAAAAAAAAAAAAAATTATATATATATAAACTAAAAACCTTCAGCTCGCAGGCATCGATACGAACAGAAGTTCAATGTCTCTCTTTCTCCCTCGCCCAGTCAGTCTGCCTCGCTCCGAATCTCAGTGGCGCGCGCCAACTTAGCACGAAACTCCGGGGCGGAGCAGCGGCAGTGGTATTAGTAAACGTCCGATAACGCAGACTGGGTGGGCAAGGGTAACTGGTTGTATTATCGGGGCCGTAGGCGCGGGGCGGGTCGGGGATGGGCTCCGTCCGAGCAGCGAGCTCGAGGCGCACCGCCGCGGGGCCCCGCGCGTCCCTCTCACCCCCCCCCCCCCCCAAAAAAAAAAACCCCACCCACCCCTTCGGGCGGGCAAGTCCGCGCACGTACTAATGTGGGCCGCACTTAGGAACTACTTCAAGAAGCGGAAGCCGACGAGAGCGAGGAGGGCCGCTGGACAGTGACGTGCGGCAGCAGTGGTGGCGGCTCATCGCGCTGCCTCCCGGGCACGAACCGCAGCCGTCGCCACAAGCGCGACTCCGTCTCGGAGCGCCTCACCCACGGGGGCTCGCTGCAGAACTTGGCGCGCGAGCCCGGGCCCAACTCGGAGTTCGACAGCGGCTTCGCTTACCTGGCCTCCGGCTCGAGCCACACTTACGCGGGCGGCGCGAGGCGCAACAAGCAGCGGCGCCACCCGGGCCCGAGCGTCTCCGCGAGGCAGAGGGAAGGCGGCTCGCTGCCCTCCAACGTCAATGCCTCGCACACCCTCGCATCCCTCGTCAATTTCGACCTAGTGTACGAGAAGAAGGTACGGGCCCAGGCGCCTCGCGCCCACGCCCCGAGCATCGTCCGACGCCCCATCCTCCCATTCGGCACGACTCCTCCTCGGGTCGCTCCTAAGCCTCGTACGCCCCTCGGCTCCTACCTCCCTCCCTCTCTCTCTCTCTCTCTCTCTCTCTCTCTCTCTCTCTCTCTCTCTCTCTCTCTCTCTCTCTCCCCCCGGAGTCTACTGCGCTCTCGCGTAAAAATCGGGACCTCGACTCGGGAGCAGCATCGCGTGTTATGTCGTCGTCATCGTCGTTCCTCTCATTCTACTTGTTTTTTTCTTTCCTTTTAATTTATATCATTATTATTCTCGTTGTAGGAATCGCTCGTTAAATTTTAAATCTTACCTACTTTTATGGATCTCGATGATACAATTTCCAAGATAAATGGTAAACCTTATAAGAGCATTTTCATTTCATTTAATGATACTTTGCACACCTCTCGTGCATCAATTCTATTGCTTACATCATCGTCCACGAGTCAATGCCAAAGTATAATTGTAATAACTGTTCTAAGCGAATTTCGACTTTAATACTCAGTTCCTTTTATTCAAGCTTCCAAATAAGTCGATTGTTCAATTCGGTTGCAATTCAATGAGTGTACTGCGCTGTGATATACGTAACGAAAAGAACTACTATTGGCTTACGATAACCTTTTGTAAATACAAGACGAAATTTCAGTTTTTCCTCCCCCTTGTAAATCCCCCTGTACTATCAGCGTTCATCTCTAAAGTGCTCATTTGACGTAATAAATCAATTTCTGTAACGCAGTATGCTTTTATTTTGTGCTTCAAAGCTGACGTGAATTAATGTTTTTTTTTTTTTTTTTTTAATAGAATTGTTAATTACGCGAATTGTTACTCGCATGACACGTGCTGTACCGTAAATAGAATTAACTGTTATTACATTTGTGAAATTGTGTAATTAATTACGTACGGGTAAATTGCTTCTGAAGCAAACATCGTTTCTTTATAATCTAATGCAGCAAATATCTATTAAAATGTGAAAAGTATAAATAATAGCTTTTTAAAATATAGTAACTCGTATCGGTATTAGCATCAGTAATTAACTGTAACTAACGATAATTAACTATACCCTATTAAATTATCACAATTGATAAACATATAAGCATCTCCGTCGTGTATTTATACCAAATCGTATGTTTATATGCTCACGGGCTCTATGCATAAGTGTGCAAATTATACAGAAATTTTTTTCGAAAAGATTAGCCTGAATCCTTTAAATTCATTTTCATCATAAGAATTTCAAAAGCACGCGCACGATAAATTCGTTTTAACGTAGTATTTTGCTGGCAATTCTTTCAACTAAAAATTTGTGCAAAAAGAATTAATTCCAGTTGCAAAAATATTAATATATATCTGTTATTTCAGAAGGGTTTATCCGAAGAAAAATCTGTATACGATTGGACTATTAAAGAAAAATCCAAATCTTTGGATAAACCTTCTTACGATCGTTATTCTAAAAAAGAAGAAAAAGAAAAGGACAAAAAAGAAAATAAATTAAGTGGTTCATGTGACATTGAAAGTGAATTGCGAGAAAAACGCAGCAGTAACAGGGGAAAACTTGGAACAAATGAGATGCTCGAGTCAGACAACCCACCTCCAGAGTATAATAAACAAGATTGTATGGTGATCGGTTTGGAAGATTTTGAGGTTTGTATTAAGTAAATTTTAAAATGAGGAAAGGTCAACTGATTTGGCAAAAAGCATGCATAACTTTATCCATATCGAATGGTAAAATATCAGAAAGAGATTATAGATATAAGCTGTCAAAAATTTGTTTAAAAATAAGTAGCACTGGAAACCAAAACATTAATGTATTACAATGTATATCGTAAGTTAATTCATATAATATAGGATTTAAAAATCAGCGATCACTCTGCGTCACATATGAAATTCTAAAAAAAAAATACATTTACGACTAATAAATGCATTAAAAAACCAACAAATAAAAACGTATTGTCGCTAGCGCAGATATCTTTTATAATTCAGTGGTGTGTCTTTATACGTATTTCTATGGGAAATTAAACATGTAATTTGGTTTGTTTTTGTCCTACTGAGTTGCCTTGTTAAAAGTTCTAACCCAGCTTTATTGTCTATGCCCTGCATTTAAGTTGTTGCAGTGAAAAACGTTTTTCCTTGAAAGGGGTGTTGTGTTATATTCATACGTATATTGCAAAATTCGCTTCATTTGATACTTGGTTGAAAATACATTCGAGTATGATTGAATATTATCTATATAATTTAAAAAAAAAACTTACTCTAGCACGTTCGACACACATTAATGATAAACAAATTAATTAACCGTGATTAAAACAAAATAAAAAGATTACAGTTATGTATTTGTATTGTCAACTAGTGTAATTAAATTTCATAGATGAAATATCTAGATAAATATTTACTTAGGATGGAATAAAATGTTATTAAATTATGATACATACAATGGGATCCCTATGGATTTTATTGTTTTACTAGTAGAAATAGGACGTTGGTGTTAGCGTAGAAGAATTTTAGCTTATAAATATTATATATTATCTACACTGAACAGCTTTAAACTTATAACAAGCTTGATGGAGTATTATACTGTATAAATACGTTAATTAAATATCCATTTAATTGGATATGAAATATCGACCTTTATGTTTTGACTTGTCCTACTGTCCGGTTACAACAAATCTTAAATTAAGCAAATGACCATTATTTCCGAGTCTTATAATTTTGACAAAATTCGAAATAAAAGATTAAATAATCACAATATTTATCAACTTTACGAGTTTGGATAAACGTATAAGTATAAAAATATGAAAGCGCGTCCGTGTGCGTGCATGTGTGTGTATATATATATGTACACATATAGTTCTACATGTGTGCACGATAGTTATCATTTATTTCATCGATAAAAGATGAATAATTTTAATAAGTCCAATGGTTAAAATTAAGTGTGTGTGTGTTGACACTTTTGAAATTAAAATACTGGCCAATGCCAGTAACTACGATGTTTCTTACGAAACTCTTTCGAATCTAAGAAGGCATCGGAAAGCACACAAGTGAAAATTATCAAATCATTAACATTTTATGTGATTTAAAGCAGCTGCATATTCAATAATCAATATTTGCTGATTCAGCTGCGTATAATATAATAATTTGACCACGCGTAAAAACTCACACACACGCGCGCGCACCCCTACAACCCTCTCTCTTTCTCTCTCTCCCCTCCCCCTCTCTATCCCTCTCTCTCTCTTTCTCTCTCTCTCTCTCTCTCTCTCTCTCTCTCTCTCTCTCTCTCTCTCTCTCTCTCTCTCTCTCTCTCTCTCTCTCCCCGTAACCCCAAGCGATAACGAGTCGATGACGAGTCCGGCCGGGCTCATGAGGAGCAGAGAATTAACGGAGGCCGTCGTTAACCGTTTCAGGCTAGTGTCATAAGCGAGCGAAATGCTTCAGCCGCGCTCGGAGGTGTTCAGAGGCCTCGCTCGCTGGACGCAAAGGATGACGAAGGAACTGAAATGAAAATTATCGATCACCGCCGGCCGGTACAGTTCATAACGCGCGCGACCTTCGACATACCTCAGACCCCCGTCGATTCGACCATCGAGTTCCCGAGCTTCCGCGAGCACACCACGAAGCTGGAGAAGTCAAAGATCAATGTTAATGGAACGGAAGGGACGAGCTCGCTTCCCTTCCCGCAATACAACAACGTAAAATGTGTCATGAGCGGACCTTCGAGTGTTTACTCGGTAATGTCCTGGCCGTCACCTAACATATCTATGGGTACGTATGGTCCCCTTAATCGCCTTTCACTCTTTCTCTCTCTCTCTCTCACTTTCTTTCTCTCTCTCTCTCTCTCTCTCTTTCTCTCTCTCTCTCATTCTCTTTCAATCCTTATCGCTCTCGTTTACCGAGAACTCAATTTCAATTTGCACAATGACGAATCCAGCCGAGAATAATCAAGCGCGATTACTATTAGTGCGCGCTTGATTATTCTTTTGCTCTTATTCTAACTTGCGAAAGAATTCTATCTATTTTATGTATGCTCGTAGCATTCGTAGCAGCATAATTGCAAAAGTACTCGTTGTTATTGTTAAGAATACGCCACTGGTTCGATTTGTTAAAACTTAAGAGGCGTTGATAAATGTTCATTAAACACGATTGAAAGTTAGTCAGATGCAATTGTTAATCTTGTAGAAACAGTTTCTAGGCTAACAGCTCAACATATTCCGGGAAAAGAATCTTCCTTATCTGGAGAGAAAAAGTCACTTGATGAAAACGGTAACGCTGTTCAAGTCTACAACGGCGAGAAAAAAAAGCCTCGTCGAAAGAATGACCAAGGACCAAACGTCATAGTGTATCAATCCGAGAACGTAAAAGGTCACAGAAACAGCGAAGATATCGATATTCTTATAAGTTTCATTGAAAACAAAGAGTGCAAAAGCAAAAAGGGCAAAGCCGGTAACTCCGTTAAGGTGAAAGCTGCGTCTAATACAAAGTCAAGGTCTCGGGACAATAAAGACATCAAAAGAGAGCAAATACCTACAAAGCTACAAAAGTCAAATTCTTTAGAGGAAATTTCGAAGACTAAACTTAAGGACCTTACTACTGAAAAAAGCACAACCTCAAGTGGATCGAGTAGTGTTTCCAGTCAACATGGTAAATTTTACAAAAATTGCTTTTTAATGTTTCAAGATCGCGCTTGTTGAGAGTTAATGCTTTTAATATTCCGCCGCAGGTGACGCGCATCGGAAGGCTGGAATTAATTATTTATCCGAGCCTTTGCTAATTCAATTTTCGTAACGATATCCCTTTGTTATCTTGCAGGTTCGATCAACGTAGCTTTGCGGCGTGCGAAACAACGAAGTACTGGCGACGCAACAGCAGTAGATTCTCGAGGGGATCGCCGATCTTGGGGTACGGAAGAGGGACAGTCGATTTATTGCAATGATACAGGCGACGATTACAGTAGTCGCCGAAATTCCGTGAAAAAAAATAGCGCAGATTACGAAGCGGAAACCGAGTTTCACGTGGTAACAAACAAGAAGAAGAAGGCCAAGAAGCAGCGAAGGAGTTCCAGCGGTGGAAGAGCACAGAATCTTTCGAGTTCTGGATCATACTTACAGCGTGGTAGAGGCTTCAATAACGATTACAGGACGCCTTTATCCCCGGAACTCAGACGAAAATCGGCCAGCAGCATGCCTCCAAGGTGAGCAACTTTTACCGAATATTCTTCATTAAAGTCGGCTAATTAATGCAACGAAGTCGAATCATTCGAAGCATTTTTGTACAAAAAAAAAAAAAAAAAAAGAAAAAAAAAGGCATTACTCTTTCATGATTGTCGATGGTAAATTTAAGTCGAGGACCGAAACATTATTTTGGCAAATATTATTTAAGGTTCGAGATCGTTTTTCATTTTAAAAATAATACGACTTTCTTCCATTGCAGTGACAAGTCAGATAGCAGTGACTTAGACTCTGTCCATTCGCTGCCGGTAACGTCGAATACGTCGAAGCATAATTCGTCGAAAACCGCAGCGTCATCCTCGAGTGCGCCGCAGGCCAGTTACGCCGACATAGCGCGCATGGCGACGCTTAACATGCCGGCGAACCCCGTCTTGAACATATCGAACTTAATGCCAAATATGATCAACACGGCAGCGTGGCCTACCGTGACCTCCTCAAAGTGCAACGCGGACATGGAGAAGCTCCCCAACGACTACTACCCCAGTCTGGACGAGCTCCAGCACTCGGACCGGAAGACGCGACAGCAGAGCTTCGCCCAGCAGAGCTCGACGAGTCTCAGTCTCGATAAGCCACCCTCGCCGACGATGTCCAAGTCCAAGCTGCCGGGCGACGGCGGCAAGAAAACAGAGGCGCAGGAGGAGGCTATAAGCAAAGTAGTCAAGTACGTGCAGGACATCGAGAAGATGCAGCAGGAGAACAAGCAGTCGATCAACAATTCTAGTCCAAATGAAACAACGTCGACTAATCCACTGCCTCAAAAGTTAACCGAGCCGTTGCCGAATTTCTCGCCCCCGACCGAAGCCGAAAGCAACGCCAATCCCAACGAGATTCCCAAGGACTCTAATGCAAATGTTAAGAACAACGGCACAAGAATACGTAAGAATTACCCACAAAATACTGGCTCGGCCACCCGAGAATATTCCGCTGCGCAAAATCAATCGCAGACCGATGACACGATTAAAGTTGCCAATCCGTCTCACTCGCTGCAAGACGATAAAGATATTAAAAAAATGACGAGTGCACATAATGCGACGGCAGGACCGTCTGAAATTATTGATTCTACCAAATCAAGGATAGGAAACAATGTTAAGTCGGTTCAGCAATTGCGATCCGTCATCGATACCGAGGTTGTACGTGTAAATAAAACCGAGAAGCTTCCAAAAACTTCAAAGGAACAGCCGCCAATTTGCTCTAAAGATACTCCAAAGCCCTCTTACCAACAGCAGGTAATTCACCAATCTTATTATTCACCAATAGTAGCAATAATTGCACCATGTATTGTATCCTTAATTTTCTTAATCTTTATTCTCGCAGGCTATAAACTGTCGACAAGACAAGGCAGGTGAAGACTCTGAAAGCAAAAAGTCAAAGCAATCGAACCCGATCAATAAAACTGAAAAGGAGCAGAAGGCTTCTGAAAATTATACGATAAATAAAACCAATCCATCATCGTTAACAGCAAATGCAACGGCCTCGACTAGACCGGCGGTAATACTCTTGGATGAAAACGTTACCGATCAATCGAGAAACGCAGAATCGGAATCGAGCGAGCTGACCTTCGGATTTGAAGTTAACGAGCAGCTTCTTTTATCCGAGGAAGAGGGCGAGGGCGAGCACGAAACCCCGACGGCCGGTGCAGACCTCTCTCATTACACCAATTCAGCGCCACACTTCAGTCAACCGCCTCCAATATTCGACAAACACGTTCGATGCGACAAATTCCCCCCGAATTTTCCGATCAACCCTTACGTGTACGTACACCCGATTCCTCCCCCGCATCCTGTCTTAGCGCAGACGATGTCCGCCTACATGAGCTGCCAAATGAGATTTCAAGCTCAGTACATGCTACCTCAGCATCCACCGCCACCGGTTATGGAAAAGTGTCGGAGTCAGCCGAAAGAAGACTTTTCTTCACGTTACATTGCCCCTGATGAAAGTCACGTACAAAAATTCAATCATGATAAGATTGTTTCATTTGTTGGATTAGGTAAGTTCTGATTCTTTTATTGCTCGAGCCTTTGCGGGCTTCCGTTTACTTTACATGCCACCCAACATTTAAGTTACAAGCTGATTTTTAAGAAATTATTTTCCGGCCAAATATTACTATAGCATTGTCGCTCTGTCGAAGATAAAAGCAGTATACCGAATTCTCAAAGAAATACTTATAAAAGACGTTGAATTTTGTCTTTTTATTTAATTTTTGCAATACAATAGTTACTTTAACATAGTCCGTGGCTGTTTATTTTACAATTTGAATGTATTTACGAAGGAAATAGCTTGAGTACATTGTAATTTGTACATTTATTTAATACTGCTTATTTCTCTTCAATTTCATGAAATCCATAGCTTGGGACGACGTGATGCGAGAAACTGGGTCTGCATCATCAGGTCGTGTGCAGTACTACAGTGGACAATGAGATAAACTCCACAAACAATAGAAAATTATTTAATAAAGTGCTTTTTACATTATTTACACGATAATACATACAACTACACGAGCACAGTCTGCATAAACATTGTGCACATACACTTATAATACATACACCATATTACTACATACATGGATTCATAAGGAAAAGCAACTATAGTGTTAGTCACGCATCTAATCTTAGTGTTTGTTTAGTGCTGGTGCGACAAATTTGTTTGAACTTTGTGAAGTGATACGGGATTAAAAGCGCGGTTGAACTGCGTCAAAAATAAAATATTGAAAATACTTAAAATGGCAAACTACATTAAGTATATGGATTCGATGTGTGAAAATGAAACGTTGACTCGAGTAAGCCGAGTGTCGCAGCCTAGTGCCTCAGAAGGTGTTGTATATACATGCGTGTCAACAAGATTTAAGTGCATGCAAGAGACAGAATAAAAGAGAATTAGAAGATTTGCAATCATTGAAAAAAATGTACAGTACACCTAGCAACAAGCGAAGAATCCTTAATGTATCTAGGGTATACACATCAGTCACTTTTATTTATCGAAAGTACAGAGATATTTGCGAAACGATTGTGAAAATATTGTGGAAATCAAAAGTTGGAACTTTGTAGCGCTGTTAACAAATAAAAAGGTGAAATGCCTTTTTACCTAGACAACGCGAATGTATATACTTTAATAAGGTTCCCTCTGAGAGGGAAAATTTACCAAACTGTCTAAGAGCTTAGAAGTGAAATTAAATGTGTTATGGTTGACGAGTCATAATGGAAATTCAGTTATAAACTAGGGATTTCAATGTCGAATCTTAGATTTTCCTTGCAAAGTTAAATCTATCTGACCAACACATATAATCACAGCACAAAGACAGTGCAAGTATCTCTTAAATACTTCCTTACAAATAAAAATTACAAGACAATGTCAACAATCATTTTTTCATGCATTAACCAGGATTTGAGGGAAAAAATGATTTTTGAAGCACTACGTGAAAAAAATTTAATTCAAAGTATGCAAAACCAAATGGTTATACAATGCAAAAGAAAGAAAGAGAGAACAAGCGATAGAGCGAGAACAAAAGTTATATAAAAAAAATGTGTAAGAAGATTAGTGTATACTGAAAAAAGTTAAATTTTTACACAAACTCGCTTATTTAATAAATATAAATAATAACTAACTCTTAAGTCAGCGTAAATGGTAATGGATAATATATGCTTCTGATTGACTGCTTGAAGAAAAAAATCACTTTAGAAATCGTTGCGCTAGTTAGTTTTTTTTTCTTTTTTTTCTTTTTGTCTGGTTTGCTGTTCGAAGCTTAGCTTGGTAAAGTCACTTATTGAGTCTGTATCCTTTGGAATACATAGTCTGTAAATATATACATATGATATCTATAAGGGAGATGGAAAGACTATATGTAGAGAGAAAAGGAGCTTATTTACTTCCTATTTGACTGTAATATAAAAAGAAATGAGAAACTTTTAAGTATTACGAGTTAGAATTGTCAAGTAAAGAAGAAGTAAAAGAAAAGTATAGACATGGGCATTTCTCGTTACTTTTAAATATACCTTATTGACGTATTTATAATGCCATATTTTCATCATTCTTAATAGTTTTATATTAATGACCAAAATTAAAATAAAATCATGCATATTCCGAAAGAAAAAGTCGTATATGAAAATCCTGCTATAACACTGTATTTGGATGACTTTTGCAGTAGTTATTCATTAAGCTATTAAACACTACTTACATTGCTATTGGAAAATATTTCAAATATTTTATTAAATAGAAATTTTACTTTCCAATAAAGTTATTTAAAATTTTCAAACAATAGGCAAATAATCTTAATTCTAAGCCGTTATATTGATTACTCATATTTTATTTTTATGTGCTGTTCTTATAGATGCATCATATAAATCTATTAAATAATATATATCTATATATAAATATTAATAAATTACATGGATAAAATGAATTCTTATTCAGTTACGAATATATTTAAATTTTAATAAAATAAAATCATGTGTAAATGTTTTCTAATTAAAAGTAAACTCGTATGTATTTACGAATCATTTTTATAAAATGATTCCTAGCAATGAAAATATGGCATACGGATATAAAGATAAAAAAAAAATATCACTACGTCATATTTGTACCGAATTGAAGTTAAAAATTGAGTTTGTGAGAAATAATTCAGTGTTTGTTTGCAAAAAAGTATTTTTTCAAATTATAATAATGTAATATGTTGTAATGGTAATCTACTTAATATTATAAATTAAATAAAATGAAAAAAAAAGATGTTTAGCTACTATTTTTCAAAATTAAATAGTTATTTAATGTTAACGATAATTGTTTTTAATACGTGAAAAAGTTTAAACTTTTACGTTAGATCTAAAGTCAGAAAATATATAATTCCAATAATATACAAAAATTAATATTAACGATTGTTCGTACAGTTCACGATTTCAAAATGTAAGCTTCGCTATTTATTAAAATTAAATTAATCATGTGTTGTTCCATTTTTATCTGTAGGAGTTTTTTTGTGTTTTTTTTTTACGTACACCGTGAACAAATCGAGATTTGAGCTTAGTTCGCTAGAAAACTTCTTGTCGCAATATAATAACCTAACGAAATACTAGTTACCGTTTTTCAATTTCGTATAAGATTGATGTGATGTATATTACTAACGAAAGATGTCCACATAAAAGATCAAATCAATGTTAAGAAACGATACGGGTACTTCAAATTCAAGGAATTCCTTATTGTGCCATGTAATTTATGTCGTAGCAAGTGGCCACGTCGAGACATAAAATTTTGTAGAAACAAATTATAAGCAGTAGTGAAATAAATTATGAAATGGTTCGATTCTAGTGTTTACGCATAAACCGTGTCATCGACACGACAACTGCTTTTTCCCTTATTGAAATTTATATTTTTTAAAAATATTTATTGTTTGATTTCCAAATGACGTGTACATAATAATAATGATCGTAAATTTAAGAAGACCAAATCGCCTTAATGTTTTGTAAAATCAAGTTTTGTTTGCGAGTGTGGAAGTGTTCCAACTATGAAGAATAGATTTGAAAAGACTTTAATACAAGCTTAGTCAATATTTTTATAGAAATACCGTGCATATTTTGAGATTAATTTTTAATATGGAAATAATTTTTTTTAATAATACATTACCTCACCGGTTATTTATAAAAAATGTAATTTTTTTATTTTTTTTTATTTTTTCAAAATTAATTAGAATTGATAAATCGCAAAATCGCGTAAAGGGCTTATTTGAAAAAAAAAAACAACAACAATAGCAACAGCAACAACAAATTTTTATTATTTGCTTGAAAGTTAAAAATATTTTAATGATATTTTTCCCATAACAGCAGTGCAATATTTTTTAAAATACATTAACACAATTTTACCATTGTAAATTGAAAATAAATAAATTCTTTCTGAAACAAATAAAACAAAATTTTCATTCGGCAGAAATAATTTTAATTCCTGGGAACGAATGGTGCAGGAGCATTAGCACGTAACAAGGAATATATTTTTAATTTGATTTAAAGGATTTAATCAGTATCTTAAAAAAGCAACGTTAATTTTTAGCATAGAAACACTTATTTCTTCCGTTTATCAGAGGATACAGAACGAAATAGTGTTAGCGATACAAATCTCCATTAAGATTTGAATTTACCGTCAAACTAGATTATAGAAAGTCAACTGGAAATTATTATCCGGCAAAGATCTTCGAACAGCAATTTCGAAAATGTTGAGTAATGAAAGAATACGAAAAATAAAGAAACAAAGTAATAATAATGTTCTACTGAGCGTCGCTTTATCGTGGGGATATATGCTTTGTTCGTAAAGAAAGAAATCGTGATTGCGTGTCACCTTTTTTAGTATTAAGCGCTAATTAATTGCTAATTCATTATGTCTGTAGTTTTTCTTCAATTTATCTTTTTTGTTGGTTTTCTTTTTTGAAAGATGCACATGAGACTTGTTAGGTAAAAGAAAGTTCTTTGTTGTTGTATTTCCCCTTTTTCTTTCATTTTTTCTCCGTTATTGAAAAATGAACTGCAAGAAGTGAGAAAGAAAAACATGCACTATACGTTTATTGAAACCGTTTTTATGTTAAAATTATTTTATAAGCGTCTACAAAGTTCGCTATTTCTTCTTTTTTTTTTCTTTGCACTCTTTTATTTAGCAAACAAAAAAATTACATAGTTATTAATGTATTAATGATGTTGAAAAGCTGCATTTTATATCATTGTAATTAAATTTTTGAAATGGAAAACTGATATTTTGTTGAAAATTATGAAATGTATACGTAACTGAAACGCGCGCGCGCGAGCACACCTAAAAATAAAAAAAGGACAGGTATACACACAGATAAAACAAATACATGTATATTTAAGCAATGTTCATATTTCTATCAAAACAATTTTCGTTATAGTGCTTGCAATAGAACTTTGTAAAGCCACTTAAAGTGTGAGAAGATTGTAAAATTTTAATGAAAAATAACCTGATAATCTCTTCTTCGTTAAATTTAACATGAGCTATAAATTATGTTACAATATTTAGACTACTAACAGAAAATTATAATTGAAAGCCAAGTATTTTGGTAACATGTTTAACAACTTTGGAAATTACTTTATGCTTTTTAATAAAAAGACATGTATAGTTAATTATTCAGATAACAATAATTTTACTTTATTTAATATCTTCTTGAGAAAATTATTAAATTTTTGGATTAATCAAATAATGCTGACAGAATAAATATTACAACAATGAAATATAGAGGAAAAAATTATACTCTTATTTACAAATTTATTTATAATTACTAATCGATCTCATTGCATCATAAATTTCAAGTACTTAGAATTTTCGCGTGAGAAAGAAATTCGTTTTTCGCTTCAGAATCGTGTCATAAAATCTCAATTTCACAGAAACCAAAAAAAAATATTCTTAGCATTTTTTTTATTTTAACGTGCAAGTTATGAAATATCAAACGACACTTATTATCACACTGTAATAAAAATTCATTAAAGTTATGATCTATACAATTAACAAAATGGAAAAAAAAAATAAAAAAAAAATTGAAAAACACGAAATGACTCATAATTTCTTTGCAACGAATGAAAAAAATTTCCTTCAATACGCACGTAACTTCATTTTCACGAGACTAACTTATGCGTTTTCAATAAATGCTTATGAATATGAGTATTAAACTTTTATCTTTTTATGATATAATTTTGTTCGCAAAATTTATGTAAAAGAAAAAAAAAGTAATTTTATAAATAAATTAAAATTTGGTCCCATATGTAGTAGTAATAAACGATCTGTTACCTTTATCTTTTTGTAAATGTGATCTGTAATAATGCGACTATAGTAATACGAAATATTCATTGAAAATTTTAAAGTTTAATATTTTTGTTCTGTAAAAACATTTTTGTTACTTGCGAAAGTTTTTCCCTTAAAAATCGCATAATGCTTACAAAAATATAAATGTTTTTTTTTTATTCCATTAAATTTTATGGATTCAATAATAATATTAATAAGTCGTACATAGCACAAAATCTTAAATTTTAATTAACGTAATAAGCATTTTAATAAATTGGCGTTGATGACAAATATTTTTCGGCTCCTAATTCGTAACGTCTGAAAGAGACATTATTTTTCTCGTTCGAGCGCGGAAAAGCATAAAAAATCCAATGAAAATATCGAAACGAAAGCGTATGAAAGATAAGAAAGAAGTGAACGCATCTGCGAACCCTGGCGTTTAATCTTGTAAAGCTGTATAATTTGTTATTCGGTGTTGAACACTTTTTCATATATTATGTAAATAAATATACGTATAAACGCGCATTAACGAACTGTCACATAGAGACAAAAGAAAAAAAAAAGAAACCCGTTCGACTACTATTTAATAATTGACATTAAACTTATACATAAACATGTATCCGCAATGTCCAAGTATATGTATGATTCAGATTGTGCATATACATAATTGCAGTAGATCGAATCACGTGCAAGTGCGTGCTTGATAAAAACTTTAAAAAACGAAAAACTATGTGTCAAGAATTATGTGTAAGTGTGCGAATTATCTGTACAGAATTATAATTGCTATTATTATTATTATTATTATTATTATTAATATTATTATTACTTTTATTAATTATTAATTAATTATTATTATTAATTATTATATGTGCATAAATAAGTTGTATTTGAAGAGATGGACGGAGTGATCGAATGCGTGATTAATGTGCGTGCGAGTGTGCGATGGAGCAAAACGGGGTGAAAGACGAGGAACACGAAAGGATTATCGTTGCCAACCTTAAGTATGTTGCCAAAGTCCCTTTGTGGGTTGAGAGAAGCTGACGTATTGGCGGGCAAACGAAACTCTTGTGCCCGAGCTCAATTGTTTTTTTTTTTTTGTTTTTTTTTTTTTTTATTTTTTTTTTTTATTTTATTGTTTTTTCTCTCTCTCTCTTCTTTCTTCTCGTTCATAGAGCGTATTCACTTTTCACTCGTTCGCGCTTCGTATTTTTAGTAGTAGGTACTTTAGTGTAATCTCGGGGACTTGCGTCAATGAAATCTTCGGAGCGAGCATTGCTATTAAATTCGGACAAAAGAATTGAACAGCCGTTCGCGCGGGAAGCTACGGACTCGAATTATTTCCTAAAAAAAGAGCAGCCAATCGTTACGTTTCTCCATCGTTCCGCTAGTAATTATAAAGAACCAAGAGCAGGGCCAACGCGCCCATCCCTCGGCAGTTCGAATCTCCGCGAAATTTCGTCTCCTCGGATTAATTTGACGGGGGCAGCAGGAGGACAGGGAGAGATCGAGAGCAACCTCGAAACTCATTATTACGAGGATTAACGCACTGGATTAGCGAGGATACTTTCGTACGCGCGCTCTTAATCTTCGAATAAGCTAGTGGGGGAAAAAATGTATTTAAGTTGTGTTTTCTTTTTTTTTTTTATAGCTATTTATTAAAAAGTAATAGTTAGCGTACGTGTCGATTTCACCGGCGCACTATCTTGTGTAAAATTTATCGTAGCTTTCTTGCCGCGAAGCCCACGAAGGTCCATTGCTTTTACATTGAAAAAGATAAGCGAAAAAAGGCAGGCGAGGGTGAGAAAAGGTGATGATAAATTAATGGGAATCGATGTCGATGAGCGAGGGCAAGAGTTTCTCGCGGTGCTTTTACGCCCTTCTCGATGTGGGGGTGGGGTAGCTAACTTTGCCGGGCTCATCGGGATAATAACGGCAGGACGATGGGCCGAACTCTCGCGGGCCATCGGCGAGGACAGAGCCGCTTCGCTTCGGCTGCTCTTCTTCTTGTCTTCGCGCGAGTGCGGCGCCAACTTCGAACCAAGTCCGGCAAAGCGGCTCCCGGCCGTCGCTAACTACTTTGTTACAATAATCTTTAAAACGTATGAAGGACGAGGGACGACGAGAATACGAGGAGCTTCGATTCGTGCAAAGCTAAAAGGGAACGAGGAAATGGTTGACACAGACCATATATAATTGTCAACTTACGTGTAAAATAAATAAGGTGATTTTTTTTAGCGAAAGTGGAAACAATAAAATACAATGTAAACAAACTAACAAAAAAATCGTAAAAATTATAATAAGGAAAAATTGAAAATACATTTTAATCTTAAAATTACAAAGGGAAATAAATGGAAAAAAATTAAGATATTTGTTCTCCTTGCGCGTACGTCGAGCGGAGGATTAAAGGGATTTAAACAAAACAAAACAAAAACAAAAACAATAAAAAAAAAAACAAAAAAACAAGTAAATAAAAAGTAGTGTCGCTATATTGGCCTTTAATGCTACGTTTTATCTGCGACTCATACAAGCTTTGCGTACGGTACTGTGATATGTCGCTGTTTATTCATTTTTGTTGCACACGTTCAAATGAAACCACTCTCATGTTGAAAAATGCAGCGCTTGTTAACTACAATTAAAGAAAAAAAACGGTAATGAAATATAAAAATGGTGTACTTGAAGAGTTTGGCAAGAAAGGCAAGTGAGAATGACAGAGTGAAAGAGGATATAAAAGTAAGAGAGACAGAGAGAATGAAAAACATAGAGTAGAGATGCATAGCGGTAGATAAGAAAAAGAGGGGAAAAAGTTTGCAAAAAAAAAACACGAGACGCCGAAGGATCGAGCGAGTAATTAGGCCGAAATCGATGAATAATAATTAAACTATACATCAAGAATTAAAATTTAATGAGGCACCGATGACGAAGATATTCCTCCTTATCGTTGTTTGATGCGCCAGAGCGATTCCTATGTTCGTGCGTTCCATATCTGCGGAAGTTAAATAAAAAAAGAATAATGTTCTCAACAAAGATCTTATATTATTTGACTAAGTCGTTTATTTTATTTTACCTTTATGATATTAAGTTACGTACTTGGTATTTTTGTAATTGTGAATTCTTTCGCTTACCATCGATCACCCCGACAATGTACGACGGATGACGACGCTTGATAGTGATTTTTATCAATGCTCAATTAATTTGCCTTACTCGGGTAAAACTCATGATTACCGAGCTTTCAAATATACGAAGTACGAGCTTGTAATTTCTTGTCATCGCCGGCTTTTAAATTAAGAAGAATTATTTAAAATAACCGAGAATATGAATTAGTTTTTATGTATTATTTTTACCTCGTGAAAATGAAAATGCCAACTTTTCACACGAATCTGCTTTTAAATTAATAACAAACATGTCCCATTTATTTTTAATTCGAGCTTTAATAGTTTAAAATCATATTGCTTTACTATATGCTAAAATATGAAAGTCACAAGCATATACACACACACACACACACACACACACACATATATATATACATATATATATTTCATCAGAAATAAAGTTTTAAATGAAGTTAAATACAATTTTCTTTTATTCAAAAATTGATATATTGTCTTAGTTCGATAGCTGATAAGGTAAGTTAAATATTCACGTTGTATCTGCTTAATTTTATAAACGTGCCTTTTGAATTTTTTACTTCTGAAGATGAAACTAGTAAAAACGATGCATTCACGTTTTTAATTTCACCAATAAAGACTTGACGACTTTACTTGGAGTTCTGCACAAGTGAAATGTAGCGTTTAACTTATAATTTGAATAAACCGCTAATTAAAGATTCCGGCCAATAAATTGAAATTTATTATATTTTATGCTGTCCGCGCAATGTCGTAGACATGCTCAACCAGTGCTAAATTTATTTAATAATTCATAAGTAGATTCGATTAAAAATTTTAATTACGCTCTTAATAAATGCAACTGTCTCTATTGCAATAGCGATTCGAACAGCAGTTCGGCGTCGTAATAAGCTGAATTTCAATCAGTGCTATCTCTCTGGATTTTCCTCACGTTATTTGCTTAATACGCGTAGAGTTATAAATAATAAATAAGTGCATAATTCTTCGGCTCTGAAATCGGCTTCGTCACGAAATCTTGATACTTTGGATAATTGCAGTTTCTCCTTACTTGATGTTGAGCGCACCTTCAATTGTACAGTTTAATCTAGTAATAATATATCGCAGAAACTGGAAGGTTCTCTCATTCGTGACATGCAAAAATACGCATTTTTAATCCAGGAAAATTTATCTATTATCACTTAACAATAGCCATTATTAATTCTTTAATATGTACAAGTACACACATCATATAATGGATTTGATAATTTGATTTTTTTGGTAAAAAGTATGTACTCAATGTTTGTAGAATTAATTTTAACAAAACGTTGTTTCTTTATTCATATCGTTGAATTTTAAATGACATTCGTGATACATGATTGCAATGCGTGCATTAAATCGTGATGTTAGAGCTATTTAAAAGAAATTAATGAAAAAGCTTAGCGTTTTAAAAACATCAATTTAATACCAGCATATTGTTTTTGTACACGTGTCCTTAAATATTAAAAATACTTATTAGATTTATAGTAAAAATTTTATGTTAAAATAAGATTTTTTAATGCTAATTCGATAACAATTTGTAAGATAAAGATGCATCATTGAAAAAGTTCATTGCATTATACATAAAAATAGATAGTCTATGTCTTATAAAAAGGCATCTTTTTTTATTTTTCTGTAGAAAGCAAATTACAGAAAAAATACAATTTATTTTATTTTCGAATATATGTATATTCTCGATGAAAATTTTGATTGAATTGCATGCAAAGGTAGAACAGAATTTTCAACTGATTGTTGAAAATATAAAAGTCTTTGTATGGGCAAAAGCCCAAAACCTCTTGAAATTACTCAATATGACGAATCCTCCTCAGTTCTTTGTTCGATATAATACACTTGAATATACTGATATACAGAAATCTATTGCATTTGTCTTGTTGAGTAAACAAGTACTTATTGGATTTAAAAAAAATAATTAATATATATATATATATATGTATTATAAAAGGTTTTTAAACAAATGCAAGAGCGATTTTTTGTCTTGTACGATTAACCCGATACAATTAATTGTTTTTGTTCTATTCCCGCTATACCCTCCGTGTTATATTTTCATTTATTGGTTTGCATCATGCTTATTATATGCATTACACGTGAAAACACGTTCGTTTGGTTTTAATTCGATCTTAAGCAGAATTCTTTTAATAAAATAACAATAATAATAAATTAATATGCCACGAAAGTTCAATTACTTATTGAAAATTATATTTTGCTTGTTTTATAATTGATTTCAACTAAATGACGTTCTCGGTTCATGTCTACCATTGTTTATGGAATTTTTTATACATATAGTAGTGTGATTACTTCATGGCTTTATTAAGACGAAGGTTACAGATTACAGTTATAGTCCGTAATTTTAGCAACGGCTCACTCTTGTCAATGTTCCAATATTTTCTTTTCATAATTGTTAGTCATGAAGAGGGCTTAATATTCAACAAATAAAAACAAACTTTCTACATTCATTTCATTTCGAAAATTTCTAGTTGTGACTTATGACTTTTCTTAATACTGATATGAAAATATGCTGGCCAAAAAATTATAAAAAGTGTGTGAAATTATATAACGTGCATTTTTCATGAATATTGCTAACGTGAAAGTGACTTTTTTTATCGGCTTCGAGGGCTCGGATTTAATATTGTACCATCAATAATATAATTGATTATCGAATGATTAAATATAAATTAATAAAGTAAATGGGTCAAAAACAAAAATTTTACAATAATAGAAGAAATCAATTATTGTGAGATTTTTTATTTAAAATAAAACTAAAATGCTTAGGATTTCTTTAATAAAAAACAGCTTCATTATTTTAGCCAAGCTTGTCAAATTCTACCTTCTTCTGTGCGCATAAAATAGTAACTGTTTTCTTCTAACAGCTTCTACATCACAAGGCTATCGTTATATTATATTTAAAAATGCATATTACAGCTACTTTATAGAGATATCACAGCATCTTAATTTTTATTGAATGCCAAAATATGGTTTGCAACGCTTGTAATTAAAATCTTGTAAAATTTTGATAACAAAGATAAGGACTTTAAGCCGTCAACATTGAGTCATTTTGCAAAAGACATACGCAAATTTTAGCTTTTTAGTTAAGTGCAGAGAATTTTAAATCATTAATACAGAAAACATATATTTTTTAATAAAATGTATTAATCCATAATAATGTTTGCGGTTAATGAGTACCAAAATATTTTGGATTACCAGGGAAAAATAATCATCTATCGATGGAGGGTAGTTACAGCTTCTGAAGATGTGGCTAATGACTCAATTTACAGGATTCAATAAAGTGACAAGGCATTGGTCGCATTGGTAAAATCTGATTCAACAAAATGGAATGTAAAAAAAATCAGAGCAAAATAAAATTGAAAATTAAAAAAAAAATAAAAAAGAAGATATTGAAGCTTTTTTAAATTGATAAAATACTGACTGTAGTGCGACAATAAAATGCCATTCATAAACGTAACTCTGGAAATTAACTTTAAAAATTGATTTTTATAAATTGCCCGATCGTCGGCTGTCGCCAACTTCCGAGAGTTCTCGACTGTTTTGCCATTAGCCTGAAAAAAGACATTTGTGCAAAATAAATTCCGAAGAATTGTCGATCGAGTAATGTTGTTAATCGAGACCAAGTCCATCAAATTATTCTTTGCCTTCGCGAAACTTGCTCAGTCATTTGCTCGGCATGAAACGGTATTAGAATACTATTTACAGTTAATAATGCAAGTCGGTGCAGCCTCGTTTCTCATTTGTACTCTCTGTCCACTCTAGCTATTACATTATATTATACGGGGGTATAAATAAGTATGGTAATTTTTAAATCATCCGAATTCGCGGCTCGAGGCGCGAGTTTGCAAGGCATTAAATTTAACGCTATACAGGTGAGTTTTAATAGTTTGCGCAACGACCACAATAATCAGGATAGGCGCTGCAAGAAACCGTGCAAGCACTTGACTTTCCTGCTGTATTTAAAATTGTAGGATAAGCTCCGCGTGTTTAGTCAATTTTCTTTTTGAAAAATTGCATCAATTTTCGAGCATTATTTGCAGTTTCGACTCAAAAGTAAATTATAAATGTATATTTATGTTGCAATAAGTACCATAAATTTCTGCGCAGAAAAATAAGCCAGAACAAAACTGTCATTACGTTTACAATTAATTTTAAGTATTTAGGAATACGAGCGCTGAATTTAAATTAAAAACAGAATTTGAACGATGCTTAAGATAATATATTTCCGATGAACTGTAAGTTCATGTACAACACTTTTAACTTTTCTAATTAACATAATTAATTGAAAATTTACATGCTCTTATTTTTACATTAAATTGCAGCGAATGCTAATTTAAATACCTTTTACTATGCCCATGTTTTAACCTATTGGAAAAATTGTAAACGTTACTACAACTAGATTTTTCAAACTCGATATTACACATTAATAAATAGTATTGATGACAATTGAACTAATTATTGTTCTATATAATGGATAAGTTTTATTTTTAAATATTTGTTGTTTAATAATACGTCTATGTATAAAGTGTACGTATGGTATAAAAAATTTTTCAAAAATATCTCTCATTATAAGAAATATTTTTGGTTGCTTCTAATTTTTGTAAAATATATAAGTAACCAATAATGTTTAAAGAAAACTGTCTTTGTACATTTGTACAGTAAATAAAAATTTTAATAAAAAAATATCCAAACGAGCGTGAATCTTTTAGGTGGATTTTATTATAATACTATATATATATATCTACATATGTTTGTATTTGTTTAAAGTAACACAATAGTAATTTTTAATCTATACTATTAGAACGTATACGAAAGTCCTTGTTTCTTACATATAGTCGAGGGCTGATTTGAAAAATATCGCAAGCCTCAATTACAACTAGCAGTATCGGCAAGTCCATAAATTCGATGCATTTCTCGCCAATAGAGAAAAGAGAACAGCGGATCGTAATGCAATTTAAATAATTAGTGCGGCGTATACATCGTCATCCTCTCCCCGGCCGCCGGGCCGCGATCGCGCAACGCCAAGGCCGGGCCTTCGTCCCCACCATAGAGCCGCTCGTACTCTCAAAAATTAGCCCCTCCCCCTGCGGCCCCGCAGCTGTTGTCGGCGATCCAAGCTGGAGAGCCGCTGACCAGAATCCGGAGCCCAGAGTCCGGAATACCAGAAGCTAGGAGCAGCAGCAGGAGGAGGAGGAGCGCAACGTCGTCGCGAGCACCCTGACACTGAGACCGAGAGACTCGCTCTCCTTTCTCCCTGCCTTCCTCATCGAATGTGGCGGTAAAATGGACAATAGCGGAGCAAAGCAGCGCACTGGTGGGAGGTAGAAAAACGTTTCGTCACTCTCGTCGACACGACTGCTCTGTAACTGCTGTAAGATAGTTAAGGCTGCGCTGCTGCAGCTGCTGCACAGATATGGAGGCGATCGTAAGGTTATTTCAAGGATGAGCGGAGAGGAAAAGAGGAAAAGAGTTAGAAGAAAGGAAGGGCTACGATAGTGGAGAGAGAGAGAGAGAGAGAGAGTGAGCGAGCATCAGCGGCGGAGTGCGGGGACTCGCGGGACTCCGCGGACGAGTGTGGATCGCGTGCGAATCGCATGGACGCACATCCGACGACGACACATCCGTGGCTCTGAGTGCGCTGCTGCCGCCCTTTGGTAAGCCCTGCGGCTCGAAATGCTCGGAAGAAGAACAATGAGCGAGGACTCGATCGCCCTGCGTGTCAAATCGAAACGTCGCACGCATCGTTGGCTCTGCGAGTGCTGCTAGTGCGTACGCATTTCGGTCCCACCCGATAGCGATAAAAATCCGCGGCTGGGAAGAAAAGGCGCTCCCCTCAGCGATCGACCGCCCCGCCCGTCCATCGTACATTGGCACACATGCGGAGGAGTCGCGGTCGCGCGTGTGCTGCGTACGTGTGGCCAAGTGCTGGCTGGCCAGTCCCGCGCGTGTGTACGCGAGCGCAAGGAAAACGTACTACGTACAAAGTGTAACGCGGAGGCGCAACTCGGCCCAGCTCCGGTTCCGCTGCTGATCGCGAGCGCCTCGGCCTCGGCCCTTCGATGCGCCCCCCGAGCCAACCTCCGAGGCACCCTCCGAGGCGCCCTTCGATGCACCGGACGACGATTCGCGCCCGCGCGTGACCTTGGCTGACTTGACCGTGCTTCGGACCCGAGGGGTCGGACGAGGAGAGGCCACCGAGCATACTTTATTCGACAGCTCGGCACACGCTCGCGTCCACTCTATTCAAATTCATAGGCAAACATGCCTAAGCCTACGTACGTGCTCGTACTTACGCGCATGTAGATGAGTGCACGTAGATGAGCGCCTGTCTGCCTGCCCCACATGAGCGCATTGTAGCAGTTGAAGGTGCATAAATACATGCATGCCTACGTGCGCATTATACTTATGTAAATACACATACATACACACACACATACATATATACGTATAAACATATATGTATGCACATAGATTTATACGTGAGCATTGTTTATTTATACACACACCCTCATATATTTATACACACATATACATATATATATATATATATATATGTGTAAATTATAAATAAATATATATATGAGTGCGCGAGCGCGCGTACCCGCACAAACGCACACAACAAAAAGTATATGTGCATGTTTATCGGGTGCGCGTATATGCACGTGTCTGGATATGTATGTATGCGTGTATCGTGCATGAGACTTCATAATGGACGTGAATGAGCTGGATCAGGATTTGCTGCATCAGTTCAGTTGCCTTGGAACGACGGATAAGGATGACCTCGTGAAGCAATTGCAAAAGGTTTTGGCTGGCAGCCAGCTTAACGAGACCACAGCTGCCTTCTTCCTGGATATGAACAACTGGTACGTTAACCTCTCTTATAATGCTTTGTTTTCGACTGCCTTTTCGCGATCTATTCCTCTGTGTCTGCATACTTTGACACCAGCATGTATATAAACGAAGCAACATAACCTACATTTTGCACTTCGATGCAATTTCTTTCTCCTTTTGCATATTGGATTTATTTTCACACCCGCCTCCGCCCCGCCCCTCACCAACACCCCGCCCTTCGTCGCGCAATCATTCCCTGCTTCGAGAAATTTGCGCAAGAAATAAAAGATTATAGCTACAGTAAATAATAAATAAAGCAATATAATTATCGGAACTACCTCCAATTAAATTCTAAATACTTTGTTGGCAATTTTTGTTTTTCTAACTTGTGTTTACATTATGTGAGCTAGTGTTTTTTTTTTTTTTTTATATAAGCGTATACAGATTATTTTTTAATGATTCATCGCGATTATCTGTGGTTATTATTTTGGCATTCATTGAACATTTCACCTTCAAAGTTCCTTTTAATTATTGCACTGAGAAGCTATGTTGAATTGGAACATTTAAATTTAATTATTTATTTTTGTTATAATTTTCGAGAAAAAATAATAAACAAACTTCACTGACAATATAACAAATTCAATAATTCAAATGCTTAAGGATAGTCTATCTTTTTTCAATGATGTAGTGTAATTAGAATAGCTTATATTTCATACCTATGTATACATATATATAAATATATATATATATATATAAATGCGCGTATACGTGTGTGTGTGTATATATATATATATACATATTAGCATTTAAATAAAATTGTACATACTTGAAGTAAAGTACATTATAGTTAATTAACTAAAAATGTTTCTAAAAACTTGTTGGTCTTTCTTTTACAATGATAAACTATATTTGAAGGATTTTTATGCTTGTTTAAAATTATAATTTAAAAAGATATTATTAGCTTTCTGAAATCAAGGACAACTTAAGTAATTATATAACGGTAATTGTTTTATTTCTTTGACTTATTAGTATTGAAAACATATATAATAAAAAGTTTATAATAATACCCTTAATAAAAGAGTAGTTATATTAATATTTATTTTAACTATAATCTCATAAAGTTCTTATTACCAAATATCCTTGTTATTAGCATAATAGAGTAATAGACTAAAGATGTCTTTAAGTCCATTTAATATCTACGTTATGTAACGATATAGGAGAATATATTCATAATATGATACGGTTATAATAATAAATAATTAAGTCTCAAGTACAATTTGTATTTCATGAAAACATTGATTATTTTGTTGATAAATGAAATTAAAATTTTTACTTACCATTAATGCCATTTTTGTTGTCTAATAAATTAATAAATTAACCAATTTTAATATTGTTTTTGCAGGAATCTACAGGCAGCAATATGCAGTTACTTTGATTTTGAAGCAACTTGTAATAAACTTCCATGTATGACATTATTGTGTGATTCAACAATTGGGGAAGGAGAATCCGTACCACCAAACACAAAATTTAGAAAATCATGGCGAGTGGAGAACAGTGGGACAGAACCTTGGCCTGAAGGTGTTTGTTTGAACTATACGAGTGGTGAACAAATGGGAGAATGTACAAGAGTGCCAGTCCCCTGTTTACCTGCCAAAGAGATAATAGAGCTTAGTGTTGATTTAACGAGTCCTTCAGACTTAGGTGTTTTTCAAAGTAAATGGAGGATGATGACGTCAAATGGCTCCTTTTTTGGGGGTACTCACACGAATCTTAATGTTTCCATTAAAGTAGTCTTATACACTATCTAAATTCACTTTTATTTTTAAATTATGAGCATTTTTTTTCATACTTATAACTCATTATAGATCTTTTTCCCAGAAAATTATATTACATCATAAATGCAAAATTTTGAGAATTATGTATTTATTGTCTATCATTATGCATAAATTTTTTAAATTTAATTAATAACATTAATATATATTATTTTCAGATATAATATGGGTGATAATATCAGTAAGCGAAAGTGGTACTCTGGCAGTTACTCAGCAACTTCACCAATTAAGTACTTCACAATCAAACGATGATCAGATGTGGTAGCCTTAGATTTTGGCAACTCTGCGTGATAAATCCATTTTCTTTTCTTTTTTTTTTTAAGATAAGAAAACAAATGAATTTTGTTATTTTTTACGTAAAAATTTTTATTCTTTTTTTTGTCTTTTATGTAAAAAAGCCTATTTTTTTTAAAAATAGAATAATGAAAATAAATTTTTTCCTTAATTACAATTAAATTTTATAAATAATCTAGGTAAAAATCAGAAATAGACAATATTTATAACTAAAAACATTAAGAGGAAATATATTTGTTCTATATCATTATTATGATAATGGGAAGAGATAAAATTTGTAATTGCTTTTAAAATTGAAGTTTAGTGTAAAAATTGTAGTTTATGCATGTCCAATATTCTAAAAGCATTTTTATTTCTTTCAAGATTACATAGATAAAATTATCTTTTGTAAGTTGAATCATAAATTTAAAATAAATATAGATTTAATTAAAGTCAAAATATGACATCATTGTGAATTTTTATTGACATACTTTTTTTTGTTGTACGTGAATTTAAAAATCTCATTGATGTAATGTTTTGACAATTACTTTGTAAACACTATTTAAAAGTCATAAATATAACATAAATATTAAGATATAAGTTTATTAAGAATATAATTTTTATTAGAAAATAAAAGTATAGTTATTACTAAAAGTCCTTGTAATATTTGAGTTCCCTGTTACTTTTAAAATATTAAACGGCCATTGGCATAGAAATTTTTGCATGTGGATGATAATCATCTAATTGAAAATCACTTGACTTAAAATCATCTATATTTTTCACTTCTCTGATTATTTGCAATTTCGGAAATTTTTTTGGTATACGTGTGATTTGTTCTTTCAGTGCTGACATATGGTTAAGATACACATGACAGTCACCCATTGTATGTATGAATTCTCCTGGCTGTGAAGAAATATATATATTGATATAATACCTAGATTCTAATATAATACATATAATACTGTTTAAAAAGGAAATGATTTTTATACTACAAGAAAATATGTTAAAAGGAAACGAAAACTATAGTGGATTTGTAAACAAATTGTAAAAATCCTTGACTATTTTTTTAAAAGCATAAATATAAATAAATTAAATTGTAAACAATTATATTTTGTGGTTAGCTACTCATCGATCAGTGTTTTATTGGTAATATATTTATTTTCATATTTATTTATTGAATGCTTGATAAAATTCTCATTGAAATATAATTGAGATTCTTTTTCACTTATCATTTAATTTCATTACCTTTAAATTCGTTATATGAGCAATCATATAAGTCAGCAAAGAATAAGAGGCAATATTAAATGGTACACCAAGTCCTATATCAGCACTTCTTTGATAAAGTTGACAAGATAGCTCGCCGTTAGCTACGTAAAACTGTACAAGTATATGGCAAGGAGGAAGAGCCATACTTGAAAGATCAGTAGGATTCCAAGCACTCATTACTATTCGTCTGTCATCAGGCTTGTTTCGGATTTTATCAATTATATCTTTTAATTGGTCTATACCTGAAAATTAATAAGAATGCCCTTTAAATAATGAACAATGATCAGCAACAGAAAAGGGTAAGCCCATTGATGTAAAAATGTTAAAAAAATATAAACAGAAATTATTTTAAATGATTTATGTAATTCATTAACATTATTAATAAGGTTTAACAACCAATGTAGAATACATTTTATCATATTTCTAATAATGTTTATATCTACCTTGACCAGTATAATCCGTATGCATATCAATATATTTTGCACCAAAATGTCTCCACTGAAAACCATAAATGGGTCCTAAGTCTCCCTCTTCTCTATCAGTAAATCCGCAAGAATCTAGAAATTCACGTGAACTGTTAGCATCCCATATGTGAATATCCTTATCGGACAATTCGTTGGCATTTGTTGATCCTTTGATAAACCAAAGTAATTCTTCGACCACTCCACGCCAAAATACACGCTTTGTTGTTAATAATGGGAATACTCCTAGGTAATTAATACAATTAATTAATTTTAAATAAAATATATAAATATAAATAAAGTAGCACATATTAAAAAATTATTAAAAAAATAAATAAAGTAGTATGTATTAAAAAAATATTAAAAAATTTGTTTTTCCATAAAATTGGAACTCATTTTATAATATTTAATATTCTCGTTTATAAGTTTAATACTTTTCAAACTTTATTGTGCTTCAATATATAATGCTAAAGAATTCAAGAATTTAAATTGAAAACTAACAAACTCAATATTATACATTTTATTGAGTTATTAAAATCAAACGATAAACTTAATAGGAAATTTCAACTTTTATTTTAAAGGTTAATATTTATTTTTCAATATTATGAGTAATATTTCAATTTAATGGCAATGATGATTGGGACAAAACATACAGTAAAATTTAAAATTAAAGTAAGCAGTAAAACTAAAATTAAATGACAGTAATTTAGAACTTACCATTTCGCAAACTGAATCGCATTTGCGTGCCGAATATAGATCGAGTTCCCACACCAGTGCGATCTGATTTTAAAGCACCCTTTTCCATGATTGTTTTTATTGTATTTAAATATTGATATTCTTCATGATCTTTCGACTCCATTTCATAAAACTCTTTTCCATTTTGCTCCATATTTATCTTTGCAATAACCCGCTTATTTTATTTCCCGCCAAAACGTTCGTGCGCCTACATTACCTACAATATCTGCAATCTACATTCTACATCGTGGTTATAATTTAGGGAATTTAAAAGAGCATTACATGTATAAAAATAATAGATGTATAATTTGTCTCTCACAGTCTCAAAGCTCTCAACTCTCAACATTGGATGAGTAAGTCGCAGCGTATCTCCGACGACTCCGACTGTACATTATCCCAATGAATGAATGCTCCATTCTGAATACATTTAAACCAAATGGGTAGAAAAATTCAAATGGTCGTACGATTATATCATAAATTTACATTGAGGATTGACTTGAGCCATCGACTTTTATAGTTAATCCAAACGTTATTGAATCGCTTTAATAATATTTTGATGCGCTTATACTAACGATATTAACAATTTAATAATATTTTGATGCGCTTATACTAACGATATTAACAATGCTTAAATCGTTATATAGCTTTAATAATTAATAGGAAAGGGCATTTTTAACTATTAGTTTTTAAGTATTATAACGCGGATCACGATTGAAAGTCCGAACGTTGCGTTTTCCAACAATTATAAAAATATGAATGCGCGATAATTCAAGATAGTGTGAGCCAGATATAGTATTTACCTGACAACAACTCAAGATTTTTTATTACATAAACCATCCAGTCTAGTAAAAAAAAAAATTGAAATACTAGAAATGACGACATTGGTCAATAATTAATATGATTAATTACTAATTAACGACAAACTTTAGTCATTTAAGAAAAAGAATAATAGCCGATTTAACTTTAAGTATCTAAAGCGATAGTGTATGTAATTACTTAACAAACGTATTAGATTTCGACCGTCCAATTGAAATAGATTCCAAAGTGTAATATTTTTTGCCGCTTGATGTAGGTTACAACTCTCCTATTTTTAAAATATTAATATTCATAGATCATTTACCCACCATAATTAGATTAAATTATTTCAGTCCCATGAGAGTGAATGATTAATTTAATTTTAATTCATACTCGTATGCGATAAGGTAACAAAATAATTTTTTCTTAAACAAAAACTTTCAACAATTTTCTCTGTTATTGTTTTGGCTTTATTATCAATAGCTATTACTTAGTAAGTATAATTATTCCTCGTTTATAATGTAAAGTGTAAAGAAGGTTTAGCGCTACTATTGACCATTTTTTATGCAAATGCGTACTTTCTAATAGAATAAATATTTAAAACTTGTGTTACTAACGTACTAAGCGAATAGGATGATTTAAAACAAGCGTATAAAATAAGATATCAGAGGCTTTTAATCGACAAACTGACGAAGATAAGAAATGAGAAATTATTAGCAATGAACTTAATTTTTTCATTTTATGTAATTCTTTACATTTAACTTTAAGTGGCTCACAAATAAAGTATGCTTAAAAATATCAAAAGCTTTTTCTTAAGTGTTAATAAATTATATTAAGAGGTCTTTTTTACTAAGTAAAGAATGGCATTTCTCATAAGAACATTTATATTTTATAAGAATTGTATTTTAAATCTCAAAGTTGAGATAATCTGTTTAATAGCCCTGACATACACGATAATTTGTTTCGAGCTTTGTGTAAATATTGCGATACAGGTGGACATCTTACAATAATACGACTGCAATGGTATTCTCATTGCAACGGATAAACATTTTTTGTCAGATTTTTATGCTTTCCATCATTGAGTCATGATCATATTGGACTATTGGAAATCGTCGCACTAGATTTATACATTGCATTATAATATTATAATATACAACGTTACAAGCTGTCAAATTTATATCCGAGGCATCCAATACGGCTTGTCTATCTTAAAAAATACATTACGGCAGATAAAATAATAAGATTTCGATTTGGAAAGAAACGTGAAAAGTAAAGCAGTGGCTTCATTAAAAAAAAAATTTGGAATTTAAAACTTTAAAATAGTAAGTCGCCGTAGTTAAGAAATTCATATAAAATGTCGAAAAGTGTCGATATAAGTATGACAAAGAAAATTGTCGGTGCAAATGAAAAACGATAATTTATTAGCAAAGAACAGTAAGCAGGATTAAAATTCAAGCGTACGCGTAAAAAACATTAATGCTTAACGAATATAATGCTTTAATTGGTAAGTGAAATCCTGCTTCTGAAAAACCGTCGCATGTATCAGGCTTCTATTGCAAAAAAGTAATCGCGCGGTTTCGGTTCAAATCATCTGTTCACCGATAAAGCGAGCAGCGACGAGTCTTAGCCTTTAAGAAATGCAACTCAGCGGATAAAGTAATGGCAAGTAAAAAATGTTATGCCAGGGCAGGTATTTACTCGACGAAGCGTGGAGTGCAAGTTAGTTCTTCAAGCCGACAATAATCATCCCTCCGCAACAATTGGAATTGGCGATGCCGCCCTCGTAACAAAGCCAAAGCGAAAAAGACGCGCTATCGCTAAGATGTCGCAAAAATCATTTAAAAGCGCTCCGAGGGCCGCGTCGTCCGCATTACTACGAACTGAAATGCAGCTCGATCACCCTTCCGAGCGCGATCAGACGTCAGGCCATCAGTTCTAAAAAAGAAGAGCCTCCTCTATTGCTAAGGGCCAATGATAACGACTCCTCGTAACTTGGGTATTTTTTCGTGCGCGTGCGCCTCGACTATATTTAAATACACGTCTATGCGCAATAGAGTAATACGAACCGAGATTGGTAAAACTGATTCGCCTCGAGCGATCATTGCTGCCGCGTACGCGCCGATACGCATAAGCATTCATTATTCATCCGTGTAAAATTTATCCGCGGCCGTATAAGAGTACACCTTTATTATGTACCTTAACCATGATTGTAAATGCCGTCATTTACATGCGTACGGATTTTTTTGCCTGCCGAGGACGTTGAGGTGGATGCATAACTGTTACAATGACACTACGCTAGCCGAGAATCTTGTAATTAATCAGTGTTAAATAATAGGTGGAAGCTGCACCTTAGCCGTTTCAATATTTGCTTTTTAGTTCGATATACATCTTCGGTCAAGTGCGTAGCTACAAATTTCGATTACTTTAGTTTATAGTGTGCAATGAGCTGCAGTATATGCAAATACACATACGCATCTATACATATAAATACGTACGTTGATACGCTCGTTGCTATGTCCTCCAATTTTTTTAAGCCTTCCCACCGCTGCAAAAAGCATTCGTAAAATTCTTTTTCAAAAAGACAATAATCCGGCCATTCTGTTGCGGTATCGCAAAAATTTTGTCTCGTGCTCTGTCTTGTCTAAAACTTTAATCACACCACTTTACAATTGCTCTTCTACTATGATAAATGCCATTTCCTTTATTAAATCGATTACTTCGCAATAGTTGTTTTATCGTGTATTTATTCGCTGTCGATATTACTTTATGAGTCAGATAATTACTTTTATAGTGCGTTTATTAAATTATACTTTAACAAAATCAAGAGTACAGTATTATATATTGCATACTCTTTTTGTCATAAAAACACGTAAAAAATTATTATCTATATTTTATCAATGACTCGTTAACACATCATTGTGATTTATTTTATCCAAGTCGCTTTAATAATATACTTCTACTATACTTCGAATATATATTTTTAAAAATTCAAGATTCAACTCTGTTAAGTAAAAGACTTATTAAAAATGTGAAAATACACAGCGTTGCGTGTCTTATTAATATTGTTATTCTACGTCAGTATTATTAATCATGCATTTAATATTATTAATTTTCTGCATTTTTTTATAATATAGTATAAAAAAACCACTGGAAAACAAAGGATAATGTGATATTTTTATAAAATTTTACACAATGGCTAATTTTTGTCAACATTGGCGACTTTGGATATTGCCAGTATTAACATGCTTCTACGGTCTTGTCATTGTTATAATTGTACCAATTCTACTAGATAATTCTATAAAAAATGGCTTTAAAAAACAAGATCAAGGAGCCTTGGTTGGAGGAGCTTTTGTTCTTCTAGCCCTTCCAATTGCATTTTATGAAATTGTTCAACATATGATATATTACACACAACCTAGGCTGCAAAAATATATAATACGGTAAATAAAAACTTTTTAATACATGTTGGTTGGCAATAAAAAATATTCGACTATTAATCATTTATTAAATTAAATTTATTAATAAAAAATATTTTGAAGACTTAATCTAAGCAATATTTTACTGCTTTGGCAAATGATAAAAATTATTTATAAAGTAACTACTGTTGTAGAATAAAAACAAATCCTTTTATCTAATAGCAATTTAATCATTGTTGTTCTAATGAATATATAGTCGAGGTAATTTTTGAATTCACGATTAATCTGTTACTTTCTATTTTAGTATTCTGTGGATGGTGCCTATTTATGCAGTTAATGCAGTAAGTTATTAATTCCTATTACTTTGAAAAACTTAATTATATATATATAACAGTTATTTGCTTAATTTGCATTTTAGTGGCTTGGTCTGGTTTATCCAGAAGGCAGTATTTACGTTGATAGTATAAGAGAGTGTTATGAAGCTTATGTTATATATAACTTCATGATGTATTTATTTGCTTATCTAAATGCTGATCTACAATTAGAGCATAGGCTGGAAATTTCACCTCAGGTACATCATATGTTTCCACTATGTTGTATACCAGACTGGGAAATGGGACGTGAATTTGTCCATATGTGCAAGCATGGAATTTTACAGTATACAGCTGTTCGACCAATCTCCACACTAGTTTCATTGTAATTAGACCTTACCGTACTTCCAGATTTGATTTTTTTTTAAATATTTTAATATGTGCCCTTTTTGCAGTATTTGTGAATTGAATGATGTATACGGAGAGGGAGAATTCAAAGGAAGTGTGGCCTTTCCATATATGATAGCTTTAAATAATTTATCTCAGTTTGTTGCCATGTATTGCTTGGTTCTCTTTTATCGTGCCAATGCTGAAGCGCTGAAGCCTATGAAGCCCATAGGGAAATTCCTATGCATCAAAGCTGTGGTTTTCTTTTCATTTTTGTAAGAATATTTATTTTTTAATTTACTATGTTGTGGGAACTAATTCATTGAAATATTAAAGTGAAAATAAGATACTAAAAAACACAAAACTAATTTTTGAAGATACACGAAAATTTATGAAGAAACGCTAAAACTATTTATTACTTTGTATTGCATTTCAATGCGTTAATTGATATTATAGCCAAAATTAAAACTATTATTTGAAAGTAATAAGATATTTCACGTTAAATGTAATATCAAATGTTTTTAAATTAAAATTAAAAGAACATACATTTACCATTTATTTTCTTATGTATTATAAAAATTGTATTAATTTAAAATTACCTAAATTACAGCCAAGGAGTACTAATAGCAATACTTGTATACTTTGATGTTATATCAAGTATTTTTGACACAGATAATACAGCTGATATAAGACACATATCATCAAAATTACAAGATTTCTTAATATGCATAGAAATGTTCCTAGCTGCAGTGGCTCATCACTACAGTTTTAGTTATAAGCCTTTTGTTAATTTGGCGCAAAATCAAGCTTGGTGGGATGCTTTTAGGTAATTATAATTTATATTAGCTTGAAGATACAGTTAGTAAAAAATATTACTTTCTCTTTTATGCTGCAACTTGAATTTCAATGCACTTCAAACCATTCATATATATATATACATCAATATACAATCATTGCGTTTGAGCGAGTAGTTTAAAAAAGACTCAAAATTCTCCCCAGGCAAATGTGGGACGTATCCGATGTCCACAACGACATCAAAGAGCACTTGGGCGTAGTTGGATCTTCATTAAGCCGTCGAATACGCGGTCGCGGATCAATGCACCAAACGTGGAGCAGCGCAAACGAAAGGACATCTCTACTCCCGGACGCTTTGACGCCTACGGCAAAAAGTGCCCCGGCTGTCTCCTTCTCGGGTTATCACGCCTCTGAAGGTGGACAGATGTCCGACTCGAACGAATGCATCGCAGGGCCTATCGACGCTACAAGCCCAGACTCCCTGCCGAACAGCAGTAATGCAGTAATTACGTAGCCGTCGCTCCTTTTTGTTGTGAAAGTTCGCCAAAATTGTAAAAGAACAAACAGAGACGTGAGTCCGAGCAATCGAATAGTTAAAAAGTCTGTTTTTTTCTTGTAACATCAGTTTATTTTATTATGCGATCATATTTTTGCAATTTTACCCTCAGCTGTTGAGTGTCATGAAGAAACGGTAATTAAGTATCGTTATTTAAAAAAAATCACATACATAGGCACACATTGTTAAGACATGATGTAAGATACAATAAGTATTTTAATATTCATATATTTTTTGAACACTTCGCTTAATGAGAAGACGTGCATTTTAATATATAACTTTGTTATTTCTATATTTTTAGTTTATTTTTAAAGTTTCTTATTATGTATATGATAAATTAATATAATTTTTCTTTGAGTAAAAACAGTAATACCATATATATTGAAATTATTGTATTTATAAAATTAATTTGTAAATTTTCAATTTCATTTATTTATTTTGCTTATAGCGCATTACTTAGATAGCTGAAGGTGAATTGTACTTTTGACGTTTAGAAATTGCTTTTATAACAAAAAGCAGCCTTTTTTTTATTGTATATAATTTATGTTCTTAAAATGAAAATACACTAGAAGATTGGTGTGCGTATTTAACATTGAATACTTCGTGTCAGAAGTATTAATTAGATGATTTGATCATTTCTTACTTGATCAAACTTTGAAACAGTTAATTGCATTATATATTACCAATGATATGTTACCAAATACTGTACATACCTAAAACGTTTATACATAAAAAAGCTACATCTATAACAAAATATTTATATAAGAATATATTGCGTTGAAATTGATAAAAATATCAAACATTTCTTGTATGTATCAATTAATACATACACTATAAACCTTTAAATATTGTACATAAACTCATAATTTTCTTTTATATTAATATAATTTATCATACTTATTTTAAGAGAAAAAAATTAATGAATAAATGTTTTTGGTATTTTATTAAAAATTTAAATGTTAGTCAAACAATATTTTGAAAAAAAATCAAAGTGAAAGTTAATTATTTTATATAATGTAGTACTAAAAAATAAATATTTTTCTAACTCAACTTGGAATTTCTATTTTATTATTTTTATCGTTATTCATATCTTCTAGGAAAGTTTTTTGGATTAAAACCCATGTTTCTTACAGATACTATAATTATTTTATAAATTTCCACATTTAAATTCTTAACGGAGTCATATTAAGGTAATTTTATTTATTTTTATTGAATTAGGTCATAATATTTTTTAAAAAATTGTGTATGTATGTGTATATATATATATATATATATATATATTAGCGTATTTATTATAAAAATACATGATAAAAAGTATTAACCTTAAATATCTTTAAATATATATACTTTTTTGTATTTTTATATTATTATGGATGTACATCATCTAAAAATAAATGAAATAGTTATATTTCTTTATATATAACTTTTACAAATTTTTGCAAGAGGATATAGAATACGTAAAAATTATTATAATTGAAAATTGTCTGATAATATATTTTATAATTTTATATTCACTGACAATTTAAACAGCAAATCAATCAAACTGTTTATTTCATGCTATATTTCCATCCAACTGAGTGTGACTGTTGATCATATCTAATAAGTTATATTTTTTATAAATTATTTACTTTAGATACTTTTATCAACAAATATAATATTATAACTTTTGTTTTAAATAATATTTGTAAATAATAAAACTAATTGGAAATTAAATATAGGAAAAAACATGATTAAATAATTATAAATTCGATGTAATACTAATATTCTAGTATTAAACGATATAAATTACTAATGATTATAACACAATACATGATCGTTATTATATATATATATACACACATTAAAAAAAAAGACTTTCTAAATAACTAAATTTCATATAGTCACATTATATCATTCTTAAAATAAAATTTATGATTTTTTAGTGTTCCAAGTTCATTTTTAAGGTAATTATACTTTACTATTTTGAATATGATATAAATTCTATTATTAAACGTTAAGCTCTTATAATTGGAAGATTTTTAGTCGCATAAATACATTTTAATTTTGAAATCAAAAAGCTAAAAGCATAATTTTTCATTAATTATAAGTAAAAGCTAACTTTTTACACAATTTAAATTTCTATTCGTCACAAATATTATATTAAAAATTATGATCAAGGTAAAAAATTGCTTTGTATTAAAATTTAAACTCAATATTTGTAAACTCTTCTTTAACGAGTCAATGGTGAAAATTTTCCTAAAACTAATTAAATGATCATCGAAGAATTGATTTTAAAAACATTCCTTTTTTTAAAAAAAGAATGATTGAACCTATGCATATCTACCGATTTTTAAAACTAGAAATTCCTTGAAAATAATATTTACAAGTGTAATACATTAAAAAAGTTTTAAAAAAATAAGTACAATTCCCGTAACTACAATAAATATCAGTTAATAAAAAATCTTTTTTTTAATAAAAAAATATTCTTATTTTCTTCCAAATGCAATTCGATAAATTCCAGGGTGGATTATTGGTGGTCGAAACAAGATTGGTCACGGGCATAAAATCGAGAAAACATTTTAACTTTAATACTTACTGCTTACATTCCAAGCACTTTGTCTCAAATATACTAAAACATTACATCTTTCCTTTTCACGCTGAATCAGGGCCTACGCGATTTCTCGCGGCCTTTGAAGCTCGTAGCGACTGTTCTTATCTACTATAAGAGAAGGCTGATAATGAGGGCGAAGGGGGGAGCAACGGCAGGGGGTAGCCCGTACCTGAGAGTTACGTAGATTACGCGTAATCCCTCAATTCTGAGTATGGGATTCCACCTTGTCAGTTGAGAAAGAGCGTTATTATTTATAAAAGTACACGATGAACGTGGTGCACACTAATACTGATTCGGCCTAGGAATTGTGAAAGAATTTGTCTCAAGATACATTGGCCTTAAGATCGGGAAAGGGTAGGGTCTCGGTATCAGCTTATAAATAATTTGACGCTATAATAAGATATTCAAGTAAAAGAGCTTGAACTAAAGGGCATACGAAAAAATCAATGGTTCAGGGATTTCTTGAGTCGGCGATACATTTCTTAGACACGACAGAACCTTTTTAACGAAATAACGCAAATTGTACTTACTAAGGAAATACTCTGGTCTAAGTAAGCTTGTAAATTATAATAGCATTATTATTAATAGTAGAAAGAGTCACATATTATGAATGAAAATTGGAACAATTTATCGTACAAAAGAGGCTTCACTTAAAGTAAAACTGCAACTAAAATATTCGATAAGAGAAGATCGTAGATATTAAGGAGCTAGTTAGATGAAGCAAACTCCAAAAGCAAATTCCAAATATTAAATGCTTAGCAAATGACTGGTGATACAATATAAATAAAACGCAAAAAAATATGGGAGCAATTTTTTTCGCACAAATAAAATAACTATAAAGAAAGAACTAAAACGTTCGTGTTTACATAGCGATAATAAAGTAAACAGCTTATTACGCAATAACGGGCAATAATGTTACAACACTAAAATTGTACAAGATTTTAACAATCAATTATTAATTACATTATAAAATTAGTAAATGCTTGTAAATTTTTTAATAATAAATGCAAGAGCTACGAATTTTAATAAAACATTTTTTATCGATCAATGATATGTTTGTAACTGCAAAATCGTACTCATTTTTATACTTTTTTATATTGTATAGCACTATTTTCAAAGAACATATTATAATTAAAAAGTCGTAGACACTTGTGTACAATTGTAGAATATTTGTGGTTAATTAAGAAGGAGATTATTTTCAAATAATTTATAATCATATTATCAAGCAATTTTAAATCAAGTTTATATAATTCATAGGGTCTTAAGTTTATATTAGTTTGACCGAACAGCTTAACGTTTTCAATCAAGTTTTATAGATTTTATATACACATGCGTATATATTTATATAATATATATATATATATATATATAACGAAGAAAATCAGAAGTCAATCAACAATGTTCAATTGGCCCCATAGCTCAGTTGGTTAGAGCGTCGAGCTAATAACTCGAAGGCCGTGGGTTCGAGCCCCACTGGAGCCAAATTATTTTTTTACCTCTCAAATAACGTTTTAATTCAAGGGTTTTTATTATATTTTTTCCAGTATTTCGAAAATTGAAAATTCATCTGCAACTAAAAATTTAAAATAGTAATTTCTATTTATGAAATCATTGCCAACAATGCTGTGTCGATGCATCCGATTAATGACCTAATATAATTGATCTTACTTGCGCAGACTAATCAGTAATGAATAATCCAACTCCTTATATCTTGTTTGGATTTAAGATTAAATTTTTGTTTTTCATCCAAATAATATTTTAGGATAAGTGTTGCAAAAGGTTTTCGAGATTCATCGATAGAGTTGATTATACAATCGTTCACAGGTTAATTTTATAGCTTTTTTTGAGAAATATATATATATATATATACGCGAAATCTGTGGGCTGTAATTATCTTCGGAGAGCCTTATAAATACGGTATGAAACTTCAATGTAACATTTGTTATAGGCATTTGTTACTGTATATTTAAAAATAGATTTATAAGGATAAATTTAGACTACCTCGAATTGACTTGTGTTGTGAAATTGGAAATTTTGCAATATTAAAATGATAAGTCGACCAATAATTAACGGAAGACTCGTGAAGAATTGATGAATATAGATTTAGTTGTGCATGACTAATTGAAAAAAAATATCGGTTTGATAATACGGCTGCAATTTAAATGCCAACTGAAATACACAGTAGCTTTTTCAAAGTAATGGTAGTCGAAATAAGATTTAGTATAAGATGGTATTGAGGAAGTGAAATTGAATCTATTGAAAAAAGTGAAACTGGTTATTTAGTGTTTATTAAGTATTTACATTTAAAATAAATCACATAGCTTATAAACTAATTTAATATAATAATCAATTATATACTATTTAATACTCTTTAATCTCAAATGTAAATGATTTTTTCTTATAATATTAAAATTTTTAAAAATATTCGACAATATATACACGTGATATTAATTATTTGAAAAGTAGCGAATAAAACAAGCTTTCAAATTTTCCAAGGTAAATACGGTGTAATCGGTATAATTGAGGAAACTACCTCCTTTTTTTTTGTTTTCATGATTTAATATTTCTATGTAGTTATAACGAATTCATAATAATCATAATAATTATTGAAATATTTAATTATATGTGCTTCGGATAAAAATTTTAATAAAAATTAAAAAATTTAAATGCCTCGAACAAACTTCTTGGCAAATTAAACGAAGTAGATTAGAGAAATAAAAATGTTTTATTAATATTGTCAAATTATGAGAAACTTTAAAAAATATATTTTCCAAAAAAACTGGTTATTACGAAGGGATTTAAATTAAAATGAGAATTATCATTTTTTTAAATAACATTATCATTTTATGATATAATAGATTGCAGACATCTTTTAGCCTTTGAGCTAAGGTAACGAATGAAGATATTTTCTTAATATTAATCATTTCAAATGTGATGACTTTTAAACCAAATTTAATATAGTAAATGAAAATAAAATAGAAAAATTATTTATAACTTTACTAATCTTGTTTATAAAAATAAAAAGTTTTTTCAATTTTGTATGAAATTATTACACAAAAATTAATTTATTGCACAATGAACGTATGCAAGTAATTTATATATTTAATAATAATTATAAAAATAATAATTGTATCGTAAATAATTCAACAAATACATACTACGGATAACAAAAAAAAAAGTTTCAATTGTATATTGGGAACTGAGACATTTTTAATTTTGTAATTTTGTGCAAAAATATAATAGTAGCCTAAATAAGTAAAAAACAAAATATATTAATCCAAATAAATATTTAAAAAAATTAATCTTCAGATTTCATGCTTCATGATTTAAGTATTCATGCTTAAAAAAGATTTTTTAGTTAGAAAACACTGCAATACAGCATGAATGATTTTATTTCTAGAATTGTTTTTGTAAATTACTTAAATGAAATTATAATTTTCTTATGATAATTGAATTGAATTTAGTAATAACTTTATTTCGTTAGGCTAATAAGCATGTAGATATTTATTATCATTCTCGATTCAAATTGTAAAGTAAATGAAAAATAAATATAAACTATATACCACCAATGAAAAGTTTTCTGTAACGATAATGAAAGCATAATTGTAAGATAAACCTGACAAATATAATGATTTAAAAATTTTCAGTACATAAATCAGTGAATTATGTATTTGAAAAGGGTAAATATTGGAATATATTGTTTTTATTTATCTTAAAATGTAATAATAGTAATAATGATAGTACCAATAATAATAATAATAATAATAATAATAATAATAATAATAAAGATAAGAAAAATAATAATAATTTAAGAACCAGAATATAGTACATTTCGTGGTATTTATAATTGATTATACTTATAATCGCATAATTTTCAAATAATTAAACATTTAAAGTAATTATTATTATCAGACTTGGTTGGATGGGCAGATAACCTAATGGTCGATTTAGAAAACTATCAGGTTTAAAATAATATTTTTTTGCTTTTGCACGTGTGTATGTTACAAACAGAGACATATTGTTTAATTTATTTTTAGCCGATAAACATATTTATAAATTAAATTTAATAGGTGAAATATTTTTTATGAAAATGATAGGAAATTTCAATACATGTATTACGATACATAAAAATTTTTTAAGTTGTAATTGTTTATATGATATTTTATAATTAAATGCTTAGTAAACATTTGAATGGCCTATTGTGCGTAAAATTAAAGTTCCTTTCAGGATTTGCAAATTACATTTTGCACTTTCTTTCTTTGTATTGATATTTACAAGAAAATTTTTAAAATAAGCTATCATAGCATTGATTCATAATGGTTGAAGTAATATTTAACGCATTCATAACAAATAAGAAAAATGAAATTGTAAGCAAGTTATTATTATGAAATTCATTATTTTCTGCATCAATTTTATTGTATTTATCTCTGTCAGCTTGTAATAGCTCTTTAACTTGGATAAATTATTATGTTTATAAAATTCTTTTATAACGTTAATAAGACTACGCGTGTAATAAAATTATATAAAATATTATGATATTTACACGTAATTGTCGTTTCGTACTTATTTAAAAAAAAAATTCAGTTTCCAAATTTTTTTCATTTGCTGAGAACTTTATGAATATATGTCATATTTTTATGTTATAGAATTTTATTTAATATAATTAAAATGGCATTATATTTATGCTCGTATAAAATTAATTCGAGGACGGATTAGAAGTATTTTTAAATTTGTTGAATACAACAATAAATAATTTCCAAATTTTCTTTAATATATAAATGTGTTAAATGTGTTTCTCTTATACTTAAAATTCATTTAAAAAACTTTTTTTTTGTTAGAAATTTGCAAGCAATTTCTTAAAACGCAATGAAAATGTTAAACAAATTATTTTAAATTAATATAAAAATGAAATATAATTACAATTTAGTTTAGTTATTATTTATTTAGCTTAGATAGTGAAGTATTAAAACTGTTAATCTATGAATTATAATTAGGGAATGATTTCTTATTTTTTACCATATATTCTTTGTAAAAGATTATTGAATAATCAATATCTTGGCTTTACAATGAAATGCGTTTTCGAATAAATAAATGTTTGTTTTCATAAAATACTACTTTATAATTCTATTCTTTTTGCATGTAATAAATAATGTTTTGTTCAATTAAACGAAAATAATACATTTGTTGCGCCTTTTAAAACTGTTGTTTTGGTACAACTGTTACTTACTAATGTCTTTGTTATTACGTCTATTTTCAATTTTGTCTTTAAGATTCTTAAATTTTAGTTGCTCATTTATAGCTACAATATGACTTTTTTAATTTGCAAAAAATGCCCGCGATGTAAATTATAAATGATTTAAATATCTTAATGGCAATTCTTCTTCATCGTTCGATATGCATACAATTAATAGATAATATATATCGAAAATAATGTGAATAAATTTCGCAACGATCGGTTTCAGATGCATTAACGTTTTTTCTTTTGCATTATAATTGTACAGCAAAAATTGAAGGGTTGCGAATACATTTACTTAGATAATTTAAAGAGCACGTGTTGGCCAGAATAACACGATTGATATTGTCGGCTAAAAAATAATGAATCAGTATTGCGCTCTAAGTTCAATGAATTAATTATTCATCCGGAATTGTAACTCACTGTAGAGTATCTTTATTATACTGTAAAAATGTCAGTATTGTATGTTACAAAAGGAAGGGAATTGGACGTAAATAAGCTATAATCGGAATCGTGAAAGAAGCTAATTCAACATAAGCTATATGCGTTTATAAATATGAAACGGTCATAAAGTATAAAAGATTTTAGATCAATCGATTGGCATGGGACCAAAAAATTTGATAAATGTTGATTTGATAAATCTCTGTTAAAATCATTCATACTTAATCGTATGGCATATTATGGTTATTAATTTTAAGTCTAATAATAACATTGTGATGTAATTTTTTAGCTGTTAAATAAATTGCAAGTCCAAAGATGGCATTCACTGGCAAAGTTGATACAAATTTATCAAATTTTTGCGTACAATGGAAATGGATCGTGTGAAATGATTAAAAATGGAAAAAGCAAATAGAACGCAAGCCGTGAATAATATTAATTAGTGAGCCATTAAATTCGATGATTATATGTTAATAATTTGCCAATCAAGGTGCAAACCTATTGTACATTTTGAGGCTAATGTCTTTTAAGGGTTCCAACATAATATTAGCTCAGACATCGAGTACATGTTGATGGAAGTTACTGTCCACGTGTTCAGTCTTGGAGCATCAGCGTTTGATAAAGGCCAAGGCGTGGACAAGCGGCGGGTGTCATTCTTGAAATACATATAAAGCCAGCAAGTGGGCATCGGTTAGTTTCTTTTTATCCAGTGCACTCGTTAAAAGGACAGCAGCATCCAAGTGAAAGAGTATCAAAGTTCAAAGAGGAGGTACGTCGTCCGACGCTTGAGATTAGATTTTTCGCTTCTTACAGTTCGCCAACTGTGATCGCTCTTTTCATGCAATTATTCGAATAAAATTGTTTAAATATCGATTTTACGAGAAATTTACGAGTCCTGCTCTATCTTAAATGCTGACTAATTTTTGCATCGATGCATAACAAATTTCAGCGAAGGGCTTAAAAAGTTTTAGCGCCCCGAAAAAATAAGTAATCCCATAATTTCAATGGTGGTCATTTTTTACCATAGAATATTAAAATGGAATTTGAAACTCGGCTTTTGACGATTATTATCGAGTCTTAATGAATCTTATTGAAATTAAGAGATTGCTTTACTATTGTTGCGCATAAAAACTATTCGTGTTTACCTTTTTTGAATGTTTAAAAAAATTGGTATTAATTATATTCATTAAAATACGAAGACAAAAATAAAACAATGCCTTCATTTAAATTACAACGATCTTAATATTATATTTTAATCTCTAATAGCTAGCTCTAATTTATTTATTAAAGTAATTTTTTTTATTATAGACAGATAATAGACGAAGAAGGTAAAACAAATTCGTCATTATCGTTTATAGTTCTGAAAATGTCGACCATGGTACACCATAATGGAATCGATAATAAACATAAGAAAAAGTTATTGAATAACAAGCATGAATCAGACGACCATGAAGAATACCAATATCTCAATTTAATAAAAGGCATATTAGAAAAAGGTGCTGTAAAAGATGATCGTACCGGCGTTGGCACTCATTCGATTTTTGGTGCACAAATGCGTTTTAATTTGAGAGATGGTGAGTACAATATATGAAAGCATTGGATAATTATGGAAATTTTTTTATTGCCTCGTTTAGTTCTTATAACCATTTTAAAATAAAGTTAAATCCAATAAATCGCAAATACAAATTTTAAACGAATACACAGTAAACAGTAGCTCGATTATTAATACGTCGGCAAGAAGGACTGACCTCATTAAAAATATTCTTCTACCAAAGCTCTTGTTTTTAACGTAATTTGGTAAAAAAAGAACTCAATTAAACAAAAAAGAACCGTCTCTTTATGAATTTAATTATTATTATTAAATCAGTAATTAGATAAAGACATAAGCAGCTGAAAGAGGTTAACGAATCGCCGATAAGCTCTAAGTTCGTAAATACTTAATTTTATATTATGAACTTTAGAGACAACATAATATATGTATTGGTTTGTATTTCGCTATGAAGTGCACTTGATTGACTGAAACTTTTTTACACACTTCATTCCGATATAAATTGTTTTCGAATAAACTGACATGTATCGAATAGCCTGGCCACAATAATTCTAGGAGGGTAGACAATATATTCTTATATTTTTCGAGCATTTATTATCATACCCCATTGTTTTAAAGCAATGCTAATTGTTAGAAATATTTGTAACCAGGTCAATTGATAACAACGGCTAAAATATGCAGTCGGTCCATTCGTTAAATTATTTCCACCGGCTCGCAACGACATTATACATAATGCTCGAAATATTTTTTTAGGAGTATTCCCGCTGCTTACGACAAAACGAGTATTTTGGCGCGCAGTAGTCGAGGAGCTACTGTGGTTCATTAGAGGATCCACCAATGCAAAGGAACTGTCTGAAAAAGGTATTAAGATTTGGGATGCGAACGCATCTCGATCATTTCTGGATTCCTTAGGATTTCACAACAGAGACGAAGGAGACTTGGGCCCCGTGTACGGCTTCCAATGGCGACACTATGGCGCAAAATACATTGATATGAACACTGATTACACTGGACAAGGTTAGCAATAAGCGATCAGAAAATTTTCACCGCTCCGTTATTTGAGCAGCTCAACATTGGTTTTTAAATACGAAAGCCATGTTCGCGAATAATGACGCTACATTAATTATAAACATTTTATAATTGTGAAATTATTATTTATACATATTATATAAAGTTAATCGAGCATAAAGTATAAATAATAATTGCATAAGTGTGTAAATATACGTATGTAACAGCAATAATAAGATAATAAGAAGTAAATAAAAAATTACTTTGATAAAAAAAAGCGCTCATCAAGGTTTAGCTTGATCAGCAACGTATTTTCATGAACCATTTATTTATGCCTCGAAAATTAAAGCTGGGCGCATACCAAGGTTTTGTATTTTATAAATTAATAGCGTTTTTTAAGACTTTTGATCAAAATTGTTCGCGCGCGAAAATACGCACAAATATTAATTTGCAAGCTGCATTATGGAGGCAAACTTTAATTTAAAATTTAAATACAAATTGAATAAACCAGATAAGTATTCATTTATTCTTTTGATGAAAATGCTAATTGAGTATAATTTCGTCAAAAGAATATTCTTATAAACTTTTTTAATTAAATTTTTTATTGCCTTGGGAAAATTTTCAAATATCCAATACAGTCATTATTCAGTTATAGAGTATATAATTATGTTACTTAATTGTTTATATTCAACAAAATACCATACAGAATTTATATACAATTGTTTTTTTTAATATGAAACTAATTTTATTTCTAATTGTACTTTGAATAATACATTTGAATAGTGTGAACCGTTTTAAAATTAGTATGAAAATCAAAGTAATTTTATAAAAAAAAAAAAAAAAAAACAAGAATTAACAAAAATAGTTTGACGATACTCTCTATTACAACACAACGTATCACATTAGGCATAAGTGATACTTTAAATAATAATCTCGATAGAAAAAATAAAAATAATAATGGCAATATCAATAAGAGTAATAATAATGACAGCAATTGGTCTAAAGGTGCATATATCACTTTTACAGGTTTCGATCAGTTGGCAAACGTTATCGACAAAATTAAAAACGACCCTAACGATAGGCGAATAATCATGAGCTCTTGGAACCCGATTGACATACCGTTGATGGCCCTTCCACCTTGTCACTCGCTTTCCCAGTTTTACGTCTGCAATGGCGAGTTGTCGTGTCATCTTTATCAAAGGGCTGGCGACATGGGACTCGGAGTTCCATTCAATATTGCTTCCTATGCTTTGCTCACCTGCATGATCGCCTACGTTACTTTCCTAAAGGTGGATGCAATTTAGTATTATGACGTAGTAGAAACGCCTTTACCAATTAGGCCATTGATAACTAGAGATAAGAACATTACCGTCAAAGTATTTAATTCTTCGACTAATAATAGATAATTATTATTTTAATCGATATATTAATGAATGCTACGGTCTCACAATTAATTCGTTAATTAATTCCCTAATATGAAGTTTTTTCTGCGCGAAGTAATCATATCAATTGAAATATATCACATCTCTTCTTCTTTTTTTTGCTTTGATCGAGCGCAATATTGAACATCGTTCGGAATTTTTAAAAATTAATGCATTTCGTCTCGATTTCAAGCAATTATTATAATACATTGAAAGATAATTTTATAATATCGAATGCATTTTGGGCACGCACAGGTCGTAAACAAAATTAATAAAAAGGCAAAAGAAGGTTAGAAATGTCTTTTAAAAAAGGAAGTAAAATTTAAAGCTCATTTCTTTTTTTAAATTGTTTTCAATCTTAGCAACTTGATTGTAACGCAGTTTTTTTTTCAAATTTAGCATCAGTTTTTTTATTCGTCTATTTGTATTAGTTAATCACTTTCACCGTTTAATTATAATTACACCTGACACTATTGTAAACAGAATTGTTTTTAACTTAATCGCTGTATTGTTTTGACTGACTCTTACACTCGCTTTATTAAATATATTGGAATATAACAAAAAAAAAAACTCTTGGCAAATATACAATGGTTTCTTAATGTAAGATTAGTTTATAAATCAAATAATAAATTTAAGTAATAATTTAATTAAAATTTTAACAGCCTGGAGAGTTTATTCATACTATTGGTGATACGCATGTGTATCGCAACCATGTTGAAGCGGTACAAGAGCAAATATTACGCAAGCCAAGGCCATTTCCTAAGCTCAGAATAACAAGAGACGTTAAAGACATCGATGACTTCAAATTCACCGATTTTCAACTCGAAGGCTATGATCCGCATCCTAAGCTTCCCATGCCAATGGCTCTTTAATAAATTAACTGAATCGTGTAGATAATCGGATTCTTTAAGTTCTATAACTTAATCGTAATGTTAGTTTGATTTTTAATCATAAAGGACTGACGAATCGCGCTTGTGATAGTACATACATGTGTAATTTATGTTAAATTCATATTAGATTAATTTCAAAACGTATAATCAAAATTGTGTGTATGCGTATTTAGAGTGTGTGCTTTGAATTTAATAAGTTCAGAATTGTGTGATCTTATAAATGGAGTCTTTTTGATGTCATAGTACAATATTGTATATTAGATAGTTCATTGTGTAGTATTATAATAATAATAATTGATTAATCCCTGTACTTACATAGTAATGCTTAAATTTTAATACAGAAATGCACAAAAAATTATAGGCTAATATATTTTTTAACAATGTTTTTAATAAGTTTCATTTACGTGACAGAAACTTACAAGGAAATTCCGATTGAGAACTAGAAGTTATATTTAAAAATAATCATACATTTCAAACATCAGTTGCATAAAAGAGAAAACGATAATTATAGTAATATTTTATGCTTTCGAATATGTTGTAGATACTTATTTTTCTTTTTTTACATATTACTTTTAATAGCATTTTATATTTACTCATATATACCAGTAAAAGGGAAAAATAAAAAAATTTATAATTCTATTTAATTGTAGCACATCTGTTAAATATTTTAATAGCTTTATCAGGCAGCATACTACACTTAAAACACACACATTACAAATAACTGTAGAATTAATTCAAAGTGCCGTATATAATAATGTCTTACGTAAGATATACACAGAGAATCATTCCATTGAACCAATTATGAGAAATAAAGCTTGTAAACTGCAAAATATAAGTGAAATGTGCGATTGTCTATGATTTTAATTGTATCCTCAAAGAAGGCAACCATTGAATAATTTTCTAATATCATGCTCTTCAAGAATAATTTCAGGCGTTTAAAAGAAGTTTTTTATAACGAGTTTTTTTGTAAGACATTGGATAGTGGCGATGCAGCCGAGCAGATAAGCTAAGTCGTGAAACGCAAAAGTTAACGAAAGCTGCAAAAAATATCTGGTACGATAAGGGTAAAGAATGCAATCAGGATAAGATAGTGTACTCGACGGTACAGCAACGAAAAATAATTCAATTTGAAAAACACTTTAGCGTCTAACAGTATCATGGAAAGTTTAGTCCGTCAGATTATGCACCGCAAGTAAATAATAATTATTCCTCACAATTAACGCAGCGAATATTGACATTTTGCCCACGTATTGGGTAATTCATTCATGGAATTCTTTCTTTCTTGTCCATTGTAGTAGCGGTGCCATCGATAGATGTAGCAGATACAATTAGATGTTAATTAATCAGCAGGCTCGATGTTCATTTTTAAATCCTCCATCTTTTCCTCGAGCACTCGATCCGTCGTCAAATTCTGAGCATTGAATCTCCGAGTAAAATAAAGCTAACGAACTCGGATTATACAGGTATATATATATATATATATATACCTTATAGATATTTGTTTCGTAAATCGAAGCTTTCATTTCATGTAACTATTTGAGGTCGTGCTGATCACACCGGTAAATTTTTCTTGCATTACGCACTCGAGCATCGAATGGTGGCTTGCTCGGGTTCGATCAAAACAAATATAGTTGTGGCTTAAGAAAAGAGAAGCGCGTAAGCAATCGGAGCGTTATCTTTCGACGATTTCAAGACGAAGCTTTAAATTGAAACGTTTAATACTTATCGGGCACAGCGATCATGTGATCTCGGCTTGAAGGTGGATAAGGTTAATATCGAATTTTAATCCAAAAATTCGAAACTTGCACAATTAAGGGAACTCTTGGCTGTTTCAGACCGCCAAATGTAACAAGAAGAGTCTACTGTTTTATTGCCTTGAAAGGGAAAACCCCTTTGAATAGAAATATTTTTTTCTAGAAAAGATTGCATTCCATCGATAGAAATCGTTAAGAAATTTAATTGGATTGGAATAATAGAATTATGAAACTACGCTCCATTGAAATTGCGTGCATTTTTAAAATAGAAAACAATTAAACGTAAAATGGTATTTTATTAACGTTATCAAGAGTCATTGTGGCTTATTGCGTTGACGAGTACTTGAAAAATAAACATATATATTTAGTGTTAAGTAGAAACGCATTCTATAATATGATTTTTATTTATTTATTTATTTATCCAGCAAATATCAGTTGCTGGAAATAACTTACTTAGTATGCCAACCTTTATGTAGTTATGAAACTGTTACTGCAATACTACGAATAGTGCCATCCCTAAATTATATGAATTTCAAATATTTTTATTTTTATTAATATTTGTTTGAGAAATAAAATAATATTTTCATTGAAAATTAATTCAGCAATCAGTAGCAAGAAACAATTTTACAAAAATTCATTTTATCAAAGAATAATAGGTTAGTTTAGTTAATGGGTTACGAATCATGAGTTAATAATTAATACAACAACTGCACTTGTGTGCAACTAAACTTTAAACTTAATTTCAAAATAATATTAATTTAAAACAAAATTTAAATTTAATAAATAAAAAATTGTAAGTATTTTTATTAATTGTGTTGAATTTTATTTTAAGATTTTAGGTAACGAATTAATTGGAAATAATCTAAGAAGATTGTACTTTTTAAGAATTATTAAAAACAGATTAAAAATGTATTAATTCATTCAAGATAAAAATTAATTACAAATAAATATTATTATGAAAAACAAACATAGAAATGCCAGAGATGATTAATTAACGAACTATGTTTATTTGTTCAATGTCTGCTGTATTAAATTGAATTAGCTTAACGCGAAGCATTTAGAATATTGTATGATTACTAAAATAAGAAAAGATACTTAAGAAAACATTTTTTGTTTCTGAAAATAATTTTGTTGGCTTCACACAGTTCAGACGTATTCCGAAATATTAAGAAAAGCAAACCAATGAATAATGAAATTCAAGTTTTATTCAAGAAATTGTTGAAAATAAATTAAAAAAAAAATTATCGATAATTCCTTAGAAATAATAGATTAACATAAAACAATGTCGTTTTTCCCGTTTCAATTTTTATTAGAATTTTACTTTACAAACCTTAATCTTATATAATTGGAATGCGTAACAAAGATTTGTATTTAATTTTGCGGAGGACGGAGAAAACAAACTCAGAATGGAAAAGAGGCTAGAAAATTAAAATTGAACATAAGCGATGGAATTTATTAAAGCGTTGAGCAAGCGATGAGTTGGAATTAAAATTTTGATCGAATTCAAATAAAAGCTTAAGAAGCCTTTAAACTTTTTTAATACAGTTATATACGAAACAATCTAAGATACGCATAAAATGGAAGCAGGTTCATGGACTAATTGCATAACTTAATCAAAAATAGATCGTCAACTGATAAAAGTAATAAGAATAGCATAATGGCAACATTAAAGCATGACGCCTTTAGATTTTTGCGACTTCAATCAAACTCCGTACGTTGCCTTGCAATTTCCTCACAATGCTCGATATGAATTGCATTATTCATAAAAAGAGCTCGAGAAGAATAAACAACGCAAATGTAGCCTAATCTAAGGCCTCGGCGGACTTTTACCGGGGAGCAAATAGCCGAGCGTCGGAATAATAAATTGAGACATAATTGAAGTTGGCCGTACTAAAACACGGCGATGTCGTAATAACCATCGATAATGGCGCATGCATCAAGAGACTCTCGCCGGGGAAAGTGCAGGGAGACTCGGTGGGCGCGAGCTCGGGTAGGGAGGCGATAGATAACGAGTAAGTTCGCGATTAGGGTGAATAATGGTCATCGCGGTCGGGGTCGCGAGGGGGGAGCTCGGCCCGGGGCGATCGGGCGAAAAGGCCTAGCGGCGATAATCCGAAAATCGATCGGCCGGGAGGACCGCGCCTCGGGACGGCGAGGACCGGCCTCGCGGAGTGCCGGGCTCGGCCAGGGCGGAGCGTCGAGAGCGGCTTCCTCGGGGGAGCCGGCGCTCCCTCTCCCCCGGGGCCGCTCGCGCACGGCCGGCCCTGCGCGGATTAGCCGGCTCGGGCGGCCTCTCAGTGGCCTCGCGCCGGTCTCCTGGTGCTCTTCCGCTGCTCCTCCGCGGCTCCTCTCCGTTGCTCTCGGCGGCGCTCGGCGGCCCTCGTTCTCGTCGCGGCTCTGCCTCCGTTGTGTGGGTGCCGCGGGTAGGCGCGCGCGCGCGTGTGCGCCGTCGGGTCATCGTCACTGTCACACGGCGGCGGCGAGCGGCGGCGGCGGCGGCGGCGGCGGCGACTGCGGCTGCGGCGGCGGCGGCGGTGGGGGACATCCGCCATCCGGCCTAATGGCGTCGAGTCGCAAGCACTGTTGTCACGTTTTCCCTTACAGTGTTTCACTATTTAGCTTCGGTCGTATGGTCGTGCTCGGGGGGCCCCGGGAGCGCTGATCGGCCAGGGTGCGAACGCGGTCGGGTGCGCCGGGACGCGCTCGCCGACTCCCGGTGGTGGTGCCTCGAGGCGGGCTCGGGGCCATCAGGGCGCGCGCGCGCGCGCGCGGGCGGGGGCGGGGGCCTCTGGAGGTACGTGCTCGGGCGTCTCGAGCTCGCGAGTCGAGTCGCGGGCTGCTGTGACCTTGGAGCCGCTGTCGACTCGCCGATGGCCGGAGCGTTGGCCGCGAAATTCGAATCGCTGCCGACTGGCCAGGGACGACGACTCGGCCACAGCTCCTCCGCTGCCAGGGGCGCAGCTCCAAGGTTAGGCCGCGCCGTTCCTTTATTCGCGTCGAGAGGGCCCGAGAGAGAAAGTAGGAAAGGAAAGATCGAGGGAAACGCGGCATGACCGAGCCGCGGCAGGAGGGGACTCGGATCGACTGACCGAGAGAAAGAAAGTAAGGGACAGCGAAGGAGGGAAGAAAAGAGAGCGAGGAAATCGCGTTCGTTCGATTTGTCCACGAATGCATTTGGCGTTACGTAGGAAATGTTGCTAATTTTGCTCCAGTCCGTCAGTTGATACTAATGTACAGTAAGATTTATTTATATTTCTCCCTGTGATTAACACGATGCTCCCTGGAATTGTAGCTTTTGCCAACAATATTCCTCTCCTCGGCGAGACCACGTATTTACAGGCTTGTCTCTTATAAATCCACGAAGGTTAAACAGACCTATACGTCTAAGCTCTCGTACGTCAAAATTGAAGCTTTATAAAATATTTTCACGGCGCCCTTCGTTTTATTTCCATACCGATGTCACATTCCGTTGATGAGCCAATGCCTAACATTATTTTATTATTCTTTGTTAAACAGCAGCCTGTTTAATATGTCTGTTGTTTACTCCTGTTCCTAATAGTCCTATACTAGTCGGTTAGGCTATTTAATCGTCCCATTTATCCTAATGTAAAGTACAATTACCAAGTCCATATTTGTTCAAAAGTAACGCAACACTTGTGAATTGTTGTAACATTAAAGGCTTCGGCTAATAGAAAATATTGTTTGCCGTTGCTTAATTATATTATTCTCTACTGATAAAGTGGAAAAACCGTATGTAGTTCCTTAAAAAAATATCAAAATTCTTATAAGTCTCTCTTGCGCGACAGCACATCTAGTTGAATGTGGCAGTGTGTTTGCTCAATTTCTTACACTCTTTGAAATATTTTATCAATATTTATAAGTAATAAGATAATCAATACTGTGAACACATTTGCTTTTTATAGAGTTGTAAATTTATTTTTTACCTTTAGTTGAAATTTTCAAATAAAGCTAATGGTTTTGATTTTAATGCAGATGCTTAGTAAATGAGAATCGTAACTTAAAAAAGCCAGCGTAGAATTTGTATAAATCAAGTGGTCATGGAGGTTACAACGGAAGATGAAGCTCAGGCTGTACTGTTGGAGGGAATGGAAGGAACTCAGTATATAACTATTCAAAGAGCTGATGGAGAAACTCTTGGAAAAGGAGTTCCACTGTTTACGTTAAACGGGGAATTAATATCTGAAGGAATGGTAGTCGATATGATTAATGGCGTTGGCACAGACTATAGCACAAGCACTCAATATTATGAGACTGAAGATTTGTTGCCTCATGTATTAACAGAGGTATACTTTTTGTTTATTTATTACAATAATTATATATAAAATATTAATATGCAAAACGTATATCGAGCAATAACAACGTTGTTATTTCAACTAATAGGAGGACAGAAGACTGGCAGCAGCTCTTGTCGCAGTTCAGTTGCAACAACAACAAAAACAACAACAAATTCACAGTCATCCAAATGCGGATGATCCTACTTTACAAGATGTTACACAGTTAGAAAATTTACCACCTGTCAATGCTTATTCGATTGAAACGATTCAAGAACCCGATCCACCTCCGGTTTATCCATTGTTGCAAACGTTTAAAAGAGGTATTCAACACATAAAAGAGGAGTTCATCGATGTCAAATGTGAAGATGATGTGGATATTTCTGCAGAAAGTAGCGAAGATGCAGTCGCTACACCTGGTCCTAAAAGATCGTTACCGCATAAGAAAAGAATTCCTCGAAAATTAAAACAACAAAGTAAAAAAAATGTGATGAAAAAAGAAAGTATTCGTACTAATCAAGATATTTCAATAGCAGATGTGACTGCAAAACTTCAAGGAAATGCCTTTAAATGTGAGCTTTGTGGAAATAAGTTTAATGGTCAACTTAAATTTTTTGAACATTTAAAAGTAAGTTGAAACTTTATGAAGTAATAATGAATATATTTTGTATACTTAAGACTTTTATAATAGAACAATGTATAAAGCGTTATGTAATTAAAAATGATTAGATTATAAGTGATTTAAAGTAATTTATCATTGACTAGTATTAAATGTACATTTTTCTTATTACATTAAAATACTTACACTTAAGTAGGAACATTAAAAGTATTAATATATTTACTTTAAAAGGACAAATTTAAAAAAAAATTTTATAGGTTATGTACGATAAGTGGAGTATTTGTATCGGTACTTTTAATTGTTTATTTGTTTACTTTTAAAATTAAACACTATATTTCAGTTAATAAATATTTAATTCCATAATTATTTTTTCAGTCTCATTATGAGCCTATTAAAGAGGAAAAAAAAATTGTAAGTCAACCTGTAAATAATATTATGATAACTATACCCAATATACCTGAATCATCAGTACAAGGAGTAGTAGAAAATACAATTGAAGAATTTAGCGAACCCGAGGATCTCATGGAAGGAATTAGGGGTGTTGGTAAGCTTATAATTGATATATAAATTACTAAATTAAAAAATATTTAACAGTTTTGGATTATTTGTAATACCTTTTGAGCATTGTGAACAATAAAAATTTGTTATTTATTTTTATAATGCGTGTATTGTCAGATTAATTTAATTTTAAACATAAATTATCATATATGTTTAAAAATTTCAATTCAATGATATTTACTTAAGATTTCAATATGAAATATTAAAATTAATCTAATTATAATTAAACAGTTGAAGAGACTGGAGCACATATAGACGACGACGACGAAGATGATGATGATGTGGATGAAAATCAATTACCCGAATCAGGTAATGGAACCTCTATGTGGACGATTGCAGAGGTCCGTGGACCTATTGAATCAGAAGAAACGGAAGAACCATCGACCGTAAACGAAGAGGACTTTTTTGAAAAAGAAAAGTCAAAACCACCCGATTCGGCCAAAAAAAAGAAATCAAAATCCAAAAAGACAAGTAAACAATTGTTTTTAAAATGTCACTTATGATATTAAATACACTTATTTGATAAATAATGCTTACTTATTTGTGCAAGAATCACAGTTTTTAATGTTCTTAAACTTTGTAGCTGATGAACTTACTTGCCCGAACTGTGATCGATCGTTTCATCACAAAAACAGTTTGGTGTACCATATGAGATCGCATAGCGGAGAAAGACCGCATCAATGTGAAGTCTGTGGAAAAAGTTTTTTTGCTGCAAGTGCACTTAAAGTAAGTAAATGTACTATAATTAAGCTTCTTAAGCATTTTATTTCTTGTAGTGTAGGGAGTGTTAAGGCAAGTTCATAAGTATAAATAATGCACAGTGTCGAGGAGATTCGTAGACGTTGAATTTTATTTTTGAAAAGCTTTTATGTAGTTATTGAGAGGCTGACTTTTAATTGCAGGTTCACAAAAGATTACACAGTGGAGACAAGCCGTACAAGTGCGAGGATTGCGGGCGGCATTTTCGTCAGTGGGGTGATCTGAAATATCACTCGACGAGCTTACACTCGGAGCAGCGGCAATTCCAATGTGAATATTGCGGCAAGGATTTTGCCCGCAAGTACTCGTTGATCGTTCATCGGCGTATTCACACCGGGGAAAAGAACTACCGATGCGAGTACTGCAGTAAAACCTTCCGCGCCAGCAGCTACTTGCAAAATCATCGTAGAATACACACGGGCGAAAAGCCGCATCCATGTGATGTATGTGGTAAACCGTTTCGCGTGCGCAGTGATATGAAACGGCATATGCTTACTCATTCGCGCGCTGCCAATCGTGCCGATAGATTGCAAGCAAAAAATACAGTGGCGTTTAAAACGCAGACACCGAATGGTAATTATTGATATCTGATTACTATGAGCTTACGTCTAAACATCATCTTCTTATTTTACTCGTTTACTATTGGAAAGTATGGATCGTTTATTACGAGCTCCGTTTGTAATATCGCTTTTTTTTCTTAAAAATTACTTTATTATTATTATTATTATTATTATTATTATTATTATTATTATTATTATTATTACTATTATTATTATATCATTATTATTATTATTATAAGCGAGTGCTTTTCATCAGCATTCTCATCAAAGATCAAACGTTAATTTGCTTTGTGTATCGCGATTACGTTGGGAATTTTTTTTTTTGAGTCTTATACTATCTAATACTGAGTGGAAACTGAAAAAAAAAGATTTTATACTTTTTTAAACATTATAAGATATGCTTAATAATGTATTTTTTAAAGTTAATTGCCATCAGCAGCTTCTAAGCTTTTCTTCAAATCCTCATTTACATTCGGATTATTATCCATTAACAGTATTTTTTGTTACTTCATTTATGATAATATAATTTTCTAGGACTAATTAAACGCGTGAAAATCTTTAAGAAAACGTACTTTAATATTTAACTCACTTAACGAATATATGAAATCGGCAGACTGCGACTTCTTACTTTGCTAATAATAGATAATGTAATTAACGTAGAAAACAGCAACGAAGAAAGGATGAACAAAACAAGTAGGACGATAAACGAAATTGTGCATGAACTAAAATTAGAAGTTGATCCAAACACGACAGTCGTCCAACTGATAGGGACCACTACAAATTCAGAAGGAAATTCGGAGACTATTTTGCCACACGTTAGCGTGCAGACTTTGGGATATGCAACAATTGCGGCGACGCAACCAAGCACAGGAACTATTGTTGAATCCGAAGGCGATAGAGATCCTCTTGAAGCTGTTGTCGCTCGCAACTCTGATTCTCTGTGAGTTCTTCGTTTTTTCATTTAATAATACACTCGTTAAGTCTTCTTCTTGGTTCTATTATAGAAAATCTTAGCTCTTTTTTTGACAATATTTATTATTGCATTCCTCAATATTGCCGATTATCATAATTCTCCAACTTTAATGGAAAAAAATTCAGTGTGGTGTGTGCAAATAAATGTTTATCAGTAAATTATAGAACGTGCAACTTATGTACAAGTGCAAAATTTTAAGATTATTGTCGTTAAAGAGTAAAATCTACATGCTATTCTTTTATTTGTTAATTTACAAAATTGAAACTATCAGATGCATTTTCATAAGTAGGCTGCATAATTATTTTAAGTAAATATTATTTTTATACGCTTACACTAATAATGATTTTCTTTTTTTTTTTCAGAAATTTCGACATGCAAGTATTTTATTAACTTGGAGCGAAAAACAGCCAGTGATTGACATTACTGCATTTTACACTAAATTAACGATCATGCAGATCTTATTTAAGCTAATAATTAGCTTTAAATAGTTTACATTAATTTAGTTAAAGAAAAATTAATTTTTTAAATTTTTCTTCCGAATGAAATTATATTTCTGTTTAATTTTTGAAAAAGACTGTAAAACATTAAAAAACGCTAGGGTGAATTCGTATTACGTACGTATAAATATATGGATCAGTCGCAAATTTTGATATATTTATCATGGTAAAGTTAATATTGTTAATTTTACTTAAACAAATTATTAAAAATAATTTTTTTTCTTAATTAAAAGTAAGGAATAGTATTTAATGTAACAATCAATTCTACTAACAACAAAATGTATAAATTTTATATGTATAGTATGTATAAGAAGAATCATAAGTACTTTTTATTGTGTAAGTTTAGATTTATTAATGGATTTATGGCAATGCTGGTCTTAATGTAAAGAACCATTATTGTTTTCGAATTTTTTTTAACTTATAAAATGATCACGAAGACGATATCGCTTATCTTGCATAACCGACCTGTATATACGCATTACACTATTATCAAAATATTCTACGTATGTATTGTATGAACGTATATAACAAAGTGTACTGTAATCTTATTAGCCGCAGTATACATGTATGTTTTAATTCTTGATCTACTTAGCAATTTATACACACAGATTAACGTTGAAAAATATATTTTTTATTACGTGGCCATGTTTACAGAAAGACGATTCTTTTTGTTTCGAAATATCTTTGTAATTATTATCCTGTTACAATAATACTGGCACTGAAATACTAGTTTCAGAAGTATCTTTTCCAATAAAAGCTTGAAGAAGCGACGATATGTTCATTGATTCGAGGGCGGAATGTAACTTTTCGGACGCTTGTTTATTGGAGATCCTATGTTGAATTAAAATAGGTTAATTAATTTATTAGCATATTTTTGTATGATAAAATTAATAGTTTATTATAAAAATTTGAAGGAAACGCATTCTTTCTTTTACCTATTTTCATTATATACATATATAAATATATACACACACATACACCCACACACACACGCACATACAAAAAGTTGCATTTTTATTTCAATGAGAATAAAGCATTGTTTCAAATCTCAAGAAACTACACATGATTTTGTATGCATTGTATATAAATGTTCGATATACATCATAAATTTATTAAATTCACAGTTTTAAAACAATTTCTTCGTTTGATGTTTTTGATTCGTCAAATTATTTCGTTGCTACTTAGCTTGTTGAACAATTTTTCGTGATTTAGTTTAGATGTCATAAATTCATATTTGAATTAAATGGAAAATATTTAAAAGCTTTAAATAATATTATTGTTTAATACAAATTGTATTCATTTTACCTGCGAGAACCTTTGGCGCGCTCCCAATCAACGTATAAATCAGTGACAGCGGCATGTAATCTTTGCTGCATATCGGAATCCTTTGACATTTGACGTCGTAAATCAGACTCATTATGTATTAAAGCTTGAAACTCAGAGCCCAAATTAGCCGGATTACCTTTTAATTCCCATGAATCGAGAGCATCTAGAATTTTGATCTTCTCCATAAGTTCATTTATTTGTTTTAATTTGGGAATGATCAATTCAAGAACTCTGGATATACTGGCTTCGACGATGTCTATATCATTAAACAGATATAAAATATACGAAGATAATATTTACACACTTAGAAATGTTATTCATTGTTTTTGTTTTAACTAATACATTATTATTATTATTACCGCAAAACACGTCGAGTTTGATTTTTCTTTTGGTAGCATTCTTAGTAAGAAAATCTCGTAAAATTATTATTGCTGATATGTTTTCACTCAGAAAAGAAGCCTCGCCTTTTCTAAAATAATCATAATTTTTAACAATAGTAATAATTATGATGATAAATAGTAACCGAATGTATCAGCGCTTCTTGCATTGATTTTAATGAAAAGCATTGGTAAGATTCGACAAAACAGCTACACCCAAGATTAATGAATTTTTATATTACAAACCAATACACGTGCCCTGTTATTGCTTATTAAAGATATTAATAGCTTTTCAATAAAGGATAGGTAACGATCTGAAAGCTGATACTCTGGTTACTTATGATTAAAGGTGCCTTGCTTACTTATATTTACACTTTAATATTGTACCAACGAAGGTGGATGTATAAATCATCGTAGCCTCGGATTCCTCTCCTTGAATTAATGGCCTTTCAGGTACATCCAACAATGCAGATGAAAGCCAAGCGTGCATCTATATATAAAACAAATTTCAAAGGGTTTGTTTGCACTCCCAATGCTTATTTAAAAAAAATAATGATTTTTCGTAATGCAATAACGAAGGAATGAAATGTACTTCTGCCATTGAAAAGCCGCCGATCAATCTCAATTCATTGAATGGTCCACCCAGGACTGACTCTTTATCGTCCACGTGCAGTCTTGTGTGAAGAGACAAGGCACAAATCGGAACTGATATTTTCCGACAACATTTTGGTTGGATCTGAAAAGTTGATTGTACATTTGTGAAAAAAATAGCGGATTGATTAATTTTTTGTTTTCAATTTCTAATAGTTTAAAATTTAAGTCTCGCGGAGTCCAAAGCTTAAGCAAAAAATTCGTATTTTATTGGACATCACGTGTCTTTTGCATAATAATTCATAAGGTGTATTTGTAAATTAAAAGTAGAATCCTTCATTGCATAAAATATTACAGAGCGTAAAAAGTTCGCCAATACCTGCGAAGTGACATAGACTTGAAGTGTACCGGGTTGACCTTCGATGCTTCGCAACCTCACCTCTAATCTATTTGTATTGTCCTTCAAATGAATTATAATAGACACATTAATATTAGTATTTATTATCAAGTTAAATATTAACACGAATATATGTTTATATAAAGAATTAATAATAATATAAGATTAATACTTGGCATCGATATGTTGCTAAGACGAAATTGCCTTCGTTTGGATTACAGCTCGATAAACTCATTACGGCATTATTACTTTCGACGTCTAACAGTTCAACGGGAGTATCCGACTGTATTAATACGTTATCTATTGATCTGTCGAGCTCCACAAAAAAGGTATAAGATGCATCTTCCTTGTTTAGGACCATGCTAAATATTTAATAACTTTTCAGTGTAATTTAAATTTAAATATTGTTTTATTTTTATTATAATTTTAAAAGGGTATTCTTTAAGGTGTACGCACATACTTATATGCCCAGCTTTATTCAATGGTAAAAATACGCAATTTAAATTAAATTTCTTTAAATTTCTCGATTATAAAAAATAATTTAGAATTTCATATTATTTACTATATTTACTAAAAGGTTTAATTTTTATAACAGTAAATCTAAATGTAGCGAACGGTCAGTTTAATAATACGATAAAACATATTTATTGCGAAATGAAGCAGCTGTAAAAGACTCGTTTAATTGGTAAAAGGTTGAATTATAAATGAGTATTTTTTAATGAACAGATTTAAAATTACGACGTAGATTAAATTCACCATTTCGAAATTAGGTAATAAGTTTGTACAAACCGATGATTAATCGATAAAATTAATGGACTCAGGGCTTCGTCACTATACAATGATCCAGTAGTCTCTTTTTTTAGTTCTTCTTCCAACTGTTGAATTTCTGATTTCAACTTATTAATTCCCAGATTCCCGGCACCTGAATCTAAAAGCTTGATCGATTTTGTCGTTAAGCCAAACACTTTGCCGGAATACGTCGTTACTAAAAGTTCTGGATGATCGCCCGAACTTATTGATCCACCGATCACTGAACTAATGCTTTCGCCTGCGTTCTGTTGAATAATGAGAAACAATTATTGTCGTTGTAATTTAAAAGACGGAAAGTCAAATAGAAAGAAATACAGGTAAGTATATCCAAAAAGAAGACGGTGGAGGTCGAAGTTCTCTGAAAGCTTTACAATATTTTCTTTGTATTCAGTGACAATAAAATTGTTTGCGATCGTGCTGTAGGAACCGAAAAGGACATTTACCCAAATTTTACAATTGTTTACTAAGCAAATGCATAACTTACATAATGAAACCTTAGCAATGGTAGTACATCCTCGTCGGAGGGTAATGTGTAGACTTCAATGGATCCATCTTGCCTCCCAATAATTAAATCTAAGCTGTCTTGAATTTCGTAGGAATCCAAAGAAGTTACTTCTGAACTTATTCTCGTCAAAATCCAGCTTATTCTTAGATTTTTATCGTTATCTAACATTAGTAAACCAACTTTACCATCATTTGTCCCCACTAAAATGCGATCGTACGATTCTTTTCCTCCTTCCCTGTATTTAATAGTTTTCAAATTATTATTCTCAAAGGACTATTCCGAGTGAATTTTTAATATTTTCTTTTTTATTTTAGAGAAAGTCAAATTGCAATAAAAATTATCTAGAATTTACTGAATATTAATCGGAAAATACTAAATCACTACGAGCTTTGCCAAAGGTTTTGTAATCTGCTTGTATGAAAAAAATTTATGCAAATAACAAACCTGTACAGTGAAAGTATCATTGGAACACTTGAAAGTCTCAAAATTGAAGGAGCTTTAGTACTTCGCAATACTCTGATCTATATATTAAAGAATATTAAATGTTTAAGTTTCTGTAGAAACGAAGCTTAAAAATTATGAAAAACTTTTATAATAAGGGTAAATGTATTTGCATTGCAATGGGCAAATTGTGTGCGAATCATTTTCTATAATCCATTTCAGAAAACTTGAATATAAAGAGCAATTTTAATCAGAATTGAAGTTAGAGAATCAAGTTGTACCGAGTAATAATATTTTGCATTAAGAATAATAAATGTCTCATATAATGTTACCAAAAATATTTGGTAAACATGTCTACGATACTCTAATAATTTAATAAATTGTGTAACATTTTACAAATTTATCATATAAACAGTAGTATTAATTTACAAATGTGCTGAGGAATTTTCACATAAAAGTTCCAAACATATCGTGCAAGGATTATCAATAATCATAATAAAAAAAAAAAATTATTTTAATTACTGCACAGTCGCCACAAGCAAGTATAGTGAGTACAGCCGCACTTCCAACTGGCACAAGTACGACATCGTGTAATTTTTCTCCAATCAGATACGAATCGGCATCCTTGCAATCTCGATAACGATGGAAAAGATCGCGAGCACACGCTGCTAAATCCGATCCTAAAACGTACCTATACAGAATTCGATTTAAATTAAAATAAATGTAAAACTATACGACATGCATATCATTTTCAACGTTAAACATTCTACGATTCCAAAATTTTACGTTAACGTTTACAAAGCACATAATCGAAAATAAATTTACATTTTCTTGACAAATATATAAAGTAATCTCTTACATAGCCGTTATGGTTTCTATAAGGCCTGTGTCAAACTTGAGAAAAAGTTTTCCTTTTTTCGAATAACCAACGACGGTATTTCCATACGCAAGGAAAATTTTGTCCCTTGGGGAGCCGATCAACCCGCCAAGAACCATTCGATTTATTTTTGGTCCTGGCAAGGATTTAAACACAACTTGAAGCTCGCCTCGCTTAAAGCCTAAGACAAATTTTTGACAAATAATGAATGTACGCGAGACAATATAATACAGTATATTTCTTTTCGTTTGTATTGCAGCTAACACAGCATTATAATTTTTGTTTTAATTTAAAAATCTCTTTTTACAAAGTAAATATCAAATAATTAGTACGGCAAGAAAATATTTCGATGAAATTTAAATGAAATAGAAATTCATTTCTTTTTACAGAGAACGTTTAAATAATAATCCTGGAATACAGCCGAAATATAAATTATTTAATCATTGATGCACTCAACGATCTCAGCGCATTCGTTTGATCGAAAGCTTCATTCGCAGGATGAATAATCTTAACACATTTAAAGCGGTGAGGTAAGACGAGCGTCAAAATATAAAGCTCAATGAATAATTACTAAAGATATGCAAGACTCCATCCTGATCGGCGACTGCGAATTTCTGCTGCTGTTTAGCTTCGGTGGGCGGAAAAATACACGTGGTGGCACGGGACGTAACCCCTACGTGGGCATATTCAACGCGCGTCAATATAAGCGACATTCTTCCTAAAAATCGATGACAATTATACTTTGCCGATCGTTCGCTCCTTTAACCAATCGATTAATTAATTCCTACGGCTCTTTTGTATACCGCTTACTAAACCAGGATGGATTTGTAGAAGAAGGGTTTGCCAGACTCAGAGGAATACTGATCGATTGTCCATGGTTACCAGAAATCGTAACAATGAGCGCGCATATTGAAAAGGTTGGCGCTCAAGAAACTGCCTTTTATCGTGCATTAATTTATGTCGGGCTTGGTTACTTTACCCTTATATTGCGTAGCGTTGTACGAGACTCTTATCATTATACATTAATAATCACTTGTGTGTGTGTGTGTGTGAGAGAGAGAGAGAGATCGCACCCGAGAGAGCCGTCAGTCGCCCTCGTGCTGCTCGTTTAGGTGCTCGAAGCAGGTATTCGTAAAATCCCGAAGGGTAGGCTGTCGAAGGCGGCCCAGTGCTTTCGAAAGCGCTCGCCAAAGGCGCGAGACCGACCGGCTCATTCGCTTTTTGTCCACGGGCCGGGAAAATTCTCAGGCCTTGCGACGCGTAAGGAAAGCGAGCTCCGCCACCGGGCTCGAAAGTCGCGGTCGCGAGGGTAGCCAACTACGGGGGATGGTGTGCACTCGGCGTCTCGCCTCACGAAGCCCTGCCCCGCTTATGGGAGACGAAGACTCTGGGGATGCCGCGAACGGCTACTCGACCCCTACTACACTGACTCCTCGGGACTCCTCCGAGCTCTCGATTCGAGCTTTCTCCCGGTACTTTTTCATGCCCCAAGTCCAGCAGCTCTGCCGTACGCACTTCCTCCTTCGTTCCCCCCACTGGATTCATCTAATACACCATTGGCTAAGTTTCAGCATTGGGTGTACGTAGTTGCAGGCGCTTGCGGTGGCATCGGCAGTTGCCTTCATCGTACGAGAGGACATTAAGGCAATTAAATTTTTCACATCGGTGAACTTAAAAAGAAATTTTTATTAACAATTTAAAAACTACAATCATTAAATATAAATAACACATGAGTACACATTTACTCAGCACAGTAGACCTACAATTTATTCTTCATCGTTATAGACTTAATATATGTATTAATAATAATATTGTTTTTACTAAATATCGAATGTTTTGTTGTAAAAACTAATACGGTCACGTAATATTCATAAGTGTGCAAGCTCCTCGTCTATTTCATAAGCCTTGTTACCTTAAAACATTCGTTTATTAATTATACATAATTTTCACGAAATTTCATCATAATATATCTGTAAATTAGTTAATTATGAAACTATACCTTGAAAGGAAACATATTGTGGAACATCTTTTTTTAAGAATGAATTCAATTGCAATTTTTAAATTAAAACTTTTCTTTTGACCTCTTAATATTATTTTATTGTAAATCTTCTACGTAAAACAGATTCAAATTATAAAATTGCATTCTTTATAACGAAGATGTCATAGTTATAATATTCATTCCGATCCGGTAATTAAAAAGCGTTAAAATAGTGGTACAAATTAATAAACAGTAAATAGTAGATTACTCTAACATTTTGAATGCAAAGATTTATATTTTTACAAAAAATTATCTTTATAATACGCGCTTGAGTGTGGGTGTGGGTGTGGGTGTGTATGCGCGTGCGTGTGTATGTGTGTGTAAGCAATACTTATATTAAATGCGTTTAAATAAAAAACGTAACAACCTGATTACAGGGTAAACTAGAATTACAATAATACAAATTATATATTTATAAATATAAATTCTGGAGAATATTTAAAAAACAAAAAATTTAATTTTTAATTTTTAATTTAGTATCAGCTACCCTTGACTAGAGAAGAAGTTTTGAGATGACTGTTGAGAGAAATCATAGGACAATGGTTAAATCATACGTATTTTATGATTGTTTATACTAAGTTGCGCTTTCTTTCTTCGTACTCTATATCTTGTACATCCTAAGATACTATGGATAAATGTGGGTCTGTGCGCGCGCTAGTATGTGTACACTGACATAAGTTAGACGATTCAATTGTTTCAATCGAAAAAAACAATTTAAATCGAACTTTGATGTAGGAGCTAGGAGTAGCACAATGAATTTTCAAAGGCTTGTACAGAACGATTATTAGCATCCTTGTGTCGTGACAATAAAAAAAAAACTTAGGACCACACGTAGTTCTCCATGCCTGGTACATATTCTACATTGATAAAAATTTTGGTTCATCATTGCTGACATTAATAATTATGTACATGAAAGTTTATTGTTTTTTTGAGTTTATTAAAAGGCTATTTATATGCCGACCCTCAGTCTTCGAATTAAAGACTTAGCCAGGAAGTGACTAAAGGCGCGAATAAAAATATACAGCTCAATTGATTGCGAGTTTGAGAAAGAGAAGGAACGATAAAGCAGATGATGGATAAGTGCCATCAAATGCTTCGAAGTCGGTTCAATAACTCTTTGAAATTGAATAAGCTCGATCTATCTGTAAAAACAAAAGTCTTCTAGAATACAAGCTACTGAGTTATAATCGGAGCGGATATTATCTTTTGAAAATGAATGGCATTGACATTGAAGATTTTTTGCTCAACGAAGTCAATTATGTCCAAACAAAACAAAATGAGAACTTTATTTGCTAACGTCTTTTACGTCTGATTAAGATAGCGTCTCAAGAGATGCCTACTGAACCAAAATGTTTAAATTGATTGTTAACAAAGAGTTGGTAGTGACATGAAAAGTAATTGTAAATTTTAATTTTTAAGCAATGAAATTCTATAAGTAAGTTGTACCTAAAATATAAAAGGGTTGTAAGTATAAATATGTCCACCTACCATAATTGTTTTTTTATAATTACACAAACGTAAGTATATTACAACTTCAGCTAGCTTCTGATACTTTAATGTTAAACTTAATAGCGTGACGTAATTTTAATTTTTTTTAAAAATTTCGACAAAAATTAGAACCGTAAGATAGATATTCAAATATGCATAAATCAAAGAAAGAATAATTTTGCATTCGGTCGTACTATACTCGTCGTACCTAAATATCTTTTTTCTTTTTATTTGTTCTCGTGCACTAATAATAATAATAATTATTTAATGTAATTATTGTGTTTGTCTGTTTCTTGTATAAAATATTATGCGTAATGACCCAAGAATTCTATATTTATAATTTTTGATTCATGATTTTTTTGCGCTCTTAGTATACACGTGCATTTCCTTGACTTTGATAGATATACGTATATACATTAAACGATTGACTTTATTTAATAATAATTTTATATTAAACATCTAAGTCGCAATTGAACATTAAATATATTTATACGTATTTCACAAAAATTTTAATAGGCTAACATGTAATTAAGAATTCATATGATTATGAACATTTACACGAATTAAATTTAATTCTAAATAACAGCAAAATAAAGAATCGTTCACATATTGCTTGGTCAATAGTTTTAAGACGAATGCTGCTTTATTTGATAAAACCAAAAACAGACTTATGATGAGCTTCTTAAGTAGAATCCATATAATACGTGAAACGGGTATAGTACAAGCAGTTCATAAATACTTAAGATAAAATTTACTCTTCTATTATAGTATTCAACTGTTACTATAATTAGCTTTATAAAATCGCAAGCCAGTAAAAATCTGTCAACAGTTTTAATACTTAATGTTATTTACGTCCGTTGAATCTTTCAATAAAATTGTATACAACTAAAATTTTGGTATTATACTTAAAATAGAAAATTGCAGTTGACTGTTTATACGCTTAAACTTACTATCCTTGTATTTTGATTGTAACATTGTTCGTTAAACCATATTAAAATAAGGTAATTTCAATAAAAAAAAAAAAAAAACTATTGGCTTTTCTGATAAGATCAGCGAAGAAAGGGAACAATGAGATAAATATTTTAATAAATAAAAACAGTTTTCAAAGAAAAAAAAAAAAAAAAAAAAAAAATCAAATTTGTAAAAGATATTTCATAACTTGCATTAATGTTACATGCTCGACATTCGTCTTTCACCGTAACATTTTCTCCTAATCCCTTAATATCGCGTCCAGATAATTGAAGGCATGTAGTCTAGTAATAATTAATGCTTCATTTGGCAGTAAAGTCGGGCCAGTAATTAATGTAATAACGCTGGGTCGAGCCTTCGAATAGCCTGTCCAGCCACATCGGTAAGCCATCCAATAATTTGTCCTGGTATAAAACGTCATCTTGCCCCTGCAAGAACAAGCAACGAAGATTGAGGTGAGCGAAAAGTCACGCTTACACAGAGACTTAAGGGGTAACAATTAATATTTAAAATTTTAACGCGTGAACTCACTCCATCTTGAGAAATGTCAGAATCCGATGAGCTATCGAAACCAATGAACGCTCCGGCTTCGGCATCTTGAGGTCGGGCTAATTGTCTAGTCATTTTTTCTATGCGCTAATATTACGTAAAATTGAAATTAAATATAGATTGAGACTTTCATTGGATTAAGACATTACATTGAAGTGAATACTGACCTTAGATCCTATCGTTTTTCTACATTCTGGATGCTTGGCGTGATACATGCTAAAGTATTTACGATGTCCGTTTAACGATAAAACGGTGCCAACGCAATTTTTCGCATTTATATTCAATTCTCGAGGTTCCGGCAAGCTAAGAATTAAAATTCTCTTGTACCATTCGAGTCCTCGTTCTAACGATAAATGACAGAATAGTAGCGTTTTGTTTTTCCTATACAACAGATTTTTAACAATTAGCAATCGATGACTGAGGAGGCTCAATTCGTAAAAAATCAGTTTATACCTGTACGGCCAAACTGCCCTGTGAAAAGATGGCAGTAGTTTTAATTTACTTTGAGCATCGACTAAAAGAACGATAGTTCTACATCCTGGCTTAAGAAGTCGTACAAGTCCATTATATGTCTCAGCTCGCATTTCATGAAGCTTTAATTGGGGTGGTGTGGAAACAGCCTTTGAGCTCTCTTTAAATTTACCATACTTTGCCTGTATATTGGCTTCTTCCAATTTTCTATAAATAACAATAATAATAATAATAATAATAATAATAATCGATGAATCGCTTATTACAAAGTTACAAGCTCTTGCCCATTTTTGAGCTTCGAGTGAATACTTTAAGATTGTGCTTACACTAAATATGACATTCCATAACCGACAGCTCCGATTAATAATAACGTTGCAAGAACAGAAAGTAATGGAAGGATTTGTTCTTTTTTTAGGTTTTCAGTGAGATAATCAATTCCTAACATTGCTTTACTAATTAGCCTATCGAGCATGCCCTGAAAAATTTACAAAAAATGTAATTTATCCAAAGGCGTATTAAGAGCCCGATATCTAATCAAACTTATATAAGTTTACCAAAGCATGCTCGTCTATTAGTTCTTGAACTTCGGCAGCATAGGATAGTGCCTCGGAGGCTCGTAAAAGTCTTTGAATTGTTTGTTCTAAGTTTAAACGAGTTTCATTCCATTGAGTTTCGTCTTTAATAGCTTCGGTCCAATCAACAGAAAACCATTCATACTTTATGTGACTAGAATCTCTGCGCCAAATAATAACGACACGATGCAATGGATCCGTTGGACTACCTTCGCTAGCTGAAAGAGCCGATATGAATTGCGATTGAGACTCCTTGAATACGTATGCATATTTCACTCGCTCGAAGCTGCACGTGTAGAGAAATATTATTAAAATTTGCGATGAGACATAATAGCGTGGCTTTTGTAATTATTGTTTTAAATTACCTATAGGATGCTGCTGATGCAGCTTGTCGAAATTTGCTTCTCGCCATGTCATATTCTGGACCATTTTGAGAGACTAGAACAGCACATAAGTGTTTATTTGGTCTTTGCCACTCTTGGGGACAAACGGAATCTAATATCGCCTGATTCGAAAGTCTTGGTAATATTAGGAATTTATTAGATTTGATCATGTTGTGCATCATGTCGCTTGGAATATCTTGCATACTGACCGAAGCCATTGGCTTATCCAAATTTTCGTTGAACAGTAGAAGAGTATCTAAATCTTCGGAAACTTTATACTTCGCAGTGATCGCCTCGGTCTCTTGAATACCAGTCTAAATTAAATTAAAAAATAATTCTTTCTTTTTTATATATTAATTTCATAATAAAAAAAGCTTATTTTACAATTTATTTTTTAAACATTTTTAACAATTTAATAATCAAAAATTATTCTACTTTTTAATTTTACATTCTAAGTATTGAAGACAACTGATTTTTTTCTTTTTAATGTAACATTATAAAAAGTCATCTAAAATTTGGTTTATTATAATTATAAGTATTTTTTAAGTCTTGATCATACGTGCACTTATGTATTTCATTAAAAAAAATTATTCTATTATTATTATTATTATAAAAGAAAAGAAAATAATTGTACCTGAACAAAACCGAAGACAACGTGATCTCTGTGATGTAAAGCAATAAGCAAGTATCGCAGCCTTGGTGTTTCTCGATTTTCAAATATTAATGATCTAATTTTATTATCGATCCATCCTGATAGGAAACTATCTACATTATCGTTATTAACATTATAAAGTAATCTATATGGAAATTTACTTCTGAGAAAATCTGTAAGGTTGAGAAAAAAATAATTCTATACAGACAGGTTTATCGTACTTACTCTTTGTTTGTAATAAAATTCATGTGCGAATATTCAAAGAACGTTTGGGAATACTAATAAAAAATACTACTAAAAGCTTTTCTTATATTCTAATAAGTAAATAAGATTTATAAATTTTATTCCCACTAACCAATGATTTTCTGCACGCTGAATAAAGAGTCTTTGTATATACTTGTTCGTCCATTAACAGTGACAGCGAGACAAGGTAACGAATGAACGTTCAATTTTCTTGCTAAAGCTGATTCTGCTTCTGCATGAACAGTAACAAGATTGATACCCAGTGGTTCAAGTTCAACAATTAATCGTCGCCATGTCGGCTCTACTTGTAAACAAGCGAAACACCAATCCGAATAGAGAAGTATTAAATGAGGTGTTCGAAAACTCTTTGGTAAAACACTGTTTTCATAAGCTCTGCAAAAATGAAGAAAAAGTTTCAATATAAATACGTAAAGCATGTTATAAGAGCTTATTTAATTAATGTTTTCATTTAAATATATTAAAATATAAAAAAAAAGTTTCAGTGGTAACGATACTAAATGTAGAAAAGCAAAATAATTCAAACAAACTTTTTAAAAAGACAAATTTCACTAAATTTGAAAAGGAACAATAACCGATCTCACGATTACCTATAACTAATGCTCCTTTCATGAAACAGAGAAATATCTCTGCTTTGATAATGAAATTGAAAGTTTCCAGAAAAGAATTCTTCGAACGGATCAGGTACATTGAAATGACTCCCATCCCATCTTTGTTTTGGTATATTGTCCTCCGTTATTCCATGATTATCAAACTTCTTTCGTTTTTCAGGATTGGATAATATCTAAATGCATTACCATTGATCAATAAAAGTGAATCGAAATTGAATTGCCTTAGCATTAAATAATGATGTCGACACCTAAAGAATTAATTTTACCTCGTAGGCTCTTGTTATTTCAACAAATTTAGCTTCGGCTGCTGGATTATCGGTTTTGTCAGGATGCCTAGAAAAATATTTCATGACATCTCGTTGCTTTGACGGTGAATCGTTATAAACTTACCATTCTTTAACCAACTGCTTGTAAGCTTTACGTATTTCTTTTAGGGTCGCGTGCCTGGAGACACCTAAAATGTGATATGGATTTCCTAGGGGTTCTGAAGCAGTCACTAATGATTTCAGTTGCACCATAAAGAGCAGAGATACAAGAATAAGGAGCACTGTCGTCGTTAAATTGATGCATCGTGGATGAATTTTCATATTGCTTGGATCACTTTTGCTTTGAAAAGTGGACGCAAGAAATTTATCATCAATATTACGAAATTGTTAAAAAGTTTCCCCCTCGGCCCATTGGCACTCAGTTCACGGGCTCATATTGGATTCGAATGTACATTCACGCGGCCAACATAGCGCCGAAGCTCCCTGCAGTCCGTGGCCGACTGCTGCAAAGCTCCAAGCAATCCCTGTAATCCGCACTCCGATTCGACACTGTAAAGAACAACGAGGGCCGAAAGTACACGGAGACTAGCCTCGGACGGCTCTCGGACACCCAAACCCTGAATTCGGAGGCAACGCTTGCTCTCGCCCTCGCTCTCTCGCTCCCCCCACCCGTCGACGTCGTCGTCGTCGTCCCCCCCCCCGCCAGCCGCCACCCCGAGCCCCCGCTGCGAATCCGCAACCGCAGCGAGGCTCAGCTGAACTTGATTGCTATTTTCCGTCCCGTCCTCCAACCCCGTCGCCGCTCTCTGTTTTCGTACCGCGATGTCTAGGATCAGGGAGTCTGGCTTCCGCGACAATCGTCGCATGCCCGTCCAACTCGATTAGCGCGCGTCGAGTCCGCAAAGCCCACTCCATTATTAATAAACAATCGCGATGCATTAGCATTAATAACTATTTCGCTCCATGGGCGCCTCTCAAAATAAGAGCATCGATACCCTCGACGATGGGAACGCCTTCGCTATTTAACTCTATTGCGCCTAATTCGTCCTTGGAGCAATTAGCGGCTCCGTTATTTGGACACTTGACTCTCGTTGCTGAATTGCGCTAAATGCCTGCTGGGCTTGCGAGAGAAGAAAGGAGATCGGTAGAATTTGAATTTCTTAAATATTTAAATGAGCTTTCAACGGCCTTTCGACGCTTAATTGCATTTTAAAAATTCATTGCAAGCCCGTTAGTTAGGCTGTAAAGTATTATTAATCACGCGTCGGTTTCTTTTTTATTGGTAAGCCTCTAGCTTAATTGTATTTGAATAATGATTGGCGTATGATTATGTATAGCCATATTAGCCATGCTGTCCGAATAATGCATATGCGCATGCTTGTTATTGAGTGTCGCTTGTAAAGCGAAGAGAAAATATGCCAAAGGGTAATGTCGTAGTGCTTGCTTCGATGTTCGGAAAAACAATCGGCTCAATTTTCAGGAGGAATTAACTTGGTGTATTCGAGTATTAAAATAATCGGTACTAATCCTTGCTTTTATGCCTATGAGGTATCCGTTGGTCATGAAACATTATCGTTACATAATAATGTTAATTTTGAGCCATGCTAACGACAGACGTTTGATAAATAATTATCTACGTCAGGTGTCATCTTTAATGTTGCAGCAAAAATTTTAAACGTACCATAGAATGATACATTACATCTATCCATTAATATGGTTTTTTTTTATAAAAAAAAAATGATATTTCTGCATCGATAGATCCCTACTTGTCCTTTTTGATTCCTTAAATAAAATTATGAATAGAGAGTTCTAAGTTACAAAGGGCTTTTTGTATAAGGTCCTTCCATACCATTGCAAATCAACTCGTAACTTCTCATTGATCGTGCCTGATTATGGATGAATATTCGAGTAAAAATAAGGCTTTTTTCAATACAAGCACTTTTACACAGCTGGTATAAATAGTAAGAAAGAAAATAATCTTTTTTAAAAACTTTTATAAATGGTTAAAATGTATCATTAATGATAATATATACATATATATATATATATGTCTAACAAATTAATTTTTCATTGCACGTCTTAGCCAAACTCATATCAAAACTTTAAAAAAACCTAAACAATTCATTTTCACGCAAGAATTATATGCAAAAAAATTACGATTCTAGGTGGAAAATTAAACCGAGAATATAAATTTAAAATAAAGGAGCAAAAAAAATTACAATTCTTCAAAATGTTTACGGCGTTATCGAACAAAGGTTGAAATATTAGACACAAGAACAGAAAAGTTATAGTAGTACGATTGATTCGTTTCTAAATAATTAATTTCTATGTAAGTAATTAATTAAGTACGACTTATTCATACCCCAAATTACAAACTGAATTCTGATTTTAGCGATTGATATAGCTATCCCATTTTGCTTTTATCCTTCGTCGTCGAAAGGATAAAGATTTTTGGCTTTCTTAAATTATTATTTACATTACAAAATAATAAAAGTTTGCTTGATTTATTCTTCCAGTTGAATACAAAATCTAGAGAAAAAATATTGAACTAAGTTATAACATTTTAATGAAGCCTTAAAAGTTCAACGAAAAGAATTTAATTGATTTAGGATATTTTTTTCCAAAATATTAGAATGGCGAGGCCGAATTGGCATCAAGTTCGTAGATTAAACATGATAATAGGTTTTTTTATTGTAGAAAAATTTTATATTAGAGCTAGGTGCCATTTATAAGCATTTCGTTAGGCAATTGTTTTAAGCAACTCTTATACTATTTATTAGATAGGCAGCTTATAAAAATAGCGGAGACTGTGCTAAAGCCACGAAAGTAAATGATCGGATCAACAGTATGAGTTAAGATATGGAAATAATTTCATTGATCTTTAATGAATAATGTAAAGCAAACAATAGCACCTTCGATGTTGATTTTTTTAACATTTTGCAAGCAATTATCACATAGTATACTTAAATTTTACGTAGAACACGTACTTAAGTATGATTTTTATATTTTTTCGTAGCCGAACGGTTTTTTGATTATTACATCAAAAAATAAAACGTAAATATATGTAATGACGAATATTTGAATTTGTGACGTAAAGAAATATTGTTAATTTTTAATCGAAAAGAAAATAATCGAAGATTTAAATACATACTAATTAGCATTTAAACTAATTTACCCTTAATTCAAATATGATATTATAGTAGACTGAATAGAGTATAAGTTATTGCCACACTTTGTGTATAAATTTAATTTTTGTGCGAATGGTTCATGTTAACCGGTTCATAGTAAATAAATTGCATATTCAAGTTCAAGCTAGAGTTTTTTATTACGAAAAACACAATTTATTATTTAAGCAACAAAATATATGCACATGCGAGGAAATAAATTAATAGGTATAAATTTTTAAATCTATTATAATCTATGAGAGTGATGGGATAAATTTTGAAAATTTATTATTCTTTAAATATATGTGTGAAGTATTGGATTTGTTTATTATATGATGTTTAATACAAATATAATTGAATGCTAGAAATTTTATGAAGATCTTTGAAATTGCCGTTTGGGTAGACCAATTTATATTTTCGTATGTTCTTTTTTAAAATTAATTCCATGAACGTTTCATAATGTTATTCGTATGGTGCTGAACTGCTGACTGGTGTTACTTATTCTGCTACTAGACTTTTAAGACTGACACTGTTTTTTCTCTTTTGGCTAACATGTTTGAACGTTGATTTGTGGAATTTATGTAAATAAGTGTAAGTTCTTTAAAAAATTATTGATTCATTTTTATTTTTATCTTATTTAAAATCATAAGTTTTAATTATTCGCCTTCACCTATCCATAACCTCACGCCTTTAACCTTACTTTTCATGCCCACATAAACATGGTAATATTTTTCTACAATAACAATTATGATTCTTGTAATTAATTTCTAGATCATCTGCAACAATATGAATTTATTCGTAATTCGATCAACAATTTTAAATTTAAGTTCATTAAAAAATATATCAAAATGCTGCTATGCTACTAATATTAAACAAGGAGTCCTTAACGATCTTAATGTTGAAGACGAACCATCTTATGATATTGAACCACAATATACCGAAGAAGAGCTTTATAATATTAGAAACAAATCAGGACTCAATCCTTGTCACGAGAACATTTTAAATAAAAAAAAACCTTACGACGAAAGTAAAGAATGGTATCACGATACTGTATGGTATAGAAAGAAACTTTTAGGACAGTATGGTATAAAAGCTGCAAATGTTACTCCAGCCATAGCTTGGCCCAGCCAAGAAGAGGTCGATGATGTAAAAGAATATGAACGTGTTTCTAACCCACTTTCAATACAAGAAGCATTAAAACAAATTAAAATAAATAAAGAGGCAGAAGCATTGAAAATAAGGAAAAGGTATTTAATGTGCTAAATATATGATGTATTCATGTTTTAATGAATCATACTCCAAGTACAAAAAAGTTTTGTTTCGTTTAATAAAATTGATAACCCTTTTTTCCTTACATAATACTTTGTTAAATAAAAGTAAATGAAATTAAGCAAAATCTAAAAAGGATGTCTATCAAAAGAGATGTTGATATTATTTTTTGACCTTAATACTAAATATTGTTCACATTTAATATCTTGAAGATCTTGAAAGAAAATTAAAATTTGATTTAATTTCTTCATTAAACTTATTTTAGGGAAGAAGCTATTGATAAAGCTCAAAGTAAGCTTGGCGAATGGAAAAATAACTTGAAAGAAAAAATGAGAAAGAAGGCCATGGAGAAATATGAAGCACGAGAGAAAAAGAGAAAATCTTTAGAGGAAGTTCGACAGAAGTATGGTTATAATATTAGTTACCGTGACGCAAGAGTTAAGGAATTTTTACAAGAAAAAGCATTAGAAGATAAGAAAAAAAAGAAGTTACTGAGTAAGGAACAAAAAGCTGAAAGGGCTCTTCAGTATCTGAAAAAGCAACAGCAGAAACAATTAGATCAAGACAGTAATTCACCAGAAAATGAAGAAGAAAAAATAAATTAAAACAGTTGATTTATTTGATAAGAATTAGGAAAGTTAAACAAGGTTATATTTTTAATTTCTTGTGTGCTTATGTGTATATATATATAAAACTGTTAAAATACCTTTTATCACCTTTAGGATTATATAGCTATATTTATAATTCTATAAATGTATAATTACTCCAATGATGATAATAAGGAGTTTACAGGTCAATTTAAAAAAAATTTTGATAAAATATTTACAATAAGTATTAAATAAAAAATTAAGCTGAAAAATAGCTGATACAAATTGTTTTTATAAAAAAAAAATATTTATAAAATGATTTAATGTTTTAAAAATTAACTTCCTTTAATGTTTATAGTTAAAAATTATGTGATAAACATTAGATTTTTAGTGCATAGAAATTAAATATCAATGACACAGAAATAAAAATGGAATAAAAGTTTTATAGCATTGATTAAATTGTAAATATTATATTTAATATTCTCTTAGCTAATAAAAAAGGATTATACATGTTTTTATAAGGACTAAGAAAAGTAATAATTTCAGTTACATTGGTAATAAATTACGCATATTTGGTTGCAGAACTTAGGCACAGTATTTTGTTTGTTTTCATTTTTTGTTATTTTTTTTTTTTGTCGTTTTTTTTTTTTAATTTATTCCCGCGTTGTCGCGTAAATACTGCAAAAGAGCATTAAAGCAGAAAAATGCGTAATCGTTTTACGCGGCTTTCCTTGTAATCCTCCGTTTCCGTCGTTATGGCTGGCTTTGCTGATTCCCATCGATTCGACGATCGCTGATCGAGAAGACGAGGCTTCGATCGAATCAGCCATAATGGCGCTTCGATAATTGGCCATCGTTGGCAACGCTCCCCTCAAGATCTCGCGGATCCTTTGACCCTAACTCCTCGATGAAGACTGCTCGGAGTTCTTCGCCTATTGCTGCGAGCCCTCAATTCGAGTGTCAAGCCGACTGGAGCTGCGAGGGAGAGGAGAACTCGTAAAACTGAAAGCTCAGCTCTTCGCCGAAAAGGTTGTCCGCGGTCACAATCTCCGACTCGGTCACGTTGAGGCTCAGAGACGAGGGATTCAAATCGGTTACCAAGTAGCCTTCGCTTATCAGGCCGCACTCCTCGGCTACCACTTCCTTAGAAACGGGATTTAAGAAGTCTGCAATCGGAAAGACAGTTTCTCAATTTAATGCGACCGGCAAAATAGCCTCACTGTCAGCACATTGAAGGAACAATATTTTTAAAAAAGATCTTTTGCTTTGTTCCGACTGTAATGTTCGTTCATTGGTACGCCCATTCATCTGGATATTGCATTTTTCGGCTGGCGTTTGAACAAAAGTGTATAAGCGTTGAGCAATTTTCACGCGATTTAAAACGATATTTACTATCTTAAACAATTGGTGATTAGGTCCAATATAATTCTTAATCTTCCAATATTTTTACCACTCGAGAAGCCCTAACAATTATTTATCGGTTTGTAAACTTCGAAGGGCATCTCGAGACTCAACGGTAGGCATTAGGTGCGCGATTGTAAAATAAAGATCGATAGATGAAATGGCAAAGTTAAGAATCGGATGCTGCTATCGAGCCATAGCTATTACTTACTCAAGTCGGAGCCACTGTTGGGATAAAAAATTTACCTGTTTCTTTGACAGGATGCTCCGATGGCTCGCTTTGATGGCACTGCTGATTATTAATTACGTCTCCGCTACTCGATATCATCATCGGTACAAGATATTGCACTTCGACCTCTCTCTTGATGCCGCTCAGAATTTGCTCGGCGCAATGCTCCAGTGTTATCGTGTCGACGTTGTCCTCCTCGATGTTTTGCGCGATGCTGGCCGTTGCTGCCGCGACCTCGTCCATCGTTACCAGTCGCCTATCGACAAGGTTACCTTTGTTCATAATCTTTAATCTAACGTTAAACTTGGGCTTAAACTTAATCAAACGAGTGGATTGAACCGAGCCCAAGGCCCGAGCCCGTCGCTCATTGGTCAGGTAATTTGGCTCGACAGATATTTGTACCAGACATCGTGCTTTTTACAGGTCTTATTAATTAGTTAGCCAATTTTTTTAGTGAAAATCATTTGAGATTCATCTTAACCCATTTATCACGCGCAGATTAAATACTGGCCTAGGAGCTTGTGCTCAATTTGAAGATTATATGTTTATACGCTGAACAGAGCATTGGTGGGCTCGGAATCTTGTGATCAATGCATTGGGTATTTATGTTTAATCGATCGATTATATCCACAGCAGTACTTTATTTAATAATTTTACAACTCAAATGCCAGGAGAGGGATACCGATAATTTAGGCTACTTTTAAAATAATTGTACTTTTAATGTAATTTATATTCGTCTAGAAATTAGACATAACGATGCAAAGCTTTATAAACTTGAGTGTCGAGGCTGCGAAAACTTTAATTAAGAATGAAATAAGATTCAATATGCTATTGTAAAGTAGAAAAAGGTGAATAACTACAAACCGGATACAGATATTTGTGTACAATTACGGCACTTACGTGCATTGCTATCATTGAATTTATATATCTTTACAATGACATTTTAATTTTATATGATATTACGACAAATACCGAGGAACACTTATTGAATGAATAAAAATATTGAAATACGACATTTTCATACCTTATCATGGTTATGGCAACGTATGTCATAACTTTTGTACGATAATTTCACTTCGCTAATTTATTTACTACGTAACGCGATCGTAAATCTGGCATGAAATTGACGAAGGATAATAGCTTGTTGCATATATATATATTTATATATATACGATCATCGATTTACATTATATTTCAAACAATAATGTAAATCACATAGTTCTTTAAAAAAACAACTGGATTCTGTTAAAAAAAATTTTTTTCCACGTCAAAATTTTATTACGAAATGCTTTAGTATTGATTATATTAGCTATATTTGTATACGCAAATCCGATGATTTTTCACTTAAATGCTTAGTATTAAATATAGGTAAGTCAGAAAATTCAGCACGTACGAATCGGATTTCAAAGAAACGTTCTCTTCGTTCTTTAAGGCCTGTCTGATGGTAGTAATGTCGAAGAGTTGGCGAGGCTTTGATTCATCTTGACTTGCTATGGCCCACAAATGACCCGCTCCGTGTGGTGCTTTTGATCCTTTACGAAAATGCGGATTTATCGATAAGTTATGTCGTACCGAGTTCTTCCAGCGGTCATCGTTGCTTTTGTAATAGGGAAAATGCTCTCTGAAAAGCGGAACGAAACTTGAATAATATTAAATTTATACTAAATCAATAAGATCTTTGGAGTTGGTCAATGTTTATATTAGAGGCTGCCGAGTGGTTGCAATGCTTAATAAATAATTATTCAAAATCATTTAATTCATTGGAACGATAAATTACAAATACGCGCAAAACATAAGCTGCGAAGGATTGATAATAATTAGAAATTCTAGGAAGCAGCGGAGAGGAAATTTTGATAACGAAAAGCCACGTTCCCAATGCGCATGATTATAAGTAGTGACAGGCACGTAAAGGTACCGCCAACGTAAAGGTGGCTTGTGCTATATCTTTATCTCTTTTTTTTCTATGCACTATCCCTTTCAACTTCGTTAAACTTTATTTTTGCTTGTTCCAATCTCTTATCGATTATGAGCACCATAATTTTCATAATATTTTGCTTCGATCTAATGCAAATTAAATACCGATTTCGTCAGAAGCGTCATTGCAAAATACAATAGTCAAGATCATTTTACTTCAGTTTTTTAATTTTACGTTCATTTATCTGAGGGGCGTTGAGCCAAAATTAAAATTCAATTTCATATTGCATTCTTCAAAAGGTTTTTCTTAATTTTTACACTTTATCGATTAAAAAAATACTTTTACATTGCATTTAAACAGCTTGTGTAGTAAAATCTTTATAGCTTATTTTGTACCATTTTACAATTAATAATAAAAAAAAGTAATTTTTTTTAAAAAATCTAGTAGTTTATTAAAAAATTAAATACCGAATGAAAACAAATTTAAGAAATTCATAAAATTCGTAAATTTTTTAAACAAACTTTCATCGCTAATTGTTTAAATACGAGTTAAAATTAAACCTAAATGAGTAACGAAATAAGCTAAATCATTCAAATCTCTTTGTTTCTATTCATCGGTAAAACAATTATTAACAGCTGAAATTTATAATGTCTGATCGATCTTTTCTGTACCCAATGGGATAAAAATGATCGCCTAATGTTCGAAATGTGCTTAAGAGGATGAATAGTACAAGCAATTCATGTTTATTATAACAATACGTTAAGGAGAATGTTTAGATTTAGATATATGAAAAGAGACATCGATCGGTAAATCTCCCGTTCTAAAGTAAACGTTGACCGTGAAATATTACCCATAAAAAAAAGCTCACCGGGCGATGGCATCATTTGTATTAGAATATTTTGAAATAATATAGAAAGGAAGAAGCCTACCTTTCTTTGTGCAAAAAGCAATTGGAAATTTCCTCGACAAATACCTGGCAATATTTTGCTGATAATAGGACCGACTGGAAATAAATCAGCTCGGTCTTACAGCGATATAAGGGCCGCCCTCTGGCAAAGGGCGATAGAGGTCTTTCCTCGGAATATAAGGTTACTAATGGACAGCCGGGGTAGTTAGAGGAAAGGCCCCTCGTTTTGTACAATCATGCACGACGAATCGTAGGCCATGACTCAGGTAGAGTCTGCCCCATAGTTCGTACCCGCGGACGATATCGCAGTCGGTGGCGGTAGCCCGGGACCGGAGCTCGCAGTCGAGGATTGACGCGAGTACCGGCAAAGGTCGTTGGCTGAACGTCGGCCGCGCGGAAGGGCGCGATGGATCCTCCGCCGGGGGCGTCTCCGTCAAGAGCAGAGCCCACCAGAAAGTAGGCAGGGGCACAATTCCGGTGGAGCTCCGTTGTCGCGGTGGCGCATTTTACTTCCGATACTCGTTAAGGAGCAGAACGGACAAGCAGATAAGGGGCCGGTGCGCGCGAATGCAGGCGTGCGCGTTCGAAGTCGAAGGAGAGCCGAGGGGAAGGGGAGAGACAACGACGTCCTCTCCCAGTGCAATCCACCGGCGAGGCCAAAGCGGGCTCCGACGCAGGCGTTCGTGACTGCGCGTCACAGAACATTAACGACCCTGCGTGCAATTATTTCATCCTCTCCTTATCCACCTGCCGAGGGTGAGCCTAGAGCCGGTCTAAGGCCACATGGCCACCGCATCGTTGCACGCGCGGCTCCGGGAGCCCAGGCTAAGCGGGTGCGCTTACGCGCTTCGTCGAATCCGCGCGCTCGGCTCGCCCCCTAAGCTTTTGCTGGCTGCCTAAATTCGCAAGGCTAATGCCGATACTGCTGGTGCGGCTCCTGCTCACCCGCAACATTTTTCCACGATAGAATACTGTCTTTTACTCGTGCCGTTGCTCGAGGGAACGAATTTAAGCCCACTGCTCCCGGCGATGCTCCCGGCGATGCTCCCGGCGATGCTCCCGGCCCTGCGTATCGCCTGCAATGCCGACACGGATGTCTTTCTAGGACGCGTCCAATGATTTTAATATTTGCCGATGGAATTTAATAACGGCCAGGGGAAGCCCGCGGGGGACTCTGTTGAAATCGCACGGTACCCTCTTAATCGTGCCTGCGCACCAAGGAGAGATTATCTTTTCGATGCCCTCGAAGGTAAATCCCTGCCGCTCCCATTGGCCGGGCGGAGGCTATCGCTCTAACGAGGCGTCAATCTTTGAAGGAACACTGATCGTATCGGGAGATGAGAGGAAAGGAGGACATTTGGCTGAGCGATCGATGCCAAAATGGTCTCGATGCGCGATGATCGCCAGTCGACCCAGGAGCTCCGAGAGGGTAGAGTCCCCGTGTGGGTACTCACGTACGCGGGCTCGGGGCTGGACTAGCGATTAGCCTCCCCTCGGGCGCTGATGGAGCAGGTGAAAATTTACAAGTGAAAGGAGAGAAAAGGCCGAAAGGAAAGCAATTGCCGGGCAGACAGCCTGTACGGAGGGTGGGCTCTGTGCGTTGCCGTGTAGGCGTCGGCGAGAGAGAAGACGGTGCCGGGTTGTACCGGGCGACGAGGCCACCGGTGCCAGTCTGTGCAACCTGCGACCGTCGATTACGCTACCCTTCTCTAACTTCCTCCTGTGTGCCTTTCTTTCCTATTTCTCCGCTCTCTCCCTCTGCCCCTGTCTCTCTCTCTCTCTCACACACTCTCTCTCCCTCTCTCTCCTTTTCTCGCGCTCGCCCTCCCTTCGGCCACCCTCGCGCGCTTTCTTCATTTCCAACTTAATACGCTTCATCGTTCGCCGTACATTTGGACAGCCCAGAGGCGACACCGACCGATGTTCTTCTCGTTTTTATTTATTTGCTCATTCCTTTATTATCATTATCATTATTATTATTAGTATTAGTATTATAATAATTATTATTATTATCGCCATTGCTACCGTTATTGCAGTTGTCCGTCGATTGATAAGTGATAAAAGTAATTACTTCATCGTAGTCGGCGTGTAAGGTAATGCTGTAATTTGAGACGCTTTTTTTACTTTAACTATAGCCAAAATTGAGAAAAAAACTATTGTTACTCCGTTCGGTTGATGTTCATCTGATTTTAATTGTTTTAAGGGTATTATTCATTACTAATCAATGAAATTTAAAATTTGACGACTTTAACGTTAGAGCTACGGCAAAAGCCTGTTCCAGTATAAAAATTTAGTTTACAATGGATAGATAAAAGTGCAACGGATCAACGATGAATAAATATTCGATAATATATTTTAAAGCACTAAGCTGTCACTCGCTATCGAATATTGTTGCTTTTACCATTAAGATTGCTATCGATATTTCTCACCCGTGGTGTCTAATATTTACAATTGTACCAGCTTAGAGAGTTGCCCATGGTATGAATAAGGCGTGCAAAGCTTTTTGCAAAACTCTATAAGATTTAACGCGCAATACATTAGGAAATCTAAAGCAGAACTTACGTAATCCACTGGTATATAGCCGAAACCGTTAATTCGCCTCGTTCTTGCAGGGCATGTTCGATGAGCTCTGTGTATGTGAATGGTGGCTTCTTAGATGCAGTCGAACGATTTCGATTTTCATTCAAGCTGTAGGATGACGATGAATATGTACTTTCGTATCTCACTCCCGGGCTGTCAAAATTGCACGACCTTTTCGTCGGATCGTGTAAATACGAACTCGCTGTCCTATTATTGTTTCCGTTGAATTTAGTTTTATTTCCTATAAGTAGAACTCGATTGATTGGAGACATTTTTTTATTTTTACAGTTTAAATCGTATATTAATATGCTATTTTTATATGTATTTGGCACACGATTTATCGGTGCGGCTGTTTTATGCGAGAGAGCACACTTGAAACAGGAATTTCCCCCTCTAACTATTGAGAAGCTCAAAGAGTTTAAGCGAACAATTTAATCAGTTGACTTTGAAATGAAAATTTTATTTGCACTTTTTATGAAAATGATTCGTCGGTAAGAGCTTGATTACTGAAAATAAAAAGTTAGCGACAATAGCAACTGATAATGATTTACAATAACAAAAGAAAAAAAATCAACTCATTAATTTCTCAGTGAAATAATTAAAAGCGTATTAATGGATACTGATAATTGATACGTAGCGATAAAATAAAAGGCTTGTGCTTGTTACGCGAATAGCTAAGATTTTGCTCTTAATAACATGCTTATTGTGTACGGTGTGACATAAAGTAAATTGCGATACGCACTATCGTTGAGATTGAAAGATTTGAGTAATGTTAACAAATCGATGGAAGCCCAGCATTGGCCTGCATTATTAAAGAGCAATCGAGAGGCGTACCTTGAGCATCCCTCGGTAAAAGCACAGTGGACTTGTCCTCGGGCGCCTCGATCAGGGAGTCGAGCTTGAAATCCAGCAGCCACGAGAGATTCCCGTTCTCCTGGTCCTCCGAGGGGGATGGAGCTGAAAGGACACTATGCGGTAGCCCGAAGCCCCCTCGCACTCTTCCGCTCTCGTTGCTCTGTACCTTTGGCATCGCCGATTCTTGCGGCTCCTCTTGCTGAACTTGCTCCTGATGCTGCTGCTGCTGCTGCTGCTGCTGCTGCAGGCTCGGGCTCTGATTCCAGTACAAATCCGGGAAGCAGCTCTCGAGATTTTGGATCTCGTGCTGCTGATGCTGATGCAAACTATATTCGTTGGTGATCGACGTTAGTTCCGTTCCTGGTGCTACTCGTCGATAAGAATTTTAATATACGTATGCGTAACAATTATTAATACAGGAAATAACGAGGCTCAAGCTAGCAACGGCGAGAAAATAATTACGTCGCTTTTTAAATGTGCAAACACTTTGTCAATGGTAAGAAACGGAAGTTGATTCGAGTGATGATTTACTAATTTAGGCAAGGAATCGACTGCTTATTAATAATCACTTTATTAATTTAAAAATTTTTTAAATTATTGCCAAGAGCTGCTGTAACATTTATACCCTTCTCGTTATATCTATGAATAGTAAACCGTTCGTGAACCTTTTTTTTTTTCGAGCAAAAATATTTTTCATTCCTTTTTTATTGCATACCAATATAAACATAACTATAGAAAATATAATCTGTTTGAGATTGAAAATTTGAAAAATTCATTCTACTTCGATATTTGATCCATTACATCCTAATACGATACGCTGTAATAATATGATTTGCCTTGTTAGTATTAATATTTTTTAATATTATTGAATTTTTAAGATTGACATTTTTTCATAATAAGCTTCATCAATTGTGACAAATTTAAAAAAGGCAATTGGTAATTAAACAAAATAGGTTAGTTTAATTCTGGCATCTGTAGAAAAAATCATTTTAATGAATTTGAATTTAACACTAAAAAAGAATCATAATCCTGTGTATAGTATTAATTATAGAATTTAAAATATATTTCAATATTACTTAATTGGCATTATTATTACAAATATTAAATTGTTAATGCTGAATTACCTAATATATCTACATATTAACTTTCGATGCACATTTATAAAAAAAAATTTCAAACCTTATTTCTTATCAATAATGTCTAGAAATGTAGTTAAATCTTAAAAGATATATATATATTAAATCGGTATAATTTTGTTTGCAAAAAAAATACCTAAAATAATATTAAAAAGGCAAAATATAAAGTGTAAAGTTTTGTTATATGAATGAATAGCAGAAATAAATTTGTATTTAAATTAAAACTTTTTTTAATTAAACACTACATACCCAATTTCTATACAGCATAGTTTCATAATCAAGCAAATTAACACAATATTTTAAAAGGTGTTATACTATGAAAATTTTATATCGTAATTGTTATATCCATAAGGACCAAAAGGTACTACAGTTATTTAAACATTTTAAGTCGACTGAATTATGTAATAATCTTGTGTAATAATATTACAATATACATTTAACAGCTATAACTTTGTTCTTAAACTGCAATACAACAGTTAATAAAATATTTTTTAAAGTGTCACATGTAATGTAAATATTGTTTAACTAACCTAAATAACCTTGCTTTATGCATATTTACGAGATGCATAATTAAATAAAATAAGTGAAATATGATATTAAAAATCATATTTTCATTCAAAACTAAATAAATATACATATATTTTAAAATGTTAAAAATAAATTTAATTCTATATCTTACCAGCTTCAGAATTAAATGCTGATTGTGAAATTTAAATTAATCATGTAAAATTATATTCGCTACTTAATTTACAATTTACGTACATGCTTTATAGTATCATTTTATTCGAATTGGAATATATTTTTTAACACAATTTTGAAATATTCTCCTTTACGTCCGAATTCTATATCTATCATTATTTAATAAAACAAAACAGTGTTAAACATTATATAATCGATTCTCGATTAAGTATAGTACTTGAATAAATATTGGGGCTTTTTTAATATAAATGTATTTTTAGTTTAAAACAAAATCGCCTATATTAAGTAATATTTTGAACAATACACATTATGATACTTAAACAATTTGAAGGAGCTTTGGTTTCAATTATTCATAATTCATAATATTACTATTTCAAAATTTGATATTGATTAATTTTGTATTTTATAAAAATATAGAATTATGTAAGGAAAATTATTTTTCTTTGATAACAATTTAATTTTTCTCATAATTTAAAAAATCACTAGTTTTTTTTAAATCCTTCTTTTAAAAAAAATTATTTAATAAGCATTTTTTATTAAATGGTAATATAAAAGGAAATTTTACATTATTGTAAGTTATAATATTATACTTAAGCATTTGTACGTAACGATCATACGTAAAATAATTAAAGCCTTTAACAATTCTTATTTATAAAGTATTTTTATGATTTCAATGTAATATAAATAATTTTTGCTTAAATAAAATGCAATTGTGTAAAAAGACTAATTTAATTATAACTGATAAACAAATATGAAATAAGATTTATATTTTTCAAATTTCATAATAACTGTGATATAAATAAATGAATAATTATAAATTATAAAAAAAAACATAATATAAAGACAAAATAAATCCTGGTATATAATTATCAAATTAGATTTCTATACTTTATAAACACTTTTTTTCTTGCTATTTATAAAAGAGATAACTTTACTTATAAAGTAAATATTACGATTTTATTTATCCATCAAATTTTAAGAAATTAGTTTTAGAATTACGTAATTTTTTTTTAGCATAACTAAAAAATTTTACACATTTAAAATAATTGTATAGAGGAATTGATTTTGATTTTAAAATATTTAATTTACTGTTTTAAAAGCTACATTATTTTTTATATAGTAGTTTTAGTGTTAAGGAGTCAAAGAAGGTGGTCTAAATTATATTAGCATCTGACAGTAATGATTTTTCATTACTGTGTACATTATTTTTTTAATATTTGTTATTTTTTGTTTTTTATTACAGTAGAAATAATCATATGGTAGAAATAAATCGCCGAGATGCGAAAGTTAAAGAAGAAAAACAAATATGAGCTATTAACTAACAAATAGTGAATGTGGAATGAATCGGCAATTTAAATCAATTTCCCCTTCTAATTAATATTCACTAAATATTACTACTTCTATTTATCTGAATTTTATTTATATTATAAATTCTATTTCTGAATTTTTTTATAATAGTTATCTGTATAGATAAACAGCTTTAACAAAAAATTTTGTTTTTTCTTTTTTAGGCAAAATATTTTTAACTTTATTATCATAAAAATACTTTCATTTTGAAAATGTTCTCATTCGCATAAATCTAATAAATATACGATTAGTGTTATTCTGTTCGAATACAAAATTGAAATGCCAATAAGGTATTAAACTATAAAAAAAACATAATTAATAATTCGACATTTTATGTTTTATACTGCTAATTGATAGCTAATTGAATCTGGCTCAATAATTGGTAGCATAATATAAATTGTCTGGTAGCTCAGTAGTATTATCAGCATTGGAATAAAAATTAAAAATGTAGCGACACTTATGAAATAAATAGAGCCGAGATTTCTTAGTATTACAAGAAGAAATCTTTACTTACAAACGACGTAAACATTTGCAGTAATGTAAAATTTTCAATTTGAAAAAATAGCGTATAAATTTGAAAAATAATTTACCTTCGCATTACTTAGATTAAAATGAGTAAACGCGATTCTTCTAAAATGATGAAAGCAAGACAGGAGCTTTCTCGAGTATCAAGATGAGTAAAATTGAAGTAAGATCTTAAAGGATGTCAATCATTACAGAAGTATCGTATTAAAAAGCATTAAAAAGCACCGCGACCCTCGATAATCCGTTTCAATGGCAATGCAAATTAAAAATGCCTCTGCAAATTAAGGTCCGGCAGCAGCCATAGCTAGGGACGAAGTGGAGGCGAAGTAGGAGGCGTAAAATGACACTGCGGAGGGCGAGCCTCTATCCTCGGCAAAATAACACTCACAGCTCTCGAAGCTCTCGAAGCTCTCGAAGGCGTCGTCCCAGGTACCGTCGACGACGAGGACCTCGAGCCTAGTCAGCGGCCCCTCCAGTTCCCCTTGCTGCTGATCGTCGATCGGCACGTATATCATACTGTCCTGGTGCTCCAGGAGAACGGAGTCCTGCAGGTCCTCCAGGTAGCGGGACTTCTTGGCGGACTGCCGGTGGTGGCTGTGGCCGCACACTTCCTCGCAAATGCTCTCGATGTCCAGCACATCGAGGGCGCGTCTCTTCGTGCAGGCGCGATGGTTTTGCTCGTCGGGCACAGCCTCGCCCGAGCCTGAGGAGGGTCCGATCATCTTGCGAGCCTATTCCCTTCTGGACTCCTGGATTTATCTGTCACTCGACGCTTCGAGTTGGCTCGATTGTTGCGCAGTCCTCGCTCTCAACCATTTAAATGCCTTTGATTCCAAGCGATCACTCTCGCCGATCAACTGTTTCTTCCGTTAATGTACAAGAGCGTGAAACTTATTACCAGGACAGCCATTCTAGCGACCTACAGAATTAATCGCCAATGATGAATTTACCCTTTAAGCAATTAATCGAGCTCTGCCGAATATATATGTGTGTATATATATATTGCCTGCGCAATATAATCTATATTATCTTCACAAGAATTCAAGGCACAAGATTCACGAGCATGCTTTTTTAACAAAATTACTCCCGGACGGTACCTCAAAAAGTATGCCTTAAAATACGCTCAAACGACCAATAAATAAATACGTAAATAAATCGACTTGAATAGGAAAAATATTTATCATTTAGTGCATGGAAAACCAATTCATCGCAATTTCATTTCTAAATCATATTATTAAATTATTAAATTTTATTAAATCGTATTAAATTTTTTTCACGACCGTATATGTACATATACGTTTTATTAAATAAACCAAAACAACCGATCGAGATCATAATTCTTTCATAGATTATTATTTAATGTAATATTAAAACTTCTATAAGTTTTACATGATTTTACAAATTAAAAGTTACTTCGAATGCAGAATTAGTGGTAATTACTTTAAAACTTGCTAAAAAGAAATTTTTTATTTACATAGTTGACGAGAACGATTCAGGTCTTTGAATAAAATGTATAATATACATACATATATATATAACTTAATAAGCAACTTAATAAGAGTATTTAAAACATTACAAGCAAGTGAAGTAATATATTCATATCTTTCACCATTTTTATTTTCATTATTGCAAAATGAAAGTGCTTATAATTTTTTTAGATAGGCGCATTAAACATCCGCATGTAAAGCTAATATCTTATTCAAAAGATTAGAGTATTTTATGGGAATATGATAATAGCTGTGAGAAAAGATTACAATTCAATTTTTAAATATCATATTTTAAACATTGATTAAATGAAAAATATGTAAAAGATCAGGCTCTTGAGATTTATTTGACAATTGATGGCGAGGCATTAAAGCGTTAAAGATAAAAAAATTAATTACTTCATATTGTGTGAAACTAGTATCACGAGGATATATATTATTACTATTAAACCGCGAAAACATTTATTTCAGTCTGAATTTGTTTTACATAGTATTAAAAAAATTCTTTATACACAAATTTACAATTATCCAATAATTAATTGTTAAAACGTTTAAACGTATTGCACCCATAATGGATTATATATTGCGTAAGTAAAACAATGATATAATTTAATTTATTCGTTCAATTTCGTGGCGTCAAAAATATTTATACTTTTATAATAAATCGATAAGTTTCATTATATGTATAAAAAGTATGAACGAACACAATTAAAATACAATGCCCGAGAGCTTTTCATTAAAACTGAATTTCAGTAGATCCACTAGAATTTATCAACAATTAATTGCATTTCTTACTTCATCTTACGGCATGTATTGCCATGCGCCCACTTTGCGAATCCTCGTTGTCATATTTTATTTCAGCACACTAAAAAAGTATCGTCGGCACTCTGTATTTATTCGCTAAAACCTGATTCTTAAAATAAATCATACGGTGTCCTATGATTTCATTTAGATGTTACTTTGCTTTTATCAACTTTCAAACATTATAATGTCTTCGAAAACCGCGATCGTGCAGTAATTTCCAATCATTGCGTGGCGTAGAAAAATTTTCAAAAAAATTGCCAAATCGTGCCAAGACCAAAAGCGGACAAAGTTAAGGTTTTAACTGAAAAATTGAAAGGCCACCCCCGAACATTCGCCTAAGCAACACTACGAGGCCGACCTTTTCCGACTACCTGTACAATCGAAACGTTTGGTTCTTCGTACGTTTCCGAACTAAGCCCTTCGTAATTTGACTGTGGCTCGGCGCGTACCAGCGCTAAATGCGCGCGCAACCAATTGCACCACGTATTCGCGACTAGGCGCCTCGGCACAAGTCGGTTACAACTTGTACAGTTCAGTCGCGGATTTTCCGTGACGGCCGGAATAATTCTTAAATGCGTAGGACGCTAATTGCGACGATTGATTATATTAGATAGGACACGGTAGTACGGGAAAGAGCATAATTCATCGAGACCGTTCGACCCTTCGGGTGTAAGAGCGACCCGCCGAATCTCGCACGGGGGCTGAGCTTTTCAATGGGCTTTCATTAGCTACGAAAAGCCTTGTTTCATGGGTATTCGTATTTTTAATTATTCAATATTTTACAAAAAAAATAGTATTGATACCGATCGAGACCATTCGCGTATTTCAATGTAATAATGTATACGGGAAAGCACGAAGAAAGTTAACTAATTGAATGAAACATATTGAATGCAACAAAGCAATCGTAAGGTGTGAAATTGTTCTTGTGCGATGAATAATGTAATCGGGTTTACTAAAATATATTGTCCCTATTTATGGTAATTTTATTCTTTAAATAATAATGCTTACACTTTCGGCACTAAATTGAGCATAAAAATATTCGTATTATAATAATATTAGCGATAATTAAATGATTCTCTGTAGTCTCAATTCGTCCGTGCTTAATGTGTATTTTTACAAATATAAAAATCTATTTGTATGAATACAATCCACTTTGAAGACTAGCAAACAATTTGATGCTTTTTTTAGTTTTAAAAAGGTAATAAGATACCGTCTATGCTTAGTTGTATTGTAACGGAACGCAATCGTACGATTTTATGCAGTGTTATTACATATTACTTATTTTGTATTTTAATATATATGTTATATTAGCTCTGCTTAATAATTCAAGGTGAATAAAAAGTTTTTAATCTATAAGAGCAAAATCCGTTATAAATGTGACATCGGATGTACACATGATGCCTTCGTAACATTTGCAATACCTACGCTGTATAATTGCTAATTGCATTGTTTACACTCTCGCGTAATGTAAGAAACCTTTAATAAAGCACCTATAACATCTTCAAAAAAATTCTGATGCAATCACGTTATTTTATGCGAACTATTATCTCTCTAATTAATCAATTTTACGAATAATTGAAATAACGTTACTTGTAAGGCGAATTTAAATATAATAATTAAATGAGTAAATATAAGTGCTGAAATATTAAATGATTAATTGAAAAATAGTTTCAGATACTTGCTTAAACAATTTTCTATCCGTTATAATAATATATTTTTTCTTCATAGCCCTGTAAAAATTTCATTAAAAATGTGTAATAGAATTTTAGTCAATTTATAACATATTTAAAATTCAATAAAACTTTTTTATCATTGTTGGTATGAGATTCGTGTTTAGCTCTATTTATTATAAGTATGGACCTTTAAAATTTATCAAATTTAAATATTTATTTTAATTTTTAATTTAAATTCTTAAATTTAATTAAAGCACGAATTTAAACGGTCGATCGCTTTATTTTGTTTCCCTTTATTCGATTATAAAGTAGTAATCAATTCCTAAGCTTAAGATAAATTTTAGCATTCGGTGGTCATAGATGGACGGGTATCTTCTGAAGCCGTTTTAGTGGTAAAGAAACTCAACTAACACCTATGCTAATGCTACGGTAAGAGTAGCGGAAAAATGTTTTCCCGCCAGTATGATCAGTCAAAATCTGTAGGATCTGTCGCTATCGTCTAGGCTCCGTGCGTCCAGGTAAATTATACCCAATGGAAAAAATTACTATACAATCGTATATCCTTACAAGCTTCCTCAGCTGCTGGGAGGGTGAACTATCAGTAGTTTTCGGCTAGCGTCTACTGTCGAGCGCGTCAACGAGTCTAGTTGTAAAATATAAAATAATTCACAGGGTTGAGGTTCGTTGTAACGTGTTAATATTAGTGTTTTATGGGAATATTGTTTAGCGATTTAAGCATCGCTTCGCATTAAATGTATGTTGTCTGAAAAAATGGTAAGAATATTAATATTATTTACTTATTTTGATATAAAATCTATAGAAGTCACTTTTGCATATTGCTGAAAAACAAGATTTAACCTTTTTTTTATACTATTCATTAAATCAATCTAATCTGCTACAGTGCAGTAAAGTGTTTTATATATTTTTTAAAATACTTTTCAATCACTTGAAAAACAGACTTATTAGCAAGAAATTAAAAGTTTGTTTTACATTACTTTTAAAATAAAAACAGCTGATTTAAATTTCGCAAAGTGTTTATAACGAGTTCAGAAGAGTATTAAATATATTCCCATCATTGTTTATTTTAATAAATAAATAAATACTTTTTAAAAATAAGTTTACTTCTAGAGTTCCTACTTTATACATTTTTTATTTTACATTATTATTTGACACGCTTAATAATCCAGTACATGAATTGTTACAAAATTTGTAGATGGACTGAAGTTGTAACATTATTATTCAATGTATGTATATACATATTATAAAAGTATTTACATTTATAGCACAAAAATATAACCCGATTCATTCTATATTTTATGAACTAAAATTTTAGAAATTGAGATTTCACTTTAAACATAGTGTTAGAAGTCCCAGTACTAAAATAATTGGAGGAAACATAATAATAACGTATAAAATTTAATTTTTATTTTGAGTTCATTATATAAATTCATTGCATATATTGTACCGGCGTAAAAATATTCATTACAAAAAGTATGCATTAACGAAAATATTTTTTCTTTTGTTGGTTTTTTTTTCAATTTTTCCATTTATGAAATACGGATTAAATTGGTGAGTACACATACAATTTCACGGAATGGTTAAAAAAAAATGCTTAAAATTAGCGCCAATAATCAAATCGATACCAACGTTATTGGACAAAATTATTCGAACGCAAAATATGATTTTGATTGGTGGATTTCTATGGACGATTCATATTACATGATCTTGATACGAAGCAAATACGCGCGCGTGTAAATTTCTTACTCAATACTACATGTTCATTGACTATAGCTCAACACGATGTGCGAAGATAACAAGGGAAGACGTAAATAAGCTGAATGATTTTATACGTCAAATCGGTTAAATAATGAGAAAACAAAAAAATAAGGGGAATAGAAAAATATGTTCGTAATGCATTGAAGTATACGATTCTATAGGCTTTCGATGCCCGGGAGACAAATGGTTGTCATTCGTGTCGTAGATACGCAATTAAAAGGTTGCGATTAATTAAAAATAACTGTTTGACAATTGAGTTGAAATGGCAGGAGCCAGAGGGATTCTAAGTCTGCGTTTTAATCAAGATCAAGGTATAAAATTAAATATTATTGGTGTATTATTATTACTTTTAACACAATCAGACTAATCATTTAAAAATCAGTATATTCCTGATTATTCTATCATGCATCATTCGGTCATTGTTTAAGATAAGCCATTTGATTTAAGGATAATAATTCTATCGTTAAAATCATTAATTTAGTTGCTAATATTGTCAATCTTGCACAGGATGTTTTACATGCTGTATGGAATCTGGGCTTAGGATATATAATGTCGAACCATTGGTCGAGAAAGCGCATTTTGAAAATGAGCTTATGGGCAGTATTGCTATTGGAGAAATGCTCTGGAGGACCAACGTCATTGCTATAGTTGGTGGTGGAACAAGACCCAAATTTGCGGACAACACAGTGCTTATTTACGATGATTTGGCAAAAAAATTCATTATGGAAATTACATTTACAAGTCCCATAAAGGCTGTTAGGTTGAGGAGAGACAAGTGGGTTAAAATTGTACATTGCATTAAATGAATATAAAATCAATTTTTGTACTGAAATACATATAATATTTTTTAATTTCAGACTTATAGTGGCACTTCAGAGAGAAATTCATGTTTTTTCATTTCCCTTACCAACACGTAGATTACTTACTTTGGAAACCAGAGATAATCCCAAAGGATTGGTGGAAGTAGCGACTCTAGCTACAGCCCACAAGCAACTACTTGCATTCCCAGGCCACAAACTTGGAAGTATTCAATTAGTCGATCTTGGTGCAACAGAAGCTGGAACATCCAGTGCTCCGGCTACATTAGCAGCGCATCAAGTAAAATAATTTTTGATTTTTTTTGTAATTGACTTGGTTCAAATCCATAATAATCATCAGTATTTGTAAATAATATCAGCCTTTATTCTTAACAAATAATATGACAATAAAAAATAATAAAAAATTTATTTATAACTAAAAAATGGTACAGACAACATTAATTGTTTAAACTTTATTGAACCACTTAAACTATGATTGTTTGATTGACAATTATATTTTATAAAATGTACAATCATAAAGTTTAATAATTATAACTGTCATAGAAAGTTTATCCATGACTAGTTTCACTTTCTTTTCAACTAAATTACAAAGTCATAAAAATATAATTTGAGCCTACTACATAATTGTAATTTAGGGAGTATTAGCTTGTTTGGCTGTGAATGCCAATGGAACAAAAGTGGCTACAGCTTCAGCACAAGGAACGCTTGTCAGAGTATGGGATAGTATACGCAGACATTTATTAGTTGAATTGCGAAGAGGTGCGGATTCAGCTACTTTGTATTGGTAAGATTATTTGCATGCAAAGTTATCACCAAATTGCTTTTAATGCATTATTTTCTTACTTCTTCTTTTGGTAATTCTATTTTATTATAAAACATTTAAAAACTCATGAGAAGGCTTAAATATATTTTCTTGGTTTTATTTACTATTTTCTAAAGTAGTATTAATTAGTTATTAAATTTTTTATATAAGTTTTCAATCTTAATTATATTTCTTTTAGCATTACATTTAGTAAAGATTCAGAATTTTTATGTGCATCGAGTGATAAAGGAACAGTTCATATATTTGCACTTAAAGATACACACCTTAATCGAAGATCAACGTAAGTAATTAAATATAAGGTCCCAGAAAAATGATTATCCAAATTACATTGTTGTATTATATGTTGAAGGTTCTCAAAGATGAGATTTTTAGGAAATTACGTAGAAAGTCAATGGGCTCTTGCAACTTTCACAGTGCCTCCAGAATGCGCATGCGTTTGTGCTTTTGGTACAAGAAGTTCAGTGATAGGTCAATATTCACTTTTAATATTTACTATTATATTGTCATTTTCATTTACAATAACTTGACTGTGTTTCAATTTATCTTTAGCTGTCTGCATGGATGGCACATTTCACAAATATGTGTTCACGTCAGATGGCAATTGTAATCGTGAAGCATTTGATGTGTTTCTTGATGTCTGTGATGATGATGAATTCTAGAGTTAAGATTATGGAGTATTGTGAAAATATTGTACAGTTGTATGTAATAATGAAGAAAATAAGCATGAATTATTTTATTATAGATCGTTTAATGTTATATTGTATAATAAATTATAAGAAAATAGAGTATTTGTTAATATTTATTTAAATTTCTAGTATATCAATTAGTGGATTAATTTCCAAAAGTCACAATCATTCCGTTTTACGAAGCTGTGGTAAGGCTGATTCGCGAATTCTTTCTGGAAAAAAAGTTAAAAATATAAAAAAGAAACTTGACATATTATATAATATTATTATTATTATACTTTGGCACACATACTGTAATGATCGATGTTGTACATGGGTCTAATCGCGCTAAAATAAAAAGGTATTGCTACAGCCGATATACATGCTAAGACGAATACGTTGTATCGCCAACCTACAAGTATAACCATTGTCAAATCAGTTGCTTTCAACCAAATATTTCGTCGCTATGAAGTTCGAGTTAATTGTTCAAACTGTAGACTGCAGACTGCAGAGGCTTGACTTAACTAACGACATAACCTACATCTGTTCATTGAAATTGAATATGCTTTTATTCAACGAGATTTATGCGCTACTAGCGGATAGTTTCGAAACTTAGTGAAAATTTATAAAAAAATATAATGAAGTTCGAACGATTCGATAAATAAATAAGAACGGCTTTGATTTTTGTATAGCATTCAACTAATATTTTAATATTTACATTTAAAAAACATTTCTTAAGTAAATTTGTTTTCATGTAAGTTACGCTAACGATTTTTAATTATAGCAGTTGCTAAAAAAATGGTAATTTTTTGCCCCTTAATATGCTATGAGTACTACTTTTTGTTTTATTTTATGCCTCGAATTGTCATTTTTTTATAATTTCAAAAGGCTAAAGCGTCCAATAGATGCCAATATCTCTCAGACTGTATACGAGGAACCTTAGATCAAAGTAACTTAACGAAGCCTTTCAATCAACTTCTCAATCTGTTTTCCGAACAAAAGTGAAAAACAATTTCCTTTTTGAACTCTGGGTAATAAAATTATAATAAACTTTTTTATTCATTCGCTAATCGAAAAATACAAATTTTCCACATGTTGCGGAAAATAGAAAATTTATGATCGCGTTCGCGTCGAGTGTCGGTTGAGAACATCAGAAGGAATAGTTTTTTATGGACCATCGATTAAAACGCTAATTTTAACTGCTAATGTACGTGTGAAGCTAAAATTGTGAATGTAAATGAAACTTTGCATATAGACAGCGTAGTATATTATCGATGCGCACTAACGTTAAATATCGCGAACTGTCTCTTGAGCTCAATGTAAAAGTATTTCGAAATTTTTATTTAATTTTCTTAGATTTGATATTATTTATTTTCATCGCGTGCTTTCATAAATATTAATCGATTGTTTTATAAATATTACAGTTTATGCAGTTTTGACCGAGACCATTTATACTGTTAAGACACGTTAATAAGAATACGATTTATTTTTCGCAAATCTAATATTTTTTTATGGTAAGGGAGCGTCAAATATACAATTCTTAAAAGCGTAATATTATAGTATATAGTTATACGAAGATATTGTACTAACTTGCTAATATTGAAGATCGGAGAGCAGATAAAAATAGAATTGCTCTAGGATGAATATTAATATTAAAATATTATATACTGGGTAAATTAATTTTTTCTCGTTTAGGAATAATAATAATGTACAAGCGCATAATGGCTTTCTGAGAAGTTCACTATTAATAGTGATTAGCGGTTTTTATGTAATATAAAAATTCAAATGTTAATTGTGATTAATGTGATTCCAACAAAATATTTCCTCTATTTACTTTTAGTTTTCTATTTTTCAATTCTATTTTTCTTTTAAACAATCATTCAGCATTCAGGCACAAAAAAGTTTGCGCGTACATCAACGGGAAATAAAAATTCGAAATTCAAAATTCATTATTCTTCCTGTCTAATCTGTTATAGTACTGTAACATATAACAAGACATTGCCTTGTATAATTTTTGGGTAATATTTTGGTAATATATTTTTAAAAAGTGTGAAATATAAATTTTATCACGTGGGACTTATCGAATCCATCGATGTTCGCTATAGAGTGATTTATGGAGAAGACTCGACTGATGAAATAAGAGCATTTTGTAAACAACTAAGAACACAAATTGTACTACCGATGCTTATATTTTATTGATTGAATTGGTAAAGAGTTGTTAATAGCTTGACATAATCACTACTGTTTGAATAATAACAGGCTGTATAGAAATTGTTCTTAGAAATAATTTTTAATTAAAGATTTTGAAGATACTTGTCGCGTTGAAACCATCGAAATAGAAAAACAACAATGGATAATAAGATGATTATTCACAATAATCAACGTTTTTTAAATAAAATTATTCATAATTTCAGTGTTAGCATTGAGTTAAGAACTAATTATTCTCATAGTGAACATTACTTTCAGCATCAGAGGCTCCTACTTCACGAAATCACCGTCAAATTAACTTCACACATTTATGAATTACCTATCATTAAAATTCCTTTATTTTACGACAATGTCATTCCAGTGTCTCGAAAGTATTAATTTATAGTAACAATACATTAAAATTTGAAATGAATCTAATCGTCATGGAAACCTCGTTTTGTTTAATACAGAAATCGATATTAAAAAAAAAAAAAAAAAAAAAAAAAAAAAAGAAAGAAAGAAATGGAGAAAACATGGCCCTTTTATTTATTTAAGGAAACCTTAAAAAACAAAGTCAACGGCACTATATTGATTAAATTAATGAAATTTGTTACTTTCTGGAAAATGCCAATTTTTGACAATAACCAGTATAACAACGCGTTGAGCTAACAGCTCGTACGCTAACGGTTGGTACCTTTATTGATTAAGACGATTGCTTTTGTTAGTGACTAAATTATCCTTAAAATAAAGTAAATGGGTATTTAAATTGTAACGCAGTTTGGACATTAGCATTGTAGGCGAATTCACGAGACGAGCATTTGCGATAATATTCACAATCTACGATGAGCGTGACAAATAAAAAATGCTGGCTAGAATCCTTTTGTCTTTCAATATTATCGTAATAGATTCCGAACTCATGGAAAAATGATGTCAATTGGTAAATCCTCGCAAAAATCAATGAAACTACGCTTTTATGATTTGCGCGAGGAGCGCACGATACTTTGCAGGTGCCTTCGGTCTCTTTTTCGAGGTCGTATCTTTTAGAGCAAAGGAAAAGTAGAATAAGGAAGTTGTCGCCTCTTATATCGGCATCTTCCTGGCAATGCAACGCGATCCGCGATTAATCGATCAAGGCAATCCGTCGTATCGCTGCATCTCCAGGGGCCGATCAATCGACGGAGGCCGGCCCCCTTGGGCCCCGGGCGAAGTCTAGGCGAGCGCCTGCTCGTCCCGGCGCCGTACCGAGCCCGACCGTCCTCGTCGTCGTCGTCGGCCGAGTCGACTGCCGAGGTGCTCGAGAGCTCGGCGCGCCGATCCCGGGAGCCGGTCGCCGAAGCCCGGAGGATCCTTCTCGAGAGGTCTTTCTCGAATATTCCTCGTGGTGGCGGCGGCGGCGGCGGCGGCGGCGACGGGACGGAGGGTCAGCGGGGCGGGGTCGGTCGAGGGGAAGCCGAGCGCGTGCGCGCGATTCGAGTCCGTGTTCCGCGGTCTATAGACCGAAGCTCGAGCGAGGCCGAAGGTGTCGGGGCGAAAAGGAGGAATGAAGCGACTTCAAGTGGTATTGTGCGATCGCCAGTGAACGTTCAGGGTTCAGGCCTTCGATCTCTTCGCTGCAACGTCTCGGGCTTCTCGAGCTTTCCAAAAATCGTAGGACGACTCGCCGCCACCGCCGCCGCCGCCGCCGCCGCCGACATCGATTCGCCAAGTGCAAACGACTCGGCTACGCTCCTCCTCGAGGCTTTTATCCTCGCGACGAGCTCGCGCTTTTTATGCTAAAAGACCATTTCGTATCGTTGGAGAATTTTTGAACCTCGTGGCAAGTTATGGATCAGGTACGTTGATGGGCGACTAAGCTGTTTGATAATGCCGCTCGGTCCTGTGTCAAAGCACGTTGTATTTTTCGCACGTAGCACACCCGCCAAGTACTTGTCTTTCCTTGCTCTGCCTTTATTTTACGAGCACGTCTTTCGCTCGGCACAACGGGTGCTGGATATTCCGGAGGTTTCGGCTTCTTTCAATTATTCCGTTTTAATCAAGGGTGCATGCCTTCAGAGCTGTTATTTTTTATGCTCGCTGAACACTTGAAAATTGCTCAGTCATGAGGTACTTGTCAAATAAATATAAGTAGACGTGCTTTGTACTAAATTTCAATGCACTCGATGTTTCATGGCTTTATATTGTAAACATAATTTCGCGTTGCTACAGTAGAATGTTTTGATACAATAGCACTGTAACTTCTTTGCCATTAAAACATCAATTATTTGATTGAGTACCAGGGAAAGTAAGAAAATGCTTTTATCAGTGCCGAATAATTGCCTATGCAATTTTAATTACATAAAAAATACGAATTATGCTTTAACATTATCAATATGGAAAGTGTTCGGGGAATAATATTTATTAATCAAGCTTTGGTTAATATTAGCAAAACAACTTGAACAAATAGAACTTTAAAAACTTTGTGCCATAATTTAAAATAACTGATTTTTAACAAACTGTTTGAAAATACAATTGAACTTGCATTTTTAACACAGGACAAGACGGTTCTTATTTTATTGTATTAATTTTTTATTTGCTTTTTAGGTATCCACTTTAAAAAACAAAGGAAACCAAGCTTTGCAGGAGGAGAAATTCAATGAGGCCATTCAATTTTACACACAAGCTATAGAATTAGATGAAAAAAATCATGTATTGTACAGTAATCGTTCTGCTGCCTATGCAAAAGCTGGCAAATATCAAGAAGCTTTAGAAGATGCTGAGAAAACAGTGACCATTAAACCTGATTGGGGAAAGGGATATTCGCGAAAAGGCAGCGCGTTAGCTTATTTAGGAAGAATAGATGATTCGATTGAAGCGTATCAAAAGGGCCTATTAGTAGATCCCAATAATGAACAACTTAAGGCAAGCTTAGAAGAAGTTAATGCCCAGAAGGCTGGTTCAAATTTTATGAATCCCTTCAGCAGTCCAGATATCTTTATCAAATTAGCGAATAATCCTAAAACCAAAGCATTTTTACAAGATCCTGAATATATGAAACTTCTAACTGAACTGCGTGCCAATCCAAAACTTCTAGGTAATGTTTATAAATATAACATTTCAATATTAAAGTTCAAATTTATATACTTCAGGTCCTTGTTTTACACTTTTATGTATTAGTAAACAATATTTTTTAAAAGTTAATAATATTCTTATGTTTAAAATAAGATTTACAAAACATGTACATAAAAATTAATCTAATAATTTATTTTTAGGTACTAAACTAAATGATCCAAGAATCCTTACGACTGTTGGTGTACTCTTAGGAATAAGTGAAGCTTTCGATGAAAATATGGATGTTGATCCACCAAAATATACGGAAACCCCACAGCCAAAAGAAAAAAAACCAGAACCCACGCCGAAAAAAGATGAAAATATTCCACCTGAAAAGAGAGAAGCCTTAGAAGAAAAGAATCTAGGAAATGCAGCATATAAAAAGAGAAATTTTGAAGAAGCTCTAGAGCACTATAATAAAGCTATTGAATTAGATCCACAAGAAATCACGTATTATTTAAATGTGGCTGCAGTTTATTTTGAACAAAAAGCCTATGATAACTGTATAGAACAGTGTGATAAAGCTATTGTCATTGGTCGAGAAAATAGAGCTGATTTCAAACTTATAGCAAAGGCTTTTACAAGAATCGGCCATTCTCATAAGAAAATGGATAATTTGAAACTGGCTAAAACTTTCTATGAAAAGTCTATGTCTGAACATCGAACACCAGAAATTAAGACGTTGTTGTCGGATATTGAGAAAAAGATCAAAGAAGCAGAAAGAAAAGCATACGTTGATCCTGTAAAGGCAGAAGAAGAAAAGGAATTGGGAAATGAGAAGTTTAAGGAAGGTGATTACGCTGATGCTGTTAAACACTACACTGAAGCCATTTTGAGAAATCCAGATGATCCAAAATACTACAGTAACAGAGCAGCATGTTACACAAAGTTAGCAGCATTTGATTTAGGTTTAAAAGACTGCGAAAAATGTGTAGAGATAGACCCCAAATTTATAAAAGGTTGGATAAGAAAAGGAAAGATTCTCCAAGGAATGCAGCAACAAGGAAAAGCAATAACAGCTTATCAAAAAGCATTAGATTTAGATCCAAGAAACGCTGAAGCCATCGAAGGTTACCGTTCATGTTCAGTCGCTGTAAGTTCTAATCCTGAAGAGGTGAGGAAGCGAGCAATGGCTGATCCCGAGGTTCAAAGTATTCTTAGAGATCCTGCCATGAGAATCATTTTGGAACAAATGCAAAGTGACCCCAAAGCTTTACAAGAGTAAGTAATATTTTTCCTTAAATCAATTAATAGATTTTAAGGTTATTTTTGTATAATATTCATATTTGATTTACATTAAAATTACAAGCAATTACAGAAATAACGAAAGTTTAAAAATTATGTCATATAGCATATGAATATTCATTTTAGAATCAAACAGTATGTAGAAAGTAATTTAATAAAGTAATTTAATAAGTAATCGCGTTTTAAGATAGCTTGAAGTATTATGTTTTGTTAATAATTATTAATAGTGAAATTTTTTTCTTGAAAATGAAATTAATCTCTGAATTTTTTAACATTGCAGTCATCTAAAGAATCCCGACATAGCAGCAAAACTGAATAAGCTTTTGGAGTCAGGATTAGTAGCCATACACTGATGATATTAATACTTACGAATAACATTTTTATACAGTTATAGCTCTATTGAAAAAGCTTTTACCATTAAGTTCTTTCCGAGCAAAGATCAACTTGAAGTAATTTATATTTCATTGTTGTCGTCAACGTTCTGTATTCACTTTTTACAAAACAAGGTATTTTTATACGTTTTTGTCACTTATCAGCTACAAGTATATCAGGTTCAAATATATTTACTTTTACGAAAACAATACTTGAGAAGGAGAAGATGAAAATAAAAAATGTGTTTAGCTTAATGCTTTATTTATAAAAATTATAAACTGTAAAAATCTGGTTGCAAATAATTTAACTAATTATAAAACATTTTTGTTCAAGCAAACCGAAATAATAGTTTTTCAAAGTTAACAATATTAATTTCATACTCTAAAGATTTTTATTTATACAAGCAAATAACGTTATTCATGTGTCAATGAGTGACCCTTCCCTGTCCATCGTTCCTTCAAATTTACTTTCAAACCTAAATCTCTTAATGCTGCTTTTATGTCATCTTCTAATTTGCTCCCATGAATTTTAAGTGCATCGTTAAACAATTCTTCAATACCATAACTAATGAATTCTTTCGATTCATACCTATTTCGTACTGACATATTTCGAATTGCCCAAGAAGCTTGTTGTATTATATTGACACAATGAAGATAAGCTTTAATAGCATCAATAATAATTCGCACTGCTCCACAATCATAAAACACACCAGCATTAGAAGGACTTTTTAATGTTAATGCTGATATACAAGCAAGTCCTGCAGCAACAACATGTTCTGAAAACTGTAAATAAAACAATAATGTATTCAGAAAAATAGTAATACACGTTTAGTCGTTTTATTATCAAATTTTCCCTTTTATTATTTAAAAAATGTTTGTAAAAGCTTAAAAAGATGCGTTTTTTTTTTTAAGTATTTTTTAACGTAGATAAATACATACCTCGAATCTGCTTATAGCATACACTATTAACGGAGCTATTCCTGAAGTAATAATGTGAGCTTTTACATCGTCATTGCCTGCTAAACTTTTAAGTAACCTTAGTGCATTCCAGTTAACTACTTCCCCATCAGGAAAATTTGTAAATATATCTAAAATAACTTGTATTCCTTTAGCATCTTCAAAGTCCTGACAAAATTCATTTCTGACTATCAATGATACCAATGTTAGCATAATATCTGCTACTAATGCTTCATTCATCTTATAAGCTAAACAATAAAAACAGATTTGATTAACAGTTGGTTCATTTAGAAAAAAGATATTAAAAATAGAGATAGTAAAATTAATAATACTTAATAATAATTTTGTAAGTGTATGTAATACTTGTCTAGCCATAAGAGTGGCATGTTCGTGTGCTTTTCCATACTCAACTCTTACATCATCATCCAGTGTTAAAGCTCTTAATACCACACATACTTTTCTAATAACTGTTATGTTTGGATTCTTTTTAGTTAATTCTAATTTTAAATCATCTAAGATTCCTACATTAAAAATGTTTTGTCTATTCATCTCGTGCTTTGCAGAACTTTCAAGTACCCAATTTAATACTAAACATGTTGTATAAGGCTCATTATGATTACTTTCTAATAAACTAAACAAAAAATTTACATTAAAAACAAATAAGCTTACAATTTAAAATTAACTAGAACATTAAAAACCTCTTTTGAAGTTTGACTCCATCATCATCTAATAAATCAGGATTTCCAGTCATTAATTGAGTAATAGTTTGTAAAGCTGTTTGTAATAAAGTTGGTTTGTCCTTGCAACTTGTAAGTACTTCCATTAATACAGAGTAAGCTCCATTTTTCCCCGCATAAACTCTTCGAGCAATATCTTTTTCCAGTTCTATCAAAAGCGCGTTAAGAGCTAACGGCATTTGTTCGTAATCTTCACTTTTTAAGCATTGCGAAAGTTTTTTAATCTTAGATACAATATCATCTGCACTGTCATTCAAGGACAAATCTTTTATAACGTTGGATAAGTCCACACCCTAAGGGAGAAAAAATGTATTAAAATAAAAATTATTAATACGCTTGCGTGTGCGTGCGTGTATCAATTATAACTCAAGATAAAAAAATGATCGAAGGGTGTAGGGATGCGGCAATGGTCAAAATTTGATAATGTTCTTTAAGAATTTCTCAAGGGCTCGTAAGCTAGAGCACCGTCAACAAGTGTTTGACATTTGTTGGAATAAGTCGCGAGGATGATTAACTCACTTGTGCGGTGAACTGCTTGACGGCATCTTCGATCGCCTCCTCGGGTGTCATCAAGAACTCCTCGATATTTTCTTTGACCACCTCGTCGTAAGTCTCTTGGCTTATAACGCGAACCATGTTCGCATAAAGCGGGTAGCTAAGAGCCTATGACTAGAGCGGCCAGGAACGGCAGGTACCCCCTGGAGTCGAGGAGCCGATCAGACGTAAACAGACTGGGCGAATATCGCAAGCGATCGAACAAAGAAGTTGGAGCGCAACCAATTACGAGCACGAAGAGCGAATGCGAGACGGCTTGTGAGGAGGATCTGGTCGCATGCCGCACGGGCAATAATGCCACGCATGCGTATTGCGTATGCCCTTATTCAGGAGAAGTCAATGTCGAACGGCTTTCGATTTTCAGTGCCATTCTACCAAGATCGCACGGCCACAATACCAGAACAACACCAAGGCGCTACCACTTCTATATAAGGTTATGAGAGCCGGAGCCACTCCGGATCGGATCAGTACGTTTCAGTACCTACACGATTTTTCAATTTTCGTACGTCGCTTTGGAGGGCGCCACCTTTTATGCCCGATCCCCCGTCGGACCGACTTTCTTTTCTCGTTCCGCTCCTCTGCCGCGCCTCGCCTTACTTTTCGCAGCCTATTGAGGAAATAATTTAGCAGAAGCTTTCGCGGAAGCAGAGCGGCTCTTGGCTGATGGCTCTCGACTAAACTTTATTATTTATTTGCCGGCCGATCGACCGAGAATAGGAGTGCTTATTTTTACATCGATTCGTCGCGGCGAAGGGCATCGATAAAGCGATGAAGACCGATGAATGAGGCCTAGCGAATGTTCTCAATATTCTTATCTCCGAACGTTGAACGGCTTTGTGAGGATCGTATTTGAAATTGACGAGGAGCTTTCCACGCTGATATTACTTGAATAATGGCAGGACTTCGATACGGGGGCTTTTAACATTTTTAATCGAGCGACGCGACCGAGTCAAAATATCAAATGTCACATCGCGCCGAGGAGCCGCCGTCCTTTATTAAACTTTCCGAAAAATTATTTTAATTCCCTTTACGAGCTTGGCATTGTCTCCTGCACTGTATCTTAATAGGCGAGTATTTTTTAAAGCAAAATTTTACGAAAATGTTATAAATTCGCTAAGAATAGCGACGAAAAAAGAACGCTCGCTAAAAAAATTTCTTAAAAACATGCCTAGAGGCGTTTTGTCAAGGTTGTCTTTTGTTCAAAAAATTTCAACCCGAAGGTTGAAAAATTGTTTTGAAAATACTCATGACGATAGGTTGCGATCTATTAGTAAAATGAAACCACGATAAAAAAATATAACTATAAAATGTAATTCTTCGACATTATACTGTTACATACAAGACGATCTACACAATATTTGCTATTGAGCTTGGAGTATTTTCAATAAAAAATTTGCAATTTATACTTTGTATTCTTTCGTCTAATAGAAAGAAAAATAAACCTCACGTAAGATAAACGAGCGTCTATCATAATTCATAATAATGAACAATTGTAACAAGAATATAAATAAAAACGAATTGAGTATGAGACTGAAATGACACGACAGTTTGAAAGAAGAATATAACAAACGTTTAAATAAACTTAAAAATAAACTTAAAATTGCATCAATATATTTGCATTAAAACAATGAAAATTCTTTTCTTTTATACGAACTCTCCCTTTTACAGATGTCGAAATCAATGCGTCAACTATTGTACTCTCAATCTTAGTAAAGGAAAAATCTTTTTTTTTTCATTTACAATATTCACAACGATCAAGTATCTCGAATGTTTTTAGCTTAAAGATAATTATCGGTTGATGAACCTTAGCATTCGTCGCGTCATTTTTATTCAGTGACAAAGATCATGCGAGATTATTATAGCAACAGATGTGCAATTATTTCTAATTCAGAAACATGATATGAAATTTCATTTAAATAGTCACGTGACGTGAGATATAAGAATTGGACTCTTCTGTTCATTTGCAAAGTTTACGTAAAATGTGATCGATGAGATGCTAATTAAAATGCGCAACGCTAACTACAGCCTTGCATACGTATTTGATAATTGTAATGAGTAGCGGAGCGAGGACTGACCGAAATGCTCTAAAGCTGCATTATTAAAATAATGCGTGGGTAAAGTAAATTTCTCAATAGCAATAAAGCCACTAGTTAAGTTAAAACTGTTGCAGACGATCTACCCATAATGAAATTAATACCAATTATCGGGATGCTCGTTGGTGTTGGGCTAGGGGATGCCGTAATAAAAATTGCGAAGGCAGTATTCGCTAAGAGTTTTTCAAGAGTCAATTGACTCGAATTTACTCCGGAGTTGATCGCGGCTGACGAATGACGCGCTGCTTAATTTACGGGCCGGACTGGTGTCAGGCCACTATTTAATAGTCGTGTATTTGCGTTGCCAATGAAAAGGAAGGACAAATGGAGCAGGGAGAGACTTTCACACGAATATCCCGTGTATCGCCGGCTTCAAAAGCGACGTTCCAAGCGGCCGACGGTCCGACCGATGAACCGAATCAAGTTACCCTTGCGTACAGGTGGACGCTCGGTCCCATTGCCATTGTAAATTGACGAGGCAGGGGCAGAGGCGCTTTCGGCCTCGCAACAATTGGAAGGCCGGTGGGGGGGGGGGGTAAAAGGTTTTTCCGGGCAGCCGCCAGGAGCAGTCGGGTCCGGAGGGCGGGGTGGTCGCGATTGGAGGGAGGCAAGGCAGAGTAACAATGGAAAGAGGGAGGAACCAAGAGGAATCGGGAAATCGACCGGCATTCGGTCGCTCGGATGGGAAAAAAGTCAGTCTCCCCCGAGGCCGAGAAGGGAGCCGTCCCTCGGCGACGGAAAGTGAGCTTTGAGCCAGGGTTCGCGTGTGCGCACTGATCTACGTCCGACCTCCAGTGCCGCGAGAGCTCCAGTCCCGGACTCGCCGAGAGTCAGAGATCACCGAGCGCCGCCGACTAGTCATCAGCAGCAGCAACAGTTGTTGCGAGCCACCGCGAGTCGCTCGGGCGCGCTGGCGTGTAAAAATAAAGCCGCCGCTCGGGTCTCCTCGAGGCTCTTGATTGTGCGGGGGAGGGCGGCGGCGGCGGCGGCGGAGAGGGAGGGGCCGGCCGAGAGCGGAGCGGGGGAGGGCGCGGGAGCCGAGGGGAGCGATGGTAGGTTCGATAGCCTCAGCTGACACGCCAGGGAGTCGTCGTCGCAGGAGCCGAGCCACAGCCGCCGCGGCTACGCGTCTTCTTCGCTTTGTCCCGCGGATCTCGGCAGCTCGCTCGTCGGTGGCCATGGCGTCGCGGCCCTCCGGCCAGGACCGTCGTGGCCGCTAAGGCCCCCAGGAGTGCCCACCGCGACCATGGACGCGCTCCGCACCAACCAGGAGGTCGTCCACGAGGGCTGGCTCATCAAGTCGCCGCCCACGAAGCTCTGGAAGGCGGTGAGCCCAAGGCTTCTTCTTCTTCTTCTTCTTCTTCTCTTGTCCTCTTGGCCGAGACCCTCCTGCCCCTCCTCCGCGCTCCCGTCCTAGCTCCTAGATCCGCTGGACCCCGCTCTACTCCTCCGCTCTACTCCTGAGGCCCCCGGGGCCGGACCCTGCCCGAGTGCGGCGCGTGGGTGTCTGTTGTTGTCGGGCGGCGGCGTCTCGCGATGATTCACGCGCTGCCCGCCACGATTTTAATGGTGGATCCCTCGGGCCGAGCTCTTTAACGGCCTCGTCTATCCTCCGACTGGTCTGACGCCCTCCTGCCACCAGCTCCGAGGAGCTGCGCTCCTTAGCCCCTGGGCCCGATTCTCGCGTTTGCGTCATCCTCGCGAGCTCTTCCTTCGCCCTGCGCATCGTCCCACCTCCTTCGAGTGCGTGCACGTTATCGCGCGCGCGCGCGCGCAGTGCCACATGCGCCTGTGGGTGTGTGTACGCAAATCAATTAATTGGACCCTGCTTAAGTGGTCGTTACGTAAATCGCTTACCCCGACGCGATTCTCCCTTTACTTTGTCCATACTTCGGCTTTCAAAATCGGCTTCTTCTCTTTCGAGAACCACGGATGTATTGTTCGGGGCAATTTTTATCACGCGATTACGAGTGTCATCTTTTTATTTAAGTTGTCTGCATCTTGTGCTTATACGTACGTACGCTTATCTTGCAGCGATGGAGACAAAGGTGGTTCACTCTTAGGCACAGTGGTGAATTACCTGGGCAATATTTTTTGGAGTACTACACCGATAGGAGATACAGAAAACTTAAAGGAAGAATTGATCTCGATCAATGCGAACAGGTAACTATTCTTTTAACGTTGATCCATTGATTACAGAATCGGGAAGTAAATAATATCTGTAATGCTTCTAGGTCGATGCTGGATTAAGCTTTGAGAATCGCAAAGAAAAATATCAATACATGTTCAATGTAAAAACTCCAAAAAGAATTTACTATTTAGTAGCGGAAAATGAGGCTAATATGAATAAATGGGTGGATGCCATTTGTCAAGTTTGCGGATTAAAGGCCTACACGCAAGACGAAGATCAACAATGTCAAAGTAATCTAGTAATTTTTTTAATTATTATTAAAATATATAAAAGTATTATACATACTTTTGAATCATCGAGGTTTGATAATACTGAAAAACCAATTTTTAATTTAACTCTACAGTATTCTCCTTTGAATCGCAAGAATCTCCTCCCATTTCACCAACCAGTATAATGTCTGGACCTTACATACCTATCAGTGAATGTATCTCTGGACGGCGTCTCAATGACACAAGCTCTCTGAGCTCCGTAAGTGTACAAGCTATTGATAATTACGATGCTACAAGAAGATTAGTGCCGTCTCCTCCAAGATCTCCAACAACGGATGCTGAAAGTGTTGTTACCGATGACGAGTGGATTTCTTCTCTACCCAACGTTAATTGGGATACTTTCCCTGCCGCTGGTACAATATTATATTATTATTTTATTCAATGCAAAAGTTTTTATTATTAAAAATGTTTTTAACGATTCTAACGATTTATTCTTGATAAAGAATATTAAACGTAAAATTATTTTTTTATATCTTTATATTAATTTTATTTTGAATTTCGTGGGTAAAAACTTCACACATTAATGTGTATTCTATTTTTAGGTGATTTGAAACCAACGTTTAAATCAAATAATACCGGAATTGGTTCATGGAGTGTAAAAAAGAGATTTGGCAAACTTAGACTTGCTGAAATAAACAAGTCACCATCAGCTAATGAAATAGCAATTCCACCAAGACCTCCGAAACCTTCGCATATGGTTGCTGAAAGTCCTGGTCATAATTATTTGAATTTGGATGGTGCAACTGAAAGCTCAAAACCAACTACACCTTCGACACCAGCTCAATCAATTGTAACTAGCGATTCCAATAATTCAGGTCAATACACTTATTAAAATCATATCTGATAAATATTTTCAGGCATTGAAATTCTAGAAATTGTAATGTAAATTGTATTTGTTTATCAGGTGGGCCTTTAAAATCTCGTCAAATAACAGCTAAAACAGAATTAGGTTCAGCTAATAAGCCACAGAAGCAGCAAAATTCCAACGCAGTATCTTTAACTGCGGATGATCATGTTTTTCGATATGATTTCGATAATAATGACCAAGTGAGCTCAGAAAATGCGGCAACGGCCACGTACTCCAATCTTCCAAGTCCTTTAAGCAAGGACATTACTAATTCAGTGCCTATAATTATTGTGCCACCACCACCTCCTCCATTAGTGTTCAGAGAGCTGAAACCTGGAAGAAAAACTAGTGATTCAAATATTAGTAATGAATTATCTCCAACTGTAACTAATAAAGATTTAAATTGCACAGAACAGGTGAGCATTGAGCCACCGAGTATAAATCGAAAATTGAAGCCATCTTCAGTAAAGCCACATGTTGAAGGTAATGCTAACATTACATCGTTTAAAACAAATTATTAACTTTAATTTAAAGGAATATTTAATTTTGATCACATATTTAACGAATGAATATGTATCGCAGTACCAAAAAAAAAAAAACATATTTCAAAATTACATGTAACTTATTACAGATTTATTACAACTTACTTCACCACCTGGTAAGGGGAAAGTCAAAGCAATTCCTAGTCCTATTTTGATGTCGAAAATGCAAAAGAGTCACCATCTATCCATGTCTGATGACGATAATACCTTTGACGAAAAAGAAGATGTAAGTGAATTATACAGTAATATCTTGTATTTTTAAAGAATTGTCTTTAAATAGTAATTGAAAAAAAATTTGTTTATAGATATATTTCTATCAAGATAATGATACTTTTATACCGGCATCAAATCGTCGTTTATTAGTCTTGCAATACTTAGATTTAGATTTAGAAACAACAGAAAGTTTAAATAATTCAACTTTACAAACACCGCAATCTCCATTAGCCTCTACTGTTTACAAAACTGTCGACTTTCTCAAAACTGAAGCCTTCAATCGTACAAGACAACGAGTAGAGGAAGAAAGAAAACAATGCACTGATGAATTGACCTAACAATCACTGTGTCGTATGCTTTTAATCGAGGTTGAATGCGACTTTTAAAAAGTGCTTCCACAATTATTTTATTCAATTTATAATTTATAATTTATACATATAAGTAAACATAATTAGAATGCGGAAGAAACGTAATGTTAATTTTACAATATTAGTCTTAAGATAACGATCGTTATCGTTAATAAGTGATAAAGGGAATCAAATTTTTCTTCTGTAGTTACCTTACAGAATTTATAGCGAAGTGATATACATACGAATTGTTAAAATTAATAAGTCTGAGAAAATGCTCGTTATCAACGTTACATTAGTTGTGTTGATGAAAAACGGACCAAAAACTTTTAATCAATTAAAAATTAATCTGAATAGGATTTAAAACTAATAATTATTAAAAATACGCATTAAAGTTCTAGGTGGTGATAATCATCATTTGAGCTATTTAGTTAAGATCCTATAAATAAATTTACAGTAATTAGCAAAATGTTAAGCGTTTCGAGAGTCGATTAAATACCAGGCTATTATTAGAAACAATAAATATATTTTAAGACGAATAAATTTGATGAAAATTTTTCCTGTACATTAAAAATCATATAGTATTATTGTATCAACAATTTGTGATCTCTATTAACGAAGTATTTTATTATACCAGAGGGTATTCGCCATTTGAGATTGTAGAGTTTTTTCATCGCTACATAATCATGGAAATGTAAGAGATCACTGGTGTTATATCAATAAAATTTATATATTTTTTTAATGCTAGTTTTTTTTGAACTGGTAAATTTAATCGTTATTTTATGGAATAAAACGTGATATGCTTTGACAAAGTAAAATTATAAGTTTATAGAAAAATTAAATAAAGTAGAATATATGCGTTAACATTTGTTACAACAATCAATTGAATTTTGTTTATTTATTTCAATAACTACTATTTTATTATAAAAATATACATCTAATCGTTTGGTATACATCCTAATGTGTTTATAAATTAATTTAATGATTTTTGTTATAAGTATTTTAAAAGAGCAAATAAAATTAATCATTTTCAAACAGTGATATTAATAAGCACGTTGAAATTTAAAATGCAAATAAATTTCCGATAAATTTCTACCTAATATATCAAAAAAAAAGTATCGGAAACACAAATTATTTTTAAATATCAGTAGCACTACATTTTACATTTGGAAGCATTTCAAGATAAGGAAAAGAAAATTTTGGGCTATTTGTCGCGACGATCAGAAGGGAAAAATCGACGGATGAAAGTATTGAAAGTACATCGCGTTGAATCGGGTTTAAACGAGTACGAAACGGTAGAGCTATGAATTAGATATTGTTGAATCTATCGTTCTAATGAAAACTCTTGATATTTAGTATAAGTTTTCCTCCATTAAAAAAGTATTACCGAGCGCAACAGCGGCCCCTTCCCCCCCAAAGTCGCTTCATAAGCAGCATCTTAAAAATAATTACACAAGAAAGATCGGTGGCCTTGATAAAGTTTCAACGGAGGGAGCATATTTTTTCAGATTAACGTTTAACGTAGGCCCAATAGGATTTACGGCCTCGGATGTCGATTCATAAGTTATAATTATAACATTATAAGGCAGGCCTAATAAGCGCCAACAGTCCCTGTACCGGCCGCCAGTAAACACCCATTTATCGGTACAGGAAGTACCGAATACCAATGCCAGGGCCCGTACCCAATTCGATAATCCCCAATAATCCCCGAGATTGCCAGTTGGCACTCGTGCCAGTAGCGAGACTCGTGGCGGAGCCGCATAGAGCCGAGGAAGAAGCTTTCAAAGAAAAGCGGGTCAACGGCTGATCGGGGGCTGGGCTGCGCGCGCAGCTCGGAAAAGCACGCCGGTGACGTCACCAGCGGGTGCCTGGGTGGTTAACCGCAGCGGCGCATCATCGAGCGCCATTACAGACTCGCTGTGCTACGGGCAGTCTAGACACTGCTACTAACGAGGCCGAGACGTCGGCTCGCCGACGAGACTCCGCGAGGAACGGAGGGCCGCCGAGTCGCCGTGGGACGGTTGCCTCTGGTACCCTTGGGCCTCTGGACCGCCCGTCGCGCGCCTCACTTCGCGTCCGTGCCTGTCGGCGTGCCAGCGAGGAGCGCCATTTTTTCGGCCTTCGCGCTGCCAAGCGAGGAGAGTAGAGGACCGCCGTAGGTGGACAGGGGAGCCGCCGCGCGTCGTTTGGCCATCATCTACGCGGGAGGCGAGGCCCCCCCTCCGGGTCCGTCCAGATGAATCAGTCCCGGAACTTCACGTCCCTGCTCAACCCTAGCTACCTGCAGAATGCCCAGAGCTCGGTGCCGTCGAGCGCGGCCGCGGCCGCGGCAGCTGCTGCCGCCGCTGTTTCCGCGGCTATCGCCAATGGCACCGTCTTGAGCGGCTCCTTGGGCAGCAAGAAACGCGAGGCCGAGGGTGAGCGACTTTATCCTCGATTCGCCAAGTTGCGCCGCGATTCCTCGCTTCCTTCCTTCCTCCCTCTCTTCCTTCCTTCCTTCCATCCTTCCTTCCTTCCTTCCTTCCTTCCTTCCTTCCTTCCTTCCTCCCTTCCGCCCTTCCTTCCTTCCTCCCTCCCACCCTTCCTTCCTCTCTGCCTTTCTTCTTTACCGCACCTCCATTGCTCAGCTGAGATATAACATCTACAATACTTGCACGACGATCGACATCCATCGGCTCCACCGTATACGATTCGTAATCGTTTTTATTCGGATCAAGGTGCTCTCGTCGCTCCTCTCAGAATGTGCCTATTTATTGGTAATCTATCTACTTTAACTAAGTATTTATAGCTCCGACGACGTGAAAAAGCACTTCGACCAAACTATCCAGGCTTATCGTTCAAGTACATCTACTTTAGATAGATATAAGTTCATTTATACAAATAATCCAACTGTGGATGGCTTTGCTTCGTTTATAGGCACTTTGTCGAATCAAGTATTTCGTTACATCAAAACTCCTACAGTGTTAAGGCAATTTGTATAACTTTCCAAATTGCTGTGATTTTTTTTGTATAATCTGAGTGATGTTTCCATTCTAGATCACTCTGTTTATATTTCTTTTCAATCTGCTTAAATATTGATCGCACTCTTCAAATACGGTACATATCAACGTTTATTTGTACATTGTGAAATATTTCCTTTTGAATTACAAATCCAAATGTATATAAATAAATGTATATAAATATATATAAATTATACAAAAAAAGATTGTTTGAACGAACATTTTTTAAGTATAATTGTGTAGAAGATAATTTATTATTAACTGATGGCTTGTAATTAAAGCCAAAAACCTCTAGACTGTAGAATGTTACTTTAGGGATTTTTATTACAATTAATAATTTAAATGTTAGATTTAGTTGAAGAGATAAAAATGAAATAAATTAGAAGTTCACATTTAGTAAATGCAATTAGCACTTAAATTTTTTATGTACACATAAGATCTAGGGTTTTGTGTAAAACAATTTTATGTATTAAATATAATTTGATTTTTGTTAATATACAGGGTAGTCAATCATTAGTAGAATAATTTAACATAAAAATTAATCTACATATTTTATATTGACAGTAATATAATCAAATAAATTACTAAGAATTTGCAATAAAACTAATTTATTTATTGTTTTAAAGACATATGTTGCTTAGCAACTTATTGATTATATGCTTTCTAATAGTATACCAAGACTTTTGTTTATATTGTGTAGATTATTAAGTTAATTTAATCTCCCCTTTATATCATATAAATATATATATGAAAACATTATTATACAATATATAAAAATTTATTCGATTAAGATTGTATACAATTGCACTTTTAAGCAAAATCTCTATTACCAGATAAGGAGAAAGAGTCAAGAGAGGAGCGTCGGAAGCGTAGGAAATCCAGATGGGGAGGAAGCGAGCATGAAAAAACTTTTATTCCAGGAATGCCAACTGTTCTGCCCACTAATCTCACTCCTGAGCAGGAGAGGGCTTATTTGTGTGAGTATCTTACTAAAAATATTTTTTTAAGTAGTTATAAGTATAGTTTTAAGAATATTAATTTAGCATTGAGAAATTGTGCGCAAAATTAAAAAAAAAATTCCATTTTAAAATAGTATAAAAACTTTTTAGGGTGTAAGTATGTGCACTTATAAAATTTTGATTCTTTAAAAACACAAGCTTTTATGCTGATGTATCAAGGTAAGGTAAAGCAATAGAAAGGAAGAATGGTTAAATTTATTGATTTAAGTTAAGATACTGATGTTGATATTTCTCAAAAAAATTTTATTTTTTAATATAGAATAATCATGTACTTTGTTGTCTTATGGCTTATTTGTCAATATGTCTAACTGTTGGGGTTTCTGCCCCCCTCTAACCCGTTGGTTTTCAGTTCAACTACAGATTGAGGAGATCAGCAGGAAACTACGTACAGAAGATCTTGGAATACCAATTAATCCTGAGGAAAGGTTTGAACAAAACTTAACTATCAACAAATATGACCATTATATCCACAAAATCCAGCTATCTACTGACTGATTCAGCAACCAACCGCTTGGTGTCTTAAAAAAATTTTCTAACTGGTGCTCTCCAAGTTATTATGGAATGCTCAAAAAAATTAATTATCAGCCAGGACTAAAATAAATATTCAAGCCTCGACACACCATTGAAGATAAATAATGATAATATTGGTTTGATCTAATCAATTTCTTTTATTAATTCTCAAAATGCCAACCAATGCCATAAAGAATAAACTTTAATGAGCTTTGAACAGTTTGTAAGAAAATTCTTTAAGATTTTAATTTGACACATTTATAGATAATAGAGAATTTTTTGTTTTCTTAATTTCAGTAGAAATAGTGGTTTTTACAAATTTTGAAATATTGCTTTAAGTTGTTTATTCCTAAACAAGTCACTCTGACTACTAAAAAAAAAAAAAAAAAAAAAAAAAATAATAATTGGACCTTGACCTTTGTTTTCTAAAAATTTGTATTAATCCTGCTTTTAGCATACAAAAAGCTATGAAAAGTAAACATATATAAAATAAGCTAACTTGTATTTTAGAATTAAATACAAAACAAATCAGTACTCATTAATTTCAAAGAAAACACTTTGATATAGTTTATGTCCTACAGTCTTTAATATGATGCATAAATATGTTTATTCAAATCTCATCAAATGTTAGCAATATTAAACTAGATATGTAAATTTAATTTTTTTTTTTTAATTTTTTTATTTATATACATATTTTTTTATTTTAAATAAGATCTGTGAACTTCATGAAAGCAGAATAGTATAATTTTCAGGAAGTTTGTATTTGTTTAAAAGTTTTTATCAATATATATATCTATATAAATAGTGAAATTTTAATCATAAACAAATCAATAACCTTTTTCAGCTACTTTTTGATGAATTTATATAAAAGTGTGTTATCGTAGGTAGGGTTTACTAACGGAATTTTTTATCGGGTGAATATTACAGGAAAATAATTATTTTGTAACAAAATATTCAATTATGCAACTGCTCAAGCTAACGTTACTTTCAGGTTCAACATTAATTTATAAATCTTTAACTACAATTAATGAGAATATTTTATTATTCCAATAGGTTATAATGATTATTGTTTGTTTAGTTTAGCATTACGTTGCACAATTACGAGAAATCAGCTGATACTAATTTAAAGACTTAATTTTTATTAATAATAACAGGATTTACTTTTTCTTAGTATTATAGCAGCTGAGCAACATGTTTGTACAAACATTGCAGACTTCACTGGTTACCAAGTATTAATAAACAACCGACACAACTTCTGATAAGCTTCTTAATGACAGATGCTTAGGATAATTTTTATATTAAAGGGCTGAAGGAAATTATAATTATAATTTATTTAATGGAAATTATAATCCAATGCTCAAAACCAAATTAATTTAATGTAGATGAAAGATTCTATTTAGATAAGAAAACTAATTTTATTAGATATTTTATTTTTAAATTTTTAAGTTTATATAATTATAAAAAGTAGCAAAAATTTTAATATGGACGTTAAAATAGAAAATAATACTCTTGACTTAAAATTAGAAACAGGTTGCTTGAATACAGTAACATCTTTTTTGCAACAAGCTTCCAAACACTTTTTTTTTAATTTCAGATCTCCATCACCAGAACCAATTTATAGTAGCGATGGCAAACGGTTGAATACCAGAGAATATCGTACTAGACGAAAATTAGAAGAAGAACGACATAATCTTATACAGAAGATTTTAAAAATTAACCCCGAATTCAAGCCGCCTCCCGATTACAAGTAAGTTAAATATCTTGCTCATGATCTGTACTCGATTGAATAACTGTTTCATTTAATGTTTTTATTAAATAGGCCTCCAATTATCAGAGTTCACGACAAGGTAATGATTCCTCAAGAAGAACACCCTGACATTAATTTTGTAGGATTGCTGATTGGGCCACGTGGAAACACTCTAAAATGTAATTGTAAAATAATATTAAAAATAAATACATTTGTCTTCGAATTTTCTAACAAAATATTATTTACAGCAATGGAAAAAGAAACTGGTGCTAAGATTATAATTCGAGGCAAAGGTAGTGTGAAAGAGGGTAAAGTCGGACGGAAAGATGGACAACCACTACCTGGTGAAGACGAACCATTGCATGCCTACATAACTGCTAATAATCTTGAAGCAGTGAAAAAAGCTGTTGGCCGAGTTAGTATTATATCATTTTATACAAAGGAGTACGATTAAGACAGAATGTTATGTATTAATGCGTCTTAATATTGGCAATTATTATTTTAGTTATATTTTGAGTTATCTTTTCCTGATTGGAATTCAAAAAATAAAATTTTTTTTATCGATTACGTTCGAGTCAAAGCAAAATAGAGAATATAAACATTTTTTATACATTTTTTACTTGCAACTTTTTTTATTTTTTTTTATTTTAAGAACTTTTTAAATAAAGTTAAGGCCAGGTAATAGCTATTTGAAATAAAATATAGATAAAGTAAGAGTAAATCACTATCATACAATCATGCATGAATTAACGATTTATAATCGAGCGTAGATCCATGAAATTATCCGACAAGGCGTCGAGGTGCCGGAAGGCCAGAACGATCTTCGGCGAAATCAGCTTCGCGAGCTCGCCCTATTGAACGGGACTTTGCGCGAGAACGACGGGCCACGTTGCACGAACTGCGGTGCGAGCGATCACAAGTCCTGGTTGTGCCCCGACAAGCCCAACGTTACCAACAACATCGTCTGCTCAAGTTGCGGTGGGGCCGGTCACATCGCTCGCGATTGTCGCTCGAAGCGACCCGGCATGGGTGGCCCCGCAGCTGCCGGGATGAACCCGGCCGGGGATAAGGCCAAGATCGACGAGGAGTACATGTCACTAATGGCTGAGCTGGGCGAGGGGCCGCCTCCCGATCGTTCCAAGAGTAACAACACTCCGAGTCGATCGACTTCCAGCGCCAATCCGAACTACCCTGGACTTTTTGACAGGTAGAGGAAACAATAAAGCCTTACTAAAGATCTTAAATTTGTGACACTCGTGCTTGTGTTCGGGGGTCGACACGATAACTCTCTCGGAAGAGTACGTTTATTTAAAGTTTCGCAAAGTGTTACGCGTTGTAGTAAAATATTAGTGCTGCTTTTTAAAAATAGCATACATTGTAGTTTCATATTTAATTATTAATAATAAAAAAAAAAGTATAGATTCAAGAGGAATAATGGTAATTCAACGTATCGTAATACTTACGGGAACATTTACTAAAGTGTAGAGCTATTACTATTGAATAAATCGGACTATTATTGCTTACACGTTTATGATAATCGTTTCTATTAATTTAAAAATTATAATTTAAATGCCGATCAAATGTTTGAACAATAAAATTGCAGCACTAAAAATCAGTTTAACGAACAAACGCGTACTTTTAATCGGACATTGTTTTATTATCGAATTTCGGATATTTATGAAAAAGTTCCTAACGAAGAGAATGTCAGAATTATTGAGCATCTTTATTAATATCCATTGATAAAATAACTAATATTAAAATTGTTCTTCCATCAAAGGCAACAAGCGCCTCGTGCATTAATGGCAACACCGGCCCATCCACCGCCGAACATGATGCCACCGGGTCCGCCACCGCCGATGATGCCACCACCTCCAGGAATGGGACCCCCTTGGTCACAGCCCGATATGAACAACATGAATGGCATGAATAGCATGAACAACATGAATAACATGAATATGAATAGTATGAACAACATGAATATGCAATGGGGACAGCCTCCTGTGAGTATGCCACCTCCCCCGGGTGTCATGCAGCCGCCGCCGCCGCCGCCAGGGGCATCGTCGCAGCCGGCGATACCACCTCTAATGCCGTGGATGGCACCTGGAGGTGGCCAACCACCACCACCAGGTTTGTTCTAACAAAAGTAATATTCTTTTTAAAATTCTTATTATTTAATAATAAATATCCGATATTGTGAGTGAGGGGCCCGTACGGCCTTTCGTAAAATAAAAAATTAAAGCAAAAGAAACAAAGCATATATTGGATAATTTGCTGGAGTAGTTCAGCCAGTTAATAATTAATTAAAGGCGTTTGCCCATACGTCTAAAAAGGTCAAATGCCACCACCGCCTCCGTCGCAAATGCCACAATCGCAGATGCAGCCTCCACCGCCAGCAATGGGCATCCCGCCCTGGCAGCAGCAGCCCCAGCAGAGCCAGCAGGCGCCGCCACCCATGCGACCCCTACCCCCGGGCACCGCGCCACCCCCGGGCTACCCCCAGGGCCCGCCGGGCTGGGGTCCGCCCCAGCAGTCCCAGCAAATGGGTTGGCCCCCGGCGGCGCCCGTGCCCCCGCCGCCCCAGCAGTCGACGCCCGCGCCCCCGGGCATCGACCTCACGACCCTGCCGACGCTGCTCGCGCAGCCGCCGCCGCCGCCACCGCCAACGAGTTAATCCTCCCCGACGAAGGCTGCGGACCGATAGAATCGAATAGACGAGGGCTGCGCTCGCCGTCGGCCGGAAAAGACGACCCGGTATCCCCCGATGCCGTCCAAGCGCTGGCGAGGAGACTCCCTACCTACCTCCCTACCTCCCTGGTCCTCCCCGAGTCCAGTCACTGTACACAGCGGAGCTTTTTGTCTTCGTTTAAAAGGAGTCTCCGATTGGTTTTGAACGCCTTCCCATTACGAAGCGTTCGATAGCTGAAAAGCTGGACGGGGGGCTTGGCTGCGCGATTAATAACGTCCATACGCATTATTTTTCCTGTAATTAAGAAGTACGTTGCATGACACTTTTATACTGTATAGATTCAATTCAAGTATTAATGAATTGTGCGAAACGATCTTAAAGGCATACGGCATCGGTGGGACTAAATTGTTCTAAAATGGATGATCGGTCGAAACGTAAGCAGTTAACAAATTTTAATTAAATTTCCATTTTACGAGTTTGTATGTTTTAAATTACATAATTCGAATTTTCTGACGCTATATGAATATCTTCATATTATTATATTTTGTTATGCAATTCAAAGCGTAATGAGATATAAAACGAGTTAATAAACAAAAAGGTTTGCTGTGTATGGTTAGTAGAACATAATTTTGTCGGGTGTATTTTCTATTTTATAATTTGGATTTTAATAGAATTGTTCGGACTTTTAATATTCTTTTCTCTGTTGTTTTTTCCCCTTCTTTTTCTTCCTATTATTATAAATTTCTTTTAAAAGAATATACGACGACGCAGAGAAAGTTGAATTTTGCTGAGCGAATAGCGGAAGAGCTGCGATTTTTCAAGCTACTTCAATATTAAATAAACCACTTGATTATTATATTTTGCATCTAGGTGCAATGTGCGATAAAAGTTATTCAATTGTGTGACCCGACAAAATTTACCAATTATTGAATGATGGGTAGAATAAAATCTTACATTAAGAAAATGTGTTGCTTCAAGATTATGAATAATCAGAATTACAATCTTCAAAAGGCAATCGTTCGTAAAGTAAACGACACTGATACGATATTTGCCATTGCAATAGAAAAATAGACACAATTAAGAGTATTTACATTTGATACTACAAGTCTGTAGGGTAAAATTAATTTTTCTTTTTTAATAATTTGCGAAGGTCAAATGTAACATATACAATAGGTAATAAATAGAAAAAGCTAGTATAAAAGATGCTTATTAATATTGTAGATTACTTTTTTTTAATAATAAAAACGTTTCTCACGGATTAACGTTACAATTCCTCTTATAGGATTTTCTATTTTGTATTTAAAATTAGCAAAATTATTCATGAATTTGTTCCCTGTGAGTATAATTTGTACATACAAGCGATTATATTCTCCTAAATGCTGTAAATTTTTTTGTTTTTTTTTTTTACTGCGAGGAATATTACAAAAATATTATTATTTTGTTTATAACTACAAATTGTAATGAATTTTTTTTATCATGAATCAATTATAAATTCGAATAAAAGTGCGTCGAAATTCTCATTTATATTTAAAAAAAAGTATTGGTAATAATACTTCTTTTCTACAAAGAAAAATAATTTCAATTAAATTGTGAATTCTGTATCTTGTGTTAGTATTACACAATAAAAAGCACTAAAAACATTTTTTATTTGTACGTATTTAATATTCAATTTTTGTAAAATGAAAAATAAATACCTTTTCAGTTCTACAAAAAAAATCCTTTTAATTTGAAGGCAAGTATTATTTTTTAATAAAAAAAGTTCATCAACATGCTAATTATCGTTCGTTAATAATTTTTTTACAAATAAAATGTTCTACAATATTCGAAATTAATAAATAATTGCATATCCTTTTTGCAGTCTTATTTAAAAACAAATAATGAATAAATATCACATTAGCTGTATTGTTTTAATAATTTTAAAATTGAATAAATTTAAATATATTAAGCACAGTATGCATGAATTATTAAACACGTGTTCAATCCCTTGCTAGCAGAAATGCTAAGATAATTTCACATAACAATACACAATGCAACTTATGATTCAATCGTATCGTAAAGTTATAGGCAATGGACAATTTATTAATTTTGAAGTAATAAATTAAAACGATAAATCATAATGAATTCATATTTTTACAGCCTTCAACAGAACGAGCTTATGTATAAAGTTTATGATTTCATTTTACAATAAATTTTGATAGTTCAATATTTATCTATAATGTTGCAATAAGCAGTTTCTAGGATATTATATATACGAAAATGCTCGACAATCGTAGCAAAGGTATTATTTTCAAAGGTAAATTAAATTATTTGAAAAATTTATTTAAAGAAATCAATACTTTCGCGTTATTTCATAACCTTTCTCATTTAATTAATGGGTCTGCATAATCCATAATAAATGAAACGAAGAATAAAGCGTTAATAATTTTACGATGAAAAAATAATCCTCAAGCGTGTGTGAAAATTTAAACGCAGAGACACGCCTACGGTGTAAGTTTTGTATTAGCGATTAAAATATTCTCAGCGTTGGTAAAATCAATGATCAATTTACGAATAAACGGCAAATAGCAACAAGTGTCCGCAGAAGGTGGCGTGCTAATCTCAAGGGCAGGCAGGCAGTAGCAGCAGAGCCGTAAAATCGAGGGAGTCGTCGGGGAAGCGCGAGCCCTGTAAAGGAAAAGGTAACCTGGCATCAAGGCCTCCACTGGAGCGAGGGTTAGAAAAGGCGCTCGCCACCGGAATAATGGAGAGGCGGTCGGCAGCATCAATGATTCAAGATGACCGCGGCTGTCGGCTCAGAAAAAGAGGCTCAGGCCGGGATGGAGCTCCATCGGGGGCCGGGGGGTTGGGTCGAGCCGCGGAGGCAGGCGCCGTCGCGCACCGAGGCTCACTGCCGGGCTCCCTCTCGGGGAAGGCGCCGTCGAGGCCGGCCGGGAGTCGGTCGCGTGACGGGCGTCAGTGACTGGGACGGGGCCCCGGAAGTGACGGTCAGTCTGCGTCCGGGCGAGGGAGGGAGGGAAGAATCGTCTCTAGTCTCGACTGGTAGTTGGCAGGAGCGGTGAACCGTTAACAGCCCGCCCATAGGAGACGACTGCGCGCGCGCGCGACCAGCGACTCTTTCTCGCAGGCTCCCCTGCTATATATATACACACACAAATACGCGGCTTTACTCTCTCTCGCTCCGAGTGCTCGCAACGCTTGTGTATACAACGCACGAGAGGCCGGTACTTTTCTCGCCCGGGACCAGACGTCGTGCGCGCCTCCGTTCCAGTCTCTATTTCCGCGTAGGAGCCGTCGAGGATCCCTACGAGTCACGGCGCCAGGAGCAGCGGTTCACTGCGGACGAGGCGGAGACGAGCGAACGAGGGTGAGGGCCGAAAGGGAAGAAGGGAAGATGACGTCTACCGGAACGTTCAAGGGCTTCGACGGGAGCCGCAACTCCAGCAAGTGAGTAAGCGCGGGGACTCGCGACCTCTCGCGAGGCCTCGCCAGCCCTTCTTCCCCCGGCCTCTTCTGCCATCCTCCCCTCGATCGAGAGTATCTGTTCGCCGTGTCTCGATGATCCACCCCGACTTCGCTGCCGCCTTTTTCCTCGGCCTCCTCCTCCCCTCCCGCCCCCGTTATCCCTCACTCCCCCGCCCGTCCATTGCCAGCCTCCTCGACCCTGCGGCAACTTCCGTCTCGCCGAATTCAGAGCTGGAGATGGCGATTCTATTAGCCCTAGCCGTTCCCTCGCAGTTTGTTTACTATTTACGCATAGCCGCGACGAGTCTGTCCACCCCGAGTATCCTCGCGCTTGTCAAAAACTTAAAAATATTTTAACTCGAGCTCTTTGCTTCGTGGGCTCCTCCCCCGCCGCCGCCGCCCACCGACATGTTGTGTTCCGGTGCCACCGCCGAGGGATTTTTCAAAAAGCGACCGTTCCAACTCGCTCCTGGAATGTTCGTTACGGATCAGTTTCCCCCGCGAAGGCCAGAGTCCACGGAGATGAGAGGAGAAGAGGAGTAGGCCTCGGCGAGTGGGCGCTTGCGGGTGGAAAGGATAGGTGGGAGAGAGATAGAGGGAGAGAGAGGGGGAGGCTTCTAGATGTTCCAAGGTGTCGTTGCGGGTGCCCACAAAGTGGCGGCGGCGGAGGAGGAGGAGGAGGAGGGCCGTAAGGTGCCCGCCTCCGTCGAGGCCAAGAAGCCGTGATCGTCGGGAAAACGCGCATCGATTGCGCTCCGCAGTGTCGCGGGGCCCCGAGCATCGGGTTCACGGCTAGAGCGATTCGGTTTTAACCGGATACAGTCGGATGGAACTAACCTGCCCTCCCCGAGCGGCCGACCGGTGCTTGTGTGCGGGCCTCCGCTCCGACGTCGAGGGCGCGCGTGTGCGTGTGGGCGCTCGGACTTTTCCGCAGCTGCGGGAGAGCGGCGGCTTCTTTATTGCAAATCGTTATTACGAAATGCCTTCTTACTTAGCCTTGGGGCGGGGCGGGCCGGCCGGGTTGTTAGCAGCGGCTCGTGTAAAAGAGGAGCGCTAACCCGATATTCGTTGATCGGCGTTGTCCTCGTTTCAGGGCTACTCGCTCGCAACTGCCGGTCCGCGTAATTTTAAGCAGTTGTGCACTGCGAGCCTTAGCTGTCCCGATTGCAGGTGAAACGGCCTCGAAGAGATCGAGGCTCTTTGTAAGCTCGCACGCTCTAGGGCATAATGCATTTGTTACGAGGCGTCGATAATACTGCATAATCGACTCCTTCCGATCGTAACGAGCGCCAAAAGCCGAAACGCTGCACTTTATCGAGCAGACACGTGAAGCCAAGATAAACAAAGACGTAAACGGACCGAAGGCAGGATAATTAGAGTGATAAAAATTACAAATGTTTTTTTAGAGTCGTATTACATCGATGAAAGAGTTATGATTACGATAAAATTTAGTTAATTCGGAGGACCCTTTCGGGCAAATAAGGTTTGCCTAGTTTTTGCTCTTCAAAAAACCAACACGGGGGGGGGGGAAATCTAAACCAGGCAACTGTGCAGTCGTACAGAATATTAATGGAAATAAAAAAGGCTTGCCTTTGCGAGTACATTTCTTACTTAAATATTATTATTGCGTCCGGCTAATGAAATGCAAAATTGACATCAGTGGATAATTGTAGCGAGTCCGGGAAAAGCTATGCCAGAGATGCGCTTAAAGGAAAAAACAATCCCCAGAGTTAATTTACAGAAGTAGAGGCAAAAACGAAGCCATTGACCTCGAGTTTCATAGCATTCCGGAAGGAAATGGCTCACCGATGAGCAAGTCAGCCACGGCCGATGCGCATTTACAGCTCCCTTTTAATATTACCTCCTGTTTTTTTCACTACGAGTGGACTACCTGAATTATCTGCCCTTGGCACTTAAAGCTTTCCCCTACTGTCGTCAGCTCGGACCATTAGCCTCTCATCCCTTCTCGCTCTCTCGTTCTTTTATTACCCCGGATAAATTCTTGGCATGCGTAGTTCGTGCGGCTCGATTCTCAGATGCTTTTAACATTGCTGGACATTTTTCGGTTTATTTTCAATATATATATATATATATATTTATACCCCAGCACAGAATACCATTCTCACTCTCACCCGCAAAAACCTGCCGTCACACTTGTGCGCCGCAAGTACACATTTCACGAAAACATTATTTAGATCCTATGATACATCAGCAACTTGTACGGTCTACCGTCCATTTTTGTTTTAAATGCTGCCAATATGTGGAAATAAGAGGACAAAAATAAGTTCTACAGTTCTAAGAATGAATCTAGATCTAGATGAGATTGTTTATTTTACGATTATATAACTTTAATTTTCGAAATTGTCGATACACTCGATTCCGTGAAAATAAAATATTCATATTCATATTCCGGACTACGAAAATGGATGGACAGTCGGTATTTTCCGAAGTTTTATTGCTACCAGAAGGTGAAAACACATTGTGTTTGAGCTTTTTATTCCGATCGAAATTCTTGCAACAGCAATAAATGACTTCTTAGAAAATTATCAGGGACAAGGAAAGGAACGTAACTCTAGTATTTTTTTAAAAGACATACTTAAAAAATTGCACGAGCCTTACAGTATTGTATTAGACAATGTACTGGCTTGCAACGACCGAAACATCGGTATAATTATTTATCCTTAATGAAAGCCCGGCAAAGCGAAGAATTATTCAGCCGTTTTTAAACAAATCGTAAGCGCTTATCCGAGCAGAAAAGAAATTAATGCTAATCAATGACTCAGTTAATATTGGATTTTAAGATCGTGACGCAGAATTTCGTTGCATTAGAATGTACAGCAATCGCCGGCCGCTCATTGTTTCACCGGGGAATAGGCGCCCATCAAAAATAATCTTCCAACGCGGCGAGCGTCCGTGAGAGAGCCGAGAGTAACATTCAATATGCGCAGTAATACCCCTTCGCGGCTGGAATCATTATTGAGTTTTTCCATTGTTTGCCCGTACGAGTTGGCCAAGGGTAATGAACCTCCTTACGCATAAGTACACCCCGAGGACTCGGCATCTCGCTGTCGCGTGTCGGCGTACAATTACGCTTACGTCGGCGACATGTGGTTGCGAATGTGAGTCGAGTCGCCGCCACTTGCGCCGACTTCTTGCCAGCGCAGGTGCGCACCGGTACGAGCGCGGGCCGAATACTTCTATCCTTGGAATCGTGACTCACCGCTCATTTTCCCTTGTCCCCTTCGCCCCCCCCCCCGCCACAGACCCGCCCACCGACTCGACTCATTGGCGAGTGTCCACCTCCCTGCCCGGTCCCTTATGATTTTCGTTCGGTTTTCCCTCCGGGGGTTCGGATCTACTTCGTCCTTCGTCGCGCGCTCGAGGGATCGTTCGTAAGATAATTATCATAGTAAGTACCCGGCTGACGATAATTTCTACGTGTGCGAACTGATGAAATACTAGCGTTTTTTTTTTTTTTTATGAAATGTTCGCGCGCTATCGATTGCAGCGTTGAAATTAAATAATGTATATAAAGTGGAGAAGTTGCGCTGTTGCGTGTGCAAAATTTAACGAAATGACGATTTCCTCTTCAATTGCTTCATTTGCTTAAAAATTTGCCACTTCGTAATTTTAATTTTCCATTGTTAAAAATTAGTAGTTTGCTTTTTTAAATTAAAATTAATCTAATTATATACGCTAAAATATATAGTCTGCTCAGTACTTTTATTGCTCGAAGTCAGTTTTTTTGCAATTGTACTCAATGCTCTATACGATATATGCACAAGAATTTATTTCCCAATAAAATCTTAAATGCTAAATATTGATAAACAAATATTTATAAAATTATAATATAGTGGGTAAATCCATCAGTAGATCTTACCGTTTGGATTAAGATACGAATAAAATATTCTGTTCATAAAATTCACAATTTTTACTTTGAAAGAATAATACATTAAATTTTCAAGTTATGAATGTGTGAATCATTGCTCTCGTTGTCATGCTAAATAATCTATTAATATGAATTTATAATTCAAAAGAGCTTTTCGAAGTTCACGGTTTTTATCATTCTGGCAGATTGTAATTTTTATCTATCGAGGAATTGGTTTTTAAGCAAAGCATAAGAACAGCATTTATAAATATTATATTCGTTACCTACTAAACGTTTTTATTTAATTATTTGTATTAACAATTTTATTTGGCTTCTTATTTATAATAGGAAATCTTAAATTTTTTTTAATATTGGATTGCAGTCAATTTTTATATAGTTTTTATATTGTTTTTATATTTATATTTTGTATACTGTTTTAATATCGTACATAAGCAGTAGTTATTATAAATTCGTATCGACAATAGTATTGATAATAGTAGTACGTATGTATTTATAACGCTTAATTTAAATGGATTTTATTTCATTGATTGACTTGTTAATTTATACTTTATATTAAAGTAAAATATTTATGTAGCTACAATTAATATTTAGTAAATGTGTATTTAGTAAAGATAATATCGAAATAAATAGAAGAAATAGTAAAACTTATTATCTATGCTTGAAGAAAAAGTAGGGATCGGTTTTATCTGTTGTGTTTTCTTGCCTGCGGTTCGCAAGTACTCTCATAGATAGAAGCACTGTTGGATTGCTTAGTACACCAAATACGCTTTTAGTACAAACAGATGTTATCAATTTTCTTGGCTCTAAATATTGATCATTCGTCAATTTGCTACTGAAATTAATATCATTAAAAAATATAATACAGCACTAAAATATTTTATTGTATTACAAATATTATTGTTATCTCGCAAGTTCATTGGTATCTTCAATATAATCTACCAATAGATAGATTAGTTAAGCTTATCACGATCTATCAATAATTCTTTAAATTATAATATATATTTCAATCGAAATTTTTTAATAAAAATTTTCATAAGCCAAAAAACAATCGAAAAAAGTTTTTTTATTTTCAAATTTAATCGATGTAAACTTAATTAACAATGACATTTCTGCGTAATATATTTCTATAAATATTTTTCTCAAATCATAATTTATTAATCATATGAATTATGTGGTACTGATTTGTTTGCTTTTTTAACAAGAACTTTCTAAATTCATGAAATACAAATCACTTTTTTGCACGTAATGCAGAATGTGCAACAGGGTCGTACCTGTAGTAACAAACTAGTTTACAATCATTTAGAAACTTAATTTTGCCGGAATTACAAAAAATATATCGACACTGCGCACTTAACATACCGAGCCGCAACATTCGGTAAGTAATGTATTCGCGCGTTCAATTTAATTCTTATAAAAACAAAAGTATCTATAGTAAGCTATTGTAACTATTTTAAGTACAGTAACTATAATAAACTACATGTAATTAAATTTGCACATGTTAAAAAAATGAAGTAAAATAATGTTTCATATAAATATCCCAATAGACGTTTTAGAAAGGTTGGCAATAAAGTCTTTCTGTATTTAACTGTAAAAGTTTGTTTAAGCAGATTTGCCGGAATTTTTAAGATAAATACTAATGATGGCATCAAAGTATACATATTTATGTATTTACGTATATGTATGTCCAACTATTTATAGTTGCTATTAACTTTACAGTATAAATGAAGTGAATTCCATCATCGGGTTCTGTATTCATAAAATCAGTCGACGGAAACCTTAGGCTATTGAAAATGTGATAATTGCAATTAATAGATTAGCGCATAAGCATAATGATATTAATCTGAAACGGAGAATTCGAAACTAGAAACGGAGATATACTATGAATAGTGACTCCCATTGTATCGAGTTAGCATAATAACATATACTTAGTTTATAAAATTTTAAACGAGAGTCGGAATGTTCACAAAGCGACATAAACACCACAAGAATTTTAATTTTCAGAAACCCTATATTGCAGTCACGTGAGACATCGCAGGAAATATTTCATATATATTTCACTGTAAATGTACGAAACGACTATATTGAGCATAGATAGATTTTTTTAAAGCAAAATAAAAAACAATTTTACCTTCAGCAAACGAGCGATGACATTTCACTTTAATGATTAACTAAAGAAATTATTCCAAGTATGACTTTCGACGGTAAGATTGTAATTTAAGAAATTTGAAGAAAATCGTCTCTAGAATCCTTCATGCAAATTGGAATTCAAAGCACGAGTAAAAAGGAACGATATGTTAATTTGAATTCTAAATAATGATAAACGTACGAGCCGAATGCAAATCAGGTAGCCTATATAATTCGGAATAATTGTGTTTATTTGTCGATGTAATGGCCTTTTAAGTACAATTTACTCTGCAAAATGTTTTTTCTCAATGATCGGTAACACACTTTTCAATACCTCATCTCCTACGGGTATTAAATCTTGGAGATTTGACTCTCACGGCTGCGATCATCGAAAATTGCACTGCTACCACATTTCGCGCCTATAAAAGCCCATACAGCCAAACGTAATAATAGGCTTGATGCATTTAAAGTTTCGCAGTAGCTTCGTTACTGCAAAATGGGCCGCCTATTTTTCACGCTGAGGAATCTCCCGTCGAAATCGGCGAGAGCGCTGAACAAAGAAACTGGCATCGCCATTTGTACGAAAAGGGCGTGGGGACTCGAGAAAAAGGAGAAAAATCAGCGAAGCTCCGAGTGTCCTCCGCCTTAAGAAGCGAAGTCGAGCGGTGTAACGTTACACTTTCCGGTTCGTGTCGGTCCGCGGCAAAGAAGCCGCGCTGCCGTCGTTGGTGGTTTACCGCCCGGCTCAATCGCCAGCCTCCTGATGGTCAAGAGCGGATACGTAGCTGATGCTTTTTACCCCTGCTTTACGGCAACGAGAAAAACTATTCTTTGTATTAAATGCCATTCGTTGACTATCCGCTACGTTCGCCGGCCATTGGAAATACCCATACACGCACGCACACATAAACAAACACAAACACACACACACACACACACACATGTATATATATACATATAAATGCGCGCGCGCGTTTGTATTCGTTAGCGCTCTGCCAGTACCGAAGTCAGCTAATGGATTCAAAGTATATTCTTTTAGCTGCCACGTGTTCGTAGCTTCGTGAGGAAGGAAGGAATGGTCCACTTGCAAAGTAGTTGCGACGCCCACATAATTAATTTTTTAAAGAACGAGACAGAATCACGCGAGACTCTTGCCCTCGTAGTGCTTGCAAACTCATTCGTTTCAAAGATAATACCCTTCCTGCTGATCCCTTAAATATTTTGAAATCTGAAGGAGACAGCCACTAATTACATGGCCACGTAATTTGAAAATTTTCGTTGCGAATAATGGTAATGTTGCTTGATTTGACAGTAATCATACCGATATTAATCCATTAATTATGGCATATTTTTAAAGCTCGGCATTTTTGTTTAAAAAATTGCAACAAAATTAGTCTATTTGTGGTATGCTTAATAATAATGTAGTGAAAATACTCTCGCTTTCCGTTGATTGATCACTCAAAATTAAATAGATTGATTGTCGATTAACGTGGAACGAATGGAATGATACTTTTAGAAGCCGTATATGTAAAAAAAACACTTAAGTGGTAATACCACTTTAGGATTTTTCAGAACTGATTTTTAAGTTCGAACGGTACCTAAACGTCTATAAAATAGTAATATATAAATTTTGAAGAAGGAAATTTATTTTTACCGCGAATTTTTTAGTATGCAAAGCTACTCAATTCTATGCTCCAAGTGTTTCTGAAAACTATTTGTAATAGCTAGTTGGTAACACAATTTTTACAAATGATGATTGATTTATTAAAAAATTCTTTGTTATAAATAATGGCTTAAAGCGTATTTTTTAAAATTGTTGTTTAATAAGAGCATTATTAAGCTATTTACGTTATCCTATAGAATTAAAGATCAAATCTATTTCCTTTGTAAATTATGTATTAATAATATAAAAACTTATTGGAGTATAGATCTCATTTCCAATACAGCTAGCCACAGTAAATTATTATACACGTAATAGTTAAATTAAATTGTGTCTATTTTTCGATGACTAAATTGATAAATTCCGACTCACTTTAGCCACTTATCATCAGTGATGCTTTTTGATACTTTGTATAGTTATGGCAGATTGGCAGATAATAGTTTAGCTAAGCTTAAATCATATGTTCTTTTTTAATTATTCCTTGTTCGCGCATTAGGAGCGTATTTCAGCGACCAATAAACCAAGTTTCATAAAAAATATTAATGTATTACAAGGCTACTCAAATTAAGGGAAAACCAATTAAATGCATTCCAGCATTGGTATACGAAAATAATTTTTTACGTAATATTTATTGTTTTTACTAATAACAATATTAATCAATGAATGTTAATATAATTTTTAATAGACAATGATAGTGTAAAGCTAAAATAATTACATTTCTTGTTTTGACTGCTTACTTCGAGCAGGAATAGTAAGATTTTGAATGAATATAATTGCAGTCAGTGTATATGGGAGCTTTCAAAAAACCATGCGTAGAACAAATATGACCAATCAAATTTTTAACAGTAAAAGAAAGCCGACTAGAGATAACAATAGAAAGTATAGGCGTTGTTTCGGGGATGAATACATTTTTTAAACAAACAAGAAGAGATAAGTGATCGATTGTAAGCTGCCCAGTTTGTTGCGGGCTTCAATTTATCGGACACGTTTAAAAGGTCACCGATTACAGGTTGTCGATGTTGAATTTCGTAGCTCGTAGTTTTACGAATTTAAGCATAGTATCTTGGCTCGGTCGACATCTACATGTACGAGGATAGGCAATGGCAAAGTCGAAGTAGAGCACTCCATAGTTCGACGTTCGTTCAATTACTTTATCCGGTTACACTTAATGTACGTGTGTGCACAGAGTCGTTGATGATGAGGTTCAGGTAAATCATTATGTGGCCTTAGAACTTTGTAATTAGGGACTGTGCACACGTAACTTTTAGTATGACCATAAAAAATAATTTCATTCGTAAAACTTCGGATCACGAGCCACATTTGGCTTCGAAAGATGACGTTGGATGATTGACTGCCTTATCTAGATAAGTAAAACAATAAATGAAAATTAATCGTCGCTCCGTCATTGTGATTTTGCGATTATGTCGCAAAATAAAGCCGATTTCATTTTCAACAAATTACATACAACGCATTCGCATAAATCCCTCCTTAGCAGTACTTCGATTGGGGATATTTTTATGGTAGAAGGAAAGCACAAGTTTGTGAATAATTCGACATTTCCGCATTCGTAGTTTCGATAATAAAGAGTACGCGAAACAAGTGCCTGGCAAAGTTACGTTGAATGTACGTAGGACACCTTGCAATTTCTAAAAAGCGTCGAGTGTACGAGAAAGAGGCAAGAAGAAGGAACGATGGGCTCGAAAAGTATCTCGCAGCGCTTGTTTGTCGAAGCAGTTGTTCGACAGAGTGAAAAAGGCACTTGCTCGAGAAATTGGAATAGAGCGGGAGCGTGATCTCGATGCTCGTTAAATCGTAATTCAAGGTCAGGTTTAGTACGAGCTCACCTCTGGCAACACGGACACCATGCCGTTAGGCTCCATTCGACCCGGGCTGTGTTTCACGAGATACCTTGCTCACCGATTGAACGGCAACACTTTGGATACGTTTAATAGCCGAGATTCGCAAGCGCTCAAACGACGCGTAGCATTTTCATTTTCCATTTAGAATTCCGACTCTCGGTACCCGCGCAACGGGAAAAATCTATTCATATGTATAATAATGTGTGTGTGCGCGCGTGCGTGTGTTTACACGTATTTATATATGCTTATAGAAGTTTTTACATTGTAGGCTAGCCGCACGTTTTGACCTCCATGGTATACAATTTCCAAGAGCTGAATTACAGTGAAATATAAAAAATAAACGATAGCCACGTATTGACGAATGGAACGCTTTTAGCTAAAAAAGGAAAAAACGAGTCTCATATGTATGAAATAAGTGTGCGAAAAGCAATGAAATAGAGAAATAAAAATAAATTCTCCGAGAGAGGCATGCGAGAGAGGACACGCTTTGGTACAAAATTATTAAATGACGTAAAATCGGAGCTGAAAGTTGACGGGGAACGAGGGGAGCGAGCTTTTGTAATACGCACACATAAGTATTAAGTAAAATCGAATGCAGCATTAGCCCAATATTGATTTGCTCGAGGCGTAAAATAACTGCGGAATATCATCAGCCACACGAAGGTTCTTTCATCGTTAATCATTCAAGCCTCGGGGTTAACTTAGGCCCATGACCGTCGTCCCGGAGCCACGTCGATCTTCCAAAAGGCCAATTTCGAGCATGGCTTAGATAAGCTAGATTGAGCCTAGATTTAGACTAAGCCCGGATGATAAAAAATATCTCGGCACCGGCACGAGTGAAGCCAGGGCACGGGCCGGTGACCGTCGTTCTCGGTCCTTTCCTTCGTAAGGAATCAGATCGGGAGCCCCAGGAGACCCAATGAAGGGGAGAGGTAAAAGCTCGAGTGGAGAACCGAGGCTCGCATTGTCGACTATTCGGGTTAAGTCATATCGCGGAGTCGTGAACCGATGTCGCAGATCCGATCGACCGTTTATATCCTTGCACTCGACGCACGCACGCACGCACGCACGAACGCACGCAAACGTATACGTAGGCGGGGATTAAACGTGCATTGGAGTGCGAATGTACAGGCAAGTGCACACAGTGGCGACTGTCCACGAACCGAGTCCCAATGAGAGGAAAAGTCGCCGGCCGGTCCGCGGCGTATCAGTTCGCGTTGCCCTGGTCGTCGTCGTCGCCGTCGCGCGTTCTCCAGTTCATATTCCGAAGTGCTCGCGGGTCCATGCGAACGGAGGTACGCACGTACGCCCATTTCTCACTCACTGGCTACGTATATAAACGCGCGTGAGCGCCCGGAGTCGTACACTTTCACCTATTCTTTATCTCTCTCCCTTTTCTTCCAATTCTCGTATCCTTACACACACAGAACTCTCTTTTTTACCTTTCTCGCTCTCTCTATCTCTCACTCTCTTACTCTCTCTCTCTCTCTCTCTCTCTCTCACACTCTCTTTCTCACCCACTCTCTCTCTCTCTCTCTCTCTCTCTCTCTCTCTCTCTCTCTCTCTCTCTCTCTTTCTCTCACTCACGCTGGCTGCCTCTTTTCCACTGTGCACCTCTCCTTTGTCTTGAACTTTCTCGTGATCGTTGCAGTAAAGAGACGAGGGAGTGGTGCGAAGTTCGTCTCGTTTTATTATTCTTCCTTTATTTTTGTATGTTTGTTCCGTTGCTGGTGTTCGCTGTATGTATTATTTCGACGTTTGTAAAAAAATCTACATGATCCCATAACTTGATTTAAAATTTGACGGGTGTTCTTAGGAGAAGTTTTTTCCACTATACACATTGTGCTGATTCGGCGATAGGAAGTAGGATAATATGTGGGGAAGTCCGGACCAGCAAAAAAGGAAAATAAGGTCAGTCCTCATCGGTCATGTACTTTTGGTCCTGTCTTATCGTAGCGCACCTTATAAGGACTTTTCTAACCTCCGAGCGCTCTTGCACCTTTCACGATGGCGACCGCGCTCACCTTACCCGCGTCCCTCGCGATATGCCAAATCTAACAATAATCATAACTCAATACGCAGCTGATTCGGGCAATCCGATAACAAATGCTGCCCCAGTCCACGCAATCACATAACCTCAAATGGCAATAATCGATTCCACTGTGTCTACGCGCGCACATTTTACCCTTTTGTACTTTTTTTTTTATCATTTGGCACGCAATCGTCGATGTGCACACGCGATGAAAATCAGGCCTTTGGAATTTCCATCATTGCAAAAGAGTTATAAAAATTCCGGTGATCCTTATCTTGGTGCAGACGCGAAAATCATCGCAAGCATGCGAATAGAGATACTTGAACTCCTGATATTATAATTGCGCTTAAATTGCGTTGATTATTATAATTAACGGCAAGATCATAAGATTTTAAGTTGTTAAAATAATTATTGAAACTGACCGACAGTGATAAATATTGAAAACACATACCCTGTAATCTATTACTTAGAATAGTCTTTACATACATTTATATATATTTTTTCTACTTTATTAAAGTATAATTTATTTTTACAATTTTTAAACATTATATGTGAATAAAATTAATTCAAATTTAAAATTAGAAAAATGTTTAAAATCCTTATTTTTAAGAACATTTCAAATCCGTTGAGTTTCAATTTAATAAAAATGTTGTTTCAAATATGATTGAAAAAAATTATTTTCAATAATCTGGTTTTATTAATTTTGGTATATTTAAAGTATATTACAATTGTCATTATTTTTCTGCAGATAAATTTTTAAGTCATTTAATTTGTTTTATAATATTATAATATATAATATTATTAATGAAATATAAACATAATTTTGAATTGTACTTGAATCAATTAAAAAATAAGATCCAAATAATTTAGATAATATAATTATGTTAAACTTTGTATTATTAATCAGTATTAAAACGATTAGGATTTTAAGTTTTTGCAGAAATTTTTTAATTTACCAATTAAATTATTAAATGAAAATACTTATATGAAGTATTTATATTAGTAATTAATTACAGCAAAATTATTTGTAATTGTTTTTTGGTTTACCAGATTAAACTATTTAAAGTTATAATTTTTTTATATGTTATAAAAATTAAAATACATATTTAGTTTCATAAAGACAGTTTATTCAATAGATACTTAACCATAAATTTTTTATTTCATTTATTTATATATAACGTACTTTTTGAAAATTTTTTTATTCACTTTGGATTTTAATATGTTTAAATAGAAATATATATATTAATGCAGCTAAGACTAATTTTTTACTCATAATTATATTTTTGGATATTTAATGTTACAATAACATTATGTAAGTCGCCTTTATGTATAATGTAATTTTTATTTAAATGAATAAATGCATTGTAATTATGGAATTGGAAATTTTTGAGATTTTTAACTTTTTCTATTAGTTTTATTTAATTTATTATTATATAAGCAATATAATAAATACAAAATTGTGGTGTTAAAGAATAAAATTGAGAATTACAATATTTTGTGAAAGATTCTAGTATTCTTCATTGCTAATTGTTTAATCACATCATCATTGGTACATAGATTTAAAATTAATTGCTTTGTTAGATTCGAACAAATATATGGTGAGTGTAATGTGAATGTGTAATGTTACGGAAACTTCGAGAATATGGAGGTCTGTTATTATTAAGTAATCAAAGAATCCGTCCATTTAAAAGTAAAAAAAATACATATGAGGTGCTGAGACATTTTTCAAGTTTTTTTTTCTGGTGATGCTTTCATTGAAAGATCGTTCAATAATTGCAACTTATTTCAGTGTAATACAAATTACTAACGAATAAAATTTACTCATTTACTAATTATTAAATATGTCATAACAATTATAAACGTCTGATCAATTTTGTATAACAAAAAGGCTGATAAATTTTTTAAGTTTTACATAATTTATTACGTGTTATAATATACACAGCATGTGATTGAATTGTAAATAAAATATTAATAATTCATTAATCATTGTGAGTATGTCATTTTATATGATAACTAAATTCTCTTATTATACGGAAGAATTTTCTTTTTCATATATTATTCAAATTTCAGATATGTAGATATTAAACAAAAATTCTCAATGCAAATTAAAAAATCTACGGTATCATGGTATCGAATAACCTTTTGTGGAATGTATGTTTTTAGTTTGATAAATGATCGTGTAAAAAGATTGACATTCCTAAGTATGTGAATAAATAACATAATAAAATTCATATATTCAAATTTAGTATATGTTAATGTAGATTTTAATAGTGAATATAATAGTGAGCCCATTGTATAAATGTATAAATGTTTACCCTACAAATTGGTATAAAATAAGTATACGACAAATGAACTTCATTTAAATTCAATTTACAAATAAATCATTCTACGTATTTACGTAATCTTTATTATAGTTCAAAATAGTTCTTTTAAATAAAAAACTCTAACAACTGTAGCAACTTTTTTTGTATAAGATTTACACGAAGAAAATAGTACGCACACACGCAGGCTCTTCAATGCAATGCCGAATCAATGACCTACGTTTTTCATCTTACACTTAACATCGCGAAGTCCTCATTTGTTCTCCGCATAAAATAAAAGGTGCTCGTTCGGTACGCATTACAATAAAGCGATTAAAAAAGAGCGCGCAGCTTCGTTTCATATTTGTTTTTTTTTTTATTTCTGCCCGACTCGCATTCGTCGAGGTAAATGGAAAGAGTCTCATGCGATATCAGAGAATTCGCTGTATCGGTAGCGATGATAGTCTAGTGCCAAGTAGACGTCCATCACGAGCCTCTCGCGCGGATAACTCGCGGTACGGATGACGAATAGCTGCCCAGAGTAAATAGATGCGGACGACGGACGGATGGGGCGGATAGGAGGGAGAAGGGCAGATAGGTAGCAGCGAATGAGGACAGCTCGCATAAATTGTTTCCTTCGTAGACAAACTTATTGTTTATTATTTTGTTATGCTGGAACGAACTTGGCTTACTATACCACATCCATACAAGCATATTGATTTTGTTTTTGCACGCGTAGATGCGTGCACACGTGTGCGTCCGCACACACACACACACATACATATACGCATAAGCATACGTGTCCATGTATTTTTTAACAATTGTCCGAGGAAAATTTTGAACGCTTCAGAAGCAACCTTTCGAAAGATGTTAATTTTTTTCTTCTTCTTAACATCTCATTGATATAGAACGAGACTTGCTCGGTCTTGTGTAACATAATCCATAAGGAACTAATCACTCCTGGAAATAACGTAAGGAAGTAAAAAAAAATTGATTATATCTATTGGTGTTTTTAATCTTGAAAAACATAATATCTTTCGTTTGGATCCGAAATTCATTTGTACAATGAGTGTACGTGCATTTATGCCTTCGTGCGCTGCGTCATTATATCGAACGTATTGAGGATGGCATCTTCGAAATTTTTTAAAAAAGTGACTTAATCGATGACGATTTACATAACATTTTGCACAATTGGATGGATAAAAATACAAAGGTGAAGGAACTTACGAGTGCAGTTGTCAGACAAATGGGAGATTTGGCAACGCTGTTATTATCTCTCTCTCTCTTTTTTCTCTCTCTCTCTCTCTTTCTCTCTCTCTCTCCCTCATTCTCTCCCACGAAACTTACAGAGCGACCTTTTCGAGCGTACAGCCGGCTTTTAAAGCACTCAAATGTATGCCATTAACCAGCTCCAGTCTTTGCTATTTTTTTACCACATGAATTTCAATATATCCAGAACCTTTTGCTTTCTTTTATCCTGATTTTGATTGTCAAAACTTAAAATTGTGATAGGAATTAGGTGCTTTTTTCATTATAGCTAAGTTATGGATTCAGAGATCGGAAAATTATTCGATTGAATTTATTATTTTCCATGCGTCATTCGAAATGTATGCGTGACTTAAAAACAATTCTCATTTGTATAATTTTCGGCTTAATTTTTTTCCTTTAAGCAGCAAAATTAATCATACTTTTACAAATATTTCACTAGATAGTGTAGAAAACTATCTTTATGGCTGTACTACTTGACATTCTAGTCATTACACGCAATCTACTCGTAAGTGACTAAGCTTTATCTTTACATATTATTATTTAAGCCATACAGAGCGTTTAAGCTGATCCTAACCGGAAAATTAATAAATCATTAGAAAGCCGAATGTATTTAATTTTTTCGAAAATTGTTCGTATTTTTGGAAAGAATACATTTGTAAAAAGTAGAAAAGTATTAGACCGCAAACTATTACTCATTTTCCTTTTGTTTTATGCGAATGAATAATGTTATGACTCTTAAGTCTGAAAGCACAGTTAATAGCATAATACGTGACTTTTAAAGTTTAAAGCGCTACATAAATCTCTTTTAGTATAGACATTGTGGAAATCAAAAATTTTAGTTAAATTATTTATAAACTCCCTCTTGTTATTATTTTTACGAAAAATGTAAGTGAAAGGAACATTATTATTTTTTGGCTAATTGTTAAAGTAATGAGACTATTATCTAAAATATTAATTTTAATTTGGAACATTAGAAAAATTATTTTTCTGACAAAATGAAATTAATATGCAAGGCTGAGTTTGAAGCAACAGTACTGAATTTATAATTCATCTTGTAATTATATACATAAATTAATATATATATATATATATATATATATATATATATATATATATAATATATAATAATTATATATATATAATTAATTTCCAACAAAGAAGTGAAATTAATGTGTTGATTTAATGCCTAATATATTTGTTATATAGCAAAGATTTGCAAAATATTTTGAGAATATATTTTCATAATACAAAAGTGAGAAACAAAGCGAATAAAATGTGACGGTATATGAAGTAAAGATATTTTAATGGTATTTGATACATACATAAGAATAAATTTGAATTAGCTTAAAGCCAATATCATTCTATATCGACTCTATAAATCTGCCACTAATCGATCGCCAAAACTTTCAAAAAATATCGACCATGTACGATATTCGTGTTCTCTCCGCCCCCGTGCATGTACTTGTGTATATTACATACATGCTGCGCTTATATCCGCGGTCTTAAACATACATATCACGGAACCCATGCGCTTGCAAAAAAACACCTTGGTAAACTCATCTTTTGCAGCGCATTCGAATGACGTACAAGCGACGTTTACCTGTCGTATAATCCAAGTAAAATAAGTCCTCTATTTTCTCATTCTCTCTTTATCTTCCTCTCCCTCTACCTCTCTCCTTATCTCTGTGTACACGCCTTTAAATGTTACTGCTATTTAGAAAAGAATTTTTATAAACATTTATCGAAGTAGAATTCATTTTCATTTATTCAATTTTATACTATGATTGATATAATCCATAAAAATTGATTTATGCATAATGCAAGTGAAATTTGAATTCAGAAACTGCATTTATGATCATCGTAAAAAGAGCTTTGCTTAAACGAAACAACATGACATTATTTTTTTTAACAAGTCTGTATTTTTTAAAATTAAAATTTTATTTACAAAGTGTGAGGTAATAAAATATAATAAAATTATTTGAATAATTTTAGTAAAATTTTTTATAAATATTCATCAAATATCGCTCGATTTTGTGAAGGATGCTTATAGTGTTTATTGAAATAATGTAATCGTTAAATGCATAGCCAATCAATAAAAAATTTTTTGATTGCCCATAATAGTCCTATACTTGGAAATTCTTATCATTGGAAACGAGATAACATGAAAAGTGCAATAAAAGGTAAAACGAATTATTAGACTGCACATACACATTTAGAATATAATTTGGTCACTTTGATGATTGCACAAGCGATGTAATCAGTATATATATATATTTTTTTTTTCTCATCAGTTTGTGTCTTTTATTTTAATCTAGATTAATACCTTGCAGTAGATTATAGCACATTATCTCGGAGTAAGCAGAAATTCCTTTGTAGAATGAAAGTTTTTTGTCAAAGCGAATGATTTGGTTTGTCCAAAAGCATCATTAATGACTCAAGCGATTGTAATTCGTAAAAGCTGTGTGCACAAGGGAACAAATTTAAAGACATTTTCTCCCGACTCGTCGAAGAATAAAGGATAAAAATGATATGGAGACTAATTCTCTGAAAAGAATCGCATGCATGATAAAACGTAATTGCTAAGCAGCTTCCTTGTTGGCAAGAATAACTGCTACATGTGCATTAGAAGACATGGACACTGAGCACAACATCTACAGAAATAGCTTCGTACAAAGCACAAATAGATGTTAGGGGCCTGTGTCGCGTAAGAGTGTTGGGTAGATGGGATGAAGCGAGGTTTGAGGGGGAGGGGGTGGAGGAGGAGGAGCAGCAGCAGGAGGGGGGTAGGTAGGTAGGTAGGACAGGATGGGCTTAGCTCCAGTGTAAATTCAACGCCGTCAAATGGCGACATTTAGCCATGATTACACATGAGAAGTACGGCAAAATGAAAGGCTCGAAAAGTAAATAGTGATGAGACAACACACTCGACGGGGAACATGGAGAATTTTAAGAATACGCTCGGAAATAATATAATGCCCTCGATATCTCGATGGTGGTGCGGTGGTACTCGTCTCTAAAACGGTAACGCGTGCTCTTACATGTACTCCATACGCTTAGCTACGTACATGTTGGCTTAACCTGCTATTTACTATTCGCATGTATCTCCGCTCCATCTGGTCTTAATTTAAAATCCTGTCGAACGCTTATATCTCAAGCGCACTCTTTCTCCTGTCCGAGGCGTTCGTACGCTTATTAACTTTTGTCTTTAAACGCATATAAATAACATTGCACTGGCATAGGGTCCCGTTCCGCTGATGGGATTTCGATTAACTCCAATGAAGACATACATAACCGTCCTGGTTTTTTTCAATGAAATATTGGCAATCGCAAGAGTACGTACCGGCATCAAATGTAGATCGTAGCCGTGCTGGCCGTGTACCAAACAGAGCCATTAGAACGAAGGAGTACTCGCAGCGCGGCCGAGTGGCGGTGGTGATAGGCTATCGGGACCCGGGCAGGCATCATACGCCAGCCGAGTACCGTACACGAGGTTCGAGCTGTCGGCGTGTCCGCGAAAGGGAGCGGAAGGGGCGCGCGGACGAACGAGCGAAGCCAGCGAGAGAGGCGGAGTGCGGGGCGAGGGTACGGGGGTCGCGTGGGCCGAACAACGCGTTCGGCCTCGCGCGCGTAAGGCCCGAGCTCCACAATAGGGCTCGAGGCCCGCGCACTCGGGCATTTCGAATGCGCCGTTGAATTATGAATTCAATCGGGCGCCCCTCCCAGCGCAAATCGCCTCGCTTGTGCGTCACTTGCGCGGGAGGTCGATGGGCGCCGCGACGGCGATGAGAGCCACGTCATGTCCGTTATCGTCGGCCCTCGTCGCGCCTATCGAGCCTCTGAGGGGCCGAAAATCCGATATCCTCGCGACGGATACGAAACGCGCTCTTGTCGGCGATTCGGCGGGGCCTCGAGGCTCGCTGACGAGCGTTGAGAATCATCGAAAAGGATTCCAGGCCAGCGGCTGTCTCTTATCGAGAGCCAATTTGAAATGAGTTCCCATTTACTGTTTTCGGAGCGAAAGGTACGGATGATCTAATGGCGATTACGAATGTTTACGAGCAATAACTTGTACAAATATCGTTCGGCATAATTAGCAATTAAACTCAAATTGAGATTTTTAAATTTTTTACCTGCAATAAAAATGTCCCGATGGAAAGACTTCTGGAGCATTTTAATTCATGTATGCCACTTTAATTTATCCTTCGCGTTAATTAAAATACTTATGAGCTTTTTGAATACGAGCCTTATGTTAATTTCATCCTTGTAACGAACTTTAAAAATCCTATGGTAGTCTTTGAGTTTGTTGTATTTTTTAGTTGTGCGCATCCATTATTAACTAAGTCAAATATTATTTAGATTTGTAGCATAACAATATTTGCACAACAATATTATAATGCGGATTCAGACTTCAACCAATGCAAATATTATGCATCTTATAGTAATATTTATAATTTACGATGATCTTTTAGAGCCTTTTTAACTCGACCTTATATCCTATATGTTGTAAATATTCAACTTCATAGATCTAAGATCTTAAAGGGGTTTAATTATTCTCGGATCGTGAAACATTTAAAAGGCGTCCACGGGGAAAATGTCAGGGTGAAAAATCGTCTTTTTTTTTATAATACATTATACCAATATTCGTACGATTCACGCGTAATACACAACGTAGACCGATCTTTGTTATTCCTTCATTGAATTGTAACTACAAGTTGAGTAGATTTGCAATTAACTTATAGAACTGAGAAGCATTTATATTTAAATGTCAATGACAATTGTGCAGAGCTACCGCATTTCGTTGAAAGAAATATGATAAACTAGGTGACGCAAATCATGTCACGTCCTACTACAATCGGATGGACGTAAATTGTAGGTATTTCGTAGCGCGGACAAGACGCTGCTTACCGGTGCAAAATTTTTGTTGATCTGCTCTTTATTGCAGCGTAAATCCGCAGTATGGAAGTTTATAGTTGGCGTCACTTTTCATGAGTCATTAGCGAATGTAATGTTTGCTAATGAGGCGTCGATATAAATGCATGTACCGGGGCAAAGGACACCCGTGACGCTTAATAAACTGATCGTGAGGAGGGTAGGGAGAGAGTCGTACTCTCTTTGCCACTTTTTTTTGTGCATCATAAGTTTCTCGCTCAAGGTGTAATTGCTCGTGTAAGCGCGTGATGCTGATTTGCGCCGAGATTATGTAGAGGGAGATCGTGCTGCGCGAGCACCGTATAGCGTTCATTGATTGTGTCGCTCTTGGGCTGCACGGAGTGAGGATTTAAGAAAAAAGATAAGGGGGAGGGAATTTGCTCTTATATATTTGCTAAGCTGCTTTGATTAAGTTCGCTTATTGCGAGAGATAGATAGGTATATATATATATATATATATAGAGGGAGCGAGAGAGAGATAGAGAGAGAGAGAGAGCGAGAGAGAGAGAGAAAGAGAGTTTATAAGCCTAGCTGAAATACAATTTTTTCACTTTGTACGACTATTTTGCAATGATGTCGGGATTTGTATGCCTCTAAGTGGAAAAACATTTGCAAGTTGTTCTACCTTTAAAGATCGCGATCGTGAGAAACACGAATATTCAGCAGGTTCTTTACTTATTTTAAATCAAAAAACTTCGTAGCACCTGAAAGATCTTTTTATAAAGCAACGGAAATTCATTAATAAGCATGCAATGCTTTTGGGTAAGCGTTGTATAATTTTTGTAGTATTCAACAAAACCGTATATTCGCCAAATATTCGCAAACCTTTTTATTTCTAGTCGAAAGGAAAATTCTTTGTTAAAAGAAATTTAATTTTAAAAAGAAAGATATTTGAACAGATTGTTTTGTAAAACAAAGATTAGTATCTTATAGTCTCAGTATTGCGTGATGAGCTACTTAAATCGAGCTCGATTTTACTAGCTATCAAAGGCTGGATTTCTTTTAACCGATAAGAGAGTAATTTTGTACTTTATGCATTTAGGATCTGCATTTAAGTTAAAATTATTTTCATTATATTAAGTAACCAAACGAAGAATGAAGATTCATACTGATGCATAAATATTTTTTACGCTTATAAAACTGGTCGTTAAAAATTATAGTAATAGAGAAGCACAAGAAATATTTATTTGGACTGATTTTTCACGAAATTTTCAAAGAATGTGTAACGGAGCTTGAATATAATTGCAACCTAATTTACAAGCTTATCTTTTGAAAGAAGGACATTTATCTTTAAATCTTGTTTATTGTCTTCATATATTTACATATTATGCCAATACTAAAGGATGTACAGTCAGTAATTAATTAGAACTGGTTTGCTAAAAAAGATTTAAGGTTAAGGTAGATGCCTTTAATAGCAATGGATCTCATTTTCTCAATAACATTTCTTTTCAAATAGGTGCTCGCTTGATCGCACATACCCACAGAGAGAGAGAGAGAGAGAGAGAGAGAGAGAGAGAGAGAGAGAGAGAGGTATAGAGATAGAGATAGAGAGAGATGCACACAAGAATGTGGAAAGAGAAAAAACTCTTAACATTCGATAGTACCATTAAGACATTTTCTGCACAAAGATTTTCTGTTATCAGACAGTGTTTAAGACTCTGCTTGGTCAGCTGCTGCGAAATATAAATTTCAGTACTGAGACTGAGTGGCAGAGGCACCAGGAGCAGCAATAGCAGCATCGATAACAGAACCTTCGCGTGCTCCACTACAATGATTCCCTTTTTTTCACTGCTGCCTCCTGTTGTACGGCCGAGAGAGCGCGATAATTGTTGCAAACGAAAAATCACCTGACAAAGAAACGAGCGTCTCTCTTCCCGCTGCACCAACGTTTTTTCTCGGTCTTCGAATTTCTACCGCCTTTGCCGATGCTCCTCGGGATTGCGTGCGGAATAAAAGAGATGGAACTTTCTTTTTCTTCATCTGCCTCTTCTTCTTCTTCTTCTTCTTCTTCTTCTTCTTCTTCTTCATCTTCTCCTCCTTTGTCTTTCTCTTCGAGAGGTTTCGAGCTCAGCCGAGGTGCCGACACTACCTTCTGTTTTTTTTTTCTGACGGAAGTAAGTCGGTTTCTATGCTGCTGTGTACCGGGCCAGCGCCGAACATTCCGCAAGGGTAATTTAGAACGAGGAATTGTAAAAAGATTACGGGTGTACAGAACCGCGGGTCATGCGAATCGTCTAAAAGTACTTGTTAGGCTTCTTTTATTCGGGCTCTCACATTTTGGTGGCCTCTCTTATACAACAAACACACACACGCGCGCGCGCACACGGAGCCACTTTCACTTCTCTCCCTCAGGCCTGTGCTTATTTAATTTGTTTTAAAATTCTTCTGAGATTTGGCGAACTCAAAGTATCAGTCATTCTATAGAATTTGTTACGAAGAGAAGATTTTATTACTTTGGAAAAAAGAAATTCCATTATTCTCTATGCATCAACGTGTTATATCTTATCGCGGCGTTATTATACGAAAATCTCCATTTAAATATGTTTTGAGCTTATGTCTAATTCGCATCTTGGCCCGCCTGTATCGATATATTTTAATTTCAATTAATAAATAATAAAGTAAAAATATTATTTCCAATTAGTCCAATAAAAAGCTGTCGACCATACGAATAATTAAATATTTAATAAACAAGTATTTCAAATGCCTCATAATTTACAATGCATTCTTGCTATTATGCAGTTTTACATAAAAAATAGCATTAATATCATAAAAATGAACGGATGGGTCACCAATTTGATTTGAATTCATAAAAGTATTTCTTTACCATCGATAAGTAAATTGTTAATGGTAGTCAGTGTAGGAAAAGAATCCCACAGAAGCTTATAAGCGCGTATAAATTCACGTTGATTTTCTCAAGCCTCCACCCAATGAGTGAATCCGATGTCATACGTATTATCTGATCCAACAACTCGTTTCCACCGTTAATGGTTATACAACGCAACTTTGAGAGGAGCCGCTGCTGCTGACGCTGCTCGACAAGAAAAAGATTGCTAAAACCATTTGCGATATAGAATTCCAACGGATAAACGAGAGATAGTTGGTAATAGAGGAGGGTGGGGCGGATGCTTTGTCGGGTTTTATTAAAGGGTTTCAATCTCCCGGGAAAATGTTATTAGTTCTTAATAATTTCCTTATCTATTGAATTAGGAGTCTAGTATTTTTCAATCGTTCAGTGACCTTCAATGCGTATAAAAATCCTTTCGCACTTTTCTATGACTATAGCTTGTTTAAATGTAAGAAATTTACAAATGAAATATTACAAACTATAATTAATAATTTATAATGCTATAAATGTATGTGTATATATATATATATTACATTTTTTAACTACGTGGCATCAAATATGAGAAATATAGTAACTGAAAAAAGGATTGCACTTATTTTTTACTTAAATATTGAAATATTAGCATTTCAACAAAAATGTTAAATTTGAGTCAACGAGCTGCACGTCTAAATAGTTTTCCAACCTAAATGACTCCGATAATTTGAAACTAAGCGCGAAGGTAAAAGCTCAATTATAAAATAGTTTTCATTCAAACTTTCCTTTGCTCACAAAACACTAATTATCTTTGCCTTTTTTATTGGACAATCAATTTTCACTGTCAATAACTATCCACTTTCAATATTAATATGGCGTTTTTTTTAAGAAACCTTTCTAATGGTCATTATTATTATCGAAACAATGATTGATTTCTATTTAGTAAATCGATTTTTGATATAAAACATTTTAAAAGTATTCTGTTAGTACATTTAATTTTAATTATAACTGCTGCTTGAATTTAGAATAGTTTTTATTTTAACGAATTCTGTTAAATATTTATTAATTTGCAAATAATTAAAATTCTTTTCTTTTCTTTAACCCATAATAATAGATCCGTATCCCCGATGAAGCTTTATTTATAAATTCACACAATTGATTAAATTAATTTTAATTTTTCTTCGATACAAATCAATAATCGTAGATGGTAAGTCGATAAATCAAAAAGCTATATATCGGATACCGATATATATTTATTTCCTTAATACAGTCGTGAAGATGCTTGTAGGTACGTATAAAACATCAGCGGCAATGCACTGCAAACTTCTACTTAAGGCCGCGTCAGTAGTTGTTAAGCCCATTAACGACGGGGTTCAACCGTCTCGAATTCTACCTCTCTCTCTCTCTCTCTCTTTCTATGGATGTCTTTAATTCATTCGCCGTAAAGCTCAGTACATGTCGATCGTCATCGAGAAACTCCTTAATTTGTGTTGTCCTCGATTTCCAATGGCTACGTACATATTCTTTGCTCGCTTAATCGAAATAGCATTTAGAGGTGAGACGTTGAAATAAAAATGTAGTAAACAAGCACTATGAAATCATTTTATTTTTTATATTATTTTTATCTTCGATCAATTATCAATCCGTTAGAAGGAATTCAGCCAATACAGTGTCAAAGATAATTAAAAACAGGGGTACGACAAATTTTCTTGCATTAAATTTTCTTACCTTATTTACAATGTTAGATTATAAATAACTTATGAATATCCCTACGTAATGATTTCTGTAGATAGAATGAAAGAAAGTTACATTTATGTGCAACAATTTTTAATATATACAACCGCAATTACATAACTTATTTATAAATTGATCTTCAATGTTGAGAAAAATAAATCTTTTATTTTTGACTATATTATAAAATTTTACGCTTAATTACAAATTAAAATTAAATATTTTTAATTTTAAATTTACTGAATGTTACTAAATGAGGCAAAATTTAATTTTTACAACTTTTCACGTTTACCAATTTACGGGTTTTGTTACTTGCTCGATTTAATGAAATTTTCTTTTTTTTTTTTTAATGAAAATTGTTATCTTTTTTTTGAACTAAGAATATAATTACTACCATACTTATTTGTTAATATAAACAAATTACGTAATATGAACGAAAATTTTTATGTTACATGTATGTTGTATTTTCATTATTGGTCGTATTATCATTAATTATAAAAATATTTAAGTATAAACAAATTAAAAAAATAGATAATGGTCAGTAGTATGAAAGGGAGTGCTTGCATTTTTATGTTTTTTGTTATTATACAATGATTGTGTAATTACATTTAATTTAAGTTAACAATGTCACTGATACAACATTGAAATAATAAGAAAATTGCTACATCAAAGTTCTAAACATTCGTTTCAAAATATATAGAAAATACTTGAATACATGCAGTAAAATGTTCAATTAAAAAAGGTATGGCGTTAATTGTGGACGTAAGAGATTGTACAAATTGGTAGTGTGATAATACCAATGACTCGCCTTTGTCCTCGCTATAGTAATTTATACGCATTCTTCTATCTCTTTTTTATAGACAGGCTTCTTCCGGATTGTCAGACTCAAATTGAACTATAGGAGAATAAAATGTTGGTGGGGTAAATAAGGAAGCGCAATTATGTGCTCAAAAATTTACTCGATCTATTTCCAAGTCGTCAAGTTGAGAATTAGAGGCAATTTATTATGAGGATTGTTGCGATTTAAGAAGGTTGATTGTTCCTTTTTCTTTTTTTTCTCCATGTTAGTACAGACAAGCTTTTTTCTGCCTCGCTTTCAATTTACAGAGTGAACGTAATTGTGTGTAGTGACATGTAATCGTCTCTTTATGTAATTTGGTTGAGTTCTTGTTATATTATACAAATACCGCCTGCTGTTCATTTATATTTTATCATTAACAAAAAAAATAAAAAAAAAAATAGGTTTTAATACAATTATCTTGAGCATTATTAAATATTGTTGTTTTATAATTTACATTAAATAATTTTTCTATTGTACAAATGTAAAAATACTGTATATCTTTTTCAATTTATTTAACAAATTTTTTTATTTCCTTTTAAAAAGTAATCTTTAAAGCTAATGGTTTTAATAAGGTTCCCTTTTGAAAAAAATACCTTTAGTCAATTATATTTTAATGTACATCAGTAAATTAATTAATAATATTAATTAATAATAAAAGAATTATGATAAAAAGCGAAGACAATGTTTAATACCTTGACTTGAATTATGATCTTAACATGAATTTTTCTACGAACATAAAAGATAAAATCGACAGAACGAAGAAGATAGACTAAACGGTTTTAAGACAATAATGCGTTTTCAAAGGTACCAACGCGTAGGTGCACCTTAACCACCATTAAAACTTTGATCGTGATGAAGTTTCAGAAGGTTTACGCAATGATAATACTGTAAAATTATTACGTTGATAATAATCCGTTTAATGTACCATATTGTTTATTGCTTAATTATAAGTGTATAAAATGTATTGCTATTGTAGTAATTTAATGAAATATCTTACGTTTTATTAAATTTTTAATACTATTTTGTTAGTTTTTATTGGCTATTATTCAGATTTATAAGCTACTTTTAAATATAAATTGTTGTAGACGTTTATACGAAGACAAAAATATTTAACAGACATCCAAGTATTATAACGTAAGATCTATAGATTCACGTTCAACTCATTATTATATAGTAATACCGTTTAGTGTTTGATGAGGGCAATGAACTATGTGTGCAAATGGTATGTAGTTATAATTAACCTTACATTTGATGTAACAACAATTTCGTTACTTCGATAGATTAAATACGTAATGTACGTACATTAAAAAACCACATGTCAAAAAATGTATTCAAGATTAATTATTTTTAAATTGTATATGGTTATGATGTTAAATGTGATTTTCACTTAGGTTTTTTAGCATATATTTTATAAGTTTACTAAATAAATGTATTATTACGCACCATTTATTAGCAATTCCTTATTCAGTAACTTTTACAAAAATAAGAATTAATCGCAAAATGCTTATTTGTATTTTCAAGATTCTCTATTATCAAATTCTTACAAAATTTTTTATTTAATAAAATTACTTGCGTTTCTTAAAATTACACTTCACTAGGTATAAATGCAAAAATGAATGCCATGAAAGCATAACGTTCGAAGAATGTTTATCTTAATACATTCGATTTATATTTCGTGAAAAAAATATTTAAGAAGGAAAATGAATGAAACGGCCATTAAGTTTAATTTCAGAGGAATCTAGTAATAAAGAATTATTTTATAAAAGCAATTTATAAGCGTGTTTATATAAATCTTGACATATAAACTTTATATTGATGGATATATATTTCCTCAGTTATAACTAATTTTGACTTTATTTAAAAACTATTTTAATTCAATTAACAATGTTTTAAAAACGTAAAAAGTAGATGTTTTAAAGTTTGAAATTTTGAATCGATGTAAAAAGAGTCAGATTTGTCAGTGGCGACATTACTCACTCGCATATTTATATGATAATAAAGTATAGCTAAAGGATATATCTATACATATATAAATAAAAATATTATAAAAAATAAAACAAAATATATTGTAGTCACAAAATGATATGGATTTTTCTATCAAGTATAAAAAAGATAAAAATTTCTGGATATAAAATTTATATATAACATGATGAATGTTCTATAGGTTTTATATACTTCTAAAATATAAAAACATAATGTTTCTTCATTTTATAATATTAAAATTAAAAATGCCAGGAATAGAAGAATATACGGTTAAATTTTTGTTGCATAAAATCAAAAGCGAAAGCTTTGAATACTTTGCTTTTATAGAATTACAAACCAGTTCTTCGTGAAGATGTTTCTGATTCTATCGGGATAATTTATACTGGATTAAAAAGCAACAATCTAATGAGTTCTTTTTTAATGAAAGCTCACGGGTAAAAACATGATTCCACGAAAAGAAAAATTTTAAAACGGAGAAAATTGCTTAGTAGTGAAAATGACTTGTTCATAAAAGTTTTTAGATTTTGATTGAACAAATACACGTTTCTTAAGTAACGAAAGTAAAACTGTTTTCAAACTCTTAATATTAATTAAAAAGAGAAGAATGAGGTAATATAATATTCTTGTATTGTGAAAAATTGAAATATAGTAATTATTTAAAATTTGCACATGGGTTTACCGGATAAACGCATTATCTTTTGTTTCTTTTAGAAGCGATACCAAATGCAACAATAGATTTTGTGAGAATTCGCATATTTTCTTAAATCAGTTCACGTCTTATAATTCAAGAACTACGAGGAATGTCTGTATTTTGTTATTTAAGTAACATTAGTAAACGAAGATAATATTAAAAAGATTTATGTAACGTATCGTCAGCAATTATCGACCGTTACATAGTATTAAATTTATTCGCAAAATTTATTTAATTGAATTCTACAGAAGTAAATTTAAACACAAATTTAATGGTAAAAAGGAAAAAGTATTTTCTGCCTTTCTAAAAAGATTTGACTCGCGTCACTAGACACTTCTAAAGTGACCAAGACGTCCCTCGACTACCGTACTGAAAGCTTTCCCTAAAGAAAGGTATAAATCGGCGGCCTTAATACTAATTAAAATCCGCGGAATAAGTGATCTCCTCATTATAGGAAAATCAATGTGGGTAAAATTAAGTAAAAATAATGCAGATCCTGCTCGAAGTTTCGGATATCCGAGCCTCGAGCATCGTTTCGCGCGACACTAGTTGAACGACGATAAATAAAAAGGACTCCGGAGATAAAATAACTCGGGAAGATCCCTCGTGTCACCTCCTTCAAGCGGCAACAACATAATCGCAAATGGCGATCAAGTGCGCGTCTACACTTCCGAGTTTCGATATTCGTGCGTCGTCGCCGCTTTTGCACGCGCACAGCATGTTACAAGGTACACCGGCGCTTCTACGTAAATTCCTCCGGGCGAAAACTTATTGTCCGTACCTAGTTGCTCCCTGCCCTCCCCCCCTGCCCCCCGCCCGCCCGCCGCAGCTCTCCCCGCACTGAGAGCACGCAGTCGCGGACAACCCCCCGGCCCTTCAACGCTACGTGCTTTGTAAAATTCACGCAGGTTTCACTTTACCGGCCCACGAGAGTAGTTGTTTCGGTTACTGCCGTTGAAGGTGTCCAATTGCACTTGGGAACGCGCGAGTCTGCTTGATATCGTGCCCTCTCTTTCCCTTCAGCGAGCTGATCTTGTATCAGGGACCGGTTCTTGGTTGCCGTTGCTCCTCATTTCCCGCAACTTCACTTTTCTGACTTCTTCGTGGAAGGAACGGGAAAGTTGAGAAAATTTCTGCGCCGTTTTATGTTGTCTGTTTTTTTTCCCTCGGAAGATGTAAAGATCTGACATTATTTACGCAAGTTGTAAAATATGGCCACTGAGGAGGTTTCGTGATAACTTTGAGGCTTGTTATACTTACAAAGGTGTGGATTGATTTATTGATTTCATCTAATAGCACTTTATATATATACACACATACATACAATACTCCTTTTAAATCTTAGAAAAATAGCCGATGATTAATACGCGCCTTTTAAAGCACCAGCACCCCTGATTATATATTCACAAGCTTACACGGAACATTTCTAAATTGTAATCGTTTTTATTTATTAACCGATGAGTTCGGATAAATGCAAAGTCCGTCGATATAAACAAATAAGTAGGTGACCCTTTATTAATAATTATTATAAATTAGTAAAATACACGAGCTTGAGTACAAATATAAAACTTAATAAAAAAAACACGCTTTAAATAAAAATTAGTTCAGTTTATTTCATTTTTTTACTTTACTGATTTAATTTTTTTTCTTTCTTTCAGGTACGTATTATCATCTCTAAATTCATAAAATTTTTTGAATGATCTGATATTCCATTAGAAGATCATACATGGCTCAGATTAGTAAGTAAATCTACAATACATATTTATCATACAAAAAGGTTATTACTCATTATGATATGGAAAATAAAATTAAGTTTGCTAGTTCTTAATTAAATATTTTTTGCACCTTGCGAACGGAAATTGAAAATGTTTTTTTTTTATTTCCATAAAAGTCAATTTTTAAAGTTAAATTATACTTATTATATTTTTCTTACTTCAGCATCATACATTGACGATGAGAATTTTTCTTTAAAACTGGTAAATGAATGATAATAACACTAAAAACTCAATAGAATAGACTATAATGACTATAAAATAATATAAGAGTTTACATATTTATAGTACGTAATTGTACGACGCGTACTGTAAACAGCAAAAACCAACCGGAACTATTATAAAATTGCAAGCGAACGTATTTTTTTAATTCGAAAATTTGCAACCTTTACCATCGTATTCATCATACTTTGTATTTTATTGAAGAATTTTTACTCCATTTTCAATTTTAATAAAACTGTTTATTGTTTTAAAATCGAGAAAATTCATACTCGTATAGGTTTAAAAGAATGTCCACTTTATACGAGTTAATTAGAAATTGATAAATTTTTAAAAACTTTTATTACTATTTATTTATTTTCTGATTTTTTTATTAATATTGTTAAGGGACATTTTTATTTATATACTTTAGTACTTAAAAAAATTTGTTTTTACGAAATTAAAGTTATCAGTTTTAATTAAGCATTTTTAATCTTTCAGGAAAAGTAGATAATTTTTCTATTAAGTATCAACTTGTGCGATAATATTTTTTACAAAGATGTAAAAATAAGAGATAAAAATTATCGAGAAAATAGTAGAACAGACGATATGCAATACAAAAATGTTATACTGGGAGTATGACTGACATTAAATAGGTTAGACCTCGGAAAATACTATAAAAATATTTTCTTTAAAAACACTGAAAATAAAACAAGGCTTGTATTACAATAATAACTTTTAAGAACATGAATTTAGTATAATATTAAGATTTAACTTACGATGAGTACTTATTATTCATTCAATACACTTACTACAAATGTCATTATAATCAATATTAATATTATTATAATCTACAATTTTTTTTTAACTTTTAAATTTACGAAGAACAGACTCACATAGTTTGGTTCTTTATACCAGAAAAAAATAAATTTATTAAATCTAAGCATATAAGCCTTCTTTTTAATTCATACGGAAGTCTCAACATCATGCTAAAAGGTTTTTACGCATGCTTTAAACATTATTATTAGTTTATAAAAATACTAAATAGTTATACATCTTCAAATGAAAATTCCAAGTAATTAAATACTAAAAGAAAGTTTGAGAGCCAGTGCTTGGAAACCAAGAGATTTTTTGAAATCATATGTGAGGTTAGTAGGAGTTATAAATCTTAGTGCAATTGTATCCAAACGAATGCTAATCTAAAGAACATAATGACACATTTTTCTTCGATGGATTATCTATTCAAAATAGGGCAAAATGTTAAGTGTCGATTTCATACGTAATTAGTGAGTCAAAGTAATTGCTATTGATTAAGCAGTCGGGAAAATAATGTAAGCATGTAGACAAAATAATTGTCACATGAACCTAATAGTTGTGAGCTACTATCTATTGTAACGCCTGGAAGGTCACGACCAACTTCCATTGTGCTTACGCGAATTAAAAAAGCACCAACTGCACGTATCAATCACACTTAATTTTTGGTAAACGGAATCATTCTAGAGGGAAAATACAAGTCTTGCAAGTATTAAATGAATCGAAACCGCTGCTCGCGTTGCCTGCTAAAAGTTCACGAGTCATGAGAGAAGTCGCCGGCATTTATGCGCCGTATAAATCGAAATTGATTCTAATACGTTCCTCGAGTTAATGAAAGGTTTCGTTTGCGTGGAATCGTGATAGTTTTCGTATCTGGCTCGCCGTTACTGAAAACTTTACGAATGAAGCAGCGCGGAAGAGATGAGATGGAAGAGATATGTGTGGACAAAAATAAAAACTACGCACGTGAGGCCTTTAGGACGTTAATCGACCAGTGAAAAAGAATCATTGTAGGAGATATTTTACTTACCTCGGGAAGCAACAAATAACTGAAAATGCTTATCTGATTCGCAGTAATTTAACCGGTCATTTATAAAGCAGATTGAATACTTTCTATAAACTTATTTCGTTCCTTTCATTAGCATTGTATTTGCGAATTTCGTTGCGTAATTTTACGTACGATTTTAAGTATAGAGCTTCTTAAGCTAATGCCCGTTATTGAATTCAAAATATAGATTACAAAATGGAAATTTGATTTGACGCATTAACCGAGTGAAAGACGCGTAGGAAAAATTCCACCTCTCAAAAAATTGGCTTTAGTTATGCGAAATAAAAGTTGTGATCCTATTGGAATATAAGGGGTTTCGAATACGTAATTTATTTTCTCCTCATTCATTGAATGTAATTTTACAGATAATATTTCTATTAGCTACCTTTCTACATTTAATCGCTTACTTAAAGTAGCATAAGGAAATCGTAACATATTAGAGGCAAAAGAGCAGCAAAATGGTGCAACGATAAACGATACATAATAGTAGGGCAGTGGGTTGCAAACTATTCACTTCATAAGCACTAATGATAGAGAAATAATTCGTCGGCACTTTTAAGGTACACTTCAAAGATAATCTTAAATTAAAGTTCAAGAGCAGCCACCTGCTCCCCCCCCCTCCCCGCAAATGTGCCTCACATTTTGCGATGTCTAATGTTCGTCCCTCTAACCCGCGGAGAGGCCTTTATCGCGATTCCTCGATAAATTCTCTCACTCTCGAAGTTTACGCGGCATCGAAGTTTGCTCTCGCGAACCAATGATCTCACTCGAGCCCGGATTAAAGCGGCAATCACAAGCTCTGACGGATATATTAGAGGCCCTCGGACTATCTGTTGTTCCGATGACAGGGCCGTAATTTCGCGAAACTCGTTCTTCGGGTCACCGCCGATGGACGTTTGTTTTGCAGGTACCGAAAGAGCCGAGCAGTCAATCAAAATCTATTATGCCTAGCCACATAGCTCGATTCCGTACGTAAACATCGGTGTCGTGTTTATCGTGGCGCGTGCACAAACTCCTGGTAATTAACTGTTTTAGCCTGCTCTTGCATAGACATTCAGCGGGATAATGCTCGTGAGCGAAATAGATAAGCAGATATTTTGATAAAGGAAGTGAGATAGACAGATGGACAAACATTAGGAAAGCGCCGAAGCACGGAAGAGGAAGAAAGTAGTTTTCATGACACGTATCATCGATGTGCTATCTCAACATTTCACTTCATATTTTTATTGCGATATTTTTTATAAATACTCGGTGCTACCGTTTATTAATCGGAGTACATGATTCGCTAAAAAATATTGTGAATATTGTTATGTTACATATCAAGCTTGATTTGTATAGCTCACTATTGAAAAGCTATGTAAGCTGTTGTAAAATATAACAGAACATTCAGTACAATTAATACTTATCACTTAACATATATCAATTTTTATGTAAATGTAAGCTAGATAAACAGGCAATGCTATTAAATAGAGTTCATATATACGCGTATAACAATTTTTGACAAAAATTATTTATAAAAAAATTATTAAAACAAAATAATAAAATGTTAATTATAAAATACTTTTTTTTCAGTTAATTATCATCTTGATTATATAATTTAATAATTAGCATCAACTTCATTAAAAGGATTTATTTTTACATATCATGCATTTTACGAAAAATATTTAAAACATTACTCATGAATCATTTAAAATTGAATCGTTTAAGTCCTAATAGATCGTACAACATTGATATTACTATTAGCTTTGATAAAACAGTTAACTGAGCCGCAAACTAGAAAATTAGCTCATATATGGAGTTGTAATTATATAGCACTGTCTTACGCGTGTTCGTCTTAAGGCATGCATTAACAAGTCATTGATTTCAATATTCAATGTGCTTGCTTGTATCAATGTATCACTCGAGAATTTCAGATATTTCCATAAATCTTAGGAAGGTATTCATTTCTTAATATGCACTTGCAATTTTTATAATTCTGCGTGTGAACTTTTAAAAAAAAAAATAACTTAGAAGGAGATGTGAGTATTTTTTACCTTTAATAAAAAATATATTATTAAATGAATGTATCAAATTCATTGTAATAAAATCATAACAGAAAAATGGAATTATTATAAATATTAAGTAACTGCAATGACTATCATTATTACGCTTTAATCGCTACTTTAGCAAATATTTTAAATATTTGTAATTAATAACACAATACACATTGATTATTTTAATTGTACTACTTATTTCTAAACATAGTTTTTGCGTTATAGAACGAATACAACGTTACTTTCTGTTTCAAATGCCCATTTGTCTCAACTAATTCCTAGCATTAATATATTTTTCATATACACTTGTATTTGATTTAAGCTTATTTGAAACTGCTGTGGTACTATGTTTTTTTTTAATTAAGCATCTTAAAATTAGAGTAATCAAGAATCATTTTCATTTTAAATATCTATTCCTATTTTATGTTTGGAGCAATAGATTTTACATCCGTATTTCGAGTACACGTATTTCAGATATAATCTTTTATATAATAATAATGGAAAAACTTATTAATAATAATTACCCATAATAATTTTCAATAAAATTCTTTTCATTTTATTTTTTAATTGTATTTTTTAATGCTTATTATACTAAAACCAATAACCGTAAATATTTACTTGAAAACTTAATATAATTATGAAAAGCGGGTCCAAAATTACTACTTCTTTAAATTAGAAGAGCAATTCGTTTGTGTTTAAATAGACATACATAATACACAACTTGAAAAAAAATATCAATAATTTATTTTAGTAATGAACTGGGAAATGTAAAATATTGCATTTTCTATAAACTGATTGCAATATTAATTATCATTATTATCATTACAATAATATTATTAATAACAATAATCTTAAGTTTTTAAAAGTCGTTTATGCAACGTTTTTTTATGATAACAATATTGTAGCTCATGATTAATTAATTATAATTTGTTGATGTGAAAAAGCTATAGATTTCATATTTTGAGATTTTTCTTGAATGCTTGATTATATGAGTCTAAATATGAATAGGTTTTGCAGTTTTAAATTATATGAAAGTCTGAAAAATATAGTTATGAATAAAAATGTTCATATTACTATATTATGGATCCATAATTATATTAGATAAGAATATTTTTGACTTTTTTTTGTAACTATAATTGGCGAAGTTAATATTGTGCGACGTGTCGTCTACACACACACACACACACACACACACACACAAAACATATATATATATATATATATATATATATATATATAGAGAGAGAGAGAGAGAGAGAGAGAGAGAGAGAGAGAGAGAATGAGAGTGAGAAAGAGAAATATAGCTACATAGCTAGAAAGAAAGATAATATTTTAAGGTTGTAAATATTCAACAGACCAGCTGAAATATAATTGAAAGTGTATGTGTTATATATTGGTATATAGATAGATAGATAAATATATAGAAAGAGAGATAGATAGATAGATATAGTTAGAGAGAGAGAAAGAGAAAATTTCTTTGTAGAAGTTAACGGGATCGATGAATGCTCACATCGTAACCCGTTCACATTGGATAATTTATTATCCGTTGTCGAAGACAAGATCCCTAATGGTTACTAGAACGAAGGATAAGTTTTTGTTTTTTAATTCTTATACGTCGATTTGGTTGTACAATTGTATTAAATAAACAATTTTTGTCCGAAAAGATTATAAAAACATGTCTGAAATAATGTACTGATATTGTACCCATTTCATTTGGTAAATCGAATTAACCGTATGAAGTGAAATTTGTTTAATTTTGGTTTGTTTTTCAATACTTCAAATAAAAGCTTAATTAATAAAAACGGTTAATTAGCAGAATTAGTACTCGTTATTTGTAAAAATTATTGTTAAAATAAATTCAGAAGAACAATGTTTCGAATCACCGGATTTGTATAATACATAAACAATAAATCGTAGCAAATACTGAAAGTTCAATTAATGTTAATACACCTTAATCGTAAATTAAATACATGTGTTTATTTCATAAAAAACATCTTAGTCTAAACTTTAACAATTTTTAAGATGCGTGAATATAAATAATTTCTTATATTTTCTAGAATTAATATTTCTGCAATCAAATGAAGGAAATCTAATGAAAAAACTTTTAAACACTTATAATGGATATTTTTATTTTAAATATAGTTTAAGTGAAGACAAATGAAAAGTTAGATTTACTATATACGGACTATATTATTATTATTATTATTATTATTATTATTATTATTATCATCATCATTATTATATACTGTATAGTTGTAACTTAATATAAGTATAGTAACATGACTAGCAATGTACAATAATTCAGTTGAATAATTATGAGGCATTAGTCGAGCAACTATAGTATTAAAAAATTCTTTATTAATTTTTGTTTATATTTTATAAAAATGATAATTAGCTTATAATAGTATGTGCGGTTTCCCGTTAAACAACATTTATGCTTTGTAATATTAATGTTTGCCTATTAAATATAATAAACGATCGTCATTAATAGTGAAATAAATCTAGACGTAACATAAAAGATCGTCGTAATAGCCGAGTGCAATGGGATGAAAGTCCTGTCGTCAAACGAGCAATAATAAAATGCTCTCTTGCACGGGCCAATAACTGTATTTTTCACATGTAAGGCACAAATAATATCTGGTGTTCACAGAAAAGTAAACACAGAGTAACAAAAATAAGCTTCAAAGAAAGTACTGCGCGAAAATCAGCGCAAGTGTTAGAAGCGCCGCGAGAGAAACAAATTCCGGGGGCTTTTCATTAATTTCAGTCACGAGCGAACAGTCGCGCATACAACTGAATAAGAAGACCCAGTGCCCCGTAGTACCTCAAAAAGTACACGTGACCGTGGTGTCGACTTTATCGGGTCGACCCTTATTGCGATCAAACGATCGACCGATGACTTTCAATGATCTCGTGCCAATTTCGCGCGTCGATCCCCGCAGCGGCCCGCGGTCACGTACACGAAGACTCGAGCGGCACCGCGAATAAACAGCGAATAAATTCAATGACGCGGGGAGGGTCGAGCACCTAAGCCCAGCGTCTAAGCCCAGCGTCTAAGCCCAGCCTACGCCGACAGACGAGCGTCTGCTCCGCGTTACGCATTGGAAGGCATTTTCGCGGAGGCGCGCCACTAGATGGAACGGCATCTGGTCTAGCAACAACGGCTTTGCGCCGAAGCCCCCGTGGCTTTTTGCACAGCCGATTCCGCTTGCAGGACTTGCGCGTTTCGGGCGCACTCACGTGCTCGGCAAGACTCGGAGATCGGCTCTACTTTGCCATCCACTCGTTGGTTTTGTTTTACATTTGCGAATTCGGATACTCGGGATCGTTATCGTCGGCTACCGTGGAAGGCTTTTCTCGGTTCGCGAGTCGATGCCAAGTATACTATCGAAAAGAGCGGGATTTTCGATAAGACTGCTTGTACCGCACACTGTCGGTTATTTCTATTGAGTCCAAAGAAGTATTACGCTGCCTTGCTTACAGAGACGTTTTATAAATATTTAAAGTGCGTACATTTTTCGCGCGGCACGCAAGCAGAGAAATCAAAATTACTCTTATGATTTCAAAAAATGCCTATACGCGCGCGCGCGCTCATCGAAAATCGAACTTTCGAGGCGTGGCTTTAGTATTCTACATTCAGCGCGTTAAATACCATTCTTGTCGTATATTTTACCATAACCTCGATCGATAACACGTGCGTTTCTTCTCAATATGAAAATGTTTTTAAGGTCGATTCTCAATCGGTATAGGCATTTATAATTAATTGTTTTCAATAATTAACTTTAATTCTTACAATTTACTTTTCACGAGAAGCCAAATAGAAAGCGCATAGATTAAAACAAGGCACGTACGATATTTTAATATGGTTATTTAAAACATTTTTTTATAATACTTTTATTTAGAATAGTTCGCTTCTATTCGAGCTTACAATTTATTCGAGTTCTGAGTTTTTTTTTTTAAAACTTGATTAACACACCTATAAAAATTACCAATGAAACACTTAATTGTCGGATTCGCAAAATATAATAACTGTTCGTTAATTTAATAGAAGTACAATATATCTTCTAGAGCGAAATCGATGTAAATATATTTCTACGCAAATTAATTAAACGGTTTAGCTTGTTTCACGTTAGACAAATTGAGATTGCAAGGATAATAAGATATTATTTTGAACTCAGTTTTATGAAAGTGAATAGATAAATTATATAAAAATCGTACAAATTACAGAGTTCTATCCTTTCTTACTCTTTCTCATACGAAGATTTACATTAAATCTCACGTACTCCTAAAATCTATGTTTATAAGGTAATAAAGTCGATATACTTGATAATTTTCAGATAATATTTATTTACAGTTTTAATATTATATAGAATAGTCAGTGTGGTACATTAATACCTACTATTTTATTATTACGTAACCCAATAATTTTCACATGCGCATCAGACTATTATATTTTTGCTATGGATACATGCAGACTCGTTTTATAAAAATATCTTATGTAATTTCACATGTGCAAGATTTTGTTTTATTTTTTACTATTTTTTTTATAATTCAATTTTGAATTAAAACACAATGTGAGATACACATCTTAATTTCAGTTACATGGGAATTACATAAACTGTATTCAAAAACTTATCATGGGTCCCTGAACAAATGATTTTAACAATACAGTCATAAAATAGTACTTCCCGCGAAGTTCATCAGAAGATTGCTATTCATCGATGAACTTGCGCTATGCGTAAATTCTTTCTTCAAGTAATCGATGGACTTTCACTTTGAAAGTCCAATTGAGCCTCGACAATTTTGTATTCTTTTGGTTTAGTGGTTGTATGAAATTTATCTTGGTTGATTTACTATTGAAAGTGGAAAATAAAGAGGAAGGGAGTGAGAAAGAGAGATAAAGACAGAAAGGAGGAAAGAGAAGTCGTTAGTAGAAAGAAGGAAATGAATCTTAAATGGCATCTAATCGATCATTATACAGATGAAAGTGTAGAAGTAGCATATTGAATAAATTAAATTAATTTGTGCAGAATCTGCGATAGCCTCAATAATATTCAATTACGTATTCTAAAATTGTATTATGCGTATTATATTAATGACTCTATTAAAATTAAAATAAAAGGAAGTTAATTTTGCTTCAATTCCTTTTTTTTATACGATCCTTTATTGGATCTTATATATATACAACACTAAAAAAGTATATATCAAGATTGATATAACATTTAAATATAATTAATGTAATGTATTATGTATTATATAATAATACGTAAATAGTGTATAGTAAATCCAAAATGTACGTTTGTTTTATAAATTTTGAAATATGGAATAAATTTTTCAAGTTTGTTTTTTATTAGATATGTAGTTTCTCTTATTTATTATTAATGACTTATTTATTTCCTTGTATTCAGCATTGTTTTTTGGGCATTTCATAAGTAAATTTAAAAAAAAATTCTAAAAAAAACGACATTATCTTTTAATACACTCGTTTCGTAACAAGTATGATTAATTAAACGTTTTGAAAAATAAATGAAGTTAATTATTAAAGATATTTTAATAATTGAGAAGCCAATTAGGGTAATAAATAATAAACCAATTTCTTAGCTTATTAGCGCATAAAAGCTGTTCAAAAGTAGATTGATTCGTTTGCAATAAATTTGACTTGGCACTATAACGTTAATGTTTCGAATGTGTGAGTGTAATTAAAATTAAAAATTGTACATATAAAAATATTTTGTTGTCATGGGCCTCTCGCTTTCTAAATTTTTTCAGTGAAAGCCATTTATATTTAAACTTGAATTTAGCTTGATAACAAGGGCCTTCTATTATGGGGCCGCGTGTGAACAATGGTCACGCACATTAACGGAGCTTCAAAGCAGCGCGACACAATTATTCCCACAAATCTTGCGTAAATTATTTAAAAAGAAATCTATAAAGTCATCGGTGGGATATTAAAGCGTATTCTCGATTATTCCGACATGCGATCGCGTGAAGCTCCGAGCGATGGGAGGCCGGCAGCCTCGATCGACGAGGGGCTCGGGGCTTGGCCGGGAAGGTCGTGGGCCAGGAAGGAGAGGAGAGGAGGGTAGATGGTCACCGGCTACTTACAAAAGGTTGCCAAGCGTTCGGAGGCGGCAAACAATGTCCGTGGAGGCTGGGGCAGCGCGGGGAGGAGGAAAAGGAAAACGCGTCGAGAGAGACTCGGTGCTGCTGCGAAAGTTGCATCTTACCCCCGTAGAATGCGTGCGATCCCGGCAGAAGAGACTCGTTCGGGAAATGAACGCCCTACGCCCCCATTAGCAACAAAGCGACATGAAATGTTAATAGATGGGCAACGCGCGCCTCCACTTTATGGAGGGGCTTCATTCTCGATTCCCCTTACTTCGTCTTTCTGTTTCTCTCTCCCTACTTAACTTACTTGCGAAGCTTGGATGCTTCTAATTAGGGCTCGTAACGCATCGGAAGTTCAGAAACTGTTTCTGGAGCCGTTAACCCGCAGAAGAATCATGAGCCATGGCCCCGTGCTAGAGTTTTATATTAAAGCTGCGGAAGAGAGAGAGGGAGAGAGAGAGAGAGAGAGAGAGAGAGAGAGCGATGCGAGGAGAGAGGCCGTGAATGATGGAGATAAGGGAAAAATGTAAATTGAACATATTTAGCTTGCTCGTCGGAAGAGTCAAGAAATAACGTGAGCTTTTATTGTTGGAAACCTGCTTACGAAATCAGGTCGACGTAGTGAGGTTTTCTTTTTCATGCGAGAGCACTTGATGCCTGACCGCGAAATTAAAAAATTATTACGTTTGTGTACACTTATCTCATTCATGCGTAGCGAGTTGCGACTGCTTCATTTTACTAATTCCGGCCTTATGGTAAAACACGTTTTCGAATATTGTTTAATTAATCACTGTTGATTGTATTTTTCCGACGATTTTTCAAATATCGTAATTCATAATACCTTAACTATTATCGATAGGATTGTTAACTTTTTCTCATCGGCTAAATGCGCATATAGTTTATCTTTAATTGTATTATACCATATTAGAATGCAATAGGAATTTAAAGGGTAATTTATACATTGATCGGCAACACTTCGGATTGGCAATACAAGTGGCTTGCCAAACATTAACTTACGAAGGCATTAACTCATGCTAAAATATAAATAATATCAGATAATAGCTTATTGACTAACATTGTCTTACACTTGTAGTTTCCATGCGAATAATGTACGACATGTGTTCTAAAGAATAATTACTCTGTAAATTGTGAGGTGGGAATTTTTTCTTAATTATAATTATATGTATCCTGTACGCAAACCAACATTAAAACACTAAAAGTATTAAAAATTAATTTAAGAGTATTGTAGACACCGTGTTACAACATTTTAATTTCTTTTTCCTAAATGTAATTTATTTAGCCTTGACCTTAAATACATAAAGTTCGTTGAAAGTTGTTTTACGTTAATAAATAAATTTTAACGAAATAAAATATGAGAAAAATCAGAAGTAAAAAGATAAATAAATTAATGATACTGTTTATCAAGAATATTTATAAGAAAAAAAATTAAAGAACCAGTTTTTTAGATAAATAACATATCAATGATTAAGCAACGTACCTTTCAGTTGTATATAAAATTTATTAAAGCCAATTAAAATATTTTTCGAGAATAAATGTTTTTTTAATACAACTAATTCATTAGAATTACGATTTCTCCTGCATAAGGCATCTTATCATTTTATACCATCGATTAGCTTTAGAAATACAACTATCTGATCCGAAATTGCAAAACTTATTCTATTACTTTGAGTCATTTTTTACATCCCTAATACTGATTTATTAAGTTATTAAATGTTTTACATTTTTTAAAGTAAATGTACCATGTTTATAATTGTAAGTTACAGAAGCTTTATATCTATAAGTTAATGTAATTAAAATGTCCATTTATACTTGTACTTCTCGTAAATAATATTGCAATAGTATAAGACTATAATATTGCATTAGGCATTACAATACCGACGCTTCCTTATGACAATTTCAATCAGCTTTCATGTTCAGTAATTTTTTTATGACATTGAAATTTATTATTTGTAAGGACTTAATTACATACATTCTAGTATTGATAATGATATTTTTGAATAGTAATAAATATTTGCTAAGAAAGTTTACAAGAGGACATGCAGTTAAAAGTGAGATTTTTTAAATCCTTTGCAATAGAAGAAAGGAACATATAATTTACCTAAGTACTGTTAAAGCGTAGTATTTAGTTTTAATTATAAGAAATAATTAAACAATGGAGAGAAGTATTTTTAAAATCGTTACTATGTACAAAAATAATCATCGAAATGAAACATGCTGAGATTTAGAATTTACTTTGTGCATTGTCTTGAAGACAATAAATTTTCTTTTGTTGGAGAAGAATTAAACTCGACGTTGTGAGTGTACATGCCTTGAAAAACATCATAATTATAAGGAAAATCCACATATGAACATGATATCAGTGCTCTCGGCAATACTGCTTAAGCTCGTAATGTGCCATCCGGACGGACGGGAATCGATCGACCGCAACGAGGGCTGTTAACAATTTCGGATTTTAGTCTAATGGCCATAGGAGCAACGCGTCTAATTGCCAAAAAAAGTATTCCTCCTCGGCAATGCAAATCCTCCTTACCTGCCCCTACTCGACCGCCCCTCGCGGGTAAAACGAGCGCAACCCCTCGGGAGAATCAATCGAGCGAGTCGAAGGCGAAGGGGGAAGGTCTGGTGGAAAGGATTAAAGTTCGTGAGCAACGAGGCGAATGAAATTCAGCCGGGGGGGGGAGGCAGTACAAACTAGCCACGGTCGAAGGCGCGCGAAAACGGCGGCAGTAACGACGCATCACATCGCGCATTGACGCCTCTTTTAGACAGGACATGGAAGCGTCAAGGGATATCTTCTGCCTTGGTGAAAAAAGTGCATTAGTTACCGGCGAGGCGGCTTACGCGCACGCACAGCATCGCAGCATCGGAGGCCGGGCGGGGGGGCTCTCGATCGCTCCCTCATTACTGCCCGGCATAACTCATTATAGGTGCATGCGCCGCGCTTGGCTTCGCGCCTCAGCCGCCGATTTCCTCGGCGCTGGGACACGCGGAGAAATCATGCGTTTCTTGCGCGCGTGGCCCTCGCGTCTCTCGCCGAGCCGCTAATCGACTCGACGGCGGCTGCTCATCGTCGCGGGAGCTTTTTCGCGAAATTTCGGAAAAATCCCGGCCTCGAGAGCCCCACGGCACCGAGTGGCGAAAGTGACGGAACAAGGGGGCATTCATTGCTGCGGCTCGGAGCGCCCGATCCTAAGTGCGCACTGGACTCAATGGGATTCCGAGATAGGCGCGATAGGGCCGGTCTTTGTACTCGCCCACTAATTGTATATAAGGAGCCTTTATAATTAAGGAGTTAATGTATTTACGGAGCATAACGCTTGCTTCTGCCGACCGATGAATTGTCGCGATATCTTTTTCTATTGAAGTAAATTCATGGAAGTGAGAAAAGTTCCTTAACGATTCTTATATCGACGATGCCACTTATCTCCTTAAAGATGCTCTTCGATCACTGCATGAACCAGGCCTTTAAGCTATTTATTCAAATTTCAAATTTCCTTTGCAGTTATTTATAGAATCCCGTAAATTGGCTAGTTGAAGCTTCCGCTTTTTAGATAGCCGTCGTAGATCTAATTATTGCTTTATTGCACTTTTAAAAAGCCCTAGCTCGGCCAATTATATAATTGTCGAATAAAATGAGCTGCGTAAAATGAAAATTGACCCATCAATGAGGTCTGCGCGCGTAAAAATTGAGCACGGATTCGAGTGCTGCTTCGCACGGGAGCTCAAAATCTCCCCGCAATCGAAGCATTACGTATCCGCGTCTCGCGCAATCGATATATTTCAACATCGGCGCACCATAATAATGCATTCGCACTTAATTACAAAGATAGAGGATCTGAAGACACGAGATAATTAAGTAATGGCCGCTCGTCGTTGCGCAAGAAGTTCATCTCCTTAAGATTCGCGGCGACTCTCAACCCTGCGGCGTTTCGAGCGCGTCTACCAACCCACCTTGTCGTCATTCCGGGATAAAAAAAGGCCGTCGACGCGTGCGATGCGAGGCGCCGCCGCAGCGTCTTTCACCTCGGCGGGCTCGGCTTTTGTTATCGGGCGCTACTACTCTCCTTCGTGAAAGTGCGGCGAATCGAGGCACTTGGTCGAGTCCCCTCGAGCCCCCGCGCAGCACAATGAAAAGCCCGAGAGAATAATCGGGATGATGAGACGCGACTCTCTCGAGGTGCGTCCGGGAGAGGCGATCTCGCGCCGGGGATGCACCGACGGATGTCTCGACACTCTCGGCTAAGAGCGGCCTGCTACGTCGACTGCTGAAGGATCGATGACCCCGGCCTGCGCGGGGCGGAGGGGGGGAGGGGGGGGGGAACCGATTCCCAAGTCCCTCCGACGAAGAGAGCCGTCCCCATCGCCGGATTTATGTGAGACTTTTCTTGCCGAGGCTGTGGGGGAGGCGCGCCGACGACTTAAGCTCGAGGGTGTGGCTGAGCTGGGGTGGCATTTGAAAAGAGCGGCTAGTTTTCAATTGGTGTGGGGAGCGGCGAAAGGAAGATTTACGTGATATTCCACGCCGTGAATGTCGGGAAGGCAGTGACTCGGTATTATTATTCGATGCGCATTTTCGTCAGCATCCACGTATAAGCGCCTAAGTGTTGAAAGTGTACTTCTTGCTTTTTTTTATAAATTAATCGATGAAAAAAAGTTGTGGTTTTTGAAAGCGCCCGACGGTGAATGGCCTTACAGATAGAAAAAACGGTAGTCTTTAGAAAATCTTAAGCACATCTGAATACGTACCTTTAAAGTACAAGAGAGCTGTATCGTAATAAATATAACTGAATGTCGAAATAATGACCTCACGATAAATTAGCCTGACTATTCGAGTAAAAAATTCGAGACAGAATTTTCTTTTTCGTCATTGAGAGGCAAAAGCCAAGAAAATATTAAAATATAATGTATGTATATGTATGCACATTTACACACATTTTCGGTTACAAAAACACTAACATTTTCTTTACTTGTACACCGTATAAATAATTGCCTGTCTTGTTAATATCAGCTACTTCCGATTTGTTTAACGTGTCATCGGAGTGTCCGATACATTACCTGCGTGAAAGCATGTCACAACTCTCCGCAGAACTATGCCTTACGTCATAAGTAGAGTGCAAAATTTATGAAAAGGGTATTTTTTATACTGTATCGTAAGTTTCAATGGCATATAAGAGCTTCGGTAACTAGTTTTCACCGTTTTGTAAGATTGTATTTGGTAAAAATGTTTTATTCATGTGCATTAATGAGAACTAGGAATGGTCAAGACAATTTTGTTTACTCTGTGATCTATCGTTAGCCGACTATACGTTTGCCCATTCGTAAAAATCAAAATGCACTTTGCAAATAGATACGGCTTTATAAAAATGAAATAACTCGGCTTATCTCACTCAATAAATTCATCTGAGAATTATTTTCTCATCGTAAATCATCTTTCTCCCCACTCTTACTCCCTTATTCATTCTCTTTCTGCTTCTCTCTGATTTTATGATTGATTATGAAGAACAAGTTTTTTCTTTTAAGTATTCTGTGAGTAGTACAAAAATTGTCTAAATATTTAGACAATTTTTCTAAAAAAAAAAAAAACCAGCTCACGAGTACTTCGGCTCATATACCATTTATACCATTCATTTCGTAAAAATCACATTTTTAAAATTAATAATCTAATATTATTAGCAGTATTTATTTAAATCGTAATTTATAAACATAGTGAAGTACAAGAAAGCTTATTGCTACACATTTTCAACTAATTTTGAAAAGTTTACACAGTGTAGTTTTGCTAGTACAAAATTTTCTAAAATAATTGTGCTATGAATACAGTAATGTTCACTGAATTAACTTTCACATGAAAATGTTGATAACTTTCATTTTGCATCAAACATGTCTAACCGATTGAATACTTTTGACTTTCCAGTTTTTAGCATACGAAAATTACTATCTTCGTATAAAAATAATGAGAAAATAAGTAATTTCTTGAAATAAGAATATTGACACAATATGTTTACCAATAACTCACCTGAAATTTAACGACTCGGTATTTTAAAGAGCCACTTTTTAATTATAGTTTGAATATTATGCTTTAAGGTCTTGTACATAAATTATCTTTTAAACTATAAAATTATCTTTAAATTTATTTTATTTGTAACTAATAATTTGCACGATATTTTTTAAAAAACACAAAAAACATTGATTCTAATGAAAATATACATAATAAGAGTTATGGCTTTGAATAGGAAGCAAACACGTCTAAAGAGTGTAAACAATTTTACCCGATTTTACCTGTTTTTACCTGTTAATTAGCTGAAAATTGCTCTCTGAATATCATCAAAATATCGACTCTTGTTTTTGTGTATATAACCCATAATCAGTGTTAATTTACAAATGTATGGGATGAAATATTTATGTAAACTTTAGACAAATTCAACAAAATGAAGCCAATTATTAATATAAAGTGAGAAATAAATAGTTGTACATTTATCTGTCGTACAATTAGTAAGGAAGTTCCTTTAATGTAGTTGGTAGCAAAGAATCCTATGAATAAGTAGTCAATGTTTTCTAGTTGACCATTGAGCTTCGTTGGGCTTGAGCATTATCAAAATTAATATTGTAAACAAACGTGATTTATTATGACCACATTTAAAGTCATTGGAAGACGTTGGGAACATTTTTCGTCGGAGCAATCTATATTTGTATACAAGTGTACGTGCGTCTGCAATACGCGAGGCGCAACTGTACATTAAAGAGCAGATAATATAAGAACATCTATTTTGAGTAACGATGAATCGTGTAAAATAGAGATAACGCTTTACCTCAAAATGAACGCTGAGCGTAAATTATTATTGCGAATCTTATTGGAAAAGTCCGCGGAGATCCATTACGAATATGGGACAAGTTTGCTTCCTCGGGGGAAGAAAAAAAAACACAAAAGCCTATTCCAAAGTCATATTGTAAAAGTATGAGTGGCAAATGACCGCGTGGAGCCTGGATTCTTCGGCGGCTGGCTCTTCGCCGTAGTTCTGTCTCATTGCGCTCGATTAAACGCGAAGAAGATTACTCTCGCGCTCAGTCGATGCCCAAACGCGTCTCTCCTCCTCCTTCTGCCTTTCACTCACCCCCTGGCGGCTGCCATTATTACGTTTCCTGTCGTCACGAACCAGGTGAGCGAGACTGATTTTCATACTGCATCCGGCGCATCACTTTCGATCGCCGTGTGGCCTCTCGCTTCTCTCGGTCGAGCACCAATTGCACCTATCGATCGAATTCGCCTTAAGGACGCGACGATTTGTCGATTGCACCCGTTAATTGTAAGTCGACAACGATACGCGTCGTGATTTTCCCGAGGTGACGTCGATGCTGTGCACTTTATCGGATGCTCCTGGAAATCGGGCCAAGTTTGATCTTGCAACGAGATTGCATTATTACTAAATTGAAAGGATCAACGTTATTAAAGTAAAATGCCCTGGCCACCGCAGAGTTATTCGTTTTCAAAGCTATTGCGGAAATTATGGGATTTACATTGGTGAAGTGTACCTTCGTGTACATTTCAAAATCTAACGAGGTTCAATTTTATTTTTCGAATACTTACGCACGTACAAATTACTATTATAATGTTAGCTATTTTTTCATTATGGAACTTGTTTAAATGTATTAGAATACGTTATTATGGGGGAAAAAGAGTCATTACATTAAGGTTAACTCACTAATTAAATATAATAGTTGAACTGGACGCGGTGCTGAAATTCATTATTCGCCGTTAATATCGACTTTATAACAACATTAATTTTCACAATCATTTTCCTTATTAACCCTAACAATTAAATTAAGATAATTATATGTGAAATAATAACGAATGGACTTTTATAATTTTGTAGGCTTCTAATTTTAAACGTATAATTTAGTAGGCATACTTTAAATTTACTTTCTCTAGGGCATTAGATAATAGATAGTTTCCAATTATTTTTCGTAATACTAATGGATTCTATCGAGTAACGTTATGTTAAATTAAAGCAATAGACAATAAGCAAATTAATCAAATTCTTCTTTCTGACGATCTCTTATTCTTCTTTCGTGCAGTTGCTTAAAAAATATTAATAAGTAATGTTTCAATCATAACAAAGAAGTACACTATTTATTGGTGAACGAGAAAAGTCTTAGGCAGTCTTACTGGCAATTATAATTTTGATAAAAAATAATCGAGTTTTCTTAAAAAATTTCAATTATTAACAAATATACAGTTAAATTGATTAATATGAATTATAATGCCTGCGCTTGTGATGAATGCTTAACATGATTTGCAGTAATCAAAGCTTAAAATCCATTTCCTCTTCAATTATTAGTAATACAGCAATGCCGGTACTTTAAATAAAGTACTGAAAATTAATTTTAAACTCTACATAGTTCATTAGTAACTAATATACCATTGAATACTATCTCTTGAATAGCCATTGTTGATATTCTTTGAAATTTAATTTTTATAAGAAACTTACTATTTGAATCACTATATACTTTGTAATAAAGAGTTTTCATTAGAATTTTGAGAAAAGACGAATGAAAAATCCTGCCAGTGATCAAAGTGCTGTAATCAAAGGTAATTTGATTCAAAGCAAACTCTTGCGAGCTCAAATTGAAGAGTAAACGAGCCAGTCGAGTTGGTATAAGAAATTCCCTCGTAAGTAGATGACACGAAGATCGTAATTAAATGATCAGCCGAGTGCTAAAGAAATAATCAGCGCATCGAATCGATTGCAATAATTCTGCATGAGACGAAAAGAAAAAACGCAGAAAAATAGACCATTTAATGCGAAGTCCATCCAGGAGATCCGATTGACAGTAGGCAAGGAGAGCTGCTTCTCAAGTGCAAGGATAAAGCGACGCAAGGATTCAAGGATTAAAGCTAATAGAACGAGGCGGGTGAGCTAATTAACAATTCCATCCAGCGATGCCCCTCTGCGAGATAAGCCCGAGCAAGTCAAAAGAACCCAATTGTCCGCTCGACGAAAATCCCGACGCCGGATCGGAGGAGGGAAAAAGCGCGAGTCCCTAGAGGTCGAGCGGCCGATCTCCGGGGACGGGCAGCCGATCGCCGGCCAGGACTGCGCCTTAAATCAAGGGGAAGCGAGATATCCCTGTAGACGGGGAGCAACGGCGTGGTGTCGGCGCGACGGCATCCGCCTCGCGATACGCGTGCCCGGCGATCCTTTGCTTCGAGGCGGGCATTCGAAGGAATCATCGAGTAGAAACTATTTTCCCGGGCCGCGCGATCGACAGGAGCCGAGGCACAATTACGCGGACGTATAATCTCGATGAGGTTGGCCTTTGCCGGTGGGATGAGAGACGAGTTGCCGCTTTTGCCGTGTGCCTTTAATAAGCCATCTAGTGGGTAGCTGCGCCTCTCGAGTCGGAAGCGCGTACGTCTACGGCGATCGCGCAAGGAAAATGGGAAAAGAGCCGATGCCCGATTCACGAGGAGGCGAAATATTGCTTTTCTTTTCGTTTCTTCTTATGCGAATGGAGTATCGCCGGTGGACGCCAAGCTGGGAGCCTCCATCTCGTATTTATAATGTGACCGAGTACCTGTCTGTTCGGGTGTTGCGAGAGGTGGCGGTGTAAAAAGTACGCCGTGCCTAGTAAAAATGTGGCAGGGGAAAAGGGAGAGTGATACTTTGAGAAAAGACGGATGCGAGCGACAGAGGCCGCATCGGCTATGCACATTGCGTAGAAGCTTTTACGTTTGCGCTTATTTTGTTATTATCATAAGCATTGATTCGAGGCAAAAAGCATTGTCTATAGTATGAAATTAATGCCGAGCCAGCTCTTTGTAGGCAGCGTTTAAGAAGCACGTAATAAATCGATCCAAGTTTGAAAATTTGTATTATTGAATACGCTCTCCTACTGCGAAGTATTACGCGTTAAAAATTCCCGTAAAATAAAGAAATGAATTAATTTTGAAGTGCATGATTTTGTAAAAAAGTATAGCGAAAAATCTGTATTCGAAGAAAACCTATGCTTTCGAATCAACAATGCTCGTAACGAGAGAAATCAATACATTCGATACAACAGACATTCCAGTTTTCTGTTTATTTATGGTTACATTTATGAACAGCACTAATCAATGTTTCAATCTAATATTACACATTATATTGAAACTTGTGTTTTTAACAATTCTTTGTTTTGTACAATAACTGTAATATGAATTACATGCATTAAGCGTGAGCGTGATATATATATAAATATTTATTTATCTACTTTGCTCAAGTAATAGCTTAGTTTGAAATATTTGAATTTAAATTTTACAGTTCAAAAATAAACAAATGAGCTTATGAAAATAGCTAAATATCAATATATAATAAGCAGTTTTATCTCTAGTAAATATTTCACAATAAAGTATTGATATAATACATCAGTTGATTAGTTTCTTGAGTCATCGATACGCTTTAATAGCTCCTAGTCTAATTTATCGTTGTGCATCTGTTACTACTGACAGATGTTAAACGATAGATTACAAATAAAGGACGACAATGTTAGTACGCAATAAATGCCATATATATATATATATATATATATATATATAATTATTAAAGAAGATTCGTAAAAACAATTACATATATATACGTGATGTTATTTACAAGATTCAAATATATAGTCGATTAATAAATTTAAAAATTTTTCTAACATTCTTTATTTGAAATAAAGTTACACAATAATGTGTTCCAATTTACGGTTATTTTAATTTTTATATATAATTAAAAAATTTAAGTCACATTATAGATTTTTTACACATTTAATAATACTGATTTCAAATTATCTTGTTACAGCTATCATTATCATGAATGTTTATTTTTTTATGCAAATAATTAATGATTATTCTAGCTCATGTTGCTTAAATAAGTGTTTAATTTTTATTCCTCGTCTAGTATCTATGTGGATATTCAAATTTCATTAGAATCAACATTAGATATTGGTTAATACGATCATATTAACGGTGGTATGGAGTATAATTTTCTAAGGTAAATGCACTATTAATTATTAATTAAATCAAAAATATAATCTAGCATATTTTTCGTATAGGGAAATATCGTTATTAGCTTTTATTTCTACAATAATATCCACCACTTCGTAATATGTTACTGTTTATACCATAAGACGATTTTCACTTTTTTAAACAAAAGATTTGAAAATACAGATGCAGCTTTTTCATTGGAAAACATTTTAGGCAGAAAATACTTTGGACTGCGATGTGTATTTTCATACTCGTTCTTGTATAAATGAATATATACGCATAGGTTCATAGATTGAAAAAAAGGTGCAATACCCGATTATCCTTCTTTAAACGGCTATGAGATCATTGAACGTATATGTATTAAGGAGAGAATGATTTATTTCCGAACTGCATTGCCGGTCGTTCTTGCCCAAGATATTTCTTGTAAAATTGTTTCCTTCTTATGTATAAAGGAGAGGAGTTGCTGAGCTTTTTTCTTAATTATAACGAGAATTATGTTTTTTGCCACGAGCAGAGAAATTACACGAGATGGGATCATACTTGTTCGAAAGCAGCGCAAATGTGGAGATGCGAGATGAATTTCCTCTGATTTTTTGTATGTTTTATTAAAACGAGAAGTCTCAGAGTGATTTCGTCGAATTTTTTTTAATTTTCTGCTTTAAAGCCTTTATTGAGCAAAAATAATGAAAATAATATTGAGTATGTGAATGATTGCTGTTTTCTTATGTCTATACAATCATTCATTATTTTATGTGCATATTTATATATAAAATTACGCGGTTCATCACGTCCGAGTACCAGTTGGTAATTCAATACTTATTGATCGAAATAGTTTTACTTTTTTTAAAATATAATAAAATGCCGTAGGCTCGATCGACGCAACGAAATGTGTATTTTAGTTTATTAAGCGCGTATAATATATCGCTAAAATTTTTAGAATTAATATAAATTATTATGTAAAACATTTAGGACTTTGTTCTTAAATTATACTGAATTCTTTTTAATTAGAAACGTTTATTATTAAAATAATAGACGTTTCGAAGAATCAATCAATTTCTATGCGACGACTGACAAGTCATTGGGACCGAGCAAAAAGTTATAACAAAAAAGTGTCTCGAATCTCTGTTCTGATGGATGCGAAATACAACATAACGAAAAAAAAATTGAACGTTGTGATAAATACTTGTCGAGATACAGATTACGAACTAATATGGAAAAGGATTTTTAAATCTTGACACGATCGAGTAGAACCGCAATTCGCACCCGTGGCTACGAGCGCCGATGTGTCTGAAATTAACTTAACGGTAAATCTTAACACCTCGCCGTTTCTGTTTCCTTTTTTCAGTTTTTCGATCAAACATTGATTGTCAAAGTCCTAAAAGAAAGAGAAAAGTAACGTACGAGAAGCAGTGAAAGAGCGGTGGGTGGAAGGCGGAGGTGGGAGGGGGGAAGATTCTATAATATATGTAAGCCTGTGAAAGTTTCAAGAAAATGAAGTCTAGTCGATTGGCGCAACTAATCGAGGTGAAACCCATTGGAGTGCCAGTTCGTGAAGATGTGGACGTTAGTAGAATCTGGTTTAAGCTGTCAAAATGAAGCGCTATTCACCTGAAACCAGCCTCGCCGATTATGATGATGAAGAAGGTGTTGGTCAAGGTAGCCAACAGATCATGATGTCGTAAATAGAGCTTGGTAAATTCATTATTTAAAATCAGTGCCTTTGCTACGCCTTACTTTAAAAAATCTCCCTCTTTACCATTGGCATGGTCACGAATACGCCAATTTTTCAGTTTTCTCTTTGGATCTGGTCAATTTTTTCTATGTTTCGGCACACACGTTTTGCTAATTAATAGGTTACGTAAGCATTGTATTGCAATATAATACAATATATATATATATATATATTACTTTTTTCTGACAATTTTGATTTATTGTTAGATATTAGTGAAGAAATATTTGATGACAAATATAAGCAATCTGGAAATTACTGGTACGTTATATTGTTGATCAACAGAATAATTGACAAAAGTTAAATGTCAATATTGTATTCAACATTGACATTAGGAATTTATAAACTGTTTGAAGTATATCTGCCATGATAAATTTTTTTCTCATACCTAAACGTACACGACAAATGTTTTTGTTTTATGTACAACTTAAATTTAAGTTAACTAACTATAGTAATTAAACAGACATAAATAAAACATAAAAATAATGTAGACTCTTCATTATCAATAAATATTATTAATCACGACCACGTTCATCTTATTAATGCAGCATTTAAATTTGCGTCATTGTTTAACATAACATCCGGATAAATACTGTATTAATGTGCGTCTATTAATCCAAGGTTTTGCGGTGTAGACTGTCGTACTCGATATTACGATATTAATTTTTATAAATATATTAATATTCATTATGGCGTACGTAATGTGTGTATAAAGCATAAACAGTAAATATTTCGGTATAAATGTCATATATGCCTTTTGCTTGGGAAGGCCAGTGTTATAAAGTTAAATCGAATTTCTAATCGCTATTATAATGTAAATATACTTATAACAAAATTGTAAGTAATAATACTTTTCAGTTAAAAGAAGGAGAAAAGCATTTTTATATTAACATGAAACAGACCAGCTTTTATTATACAGATCATTACAAATATAATGAATAGGACCTTCTAAGAAGCCAAATTATCGCACTGCGGACGGAAAACGTGCCTTCATTATCGATCACACGGTATTCCTCTTTGCGCAACGGTGCAACTTTATAATCTAGAGCAACAAGAACTATAGGCACTATATGAGAGAGATGCATTTTCTTCCGGCATTCGAGCTTTTTCGCCACGATAGTCAGCAAATTTTATGAGTTTTACTCCGCTCGCCATCGTTGTATTTCATCTAGAAGCAGAGTAGATGGGATATTATTAAATTATCCAGACATTATAATGATATTATTGTAAAAGAAGATTCTTTATTTTTATAATTGTTTTTAATGGTTATTTACTGTTAGTTATAGAGAATAATATATCTATAACATGTGTTTAATTGATTTGTTTTATTTATGTTTCAGGTGAGTCTTATGATAACACATTATTCCGTTTTATATTACAAGTCAGCTTCTGTAAGTAAATATTTGATATTTGTTACATGCAGTCAGCGGATTACATTTTAACTACTTATCTTTTTTCAACTAAAAATCAAAAACGTTTGAGTACATATAAACAATGAGATAGTTCGAAAAGTAAAAAATCTGCTTATTAATTTATTATTGAGATAATGTTTACGATAATGTGTACGATTTGAAAATTTTATATAATATTTGTTAAAGGTGTTTCAACATTAAATATTTTTTTTACATGTCATAAATTTTTTTTTCTTCATAATAATTCACTTCAAAGTAGATATAATATGCACAAGAATTGAAAACGTTTTAACAAGATTATATACATGTCATTCACATACTGAAATCCGAGCAAAAGATGTGGGTGAAGAACAATGTATAAATCTTATGATGTGAGAATTTTGTAGAATAAAACTTTGTTTGAAATAATTTCCTTTGTTTTAAACAAGTGTATTCATTTTTACTGTAATTGCAATTTATAATATAGATAGCAGACTTGGTGTACTTGAATTAAAAACTAATGAAATAGATACTGTAATATGTCGGTGACTAATGAAAAATTAAATTTCATATCAATCTTTATGCATTAATTAAAACTCATTTATATACAATAATATAAAATACAGAAATAATGTACAGGTATAATTTTCTCTAAGATGTATTTTTAATTTTATTTGTAACTTAATTTTGAAAAAATGAAGACGATCTAACAAAAATAAACATTTAATATAAATTTGTAAGCTGTTTTTGAAAAGATACTTAAATATAATTATTTATTCTTGAATAAAGCAACATTTATCATTAAAACAAAATAGAATTAATTTATTGCGTAATATTTTTATAATCTATTTACTATATCTTGATAACTCACATGTTAAAGAATTTTCTATTAACTTGTATGATTAACTATTAAATACAATTGTGCGTGTCTGAACGATACAGATTTAATCAAATATTTACAAAATTATTTCTCTATTACATTACTATATTACTTTATCAAATAAAAAAATTTTAATCCGAATTTATAATTATAATCTGCGTAACGTTACTGCTATGCAAAATATCATGTTCGACTCAATTAGCCATTATTAAGTATATAGTTTCGTAAACAACAACGATGCATTTTATCCCCGGATAGGTAGGGCACTAATGCCAAATCATCCGTTAAAAAAACAATAACATTAAAATATTATAATCGGTCCGTGGTCGCTCATAACCGGAAAAAGAAATATTGAGGTCTGTCTATTGTGGAAAATACCAATTATGCACTGTGCGCTATTGTATGTACGGAGTTTTGTGTTATTTCCTTTCGACTTTTGTATCGGTATATATATATCTATCTCTGTCTGTCAGCCTCATTTTTAAAATCATTGTTAAGCTTCATGTATTACGCTTAATATATTATACACCTTGTTCGTCCAAAACGTGCAACTACGCATGTACACGAAGCTCATCAATGATGAACTTCACGTTATGTCAAAATTGCGGACGCTATCAAGGTTTCCTTTCATCACAAACATCCTTACTATAGATATGACAATGGAGTGTTCCTCTTTACCTTTTTAGTAATTTTCTGAATTAATTGTTGAAAAGATCATCGTGAATTTTTCATCTTAGTTATACGAGAGGTTCTACATTATGTGGGCCAATAATATACTGATTGTTAGTATGTGAGCCCTTTTTAGGGAATCAAGAGATGCGAAATTGCAACTACCACATCGTGCTTCTTACCCACATTTTTAAGTTTATAAAAATTAAAAAATTGCGAATTAAGAACGTAGAATATTGGCTATTGCTGTACGTGAATTTCTAATTGTATTACACATTTGCTTGTAATACGCTAATTAAATCGTGATATTGACCTCAAATGCCATTTTCAGTACAGGTCTAGAAATGAAAGATAATGCTTTCGTCGAATTATACTTGCGTATACATTTTAAAAGTTAGCAATTAATCTCGGAGAAACTAATTTTTTAGGTCATATGCTTTTAAATAGTCATATCTGGAAACACTATTGAAAATGACGGGCCATGCAACCATGTTCCATAATTCAAGCATGTTTTTCACCCGATGCGTAAGTATAGTAATGACCGCTACAATTTCTCTTCTTCTATTTATTTTCTAATCTACTGCAGTTTAATGCGTCATTTTTATATGCTCTAGACGAAAAGTTATCGCTTAGAAACTAAAGCATTTCACAGAGACAGTATGACTTAATAAGTTAAGTCACGTAGTTTAGCGAATAAATCCTCGTACGAGTTTAGCACACATTCCTTTATCATAGCTAATGAGCTTTTTTCCAAGAGTCAATTTACTTTTCATTAGCGCTTGCAAATTATTACAATCGTCGAATACCCCCGTACGATTTGATATTTCAACTCAATCATTTCAATATTAACGTTGTTCCGCGTAAGTCCTTAATAAGGCTTGAAGTAAAATATGAAGAAGAAAAAACACACGATAAAAGTGCCAAGGAGTTACAAGTCAGACGTAGTATCCAGGTAGTAAGAATGCCAGCCTGTAAGCTGATTACACTTGCAGGTTATTGTCATCTCTCAGTTATGGGAAGGTTCACGAGAGAATCATACCACTGGCCGCGTGCATTTATTTCACGATTCATGAAACCTGTGCTTCGCGTGAATATTATTATTAAGTTGGCAGAAGTCGCTGCAACGCTCAGCAGCTCGTCCATTGTTTGTCTTTTCCTATCAGGATGCATATATTAGAGTAGGTGCCAGCAAGGACTTGGTAGTCAAGCTAAAAAATTGCAACTATACATTTTGAAATGAGGATCCGAGGGTCTAGTTGCAATCAACAGGGCGCTTCACTCGTCGGTGTCCGTTTTCCGAAATGAGCTGTCTTTACATTAACGATTCCAATTAAAATTTTTTCGCCTTATTAATTCATTCCTTCAAGAATGAGATTCAATCCCGTTTCTTTGAGTGGATCGGATACGTTTTAAGCATGACGCATATTTGACACTCTAGTTCTAAAGGAACTTTCACGAAGAGTATCCGTTAAATTAACTAATAATCTAACAATATATCGAAGTGACTTGAATTAAAATAACCATAGTCACTTGGAGTCAACGTAATAGCCTCGATTGATCATGTTGGCATAAAGTGTCGCTAAACTTGATTCATTTTAATATGATACTAGTACAGCAAAGTTTATAAATAGACTAGAATTTTTTCCATTACAGTATTTTTTCCCGCGTCATCAAAATAAAACCATACTCTATTGTATTTAAAGTTGCGAATATACCGTTTCTCAGCGATCAAATATATTATTTATCCGCGCTCCATGTAATGGATTGTAATATGCAGTTTGTTCGAGAACCATTTTTAAATGTTTTCATGTATATAAGTCATTAAATACACTTTATAGTTTTAAGAGGTAAAATTTATGTAGCTTATACGTACAATAAAATTTTTATAAATTCGTGCATTTGTTAAAATATCATTTGAAATAATAATTCATGTATTCTAGAGTAAGACGGCATAAACTATTTTGATTGACCTTTGAAGAGGTCGATGAATCAAAGCGAGCACAACACGATTTCACTGTTTCGTGTGATTGAAATTTACAGATACATAAAATTTCATCAGAATTTTAAAGGGAATATCTTGGCTTTAACGATATTTAGGGTCAATTGATTTTTCAATGATTCACATAATCCTAGCACTTCATTTCGAATTTGATTTATCGTTCAACGATATTAGCTAAGCTTGGAATACTGAATTTTTCACGATGTACCTTTAATAACTTTCACCGGTAATATCCTATTGCGATTCTGTGCCGTATTCGTCTACCATTTGAAGTAATCGTCTTTTTCATCTTTAAAGTTTTGTTTTATACTTTTGACTATTCATCGATACCTCGATATAATTGTAAAAAAAAATCGTTCTTAGTTTCCTAAGACTTCCTGTCAATAGTTGCGGTAATTAACATATAAAAACTTTTTTAATAACATTCATACAGGTACATGTTGAAACAAATCTATTTATGTGTTTAATGACAATTTAATTTAATATGAAAACGTATTTAAACAATGATTTGAATTATAGATTTACTTGTTGAAATGTACATTTCAGATTAGAAAATATCTTGGTAATGGTTTTTTTCTATTTGTGAATGAATGTTTGTGAATGCAAGTTCTATAACGCCGAGTTTTCAACATATAATGAGAAGCAAAGAAATTCTAAAGTTTATAATTATGTTTCATGTTACCTAATAATGGAACGAATTGATCGATAATCAAGCATTAATACGTTTATCCTAACACTTAATATTTCTTACTCCAATATATATCCGGAGCTCTTTCAAAGCAGGTTAAAATACACATTAGATATTTCATCGGCTTAGTTCATATTTATTAAGGGTGTTTATTTTTTTCTTGAAATACATTTGAGAAACGTCACGAGAATGAAAGAACAATTATTTGCACACAATCTCGTTTTTCATTATCTCGTTCGTGAAAAATTGAAATTCGATATTTGGCGCGAACGCCTCTGAGATGAAAAGCTCCGATCGTGTGGTACGGCGGGGCCCTAGAAGAAAAACAAGAAAACCAAACGAGAAGATTGAGATGAGAAATAAAAGAGAGCACGAGATTTCCAAGTCTTGTTTCTCTCGACATTAAGCATATCATTAAATCGTATTATCTGGCTTACAGACTTGTTGGTGCTAAATCGTTATACGCTTGGGTTTCACTAAATTTCCTTTTTTTGCGATAAACCAAATAAAATTTTTTGCTCACACTTTTCGTAGTTATTAAAATTATTTTAATTAAACAATAGGTCATTTTATCAATTAATTAATCGCATTATATATATCGGAAGAATATTTTATATAAATTCTATTAGAGTATTACAGTATTAATTAAAAGTGCATTACAATGTGTTTTTTCTAAACTGTGTCAAATGTTTTTAATGAATTTGCTTAGAGTACAAAAATATTAATATAACAATTAACTAATTATAACATTATTTGATTACATATTAAAATTGTTGTCCATTATTATTAGATCTTGTAAGCGAATTTCTTAATGAATCGTAAGTTTTATAAAGATATGTACAGTATTTCATACAGAAAATCTAAAGCTTTCCTTGGCGATTATATTTACATGTTATGCTCTATTCCTCGAAACAATTCATATTTAATAATGGAGAAAAAGAGAAGGTTAGAAAAATAAAAAAGGAATACACACATGAATTCAAATTCTATTCTTTTGCTTTTACGCAAATATAACCACGTGTATGCAAATGGCATTTCATCGGAAATGAGGGCCAAGATCAAGTTACACGTCAACGTGATATTGAAAGGAAGCGTGTGATCACGGAAGGAAAGTGATCGTCTAGTGCGTCCTTTTGCGGTTTTTCGATCGAGGCCGATCGTAGAGACACACGGATTAAGAGCAAGAGAGATATGGAAAGAGAGAGAGAGAGAGAGAGAGAGAGAACCGATTTCCCTCGTCGAGGAGATAGATGGACATCAATCGATTGATTTTTCCTACTGCTCGCGTGCAAACTCTCCTTTCCGCATATGCATGGCGGCTCTTTTACACGAACAAGATCCATCTTGAAAACAAGTCTCCCTGATGCTTAATATTTTTTCCTGTACATCTTAAATAGCTGATTCGTGAAAGTTACATAAATGTTTACTAAAGTGATGGATTAGTTAGTATTTTTCAAGATTTGTGTCGCTAGTTTTTTATTCGAGTTATATAAATTTGTTTTTGTGGTTTACGAGCTTTGGAAAGCAAGAGTATTATTTACTTAATTATTTAATAATAGTCATTGAGTCTCTCTAATATCATAACTATTAAATATAAAATTTGTAAGATTTATTTTATTCTTAATTACTGTTTTATCAAACTCACATCAACGATTTGAAGAGAAGCATTTACTCCTTATTTGCATTTAAATTAATTTAATGTACAGATTACAAATATTATTCGAATGATTAGTAAGTGTAGATAAACTGTTATATTTATATATAGATTTTTAATTTTTAATCAATCTAAAAAAATTAATTAATCCACGAGTTATCTGTATTCGTGTGGATTGATGCACAAAGTAGAAATTAAAGTTTAACCTAAATACGTCTTGTATGTACATCTAAAGCCGTAAAAAGCAAATTGTTGTAAAAAATTCTTGCACACAAGTAAGATTTCATAGAATATAATGAAAGATTGTTAGCTGAGGAATTATCACTTCATTATAGTATTTGTACTACCATCGCTGTCTTTTTACAATAGCCAATTTTACCAACATTGTATTATTTATAAATAGGTTATTAAGAGCTGAGCTTTAGCCTCATTGGTTATTAGTTAATTATTGCAGCCTATTTATTACTATATACTTATCTTAATTTTATCTTATTTTTCTTCATTAACAATGAGATTTTTTATCGTCAATTTTTAAAAGAATTTGTTCATCATTGATCGATGAGTTCATTTTTCTGTTTTTAAAATTTAATTATATAGTAGGTAAATTTTATTTCTTACGGAATAATTACCGTAACTAAATTTTTACATTCCTAAACATAAAGTGTATGTTTATGTACTGAATTTAATTATTACCATATGTTTTTCCTACTAACTCATTTTTCAGAAGATCTCGATTCCGTTCGCCTTTTTAAATGTAATATATTCGCAAATGCAATATCATGAACCAATGATGCTGGATTCTTCTAAAATATCCTTTAAAACCAATTTAAGCATTCTATCAAAATTTACTCAACACTCCTTTTTGTATTGGCCATGGCTAATTCCTAGCGGCTTTTCCTGGCTCCTTAGTCTAGCCTTCTTAATCGTTCTTGATCGTGGAATGATCTTGCGAATGTTTTCACATTATGAATTCTGAATGTCACTGATAATTACCTCGTGGTTTATTATTTTTTCAATTTTATATCGTTCACAATGCTATAATTTGATATAAGCTCCCTCAAATAACGCAACATAACATTACATAATCATAACAATTTTTTTGTAAAAAAGCTACAATAAATCGTATCCAAATGAAAAATGAACGATAATTAAGTGGTATTTTAAAAAAATTAAAATTCATCTGCCTGTAAGGCACATAATAGTAAAGCATACGATTCTTGGGAAAGATGGGAGAGTAATGTACTAATGTCAGCAAAGAAAAATGTTATTTTTAAACGTAATATCCGAGTAATTATATAAATAATGTAAGTGCTTTTGATAATTTTCGAGTGATTTTAAATGCATTGAGAAGAAACTAAGTTGTTGACACGTGGTCTCGTGACCGTAAGTGATACCACGAACACATATGTACAAATAGGAAAAGACACAGCGTCAGCGAACAAACGACAAGAATGCATCCATAATGTGCACGATTATAAAATCACTTTTTTCACAAGCAAGAAGAAAGAACAGTGGTAGAAAATAATTGTAGAAAAGGCAGAGCGAGCCAAGGGAAAAGTAAAGGAAGAAGACAAATTAAATTGCAGGGATGGCCGTGTAGGCATGTTCTAATGTTAGTACGCAGTATTTTAGTTTCATGCCCCCCTACACTTTTTATTTTCCCTTTTGCTGTCAGTGCTTCAGTTGCATCTTCGTCGCTTGCTCTCTCCGCTCTTTTTCTTCACTTTCTCACACTCTTTCTCTCATCGGACACATCGTGTATTTTTTATTTCTCATCTATTTACGGTCACGAGTTTTCTAATTGTTAAGGAGGTAAAATGTTCGTCTTCAAATTCATTTTCATAGCCTTACATTAAAAATGTACATCCTTTACTTCTACCCACGTTTAAGAGTAATGCAGCTTATAAGAACTACTCATGACTATTTTACGTATAAATGAATTGAGCGTAGGTAAATGTATATATTTTTCGTGGCATTGCTGAAAATTGAAATTGTTCGAAGAGTGATTTGTCATTCTCGGGCATTTAATGAGGCAAGGCGTACCTGAAACTTTCATATTATAACTTGTGGCCGCTGACAAGAAACAAAGAATATTTAGCACTTGCCACAATAAAATAAATACTATTTACGGCAATAATAAATTACAAATTAAAATCTTATAATAAATTATGCTCTTACATTAATTTCTCGCGCTAAGTAATAAAGTTTTTAAATAATGCTCGGACAGCAGTCGTATAATGATTTTTTTGTTAAAAGGACCATTATTCATAAAGTACAGCGACATTAAATTAAGATGTTCGATAACGTTAATGATTTCTCTAGCGCTACTTACCACTGTAAAATTAATAAATCTCAAATTAATAAATTAAGGAATACAAGCAAGCCATTGAAATTTGCGGATAAGTGGATCAGATTTGTAGGGACCCGCGCGTAGCCGGATCATTGAAATCTTTATCGGGGCGAGCTAACGAACCACGGCTCCATAAAATTCAAATCTGTCCTTTTAATTTGCTACGTCATTGACCGGGAGCCCGCTCCTATTCTCCCGACGAGCTGATCTCGCATCGTTCCACTTCCCCTGCCCCTGGGAATATTCTTGAAAGAGCCGTGTTCCTTCTCTTCGTGCTTTGGGTCGGGTGATTTGCACTATTACAATTTTTAAGAGATTTCCCGGAAAAGCTTCACAGAATTCGTGCGCAACAGCCACCGTTACGCGTGCCACATAACAATGAGTCGTGAAATTGAAGAAACGGAGTAAGGTACAGGGAACGGGGGAGGCCAATTTACTTGGACGGTCATTTGCATTTATCGGCTTTCCCACTAGCAAGGTCAAGTTAGAACATTGATGCATCAAGCTTTCTTTTGGCGCACATGTATTCTTTATGACCCTTTAAAAATTACTCCCTCTCTATTTTTATGTGTATTTAAACATTTCGTCGGAATCTTCGTGAGAAGTGGAGTGACACTATCTCTCCGTTTACTTTTCAAAGTGAATCTTTTCACAAAATCTAGACTCTTAGTTTCAGACATCTACAATTTAAATATTATACGCTGGTTATTAACTTTAAATGGGTTAAAGGAAACATCAGTCGCGGGATTTTTGCTTTTACACATTTTCGAAAATGGTTTTTAACAAATGCAATTTGTAACATATTTAATAAATTATCCCTGCCTCTTAAACTACTAAGTTTATTAGTTCCCTATAAATTATGCAAATTTTTCGCGGCTCCGTTGCATTAATGTTTAAAATATCTTGTGACCAATGTCTCTTGGATTACTACCTACGTATATCTGGTCATTTTGGTTTGGGTTTAGTGCATTCTTCGTGAAAAACATTATCTGTAACATAGATGTTATTGGCTATAAATTATGACAGCTAATAGAATGATTTTCTTACCTTGAAATGAATTTGAGCCTTCTTGTAAGTATATAAATTAAGTGGTATTTAGCCTTAAATTTATGGGTGTTGAAATGAAATTGGCTTTGATGAAATACTTTAATGCGGAGAAAGCTTATACTTACGCAGTCCTCCACACGAACTTGAAAATTCCTGGTTTACGATAAATCATATGAAACGTTATTTTCTTATCTACGTACCAATTCCAATGCTTTGTAATATTCATAAGATGCATAATAAAATTATCATCAGAGTCAAATATTTTCTAAATCATTGTATTAAATAAATGCTAGCTCATATGTATATAGTTTATATGTTAAAAATACAGAAATTTAATCCAAAATATATATTGTTTATTAAAAAAAACATCAAATTGTAAAATTTAATGAAAATATTTCATAAATTTTAAGAACACCTTTCTTTCAGATAAAATGAAATTTCATACCTAAAATATATAATATTAGAATTTAAATGAATCTGCGTAAACCTTTATTTTTACATTTATGCAATTATAAGTTTTTAAAAAGTTCATTAATGAATATTTTCACGCTCATTTCCTCTAATAGACGTATTCATTTTTCCATAATTCTCTTGTATAAATACACATTTCACGTTTATTTCGAATCTTGTATAATTTGGTTGGCAAAGTGCTAGTATTTCATTAAGTGTCTTTACGGTAAAAATAAAAGAAAAACAAAGACTGCACGAATTTAAAATTAATAATTTTTACAACAGTGATTTAAAAAAGTGATAAAATTAATATAAACAATATATGGTAGATTGAGAACGACATAGGAGCGCAAATAAAGATTATCAATTTATTGATAAATACTCTTAAAGGATCTAATTAAATATTTTGAAAACAATATTATTACAAAGTTATATAACTAAAAAAATGTAAGATATTACTGTGCAGAAAATATGTGGTACAAGCCCGCTTATATAGATATTTGGTGATCTTTTAAAAACGCTCAAACAAAAGAAACCTTCAAAAAAAACGAGATACATTCTCTCCGCAATGTGTATGTAAGTAATTCAATATCGATAAAAAAAAGTGAAATATTGCTTATAATGTGGTGCTTCCCTCCTTTCCATTTGTCGAATGAATTAATTACGAATATTAGTAGGGAGAACGGAAGCTTTCGTGCTAACGCGCATAAATGAAAAACAAGTGCTCGAATGACAAAAAGTGTTGCCACCCTGAATGCAGTCGACCATACATTTGGGTGTCGGTTCTTCAGCACCCTCTTCCTTTTCTTTCTCTCTTTTAATTTGGATCCTCTCCCCTTCCCTACTCGGCGCGCACAAGTTTAATCTCCCTTTTTCAACGTATGTGTAAACAAGGTTCTCTCAAAACGAACTTAGTCTCCCAGATAATGCATGACTTGTAATATGTAAATTAGTCGTAGGACATTTTTAATTTCAAGTTTTTCTCTAGCTGCTTCACGCGTAATTTATTCCAACCCCAAATGCATTATCGTTTATTTCGCGAGCGACTGTTGAAAAGTATAAATAAATATATTCAAAGTAAATTGTAAAATTAAAATATTCATTTTAACGGGTATGAATATTTCAACATCGCGAGTCCGTTTAAAATATCGATGTCTTAATTAAAAGCATTTGATCCCAGTGCACGTGTAATATAAGCAAAATAATACACTACGACTACAAGCTTCGAGTAAAATATTATATTTCCAATTATTTTACTAACCTCGTTGAAAAAATATTAGCGTTTTACGGTACTATCGACTAAAAAGCTTTTGTGTGCGTAGGCATTAAAAAGAACGATAAACAGAGATAAGAATTGGTCGATTAATCAGTGTACAATATCGTTTTAACGCAGAGCCCACCTTTCCGATGCAATGGTATATTTAATAGTTGTAAATACGGAAAAGCATCGATGGACGACACTCGACACTCGTCTTTGCCAGGCGATTGCGAACGCAAGCCTGGCCCTCTCATTAATCCGAGCGTAACGACACACCGAAACGCCGAGGCAGTCCGCAGCCGATCGTCGCTCGTTCCCTCCCTCGTCGCTACGCGGTTTCGCCACCCTTTCGCCGGGAACAAGGAAGAGACGCCCGGCGCCGTGACGCGCTCGCCATTCATGCGTAATCGCCGAGTAGCCGTTGGCGCTCTTATGCGCTAATGCGTGCGTTCCTGGAACTGGCCTCGGGCCGACGGGAAAACCCGAGCCCCGGAGGAAGGGGGCCGGGGGCGTGGGCGGGCGGGGGCAGAGAGGGAAAGCGGAAGCTCAGCAGCCGGTAGCGGGCCTCAGATGTGGCGGAATCGCGGACTTTTGCCTTGGCGCTTTAGCCTGGGCGCTTTTGATGCTTTTGGCAAAAGGTCGCCCCGCTGCTTTTGTTTGCGCCCGGGCGATACGCTAGACCGGAGCGAATCCACACCCGAGGCCGGAAATTGCCGATCCTTCGGCTCTTATTTAATGCTCGGTGAAAGGATTTTAAAGGGCTCGAGTACACCGCGGCTCCCGCCGTTCACGCCACTCTGGCCGCTAACTCTTTATTCGATTAATTTACCCGTGCCTTCGCTTACATTTCCATCGATGATTCGTAAATTGGCGCAGAGACTCCCAACACACAATAAGTACTCGCGATGAAACGTTGAGCTCTTTCGACCCACTGACTTTTTAACGATTCAAAATTCTCCAGCCGTAATTTTAACATCCGGATCAGAATCATTCTGCTTCCCTCACTAAAGTACAGCATATTCGGATTCGTCGAGTTTTATAAAAATACAAAGTCAATAATATTAATGCTCTCGATATGGATAAGATTATGCAAATAATATCAAGCTGCATATACCATTTTAACTTGCGAAATTTCAAAATCAATGTATTGTTCTAAATTTTAAAATAAATTGCTGTAACACACAAAATGTAGCGCGACACTTGTTGAACAACATAAGTACTTTTTTAAAACGTTAACGGTGAGTCACTTGCATTTCATGCAGTTTTGCGTTGAAAAAGGAATAGTGTTGTTGAAAAACGAAATACCATGAGAAGCGAGGTTTTTCTGAACACAACTTCGCAACGCAAAAAGACAAGCTCCGACGTGACTCTACGGCATTGCGACCACTATTTGTGAATTGAAATGTTCTAAAGAAAATCTTCAGAGTTTTGAGTAAATTCTTAAATGAGATTGACGCGACGAAGGGGCTATTAGTAAATTTACTTCCTTTAAATTATTATTCAGTGAATATTAATACAGTAATATAAGGTAATGATCGAAAATATTATTGTAATAAAGATTTTTGTTATTACTCTTTACATTGATTTACTATATTTTTTAATATTCTCTTAATAATTAACTACATATACATGCACTTATACTGAATATTTTATTATGAAAATAATAATTGTCTTGCGTAATATAGAATTATTCTGCACATTAAATGGAAGCTGTTATATTCACGTGTAAGCATTGAATATCATTAACGGTTAATAAATTTACATAACTTTTTTCATAAAAAATTTACCGATTTATTCAATGCATAATATTACTCGTTGAAAAATTATACTGTAGTTAGTCAATTTTTACTAATCAGCAATTAATGGCCTTCAATAAAATTAAACGCCAAATAATTAAGGTTGTAATATTTGATCCAGTGTATTTCATAACCTAAGAAGAATTTAAAATAATTATTTAGAAAAGAGGCTGTGTTGACGCATAATACATTATGTATTTTTTTTATTTTAGGGAATATATATTTTTAATTAAATATATAATATATATTTGACAAAGATGTATTTTTTACTAAAAATTCTGATTTTACAATTCTCACAATATTTATAAATATTTATAAATATACGAGCTTGCTCGACTATTGCTGAAAATTTCACATACATTAAAGTTATGAAAAAATGCTTAAATTTTATTGCTTTTTTAAGTACAGCTATATAACGTATTAAGAGAGATGGTCTTAAATAAAGAGACGAGCTGACTATTGGGAGGGGGAGGGGGAGAAAAATATTGTTTCGCCCGAGCGCGGATAAAAGGCAGATCGCCCGCGTGGAAAATCGAACTCACGATCCGACCAAGATTCGAATTCGTATGCTTTTCTCTTTCTTCCATCGCCCCTCAGATGTGGTCTGTGGAGATTCACCTGGTCGTATCTTCACTTTACAATCAATAATTAGAATCACGATTTATGTACCATGCTATAATTCCTTCTAATTCCTCTTTCTTATTTATAAATATTGTATACCTGACTGACAGCTACGATGAAACGCAGGCAATTGCAGTACTAGAATCGTATTGTGTGTTCAGTTTCAGCTGATTTTTCATTTGGAGAAGTTTTGAAAGGCTTGACAGAGGTGTTTATTAACGAGAAATGCTATAGTAGATTGAAGGGAGGTACCGAATTTATATTGAGAGAAATTACGCTTGTATTTATAATTTTTACACGAGAGCGAGGTCTTTGCAATTTGGCCATACTTATGAATGAATAAGACGCTTTAAGATCTTAGGTATCTTCTTAAGGCCTTTTAAATTTATAACATACATATGTTGTTTTTTAATTTCATTATATTTCTCGCTCACTGTACTGTAAATTTTCGTTTTAACATGCGTAGAGAATTTCCGTCATTACAAACTTTATATTATAATGAAAAAAAAAACTAAACAAAAGCATAAATAAGCAATTCATTATATGTATACATATATAATTTTGATTATCTTCATACGATTTTGCTACAACTATGCATAATCTTAATATGTTTAACAACATGCTGACATGATTTAAAATTTACTTGGTTATTTAGCAAAATATATTATTTTTTATGACGTATTTATTAATTTTTAGGTACATTAATAGTAAATTGATACAGATCTTGTACATAAATTTTTGATTCGTGAGTTAATTAATACACAGTGATTGAAATTTCCTAATTGGCTATACTTAATAACAACGAGGTTTGCTTTAATACAATACCACCTATTGTTGACAATTTTTATTGTAAATTAATTTAATAATTATTAAAAAATCATTAAAATAAAAGAATTAAAAATCATTCGATGGTCATATATTATCATATCTTCGAGGTAGTTCTCAACATCGCTTAAGCGCATTATTTTTTTCCTCTCTCATCCTGATAATCAGGCATCACTCACGCGTACAAGCATATGGGTTTTGATTCCTCGTATTGCCAATGCGCATAACGGGAACCATGAAATGACCATCATAAAAAGACGAATGAGTGATGTCGTTGGCGGATCGCAAAGATTGTTGGACGAATGAGAGAGAGAGAGAGAGAAAGAGAACCGATAAAATAGAGACGAGATAATTTCCATCCTGAATAGCGCCCATCTAATAAGATCGCTTAATTTAAGCGCAGCTTTGGGTTGGCAATGTGCAACCAGTGCCGCGATCTTCCTCCGATCGGCGATGTTACGAAAGAAAATTAAGAGCAGACTCGACGCAGGGCATCGGCTGCGATCCCCGTAGCCTCGGCGCTTCTCGTCCCGTCTTTGGTGGCCAGGGCGTTATTCCTCGTCGGCTTTTTCCTTACCACTTTGCCGGCGTCATCCTTCTCCTCGTGCGCCGGTACTCCATCTCGCCTCTGCGGAATCACGGAATGCCGGGAGTTTGTTACATTCTTCTACTCTAACATATCGCCAGCTCGCTTCGATAGTCCTAGATTTTCTTCCTTCCTCCCTCCCTGATCCCCCTTCCCCATGCCGCTCACCGACTCGACGCTCGCGCTATCATTTCGTACCGGAGTGGAAATCATTTTACAATTGTTTTTTTTTTTTTTTTTTGGTTAACGAGTTGGCTTTCTCAGGCCTTATAACAACTATTCTCCTGCGTTCGTTATGATATCTGTGAAAAGTTCGTGTAACTTTTATTGGCGCATAATTTAAGTAAATATTAAAAAAAGAAGTTCGATTACTTTGGAATTTAATTCATATAGAGCAGTTGGATTATGCGTTCGCCTACTATTGTTTCACAATCGTAAATGCCTTGACGCTCCGTTACCTACTTTTAAATGTATTTTACCATATGTCACGGCTAATAAAGCAAAAAGGACACACGATGAAATAATTTCATAATGTATAGCGCTCGCATGTCTGGTTTCATAGTAAAATCCAGTAAATGTTTCATCTATTTTTTTAAATGCTGTGTTTATCTTTAACTAACTTCTATCCTACATCCGTAAATTTTAAATAAATGCGTATATTAATTTATATAATATACTTCAATTTACGGGAGGAGTTAATTTTTTTCATTAATTTCACTAATTCTCAAGTCTAAATATATATATATATATATATATATATATATATATATATTTTAACAATATATTTTACCAATCTAAATATATATATATATATATTTAGACTTGAGATTTTTATATATATATATATAAAATAATTTCAATCTTGTAGCACTGAGCGGAGCGATTGAAAGAAACTTTTGTAGACAAAAAAACTGCAACGTCATTTTTCATCTATTTTTTCGCTTCCCACTCTCTGAATTGTTCTCCATAGTACTCTCACTAAATGTAGTCAATACACGACAGAAACTAGTTTATCTCTCGATTTTCAGCAAAGCATTTCTTTCATTATGACAATTACACCTTCGTAGTGCAACAACGGATCATACATCATGTACTGTTTCTTGATTATTTTAAACCATTTTTTTACTCGCAAATTCTGATGGATTTACTTATTTTAATGGTTTCATAAAAGGTGGCAATAGCGTAACAATACTAATTTCATTGTACGTTACGTAATAACTTTTACTAGCTTTGTTACTCAAAAATAGATCAATTGAGTTTGCGTTAATTGTCTGGAAACGATTTTTTTTTAGATTAAAGGTAAAAAAAATTATTAGTAAATTTTTATTTAGAAAATTTCACAAGGATCAATTTTCATTCTCTCCATTCCAATACGATAGATAATGCTTCATCTTTACAATAGACTTTATTAATTTTGCAATTAAAATTTGACAAGGGATAAGGTAAGTGTAATTGAATAATCTAATGCTGAGATTATGAGCTATATATTATGAGTAGAAAGGAGGAAAGCAACAGGACGTTTAGATGGTAAATTTTTTTCAAGGTCCAGAAATCTTAATTAGAAAAGCAGTTCTCTCGGACGATCATTCAAAATCGCGCCAATCTAGGGTCAATTTGTAATTTTCGTAGGAAAGACGAAGGAAGAGCAGACGAACAAAGTCCAAATAAATGAAATTAACGGTACGCTAACGGTAATAACGGGGAGACATGTAATTCGCATAACAATAATACGTCTTAATTCGACCTATCCCAAGAAGCATTCATCGCCAAAACATTTATCACTAGGCATCCAGAAACATGGATGCGAAAAAAGCGAAGCGCGGCATAACTTCCTCGACAATTTGTCTCTCTATCCCCCCCTCCCTCGCGCTAACTCACTCACTCCCTCGCACACGCACACGGGCTCACGTGACTCACGGGCAGGGGGATCGTGGAATGCGAGCCCGTACACACGACCCGTTCGTATAAAGCTGTTCCTCGCTCGAGTCTATCGTTAATGAGCGACCGTAAGAAGAAGCAGCAGAAGAAGAGGAGGAGGAGAGAAGGTTAGGGCCGAGTTCAACGAGGCATTCGCACGCCCGGGAATGCGTCGATCGTCCGACTGGCTACCAACGTGCGCCCGGCCGGTCACTCTGCTCTCCTTTCCCCATTTGAGCAAGACTCGCGGGGAAAACGTGGCCGCCGCCTCGTGTCGGCTAATAGCTCACGCGGCGTCAGCCTCCATCGATCGAGGTGAACGGCACCGTCACGCCGACGGCGGCTGCGGCTCCTCCCGCGGTGCCACCGACGATTCGACCCACCACCCCCCGGCGAGAGCTTATGCAGCCAACCCGATAATGGCCACGTTCCTTCGCACGTGCAAACGTGCCGCTCGCGGGGCCTCCTCCCCCGCAGCCCTTCCGTCCACGTACGGGGCTGCGCTTCCTCGGGCGCTAGCGCGTGCCCTGGGAAGCTGGGAAGGGACGGGACCAGAGCTCGGCCCGATGAAACTTCCTGCGAAATTCCGATTCGAGGAGGTCCGCCGACTCGCGATCGCACTCCAGGCGCGCCGATGCGATCTCCATTTGACCGATATACCGACTCGCTTGTTGCTACTCTTGAAAAAGCACTCGGCAGCCTTAATTACCAATTATTATACGCCTTTAAAAGTTCGCGCATGGAAAAATCACGTTTTTAAGGCAGCGCGCAGAGATAAGGAATATTACTCCTTAGCCCAACATCGCCGCTTGTTTGGATTGCTTGGGACACTCTCTAGTGCCTTTAGACCTTTTCCTCTCGATTCCTCGAAATCGATAGCTTGCACAATCGTGCTTAGAAAAAATTACGCGCGATAATTATAAATGATCGAGTAACTTTCAGGCAGATTTCATGATTTTACTCAATATTCCGTTGAAGATGCTTTTGAATGTGACGATAGAACATTTACTTGCCCATTAAATCATTTTTTTTTTAATTAATTGAATCGATCATTGCACGCAAATGTTTTCATTAAAGTCATGCCTTTTATTAATGCCATGACATCTTTATATTTTATAAGTTAAAAAACGTACGGATACAGAACTGTCTATACGGTTAAAAAAGTGTACGCACTTTATAAATTATGTAAATTAAATTAATCAAAAAATTATAAGAAAGTCCTCACATTTGACTTAATTGCAATTTTTTATCGAAATACGTGACGTGAGTTGCATTAACTTATTTACTATCATTAAAATGTTGTTTATAGCAAATGCAATTTTTACAACTTGAAAGACGTGTATTGAATTTGATATAGAATATTCACTGTGTGCCGTTGTTTCGACTCTCATATTTATACTTTTAGCGCAACATTCTCAATATCTATATGTCTAGCAAAATGATTTCATATTCAATTAAAAAGACCATAAAAGTAATGTTTAATCACGCTTTTTATTTCTTAAAAAACGTGTTGGTAATATTAAATTATTCTATTTTTTCTTTAATATTTGATTGTGAAAATCTTTTAATAATAGCCTTGTTTTATAATTATTCATTGCCAAGAATTTTTATTGTATTATACATATTTTAAGGCGCTTTTAGTTTAATAGTATTGTAAAACATAGTTACTTAATTTCTATCTAATTTTCTATCATAAACGTTAATTTTTATAAAAGCACATTTTTCGTGCATTATGTTAATTAATTTTTTTTATATCGTCTTTATATTACTAACGCTATACTCAAAATAGTGTAAAAAATAAACAACTTGTAAACAATGAAAATTTTATCATAATTTAGGGGAGTAGTATAATTGCTTGCTTTATTAGTTACAGTGTCAATTTTATTAGTTGCTTCAAACTTAAGCTTCATTTTTCCTTAATACCGCCAGTTTTTACTCTTTTGTACGTACATATTTTGCACAAATTTTGTGTGTAATTTACATGATTTTTCGAAAATTACTGTTTTTCTTATAATTATAAGCTCTGTATAATTCTGCTTTTATATAATTGTGTGTGCCGTTTCAATTTGTTTGCAAGATGCACACGTGCTCGTAGCCTACGTGGTTAAATCTGTAGGGGCACGTATTCTGCAATATAAACAATAAAGAAACAGTAGGGAGGAGACAAAGCTACGTGTATGGTGAAAAAGGGGAATAGAGAGAGAGAGAGAGAGAGAGAGAGAGAGAGAGAGAGAGTCAAAAACAATTGATGGCACGTAGCTCAATCATTTTAATCTTTGCCCTTTAAAGATGTATTTTTAGCACTGTCCTGTATTCTTAAAGAGCAGATCTCAATTAAATTTACAGTTATCGTCATTAAAAATGTAATTGCTGGAGAGACGAGTGGAATAACACACGCATGTGTTACAAATAAGTCCAATGGGTATTAAGTGTATCGCGCGCGCGTTCCTGTGGCCAGAGAAGCGGCAAAACGTTATCTCGACCAATGACTACGGCAGTCATTACGTATTCAAAATCGCGCATGCGCATCAAATTAGCCTTAACAGGAGCATAACTTGACGAACAAATTAACATGTTATTAATTAAACGAACGAATCGAAATGAAAAGAATGATTTTGATTAGCGGGATGCTGTGTTTTTCTTTTGACTAAGTACGGATTCGTATTTTAATTTGTATTTCAGAAGCCTCTGCATATATTTATTGCATTATATTTCCATTACTGATAATAACACGTTTTATTGGATATTTTATCGGTTCGAATTTACAATCGAGACTTTGTAAACAATACAAACCAATATTTCGTTTCAAAAGATGGATAAGTAACAGTCAGTGCAATAAATTTCTTTAAGAATCATAAGCTTTTTGGATTAACAACCGCTCGGCAAAATGTGAATATACAGTCTTGTGTGTTCTAATTTTTTTCGGCTCTAACATCAATAAATTTTAATTTTTTCATTGTATGCGTGTAAGTAGGCATGCAAGTGTGAAATTAGACGCATAAAATAGCATGGATTTTCAATTACCAATATAAAGTTACGGTAACATTTATTCCAGCCTGGCATACGCATACACGTATTCGGTGAAACACAGGCTCTCATGAAAATAAAGTGAAACATAATTTAGCCGAGAGAAGCTAATGGAGGAGACGAGCCTCTTGGAGAAAAATCGTTAATGCAATATTCGCCGCTCACAGGTGAAAAATGAAAAAAGAACATTCCTACCGGGCTGCGGAATGAAAAAAAGAAAGGGGCGGATTGGCGGCGGGGGGGGGGTTTAAGGCCTACGTTAGCGCGAGAAGAAAACGCATCGGTGGCAAGAGTGTCGGCAAAAAGGCCGGAGACGGGAGGACGCCGAAGTTCGCGGAAGGCAGTGACCTCCAATTAAAAAACGACCGGGGGTAAAATCAGTGAATCATAAAGGCGGCGAGGCGATTGGCGGATCGTGCCGATGCACTTCCGACAGAAGGATCGCAGTGGCCTTCCTTCGGAGAGCCGCGAGCTACGTCCCGGGCGCCCCCGGAGGAGGGAAAAAGTCGCGGCCGAGGCGTCGAAATCGAAAGCTCGGGTCTCTAAGCCCCCCCCCCGCCGCCGCCCCACCGGAGCCGCGGCTCTGCCAGCCTGGTGGGGAGGAAAAGCGAGAAAAGCCGGCGCGCCTGCCCAGCAGCAGCCTGCCCGAGGAGAAGGGGCGCAACCGAGAAGCGCCATTATAATCCGGAGACTCCTGCTCGAGCCACCAGTTCCTCGTTCGGTCTTGCGCGAGTCGCAGCTCAGCACTCAGCACTCGAAGCGCGGACTCTGACGCAGATCCAGCCGAGCAGTCGAGCGACACTCGTCGGACCGAGAGACCCCCCGGAGCTTCCCGCGAGAGCCGCGTATCCTCCGGAAGACAAGTGTGCCCCCGTGGGAGGCCCCGCCGAGACCTCAGCTCTGATTTTGCGTCGGTGACGGAGGCGCGCGCACCCACCCACCAACCCCTCGAGAGAGGAGCACTCGAGAGGAAACCCCTCGAGCGCCAAGGTCAGCGCCGAGCAGGACCGAGACCGCGATTCGAGGCTCGTGCCGAGTTCGCGCCTCCTCTCCAGTCCCCCGGGGAATCGAAGGCTCGTCTTCCACGCGCGCGCGCGCACGCGACTCCTCTCGGACTCCGCTTTGAGGATCAGCTCAAGGATACTTGCTCTTCCGATGGCGACCTACGCGGCTTACAGGCACGTCGAGCTCGACAACGTCGGCTACGGGAAGAAGAGGTTTGTGCTCCTGTTTCTCGGACTTGATCCGACATTCATTGCCCCCCCCCCTGTCCCGGAAATATTTCTTTCGACGGCGAAACCGAGTACTGGAAAATGCACTTTTGTAAACCGGTTTTTCCTTTTCTCCGACTAATTTTCTCTCCTGCCCTACCAACCAAAATATGGCGTGATATTTATTTCCTGCAATTTCCTATAAAAATAATTTCCAAACAATTTCAAAACAATTTCCATCCTTAGTGAAAATGTACTATGTAAATGTACTAGTCGTCCGTTATTTTTCAGAAGCAAATCTCATCCACTAAACTACTAAATTATACACAAAAGAAGCTCTAAGGTCAAAATACAATCAACTTGTAAAATTATCATTTTTAAATAGACCGAAGCCAACTCTTTTCGTATTTTGATTAAAGACATTCATCGTAATTAGGAAATTAATAAACATTAATTAAATGATATTTCTAAAACAGCGAATATTAATTTAAAAACAGCTTTTTGATTCTGCATCATTTTTAATGTGAATCGAATTCGTAGGAAAGTTTTGAACGCTCACTCGAGATAATTTTTAAAGCTTATTTCAGTTTCTAATAATTTATCAAATACACGTGAAAGTAATAATAATTTATTATTCTTAATAATTTTTTATTCTCTCAGTATCAATAAACTTCAACTGCTTAAAAAAACTATTGATAGCTAATTATGAATGTCTATGATAAATAGGTTGTAAAATGTTAAATACATACAATCTTCGGCAACTAAAGTAGCCGTATTATGTGACTTTGACATAGAAATTTCAGTTAAGCTAAAAGGATATTTATTGCAAATTCTCGTGGCAAGGAAAATAAATAATAAAAATTCTTTATTCTCATGATTGTCCATAACTATCGTGTTTTTCTTTTATCAAAAACATTAATAGTTGTAAATAAGATTGAATTATTGGAATTTCATTATATAAAAATTAAGCGTAAAATTTCAAGGTAATTAATAATGCATGACTCTCTTGCATGCAGAATTTTTTAGTATTATACTATTAAATATTTTACATTAAATATTTATACTGAATGCGTATTTATTATAATTCTTATTTATTTATACACTAAAAAGTAGTTTCTTATCTATTCAATATAAAACCATTAATTTACATCATGTTGTTATTCCTTAAAAAAAAAAATTATTTATAATAATATTATACACATATAAGAAACATTAAATATTACAAATTTAATTTAATAATTCTATATCGTTGTCTTTTAATCGTAAAAACTGCATAAAACAATAGTTCAATGTATTTACTTTTACTAAAATTAACTTTCGAGTTTGTGTACTCCTAATGCATTTTCCTTTGATGCTTGGAAAAGTTAGCACAGAAACATTAAAAGTTTTACGATCTAAGTTTTATGTTGGTATTATTAAACATGGTTGATAAGCTTTGGATTACATTAAAGATTTAAAAACTTGTTTTAATTACCATATATCTAATTGATAATTAATATTATTAATTTTATTTGAATCATAAACATTTATTACTTTTCGAGATTTGCCTATACATATATAGTGCTTATATAATTACACTTAACAAATTTATCCATTAGTATCGTATTCTTAAATAAAATTAAATAAATGATAGTTGGCAGCAGCCTGCATCTAATGCTGTTAACAGTAGTTTAATTTCTAACTCGTAATGGTGATTAAATACGTACAACAGTTTTCGTCTACGTGAAATCTATTTTATAAATACAAAGTAAAATCATTTTTGCAATATTGAGTCGAAACAGTAATTTTTAGATTTAAAACTTTTTCACGTTGCACGTGTAAAATCTAAAAGTAGCTATTTTAAAAGCTCCCCGATAAGAAGATACTTTCTTGTTATATGATCAAATGAAATCTTAACCCTCCAGCATCTAATGATTACTCAGCAATAGCAACAAAAGACTGCAAGGAACTATGCTTAAAATGTATAAAGTTAGATTTATTAAGAGAGTAATTTTAAATTTTAATTGCTTCTTCATATTTTATGAAACGATACACTAATAATTACTAGCTTTTTTCTGATAGTCGCTACTTGGAAAACATTACAAATAATCATTTCTTTGCTCGGCTTGTTCGGTTTTATAATAAACTAATTTTTTTTTTAATTTTGTTCTTGCAATGAAACAAACTAACTAAGGATACATAAAAAAGTTTCAGGAAAGAAATTTTGTATAAGCAAGGAGAATGGGTTAATTTGAATAATATGATAAAAAAACTGTGTGAACATTAGCTCATCACATACACTAATTATAACTTCGTGTGTAAAACTTTATACTTCGGCATAATTTCTTTTCTCGGATATTTAATTAACTTATATTATTTTATTGATGTATAATATTAATAGATACTAGCGCTGACTTATTTAAATTAATTTTAAATAACTTATTTTAAAATTAATTTTCTTCTTTTAATTTTACTTTAATGATTATGTTCAAAAGAAATTATTTTCTTAATCGGTTTTATAAATATTCTATATATAAAAGTACTTTTCCATTATGAATTAAAATAAGTTACAAAATTTATTCTTCTATAAATACTTACAAGATCCTAAGACTTTTTGTATGTAACAGTAAAATGATTTTATTGATACGTTTACAAATATGTTTTTTGTTTCTTCAAAATGATCAAGAAAACTTACAAGAAAAATATTTGTTTGAAATTTATTTTTAGTGCTTTCTGTATATGTACTGTTTTTATATCATTTAAATTTATTCATTAATTTCTTATTTCTACGCATAAAATATATTAAATCGATATTACGGTATTAAGTTGCCTAAGACTTCAAATGGAGAATTAATTAAATTCTTCTCGTCAATCTGTAAATAAAAATGTTTGGCTCAAATTTCGATGAAACAACTGTACCATTTAGTGGAGTGCCATTTTTAAATGCCCAATGCAGCGTGCACTAGAAGTTATCACCTGTCGATACTTGGTCGATAAAAAATAAATAAGCCTTCGTTAATTATATAAAATTTATTTAAGAGCTGCATTTAAGCTGGCTGTTTTTTATGTTGTGAAAACTTTAATGATGTTGATGCATGATGTTTGAGGTAAAAAAAGGTATGAAAAATTCAGTTTTACAATGTCGATAGGAAGCTTGTAAAATTGTTGTGCAAGTATCTATAATTATTACATACATGGGATTTAAATGTTGTTATTAAAAAATCAAAACTTTTTTTGGATATAAGAATTGTTTATTATTATTTTGCCCCACTCGTGTGTATCTTTCAAAATAGAAAAATAACTTAGTATATAAAGAAAAAATAAAAACATAATTTTCTTACGATTCATAAAAGTTTTTTATGAAAACAAGCGATTGGCTTGATAAAAATGCGTCACATTTTTGTCAAAAGTAATGATTTTCTTAACGCGCAAGCTCAGAAGTTCGTGCAAATTTTCAAAACCACGTTTGGCGTGAACGTGAATAATTTATTGTCTATATTAATTTTATACATCCGTTGTTGAGTAAAAATATTTAGGAATTCTTTTATGATTATTTTCTATTTTCTTAAAACTCTATTAGTTTAAAAATTTGGTTTAAAATGAAACAGGATTATTATTTCATACATTGAAGAAATCTATTTAAATTAATACAAAAATCTTTCGGAGAATTTGAAAATCTCTATTCAAAGTCTTACGAGCGGCTTTGGTATATCTTTATAGGTCAATTATTTTAATCACAATGATAAAATGTAAAATTCGAATTAATAACATCATTAATTCGATTATTAAAATAAATAAGAATTTCATCACTAAATTATTATTTTTATTGCACATAAATTTTTTTAAATACTTGATACAGTATTGAAGACGCGCCTTTAGAAAATTAAATGCTATTGTGAGAAGACGTTGTGATATTATATATATTTCACAGAATCTCCGTGTACAATATACACATACACATGACAATACAATATTGTAGGGTGTTGCATTATTCTCAGAATCTCCGTATACAAATACAAGAATAATATTCATTTGGCGTAACTATTAGATTTCTGAAATTCGTAGAATGGCTCATTATGAGTGTACAGTCGTATAAGCAGTATGTATTTTGTTGTAATGCATGTTTATATATATATTTAAACTTGGCTTCAAAAAGTCGTTTATTTAAATGGAATTATCTGCTACTCGAATACCTCATTTTTTTTTTTACAAATAAATATTGTAAAACTAATATTGTAAGGAAATCATGAAGAAATATAATTTTCTGAAAGGCCGATATTATCCAGCACATAAATTACACCAATAATTATTGGATAAAATCTCTTTGATATAAAACCGCTTTTCATTAAATGAAAAAGGAAAATAAAGGTAAAAATAAAAAAAAAATTAATACGCGAAAAGGAAATCGAAGTTAACATTTAAGTTCTGAATAAATGAAGACATTGGCTGAGAGAAATCTGAAAATCATTAAACGATCGTGCAGAACTGATCGTCTCGATAATGCCAAACAATTGAAGCTACCCATTCCCTCGCTTTTTACACGAAGCCAAGAATAAAGATAAGAAGAAGCAGAAGAAGCAGAAGACAATGAAGGAGAGGAGAAAGGAAAAGAAGAAAAGATCGGATCTTAGACAAATCCATCGGGGCCCTCTCTACTCTTCATAATCCCCTTTCGCTTAATGATAAAATCATTGTATGATTATTGGAAATTGATTCGTTGCCATTAGGCTAGGATTTAACGGATTAAAAGGATCGGTTCGGATTCAGCTTGTGTCGGGACTTTAATCGGCCCCTCGTAGAAAGCACTTTGCCATTCGAAAGCGGCGCTTCTCCGCCGATCGGCCAACGCGTGTGCGCCCAACGCGAGAAGCCGTCGGCGGCAGCTCCGCTAAGAAAATCATCCCCGAGCACGAAAGCTCGCCGCCGGCTATCGAGCGAGATTAATCGCCGGGGCGAAATTCCTATTTGTAGAGCGCGTCGAGCAGCTCCGGTGCGTCTTCGATCGGCTTCTGAGCTACGCTCGCGCGTGCTTCCGCTCGCCGACGTTTAACCGCGGCGTTGGCCACTGCTCGATAAAGTCTGCACGCGATCATCATCGAGCGCATGCACGACTCGCGGTCAACGCCTCGCGATCCTCCACCTTCCTGACCCCCTCCCCCGGCCACCTTCGACAGAGAGCGAGAGAGAGAAGGGGGGGGGTGCCGTTTGGTGCGTTGCTCGACGTCAGCTGCTCGCGCTGGTACCCGAGACCCCGTGACGCTGAAATCACGGACCCATGGGCGGCGGCTCGCGGTTACTTTTATCTCCTGTCTTTGGGCCGTATTCTCGTCTCCTTCCTCTCCCCCCGTTACCTTACTTCCCTCCAGCCTCGCAACTTCGTCACTCCGTGCATGTTTGCGTTGGACGAGTCGCGATGGGTGGCGCGGATCTCCCTTTCCAACCGAACCGGAGACTGTCCACGATCTCCGGGACGTTTGAAGGAGCGCCCGTCGACGGCACGTAGAGCTTACCTCGGCTCGGGGCCCTTTCATTGTGCGCAGCACGAAGTCCCGAACGATTCGTTGCCGCTGCGATTACGAATCGCTGCTGCTTATCACGGGATGCTGTGCATCCGAGTAAGCGACGAGCGCGTGCGGGAGACTTTGCGCAATATGAGGCGACAGCTGCCGAAAAGCCTCGGCCAATCCAAGTTTAATTTCGACGCTCCTCGCGTCGTCCTACTTTCTAGCTTTGCGAATGGACAAATGCACATCGTTTTTAATTTTTGGCATTTAAATGCAATTACAGTAGTATTTACGCATCGCGAGCAATATTTTGCTGTGTAATAAGCTCCGTATAATGATGGCAGCGTAATATCAGAATACGCTTCTAATGAACATAACCGCAAAGAATTACAAAAACACACATCTGCTTATATTACGCTAAAACACTTAGATCCTTTCCACAATGTTGCAGCGTAACTTTAATTATACGGGAGGTGAAAGTCGGATGATATTTCATTTAAATGTTATGCATAATTGTACAGTAAATATAAAAATTGGAATACAGACTTGTTTTGCGCTTTGTTACAATAAAGATATTTAATTAGAAGAGTAAGAAGAAACTAAATCGTTAAGCAATTTGATACTTATCTTCGTCATACGTAAAACGTTTTATAATCTTTTAAATTTAGATTTATGTTAATTGAGGTCATAAAAATTTAGAATGCAAGTGTAATCTACTCTTATTTCATAAAAATGCTGTTTGTTCTGAAAAGCAAGTGAAATGGTGTCTTGTATTTAAAGGAATGATTACTTGGATTACTAATATGCTTTAGTCCATCGAGCATTCTTAGTCTGCAGTCTCTATAATGGAAATTTAAATCAATATGTATTTTAATAGGGAGCACTTCATTAACGGCAATTTCAAACTGTTTCTGGAGCAATAATAGCGCTTTGAAAGAAAAATTAAATTGATTTTTTTTAAGCTCGAATCGCGAAAATATATATTACAAACATGAATTACATAAAAACATTCAAATAACAGAACATTAAATTAACGTTAAATTAATAATGGTAGACCAATAAGAAAGAACGGTAGATTCTTAACACTAAACCTACTGCCGGTATACTTTTCAGATGTTATGCACTTAATAGTAACGTGTTTGGTCATTCAAAACTATTATAAATAAATTATACAAATGTAATCCTGTAAGAAGAAAACATCATCGTTTCGCCGCGTATCGCCACCTTCCCAGCAATGTTATAATTATCATTGTGAAAATTGGCCAGAAAATGCCGTTTCTTTTTATGAAATAGAAAGAGACAGTCGTTCGGAGACCGGTTTTGCTTGTGGTGGTAATGCATTACGTACAAACGCATACGCGTGTGATAGCGCAATGTGCACTTAAAACTCGTCGGTTCAACAATCTTTTTATTTCCGCCCTCTTCTATCTCTCTCTCTCTCCCCCCTCTCTCTCTCTCCATCTCTCTTTCTTTCTTTCCCTATCTACATCATCCGCTTCCCATGCAGCATCATTTTTGCCTCTTCTTCTTCTCGGGAGTTTCATAAGAGTAGAGCTGAAACAGTTGTGTACGTTTTATTAACTAGAAAATATAATGAACCAAATGATGGTGAGCAGGCGAGATCACTTTTGTTCTTCTTTGTGTAGGTGTCTTGGAAACAGCGTAAATTTTCCTTGGTTATGAGGTTACCTGCTCCGATGGATTTTCAAAGGAAAAATCCTTGTTTTTTTTCGGTTTTCGTTACTGACTCTCATTCGCTCGACTATATGGCTTTTCAATTAAATATTTTTTATTCCAGCGACTGACTTACAGTCCGGCTTTTAATTACGCTTTTCTCTTGCGCGTGTTAAGCTGTATACATTTATGAAATAAATCCTGTTTCACTGAGAGTTTATAAATTTATATAATTATGGACTCGAATTTATAAGAATGCGAACGTATAATCGTACTTAATTAATTAAACTGCAAAGCAAAATGGGTATAAAATTGCCTTCGTGCGATTTACTCTTAACATTAAAAACAATAGGCACAATTGAATAACTTTAAGGGGTAATTTTAAGATCTTAATGCATTCTTGCACCTTGTGTATTAAAAGTAATAAGTATTTTTCCGCTATTTTTTTGGAAACTTGATTCATTCATGTAAGCTGTAAACGAGAACGTTAAACCCAACTCTTTGTGATAATATCGTGATAAAAGTATCTAATTGTATAAAACGGGGTCTGTTAGGGGGTGATTAGCCAACAGAGTAGTCCTCGTCTCGTGTCGCCGATAAAGAAAAAAGAATCCGCTCGTAAATTGCCAAAGGGATGGAATTGGAAGCGAGAAGCAACAACACATTGTATAATGAAAGGACGAAAAGGCAGGAACTAAAAGCGAGAGAGTAGCGGCGATAGACGGCGGTGGGGTTGGCGAGTAGGGGGGAGGGGCGCCGAGCGGAAGGGCGAAGAAGGGCGGAGGAGGCACGCATTATAAAGAGCCTAGGAAACAAGAGACTGTGACTATCAGCGGCGAGGATCAGCCTTTGCCCGGAGAGCGGCGGCAATAAACTTGGAAACGCCTCGCGATCACGTACTGCGTGGCTTTACACACGCGCACCGCGGTCTGGAAGACGGGGACGAAGGAGGTTACACAGCCAGGGGATTTTCATTCATTCACAAATCAGCTTCGCTACTCGGCTCCTGCCGTTCGTTCGCACCTGTCGCGCGAGCCCGAGCCTCTAGATGCACTGCCGCCCCGCCCCCCTCCGAGCCCCGAGCCCCGAGCCCCGGCCGGCCCATGCAGTAAAGCGCGCTGAATGGGAGTTACGCTTCTTTCACCCGTCGCTCTCCTTCCGAGCACGATTTTATTTATAGACCCTTCGCCGTGATTTTAACGAGCGCGAGATCGTAGGCGCGCGCTTTCCTTTCGCGCTCCGCTCGCAAAATTGTCTGTCAATTAGCGGATGCCGCTGTTGCGCGCTGATTCGGCGAGGCCCCAGACTTCCTATCTCCCATCGTAGCGCTATTGGGAAACCACGAGGCCGATCGAGCCAGGCCTGATGGAAAATCGAGAGCTTGAAAACGGGAACAAATTGTGCTCCGCTATTATAAGCCGATACCCTTGGAGGCTACGTGGCTTGCATAGCTCAATGTCAAGTCACGCTTCATATCCAATTTATCATGTCTTTATTCGAGCCGAGGGAGAAAGTCAAATTCAATATTGCCATTAATCGTGCACTTGTGATTGTCCCTGCCCCGGTTGTGCGGAATAAAAATTTAACCTTGAAATGTAGGTCGGGCCCCCTACGGAAACTACTGCATTTCGTCAAAAACTCTACGGTAGACACTTTCAGCATCTTCGATTCGACATTCTAATGATAAACTTTTTGCTTACATCGAATTCTTCGTTATTGCATCGTAAGTTATTCGGGCGTTCCTTTCCCAGGAGGATAATATACTTTGTATCGTGAAACTAATTAATGTCCAAAGGCTGCGTCGAACGATTTTAACAAATCCTTATTGTTTCAAGGCAGCTGCAGATCGGCATCCTACCACTTGATGATTATTGACAAACAAATCTTCTAAATAAATACAAAACTCCCAAGATTTTTCATCTAAATTAAAGATTTAAGAGTTAATTTTTTAACTAGAAAATTTGCATTTAATTTCTAATTAAGGAACTGTCCAATAAACTTATTTTGAATAGTGTAATTATTTAATCGATTGAGATACGTAAAATCAGTGTTATTTTAAACTGCAAATTAGGACAATATTCTACAACTAAATTATTAATTATGTACATTGTAGAAATAATCAAACAATTTTTGCACGAAATTCTAAATTATGATTTAAATGAATTTATATATACATATATTATCATTTTAATTATAATATTGTAGTTCATAAAACGCTTTTACTCTTGCTACAAAAAAGTCTTTTTTCTTTTTTTAATAACGTTTATGAAAATGTAAGACATTATAGTTGTGCTGTAAAGCTTATGCAATTTAAAGTATAACCTTTAATGATTTGGAGTAGTTTATGATTTCATAGTTTGCGCTCGTACATTGTCAGTAGTAAAAGCCACTATTTGTAAGACTGTTTAATGGAGGCCCAATTTTTTCAAAGAAAATTAGAAACTTAATTTATATATTGTAAAGCCTTTGTTCAAGTAACTTTTATTTCCAGTAATAAAATTTATGCTAAATATGTTTTAATCTTTGTAATTTATTGCTTGACCCAACCTATAATAAATTCAAAAAATGTTGCCTGCATTGATTTTCTTCTCAACTGTGTTCAATACATATGTATGAGTTGTCAATATTTGTTAAAGTAATGCAAAGTTTTAAATGGTTGCATATATTTTATAATTTTGACTTTATATGACTATTACCGGTAGATTAGGTTTAGTTTATTATATTAACATTGTACGATATTTCTACGTTAAATAATTACTTTTTTAATTTTTAATTTTACTTAAATTTATGATATTTATAATTATAATTTTTAACAAATTTTTTTTTCTTTTTCAGGTATGTACACATTGTTCTATGGTCGTCTTGAATTTCCACTCGTTATATTTTCCCTGTATTGTTTGAGTAAGTTATCACTTATTAATTTTTCCAATGAAAACGTAATTTTAAGCTTGTGCAAATAAGATAATCTAAAAAATCAGAATAAAAGAGTTGAGTTTTATTACATAATATTAAAGTAATTTAAAACAATAAATTTAATCAATTGATTCAAGAAAATTGTTGCAAGGAAATTTATATATTTGTATGAATAGGTAAATCATTGGGAGTCGATAATATATTCAGTTGAAAAAACAAAAAACCTCTAATGTTTTAATATGAAAGACTCATAAAATCGGATGGTAAAGCTTTTTGAGGTTCGTGAAATTCGAGTGGAATACAAAGAAGCGGTTATTAACGAAGAATCCATTTCTCGGTGAAATACTTACGAAGCGCTCTGAATTATTGATATGCTTATCATAATATAATGAGCGAATTTCTAATTTTCGAAACACAGTACCCTCGCTTCATCCTTCAACGTGAAACACTTTTATAATAGCGTGCCATTTTATATTTTTCATCGCAAGACTACTGCTTTCGCCGACACCTTTCCCTCCCCCTAATCACTGTCTGCGCCGTCCAGCTCACGTCGCCGGCTAAAGCAAAAGCCATTGCTTTTTCCAACGGCACGTGATTCCCGGCCCCAAAAAGAAGCGCAAAAAGTTCTGTCGAACATCGTCGTAAAACGGGAAGAATCGTGACAACGCACCTGCGACGCCGGATTTCACCTCGGTGGCAAAGGTGTGACCCAAAGAGATACTGTACGGGTGTCGCAGCGCCGGTCGTACGGTCGCCCGCCGACAGAGGGGGGGTGGAGGGACTCGGTTACTTAGAAAGCGTGACTCTGCCGTAGCGCCGCTCCTCGTCGCGGTATCCCCGGGTCCCTCCCCCCTCCGGGCTTCTCCCGTCTTATCGGGCATCCGTTTTAGCGCTGGCTAAGCTCAGCGCTATGGCAAAATAAAAGAGAAGTGAACGGCCGGTGCATCGTGTCGATTAACGGGGCTACGTTTTTGGGCTTTGCATCGGCTATCGAGTGATCCGCCTTCCTTCTTCGGCCGAGAGCAGCCAATTTTCCTCTGATTAATGGGCTTGCTCGGTACTTGCTTTAGACTTATCACTCCCCTCTTTGCTTTAGAAAGTAGAAGAATAGGGTAGAATTGGAAATCTCTTACGGGCTTCTCCTTGTTTCGCAATCAATATCTCATTTTATTTAATTTTCAAATGTACACACGTGTAAGCTTCGAGTTTAATATATAGGGTGGCCGAAGTTTTTCAGTATTAAAATTATACGCGCAATTAAATTCCGCAACTTTCTTAAGCATTTCTTAAATAAAATTTGGATTTAATTACATATCTCTGAAATCTCTTATGTAATGACTTTGAGGATAAAAAACACCGAATGTATTCCCTTGTCATAAAAATAAAAATGTGTCATGACTCTGACAGTACGCTTGATGCTCAATCGCTATAGTTCCGCAAAGCACATTTGATTTATTAAATATATTATTAAAATTATTATTTATGAATTTTTTATTTTATTTCGTAATGATGAACCGCTTCAATTATAAAGTAAAAATAGTTATAGGGAAGAACCGAGTAAAATGTTTTTAGTGTAAAAATAATCCATTGTTCTTCAGTTCTGAGATTCAATGTAATTTTCATATCTATGATCTAATAATTTTGAAAGTTCGTATATTATCACTTCGGGCAAAGACCGTATATGAAAAACACATCTACAAAATTTTTAGCATATCCACTGAAATAAACTCTGTGTGAACAATTGAATGCTAGCGCTTCTGATTCTTATGATCCTGTGTACTTACGTGCCAACGCGTGATATGCAATACAATGAGAAAAAAAAATCATGAACACGAGATTATAGAATACAAAGAATTAACGGAATTGCATAAGAGTTGGTTGAATTAAGATGAAGGGGATTGATGGAGTGATTGATGATGAACTAATTGTACTCTTGTGAAGTATAAATCTTTAATCATATTTTTAAATGAAAAAGAATTCAATCGATCTATGGTTTCAAGTTTAGCATGGAAAATTAAGTGAGCTTAAATAATTAATTTTAATATTTTTAATTTTTAACGAAAATTTGAATTAAAATACAATTATTTTTATGCCATAATGAACTGTTAAAATAATATAACAAATAAATTAATAAAAATATTAATTCGAATAAATACTTTAATGTATTTAGTTTTTTTCGTAAGGTATGGAATAGTATCTTTTTTTATTTTAACCTTACTTGGTAAAATCCTTACTTCTATCCAAATGTTGAAATAGTAAAAATATAATAATAAGACATCAAGTGTGATTTTCCTTTTATAAATAAAATAATAATTTTTAATTACTTATTATCATATATCTGATCTGCGTAGAACCAAAAATACTATTGTGTACGATAAAAGTTGCAGGTTTAGTCATTTTCAAGTAAATTTAATAAAAATGTGCCAAGGCATTTTAACGGACTCACAGTATTAACTGTGTTTATAAAAATTCCATAAATTCTGTATAAAGTATTGTACTTGCTTAAGTAATTCCTGAGTATAAATTATCCTAGCCGAGTAACTCGAAATACTTTGAATAAATCATTCTATACGCATGAAAACGTTTGATAAAAAAATTTACCTGCCCTCTACGTCAATTAGTAGTATCTACAAATTCTTAAATGTCCAATTAGTACTCAACAATATGTTAATGCGGATCAATAAAAATTCAGTTTTGTTAATACTCTAAGTTAAATTGAACTATTGTTGCTCTCTGGGAAATTGAAAAAACTACTAAGAAACAAGAAAGCCGATCGTTATAAGTTAGAAACCCTATTTGATGCAAGTGTGTACAAGTGCCGTAGTTAATAGCTAGTTATACAGATTAAATTGTAGTGCAAGATATGATAAGGTGTGGTCGGTAAGATTCTCATGCTAGTCTATATATCCTGTCTCATTGCATATATGATTGTGTTTGGGGTACATAGGCATCGGCATTGAACAGTATTTACACTTTTGTTAAAAAAAAAACCTTTAATTGGTAGATTATTGCACTTGAATCCCGTGTTGTTCCACTCGAGTTCATTTGACGTGATTTATATTTTATGTACTTATATGAGAATTATAATCTAGAACTCATACCTTTAATCGCTCTACGAACTCAACAGCTTTACTAATGCCTTAGTAGCATGTTTGCAGTATCTATCTAAATAATCCATAATTACAATATCTCGATTTCTGTTTATGCATAAATGTACTTGTTTTGTTATCTACAGTATTCCGATTTTTCAGCAATAGCGTAACAGATAATATTTTAAGGTACATAATAGCATTTGAGACAATTTTCGAATGCTTTAAATTTCAATTTGTATGCCCCACTAATATGCACCTATTAGAACATTAAGAAAATTTAAAAGGGCATTATTAATGGTTTTTATCAGCTTGAGAATTAAGGTCAAAATAACAGTACCACATGGTATTAAAAATTAATTAGTATTTCAAGTTCATTTTCTGTTACAAATGGTATAACTAGCTATTACATATAAACTAAGAAATAATGTATATAAGGTTAGGTTATTCAATGTTACAACCTTTATATGATAATAAATGTTTACGCATAAAAAACCGCTTACAAGTTTCAGTAAAAATAATCAATATTACAAAATCTACATGTTTCTTAACAGACAAAGTATTTTAATATTTCTCTCGGATTGGTTACGTAAAGCATAATATAAGAAAAGAAATACTTTTTGCCACAAATATGTGTTTGGCTTTTTATAATTTTCATATAAAAACAAAATCAGCCGACAATACCGGCTTATTACGACTGAAATTAAATACAGTATCTATAGGACGAAATAAATTTAAAAATGAATTATTTGTGAAACTTTTTCACGATTTTAAAGGTTGAAAAAAATATCGTTCGGCGGTTTGGTTAAGGCTAAGAGCTAAGCGCTGACAAAAGAATGACTAACTCGGTAGGGTCGAGCCGAGCAAAAACAATCAGGAATCTCGACGAATCAAACGGAGCTTAAGAACACTTGATATAATTTCCTTCGGCTAATCGAAGCCAATGGCTTTGCACAATAATCGGGTGGAAAAAATTAATAGCCAGTGCAGCGAACACTTTCGGTCTCACGATGCTTTCACTGGCTTTGCAGGCCAGTAGTCGGGTGACTCGCGCAAACTCCTCGTGGGCGCGGCCGCTGTCCTTTTCCACGGGACTCCTTTCGGAGAAGACGTCGGTCAGCGCAAGCTCGCGCGCTTCCACTTTTCCCACAGTGTTGTGGCATTATCCGTTCGCTCCTCCGCTTACTCGCCAATGGAGAAAGGCAGACCGTAGAGCTCGTCGCTCGGCCCCTTTGACGCTTCAATGATAAATGAGATCGCGGAACTTCAATGTGTTTCTGCTTTACCGCACGCGCGGCTCGAGAAATAATTAGTATCGTGATATTTTATATAGCGATCCTATATGGCGTGACAAGTCATGGTAATTGGGAGCGTTGAAATTACACGGGAAAGTTGTTGCCGTCTTATATTGTTTTATGCCCTCCGTTCCATTTTATATTTACTTATAGGAATCGGATTTTCGATTTATACCGCGATTTGGAATCGGTGCTAATGAGCCCGCTTATCGCTCGATGTATTGTCAACTTTTTATTACCCATTGAAGATCTACCGGCCTCAACGCTTCAAGCTCTGTCAGGTAGACCCGCTAAAGAGATATACGCACTGTCGGAACGAGCTTCGTTCCACATACTTTTAATAATGATAAATGAATTTTTGTATCACTAAAGTCCAGCTCTCTGTTGTCCATTAGCGTAGTCGTTAATTATAAAAAATTCCATCTTATTTGCAATGATTATGTTTTTTAAAGGTCCGCGCCCCATTTATCTTATTGAGTCGTGGCGACAATACAGTGCGCTTAATATACTTGAGGGAATAATAAAAAATAATGTAAGATACGTGGCAGGAAACGCGACCGATTGAGGCAGTCGAAAGTGCTGATCCGTAACAATGGGAAAGCTTTTGTACTTCCAAAATTGCGAAACCTTAATCGCAGGTTGACCGTATCAAATAAGCAAAAACTTAACGTGAGCAGTTCTCAGCTCCCCACGCGTAGATGAACATTGTCGCTCGATCGAAACCTCTCCATTGCGAAAACATCCGTGCAATCGTCATATTGATGTGCATCTATTATACCGCGAATAAATTACGAGATGACCACATAACTGTGCAATCGAATTTTAGTCACGATGCAAATTAAATTAATAACCTTTGTCCTGCTTTCCGCGTGAAGTGACTATTATTTTCGATATTATTGGCTCGTAATAGCGACAGCTGCTAAGGACGCTCATGGGAGCTCGGATAAGTACTTATTTCGAATTTCGGTTGCCGAATGACGCTCGCTTCTAATGATTGTTTTTTATTGCTTTAAGTGCATTTTAGCTTTCTAAGCTCAAGTGATTGAGGTTAAACGCGTACACTTGTAATTTCTTGGCACAGGCCATTAATGAAATGATAGACGTTTTCCAATCATGGGTATCAATCTGCGATGTTTAAGACCATATGTTAATAACGATGCCTGGCTTTTACGATCGCTGTAAATTATATTTATTTTTTAAATTACAAACACAGCGCTAATGCATGTTTGCTTTGCTTGCGAAAAAATCTACTTTAAAAATACTTACGGCATTCGTAAATATTTTCGATAAAAAGTCGACGGCACATCTGATTGCTTTATTTTAGCCACTTTACCTCCGGTCAATATGGGGAAAGGCATCGAATTCCCTCGACTCCCGTGCTCGTCATTTAACAATGTCCGCAAAGATATCTTTTTTATAAAAACCGCATCCGTCCTCCAGTATCATAAACACATATGCACATGAGCGTGCATAAGTCACTCGGCGGCATTTTTGGGGCTTCGGCTCGTTTTTAGCAACCCCCTTGACTCTCGGTCATCGCATCGACTTTTGCTATCGCCTCGTCGAGCCGGCAAGCCCGCGAGTGTCGAAGCCCCACGAGCGGAGAAAAAAGCCGACCTGCTAATAAGACGATGGAGGCGGCAAAGCCCCGGTGGCGTTTCCGCGTTGCACCGAGGAAGAAGGGATGTGTTCTCTTCTCGTGTTGCCGAGACCCTCCCTCGTGCGCCCTCGAGCCCTTCCCCGTATGTTGCGTTCGGCTTATTTGGCTCGTGCGCCCGTATTAGCTGGGTTTCCTTATGCAGTTTGGTCACTGCTCTGTTCGTACGAGTATAGCCACTTGTGTGCATTATTTTTAAAATCGAAACAGCTTTTTCCTCGTGCGACGTACAATTACCCTGGCATTTCTCTTTGCTTTGCGCATTGAATTTACAACTTCAAACAATACTGTTGAAGCGTACGGTCGACTCAACATTTGTTTTTATAACTTAGGGCAAGACGGAATTCTCTCGACTTTCAGCAATCGTGAAATGAAACCTTTTTTCTCTTACGCGTATTTTGTATAATGGCTCGTTTTTTTTTATAAGAATGGAAAAATGGCATATAAAAAAGAAGAAATTTGCTTAAGAAAGCAAGAAAGATAATAGAGATACCAAATCTGAAGAATAATCAATCGTAAAAAAAAAAAAACAATTGATAAATCCATTCATTAAAATTCAGCTTCTGGTTCTCTCAATTCATTATTCATTGCTTTATTAAAATCTGGGAATCGCAAAGAAGATATAATAGATTATACATAATAAACATAATTTCTTTGCATGTTAAGTACACATAATGAATTGCATGAGAGAATAAGGCATAAGTACAAAGTACAAGGCTTTCCTGTTTGTTTATATTGGCTAAAAACGTAAAATTCTTCATTATTATTATTATTATTATTATTATTATTATTATTATTATTATTATTATTAACGATAATAGTATTGTTTTTTATCACCGGAATTATGGTAAGGATAATCATTGCTATTATTGTGTTATTAAATAAACAATTACCTTTGTATTATTGTTATTTGTGATTGCGTTGTAAAGGAAATATTCACACTGGCATTTTATACTATATTCGTGTTGAATTTTTGCTATAACATAGGGAATTTAAAGAGACAAAATAGTAACGTTGTAAATAAGGTTGTAAATAATGACGTAACCGTTGCCATAGGCGCTTACAATATCATGTGCACTGACAGTAAGATAAATATTTTTTATGCAATTTATTAACTGTAAATGAAGACCTAATGTTGTAAATTATGCCTCCGCATCTTATATATGTTATTTACCACGATCAATTAAACGACGTGCGGTCAGGACCGAAGCTCCACAACGCTTGCAATTAAATTCAACGACCCATGTAACAAAGAACCTCCCGAATATATTTGCAATATCAAGGTCAGCGGTATCGCCGACACACTGTGAGGGCAAAACAGATCAGTCGTTAAGGCTGTAACCCTTTGCCCGTTGCCAGGCATTCAAGGAGCCGTAAGGATTCAGGTGTATCGAATAGCGGCACCGCGGCCGGGGAGGTTCAGGAGGGCGCGGGTTCAGAGGTTACGTAATTGGAGTAAGGCGATATTTGGCGCGCGCCGAAACGTGACCGCGCGCTGACTCGTACCACTCGCAGAATATATATATCGGCTTTCGCGATCCCGGATGACGCCGGGACGATGCACCACCTGCTCGTGCTGCGCCTGTAAACTCTTTTCACAAAAGCCATTTCACTTCCTACCCGTGCATTGTATCTCGTTCGCTGAAATTTTTTCCCTTTATCGTCGTTTATCTTAATTAGTATTTTTCTTATTTTAAAATTCATGCGGATGCATCGAGACGAATGTGGACGATATTGTTAACGTTCTCCGCCTGAATATTTATGAACGACACTCCATTTATGAAGAGCGATCAGCTCTATTGGACGATGTTGATCTAAGCTATTAACAAACAAAGCTTTCTAAAAAAAAAAATATTAATGCAACGCGATCCGACAACTCAGCACTCAATATCTCTAAGACTGTGTTTTTAAATCTACATTTGATAAATGCAGTACGATAATTTAGTTACATAGTAGTGGAAGGATTTATTGGTTAATAAATTACGGCGATTATAATTGTATTTACTTTCTGACGTATTATACGATGCTGCACATCATAGAGAAAACTATCATAGGTAGAAACGTGTACTTTATTTATGTTATTAGTGTAGGAAGTATTCACAATTTCTTGCGTTTGTACCTTGAAGTTATCATTCTACATAGCAAGCTTTCATAAAATATTCATTGAATCTGGTGATCTTATAGCTTAAGCATTTATAATTTTACAATGTTTGTAAATCGTCCATACCTTAATTATACACTGTATATTTATAAATTTACGTTATACTTAATCTGTATTAACGTATCAGATTATATTACGCGTGTAAGATATACAGAAGATAATACAATAACCAAACCCTGCCATACATAAGTTATTCTCCGTATTGTTATTTAGTAAATTGTTTAAATAATATTTTCATTGTGATTGAATAATGCTTTCAATTTATTTTTCAACCTACCTCTCATTTGTCCTATTTTTTTTTTGGTATAGTGCTTGTTATGAGTTATCTTAAAATGAAAATGTTGACTCATGTTTTTCAACGTGCTATAAGAATACAAATTTGATTGGGTACTGTATATTATAGGCTAGAAATTAAATTATATTAAACGACGAGGTACGTCGTATCGACGTAACACAATTTGTCACAAATAAATAAAGCAGAAAAAGAGATCGATGACGAACGAATTCACTTTGACAATGCCTTAAATACAGCCGCGTATCAATAATATCCGCAATGGCGTTGATTTTGCATCTATTCTTCAAGCTTGTATGAATCGGCGCACGTATATAATACAAATACATAATAGTAAAAAGCCAGGGGTCCAATTGGTCCCGTTCAGTTCTCGGCGACGTAAAGTACGGAGGCGATGACCTTAGCTCGTTGTTTAAAATACCCCGAAGGCGGAAATAATCAGCGAGGAGATATTCTGGAGAATCGATCGTTGTCGCTTCGTGTGCTCGGCACCTCTCGTTCCACCGACAGAATCGAAATTTCCACAGGCCTCTCCCGCGGAGTTCAATGACTCCTGGCGCTGCTCGGCGGCGGTGCGCAAGCGCTCGCCCAATTTGTCGCGGACAGGCTTATGTCCTCCCGACCCACTGCTCTTCTCTCCTTATTTAATACCAAGGAATCGCGAATAATGGAGACGGACGGAGGTCAGACGAAGGAAAACAGAAAAAGGCGAGGACTATTGTCCGACGAAACTGTGACTGAGCTACTTGTTTTTGCAAACTCCGCCTGCTTGTGTACGTGCGTGCGTGCGTGCGTGGATTTGTGCGCATCTAGATCACTGCACTCGATCGAACAATGCTTATTATTTAAGAAAAAACTTGCACTTCTGGTTGAGACCAGAGAAGAATACGCGTGAAGAAATATTTGTAATTCATATGGGCTGATTAGCTTTATTCATTATATTTAATTGCATTGGAAATGCCAAGGAAAAGTTGGCCTTGCCTTCTTATTATTTGATCCTTTGCTGTTATTTTCATGAGTCATCGAAAAAAGCCCGTTTTCTTTAAGTTTATTATAAATGGTAATTTCTCATTTGTCATAAAAAAAGATAAATTAGGGCTTTATAGATAATTTCTATATTTTTTCATAGATTAAGTAATACTTGCTAAACTTTATTGATCGGTTTCATCATAGACAAGAAAGTATAATTATCTTAGGCTTTGTTTATAATCTCTATTCGTAAAATGTTCTACGATGAGTATAAACTTATTTTCGTGACATATGACTTTTCTTAAGCCGTCCGCTCTATCATAACTGCAAATATACCATGTGTATATAATATACGTCTTTTGTTTTTATTTCTCTGACGACATTATTTCTTCTTTGTAGTTTCCTTTCGGAGATTCAAACTAAAGACAATTTTATCTGAGAAATAATCGGCTTCAATGAAATATATAATAGTTTTCAATGCTTAAGTTTACGAACATTGGTTCATCACACCTACACGGAGATCTGATCGACTGTCCATGACTGTTTATGCATATAATATCTTTCGATTGAAGGCCAAATCCGCTATCTACATTCCATCGTCGACTTATGAAGTCGAAGTGAGAAAGTACGTTGCAAAATAAATTCTTTCTCTTCGAAAAATATTGTAACAGTATACTAGAAGAAAATAACAGCGTGCAATTATATTAGAAATGAGTGTAAAATATATCGATTAAGTAATTACATTCTTAAATTACTGCTAAAAATTGCACACATTTACGGAGTAATTGCATCCATAGTCCACGTGTATTAATTGTTCATGTAAAATGATATATGTAAAAGAAAAAAAATTATCTGAAAAGTCATTATTTGTTTTTATGTAATTTCAATCGGACGCGCAATTATTGATGCAATTACGGATAATTTATTATAGGAGGAAAGTATATGTCAAGTAAATGAGAGGAGCTAATTACGAATTTCAGAACAATAAGTAACTGCTTTATAAAGGAATTCGCTTTTGTTGGCTTATATTCGCGAGTGATCGCCGCTTGTTTTGCGTATTTGTAAATACAACGGAAGCATGACGAAGGACTGATTGCCAACAGCTATGCGTATGTACCTGGAAAATAATTAAGTTTCGTGCGTAGAATGTACGAGAAACCGGTGTCGGAGAGGGGGAGGAAGAAAAGCCTTACGCGCTTGTCGCGCCGGACGTGCTATTAGCTTTATAATCCCGGCAATTTTTATCTTATCAGATCGCTGCTTACTCGAAAAGAGAATAGAGGGACGAATTGAAGGCGGCCAGGAGGGAGAAAGAGATGAGAAAAACAAGAATTTCATACGTGTAAATACGAGTACTCATAGGTCTTCCGATCCAATCTTAGGGGTAATTACAGAGTTATTTTTTAATGTCTGTATTAGAAATGTTATTCTGAAAAAGTTAGAAATACATTGAGTTACGAAATTATTAGCCGTAAAAAATTACTATGTATTAAAGTTGTTCAAATGAATCGGAGTTAAAAGTATTTTTTATAATATAGTTAATTACTTTTAAAAACTTAATTACTCGCTCTCTTAATACGTATTATTCTAGAAATGAATAGCATTCTTATGTTGTATAATAGTATAAATATTTATAATTATTAAAATTTTAGCACAAGTTTATTAAGGTCAGGAATTATTAAAATTTTCGTATGCTGCCTTATTATTCATTTAACGGCATAGGGCACAGTAGTGGTAGTGAATCACACAGCAGATTACAATTTCATTAAAAAAAACCCATACAAAGGATGTCTTTAATGTTAGTGACGATTCGTCTCTTCAATGACCTAAATGTACTTTATCTCTGATTCATTTTCATATCGTATTTTTTATGCACTTTGTCCTGTTAATATGCTTATAAAAATTTTCACGCGCTTTTAATATAATTTTCATTTCACTAATGTAACTAACGTTACTCAAGATACTGACTAATCAAATCCTATCTAACCTCTTTTATCACGTCAATCGATAAAATCATCATTTCTACTCTCGCGGACATATCAATAGTCTGAAAACCATTTCCTAAATCAGGCTAATGGTCTTCAATTATTTCAACTAGCCACGCATTGAAGGCTATTGACAATGGCAATAAAACGTCGTTAGATTGTTCAGAATGGTGAAAGTGTATTATACATGACGCGCCTCCTTTCGTAGCTTGGATCGGATTACGTTGATCTGTTGCAGTTCCGCATAGAATATACATTTGCCGTGTATCTGAATTTCCAATCTTCATTGCGAGATTTACGCATTTATCTATTGAATTTAATAGGATAAGGATGATCGATCTACTTGAATCAAAAGGTATGTCAGATATCTTTGTTTTTCTTTTCGAGTGATCAATGAAACGGTTGTTCGATGCGCCACTCGAAAAAAGCTCCATTCAAAACGTATAATAAAACACGTGTCAAGCCTTTGACAAGATATTTGAGCAGTTTTGTTTTAATTCAAAAGATCTCTGCAATCTCATTAACGTTTTTTGGTACGATCGAAAGCTGAATATAATCATACAAATGAATTCATAAATTAGCTGGAAATTAAAGACATAATTGAGCACAAAACTATTATTAAAGTGCACGGAACGAATACGTGCATTATACAGGAATATTTTCCAACGATAAATGCACCAATCTACAACTCGTTTAATTTTTACTTTTCCAGTCCAATTATTTTGATTTCATTGTATATATGTATATGTATATGTATGTATGTATACCGAAGGATACTATTGTGTTTTTAATTAGGACCATTTACATGGGTTTTATATACGTCCAATATTTATTGTATAGTTTCATTTTGTATGGAAAAATGCAAAATTAAAATTAAAATACGATTCTAGACCCGACTACTAATTTTTTATTTATCTTACAAATGCAAATGATTTTAAGAATCATTACCTCTGCAAATAATTCAAAAAGTTAACAACAATGTTGTATTATGAATGTTTCAATTTTTGTAGCTTCGTTATGCATATGTATGGCTGGTAAAAATCTCTCTTATTCCAATATGTTAATAAAATACAATTGACTGAAATAAATAAATAAGCACCTTCTTACGAGAGTGTGGTATTTAATGAATATACATCATTCAAAATTGATGTTTTAAGGCGTACATTATTTTTAGAATGACTCATTGCTGCATTCCGTATATATAGCGTATTATTATATACGTACATTTCATTAGAATACAATTTTATTACCTTTATTATTTCGCAAACTATATTATTTTGTAAAATAAAAAGTATTGTTACCAAAGTTGATTTACATTCGAATTAACAATGAAAAAAACTACGCTTTCCTACTCCGCAGGTACCCAACACTTCAATATGTTATGCACTTGTTATGTGGTAACATGGACGTGATAGTTAAAAGAAAACAATTATGCTCGGGTCTCTCTTCATACGTTTCTAAAAAAGAACAGTTACATTAATTGATAGATGAGCTCAACTACACAATGCCTGTAAAAACAGCGGCCACTCTTAAATCTCGGGCTTAACATCAATGAGATTAAAATATGAGGGTCATAAACTTCGCAGTATAATTTCAATATATTGACTCAAAAAATCCAGTCCGACTCCCACGGCAAATTGATAAAAATTGCGGATCGGATAGCGATCGGGGTGGGAAAAGGCAGTGAGAGGTAGAGAGGGGGGGGGGTAAATAAAGAAGGCAGAAGAAGAATGTTCACCGATAATAAATCATCTCCGACTGCGCGCGGACCGCATGTCGTCGTCTTCGCGGATCGAGCGCCGGCGAAGCCATGAAAAAATTGTCGTCAGCCCTTCCGCCTTCGGTTCGCGGAATCGGTGGATCTTTCTTTAGAACAGGTAAGCGATGGTTTTTCTGGCCTCACGACAATGAGCGCGACTATCAAGTGTTTTGTCGCGGCGCCGGTCGATTCATCACACGGGAGAATCGTTACTCTTCCACGGCTGGTTCAATCGAATGCTTATGACTAAATGTCGACTCGACGAGACGATGAATAATTCGTTGCGTGTATTAGGGTTAATTGAAAACAATTTATTTGTTATCGTGCTTATTTAGTATTAAGAAAGGATTTGCAATGACTTATCATTAGTTAAGCTACGACCGTGTAGGATTTCAAATGGTAGAAGAAAAATTTCGCTATTCGACACATGCACACATACATGTGGGTGTTTGCGTGTGTGCCTTTGCGTGTATATATATTTCCCCAATAGTAGTCTGGAATATTACATAAAAAAAGAATTCTCACAATTTTTAAATTACAATTTTTTTCGTGTATTTAATCATTGGTTGTGTAAAGGTTTATATGTATTATATTATGACGATTGCAATGTAAGATTATTGAATAACATGCCATCTGAATCAATGATACTTCATCAAATATGTGTGTTCTGTATTATTATACGTATCTTGGGAAACTTCTGTTGTGATCTATTCATAGTTTGAGCCATGCATTAGATATAATACTGTTACTTCCTTTTACTTGTGTGCCGTGTGGCTGTGTTTTAGTATGTGTGCATAATTTACCATATTAAGTACGTACAAGAAACGTTATTGAAATAAATTTGTCGTACCGTCTTGTCCGGTTATAACGCGAAATTCGCAGGGACAACGTTTGTTAAAAATCTAAAAACAATTTTTTGAAATGCGTTAAATATACCTAATCATTCGACTAATTGACAGGCGTTAGGACTCGGAGATCAGAGCTTTCGGCCTTCGTTAAAGATTCTGCAATGGGGAAGGAATGCTAAATCTATATATATATATATAATGTAAACGCGCGGGCTCTTGCGATCGCATAAACGTGTACATAATAATGGTTTCTTATTCAATAAATAGTTTCTCTTAATTTATGTCGCGGCTTATCGGCTCGGCATCGGCCACAACCAGAAAGCCCATTCATTATAATTTATTTTGATTTTCAAAATTACAATTATGAATATTCGAATCTATCAATATCTATCTCTTAGGGGCCTCGGCGCAATCTCGAAAACATTCATTGCCCCATCGGAGATCGGCAGATAAATTTGCAGGTACATTGGAGTGGCGGTGCGAAGGGCGCCGAGCGCGGCGAGCCCCGGAGAACAGCCGGTCGCAGAAGGAGGAATGCTGAGGGATAATGAAAAATGCGGAGTCGTAGGCCTTACGGGACCGCCGGTGAAAAAGCTGCGAGCCCCAATGACGTATAATGCGATGCGTGCGCCTGTCGGTGGGCGCTCGCGTACGCGAGCTACATCGTCTAGGGAGCGCCGGTAAAGATCCCGGCTTCCCTCTGGCCCGGTGCCTGGGAAGCCTCGCTAGAGAGGGGGAGGAGGGCCTGGAGGCCGGGGGAGGCGCGCGCATGGGTGTGCCCGGGCGGCGGCATGTGGGCCGGAGACGACGAGCCCGCGAGTGCGGGGACGCCTCCTCCTCGGCCGGTCGATCGCGACGACGCTCCGCGCGCCTCAGAAGGACGCTCCAGCCGACTTTGCGCGCCTCGCGGACACTCGCGCTCCTCGTAAAGCCCGACCCGAGGGGCGTTTATTGCCCGCGGGCCGTAGGCTCGGGGAGGGCTCCTCGCCCGTGGGAGACGCCGGACTTTGGCCTCCCCGCGTTCCTTCACCTGGCGATCTCCTCGTCGCCTGCTCCCATTAATCTTGATAGTGACGCGTCTCCCCGACGCGCCTTATCACAAATGCTTTTTAAGCTTCTCTCCCCTGCCCCCCCCCCTCTCCCTCTCGAATTCCATAAAGAGGCATTCAAATTTTCCTACCGTTACTATCCAGGCATTTGTAGGATTATCGATGCACGTATGTGGGCAATGACTTCGCGGAAAAGCCTTTCATAACGAACCTTCGCTACGAATATTCTCATTGCTTTCTTTTTAACCTCCTATTTAGTCCTCACGAAAGACGCAATTTCAAAAAGTACCTTGATCCTAAATTGATTAACCGAATAGCCCCGCAGTATTACAAAAGAAACTTTAAGAACGTCGAATGTTTTATTTGTACACAAATTATGGTATTAGTAGCAGTTCCTAAGCGCTTTTTTTTTATAAATCCTTACGTACTCGTGCAAATAAATTCAAATAAAGCCGATTGACTCGTCGATCCTCGGGTTAAAGCTAAAATTTCAAACGCTGGCTAATATTCATGCTCGGCAAATAATTACAACGGGTAATGAACGAGCAAAATGCTTTTAATTACATGGAATCGTCGATGCAATTAATGTAGAGCTGTCGGTGAGCAAAAAATCCTCTACCTGTTAATGCAAAATTACAAGGTTTGACTTTAGCACCATAGTAAATTGTAGCCTTTATCCGAGTTATGCCGCATCCTGTTCCTGTGTCCCAATTTTACTAACGGGCGCAGCGCGTGCATCTCTTATTCAGGCTAACTTCGGCCTCGTACTTTTCCATTCTGTTCCCAGTGCCCCTTCCCATCAGTGCTCGTACGTCCAATTACTCTAATTTTTCTTCGCACAGTACGCGGGCAACGCACCGACTGCAGCGAAGGAGGTAGAAAGCCAATGCATTTCTAGAAATCGAAGGCCATCCTTTTATCAGCACAATCCCGAAAGCAATTTGAGGTGGCTTCGCACGCGCGCACCTGTACACGTCGAGCGGCTGGCGAGGCTCGCGAGTCCGCTGCATTATTTGTGCTCGCGTGGAATATATATAATTTATTTATAAAATAATGGCAGGTCGATCGGTAAAGGAGGAAAAGGTCGTACCATCCTTGTTCTTGGTAGTACGACCCTATTCTTCCTTTCCTCGTTTTGTACGTGGACTTTTTTAAACATCGGCGACACGAAACGTCGTTAAAATGACGAAATGTCACGTTTGGTTCTTTAAGGCCTCGTGAAACTTACGGAGAGAAAAAAAGAGCCCTGCGGAATGTCCGTGAATTGCGCATAGTTCGAGGAGACGCTTTCTCTGGAAGCGGCGGCGCACACGCGAAGAAAGGAGATTTTGTTTATTAAAATAAACAGATTACGAGAACGCGATATTATTACCGTTGCATTGCCAATCGAAGAAATGGTCCCATTATTGAGGCTCGTATATCGTCGATTTGCATTATCGTAATGCGACTGCAAGTAGCTCATTTCGCATAAATCACATGAGCTTTCGGCTTAGCGAGGCAAATGCTGATTTTAGTCGAGGTTAAATAGCATGAAGTACTTTTATTTTATCAATACGAATATTTGGAGAATGTCGTCGTAAATCCTGAAACTGTTTATTATCCTTATTATTTGAGAGAGCACTGGATTAGGATTTATTTAGACGAGTCATTGAATGTTCAGCTGAAGAAAGTGAGAAGAGTCTAGTGGATCGGGAGCGATTCTCTTACGGAGCGCACCTCCAGTCATCGTAATCCTCTAGCAATCGTTATCGCAGCAATTATTACGCATCTGTGCGTACGAGCGATGTTGCAGTTGAAAAGGAACGAGGGAGTAATTGAATTTCTCTGGTTGATATTAAATCGCAGCGGCACGAGCGGCGACTCTTTTGACTATAATAGCCACGAGTGACTCGTAAAATATCTCTCGGCTGCTTCTCTTGACCGCCTCTCGAGCCGCCGGCACTCGTTACTAAATGAATATACGAGAACGTCTCCATTTTTCCATTGGCTCCTCCGCTGCATCGAAATGCCACCCGATCCCCAGTGCGTTGATGCGCCACCGCAAGAAAACCAATTCGATCGTGACCGCGTCCGAATACTGTAGCCTCCTGAGATTTCATCTGGAGTTTTAGCTGACACTGGTGACTTTGATCCATCCACCCGATATTTATCTCTCCTCTATCCGTACTTTCCTATACATTTTGAAATCGGTCCTCTTTCCACGTGTGCTGGCCTTTGAGTTCTCGATCGGTCCAGTGAATGGAAAAGTTTAATAACACCTTCTAGTCGAGAGCAACTTTTTTAATTTCGTAACATTTTTAGAGAATGCAACATCTTGTAAGCCGCAAACATTAAATTTGTAAGAGCTGTAATCATCCTAACTTTTAAAAAGGAATCAATTCTGCGTTTCTACTAACTTGAATCTCTTGCCATTTTTACAGCAATTATACGAACCTATATTAAACCAATATTTTTAAATTTCTCCAACTTATTGATCGATTGCCACGGAATGCTTAAAAACGTTGATTTGAATCAGCTAAACACTTTTATTGATACCATCGAATGCTGGAAATTTATATTATATATTGATGCGAGTCCATAAAATTGCAGCATTGTTTAATAGAAAATATTTCATACGTTTATGAATAAATATTAAACAAAGATTAATGCTCTCAACTTAATTAAAAACGTTAAAAAATTTTTAAATCTATTGCACGCAATGATGCAAATGAATGAATTATACTTAATTAATGTCTACCAATTAAGCATTTACCAATTGTTCAGTTACCGTTATTGGAAAATCCAATTATTTATAAATATATATATATATATATATATATAATTATATGTGGTTTTGCGTGTGTCGTGTGTGTAATAATTATAACGTACGTGCCATAAATAACGTAGAACTTAAACATTATTGTGATTAGAAGATAAAGTATAAATCATTTTATTGCATAGGGCTAAAAAATCAAACGAATTCTTTAATAAATTTATTAAGCGTATGTATATCAAATTTTTTTTTTTTTTCTTTTTAAATTGAGTCAAGTGCAATTAAGACTTGTGCACATTAAGCATCAGCTTTACAAAGGTAATCTTTTTTATTGTAGCAATTTTTTTTATAATGTTTGATACCTGACGGTTACGACGAAATGATAGGAACGTAGAATAAGTTAAGCACTAAAGTCGTTTAATAACCAAAAAAAATACACGATCGTCTTAAGTCACATTTGCTCGGTATGTTACGCACGAATCAATTCTTGTTAGTTGTCAGGAACCTCGTAAAAATTAAAATGATATTTATCCTTGCTAAATCGCAAATGGGATTTCCATTATGGATGATCTAAAAGTAAAATATATCTTATATTCGCTGAATTCACATAGAAAGTCAGTGATCACTGCGTCAATTCAATGCGATTTAGTTATTTTCATAAGCATCATTTAATAACTTCCTGGTACGATGAATGCCAAGTACCTGCCGTCTGGTTTCTTCGAAATAAAAACATTAGGAAGTCACTTCACTTAACTTCTTAACCTCTGAGTGATCCAAATAAAAATGATTGCTTAAAAGTGTTTATATTACGAGAATAATCTACGATTTAATGTAAAATAAACAAACATAAAGTAACAAAGAAATAGAGAGAGAGCGAAATTGCAGTCCGCAATTGTACCTTGAATAGCCTATTTATACGTGGATATTTAAATATATAAAAAGAGAATTGTACTGGTCGAACAATAAGCAAGAAGTACATGACTTAAATAGAACAAGAAGATGAAATTTAACCGTTAAGAACCAAAAGAAAGTCTACGCCGTCGCGATTATTTATAGAGGCGACGAGAAATTCTTGAAGCTGACGTAGCGCAGTCAAGTAGCGGCCTTCTTTTTTACCCTTGGTAATGCAACTGTAGGTATTTTTCACGACCAGACGATACGCTTCATTCTTTGCATCCTTATGCAATTGTGCAATTATAATTCGATTTTTTTTATTTTCGTTCCCACCAGAATTGACGGATCGAACGAGACGACGATATTGCCCTTATCATTCGTTGACCCAGAGTTCCTTTAAATGCGTTTGCCGAGCAAAAAGAATTCGCTTTGTTCGCATTCACGATGAACACATTCAAGCTGAATAATCTTTTTTAATCTTATAGAATCGATTAATAGTCGCAGAACGTAAGAAAATCCTATTATCATTTTTTTTTTACTTACATTGCGATTGTGATTTTACTTATTTATCAATGTGCTAATCCAGTGCCGGGCAACTTTTCATAATCGCTAAATTACATCTGAGCATACGAATGCTGTTTTTTTTTTTTTTTTTTTTACCGAAGGAGAGGAATAGCTATACAATTATTATTATTATTATTATTATTATTGTTGTTATTGTTATTGTTATTGTTATTATTATTTGTGCAATGCACGCCGAATATTAATATAATAATAAGACAAAGTCTTGTGTGCTGATTCATAACGCGTATAGTATTTAAGGCTACCCTTAGCGCGCAAAAATTGTCCTCATAATTAATAGCTGTAAAACAATTTTAACCATACAACTGTTGGGATATGTATTCAGAAGTACATCTAATTAGTAAGAGCGGCTACTGAGATTTTTATACCAACGATTATTTACGGCAAATTGGAGAGAAAAGAATCGTAATACATGGAATTGCATTTGAAATCTTAAAGAAATGAAATCATCATTGCAGGCACATAATTTCTGAGTATGCATATAATTTAAGAACAATGAAAATGCCAGGGATTTATTAAGTTCTGAAATTTATTGCATTATATTTTAAATGGGCTATCAGCGTAGGAAGAAAAATGATCGACTTTCTGGCTGCGCTTCCCGTTGCGGTCAGCACTTCCGGTGCAGCGGCGGCGGCGGCGGCAGCGGCGTCTGCACCAGCTCAAGCGAAAGATAACAATTACTATCGCTGCGCAGCGCGCAAGCAAGCAACCAAACAATTAACAGTGAACGGTTCAAGGGACAAAACAATCGACCACCAGAATCGTCTTAGCAATCGCCCTTGCATTAAAGCCACTCTCTTAATCTTTACACAAATGAGTAATCGCCCGCGTATAGATTTTGTTTCCTATCCTGGGCATTGCGAAGCTTTACGCCAACAGCTTCGTATTGTGCTCTCCTCTTTATCCTCGTAATGCACAATCAATAAACAAATATCCTAATCTCGCGATAAGTTTATTGCTCGCTCGAACGCTATAGCTCAAAGCTGAATTATCGATTCGTTGTACGCTTTGACACTGTTTGGAAAATATTTGCTTAAAACGTCTCAACGAATGCCGTTTCTCTAAATATACAATTTGCAATCATTATGACGAAGATTCATTCATGTATAAAATGAAGCCATAATAATATGCCCTATCGCAAATTATAATTGACTTAGTTTTGATTTAATTATGGCAATAAAAGACATAATTTTTACTTATTAAGCATTATTGTAAACATTTGAGTATTTTTTTGTATTAATGAAGCATTTCGGCTCATGAATATTCATTATTCATTAAATAAATCTTAATAACCTATCTTAGGCGATCGAGCAGTTTAATGGTAAAAAATTATTTAATATTATTAAATACTATCTATAAATTAAAGTTACAATTTTTTATGATGATAAATAATATTCTAGCGTAAATAGTCATTTTAAGACTTGACGAACAATACTTTTTAATTACAAAAATTGTTTTTTACTATTTTGAATGAATTCTTGTTTTTAATTTTGGTCGTAATACAGCAGTTCTGATCAAAATAATATCAACTTTAATATTTAATAATTCGTAGTAGAAAGAACGTATAAGACATAAAATTGAACATATAACGTATTAAAGGATGATGTACATGCAACGTCAGTAATTGATTACTTGTCAATCTTACATCGCGTCGTAGAATAAATTGTATCAATTCACCTTAACATTATGAAAGCATCGTTAGTCACCGTAAGACTAAAATTGTCAATTTTTTTAATAATAAAATTATTACCAATTATTATTAATTTATTATGTTATGTTATGTTGAAAAATTAATATTAACAATAATTTTATTGAAAATACAAAGCATATTTAAGGAATGTTCATAATAGTTAATATCATTGGGAAATTTAATTCTTACGTTGAAGTCAATCATTAAAATGATATCTCGATCTCATTCGTAAATCATGTACTCATATTTAAACGTCGCATATTTATAAATACACCGTTTGAAAAATAAGTGTAGCTTTTGATGAAGGAATCCAATATGCTTACGCGATAAAAGAAAGTGCTGTTTTTTTATTGAATAGCCATGCAATGTGAAATTTTTTCATCGAATAATTCCACGAGATTCGTCGCACCCCAAAGTCTAGCTGGCGTATTATCCTTGCACCGCAGTTTGCGTTCGTTAGTGCGTTCTTAAAAATTCCTGCATTATTTCGGTAATAGTTGCCTTCCACTGCGCAAATCCTTTTGAATGGGAGAGAGCGCGTGTGAAGTGGATGAGCATTTAAGTCTTTTCCGATCCTTCCAATTTATAAGAAGAGAAAAGAAAAACAAGGCGAAGCAAACGCGTGAATGTACTTTGATCGCAATGCGGGCAATAACGAGCATATCGGTGAGATTAAGTCGACTAATTGAAGCAGGAGACGTGGCTCTTTAATAGAAATCCCCTAATGAAGGCCGTCGGCACGCGCGAGGACGACTTCCTCGCACCACTAATTTACTCTTGCTGGGCGCGAGCGACAGAAGTGGTTGGGCGGGCGGGGGTGTGTGTGCTTTCCGCATAATTGGAGACCCTCGAGTGCGTGCGCCCCCCGGCCGAAAAAGGAGCACTGGGGGATGGGAGGGTGCGGCTGCCCGAGCGAAGGGGTCGACCCCCTTGGAGCGGTTCGCCCCCGAGGCTCCGGGAGTGACTTTCGTGATTGCGGCAGATGTAAGACACGTAGTTATTGTAAAAGGGGCGTCGGGTATGGTCGAGGGGTAAAGGGGGACCGGCTGTTGACGCGGCAGCGTAAAAGTCGTTCGCGATGGGGTGAATCCAATTTTGCGAGAGCGAAGCCGAAAGGTTGGCTTTACGGGACGGCGAACGTTCTTCATTTGAAAAATGCGCCCATTTAATTACGCTGGTGCCAAAGGCCATTGACAAAATATATCCTGCTTAGTGCGGTTACGCAATACCTTCCATGCCATTTCTCGTTTAAAGCATTTCTCGTCTAAAATATTCCTAAAGAGAAAAAGTAAACCTTGCATATTCAGATATATATATATAGATATAGGCGCATAAACTTCTCGTAAAGTTATACGACCTTAATACAGTTTGGCATACGATGACAAATGTTTCATAGGCAGATGACTAATTCGCTTAAGCGTACTTACATATTATTAAAGATGTACTTTTGAGCTTGTATAGCCACGGAAGGAGAAATATTTAAAAAAAGGAAAGCTCGTTGAATGGAAAAAATGTTTCGGGCGTACATGCATAAAAGGCTCGATTCGCATCTTCGGATAAATCGAATGGGAGTATCGTTCGAAAGCAAGTGCTTCAGAGCTCCAGAGGCAGATATTGAAAAGCTCCGGGGTAAAATACGAGAACGAGGATTCACGTGGCTTCGTGGGGAGTCCGGGCTGGCGATTGAGTTAAAGCGATTGCGAGCCTTCTTATTGGAGTAATTAATTCAAAAACCGTTCGGAAAGCCGAATTATTCGAGCCAGTAAATCCAGGGCTGAATAAGATGGATCCGATCGGAAAGGCATTAGCAGAGGCTCATTTGTGAGTCAATTGGGGGGTGGGGGGAAAGAGAGGGAAGGCCCTACGGGAAGGAAGAATATCGTGATCGATGGGTGGCCGCCGCTCAGGATCGGGCTCCCGCGGACCCGAGAGCCCTGAGAGAGTCCAAGCTCTAACGGTAGGGACCGGCTCCTGTTTCAGGGTGCTGAAGCCACCAGGAGGCGGGAGCAGCGACATCTTCGGCTCCGGCAACGAGGTCGACAGTCCCCGGCGAGCCAAGCAGAACTACAACCACTCGCAGCTGAACTCGAGCTTCTTCGGGGAGCAGAACCCGGGCTCAGGGAAGCAGCCCTCCTCGAGCGAGAGCAGCGCCTCGGAGACACCGCGCAGCAAGTCCGGTAATAATAATAACGAAAGCCCGATCGCCCCCACCGACGCCCCGATCCCGAATCCGAAAAACAAAAGGCGCGGCGGCGGCGGCTGGTGCCTCGGCGACAATAACGCCGAGCCCAATTTGACCGCAGGACTCGCCAACTGCGGGGGCTATAGCTATTTGGTCAATGGCCATGGATACGACTACGAGACTGGTACGTACGGATGCCGCCCCCGAGCTCCTCCTCCCCTCCCCCTATCTACCTACCCCCGGGAGGAGCCTCGAGACCTGGGGCACGCGCTCCTCCGCCCCCTCGACCTTCCTTACCTTAAGCTCAATCCTCCTCTCGCACCTTCCTCGCCGCGCTGCTGCTCCCCGGAGCCTCTGTGTTCATCCTACCATCGGCGCAACGCCAGACGCGCGAGCCTCTTCGCCACCTCGCCACGCGCCACCCGAGTACGCGATAGATGCTTTTTTACCCCTTTTTGACTTTGCCTGCTTCCTCGTCACTCGGAGCCACTCGATCGCTTTACCAGGGCCCTCCTCTGCTCTTGGTCCCTGTAATCTTCGAGATTTTCCCTTTTCTTACGATGAATTTTTAACGGGACGGAATTATTCCCTTCACTCGCGGTAAGCTTTAACTCTCTAATGATCGTTGAGAATTTTCGGTTAGTCGGTCAACTTTTTTCAACCGGCCGCAATTTTACGTTTTCACATTAAATCTCACCCCTCTACTCTGGCGTTGCAAATTTGGATAAGGATTTTCTTACCTCCTCTTTCTTTTTCGAATCCGTTGCTGTAAGCTTTCTCAATGGCTTAACTAAGGCTGTCTAAAGAGAAAAATTAATAATTCGTTCGAATATCCTGCTTAAAAAATTGCTCTTTAAATCCTCCTCTTTAACTGTCGGCAACTCATTCCTATCTATAACAAGCTTTCTAATTCGCGCGACTGAGAAACATTTTGTACACAAATATAATTGTAATTGATTGAAGTAACAAAAAAAAAACTATGTAAATTTTTAAACGACATTTTTTCATTGCACGGCCTTAGTTTTTATTAAACGCAGCTAATATTTCGAGGCACAGAAGAAATTTTTACATATTTTGAATTATATTGGTTGTTATAATTTTTTAATTTTTAATTATTCGAAAACGATTAATACTCTCTTTCGTAAATGTGCTTACTTTTAAATCATTTTGCAACAAATGATATTGGATAAACTTGTTAAATAATATTTCATTGTATTTTTTTTATTAAATATCATTTGTTAGATCCTCTACTTTATTGAAGGTGGTCCTGTACTTTTATTGTTTGATATTATTGACACAACGTGTCAACAAAGAAATAGCGTTGTTAATGATTAAAATTTCTTCTGTGCAAAGTATCTTTTAATATATATATATATATATATTAAAGCTTTTGTATATAATAATTGTAACACTATTTTTTAAGAATTTAATTTTATATTTATCCCGAAACATGTGTCAACCTACTCATATTTATATATAAAAAAAATTAATGAAGCAACTTATAAATTTTTGCTAATCGTTACAAGACCGAAACCTTTTCTAAGCTCTTTATATTTAATTTGTATATAACAACAATATACGTATTTATAAAATATAACTATTTATTAACAAAATAATTTCATGGTATCAATTGCACTGTTTACAAGCAGCATTTAGGAGAAGCAAGCGATTTCGTAAGTGTTCAGCATTGACAATTATTGACCACAGACTGCAACACGAAAATTATATTTTCATTTAAACATTAAATATTCTCATTTACTAGTGTTTCCAACATAAACCGATTGCATAACATAATTTTTTATTTCAAACAAGTACATGCATCAATTCAATCAACCAGAACAAAGAAAGACTTAATAATTAGCATTAAATTTATATTAGTTCATTAGATACTATCATTAAAAGTACATGCAATTTATAAAAATGCACGTAATTGGAGTTAGTTGACCATTTTTCTGCCAAATAATTATAACTTTAACATATGTTTATTTTTTTTATGTGCCCACTGTCAAAATTTTTTTTTTAACCAATCACACATTGCTTTTACACACATTGTTTCTTAACTTTCTCCTCTCTCTCTCTCTCTTTCTCTCTCTCTCTCTCTGTATTTCTCTCTCTCTCTCTCTCTCTCTCTCTCTCTCTGTATTTATGTTTATTTTCAAGTAAAATATGTTCTATTGTAAATTTCATTGGGATTCTGTATTTCATTTCTATGACAACTGTTGAATAAAATAAAAAAATAATGTCATTTTGTTCGAAAAAGATTTTATTCAGCTTTCAGACGGGCTGTGCAAATATTTTTATTATAATTATTTGAAATTAGCAACAACAAAATTCAATTGAAAGTGATTTATAAATATTTTTATTACAATGCTATACAAGAATAATAGCATTTTATTTTATACGAGTTTTTAAGACTTTACAATATTTTCAACAGGAGTGTCAGTGCTAAATTACAAAAATCTTAAAATACTTAAAATTCTTTTTGTAAGAGAATTTCTCGAAGTACTCGAAACAACATTTGTCAATACAGAAAAGAAGAATCCTTGCATGTCGTACATGAAGTGAAATAAAACACCTCAAAAAGTATATAATATTATCTGTTCATCTATGGCTATATCGACTGATCAGTAAAAACGATTTGCAATAAACAAAAGTAAACTCTGATAACATTTGAGAAATATATTAAAAAACGCAAAATCTAGATTGCTTTACAATAATAGATTAAAGTAACCATATTAAGCAATAATTAAAAATTTTTTCATAAGAAATTTCTTCTGTAAAATAACATTAACAAATATTAATAAGAAACGCATTAAATATTTAGATCACGAGATTGAAATGGTCTAACATTATATTTATTGTAATTATTGTTCTACTTATTAAGGGAAGAATTACATGCTAATTTAAAACGCGAGAAAGTCGGTAAAACATAAATACATATACTTTTACTAGTAAAATCTAAAAGCATATTTCATGAGCTAATAAACATAATGTAATACTACTGACTAGAAGCTATTATTATTCTGTCTCCGTATTCAGTCGCTTCAACAAAACGCTAAAAAAAAGCTCGATTACTGTACAGTCAATATATCCTTGTAAATAAATAAGGATCGAAGGCTGCTTGCAATTTCGTAAATTTCTGTCGGAAGCGTTAAAGGTAACAATTTTAATTATTTTTAAAATTGTTGTTTTCTTGTATTGTTCGTAAGAGAATTCTCGGTGAAAACGTAAATGAAGCGAAATAATTTCCAGTAGAATTATACGATACGTAACAAAACGTCGGCTACCAGAAGATGTTCGCAATTTTCTATGATAATCTAAAGACAATAGTCTTCTTTGATCAATGAATTGTTTAACTGACGAAGACGATGCAATAGCTAATTTTATCCAATTACCTTGCTCGGCAAGTACATTCGCACGATTAAGCAGCGAGCGGACCGTTTCGGTAATTTATTGTTAACGCGGGCAGTTAAGAATTCGGTGATTTACAGCAGCAATTTACGCGGATAATTTTTATCGGTCTCGCGGATGGAGAGGAGACGTTCTCCGAAGCGAAGTAACATTTCGCGCTGAAATTTTCCATAAGAAGAGAGCAACGCCGGGGAGTCGCGGATACAGCAGTACAATGGCTAATTGAGAATTCATCGGTACGATTCGTGTTACGAAAAAACGCGCGGCGTCGGAAGCTCGGCTCGCGCGGGGATAGAGGCGGCGGTGTGGCAAGGAGGAAATAGGTTGAAAGAGGTTGAGAGAGGTTGAAAAAGGTCGGAGAAGCGAGAGAGAGAAGTCGGGTCGAGCCGAGTGGGGAGAAATGGCAAGCAGCCGCGGATCCTCGGGGCGTCTCGCGCGCCGGAAGGGAAGAGTTACACAGAGCACACGATCACGCATCAGATACAACACGAATTTATTTGAAAGATAGAAGTGCGCCCGACGTGCCACGTGTGTGTGTGTGTTTGGGTGGCCTTGGCTTGGTGAGGGGACTATCGTCGCCTGTGTGCGCGTTCCGCCTGCTCTCCCACTATCTAATTAAACAAAACTCTCGCTCGTTCGATCCGTCGCTCTTGCGACACACGCATGACGACCAGCAGGATGCTCGACCTGCGTGCCACGCAATCCAGTCACCGGCGACGGCATTTACATTAAGCCGATCGGATGTAAGCGCTTCATAGCGAAGAAAAAAGGTAAACGAGATCAATCGCTCCTGGAGCTCATTTTTAATCACCGTAGAGCTTACTGCGCTGACCGTATTTGCGCATCATCGCCACCCGCCATTCGACCTGCCACTGCATCCTCGATTATCCTCCGTCTCTCCTCTCCTCGCTCGCTCGCTCGCTCGCTCGCTCGCCCCCGCCCCCAACCCCTCATTACGACTGCGATCCCGGGATTTCACGAGGCCCCCAGGACGCTTAGGGTCGACCCTCTAGTTTTGGCAGCTCGGCGAGAGACGCGCCGAGCCTTCCGTTTTCCCGAGTCTCCCGTCGACTCGATAATTGACGAGCTCTCGATCGGAGATTCTCGATAGCGGAGCCCTTTACACCAGCCCTGCGCAACCGATCTACCGCCAAAACTGTGGATCCACCTTACTTGTCCACGAATCTTGCAAGTCCAGAAAGTACCGAGAGTCTTTTCAGAAGCTGCCCTTTAGGCAAAATTTTTACCACAATGTTGCGCAATGCTCTCGGTATTTTGCCATTTGTCAATCTTCATCTCACGGTACTATCCAGTCAAGTTCGTTAAAAGCATTTTCATCCAGTAAGTATAGAACATCCACAGAAATCATAAGCGTACATTGTGCTCTCCGAAAATAACTCGAAAGCTTTCAATTGTATCATCCCCGTACCGACTGTCATGAGATTAAGTCTCGTTTTTAATATATCGCTCCGATGATTTTCCTTCGTACGAATAAACCGTATAAAAGAAAAGCGTTAAATTCAAGTTATTGGAGAAAAGCATCGACAATTTTTTTATAGACTCCTATTTGACAATGGGTAAATTATATATTATTTAAATTACCTTACTTCGCAATTTATCTGCGTATATTTACTTTAATTTAAGAACCTTACAAGCTTACATATTTAACCAGCAATGATGCATTCAAGAGTTTGCTACATTATTTGTAATTTCGTCTCGGGTGTTATTAATAAACTATTGACTAAACGGTATATGTTATACTTTCGAGTTTATTATATAGTCATTTATATCTCGGCGAATATTAAACACATACTACCAAATGCGGCTACGGCTTATGCAGTCCAATAAAAAGATCTGATTATTTTCAAAAGTTTAACGATGATGCGTTAAAGATATTAAATTTTTATTCAAAGTAAAAGTGTTGGGTTTTTCTCTCCAAGTTAAATTTAAGTAAGCTCTTTCTTTGCTGGATAAATGTCATTTAGCGAAAACAAAAGCAGGATTCTCGATTAGTAATGTGACTAAAGGGTAATAATACGGTTCAATTTTAAATATCATTGATTAGATGGAGAATTTCAACAATGATGCAGTAGAGTCTACTTCGCGATAATTCCAAATTGATGCCGAGGATAAAATACCGCAGTGGCTTTTCTCAATAAAAATACCAGCGGGGAGCACGAGGGCAGTATATATCAGGGCCGTGATTTATAAAACGGGCCGGGCTGTGGCGTCGCGCGCGACGGAGCGAGGAAAAGTCACGGCAACCGGGGCTAATGTTGCAAAAGGAGGCGCCGCGCGATCGATGCCGCACGCGACTAATAAGAGGGCCGCTCTCTTCCCGCAGATGGTAACCCGGTGACGGGCACGGGCTACGAGGTCAACAACTTGGGCGGCCAGCAGAACGGCAATGGCCACGGCGGCGACACGACGAGCATCGGCAGCGACAAGTCCAGCACGGACTCGTCCCCGAGCCCCGGCAGCATCGGCAGAATGAAGAACCGCGTGCCACCGGGCGGCTACTCGTCCGGCCTCTGGTAAGCGCCCAGTGGCCGTACCACCAAGACGGAGGATGTCGAATGGCGAGGACGATGATGGAGACGACAACGACGACGACCACCACGACGATGTCGCGACGAGGACGAGGACGAGGACGAGGACGAGGACGACGACGATGACGACGGGTCGAGCGCTATTATTATTATTATTATTATTATTATTACTATTATTATTATTATTATAATGACGACGACGATGACGACGATGTTGTTGTTATTGTTGTTGTTGTTATTATAATTATATCGGATAGAAGAGCATTACATTCGGCGAGAAAAAGAAATTAAGGCTCAGCCTCCAACAAATTTTAAAACAATTGTCTACCTGCACCTACCCCGTTTGTCCTTGTGCCTCTCTACGATCCTGTCTCTTTATCTCCCTCCTTCATTTTATTCGCTACGTTCAAAAATTCTCCACTTATTTTCCACTCGACAGCTTATAAAAAAGAAACGAATGCACATACATTGTTATATACACGTATATAATATGTATGTGCAATATTATGGGAAAAAAACAATTCTGTGCGTTTAAAACAAACAAAATATGACAATGTGTATTGAATGCGTAGAATAAGAAAGATATCGCTATTATTATTACTAATCTAATGTGTCGATTTTTCTAATTTCATCAAAATAATTATGTGCAAAAGTTTCAGTCAAGACTTTCAGTGAAAAAATTATTAATAAAAGCTATATATATATAAATACCTACACGTATACGCAAAAAGTATAGAAAGACGAACCAAACAATACACACGAAATAAAAAAATTGATTTTCTTTTTTACAATAAGAAGGTAGTTTTTCTTTATATTACCTGATTTCAATTTTTCTCATTTTTTTACCACGCTTATTATTCTTTTGTCCTCGTTTAAGCCTGCATACAAAAAATAATTAGTGTATATATGTTTATATACATATATATATATATATATATATTCGCGGGAATTTGTCACAAGTGTCTTTGGAATGCTCCAAATTTCAGTGTCCCAAAAGTTTCTCTTTTTTCCTACGCTCAATGAACCAAAATAAAAAAAAGTAATAATAAACCGAGAAAAGAGAAATAACTATTCTTTAGATGCATACAATATGTGTATATATATATATATATATTTATACATATATATATATATATATATATATTCCTTAAATTCAACCCTTTAATAAAAAATATCTCTTTGAGCAATACTTCCTAATAATGATTATTTTCATCTTTCATTCTTTACAATAATGTGATGAAATCAAGTAATGTTGATATAGGTTTATAGTATAATAAAAATGCTATAAAATTTTTTATGTAATGCAGCAAAAGAATCAAAGAAACAATGCTTTAGTGCAGAAATATTTTATCTATTGTTCATATAATCCAAAATTATATCACTTGTCTAATATTTAACACTTACACGATTTACATCCTATAGGGTTAAAAATATTTATTTGATATACTTGTGTATCATCTCGATATGTTGAAGTGAAAGTTTTAATAATGTAATTACATATGCAGTAGATAAAAAATCAATTGGAAAACGTAAAATTATATATTTATATAAATATACATGTAGCTTTCTTTCTTGAGAGAAAAACAATAAATAAAAATTGTATCGTATAGAAAACTTAAGGAATAGTGCTTTCTTAATCTTCGTGCCTTTAATGCTATTACTATTACTATTATTATTATTATTATTAATATTATTATTTACTATCATAATAACTATTATTAAGCAATGAATTACGGTCGATTATCGTGTAATTTTTCTATCCACTTGATAACTAACCATTAATTCAAGTACACACACGCATATATATATATATCTATATATGGATATATATAACACCAGAGATAAAAATAGAAAATTTATACGGCCGTATAATATATTCCTGAATATTGAAGAAAATTATATATATATATATTATCTCCAATTACCATCTTCATGCATTATCATATATAATATTGCGATGACTATTATTTGTTGTAAGCTCATTTTTCTTTATAAATTTATCGAATTTTGGTCATTCACATAAGTCAAGAAAAATGGAATCAAATCTGTCGTATGTATAAAGTTTAATTTTCAATTTTTAACCATTTTTTCATTTTTTATTATTTTTACAATTTGGTACCAAAACTTGTGCTTCATTTTCATTATAAATATATGTTGTATTTGCATATCAATGATGACCAACAATTTCTCGATTGTCAGTTTTCCATAAAACATAAAAGAACCTTATGCAATTATTTGTCCTGTACGTAAAATTTATTATTACGTGCTTTATTTGTATATCGTGTTTCGTCCAGTACTCGTAAATAGCCTTTTGTACTATGGTATTGATAAATAAAAAATTTTGTAATTGAAGTATTACTTTATCTCACTTCTTTTCTCAATCATTCCTGAATCCATTTATTCCGTTCCGATATTATAAGGTACTTTTTTTTATTCTCCGTCATCTAAACGAATATTTTAACAAAATTTTGACAAAATTTCACGCAATGCTCAGCATTAAATTTAGTATGACGAAATGAAGAAAAAAAAACAACAATTTTCTTAAAAAAATTCAATGTCTATATTTTCGTAACGATTGCTTATATTACAAAGCTAAATTGTATATTTATGGTAACGCAGATGATATTTAAGAGTAGGAATATATGGCATTCGATAAGGCTTATTAGAACTATTTTGTAATTAAAAATATAAACTTCTGAAATGACGACAACATTAAAATATGTATTTTGCATGCTTTCGTTATAAAACAAATAAACAGGCTTGAAAACCTTACCAACAACTGAAACATCAACTAACTTAAACATATATTTTGACGTACAAAAAATGTCGGACGAACACAAATTTCGATCAATATAAAAATCACACTTTCAAGATACTCTTCTTTAATATCGGTACGATGGAGGAAGTGTCCTTCAAGGTGCAGAGCGACACGAAGGCGTGCCGAAGGTTGGCTTCAGTCTCTAACTTCGTGGCGATGTCGTAGGCACGCTTGACGATGCTCGTTGGCACTCCGGCCAATCTGGCGGCGTTGAAGCCGTAGGACTTGGGGCATGCACCGCTGCTGAGCTTGTAGAGGAAGGTGACGTTCTCCTCGCTTATCTTACTCTCGTCCTCGCTCTCCACCATGCAAGCCTATCGAGCAGGGCAAAAAAAAAAGCAACTCGATCAGCAGTTCTATTAACCAGCGCACAGATTCGACTTGCAATCTTTAACTAACCATGTGAGCGAGGGTGACATTATTATTAGTCTTGTAATCCTCGACGAGGGAATGATAGTGAGTGGAAAATATCGTTCTGCATTTGATCTTGGTAAGGGCCTCTACGACGGAGGCTGCAATCGCCGTCCCATCATAAGTCGACGTGCCGCGACCTGCGAGGGTAAAGCAAAGCCATTTTATAAGAAAGCACTCGAGGGTGCCGGCACATTGCGCTGGTAACGCATCCTACCCAATTCGTCCAAAAGAACTAGGGAGTACTTGGTGGCATGCTGAAGGATGGCCGCGGTCTCGCTCAACTCTACCAAAAACGTACTTTGGCCAGACATTATGTCGTCGTTCGCTCCGATTCGCGTGAAGATGCGATCGACTAATGTCAATCTGCAGGCACTGGCTGGCACGTAGCAGCCCTGAAAGAATTTTTACTTTCTGAGCTTTTGCTTTAAATTATTTCGGCAACGAAAGCTCCCAATTTAAAATTACTCTTTTATTTATCATTGCGACGAGAGAAAAAACGACCCCGTACACAAATAAATTCACAAGTTCAATCTCGTTCCTATTTTCGTTATCAACCAAAGAACAATATACGTACTATTTGTGCCATTATTGCTATGAGTCCAACTTGGCGCATCACCGTTGATTTACCTCCCATGTTTGGCCCGGTCAAGATCATCAGTGCAGCCGTTTCGCCACAGGCGATCGAAGTATCGTTGGGAATGAAGTTTTCAGACATAATGCACGGATGCTTGCCATCGGTTATTTCGATAAATATCTGCAAGAAAGTCGGGCAATTTTTAAAAGTTCTCTTTTCCACCAATATAGCTTGTGATACCGGTACGATAAATACCTTGTCGTTATCGGTGTCGTCCAAAATTGTTGGAACGCAGGTGTCGCAACTGCGCGCGTATTCGCAGAAGGACATTAAGCAGTCCAGGACCGCTACATTATAAGTAGCTCTGCTCCATTTTTCATACAGCTGACTGAATTTGGAGAAGATTTTTCCGTTACTGTTTTTCAAAATGTTATCTTTTGATTCCTCGGCAGCGATTTCCCTCGCGAGAAGCTCCTGTAAGAAATTAAACAAAAAAAAACCATACGTTTTTTAAACCGTAAGTAATTGCTTCGTTGATTATCAATGCGTGAAAAGTCAAAACCTTCGCTTCGTTCGTGTAATACTTTTTGAAGCCTTTCCTCGAGCCCTGCAATTCAAAGCCACTTCCAACTTTTTTAACCTGGCTGTCCGGAACCTCGATTTGGTACTTTTTTTTGCCAGTTCCGCAAAACTGAATCGATACTCCGAAATATCTTTTCTGCTTAGCCAAATAGTCCTGCAAATCCTTTTTTATGTCGGCAAGTTCTATCAGAACGGCGTCGTAATCGCTGTCGACACCTTCTTTAGGTACAATGAAGCCTTCCTTTTTAGCTTCTTCGTGATCAAATGACATCTGTTGATTTTATATAAAATTTGATAAAATTATTTGCCCGACCACTCGCTATAAATCAGTATTTTAAAAAAACTCCGAATACAAACTTTAAAGTGATTTAAGATTTCTCGTAATTCCTCAAAGCTACCGTCAGGCTCTAATTTTGTGCATTCATTAATCAATGGATCGGAAAAATCTGAAAGGTAAAAATAGTATATTGCATTGAAATTGAATAATATAAGCGTGAAAAATAAGATTTACCCTTAAAATGTTCAATTATGTTTATAACTTCTTCGAAGCCATTGAGAGCTGTTATAAAATTAACAATCGTCCTTTTTGAATACGTATTCCCCTCAAACATTATGGCACGTCTGTCAGGGTGATTGGGTGATTTTGCTGTATTTCCCAGAGAGTGAATTCTACAATTATACATTTAACGTCATTGAAGGCCCGTTCAAATTGACGAAATAAGAAAAGAAAATTCAACTAAGCTTACTTGCTTAATAATCTTTCGAGATCTGGCAAACGGCTTAATTTGGCTCGAACCTCTTGTACAATATCTATTTTATCCAATAGTTCCGTTACAGCTTCTTGTCGCCTGACAATAACTGATTTACGACAAGAGGGTCTGCATATCCATTCTTGTAACAACCTTGGTAATCAATGAAAAACAATTGATATTATTGATACAATAGCAATCTCGTTCTAATAACGGCATAAATTTTAATTACCTTTTGCCGAACGCAGTACAACAATGATCCAAAGTCTTTATTAAAGATCCTTCATCTCCAAGAACTCTCAAATTATTAATCGTCATAGAATCTAATACCTAATCAACGCATAACGGAATAATGTGTCATTATACTGGTATAAAGTGATCAAACCATTAAGCCTACAGTTACAATTACCATATTATGAGCAAAATTTGTCTCCTGATTTGATTTGGAATCAATAGAGAAATCTGGAGGAACGTAGCTCTTGAATCGACCCTGTGATAATAACTGATGATCTAATTTATAATCTCTGAGTAAATATACACATCCACCCAAGGCCGTGACCGCCAGCTCTTTGTCTTCCGATGGAGTCAGTCCCAAAGTATCACCTGTTGTTACCAATGAATAATAATTACTTTGTGCGTGTATAAAATTAATACGCTTGTAAAAGTATTGAAAGCTTTTTATCTATTACCTTTGTTCAAAAATGGTTGCAAGCCCTTAGGCCAAGAAAAATTAGCTTCATTTCCATTCGTAAAATACTTGTCTTCGTGAAGAGCCTAAAAATTGTATATGTATATACAGAAAACATTCGTGTTTAGATGGAATGTTATTTTATAATTTTATAAAAATTATACACTTTATCTATAATAAACAGTACTAAACAATACGAGCATTGTAAGATAGATACTTATATATGTGTATATATAATTTGTGGATTTACCTCCAAAACTTTAGTAGAAGACCAAAACTGAGTATTCTTCTGTAAGCCATCCTTCATAACATTAGGTAATAAATTATTGAGTATTGTCATGGTTGTTTGTGATAAATTGCCACGCTCGTAAATAATATGGGCCGGTGGATGATGAGCAAATAAAGTTAACAATCTTGAATTATATTTATCATCCTCGAACTGGCCCAGATTGAATTCACCGATTGTTGTGTCTATGAAACAAACTCCATAATTAGAGTACGATTGAGAAGGTGTATGCTTTTCAACAATGGCTAACAGGTACGAAGATGTTGGGACCGATGGATCAGCATCTTGAGCAGTGTAGACTCTTATTCCTTTCGTGCTTATTTGACAAATTTCGCGTTTAACGACTTTATCGAACTTTGTCGTCTTTGCCACTGAAATTTGAGATATTAATAATTCAATATTGTGTGATTAAAGGCAGAAATTTTAGCGAAATTATTATTACTTTTGGCACAACGCTGACTCATCATTTCTGGATTTTCCGTCTGTTCGATTCTTGCCACTTTGTAGCCTCTCTCAATAAGACTTGCTGAAAAGCGTCCATAGGCGATTTCTGGAAAGCCCGAATGAGCAAATTCACCCTATAGGAAAAAGTGAAAGAAGTAATTCAAATCCAAATTTAATCGCTTTCTTTAAGTTTAAATTTCTTTATTAGGAATTGTAACGGACCCGCATAAAAGATAAATTAAGTTCCTTAACGCCGATAACAGCATCCATGTGATATAATTCATAAAATTTTCCTACTTTGAAAAATAAAATACAATCAAAATGATCTGCTTTTAATATCCACCACTGATTCATAGCTGGTGTTTGAGTGCTCAAGAAGTCTTTTGGAACGTAAACTGTTCTTGGATCATAATCAGGATGACTAGGTGGGCGTCTGTTGTTGTCTTTAATTTTATCCGGCTGTAAGAAATCATATTTTAAATGTGGCCAAGATTGTGTATCGGATGCTTTTGCAGTTGGCACTTCCTGATTGATGACTATAGAGTCATTTTTGCTCATGGACTTTTTGCCAATTATTTTTGCTTTTACTTTTACATTTGAAGATGTTTTTCTTTTTTTCTGTAAGAGAAAAAATTTTTTTTAATAATATTCAAAATTGTGGATCGAAACAAGCAGTTTTATACCTTTGGAGATTCATCCTCCTCTTCATCATCGTATTCATCTTCGTCGCTTTCAGACTCAGGAGATGATTTGTCTGGGTTTTGAAAATTTTTCCAAATTTAGAAGGCAAAATAAGTTTAAATAAAAATCGTATCAATACATTACAAAATATCAAATAAAAAATTAATTAAACTAACCTAATTCATAATCATCATCGGAAGCTTCGCTATCGTCATCTGGTATAATTATTCTTCTCCTCTTTTTAGGCTTTGGTGTAGCTGCTTTACTTTCATCAATATTGTCATTGCTATCGTTAACATTTTCATTGTTTTCATTACTATTATCACTGTCATCATTAAGATCTTCTAATAATCTTTTTCTGTCTGTAGATTTTTCATCGCTTACTTTACCATTAATTTTACCATTAGTTTTACCATTCTCCTTGACATTGTTTTTATTGCTTAAACCTATAATTTGTTGATTATAATTTTAAAAACTTATTTCACATTAGGGCAGACTTTTTTAATTATTTATAATAGATTTCATAGAAAAAATATTACTAGCTAAAGTGGGTAACTTTGTTAAACGATGATGTACGTTTTTTTCAAATTAATTAGTGATTACTTTGATAAAAGAAAATTAAAAAATTGCTAAGGAAGGATTAATTATCCATAAAGGATTATAATTTGTCAATATTGCAATCATAAAAAATATCAATACAATTCGTAATAATCAAGATACCAATATAAAAAAATACTAATTAAAAGAAACTTCAAGGTCAATTAGCTTCATCCGTATGAATTTCTTTTAAACAATTAAGAGTTTCGGCATGCAATGGAACACAAACTGGTATCTGTAACGCGTCTCTTGCACACTGGACTAGAAGCACAAAATGTCTCAGTGTGCGATTTGGTAATGCAAAACTATAGGCAACAAAGATGCTATTATAACAACGATAATAATAATGGTATAGGAGAAGAAAAAATGTCCCAGGAATCGATCCCAGTAAAGCAGTGCTCGATTCGCAGCTCGGTAAAAGAGCCACGGGAACAATGGGGCAAACCTTGGCTCTTTTGTCTCCGCTTGGGGGTCTCAGATTGCGCCCGAGCCGGTGTCCTGGACTTCGGGGTTCCCTTGCCGTCGACCTGGGGGGACGCGGCCTTCGGGGACGCGGTCTTCGGGGACGCGGTCTTCGGGGACGCCGCCTTCGGCGAGGTAAAGTAATTCAGCAGCGTGTTTACCTTCGACATGTCCGCAGAGTCTTTCCTTCAGTGAGCCGAAAGAGCCTCGTGGCTCGCTCGCTACCCTCCTAATCCTGCTATTCCTAATTTCCTCCTTTTCTAATTCCTTTCTCGCTCTCCCGGCTCTCCCCTCGAGAAGCCCCCCGGTGTCCCTTTCTCTCGTCGAAGATGCGCGCGCGAACTCGCGAATTACGCGGGTAAATCGCCCGGCCAATCGTCGACGTCGGTGTCGGCGCTGCTGCTGCTGCTGCTGCCGCGCGGGGATCCTTCCCTCCCGGTCGAGTCCTCGACTCCTCCCGATCTTCGCGGTCCCGGCGATCGCCTCGGTCCCCTTCCTCCTCGAAAGGGAAGGGACCATGGCGCCTCTAGGAGGAGAGCCGCTCTGCAACGGTCGGCCCTCGATTGGGGGGCCAACGATTCAGGGGGGATGACGGCGCTGCCGCGGCAGCTTCGCCCACGCCTCGCCATATTGAATCGTCGCTCGGCTCGCGCTCGATCAGCTGCTCGGAGTCCTTGGCTCGTGGCTCCACTTGCCTCCCCGCCAGCTGCCGAGATCCGGGCGCGCCCTCGATGACTCGGCGTTGACGCGATGCAGCAGCTCGATCTCCTCATTCAGGAGATTGAAGGGATCGACGACTACTTGGGACCGACCTTCAGGTACGCTCCCCGAGACCCTCGCCGTTCCAAGCTTTTGAATTTCGCACGGCTCTCTACCTTCGGGGGCCCGAACGCGCAGGTTCCCAACATTGGCCAGCCCTTAAATTTTCGCATATGCGCACTGGCAAGGGATGATTAGGCCACTCTCTCTTAGGTCCTCCCAACTCGACGATTTATCTTTCAAAATCTTTTCCGAAAATGGCCAACCTGTCGCTCTCGCCCGTCCAAAGTGACTTTCTTACTACTGTTCCGAAACTTGAGCATTTGCTCGATGAAATCGAGTCTTCCGAATTGAGTAACATCGGTCTTGTCATTAAGTACTCCTTGAACAACTATTCCCCTTTAAATACTCCTCTTTATGCCGAGCATTTTAATCTTATTATTTCATCTTATTGACTATTTCGCGAGGAGGCTCAAGCTTCATTATTTTCTTTCATACGTTGAATCGTGTAAACTGCCAAGCTGCATCTTGCTTAATTTTTGCTTTTGATTCGAATCCTTCTGTTCTTTTTACTTATTACTACTACTTTTGCAATTAGCTGACAATCTTTTATTTTGAACCCAGCCTATGCTCGATGTATGTACTTTTTTAGTTGTACGACGCATCGACTGATTGCAGTATTAAGTGTAATTCAATTGTATATTCTTTTAGAGCAATTTACGATGGAAACGAACACCAAAAGTTTATGGAAAAATTGGACGATAGAGTTAAAAGCCATGACAAAGATATTGAAAGAATGTGTAATCAACACTACCAAGGATTCATCGATTCTATCAGTGAATTACTTCAAGTTAGAACGCAAGCCCAACAACTTAATGTAAGCTCTAAGCTCGATACAATGTATGTTAAAATTTAAATTTAAAAAAAAGCTTTTGAACTATTGACACCCTTAACAGACGCAAATATTGGACTTGGATAAACGAATCAGTTCGAGTACCAATAGAGTTATAGAAAAGGGAGAGGAATTAGTCAAAGCCAGAAAAGTTGAAAGTAATATGGCTGCAGCAGTCGACAGTTTAAAAATGTGTCTTCCAGTATTAAAAGCTTATGCCAATTTACGAAGACAATTAAAAGATAAACGTTATTATCCAGCTTTGAAAACACTTGAACAACTCGAACACGTGGATTTACCAACTGTAAAAAATTATCGATTTTCTTCTCAAATTTCCCAAGAAATTCCACTGTACGTTTTTATTTAAGCGATACCTAATGTAACTAGACGAACGAAATAACCATAATTTGTAATTTTAAATTCTGTATGCAGATTGAGAAAAAATATCAAGGATGCATCTATGACAGACTTACGTGATTTCTTGGAGAACATTAGAAAATTCTCTCCGCTAATTGGTGGAGTTGCCATGAAAGATGTAAAGCATTCTTTATTCACTCCGTTCAAATACAAATAGTCAGTATAAAATTATTAAAAATTTCAGACAGCTGAACAGCTAGATAACGAAGCTGAAATAATTGGGAGGAAAAAGAAAAAGGCCCAAAATACTGCCACCACGACAGACGGCGAAGAAAAGCTCAGTGCTCAAGATTTTATGGACTATAGCCCCGTTTATCGTTGTATGCATATTTATACTGTTCTTAGGGAAGAGGATAATTTTAAGGCATATTACAGACAACAAAGACAGCAACAAGCTCGGCTTGTTTTACAGCCACCAATCAATATGGTAGACACAAAAATAATTATATTCTTAATGCTATCTCTGTAAATTTTATACATTTAAATTTAATTTATAAGCTTACTTATATAAGAATTTCGTACAATTGATATTCTGTAAAAATAGTAAAATACTATTTTACTCCTAATTTATTTTTGATTAACTTAAGCACGAAAGTATCGATGATTATCGTCTTTATATTCATGGAATCGTTGGTTTCTTCGTGGTCGAAGATCACATTCTAAATACTGGTAATGGTCTAACAACTCGATCGTATTTGGAAGAACTTTGGTCAATGGCATTATCTAAAATTGTAAATGCTTTAAGAACGCATTCCGTAAGTATGAGCGATAAGCATATTCCAACTACATATTAAAAAAATCATATCAAATGAATAAAGTTGTAATTATAATACTCATTTTTACAGGCTTACTGCACAGACGCTATTCTTATTTTGAAAATAAAAAATTTAATCATGCTATTTAGTACAACACTAGGGGTCAGTATTAAAAATTGTAGCGCATAATTAGTTGTAATATTGAAATAATTGTAATTGATTATTAAAACTTGTGCAATGCTTAGAATTACGGCTATTCCGTTAGTCAGTTGTTTGACTTACTTCAAGAAATAAGGATTCACTATAACGAGGTTTTAATGCAACATTGGGTCCAAGTATTTCGAGATATATTAGACGAAGATGATTTTCTACCTATTCAGGTATATTACAATTAATTTTTAATAATAATAGCAAAATGGTTTGAAACAATTTTTACAATACAGGTCGATAACCAAGAGGAATACGACAAAGTTCTTACGTCATTTCCATACGAAGATGAAGAGCTGAAGAAAGCAAAATTTCCGAAAAAATTTCCCTTCTCACCAATGGTGCCAAAAGTCTACCACGAAGTCAAAGAATTCATTTACGCGTGCTTAAAGTTCGCCGAAGATTTAAATTTAACGCAAACGGAAATTGATGAAATGATTTGCAAATCCACCAACTTATTGCTAACTCGAACATTTAGCGGATGCCTGTCGTCGTTGTTTCGTAAGCCCTCCTTAGCGCTTATACAGGTGATACAAATAATTATAAACACAGGATACTTGGAGAAGTCGACCAAATATTTAGAGGAATTTGTTTCCAATATAACGGGGTAAGTACGGAACTGATTATTTTGAAAGAATAAGAGATTATCCTTAAATCTGCCACTGAACGATGCCACCGACCGATAAACGATTACGTGTTATTTATAAAGATGTAGTGCAGCTTTAGAGCTAGTAAAATGTCATAGCATGGCAATAATGGCATTGAAAAAGTTGCCGGCTAAGGTGCGGTTGCTCGCATAACTGATTTATTTAAAAATTTTCCCTAAATCGATCTCGTATCTTAAATATCATTCGTGCGCTTTGTGCGATTTGCTAATAAGAGCTTTGCGAGTAATAACGGTTAGAGTTGGAGCATTTTCAATCGGTGTCCTTTCGGTAAAATCCTAATCGTTGGATCGATGTTTCATGGTATTGCTAAAGGACGCCGCACGAAGGCCAGCTGAGCAGCGCCGGCCTGAAGGCTGCCATGTTTAGGGTGGCGCGGGACGACGCCGAGAAGCAGATTTGCGAAAAGCTCAAGCAGAAGCTCGACGAGTTCCTCGAGCTGGAGAATTACGACTGGAACCTCGCAGAGCCACAAGGGCACGCCTCGGGCTTCATAACCGATCTCATTGCCTTTTTGCAAAGCACCTTCACCTGCTTCACTAATCTGCCCGTGAGTCGATTTGAAGTCCGGTAGGCTCGCCGAGTCTTTCCGAGTCTTTCCGTATAAATAGCTTGGAAACGATTTTTCAGGAAGAGGTTGCCCAAGTCGCTTGCAAGTCGGCCTGCTCCCACATCGCCAAGTCCATTTTGGGCATTCTGGTGAGCGAGGACCTGAAGCAAATTTCCATGGGTGCCCTGCAGCAAGTTAACCTCGACACCATTCAATGCGAGCGTACGTAAATTATTTTTGAACAGTCGCTCGGCCCTCAGATCTATTATTTCAGCCTCGTTGCTTTCGCTTAACAGAATTTGCCGCCTCCGAGCCCGTGGTCGGATTGCCCGAAGGTACACTACTGCAGGAGTTTTCGCAACTTAGGCAGCTTCTCGATTTGTTCATGAGCTTGGATTGGCCTACTTATTTCCACGATTACATAAGCGAAACTAGTAAATACAATCTCGTGACACCTCAGATGGCCGTTATTTTACTGGAGAAGTAAGCGAGCAAACATGTAGATTAAATGCCCCTACAATGATTTCCATTTGCCAATTTCAAAGCTATTTCACAATTTTCAGATTGAGAGAGTCGGACAAGAAAACAGTATTTTCCGTATTGAAAAAGAGCGAAAGAGATAAGAAGAAGCTATTGGAGACTGTTTTAAAGCAGCTGAGGCAATTAGCCCAAACCACCCAGCAATAAAGCGCCGTTGTTTAATAAAGTGTAGCCAATAATTATCGTTCGGTCATGCGCATTGTATTATAAGTCTACCGAAATTATCTGACTCGCGTGCCTTAATATTATTTATGTTTAGTAGTAAATGAGGAAAGACTTATACATTTGAAGCTTCTGTATATTTATCACTTCAAAGGTTTTTTTTTGTAATATATAATGGCATTATCATTAATTTACATGTCTATTATGTGTCACATATTGTACATTATTTAAAAAGCAACTGTACATCAGACAATGTATATCAAAGTATCAATCTCTAACGGACTAAAATTAAAAGAATAACCAATAATACACAATATATTGAGAATTTTTCAGATTTCGTATTAAACTTAATTTTCTTCTTACATAGTACACCTTGTTGTGGTCTTGCAATGATCAGTCCAAAATATAATATTACAAAGTATACATGTTTTTTTTTTTTGTGTATTTGACAAGACAGATATAATAATAATAATAATATTAATAATAATAATAATAATAATAATAATTATAGTCGCATTATGAATAGTAAAATAGTTTAAATACAAATCATCAACACCAATTCCAGATATCCATGATGACAATTTATAAGATTTCTCTGGAATCTTATGAGATAAGTATTTGTTTCTAAGTGTTTGCAAAAATGATCGATATTGTTCATAGCATGCACTTATCTTGTAGCTTTCTTTCTTCTCCATCTTCAGCACGGTGATAAATTTTAACGAATTCATTCCTGAAATGTGGAGTTTTTTCATCCACTTATTTATTCTTCAATGTTATCGGGATCAACGTCATCTGGCAGCATGGAATATATATTGGAAGCTACGAAATTCTGAATAATAAATTTGTATATTAGTATTTTTTTAAATTCTTACATGGGTGCATATATATATAAATTTTTTTTTCGTTGAAACTGTTACTTACTGGTGATTCATCATCTGCTGCTTTTGGCTTTTTACTAATTTCATCTTCATCATTATCCTTCTTTTTTTCTCTAAAAAAAATAAAGAAAATTTCAACTACTTAGAGCTTGCATTGAATTATAATTATTCTTAAGAATTATGTTAAATTCACTTTAATGGATTAAAAAATAATTGACTCCAATTCACCGTCACTAATATTATAACAATTTACAATAATTTATTTTAATGCATAGAAGGATTTGGTATTATGCAGTTATAAACATTGCATAGTGCCGTGAAAAATCTGTTGACAAAAAACTAAGACGTAGACTTCGTCGCAACTAGTTTATTTAATAACCCAGTAGGCCCGTTACTTCGCTAGTTTAAACAATTTTCCTTACAATTTAATCAAGCACTCATACATTTCAGGTAAAAAATTTTATTTTATCTGAAAGTGAATAGTGAAAATATAAGGACTCATAAATGAAGATTCAGAAAAATAAAAACTATCATACCGCTGTACTGTAATTATAAATTATGGACTGTTGTATATTTGTGCTGCTTTTTTACACGAGACTACGAACCAATTAAGAGTATAATTTTAAAGACTTGACTTAATTCAAAATTATTGGGCAAAGCCCTTTTTCATTATTAATAAAAGGCCGGTGCTTTAAAAATTTGACAGGGAAGGGTTGAGCAGCAGCCTTGCAAAGTATACGTCCGCGTCGTTTTTTGCACTGGGGACTCAGGAGTCAGGGGTCACTTTCGCGTATAAAAAGTAAACGGCGAGACATTACCTTTCTGCTACTTCGGGCGGTGGCCGGGAATCAATCTGTTTCGGAGGTCCTCTTGCCGGAGGCTGCGGCATTCCGCGGTTCATGGGCGGCCCCCGGGAATCGCCTCGTGACTCCATCGGTTCTCGGTTATCCCGGTAATCGTGCTGATCCCGATAATCTCGCTGCTCTGAAGAAGAGGAATCAGTAGACGGGGGATGAGCTCGGGTAGAATAGTTTCGCGCGATAATCGTTAAATAAAAAGGGCCCGGCTCGAGGCGGCGCATCCGCCTCAGACTCACCGTAGCGCGATTGACGTCCTCCGGATCTATCCAGACGGCTTCTGTCTTCGTACGATCTCCATGCTGGTCTGCTTCTGTCCTGATCGTCGCGGCCCTCCTGCAAAAGGGGAAATTCAATGCTCTCTCTCTCTCTCTCTCTCTGACATCAGCGGGGCCCAAAGCTTTGATCGTTAACCAAATGCCTGACGAGCCCAATGGATAAAGGTTAAGAGCAAAAGCTTACCCCGTTTCGGCGACCCCAGGCTCCTTCCCTCGGAGCGGTGCGCTTATCTCCTTCTCTGCAACAAGGGAAAAAAAAACGACCGGTGAGTCGACCTTGTCCCTGCGACCGAGGCTCTCTCGAGCCTGGAGGTGGAGGAGGAGCAGGCGGGGAGGGGGCAGAGGAAATCGTAAGCTGAAACGGGGCCGCTCACCTTTCATCCTTGGATCGAATCTCGGCCGACTTGGCGAGGCGCTCCTCGATCTCTCGCTCCCTTGCCGCGGTGTCGACGGGGCGCGCCGCCCCGAATATGTTGGCCGAGGTGGTCGGCGCCGGGGTTGGTACCGGCCCGGAACCCGTTCCCTCCTTCTTGGCGCTGGTCTCCGACGCCTCCGTCTCACCGGCGCTGCTCGGCTCGATTGGCTTCGAGCGCGGCTGGAGGTTCAGCTTTGGCCTGGTGCGGTTGCTGTCGATTGGCGCGGGCGGAGGTCCTGCAAAGTCGGAGAAATATTTTTACCCTTAACGACGAGGATCCGTCGCTTCGAGGACTGGGCTGGGGCGCGATCAGGTGGTAGGACCCAAGGGCACGATCGCCGATGAATAATTAAGCTAGCCACCGACTCGAAGAACCTGCAGGTGTCTGGGGTAGGGGGTTTAGAAGCTGCGAAGCCGCAGTCGACGGGGCGTTATTTTATTTTACGAGGACGAGTCTATCCGATTAACCACTAGCAGTGTCTGATTTATCAAAGACGCCGAAATAAACGAAGCAAATATCATCGAAGGAGTCGCTGGTAAAAGATCGAAATTTACAAATAACGAGCATAAACTTATTTTCCTTCGTGAACTTATTATTGAAGTCGAAGGCTTTATTTGCCGTGCTCATGAGTATCCGAGAGAAAATTATCCGTGCAAATATTCCGACGTCGTTAGACTAGTGTAAATAGCGATGCGGCGACAACTGAGCAATAAAACTGAGACGTCGACACTACTGCAATCGTTAAATTTAGGCGCGAAGGTGTTCGTAATCCAGAGTCAGCTGTTACGTAATTCCTAACGCTGGTTACGAACATTTGTACTGTACTTGCCGAGGCTTATCGTAATCAACGCGATTAGTATGATAATTGTGGGGAGCCAGTGCGCTTAATTTATCCTTTGCACGCCTAAGCCTACGCACTTTCAATCGATTAATCAATAAGTTGTATTCTTAAAGCACAAGTGTTTCCAGTATTAAATTTCTCGGAGTAAAGTTAGCGAGTCTCTCGTGGCGAAATCAACGTACAATAGCCTTTTATTCCAATCGATCTTAGCGTAAAGGTCGGAATTATTAAAGTAAAGCTCGTGAAACAAGTTCTTATTTTTATTAGGCCCCGTGAAATTGGCAATGGCAGCTCTCATTACTCGTCGCAAAAAGATAAGCTCGATCGTTTTATTTCACCGTTAGAGACGATAAGTCCAATTTGCGGCCTAGCTCTTACCCGTTGCATGTTTATTGAACATTGAACTCGAGATAAAAATTACTTCCTACAACGTCGAGGCATTAATAATAAAGTCAATATTATGTAAAGGTAGTCAATATATGTTGCCTCGGCAGAGTCGAGGGAGTTTGTAATTTTCGTCGATGCTCTTCGAATTTAGCGAATTCCGTCCCGTTAAAGTTCACAAAGATCGCCCGGACTCGACTTCGACGAGCCCGCGCGACAGGAACCGCGGGGTCCGGCCGTTGCTCCGGGACTCTCACCTTCCATGGCCTCCCTCGGCTGGCTCCGCACGCTGCTCCAGCGCTCCTTCTCTTTGTCGAAGTCGTCGCTGAAGTTGCGCCTCATGCCGAAGCTCCCGGAGCCTCCTCTGTCCATGCCCCGGTCCATGCCCCGGTCCATGCCGCGGTCCATGCCCCGGTCCATGCCCCGGTCCATGCCCCGGTCCATGCCACGGTCCATGCCACGGTCCATGCCACCCTCGCGTTCGGGAAGCCTGCGACGGTAAGCCAGGAGGCGTGAGTGCTGAGGCGCGGGGCGGGGCCAACTCGGCCGGATACTCACTTGGGTCGCGGGCCTTCGCGCCAGCCCCCGGGCTTGTTGTCCTCGAAGCCGCTGTCCCGGTTCTCGTCCCGGTTGCGCTCGAAGCCGCCGCCTCGGCTGCGGAAGCGGTCGTCTCGGCCCCCGTCGTCGCCCAGGCCCTCGTCGCTGGTCTTGGCGCTGCGCCAGGAGCGCATCGTGCGCTCGGGGTCGTCCCCGTAGTCCCGGCGCTGGTCCCGACCCATGCGCCCGCGACGCTCGTCGTTGCTGCTGTTCGACATCTCGATCTTCAAGCGCCGCGCCTTCAGGTTCTAATAGAGCAGACGCCGGGGACCGGCAACGTTAGTCCGGGCCTCTTCTCCAACTCCTTCCTACTTAAGCCGACCTATTCGATCCTTAAACCCATCCTCCGCACTATCCTCCTCCCATTAACTCTTTTTTTTTTGCCTATGAATTTTCAACGCTACTTTTTGAACTACGGCCCACTGTTTATTAGGCTTCCCAGAAACCGAAAGCCTACATTTTTCACTCGGCAAGGACAATAGAGATCCCTAATATTTGTCATTTTAGTATTAAACACCTGTACGCGTGGGCATACATCACTTCTGCAATATTTATTCTGCAGGTAATCATAAATCATACGAGTTATCGACCGTTTCCCATTATTTAATATTTGTCAAAATTAAAAACCCTGCTTAACGCGCACATTTTTACATGCTAAATAAAATATTTACTACTGCTGGAGCTCACCGTTATTTCGTTATGCATACTAATTTAAGTGTATTTAATAGCTAATTTATTCGATCTAATTGTCAAAAGTTTAGACATCTTTCTCTGTTTAGAAAATAGGTAACTGTATTTTTATAAAAAAAATATTATACTTTTGACAAATTACTCACATTTCATACCGAAATTCTATCAGTAGCTTGAGTTTAATTCTTACTAAACAGTGAAACAATAATTTCTAAAAAATTTCTTGCGTATCCTTTGTTCCCTTGAATATTAATGAAATTCACCAAAAATTTGACACGTTCTTACGAGCGATATATTAATGCACCGTACAAATACGGCTACAAATAATTGGTATTTAAAGATAAAGGCTTTCAATGAATGTTACTTTTCTTTTACAATTATTTCGTCATTCAAATGAGTATAACTTTAAGCTCGACTTATGAAGATTTTTTTTTTAATAAAAATCTTCGATATTTTATCAAGATTAAATAATCAAAATATTGCAAGCTAAAAGCTATAAAATTTATTTCCGACTAGACCTAATAATATTGCTTACTTCTCCACGGGATTATTCTATATATTATCGTGATATCTTATCAGAATCAGATATAAAGGCTTAGAAGATACGTATTAGCTAAAATATTTGTATGAAAAAGAATGTTTCTTTTCTTATCAAGTTCAAGTAAATCTCATATATTTACGAGTTTTGAAAATTTTTTTTTTATTTAATTTAACGCGGATTTAAATGCGAAATAAAAGAAAATAAGCACAGACATATTTCAAGAAAACTCATTTAATTTATTTTGCTGTAAAATTTTTTTTTCCCCCATTATATTACAATATACATAATTTTATTAGATGATTGTTAAAAGTAGATCGTATAATATTCAGCCATAAAAAATATCGGTAACCATTTATTTTAATAATATCATATATTAGTAGTATTTCTTATTATACGTTAATCAAATAAATTGTAAATTATTGTATATTTTCGATCGATCGATAGGCTATATTTTTTTTAAAGAATTATAATAATGTTGTGGGAAAAAATTAATCGCTATGATTTAAATTATAAACTTTTTTTAATAAGATTATTTGGATAAATAAATGGTTATGCATATGTATCATTTCTATCGATAATAAAAAAAGAATAGAAATTTAAGGCTTTGTTAAATAGATTGCAATCAGTTGCAATTTATCTTTAATTAAATACTTTTAATAAATTTTACTTACCGTGTCAGGCATGGACAAAGCATCTATCAAACTCTGCCTATCTTCAAATTCAACGTAACCATAACCCTTGGACTTGTTTGATTCTTTCGGTAACCGCATATTCGACACCTACAATTATTCATTGAATCAGACTAAAAGTTTAAGCATCGAAACGATTTTAAGTTTTAGTGGATCAAATAACGAACCTTCATGTTTTGAAAAAATTCAGCCAAATCTTCTTCCTCCACATCGTACGGAAGATTCGAAATGTATGCAACAAATGGAGGGCTCATCGGAATATGATCCTCGTTAAAATTAGGATCTCTGGATGATCTGGGTGCCGTTGGTAAGACAACAGGCTCTTTACTTCGATGCGAGTAGCCATCTGAGAAGATAAATTGTAATATTACGGAATTAGCGATTGCTCGGAATATCCAAGGCATTCGTAATATTAATTTTCCTTACAGTCATCGTCATCTTCGGTAGCATCAGCCCAATTCATGGATTTAGGAATTACAGGGTAATTGCTAGAACCTTCATCGCATAAAAATGTCTGAAGAGGAACTGTTTTTCCTTTAGTTTTCTTGCCCTTTTTACCTGCGAAAAATGAAGAATAAGTTAATTTAGTAAATACGACAAGTATTCTATCTCCTAATAATAAAAAAAGAGAGGAATATTTAATATAAAAGCATAACATCAATTTGTATCAACGATCAAAGTAGGATGCATAAGTGAATAAAATTTCTTTAATTAACTAGATAGGCTTTAAAAATGCTTACACGAGTACAAGAGTAGCAAATCGATACAATGGACATCGTTACTTTGGATTGTGGAGAGAAAAGAAATCTGCTAAATAGCAAAAGCATGGAAAAGTTTTGTGGAAAATCGAGAGCTTGCTAAGGTCCAGGCGAAGGTATTGCCGAGCCCTGCCTAGGAGTACGAGCCAGAATCGGACGTTAACGAAAGGAAGGAGAAGAGTGAGGGGGAGGGGGGAGGGAGCGAGAGAGAGAGAGAGAGAGAGAATAGTGACACGGCGAAGGAGGGCCGATCCTCAGCAACGATCGAATTGCAAAAGATCGCTGCATTCCTCGAGGCATCCCCTCTCCTCGGGAAAGCCGTGTGCTTTCAAGGAGCGGCAAGGGAGTTGCGGCTCCAGTTGTTGGCGAGTAGGTGGGTTGGGGTGGGGCTGGAGGATTATAGAGGAAGGAAGCCAGGGGAGGGCTGGCGGGGTCGGGACCTCGTGCCCGAGCCTGTCCTCCCGGGGCGTCGACGGGGACCCGCGGCAGGCTAGCGGGAGAGCGAGGAGCCCTAGGCTGGGGGGGGGGCGAGGAAGGGGACGAGGTGCGTGCGTGCGGCGCGGTGGGAAGGCCCGGGCGCGGGTGTCCGGCTGACCTCGTGGCATACGCGGTGCAGGCGTGACGCGCGAGTCCACGAGTGCATGTGCACGTGTGTGCGCGCGCGCGCGCATGTCCGGGGCCCGCGTGGCAAAAGGTTATGCCCGACGAGTCCTCGAGGGCAGAGCCTCGGGTGGCTGGGGCCCGGCGGGCTGGGCGCGACGGGGACGGGCGCGGGAGGAGCCGCGGGAGGAGGCGGTGGAGGTGGAGGCGGAGGCGGAGGAGGGCCGGGCGGGCTGGCGCGCCGAGCCCCCGGGGAAGAGCGGGAACGGGGCGTTGGAGGACGTGTCGCGGTGGTCGCGGCTGCACGCGGCCCGCGCGCCTCCAGCTTGGTTATGTCGCCGCGGGTGCATGGGGGACGTCCACGCGCGTACCCTAGCCCCTCCCCTGACGCGCGGCTCCTGGTCTCGCGGGCTCCCTCGAAAGAGGCTACCCGGACCCGAGGGGCGCCGGCCATACTTACCCGACATGATTGCGCGCGAGTTGCTGGCGACGACCGGCCCGCGGCTTCCTTATTTTAAAGAGACTGGCGATCTGGAGTGCGGACTGTGGAGCTGCGTGCACACGGCCGAGCTCCGGATCCATGAAGACGTGACTACGTGAGCAGAGCAGGCGGCCAGCAACGTTTTCCAGACGAGCCCGCCTCCCATTGGTCGGTATTTCCCTCGTCGCTCGATTTCGCTGCTCACTCCCTCTCTGTCGCCCTCCCCCTGGCCTACCCTCGTTCTCTCGCTCTCTCTCTCTCTCTCTCTCTCTGGCTCTGCTCGCGCTCCCTCCCCTGTCCCGCCCCCCCCCGTCCCGAGCCCGCCCGTCGGCCACTGCCCCCGCGCCGCGCGACCCGCGCGATTCAAGCCGGTCGTGCGTCTCCCGAGAGGCCCGAGGCTTACGCGCAGGCAGAAGGAAGAAAAAGAACCGGGACTCGAGGAGTCCCTCCTCGAGCTCGTGCCGTCGGCTGGGAGGATCCTCCGGATTCCCGGGGATACTCGGAATAGCTCGGAGCCGGGGATGCGGCGGGGCTCGACCTCGACTCGACGCCGCCTCCCTTCCAGCCTCGCCCTCGAGCTTCTCTGGCCTTTTGGGTCCCTCGGTCCTCGAGGAGAAGCCCTTCCCGAAGAGCTTTTTTTATCGCCGCTCGCCTCAGGATTCGAGATTGGGCGTCGGAGGCCGAGGAGCCCGGACAAAAATAATCCTCCATCGGGGTGCGAGGCTCCTCTCCGACGAGCGCATTCTCCAAATTTTTCGCCGATCCCTGTGTTTTCCCTGCTCTGCTTTCCCCTTACCCTCCTTCATTGCCACTTGCATTCGCGCCGCGTACATCTGCCGAAGCTTTTCTCATCTTTTTCGTTTCTTTTACTTGCGCTCGCTCTCCTCCTCCTTGGCTTAACAGCCTTCCTTTTCCTTTCTTTTTGAGCGAGCCAACAATACCCGGCAGCGGCTAATCACTTTTTGGTTCGGACAGCCTTTTTCCATTCGGCGATTGGTCGAACGCTTTAGCCTGGGTTTTTTGTCATCGCTCGTTGCACGGTGTAAAATATAATAAGCAATCTACGAACGTGATCGGGCAATTTTGCTATTCGCACACATTTAATCGAACCAAGTGCCAACGCGTGCGCACGCGTACGTGTGCCTACCCACACATCGGCCTCGATTTCTCACGCACGCTTTTATATATATATATATATATATATATATATATATATATATATATATATATATAAAATATAATGCATCATTCCTTGATTGCAAAATCTTTCAAGATCTTTTCATTCGCCTCTTTCGGCGATGCACTGGCGATTTACCGGAAATCACCGCCGATACTGGTAGGCAAACAGCAAATTTTCCATTTCCGCAAAAGCATTGTACGCTCACTATCTCGTTCTCGTTTTTCTTTCAAGCATCCTTGTAACGAATTTTAATCGAATGGCAGTTCGTGATTTTTACAAGCTTTTAAAATTACGTTAACCAGACCTGAATAATAAATCGTTCATTCGCCGAAGAAAGACGAGCATACAATCGTTTTCATGTTATTTAATCGTAGTCTTAAATCAAGCGTAATTCCGTTATTCGAGTCTTTAATCGATACATCAAAAAGAAAATAAATAACGATAAAGAAAAAGCATCAAAGCTCATACGTATGTGATTAATAACTAACTTTAAAGTTGGAGAAATCAAACCTTAAAGTTATTCGATTATTATTAACTACAGGCATCCCCGAGTATCCTGCCAACATTTACGTATATACTATATACACATATGTTGGATTAAATTTCAAATTAATCTCTATTCAATTCGAACGATGATTCTTGTATTTATGAGTTACCATATTAGCAAATAACGTAAACTACAGATTTGAATGTACTAACAATCTTTTTTTTTATATTTGATACAAGCTTGTCCCGAAGGTTAATGAGAGCAACGACTTCTGTCAGTCGAAAGCTACTGTTCTGCTGGAAATTTTCATTGATTTGTGAATTTTAACACTAGTTCTACTTTTTTTTCATAATGAAGATAATTCCAGGCGATTTTAAGAATCGGAAGTCAAACTGCGTCGATAGCTCAACATTATTGTTAATAGAATATGAGAATTATGAGTTTGAAAAAGATTTATCATGTATTTCAATAATGTATAAAACAGTTTTGAAACGAAAATGAGTGAAATACACTTAATTGTCTTCGGGACAAGTGCTTTTTTTTTTAATAAAAATCAATTTCTTAATAATGAATTTGCTATATAAAATACAGAATTGACCAGGATAACACATTAGAGGAGGTATTGTATAGGAAATTTTCGAAATTTCACACTGCATAATTTCGATTGGTAAGTCGTCCAGGCTTTCGTACCTTATCAACTGTCGATATTAGACACCAGTTCAACACTTCAACATAACCTAGGCTTTTCTAAAGAATCAATAACAACTCCATACACGTGTAAGCTCGTAACGTGGACTCGGTGTACAAATCAGCCTAAAAATTATTTATTTAAAAAAAAATATAACGATTAATTGTAGTTAAATAGTTACTAAAATGCAGCATGATGATGTAAGTGATCTTACTGTTAAAATTATGAATTCACAAAAGTTTTTAAGCCATACTTTTCGGTTTTTGCAGGTTGTTTGGAGTATTATTAACAAATCCTTCTGCTCTTTCAAAATAAAGTAAATACTTTATCATTGTTAAAAGTTTAACCATTTCTTTAGCTGATGAATAAAAAATGTTTTTTATTGCAGCTCAAAAACACAAAAGTTTTGCAGAAATGAATTTAATCTCACGGGTTTGTGTAGTCGTTCGGCCTGTCCGTTGGCTAATAGTCAGTATGCTACTGTCAGAGAAGAAAATGGAATCATTTATTTATATATGAGAACAGCTGAAAGGTATTACTAATTTATTAGAAAAATATTAAGTTTAATCTACTAATAAAAAACTACAAATACATCAAATATTATTTTAATTGGCTAAGTTTTTTTTTTTATTTATATTATTTTGTTATATATTGAACAAAGTCATTTGAGTAATTTCATTTCACTAAATTGATTACTAAGTCACTCTCGAAAGCCTATAAAATAATTATATGATTTCAGGAAAAAAATTATTAAATTAAATGACACAAGATTACTGGAATACGTTATTATAATTTAAAAAATTTTCTTACAAAATTATTTTTACATTTTAGAGTTCACACTCCAAGAGATAGTTGGGAAAAAGTAAAATTATCACGAAATTTCGAAAAAGCGATTCATCAAATTAATGAGAATTTGTTATATTGGCCTGGCTATATAAAATCAAAATGTAAACAAAGATTTCTCAAAATAACTCAATATTTGATTCGTATGAGAAAAATCCAGCTGAGACGACAAAAGAAACTGGTTCCCTTACAAAGAAAAATCGAAAGGCGTGAAAGACGTAGAGAAGAAAAAGCTCTTGTTGCTGCAAAACTTGATACGAATATAGAAAAACAGCTAATGGAACGTTTAAAGAAGGGAGTGGTATGAAATTTTAATATATTAATTTGTCAATACTAATACAATAATGTAATTTTTAATCATAGTGAAATATTCTTTTTTTCCGTCTAGTATAAAGATATTTATAATTTCCCTCAAAAAGTATTTGATAAAGCAGTTGAAGCCGTTGAAGTGGAAGGAGAAAGTGAAATAGAAAGCGAAGAGGTACGCGATTGATAAATAAAAAAAAAATTTAATAATTTTGAATTAAATAAAATAGATATGCTTTGATTAAATTTTTAGGAAGAAAATATTAAAATAAACAAAGAAGTTGAAATGGAATTGGAAGCAGAGGAGAAATCTGTTGAGAAAAGCTCTTCATTCGTTGCAGCTGATACGGATGACGAGGATGACGACGACGATGTCAATGAATACGAAATGGAAATGATGGTTTGTTTTTATTATAATTATTAAATTAGATATCGAAATAAATTAATCGAAAAGTATTCAGAGAAAAATTAAACAAAAAAATATTTTATAGGATGAAGAAAGTGATTCTGGCTTAAAAGAACAAGTGGAATTATCTAGCAGTTTTGAATCTGACGTTAGTGATATTGAGGTTTGTTGATTAATAGTAAATTAAAAAAAAATTAAATATAAAATCCGTTTCAAATATGTGGATTAATAAAATCGAATTTTTGTGTACAGGATGCTGGTTCATCGACAGGCAAGTTTGTAAGTAAGCCTAAAGTAACGCATAAAGGTAAAAGATTCACTAAAGCGAGACCACGACCAAAGGTTGAGATAGAATACGAGATTGAAGAAGAGCCACGAGAGAGAGCATAGATACAGTATTTCTATTATGTGAGAAAAATATTAAGATCAATTTATTTTATAATAAAATATTAAAAATATTATGCGAGGATTAAGACTCCTTTAAATAATAATTGTAAAAATAACCATGCGATCGAATGTTTTATTACGTTTTATTCAATAAAAAAAATGTATTTATAAATATATTTGTCGTAAGGTCCTTTTATTTGCTTATAAAAAAGAACACATCAGCAGTAATGATGTAATTAAAAAAAACAATTTTGTTCAACAACATCGAAGCATTCTTATACAAAGAATATAAAATTTTGAAAATTAAATAGTCAATTAAGTAGGAATCGATTATTAATTGAATGATACTTATACCGAGATGACAAATCTAATAAACAATTTATAAATGCGGTACTCAAAGTGAGTTAATGAGAAATAACGCCGGTCAATCACAGTTGATTTGGTTATCTTGCCCCGAGCTCGACAAGTGAGATAAGTCGATCAACCATCCCTGCTTATCGTAAATTGATACAATATCGTGCCATTTGTCATAGCCGGACGGAGTGAGTTGGCTATTAATGATGACGCTCTCCACCTGGCTCGAATCGTAAGTCTCCGGATCGATTTGGGCATAAAAGAACTTAATCGCTATAATGGAATGGAAGAACTCGAAGCCGGAGTCGTACTTCAATTGGGCATCGAAGGAGCTCCTGCTGAAGGGCGCGGAGTCGCAGCCCATCTGCTTGAGGACCTCGACGTAGGTCTGGTAATAAAGGTCGAGGAGCTCGTCGAGCTTATTAAACAAAACGTCGCGCGAGGTGCTGGTGCACAAGAAATAGGGGAGGTCCCTGAGGGGGCTGTTGCAGGCGTAGTTCTGAAAGTCGATCATCTTGATGTCGTCCAAATTGCCCTCCGCGTCCTTCCTGTAGAGTACGTTGTTCGTCCATATGTCGAGGTGGGCGACCGAGCGCCAAGGCTCCTCGCAGGCGTCGCTGAAGTACATCGAGCGCATCTTCGGGCCTAGAAGCAGATCGATGGGCTCGCGGTAGGCCGCCATGCGCGGGTCCTCGAGCAGCTTGGTGAGCATCACGTTGAATATCTCGTCCGTGGAATTGCGGTAGCGCGCGACTTTTGCGTGGGCGACGACCTCCGTCTCGAAGAACTCCCGGCGATGCTCCTTGCAGGCGATCCCGAGGGCGTGAAACTTGGCCAACGTTTTTATAGCCATTCTCGAGTGATGCAAATCCAGCCCTGCACTCGTTATAAATTGCCGTTATTACTTTGCTTACTCTGTTTATTTATGAGTTGTCGGTGGTGACGGGACATTGGGGGGGGGGGTGGAAAGGTAATAATGGCCAAGGCGCGTTTCAAACCTATGAAATCTGTTAGGATTAATTTATATATATATATAAGTATGTATGTATGTATGTATGTATTTATGTTATTGGGTGGATGCGCAGGCTCTAATCTACTCTGGAAAATGGAAAAAAACCATGGAGCAAGATTCATAGCGATTAAATTTATAAGCAGCGCAAAGCCTTTACGTGCCCACTGTGTCGAAAAATTATCACAATTTTTTAAGCTCAACGATGGTAGAGCGCGAAAAAAATGAACGCTGCTTATGCTTTTATGAGTGCACGAATAATCGATTATTCCAATAATAAGTAAAATTCCAATAGTTTGAATCTTAAAAAATCATATATCTCGTCGATGTTGTTGGTAGCGTTGTTGCGATACAAGCTGTTTTTCAATATTTCCATGCACTACGAGAATTGCTAGAATTCGTACAATCGTTCAGAGAAATAAGCGCAAGTTGACCGACGATAAGTAAAATTTTCTAAGCCTTAAGCAATACGAATCGTTGATATTGTTTTTGAGTACCAATGTCCGTGGGTTTTTTTTCATATTATTTTTCTCGCTATTAGTTTAATCTACTGATTATAAAGGCATTATAAAAGAGCGATATTACCTTGTCTTTTACAAAGCGCGACGATCTCTATTTGCGCCAATAGAAGGATCCCCGTGGATCGAGCATTCGTTAAAAAAGAAAAGAAAAAACAAAAACCAAAAAACCAGCACCTTACGCTTAGTCACTCGCTTATCTACTCGTCCTGCGTTGGCTTTATTTGCCGCATCTTCAAAATGTAATTTATACGAAGAAAGCGCCGTGAAATACATCGGAGCTGATGGGGATCGTCGGCTCGAGCGGCCATTCGCAATTTATTACCGCGGTCCAAGGGAAAGTTACTCGAAAGAAGAATTATTCACCCGCCGCCTACTCGGAGTCGCATTTGGCCCGCGTGATAGATAACGAGGTCACTGATGCGCCGAAGCGATTGAAACTGAGCATTCCATCCTCAAGAAAATTCTGTTCCGACCGACTTTAGTACACGGCGCGCTTACGCGTTTCCAACGCGTCCGAAGGAGTTTAACTCTTTGTTATCCCGGTCCGGCCCAACTTAGCTGCCCTCCAATCCAATCGCCAATCGTCTGGGCCTTCCCTCGCGCCGGACATTAATTGTCACGTGCAATTTATCATTTATTAGCCAGGGAAGTAGCAGTGGACTGCACGGCACTGCCAGTACGTTGTGCACGAACTCGAATCGACCACGAGTCCGATCCGCGAGTTCAAAAGACTCGAGCTCTCCGTTTGCTTTGTTTTCCAAATTCATGAATGCTTCGATACGAGCTCATTGGCCCCATTTAAGTAGTATTAGAATTAAGCATTATACGCGCAGTTCTTTTTACACTCCCGAGTAAGAACATTTTACTATTCCGTTCCCTGTGAACCATTACAATAATGAAAATTAATATCTTACTATCATAGAGCCCATAAAGATTGTATTTTCCAATATTGGCACTCGGTTATATCAGTAGCGTATTTATTTAGTTAAGAAAAGCGCTGCTGTCATGAAAAGCATTTTTACTTTTTGATGAAAAACAATGCTAGAAAATAATATTGAGAATATTCAAACACTGCCGCTAAAAATAAATGCTATATAAATTTTAAAGGTAAATAGATACGATAAATAACATTAAAAAAAAAAAAAAAAAAACTAAAATAAAATAAAAAAGATAAGATAAAAAATATTTATAGATAAGATTAGATTAAATATAATAAAATTTGTCGAGTATTTCCTCGATACTCTATAATTTTAGGATAATTATAAATTATGTGGCTCCCAGTATAAGATTTCTAGCGAAGATTTTCTTAAAGTCGAGATAAAAACATTTTTTAGAAAATTTTTAAGAAAATTTTTATTTTTAGGCTTTTTCGTAAAAAAATATTAATGAAAGTAATAATTTAAATACGATAAATTAACGTGTGATAAAGTAACAATTGTGCAATTGTGCGGGGGAAACTTTTTATGGCGCATTTTTTCATTTGTTTATTATGTTATTTTAAATTTGTTTACAATCATAAGATTATGTTTGCTGTTAATCTATGCCAGACTCATACTTATCTGTAAATGTTATTGTGTCTTAAATAGCTAAACGGTTTTATTTTTTTCAGACATTTATTTTTAGTAAGGAATTCACGAATTATATTTTAATAATTTTTGTTTTCTATTTTGGATAGAAACTGTAAAAGAAAACAACCTCCCTTCGTTGATGTCTTATTTAAATGATTAAAAGCCATTTTGAGGCATTAGATGTACAGCTTATATTATTAACAGAAATTATCATCATTATCTTTTTTCTAGAAAGTGAAACTAACCAATGTAATACATACAACATTCCATTTTTTTCTGTTGAAATTTTAATTTCTTATAATTATTTCTACGTATACCTATATAAATGAGCCATTGCTTCTTTTATTGTAATTTTGATTTAATATTCTGAATATTAAATAAAAGATGAATTTAAATAAAAAGTTAAAAAATATCAGAATAATTATAAGTAAATGCAGTGTATGCTATATTACAGAAACCTAATACAAGTATAGAATATCATATTTTAGGCACACATTTATTGAGAGTAATTAAGAAATTTTTTTGAGTGAAATATTTAAAATATTCCCGATACTTGAGACGCCTTCAGGAGATTTTCAGAAAACTCCAATTTTTCATGAAATTACTTGAGCAAAATAGCTAATAAAAATTTACTCGTACTTGTCATTCAATAATTTTAACCCGAACTTGAATTAGAAAATTGCGTGTCATTTCAGATGCCAATACATTAGCAATTATTTTTATTATTTATTGTCAGTCAATAAAAATTTCGTTCAAATTTCGTTTCCATGTATCATTCGCATAAAAAATGTTAGGAAAATAAATAGCAAAAAACAGAGCAGATAAAGAATATAATATTTTAAATAGCATTTAATTGACAATGCGAGTATGATGTATTGAATTGATGATTATTTAAATTAATTAATTTAATGATTCTGTTGAGATTAATTTTGAATTGGTTTGAGAAAATAAATCAATTTTTTTTTTTTTTTTAAAGATGTAACATGATTAAAAGGTACCTTCAATTTTGTCCGGTGAGTAATATCCTTTAATCCGTAGATTTTGCAGTAAAATTACTGTAGTGTCATCTACAATGTTAACGTTTAAATCGGCAGAGCGTCTAGATCCATAAAGTTTTGGTGCTAAATTAAAAATCTCATCAGGCTTAACACCAAAATCAATTTCAAGCTGCTGGAGCGCAGGTAAAAATTTTTCATAAAAAAAAATCTCCTTTTTAAAAAGAAATGTAAAATCAAATACGTTTCTTAAGAAATCTTCGGCCGGAAACATTTTTGCAACCAAATGTATCGTTTTTTCCGGAGAATTTTGGTCTTGCTTTATCGTTGCTTGTATTTTGAAAATGGAGCAGGCAAAATTTTCACCCGGTGGTAGTAATGCCGAAGTCCTGGATTTTAGTACCATTACTTGTTTACCGAGTTTCTGTTGCAGAAGTAACTGTAAATCCTTTGTACTGATTTCTAAGTTGTTCACATTCCTTTCCGAGTTTTCCGCACTTGTCATTTTTTACAGTGTTTTGTGCACTTATTAAAAAAAAAAAGAATTACGAGTATCGGAGACGCTCGAGGTAATTATAGGCAGGAATGTTGTAAAAGCCGTGTATTTGGACGAGATGGTATTATTTTATTAACTGGACTGTAAGTGCCTGCTCGAACTTCTCAAAATAAATCTATTCGTGTATTTGCTTTGCTCCGAATTAATTATCTCGATTCCAAGCGCATGCACTTTATACATCCAGTCCGGAGTGCGCACTCAATGCTTCTGACATATAAATAAGCTTTTGAGATGTGACTGCTAGGCGGTAGTAGTACACGCGTTAGTTAACGTGTTTATACGTGAATTTGTGCATACGTTCACTTGAGCATACGCACACTCGTGTGAGCTTAGAAAGGATGCGAACAAATAAACAAATTGCATCCTTTTTACACTGCGATACAACAATTTTGTTTGTTAATGTTGCAGTGCATTAATTAGTTCGTCGCTTAAATTTTAATAATTCAATTGCTCAAATTATGCTTAATGAAATTAAATGCTTTGAGATCAAGTGCTTAGAATTAAAACTGTTTTATGCTTTGCCCGAAAGTAAAGATTTATTCTCTTAATTTCAAAGTAAATTGTTCGTCTGCTCAAAAGAATTATCGCTAAAAATATTTCGAATTTTTCAGTCCTTCGAACCATTGGCAATGACCTTGAGTCTTTTGCCTTTGTGATCCATATATTAAACGCACTGTACGTTAGTCTCTTCTTTAATAGCCATCAATGCCTTGTAAGGGTGAGAGACAGTATTTAAAACAATAATGGGTCACAGTCGGACAACAGTTTAAATTAAAAATGTGATAATAAGAGATACCGAAGAAAAATCTCACGATGAAGTAAAGGCTACAAAATAACCTTCATTCTTTTAAATGATTGTAGAAATTATTATTGAAATGTATATAGATTCAGAGAAAGAATAAGGAAAATTGCATTTGTTTATTGATAAACGTGTACGCTTTAAAATATCATAACAAATTTAATTTTTATATTTTATTTTCAGTAAGTTTTATATACAATATAAATGGATGTGCCAGATTTTCACCTAAACATAATCTCGCGCATTGTTGTACACATCATAACATAAATATATTTTTATCGATACAAATAATGTAAAACAAGATGACTGTTACACAAATGGATAAAAAAAGATGCTTAAGCAATTATAAAAATATATAAATAGATAAAATTATGTAATATCATTGTACCAATATTCTCTCGAAGAGTTATTGGTATCGATCAGTTTTCGTAAAACTATAAACCAATTTAAAAAATAGCAATAAAGCTACTTATGTAATATAGCACAGTATTAAAAAATTAATACTTAAATTATTGTAAACGATTACTGAAATCTGCTTTAAATAAAACAATTTTTTTTAATTTTACCCATACTATGCAAAGTGAAACTTATTACTTTTTTTTAAAACTCTTCAATTAGTTGTACAGTAGAAGATGTTTTAAGCAAATTGTTAATTAGCTCTAAGATAGTATTACGAATTTTTACATTAACAAATATAAAAAAACAAGTGTCTTTTATCTAACTTAATCCTATTTATGCTTGAACACAGTTATTCTAATTTAATATATCGTTTAAAAAAATACAGGTAAATAAGAAAAATAAAAAATTAACATTCAAATTAATATAGAAAAAATATTATGACTCGGGGATTAATATTAAGTGATTTAATTTTAATAATTTCTAAATTTATGTTGATAACGGATTAACTTTCGGAAGCAGCAACACCAGATACTCATAGAAACAAAACGATATATCGGCTATATTTTTTAAGTGACAATTTATGTTTCATTTAGATATGCAGTAGGGGACCACTTTGATTCATGGAATAATTTTATCTTAAATACAAATTGTGACTAGATATAGATGTTATTTCAAACTTTAAGAGTTCAATGATAATTAACTGAATATCAATTTTTAACTTTTCAGCGCCTTAAAAAAAAAACGCAACGCTTCCTCAGACGATTGCGATCCAATAACTTTCATATAACGTCGGACGCCGCACGTTATACAATTCAGATCTTTTTATCAACCGTAAACAATTAACTTTAATGCAAAAAATGAATACGTTCGGATTGTGACAATTTTTGACAAAATCATGCGCAGAGCGCAAAATTTTATTGAAATTAAAATCGACGTCAAAAAGAGGCAGGAGGTTTTTGTGGGAATATTAATTTGCCTCAATAGTACTTTAATATCTATTATCATGTGAGACGGACCACCGCACTGTCATTTTTACATTATTTTAATAATAATAAGTTGTTCAATTGTATTATTAGTTTATTTAAGTATCGTAAATTACTTGCATTATTTGATTGTTATAAAAAATAATATTTTTACATCAGAATTTTTTAATGGACTGATGCAACATTTTGCACCTATAAGTAAGGGTAGTTTTTAAAGGTGGATGTTATTGAATTTATTGTATTTTGTAGTTTTACGTAATTTTTTTTATGATTTTCAAGTTTTTTCCATATTTTTTTGGTTTTTTTGGTTTTTTTGGCGTTTGAAGATTTTCGATTTCCATTTTACTTAACTTTTCAAGCTATAAAGTCTTAATTTCTTTTCACTTTAGGTACTTTACGATTTCGATTTCTATTTTTAACATTGGTAACTTCGTAGAAATTACTTCCTATCTTCTTCCTTTTATTTGACCTTTCTAAAGCTCTTCTTTGTTTGCTTGTCATTTGATTGGTTTCCCTATTCTGATTATTTTTTATATTTGAAATTTTGAAGGTACCACTAGTGGAAGTCATTTTCGAATATTCCGTTTCACTATCACTAGAATCCATATATTCATTTTCAATTTCATCGTAGGCACTTTGTAGTAAATTGTCCTTTTCAATTGAATTTTTCAAATTATTTTCTACATTTAAATCAATGACTGTACAATTTGAATTGTCCAAAGAATCGTTACTTCTATTTTCATTATTATCTGCGTCAATTTTACTTTGATTATTTTCCATGTTTTCTTTTTCATATTCATTCTCATTTTCATTGTCACTTTCGTTTTCAGAATTATCAATATTTAACGTAGCACAACTCGTAGTTCTACTTAAATCATTTTCATCGTAAATTAAGTCTGAAGCATTCAAGTCAGATTTCATATCTTCGCTTGAATACGGCAAGGCTACTCTAATTCTTTTAAAGTCTTGTACCACGCCTATTGGATTCTTCTCGGAAGAGTCTTCAGTAATAGTATCTTTACTTACAGTATCGGATGTAATTTCTGTTGAAGCATTTACAGAATCAGGTTCTTGAAGAATCGACTCTTTTACAAATGGTTCTGAGAACCCAGTTGGAGTGACATAAAATGGTAATTTTCCACGCTGCCAATCATTTAGTACCATTCGTGCAACTTGACTAATATCAGGCTCTCCTTTTTTTAAAAGTTTACCAGTTCTTCTGGCAAGTTTTTCTAAAAAGTCTACGTGATCGCTCCATTCTAAAATTTTGTAAGTCTTTACAATGTACTCAGGTTTTACTCTTTCTAGTACAGGTACAATATAATCTTCAGGGTTTTTAACGAGTTCTACTCTCACTACACCTTTTAATACTTTTTCTGTATCTGTTTCCGCTGAAGGATAAACTATTCCAGGACAATCGATCAAATAAATTCGCCTCATCAGTGTCACATATTGCCACACCTTAGTCTCTCCTGCTATTGGAGCTACTTTGCAAACTTTTTTAGATCTTAGGGTATTAATAATTGAGCTTTTTCCTGTATTTGGATATCCTATTAAACCAACACTAATTTGCTTCTTATCAGTATGTAACTTTGCAAATTGTCGTAAAATATTTATTAGCGAACCTTTTCCAAATGGATGCGTTAACGAAGCGTGGAAGGCAATTGTTGGATATTCAGCGCTTAAAATTGCTACCCATCTTTGAGTTACCCAATTAGGAACAAGGTCAACTTTGTTTAAAATGAAGACCAAATGCTTATGAGCTTTCTCATTTTTGAGATATTTTTCTACAGGAGGTGAGCGAGTTCCTAACGGATCTCTAGCGTCTAAAACTTGTAAAACAACATCCGAAGAATCAATCACTTTGTATAATTCATTCCAAATTCTTTTACTTTGTCCTGCTGCCATTACCCAATCTCTTTGTGCATCCTTAACCCCTTCGTTAGGCCTAATTAAGTCATGATCTTTGGTATCTTTCTCTTGATCATATTTTTCTACCTTTTCTTCTGCATTTTGGTGAAATTCATCGTAAGATGATATCAATAGATTGGGACGTTTTCTTTGTTTCTTAGGACCAAACACAGTATCAAAACTTTCTGTTTCCAAAATATGCACTTTTGCGTTTTTTGATTTTTCTTGAAGCAACGTTACAGGTAACGTTGAGGGCTTCATAATAACTTGGTAAGGATCTTTTCTAACTGCTCCAAGTTCCTTTTGAAATTTTTGAAGCGCATTTTGAGAAATTACCCTAGAATTACCAAACCATCTCGGAGAAGGTTCAACTCTTGACATAGTTCCCGATGGATGCCATCCTTGAAATGGAGCCGGACTAATAATTTCCCCAACTCTGTTACGTTTTGCTCTTTGATTACGGTACATTTGTAATCGTTTTATCGTTCCTTTCGATCTGACTTTGGCCACACCTTTGAGATTTTCGACCGATCTCTCAGGATTCATACTATGTGCAGAGCGATTAAAGCCCTGTTTGCGAGGGGCCTTGGTCATCGAGTGTGTTTTTGCCATTTTGACTGAAATAAACATTTAAGAAAATTTGAAACTCTATCATCAATCTCTATTACAAGATATTTACAGGCATGTATTTAGTATTTAATTATTATCTGTAGTATCAGGAAATATTTCACGCATTATTTCTTAGTTTATTTTAAGTAAAAAAAATATTATTAATGTAGGAATTTCAGAGCAAGCGCATTTACATTTAAGTACCCTCAATCGTTTTGTTTCTCGGTAAGAATATATTATTGTTGTTTAAATATTCTCTAAGTTATTTTGGGTATACATTATATAAATTATTAAAAATTAAAAAAAAATTATATAAAATAAATGTCCTAAAATATCTATACCTTTTTTACAGATAACTAAGTAAGGTTATAAATGCTTATGGTAGCTCCTGCAATATGTACACGTGACTCGTTTGTTGAGTTCTTATTTTCTTAAGCGGCCGATGCTGACTGCTGACCAACACCAACACTAACTCCCCCTGTCATTTTTTTCAACTTTAATTTTCATAATACGGAAAGGTGCGCTCAAACTTATCACCTATAATTAATAATGCGGATAAATCTTACATTTAGCATGTGTGGGATAGTAAAGCCGAAGATTATTAAACAATAATAAGTCATGGATGCATATTGCATATAAGCATTTTAAGTGTATCTTGATGTGAAAAATTGCATTTTAAATGCACAGTCACTAATCTAGGAATCAAAATACTTTTTACTTTCATTTTAAATTCACAGTTTACGTCTGACTCTTTTTATTTGGGCGATTGTATTGCATACGTACTTACGTTTAATTCGAAGCCCAAAGCTCTAATACTTAATTATAGTTCCGTTGCTAAACAAAAAAATTTGTTGTCAAATCGTTTTAAAATCCTGTAATATAATTTAATTGTAAATTTCGTAGCATGGTGTTTTATACGTGTGGAGGTGAAAAGAGAGAGAGATAGATGTTAAAAAGGACCATAATGAAGCGATGCATTTATATTATATAATTTTTGTTGCATTTTTGTATCAGTTTCTATTTGCATAGAAATTAAATGTTAAAAAGATAAAAACATCAAAACCGAATGGTATATATAAAATATTCGTAGATAAATTGATGGACATATATTTATATATATATATATATATATATATATATATATATATTTATTGACCTAAGCTACACACCACTAACGTTTGTGCTACTTCCTAAATGCCTGTCCAAGATTATTTTATTTACAAGATACAGACATTTTATTATCCTATGTACAACTACAGGTTCAGATTATCATCATTAACCGTTGGGCTCTTCGAAGGTCGCCTACCTACAATTTGGACTCGCATAATTATCTCTGGTCGCACACTTTCTTATCCTCATTTATGTTATCGTATGCACAAAAATAGTCGTAACAAAATTTATTTCTTAATGTTGAGTTGAAAATTATGGAATAAATTTAAAAATTAAAATAATCGAACTCGCTAAATGCAAATTAATATCTTAACAAGGAAATTTACTTTCTAGTAATAAATATTATTTGAGTTTCGTTGTCTTACTTATTTGGAATAGAGTCAATTACCATTACGTCCCACTTAAATTATGGGTATCAAGCTTTCGATTAATTAAAAATTAAAAATTCGATTAATAAGTATTTGCAAAGTGAAATAAATTTAATTAATTTTAAGGTAAGATTTTTTATGGTATCAATACAGTATGTAAGTTATTTTTCTTTGCTATATATAGATATAAACTTTGTGAGACAAAGCTAGAAAATAGAATTTTGTGTAGCAGTTATTTTATATAAAAATTCAAGAATTTATAATAAATTGACGTATTATTGAATTTATAATACGGGAATAATTCGCTGAGAATCATTTTACCGAGAATAACGCATATTTATATAATTATATTAATAATTTGTAGAAATTAATTTGGTAGTTAAAGTAAATATATAAAGAATCGCTAGCATAGTGATTTTGTTCTATTTTGTATCCCGCTGCAGTTTTTTAATTAGAAAAAATATGTAATTTTAATTGAAAATCTTTTAAAAACACCTCCATTTGACAATTTAATATTTATTAAAAAAAAGGGCTTTAAACATTTTTAAGTAGCAATTTTACATTTATTTTTGTACGTTTTTGTAACGTTACGCTATAATTATATTAAAGAGCGTACTTGTAAGTGCTCATTATAAATACAGTTCTTAACAAAAAAAGCCATTACAGAGACCTTTGTGGTGGTTGTTGAACTTTTGTTATTTTTAAAAATTTTGAAAGTATCCCAGAGCTTCGGTTCAACTTTGGCTTCGGCATTACATTTTTATTATTAGATAAAATAAAATGCATTGTATAAATTGTATTTAAAAGTTTAAGGTGCCTTTCGATTTTATACGTCCACAATTTTTGCGTGTAATCTTCTAATTGCTGCAAGTGATCAGCCTTTGCGGAAGGAAAGAAAAGAAATTTATCGTGCATTTGTAACGTTCATTCTTGATGTTATTTCAGTGCACCCTATTTATTAACCTAGGCCATATTCGATATCGTTGAATACAGATACGCAATTAAAGGTAAATGTTATCTACACATAAGTTATTTATATTAATAAGCAAACAAAAATATTTCGATTATGCATTAATATAAATAAATACCTTAGGATTGAAATTTGTGCTATAATATCTATATTCCTTAATGCTGAAGTTGCATAATTAAATTACACGATTAAACGCATGTGCTGCAGATATGTAAGAAACTTACAGCTAAATAAAAAATTATCTTTCACGAGGGAACAGTTTATGGCACACAAACAGGTGAGTACAAAAAAAAAGTAAGCTTCTGATAATGTACCTACCACCTCCCTTACTGACAAATTTTCATAAAGAAAGTGTAGTCGTCGAGTTCCCTTGCATCCTAATACTATCTCCCTCTTCCCCTGTTCATGTCTCTGGCCCTCGTAATTAAGCTTCGGCTAATGCATCAAGATGTACAGTCCATTATATAATGTTTTAGCATGATGTGGGCTTACTGGCGACTTTTCGAAGGAAAAAAAAAATAGCGCGCAAACGGTTCTCAACCTCGGTGCTAATAGCATACCGTAAAAAACCCACCACCATCCACCCGCCCCTCGCCCCGCCGCCCCTCTGGCCCATTTCTTCAGCGCCGCCGTCCCACCCCGCGCCGCAGGGGCAACCAGTCAGACCAACCCGCCCCGCCGCCGCCGCCGCCCCCCCCCTCGTCCACGGACGACGGACCAACCAAATAATTTTACATGCTTCATTCTTTCATTACACGTACGGACCGTACGTACGTAGTGGCAGCGCTAAGCGTACCAATCTTGTCTCGCTGATTTTCTGCTTATGCGTATGCATATGCACTGTACAGTAGGAATTTATCACTTGCACGGGCTCTCTCGAACTTTTGTTTGAGAATTGTCAATGATGCTCTAGACGTAGTGTATTAATAAAGAGCCAGGAGAAAAATGGTGTCTATTATCAAAAACCAGTTGTTGAAACATCTGTCAAGGTGAGGGTTTCCAGTTTGTTAATTTTTTAATAGTCGACGATGGGACTGCGTTGTTGCATACCGTTCACGCATAATCACCTTAAAGTTCAAAAATTGATTGTTACTTATGTCGGTGGCAGTCTATTCCGAAGGCTCTTATTATAATTCTTAAGCGTATGTTCTTTAAGCTCAATGAAAATAGAAAAATCAATAAGAAGCAATTAATATTTATTAGCATACTGATAGCACTTATCGAACATATAATCAATGTTTTGATGCATGTAGTGATGCAATAAGCCATTTAAGTAACATTTTTATACTATCTATATATTTTTTACGTTAATGAGCATCGAATTTGAGATTATGTACCTATGCATATTAAGGTACAGGTCATTCTTATAAAGTTAGCGATGAAAGCAATTATATAGATGTTAAATTTAAAATTTTACAAAGTCCTATTAAAAATTATTGAGTAAAACCTGCTTCTAAGCAGCTACACGTTTATATTTTTTTATTCAATACTTTTATTACTAATACCATTGCTCTGAGATGTCGGTTACTTTTTTGTAATTGTAAGAGCTACGACATTATTATTTTTTGCATTATAATGAAGCTTCTATTATTATTTTAGATTTACAAAAAACTTATCAGCGGATAAAATTAATTTGAGTACATTCAAAGGAGAAGGCGAACTTACAAATTTGGAACTTGATGAAATTGTATTGACCGATCTATTGGAATTACCATCATGGTTAAGATTGACAAATGCATGGTGCAACAAAGTTACCTTTCGAATTCAATGGACCAAGTTAAAAACTGTTCCTGTATTTTTGGTAAGCTTTTAATTGTACATATTTCTGATACAAGTGTGAATCATTGCAATTAAATTGTGTTATTTAATAATAAGATATTATCTTATTTAAAAAATTTTATATTTAATTTTATACAGAGTTTGGATGAGGTTCATATAGAGGTAGAAACATGCGAAGATTTAAGAGATGTGTCTTCGACACACGGCTTAGCTTATAATACAGGTGTTACAAAGTATTCGTATATTCACAAAATTATCGATGGCATAACAGTTTCTGTTAATACTGTTCAAGCTACATTCAAAAGCCCTGCATTTATTGCTAATGTTCAGGTACTGCATTGCTACTTTTAAATGTTTGTGTCTATTATTATTCATACTCATTATAGATTTAATTCTATTTTCTTATTAAGATGTCTCGTTTAATGGTTGAATCAAAGTCACCATCATGGAAACAATGTGATTTACGAGGGACAAGAATAAAAAATCCAGACAGACCTGAGCTGTTAATTTTTAAAGAAGTGCAATGGCTAAATGTAAGAATAGAAGCACAAAGCACTACGGAAAAGGATGTTGATCCAGTTCGTCTTATCGTAAATCAAGCACGTTGTAGAGTAACTATTAAGAAACGATTGTCTGGTAAATATTATTTTGTTTTTTTTATAAATATCTACTATGATATAAATAATTTACATTTTGCTTTGGCTCGTAGACTGTTTTGTGATGGGATCTAAACTATTTATTATTCTTGATGATCTTTTATGGGTTTTAACTGATTCTCAGTTAAAAAATGCTTTACATTTTGTTGATTCCCTTGGAGGACTCATTGAAAGATCAACTATTTTAGAGAGAAAAACTAAGGCGGCTAGAAAGCTAGAGGTATATATTTCAAATAAATGTAATCGGATTAACAATGAATTAAGAATGGTTATAAGTTCGCTTCTTTTTAGGTATTACCGGAATATCAGGCCCAAATATCTCAACAAAGTCGAACAAAAATTCAAAGCAATACTGCTATTGCAAAAATATTTAGGGAATATGATGTCGTAGAAACGTCATATCATTTTCATTCACAGAGAATAGACTTGCATCTTTGCGATGATTCGGGATGTAAGTAGATAATAAGAACAGATAACGCAAAATAAATATATATATTTACATTGAATTCATTTAAAATCTTCATCTGTAGCTGGTAGATCTCTGCATCCTGAATTAAAAGATGGTGGTTCACTTCATATTTCGTTGATTAAATTTCAAGTGGACTATTATCCATATCACCTGGCCTTAGCAGATAGAAAGCATTGGACTTTGTATAAAGAAAGTGCAATACCACACAATCAGTGGTTGCAGCAGTCGCTTAATTCTTTTCGAAATCAATTTATGGATCTTATTGATTCATCACGAAGACAAAATTCTCCGTTAACTAAAACAGAGGCAGATAGTATTGGTAAATATTCATACCTACATAATTTTTTACAACAGGAGTTTTTTAAATATTTGTTATTGTTGAAAAAAAATGCATTACAAATAATTATAGTCATTAATTTTCTGTATTAGTCGTTTATATAAATATATATATATAGATAAATTTTTTCCAATAAAAAGCAATAATACTTTAATAATTTTTCAGAAAATGATAGGGAATTAAGAATCCGAGAGAACGCATTAAACAATCAAAATTTAGCTTCGCAAGAACAAAAAAAATCAGCGCAACATTCTAGTGGAAATCCTGTAAAAAACTATGTTTTGGAACAATTAGCGAAGCTAATGACAACTTGTATTATTATTAGAATAGGTGATTTCACATTTTACAAAGTAACTACATCGTCTAGAAAATCGATGCCCAAAGAATTTATAATAGGTAATACATAATATATAACAGTGTTAAATAGAACATATAATTGTAATCAGCAATGTATTTATTTTACCAAAATTCTTAAATATTCTCTTTAACTTATAAACCATATTAAATAATACTTAAATAATTTATACTTATATAGCGCAAACAAGGAAAAAATATGTTCCAGGTATAAATAATCAAAATACGTAGCATTCACTAATTCACGTTTATTCGTATTTATGTAAAAATTTATTTATTTGGAAATAGAATACTATCTGGATTCAAACAATTATTTATCTTTTGTTAAGAACCTTTAGTGTGCATTATGTTGAATTGAATTAATTATTAAATTTCAAGCATTAAGAATTCAAAATTTTTAAATCGCCTTCCATATTAATATTATATGATATTAAAAATATCTGTTACTGATAATATAAAACTTTATTTAGGTGACAGAGAGAAATATTATTTGCCAGAGAATGTGAATATTGTTCATGCTGAGTTTACATATTACTATTATCCTGGGGATCTAAATTTTCCACGTAAGTTAATTGCAAATAAACAATGTTTTCATCAAGTTTTAATATAAATATTTTTTTACAGTACCTCCTCCAAAGTTTTATGTGCAGCTTAATCCCATTCAAGTAAATTTTGACGTCCTTTCTTGTCTCTGGTTTAACTCATTTTTGCTGAATTTGTATCATTCACTTTTAAATAATAACAGAAATATGACAAGCTCCTCTTCTAATTTCATGTATTTCGATGTAAAAATTGAAGCAATTTTACCAAGAGTAAGTTCATTTTTAAAATAAATTTTTCGTTTTATTCGTTTGTCCGTTTATTAAGTTGACCGAATTTCGAAGTTGAACCTTTATAATATGCCATTTGTACGCATTTATTGCTTTCGAAAGTGTAATATTGAATGAAAAGTAAAAAATTTGCTTTTGTTTTCATAGATAATTTTTGAAAGTCAGCAAGATTATCCTAATCAAAAGGATAGACCAAAGGCCTTGCACATACAAACATCAAGAGCAACTATAACGAATGTAAGGTCAAGCGAAACTTCATCGAGGGGTGATTTAGCACAATGTCTTAATGATTTGCAAATGGGTCAGATGTTTTTTGGCTCCGAATTCCCTAACAAAGCAGGAGACTTTAACGTGATAACTAAGAAATTTTTGGACCACTGCGCTGGTAAATGAATCAAATGTTATTTAAGGTTGAATGGTTTTTATTATTTTCCAAATTAATTATTTTAAAATGATGGAAAAGTATCCTTAGAGTAAACAGATAAAAGAATCTTTGAAGACTTCGAAACAGACGCAATTCGATTATATTCGATTGTATACTTTGTACTTTTTGTTTACTAATTGTACATCATTGTTTACAGGTACCGACTCCATTAGATCTATTTCACCAAATTTCTCGAGTAATTCTATTAGTGAAATGGTACCCGAATTAACCAGAGACCTTCTATGGACGGAGGCAAAGGATGTCTGGTCCTGCAGTTTCGAGCCGGTCTGGGGCGAGTTTTTCGGAGCTCGAGCTGTCGGCTCGAATCGCGCCGTGTCCTTTCTCGACGCCTTCCCTCTAACGATTTGGGCACACGGTATCTCAAAGAAAGACAATTCTTCCACTGCAACAACTATACATGCCCTTGCACATATCAGTAATTTAATTAGCGTGCAGATCAATCACTATCAATATTTGTTCCTGCTCAGATTGTCGGAATTGGTTTCCGAGTTCGCCACCTACATGTCCGTCGATTCCAATAAAATCTTAAACGTTGAAACTGGAGGTAAAATCCGGAGCGAGCTGATAAGTTTATTTTTCCTTTTCCTTTTTCTTTTTCTTTTTCTTTTCCATTAAAAAACGAGTGTAACGATAAAGCGCAACGATGGCATTTTCTGATAAAAAAAAAAAAACAATTGCAGGTTCCTTGATCGTCGGGGCTCTGGTTCCGCAAGTAGAAGTTACGTTAATAATGCCTTCACTGAGTCCCGGGAAAGAAAACTCGGGCGGTGACCTCGAGTCCATAGTGCCAGATAGCTCGAGCATAGTCGACGATATCGGGGGCTCGACTAATTTTTATCAAAACACGACAACTACGCGCATGGACTACACTAGCAGGCTCACGAATACGAGTAACGACGTCGTGACACCTCCGTACGAGGGGCCCCTGGCGCAGTCGACGAACTTGAGCATGGAAAAGCCGGGGAGCGCGGTGTCTCCTGGCACCGTCACGTTCAAGCAGCAGAAGGACTCGGAGCGAGACGAGCAGAGGGTAGTGACGCCGAGCATTATCGAAAGGCCTTATTTTAAGACTGGGGCCGACGAGAAGGCCAAGCTGGTCAAAGCGGATTCGGTCTCGGGCATCATTCCCAATAATTTTAACGTCAATCTGTCCTCCATGAAAAAGGGCTTTAGCAACTTTATGACCTCCCTGGACTCTGCTCTTAAGCCATCTCCCGACGATGCCAGCGACACGATTTCAATGCAAAGCGACGTGAGCTCCGACAGCGAAAACTATATCGTCGTTTCCTTAGACGACCATGAGAAAATTGAAGCTGCTTTCAAAGCCGACAATTCCATTAGGATTGTCACTGTCGAAGAGGCAAGCGAAGTTATGGAAGAAACATCCGATACTTCGAGCGAGAAATCTATGGACAGTGTTTGTAAGAGAAAAGATTTGGTACGTTGCAAGATTATATCTATACATATGTGTGTGTGTGTGTATATATATACATATAATAATTTAATAATGATAAAATTGCAAGGATTTTATCGGAGTTTTGTATAAATATGGCGTTTAATTACAAAAATGCATTATTCTGAAAATTAAACAGCTAGTCATTTAAATATTATTTACCTCTTTATTTTTTGCTTAATTTCTTTGACTTTTAGGTATCAATGACTACATTTAAGTTATCAAAAGTCGAAATTATACAACAATCGACTGGATTCTCTTCAGCGATCAAAGTTCAAGTGTGCAATGTATCTAATGAGGAATGTTCATCTATACCATGGGATGAATTCCAGGTTAGTCATTTTTATTTTCTTTCTAAATTTTTAATAATTTAGAAATAATAATGTTATTAATAAAAACCTCCTTAAATAAACGTATCTTTCAGAATTTATTTACTTTTGAATTTGCATTTACTTCTCAGTCAATAATCTTTGTAAATTTACAATGATTGCACACAAGGTTAAAAATAATCTAATAGCTAAATTTAATGTCTAATATCAAATTTAAAATTGTTTAAATAAGGCATAAAGCAATTACAATTTATACAAAAAATTTTTATAGTGTTGTTCTACTTTGTATATAATATTATTAAAAAATTCTTTTCAACTATCCTCTTATCGATACTTAATTTAATTTACATGTATGTTTAATTTATATTTATACAAGTCTTGTTTTTTTAACTTTTGGCATGTCTTCTCTTGTAAATGTTTTTATGTGGTACTTTTCACAGGCCAAGAAAAAGGTATTGGCAAAATATTTTATCTTATATTTATTATTGCAAGCTCATTATGAAACAGCACATGCACACGCTGTAGAAATTGAATGATGTAGAATTGTAATTTTAATTTTTCAGATCGGTGCATTTAAAAATTTTAACATTACAAAATGTTAAGAGTTTTGAACTTTAATTTAAAAAATCTAAAGTATTTTTTGTGCATGAATATTTCGGTTTAATCAATCTAAACAGCTTAAAAAAATCGAGTAATTTTTACAAGCGAAATTCATTTCTAGTGTAACAATCTTATTAACATTGCTTTCATTGGCTCAATATCACAATTTTAATATAAAGCTAAACATTAACTTAAACATTTAATAATGTGCCAAACAGTGTTTGCATCGAGCATTTTTAGAACCATGTTATCACTTTTTTAAAAATTTCTTTCTGAATGCTTATGCAATTGAATTACATTACAAAATTGACACCTCATTTTACGTATACTGTGTGCATATATTTTATATAAATTACGTCAATTTTCAAGTACGTTAATTCTTGTACACAAAGTGTCCTGTCTAGTATTTATAATTGCATGTATATAATTGCATAACTAAATTAACTTACATAATTAATTGCTATTTGTGAATGATGTGAGTAATGTATAATTATTTAAATTATAGGCAAGATTTTGTGTTTTGATGGACTAGTTTAATATCTCGTAATTTTAATTTTTGGTTTTAGTACTTTTCGAAGAAATGATTTTTTTCTGTAGCAGACGAAGAATTCTGGTTATAAACTAATACATATAGTAATTAATAATGCACGTTAATAACGTTTTATTATGTTTTACTATATTTGCAGAAACACTAAAGATAAATAAGATGATTAAATATGAATTAAATTGAGATTTTTTCTAACAATATTTACAATTGAAGATTAGTTTTTTTTTTAAATTGAAATTAGCAAATTTCAATAATTATGAAATAAAATTAAAGTATTTGCAATTAAGTAGACAAGTATATTAAACTTGTTGAATGTTTAAAGCAAATAGAGTAGTGTAATTTGAAACTAGTACTAGTGAAATGTACCTGTAAAAATTGTACCCGTATAATTCATGTTATTCATTTAGGCGAAATTCAGCTCAAGATCTCGAGGATGGGTAGAACTACCATCGCATTCCGATTGTAGATCTCGCATTAAGGTACGTTTGGACCATTATTTAAAAAATCAAGAGGATGCAAAGAAGCTTTCGGAAATCAGTCGAAGCACTAGTCAAAGGGTCAAAACTTCGCAGAGTTCGAGTGAAATTACTGGCATTGACGGTAATTCGAGTAATATTGATTTCGCCGATAAGAAGTGTATATTGGGTCTGTTTGAAGATAAAATTGATATCAAAGTCACTGATGTACCGCTCACCATTTCAATGAGCTCAGTCACTGGTTTGAGTGATTTGATAGAGGATGAAATCATACACAAAGCAATTCCATTAGAGGTTTGTTGCTTAATTCCTACCTGCATTATTAGTATTGTTCCCCTTTCCTGAATAAAATGTTGATTTGAAAAAAAATTTGATTTTCAAAAAGAACTAGCAATAATTAGTAGCGATGTGTAGATTATTATTACAATTATTATTATTATTGTTATTGTCGTTATAGGTATTAATAGAGAATATAACTTTACGGCTTAATGAAGATCGTCCACCAAATAATATTACATCGCCTGGACCAATTCCAATAGATTTGAGTATCTCCAAGCTCAGAATAACCAGAGATGCATCCAGAGTTTTTCATATAGAACCAGTGGGTAAGGGCCTTGAAAAATTATATAAGATAAACTGAAATTTTTTTTTTTAAATTGTCACTTGTCAGGACAGGAGCACTTAAGTATATTAAATTTTGATATTCATATAGTAATATTTATAATATTGTTAAGATTAAAAAATGTTGATTTGATGAAATGAGTAAACCGCATTCAATTTTGAAATTCTTTACAAACTTAATTACGGTAGACTTTATTAAAAAGCTTTTTAAAGTAATTTCATTTTGTTTTGTGATGCAAGTGGCAAAAAATTTCTTCAATACCTAATTTGATTCTTACTCATCTGGCATAATTGTTCTATGCACTCAAGAAGACCTTTCGAATGTGAGCATTAGTTCTAATAACACATTTAGAAAGAAAAATGTAGTTGTTCATGCTTTTGCTGCCAAAAACTTTACTGGTGTGTGTAGAAAAGTATTTATGTTAGACGGGTGCATTAATAATGCATGATTTTTAGCAGAATGTATAGAATAATAGACACGTTTTATTAAATGTTTTAATAACCGCATTTAAATTGAGAAGCCAAACAGTTACAGCTTTACAATAATGTTTGAATGAGTTAGAAAAATAATTCTCATTTTTTTTATTCTTCTTTATATTTGAAAACGTCTCGATGTTTTAATTGAAAATTTTTTGATATCATAATAAATTTTTTTACAAAAATTTTTTTATCATTCTTCACGCTTTATGCGTACAATTATAACAACACTTTAATATAAATTATCTCTAAAAGTAACAGTCCTAACATGCACCGTGCTTTATGAGTTAATTTATTATTAGAGAGTTATGTCTACAATGAGATAATTTTCACGTCCAAGCATGCTGAAAATGACCTCCTCAATAAATCACCTATTAAAAATAATTAAAAAAAAAAAAAAAAAATAAGCAAATAGTAACATGACTGGGTGTTTTTTATAATTAGAACTTTCATCATATTAGAATTATCAATGAATACGCTATAAACATGCCTGAAACATCTTTCATTTATAGTTAACGCGTTAAGAGAAAGCAGAGTGAATTCTGTAAATGCTAATCTGGGAAACATTGCTCAAAACGCTAAGCTCATGGACCAAGAGATAGAGGTCAGTGTTCTGAAGGAAACTAGCCAACAGCTGAAGGCCGACAATGAGGAGCTTCGCCGAAGACTCGTGACAATGGAGCAGCTCTCGATAGATAATTCTAAATTACGGAAGATTAAGGAGGAATTGCATTCTACCTTAATCTCGGCTCAAGAGAACATATCAATCTTGCTTAAAGAAAAAAGAATGCTACAGGAATCCGTAACGGATTTACAAAATCAGTTGAGTGGTAGCGGCACATTCGGGGCCGGCAGTAGAGGCTCCTTGTGGTTAAACAAAAGATAGCACACCAGTTGCTTCGACTGCTCTAATTGTTGCAGCTCAAGTAAATCATAACGGATAGAATTCCTTCGTAAGGAGATATGAATTTGTGTCTTCTGGGAAAGAGGAAACGTTACAAAGTCAGGTGGTGCCCAAAGGAGAATTTCCCCTTCATCTTTTTCCAGCAATAGAAGAATAATTTAGGCTTTCAATGCTATTTCTTTCTTTACGTCAATTTCTATAGAGAGTGGTTCAACTACGAGACACATTTGCTTTAAATACATACAGAGACAGATAAACGAAGAGAGAGAGAGAGAGAGAGAGAGGGATAAATATTAAGAGAGATGCATAGAGAAGCATCTTTCTACGTTCAATCGTTTAAAAAAAAAGAGGCTGCTAGATAATTTTAATGAAATATCTTAAATAAATTGCTTAAGCAAAGTGATTTACGTAATTCTCTCCTTGCTCTGTATTTACGATAAGGAGTCATAATTATACTTAAGTAATAATTAAGATTGGTTCATTTTTATTTTCTTATACTGTTACTAATTATACCATTTTACAGTTTTTGTACAGTATAATCACAATTATTTTAAATGTCTGTGGTCTTTATACTGAAGTTTGATAATTTTCTGTACTCTTCGGGGATATAATTAAATATGTATATCACAGCTAACAATATTTTAGATAATTTTTTATCGTTACCGTTATAACTGATCTACAAGACTTATATTGATTTAAATTGTTGCTTATATCTACATATATTTATATATTTGGAAAACAATTTTTTGCTTTTATAACTAATTTGATGCGCTCGGCGTCAGCCTGATATTTCTATTCTAAACTATTTTTAAAAATAGCATAATCTTCGAAATTATAACATTTTCAGGAGAAAATTGAATAGAAATAGGTCTATATTTATGAGAGAGATAAATAGGCAGATAGAGAGAAAGACAGAGTGCGAGAGAGAGATAGAGAGAGGCAAAGAGCAAGGTAGATACATCAAGACAGAAATTTTAATTTTACTTTAGCTGTTATATAAGAATAATGTAAACAATAAGAAAAAAGAATTGTTACTGTTTATTAGTCTATATATATATATATTATTTTATATTTATAATCGAACCCCTATTAATATTTTGATTTAATTTAAAAATTTGCACTGTTAACTTTATACAATTATTATCATTCTAAAAAAATATACAAAATTTTTATTTTAATTGCCAATAAAAAATGTTTTTAAAGGTGTATATATGTATATGAAAATATTATTGAAATTTCAATTATTTTTTTAGGTGTAAAGGTTTAAATTTCTTACCTATTGAAATCTTTCTATGAGAAGGATTATTATTCGATTGCATAATATATCAAAGACATGTTTCCTATACAATAATTGTAAAAAAGGTAAAATGATTCTAAAAATGTTAAGCAGTCAAGAAAATGCCATAGATGTTAATTTTACAAATAAATTCTCTTGTGCTGTATTTTTTTATTACAAGCCAAAAGTGAATTATCAATAATTGAAAACTTTAAATATATATATATGTATGAGAATAAAATATTGCAGTTTCAATTAGAATTTAACAAAACTTGAAAATCATTTTTAATTTAAATATGAATTGAAAATCAAATTGTAGCAATCAGCAATATGTAACCGAAAAAATATCAAATATAATATACGATGTACTTTGTTTCTTTTATCAATGGAAAATTGAAAAATTCTATATTTCCGTTGAACGATTGCAGGCCAATCTATTATTCAAATAATATATAATATTTTTCTAGTTCTCGAATTTCATTAGTTGAGAGATGAATTGATAGGATGTAGTCTATCAAAAGGAAGTTATTAACTTTTCTAAAGTATGAATTAAAATTTGTCTTGTATTTTATCTATATTAAGGAAATAATGTAATTTTAGAATGCATAATTGTTACAGACAAGCTTTCTTGATTAACAAGATACTTCAATTTATAATAATGAAGTACGTACTTGGCCAATTTGGCTAATTTATTTTATAATTGTGGTACAAATGAAAAATGAGTGATAAATGTATTTTATGACAGTTACTTATACGCATTTGAAGTAAAATAAAGTCTGTAATTAAAATTCTTCTATGTGGAATAGGAAGATATTTTTAATATTAACTAAATAATATTAGCTATCCATATAATTATGTTTACAAGTCATACTGAATTTTTTCATTACACGTTAGATACTTCAGTTCTTAGTTTCAATGAGAATGCAGTTTTTGATACGGTTTCTTTTAAAAGGAACTTGAAACAATAACTGAGATATCTCATCGTCATTTAAAAATTCATTGCATAATAATATTTAATAATAAGACATAAAAAACATCAGAGATTGCATGTGTTATTTAATATTAATTACTTAAAATTTCATATATTTCTTCATTATATTTGTGCTTGTTTATAATTTAGTTTAATAAACAAATATCTTTATTTAAACTATTATATTATTGATTGTATTTGTTTATTATCAGTTTATTTACAATTAATTAATGTTTAAGTCCATTGTGTCAATTCTCTAATTGCGGTACCGAAAGAATATTTTTTACATCTTTTTTTTCCTTTGAAAATTAATAGATTTAATCGAAATATAAACATAAAAAACTAGTCTCTGAATCAGTAATTCCTACGGAAACATCAGCTTTGCATAAAAGTTAGTTTTATTCTGTTACTATAATTTATTTATGTAATGAATTGTGTTAAATTGACTCCATTATTTTTATGCTTATAAATACATTTCAATTTTTCATATAAACTTATTCACAAAAAAGCATTTATCATTATTATATATTACAATTGAGATATCTCTTTTTGTTATAAGGGCATAGTGTAATAATATTCTTCGCTTGAGGGAGATATTTTTTCCCGAAAACATTTATTACGTACTGATGCATCAATTTTTCGATGTTCGATTTTAATGGTACTGATGTTTTTATAATTTACAATATAATGTACTACAATTGTATCCGCCTTCTATTCGAATTTTACCAGTTGGGTGATAACAATTGTAAAGAGACTAATATTTATTAATCGATTATTTAAAAACTATCGGCAATCAAATAACATGAAAAATATTTCTAGGGATCCATGTATATGTAATTTTTATAATTAAAATTTTAAACTTAATTTTTTATAAAAAATGAAATGATAAATATCTTATTTTAAAACATTCACGTGTTAGTTCAAAGTTACGTTTTTCTTGAGATTTTATCAGAAAAACTAAAACTTGTTGTCACGATCTGACAGTAATAGAAAATTGAAAGTAACAATTAAATAAATTATGAATTTAAAAAATTCAATAAAAAAGATGTTTTATGTAAGAATGATTTGGAGGAATTTGCCTTACACGTATATTTGTATTTATATGTTTATATGACTAATGAGCATTTACTTTGACAAATTATAAGTAACTGTCAAAAAACTACCACACCATGTACGTTTTTATAATTACCTAATTTGGACAAAATTAATATTTTTTTTAGTAATCAATTTTCGTTTAAAATCTAAAAATTAAAAATTTTCACTTTTTTTCTTTATAATTCAAAGTGATTTATTTACCTGTAACTGAGAAAAGTTTTTATTATCATTTGGAATATTTAATTTTTATAACGAATTTTAATTAAAAAATTTTAAAGTTCATGTATTTTAGATATTAAATTTTAATAAATGACACAGTATTTTTAAAGATGCATAATAATAATAATAAAATGTTGAAATAATTAAATGGAAGTATTGAAAAAATTGTGGCTTTTATTGTAATAATTAGCTAGCTTATAGTTAATCAAGAAGATCCATTTCGTAAACTGAAATAAAGAAAGCAAGCCGATGAACGAAACTGATTGTTAATTTTCTATGTACACTCTTTGTATGTGATAAATGTTAAATTTTGTATGGAATTTTATTGCTTCCATTATGTTCTCGCTTGTCGATTGTACTATCAGCCATAATTTACGAAATGAATCTATTTCTTTTAAACAATGAAATAATTAATCACTGTATTTCAACTAGATCGAAACATTCATTCAATATTATAGAATGTGACAACCTTTATAATTGATCTAATAATTATACCAAAAAAATGTTTTTAAATTTTCAAATTCAATATTAATTTATTTAATCTTTTATCTCAGGCGGTGAATGTTTCATATGTTCATTATTATTAAATTATTAATCTTGTATTTCTACAACACATGTATACTAATTTATTTCAGTGAATACTGTGCTTCCGTTTTAGTACTTCGTTGAAGTACTATTAATTTATACTTAAACGTTTTGCTAAGCGATGTTATTTATCGATACAAATTTAAAAAAAAAAATGAGCCGTGTAATCTAATAAAGTTGTGGTTTATTCATGAATAAAACCCAATGTTCGCGAATAATAACCAAAGCTTTGTGATTTTACAAATGTGATAGTGTTTAATTTAAGATACAAATATATGTTGGAAATTCAGATATTTTATTCGGGAAATTATTTATTTTATTGTACCTAAATTGTCCTTTCCTTATATTCCACTAATAATGATAAAAACACACACGGAAAAATCTATCTATATTTTTATATTCTACATAATAAAAATTTTAAATAATTAAAATCGAATATAAAAATGAAATTTTTATGATATAGATAGATTTCGTAGTATTTTCATTTCAAGAAAACTTTGATCTAAGATAATAAACATTATAAATATATATATATATATATATATATTGAATTAAACGCAAAAATGTGCTAAAATATTGTTCAAACAAAATTAAGATGCAAAATTTTTACAATTAAGTAATTTTCAAGAATGAACAATGTTTAAATATACTTATATATATATATATATATATATATATATCCTTGAATAAAATATAATTAATTCTATCATTATATATATATATATATATATATTTATTTATTGCATCATTTTTTACATCAATAATAAAGGCATACAATTGTTAAAAATATATGTTCAAATATGAATTATGAATTATGTTATAATAAAAATATTTTGGAAAAGGTTAAATACATATTTTTTAAAAACTTGTTAAGGAAAGTTAATATATTTTAAACTTGAATATTTAAAAAAATATATTTTATTTCATTATCTACAATATTACATAAAAAGGTATTTTTAATATATTAAATAGAATCAGTGTCTCTAATTGTTTGGCTACGGCAACAAGCTTACAACGACGTTTATTTGACACATAAATAATAATAGAAGTAATATTTGATACAGAAAAAAATACTTGTTTGAATACTTCGTTTTAAAGATTGCATTAAACATTTAAAAACAAGTACAAAGAAAACAATATATAAGTTAAGTACCCAATATATATATATATATATATATATGTGCAATATTGATTTGAATATTTATTAACCTTTTTTTTTAGTAATTATCATTCTACTATAAAATACATATATGTATACATATATATATATATATTTACATTAAATCTTTTAAATCAAGCTAAAACATTTTTAGGTTTATGAGGATCAAAATAAATGATCATATCCAGTTATTTTCGGCAAATTTAGAAATTATTGCAAATGCTCTATCGAAAAATAATTGGGTTGCCTTAGACGTTACAATTAATTTTTGCAAATCGTGAAAATCCAAGTCATCTGAGGCTTCCAAAGTGAAGAATTTCAATGCTAATAAACAATGAAAAAGTTCATAGTCCCCTTCTGCTTTCAGATTTTCCTCAAAACTTGTTCTTGTAAAAGGCGAAACATCGCAATTAAGGGATTTTAATGTATTTAAAAATTTTTCGTAATAAACGTTTAAAATTTCATTGAAGTGGTTTGTTATGACATCGGCTTTAACACTCCCACAAATAAAATAAGGTAGATCTCCTAATGGATTGGACTGCTTAGCTAGTTGAAAGTCAACGAATTTGACATCCTTTATTTTTCCATTTTCTGTGAAAAGAAATTAAAAATCATGATAAATAGACAATTCTATAATAGAGAATCATATAAATAGTAAAGAAAACATAGAAACAGGAACAGATAAACAGCTTACAGTAGTATAAAAATTTTAAAAGATTTTCAATTTTCCTTTTTTTTCAAGTTATGATTATATTTATTTATTATAATTTTAAAAAAATAGATAGTAATTACATATTCAAACAAATTTGTTTTCATTAAAAAAACACTACTTTATTTTCAATAGTTGCATTTCATCTGTAAGAGTAAATTTTTCACTTTTCAAGTAAGTTTGTCTTATATTTGCCGTGCTAAGTAAATTTAATCGTAAATCAATTGAAAATACGTCAATTGCTTGACTCGACTGTTGAAAAATGTAATTATGTGTTATGTCGTAAATAGTATGACAAAGAAATATTTTAATATAAGAATACAATAGTTTACAAATAGCTTTTAAAAATTAATAAATAAAAATAATGATAAAAATGTTTACATAAGTGAAAAGAAAATGTACCAATTTAATAAGTATAATTTTCAGTAAACTTTTTAATAAAATGTAAATGAAAAAAATTTAAGTAATGTAGCTCTTGAATGAAATAATATTTCTTTCTAATAAATGAACACATACTGATCAAAATTTATTTATGATACTTATTTATAAACCGCTTTTAATAGTGTTTATTAATTATAGATTTTATTTAAAATTTAATTAGTTGTTATTGATCTATGTAATTCAACATGTCATGATTGTTATACTTCTTATGTACTGACTCAGAAACTAAAGCCATATTTCTTTCCTGATTAATTAACATGTCTACTGTGTTTGGTATACTATTTACATATAACTGGTTTGAACAATTGTTCATCTAAGTTAAACCATTTTACAAACGTTCTATTACTTACGTAAATAATAAAAAAATTGATGTTATGAAATTTTCTCTTTATATATTTCTTTGATGGCAGACGTATTTTTTAGCCTAATAAATGGCACGAATATATGGTAATAATTAGCCTTCTGAAGTTTTATTGTGACAATAACGGTATTACCAATTTTATGATAGACTTGATTGAGCCAACGATTGATGACAATATGATTTAGAAGTAATGAAAGGCTCAGTCATGTGCACTGGTGTCACACGATTCTGTACAATATTTTTGTCCTCTTTGAACTTATTTCTACAAATGAATCATTCAAGACCTTCAATAATATTTAAATTATTTAAATATTCATAAAATTGGTAACATCTTTCTCATGTAAAATAAAGTATAGTATAGATTTGTATTGATCTTATAATATGATATATATACATTAAATTTAGTTATTTGTATAAATTGACCTATAATTTTACTAGCGATCACCCGCATGTATTTCCTTACTAAATTAAAAAAAAGGAATTTATAAAAAAATTAATTCATTTATTTCAAAGTATAAATTTCTGTAGCTGATAAACGAAAATTTCTATACTGTAAAAATATGTACTGTACTATACTGTAAAAATATTGAATAAATAAGTTTAAAACATTTTTTTAAATAATTTTGAAAAACATTATTAAAAAATATTTCAAGTTAATTTTTTTAAACTTAAATACTTATGTTTAACAAAATTATTTTACAAATAAAAAAACGCATCTAGAAGATATGAACTTCAAGATGAAACATTATATATAAATCAATATTATTAATTATCAATATTACCGTCTTGAAACATTATGTTGTTCACCCAAAAGTCACCATGGATTAACGATATCCAGGGTTCAGAAACATTGGACGGATACAAAAAATTCCATGTCTGGGTAGACAATACCGCCAATCTGTCTTTGAATGTAGCGATGCGTGGATCTTCGCAAATTAAATTTAACAAATATTTGCTTATTTCCTTAAATTCGCTTTCCTCCATGACAAAAGGGCACGCGCTCATGTTCTTTAAAACTTCATCGTAGAGTTCCGGTTTTTTGTATTTTAGAGCTCTGCCCAATGCGTGAAATCGAGCGAGTCGGCTGATTGCTTCCTTCGCGTGATACAAATCCATACCTTTCAATTATAATTTTTGTTGTTTAATTTCGTTAGTGGATACTTATAAGAATAAAACTTATGAGAAAAGGAAACTGTGGCGATTGCCTTGTAGTAAAAAGGGGTAGGCTTTACGTGCTGCTGAAAAATTCATTCTCGAGTAAATGGTTCCAGTATACATTTTACGCTCTATTACATCTTATGCTAAAAATATATTATTTTTAAGATCGTTAGTGCTATTTGAAATTCTTTGAGTACTCAACTCCACGTATCAAATCATGCCAATAATATTCGCTTACTATAAAGATTGTATTTGTAAGAATATTATATTGAAAGTATGTGAACAAATATCTAATTTTTTAAATAATTTTTTCTTTATAATTATTATTAATTATTATCCAGTTAAAATTTTATCCAGTGAGCTGTTTAATATTCAAATTTACAAAACTCTTTACTCAACGGACTTGTTAAGTTTTCTTTATCGATATTTGTTTAAGAGATTATAAAAGATTATTAAAAGACGTTGTTTTAATTAATGATTTTGGAATGATACTATTGACTTTGAGTAATTTTTATCGATTTTTCTTATAAAACCTATAATACATTTTAATAATATTGTTATTAGAAGTATAACAGTAGATAAAATAAAAATTTAATTGTTTTAGAATTATTATTTAATGTATTTAATTTAACTTAAAAAACAATTTATTTATTAATAGATTTATAATTTGTTTAAAATTTACGCTCCTCATTCTTCTCATATATATGAAAATTATAAGGTAATTTATATTTTAAATCACGAATTTAAAAAAAAAAATGTAATTTATTATGTTTAAGTTTTCTCGGAAATACATCCCAATTTATTATCGCAAACATGTTTCATTAAATTAGCTGTTAAAATTAAAGTAAAAAGATATTAAATTTCACGTAAACATTAAATTAGACTTATGCATTAAAGTACACAAATTCATTAGACGATGAAAATTCAAGTAAAATATTTTTAGTCGTTTCGGAAATTCGGAAGTACCGATTAATAAATGTAAAAAAATATGTATATTTATATATTTATGTATTTATTTTATTTAAGGTAATTAACAATTTGAATTTATTGCAGATTGTAAGTGAATAATTTTGTTTACATAATTTTCACAACAATTGCCTTAATTTTATATTAAATGAATTTGTTCACAAAGGGCAGATAAAAATGCATTGTTAATTATTAAAGTAGTCAAATTGAATTTTCGTTTTGAATATACAGAGGCTTATAAAAGCATCTATTCATCTATGAGCAAGCAAACAGTATTCGTTAAAGTTTCCTTTTTATCAAATTTAAAGATGTAATATTACCTTGAAACCTATTCATTGTACAAAAATTACGAGTTTTCAAATTCTCCATCAAGAGAACAACATCTTCGTCAGCTTCTTCGAGTAATTCATCCTTTCTTGATAATCTTCCTCCGTAATATTTTGGCAGTATATCAATTGTATCTTCATCTTTTATTCCAGCCTCCCTCTCCAGCTCCTTATAGATGGGTATCAATTTTTCGAACACATATATTTCCTTGGCGAACGAGTTCTTGATGTTTAAATGAGTTTTTTGGAAATCCGAATAAGGTATCATTTTGGCAACTAAGGACAACTTCTCTTCCGGCGATTCACTGTTTTTTTTAATTACAGCTTCAACTTTCAGCATCGTGCTGCTATAATTTTCACCTTTGGGCAGCAATTCCGATGTTTTGAAATCGACAACTATCACTTGTTCATTTAAGTTTTTTCGTAAAAGTGTTTGTAAATCCCGAAGCACTATGTCGCTGGGTTCTGTTTTCTTTTTAATCTCGTTTGAAGACATTGTGCAACAAGATATAGGCACACTTTTTTAAGGTGTAAGAAGAGCCTCGACTTATCCACAAAAATAGCTTGGGAGCGATTAATCAAGAATTAAAATGTAATTTGTATTACTTGATTTATAACACTTGGATCGACTTAGTACTCGCCCTTTCTCATGAGATGGACAAGAGACATTAAATTGAATACGATTTTACGAGGTAAATCGCAAAAGCACTCGATGCAGCAGCGTCGTTTATACTGATGTCGTGCCTTAAAGTGCACAATGCAGCGAATGTCAGATTTTATCCTAGATGCAATTATTGAGGCTTTTTATACGACCTCCCCCACTACACTTTAGTAATAATGGTACTCATGCAAAGCATCGATATCAGTACTATTCACTTTTATATGCATAGGCAATTCAAAGTTATATTTTCATAATTCATATGTAATTGTAGACGAGACAAAAAATTATAAGCGTTATTACTTAATTTTTTGTTTCTTCTTCTTCTTCTTTTTTTTTTTAATCAAAGGATGAGCCGTACATTACAACTCGTCAATAATTAAATGCCTCTAGAAAAGTTGGTCTGTCAGAATGAAATGTACTGCTTGAATCATGTATTTTCAAGTTTACGTAAGTGAGAAGCAATTACTCGATTTTCATTTTGGAATTTTATTTAAAAATAATTTCCACGCTGCTTTCAGACAATTTGCCATATAAAAACAAAGAAAACTATTATAAAATTATATTATAAAATTATAAAATTAAAGATAAAAGTAGTCACTAATCGAGCATAAAACAAATTGTTTTTCATAATTATTTGAGAATTAGGTACCCAGTAATATTCAAAATATGTTTGATTTGTTACGGCGTTTTGCGATCTCAATCGTTCGTACTTGTCGTTGATACACTACTCAATTTACCGTAATTGGCATCATCAAGATCACGTATACCCATTCATTTTTTTTTATAAGAGTTGATAAGGTTTTTTTAATTTGTAAAAGGTTACTGGACAAAAAATTGGAAGGCTACATACGAAGAAGGCAAATCAGTTGTCTCTCTTATAGTGACGAAGTGCTGTTTTTACGACGTAACTTCCACTCTTTGATTATTTTACTATTATCTACTTTGATGAGGACGTAGTTTTAATGACTTGTGACCATTTTATCATACAGAATTCCTCAGAATTGCACTATCCGTTGCACTAAGACAAATTCTATTGAGGCTTAGATTTTCTAGTTCACAGTGACACAAAAGGTTTTATCGATGATTTTGCAACAAAATGCAAAACTTTTAAATATCTTAAAACGAGTAAGCACATACTTTAAAAGCAGATATAAAATTTTTATATTATTGAAAAATACGGATTGAATTAATTGTCAATTATTCAAGATTGATTTTCTTATATGAATTGGCTGCATACGTTAATTTTAACATCGAAAATTAATCGTCGAGTTCATTTTTAGTTTATTTCTAGGCATTTAATATTTCTTTAATAATAAAGTAACTAAACTTTACCCTAAAAACTATCAGTTAAAAAATACATCATTAAAATTTACAAAAAATTAACATGCTAAATATTTGAAAATTTATTTATACGGATTATAAAAAAAAATGAAAATTTTATATTTACTTCAAATAATGCATATTCAAAATATCCTAATTTATTTATGTAAATAATGATAATTTGTAGTTGCTACTGTTATAATAACAGTAAATTATCTATAAACATTTTCAATTTTTTGTATTATGAATTCGATTTAATCACAAGAGTTTTAATCCTATTTTATAATAATAACAATGTGCGATTAAAAAAACTTTTTTTCTAAAATAAACATTGTTTAAGCATTTTCTATACATTAAATCAGTTTAACAAGCAATTTGTTATTATCAGTCACTGAAAAAAGTATCATTTCTTAACTTGGTTATAAAGATGAAGTACAAGTAATAAACTGTTTCTTTTGTTTATTAGATAAACTGTATAATAGCTCAACAGAAATCAATGTTTGTCTTTAAGTTATTGATTTATAAAAATTTTATTTACAATTATATTGATTAGATTGTAGAAAAAATACTTATGAAAGAATATTGTCAGGCCTAATGTAAATATATTTACATGTTCAAATACACATAATATGTCATTAAACCGGCAAGTATTACATAAAATTATATTGGTAATAATCTCCAAGGCACAATTAGATATACTCATAGTTAATACGAACTTCTCACTCGATTAAGAATCTGATTTTTTCAAGATTTTTATTCTAAATAAGCTTTCTAGGTTTTAATATCTACACTTTTTATAATTATAAAAACTAAAAAAGTATTGTTTATACATATTTTTTATACACGGTGTATTGAAAAATTTACTAGTAAAGTTTCGGCCCTTCAGTATTTTCTTTTTTGTTTTAAATTATTACATTACATCTTAATTTGTACTGCATTTCATTTAATCGGGTTGTTCAATCCATTGTATATCTATTTACCATTTGCCTAGCCTTCATTTTTTTATTAAAAATTTTAGTAATTTTTATCATTGCATTTCTAAAGCTAGATGCATTAATTGGAAAATTACTAGTCTTTTTAATAATTCATTATATTTTAATATTCATTTATTTCTTGATAAACAGCATTTTCTACTAATTCTACTTCGATTTCTTATGAAGTCCATTTGCTTGCAAAAATGCAGTGCTAATGAATGAATTTTTTTTTATTTTGGATGCAAATTCTTATTTGTTTATTATTTTTCAAAACTTTTAAATCTTGTGGTTTCATTATAAAGAGGAAAAAACATCGACAATAGCTTTAGCTTTGTTTAGAATGCGAAGCTATCTATTTGGTATTGTAATGTATTTATTAACTCTGATCAATTATATACAAATGTGAAAATCGTTTAATAATCAAATATTAATTTATATTATGATTGATTGTTTTTGTACATGCACGCGTGCATTACGCACGCGTAGACGTGATTAGAGATAAAGATGTAGCATTTTATAATGCGATAGAGTTATGCGGAAAGTATCTAACTACCTATTAATCTTCTACAAATTTGTTCACATCATATGTACAGTACGATTAGTCAAATACTAAATTTCTAATGTGTTAATATTTAATAAACATCTTGTGTTTCCAGTGTTGCTAGTACTGATAGTATTTTATCCTTTCAATTGAAGATTAATAGATACTCGATATTAATCAAATTTATTTTATAAGCTTTCAAGAAATTAGATTTTAATAGATTATTTGTAAAGTGAAGGAAAAATCTACAAAAAATCTAGAGTAAATTAATAGACGATAACTAAATCCAATAAATTTTAATTACTATAATTCAATATGTATACTGGCCTAATAGAATAATTATTATTATAAGAATATTTACATAATAAAATAGTAATGTATCGTATAAATCTCGTAAGCTCTAAATATATTTCAATTTTCATAAATCATCGATTATCTGTATTAAATAATCTAACGATGTAATACAATTAAATACAATTAAAAAAAAGCTTTTAGTATAAAATAGTGCTTAAATTCTTATATTTAGAAAATTAGTGCAAACATGTATTTTATTGTAAAATAACTTGAACACGTATTTTTTAATTTCCATTTATTCACTTGATGAAATGTCTTATTAAAAATGGTTGAAAATTAAATCTACAGAGGCGTAAACATCTGACCACTTTAACGCATCTGAACAATCAATTCCTAACAATCGCTTCATCAATTTACGTAGCTCAAACATATAAATTTCGTAACAATAATATTTAAAATTATAAACATGCATTCATTATTATTGACTCTAGAATTTTGCAAGGTACAATTGTAATTATAAAGCTGTTATTATTCTTAAATTATAATCAATATATATTATATGCACAAATAATTCAGTGCCTATCTTTAATGAAATAGAATGACCGATAAAAAGTTACGTATGAAATTATTAGTATGTATTTTCATAAATTTAAATTATACGAATATTTTATAACGTAATCCAATGCAACAAGTTCGAAGCTAGGTCAGCAATATATAGGTTTTTTATTTATTTATGGTATGTTTTCTAATAAAGCCATAAAAAGGAATATATTATTAAACTATCGTAATTGTTCCTACTAGTGAAAATATATATGTAACTTAATAATATTTCTTTAAATATAAATCCTTTTAAAATATGCGAAAACTGCAAAAAAATGTTTAGCATAAATTTACCAAAGGATCTGTTAAATGCATAAGAATTTAGCTATATGTACATTATATTACAATTTTTGTGATTTTTTCAAACATATAAAGATGTATATGTTTTTTTAAAATAATTTTTCATTTTTTTTTAAATAATAAAGTAATAGTGTATAGTCTATTAGTAATATTGTACAATATATATATATATATATATATATATATATATATATATATTGTGTGTATTAAAAAAATAATAATATAATACTAGTGAAAGTATATAGTACGTAAATTTCTATTATTATAAGTAAAATGGCTATTTGTAATAAAAAAACCTAGAGAAACGTAAGGTTAGGAAAGTAGAAATATATTTATTAGTATATTTGTACGTAAAAAATATATATATATATGATATCGAATGAGTAAAGGTTTACAAAATACTGATTTTTTTATTTTACAAAAATATTTTTAAACATAACAATATTCTAACATTTTTTCATAATAGAACAGATAAAAAGTCATTATTGATATACGAAAACATATGTAAATATTGGATTTTTTAAATTTAATACATTCTTAATATTATTTTATTTTGCCCTAATATTATTTCGAATTATGCTAAATACAACTTTAAATGTATTTTTAACCATTCTAAACAGCACAATATTGATCTTTACAGAATAACGTATATTTTTTTTATAAACGTAATATAAAATTTTTAATTTAAAATACTTTTTTTTACAGTTATATATATTTTACACGTGTTTATTGCGTATTGTGCGCAATGAACAGTCAGTTACATCAGAGAGCGTAAAAAGTTGTATCAAATCCAATTTCTATCGACATACATTTGCACCACTTTTCTTAATTTAATTAAACAATATTCATTCATTGGGCTGTCTTGAACGTCCTCGTTTTCCCGTAGCTCAACAACTTTTATCATTAAAAAGATGTGGTACAACTGATTGATAGCGTCTATTTTCAGTCTCTCGTTGAAATCTTCTTTTGCAAAAATGTTCACATCACATTTTAATTCTTTTAAAATTCGAATAACGTTTTCTCTGTAAAACTCCAACATTTCATCCAAGTCTTCTGGAACTCTCTTCATACTAGTGCATAAAAAGAATATTAAATCCGTTAACGGACTCGATATGTAGCATATCTGGAAATCGACGAATTTCGTATTGTCGTAATTTCCTACTTCGTCTCGATGGAATAAAATGTTGTTTATCCATAAATCACTGTGGACAGGACAAGCCCACTTATCTTCCACGTCCAAAACATGAAAATACGAATCGCAAAGATTCTCAAAATCTTTAGTTCTTTTTATTCGATCGAAATACTGACTTAAAAACTCATCATTTTTTATATGTTCTAACGCTGTTGTTATGTAAGGCTTCATTATTTCATTTAATAGGGTCATTGGTTTCATGTGTTTTTGTAATGTGGGAAGGTACGATGGCATTTTATGCTTAACGGAGAGGCCAATTGCATGAAATTTGGCTAGAGATAATAAAGCGACCTTCACTTGTTCTGGATTCATACCTAAAAAATCAAACAAATATTTTAATAATTGTACAAGAAATTGATTTTCAAGAAAATAAGTAATAAGAATTAAGCTAAAACAGTTGATCTTTCATTGTATTAAATTTTTTAATGCAATTGATTTGAGCTCGTGTTATTAAGTTTTTATTGAAATTCTGCACAAAATATATGTATATATATTTAACTAACGATAAGTAAACAAAAGAATTAAATTACAAGAAAAAGTAGGAAAATCTATCAAATTGCTTGTAAGAAAATGAAAAATTTTACAGCTATTATATTTTTCAAATTGTTTAAAAACGCACAAGATACAGAATTGAATTTAAGTGTTCAAATTTAAAAAAAATTAAAATTACTATAATTACTATAATTACTAAAATTACTATAATTTTAATTATTTAAAATTAACTTATATCATTAAATTCGTGTATATTTTAAAATTCATATAATTATTTATGAAGCCAATAGCCAAACATCTATTAAAATTAACATAATTACAACTTCATACTGTAAATTAAAATCTTTTGTGACGGCTTTTAAACCATATTTTTATAGGTATTTTAAAAGACATCGATTAAAACTTAATAAAATTATGAAATAGTTTAATTTACATTTTTTAAATCTATTTTTTTCCTCTTGTCTCTTTTGGTCTTATCTTTTTTAAATAAAAGTTTTCATTTGTGGCACTACTTAATTAATTTTTTTACGAAAAATGAAAAAAATTTTTCTATAAATGTATTTTTATTATCATTATAGATTAGTAGGTAATATTTTGCAAAAAAAATTTCAACAATTTTAATTAAATTGTTATTTTCAATTATTTAAACAGTTTTTATAATATGATAATATTGTTTTTCAAAAAATGGAAAAAAAATATCAGCCAAATTTGAAAAGGAGTGAAAAATAAATTAAAAATAAGGACATTATTGTAGATTTTTATATTATTAATATTAGGATTTATAAATAAATTTAATCCTATTTTAAAATAAAAAATTGATTTTTTTTCTTCTGAATCTCTTGAGTATTTAATGTAATAATCATCAAGCACTTACTAGAATCAAAATCATAGAGTACCAAAAAAAATTGTTTTGATATGCATTCTGGTATTGTTAAGTGCCTGTTAAAAATTAAAGTCATGTTTTTTTCATTTGATTGTGAGTTTATTTTTTCTTGGAATAGTAATTGCCAATAATCAGTTTAATATTAAATATACATGATATTCATTGTATATATTTGAAATATTGTGTTAATTATTTTAATTGTAAAATAATTTAATTGTTAAAAAATAATTTAATTGTTAAAAAATAATAATTTAATTGTATACGAATATGAAAAAAGATTCCATCTAAATGAGATTTTTAATTATGTGTTATTTTATTACATAATTTTTTATAATCAAATATATACTATTTTTTCCAATTCTCTTAATTTAGTATATGCGAACTATTTAATTTATTATAAACGTGAAACAATTTTAACATTTTAACTGCTTTTAATTTCATTTATGGATATAATTAATTTTTAAGTTTTTATATGAATATTGTTAGGCTTAAAATAACAATTGTCAGACATCGATTCACTATTTACGTTAATTATAAATAGATGTATTAATAATCTTGCCACAAATATGATTCGTAGAAACTGAGCTATAATTAACCTACTGTACCCAAAAAATTTAATATTATAATATGCTAATACAAGAGTTTTCATTTACAATACATACTTTATAAAAAAATTGTATTTATTTATTTGGGTAAATAAGTGTCTGAATGAAGTAAGTGAAGTAACTGAAAACTCGAGTTATATTAAATAAAGCCCAATTATTAAATTGCTATTAACGTTTTCTTACTCAAGGATATACATTATTAAATCCATAATTTAATCACATGGTTATTGCAAACGTATTTAATAATTATTATGTAACTCTAAAAACTACGATTCAACTGTTAATTTATGGCATCCTTGTTTTATTATTAAATTGTGTATATTTTTTCAGAAAAAAATTCTGATATAAAAAAAAAGTAAAAACGAATAAATAGTATTTAATGCTAATTACGTTGAAAATAAAAATTATAGTATAGTTTATAAGCAGCATTTTACAAGCAAACATTTTTGTAATGCTAGTTAATAAGCCTGGATTTAGTACGTATAAAGAATTCGGAATTTGCAATTAAAATATTTTGTTTGAGAAATTCGTAAATGATAAGTTTAATTTGTTGAATCGTGCTTATAATATTTATTATTGAAATCATAATTTTTAATCAATTTAAATTTTTTTTTTTTAATAATTTATAATAGAGTCCAATATTAAACATTATAAACCAGTATTTTAAATATCCAAATGTCATAAATATTTGTAAATGCCGGATAGCCCCGATGATTCTTTTATTGTAGTTTCTCCCGGAAGCATCAATGTAATCATGAATTCACGTCAATGTGTTAAACAACAAGATTATATATAGTCGGTTATTGAAAAAGCAGCGAATTCCAGCAGCGCTTAAGGTTTTACCGACAGCGCAATTAAATAGAGTTCTGCTTAACAATTTCATCAATTCGTAGATCTGTATTAAATTTGTTTAAAAAACGACTCATATGCTCGAGCACTTTCATGATATATAAATTTTTATATTTGTTGTGGAAAATAATTGAGATTTTTAAATCTACTTTAGAAAAATTATATGATAAGTAGTTAATTTCTTGGAAATGTTATTTGAGCCATTCTGAAATGCTTTTATTAACAAAATATTTATAAAGTACTTCTAAATTTTATTGTAATTAAAAATAGAATGTCAGCGTGCAATATAATATAACTGATTTTTATTTAAATTATTTAGCTTTTCTTAAATCCCTCAGTAATAAATAAATACTTAAATTAATTCAAACGTTTTCATTTAATAACGTTTAAGTCATTATTATTTCTAATATACATTGAAAATGTATTGATTTTTTTATTTTTTTCTTTTTTTAAGATTTTCATTTGTTTATTTTTAGCTTTATCATTTTCAAACAATAAATAAAAGGACTTATGAATTAGAGAATTCCAAACAAATTCTTATACAACTGTGTAATTTTTGTATTAAGCCTGATAAGATAATTTTAATATAAATAAAGTATTATGTAATATTCTTATTACCTATGCACATATGAAATTATTAAATGATTATTTAATAATTTCAAAGCAGTAAGTATGACTATAAATTAATGAAATAGTAATATACTAAATGATTAGAAAAATTGTATTAATAATCTAAATTTTATAAATGAGATTTTTATTTTTTATAAAAAATTTAATGCATTGCTGAGCTTTCACGAAGTTCATCTGAAAAATATATTTCACAGGAGAGAGGCTAAAATTTTTAGAAAAAAATAAGAATATAATTGATTATTAAAGACCATGAATAAATTTACGCGAATGAAATAAAATTATCAATGACTATTTGTTAATGAAAAAAAGTTTTTTTTACGAGATTTTTTAAGAGATTGAAAAAAAGTATGTTCCATCGTTATTGAGAGACAGATATTTAGCGATATTTAGCTTTTTATTTGAAGTATTTGATGAAAAATTTTCTCGTTTGACGTATAAGACGGAAAAACTCTCAATTGTAGCAAATATTGTAGTAATTAATAATAAACTTGAAAGCAATTTTTAGAACTCATTTTACAAGATCAGAGGAGCTTAAATGTCATTTGAATTATATAATTTCCCTTCATTCGTACAAATAAAACGGTTAACTTTTAATAATTCGATCGACCAAACCTTTATGTCTATCCTCCATAAAGTATCCAGCATCTTTCAAATTTTCCATCAATATAACAGCATCGTTTTCCACATGATCGGCATCGGGTTCGATGGACAGTCTCGATCCGTAAAACTTGGGCGCAATATCCAGATCGCCGCCGTACAACTGTGCATAAGTCGGAAGCAAATCTTCGTAAATGAATATCTCCTTTTTAAAAGTAAAGTCCGACTGAAATATCAATCTTTGGGCTTCCGTGGGTGGGAGCATTTTGGCAATCAAGTTCAGCGTTCCTTCTTCATCTTGATTCCTTCGCTTTATTATGGCTTTGACTTGTAAAATGGTGCTGCCGTAGTTGTCGCCTACTTTTAAAAAACTTTCGGTCTTAAAATCGACGACCTTCATATCCTTGCCAAGCCGCTTCTGCAAAACTGATTGCGGATCGCGCAGAATGATCTCATGATCCATCGTCTGGTCTTTTTGCGACATAATCGAGTTCGCGCACTGTACGTACACGGCCGCACTTACTTTATTATTGTTGGACGTAATAGAATTTTAGAAATTGAGAACGAGCTGCTGCAGTTAGCGGACGACTGCAGCTCTATTATAGCGCTGCTGCGTCCTGCGCGACGGTGCTGGTAATAATAAAAATTCAATGTATGTATATATGCATACATATGTACATATATATATATATATATATATATATCTTACGCACTTACCAATGCGTGCATTTATATAAACTTAAGGCATCATAATTTACTTTTGTGATTTACAAAAGTGATTTACAATCGCTTGTGCAGGATTATTGAGGGAAAAAAGTTGTAAATAAAATGAATACCTTTTCTTTGTTAATAACCACCGTCGTGAATCAAACGACGACTCTTTTATTTATTTATCTAATACTCATCTCTAATAATAATAATAATAATAATAATAATAAAAAGAACTTTTATGTTTTCTCTGCGAGAAGTAATAGGTCCTTTTTTAAATAGTAATAGCACAGATGTGCGCACATATTTATGCACCGACACTAGCTCTATTGTTAAAACCAAGTTATTATTGGTTCATTGAAACATATATTCGCAATGTTCAAATAATCATTAATAAAAGCAATTGACTCGTTCTATATTCTTTCCTGCTGTAATTTAGTTCGTTTAAAGATATAAAAAATAATTGTAAAGAAAATTGATCTCTGGCAAGATTGATTTATTTTTAATATTTGTCATAAACTATAATCTTTTTATAATAGTTTGCTTTTCCAGTTACTTACGACAGTTCAGCTATTGAACTACGTGTAAATTTAATGAATGAATGGAATTTATCGTAAATGCTATGTAGAATATACAAATACTTGCTGGTAGAGTTTTCATAAAAGTATGTCACTGACCAACGTCTTATGTAATTCACTACGATGCAATTTAATATTTTATAAACATATAGATAACTAATTTCTAGAAATAATTTCAATTGTTAAACTGTTACTTATGCAAGATATGAGCGTTTTGTATAGTCAAAATAATCTTTTATACTGATAATACTACCTCCAATAGCAGTGCACTCAAAACTTATCTAAATGTATTTTTCTAGAAATTTCACTTTAATTCAAAGCAAATAGATTTTACTACACAAATAAAATTTTTACAAATTTTATGTTTTCCATAATTCATAATTACAGGCAATATTTTTATGTATATTTTTATGTTTATTTTGTTCATGGTCTTCACTATGTATCATTTCACAGTAATTACATCATTTGAAAGGAAAACTATTGGTTGAATCTTAACTAAATTCAGATTAAAATAATTGTTAATTTCATTACTGATCAATAAATTTGCTTAACTATTAGAATCAGTGTTTTTGTTAATATAACGAAAACTCAAAGAATAATTTTATCTTACTCGACATTGTAGTATTAAAGAACAATAGAATTATTTATCTTCTTTTGTACATAAATGATTTGAAAAAATTGATTAAATTAAGCGGAAAACATATACTGGTAATAGATTAATAAATTCTATAATCAATATAGTTTAATGCAATTATAGTTACAATTAAACGAACTAATTGGTATAAGATTCAATGAAATTAAATAAGTATCAACTTGTATCTTAATTTTTAGAAATATTAAAGTAAAAAATAATCTACACAATTAAAGTTATAATGGCTTATCATTATTATCGCGTGTTTGCACAAGATTATAATTTTTCTTTCTGCATAAATATTTTTATAATAATCAATTAAATAAATCGTAAAAAAAATTAGTACTTTTATATTTTTGAACTGACACCAAATATTAAATTTTTATTCTCTCAAGAATAATTATTAATAATTTAATATATTTATATAAATTATTAGTTTATATTAAAAGGGTAATCCAGGAAATAAATTGTACATAATATATTGGAAGTATAAAAATATGAGTAATACTGCTCATTTTTTTGCACACACACATATATATATATAACATAATTTTTAAATAGATTCAAAGTTTATTTAAACAGGTTTTTAACAAATTTTATAAAATATCAATTTCATTGAAAAATTTATAAACTTGTATTACTTAAAATAGATCAAGAATTTTTATTCGTGTAGTCCATTTTATGTATAACCAGACGTATAACTATACTCATTTTTTTTTCTAAAAAATTATCAGCACAACTCATAATTATATATCCTTTTAAATTTATATATCAATAAATGCGTATTGGGAAGGACCGGCATAGCAAATATCCATGCATTATCATTTTGTAATGATAATTATTGTTAAAATTTCGGCTTCATTCAATGTAACTTTTCTCTTGTAGAATACCCCAATATTGTAGTATTTTAATTATAGTAGTCTGTTATCTCATTCACAAACTTAGCATGAAGCTCTGATAAACTCTGGAAAGAAAATCAGATTTATTGTAATTTAATATAGTAAAAAAAAGAAAGAATGGCGACATTATTATATAAGCAATATTAATTTTCATGCAAAAGCAAGTTTATTAGTTGTTGCAAGTCTTCGATCCCTGTTATACATAAAACTATACAAGCTGTTATTTTTTCTAAATTGGAAAATAAAAATAATTTAATGTAGTTCATGCACTAGTTAATTAAGTCAATCAACAAATATTTATTTATTTGACTTTATATTATAAATATATTTTTTTACTTCAATATTCATTTACAAAAGTAAATTTTAACGTATATTTAATTAATGAGTATGATGCTACAATTCAAACATTTATAATAACTTCGTTATTACAATAAAATATATAATTTGAAATTTAACAAATATCTAAAGAATTATTTATTTATTAACTTAACTATATTAGATCACGCGTCTTTTTGAGGATAACGTGGATCAGATTCTTCATCTTCTTCAATCAACTTATAGTGGACAGCACTGAGAGCCTAGATATTGCAAAGTTATTTGCAAAAGTCAATTAAAAATTAGCTAATAAAAGATAAATTTAGAAATTAGCCCTTTACAACTAGGTCCAATTAGATATAAAAGTTATCGAGAAAAAGTTAAAACTACTTAAGAGTATTTGGAGAGTGGCTTAATACCTTAAAATATTTTACAGTCTTAACGCGAAGTTCTAATGTAGCATCTTCATCGCAAATAATAATTGTACGAGGGTGTTGTTGAAATGCAGATACTGTCCACATATGATTAATCCCTTCTTCAATTGCTTTATAAAGAGCAAAAGCCTTATGCGAGCCAGTAATTAAAATCATCACTTCTGTAGCATCCATTACAGTGCCGACTCCAACAGTTAGAGCTTGCTTTGGTACTTTATTAATGTCGTTTCCAAAAAACCTAGCATTTGCCTCTAACGTATCTTGAGCTAAGGTTTTTACTCTTGTTCTTGATGTAAGCGATGATCCTGGCTCGTTAAATGCAATATGACCATCGGGCCCAATTCCTATGTTATAATCATAATAATTGTTTACTATGCCAGCTTATTAGTACAAATATATGTTTGAATTTTTATAATTAATATGATACAAATTAAATTTAGCTTTTTTTAATAAAAATTTTATAATAAGCATGTGATCTCCATTCTAATGTTTTTACATTTTGATAAACTTTACAATCAAGGAGTAATCTAGAATGTTCCTAAATGTTGTAAATCAATGTCTCAAATATTACTAATATTTTTTAATTATTTTTCCAAAAAGATAATTAGATGTAAAATATATATATATATATATATGTATATATGTTATTTATACCACCAATAAAAAGCTCGACGCCACCAGCTTCCTTCATTTTTCTTTCAAATTCATTACATTCGTGAGTCAAATTAGGTGCATTACCATCAAGAATATGAACATTTTTTGGATCAATATCTATATGTTTGAAGAAATTGTTATACATGTAGTAATGGTAAGATTCTGGATGTTCCCTAGGTAAATTAACATATTCGTCCATATTAAATGTCTTAACATATTTGAATGATATTTTTCCAGCTTCATAATATTCTATAAGCTTTTTGTACATTCCAAGCGGTGTTCCTCCTTTATAAGATAGATTTGTTTAATTAACTTTGATCAATTGATAGTATTCTAATATTTTTAATATTTGAAGAACGTACCAGTAGGCAGGCCAAGGACAAAATATTTATTTTCATTTGGTTTGAAATCTTTTATCCTCTTCATAACATACTTTGCTGACCATTCAGCAACATTATGAATATCATTACAAATTACTAGACGCATTCTTGTTATTCTCTTATTAAAAAGAAACTCTGCAATAAGTTATATTATTAATATTTGAAAGAATCTAAAAATAATTGGAACTGCATTTTCAATTTTAAATTTAAGTTAAAAAAACGTAGTTTATTGAACTCTTGATAAAAGCTACAATGAAAAATGTGAATGACTTCTTATCATCGAAAAAATAAAAGTAGTTTGTTGATGTTTTATCTAAGATTAAAATTTTATCTGATAATTATTAAACTATGAAAATTTATTATGCACCGATATTATCAATAGTATACTAATATAATTATTAGTAAAAAAAATGTTAAAAGTTACATTTAACAATAAAAAATAAACCTACGTGTTTAAAAGCATAAAAATATTTAAATTTTTTGATACTAGTGCATTAAATGGTGAAAGGAAAATGTAAGGTTTAATTTAAAATTATTTTAGCTATCATTTATAGCTGAAGCCTTCAAAAAAGTATACAAAAAAAATTACTTTCACTTGTGTTTTAGATACAAATTTACCAAATTAAAAAAGCACAAAATAATGGGACAAATAATTGGGGATTAGAAACAAAACGTGCCGACAGTTTGTTTTGTCAAAACATAAAAGACACAAAGGAAACAATAGCGACGGAGTAAGAAACATTAAGGTCACCCAACTTTCTCGATTAAATGATTTGACTTTACTGACCGATGTCACTGATATAACGAAGTGAAACAGACTTTACGGAATCGAAAAAATAAGCTTATCGATGACAGCGTCGACTCCACATAGCCGAGCTCCTTTCGCTATGACTTTGGACTCCGTTTATGCTGTAAAAGTGTTCATGTACAATGTACAACTATAATTAGTGCACGAGGCAATACGATACGATACGATGTATGATTAGTCAGTATCTGCTGATACGACATACTATAAGGTCGTTAATATAAGCTGATTTATGCTTATAATTAGCGTTAATGATTCGTTGCAAACGTAGAATCATGGCATGCGTAAATTACAATAGGCATATTGTGTGCGTGCACTGTTGCAATTTCGGTACATCAATTTGTTTATGCAAATTTAAACTATACTCGTAAATTTCATCTTAAACGTAATTATTGTGAATATACATATGAATGAAAATTTTAATTAGTTATAGGTATAATTTATTTATTTACATTCTCAGGATTATAAATTATACACATAAGACAATTATATACAATATATTACAGTTCGTTAAAATACATCCAATTTGTATAAGATTTTTTCTCATAATATTTTATGTACGAGCCTTGTTATAGCTGTACAATGCCATCGTATCTTATATATCAAGTATATATATATAATATAAATCATATTAAACTGTTAAAGAATCTTTGTTATACCCTGACAAACGCTCTTGCTTTCTTATGAGATATCTTTGTAAAGCTTCATCAAAAACTTGACCAATGGTTCTTTTTAACCAAATATTTATTTTCTTCTTTACTTCTTGTGGCTTAGGTTTTTCTTCTGCTGTTTCAGTAGTTCCATTCTTAACTGGAGATTCACCGATAGGTTTTTCTACACTCTTAACAGTCTCCTTTGAAACATTATTTTTCAGTGGTTTATTCTTTTCTTCCTCTACATTATTTTCAATGTTATCTAACAATTTTGGTTTCTTGCTTTTTGTACTATCTTCTGCAATATCTACTTTTTTTTCATCAATTGTGTTTTCATCATCTTTTTTTGATTCCTCATCTGTTTCAGGCTCTGAAGCTTCTTCAGTTCTTTTTCGGTATTGTCTCTTCTTACTTATTTTTACTATGGCAGAGCTTTTAGGTCTTTCATTTGAAAAATCAGATTTACCACTTTCTTCTGAATCTGAATTTGAAATAATTGGATCATCTCTATCGATATCAGGTTGAACCTTTATACACTTATTAATTTTTCCTTTTGGCTTCTCAACTTTATGAGAGATTCCTAAATCAGCAGCATTTCTATCTACAGTTTGCCTGTATAAATGCCTATAAAATCCAGACATATCATTTTGCTTTGTTACATCTCCTATAGCTTCCAATCTATCTTGATTTTGTTGTTCTTCTTCAAATTTTTTCATTTCTTCCAACTTTGCTTTATAACTTGAAGTTACATATCTCTCTTTATCAGGAAACATTGCATCTTCGGCCTCTATTTCTTTTTGAATAATTCTATCTTTACGCAGTTCTTGTTCTTTTTTTCTTAAATCTGCAGTCTTCAATAAGTTATCTATATACTTAGCTTTTTGTTCTACTTTCTTAAAAGATTTCTCTTCCTCTTTTATGCGCTCAATCTTATCATAAACTTCATCATATTGAAAAATTGTTGGATCTTGTTTCAATGCTTTTTGCATATTCACTTGGGTCTGTTTCTTTATTTTGTTTTTTTCATTTTCTGCTACAAGAGCTTTTTTTACCCAATCAGTTCCTTGCTCTTCTTCAGAATCATCATCACTACCAAACACATTTCCTACTTTTGGAGTAGACAAAGGGTATTTTTTTGGTAATATAAGTCCATATCTAAAATATTGTTTATATTAATGTATTTAAATGAAAAAAAATAACAGTATAAAACCTAAATTATATACTATAGTATTTACATACTAAGTATTTATATACTACAGTATTAAATTTGATCTTATTTCATACAAAAAAGGTTATGTTTGAGATTTTTTATTACACTGCTTGAATTGTTATATCAGATTATAAATTTAAAGTGTAAAAGATATATGCATCGTTTATTGATATATCAAAAAAAAAGAACATTCTCCATTTTATAAAAAAAAAATTCTTTTAGTTCTTAAATTATCTACGTAGGTATTTAATTATAATGTTTATAATTAATTTGTATTACTCACTGTTTTTTATTCGACATTTTTAATATATTATTGTTCTTTACGACCTTAAGTGGAATAACCTATTTGATATTTATCAAATATAACAACTGAAAAAGAAACATCACAAATGACAACACTATAATGAAACTTGTATTTGTATCTAGAGGTGCGAAGATGCGATAGAAATAAGCTTCTGTATATTCTGGATAATCTGAAATCTGAATTCTGAATCCTTGTCTTAAATAGCTTTATCCCATTGGTTCTTGCTTTCGCGCTTCTTTTGAAAATTGGCTGGATAGAAGAGGAATGAGAAAAGGGGCCATTGAATTGAAGCGAAAATTGAATTATAACGAATAATCAAATAAAATATTTGCACATTGTAAAGGATTTATGTTTTTTTCTAAAGAGTCACTTGGCTCTTGATTCAGGTAAATTCTCCTTCTTGGTGAATCGCTGCTGACCTTCGCTATTCGACGAACTGCGGAAAAAGAGCCTGAAGGCAAGGGTCAGGTGGTCAGGTCAGTCATGTCAGTACGAGATTATATACGGCGTAGGATCCTAATGTTTGTAATCCGCGTGTTAAACTGTTATGTAGTGGGTACTGGGTAGTGTATAATTGTAATATTGAATCGTACACCTAAATTTTCAAATAAATTAGAAGATAGAAGTAGAAATAGAAGAAGATAGAAATAGAAATAAAATAGAATTGTGGGAATTACGAATTTCAGAAACAGAAAAATTCATTAAAAAGTCCACAATCGTTTACTTACTTTACTATAGAGTATAGATGTGTGAATTCGAACTTTTATTGAAAAATAATTTGAATAAGAGCGTTTTCTTCGTTAAAGCTATAAATGTCGTATAATCGTAAAATAGTTTATTTGCTTCTTTTATGGAAATATTGTAAGCAGAGCAATTAATTTTTACTTTATAATATTTTAAAAAGTTAATTCGGATTCATGAAAACCAAGGGCTTAATGCAACAAAATTCTTTTCCAGAATAACTTAATTCTACGGACATGGAAGGCCCATTGAATGTTATTTTTCTAAGCAATACACTTTTATATTCGATCGTTACGTATAAATTTGAAATAAACTGTGCATCTTTTGTATTATTTCACTAATGACGGACTTTTCCTAATCCTTTCTACTGAACTGCCTACTTACATTACCCTTAAGTACCTACAATTATAAACAGGCGAATTATTTGTCGATGCTGCTTAATCTAGATGCAAAATCTGATTCCTGCAAATTTACATAATTTAAATTACTTTGTAAACAAGCACATGAATGTATTATTTTATTTCATCACTCATATTTTTCATACCTGAAATGCCACTAGCAATATATATAATTTATACGCGATACATTTTGCGTTAAATTATTTTTCTTTTGAATAAATTATTAAAATACATGCGTTTACTATTAAAATTATGCGTTCGATTCGTCTTTATTTAAATATGAAAATTTTAAAGATAAAAAATTTGTAGTGAAATTCTTATCGAAATCAATTAAACGATTAAATCGTGAATAAAGTTTAAAAAATAATTATATAACTAGCGTTTTGGACTATGATTTTTAACGCAATTGAGACAAATTGAAAGGCTCGATAAAGAGGCCCTAAAATTGCTTTAAATTAAATTTCCATGAAATTCGATTTGCATCGGTCGAATGCTTCCTTCGCTAGAAAGTCACTCAACTTAGGTGGAGTGATAGTTATCGAGCATTGTAAATTGAATTCGATTACTATACAGGCGCGCGCGAGCCGACCAGCCGACTTGCCGACCACCATATTGCGTAATGGACCAAGGCTTTTTCGCACATGGCGTGTGCGTGTGCGTATGGAGTGTAGTTGATCAGTCAAAATGTTGAGCTACAGCCGTGTCACTGCTCAATTATCCAGGATAGCGAGTCAAGCTCACATTAAACCATCTCCCAAACAATTTAGTGAGTATTTTTTATATTTCCAAATGAAACTTTGAACGATTGCGAGAGGCCGGCCGCTATCGTCCCGCACTCGCACCCTCCTCGCCAATACCCTTCTTCATCTCTCTTCCATTTAACGATAAGGATCGTATGCTTTGGCCTTTTATTGACGAGTTTTGGTCTTCCGTATGCCTGTGCTTAACGAAAATTTCCAATGTCAAAACTCCTTTGCACAAAACACCTCCACACAAGGCGAGAGTAAGCCGCGTGCTGGAGTTTGCATTGGCAAACATAACCCTGCGTCGGTCAATTAAATTGACTTAAGAGAAATTTTACTCTTGAAAATAGAAAAATAATCCTGAACATAAATTAGAATAATTAGAACGTAAATTTTTTTTTACATTTCATTTGGTATTTTTAAAACTTCAATTTCGTAAATACCACAATCAAATTATTCTTTAAGTTCATAATTATTTTGTATTTTTCTAAAAATATAACAAACAACTATTTACATATTATTGAAATATAGGATTTTGTTTTGATTAGCTAAATATTACTTCAAAACTTTAATTCATATGCTTATGAATATTTTCAACAAATGTCTTACTTGTTTTATTTTTATTATGTATATTGTTTGGTAGGAATTTCTTTTGTATAACTTCTTTAATATATATATATATAATTTTTCAGATTTCATAAACTTAAATTCAAAATACAGCAACAAGAGCAAAAATAATAAAACTGGATCCACGGCTAAAGTTGAAGAATGTGTTCCCAAAATAAGCCGATCGACGATTCCTCCTCTACCACCAGTACCGCCACCCACTCCATTACAAGGATCTTCGCCTCCTTTATATCCTCAAGTCACAAAGCCCGTGGATCAGTCAAGGCCAATTTGTGAAGATAAAACAAATTCTTGCCCACCAAATTGTCCTCCAAAATTTGAAGAAGATTGTCACACGCCAGGAAGTGGCCCAATTGACAAGGGTCCTGAATTTAAATATTGGAAGCATTTAGTTGCAGCACTTATTTTAGCAGGAGTATCTATATATACGGTAATTATTAAAACATAAAAGACAAAATGAAATGAAAACTATGAATTACTAATAGAGAATTATAACTGAAAAAAATTATATTTATTTTATTTATGCACAGTATTTGGAATATTTTGCAGTACCTAATACTGATAAGAAAACAAAAAGTGAGTCCTGTAACATGTCTAATGAAATCAGTTAATTTTGGAAAATATCTTCACGAATATAATGGAAACTAATTATTATTTACAGAAATACTTGTGTATAAACGACCAGCTGTAGTACCAAAAAATCCTGTAACTTCTCAAGCAATACCTTCAGAAGTACCATATCTGATAGTAGGAGCTGGTACAGCTGCTTTTTCAGCATTTCGTTCAATAAAAGCTATTGATCCAACAGCTAAGGTATTATTCATTTGTTTATAATTAAAAAAGTAAGCTTAATATTTTGTGTAACACAATTTATAAAACTCAGTTTTTATTTAATCAATGCAGGTTTTAATGATTACTGATGAAGGTGATTTACCTTATATGAGACCACCATTATCAAAAGAAATATGGTATAATAAAAATGAAAATCAAATAACTAAATTAATGTTCAAACAATGGAATGGAGCAAAAAGAAGGTAATTGAAAGTTGAATCTTATAAATTTTAAGAGAAATTATTTACAAGCGTATCATATTTATTGGTATAATTACATCATAATAACATATATTAATTTTTGTAATTATTTTTTTTATTAGTTTATTCTATGAACCTCGTGAATTTTATATGAAAGTTAATGATTTACATGAATCAGAAAAAGGAGGTGTAGCAGTTGCTACTGGTTGGAAAGTAAAAAAAATTGATGCTACTAATAAAATTGCTTACTTAGAAGATGACAAAGAGATAAAGTATGGCAAATGTCTTATTGCAACTGGTAAGAATTGTTTATAAATATTATGAAATTATGTTTCATCATAACTTTTATATGTATAAGCAAACAATTATATTGATAGGAGCAACACCGAAAATTTTACCTTTATTTGAACAAATGAGTAATAAAATTAAGGAAAAAATTATTCAATTCAGAACAAAAGAAGACTTTATGGAATTAGTACATAATGTTTCAAACCCGAATGTTAAGAATATTGTTGTCATTGGGGGAGGATTTTTAGGATCAGAGTTGTCAACTTCGTTAGTGCGAAATCGTATGTTTTAATACACAATAATCGCAATACAAATTATTATTATTATTATTATTATTATTATATCATGAATAATTCAAAATATCTATTACTAGTTGTATCAGATGACCAAACAGTTTATCAAGTCTTTAAAGAAAAACATATATTGGATCAAGTTTTGCCTGAATATTTAAGTAAATGGGCTACTAAGCGCATTCAAAACGATGGTGTAAAATGTTTACCCAATGTAGAAGTTCATGATTGCAGAATGAAAAATGGCAAACTAAATCTTATACTCACGGATGGTGACACTGTAAGTCTTAGAAAAATGAATGAACTTCTCTATATTGATAATTTAATATTAATTGAAGTGATTGTGCATTTTACTTTTATAAGGCTTTTGTACTTTATTAGTAATCTTATTTATTTATTATTTAAATGAAAAATTAATAAAAAAAAGAAATTATTTTAAAGAAAAAACATTGTTTTATAGCTAGAAGCTGATCAAATCATAGTAGCAATTGGTGTAAAAGCAAATACAGATTTGGCTGCAGAATCCAATTTAGAAGTTGATTCTGAACAAGGTGGCTTTTTAGTTAATGCAGAATTAGAAGCGAGAAGCAATTTATGGGTAGCAGGCGATGCTGCATGTTTTTACGATGTAAAACTTGGGAGAAGAAGAATAGAACATCATGATAATGCAGTAATATCTGGAAAATTAGCTGGTGAAAATATGGTCGGTGCAGGCAAACCGTATGTACATCAATCCATGCTTTGGTCTGATCTTGGACAAGAAGTTGGATTCGAAGGTATTGGAATTATTGATTCAGAATTGGAAACTTTTGGAGTTTTTGCAAAGCCAGATCCAGAAACATCAGATTCAGAATCAACTACTACAGTTGATACAACTTCAAAGGTATACTCTCAAATGTCAAATATCCTATGATTTGTACATGTTTATATTTTTTTAAACTCTTCTTTTTATTCTTCTGTTTTAATGTCTCAGTCAATTATTGATAAAAATATTTTTTTAATACTATTAGATGTAATATTTAAAAAAAATGGTCGAAGCTAAAATGTATTACAACCTATATTTAAGTTATTAACAAGCGAAAACGATTCATGTTAAAAATGTCAGTTTATTGCAAGAGCCTATTTAAAAAAACTTTGTTTTTAATAATTCAACAATTTTGTTGTACACATATTTATTATTTCGATAAACGTTAAAATTTTTATTACTATTTATTTAAGAAAGGCCGTGCAGATCTTTGCTATTTATGAATTGTGTATTACTATAGTTATTATATTTATTGAGGCACATAAAAGATTAAATTCATATTAAATTATTTTTGTTTACAGTTGACGGAGAATAAAGACGAGGTGAGAACTGAAATTAGATCAGATTCTCAATCCAAGAAAACGGATTCAAATGATCGAAATTCTGAAATACCACCTAAAACTGAAACAAATGATTTTGAAAAAGGTGTTATTTTTTACTTACGTAATAAGGTTGTTGTTGGCATCGTTCTGTGGAATATTTTTAATCGAATGTCAGTTGCTAGACAGGTGAATAACGATTTTTTGGGCATAATTATTTACTCTTAATAATATAATTATAATATTAATAATGTATTACTTAGGTGCTTGCAAGAGACACAAAAAGTGATGAACTGGACGAAGTAGTCAAACTTTTTAACATTCATGAAGATTGAAAAATGAAAATATTTAAAGATTTAAAGATTTATGAATATTAATTTGTATATATGCGAAAATTATTTCTTCAAAGTGGAAAGAGATAATTGGTATTTATGCCATAATCTAATCTCTTAACATTCATTCCGATCAATGTTGAATTCTTAGTAAAATTTTAAGAACTCGAATTGTCAGCAATACGAAATAATTGCATTTATTAAAACTGCTAATTTTAGAACATGTAAGCTTTAGCAGAAAAAATAAGAAGAAGTAATAGTTGAAGAATTAACAAAGAATTTGTTTATGTTAAATGTTTATAAGTTTACACGTTAATTAATATTTAGCAACTTATAAACCAACTTTTTATCATCTTAACTTCTTTATTTTGTATTATAGACATCCATGTAAAGGTATTTCTTAAGCCAATGTTAACTTCAAGCTTTAACTTTGGATATTGAATAGCATGATTATGTTTGCATATAAATGAAGATAAATAATATTAATTAAAAAAATACTTTTAATTATTTTTGTATTTTAAATACTTAGTTATGCAAGCACAAATGATGCTTGTTTTTTGTCAATAAAAATTAAAACGAGTGTAATTCTATAGATAAAATATTATATTTTATAGTATGGGAGTAACAATTATAGTCATTTCATAATATTTAAAATTGTATTTGTTCTTTTACTTTTTATCAAAACCTATAATTATAGAATTATAAAAAATATTTTTTTTATTCGTTCAACTAAGTTTGGTATGAAAATTAATCTTCTGTTCTATCAGTGATGGAAGGATTTTGTCTCCATACCTTTTTTCTAAGCGGTCCATAAATCCCATTTGACTATGGCAGCGATAATCTTCTAAAATCTTTATAATTCAAACAATTCAATTGAGTTTTAGAAAAAGCCATACTATTAGCATTATTTTTAGTTACTTACCAGCTCTTCTGGCCACATTTTCCCATTCACAATTTTGCTTTGTATATCAGTTTCGCAATGATTCAACAGAGATACACAATAATATACGAGATAATCCGGTGGATGTAATATACTAATAGCCAAATAATGAACAATTTCACTCCATGGAAGAATTCCCCAAAAACATTGCGCCATGAGCTTATCGCAAACCATCCACCAGTGAAGTCCACATTCGTTCTAAAGAAATGACAATATTTTTCGTGATTTTTTTTACAAGGAACGTAAGCTATATTACGAATGATTAAGACATTCATTTTTAGACATTATGTATGGAATATATTTGCAAATGTACTTTTAACGCGAACTTTATCGTAGAAAATTCATGGCAAATAATATTTTCCAGCAGATGAGCAAACAAGAGCCTCGTAGAAGATTCTTCCTTGTTATTTTCGTCGACGACTCGTGCTAACGTAGACCATATGAATACTGCTGTTGGGAAATGTAGTATTTGAGACACAAATGTTTTTGATCTAAATTAAACAAAAAATATGAAATTATTAATTCGCAAGCCAACATCTAAATATTATAAAATGTTATACAGGTCTGTGATGATAAAAAACTTCTGAGTCAAATTGAAAATATCAATAACTTTGATGAAAAGTTTTCAACCTGAGACCAAATGCTGATGATGATATTTGGTTAGCTGGAGTCCCTTTAAATATAATTGTTGAAATAATTTTTTCAACGTATTGTCTTTTTGTCGAAGTATATCAAAGTTTTAATGATATATTTACTTGAAAATGACAAATTCGTTAATAAAATTATCGTCTATAATTATAGGAAAGGTCGATTCGCAACCAACTGATGCAATTCAAGTAATTCAACGAGTAGAGTAATTTACAAACTATTTTTAATATACAGGCGAGTGTGTAGCAAAATTAACTAACTTTTCAATGTTGCCATTGCAAATTAGAAAAACAGTGGATAGAAACCAATCGAATCCATCAAAATAAACTGATTTTTTGTAGTCAATGAAATCATGTGTTAATTGAATAAATTCTTTTAAATTTCTTTTCATTTGTTCAGTATTTTCTAACAATCCATTTATTGCACCGAAATGCATTACTAAGCTTATTCCACATTCTTCCTCTGGAAGCCAATAGTTATCATTACATTGCAAATTCGTATTCCACTTCAATAGATCCAAGCATTCAAGTGTCGGAATAGCCTGTTGCATTTGATCAAGCAGATCCAGTAATACTGAATTCTGGAAAAAAACGATAATTTTAATCAAACTTGATTAAAATAAGCAATTGTGATTTAAACTCTGAAAGAGCTTCATTTTATTAAAAAGAAAATGAATAAAATCGGAGTATAGCGATAAGGTAAGCGTATTTTCAAATATAAAGTAATATAGAAGCTAATATCTAAGAACGATTTGATAAGATGATAGAAGTCTACGATACCCGATTGCAAATTAACATAATAAACTCGGTTTTGCTCGAGCACAGCTCAGTGGAATCTTTAAGTATCAATAAGTAACTAAATTGGCATTTACTGGCGCTTACTAGAAAATTAAAATTGACATGATTAATATAGTGAACTGAAGTCGGCAAATTTCGGTTTTTAGATGAAATGAGTACGAATTTTAAATTATCTCAATTAAATTCGTTAATGATAACATTTGACGGTTTTCGCACATGATTCGATTGCATCCTGCCATTTCCCCCTATCCGTCATAATAATAACGATTCAATTTTAAAGTGCGAATATTATAATTGTAACAATTTTTCTCTACAACTTTAATGAGTATGTTGATTATTTACTACAAGTTTTGCAGTATTGCAATTGTCTCAAATATAAATTGAATTTCTAAAAATTTTCATTATCCTTTTTCAGCATCTAAACAGTTTTATTTTGTACATAAGTATGCCTATCAAAATTAGAATAATGGTAATAATAGAAAAGATGCATTTCATAATCCTTGATTTAATGTAAATCTAATAGACATTATACTTTTCATCAATCTAAAGAGTTTTAAGATTTATTCATTAATAATTGATGTACCTGACATTATTATGACAACTTATTTATTTATATTATATTTGTTCAACTAATTGAACCAATCAATTTCTTTACTTTCATGACGTTTAAGTATTATAAATTATTCGTTAACTTTTATACCTCATTCGAATTACTTATTTTTTAATTAATGTTTAATGTAATTAATATAATTAATTAATGTTATTTTGTTCAAATCTTATTTTTCTGTGATAAATTATTAAAAAATTTATTTTTTAACGAATGAATTAATGAAGAATGATAAACGCTCATTTGCTTTAATATTCTTGAAATAAAACGTATACCAAAATATTAAGCATACGTACAAGAAGAATTTTACTTAAAAAAAGTATACAATAAAAATTGATTAATCTATAATTAAGGTTTCAGATATTTACATATTACAAATAAGAAATGGATAAAAATTTTACTTTGCGTAACTTGATGTAGGATAAAAACAAAGATTAACAGCATTAATATATTTATAATGTTTGTGTACATTTTTAGAATTTTTTTTCGTAATTTGGATGTAATAAGTTCCGCAATAGAACATCTTTTTTCTAAGACATTTTTTTATTGGCTCATGTTTTAAAAAGATCGGATGTTGACTATAATATAATGTAATAAATTTGTGAAAAAAAAACAAACCAAGTTATACTTTGAACATTTACAGCGTTCCATTTTCATTTCAGATCGACAATCTTTATAACAAGTTTATTGAATGAAACTTATACTCGATCAACTCTCTTGCACGTTCCAAGAGGTGATTATAAAATTTTAAAACGATCTACCGAATTAAAGATTAAATTTTTTTTATTATTTTTATTTAATTTATAAAAGGTGCATTGGTAATATTGTGATTAGTATTTCTGCGTTTGAAACGTATGTTTACCACTCCTTAGACACCGTGAAAATAACTGAATAAAAGTTAAATGTATGCTCGTTGCATATATGTACGTATGTTGTGTTTAACGTTATTAATTACCTCTATGTAATTCGAAGAAGCTAAGTGAGCTTTCTGAGTTTGTAATACCCAGTTTTCATCTCTCAAAGTGGGCTTTTCTTGCAGCTGCATTCTCAATTCCGAGTGAGAAGATCTTTGCGAAACAAAGTCATCGATTTTTTCCGAAGGGGGCAATTTAGAAAACAAATGATTCTCTTCTATAGTCGACGGATATTCGCTTCGCTTGTGCTTTACACAAGAACCGTTTAATAAAATCATGTGTCGAAGTAAGCTACTTTCATCAATAATATAAGTACTATTGCTTTCTAGTTTCTCATCCTTTGTGTAACACATGTATTCTTGAAATTCCAACATTTTATTCTGAAGAAATTAATTAACAGAGTTAAAGTAGAAAGCGCATTAATTATTTATTTTAAGGTAGGCAAAACAAATTGTACAATATTCTTAACTCCGTGTCATCTAATAAACAGTGTGGATTTAATTTAAAATCTTTCTTTAATAGTTTTCTTAAGGGCTACGGTATGAAGTATTATTTTACCTGAAAATCTAACAAATTCAGTAAATATATATAAATATCTAAATTCCAAAGTATATTTTTCAGCGATAAAAGTCCAAGATGATGATATAGCGAATCGACATTTTTAACAGACTGAAGAAGTTCATTAAGGTTTGTCGGGCACTCGTTTTCTTTTTCTTCTTTAATTTCATCTTTAATTCTCATGAAAGACATAAAACCTTTAAAAATAGATAAAATAAAGTATTATTTACAAATAAATATTTTAAAAAATATAAAGATTTAATTAATAGTAAATTCTGTAATATATATATTATTACGTATAAAAATTATAATAAATTAATAATAATAAATAATTTTATTTTAATACTAAATTTTTATTAATTATCGTAAATTTATGTTGTTGTTTTTTTGTTTTAATAATTAAGTGTATAATTTAATGCTTGTGCATAAACGATTTTAAAATTATTTTTTAGACATTTTACTAATTTCATTTTTTTTATTTAAATAAATCTCAATTACTATGTAAATATTTTTTATTCAGGGTAATGTATTAGATACTATTAGAGATTGCCTAATCGTATTTTTAATTGAAGATTTTTATTGTAAAACAGTGGATATATCGATAGAGCAACGACACTTACGTATAGAACATTCCTTAAATCAGAGGTGAAAAACGTATTAAAAATACGTACTTATTATTTTATTACGTGTCATTTAATTTATTTGAAATTATATTTTTTATTGGTTAAATTGTAATGAAGTTTTTTTTGTAAACTTTATGATTTCACCCCTGACTTTTGAACATTAGTAAAAAATTAATTACAATTAGTGTTTATAGAAAATAAAGCAAGCACATGAAGAAAGACTTTGATGTCGATGTTTTCCCACGGATCATAAAAATGATGCGGATCCTCCAAAATCTTGTTAATTCCGATGAGTAACGTTGACAAAACGTGGGACGACAGATCTAATAATGTTTCTGTACCACAAATAAAAAATCCAGAGTTTGAAATGAAACTGATAACGTTAAAGTCACTCCATGAAGTCTTAATCGACGATATTAAATCACGGATTAATTCCTTAAAGACTAGTGGTTCATTAGATAATATCTGAAGTCCCAATGGTAAGGATACCAAATTTAATAACATTTCTTTGACTGCTCTGTAAAGGTAAATAAGCTGACTAAAATTCTCAAAGAAAAACTTTGAATAAATAATTTATATTTGTATTTCTTTACTATTTTACTATGCTCTTAATATTTATTACCAAATTTAAGAAATTAAATATACAATAGCCTTGTATAGAAAAAAAAAAATACATTAGACAATACAATTAAAGCCTTAACGTAATTTTAGTAAATACGGAAAAATAAATGAAGAATTATAAATAATTTTACTTGTCGATATGTCGGGCTTTTCTTTCATTTTCTATGTAATATTTGTCTAATTTACTGTACATGTACATAATACTAGGATAAAAATACTCTCCAACAACATCTTCAACAACGTAGAAGACATCGGAAACATTAAAAAGTTTCCCAATAAATCCAAATAAGTCAACAAAATGTTCGATGTTTATGACTGCAATCGGTTGCTTCAGAAGATTAGAAGCGTAAATAAGAATAATCACAGCTGGAAAATCTGGGTAATTTCGCTTTTTCATAGGTGACGAACTAACTTTGAACTCGTTCATAAAAAATGTTGGTCCGTCCGATGTATCTAACATATGATTTAAAACATCTAATGTATGAGGCCAGAGTTTTATTTCTGACTGTAAAAGTGGATTCAAAGCTACTTGATAAAATCTGGAATCATAAAGTATCGTTGGTTTTCTTAATAATTCAGATAAAGTAGTTTTTATCGTTTCGTAAATACTATTCGACGTTTCCGAAGAGCCTATAGCGTTAAGAAAATTTAACAAAGATATTAAAAAGTCTGGTATAGAGAAGGAATCTTCACTTTGTATTTCTGAAAGTAAAGCACGTCCTGTTGAGTAGCTGCAAAGCTGAGTTAACATATTTAAGCAGTGTAAGAAAGTGAGGGTTTCCACGGAATCACCGGAAATGAAAACGTCATGTTGTTCATTGGAAATGACGACTGAGAGATTAGTTGGTGGATTTTCTAGTCCCCTTTTAACATGCTTTATAATACTTTCAATTAAGCTTGGTGATTTGGAAATAGCTGCGCACAATATTTTCCTTGTTATTAGACTGTGCATCCACTTTTTGCTCCAGCCAGCTTGAGGTTCCAGAACAGAAATTATTTGCAATGTATTTAAAGGTTTCGTTGCCTGAGTTGTACTTGTGACAGAGCAAAAACATAAAAAAGGAACAAATTGCTCTAACATTTCTTCTATAATCTTATCATTAACCCTAACACCTTTTAAAACTTCTTCGTGGTGATCAATGATTAGCTTCATAATTCTGAAAAGTTTTTCATGTAAAAAAATTTTAAAATTGACCCCGCTTAAAACAGAAGGTAAAGTGTCAGAAAGTTTTTTTGAATGGTACTGCTCTTTAAATGCATTAAGTAAGTTCATAAATACATCATAGAAGTGTGGATAATTTAAAAGTCTGGCATGTGCTAATAGACTGGCTTCAAAGATGGATTTGTTGGAATCAATGAGTCCATCTTTTAAATTTTGAAGCAGTGCACCCGAAGAATTACTTACCACAATGTTACTTAATTCATTTTCTAGTAAGTCTTCGTAACCAGCAAGTCTAACATGATCTGGATTGTCGTAGCTCATTTGATTAATAATATGACCAATTTCATCTGTACTTCCTTTAAGCGACCATTCATCTTCGGACAAGTCATTTATATAAGAAAGCGAAGTTTCAGGACGTGAATTTGAAACTGATAACAAAGAAGAATTTAACATTTGGTTTTCTTTAGCATTTCCTCTTGATATATCGTCAATTTGCCCAAATAATGAACTTTTAATACTATTTGTAAATTCTGTCATTTCCATTGAGTTTATTACTTTTTGAGCTATATCAAATGGATTATGCCCATTTATTATTTCATCATCGATGGTATTTGAAAATTTATCGTTTAAACACTTTTTCATCCACTTCTTGAATTGAGGAGACAGATGACTTTCCATAATAAAACATATAATTTCTTTTATATGGTAAGAAAGTAATCATTTGTATTAATTAACTTGTTATGTATATAATTATCACACACTTATGTTCATTGACTTATTGTTTTGATATTGTTACCATGGTTACTAAACCACTTGGCATATGTGTAAGATTTAATTAAGATAAATAAAATATATATGCATTAAATATAAAAATTTATTTTGTACATCAGATTTAGCTTAAATAAATGATAAATAAATTTGAATATTTTAATTTTGTCACTTATCACAATATAGTTTCATAATATAAATATAATTATTAGATTTTTATAAAAAAGCCTTTTAAAAAAAATATCAGTGTTTTTTAACGACCAGAAATTAAAATATTAGGCGCTCTTGAACGCAATGCGTAAATGCCACCTTGTAATGAACATATGCCAAATACTTGACAGCCAGTAAGAAACTCTGCAAACTATATGAAAAAATATAAAGTACACTGTTAATATTAACGCTTTAAATCAGTTAAAAAAAAATTACAAACCAAAGCATTATTTTGATCATTTGGTCCAATTATAACAACAATCCTATCTTTATTTTCGGCAAGTGGTTTAGCTTGTGGTCCTAGAGTATCAATTTTGACATGAGCAAGTTGTACACTTGTAAAGGGAATATTGATACTAGCAGAAATGGCACTTCTTTCAAACCTGTGTATATGTAAAAAACAAATGAATTTAATTTCTCAAATAATATTCGATTAAATATTTAAAAGCCGTTTGAATTATTAATGTCCTTGCGAAAAAATACAACACTACGACAAATGTTTGTTGAAAATTAAAGAAAAACTTACTGAATATTATTACGAATATCAACGACAATAATTCTTTCAGGAGTATTATACAGTAAGTCTAGGAAGTCATCTACACTAATCCTCGCCATCCGTTCAGTTCCAGTTTCCGGCTCTGACCAGCTTGTAGCCTAGTAAAAATAGATTTTATCATCGATCCACCGACTCCGAAATATTAAAATGATTTTAAATATTTAATCAAAATATTATTAAATAATTTTGTATCAACCTTAGACTGATCAAATTGATGTCTTCGATAAGTAATACTTGCTGGAGTTCTTTGATACATTGACATTGAATCTTTGACACAAAGTTCTATATCAATTTCAGGTAGATCAGAAAACAGGAGTATACATTCATTGAATCCAGACGTCAGCAAAGAATCTCTTAGTTGTTTTAAAATCGCTAAACCAACAAAAAGTGGAAAGGATGAATCTCCTAGTAAAAGCTTGTCCCATAAATGCAAAATCTTATGAATAGGAAATACATCTAGAAACAAAAATTTTATAATGAGGCTAGTTTTAACATTAAATATTATCCAGAAAATACAATTCTTACGAGAGAACATTGTTAAAAACCAAGGAATAGCAAATAGTTCAGGTACAAAATTTATAGATTGTAGATGATTTGCTAATTGCGGATCATGGAATGAAATAATTTGTGAAAATTTTCCTAAATATTCCTGTATTACAGCGGAGTTATCTTTTAAAAAGAATTTGTGGAGATACTTGGGTATAAAGGCAGATAAGCAGGCAAAAGCTCGAGCTGAAAGAGAAAGAGAGAGAGAAAGCATAAATTAATACAATTCTAATTAATATGTGAAAATGAATTCATATAAATGTAAAACAAGCACTTAATACCTTCATTATTAAAATTTAAATATAAAAATGGTGCCGTAAGGGAATCAAGTCCTTGCCAATAAACATAATGCGGACTATCTCTAACCCAAGCTTTTAATAACCTTTGAAGTCTTCCGTGCCCAGCTCCAGATGATAAAAGTTCACTGTATTGGTGGCATCTTGGAATGTCAACTTCGATTTGCCTATCCGTATGGGTAGGCGTTTCTTTATCAATCATATCGTATCGCTTTTGGATGTCTCCTGTAACGTCTAACAATGCAGCCCAAACTGCACCTCGTACAGGAGGTGGAATATCTTTATGAGCTTCTCGAATTATTGCATCTTTAGTAATTGGATAAATCTATAAATACGATTTCCTTAATTAGAACGAATGAAATTGACGATAGAATAAAACAAAAATATATACTTGAAGTAATCTGTCGTATAAAACAATCCTATAAAATTGATATTCTGTATCTCTTTCTCTTATAATTAATGGCAATTGGGACGCAGCATGAGTTAAATCATCTTGTGCTTGTACATGCATTCTGCAATTTTTTATTAAATTTTATTTTAATGTTTCAGTATATGTTTTTCTTTTCTGATGCGTTTAGAAAACAGTTAAGAATATACTTACTGCCCTGTGAGCCTTGGATAATTGGCGACATAAGGAATATGAGATAATCTTTGACTCAATGTTACAAGCGGTACTTTTACAACTCGAAGATCAAGTAACCCTGCTGTATCCCGACGTCCAAACATTTGACCAAGTAAAATAACTAAGCTACAAGTAAATTGTTATCACATATTGATTAGCAATAATTACTATACGAATCATAATAATTAATTACTTTGGTATTGATAAAATTGGAGGTCTTGAACGAATTAAACCTTGTTTTTTTAATTCTATTGATATGTCTCCACCTGCTAACTGCCATAAATAATACAGTTCGTCCATTTTGCGATTTATTACATTTTTGTATAACTTGTCCTCCAACTCTTGTGTATCTTCCTTTAAAAAATCTTCGAAAATTGACAAGTTCAAAAGTTCCTCGGGTGTTTTTCGTAACGATGGATGTATTTGAAGGCATGCATTAACAAAATCTTTGATGCCTTGTGGCAGGCTCTGTTTTAATAAAAAAATACATAAATTTAAATGCAAATAAATATTTTTCAAATATTTCATATATAAAAAAAAACAATTAAGAAACCTCGTAAGTTTTAAAGCAATTACTTTCTCGTGACAGTCTTTCAAATACACTGTTTTCTGTATGAATTAAACTAAAGACTTTCCTTAAACATTGCGATAATTTAACACCAGGCCAAAGAGTACATCCTAATAAGCGTTCTGCAATAATTATTCCTAATGACCATGAATCTACCTTAATACTTCTTGCCCCACTACCAAGAAAAATTTCCGGTGCAGTGTATTTTGGATAGCTAAAATTAAGAAAATAAATACTTGTAAAATATTAATATATAATTCATAAGTGAACAATCGAATAAGATTATTGGTGAAATACCCAATTGGAAAGGAAACATTTTTCCCATGATCAGTCATATAATATAATCCAAAATTATAAAGTTGAACATCTCCATTCTTATTGATAAGTATATTTTCAGGACTTAAATGGCTGTGTACTAAACCAAGTTTATTCATGAAATTCAATCCAACTACACATTGGTATGCTATTTTAACAATATCATTGATAGACAGGTTTTCTTTTAAAGCAAGAGCATCACCTATATATTCGGCAACAACAATTGTTCGTTCTGTAAATTAAAAATTTTTGTACCCATAGATAGCATTGTTTTATAATGTAGTTAAAAATAATTAATAAAAATCTACCATGCTTGCTACGAATAATATCTAAATACGTTGATAAGTTTGGATGATGAATAGTTTTCATAAACTGAGACTTTCCCAGTATAGTTATTGAATTTGGAGTTAACGGCAGGCCATTGCTTCCGCAAAGTTCAGCTGGATGACTTTGAGCAAAAAAAGTCATTCCTCCAAAACATCTTTCTTCATTTTCCAACAAGGCTGGACACATTTTCCAATTTGTTTTATATTTATTCTTATAATTTCATTTAACATAACCTTAATTTACATTGTGTTATTTCAATTGCTCACAGCATTATTAAAAATTATAAGCAGATTGATGAACTTATTTACAATTTCATTCAAAAATCATTATGTGCGTTAATTTTAAATTATTAAAGCGATTATTATGAGAAATAATCATATAAATTTTCTCATTAGAATCCCCTTGCATTGATATAATTTTATATATCAAATGGTTCTTTTAAAATTCTTTCTTACATTAAACTTTTAAATTTCGAATAAAAGTATCCATTAATGTTTTGCTAATTATATATTATCGAAACATAATTATATCGAAACACCTTTTACGTTTAATACAATTTCCATAGAGCTTGTAAACAAATACGTGGGATTTGTCATATTTACATTACTGATAATATGACAAGTATTTTACTGTGTAATTAAGATTTCCATTTAAAAACATTTGATCCTCGCTTATTGGGTGTTCGCTATAATTTGTTGGGTAAACTGACTTTTGTTAAAAATTTGTAAACAATCAGCATTACTGGCTGCGCATGAATAATAGGCATATTAAAGATCCGCGAAATTTTGAAATTATGAACGTTCGCGATGTTAGTAAAATTAATGGATAAAAGTAAATATAAAGTATATGTAACTGAGAATCATCGTTCCCAGTTCAATTATCATTCAATAAATACTTTATATTTTAGCCTATTAAAAGACTGTGTTTATGGAAAATTTTATGCTCTTAGTTAACTTAATTAAAGATTCCAATATTACTTTATCTAAAAACGTAAGTAATATAAATTAAAGTTTTCCTTGTTCAAATTTGTAGAAAAAAAATTTATCGTTTCAGTAAAAATTGCGATGAGAAAGTAAGCAATTTTGCACGAAACAAAATTAATTAAAAATATCTAAAGAAAATTCAAACTCAAGAGCTATCTAATCTGTTGTAATAAATTAAATAATAATATTTCTACTATCCATTATAAAATCAATTTTATAGATATTAATGTTTTCATATTTTAATCAATTAATAATTATCAGTAGCATTCATCGATGTTAAATTAAATAAAGTACTTATCTTAAATGCTATAATTAATCATAGCTTCAAGATTTAACAGTACACTCATTGCTGGTATAAAATGCAATTATAATGAAATACGTACATTAAAAAGTTCATTTGTAAATAAGAACAACTGATTGCATTATAATAATTAAATGATAACATTTCTGTTTATAAAACGTCCGTTTCATCGATCTCTTTTTCTCTCTCTCTCTCTCTCTCTCTACATTTTCCCTCTTTCCCTTTTATCTTATGTCTCTTAGTTCTATTAATTCTCAATTTTACAGCATTAACGAATGAGTGAACATCTGTGTGCATAAAGGAAGTGCACTTAAGAGTGCGCGTATCAGTGTACGTTTATAAAAGAGAAAGAGAAATGTAGTGGGTCAGAAAAGCTGATGCCCACTAGTGGTTTTAAGTGAGCTTGGCTGATGAGGTCGCGATTCCATTTAGAATGCCGGAAACAAATTATTGTTCACTTCGTTTGCACCGCGGATACCGCAGTAGCTTAAATAGGCCCGGGAGTCCTTTGATTTTATGTCTACTCATTTAATATATACATGTGTAGAATTCTGTTTTTAAACTGGGAACTACAATCTATTGAGCTTTTGCCCGCAATGTAATATATGGATTTCTATTAAAATTATTGAAATAAGATACTAATAAACGTCGTAGTATTATTGATATTGGTTTTAATAATAGATTATGAACTGTTAAGGATTTTTATTTTAGTGATTTTTTTACAAATATCACTTAACTTATAGATTCTAAATAAAATATTTTATTTAAACGAATCTTATCAAATTTATTATTTGCTTATAAGTGTATCACATTAATAAAAAATGATAAAATGTACGGATAATTAAATTGAAGCTAATTTTATTCAATTATTTCATTTACGGCCTGTGTAAAGAAATTTCTTTTTTATGTCAAATTACAATTATATTTAAAAAAAAAATTAAATTTTCATTAAAAAGTGTGACAAACTTTCAGCGATTAATACTTTAAACATTCCTTTATTTCGTCAATTTTATCGAGATAATTAAACATCGATAATTGGCACTCATAATTGTACCAGAAATTAAAGGTGAATAGAAATGAGAAATATATATAATTCCTACTTTTTATTGAGTAAAATATTTGATGAAGTATTTTTGTTCCCAATTAATAACAATTATTTCACATCAATTACTATTAAATTTATTATTTTAATTTAAATTGATACTTTAATACTATTGGGTTAATTAAATAATGATAGTCAAATTTGTTAAGATATCTTTAAAGTTTTAATGGAAACCTTCTTATTCAAAAACCAGTTTTGTTTGATGTGCTTATTAATTCAAAAAAATACTTTACAATGATAAATAATTATACATACATTTAACTAAATATAGAATTTAAAAAAAAATTTGTTAAACGCGCAGGATGAGAATATAAGATTAAATAATAAACTTTGAGATAATAGCTTTTACTATTTATTACTCTAATCCGTAAATGGAATACTATTTATGAGATTTATAAGTTTATGCAAGCAAATAAAATTTAATAATATATAAAATTAATTTGTATTTCATAACTTTTATTCATAGTTATTTTATATATATTTTTATCGCTCCTTCATAACTAGTTATAGATTTGTTCATTAAAGTTAAATTATTTATAAAAAATTTACTACTCTTATATACTTTGATATCTCAACCAGAAGATTTTAAATATAAATTTTCATTAAATTACATTGAGACAAAATTATGTTAAACAAATGTATAGGTTGTATTTTATGTTGAATTAAAATTTAATATAACATTATATAGAAGCTATTTATGAAAAATGGCTTCAGTTTTACAATTTCTGTAAATTATTACTTTTTTTAATGACAACTAAATATGTTTACAATAAAATTTAAGCACAGATTTTATAGATACGTTTCAGTATAAATTGTATGTTGATATTGTGTGATAAATTCATTTAAAACATAATTACTAAAAATATATATTTTCATTTAGAATGTGATTTAAAAAGCCTTTTTTTAACGTTTTTAAATATCCATATTAAATTTATTTATCATTTAGAAAAATATTTAATAAAATTTTTATTTATAAATTAATACATTTTTTAGATAATGTAATACTGTCTTTATATTATTATATTTAGTAAATAAGAATAGTAAATTAAAGTACATAGTAAATATATAGTTCCAAGTGTGATTATTTATGATATGTACATTCTTTGTTCTATTGCACCTAGAACAAAATCTGAATTCAGTAACCGAAAACACATAAATTCATAAGCGAAGTGTAAAACCGGAAAATGGATTTACTAAAGCTTATTGACGTGAACCGTATTTTAAACAAAGTACAGTGGCTGCATAAGAAAACCACACTTAGAAAAAATAAAAGTTTACTAAAAAACGATGAAATAATAGTATGTATAATTTATTTTTATGTCACTTTAAATATTTATGATTAAAAAATAAACAAAAATAGTTTTAGTTTCTAAATTAATTCGATAGCTTCAGCCTCTTTATATACATCATAAGTATGGGATTTTTTTTACAAAAAGCAATTTGATGTTAAATAGATCAAGTTAAATACTGCTATGAACAGTAAAGCACAATTAAACAATAGGTTTTTGAGGAAGTCAGTACAGTGAATTCGATAATAAAAAAAATATCTGTGCAACGTATATATAAGACAAAAAGACTTCTTTTTGCGTATAAGATATGCGTAACGATAATAATGCAAAATGGTTTATATAAAAATTAAGGTTGCACGTTTGATTTTTCAATTTATCAATTGGTACCGATTTAACACAATATCTAATCAATATTTAACGAATGTTACTATTGACCTAGGCGTTACTCTCCAAGCATGAAATATTCTTTTACTATCTTGACAACGTGAGTGACGTAATGGGAAACGTTTTCGCAAAAATATTGGGCGTACACCGCCGCAATTATTCGAAACAGTTATGGGATTGAAGTCGACTCGTTCTCAATATTCGATCCGTAAATAATGCAATGTGATTCATAGGTGATACTGGCATTTTTGCAAACGAATGGATTTCAGAATAGCGGCCTTTTCAAATCTAGCAGTGGAAGGGACGCTGAGCCATTGGAAACGATTGCTTATGAGCCAATAGCATTTTGAGCTCTGACGCTTCGCAATCTGAGCATTAAAGCTTGAAATTACGAAGCGAAAATCGCGAGTGCCCGAGTCCCGTGGGCCCCCCCTCCTCCTGCCCGCCTTGTGCAATCGTCGAGAGCAGCGACGGTCGTCGCACGGATCACGCGACGAGGAAGCCAAGCTCAAGGCACCCGCAGCTCGGCCTCGAAGCTTCGCCCGCGTCCTCCTCCTCCTCCTCCCCCTCCTGCAGCTCTTGCTCCGGCGCTTGTTCCTCCACCTGCAGCGCCGCTTCCACCTTCGAAAGCCAATCGGCCCCCCTCGCGAGCTCCGGAGCGCGACGCGGGCCTCCGCATCGAGGGTCGGGACGCGGCGGCGCTCGTCGACCGGACGTCGATTCTGGCGGGGAACAATTGCGATCGGAAGTGATTCCGGCGCGGCCGCACGAGCCGAGCGTAGCTCGCATTGTGCCCTAGTCGGTGCAGCAGACGGAAAAGCTGGGGCTTGTCCTCGCGCAGCTCCTCGAGCTCCTTCCCGGCCGCCTCTCGGCACAGCGCCTGCGACTTCTGCGACTCGAGGATCCGCTTAATCCTGGGAGAGGGCGGACACCTGTTGCCGGGAGGACGATCCATGGGGACGGTCGACTTCCTCGGACGCGTCCGAGGCCAGCCGAGCCTTCGTAGTCGACCAGGATTGTCTGCTGTGCGAGGCAAGTGTCCGTTATCTCCTATTTTTCCAGGCTTCCTCGGCTGCGACTCGGTTGTCGAAAATTTACTTTTAATTGGCCCCTTGGTCCCGGATAAGGACATCATCGGTTGGGAGTTCGGGGCCTCTTAGACTTCGCCTTACCCAAGCAATCCCATTAACAAAGCGTTAGCCTGTCCACTCGAAATTTTAATTATCATTGTTTTTTATTTCGAGTCTTGCGTTGATATGCATAATTATAATTGTGACGAAGAATAATTTGCCTGTGCTTCCTTGATTTTAAATGCTACTTATAAGCAAAGATTTTACATATCATTGTTTCCTTTCAAAACAGTTTTGACGAAGTCCAACACCAATTTGTTTTTCTGCTTAGGTGCATTGATAATTTTTTCAAACTCCATTCAAGAAACTTTCTAATTACCTTACGAAAATTATTACACATCGCTATCTGGTCGATTGAAATATATTTGCAGGAAGAATATTGCTTTCCACATTATTGAGAATTTCGGATAATAATTTAAGTACTTTTTTGTTGAATAATCTATTAATCATTAAACATATTTAAATTCTATTCTCTTATATCGGATATTTTATCGGTATCGAATTAATGTTTATAATAAATAGTCAAATCCGTCTAACATAAAATACAAATAATTATTATTTTAGATTAGATTAGTATAAGTAAAAAATATTTAAGAGATACTATTTTGGTAAAATGGGTTCATATAAAGTCAGCACAAGACCAAAATTCAATTTTCAAATTCAATGAGAAAATGTCTTCATTCAGTACACGAAATGCAAGCATTAATATTCATTTTTGTCTATTTATTTGTTTACCGCTGGTAATATGTATTTATAGAGGACTGTCCATCCTATTACAGGATTTTAAATAAAAAATTTCTAATGCAGTACTGTAATTACTAATCATAGGTTATACATTTTATTTATCATGTGTAAAATATTGAATGCGTGGAAAGATAAACAATAGTTATTGCTCAGAAATAGAAGAGGCTTGTGCATTATCAAAGCTAGTTAATTATATACAATGTAAGGTGCTCAATTCGTAACGTAGATAATTGTTCATCGTTTCTCACTTTCATTTTTAGACAGAGAGTTCACCGTAAACGAGATACATTATAAAAGCAATAAAAAAAAATGTAGCGCACATTGCGAGAATGTGAATAAATTAATTAATTGCACTAGGTCAATTCCAGGTCGGTACCAATAATTTGTTGTGCACACCGTGAGAACTTTCGAATACACGTGCGTATGCATGAAAAACACGGAACAAAAGCAAGGGTTAGCGTGTATTCGAGTTTCACGCTTCGTTGAAACGACATATTCTCATTCAAAATTATAAGCCTTGCTTAACGAGTTAATTATTAATGTAACTTCGGACTAACGTAATAATATAAACAAAAAGAGAAAATATTTTCAGAATAAAAAATAACGATTACAATTTTTTTACTGCGTAATAATGTGCCACGATAATTATCGTGAGTACGAATTTTAAGTACTGCTACGAAAATGAAACTTCTTTAGGTTAAAACATTCAAGCTAAAGATAACTTTATCAATATATTTATTTCATAAGATTCCCTATGTATGACTAATTATATATATTTTTTTTTAGAATTATACGTGATAATTATAATGCTTCTAGCGCAGATATTTAAATTTTAAAAAATTTGTTGCGTTCCATCGACTCTTTAATGGTCTTCTATATAAACATGTATATATATATATATATAATTCTATCCATATAATTGGAGCAGCTTATTAATTTATAGTGTAAAATATACTTCCATAGTTGAAAGTATTTTTACTACGTATTTTAAGTATACCACTCAGATATGCAGATAGCGATTGGAAATAAGGATGAGAAACATAGTTATTGTACTATTTATAGCTTAACTCTATGTTATGAATAGCGCGCTTATCAATATAAAGCTAATAGTAACAAGTTAATCAGCAATTTAAATATAAACCTATGAAATTGTTGTTTTTCCTAAAGAGTCGCAGTAAAAATTATAGTGTATCGTACAGTGATATAAAGTATAAGCTATCAGTTTGTATTTAATAATAAAAACGATGCCAGGGAAAAGTTGAGGATATAGGAAAAAGATTGAAGCCACTGCAAGTAACCATATTTCACTCTTTCCTTCACTTTCTCGATTTTGCAATTTTTCTTCATTTATGTTCTGTTAAATCTGCCAAGTGTATACCAACGCGTAGTTTCCGCTTTCTCGCCTGTCACTTCTATCGCAAACTACAGGGCGAACGCCGTCCACGTCCAAATGCGTGGCGGAAGGTTGAAGGAAGGCTTAAAGAAGGTGTAAATAATGGATAAAAGAACGGCCGAGGATGGGGCGACATATGCACCAAATCTGCTACAATTTTCGGAATGGGGCATTCCCCTTGAATTCCTTAAGCGACGTTAAAGTTGCCATGGCTCCGCTTGTGTTTGCAGCCCTCGGTATTTCCTAGCTTGCATCAAGGGGATACGGGAACGCCTTTCGATTTAGTTGGATTTCGGGTGACATCCTTACTTTCTTGCTTCCTCTATACTATTCCTTTTCTTACCCTGTTTTTTCACAGATCCCCACAGTATTTTGATCGTGACGAGAAAATCATCTTTTTCTATTTATTCCGTTGGAGCAGAAAGGCACAGTTTGTACACATTTCAAAGCAATTTTCATTCTTTTACTGTTTATTTTTTTACGTACAGTATAAAAAAAGCTTTTTTGACGATTGCAATGAAAAACAAAAAATTCAACGAAAATTTTTTTAAATTGGCAGAGTACTTGAAACCGTGTGCCAGTTCATCGAATTTTTATTAATATTAGATAAATCAGAATAAGTTCTTTGAATAGAAAAGTATGTTTATTGACTTATAACAAATTCATTTGTTTTATGATCACAAACTAAAGCTATAAAAAGTCTTGAGCGTAGAGAGAAGATCGGCAATCGAGCACAGTTCACTGCAATAAAAAATACTTTAACTTTTTAACTCATTTATAATATATATATATAAGGTAGATTAAATAATAAAAAAGCAATAACTATCCTTGATAATAATTATTAGCGTCTGTGGAGCTGGCTCGTAAGAGATTATTCTGATAAGCGGCTAATAATTTCAAAACATTTAAGCTTGTTACGGAAACGTTTGATACAAGAATGGGAATAAGCCAAAATTTATGGAAACGACTTATAACATAATACAACAGATACTAAATAATTAAAACTAGAAAATAAAGGAATTTCTTGTTACATTTAAAAATAAAATTATTTAAAGGAAATAAATTACAGTTAATTATGAACAAAATTCGACGTTTTATTACAAATATTTAAAAAAATTCAATCTCATGAAATATTTGAAATAATTTATCATGAAATAAATCATAAATTAAAAAAAAGTTTAATTTATAATTCATTACAAATTATTTTACACATTAACCTTATTAGTTTTAGTTAAATTATATGATTTTTTACGAAAAATTTAAAAATAATGCTGGATTAGAATAAATCAGTGTCATTTAATGTATATGTATATGAATATGATCTTGATGAATTTTCGGAATCAGTTTTTACGCAGCTGGATAAAACTTTTTTTTATAAAATGATATCAAATGCCAGTATTTGAGATGATAATATTAAGGATTATAAGAATTTTATTTATGATTATCGGGAAGTAATGTTTTCATACCATTATCAAACTGCAAGATATTAGTTGAAAAAATACATCTATGGTAACAAGCGTAATACTTATTTTTGAAGTTATATAAACAACTTAATAAAATATTAACCGTTTATTAAAAATACGACATTTAGTTAAAATTACAAAATTGCCGTTATTGTATTATCTTTTTTATTTACATACATAAACATATTTATTATTAGTTATAACAACTAGTGTTAAAGCATTTTTTAAAAACTAATACATTTTTTTATTGAAATATTTCAATAATTTTTTATGGATTTTGTCAATTTTTAAGTTAATTTTCAAATAAAAACACCGCAGCAATAAATTTTTTCAAATATTCTTTTTATGGAAAATGCTAACAAAATCTAAAAAAACTTGTAATATTTTAAATATTTAGATCCGTACAAATGCTTTTTATGTGAATTAAATTTTAATAATGGAGTTATCGCAAAAAAATATTAGGAATATTCTTATTAAAATGGTATATTTTTAAATATATTTCTAAATAAATTTTCTAAATATTTATGATAATAGGCCAATAAATAGGATTATGCAAAAGTACAGAGATTTTAGTAAACGCGGATGATTATGATTTTAAACTATTTTCATTATACTAATTAGCTTTTGGCTACCAATTTGACATTTGTATTCCCAATTTATTCATTTATTACTCCAATTTAATTTAATTGAGGAGTTAAATTAATGTTCATATTTACGTCAGCCAGAATATTCTAGACTATAAAATCTTATTTTTTTTCGCAGCTGGTTATGGATAATTAGAAGTAGAAATAAAATCTCAACTTTAATAGGAAGCTCGCATTCGGTAAAGTACTAAAATAATTTGAGGCTAGATAGAATACGAGGGTAAGTTTATGTACAGGTGTCAGTTTTAGGCGTAAATTTTGCATTCGTCCAGTGTTAATTAGAAAAAAGGATAAGTTTTCGAATTTTATCAAAATTGATTATTGTTCTTGTAGTACAGAGAAATTTTTACTTAAAGTAAAAAAAAATGTAAACAATGCAAATAAAGGGGGATTTAATAAAAAATTCAGGAACTCCGAGAATTGGAAGAGAGCTCGGCAAATGTTATTAGTATGGGTTTGGAGGCAGGAATTTTCAATCAATTAGAGACTGTCATGAACTTTACTTTTTCCCGGTCGGTCGCGAAAGATTCCTCATCTCTTCGAATCGATTATTCACGCATAACTGCAGATAACAAGATTTCAGCGAGATGCGAGTTTTTTTTTCGTACGTTATATGAACTTCTGCAAATTTGCGCTTCGTCAGAGTTATTAGTGTCGAGAGTAGTTGAAACGCCCGTAGGACTAGTGTAGAATAAGGGCGAAAAGAGAAGTGAAACAGGCTTCCGTGTAAACTACTGAGCTTTCCACGAGTTTCCGCATTAGCACTGACCGTGACGTGCTTCTTTTATTGATCATGTTGAGCGAAGCTCATACCATTCGAGCGGTCATTTCTTGCTTTTCTTCATTATTGATCATTCATTATATGATAAACTAAAGAAACGCTCTAATCGCGGAAAGCCAGAAATTTCGTCTTGAAACGAATGCTCGAATAATGTTTCATTCGTAATCCTTCGCGAACAATTTACTTGACATTCAATGCTCGGCTCGCATAAATAAACCAAATACAATAATAAAAGGAGCATTCAAAATGAAGTTGCGAGCGCTCGGTGAGGCTTTTTTCTGTTTATAAATTTCGATCGAGGAGTTGCCTGCTTAACCGGCGTCGATGCCGAGCTACGAGATTCGAGTAAAAGCAAATATCTCAAAGTAGCATAAAAGTCTCGAGAATGATTTCACAGGCAGGGCTACGTAGGCAGCATTTGCCTCGTTCGGGCTATTTCGACGATCCGTCCGGAAGTGTCTGGGCTGCCTTGCGCCCCTCGAAACGAGCCATGCAAATGCCAGGCCAACGAATGCATTTAATCGACGCGAACGGGCGGAGCTTTGGGTTGCAGCCCTTGGGGGGAGGTCGGCGCGGGCTCGAGACCAAACTCTTATTAAAGTCGGTAATTAAAGCCTCGGTGACTTTGATGATCACAGGCCCGAGTTCGCCCTAGCATCGGTCGTTCATCGTCCGTAATCGAAGCCACTGGAGCGGCCGGCTGCCGATGCCCGGGCACGCGGGGATCCTCTAACCCGCCGCCATGGGATGCTCGTCGAGCGTCTGCGTCGAGGGCCATCGGCCCAAGGACGTTGGACTGCGCCTCCTGACCAGCAAGCTAAGCTTCACTCCCAGGCAGCTCGAGAGGCTCAACGACTACTTCGGCGGTCTCGCCAGCTCCCACTGTCCAGGTGAAGTACACCGCGTATCTCCGCTTTCATCTCCATTTTCTCCTTATTTATACGGTTGATGAATTTATGCGCGACGCGATCTCAGCTTCGCATGGCGACTTATAGCACGAGAGGGGGGGGGGAAGAGAGAGAGAGAGAGAGAGAGAGACGTACAACGTCGCAGGATTCTGAAAATTACCGTCGAGAGCAATGAACGGCATGCGCCGGAGGCTTTTATTTAGTTAGGTTCTAAGAAGTCGGGAAAATGGCATTTTGAACGCGAGGCTTACGCCCCGAAGAGATAAACGCAATCTTCTTACGAGAAAGCGCAGTGGAAAAATTAAGGAAAAAAATAAAGAAATAAAGAAAAACAGCTGTATTACAGTAATAGCGAGACATCCGGTGTACGTTGCTTTCACCCCTTTTCGATACGCGAATCCTGAACGAAGCGATAAGCGACGCTCGAGATCCTTATTTGTCCATCCAAGCATCTATCAACCAGCCAATCTTTGAGTAATTTCGCATTTTCGCCTTGTGATTACGCAGGTTCGTTGCTACTTCGCACGGAACGCGTTGCGCCTTTATCCGCGCATCTCTGTGTTATCTCTCGACCGATTTCGACGGCGATGACCATAATGCGAGAGGGCAGAAGGCGGGGGCGAGGGGCGGGAGAGGCTCTTACATTTAAAGGGTAGTCAATGAAAGTGGCATTTAATAGCGTTCGCAGATATTGCCGGGATCGAGGTGAGCGTGGAAAGATTGGTCCAGAGGCTGATAGCTGGCGTTGGCAATCTCGACCGCAGATTCTCCTCTCTGTTTCTCGTCTCGCTCAACGAACGCCGGAGGATAAAGGTAAGAGTGAAGGATGGCCGTGGATCGAAGTTCTAATGCCCGGCCGAGTGCTGAATCCACTTCTCAGTTATTATAACTCTTTCCATCTTCTTTTCATCTTTCTTCCTGCTACAGCAGACCTTACCTCTTGCTTTTGACCATTTTTACATTTTTCCATTTATCCATTTTCAATATATTTTACCTGCTTTCTTCGTTTCTTTTTCCTTTTTAGCTTAGATCTCGCTCTCTTGCTCGACTACGATCGCAAGCATTTATCCATACGGGCATGTGCATATTCATACAAGTATGATTAAAAATATTCGGCTTCATTTTTTCGTAGCTACTGTATGCTGCTGCTCTCATTTTTACTAAGTTTTTTATATTACGGTATGAATTTTCTTAGTTGTTCAATAAAGTTTTATTCACCGACTATTGAAATAAATCGTTAATTTAATTTGATTACTTTTCTACCATTGTTCCATTGTATTTTCTTTTCGTGGCTTTTAATCGAATTTTAATATATGTATTTTTTTTATTATTTTATAATTTTTTATTTAGATAGTAATAGAAGGTGCTAAAGTGTTTAAAAAACGCCAATGAGCCCTAAATGTTAAATGAAATTATAAATAATTTATATAATATCACTAATTAAAAATAGTCTTTTATTAAGCCGTCATCAACATTCTTTGCTCCTGGATGGCTGCTAAAAAATTTTACTCATCGCGTCTTCATGAATTTACCATAAGTACTTCTTTGTAAAAATGCACATGTAAATGGTATCTTTAATTTTTCTGAGAAACTTTGTCTATTGGGAGCTTTGATTTGCCATTTCAATTCTCGTTTTTTTCTATTTTCTGCTTTATTTAATGTAAAAACATCATCTATTTTACATTACAAGAATTTTGTTTGAAAAATGCGTTTTTAAATTTATTTATCGGTACATCACCTTTTCAATCTAAAAAAGAATGCAAAATAAAATATAATTTGAAGGGTTTTCGGGATGTTAAGAATTTTTTTATTCTACAAGGGTTGTTTTAAAAGGGTAAACGTCGATCATGTTCAAGCAGATTGATTTATAAAAGCTTCTGTCAAGCTCACGAGTATAATACCTAATCCAATTGAAAATGATAGCCTTTAGTATTATCTGCTATTAATTTTATGAGAATATACAAATTTAAAAATTAATACTAAATTATTCAAAATCTTTTAAATACTGAATTCATTATTACATCCAATTTAAACATTATTTGATTTTTTATTATATTATAAAAATACATTTTAAGAAACATTTGAAGTTTTTTAAGAATAATAATCGGAGTCTTTAATAAATTCATAATTAAAATAATGTAAAACATAACGACATATTTTTTTTGTGGTTTTTGTGCCGTCACTCGTTAAATAGCAAGGGGTTCAATAAAATTGTATGCAATTTTAGTCATTAAATAGAAGGTAATTATTTTGAGAATTATGGAGACGTTAAATTTCTATCAAAATAATAATCAATTACTTGTACTATATATTAATGTGAGAGTTGAATATATTGTTTTTAAATACATTTTTTTTATCTGCTTTGTTAAAAAAAAAACTAAACCGTACTTAATTTTCGATTGTATATATCTGCATTTTCTAATTACTGTTATTTAAAATGATGAAATAATTAAAAATGATTAATGACGAGTGCATAAATATGTATTTGCCTGTATTATTAAAAAGTTCTTTTTCATCCAAATTTTGTCGATGATAGACAATATAGTTTCAGTAATAGAACATATTTGTAAGTAGGATTTTTTTAATTTGTAACACTTTTAATTATTTTATTAATTATTCTATTAAACTAGATATACGTATATACATATGATGTAAGGTAAAGCGTAAGTATGGCTTATCATCAACCCGTATTATTACACGTGATTTTATATTAAACGTAATAAATATCACATTAATTTTTAAAATTAATAAAATAGAGCTGAATGACTACCAATAACTTATTAATACTTTTAAACATGTAAATCTATCTATCTAAATTATACTAGTTTGTTCATAAGAATTAAAACTCATACCTTTAATACTACAGTTATCAAATTAATTATATAATGTGATATCAGATATTAACAACTATTCGAGGTATATTATCGAAAATGATAATTCTTTTTTGACGAAGTAAATTATGGACAAAGAAAGATTTTGAAAAATGGAAGAGTTGAAAACAAAAATTTGAAAGAAGAGTTAAAACGTTTAGTAAATTTTGAAGGTAGGATGGTCAAAATCGGTGAACGTGAAAACAAGCGTATGAAAGAAGCGACGAATGGTGTAAATAAATTGAGAGGTCAGAGGATACAGGGGTTGAGGGGATTAGGTTTTCACTCTACGGTTTTGAAACGGAGGAAAATTATATAAAAAGGGCGACAAAAGCAACGCATCAAACAATGTCATGAAAAAGAGATAAAATAAATTATCAATATGTGGCATGTCTGAAAATATCTGAAAAAAGAAATCTTGATCGAATAAAAATAGAAAAATCAACGAAAAAATACAGAATTCAATAATATTTTTTTGGGATAAAAGAATAGTGAAAATATTAAATATTAAAATATTGTTACTCTCTTGATATAATACGTGCGAAAATATGACACATAAACAATTAAAATAAATTTTATTAGAATATTATAGAAATATACTTTACATTAATATTTTTTAATTCTTAAATTGATTATTTTTAGTTGCGTGTATATATATATATATATATATATATATGAATATATATATAAGTATGTATATAAATTAATATATAATAAAGTATTATCAAAATTCATATAATCAAATCCATAAAATTTAGGCAAATAAATTGAAAAATAACATTAATAGAAAAATAAAAATATTTATTTAAGCACAATAAATACTATATTGTTTTAAATTTGTTAAATTTATATTTATACGGCATACACTGACGTATGTAATAATTTCTTTGTTCAGACATGCATGTTATTATTCACATAAAACTTTTCTTTATATTTATTTATATCTATAATTTTCTATAATTATTATTAAAAATATATTTGTCACTGTGATCAATATTTTAAAGTGAATTTAAAAATTATGAAGCCTCTAACGATCGGATGTATTTTATGGCCCTTGCGAATCGCGTTATCGTTTTTGTTACATTCGTTCTCAAGGTATTTCTCTGAATCACTTAGTAATTCTTAGCCTGTGTAGCAGACGCGCATGGATTGAAATAGCATCAAGGCCGTAAGGTTTTCAAAAAGGACTCGAGGGGCGAACTCTAAGAGGATCCCAGGGTTATTTGTCGTTACTAATTTATTTCCTTGAGTTTCACATATATATAGGCGCGATAACGCTTAATCGGAGGGTCAATCTAACCGCTGCTTACATGCATCGGTAGTAATTGGCAATATCTCGAGGACGAAACTGGCTCATTGTACAGTTCCTCGCAGATTTTAGCTGCTTACTTAGAGGAGACTGCAGAGTAAGTAAAGAGGGATATCGGAAGGCGAATCACTTGCTGTATAGTTCATATTGCGAGGGCGAGGTGCTCTGATCGTGAATTATGACGTGGGCGGACTTGGCGTGTCCTTAATCAGGTCCGGTACGACCTTTTGTTTATTAATTGTCGCGAAATCAATGGATGCTGTTAGTTTATCGCCAAGGACGGAATCCTTTTCCACGCAGCACGAAAAAGGTGGGTGCGTGTCATTTCCACCGTTCTCCAACAATGGTTGGAGATCCCTTCCAATGGTCGATTGGTTTAGTGGCCCTCAGTGGATCGTGATTGGTCAGTTGCGTATTCAGGAGGATCGTGAATTTAGCCCGAGCGCGACACGGGACACTTTTTCGATGTCCACCAGAAGGATATTTGTTGCCCGAGGAAGCTCGACTATTATAGCGAGTGTCCGTGTCTTTAGTCACTCGCTTATTTTGTTGTCCCGACGTGACAGATGCAGTGGCGCAACAGCCACGGGATACGTTGGGGCTTGGAATTTTGCGCGGCAGCCCTTAGGTTTCATCGGCTCGCTGTTTTCAAAATTTCAATTTGCAAGTATTAAGCGTTAAGAAGCTGGTGATTTTTTCTCGCCGTGCATGGCATTGACTCTTCTTTTTATTACCTAGTATGGAAGATTAAGTGGCGGATAGTCCCATAATATAATATCGTGCTCTTGCTCGGCTTCGTTTCGACAAATATTTCTCTGGATCGAGTAGATCGCCAGCTCGTTGTGTTCGCGGCTACGTGGTGTTGGCTCGATCCGAGGTCGGGCGGAGCATAAAATATCCGATTGTAAATATGCAGATTAAAAGTAATGGGAGAGCGTCTATCGTATGGCGTGTTACAGTAGGTGAACCGACGGTCTCTCGAAGATACACTTCATAGTCAGTTCTCCTGCGTTCGGCCTTCGGATGTTTTTCATTACTATTTTCGGAGATGCAGATTCGAATATTGCACTAGTTACGGTTTTTTTCTTTGGATGAAGGTAATATGCCTGATATTCCTGTCTAAGTCTCATCTTAGGAAAAGCTTTAGGATCTTCTTTTTAGCTTTTCTTTTGATGTTAACTTATTTGCGGTTTTTCAGGCCTTAAAGAAATATGCATTTTTAAATAAAAAAAAAAAAATTAATTTAGTAATTTCACTTTTTAATCATGACTATTAAATTATAATCATTTGATTATCTAATAATTTCTTTGTTGCAATCAATTGAAAGTACAAAAATTTTTAGTTATATTTGAAGTTCTCGATGTTGAATGCAATAAATCATGTTATTATTTCCTATTGAAGTTCTGTTGATGTTGGTTTATTATTTAAATTATTAGCTTAGAATGTAGCGAATACTCTGGGTAATATCCGGTAAAGATAATATCAAATTAGAAGTGTTATTCTACAACTGACGTTGATTCTTCAACATGGATCAAGCTAATGTTAGACATTAGTCACCAGAGAAACATCAACTTTAAGTAATGTCATGGATTGGTCGTGTACAAAATGATACTAGCTTTGCTTTTATCTTAATTAGCTGACTCTTCGTTCAGTTTTATCTTCTGAAATAGCGTATTATAGATTCATTTTAATAAGTGGTTGTATACATTTGTTGTTTATAATTTCATCTACATTTTAATTAAAATTAAATACATAAATATTATTTATTAATGTTAAAAGTTTTCTATATAAATCCCTTCTTTCAAAACATTTTCGAAAAATTATATTTAATGAAAATTTTATATTTGGTTTATATTTAAAAAAAAATTATCATATTAAAAAAAAAATGTTGAAATAATACCAATTGCATTTTATTGATTTTTCCGGTAAAACTGTATTTTTTATGCCTGAAAATTACCAGTTTTTGTGAATTCATATTTTGTATATAAAATAATTGTGTAAAAATTTTCTATTATAACCTAATTCAGAATACGATGTAAATAAAGGATGATGTACAAGTTTTGATGAAATTTTATTTAAGGAACGTGATTACAAATGTAGTAGCAAAATTTATTGTAAGGAAAAAAATCATCTTTTTAAATATTTAAAATATTTATAGTATTTTTTTTTCATAATTTTAGGTATTTTATGTTTGAATGTAGTGTTTTAATATAATATGTTTAAATTATGTATTTTAATATGTTTAAAAAGATTTTAAATCGATAATATATATATTATTTTTAAGCTCTTATAAGACATTTTTATCTATTATAAGGAAATTTAAAGTCACTTATATGCAGATAAAGACAATTTGTATCTAATATACAATATATATATATATATATATATATATATAATATTTATAGAATATTTAAATAGTTATAAGACATTTTATAATTTGAGAAAATGTAATGCCACTTTTAAGCTAGATATAAAAGCTATTTTTAAATCATTTTTAACTTTTTGAAATAGAATAAATATATTGGACATACTAAGCATTCGTCCAATGAATATTAAAAATATTAACTTCATTTTATGAAAATATTTTAGTGAACATTAAAAAAAATTTTAGCGTAAAATTCAGGTATTTAATAAAAATTTAAGTTACATCAATTTGATACCTTCATTTTCGTAAGATTTATTACTACACATTAATATCATAGTAATATATCAAGCACAGTCATACAGATGCACCCATACTTATCTATATTGAATCTTATGTATAGTGAATATTTTACAAGTGGAAAGAAGAAATTTAGGCAATTTTCTCGCAAAAATTCTATGCACAGAAAAAGTTTTTGAACGAATAAATAATAATTAAATAATATTAATAGTGGCGTTGAATTTAATGTTCCTTTTTAAATAATGATACTTTAGTCTGCAGATTTACTGTTACTCGTTATCTGGCTTTTTTATTTATTTATATAACACAATACACACGTTATGTTTCGGCGATTACATTCCCGCTGACACGTTTATATCGTTTAATTCACTAGCAGCAGCTGAGATTTGAGTACTTGTTAAGGCTCGATGCGCTGTCGTCTCCTTCAGGTAACCCGGATGCTGAGCTTGCGTTGAGTTTTGAGGAGGATTCCGGGCTTCCGGGCTTCGCGAGACTGAAAATAAGGGCCGGGAATGCTGGCTCTTGGTCAGAATTCATTGGGCCGGATGGGAGACTGAGACGGGACCTTGTTAAAGTGAGAGTTGCTGCTCTCTTGGCAGCTTCTTTAAAAAAAGGTAATTATTCACACGACCGTTTTACTGTTTGTTGAACAATTTTGCACATTCCAGGGAATTTCCGTGATGCGGATAAAGATAAAAATCTCAGGTGAACGAGTAGAACTTAAAGAAATTCCTTTAATCTTCCTCACTCTGAGATTTTTAATTAGTAGCAGTGTGTCACATAAATGTATAAGGATATTACGTTCAAATTAAATTTTTAAATGAATTAATGATAAATTAACTTAATTTGAAAGACGTATTTGTATGATATAAATGATGTTTTTGAAATGCAACACATAAAATTTAAAAGCAATTTGTAATGTAAATATCTTATTTCATTCTTACAAATATATATATATATATACACACACACAAACACACATAAACATAAGCACACACATGAACACACGTTCTTATATTTGTTGTTAAAGATGGCGGACACTGAGAATATAAAAAGTCTTAATATCTGGCATAGTATTTGAAATTCAGTTCAAGAATTGGTAATTTTAAGATAAATTTAAAGCAAATGAAAATCGATATTAACAATATATTAATCTAACTCTTGTAATAAACTATTAAAAAATTCAAAATATAATTTATTTAACTTTGATGATAGGTAAATACTGCTTTAAGAGTAAATACTTTTAGACATATCCAACTTCAGTATTATTGAATAAATAAATTAAAATAATATTGATATTTTAAGAACTTCTTTTAACAATGATACGTAATTTTTGAAGAAAATCGTAAATTAATAATTTTGTTTACTCATATATATTTTTACATGCGTCTTTTATTTACTTACATCAAAATACGACCAGTAAACGTTGATTAATTTATCTATTATTTATACGATTATTTGCAGATGCCAGTGTCGATATTGATGAAAGACTCTGCGTAACTCCCGGTCAGGTAGTTGATCCTGAAGTTTTAGATAAAATTCTTAAACAACCCGAACATTGCCGTGTCTTCTATGGTCTAGGTATATCTTTTATATATATATTTATCGCTATTCTACAATATTACGACATTACGTGTTATTCTTATTTCACTACTATTAATTTCTGCGTCAACGATAGCTTTAACATTTTTTTTACATCAATTAATATCGATGCTTTTGTATTGCAATAAAGGACTTGGAGTGTTTATTTAAAATATTATCCTTTTCAATGACGAGACAAGAAAATTAAGCGGCTGTTCATAAATCGAGGAAAACGTGAAATAAAAATAAGGGGCATCTTTATATTTTGCAAATTTATTTACTATTCAAATAAGTGAAAATCGGAGGATAAGGGAACACGAGTCGGCCGTAACGGCCATGGAAGTTTTGAGGATCGTACTTGAGTTGTCGCGTCTTAGGTTAAGCTTCATTTCGCTACCCTTAATTGAGAGCAAAACAATTTAATTAAAGCAACGATTCTTGGTGTTTATCATATAAATGAGATCGACTACTTTTACGGATTGTTGCAATTTAAATTTTGCCAGCTTACTTCTACGCGGGAGCTTTTAAAATTTGTATTTCCTTTTAATTATTCGCACGCTGCCTCACGCGTACAGTACATGTATAACATTTACAATATATTATCAAGCGTAGTTTCGGGCTCAAAATTCAAATTAATATTTTGACCATGTCTTTTTTTACCGCGTCTTGTTTTAAGTACACTATTCATTGGTAGTTTTATCTAGTCGATGAAAAAATATTTGCCATTATTCTCGCAATTTGATTCTGCGAGCATTGATAATATCGCAAGAGTTCGAAACATAGCTACGGAATTATTTTTTAGTATACGCATAATACGATGTAAGAGGAAGCTAACTTTACTCTTAAAAATTCATTATAATTATATTCAGAGCGATTGCAATCTGATTTACTTTCGAAAGCAAGATGTGCTACTGGGGAGACAAAGTAGACTTTGTGGTCGGAAGAATTAGGAGACACCCTGTTGTACCAAGGGAAGGTCAATCGATAAGACAAGCGACTAACCATTTGCCACGCGCGCTCATAAATTAAGAGAGTAGAGAGTCTCTTGCAGAGATAATAGGGAAGGATATGGAATAGGCAGAGCCATCGTGTCTCGCGACCAATAGTCCTTTACAGGACAACGTGTACTCGACCAGAGCTGAGTCACAATGGCTCCCGGTAGGCTTCCTTAAAACACCTCGTCTTATACTTCGTTAACGTTGAGTCTAGGTAGATGAATAATTGCCAATTAGACGGTCGCAAAATAATTGTCGAAACAAATTAGTAAAAGGATGCCGCTTAAAAGAAGTGCCAATGATACAGGTAATTAGAAAATCTATCACAATAGTGATGAATCGCATTCACTTGGTTTGATCGCAGGTATTGTGATTAACCGAAGATATAACGGCACTTAATTACTAAAGTAAATTGGAACTAAGCGCTTGTTATTTTAAAGGCTATTTCCAGGAAAAAGGATTCCCCAAGTAAGCCTGTACTTTATACATTTTCCGACTTAAAAATCCTGCACAATATAATCTGGTTTAATGCTGGACTGCATTATTCTAACTCACTTTTAGTTATCGCAGTTATTAATATAATTCGCTAAATCTATCGCCTATTCAATGTTTCAATACTTTTGTGTAGTGCAAATTAAAAACACTTGCTTATTTTGTCAAAGATCTTTTATTTAAGTTGCTTTATAAAAGGTATAAAAAGTTTTATCTCATTACAGATACTAGTATAAGTGAACTTCCTTTTAATGAACTTTGATGTTGTATGAGAGACAATGCCGTAAAGCGATACTTTGACTGAAAAATAATCTCAAATTATAATTATGAACATCTTGTTAAAGAAAAGAACTCCATAAATACTTACACGCGCGCGCGCCGCTGCCACACACAGAATTATACATACATATGTTATTATTAAATTATTTCCAATGATTAAATGGTAAAAACTAATTTCTATTCAAAAGAAGGATTTGGTTTTGCTAATTGTTTTTAATTTACAGAAAACGTAATGAATATGCTAAGGAATTATTCATTATTTAAGAAAATAATAAAAAGTGAAAACCTTATTAAAAATAATTTTTATTTATTCAAAAAGTTTTCATGTTTATCATTGATTTTAAAAAATTTAATATTTATTATAGATAGAATTTTGTATAAGATCAATGTGATAATTCTAGATAATTAAGAATAGTACAAGTCTTAAATATTTAAATTATAGCGTGTCTTACGATATATATCAAAACTCATAGAATTAACTCCTTTTTATTATTATTATTAAAAATTGTATATTTATTATTTTCAATACAAAAAAATTCATACATACAAGTAATTTAATTTAGAATAATTTTCATTTAATGTAAATAAATTAAATGTTTCACATTACAATTTCCGTAATTTTAATAATTTGAATTAAAAATTTTTTTGAAAATTTAAAATAATACTTTTGTAAACATTGCCTTATTATTTAAATAAAGTCAAAAATTTTAGTACCAATACATAGCCAAAAGCTCTGTACTAACTAATAGAATTATTTTACAATCTTTATGATCTCTTAAAATCTCTTTAAAAACATAATCACATTCTTGTACTCAGACTCTAAATAATTATTTAGCATAAAAACATACTATAAAAGTGAAACATGTAAATTTAGAGATGATATTATATTTTGCAATGTATAAAATTACAGTATTTTTTATAATTTTATATAATAATTTTCAAATATCTGGCATTAAAAACTATTTGTTACGAATTATTGTTTACAAAGCTTCTTATTTTGCTACTGACAAGATATTTTTTTACGTTCTTCAAGTTATACTTGTCATGTTACGTTAATTTTGAATGTAATGATTATTAAATATATACACAAATTATATTTTTTTTAATTTCTACGAAGTAACAGTCAAATTGAAATAATTAAGTCATTTTTGTTGTTGCAACGATAAATTATGTAACAATATTTATCTGATATTTAATGGGAATAGTCCGTTGCTTTAGATAACAATCAATGAAATATATTTCGAGAAAACTAAGAAATCGGTAGAATATTTTTTTAAAAGCAATATGTGCTTTTTAAATAATAAATTATTGTCAAAAAATCTTTTGATTATTTTATAAATTTAAAAAATTTCTTTTTTAGAAAAAATCACAAATCAAGAAATGATTTCTTTGTAATGATATAAAAAAAATTAAAAAGTATTGAATTCAAATTTATAAAGATAAATTTCAATGACTGACGTATAAGAATAATTTTCTAGTAAACTTTCCTAATTAACAATGCAAGAAATTTTCTGTAAAAAATAACAATGATCAATGAATTTCTAAATAGTCAACGATATTTCATACTTAACATAATTTTAATTCTTAGTAAATTTAAAGATCTATCATATATATTAATTTATATGTTTAAAATTATTTAATTTATATTCTCTAATATTAAACTTGATAATGAAAATTAGTTAATTAATTTATACATAAATGTAGATTTCTGATTGTTTTCTTAATAATAGATAGAGCTACAATTATTTTCTTCAATTTTGTTTACTTACACATTTTCTAAATTTTATTGAATAAATAACTTTAAGGAATGTGTATTAATAATTAATATTAATAATAACAGCGTGTATAGCGATAATTTAAGGTATATATTTTGATAAGACACACAGAAGCCTGCGTTAATATTAATTCCGTAAATTGTAAAAGCTCTATGTATAATCTTTTTTGTATCTATATATAGTAAGATTACATATCTTATACGTTTTGAATCTAGACTAAATTAATATGACATACGATAAATACATATATTTTAAAAATACGTGCAATATATTACGTTTTTTAGTATTAGCTACATTAGTATTACTATCTACACATTAAGGAGAAATAAATTATTTTTAATAAATAATAATAAATTTAACAAATAATTATGTTTAAACAATAATTAAAAGTATATAATCTTCGGATACTATTTTGCCTATTTATTTAGTTTTATGAAAAATATCTCTTAAATATTCCACTCATTCAAATTTATTTTAAATTACTTATAAATCGTTTAATAAAAAAAAAGTTACATGCATGTTATTATATAAAATTTTCTTCTCTTTACAATAATTTGAAACATTTTAAAATTAATCTTGGATCTCATACACGTTATACTTACGGACGTCAATAATAATGTTTTTGTGCAGCTGATTCAGAATCGAAGCTATCAGAAATTGGCGGCCATAGAGTTGTCGTCGTGGAAGATGAGAGTGGCGTAATTTTAAAGATTGGCTTACACGGCTCAAAATCACAAGAAGTCGAAGTCAAACTTTTAATTGGTGCTTCTATAAATGCTTGGCCTACCTGTGCAGATTATCCACAAAGGATACCATTACATCATTGCGATGCCTTGCTCCATTATACTGCAGCACAAAGCGTAAGACTTTTCGAGGAACTTCCTTAATTAGAAGTTCTAATTATTATGGATAATTTGAAGCCATTTATAAATATAGTATTGTACAATGCCCCAGTAGAAGTTTGCAAAAAAAACATTTAATCGCGTACGGATTTTATGCTTCAATATTAAAATATAAACTAAGCCAGGACGAATAAATATCACGGGGAGGTTTGGAATGAAAAATGATTGTGCTTGCTATTGTATATATAGGCTTGTGCTGGCTATTGCCAGGCTCAAAAGTCTTAAAAGCGTCCTAAAAATCAGCGCGCCGATCATCATGCGACGATACCCCGTTTTAGGGTATGTTCGTTGTCGCGGCTGGTCCTCATCAGGGCATTCGCTGCGACGATCGGGCGAGCCTCTGGCGAATTCGGCTCCTCGCTGCCGAGGTCATTATACGCGAGCATTACTCGGAGGAAAGCGTCCCCGGGCTCGCCGAGTCTGCCCTCCTCCAGGTACTCGACCAGCTCAGAGGACGACGAGCCATGGACTTCCCCGTGAGGCGCAAGGTAAGCATTCCGGTAGAATACTTTTTCCGCCCTAAATGACTCTTAGGGGAATTTTTACTTTCGCAAACTATCGAGTAGCGGCTGAACGAGGTTCTATTGACCTCTCGCAGTTTAAAACAATGACAATGTCCAGTGAAATGTAAATGAGTTTATTGGGTTTCGCTGCATTTGTTTGTTTGTTTTTTTTTTTTTTTTTTTTTTTTTTGTTTTAACATTTCTCTCATTTAATTGCATTCTTACGTATCATTCTATTATCAGGCATTTTTACTCTAGCTCATGAAACGCATTTCGAATAAGAAATATACTTGTAATCTCATGGCAGAGCAGCTTATCTTTTTGCAACACTCATGATTCTACCATTAAATATATTCTCTTGCAAGGGTCTTTTCGCTTTCGTTCCTTTCTCATTTATCGAATATTTTCGTCGTCCGTGATATTCTGTATTTATATCAATTATGCAGCATCAGCGAAACGTCGAGGCCAAAATATTAGAATAATATGATAATTTCAAAATTGACGGCAAACTATGAATCTGCACGGTTTTAATTTAGAGCTTTGTACAAAACGTTAGAACATAATAATTAGAATAATTGTAGCTCAAATATGTTTTATATTTCAAAGTTATATGAGATGTCAGATGGTTGTATTATTTAACGAGCAAGTTAAAATAATTTTACCATAGGTGATAAATTTTCTTACATTTTAGTCCACATTTCCTTATTTTCTATAACACGAAGGTAATACATATAGAAGCCAATTCGTTTTAAAGACGCATCGTACTTAGTGGTCCGCCCTTATACGGTTTCTTTTGAGAAATTCTGAGTCATTTCGTACAATGTGTAGGCGATTTAACGTTTTCCGACTTTCATGTTCATCATCTTTTGGTGCTTAAGCTTTTTGCATACAATTTTCGTTCTTACACATTGTCGTAAATCCATTAATCATTTATAAAAACTAGAATTTATTTATAGCGTTGCGTTTAAATATAATGAAAAGTACTCTTCATGGTATTATGGTTTTTAAATACAGTATTTCAAGTACCTCGTGCTCATTTTAATGATTTACGAGTACGTTTAGAAAATGTATTACTTTACGTAAGGAATTTAATTTTATATTTCTGACTGTTTACTTTTTTTTCTTTGATGTTTTAAGGTATTATTGGGTTAATAGGGGCTAAATGTTGAGTTGCAATTGCATTATAATAATAGTACCCATCACTAATTCACCTTAGAAATCTTTTACTGATAAGGAAATTTCGGGCATCTACTTCTGAATCCTTAATTCACATGCCTTCTATCTATAAGATACGTAAATTAGTTGTTTGCTTGGTCTCCATGAATTTAATCTATTATTTTATAATTTAACAGCAATGATTAATTAAATTTGATATGTTGACTTCCTACGTCATCTTGCCATAGCTTACTATTATTACACAATAGTAATTCGTCTTTCAGCAACTTAATGTTATCCTTATAGTAGTATAAGATTTCAATAGTTTTCGACATTGCATTGTCAAATATATTCATTATTCTGGGCAAAATTAAGCAAATGAGCTTTAGACAAATATATGAATACTTAGATATTATTTTATCATTAAATAATAATAATAATAATAATAATAATAATATGATTTTTACAAACTGGAATATAAATTTTATGGAAAATTAAGTAAATTACATATACCGTTTCAGGCAGCAGAAATTTTTATTGAGTAAGCAAAATAATAGCACTAATATCATATTTTCCGGTGAAACTTTATTTTTTGCCTAGTTTTGTTTATTACATGAAATTTGAGATACATACAGGTATTTTACCTATATTTTTTATTAAAATAAAAAAGTAGAATTTTAATGCTCTTAAATTTAAAGTTGTTTTTGTTATGTTTTAAGATTCATTTTCGTAAAGATATAAGTTACAGGAGCGAACTTCAAGTGAAGGCTTGATGAGAAAAATTCAGCCTAGCTTTATTCGATTCTAGATTTGTTTTTCTGCAATTAGATATGAATAAACAACATTTTTTATATATTGAATTTTTCATGTGACGCTATAGCTTTTTCATAGCACATTTTTATAGCAGATTTTCATAGATATTATGCATGGTTGTAATGTAGAGGATCGTTCGTTACAATAAGATTCAAAAAGGCTTCGGCCGTCGTGGGACCTTTTACTACTTTTTATTTGATTTAACAGTTCACAAGAGATTCTCATTTTTATGAAGAGATGCAATATTACGCTCTTATTTTTCACAGACGTGTATTAAAATTATTAAGAAACATCGGTCATCTGCTTTATTTTAAAATTTATACATTTATATCCATTAGATCCATTTAGATTAGATTAGATCCATTAGACTTTCATTGAAATGTACTTTATTATTCCGTTTTTGGTATTCTATTATATATTTACCGTCTTCGTTATATTAATATTTTTCTAATTATATGTACTTAATTTATTTTCAAGCTTATTTATTATAATATTAGGAAATTTTATAACCTAAAATTATTTGATGAATCAATAAGTTTTGAAATTAATTATTGTTGTAATATTTATTCATTTACAAATTAAAAAAAATAAATGTTATAGATTCATTATTTCATTAAAAACATGTTACATATAAAACGTATATTGAATTAAATATTTTAAAATTAATGATATGATTTATATTATTAATATTAATATTATTAGTATTTTATCTTTAAAACAAGGTTTATAATTAAATATCATAAACTTATTTTTTATTAAATTTAAAAATAGTCATCACTGTTTATAATGCAATATATACCATAATGATTAATAACTTAGATTAAAGCGAAATTAGATTATCTCATTTTTATTTTTGGGTATTAATGATTTGGTTTCTTATAACTGATAGTATTAAGTCTATAAGTAAATTAAGATTACATTGAAAAGTGGTTACCTAATAGTTTATGAAGTTAAATTTTTAATAATATTTTATTTTTAATAATATATTACAGAATCGTAAGCAATTTTGGTCGCAGAATACACTTCACATTAAGTTAATACTAACATATTACTTAAATTCGGTTTTGTGTAAAAATTCTAATTTTCTTATTTATATTAATATTAGAAAAATAAATATAGACAAAAAATTTTGTAGCAAAAAATTATTAAGAATAAAATTTTGTGTTAATATTTTAAGATTTACGACACATTTAAGCGCAAAATTCACAAAGGCATGAAATATAGTTACATAATATTGTACATGGGATTTTACTTTGCGCGAGAACGAGTTGAGCTTATTAACATCATAAATAGGCACGTAAGAAGCAAAGTTACAGTCATTTTTAACTAAAAACGTACACGGAGCGTGGAGGAAAAAGGGCTGAAAAATATCCGCTTAAGACAAATAATAAAAATTGCATTTTTTTCATTTTTTTAATACGGTTAAACGTATTTGGGAGTAACAATGGTTGTCTAGATAATATTGTTAGAGTCAGTAATTTGTTTTTGTGCAGCCAACCATTTACAACTCGGTTAAATATTATTTTTAAAAAATATCATAAAATTGTTAATGTATATGACTGAAGACTTTCTACTGAAGACGAATGCGGGAATTAAAGTCAAAACTTGTTTACGTTTGATTATCTATAATTTTTCATAATTTTGAAAGCCATTATTCTTCTCATTCATTAGTCTTTCATTCGTTTTCAATGTTTAATACGTTAAATAGGTTGGTTTGTATTGTGATTTTTGTCGGCCGGCTCAAAAGCACATCTGTTCTTCTTTATATTTTTTTCAATATTTGCAATTGATTCAAATTTTGCATTAACTCCCTTAACATGCATAAATTTTTCGCCGAATTTATACATCATAGGCTTCACCGTACGCATACATGGATATTCGCGTACAAGTTGTATGTAAATATAGATATGAACATTGAGATTGAATTAGCGAGCTCATATACAGAGGACACCGTTCAACAATTAAGCATACGTTAATCTATAGCAATTAATATTTTCATTTTGCTTATTAATTTTTATCCACGATTCCATTAATTTTTTTTTTTTTTCATGACAGAAAAGTTCTGATTTAGAGTTAATTAGAAACTATTTCTGAAGTAGGTTAAACACTGTTCTATTGAATTTCGAAAAACACGTACTATATATAGATATTAATTAAATAAATTTTAACACAAAAAGCTGAGCTTATAAGTACTTATTACCTTTAAAAAATTTTTGTATTTAGGAATAAAATCGTGTATAATTAAGTTTTTTCGATAAAAGAACATCTATAAAAGTAATTAAAAAATAATATAATAATATAATCAGTGTAAAACTACGATTTTATAAGATTAAAAGTACTCGTTTAAAGTTTATTTGAAAGGTTAAAACATTTAAAGGCTTTTTATTTCAAATATTACGAATATAATGGAATGATTTAAAAAATATAAAATTTTTAATCTAACCCTGACTTACACGGTGAAGAATTTTTGGTCAATACAAAAGTTCATTTTTATATCATATTTAAAATTTAATTCTCTTTCTTACCATTAAGTCCTATTAACGTATTAAAACGAAATTTAGTTATTATTTTTAATTCATATTTAGTTTTTATCGTATGATAAGCTTAATTATATCTAATTACGTACAAAAAGTTTTTTTCGTCTGTCAATGTATCATACGGAACCTAATAGTATAGCTTTAAAGCTTGTAAAATCGAAAAAGTGTGTTTAAAATCGACTATTTCGCAGTCCGTATATGAAGTCGTATAAAGGCATTTTAAGCTTTACAAAGTCATGTAGAATGGCTCGTGATTGTATTGCGGCGTTCGAGGTTTTTCTTTAAATATTACACTTGGAAAGTTTTTTTTGCTTTTACATACATTTTCCGGCATTGTTTTTTATAGGATCGAGGGAGATAAAGAAAAAGACGAACTTATGCATGGAAGTTCTCGATTGCACTTTTGAATAAGCCAAATTTTACTCGAGTTTCCACTCGAATCCAATTTCTAGGTTAATCGAAAACTCAATAACGAGAGTTCCTCCAAATAGATACGAATGATTTTTTATGGATGGCTTTGAATATTTTTTCTCGCGGTAATATTACGTACATTTTCCAATCTCTATTAAAATCGACTTCCGACGATAGAGCGCGACTATTAAAATAATCATCAACCAATCCGTGATGATTTTAATGCGAATATTGGTATGGAAATCAGCTTTGGACAATCTGCACTCTTTTATCATGAAATTGCAGAATTCCACCGATGGTTCTCGATTTAAGCCAATAAACTAATGTTGGACGCAACGGGATGTTACATTGCACGTACCATTACCATGCTTTTTTTCGGTGTCAGTGGTGGCGCACTATCAAGGGATCTCACCCCTAACGAGATTGCAGTCTCTTAAAATGCTTATAGCGGCAAATAAATTATTGCGACACGCACAAGGACGAGGCTAGATTAAACGCAGGCACGTAAATTGCAAGTCGCCTTTAGGTGGTAGGAATACCTTGGACATTCGGAGGGGCAGTGCGCTCGCTGTCCAAGAATAAACGAATTTAATATTACACAGGGCTCGCTGAGGCTAGTGTCCCGTCACATAATACGAGCCGTGCTCTGGTGGTCGCTCGAGCGCACCGGCCCCGACCCCACGAGAAGTTGGACCTCGGAAACGCTCTCCCGTCACATCCTAGTGGGGCTCGACGAGCTGCTGAGGGCCCTCCGATGCCAGAACTTGAGGTGCTATTTTCAACCCCGCTGCAACCTGATGCTGCAGTGCGCCCGAGGTAATGAGCACTCGACCCCTGCGTCGGATTCCAATGATACCCTTGCTCTGTACTGGCGCACCCGAGCCGATGCTTCGCCCCTGGCCACTCCTCCGCTACATGTACATTTTACAACCTTTGCCCGCTCGCCCAACGCTGAACCCCTTGAGCCTCGGCTGCGCATCTTTACCTCGCTTTTCGCTTCCTCGCTCGAGATTACTTCGCAGCTGCAGGAACTTTTCCGGCTGCCTTGTAATGTTTTTTTTTTCTTCTTCTTTTTATTTTCGGCCTTATTTACTCCCTCGTCGTCGAAGCGAAGCTGACTTTTTCTTCAATACCAGGCCCATGCATAGTGAATGAGTAACTTGTTTTATAGCTCGCGCTATTTTAATCTACTTTTATATGACATATTTGTAACGATCGGCCTTTGGCAGTTCATTTTTTCTTATAATTCTTAGAGTTCTTAATACGTAAAAAGCTGCTGCAAATAAGTGTGCTTTTTTATTTTGGATCTTGATCATAAGTTACACAAATAATGTATCATTGAAACTTACGAAAAATTTTTATAGCCTCAGCTTTTAAGTAAATATAATACTTATTAATTCAACCAAAATAATGTACAATATTTTCTAGATATTAAACTTTTTATTTTTAAATAATTGTTTGAATTTTTCGTATGGATAAGTTAAAATACTCGCTTTGATAAATTAAATAGTAATAGTAAAATGGATTTCCAAGCGTATGTATTCGCTTTGATACATAAAATTCTATGATCAAGCAAGACTTTTAATTATATATACAATTAATGGAAACTGTATTAAAAATACATGTTTGCTACTATTATTCTTTGGTTTATGATGTTACCGCTTATAATTTTTAATATTTGTATTACTATCATATATTATTTTAGCAATGTTTTTGTTAGAAGATAAATTTTATTTTTTTTTATAATTTCGGAATAGTAATTCATTATGTATTAATGTTATTAATACATTTACACATGCTATTATTAATTGATAATAAAAATTCACATATTAGTAAGAGTTTTCAATCAAGTTCAAAATAAACTAATTTAAAATTATTTAAAAGTAAATTTTATGTAGGTGCATTTAAAATTTGGTTCTAAAGTCAAGTGCTTTAAATAAAAAAATTTTACTTGATAAAATACTTAGCAAAATTTTCATTCGAATCATAGGATTTCATTTAATAATTCTATCTTTTTTTTAAAATAAAAGTGACATTATTGAAACCCTAATAAGTTTTTAGTACGACTTAAAACTTCTTAATGGATCCATTGAAAATTGCATTTGAAAAGTTGCAAAATGTGTCAATTTCATCAGTAAGTAATTTAAACTCATAATAAAAGTAAATGTCTGAATCGATCCGTGTAGGTTTGTTTAATCACTGAGCTGTAACAGATCTTATTCCAAAGTTCAAAAGAAATGTAATTAATTTAAAATATAAAAGTTCTTATGAAGTATGATTTCCGTCACCTACCTTTTTTATGCCTACCGAAATTAACCTAATTATTGGACACAAAAAGTATGATGGCTAAAAACGCATTTATCTTTAATTCCCCAAATTTGAAGGAGAAAATTCTTTATTCTTTCTTTATTTCTGACTATGGTTTATAAATTATGTAAAGTCAAAGGTTATGCATTTAATACTTATAAAACTCTAATTTTAAAAGTTTATCCGATGTGCACAATTATAGCTTTACAGTTTCTTTAATATGTGCATACTTTATTGCTGTATTGATTAACTTTACATTGAGAAAACAGTTCGCTATATCTTCTTATTATTATAAATTGTTTAGCGCAACTTATATTCTTTTTTTTACAATAATAACAGTACTTATCATATGTTAATCAATATTTTATGATGAACGAATCGAATTGAATAATATAAACGAACATTTATGAGTAGTACATGGGATAAATGAGTTGAAAAAGAAAATTGAGAGAGAGAGAGAGAGTAAAAGAGAATTTGTGTTGATTTTTGGAAGATCTATAACGGAAAGTGCAAACATTTTAAATTAGTAGAAAAACAAGAAGGAAGAATTATGAGTAGAACGGCTAATTCACATATCGTAATGTGAAATTTTATGATCTATCTTGTATACATTGTTAATTATAATACTACGCCCTTAATTTGAATGACGAATTTGTATGATTTTTGTATGGTTTTTGTACGATAAAAATTTTATCTTTGTTGTACCAAGTTATACTCTTTTAGCGATATAAATACTGTTTCAGATTAAAGTTTCTTTGCTATCTTCATTAATAATGCCTTTAATTATTATTTTAGCTTCTAATGGAGTTCCGCATTTAATCTCAAGTGAAATTTATGCAAATTCGAATAATTAAGAATTTTTATGAAACATAAAAAAAAATATAGAGAATCGTGTAAGTCATACATTTTACCATGTTACTGAAAATAGCCATGAAATACTGGACAAGTAAATAACAAAGTCGGGACAATATTATGCCATACAATGACCAAAGTTCCTGTATAGATTATCGCTGACTTTGTTTTTGCTTTCTCTATTTCTTTTCTGTTTTTCTTTTGTTGCAACTGAAACTTGTCATCAGTAACATGGAATACTTTGATACTTACGCCCCGACGGAATCAAGTATGTTTTTCATTCAAATATTGTGATTTAGATATTCGGATATTTAGATACTTGGTCGAGCCAAATGAGTTTTTTTCTGATTTTGTTACACTTGGCTCACGGTTTGTACAACAGATGCTAGAACAGATTTTTCCACTGATTTTAGATTTTTTTAAATAGGAATTTCAGTTAAAAAACTATAGTCCTACTTTTCATTCGTAATCGATATTACTATTTTCATCAGCTATACTATACTTGAATTTTCCTGTTCTAACCGGCCAATTACGCATGAAACAGTCGTTCACATTTCTCAGTAAAATAATTTCCTGCAAGAAGCTTTCGATTTATCGACATTTATATAAGAGAGTCATTAAAATCTTCCATCTAAGCAGAATATGCATTTGCAATTATACAATAAGGACTTGAATAATCAACAAGCTGTCGCAGACGTCAGAGACAGGAACACTTCACAATTGAATAGAAATGTATCAACGATGGCTTTGCCAGTGGCACGACATTTTTGTGACTAGCGGAAGCGGAATTGTCTATGTGCCATTAATTAAACGACTTGTTCGACCATGGCTAAACATCTTTCTTTCTCTTTTGCTCTTGTCGGCTCTTCTTCCCTCTCTCCCTCCCTACCTACCTCCCTCTCTTGCCCCTCCCCCCTCTCGCCCCCGTTACCCATTACCCATTACCCATTACGACGCATTCCCACCGTTTCGTTCTCGATTTATCGCTCGCTCACTCGTTTCTACGGAGATACATGTCCGCTACTAACTGACGCGCCACATCTCGACTTTGCTCTCCGCATTCCGCGTACGTGTACTCGCCTATAGTATCCAATTCATCCGAATGATTTATAGTTTCATTACGCTGCAACCATACTGGGGCACACGATTTCTGAGGAAGCCTTGGAAAACTTTCGTCTGCGGCCGAATGCTCGTTGCCCCATTCAGCCCAGCTCACCAGCGGAACAGCGAGAACAAGGGCTGCGGCGAGAGAGGCTCTGCTTTCTGATATTTATCTTTTGAATAAAGCCAGAAAAATGAATTAGATTTGATCGACGCCGAGGAAATGAGATACATTTGTTCCTCCTTCGTGCGACAGTATATTTTATATTGTTCACCGATATAAAATGCGAAATTCTTGAAAATGCAAAGCATCATATCTCTCGCGTATTCTTTTCCCTTATCAATGTTGTTCATTTTTAACCATCCATAATTCATTATAACGCTTGCTTTCAATTATTTTTTAAACGCATTTTGTATTTTTTTTTTTTTTTTGCATTGCATTGCGAAGTAAGCATTAAGGACAATGCTGTGCTGCTATCGTCATTAATGTACAAACATTACATTTCGTTACGTGTATAAATTAAAAAATTATACGACTACTATTTTTTTATTTAAATTTATTCCAGCATTGAATGTTTTAACGAAGTCCTTAGCGCACCTCAGGCATGTGCTTCGAGTTTCGATGATTTCGCTCTATAATGTTTTATCTTAAAAAGGTAATAAAGGTATGGTAATCCCCGTGCAAGTTGTGGATTGCAGATAACTGAGAATTAAATTTATAATAGCCCTGCCAGCGCGCGCAAGACTATCCATAAATGAATGACTAATGCCGAGTTAAGATTCCCGAGCGCCCAGACGTATCTTAAAACAAAATTAGCCAAGCCAAAGCTCGACAAAGATAAAAGATCATTGCTATTGATTTAAAGGGGGAAATCTTCATCAAGAGGACGCCTACGCGTCGGATGCGCGCTTCCTCGAGTCCTACCTTGCGGCCCTGCAGTCGAACTCTCAAAAATGGGTCGAGGCTGCTGTCGGTATCGACCTCAGCCCTTCCAGCGATCGATTGTTGGAAGTGGAGTTGGTTTCGCGTTGGCGACAGGTCGTGGCATCCCTTCCTCGAGGCACAATGAGCGGACACCTCGGCTACGGGCAGCGGCAGCTTCAATACCTCGGCCTCATCGCAAAGGAAGTCTTGAGTGCTAGAGACTCCCTTGTACAGGTAAGCTCGATCGGCTCCTGTCGCTCAATATTTACAATAGATTTAGCTAAGCAAACGCCATTGATTTTGAGAGGCTGCACCCGAGTCCATTGAACATAGGATCGACTGGTATCTTCGTGCTTTCTAACGATTCCTATGGGAATAATTTGCTTTTGCGACAGTTGCTTATTAATGTTTTCCTTGACCGTTGCAGTTATTAATGTTGAGCGATATAGAAAAAAGCTGCAAATTACTATAAAATTCTATTTATATTTTTCGCAAACCAATTGGATTATTTAAATTGAATAAACTTGAGGCTTTGTCGCTTTCCTCTTAATTACCATTAAAATTCTTCCATAGTTTACAGCAAGTAAACTTATTATTTTAATAAGCTCAAGTATTTACTTTACTTATTTCACATTTTGTTTTTTATTTATAAGGTACTAAGTAAAAGGTAAAATACTTTAAAATCTTTATTTTTTAATGATGGCTTGCTTTAAAAACAAGTATTTTATAAATTTGTAGCTTTTTTTCTTGAGGATTATTAAACTTTAATAATTTTACCTATTTTTTTTATTTAAGTTTTTTAAATTATGATAACTTAGAGGTGAAATCGTATAAGACCTACGATTTTATAATATTTACTTATTTCATTGAATATTCATTAACATTGTACATTATTGCCAAAATTTATTTATTTATATATTTAAGAATTTTAGTACGAAATATTTTTTTCTTGTCCATACATTGGACTTATTTTTATAACATAAACATACAACAATCACTATTTGAATAGTATCGTTGATTCACATGATAGTTTTTCTCAATTAGCTGTATAATAATTTCTATAGCCTTTATGCTTTTTTATCAATGATATATATGTTTATAATGATATTTCAAGATGAAAAAAATGAATAGACTTCACAACCGAAGAATTGTAATTTAATCAAGTACAAAAAGTTTAAGACAGCGGCCTGAAATAAATACGTTATGCATTAGGTAACTTCGCACTTTGCATTTATGGTAAAAAATTGTGGTATGCGTCTCAATTGCATTCCGAAATCTATAAAACGTGAGCAATAAAACTTAGAATGTAAATCTATATTATTGTAATTGTATGGTGTGACTGTAATACCATTTGAAAAGATAAGGTTATGTAATATCTCCTGCATTTTTACTATTTCTTCAAAATTTAAAGCAATGGCTTATTTTTGTTTATTCAATTTCGTTACGATCGTTCATTTATTTATTAATAAATTATAGCTAATTAATTATCATATTTCTGACATTATTTAATAAGAGTTTAATTAGAAGATTTTTTCACTAATTGCTTCAAATAATTTAATTTCTTAACGGTTCCATATAAAAGCATTGAAGCAAATATACTGAAATATACTGAAGTAAAATAAAAAAAATTTGCAGTTGATTAATTAAAATTTTTTCTAATCATAAATTCGATCGGAAATAGAATTAAAAATATTACTAAAGTAATCATGAAAAAAATATAAATTTTTAGTTTTATATATCCGAAGAATTAAAAAATATTAATTATTAGTGTTTCGTAGCATAAAAAATTTACATTTTAAAAAGATGAAAATATTTTTTGTGGCATTGAATTTTAAATATTTCATAATTTATAATTCAACGAATAGGGTAATTATTTTTTTAACATTATATTAATTGTATATTCAGCTTTAAAAAAGGCCTAATGCTGCTTATAATTCAAAGGTAGTATTTTAAATAAAAAAGTATTTAATAGTTTATGTCAATGGCTTAGGTAAGAAGTAATAATTTCAGAATTTATCTTTGATTAAAGACTATTTTATGATGTATCGATCTTAGGGGAGCTTCGAAAATTGCAGCTCTTTTTTCAATTTGTCAACGGATTCTCAAGTTGGCGAATCTATGGAGAACTTGATCTACCTCCTACGTCTGGTATTAAAGCAAGCAAAAGAACAAGTTTACGCACTGCCGTGTAACAGACGTAAAAATCGAAATCGACGTAGAGCAAGAGCCGAGCGAAAGAGAAGCTGCGCCAAGGCATATTTCGACAGATCCGTAGACGTACTGATCGAGGTGGTTAGGAAGGATCGTGAGACTGCCTATTTGGATTTAGAAAGCTATGCAGTCATGGCCAAGACGTTACTCAAGTGGCTCTATTTCGGTAACTACATTGCAGGAAGTCTCTAGCCTTTCATTGAAAATTAAATGTCTTTTTGAAAAATTGTGGCACGCTATTTTTGTATTGATTCAAAGTCATTATCATTCGGTGATTATTTGTCAAAAAGCTCAAGCCTTAGATTGCCCTTACGAAACAAGGGCTAAGTAGAATTAAAAATTGTCAGCGCCCATCGTCGTGCAATGAAAGTAACGCGAGTCGTTATCACATAAACTTTATAAGGTCGTAATAGAATTTGTTATTAATTAGAAGCTTGAAACTAAAGCTTGAAAATCGCGACTAAAATAAAGTCTTCCATCGAGTGCGATGGCATTTTAATTCCCTAAAGAAATGGGCGCATAGAGTTGGAACTCGGCGTGTCTTTACAATCTGCGGGGTAAAAATATCACGGCCGTGAGAGAGGGACAATATGAGATCCACCCCAGTGGGCAACGAAAGACAAGATCCTGGCAATAGCAACGCACTTTGCTCGCGTAGTGTTTGCTCAACGGCAATCGAGTTTGGCTTGGCCGAGGCGTCCTCCTCGCTCGTAAAATAAAGCTTAATCCATGTCGGTTTTTCGCGTGGGAAATTAGGAATGGAGAGGGACAGGAAAGTGCTGGCACCTCTGCTGCGACCCTATCTCGGCAATCTGTTCAACTCGTCGCACGAGAATGCCTGGCATGTCGAGTCCTGGAGGAAGCGCCAGGATATTTACGGAGCGGAAATGCGCTCGCTGGGCTTGTTCTGCAAACTGGTCACCGCACGGGAGATATTGCCGGCTAATGGGATTGTCGAGTCGCTATCCAAGGGCTGGCGCTGGGCCGAGGGCATCGCTCGGATGATCGAGCGCTCCGAGCACGGGCTAAAGCTCGTCTTCATCACGCCGGAGAGCATTCTGAGGTTTGCTAACTAAATCCGAATCGATCCTTCCCCCTCCGCGCGCACCGACCGGCCACCGGCACGGATTCGCACCCCAGCTTCCCCCACCTTCCCCCCCGCCCCCCCTCCGCAGAGATGCCGCGCCCCCAGCCACCGCCTCGAGAAGTAATCCGACGAGTGGGCCCGGAACGACCTCGCCGTCGGCTGCATCGGTAGTCCCTCGGGCAGCCCGCCCTCCTTAAAACCTCGACCACTCGCTTTCTTTGAGTAGCCTCCTTGCCGGCGGATTATCCCGCGGCTCCCTCACGGGCTGGCGACTGGATTGGCCCTGCTTTTTTCCTCGACACCCGCGAACAAAATAATGCCGTTGGTTAGGGTGGGAGTCTCGCTGCCCGACCTACCGTCACGTTCTTTGGACAATCTATCCTTTTGATCCATCGAGGATTCCGAACACGGGCTAACCGGAGGGAGTACTCGACCAATGAATAACAACGTCCATTGTTATACGGAGTGTAATTAATATTTAATGTCTTCTTGCGGGTGGAAAAAAACATTGATTTATTTGGGAAATCGTCGAGTATTTAAATTAAATAGACATTCATAAATACTCTTGTCGAAATGAGACTAATCGATTTTCATCTCACGGAAATGCCGAGTACAAGCAATTGCAAGCTATAGCAATAAAGGATTCTACAATGGATGTTATTAATTTTTATGCCTTATAATAGCTAGAATTATAAGCTTGCATCCTTATCCAGCTCTTAATTATAACTCATTGCCTTTTCTGCCCTCGTAATTTCGAAAACAGCATTCGAAATGCTTTGGAAAATATTTTCTTAAAGAGCGCATTGAAGATAAAGCAATCAGCGGGTAGTTGACAGGCATTCGAATGCTCAAAGGCTCGGCGTTTCGTTAAATCACAAGTCGACGTAAAGGTGAAAGTTCCGTTATCACAAAGCCCCTCCTCCGTACGTTAAGGGGAGCTCGCGTTCTCGTTAGTGGTTGCGGCTGATTACCGCGAGCAATTTTCGCTTTATGTCCTGGTCCAGGTACCAGCTGAGGTTTGCCGAGGAGAGCGGGCCGGCCTCCTTTTCGACCTGGAGGAAGGCGAGGAGAGTCGGGGGCGCCGCGAGACGGGCGATCGACGCCCGGGTGAGGATGATTACTGCCACGGACGTGTTGTCGGATCTGCTGGAGAAGAGGGAGGCCGAGGCTCCCGTCAGCGGTGAGTCGATCTCCGGGGATGGCCGGACTGGCGATTGCCTTCCCCCCCTCCGCCCACCCGCCCTCCTCCTGGGAAGCATCACCCCTTTCCTGGCTGACCTCTTCGCTTTTCACCCGCTCTTATCTTCTCCGCTCGTTCGCGAAGCCTTTTATCTTTCAATGGGGAAATAAATTGCGGATAATGGGCGTATTTTACTGAACGTTTCGTCTAACGTTTTCTCTGCTAAACTTATCTCATAATATTTATGCTCGCTTTGCTTTACTTTCAATTTGCGATCTTTATTCGTATCCATAACCACTAAATCATACTGATCGCGAAAAAGTCGTTCAAGTATACTCACTCGTTTCGATCTTTGCAATCATTATAATAATCTTACGCGATAGGAACATCTAATGTACTCACTAGAATTGCTCGGTTCATTATTATATTAGTAAGTATTGCCGCACTAACTCCAGTTCATGATATTAACCGTCATTGATTTTTGGTGCGATAGTTTTTTTTTTTTTTTTATACTTTTCTCCGATTCTTGAATGCTTTTTACTGAATAGAGAATGTTTATTTACATCGTATTCTTTATGTGTGATTTAGAAAAAAATTGCCAAAGACAAAAAAGGCTTTGGGAGAAAATTAATTGTCACAGTGTTAAGATTAAGCTCGTCACTGTGAAATTATAATTTTTATACAGAATTTACTATTATTCCCTCGGAGTAGAGTTATTTAAATACGGCGTAATAATTTTTCACCTGGCGCGAGCGTTGCAATGCACTTCAAAAATGAGAAGGCTAAGAAGCATAATCGGGAATAACGTAATTGCCCCTTGACGAAGCACGTACTCTTATATTCAATGGGCGAGCACTGACTCTCGAAAAAATGCGAGCTTTCTCTTAGTCGTGAAAGAATCTTGACATATTCTCTCGCATGCTACGGGTATCTCCGCGGATGAAGAGCAAGTAGACGCGTGCAGGTTCTTTTTTCTTTTTTAAAGATTTTTTGTTCATATTTTTCCTGGCCCAACAAGATTTATAGCTAAATTGAGATTTATTCATATTACGTGAAATTGTTACAAAATTTTATTGCCAAAGATATTTTTTACTACAGAGAGAGAGAGAGAGAGAGAGAGAGAGAGAGAGAGAGAGAGAGAGAGAGAGTGAAACCATTCTCTACTACTTTTATTTTCTTTTGTATGTAATTAAATCATTGTTGAAATAAATGGTACATCTGAAATAAGTGTCAATAGATTTTTAGTTAATAAAATGTTGAAATTAAAATAAATTTCACCCCGCACTAATTAACGGATATTAAATACGTATTGTATACAGAGTTCTAGGAATTTTTTAAGGAATTGATAATAGGTTGTCGTTAAGAAAAGGTTTGTTTTTTATACGCATGCATTTTCTAGGACAAGACATAAATTTTCAATAAATCGCCAACTTACGTACTCTCTTTTATTTACACGTTTTCAAATTTTTGCATGCACAACTTTTCCTAAAAATTTTATTCGTCGAACCGTGATAGAGTTTATTTTAAGATTTACGATCATTTCGTGAGAATTTTGTAAAAAACTTTGATTCTCTCCCGACAATCAGAAGCCTACGCAGAATCTATCGGTTTTCGGAATGTCATTATGTTGGGGATCTTTCGCAAATCAGCAATTTTACTTAGCTTTTCACCAGTTCAACTACGTGTTAAGAGAAGTACTATCGTAATAACGAGTCTATATTTGGAGTTAGATACTTTTAAACCAAGAGCTCAGATAAAAACGAAATCCAAGCCAGAGCAATTTAGAGATACTCCGAGACAGGCACGTACGTTATATGTAATATTATGTAGTTATTTTTTAAATAAAGGAATACTTCTAGAAACTAAAAGAAAAAAATCTGCTCATCTAAATTCTTAAATCATTTACAATGCATTAATTATTCTGCTTGAAGTGGAGTCAATAGAAATTTTCATTATCTACTCATGCGAAATATTCATCGGCTCGCATTCTGCAACGGCTCTTGTTAAATTGTTCACCCATTTATACGAGACGCGGATGAAAAGATTTTTGCATTTAGTTTTTGTAGAGTTAGCCGATCTAGAAACGTTTTTGAAATATATTTACAAGCTTGAAACGAATGCTGTCTCGGGCAGTAAGATTTTTTAATCCAGCCTCGGGACAACGAACTGTGCAATTTGATATTCAAAGTTGGCTCCCCACAAGGTGACGTACAATTGCACGAAGTTTCTGCCTCTCCTCTATACTACAGATGCACACAATAATGATGGACGAACTCCATTTCGCCTCTTGGCACTTTTATTACAATGGTTATGTAAGATGCGACTTCAGCTCGAAGCGAGGGCGTGTGTATCACGAGCGACGTGCCTTTAAACGCCATAGGACCCCGTTCCCCGCGCCGGCAATTTCCACAGAGCTCGCTGTTGCCAACCGTTAACGCCCAGCTACGACACGGGGACAAATGCGAGGTCCGCTAATCCATATTTGGTCTGTTAGGAGTTGCAGGTCACGTCGAGCTCAGGGACTCGAGTCCTTTGACTTTAGTTGCGGTGACATCGAGGCGCCGAGGACAGCAAAGGGGACCCGGCGGCTTGATTTCCGCTCTGGTCGTCCTCAACAAGTTTCGGGTGAGTTTCTACGTCAAAATTTGCGGTTCACGATTTTCGTCCGGCTCACGTGTACCACTGACAGGGCCTTTAACTACATCGGCTGCGACATGCATGCCTATTTCCTCTTTTCCCAAGCACCGCGTTTCATTCTCTAGATGCTGGGAGCCTCTTCATTGCGCCGGTAATCATGATAAATTGTGCACTTCCGAGCACGCGATCGATTGTCTAGTTGTTATGAATGATATACTTTGTTATTCCTGCCCGGATAATAGTGTTTTCCTTTCCGTGATTAATGTAATTATAGGATAATTTCGCGTCTCGTTTCAAGTATTTTTTTTGTCCTTTTATAACTTTAAACTTTCAAATAATATCTATTATATATATATATACAAACACACACATATGTTTTGACACAATTATCGTTAATTAGCAAGTATAATGACAAGTTTATTCTGAGATATTGAAATTATTCGTAAATAGTATTCCTTAATGAAAATAGTTTATTTGATTGTTTAATTTTTAGGATACTTTATTTTTAAAGAAAAATATTTTATAGCATCTTAATTCTTATCGAAGATATTACTAGATGTCAATGAGTATTCTTTATATCTTACAAACTATATAATTTTATTTTCTTTTATATGTTTTTTTAACATGTTATGATTAAATAATATTCGAAAATTTAATTATTGTAAACAGTAGCGTGGGAGTACATTTCTTAGATATATAGATATTAAATTCATAGATATTGCAAAGCTCTTCGTGAATTTTTAATTGGAAATAATTTATTTATAATAAGTATAAATAAGAACATATGAGTAATCCTATAACTTGTAATTTTCTTTATCCTTGTCACATGTGTTTCAAAAGCTTGAAAACGATATTTATTTACAGTGGTTCATAAATTCGATCATTTAGCAAACTGGTACTTGTAGCTTATGTAGCGATTATATGGTTGGCCTTTGCTCTTGAATTTTATAATGTTAGAATGGAAAAAATGAAGATTTATTTCTCAAATAGATGCAGAAAACAGATTTAAAAATAGTTAATTTCGCGTTAAAAGTATTCGAAGCAAACTATGCGAGAGAGGTCGAGTTCTGATGTTTAAGTAAAAAATTAATGTCGAATCAATATAGCGAGGTTCAATATGTCGGTCGTGCGAAATTCGAAAAGCTTGTCATTATCCTTTGAATCTTATACGAACCGGGCATTTTGATCCTAGCGATGCTTCACTCTCTAACACTTATACGAATACTTGCACATAAAAAAGCTCTGTTAGCATATCCTTTTGATTCCATCTTTTCCATGCTTTGACGATTCGCCGAAAATAACATATGAATTGCAAAATTATTAAATTCCATTTAATCGTATTACGTAATAAATTCTTATTCCTCAATTTCGGATATGGTTCTACCAGAGCTAAAAATTTTACCATTGACTTTGTTTAAATCTGCTACATTGGCTATTTTAATGATGAATCTAAACTTTTATGTATTCGTTTATTGTTGATGCACTTGAGTAATAAAATTTCACAACTATAATAATAAAAAATTAAACTAAGTGCTATTCGCGTATGAAAGTTTAATGGATTATCTACAAAAATTATCATTAGAATAGACTAATCGATGGGCATTTGTAGATTATTACAAAATACATAATGGTTTAACGTTAAACGTAAAGCTCACCATTTGGCCGGAGGGTATATTGCAGAATGCACACTAGTTTTTTTATTAAATGCGAGAATATCTTTAGCCGTCTTGACGATGACTCCCAGTGAAGCTTTAAATTTGTTGGAGTGAAAAGTGATTTTGACCTCGTTTGCCAATACTGCAAGCCAATAGTGGAGGAAGTTTTAGAATTCACCCAGTGGTCGATTCTAGCGACTGCTTGATTATTTGTTTCTCCGTAATCTAGTCTAATTGAATTGTCAATTCGACATTTCACATCTATTGCCTATACGGTAATGTTCGTAGAGGCTAAATTTTTAACGTTACACTTAAAGCAATTTATCTTCTCGTATTTTTCTTTCTTCCAGACAACAAATATCCCAATACGTCTATAATAATATTCGTCTCCTTTTGGCGACATCTCATTTCTTTCTGATTTCTTTCCTTCTCTTATCCGATTGTGAAACTTGCCTCTAAATATCATCAATGTATTTCTGTATGATAGATTCTAATGTTCGGGGAATTCGACACCAGCTATAATCAATGTATGAATAAATGTACTTCTAAAATATTTATCAACTATTTTTATTTTAACCAGATAAATTGTCGTTTGCCAGACTAAAAATGTCACAAACAGGTAGAAATAAGAAGGTTAAAGTAAAAAACCCATAACTTGTAAGAGCAATTTATCATTTTTAACAGAAGAAGGCAGCAGTGTGCATGATTGAGGTTTTTAGCTGGGCTACGTTTACTTAAGAGTAGTGTAATTTTAATACAGTGGATCCCAGCAGATTTATGCTAAAGAGCTCAAGAGCTGAAAAAATACTTTCTTCAAAAGCGACCTTTAGCCGAAAGTTTAAAAACCAAGCTTACGTTTAAGAGGGAAATTAAATATTCCACATGCCCCTTAAGTATTCCTCCGATAAGGGGAGTAGAGTTACTTATTATTTGATACAGTAATGGGCACGTGCATGTCGTAATCATGGCTCTCTCGGATCGATACGTAAATCGGGAAACTTATGCTACGGCATACGTTGTCGTAATATCTACTATATTCGTCCGAGAGTTTTGTAGTTGGTCGCTAAGTTACAGGGGATCCTTGTCAAGCTGCCGTGCGAGCGCTGAGCGACTGCCTTGCCTCAGTGTTCAGCGTCTTGCCTCTGTTACGGTAAGAGCCTTTTGCTGACCTCGGCGAGGAACAAGACAGGGGCCGACCGAGAGGGAGTAAGATTAAGAAAGATAAGCTTACTTTCGGTGACAATGGCAAATGTGCGGGGAAACTTAACCGAGAGAACTATCGCTTTACAAATTCTCTGCGCATTTTATTGACAATCGATTAATTGTTTATTAATTGGGCATACTTTTTTCACATTCCCAATTGTGCACTCTAATTCATTCGACACGCCTTTTTCGGTTTACGGGCGACGTCGTTTAGTAAAACCGACAATTTTACGGTTAAATTTATTCGATATTTTCGTTGGAAGATGAATTTTAGATTGTCATGGTTACCCGCTGGACCAATGCATATTCTTACTTTGCCCTGGACACGCAAAATTAATTAGTTATAAATTCAAAAAGAATACGTGATTTTAGAACATTCCTCAGAAAATGATTTTTATCATACGTAATATTTTTTATTCTGATACAAGTCACGTAGAAAATTGTAATTATATTATGTAAAGGTAGGAAAGGCCCTTTTATCTTCAAGAAAAAGATTTAAAAACACATAGCAAAAAACATAAGTATGGTTTCGATACTTTATCGGAATTTAAATTATAAACAACACATTGACACATCTTTTATCTATGCCCCGGGTACAATAGTGGGAAAAATATTTTTCAATGCAATTCAAATGTTTCTTTCGTATTCAATTCAATTAATCCTCTTTTAATCTACATACAATGTAATTTAAATTAACGAAAGAAATTATGCACTTAATATAATTGAAAAAAAAATTGGTATGTAACAATTTTTTGATAAGTATTTACGGTGAATTTATTGGGATTTAATTGAAATAAAAAGTCAACTTTATGCGAGAATTTTAATGTAGATTTTAGTAATTAAAAAGAAGAGAAAACGTAAAAGGTTTGAAAGACAGTGGATAGAGAAGACTATTAATCTCTTGAACCAATAACTGGATAAGAAACTCGAAGTTTGCGATTTGAAATTAGAAACTGTCGGTATATAAGTACTCAGTAATGGTTCCGCGGAAAGATTTATCAAGCTATGTTAATTTCTTATGTAAATGCTCATTTATGACTAAACAAATTCACTCGTTATTAAAATTGATGCAAACATTTAACACGAATAGAAAATATAGTTGCGTAGAATTTTTTTTATTAAATTAAGAAAAATTAATTTTGGTAAGTTAAATTTTTTTAATTCTCAATTTTATACATAGGAAGTTCAAATGCTAATATTACAAAGGCTTACTTAATTGAAAGCGAAATACTTGAACGATGTTGGTTAATAGATTTCTTTTTCAAATTAAAAAAACTGTTAATTTCAGTTTGTTTATCTTTATATAGCCACGTAGTATATACACATAGATTTATGTATAATTTATATGTACATTACACATATACATAGATTAATAATAAATATTGTAGTATGGCAAGAGTCAAGTGTGTGTGCACTTATCAGGGCAAAGATTTCCGGGAAAAAGTAATAAAAGATGGGATTTAGATAAATTTATTTTTTGCAAAGGATGTCATAAAAATTAAGATCAATAAAAATCAATCCGACGGAAAATTTCTTTAAAAACGAAAGGGTAAATTGAAAAGTTTTGCCAGGTATTGTTTTTCAATGTATTCCAGCCAAGTCATGCACTCTTGCTCCGGTATGAAAAATTCCCGAAGTCGAAGTGTTTTTCCGAAGTACGTGTCTGCCGGATAGGGAGCAGCACACACGTAAGCTACGAGCATCGCTTCCCTTTTTCTTAAAGTAGGAGTTCAACTTTTTTGCGCACTAAACTGGGTCAGGGTTGATGGGATGGGACAGCCAAATGAACGGGCTGAGTCCCTGATTGCGTGGGCGGGGCGAGTTTAGTACTAAAGGACACGCGATCGAGTGAATTGCTTCATTTTCCTATTTCTCCGGCATGTGTCATGATAAGATTACCTCTTATGCTTAATGCTCGCTTAAAGGCGCCACAGTTAAAATTAGAAACATTGACATTTGTACAAAAGCAACAAAAATTTACTCGTAAGCTTATGATTATTTTATTCATTAATTAAATTCTGCATTATGATTGTAAAGCTTATTTTTGACCGTATTTTTATTCTTGCAGATAAAGGTATAATGGAAAATGCAGCTGCTCAAATCAGTAAAAAATTTATAATTCTTTTTTCTTTTTTATAGAGTAGTTTTAATTGTTGCATTTTTCGTATAAAGTCAAGAATATTAAGAATTTTCTTTTATCGTGCGATCAATATTTGCTATTTATTTTCTTTTAATTATGTAATGCATGCAGCGATCGAACGAAAATTTTTACTATATATTTCATTGTATCTGCTTATTGCTTATTTTACTTCTACAATCATGTTTTAAAATATAAAATTTAATCATCCGCGAACTAAAAGCTTTAATACAAGTTCTTGTAAATAGTTTATGAATATTCATTAATTTTTTGTGGTTACGTCAAGATAAAGTTTCAATAATGCTTTTTTTTTAATGTCGAATAAAAATATTAGGAGCGAATATAATAATAATACAGTAATACACTATCGTATTTTTTGTTGTAATGGGAGGCATCTCCTTCTTTTTATTTATCGTTTTAACTTCCAATGTTTTTTTATAAATAAATCGAAGTTTATTATTGTTTATTTCATAAAATAGAAAATAAGATTTTTTTAAATATTCTTTTAACGGCAGATTCCAATACAAAACGCATTTTTTTTACCAAAGTAAAAGAATTTGCTTTTTTAGACAGAATTTTTCTTTGATTTGATTCAATGTTAGTTAATTTATTTAGTTTCTTTTCTAAACAAATTTTAGTTCATTATTACACTGATAATTTAATCATTATATGCGTATTTATAATATTGGTAAAGTAGGAATAAGCATAACAAAGAATTATTGTTATTGATGTTCATTTATCAATAGAAATTAGCATTACAATCGTTATGAAATGTATGTGTAAGAAAATATTAAGTTATATATTAATTTTTGAAATAGATAGTGTATTATGAGAAAAAATGTTGATAAAAAAATTTTTTAAAAAAGAAAGATGCCGAGTAGCTTAGGTTGACATGAATAGTACGTGAGTCACATAATCCTTTTCGTACTTTTCATTTCTTCCACTTCAATTGAATTGTAGCCGCCTGACCACTAAATTTTATATAATACGCAAGCAATAGGAGACCTTTTGAATCAGGAATCAATCATTTACTCAGATCTTCAATGAAGTGTTACTTATTTCTATACCAAATGAAACGATGTTTTCTTCTTAATTAAGTTTGAATCAAGAATCACCGACTTGAACAAAAATTATTTCTTTATCTCGAATAATAATAAGGGATACGTTGTTTGAATAAATTACCATTAATATCTAGGCCGATCATATAAATAAAATGAGATGAATTTGATTATGAATTACGATTGCGCTGAGTATGCATATTGAAAGCCTTAATTGTACCCCTTTCACTTTCTTGCAAGATGGAAAGACATTTTTAAAAATATGTTTTCAAGTAAGATTGTCGGTAAAAATAAAGTTTTTATGCGAACGCATTCCTCTATTTATAACGGTTGCTAACTTTATTGATCAATGAAAGCTGAACTTTAGTCGACATCTTTTATTTTTATTTACACTTAAATATATTATTAATAACGTTATTATTTTCTAGTGAAAAAACAAACTTTCATAGCATCTTATGTACATTGAAAGTAACGATATTTACCTATGAAATTTTTATAAGCAGGCTATAATATTGCGATAAAATGATTGACTTTATTATAAATATGGCAATTTATCTTTTTATATCGAGGCTATTCAATCATATGGGATGATAGAAGCTTTTAAAGTATAACTATTTTACGTATAAATTAAGGTATTTTTATCCGTATCCGCTGCATTATATAATTTTTTATTCGATGCACATTTACCGATAACCGGCTTTGTATATCTACATGTTTGTATTTCAAATGGACTTACAGGCGCGTGTCTCAATCGCAGAGAGCGGATTATCGATCTTTTTTCCCTCGGACCTCAGTACAGATATCCGCACTCCTTTAAAGGATATCGAGTTCAGCTGAGTCTCATTAATGAACTATTTCTTGGCTTTTTAATTAGACTAATATACACTTGAAATGCAGCATAGTTACTTCGTTATTGTGTTTGACATAGCAGTTGTCTTTAGTCAAAAAATTATATCCCTGTTTAAAATTTCGCTCTTGTTTGTGATATTATTTTTCATCGGATATTCAAGACCGCATCGTATAATGAATTTAATATATATATATATATATATACATATTTTTAAATGACGATGCTCCTTTCATCTTTTTCGCGAAAATTCAATTAATTTTAATATTGTCGAAGGCTAGACCAATCTGCATAATTAATAAACTTTGACAGGGAAAGTTTCATTAAAATATCAATGTATATAATGAAGGGGCTTGGCGCGAATAGACACATACCGTCTGTAGATTCTCGCACTCTCTACCGCGGCTCGCGCGTTTAATGGCCGAGTGCAATATAATTTGGAGGAAAGCCGAAGCAAGAATAACGATGGGAATCGATACGGAAGGGCGCGCCATTGTGATTATCGGCGTACTAAAGCACAGGCATGCGAACGCGGGGTGAAGGACTCCTCCGCGGAGTCGAGCACCGCCATAACTCAAAGGAAGGATCGCTACTTAAGGGCTCTGTTGGCCTTGCAGGTGCTGCAGGAGGTGGCGCAAGTGCTTCCCCTGAAGGAGCGCACGGCTCTGCTGGAGCTCGTGCAGAGGACGTCGCGCGACGCGGCCCGTCGGCAGCGGAGGTCCAGCTGCCCGGGACCTCCGACCCCCGGCCCTCACCGGCAGCTCTACACTCCGAGGTAGGATGTGGCCTCTATGAGGCTGGAACCCACGCCGGACTCAAGTCGCCTCGGCCGGAGTTTCCCCACGGACCGAGTTTGTTTCTTGTTGCGGTGCACTGCATTTTTACGTTTCCCGGCTAAATTCATATAATTAATTGCTTCGTTATTATTCATGCGCAGTCCCCGTACTGGGTGATTAATCACTTCACCCTAGCATCGCCATTTAATATGAAAATCAATTAATAAACATTTTTAATACTCTGATGCATATTACTATTTTAATGTCGTACATCTTAATTAATATTATTCGAGCAGTTTTTTAAAGTTTATGATATCGAGTAGTGTTTTTATAAAATGAAACATCAATTGCGTAGTCAGCCGTAAGTTTATGTTTTTCAAATGTGTATTTATTAGCTACAGTTTTGGAGGAAAAATTATCTTACAGCTACAATTTCTTGAGCACGGCTTAGCTATTGCATTTTTACACTATTTTTTAATTTACGACATTCTATTCTATCAAAAATATAAATTCGTATTTGACTTGTCATATGTGCCTGATAAAAATTATAATCCTCTCTACAAATTAATAACTAATCCATTCCCTTTTTTAAATTAAATATCCGCATGAATATTATTTAATATATAATCATTATTAAAAATTGTTTGATATGGATTGACATAGCACATATATTCACACATGACATTTATTACGTACTAAATTTTTGTAGTCGATGATGTTTTAAAATAAATTAATCAATATTAACTAAATTGAATATAAAAATTAAAATATACTAAAATAAATCAGCAATCACTGAAAGTAAAGGTTATTGCGACAATTGCATAATTTACAATTATATTATTGTTTAATAAAATTGTAAAATCGGAGTGTTTTATAAGCAATTAGACAATTTATTTAATCATTATTTGATTGGACTTCTTATTACTTAGAATTCTTTTTGATATATACGCATTAATACTATGCAACTTCGTATTAGCCTATTAAGATAATAAACACAAATATTAGTGGTTATGCGACATAATAGTTTATCTATAATATAAAATTACATTTGATTTTGCTTATGATAATTTAAAAAACATACTGTTTTTTTAATAAGTAATGTTAAGGTAAGTATTGCTGCATTGATAATGTCATGTTTCAGCAAGTTATGACCTTTACAAAGCAACCGATTTGTACGTGAGCCTGAACTCATACAATTTCGCAGTTTTACATGTAACTCGATTGTGTACGATTTGACACGTGCGCGATGTAGGCTTGACACGTATATACGGCTCTATAAATACAGTGCGCAGATCTGATCGAATTTGCTGGACGGTTTTGTATTCTTTAAAAATAGAATTCCAGTTAGTTTAAACTTTTACACTCTGATCTTTATCTTGTTGAGCTCTTTCGTTCAATTTCTCGCTTTCATGAAGAATATATAGTTACGGTAGAATTTGCTGCTGCAATTACATTCTCTCTTTTAAACACAAGCACCAATTTAGATTATCTAATTGCATTTAAATTAGAATACCAGTTTTATTCGATCGTTAATAATTATGTGTTGAATTTAACGCCATTAATATTAAAAAATGTCAGTTGTTGAGCGAAACAAACGCTAGTCTAAAAATTAAATTGTTACCGCCATCAAACTATTCGATGTAGTGCACCGAATGTTTTAAAGCTAAATATATTTAAAGATGCTTTCACAAACAGCTTATAGATTTATTCCAAATTTGTTTTATGTATTTTCGATTACTTACTCGGACTGACGTTGGTATCTTTAAAGATTTCCAAGTCCAAATAACTTCATGCATAAAATATAACAAAGCAAGAACAAAAATGGTCTGAAAATTTATATTATTTTAGTATTATTCTTGCGCATATACTTCGTATTCTATTATTCCGTGCGGAGTTAGTAACTCGCTGTGGCTACGATAACTTTATTATCGTCTTGGCTATACATATAATTCAGCAACTACTTGGTTTAGTAACAATTATGTTACATTGACTAGTAGCTGCGTATATTTGTAATATTAGTTATTAAGAAGGACATAATAAAGTATATGAATCTTTAGGAGTAGAAGCTTGCACGCATAAATTAAAAATGTTTATACAGTTTATTAAAATATGCATTCAATTTTACATAAGCATTATCAATATAATACAGGACAAGATGTTAAATATATTAAACAGAATACAGAGCCCTGATAACGTGTTCCTCTTGTTCATCTCAAATAACTTACTAAATATGTGTTTCAATTAGATCCACTTAAAATTTTATGGTTTCAGTATATCTAATACTTGACATAAAATAGAGCGCAGGTGCTTTCTAGTACTTCGTCAACTCAATTAGTACCCGATACATCTAAACTTGAGGCTAAACGTAATCTTCAAAAAATACATAATTCAGTACCTAAAGAAATTGAAATTTCATTTTTTTAATGAAAAGCAATCATTTGTTAAAACATGAGTACTCGTACTATATTTTTTTCTGAAGCATAAAATATAGAGGCTATAAAATATACATACATACATATATATATATATATATATATATATATATTTCATCAAAATGGATTTTATTATTGATTGCGTTGATACAATTACATTAAATACTTTTAATTGGATATGAAATATATCAATTGAAAATAAATTTGAGAAGTATATTTGTTGATTCAATTAAATTGCAAGTATTAATGAAATGAAAGCATTAATGAAACGTAACACAGTAAAAAATTCCAAGCATTTAGATAACAAAAATATCCCTTACTAATATCAAAATAAAATTTCAACTTCTTCCATAATTAAATTTATGTATATGATATTTATTTACGAAGTGGTGGAAGTCAATTTAGTCAGGCATCATCGAAATGTACAGGCAGTTGTCGGTATTATTTAATTTTGTCGGGCGATAAATTTTTAAACGTCCTTTGTCAAATATTTGTACTTTTTTATTTGCTTATGTCTCACATGTACAATTCACCGAAGTCAGACATGGCAGCCAATGTAATCTCACCAAATTCATCGCCCGGTACCCGTTAATCAAAGCTGTTTCCAGGAATCAAGTACCTCTTGCCTCCTCCCTGGCTTTTATAACGTAAGGGAATACATCGTCGACTTGTAGGGCGTAATTGAATTGACATAAGCCAATTTGACCGCGACGGACGAATACAGTTCTCGAGTAATGCTGGAGTACGATTCAACTACGTATGCAGGACCACTCACTCGTATTTGAAGTACAGTGACAAGGGCATCCTGGAAATTTCCAGGAGCGATGAGTTACCGCAGCTCGGCGTCCATCATTTTCACTTTATATTTCACGGTAGCGGGTGAGAGGTGGGATTAGGAATTATTCTGGAACGGTTATTGGCGTCGGGCGTGAAAGCAGATTATATAGCTTGAGCTCGATGCCATGGATGATTTATAGTCTTCAGTGTATTTGGAATTTAAATACTGCAAAAGATACACACTTGATTTATACACTTGATTAAATCAATGTAAATTTTCTAAAACTTATTCATAATAACGTAAGAATGTATATATCTTTTAACATTTTCAATTGCATTATAATAAACTTAAATTTCAATTTAAATTTAAATCATAGAGAATAGAATATACATTTTATGCTATTTGTTTTTATGATTAATTCACTTCCCATAAATATTTTTCATATTATTTGTTAATCCTATAAAAAGATATACTTACTTTTCGCTTTCACCTTATTAATATTAAGCGATACGTTTCTATTTTCGATGTATATATTATGTAAATTTAATCGATATATATATATATATATATATTAAAGGTGCTTGTTAATTTAATATACATAACGTATTATATATATATATATATAACAAAATATATTTCAGTATTAATATTAATAAGATCTATAACATTTTTTTAACGTTTATAATGTTTAAATCAACGGACATACATAGAAAATATTTATATAAACCATTCTAACTTAAACTTTATTACTGCAACAATAGAATTCTTTGTTTTTCTTTGTAAAAGTGTAAACATACGTAATTATACTTATATTTTTTTTTACGGACAACTACACATGTCTATCTCTATTACTATTATGTATTGGGAAGATTCTATTAAATATGTGGATATAAATAATGACATAATATTTATTAAGTTGCGAAATTGTAAACTATATACGAATAGTATTACTTTACATAATATTATATAAGCATTGAATTTAAATTGTGTAGGTCTGAATCCAATCATTACGAATTTTTGGAAAAAAATACACTTAAAAAGCAACAGCAGCATGTAATACTGGAACGTGAACTTCAACTGCATCGAGAAATTTTAGAAATACAAGACACCTTGACAAGAGGACTTAGAACTAGGAGCCAACTTCCTTCTTGGGACTCCACGTCAATGGCATCATGGGGATCTTTAGCTGGTTCCATTGGCCGTGGAAGGTTGAAACGTCATTATCCCACAATTTGGGATACCGTGAGAGGTAGTATTGCGACCAATTCCCCAAGCGTGTCCCCAAAACGTTTTTATTTCAATTTAATTAGTGTAATATAAATTCATGTAACATATATTTTTTTATCCTATCCATGCAGGAACTTCACCATTATGGGATAGTGTAAGTTGTAACAGTACCTTTGAAAAGCTGAATTCAGATGTAACCGTGAAAAACGATACACCGATAATAACTACGTCAAAGTTTCAAAGTGCAGTGAACAATGAAACAGAACAGGATTTTCAAAATCATAAATTAGCTTCGTGGGAGCTGCTTGAAAATACTTTGAATAAAAATTTTGACTCTTACAACCGCATTAAGCCAAGCTTTTGTTAAGGAAAAATTTATAGCGTTTAATATTTTTTAATTTGTTTTATTAAGAGTGATATTAAACAACTTCAGAATAATCATCGATAAATTTCCATTATCTTTTTTATAAAATAAGAAACGAGTTCCCTAAAATTTCACCTTTTTTATTGAATGCTGTGCTGAATAAACCGATATATAAAATAAATTGACGACTTACAACATGTAAGTGCTGTATATTTTCTGCGATCTACAATATTCCTTATATCTATATAGATTGTTTAATTTTAGATAAGACGAAACTATTATTGGCAATTTGTTTTATCTGACACACAATTACCAAATTGCGTAAATATTATTGATAAAATGGTAAAATTAATATTATTAATAGTCGAAAGAGAATCGAGCATAAGTGAAGTCAAGTATAATTGCATATAAACGTGCATTTATACTATAGTATATTGGCAGGTAGTGTATATACAAATTCTTATAGCTTTAATGACATTGTAAATGGAAACTAATTACGGAGAGACAATATTGGTAGTAGCCTTATGGTTTCAGATTTTGCAAATAGATCTAATTATAGCTTTAAAAGCATGAATAAATATAGAATTAAATTAACACACTCTTGAAACGTGATTAAAAAAAAAAATAATAATAATGAACGTATATTATTTTTTAATGAATTTTTTTTCACTTTCCAATATCATTTCTAGTTCCTTATTACTGACATAAAGTTACGATTACATACTTTTAACCAATGTTGGAAATACCATAATTTCAGCATCATTTGTTATTCTTTTTTATCCGAGCGTATTTTCCAGAAGTAAGAAATTGAGATCTGTATTGTAAAGTATATGCTTTACTGTTTTAGACACAGATTTAAAAATTGTACTTTATGACAGAAAAGTCATTAATCATACATTATTTTTTACATATATCGTAAACACGAAGTTACAGAAATGATTTGCCCTCGGTAAATATTATTATACATGAATATCATCGTTTTATTAATATGTTAAGAATGACTATTATTTGTGATATATATTTTTATTTGTTCATTGATTTATTTCAAAATAACTTAAAAAATAAAATTTTTTTCTTAATGGATATTTAATTTGTGTATTTGGAACATTCTTTTTTGTTGGAGGCTCACCACAGAATAATAAATTCATTAATATCTGTATCATATATTTAGAAAATGTCATGTACAAAAATTTTATTATGTTGGCATAGTTCGCATTAGACTGGCAAATCTAAGTTACGTGAATTTTGTATTTTGTTAACATTTTTTCTATTCGATATGATGGAAATATTGATTGATATTTCAAAAAAATTATTTACTTATTATATAATATAATCACGTTAAGCGTAATTACATACACTTCAGAGTAATATAAAAATATTTAGCATGTAATATACAATATTTTTTAATGTTTTAAAATAAACTTTAAAAGCATTTTTTCCCATCAATGGCTATGCGTACTATATCTTATAGAATCTTTTTATAAAGAATTTATAAGACCATAGCAGTTTTATTACTGTCTAACATAGAAAAGTACGTAATTCTCGGTATGAACATTTTTCAAAAACAATATTATCGATATTAAATATTTGATTGAATATTTATTGACGTAAATACAGGTTGCCTTATGTTTCCTCGAATTATAGATTCCCTTTCTGCCTATTGATTAGTCTCCCGTAGGCATCTCAGAGGGAATTGTAAACGAGCGAAGAGAAATACTCTAGAACTAAAGAATACTAACTGTATTGTTAATACACTTGAATAAGAGTTCAATGTAAATACAAATGCGGGGGTCTATTGACGTTGAATAGCCTGCCTATTTTAATTATGGTTAGCATTTGGTACAATAATACTTAGATTAAGTAAACTTAAATGTGTTAGAGTAATAAAAGTAAAAAAAAGTTTTCATATCCTTCTATCTAAAATCCATCTAAAAATTTTAATAAAATAATTCAATATTGAAAGTTTTTCAATTTTTTTTGAAACGTAGTACCGGTAGAAAACTTCTTTAAATTATTCAATATTATACGTATGTTTTAATTTTTAGAAGACTAGCAAGTAGTTGTTAATTATAAATTTAAGGAAATTTGTTTTACACAAGAACATAATATACATGTAACCGTATTGTTAATCAATTTTTAATAAAATTTTTCAAACAACGAGCTACTGCTACTCGGTGATAAATAGGAGATTTAATCTTTAACATGCAAGAAAGTTTAAAGTGCCCTTAGAGATCATGTAATATCTTCCGTATTTGGGAAACCGTAAGCTGCTTAGAAGTTAGTAGCATTTTGAAGATGTCTAGAGAATGTAAGAGAATGTAATCTTAATTGTCGACTTAACGGGGACCCAATTATGTCTTAATTGTCATTCCTGAAAATCAAATGTTTTTCACCTCTCGATTCAGCTCGATTCAAATAAGCTTCGGTACTTTTGGCTTAAATATTGATGCTAACTTCTTACGTTTGCGGCTTAAACTTAAAGGAATGTAAATAATACTTTGTTTTTGATTTTTACGAACATTAGAAATGTCGATAATGGTTGATTAGCTGAATTAATTGTATGAAATTGAAAATATATATCGCGACTAATCAGAAGGACAAGAAAGTGTGTTAAAAATTTTTTGCGAAATTACGAAAATGTATTAGGAAATATATAAAATTAATATTGTTTTCTTAATTCGTTATTTTAAAACGATGTTTTGAGGGACCCTGAAACTATTGATTTATAAATGATTAACTTTTATAAAAAATTATATCTAATAATCAATATTTTTTATGCGAATAACAACATTGGTATTGGCTTTGTATCCATTAATTTTACGATGTTTGTAGAATCTAATTTTTGACGCAAAAAAGCTGCTTTTTTATTAAAACAATGTATTGTATTTTGTATGGTAGAATAGTAATTATAGAAACGGTTATACAAGCACGATACGTTATTTTGCATAATTAGGCGCTAATGAAATATCAGAAAATTGAAGGGCAACGATGAAGGCAAATATAAAAGGCAAATAAAGCAGATAAGCATCATCCAATAACGAAGAATGAAGACCGAAGTCGAAACGAAAAATTCGAATTTACGGAGATAAAAGCCGTTATTTACGGCTGTGGACGTTAAGAATAGAGGAGCGTCAGTGGGTAGTAAATGGCATAGACGCGTATTTATTACAATTCATTAGGTATGACATAAGATTAAGAGTACGCGCTTGTATGGTAATAAAATCTATTTTTACTGGGTGCCATTATGGGCGATTGCGAGCCGAGCGCCAGGATAACTCAAGGCTTGCCACGCAATAAAAGCAGGGGTAGCGAAGGCGAGGCCAGGCGCACGTAAGTATCGAATGTAGGGAAGCGAGCCCGGGGGTGGATAGTCGCGACGCGTGCCAAAATATCGCGGGCGGAGGCCCAGCGGAGTCGGCAGTCAGCCTCCCCTAATTACAGATCGCGATCTCCTTGGACTCCGCGGCGTCGGCGGCCGGGCGGCGCCGCGGGGTCGAGCTCGGCCGGCTGGGCGGGGCGGCGGCGGCGGCGGCGGCGGCGGCGGGGACGCGCGCGCGCGCGCGCACATCGTCCACCCCCGCCGAGGTCGGCCGCCGCGCTTTTCCGGGGCTTGCGCGCGAAAGGGGCGACGGGCATCCCCCCGGTGGAGGTCCCCTCGCGCCCCGAGGGCTCTCAGTCTCGCAGCATCCCCGCAGAGCTCCGCATCTGGGGCGCGCGCGCGCTCCTCTCGAGCTTAGTGACGTGGGCAGCGACCGGAGGGTCCGGGTGCCAGCCGAGGACGCGAGCCCCCCTGCACGTGCCGTCGGGGACGCGACTGCCGCCGCCTCCCGCCCCTCGCTCCGAAGCCCCTGCGCCGCCGGCCCGGCGACACGCGGACGGGGAGCTCGAGGAGGCGCTCGCGAGTTCGCGCGGGCCCGAGGCTCGGCCAGGTACGCGGCAATGTGATCTCGGATCGCGTGGGCGACGTCGCGGTGGTGCCGCCGAGTGTTGTGCCGTAGATTGGCGAGCCTCGAGCCGGTGGGGCCGCTCCCCTGCCGAGGGCGGCCTAACGCAGCCCTTTCTTTCCGCGCTCCCCTCAAGCCCTCGGCTCTTCCCTCCCGACGGGCCCTGCACTCGGTCGCTCGCGCCAGGAGCCGGGGCCGGAGCAGCCTCTTCCGGGGGACGGGTCTCCTGGTTCCGAGGGAGGCTCCTCCTCGTCCGAAGCTAGGCCAGCGGCTATGGCGCATCTAAGGTAAAGATAGAGACTCTTGTTATTGCGATAAAAGCCCTGGCTCTGTTTGCTCTCCGATCGATTCGCTCGCTTCGCCTCGCTCGCCGGACTGTGTGCTCGCGTAACGACGCCCACTTTCACCTAACGCTCCTTCGATGCGCACTACTCGTTCGCTCCTGCGATTCCAATAGAGCTCTGCCTTCTGTCGCGCGCCAGTACCGTTGCTAGCGTTGCACGTAGGCACACACATGGCTTGTGTTGGTGCAGTGAAAGTTGCATTCTAGACCAAGTTTTTTTCATCGCTCAATCGTACGCGACACAATGCGTTTAAGCGCTAATTGAATTTACTCTCAGTTTCATTCCGTTTGCTTTACTCGTACAATCGTCCGTGAAAAAAAAAAAAAAAAACTTTAAGTGTTCGGTTCACTGATAAATCTGCTCGATTTCATCAACGGAATAATTGAGTTGTACAGAAGTTTTGCAGGAAAATCAAGCTTCATTCTTTGCTAAATTCAATGCACAAGGTAATTATTATGACGGGAGAAATGAGCATAAAAGCTCAAATGAAACAATTCGCACCGAGATTATGCGTAACACGTGTCTCCCGAATCCTTTCATTATATCCGCATTCTATTAATTACCCTCAATTATTATTCGCATGATAATTAATCGTAATTGATATTTAATAATGAAGTCGTATCTCGATTAAAAATGGAATTGCCTCCGCGTATTAGCGCAAAAAAGTTATTAATTACCTTTGTCCCTTTTTAGTCACGATGTTCTATCTCTGCTTGCTTAATCAACTTTGTGTGCGTATTCACGCGGGTGCTAACTCCAGGATATTCGAGTGCATTCGAGAATCTCGTTCTGCCCGTAAATAGAGTAAAAATGATTTTGTCACTATATTTTCGGCGTTTAATTAATTTTAGACTATAACGGAGATCTTATTATTAATAATTATTGTTTTAGTGGATATAAGCAATGTTTGTTAATTATTTTCAAATTTAAATACTACAATTATTAAAGTAAGTAGAGTCGTATATTTTTCTTCACTTGGATTGAGGACTATTCCCTTTTTAAATAATTCATCATTTTTATACTCGTAGTTCTTTATTTCATGATAGGAAAATTGAATGCAATAATGTCAGGATATATTTATAATGGGAATTTTTTTTAATTCAAATTTTTTTTCATTTAAATTTTTATGTCTTTTCATTTAATTGCTTAAAAATAATGAAAAAAGTAATGCAAAATAATTAATTTTTATTTTAAATAAAACTCATATTTTTCTTTTTTAGTTAATACATAGTTACATACTTAATTAGCCATAGAATATACAATTATATTCAACTTAGAAAATGAATTTCATAACGATTTATTTGATTATTTTATTTGTATTTCTTTTACCTTGACAATGGCACTTCACTAATAAATAAATAATATAATTAAAAAAATAGGCACTTAAGATTATTCTGAATTAATCGTGTGGTAATGTATTTTAGTATAGTGAAGCTTTTACTACACACTTATATCAGAATATAACTTCAAGCAAATCAGAAGCCCTACGATGATAACGTTTTACATTAATGATTTTTTGAATAGGTAGCCTTTCATTTGATGGATGAATCCAATCAATCAACTACTAATGGTAACTATCATTACATTTTACCAAAGAAAAACGTATAAAACATTATGTTCCAAAAGGCTATTAAGAGCTCGAAATGCATTCAACAACTTCCAAGTGAACTTCCATTCTCGTTTAGGAACAATTTATGTGCCCTTAATAGAGTCAGGCAAGAGATGAAAAAAGTTCATATTGCATCTTTAGATCTTAAATCAACATGGACTAGAAAAAGTAGACTTCCATTTTACAAATGTTCTGAAATACCCGTCGTGTTTTTTGAGTTACAAATTAAAACTGCTAAGCATCATTGATTTTTTAAATTCAGAATCTAGTATGAAGACCAGTGAGAATTAGTAGACATAAAAAGTTGAGAAATAAATTGAAAGTGTGAGTGCCAAAGTAGGCAAAAAAAAATCTGAGTAATGAAGAATGAAAGTGACAGTATGCGGTTTTAATAACTTAGAACACCAAAATATTAGCGATGGCGAAAAATTATACATGAGCAGTTTTTAGTTTGTTGCTGGAGTCTGAATTTTAGAAAGCTTTAAGTTATATGGAATAAGAGCATCGCATATGGTGAACAAGTAATACCATGTAGAATTATTAGTAAGAATTTTGTAACCACGAGGAAGGATAGAGAGAGAAAGAGAGAGAGAGAGACTGCAAACAGATTTCTTGTACGTCTCTTACATATTTCAATTAAATGCCTTATCTTGAAGTATTCGAACTTATGAAAATATATTATTTTTATTACTATTTATTGCAATTTAAATACTAATAATTTCTAACCATTTGCGTTTTATGCGTATTAAAAGCTCTTTAATAATTTTAAATTAACATTATAATACATATATTGTTTATTAAAGTTTTCTATAAAAACTTTTATTAATTTTAAAATGGTTTTTTTTTGTTTTTAAAAAAAATTTTGTTGTTCATAAAAAGGGAATATTTTTTGTATAAAAAATCTATTAAGTGTATGTATTTTAGGTAAAAGTATTTATACAAAAAATTCTGCTTAGTGCAGACATGAATATATATTTTTATTTTTAATCTTTTAACACATCATTTATATATATATTTTTTTAATTACATATAGTACTTAAATAATGAAAAAAATTTCTTTTAATAAAGTCAGAATTTATTTAATGATACGAATCTTATTTTACATTCATTAGTGATGTAAAGTTCATTAAGAAATTCGATTGCGCACTGTACAAGTACATTAACATTAATCGGTGGTATATTTAATTTAATTATGAAATGTACAAGTAATATAAAAATCCGAGATGGTTTTCATTAATATCGATAGATATAATATTTTATATATTAACTAAGATTAATAGGCCTATTATCTATACCATTTATATATATGAATAATATAAAAATCGATCATATATGTAGAGATTTGATGATATCATTTTAAGTAAATTCTAAAGCCTTGAAATAATGAATGTATTAATAACAATAAAAACAATATATAAATATATTTTAAATGATTTACTGATTCTATGCGCACTTTTATAGTGGACAGTACATTGATCGACAATATCAGTAATACAGCTGCAATTTAAAATTGATAAGCCTAGTATTTTTCGATCAGGAAATTCTCCAATAAATTAAAGATAGACCCATTATTTGATAGATCCCTGAAATAGTATTGATTCGTGATGAAGATTAATTGACCTAAGCCAACATCATCCCGGGGCCTTTATTCTTCCTTGTTGCCTCCCTCGGTGCTGTTCCTTACATCCGCGATCTCGACAAGAGCTTAATACTGTCAGTGCACGGACGGACAGTGCGCGCGGTGACGGATATACGCTTCTGTAAATTAGGGTCTCGAGCCACCTTTAATCTTTATTGTGTATTTCGGTAGAAGAATGAGCAAGAATAGGTGAGCAAATGAATAATGTCGAGGGAATAGAGCAAATTAAGGCATTTGATGGGTACGTAATACATTAAATATATTCATTTAATTACAGTTCAGTCGAGTGCTTATTTTATCCATTTTATTGACATAAAATCAATGCGTATAAAAGTCAAAGAATATATTTTTCTTTTTTTTTATCAATAAATTATAAACATAAAAATAATTATATGTGCATGCATGATAAATAAATTAATATGATAATTAAATTAAGTTAGAAATTTTAAAACGTGATGATTTTTCAGACTTCATTTTTGAGTGACGTATTAAATGAAATTCTATTAGAATTATTTATTGAAATATAGCCCAACACATGATAAATTTATAAGACAATATAATTTATAATAGCGTCAGTAGCAATTATTGATTTTCATAAAATATATACTTTTAGTCGTTTTTTTCAAGCTATAACGTTGTTTCTAATAAAAAGCATACAATTTGTTCTTTTCTATATTTTCAATCATCATAAATCTTAGTAAAACGGGAAATAAATATTTATCATTCGTACACATTGTAACATTGCCCTTATTGCTCGATGATAAGAATAGTAACATATTTGTAACCAAAATTTACATAAGCTATGTTTTTTTTATGTTAACTGCAATATATTATCTAGCATTTTCATTGTCAATATAATTCATGACTACATTTTCTACTGTACCGGCTAATATTTTACAGTGGAATCTTGTTTTCATTTGTGGATATAGAGCTTCCACTTAAAGATAAATAGCTTATATCCTTTAAATAGAAAAACGTGTCTTACTGCAAAAAGGATTTATTATAAGAAATAATCCAAGGCAAGGAAGTTGAAGTGCGATCAAGGAGAAAGTAGTGTAAATAATAATAGAATGAGAATGATATAGAGAATACAAGTACAGAAATAGAGAGGGAAATTAGGCGTAGTACGAAACAAACCCAAAGAAAATATACCTAAAGTAATGGAATAATGTAAAAGTATTCAGTCAAAAAATAAGAAGCTTCGCTGGAGCACTTAGTTATTTGCAATTTTTTTCATTCTAATGCATAAGCGTATTTATCGGACAAACGTCGGATTTTCCAAGCTTGTAAAGTTCTATTATAGAAAATGTAATTGAAAAAAAACGGACACCGACGATGAGATTGTAGAGTAAAAATATCGAAGGTATTTTCATAGTAAAATAATTGATGAAGTACGAGAACTAGGAAAAAAAATTTAATTTAAAGGAATCCGGTCACAATCGATTTTATTTTATATAATTCAATTATTTGATGACATTATGCATTCACATTTTTATTTATGGAATTTAATTTTTCATAAGACGTCTCAATTTTTTGTAAATTAACAGTTTTTGGTATGCGTTCATTTTTTAAATTGTGCGCAATTTCATTTAATTATTTTCGTACGTCTGAATATGATATAATGCAAATACTGAGCTATAGAAATTGATAAGTAGACAAAAAATAATATAATAAAAAAAAATAAATATCTACTGAAATACAAGTTAAATAAAGTTCATTACTTTCGTCTCTGTAAATTTCGAGTACGTTAATGGTGAATGCAGGGATGATTTTTACGTGTATTAGTTTAAAAGTACTTATATACAGAAATAAATGGAACACTAAAACAAATCTTTAAAACAGATATACGTAATTGTTTTTTGCTCAACAACGTATTTTTGGATGTCGTTATGACCTTAACACTTACGAAAAATGAAAACCTTAAGACTCAAGTTACTTAGATGTTTTACTTTAGTATTCTTCTTATAAATGGTGATTTGTGAATTTTTAAATAATTGAAGTACGGATATTACCTTTTTACGTAATGTTTCGAGTTTTTAAATAAGTGTTAAAAAAATAGATAAAAATTTTTTATATAATTTCAATTCAACATAAATTTAGTTCTATTTTTTGTATTTTTGAAAGTAAATAGAGATAAGGTTTTAGAATTCAAATATTTTACTAGGTATAAGGTCTTATAAGAATAGTAATAAGAATTTATTAATACAATGTGATATTAAAAAATTTGCATAATAATATATAGAAATTCACTAAAAAAACTTTTTTTGGCGAACAATATATTATGATTGAAAAGATTTAAATCCTTTGGTTACTAGCATGACTTGCTTTGAAGGCTTAACTCTTTTATAATTTAATTTCCAATACGATGAGTTAATTGGTGATCATTGTTACTAGTAATCCATTTAACTACAAATTTAATTATAATGTGAACTTATGATTTTCTTTACGTAAATGATAAAAATTTCATAAAATTACCATTTCAAAGTGTTAATTTAAGTGAATATTATTATTGATTTAAATAAATTCTTATTAAAAAATTTGGACAATATTTGTTATTGATGCAATATATAGTATATATATTTTATAACGAATATATAAAATAAAAAACATAAATTTAATTAATGACATTAGTATTTATTAATTTATATATTTGCAGTTATTAGGTAATTTAATCTAAAATTTTTAATGAACAATATGCATTTTTTGAAAATAAAAATATATAAATTAATTAATCTATTTAATGTTTTAAAATTATTATTAGTAAATAAAAATTACAAATTAAAATTAAAACGTATCTGAAATATGATAGTTGAAAGGAAAAAAATCATAATTGGGTATTAAAAATCAATAAGATCTGAATTATGATTTTTCTGACCTACTAATAAATAGTTCATTGCATGCAATTATAGTATTGGTTAATCGAATAATAATAATATATAATATATGATGTATATGATATATATAAGGTCAATCTGTAATTTTTTATGTGTGTTTTTAATGTTTTTTTCAAGAACTATTTACGAAAGCATTTAAAAGGAAGGATTTTATTATTGAGTAATTATTGAGCAAAATGCCCTTCATATTATAATAAGAATCTAGCAGTTAATTTGATACTGAAGGGTTTTCACTCTAGTGTATGAACTATTCGTATAGGATAGTTTTTGAATTTCAATTAATCTAATATGGCAGAAATAATATTTATTTTTTACGCTGATTATTAAGGCTTTAATTGTTTAATTAAAATTTTTCTTTTTAATATAAGTTTATTTGAAACATTTATTTTAAAAGCTAACATTATAAATTAAATTATAAATTAAATATAATTTATTTTTACAACATAAATAACTGAACAAATAAAAATAAAAATTTAGTTATTCATTAATAAGTAATTGTGTAAATGATAACGTGGTATAGAAAAAAATACCTCATTTGTTGCATTTTTTAATACTTTTTTCCTTATTATTCATTATGATCTTCTACTTTATGAATTGATTATTTATGAATACAAAAATTATGTTTTTTAATAACTCATGCAAATATAAAACTAATTATAATATTAGGTAAATGCTCTTTATAGTTAATACAATATTAATTATGACAATTGTAATAGAAAAATTAGTATTTAAATAACGGCGTAAGTTATACCAGTCCATTTATAGTCTCGATGTAAATAAACATTTTTGTATTAAAAAAAAAAGTTTCTCGTATTTCAATAATGCATGCTAATATTTTTATTAATTGTTACTATACTTATATAGAATAATATTTTTGAGAAAATGATAAATCTATAATTTCTTTATGAAATACAATGCTTTGTTTTATATATATTTTGTGAATACACACGAAGAATCATCCAAAGTGTAATTATTCATTTTAATTTGATTATCTCCAAACTTTCCTTATTCAATGCGGCATTTCATTAATATTCAACATTTATCAAATGCACACATGATTAACGCGTTGCTTGAAATTGCAGTTTAGAGTCCCATTTTAAAAAGTAAGTAGCAATACAATCCAGTTCGCGTATATCTCGAATGTTGTAATTACAATATGAATGACGAGTAAAAAAGATAATAAGCTTTCGCGAATATTAAAGAGATTCGTACAAGCTGCTGATGGATGGAAGGCCAAGGCATTTTGTATCAATGCTTTTTACGATGGAAAATTATCAAATCAGTTCCTTTGCATTTCCAAAGAGAATTCAGCTACACGAAAATACAATCGCTGGGTGAATTTAACGGAAGTATTATTAATTGGGGTATTGTCGGCGCAGGGTGGACGCATGCGCGACAGGAGGGCTGCAAGGAAGAAAGCGGGAAATCGAGAACAGCGGGGATGCGTTCGATTAGAGCCGCACCGCCGTGGTTAATGCTGCCAATAACGGCATCTGGGCTCGAGATGTTCTTCGATTATACTCGGCCGCCGATAGGATAGCTGCTGCGCTTTCAGCCACTCGACTACCCGTCAAATTCAACGATGCCTCGGTTCAGCGTCTCGGTAACTGACTCGCAATAGCTCGGCTCCTATCCACCTACTGGGCTTCCAGGCACAGGATTCCAGCTCACCGTCCTAGTTAATACTTTTCCCAATTGCCCGTGCAAATGCGATCATCGCCTTTTACTCCCTGGATTCCCAAATAGAAATTCCACGCACCGTTGACACCATTAGTACTTACATTTGCGAGCATTTGCGAGCATTTGCGAGCATTTACGAACCGAATGAAAACTCCCTTTGTAGCCGATCGATATATTTGTTATCAATGCACGTTCTCTTGCGGTGAGTAAATTGCACGATTCGTTGCACTGCCATGAAGACTGTGGCTCTCTTTAATGTCGATGAGATTAAATGGATCCATGTTTGCGAGAGCGTGGCTTCACATTCATGGCCGCACATTGGCCCAAGGTGTTGCTCGAGTATTTGCTAAGTTTTCTTTCGATTAAAGTCCTGATTTGCCAAAGATCTTGGGAGTCGCCGCATAACACGAAGGGGCAATTTTTTTCTCGACAGAACGCCAAGTATTACCATGACAATTTCAAATGTGCATACAACGAAAGCACGCGCCCCAATGTTGTAATGATGAAATAAACATAGTGGCGCTTGTTGTTCTGCAGCTTACTCTTTTCACGGTAATTTGAAAAGCCCTTTCAACCGGTTGTATAATGCACGAATGTCGTACTCTTTTTGCAATTACAACTTCATTCGACCGTTACAAGACTGCATTATGTATTTTTCCAAAAAGCGGCAGAGCAATTAGCAATTCAATCTCGGGACGCAGATTCTTTAACGAGGTATGGATGTTAGAGATAAAACCAACCATTAAATCCGAGTTCGTGTACACTAGTTATCCGAGGTTTTGCTTAATGCAAATGCGAGGGCGAATGAACCCTTGTGGCGAAACGAGGATACAAACGAGACTAGAAATTCTTCCGACATTCTTGGGCATACGCGATCTCGTTATGTTATTCTCGTAGTTTGCGATGTCCCGTATGAAAATAAATGAAGCCAGGGAGGGAAGGTCTCGCGCTTCCCGTGGCAGGTGAAAAATAAATATAGTTCACGTTTGTCGCTACATCTATATACACGTTTACTTTTTCGACCCGTGGCTTCATTATCTGATCCTCCTTTCACTAGTAAACAAATCTGACCCTAGTGTGTATCGATAGATCAGTTTTTTTTTTAAATCGGGTACAAGAATAAAATTCACTTCTGCAATTCTAAAATCCACTCAGAGGAATCTGTCATGGTAATTTATGGAGGACTAAAGATTTAATTCAGATAATGAAAGATTGATTAAAAATATTAAAATCTGACACGATTCTTTTTATTATGTCAATACTGTAACTTCAGATGATTGTATCTTAAATACTCGCCGACCTACGGTGTGGACTGTTTAAAAAAATCGATAGTAGAATATATCATGGACTGTAATAATGGCCTTATCCAAGACAAGGCGACCATTTCGCAAAGTCGTGGATAAAATCTGATACTGTACGGTTCGCTTTTTTCTTCCTTAATTTATTGTGTCGAGCTACCTACGTACAATAAGATGAGATCTCGTTATTAAACACTTTACCTAGCGAGTATTCGCCACATATGTGCCCAAGCTGCGCTATCCCCATGAACAATACTGTCGACGAGAAAGAAATTAATTAAAGATATAATGTAATTAAAAAAGTAATTTATTTAGTAATTATATTAATGAAGTATAAGCTTTTCGTTTGTATTTTCATTTTTACTAAGTTAGACTAATACTAGCTCAATAATTAAATAATGATCTCGATCAAAAAAAGTGTCAGAAGGTGGTTCAAAATTAAATACTGCTTTCCTAGTAAATAATCGACACATCAAAATTCTTTCAAAAACTGAAATAATTAAAACGATCGCCAATACTCTATATACTAAATGAATAAGCGACCAATAAGATCTTGTGTAATTTACGCTACGAAATTTCATTTAAATTATTTTTTTGTAAAGCAGAAATTCATCGTAAAGGGCAAGTATATTTGAGGACAAAACAATTTCTTATTTATAAACGTGAGCCCATCTGCTTTTAAATATAAACATTTTATTTTTCATCAAGACTTTTTGTGTTAGCTCCTGTTCTTTTGATTTTCGTGGGAATCGGAGTAACTTAAATTTCTTTTGCACATGAAATATTCAGCAGTGTATTGTTACTATGCTGATGATTTAACGCCATAAAGAAGAAAAGCATAGAAAAAAGAATAAAAGCTTAAAAACATCGAATTTAGTAAAGTAACAGAATAGAAAAGGCTAATGTTATAGTTTAATTTATATATTATTGTTTTAAATTTTGACCGGCTGAGAAAAGTTTTCCTTCAAATTTTGCCTTTGCTTGCTTGATCCTTTAAAGATTAAGGTTTCAGCGCACGTATTGGGCGAATGATATAATTCGTTCGAGGACGCGGCACAACGGGTCATTGCTAGTGCCGAGACATCTACGCAATTATTTTTACGAGTTTGTATAATTTTTTTTAATCCTCAGCGCTTGTATAGACGTTAGCCGGAAACTTCCGCAGACTGGATACCGTCAGGATAACTAAGTAGAACGGGTCAACGTATGCTACGACATTGAATTGCAGTTTTCATTCGCTGGCAGAATGATTGAAGAATTATTCGATGCACGTAGTTTAATATAACCCAAGAATGGAATATGTTCCAATGAAAAGTGCAAAATCCATGATATATGCAGCAGTGTAAAGTAGTGTTGGATAAAAAAATACGGAGACATTGTGAGCTTTCTAACATACTTATACATTAATAAGTACAATAATTGTTCAACGCAGATGTTAAATCTATAATGAATTACAGGTATCAATCGTACTGCTTTCAATAAGATGAAACGCAAACGTTTAACTTATTACTTGCGTATTTACATTCTTCATTAGCTCATCTTAAATTGAATACGTTATAAGCTTAATAATCTATTAATTGAGATAATTTGTTGGAGGAAAATTTTATTTTTAAACCTTTATTGTAAATTTAATTATTTACATTTTTTATTTTTTTACTACTTTATTTTATTTTTTTTTTATCAACAAGAAATCATTTAAGCCGAATTGCAGCTGATATATTTTGATTACTGGAAGTAATAGTCGTGATACCTTATTTTTTGTACACTTTAGCAATATCTTCCGGAATATCCATCGTTCAAAAAAAATGTAAATAAAATATAGCATATTTTTTATTATATGTTTTTCCTTTGAAATTTTGTATTTAAAGTGTAAAAAATCTGGTTGGAAAAAAAATGATATAAAAACATAATTTAACAAGGCAGTGTCAGAATATTTTTTTGAACCATCTACGAGACGACACGATCAGGAGGGACCGGGAGGCTTTCTATGCAGCAAATTGCACTTAAACTAAGAAAAGCGACCCTTGACCTCCGTTTTGCAGTCTGTGATCACTTGCGGGAATTGAACAGACGCTTAACGCTTACCGCTTTCCTTCATCAAATGCTTTATCTTACTCTTAACTAAACTACTTTTAGTATGATGTTGTTTTGTGTACTAGCTCATTTTTCATTTTTATGCCACGAAATACTGAAGAAAGAAAAATAGCGTTATAACAACGATATAAATGTATATATATATATATATATATATATATATATAACTATTTCCGAAGTTAAAATATAAACAATTTATTATTGATTGAACAATTTAATAGTAATTAAAAAAAACCTTTATATTTTTATTACATATTGAAAAAAGAATGGTTGAGTTACGACTTGAATTAATTTGACTCTTATAAAAACCCTTTTAATTTATTATTTAAATTAGTGATAATTGATTGACTTTGATTTTTTTAATTTTAGTTGTAAAGACTCTAAAGTATTAAAATTGTCATTAAATAGTTGCATTACTGTCTATTTTTACATTATATTACTTAGCTTCAATTATGTAATTTTAGAATTTATTCGATTATAAAAATACTATTTTTAATCAGATATTCTGTATAATAAGATTTACTTTTAACTCTTCCGGTAAATTAATTTACAAAAATTATATGGCAAATTTAGAAAAAGTTAATTTTTTTATTAAATATATTAATTTTTTTATGTATACAACGAAAAGAACATGATAATAATTATATTTAGTTTCAAAGTTATTTTGAGTTAAAATAATTAATATGTAGACATATATTTTTTAATTATATTAAAAGTTTTTATATTTATAACTGATGATTAATTTAAATGAAAATCTTAAATTTTGCTATTGGAAAGAAATGGAGAAAAAGTAAGTTTTAATTCGTTAATTTTTGGAAAATGAAAAAATGCATATAACATGTCCATCAAAGTGTGCGAATAAAGTACTTGAACAAAACTGGCGCAAGTCTTTACAAGTGCCGCTTGACCCTTTCGTCATGCTTTCACTTCCCCTTATTCCACTCACTCGCACTAGCATTAAGTGCTTTAATCGTGCTTTATGTTCTTTCGAAGTTCCTGAATATCATTTCTACTCAACACTTTTAAGTTTTGCCTTAGACGCATCCATCGATATATATATATATATTGCTCCTGTACTTTAATTCTCGTTCGGCGCCTGTGTTTTTATTCTAAAATATTTGGAAGTTCTTACATATTACATCCAGATTTTTTCACGATGCTTTTTTTTTCTCACCTGAAAAAAGATTTTTAAAATATTTCTTACTATTCGATATTTTGATTACTCAATTTGAATAAATATTTAAAATTAATTTAAAAAATTTTTCTGAAATAAATTCTTTTTTTTTAACAATATCTGTTATCTCCTATTGTAAAGGTACCAAATATATAATTAAGACTTCTGCATGTATTTATGCGCATACAACTCAGAAGGAAAATTATTAAGAACTTAAAATTTTTCAAATTATTAGAATTTCCACGGTTATAATTGAGGTACGTGGACAATGAATTACGTAATATGGAAAAATTGATTTTTAAGTAAAGAAAGGGCTTTTAAGTGAAATATATACACATGAAAGTTTTTAAATTTTTTATTTTAAAATAAACGTCTATCAGTAAATATAAATATTAAAAGAAGATTTTAGAAAATTCGTATAGCAACTTCAGTGGCTTGTGGAAGTAAAACTATATTTGTAAAAAATTACGGTGCTGTTAGCAACAGTAAAGAGCGCGCCGTTAGGTGGATATGCATATCCTTATTCTAAAGAAAGACACGAAATAAATAAGCTGAAAAAATGCAGAACCGAGCCAAGCGTTGGTAATTTTTCTTCTACAAAATGTTTCAGTGCCTTCAGTTGCAAAGCAAAAGCTCGTATAGTGCTTAGATATATTTTTTAATAATTTTCCTAGACCCTGCAGCTAAAGCCTTACATTGGGAAAATAATAAGATGATGTAAGAAAAGAAGGGTAAGAGAAGAAAATAATTGAAACAGAGATATAAAATACATTTAAAGTCAATAAAAAGAAATAGAATAGTTTAAAAGCTTCTGTGTCATTTCTAATACATTCGTTTCAACCGCCCTAGTTTCCTACATTTTGTTTGCTGTTCTCAACATAGAAATTTTTGACTCGTAACAGAAAATATAGCAATCGATCTACGTGTGAATAAAAATTTTTTTTATAATTATGATAATAAAAATTTCATCTTACGTAAATTAATATTATAATATTCAATTTAATCAATATATCTTCTTTTAGATACAATGTTTTACTTATGTATTTTATCATGGATGTGATTAATTTCAAATAAGACTTTGAAGCATATGCAATACATACACACACATAAACACACACACACACACACATATATATTTTTATTATGAAATAAGCGATTTGCTTTTATGCTTGTATGACTATTTTAAATATTATAATCACTAATGTTAACAAAAATCTATCAAAAATAAATAACGATGATACAATTGTTTGAAAATTTGAATAATATTATACAAAAAGTCACTAAATGATTAATACTATCTATTTATAGATAAATCGATTAAAAAATTACCGTATAAAATATTTTTATAAAAACGTTTGGATATTTATCATAAAGCTTTATGAATATTATAAATGAATTACAGATTTTCAATTCTTAACGTCAATTAATTGATGCAGAAGTAATTACCTGTAATCATTTATGTATAATGTTTTGCAGAATTCGAAAGTGAAGTTAAAATTTTTTCTTAAGCAATTGAAAACTGAAATCTCAAAATTCATTTGTGTGTGCACGCGTGCTTTTTTACGCCTGGATGCATTAAAGTTCAAAGGACTTCTTAATTAATTTCCAATGAGCCATACAAATTAAACGAAAACTATGAAAGTGTAGTAACACATTTCAATATGGATAGAAAAGATCTGTTTTTACGGTTAGAGAATTGAGCCATTTATTCCGAGGTAACCGTATTAGCGGTTTAGTTGCCACAATAAATGAGTTTGGTCTACGGTATTCCCGGAATTTCGGCTTTTCATTTCATCTAACCTCCTCACCATTCTGATACTTGCCATATGTCTACTTCCTCTGGTATTGAAATAAAATACTACTCGCAAAATATTTCTGTTCTTGGCCAGGGAGTTCGAATAAATTAACATGCATTAAAAAAGTATTGGTAAATAATTAACCGCGACTTCTTTCGCTTCACCTTGACTCTCGCTGAAACTGACAATTTAAATATTTTTTGCTTAATTTATTAAATATGTCTCTAAATAATAATCATTAATATAATTTTTTTTTTCAATTTTAAGACGTACCTATATTCATAAAAGTAAATAAAAATCGGCTAGAGAGTATGTATATTTTGAATTGGAGTATGCGGAAAATTTTGAATATGTAATATATAGTTATTGAAAGAACTGTCAAAGTGAATATTTTATTTTGTAATGTATACTTAACTGTATTTATTGTTGAAATATGGGTTAAAAGAGGAAAGCGAATGAACAATATTTATTATCGTATTATATTGTATTGTATATACTCGACGTATTTAATCCAAATAATCATTAGCGTTTTAAAACATTTATGTTCTACTTCTATTCATGTTCAAACTTCTTTATTTAAATTCTTAATTTTTCTCTCTAAATTATTTTTTTTTTGAATTATTCATCATTCGCTGATCCGAAATTAATATTTTTATTAATACATGCAAAATGTCTACATAAACATATCAATAAACAGTTACGATAATCTAACGAAGCTACGAATATTAAGGATTTTTTTAATAACTAAAATATTAATTCCCATATATAAACCTGCTGCTATCAGAGCTATATATTTAGGTAAAAAAGAACTATATATAAGCGAATCACAGAAGAAATCTTGATTTATAAATTTTATACGATATGAAGAAAGGCAAAAGCGTAAATGAGTGATCAAAGAACAATTTTCGTCTTTCATCATTTTCTTCAATTCAATTTTCTTCAACTCTTTTGATTATCAATTTATTCGATTTTGCTATTCATAAATTTGAATTTGATTAAGCGATTAATGCGATCTATATTTACATTGATTGAAATAATAGGAAACTTAAAAATTGCTAGGTTTAATTCAATATGATTCACTGAGAGTAAGATGAATTTATGAATTAAGAACAGCGTATTATAAATTTTTTTTTTGATTAATAATATAACTACAATATATGTTTCAATAAAAAAAGTAATTAATTACTTTAATTAAATGGTAAATAAACTATTAATGAAATTGTTTGTAATAATTTTACCAAATATTATTTCGTTGCAATCTTTTTTCTTTAAATAACATTAAATTATGTACACATCGAGAAAAGGGGGTATTACGGACACACATTGATAATAATATTTTTTTTGCAAACAAAATTGTTGTAGGTACATTATTAACAGTTATGCAGTATCTATTCAAAATATTGCTCATGAATTTGTATGTGTGTGCGTCGTAACCGTCGTCTTTTAAAGATACAACCTCGTTTCAAAACAAAGGCCACTTCCATTTCTCTTGCGACAAGATCACTGTAATCTCCTTTGTGACTATGTTGTCTTCTAGTAGCTTTACTGCTTCTACATTATTCTCGTTCAATTTGCAACAATAGTGGTATGTAAGATAGCAAAAAATATCAAAAGATTAATAAATCTATCTATTATAACTTAATACTACAGAGTTTGAAAATTTTTTATCAATTTCTCCTTCAATATTCATGAGTTATTACTCGGATTTAAGAAATGTTTTCTTTGCAAGATTTAACTTTTTTAAAAAAAATGCATATTAAAATGTTTAAACTACATTTAAATAGATAAATTCAATATAATATTTATATATATATATATATATAATATAATTATCGAAAGCACATGCTACGTACCGAATATTGTTCGTCAAGAATAAAGAATACTCACACTATAGTTGAGTAGCATTGATGAATTTCTCACAGAAATTTTTTTATCACATTTTTCATAAGAATTATTACATATATTTCCGAACGCTATATATTAACTCTAGAGGATTGTTCAAATATTACCAGCGTAGTTGAGATCGTAATAATGTCACATTTTCTTCAAGGAGTAATGTATTTCACATACCACCAGATATCACACTATCTGTCCCATAAGTATGATTGAAGGGACAAGTCTGATCAATTGCTCTATTTTTATAAGAAATTTCAGTATTTTCAATAATATGCATGATGAAACTTAATATTTTTTCAAATTTTCAATAAAATTATCAATTCTAAATGATCATCATTCTATATTTTAATAAGTAATTTTGTCTAGTTTCCTCTGATGAAGGCATTATCATTTTTATTTTTCGGATCGTTTTTGCAAAAGGCCAATCAAAAAATATTGCCAATTATTATATGTGCCGTTATTATGTATTTCTGTTATGGAGTATTGAATTCATAATAATTAAAATGAGTTTGTCCGACAGTATTATTTAGACGAAGCTTTATCTCAAATTACAGCTGCACGTACGAAAGTTGAGGTGATATCTAGACAGTTCTAACTGTATATTTTAATACAAATATGTTCTATTAAAACTTCATATAGTATTTATTTTATAAATATTAATCCTAAAATAAACTAAAATTATATTCACTAATTAAATTGTAACGATCTGATTAAAATACTAAATAATGTAAGGTAACAGTCACATAGTTTTATAGTTTTGTTATTTTTGTTTTTTATGCTATTTCTGCATGTAATGCAATTTCATATTTCTAATTCAATTAATTCAAAGCGATCAACGACAATATATATATATATATATATATACATTTAACCATAATAATTTGAATTGATACTAAAATAAAATATACCGAATGTATTTTTTTAAAAAAATATTTTACAACTGTTTTAAGATTTTCCAGTTTAGTACGATGCTTAATTACGATTAATTTAAAACTTGATTGTCAAAGCAATAGTAATATATGATTAATTAGTACACGAGTTAATTAATAACCTGTCGATAACTTATGTGCCATTATTGAAGGTGTGCTTCTATTTGAAAGTGGTTACCGTGATAATATGTACTGGTTAGCGTCATAATGTTTGAAATACTGAGAAAAAAATGCAAACATTATCCGCAATAAAAGTGCGATTATAATAGTGACACTTATTTGTATTCCCGAAGACGTAAAGCAACTGAATAAAATGGCATTAGCATGAGTGGACGTTGAAACGGCATCGCATTGTCCCCGCTAAACGGCCTTCACGACTTAAACGTCGATAAAGCGTCAGGATGGCGCAAGATGACAAAGACCCGGATTATGCGAAACTCAACACATGTAGCACTGCATTGTCGTTGATGTGGAGACCGAATATCCTGACACCTTAAATTATGGAAGTGCACCCTCCCACTTTGTATCCTCGTGTCCGGTTTTAACAAACAATTGACGTCGTAAGATGTGTTTACGTACGTGGCCAAAGAATGAGGCATAGGAAGGAATCGATGGAAGTTTGATTCCTGAAAGGAAACTTGTATTCTACTGGAGATATAATGGAGATACGCGTAAAGCTCTTTTTATTTTGTCCTGTACTTATTGATGGAGTCATGGAACGCGTGTTTCCGGTGTATCGTTACCCACCAAGACGCTTTCGTATTATTCAATGCAGTTGTTAATTTTGTACGGATTGTATCAGTTATTTGTATCTATATTATTGCTGACTTCATATTTTGACTCTATAGTTCATTAACCTCCCGTGGAACTTTCAAATGCACAATAGTAAAGATTATGGTATATCAAACTTTATGAAGCATCAGTACTAATTGATTAACGAGTGGAATTGAGAAGTCGTAATCATTTCGACAGTAGGATTAGACTCGTACGTATTCTATTATGTACAAGCCTTCACAGCCATCAACTGACAGGCTCTCTGGTGTTTTAATTATCCGGAGTTCGGGGATTTTAGTTTCGACGGAAAATTACAAAATCATTGAGTGTCATAGACCATATTGTAAAATCAACATTAATTTAGAATTAATTGATAGTTGATATAGCTATTCACATTTTTAATTTAATAATACAGTGAGATGATGTTTTAGAAAATGCTCGAACACTTTAAGTAATGAAAATGAAAATCAAATAAAATAAAATTATGTACATAGTAACAGGAAAAATTACACGTATGTGAGATGCGTTTTATATTTATTAGACAATCCAAAAAAATTTCTGCCTAAGCTAATCTTTATTTCCGTGCAATAAATGTTTATTTTAATAATAAAATTTACCAATTACTTAATAAATTCTGCATGGAATACATATCTTGTATGGCATATATTTTAAACATATTTGATTTTTAAATTGTTTGGAATCGGAATACACTTATACAATAAATAGTTTGAGTGTGCAATTTCTTCGTTTTTTAAAATAGTAATTAATTCATATAAAAGGTTTTCTCAAATTTTCCTCGATGATAAATAGTTCTATAAAAAAATTGAATTTTTTAAATCCTTTAGATATCTTTTAAATATATGCGTTTTAAAATTTAATTTAAATAATCATTCAATTTTTCTGATTTTGCAAACATTTTTATAATTATAAATTTGAAAGCATTTGTTAGTGGTATAGAGTGCATAATAGTCGTGTATGCAATATATATAAAATATTGCTAGACGCTAAGTACTTAGATCCAATAATTATTGAGCTGAATACGTGATTTATAAGCTTACATGTCATTTAATTTTATAGAAGTAAAATTTATTTAGTAAAAAAGTCACATAAGATACGTGAAAAAAAGTTAAGCAAGTGATTTTTCGAATCGATAAATTCAGTTATTTTTGCAAAAAATTGTCGACTGCACATTTATTCACGTGATCAGTAAAGCTATGAAACTTACATTTTAAGATTCATAAAGTTGTAAGGCAGTTACTTTCTTTGGTTGGTGTAGACAGAATTGACGGCGTAGGTGGCGTCAGCCGGCGACGAAACCTTATCAATCTACGCGTGTCATCGCCGTAATATAGTAGTTTTGCGACGTTGCAAGTCTCGTAAAGTTCGTGCCGAGTTCACACTGTGAGAATCACTACTCGATACTCCGGGCAGTATGGCATTGCAAATGTATTGCGATAAAAGTAACTTAAATACGACGATTGCTCGTAAATGTCCGTAAATTACCACTTAAACAATACCGTTTTCAAACGGATCCAATATTCAGTTTCTAAACCCGATAATCTTTAACGGGATTATTGATAATAAGATGTTTCAATCTTTATATATTACTCTTTACAAGCATGATACGATTGGCAATTATGGTGTCTGAGCTTTCACGAATATTGCTAATCTAAGAATTTTAAATGAAATTCACAGCTAAATCAGCTCCATATTTATTAATCGATTAATTTTTAAATAAACTTTTTTTTCATTTTACGCAATAAGTGTATGTTATGCACTGTCAAAGTTAAGATACGGAAATAAATATTAAACTTCGTTTTCATGAAGCTATGCGTCATTTCATATTTTTAAAATGTAATAAAATGGTAAATTCTAAAATTAAAGAGAACATTTACTATTACAATATAATTCAAGATATAAATATATATGCATATATATAATGAAATATAAATGTAAATATATATCTGAATATATACGTAAAAATGTATTTCTAAATTTGTATTTCTGATTTTTTAACGTAACGATATTATATATATATGTATAAACATATTGTAATTGTACTAAAAGTAATTTGAGTGTATATCAAGGATTGAAGGTTTGGATGGAAAAAATAGCATTCCTATATTATCCATTTAACAGAAAAGAAACGTAATATATATATATATATATATATATATATATATATATATATATATATGTATATAGTACGTCAATACTAATGAATCCCAACGATCGACTCTTACTCGCCGACATCAGCGGTCGTTCGCAGTTCTGGCTTTGACTATAGCTTTCGTATTCAGGTCTATCTTGTCTCTTGTCCTCTTTATTCTGATATTTTGATTACCTTCCTTTCTTCTGGGCTTGCCTCTGGTAATGTCACCTATCCTCTCCTGTATATATTCTTCCTGACTCAAGGATGTTTACAACGCTCCCTAAAATCCTAACACAGTGTTGGATTCACTTAGTGTTTTACCACCGGCTTTAATTGATTCTTTAAATTCTACTTAACTGTAGTATTTAGGTGAACATCTTGGCGTTAATTCCTAAGAAATTTAAATTTAATATTTGATATAATAATCAAATATTAGCTTTATATTAAATATTGCATGTTTTTAATGTTACTTCAACATGGAAGGTAATTCGACATTCAAGCTTTGCAGATGGTATTTAAAACAATTATTTGTTTTAATATTATTTGTTACACTGTTAGTATTTGTTATTTTTTACTTTTTAAATAAGGAATTATTGGAGGAAATTTATTTTCAGCAACTTCAATTATCTTTCAGTGTGTTTGTGGTATAGTTATTTTTGCTTGAATAAATTGTTATTTTAAATAAATATTATAAAGTATTTTAAATTTTAGAAATCAATGTATCGTAGAAATAAGATTATTTCATACAGTATCTAAAGATTGTAAATAAAATCATGTAATGATATTATTTGTTTGAATAAAAATGTGGAGAATTTAAAAAGTTGATTATTTTAGTGCCAATGTTTTCAAAAATTTAGACCGAGAAAATTAAAGAAACAACGTAAAAAATATACCGTTCAAGTAAGTACCTATGAAAAAAGTTTAAAAAAAATAAGATTAAATATTGAATAATATGAATCATGCAATAATGGTTGTCAATTTGTTTATATTATTATTTATTATCTTTGAAAATAATAACAGTAGTACAAGAACTTTTTTTGGTTTCATTAAAATTGTACCAATAGCAAACAATAGAGAAGAGACAAAAGAATGAGAACAATGAGTCCTCATAGCTCCTCTAATGGATTCATTTAAAGAAATTGAATTAGAACATATTTTTAAAATACAATAAGTAAAAGAATACATCGGAATTTAATTATTACCTTCTCACGAAATGTCACACTCAACATAGATTACCACTTGCATCTTTAGTTTTAAATTGTACTAATAAATAAAATGATAAGCAATGAAAAAAGTTTCAAATGAGACCTCGTACATTACCTTCATATTTTTCTAATCTTAAAAATGGATTCGTTACTAAAGTTCTATGTAAATATACTGTGCGCAACCCGTAACAAAAGCAAGTGAGCTATCCTTTTGATTCAAAATGGCTTTTGAAAGAGATTAATTGAAATCTCGTTGATATCTATGATGGTAAGTTTTGAGTTCTTGAACTTTGATCTGATGATAGGCAGTTTAAATGCTTTCGGGGCATAATTTTGGGTTGTATTCCATTTATAATTCTAGAGAATAAACGGCGAATATTATGATACCTATATTGAAGAAATATTAGCTATTTTCATAACTGCATCACCTATTTTAATTAAAAACATATTAAGCATCAATATATCTCATAATAACTTTATGAGACTCCAGTATAAAATCTATCTATATTTTGTCATAAATGCGTAAATTAAAATGTTTAATAGGCTATTCTTGTATCGTGATAAAATATATCGATATTATATCTGCGATATCTTTATCTCTTGCATGTTTTTCATCAACTAACCATTCGTGTAACTTGAGTTTGTTAATGAGTATGAGCTGCAGCAGCTGTGCTTCATCAAATCACGTCATGCTATGTTCAATGCATTAGGAACAGTAGCCTTCAGATTAGGTGGCTAATTTGTTAATAATATTTACACGAGGATGCTGTTTGTATCTTGTTATGGAATTACTCGCATAGTGGATAACAAGTATAAATATCGTACATTCCTTTGACATCTTTTGTGTCCATTTTAAAGCTGAGGAAAAAAGGCTAATCAGACCAAGTTACTCAATGAAGTACAATTGTATATATATATATGTTAAGCAATCATAATAAAATCGTAGGTTATGCAATGAAGTTGAGACTTCATCTAGAAATTGATCTTCCACCAGACCAGGGTAGTTAATTTATAGTCACTTATAACCGTTTAAGCGCGATAGCTCGACATTTTAATGTTAACGCACGATTTCATCTGTGCCCGTAATTGGATGCCACGCAACACCTGTGACCTTCAGTGATAATTGGGCAAGGATATAATTCTAAATACTCTATATTCAAATAATTGCAATATTTTTTATTATAAAAAGGTGTGTTTTAAATTATCATCATTTTTACAACATTATGATAGAATTATTAAACTAGTATTACACGCTATATATTTGGTAGCTAATAATATAAATTGATTGAAGTTTAATTGTAATTAAAAATATTTATGATATTGAATAGTTACTGTTATTAAAAATATTTAAATATAGATATTACAAGAAATTAAAAGCTTGTAATAAAATATTACTGACATTTAATTTTTTAATAATGTCAGTACATAAATAATCCAGTTAATAAATAGATTTTGTATAAAGGAAATATTTATCCTATTTTAGAATAGGATTTATTAGATAATTCAAAATTGTTCAGACAGTTGATCGACATTTCCTTGTGGAAAATTTTTACACGAAATTTCAGTTGTAGATATTTAAGTATTCAATTAAAATAGAATATTTTAAATACCTGTATTTAAATAGGTAAATAAATTTAATGAAAAATATTCAAGGAATGCATTTTTATTAATAAGTATTTAAATGATATAGAGGCAGACATTTAAATAGAAATTGTGATTATTTTCGATGACAGTGATTTCATTCGAATAATTTTTGTATTTTTGATATATTTAAAATTTATAAAAAAAAAACATTTCTTGGATAAAAGCTTATTTGTTATATTTTTTGCATTTGTATAAATAAATTAAATTAATTTTTTATTTCGAGATATCTAGATTTCTAGAGTTTAGAGATAATTCTACGGTTTAATAAAGTTGCAAATTAAAAAAATTTTTATATTTATTCATATTTCATTTTTTACCTTACATACGTTACATATTAATTTTATTTATCCCCAATTGATTTTCGCAATACCTAAAATATTCATTTTTTATGGGTAGTACCTTTTTTCAATTGTACAATCGATTATTTTAAATAACTGGAAAAAAATGCATTATTTATGACTTAGTGCTTTCGATGTTGTAAGATGTATTTATTGAAAACGAATGAAATACTGGTTAATGCTGTTTTATATCGGCTGTCCTTTGCTTCTTATCTTTTACACTAGTATATGCACAAATATAAAGTATTTTCATACACATTTTACGAACACATTATACATTTGACTCTTATAATTCTATACTTTGTATTTTATATTATAATTGGAACATGTATTTTCAAAAAGATTACTTTATGCATATTAAGATCTTCGATATTTCAGTATCAAATATTTCAGTTTTTAATACGTACACTTTTTTAAAATAATATCTCTATAATAAGTAAATACTGAAACTAATAACTGAATAATGCATCTATTGAGCCGATGTACCCACATTATTAATGCATAAATCGATGGTTGAAGTTTTCAACCTCGTATGACTGTAATTAAATTACTGGATATCAATCAGTACAGCATATGTATCACTTCATTGGAGTGACGCGCAGAATTGTAATAAAGCACCTGTTGCAAGATTATTAAATCTTATTTGAGAGCTTCGTTTTTTGATGTTTCAAAGTATATTTTTAGAGTAGCAGCTATTGTATTATCTGAAAAACAATTTATAAAACAGCGCTTATACGATTTTTCGGAGAAAAATATTTCATAATATTGCCACAGTAAAACGTATTAATCCTAATCTATAAGTTTGAAAGTGCACGTACATCACGTGTCCCATAAAGTTAAGATTTTATGCTATAAAACTAAAATCGGAATCAATGTATGTGAGAACATTTGAAAATTTCAGTTTCTACTACATGCATACAGTATTTTGCTATGGAGACGGTTGATATATAAGATATCTACTATATATTTCTCCCCTCCCTGTCACTATCACGCTTTCCCATCCTATATTTTCTTCTGTAGATGAAATCTTTCTTGCTGGAAAATGAATGCCACTGTTACTATTATTTAAAGCCGGATCGATATTTGGTCTGAATTATAATCATTCCGTTCATCTGCAAGGAAAATTTTGCGAATAATTGGAAATGTATATATATATATATATACACACACACATACAAACGTATACACATAATTATATATGCGCTTGTGATAAAATAAAAATTGGTAAATTCATAAAATGGTTTCATAATTGATATATTTAAATTCATAGGCACGCATTAGTATATAAGTGTCGTTACGAAGCCAGACAGTTTTTATATTTCGACATAAATTCTGATATTTCAAGTTATAGTAATATTTCCAAAAGTTTATTTTTAATCAATGACATTGTATTCTTTGCGAAATTCATTTATTGGTCAACTTATTTGAACAGTTTCTAATGAAATACTTTAAATATATAAAACGATAAGATTTTGCTGTTTCCTTTTCTTTAGATATAAATGTTTACCTTTTTAATTAATAAGTATTAAGCTATTATTTATTATACTATTATTTATTAGCTCAATCAAAATGTCTTCATTAAGATAAGAAAAGAATTATTTTCCGCTGTAAATAACTTCATATATAAAATATTTATCTAATAGTCATTTCTAGTCTGAAATGCAACTATTTTTTTTATATGTACTTTGCGTAACATAGAGAATATGTGGTATATTTTTCATAAATATTCATAAAATTTGACCAGAAACTTTGTAATTTTTTAATCCAGTCAAAGTATATTGTTGAATTCATTGATTGAACTTTTCTCTTTCTAAATATATCAACGTATGCCTAATTACCTCTTATTTAATTCATCTTTTTTTCTTTAAAGATGTCTACAGATATTATATAGCTTTTTACGTTTGAAACTAGTGACAATTAAATTGCTAAATTTCTTGAAAAATAGCAGTTATTAAAGCAGCTAATCATTTCCATTATACGTAGACTAATTAAGATAATAAAAAGTTACATTGAGCTGATATTAAAATTTGTCGAAGCTAACGATTAAAATACAACTAAAAGTAATTGTTAAATCTGTAAAGATTTATTGAATTTCTACCTACCTATTACGTATTTTTGTTTTAAATAAAGACATGGCACGAGAGATCTAATTATTCATGTCTCTAACTGATTTGAATTACTTTTGTCTAATAGGGAATAACAAATTATTCTCCTCTCTACTTTTAAAAGCAATTTTTATTTGCGATAGCTTACGGAGCGGCGAAGGATCATAATATGTCTTACGTGGGCGAATACAGTGGACCCCGTGCCTGTTTGTACGAAGTAAATCGGGATGTGCGAACTCATGTATGCATAAGAACATATGAATGCGAATTATACTAAGCAACTGAACCAGATGGAAAATAATGCAAAAATAGATGCATCAGCCACACAGGGTTTCTGTGCGTGTCAAATGTGTAAACTAGCTGGGGCACAACAGTGACTGAGGATTACACAGATGAGTAAATTTGACAAAAACTAGTTTCTATTAGAGTTTAGAATGGGGATTAGATGAGATTCGCCGAGTTCTCTTCGATCTTGGCTGACACGATGGATTTTGCTGGATTCTTTTTACAACTCGGTTTACTTTCTTACTTTCTCAAGAGTAACAGTCAATATTGACAAATAGCTAATGACAAAATTTGAAAAATCTTGTTTTCCTCTTTACACCGCTTACAATTTACGTGCAATAAATTTTGCTATTCCAATGATCGCAAGACTTCGAATTGTATTATCACGACAGTTGATTTACTTTAAAATTCTTAGTTGATTATCGTGCAGTACTTTCAACTCAATTTAAATATTCTTTTGGTCTTGAAGGATATGCGCGAGTATTTATTTAGCCATTTTCTGTTCATCCGCGGAAACATTTAGAAACTTAAGAATGCGTTTGATGTACAGAATAGTTTTATGTAAGAGCACGAGAGCTCATTGCGTTGAAAAAGTACTAGAATCTCATTTCTTCTACTAGTTTATAGAGCAAAGCCCGGACGTAAATGTTCTTTTTTGCTTTGGCATTATAAGTTTTTCACTTGCTTCTTTGCTTCAAGTTTTTTGACTGTTCAGTAGCTCGTATCGAATGTTAATTTAGTATTCATTTACTATTTTATTTATCCACGTTAAATTATTTTTATGCCCTTACTTTTTTATTTATAATCGATGATTGATATATATATATATATATATATATATATATATATATAATGATCATACAAAATATATATATATATATATATATAAGGCTTTTTTTAATAATTACTGTTTACTACAATAACAGTTGTGCATGAAAAGAAGCCTATTTCAATGATGCTATTTTAAAGGTAAAAATGAAAAGTGCTTATTATTATTAAATAATACATTGTAGTAAAAATTTATTTTGTCAAAGAAAGACTTCGCTTACCTACGTCAACTGAAATTAATACATTATATTTATTCAATTTTCATATAAATAAAGTAAGATTGTAATATATTATAATTGAGTACTATGTTAGCAAATAAATGTGAAATTTAGATGCTTAGAAAAATAAAGAGTAGTGGCACTTGGTAATTGATATCGCAAGGTAATACTAGTTGCCTATAACTACTTTAATGAATTATTCTCATATTAATCACAAGAAATACTACGCAATTTTGCAAAAGTACGTAAAGCCATTAAACTAAATCATGGCCTCTATTAAACAGTGCTTTACAATTTTTTTCTAATAATATTCATTATGGAAGCATTGACATGACAATCATTAAAATTATGATTTAAAAAAAAGTACCGAGATCTCAAAGTTATCCAGTACAGATCAATCTGAACTAAATAAGTCTCATGTTTATCATCCGTCCGTGTTGCATTATAAATTATTAGCCCGCATATTTTTTCGAAAACGTCCATCACTCCTCAGACTCCGTTGAAAGCTTGGCAAGCCTGTACTTAGACAGCTGATACTTAGATCACGTGAAATGTTGATTGCGCTGTAAGAGCAAGGAAATTCGCGCGCGCGACCTTCGCCAGTCTCGCACAGCTGAAATCCATTGGCCGTATATTAAGCGATGTCACTAGTTTCGTACCACGAGTTCATAAAGTTCGTCCAGGTCGAGCAAGACGTGTCGGCGAGTCTGGGCCATTGTTTTCAAGCCGCAGCTGCACAAGCCCGCCGATAAAACCAGTCACAAGATTCGCCCTCCGGGCAATTTTCTTTCATGCGATGTCTTCATTTTCTCCCAGTACTTGCGGCCTGAATTATTTCTGGGTTAGCGCTAGCCGAGCTGCCGTGAGCTGCAAGAACTTCAACGGCTACCTATTGAAATGCTCCATTGCCGAGCGACGACTCCTCTATTATTCCAACTCGCCCAGTGATACTGGCCTATTCTTCTTCCTAGCCTTTCATTTTCTATTTTAAAACGTTGACTTATTGTGTTGAGCGATTTCTCCCATATTCGGACATTGTATTACCATATTATATATTTCGACAATTAAGTACTGCTATTGACACGTGTGTTCCCTGAATTACAAACGACGCTTTATTATCATTAATTATAATCTCTAACAAGTTTTAAACGATTTGTGATAGATATCTTTATGCTTGTTTCGCATCCATTTTTGGAAGCGTGTCATTTTAATACATTGGAAACATCACTGTGATAAGTGGCAGTTAATTAATTATAAACTCATTAGTATCGATAAATTTTCATTATTGTAGCCATCACTTATTTCAAAATAAGAACAAATAAAAATGTAATCGCATGTAATGAGTTTTTTGTAAAAAAAATTTACCAGCTATTTCATCATGATGCTCCACATTATACAAGTGTAACGTTCCGTTTTTGTAAAATATACATAATTCTAATTTTTCAAACAAAAATCACTGTTACTTCATAAATTCTGAAATCCGACAAAATGTACTTGGTTAGTTTATAGAAATATATATTGGTCCTACTCCAGTTTCAATTTATCTATTATTGATCTATAGACGGAAACGATTTCAAATTCAAGTTTTTTTTTTAAAGGTTTTTAGGTTTTTTAAGCAATTTTTTATAGATATTTTTTGGATTTTCATTGTTATAACACTTTACTCACAACACAAAATAAAAAATCTGCCAGAGGCAATAATAAGACCAGATGAAAATGAAAAAAAAAAACTATACAGAGAAATATTGTTCTATCTTTTAAAAAATGTCATTCTGTCAAGGCAAAATTTTAAGGTATGAATCACAATAAGTATTTTATTTTAAATTTATAGGCATCGCACATGTTATATGTAACATTTATAAAAAATATTATACCCCTTTTTTACCTCTTTTTAATTGTTTTAATCAATTCGATTGAAACATAATTATTTTTAAATTCAATGAAAATTGTCTTTAATAAAATCAATAATTGAAAAAATATACTATAAAGGCTTTTTATATTTCTAGATATATACAAGTATTATTATATAATATAGAAAAAAACATTTAAAATACAGTCGATATTTTTTAGCGGTTTTTGAAAATGATAATTTCTTCAGATTAGTGTATTGCAAGTATAATTATAGTAAATGTTATAAGTTATAAATGACAATGAAAAATTTAATACATTAATATTCGTCCTTGATGGAAAATTTGACTCGGATCAATTTAAGAATTGCGATACTTATACGATAGTACTAAATTTAAATAGTTTTATCCTTTCCGACCGCTCTTATAATGTTTATTATAATTTAATCGTTTAAATAAAAGTTCGTTGTTTTATGGATTCTCGTTATCGTTAATTTATTGAGTAACTACCACAAATGAAAATATGTAAGCTAATGAAGAAAGGAGAAGATTGTAAGTTATAGTAAAGTGTAAGTTGATCATTATTTAATAATAGCCTAGTTATAATGAGCAGTGACTGTGGATTAAGATGCACTTTGGCCTTAATTTAAATAGAAAATATAAATTAGACGCTAATAAGGAATATTTATAAGACAGGGAGTTAATCAAGATACGTTGAAATTGTGAAAGGTTATTTAATAAAACGTACGGCGGAAAAAAGAAGAGGCATAAGGTCAGAGCAACGTGTGACCAATAGCCAAGTTTCAAAATTGATGTACGTATATATATATATATATATAATATGTATCGCAGACTGGGCGTGTACACGTTCGCTCCTTACACAGATTCCCCTTTATACCCGGGCCTGCGAAAGGATGGCGTCGAGGGTGGCAAACTGTCCTAAGTAAAATGAAAAATGTACCCTACCACATGTACACATGTGCTCTTATCTAAGTGCCCGGTTTGGGCACAAAACGAATCGCTCGGCTCGCGCACTTGAATTTCTGCCCTCGTATTCCGAAGCCTGGGCAAAGCACTCGAGCCCTTGCACGCGTAGCTTCGCAATCGATCGCGAATCCCGGGCCCGAGGGCTTAGAGCGGTTAGTATACCGATACGCGATACCCATGGCTTTCGACGCCAAAACTCTTGTGATCACGAGAACTGTACCCACGCGTACGAGCACAGCTTATCCGGTTTTCGACTTTGCAGGGGTGGCGAGCCCGGGCGCGCCTCCTTTTATATCGGCTTATTTCTGGGAGCCTTACGGGAGGCGGCTCTTGTCGGATCTCGTTACTACTCGCGACGAGAGATCGGCTTGGATCTCGGCTGCTCCCATTGTTTGCATTACTAACGTCTCGGCGCTCTATTCTCTTAGAGTTGATCGTCTCTCTTTCTTTTACTGGATTTGCGCGAAGAACGTGGAACATCGCCCACACGGAGAATGGGAAGCAATTCTTTCCAGAGAGATGGTGTGAACAGAATGACAGGGAGAATCGCGAGATTTTCATTCTGTTAAGCTGATTTTTTCATATTGGCTGTGGCTCCAAATAAACGATGGTCCGTGGATACATGGGATAATAAACTTTTGTACAAAAGTAACAAAAATAACGGAGGTTCATTTTATTATTGATACATTTATTTGTAAAAAAATGTCCACCCTTGAAAGTCGTATTTGTTTCTATGCATATGACTTGACACTCGTATCGATGCGTTTTTTATTCCTTTGTTAATTAAGTACAGCGACTTTATGATTACAACCGTATAAAATAAATTTATCCAATATCAATAACATTTTTCATGCATCGTTTCTAACCGAGTAATCTATTTATTAATAAGCGGCTCTTTTATTAGCTTTTAAAAGAAAAGTTAATTTAAAAATAAGAATATAGGGAGAAAGTATAGAAGCAGAATGGCCTCTTTTTAGTAACGAGTACTGGTCACAATTTTTCATCGATGCAATGGCGCGAGCGAGCCAATGGGAGAAAAATAAAGAAAGCGCTGCAGCAACTTGGAGCACAATACACGTAGATATATAATGAAAAAGCGAAAAGCCAGAATGAAGAACTCCATGGCGGCCTTCCCCGCCGCCCCTTTACTTTGCAAGCCCGACAGCATCTAACTCAATTTTTACAATTTTCTGAATTACAACTTATACCAAGCGAGCGCTCCATCGACCCTCGAGCACACTCCCTTCCTCTTGTACTACGAGTCCTTCTTTATTCCCCCTCTTCAGGCCCTGGTCATATACGCCTCTTCTTCTTTCAAACTCTCGTAGCTGGGAAATGCCGGGGTGAAGATTTCCACGTCATTTACCCGGCAAAAGCGCATACTCTAGCCACATTGAGGCGAAAGAGATTCGGAGCGTGACGTCGCGAATATAACTGATTCGCAGCGCACCGCTCATGTGCAAAGGAAATGCTTAAATAGAAGAATGAAAGATCGAAGGCGCTCTGTCGTAGGCTTTTTTTTCTTCTTTTTTTGCGGATGTTTCTCATTTAGGGATAAAGTGCGAAATGCGCTGTATTAATCTAAACGTTAACAATACATTTTTGCTCTAGTTTCTAAGCTTACTCATGGTATTAGTTCAATGACATTTCGTATAGACGCCCGTTGAAGCAGTGTGAAAAGTCTTATAATGTAGTTATACTAGTTTAAAAAATTTTTAAAACTCGAATGATAGAACTACTCTTATCTTTTTTATCTTACTATCTTTTTATCCCAACATCTGATATTTATTAATTACAAATAGCAAACATCCAACTTTCCTCAAGTTCCGATTCTGAGTATTTTAATCGAATGATAAGCTACAATATCGATCCATTTTACTCTTTTGGTTCGACGACCAGAGTAGACTATTTTGTTCCAAAAATGTTTAAATTTAAGTCAAATGAAAGTAAGAACTTTAAATGAAAGAGATTTAGTTAAGGTGCAGAAATATTAAATATCAGTATACTGTATATCTTATTTAATCGTCTGCATCAAAATTTATAAAATAATAATTTATTAAGTGAGAGGTGCTATTTTTTGTGGAATCAGATTCGTTACTTTGAGCCCAGCATTTAAATAATTAATTACGAAATAATCTTTTAAGTTATATACGACGTTTTCATTATCTGTTTCGAGCATATTTGTATATTCTTCAATTTAAATTTCTGGGTTTTCAACACTTACAACCATACAATTCATATTTTTACTGTAGAAATTTTGAACGGTTTTTTTTTTATACATTCTTATAGCTGTTTCAATGTATATGAAAAGTTTTCTTGTATAATTGATGCATAATATTTTTAATCTTAAAATACATTGATCTTATAACTTGTTTAATTAAACATATAATATCATTTTTATTTCGGTATCTTATTAAGAATAAGAAATATTAAACGACTTATCATCTTAGAGAGTCATTGTAATAAGCTTAACCCTTTGGAATTTGTTATTAAAAAAAAGAAAGTCGATTCAGAGTATCCACCTGCATTTTCTTTTATCAATGAAATATAAGATGTTGTGTCTCGTGTAAAACACATAATGTATTATAATAAAAACTAGTATAAGAAACTCCAAAATTTACAACAAAAGTGGATATTAGGGTAGGTTTTTTAATTGAGAGGCAAACTTAGTCAATTTAAGAATATACCTTTTGAATTGAAGTGTTTCTCAACAGCGGAATATTCCGGAAAAGTTCGAGCTAATACAAAAATTTCAAGGACCATGTTTACTAACTTTGCGGTACTCCGGTACACAACTTGAGGACATATCTAGCAGCGTTCGTACACGTTTTCCTCATTTCTCTGCAAGAGAATATCGTAATTCTGCAGAGGTACCGTGCATATACATTGTTCGCATAAGAACCGATACGGTTGCGGTTCTTACGGATGTCCTAAAGCATGGCCGGGCAGAGATAAAAAGAGGGAGAGGGAGAGTTGGAGGGGGCGGCATCTGCATACACACGTAAGTCACCAATACAGGAAAAGACGCTCTAGGGCGGAAAATCTGGGCGCCCGTGCGTCGAGGGTCGATTGCCGTTTCGGTCCGGGGGTTATTACAAAGTTTTACATGCACACGAGTCCGGCACTGCTCGATTTAACGACTTTCCGCGTGTCCGTATGGCTGCGCGCGCGCGATTGCGGTCGTCTGCGCGCAGGCACCGCTCACGCGACTCGGAAAATTAATGCCGCAACGAGGCTATAACGACTGAGAGGAAAATTCTTAATTAATGCAGCAGATGCGACATCGCGCATCGTCGCTGCCGCCGCAACGTTGCGAAGCTGCCGAATCTCTCCGAGTCGGTGCTCACGCCTGTCTTGCATGCCTTGCTCCTGCCGGTGGAATGATTTTTAACAAAGTTCCCATCTGCTCGACCCCTTTCTTTCTCCCGACTCTTCCTCCCGACCCCTGAAATCCTACCGCTGAATTCTCAATTGGCTTATTTGAGATTTATGAATCTGTTACGTGTTGCTGCTCGTATCAAGGGCTTATCCACTGGACTCTTCCATTGGAGGCCAAAGCTGGCACTTCGTGTGAGAGATACTCGTCTTTATATTTAGTAGAAGCATTAATAATTGTCGGGCATGCTAATGAATGTTTTTTTCGTTATTCACTATGACGGTCGGTACTTTCATAAGTTAGTGTTCTTCTAAATAAACTTACTATATGATTTTCAACATTTTTAATACCGGTAATCAAGGATTATTGTAAAATTAATACTGACAAATCGCAATGTAAGAGGTAAATTGGATTTGAATATCAACAAAGTTAAGTAAGAAGATAGAGTTGTAATATATTTTTTTTGTAAAAACCTGATCGGATATTTTATTTTTCCGACTGTAGTTATATAATGTTGATTTGTTTTTATTGAAATTTTAAATTAATTAATGCAATAGCAAATACAATTTATTATCTGTTGAGTATAATAATACCTATGCATTACTTGTATAAGCTTTTTTACGACTTTTCACTGGACTCAGCTACTTTAAAAAACCAGAATATATTTTTATAGTACAAATAGTATACGAAAGCTACAGCTATTGTATAATCAAAAAATTTCTTGTCAGATCATGGTAAATATATGATTGTTTTTTTTCTGGCATTATATATTAATGTTTATATAATAAATGTTAGTCTTGGATATACATCGTTGAAGCAAAATTTCCTGGGTCCTAAAAAAAACTATTTAAATTTAAATACTTGATGATGTATATCCATCATATCACATGATGAGGATGATGATGTAATTAAATTTCAATCTTTCCATTGTTGAGGAAATATTAGTTGGTTTTACTAAATGAAAATAATACATCCGATAAAGATTTCGCTTGCTGAATTTATTACAAACAAGATTAAAAAATGATAGTATATAATAAGATTATTAATTAAATGCTATCATAAATGCATTTACGTTATTTATAATTATTTCATACATTACTTTCAAAATGCAATTGCTTTTTAAAACATTGTTCGTGCTTATACTTTATTCAATAACAGCCATTAATCTAATACTTAATATTAAATTAAAAAATATGTGAAATAATTATAGATAAATTATGCAGCTTAGTTCTGTACATTGTGACGAGGGTGTCACCACCCGCGGCGTAGTAACGGCGGATGTAGCTAGACTAGATTTAGCTGGATCCAGGGTTGGGAGGGATGAAAAGAAGCTGGATGAAGATAGTGGGATAAGGCGGCGAAATAAAATTAAAAAAAAAAATAAGCCATTTTAAAGTCCTTTAAGGTCGTTGGCGCGAGGCGAAGATGCCAATTTATTCCTTGAAATGCAGTTAATAATAATTAATAATAATTGATTTTTGCTATTATCGTTGACTAGTAGAGTATTTACAATAGTTTTGAGTAGGGTTCTAGTATCCGGGAGAACGAGAACATGGAAAATGAAAAGCAATTTAATTAATTTAGTTTACTTTGATTTTTGTCTGCCCGCGGCAGCACAATAATATTGCTTGGGTAGGGATCTTAGCGATCTTAGCGAGGTGCGGGGAAGAGGTGGCGAAATCGACGCGTGAGTTGGCCTCGGCATCAACTGATGGGCAGTTTCTTTTAAACAACAGTGAGAATTTCGCGTCTCTGTCCGGATCCTCTCTCGAGGCCGGGCGTCAAAACCAAACGCGTATAATCACGATTCGATACGGATTAGCAACAGGAGGAGGGCCCGAGGGGCGTCGGGGTCGAGCCCCCCTCCCCCCAGGCCCGCCCGCCCGCCCGCTCCTGCGGCTGACGCGTCCGTAGCCTCGGGGCTCCATCATCGTCCTCGTCGCTGCCGCCTCCTGATGCGGTTGCCCTCGACTCCATCGCGACCCGGGCGGCGGAGGGAGGGGAGCGGCTCGCCGACCTCCCCCGACCGCGGGCTCGTTCGGGAGATCTGCGCAATCTGGAGTAAGAGCGCGCTCCATGACCTTGGCTGACAAGGGCTTTAGCCGACGCCCCCTTTGCCCCCTCGGCAGCATTGACTTAAACATTCGATTTCCAACTCTCGATCCTTGCCCATTGACGACCGATGCTAGGGTCCGGTCGGTCGTCGGCCAGGAAGTGCTGGCAGCCTAGTTAGGACGTACGGGTCGCGGGTTTGGAGCATTCCTCGTCTCTTGTCGCCGATCTCGCGATTGGGCGCGTTTTCGCGTTGTCCCCCCGCCGTTTAGCCCACCTGCCTCCGCTCCCAGTTACATGAAATATTAAAGCAATAGATAAGTGAAATAAATCACGATTAGACCACTTTGCGGGGCGGGTTGCGGAGGAACGAGCTTGGTTTGTCACAATATTATATCATTAATCATCAGAATCGAAAAGCCGCGGAGTTTCATTCTATTATTGAGTGAAAATGTAGGATTAAGTATAATGGCATTCACAATTAAATCTACGTCTAAGTTTGAATTAAATAAAAATTTTTAAAATTAATATAATATTTACACTATTCAACTCTGACATGGAATATTATTATTGTCATAATTGATTTTATATTATTTAAAATATCGCTTTTTTTTAATATATATATATATATATATATATATATACATATACACGTATTGCGCTCATTTAACCTTAAAAGCATTCTGTAAATGTTAGAAAAATCAAGAAATTTAACGATCGGTGAAGCTATAATTTAATAGCTTTCTGGGTCATGAAATGCAGATAATATCAGCCATCCATAAAACATTGAACGTAGTGTTGAAATTGAATTAATCTTGGCACTGTAATACGTCTATTTTAGTTAACGTAGTTAATAAATGATGTTGTTTTGCAAATATTTATCTTATTTGATATTTTCGTATTTTAAGCTAATTCAATTTTAGTTATTTTTGCATTTTATTATTTGTATTCGTTTCGTCATTTTACACTAGAAAGTTTAATCAATTAGTACTAAATTAATATTTAACAGTAATTATAGTAGTATAATATTAAATTTACCGGAGCATTGTGAAGTAATAATATGAAACTAATGTAAAGGGTGATGCATACATGTTAATAAAGCCATGAGCTAGATTTATGTCACATAAAAAGTCCGTAAATAAAAATGTTGTTAGACCTTCACGAAAGTATTAAAAGCTAATAAGAACATTTTTATTTCAATAGTAAAATATTTTTACATATTTTTATCCAAATAAATAAATACGTATTGATGGATTGCATCTATACAATGCAGGCCCAGGAATTCAAAAGTTAGCCAGCTGTCTTTGCGCAAAAATGAAAGTTATTCAGTTTTTTTCACATGCAATGTAAGCTGAAGTAGGATTTACTTTTCCTTCCTTGTTAAAAAGTTTTTATAATATAGACGGTAAAGAAGGATTCTACGTAAGATTGTTCTTTTCGAAGTTTCTTTTCAAGTCTGTGAAAGGGTCACACGCCCTTAACCAAGATGATGATTTAGATAACTTTTCTTTTCTGTCAATGTAATTACGTTCGCTTTGCATTTCTAAGCCCTGAATTTATTCTGATTTTATTTTCATAAGCGATTTAAATTAGAATGCCGCTTTTGTTGTTTTAAAAGAACCTTAACAAAAAACCATATAATTTATTTTTTTTAAAAAAAAGTAAACAAAGATAATTTATCGATAAATACGGTAAATTTGAAGATTAGCCTGATTGTCTAAGCTTATTAACAACTTATTATTTTCTTCTTGCAAGCCAACAGCAATATGGAAAATATTGCCGTAACATAAATGCAATTATTATTTGCTTTATAATTGAAAAATTATTACCAGTTCGTTATTCCAATTTTCAAATTAAATGCTTCAGTTTGTCTTTCATGTAAATTTATGTATTTCATTTGAATACGTTATAAATTTTCGCAGTAACTTATTAAATTAATTTCAAAAATCAAAATTTTAATTATAAATTTATCTTTAAAATTAAATTAAACTGCACGTTAATAAAAAAAAATTTCTAGCTCAGTGTCGGTAATTTATCTGCCTAGCAATAATCATTCCAACTAAGCAAATAGTTTGTAAATAAAACGGGAAAACAAGGAAAAAGTTCAAAATATAAAGGGTGAAAATTTTTTGCCCGTTTAACAGATCAAAATAAACTAAGTGGATGTAGGCCGTTGGCAGATCATTTTCTGTCTATACTCTGTCGAAAAATTGAAATGATAAGGCATTGCTGACTATACAGAAGATTCGGTCCATGCCACATTAGCGGTTTCTCATTAAATTAATCTCTCTTCCGGATGCCGAGTAAAGAAGACAATGGACTTGATTCATAATTATGCTAATGTATTATCTCTTTCAGTTTCGTCTTTTTTCAATTCATTAGATGTCTGCCTTCTTTCTGTTTGGCAGTCAGTAGCCACTTTCCGCGACGCCCACCGCCGTATTCTCGACGCTTTGCTTTTCACATCATTGCAATCGGGCATGAACTATCAGCAGTGAACGTATATCTATTTTTTATCAACACATAACTCAGATTAGAATTACAAAAGTGCTGAGTGGATTTGTTTGCTGGTATGTTTGTCACGTTCATCTTATCGGAATGATTAGTTTTGAAAGGTTCGCAATGTGTTGGAATCTGAAAATGAAGGATTGAGAAATAAATGGACTTTTTGTCCCGAGCGATGCGAAGTTTCCGGCTTTCGCTGAAAAGTCTTCCTTGCACGAGTGGCTTTAAAATACGACAGCCACTTCAATTTCTTAGCAACGATAGCGGTTATATATAGGGCTTTATTGACATTTTGAAAGGGCCGCGTGTGGGAATCACTGCTATTCGCAAGTTTTGTTAAAGGAGATTGTTATTGTCAATGAAAATTTTCTCATAAAACCATGATTTAAAGCACCGCGAGAGCTTAAGTAAAAACGGAAACCATGCGTACAAAAATTTTGGGCGATAGCTTTTATGCACTTTGCGTAAAAGAAAAAGTTCGTAAAACTTTTAAGATTGTGAAATAAAACTGATTGTCTTGGCATGAAAGAAACTTGTTACAATTTTAATAACAATAATTATTATAATAATATATAATTTTAATTGACTATAATTAAAATATTGAACTAGTTAGTTTATGATATTTTTCATTTTGTTTAAAATTTTTTTCAACATAAGAATAAAAGTTATCGAAAGCCAATTATACGAATACTTCTACATCTAAATTTTTCTGGAGATTATAATTATTAACGAAAATATATTGAAAATTAACAACTAGTCAATATCTTTACTGTTTGGAGGCTATTATTATTTGATGTACTACAACTTTCATTTACATTTGTCAGTCACTGAATTATTTGTTGGCGACTCTAAGCTGTTTTTGATGATGAACCCAATGAAACTATAGTAATATATTATCACATTTAAATCGAAGTTGTGAATCGAGACTATACATAATTCAATTAACATTTGAATGTTTTTTTACTTATTTTAAGATGATAGTTTTAAAAAACATGACATTTTACTGTATTGTGTAATTTGAATTACATAAAATAATATTATTTGTTTATTTCACAATTAATTTTTCTTGAGAATTTTTCTAGAATAGTAATTAAACAGAAATTATATGTTTTCTCTAGTGTTTATAATTAGGTTGTAGCTATTATTAATAAAAAATTTATTTATGCCATGATTTCACTTACATAAAAATACTCATTGTAAATAGAATTTTATACAGTCATGATACTTTCAAAATAAGTTTTTTTAATAAAAGGATTTTTTTAAAAATTGAGCAATGTGACAAATTTTACCGTTAAATAAGTTGTTTTGGTAATTTTTTAACTATGTAAATAAAATCTGCATCAGTAATTGCAGTTTATCCGATACTAGGAATAAGCCATTTACGCTGGTAAAACTACTTTTTGGAAGAAATACTAAATAACAGTTCTAATTAAGGAAATGTTAAAGTTAGAAAGACTGATTATTTTTTTATATTTTGAATGGAAAAGTTGACCTCGTAACTTATATATATTTGAAATTTTTCAGTTCTTTAATTAATTTATATACACATATAGTAGAATTACATGCATAATATTTGTAAATATTTTTCTGTATCCATAATGTTTACTAGTATTTTAATTTACTAAATATATTTTTGCATACAAATATCAGTTCATTTATAAATCAAATTAATATAACTGAAAATCACATAAAGATTAAGATTTAAATCATGAAATGGTTTTAAACGACAATGTTGGATCATATTAAATTGTAAAATTAGACTGCTCTAAAATATATTTTTATTATTATTATTATTATTATTATTATTATTATTATTATTATTATTATTATTATTGTGGATATAATTTTGTTGTTGTTTTTATAATTGGTTATTATAATTGTGTTTACAATCATATCATGCGGTATAATCATAATTATTATATAAATAAGTTTTATTTTTAGTAAACGTAGTTTATTGATATTGAATTTTTATTTTAACTAATAATTTAATTATTTTAAACGAATACGAGTAAAATTAAGTTTATTTAAGCATGTAATTAATACACTTATTAAACATCTTTATTGTATTCACAATTACATGAAATAACTTTTTAAATTATTGTAAATTAAAAAAAAATATTTGATTGTAAACATTTTTCTTCTATTTATTTGAAAATAATTATATTTTTCGGAAAATAGTAATATGTAATTAAAAAAAATATGACTGTAAATAGCTTGCAATCAATTTTCATTTGCTTAATTAATTATCTACAAATATGTACATAATGCTCGATATATAACATCGATGCATGAGTAATTGTATTCTAGTTTTAGGATATAGAGCAACAGTAAAATACAAAATAAGAAAGAAGGATAATTCAGAAGGGAGAAATGATGTAATTTCATTTATCAATCTTATTTATGAATTGTATTAGGAAACTTGTCGGTGCCATTGTTTAACTTAACACGTATACTCACGCGTTTTTGAGCATCGTTGTAAGCTGCGCGAGCCGGGCTCAATACAGTCGGACTTATAAATAATAATTATACATATTTCGGATAATTGTCAGTCGAATCGTTAAGTGGTAGATATCTCTAGCTCAATGCGACGAGGGTGAGTTTAATTGCGACAGGTTGAAGTCATGGATTGAGGTACATTACATATGGCCAGTATATGTAAATAACACGTATCAAAATAGAAATATTACGAAGGCCTTTTGTATTGGTTAATTAGTAGAGTATGCACAATGAAAGCCTTGTTTGATTTTAGTTATTTAGTAAATAAAAATAGATAGATCAATTTATGCTACTTTCCTTGAATTATTATCGCAATAAGAAAATTGTTTCCTAAATTATTTATAATAAGAATTGTGTGTAAATCATTAGTAAAATTCATTAGCATAGTAAAACAATTCCCTTAGAAAGTACACTTTTAAAAGGAATTTGAGGGAGACTGGCGCGAAAGATTAATTTAAAAAATTTAGTTTGTAAAGCAGTAAAAATATATGTCTTATTCTTCGGCTGAATAATTAAAAATCATGAAAGATACAATTATAGAGGATCTCTTATCACTGATTAGAGTCCTGCAAGCCTAATGGGGCAGAAAAAAATTTTGCGACCATTTTCTTATACCCTCTCTTGGAAAATGATGAAGCTTCGCTCACGCTGCAGTAGTTACGTAGTATTCGCCTTCAAATAGATCCATTAGTAAACAATATCAATGAAGGGCGGGTCCAGTCATCGAATTATATTCCGTATCCGCCCTTACAATCAATCAAGGCTGTCAGATGCAAGACGCATTATGAATTCGGAGCCGTCGATGGACAAATCGAAGTGCTCATGGCCGACTTGATTCGATTGTGACTACTGGCAACAGAGTCGAGTGAATTGTGCCACACAATTGTCCACAATTGGACGAAAGTCGCTCTTGGGCACACACAAAATGCTTTAGAAAAATAACCTCTCATTTTTCATCGATCTAGCATTTTCCCGTTGACGATTTTTATAGCTTATTATGAATAGAATCCCGTGATGATTATGATAAGTTTGTAGAGCTCGAAGAAAAGCTACAAATGGTGTATATTATTTATTGATCGCGGTTAGAGATACACTTATATTAAATTATTGGAATTACTTTAAATATATTATTGATCAGTTATCGAGAGATTTTTGTGATCTGCTTTACTGAAAATAAATTCTGTTTAGTTAAGAAATGTATCTTTAAAATTAAAATGGAATGAATTTACTGCACTTCTGTAGAAAGTTTTCAAAAAATGCAATTTTATTTATTCCTTCCATGAGTCTATACATTGAAATAGGTTATGCATGTTAGTTGACAATTTATTATGTCCTTTAAGACTTTAGATTACATCCTAAATAAATGTGAAAGCATTAACAATAAATATCGATTTGATTCTTATATGTCGTAACGTGTATTTGTATTATGAAATAGTCCACAATGGTCGAGGAATTTTTCAAGACTTCATGTGAATCGCTAAGTTCAAGTAGAGAAGATCATAAATTATAAAAAGTAGAGGGAATTTTTTGAAAATAAAAATCGTAACTTTTACTAGATATTGAAGTAGTACTAACATAAAAAATATCAAGGATAACGTTTTAATTAAAAATTATGTTTAAAATTCTAATTTTGAATGAAGATATATCAAAATTAAACGGTAAAAATATTAATTTTTGTCTAATTTTGTCGGTTTATTTATCCGTTACTAATAAAAAAATCCCATAATCAAGCCTACCTATAATACATCCATAATCCAGGTATGCACTTGTGAATTGAGAAAAAAACAATGGTGGAGAGGAGGAGGAGGAGGAGGAGAGGCAGTAAAGTCGGCGGAGTGTTATTCGACACAGTTAAATTTTCCTCTTTTTCTTTAGTTGCAGTTGGACGAAGCGGCGGTAAATGAAATGAGCCGAAGTGGAAGAGCATGAGGAATCTCATCGACCGGTCGGTGGCTCGCACACAACTTTAAACGTACTCGGCGTGGAATCAGAGAGCTGTAAATTCAAGTTTGACGGAGCAGAATAAAGTGTGTCGAGGAGCTAGAAAAGTACAAGAAAAGGGACGAGGTCGTTAGATACGCCCAGAGAATAAGGAGGATGCGTCGATTAAATGGAATGATGAAGATCCCGGGATAGCGGTGTACCCTATAGGGTAAAGGATAGTGAGATAGAAATAGAGAGAGAGAGAGAGAGAGAGTGAGCGTGCGAGTGCGTGCGTGCATGCGTGCGTGGGCGTGTGTGAGAGAGAGAGAGAGAGGGAGACACAGCAAAGATAGAGGAAGCAAGAGGGGTTCGGGGCTGGGAGGGAAATCGAATAGCGGGACCGAGAGGAAAAGATTCGGGGAGCGCGCGCGCCCGTAATGAGAGCGAGAGGATGAGGGGCCGAGGCCGAGGCTAGAGGCCCAGGAGAGCTTCAGGAGGATGCCCGAGGAGCTCGCGAGCAGCTGACCGCGCTGACGCCCCAAAGTTGCTTGGACCGAGGGATCCTACGGGATTTAAAGGAGATACTGGCGGCTGACTTAGGGTGAGTGAAACAGGTGCAGAGGAGGAGAAGGCCCGAGGCGGGTGACGGCGCTCGGTCGGGAGCTTGAATAGCTATGGTCTCGTGCGCAGAGCGACGCAGGCGAGACAAGGCCGAAAAGCAAGGCTCGTGCGGCAAAACGCGGTCGAGCGTCTCGTTGACGAGGAGGATGCTTCGACGACTGCTGGAGGCCAGCGGCAGCAGCAGCAGCCACCATCAGAGCAGCAGCAGCAGCAGCCGCAGCCCGCCGGTCGCGCCCACTGCGGCCCTGGTGACGAGTCCCTCGGCGAGCCTCACGGGCCCGACGACGGCCAGTAGCAGCAGCAGCCCCGGAGAGCACCAGCCCTACAACGCGACCCTCGCTCTACCCGAGGGCGAGGAGCTCGAGTACAGTGAGTATCTATCCCTCGGCGCTACCTGCGCCCTCCCCACCTTCCTTACTCGACTTATTTTTATTTACATGTGATCGCCCCCCCCCCCTCGGAATGCAGACCCGCTTTATCTTAAGCCTCCTGCCCTAATCGGGCGTAGCTCGCGCTTTTTTTGTCCATCGGCCGACTTGTTATTTGACCATTAATCATGCCTATACCATTTCATTTTAATCTTCCTTTGAAACGAAAAATAATTTAGATTTATTCAATCTGTACTATCCGATCGAAACAATAGCATTATTATATTTGAAGTCTTTGACTACTAATATAATTTTCTCGATATTCCGGGGTCTACCCCAGGACACTACTCCAGGGACCATAATTTAAGGCATTGGCGAAATTACGTTTGCTCAAAAGGAATAAAGATAATTTTTCACACGGAACACTAAAACTTTATGCAGCCTCTATTTAAAATCCATTCTATATTTTATGTATTTGCAGCTCCACCAATTTCTTTAAGATTTCGATATTTTTATTTTATTTTTAAGCTAACTTGTCAGTATTGCAAAAAATTCATTGGATTTGTTTTCATAAATAGTAGATTACATTGATGGATGTTAATAATAACTTACTTAACATTTAATTCATGGAAGATATTTATTTTTGTTTGTGTTTTTTTACAAAGATTTTAATATTACAATTAACTCATTAGAAAGTATTAATCGATCTACAAAGAAAAAAGTACGTAATAACTGCTCCGAAAAAATTACTATATATTATTTTATACAGCTTTTTATATTTGTAGATAAATTTTTAATTATATTTTAACGAATAAAAAGCTTACCAAGTCATAGGTACGCAAGAATCTTAAAATTCTCAGTTGAAAAATTAAAATTTTTCGTAGTTTCTTTATGGACTCGATTTTAATTTCAGACCGTAAATATCAAATTTATATAAAAAATAGAAAATTATTTTCAGAAAAAATTGACATATTTTTTAATTGCAATATTTACGCTTTATGCAGTTTCATTAGCATTCATATATATTAATATGCCTACAGTATGTGACTAATGTTATTATTTGTTATTATTGTTATTATTGTTATTATTAAATAATCAAATTATTCAAGTGATTGTTTACCAATGCATGCAAGTTTACTTTCTGTTAATTAAGGTTAAAAGTTACTTTTATGATTATAATATATTGAAATTAATTGTTGTCAACATTGTTTTGTTTTTTATGAAACATTGATAATAAAAATATTTGTATCAAAATTCATTTGTTTTTAATTCAAACTATATGCTATTTTCATTATAATTTCCAAGGAAATTTATAAAGTGTAAAAAATTCTGAACGTATGTATATATAACTCTACATAACGTAATTAAACTACTTTTGATATTATTTTGATAACATTAATTTACTCATAGAGGTGTATAATTGTTTCTCAAATACGTATGACTTGAAGAGATCAGTCGCTTCAATTATGAAATAATATTCTTGAAAACATGTTTTATAAATTATACTCTGGTACAAAGGTAATATTGATAATATTACGTATTCAATAGAACAATAGAAAAACATTGTATTAATTAAGTTGTCAAAAATGATTAAGAAATACAATTTTACTAATATAAAAAAAGAAACAACAATTAAAATGTCCGTAAATATCTTATAAAATTCTTTTGTTTTTAGAGTTTTTAATATTTTAATTTGATCATTTCGAAAATGTATTATTATCCATAATAGTATTAATTTGAAAATAGTGACTGTTATATCATAAAGTTATCATATAAGTATAGTTCGCAATTATACATAGAAACAATGTGATTATAACTAGACGTTGTCATTATTGGCTATTATTATTGATTGTAAAATATGTAATGGACGAGAGTCCTCTAGCTTTAACTTGTATACGACCACGAGTATTCCATGAATCGAATGGAATCTGACTAGATATTTTAAAGGATGAGAACTGGGCTATGCAAGGAATTTCATCAGAATTTCAAAGATTATGTGTTGACCTTATTTTCTCACCTTCATCAGACGCACCAGTCGGATATCTAACCATGATTTAACTATAGTACTCAAAGCCATTTTTTTAACCATCTTTCGAAAACATAATTTTGCCTAACATTCGTAGAACAATAAGACATATATATATATATATATATATATATAAAAGTGTGCACTGTCAGAAAGTAAAAATTCTAGTAAAAGGTTCGATATATTAAAAGGGGCTAGCGGACTCAGTGAAAGAGACGGATGGGGAAGATATAGATAAAGAGATGAAGGGACAGAGTTGCATGTAAGATAAAAGTAATAAGATAGATAAATTCAAAGAGGGAATGCGAGCCTATTTTGTATTCGCTTAATTGAAATAAATGCTATAGATAAAAGTCGAGTGATTTCGAAAGCAATTTGTTTTCCCTCTGTGTTATTCACAAGAGTAAGAAAAACAAATCTTGCAAGCTTAGAAGTTGAACGGAACGAAATTTTTGGTATAATGGTCTATAATTTCTTTTCAGTTTCAAACTTTTTGTTATACCTTATTATTCTGTTATTGTCAAGAACAAATCATTTCAATTGGAACGAAAACAGTTGTATTTTTTATTTACAACTCTTTTGAAAGTTGTACTTTTATGTAATATAATCAGATTTGCTTTTATATTTTTAGTGAAATTTTTATGGTAAAGTATAATTTATTAAACTAAGCATAGAATTTCAGCACTGTATATCTGTATGGCTTCAAAATACGTTGTCTCATTTTACCATATCGAAATTCTCAAGGTTAATATTTTTTTTATACATTCAAAATTTTATCTATGTTAAATAAAATAAAAACTGCATAAATTCCGTAACTGTAAATATTTAATGTTTTCTTTAAATTTTACTCAGATGTTTGATTTTAAATATATATTTGCCTACTTTATTAGTTTCTTGAATTATTTCTTAGTTTCTTATATATATATATATATATATATATATAAGTAATTTAATGTAAATATGACGGTACATTATATTTTAGACTTTTTTTAATAATAGAAGCTTTCATTTTTTATAGAATTTCTCAAACTTCTATTTTGTCCTGTGGCATTTAATCGAACCATGCGTCGGTAACTTCATTTGGCGTAATCAATGCATCTGTGTGGTCTGCTTAAGCTGAATCGATGTGAGAAGTATTTTCCTAGGCACATTCAAATTCAGTTAAAATTTCGATTCAATAGTTTATAAATTGAGTTTGATTTTTGTCTCAGCTTTATATAATTATATATTTCTTACTGTATATCAAGTTGATTAAGTTAATTATCTCATTAATCAGAGTTTATTTTTTAAATATAAAACTATATAACAATAAATTATAACTATATATAAATAAATTAAATATTTGAACACAATGTTAAGTTAATTTTAACATACAAAACTATATGTGAGTCTTCAATGAGATTTTATCCATTTGAAACAAAATTTCGACATAGTTCCTGTTTTTAAGCAAATTTTTACAGTTGATTAAGCACGACTTTAAGTATAAATATTCAAAGTGAATGATTAAAAGCGAATGAAGATTTTAAAACATCAATAGTATTTTTAATTAGGATTTATCTTAAAGAACATAGATGATGTTTAAAGATTAATAAAATGGGTTCTTCGTTTACGAAAAGGTATTCTATTATTAAAAAGCTGAAGGTGAATCACCACTGGTCAATTCAACTAGTAATCACTACCTCTGCAGCAGAAGGAATTTTATCACAGATCTCGTATGATTGTCTCTGTGAAGTTAAGATCTGCACTTGCTCGTGTAATGTCGAGCAAAACGTCGATAAATTCCCGGTAAACATCTAGCTTAATTATTTTGAGGTTGTATGCAGTCCCGATCGTGATTGATAAGGAAGTCGAGTGAGGAAGAGGAGGCGGAACAGTCATTCAATTTTGGTGAATAGCTTTCGTGAAGAAACTATTGCGGCGCGTAATTTCGCAGGACTTTTACATCAACCTTATCGGCAATTCTAGGAAGTCGAGCTTATCGCTCGGATCGCTACCACCGAGATGTGAAAGCTTCTCTCCAAAGGCTATACAGACAATCACGCCTCTATTTGTATTACCTGTGGGTTTATATTGCTAGGATTCTCAGTATTAGGCAACTCAGGCGCATTATCGGAGCTTTTTCTACATCTGTAAACTGCGCACGTCGTTTTTTATGCCCCAGCGAAAGCAAAATCTACTTTAATTTTCTCCTGGGTTATAAATATGAGAAAAGGCGAGGATTAATTTGCTTTTATCTGTCATTATAAGAGCACTCTTAATAGCGTATAGCTAACAGTTCAGTAAATAATACAATTTCGTGGGAGCGCTTCTTTTTATTGGCATTCGGGCGATAGCAGCTTACACTTCTTCGACGTAAAAGAAAAGTGATCGGTGATACCCTATCGTTTTCATCGTACGACTATTCGCGGTGCGACCCCTGGCTTGTAAAATAATGCAAAGTAAGTTAATGGTCGGCTTATTTAGTCGTCGTATCCGGGAGCGGTGATTAAAATTTCCAATGACTTCCTGGCTTGGTCGAAAATTTCCGTGCTTGTATTAAAATCTAGTCACGCATGAGTGAACACGGTTGAGCAGACAAAGGAATATCCTAGGCGTATCCTCTCACTCCGCTCTACCGTCGCTGACGAGAGACTTTACAAGCGCGTGACAGACTTAAAACCCATAAAAAGCTTGCGCAGCCAGACGAAGATCCCGATAGGAAGGTGAAATTCCGATGGGCGGAGAGAAAAGACTGGGCTGCTCGCAAATTTCCCGATATTTACAGTTGGTCGACGGGGATGACCCTGCCGACGTCGGACAGTAAAGTATCATTACTACTCTGTCGGATTCTCGGCCGTTTTACGGCTGGCATTACCCGCCTCGTCCCCCCCCCCTCACGCCGAAGCTCGACAGCGATTTCACGTGAACGTGTTTACGAGGCTACAAAAACTCTAGTGCCACGTCCCACCTGGAATATTTAATCATACGTAACCAAGAGGAATCGTAATAATAGAGGAAATAGTGTTAACCTCAACTATTTTAATTATTTAACACTTTACCGTGAATCCAAGAGCCCAGGAAATTATGACACGTGAAATAGTTAAATTTAAGGTACTGGAAGCTTATGGTGTTAATAACCTTTATGATATAAGTAAAATCCATTTATTTGTTATTTAAATTAAATAGAGGACATTTTCAAAATCATATGATAAATTACTGCAAAATGTTACAAAACAAATACAACGTGCATTATTTTATCAAACACTTATAAAACTACTTAAGAATAAGAGAATACTGAATAGTCTTTTCAGTTGCCCAAAAATAAACAAAATATTTATCTGATCATTTTTTTATTACTTACACACTCTTTTAGAGGATAGAAAAAATGATATTAGCTAATAATCATAATAATTAACTGCAGCACAACAAAAATAATTTATAGAATACGATAGTTATGCATCAAATGAAAGCGTATTTTATTACGCTTATTAATATAATGTAGATAATTTGGTTTTAATGAAAATAATTACAGTAGTATTTATATACCAACTCAATCTAATCATATATCGGTTTTAAAAAGTACGCAAGTAATATTTTATAATAATAAAAGAAAAAATATATTTATTAGAAATTATAACGATTCAAATGGAGATTAATGTTGCTTGGTTGTACACGCACCACTACTATACTCTATAGTTTAAAATGGGTCATTTTTTTATATTAAATCCTACACATTTGTAAAATATACACGCGTAACAATAGCATTTGTACATATATTAAATTTGCTTAAGGAGTACTAGTTTAAAAGGTGTATTTTATTTAAAAAATTGTACAGTATGGAAATCGAAGGAGATGCTTTTTTTCTATCTTTACTTATAGGAATAAGTATTTGTTTTTAGTAAAATCAATTTCGTGTGTTATTTTATAAATATATACATACGTTATATGTTAAAATCGTACCGCGAAAGAGTTTCGAAACATTAGTCTGTCATACTCATTGTTTTCAACCTGACTTAACGAGAGATGACTTATACTAAAACCATTATATTTTTCCATTCACGTACACGTTATTTCGAATTGTGTATTTACCAGAAAAACCCGGAACATTTACTGCTCTGCGAACGATCCGGTGAAATGACATTCAATACGGATCATGAATCTCCATGAGAAACCAAAATAGGTATACATTTATGGAATGAAGTATCGGCAGCGTTTGATGAAATTTGATTTTAGAGCATTGGAAGAAGTGAGCAAATATTATTTACTTCTACAACATGAATTTTCAATTCAATAATAATTTTTTAACATTTAAAATTCAGTACTTGTTAAATTATACTTGAAACCAATACAGTATTTAAATTGAATATAAATTGATCTGATAAGAAATATTTATAAGCAGTTAAAATACATAAAACATAAATAAGCTTATTTATTGTTAATATAAATTAAATAATTAATGATTTATATTTCATAACTGAAAAATATTATTACATTTTGAATTTTTATATATTTACCAATCTTAAGTCTATTCATCATAAAATATAAAAGTTCTTATAGAAGTATATAAATTAATTTAAAATTATAATTTAAATAATGTTGGCAAGATATCAGAAAAAATAGTATTAGTTTTAATAAAGTAGTAATATTACGTAAAAATAAAATATGTTTGAATAAAAAAAAAACTATTTATTATTATATTATCAACAAATTATTATTATATTATTACACTTCAAGGTATAAATGGATATGCTCAATTTTTAATTATTACACATACTTTTCATAATTCTTTAAATTAACACTTAAGCCGTGACGACGCATTGGGCTTCATCAGCTTCATTCGACAAGCGATTTTCTTTGCTAACAGATCGAATTGCTCATCTAATATTCGTGCCATTTCTATGGTGATTATCTTAATTTTTTTCCCTTCCCTTCTCCCTCCATTCTCGGGACGTATTCGAGCGGAATAAGGAAAAGTGGGGAACGCACGCTTAAGAGGTGGTAGTTCCGGCGTAGAAAAATAGCTCCAATGGGTCTGATTTGCATGGCACTGTTCGAGGTGCGCCAGGTAGTGCAAGCCCAGCGAAGTCGAGCCTGCAGTGGACTTCGGAAGATTCGGACGACGTCGGTTTTTCCAGCCACTCCCGGAGTGCCTCGTCATCGCTGCTCGAGGGTGGCTCCGGAGTCAGGGCGGCCCTGTTACCGGGAGCCTTACCCGGGTCGAATACCCGAGGGCTCAGATCATTACGAGATCTCCTTGTGCTGCTGACCTGCGATTAGACAATTCGATGCCCGCGCAAAAGTCCGCGAATCGGAAGTGTCTATTCATTGTATTGGGGAGTGCGGGCTTTTACCTCATTTCCTTAAGGAAGGCTCACTTTCGAGCCATCCAGCGTTAGGGTCAAATAAAGCTTATACTTTGTCATTATTCACCTAGTTACAATCGATGTGTTTTATTTGCTCTCCTTGCCTCGGCTTCTTCAACCTCCGTCACGCCTTTCCCCCACTCGTAATTAGACTAAAATCCTCATAGCACCCTTATTTTATTTTACATCCAATACAACTTCATTATACTCGAACGGAGAGTATGTGTAATCGATTGAGCATTTATTTATATTTTAACGTGAAGCCCTTCGTTCAAATTGCCTCTGTTTTCCCTTACTATTAATTCCCTTACTATTAAACTGTATGTGTCAATTTCTTTATGGAAAACATTTATTTGGAACATTGTATTTACTTTGTTCCGGGTACGCATTAACTTTTCTTAATAACGCGTTGACACCGGATTAGATCGTTCACGTTAAATTTTGCGTTAGTTCTACCATAGGTTTTTAATGTACATTTATTACTGATATGCAATGAGCAATTTGAAATTTCGTCTAGAGGCAAACTGTAACGAAATTCTGATTATTCTTTTTTAAAATATTTTCATGAATTTTAAAAACGGTCTTTGAAAACGTTTATCTAAGAAATATTTTACTGCCCTGAAATATTTTAATGATATATTTATGAAAATTTATGCTTAATCACTTTAGAGTCTGTATTTTAAAAACTTTTAAACAAAATTTCGTTCAATTTCATTGCTATTCTTCAATATATAGGAAAACTTGTGCTGATAAGAATACACATAATTTTATGAATTTTAATTGCCTGTTTATAACTTTTATTTGTTAAAAATCTAAGCCGCAACTGTTAATTTAACAATAATAATATAATTTAGTTATCTCTTTCCATAATTATTTATATACCAATGAATTTCTATGTACTGCTAAATATTTTATAACAAAAGTCAGCATTAACTGTCATTATTTTTTTATTTCTTAATGAATGAACTTTTACATAATTAATATTATGTAAATTATTAAAGACTCATATCAAATTTATAAAACAGTTCCTGTAATAATTTGTTCACATGCTATGTAGGATCTCACAAATTTTGAAGATTTTTTAACAAAAGTCAATGCAATTTTACAAAGTCCGTTATAATGATAAATTTTAAGCTGAACATGTGTTCGAGTAATGTATAAAAGCAGTAAAAACGATTGGACTAAATACACGTAAAAACGAATAAATTAATAGATGAAATGGTATGATCGATTGTAGGAAAATTTTGTTAACCGGAAGTTACATATCTTTCACGGTATTCGAGCTAACGCATTCGAGAATATTCAAGAATAGGTCTCTCAGTATAGGAGTAAGGCAAGAACCGGATGTTTCAGTACCATATAAACATGTCATTGAAGACCCTTGTAAGATACATTCTGTTCATTTCGGATGCTGCACAAGATGCATTTGTCACGTTTGATAGATATAGTTAAACTTTACTAAATATAATTGATTTTCCTTCAGTAGAGTCGAGGCAGAACTAATAAATTAAAGACCCGCAATCTATTGATACAATATTTAATCCTTAAGCGAAATTCTTGGCAATCGGTATTAATATTGTAGCCAAATGCGACGCCGATGATTCTACTCTAGTGCTATTCAAAAAATGCAAAAGATAATTCTCAAGTTGATCGAATAAGTGCAAACAATTCATTTACAGTTTGTGCATTTCTCAGACAATTTGAAGTACCTTTATTTATCGTCGCCCTAGAAACAAATCCAGCAAACATTGTATAGTCATTAATTGTCTGAGTTCGTACTTTAATATTTTCGCGGCACTTGGTAATGCATTACAAGAAATACTGCACGACTTACTAACGATAGAAAGCGACTAAATGATGAATATGGAGCGAGGAGCGAAAGACGCAAAAGTCAGACCATTTCTATGCTCCAATTCCAAGCTTCGAAATGTTAAACTCCATGCTTGCGACTGCGCACAAGCTTCCGTTCAATTGTCGAGGCGTTTTCTTGTCTCACCTGAATCCAGTCGACGACGGCCCGACATTTCTATTCTATAGGACTTGGCCTGACATGCATTACCAGCTGCTTTCCATCAAGCCTCTCGCTATATTTGGATCAGGTGTGAATCGATATCGACTTTGCTGAGCTGCGGCTTTGTAACGCGACCATCATGGACTAGAGACTAGGCGATAACTTCCTACTTAGCATTTGCCCGTAAACGAATATTCGATGAACTCTATCTCGATGAAGCTGTTGCAATCGGCTTTTGTACAAATGTAATAATTTTAATTTATTGCTTGCGTAATATTCATTTGCCAAGAATTTCTAAATTATTGAAGTATGCAATCTTTGTACGGCCAATGAATTGTATTTATGCTACACTTTTGAGCATCCAATGCGCCTTAACATTAAAATATGCAAGCACTATAAAATAATTACTTTTGTTAATTAAAGCTATCAAGACTCTCAATTATAAAATTTATTAAAAATGAATCTCTTTAATTAATATTCATAAAGTATAGGATTAATGGAAATGACAAAGGTCTTTTGTTTCTTTGAAAACAGATAAGAAAGCATATAAGAAAGAATTAAACAAGATTTAATATAAATATGATTAAAGTTCGCATAAAGTAATTTGCATATAATCATCTAATGTTCAAGACATAATATTATTCAGAAAACTTCGCAATACATAAATTCGAAATACATTGTAATAGTACTTGGATAATTTTATTTTCATTCCTGTACAAAGTACGAAGAAAGTCTTTGCGTCGAGCCATAGATTTGTATAAGGAGCCAATCGCATTAGATTCTACAATCATTTGCAACTCATTCGAGAGAAGTTTTCCTTATTTTTCTCCATTGACACTCCATTATAATTTCAATAAAAATCACATTTAGTATGAAAACCAAAATGTCCTTCGGTAAGCTAAACATGTTGCTTTATAATTTGGATAAAAGGGCTTATCTTCTTTTCATGAAAGAGGCGGTCGTTGGTAAAGCAGCGTAGGATAAAACTCTTTGTTATTTCATATTATACCGACAATTCTTGATACCTCAACGTCATAACAACTGAACTGCTTCTTGTAAACATTGCGTACGATCGTAAAAATAATGTTGTTGACTTCAAATTATGATGCAGGATATCGCAAAACTATGATAATTTCGAGATTGCTTTCAAACAGTGTCGATAAAATAATAATTTTTTAATAGCCGTTTAATATTTAAAATTGCCGGAATTTTAATTGCCAAAATTCTCTCCTATGTCTATTAATTTGTAACTCAAAAAGGAAAAAAAGTAAAGCTAGAATTAAAAAGCCATTTTAAGCATGTTAAATATTTGACAGAATACACGATTTTATATATTAATTTATAGCTACTTTGTCCGTAATATAATGACATTCTGCGTTAAGAAAGACTTTGTCATTCAGGTCACAAAGGACACTGCACAAGCACACTTCCTTAAAAGCCATTCCCTTCGTCGTCCACTTCCTCGTCTGCTTATCGAACCTTTGTGCCAGGATGTCGATCTCGGGCGGTGACTCTTTCCGACTTTTCGCTTGTAACTGATTCGACGGGGTACCTCTCAATTTTCCATCTCTCTTCCGAGTGCTACGCCTGCCGGAGGGGCGGGGGGAGGGGAGCATTTCAGTCTTCGACGACTTTATTCCACCTAGCATTTTATCGCCCATCCCAAGTCGGCCTATCTATACCTGCGCTTTTCCTTCTTCCCTCCGCCTCTCCGACCTCGTTCGCCCAACGTCATTCGTCATCTCGTGTCACTCATTCCCGAGCGCGTTTTTCCGTCTCCCTCTGCGAGCGGCACGTGCTACGACACCCTTTTACCACTCGACTGACTTCTTTTATCGCTGTCGCTTTATGTTTGAGACGATCGCTCAACTTTACTTCCAAAGGAAGAGTTCCATCTTTTTACGTGAAGCTTCTTTCCTTTTTCATTGCTTTTAATGCTCATTCGGCTTTTTAAATGGTTGTTTTTTCTAGACTTGCTCTATGCCCCGATGTTTTTCCTAAACTTTACGGAGGAAAGTTCTGCTTTATGTCATTGACAAGATTCTTTTGTCGTTACCTTTATCCAGCGACAGACGATTTTTAATGAAATTCTCGTTCCCGTTCCCCAATTGGCAAACAGAATATAATTTACGATCTTAATAAGTTAAGAAATGTTAATACCTCTTAATATACCTGCTTTATTCTTCCATTTGTATTAAAGGGCGTATGATTAAAAAGTTAATTAACGAAATTACTATTATTAATATTGCAAAATGATAGGCGCTTACAATCTCTTTATATTTCTATGAGTAATAAAATATTGATTAATGAATGCTGTTTTGCAATTATTGTATTATTGTAGTTTTTTTTATAGTATTAAAAAATAAAGTCATATTCTTATGTTTCGATGAATTTCATAAGATTTCACAAAAGTTTTTAAAAAATGGGAAAAAAAAACTCAGCAAATCGATAATATCAATTGATTAATTACTTTATTGGTAAAAAGGGGAAGTAAGGAGAAATAAAAAGGTAGAAAAAACTTTACCAATGCTACGTTTCCCTATATTAGTTTCATTTGCGTCAATAGGAGTTTTATTATACAAAAGTGGTAAGCATCGGTAGAAAACTCGCAAATGCTTCAAGTAAAGTTTTCAAAGTAACACTGTTACGCGAATGAACACAAAGACAGACCAAGTGTTTATATATATGAGAGCTGTACGTATTATATTCAATTTCTTATCTTAGGAATAAACCAAAGCTTCGGTTCCCCTTGTTAAAATGTTATAAAAGTTAGCTTTTAGAGTTCGATGGCCAATCGCGTCCTGCAATCGTTGTCAACATTTCTAGTACATGGAATTTCCAGGAACAAATTCATGACGCACATACGTGATTCACTTCCAATTTAAATAACGTGACGTGTTAAATATTAAAAGTCTTTAATAGGTGCACTTTTTATCAGATTGAAGTTGTGATTTGAGAATATGGAATCCCATCGATTACTTTTATCAACAATTAAAAAAGTGTCACGAATTATTTCTTACGTAAATGATTGCAAACAATATATTCGCAGTTGTTCATTATATTTACTTACAATTAAACAAAGCTTTCAAATTCCTAGTAATTATTTATGCAAATAAAAATCTAAAAGATAAATAAAGATATATTAATTACTCATTTAAAATAACAGTTCCCGTACATTTATATATACGTAACGTTCTTGCCCTCTTTTCGGGCGTGGTGATTTTATCTACAGTTTACTCGTCGCGTTGTGGTCTACCGGTTGCCTAGTCTCAAGGCCCGGCTTAACTCTATCCGCGTCAGAGCTACACTTTAATCGAGGTCTCGAACGATCGGAGGACTCCGTGAAGCTCAGCCTCTGCTTTATTCCCGGTCTTTTATCCTGCGGTAGTTAATTTTCGCGCTGACTTTTGCTGCTCTTGTTTCGTGATTTTCCTACGTGACTTTACTGGGTGATTTTCATCGATTTACTCCATTGATCATAATTCGCTATATGTGATCGTAGTTCTAAGTCGGACGGGGTTCGGAGTGGTCGGGATTCGCGAAATGATGAGACTTTGGAGTTATTTAAAAAAAAAAACGATTTTTTAAATTTAATTTCTTGTTAATTCGGCAACTTGACCTCGCTTGCGTGTTTTACCTATTTCTATACTATTAAATAGCCTGCAAAACAGTACTTTGCAGTATTGCGCACTCGGCATCTATTTCTAGAAACAGTAGCTAAACTTTTTCCAGCCGGTGGACTTTTAACCCTCGCGGCTCGCAGGTTCTTCTCTGTCGTGGTTTCGCGGGTTGTAATTCGGGAATCGTGAGATCTAACACTCTTACTAGAGGAATCTGACCCTATAACTCGCGGATTATTAACCCTCGTATTCGCGGACCGCGAATTACCTTGATTCCACGGGAAAAAGTGTCCAATCACTCCCACCCTTTACCGTGATTTCTACCGAATAAACCGTAAGGGTTTCCAAGGTCCGTTGCAGTTTTGTATAAAGAGTGAGAAGAGAACCGACTCGCCGCGAAAAAATCGGGGTGGGGCGCTTTCCCAGCTCGGTGCTACCCTATGCGCGCGCTCTCCGCTCCCCTTTATGCTACTGCATACTTAGCGAGTTTGCCCTCACTCGTGCTGCTCGTTCACGCGTGCGGCCCTACCTGCCCAACCAAAGGCAGGAGCTACCGGAAAGTCACTACACCTCGTTCGCATCTATGCGGAATCCCGATTTCGCACGCGAATTTTCACTGGAATCCGCACTTCATTCTTACAATGTTTCGCTATCGTTTATCTCCCATACATTCGCGGGCCCGGGTATCTCACTCGCTCTCCCATTCTCTCTGTCTCTCTCTCTCCCTCTCTCTCATACTCAGCGACGGCGCCCGCCACCGCCGCATATATTAATACATAATTATAAGTTTCAACATTTTCATTTAAATAGCATAAAAATACGTTTTAAAGGGTTAAATTGATAACCACACAAATAAGGTTTCCGTGTCGTACGATAAAATCGATATTGGGAATGAAAGAAAAAGCAATAGGAGCAGCCTCGGAAGATTCGTGTAGTACAAATTCAGCAGACACAAGAGAAATAGTATTTGCTCCATTCCACAACTTCGTCAAAATGTCGTTGGCTATCGTATTGAATACGTGTAGGAATCTTCGGTATCCCTGATAGTATAAAGTAAAATATCTAATATTCGATATTTGAATTCGAACGAAAAGTAGGCGATTGCTCTTGTAAAAGTGGTTTATGATCATGCAAAATAACGGGAAATTTTTTAAATTTACAAACAGTTGTTGTAGTAGATAATTCGTACATTTTTATTAATTCTAATAAGTAGACTTATTTTATTTATTATATATCATGATAGTATTTATTTTGTTATATTATTTGAATGTTTTAGACGTTAAAGAGATATATAGCTGCTTAAGTAGTAAATCTCAGTTACTTCTCGAACAGAATTTGTTACTTTACTTTTTTAATAATTTTATTTCTTATTACCAAAGAATCGGAAATAAAAATGGGCTATTGTGAATTTATCAGATTATTAAATTTTTCAGAAAAATTGTTGTGTATATGTTTATGATACAATAAATATGACATTGTAAAACGTATGGAATTTTAATTTGTAATATATTTTTCTATAATGAATTACATAAACTTTGTATATAATTTAATTAGAAATTCATACAAGCAAAAGTACTGTTAATAAACAAATATAATCAATTCATTAAAAAATGCTCAAAAATGTTTTTGAAATATAATGTAGTAATAGTATAATAGTTAATCATATTTGCAGTAGTAATAAAGTAATATAGTTAATATTTAATTAGTTTTATAGAACATGTTATGGCTTGATGTATTTTGATGGAATGAGACTCTGTATGCTGTGATTTTGAACTTTATTCAACGTTTTTTCTGACCGAAGAGTGTACGTAATTAAAAAATTTTTCACGTAAAGCATCTAGAAGGATGAATTAGGATATTAGGGATCTGGGGACGCCCGAGGGAAAAGTCTAAAAGGGATAATATAAACAGACGGAGCCTGCGAAATGCAGGAACCGCGAATGCAGAGTTCACAATAGCCCATTTTATGAAAGTTCAGTTCCTGTAAATATTCGAAGACAGTGCCCGAGGAGAGCAAATATATTAAACAGGTATAAATAAAGCAAAGGGCCTTATAAAGTGAAGCGCTGAATTAAGAGGAATTTATATCAAAAACGATAATAAATCGGTATCTATATAAAAAACTGTAATGATTACAAACGGTTCGAGGAAGAAAGTTAGCGCGGCGATCGCCAGATGTTGTGAAACAAGAACTTCAATGTAAAAAGATAACGCTTAGATAAAGCGGGCGCGTTAAAATACTGGAAAATACTGGAAAATACCATCGAGAGAAGCAGGAACGGCGCGAATCAATCGCCAGAGGTCCAAAAATCTAATTTGAAAAGATGCCGCTATTTATAATAGGTGCGCGCTAAGTCTGCTTCAATGTAGGCATCGAGCAAAGAATAAGCGGTTCTTTAGTTACTATTGTCTCATACATATTATGAATGTTATTTAATCGCTAAGTCTTTAAAAAGCGATATATTTGATTATCGCATTGATCGAATATATATATATGTATGAATTAGAAAAACTGTAAAGCCATTAACAAATAAAAACGAGTTAACGTAAACTGCAAAAGTGGTCAAGTAATAGCCAAACGACATAGTAATATACGGAAGTATTAGGATATTTAAACTAAAAGCCAATACATTTCGGCTAGTCATCTCATATCTCATAATTCTATCTTATGTTCAATAAGCGGTGGTTCAGCATGTAGTTCGTAAAATCAAATGAAGTTTCTTTATCGAAAGGGGGTGGTATGATTTCGTATCCGCGTTGCCTATTCTTGTTTCAATTGGGCCATAAAAACATTGCATTGACGCCTTCCTAAGTAAATATCAATCATATCAGTTTCATTGTAAATGGATGCTGCAGATCTCTATACCTCTTCGGGTTTTTTCGTTTGCTTGCTCCACAGCGCTGAGAGGACAGGGGAGTTGGTTTATAACAAGAAGTTCACAGTGTCGTTCTACTAACTTAATGTCCAGGCAAAAAGGATCATCTTCTAATGGAGCTTCCTTTTCTTGGACGTATTTTCTCTCAAAAGTCTGCGAGCAGCGATCAAAGTTTGATTGGACTAGACGCAAAGTAGCATTTGTATTTCTTTTAATTGGATCGAATCCGTCTTTGCTAGGGTTGTCGTACCTTTCGACATCATTAGCGAGCAGCTCTCCGGAACCTATAATTATTGAACATAGAGCTTTCCCTATGATTTTCGTGCTTACATCACTCAAAGCCATCTTCACAGATTTATGTAGACAAGCCAGTTCTTGCTGCGTGTTTTCATTGTCCTCGGTCCTGCCCTTTACCAGTTGAGAAAGTTCCATCGTGCTTTGGTAGAGGATTGCCGTTGACCTTGGGATTTTTAATCGATATCATCCACCATATTGTTCAAGGTTTCTTTGCGTAAAAATAAAAACAGCCTGTTGCCACTATTGCAAGCCTTCCCGTTCAGTTGCGAATCTTCGTTGAGTCGAGGATTTTCCCTCGCTTTCCCAAGCCGACACCCTCGCATCGTCATTGGGAGGTTGGTTTGTATCTGTCAAAGTCCGTCCCGTCAGGGGATAGTTACCAATCTACGCGGTTGGCTGTTTGGTGATCTTTAAATTTTTGCCAGTTGCGCCAAGGGCGTAATCCTTTGGCGCCCAGCGTGGGCAGGCGTTTTCGCGTGCCTCGGTCCGCAGGATTTACACTCGAGCCCCTTCCCCGACCCACGGTTGATCTTTACCACTAATCCGTTGATTTTATTATTGCGACCTATTAGGCAGCTTAGTTATTTTATATGTCTTAAGCCGAATTTTCTATATGCATTACGCCCATTTAGCCATGTGTAATATTCGCGTTATAATACAATTTGCAAGAGTTTATGGCTACCACACGCAGTGTTGCTAATATTACGGAATCAATTTTATAAAATCATTATACGGTTTAAGCTTTTTCACGGTTTATTACTTTTGTAGATGGTTCTGCTGTATTAGGTGCAGGCGACAAAGGTTGCAGAGAGATGGAGAGAAATCTGTTCGACTGGCTTAGCGGAGGGCGTAGGCGACAGAGGTTGGATGGATAAGAGCTGTTTTTTCTCCTATATAAGCGCAAGATGCGGGCGATAGAAGTATATTACGAGGGAGAAAATAGAACAAAGGAATACTAAATACCCTCATTATATTACTATTCACATCTTCTTTATATTAAAAAACTTGATTTATTTGGAAACTTATTTATTAAAGGTTGTGGATATTTTTTTTAAATAATGAGAAACTTCTTATATTACGGACTACACAGTAGGTACCATAGCGAAAATGAGAACCTTTTTTTTTTATTATAATCCATTATTTATTCGAAGCCTTGATAAAATCATTATAAAAGATGTCTTTAAGAAAATAAAAATAGCGAAGGTCCATATATTATAATCATTGTAGTTGTAGTTAGTGAATAAAAAAGAAGATTCACCTTTTTAAAATAAAATATATCCAATCTCATTGCTTGCGCCAAAAATAAAGTCTTGCAAAATAAGCTGGAGGTACGATGTTTTCAGAGTAGGTGCATAAATGTTTACGTTAAACATCAGCTCGTGTACGAGCATTGTGAAATGTAAACATAGAGTAAGGCAAATTTTAATGCAATGGAAAATTGTAAAGTACAGAGACGCAGTTCCGATCACGAATGTCAATCCGCCTCCTGTGCCCAAACTTACCTGTAAATATTTTAGGTTCGGTTTTGCGGGATGGGGGGATGCCCAATCAGTCGGCAATAGCCAGTCTTTTAGACATGCATCGCGTGTTCTGTCGAATCTGCAAACGCCCGTAAAACCAACGGGGGCCGTATTTGGGTACGGAGGGGAGACTCCTTAATTAGGTTGCAGTCGTAATCTTAGTAATCGTACGGCAGCTGTCGGTCTTGGAATGGGGGTGACGCGCAATAAAGTAACGTCGGCTCTAACGCGACTCAATGCGTACTCCATTTCGCATCGCTCGCCCTATTTGGGCCCTGAGAGAGTCGCGCTGTTCTCTCTAATAGAATGCGCCCCACGTCGAGCAGATAACCTGATACCCTTTATCAGGGTGCGCTTACTTAATCCATCTTGTTTCGAGGCTGCGCGCGCATCAATTTTGTTGCAGTTGACTTTTACTTCTTTTCCATCGTTTATCCAATAAAGCTGACTTTATCGCAAAAATTTCCATCATACGAACAAGCTTGCTAAATATTAGTGAAAGCCGTTAGTACACGCAGGAGGTAAAATTTAGTGCTGCATCAAGACTGTATTTAATCTAAAAATTTGTTGGCTGCATTGCAACGTCACATTTGCATACATTATTATCAGATTTTTTTATTCAAATGTTATTTTTCCAACAAGTAGTTGATTTTGCCTTTTTCCGAATAACAGTACCAATAAATATTTAAAAAAATGTATTATGATTGTTTTATCTGAAGTTATCAATACTGCTTTATGAAAATAAGTTTTAAGTAAAAATTTGTATGATAGAGTTATTTACTCATGATCCAATCACGAATTACGTCGCCAAACAATGAGCTTACGTGTTTTATTTGATGGAAATCAAAGCAACACACGATATTATAAAAAAAAAAAAAAAAATTCACCCATGAGTTTAATAGTTACGCTCGGTCATATGAGATCAATATAATAATTAAATACTTCCCATCTTTTTCACTTCTGTTTTTATAAAAGCTTCAAAACAAAAATATATACACTGAAATGATCCATCTACTTTCATGGATTTAACGATAAATAGTAAATGCAGGCACAGCAGAGAATATTCAAACATAAATTATTACTTGTAAAATTTATTTTTCAAATATACTTTTTTCAATGAATTGCAGTAGAAATGATAAATAGCTGTGTAAATCATTAAATGTTGCAAAACGTCAAAAATTTAATATTTCTTCATAATATAAAAGTACTCCTGAAAATAAGAGTTTTTTTTAATGGGGTTTTTATGATAGTAGGTTGTATTGTAAAAAATTTGCTGCATCAATCTTTGAGTTTCAGAGAGGTTATCGAAATAGTTATTAATTTGATATGTACTGGAACTCTGATTGAAATACGAATTTTTATCTCTCAGAGGTATTTCCACACGAATAAATAAGTATCATCATATACTTATAGGTATACTTGCGGCGTTCTCGGATATGGAAACTGTCTTTTTGGCCTGTATCTCCACACTTGTGCCTCTGATCGTCGCCTTGGGGATTGCATTTGGCATCAGGTAAGACCGATTATACTTTATTAAGTGAATTCATTTTTTAGATTTTTAAAATTCATTTTTTTTTTAAATACAAATCATTAAAAAGTTGTAATTATTTTCAAAATAATATTTCTCGAAGTTATGAGCAAGCATTCGTACTAAAAAATAAGTAGACGGGATATTATATCAATTAATTATGTTTATATGAAAGCACAATTTACTAAACTTATTGTTTTACTTGTTACTTTTTTTAAATGAAAAATAAATTTCTCATTTTATTTTTACATTAAAATTCGAGAACGTCACTTTGCATTAAATTTCAATTTTCTGTCGTTTCTCATCTGTGATCATGTAAAAAAACAAAGGATTGAAGCGAACTGGGATGAAAATTGTTGAAAAAGTAACAAGCCTCGCGGTATTTTTTTCTATGCATTCGTACCGGTGTTAATTCACGGCGCCAGAGTTTTCAGTTTGTTTCAGCGGTAATATAAAAGTATAAGTCAATGTTTCGGGAATGTATTAGTCCTTCACATCGGTATAAAGTATCGGTACAAAGAGAGCACGTGATTTAATTAGACGAACGAAATGTGGCAGACGACGAAATGTTTGACAAGTACTAGAGGCTATTGATACTTTAGTAATTACAATTTGCAGTACTTTTTATAATGCGAGAGTTTTATTTTTGAACTTCAGAAAATTTTGATAAGCATTTTTGTTTCGTCACTTACCTATCGACTACTGTTGATAAAATAATTCACCTAATAAGATGAATGGGAGTAAGCAAAATATTTTATATTAATTAGACTAAAAGTAATAAGTATAACAGTTAATTTTCGTATTGTTCTTAATGATTAATTAAAATTAAAATCCAATAAAAATGAGTTTTCCGATAAAACTGGAATAGTAAGATTTGTTTTGAAAATCGTCTAAAAGCAGTTGAAAATAAATAATGAAGGATATTCTTAAATTTATATGGTCGAAAAGTAATCATTATTTACGGAGCGTGAGATCCATAATAAAGCTAGCGAATTATATAAAATTTCTATTGAATTCTAAAATCACAGTGGGCGCGACATGGGACAAATTCAGTGTTAACGCAATTTATCACTTGGGATTGAAAAATTATACGAACCTGAAGATGCGGAATCGTAAGTTTGGCGGTTCCCAGTAAAAAAAGACAAGAGAGAAATCAGCCCGCGCGACATAGATTGGCCTGTAGGCGGGTGGGGGTACAAGGCGGGGGGAGGCGGGGGCCGGGGCGGGAGGAGTAGGGGTGGTCGGAGAAGACGAGCAGAGAAGAAAAGATAAATTGACGCGAAGGCGCGGGCTGCTGTGCATGTATTCCAGGCACGTGTGGCGCAAGTACAGGAGCAGGCGCAGCGGCTCGGCGAGCGGTTTGCCATGGTACAGGGGCGTCTGCTCCCGGGACGACACCGCGGAGTCGCTCCACCACCGGGCCCACGCCGGGCCCCAGGCCATCCAGCAGCCCACGCAGATCCTCTCCGCTCAGGACGTGAGTAAGAACAGTTACGCTTTGGCTGCTGCCCGGGCCTTGGTATGCCTTTCCCTCCAGTCCGCAGCCCCTTTTACGCTCCCGAGCCCCAAAAGCTGCAGCGCCCCTCTTCCGCGAAGGCCGCCTCACCTGGACGCGGCCCCCGAGCCGGGGACTCCGCGCACCCCAACTCGGCCCCGCTAATGGATATCGACCCGGAGCTGGCTCCGCTCGGCTCTCCACTGGGAGGAGGCATTTCCTCGAACCGCTTCCTTCTCAACGGACGGCCAAAACTTTGCGCGGCACTCGCGGAGGGCCAAGACTTTTCGGAGCCCCTCGCTTTTAGTTTTCGTCAGGGCTTCCCTTCTTTTCCCTCGGCAAGTAACATTCACGCTTCCTATTAAATGTTCTAGAGCGATTCCTCCCGACCTTCTTTGCCAACAAATTGTTAAGCTTGAATTGTTAACCTCGAGCTTGATGCAGTTGGGGGAGGCTTCGCGCTCGAACTCTTAGCGAAACGGCAGCTACTGATCTTGCCGGTCGATTGGATTTAATTATAAAACAGCGAGATGAGCGAAAGTATACTTCTCCGAAAAGATCTCCACAGCTCGCTTTCCTAACGATGTTTACGTAGCTTGGATAGAGAATACAGGCCCCCGCGGTTCCTCCAGGGCCTGAGACGAAAACTGTTGAAGATGTACTGCGTACAAAAATTATTGGCGATTGCGATAAGAAAGGGTTTGTAATACTGAGCCCGAGGGGCGGAGCGAGGATCGGCGCCGCGACACTTTGCGTTCGAGCGATGAGCAAAGCCTTTCTGCTCACGACTGCCGACAGCCTTTTACAAGGCTCCATCTAACGTGGACGATATTTTTCCACGGACGCTTCTTATTTTTTGCGAGATACTCCCTCGAGCTCCCGTATCGTGCACATCCGGGAGCAAGACGTTCCTGCCAGGACGCAACCTCTACTCCATCACCTTCTCTCCTTCTGCCTCATTTTTTTCGCTGCAGAATTTACTCTCCCGCTTCAATGTCTCCTCGCGTGAATCCGTGCTCTATACGAAGGCATTAAAAGTTCTATCGGTGGCTTCTAAGTAAATATGTTTGGAAGGGATGGTCGGGAATGCAGTTTGCCGAATAAAGCAATCTAACTCGAAACGAAGTCCGACGAATGGCGACCGAGTATACGGAATTGTCGATTAGGCGCAGCTCGGCGTCTTACTTTTTGAAAAAGTCACCCAGCCAGTTTGCTCATTCAACTCAATCAATTAGGTTACTGAGGAAGCTGTTTTTACAAGCAAGAAATGATCGCTTGAAGGAGCTTTTACGAAAGTGTATTTGATAGAGACTGTTGTGTTAATATAAGTTGTACATCTGCAGTAAATGATAAAATTGACCTTCATAACTTATGTTTTTGGTAAAATTTTATTAAATAAATACTTTTTTTTTAAAATATTTCTATTAAGTACGGGTTTTAATGATAGCTTAATTCGATTTAATGTACATCTCTAAAGTAATTTAATAGTATCTCAACTTTATTAGCTTCCAATTTGAAAAATTCAGTCCATGGTATTGCCGAAACTTCAGAAAGTGCTGAAGACTGATATTAAAATTCAGCATATCTGAGCGCTAATCGTCCGTTAAGAGGCTAAGAATATACACGAAAACGAAAAAATACGAACAAATTTTCGCAAACAGTGCACTCTCAGTATTTTCCTCTTTTGTGCTCGCCCCTTCGCTTGAGCAACGATTTTATTACACTCGCACCCCCGATGCAGGTCGTTTCCTCGCAAAAATAATGCTTAAATGTACACGCTTTCGTTCAATGGATGCACACGTATGCTCCTCTACATATAGCACTGAATCGGAAATCCACGCTAGCCAGAACACGAGAAAAATAGTTGAGCATTAAAGCGTTTAGTCTGGAGCTTAACGTAGGTGCATGTGTCGAGCGGACGCAGCGATGCAGAAATATCAAAATTATTATTATAGAGGGTGCATGTCTGTCGTCTTGTGTCGTTTGATTAGGCCACGTCTTCCTTTTCCACAATCACACTATTGATTACATTCTGAATTTGAAATCATTTAGGCGACACAAATGACTTTCGCTAGATATTACCAAGCGACAGCTAGCTGAAAAAGAGTCTTTTATTTTGAAAGTTTCAATTTTTTATCTTAGAATCGTTGCGTTAAAGCTACGATATCAAGATAATGAGTATGACAAGATATTTATATTTTTAAAGTAAGCTAAATTGCTCGCGTATTTTTTATTTTATCATAACAGCAGCTTTACGAAATGAACGGCCTCGTCACTTATATCCTGTTCGTTTAATTTTTCTTTTTTAAAATACTAATTTTTCTAATGATACCTTAAGAAGATTAAAGGTTGCTCTATGAGGGAAAGAAAAAAAGCAAGCGAAAAGAGTTTTTTTAATTATTCAAGTACAAGCAGAAATGAGTGAAAATCTATTGCTTATTGAAGGCCGTGCGTAAGCAAGATTTTTATGTATTATACTACATGTTGAAAGAGATTATCAAAAATGAAATAACATGATAGTAAAAGAGAGAGAGAGAGAGAAAAAAGAGAGAATTAACGGTATAAAGAAGAATGAATAAAGTAGAAGAGAAAAAAGAAAGAAAACAAGCAAATAAAAAGATGAGGCATAACTATTGAAAAAACGAGCTTTCTTAAGAAACTTGAGAATTCGCTTTATCGATTTAAAATGATTTTCAGTGACGAAGAAAGAAAAAGAAATACGCTGTGAATGAACTAACAAAATACACCGTTTGTCCATTATACTTACGCCGTTTATGAAATATACTCGGTCAAACGGTTCATATAATATTACACATGGAACATTTTTACGGTGTAACCCTACTCGTAAAAATAAAAGCTTGACAACAACTTAAAAAATTTCATAATTTTTTCATTTTTGTTTTATTTTAAAAATTTTTATTTCCAATCACATATTCTGCTCCATTTTATAGTATCGTTTTAGAACAAAATCTAGCTTTTCGTAATTTTTACGACACCGAAATAAAAATAGGAAATGCCATAAATTTTTAGATTCGTCTATTTTCGTAAAGACAGTAATGTTGCTTCATTTATCCATCAAATTTCGTATACTCTATACGGAATATGTGGAGTATGATATCGATCTGTGAATAAAGTGTATTGCGTTTAGATGCAATTAGCCTCAACCGGTTGAGCCTATTCGAATTCAAGACGAATCATCGTGAATTGGCTGAGATACTGCAAAATTAATTCACCATGAATAGTTTCGCATAATTAGAGGAGGGAAATGGGTTGCAGCATTTACTCTAGCTATTGTTTCGAATCCCAGACTAAGACATAAGCTTCAAATCTGCTGACAGCGATTCCTGGCGCGCTCCTTACCTTCGCTTACCCAATCTTACTTTACCGTCCAAACGCCTGTACGTTCAGGTTCCTTTATACTTACTCTCACTTCTGGTTGATCTACTGGTTAACCATAATGGTTACCATACACACTATCGTCGTTGATCCCTTTGACACGCAATGGCATGTTGAATATTTCAATGCCCCGTTAGATTCAGATTGGCGGAAAATTTGAATTTGACGATAAATTGTTAACCTCATAGTTTGATTTTTGCTTTTAAATTTTTTGTAAATTTGTTTCCTTTGATCATGCATCCTTATAGAGAGATAAAATAAAAGAAGAATATATTCTGTAGTATTAGTATCAGTAGTAGTAGTTTAATAATACCTAAAGAATATTTTCTCTCACCAAGTTTTAAGTACATAAAATGTGTTATTTTAGTGTTATTTTAACGTTGATATATTGTGTTCTTTTGCTTTCTAAGAATGGGTATCTTAAAAAGTTTACATTTAAAGTTAAATTAAATTAGGGTTATATTTTTTATGAAGTTGGTGTTATTTTGTCGTACGAAAACAATAAGTTTTGTGTTTTTAATTTAATTTCTTACGGCACTAGTCTATCATCATAGATAAACCATGAAAACAAAAAATCGCGGTAACAAAAATTTATCAAATTGCTTAAATAACAAAAAATGGAGGACAATTATAGAAAGAAGGCGATATCAAATATGATTGCGACCACTTTTAGGGAAAAAAGATGTCTTAATCTTGGTGATAAAGATTACGTGAGTAAAATGTGTCCAGAAACGGACAAAGGTTTTAAATTATTTTTAACATAACGATTATAAACACGTTGCAAAGTTGTGTAAGGCAAAAACAAAAAACTGTAATTTTGATTTCCGAAAGCTTAAGTCAAAGGCCAACGAAAAAATTGAAATTTATGATCAACGATTAATTGGTATTAAATACATTGAAAGTGATTTACTTAATAAAGTTTACTTAATAAAGATTGAATTAATAGAGTTGAGTTAATAAAGATTGTTATGAAAAAATAGGCTGTCTAGCGGTAAAAAAAAGATAAATTTTGCTGTTTTCGATACTTTAAGTCACACAATATTTGTTATATTTATAAAAAATGTTATAGTAAATGACAAAAAGTATGGGGAATTATATTCCATATAATAGACAATAAAATTTTGCAGAATTTTGAAGATGCAGTTTTGATCGGGGCTGACTTTTTGAGCCAATTGAAGTACCATTCACTAAGATATAAAATTTTCTATTCAGAAAATTGTTTCAGATATTGCCAGAAGTTTTGAAAATAGACACAATAGAATATACTGATTCACAAGATTTTTCATATATATAAACTGATGTTTGAAGAAAAATAGACAATATTGCGTACTATAGCCCTAACACACGATATAATTCAATGTTCAAATTGACTCTTAAAGAAGATAAGTCAGTTCATCAAAGATCACATAGATTACCACAACCGGACAAAGAAAAAATAGAAAGACAGGTTAAAATATGTTTAATCGAAGGTATAATCAGACCTAAATCAGAATATGCGAGTCCAATGGCAAAAATAAAAATGGCGAAATAATAATTTCTATTGATTATAGAAAATTAAATTAAATAATTGTAAAAGGTAGTTATAACTTGCCTTTAATCGAAGATTAATTGGAACAGTCACCAAATTTTAAAGTATTTATCACACTGGATTTTAAAAATGGATTTTTTCGTGTCAAAATTGTAGTGGATGGTGTTTATACGTAATTTATACGTAAGCCATTTAAACTTTGTAGTTTTCCTGTGGGTTTTTCCTCTAACAGAAGTATTGTTAATCATAATGACAACTACGATAGCTTAATTGCTAGATTTTAAAAGACTTAAAATAATAATAAAAATCTACAAAAAATTTTTAAATTATTAACACAAAATATAGTCGACGGATATTTTATAAAAAAAATTTATTGCATGAGGATAACAATAGTGATTTATTAATTATAGATACCTAAGATGTTTCGAAATTCAATAAGTAGATAATCGCATGAAAAAGGACATTTTGGTGTTTCTAAGACTGAGGGATTATTTTAATAGATTATTGGTTTAAAGGAATGCGATGAAAAAATGAAAAGTATAAAATTATACGTACAGCTTTTAGTCTCTTATTAGCAACTTATTATCAATAAGCTTAAATGTTAGTGGCTTCTGATTCATATTAATTAATACTATTGAAAATTATTATAAATTTCTTTTTAAATTATTTTTCCAATAATTTATTTAAAAATTTTATCAAAAGCGAGTTTTCCTGATGTCGCATAATTCCTAGCGGAGACCTGAATAAGAATGTAACTCAATGAAATTCAATATGATTTAACGGTAAAGTTTATCGTGAATTTTGTCTTCAAATCGTTAAGCTAATAAAGATTATTTACTGTTCACACTCTCATATTTTAAAACGATTATCAACATACGACACATTGGTATAAGATCATATCAGAAATAAGTATTCTCACGATTATTTTAGTTTTTCAACATTTAAAAGGAACTCCCAATAACAAAATGACGATTTTTTGTTTAAGCATACAGCACTTTTACCATTTAATTTTATGATACTGCTTCATTTTACTTTGTAACTTTCACAGTGAAGCATCATTTATTAATCTTTGGGCTTTAAAGAGATTGTAAACCTTACCAACCTCTGTATTGAAACTGTAGTACTCGTATGTATAGTTTTAAGCGTACACAATAATCTGTTCTATAAAACTTTTCTTATTATTTACAAGGATATCGAGCATGTTGATTATATAACTATATATATATATATATATATATATATATATATACATCATGACCTAAATTTATCAATTATTTATTGTAAATATTCACAATGCATTTCATAAAAAATTATTAGTAAATAAAATACAAAAAAGGAATACATTTGTTTATTCAATATTTTTAGATAATTATAAATGAAAATTAATCATGAACGATTATCGTATATTAATCATAATCAACAGGTTTTTCAATCAATCATATTGTTAGTACAGTATACGTATTATTACAGAATTTACAATAAATGGATGAATCCCAAATACCAAATTAATTGATATCAATGGTTCCTTTTATCAATTAAATTAAGAAATTTTTAATTTTTAAATGAATAGTCAGCTAGATCTTAAAATTCAAGGACAACTTTTTAATATTTTACCTACTTATTATCGCAAATTTGTTCAATGCCACAAATAACACCCCATTGCACGTTGAAAGCAACATAAAAACGAAATGTAGCCTACATGTGTACAAACTTTGAATGGCTAATTGACGCATCGCGATTGAGGAGTAGTAATAATAAACTTCGAGTGAGGATAAGAAAAAATCGAGCTATTGTCATCGATTATGAAAGCGGCAAACAAAATTAATCTCAGTCAGAAATTCTGACAAAGAAGAAACTTCGGCCTTCCAGTCACGCGTTAAAATTCTTGTTATGGTGCAGTGCTCAAGCTAATGGATTCGCACAGGCTTGTTAGTTAGTAGTTACTATTCAAACGGCAGAATGTGAGCGTATTATCCGTGTTATCTGAAAATCTGAAACTTTCGTCCTACTGCCTATATGTAATGAAATATTTTTCATTCATTCTGCGCTAATTAGCTGTTATCAAAATTGCAGCTCCGAAACATCAATTTTTAGTTTTGAATGACATTCTGCCAGTATTTCAATCTGCGCATTATTCATGTTTCATATTAAGGTTAATAATAGCAGATTTAACTTTGCGAGTATATTTTATGCCCATAAAAAATCGAGCTAGTAGTTTAAATACAATCAATTATTATCGCTATAACGTATATAAGTACTTGCTTGCGCCTACGTACTGATAATCGCAAAATTTATTCCCGAAAGTAGATAACTCATCGCTAAATGAAGGTTCGACGAAGAAGTTTTAAAATGCAGCATACTTATCGAAGTGCATTAATCCGAAGCATCTTCTAAAAATAAGCTACAAACTCAACCCTTGTTCGCACTTGGAGGGAAGAGTTTCATAAACTTTGCAGACCTTTTACAAAATCCTAAAGTCACTTTAATATATATCCACGGGGTAACGATTTAAAAAATTCCTTCTTCGTAATAGTTTCTTCGGTTCCCTCATTTTGTTTATTTTTTAATTAACTTTACTTATGGAATTACACAATAGTCCATTGTATGAAGGATTAACGAGAAGCATGGATTAGCGCAAGGCAAAAAACGTCGTTGTTGAAAAAAGTCGATAGTTTGAGCTTCGCCAAATTAGGAACTTTCAAGCATGATGTTTAATCGCATTTTCCTCGTTTTGGGAAAAAGGAAAAAAAAGGAACAACAACGAAAATGAAATACAAAGAGTTAATTGTATAATTGCGCATGTGGAGAAACGGAAAATATTTCGGAATCATGGTCCGACTGGCTGGAGTTCAAAGTTGTAATGAAGTCTTTCTATATTGCTTTCACCAAAGTCATCATACCTACATTTATGACATTGATGAAATTACCCATATGTATAGAATCAACATCAAATATCGGAATGTATGGGCAAAGTAAATTTGCAGAAATAAGACAAGAACTTGAAGGCAACATCATGCTGCATAAACGTATATATTAATCAACAAAACCTCTCGTAAACTTTGCTTAAATCTAAATTTCACGACCAAGACTATTCAAATATTATAAGTTTGTAATCGCTCATCAAGAACAAAATATTGATGACATATATTTATAACAACAAATTCTTAAATAATAAGACTGCCGTAAAATAGCAGTAATAATCATAACATTCAAAACAGCGACAAAATGATAATAATAGCGATAAAAATAATAGTAAAAAAAGAAAATTAAATTTATGAAAAATAACGTGCAACTGAAAACGAGAGAGCTCGTGAAAGAGTAAGGGTAGCCAGCATCAAGTTGAGGAAGGATAACGGAAGGAAGGTTGGAGAGAAATGGGCAGTAAATCACATTGCATAATTTTGCAACCAAATAGAGAGTTTGCGTTCGGAAGGAACTTCTTGACGTACGATATGATTTCCGCGGCTATAGAACGCAGGATGAAACGAGACAGATAAGTATAAAAGGAAAAACCACCGAAAGATACTTATCCAAAGAATAAACCGTTCTGTAGTAAACTTTTGTTTATCTATATTTTACATTACTGAGAAGACAGTATTTTTATAAATTTAGTTGCTATTTAACATCGTAAAATTTTTTCAAAAATTGTTCATCATGCTGGTTCCTTATGAATACAAAAATAAATACCTATAATTTTTTTTTGCAATATTTATCAAGATATTAATAAAAATGAATGGGAATAAAAATACACATTTATCTAGAAATACATGTTAAATATTTCAGTGAAAATTTTTTGCATGTATAAGACCAAATCGAGAAATAAATCTTTAAATCAATACTCGATAAATATCTTCTTTAACGTATAAAATTTATACACAAAACTATAAAAATTGAATTAATGGTATATCGCTATCTGCCAATATAAATATGTATGAATGTTTTATGAGTGTTTATAGTACACAACTATTTTAATAATACTCGTAAGCTTAAAAAATGTACGAAGGTTTATCATACATTTTTTATATTAGTTGAATATATTTGAAAATCTCTTTTTAGAAACAGTAATTGAACATTGCCGAATCATTCTTAGTGATATTTTTTTTATTTAACGTTTCTTAAAAGCCTTTATTTGTAATAAAATGAATAACGTGTCGAATTTTCGACTTAGCATTTGCATAAATTTCTAAAGTTTTTTTGTTTTATAAGACAGTTTAGTGAAATTATATATTCAATAACTATTGAAATTATATTATGTATCAGATCGCAATCCAGTAAATTCAATTTATAAACGAAAGGATACTTTGCAGTGAAATATGTTTGCGATTAATTCTTTAATATGATAAAATTAGCTAGCATAGTAATATTATGAGTAGAATGTATATAACTAGAGTATTTACAACTGCTTATAAATTTATCTATATAGAAAATATTTTTATAGTTTTCATAAGTACATAATTTTTTAAATTCTGCACTTCAATCTCTTAATGATTAATTTATAATTATATATTTTGAAATAGTATACTTTCTAATGTAACTGCGCAACATTCTAGGATTAAGATCAATATTAATTTAATTCATAATAAAAAATAATGTCACCTTCTAAAATAAAAGCTATTTAAAATCATAAGTATGTATGAGAAAACGTTGTTTAGAAGGGAAAGTAAGTAAAAGAAGAGGTGATGGGAAGACGGTATGTAAGAAACAAACAGAGAACGTATAGAAAACGAGAGAAAGTAGTAGAAAGAGTAGATGATTACGAGTTAGTAGACTTGAAAGGAAAATCCAGTGCTTTATTAAATTTTGTATTATCGCCAGCTTCTTTAGATGGAAGAAATCGAGTTCTAGTTCCACAATGAACTCTATGTGATAAAGATGGAAGGAATCCATTCACTCGTTTCACCGTTTATACACCTATTTCTGAAAAACTTTTCCTCTCTCTCTCTCTCTCTCTCTCTCTCTCTCTCTCTCTCTCTCTCTCCCACAGTTTTTATCTGTGCGAACACAATTGCAACGTCTATTTAATTCATCGGTAAATCAATTTCCGCCAAAGCGACTTTACTTACAGTGAAACAAAGTAGTTGAACTTATACTTATTGTTTTGACTTTAATTTTTTATACATTGCTTGATTTATAGTTCAGTGAATATAAAGTTGAACATAATTTATAAAAAGTTAATTTATAATAATTTCAAAAAATAAATTTTATCTTTTTTTTTATTTGATATTGTATTTACAATAAATAAATTGTTCTTCTATATGATTTATAATTACTAATAGTTGGCTTAAATATACTTTTTCATAAATTACTTTTAATAAAAACTTTCTATTGTTTGTGTTAAAATTATTTTCATGAATTTGGATTCAGTAGAATTTACTTCATCGTTTAGTAGATATGCTTTTATATATTAAATAATGCGGACAAGATTATATTAATTGGAATTAAAAAACAAGTAATATGAAAAAACATAAAAATTAAGATATTAATTTCAAACATTTAAAATCTATTTTATTAGGTTTATATTACAAAAATTATCTCAGAAGGATTTAAAAAATATTTTTAATTACGACTCATGAGGCTGTGATTGTCCCTTTACGTAAGGATTATTCCCAATAGGAATCTGATGTTCAACGAAGAATATCCAAGTTTGACTTACGAATAATTAACTGAAAATATTCAAACTGAGCGATAGGTAGGTAGATATTCAAAGCCGTGAAATTAACGTAACTTTGCTTGGAGTATCCGTTTCTATGTAGGCCTGCGTTTACAAGTGTGTGTATATATATGTATATACATATATATATATATAGAATAGATAGAAAGAGAGATAGAGAGATAGAGAGAGAGAGAGAGAGAGAGAGAGAAATAAAGAGCGTCAGAGGAAGAGAAAGAGAGAAAGTCAGAGAGATAGAAGACGAGCAGTGATCCAATTCCGTTCCTTTCCGTGAACACCGGATCTTGATTGCTCGTGTAAGCTATAGAGGGAAAGAAATGGAAACGGATGAGGGAGGAAAGAAGGCTTAGTAGGATTGATGGAGACGAGACTAACGGGTGACAACAAAAAGAAAAGCGTCGGAGATATCCATCGTCTCCAGCTTGGACAATTAAAGTATTCATTTTACAAGAGAACTCCGAAGCAATGCATTTTCTAAAAGTTATCTTGGCTAAGAATAAAGTTTTGTACTTAGAAGCAAGTGTGCTTTTACTTTAGTCTTTAGTTCAAACAAGTTTGCTCATATTTCTGTGAGCTAAACACTTATTTTCGCAAAACACGTTTATATAATATTTTTTTTAAGCATCGATAAATTAATATAACATTATAGGAAATGTAAGATTGATATTGTAACGTATGCATTATAAGAACAAAAAACTTAAGTTAATCAAATTTAGTCAATAAAGTCAATTTAATAAAAGGTAAAAATGTTTTGATTGTATTCTATACTATATATCATAATTTATTAGATGTATTTAAATGGCTTACCAAGAGTTACGATAGTTCCTTAACTTACAATAACTTACCATAGTTCATTATCGATATCGTTCTTGCGTTCATACAATGTTCTCGATTATTGATTACAAATATTCTTATTTTTCTCGACTGTAGCAGAAGAAAATTACTCAAAGGTGAGAATAATAATTTTATTTATCTTTTCGTAAATTATATTTCCTACAGAATGTTAAAATTAATGATGCCACACATGAAAAATTTAATTTTATAAGTATCATCGCATTTATATTTTTTTTATATATTGGTTCTGGTAATTAGATTTTTTATTTAGTTAAAAAGTTTTGTGCTTTAAAAACTAAATATAAGTTTTATTTTAGTTAAAATGTATCTTAAAATTTTCAGCCGATTTAATTTTAATATATATTAATAAAATTTTTTAAAAACTTATATTGAACGTATTGTACAGTCAGATTAGTTTTCTATAACAGAATTTATATCCCTAAAGAAGAATCACATGCAATTTGCAATTTGAAGCTTTAGTAATAACGAGAGATTGATCCATCAAAAGTATTTTTTCGATTTATATGTCGTCGATAGTAAATCACTTAATATACTAACAATATTTTTTCAAATTTCTTATTTCAGGTAAGCCAGTGTCGATCAACAATACTCAATGTGCAAATCCTTAAAATGATGACCTTCGGGAGCTGCTGTTATTCCTTTAGTTTTAATATTTTCACATAATAATATCAAGACACATTATGAATATTTATATATATATGTATACAAATAATATATATATATATATACGCAATAGTATATTAAACATAAGAGAAATTTGATTATTTTTTAATATTTAATTGCTTTTGAACATACCATTCGAAATTCAGTCTATTTTTAATTTTATATTACACTGCGTACTTTACAACAATAATTAATAGTAATTGCGACTTTCTTTGGTAAATACTAATTATTTTTATTAGATGAGCTTTAAAAATTTGTTTGAAAACTTTTGTAAATTTATTTAACAAAATAATCAAACATCAGTAGTACTGAAAAAAAATATGACTTGAAATTTCGCGTTATGAATTATACCATTACGTGACAAATTACAATTTTTTTTTTTCAGAAAATTATTAAAAGAATTTTAATAATTCTTCATTACATATAATAATGTTATAAGAAAACTTATAGAATTAAATATTCACATAACCTGAAGTTCATATAGGAATACAGTTTGTGTTCAATGTAAACTTAAATTTCTTAATATAATAAAAATCCCATTATTAAATGTAGAATAAGATTTTTTATCTTTTCTGTATAAGCTAAGAAACAAATTCCTTAAAAATAATGCTTGTTTTTATTTTCAAATAATTTAAGAAGTTCAACTTCTAAATACTTTGTTCGGAACAAGTATTCTACATTTACCTAGTCTAGTTTATATTTGCAGAAGTCATGAAGTTTTGATACTTAAATTTTTTTAAATACAAAAAATAATTTGAAGTAAAATAAAGTACACAATATTGTATAAGATAATATAATAAAATTAATTCAATTTTTTAATGAAATGTATTAAAATTGTTTTAATTTAGAATTGCAACTGTAATTTTTTAGAATGTTATTATTTATCAATGTTACGTTTTAAATGTGTAATAAAATACGTAATCATAAGGTGCAATATGCGTATAAAATAAAAGTATTTATCAAGATCTTCAAAATTATTGCCTTACATTAATAAAATTATATTTCAGATTATATTTATTTTCAAATCAAAATTAATGTAATAGTATATTTATAAGAAAAAACATAATTGCATTATTAAATTTAATTTTATTTTTACTTTTGTTCTAGTATAATTTTCTATTGCGTCATTACTTTCGTATACTTTATAATTTTGTATCAATATATACAACAATCTATTTCAGATTGTATAATGAAATAAAATCATCTGTTTTAAACATTGATTTCATACTTCTAAACACATTACGGTATATTTTTATACATAATCTTCATTTACTTATTTAAAATTTATGTATTTATAATATGATTAAAATTACATCATTTTAAATTATAATAATTATAATTGAGTGGATATAGAATAATCTTTAAAATGTTTAAATTTAAACATTTATTTATTTCATTCTTAATTTTTTATTTCTATTTATTACTTTCTCTATATGTTTGTTTCTTTTCTCTATCTTTCTTCCCCCTTTATTTTTATCAATAAAAAAATTAGAAATACTTTTTAAGAATAATTCTTCTAATAATATGAATTTTTTTGGATTTAATACATAAATTTTCGCATTTGTATTATTTAATAGTTAGATTAATTTTAAGTAATATTAATTAATATATATAGACATAGATTTCCAATTTCAAAGTTGTAGCGTTTCTTATTTCGGTAAACAAATTAAATTTATGTATTATGCAGCGCCTTAAATAATTAGAGTGAGCCATACGACTAGTGAAGTAAGTAATGCAAAGCAAAGAAGAAATTAAACGAAGATAATATCCCTTAATTAGATGTTATTTTTTCATCTTAATTTTAGTGTTTTCAAATCAGTTTTCATATTCATTAAAAATTGTATTTCGTAATTAAAAACAAATACATATGTTTATAAAGTTAAATAATGATAAATATTAATTAGTTAATGGAACATAATAAGTACTATTTTTATTCTTTGTGCCAAAAGATATACGAGTCAACAGATTTCTTATATATAGTTTCTATATGTTTTTTGATATAAATACCTAATTGCTAATCGTTCTAAATATATAGATAAAATGTTTTCAAATGTATGCATGTTTTCCTTTGAGAATGTTAATCTCAAATTATAAAACAGCTTTTGTATTATTTATGAAAAATATATTGAAATAATATCTAGGAAATTTATATTTATCTTCGTAATATGTTGTGTTAAAATTTTCTCACTGCTAAATGGAAGTTAAATCCATTAGATCGAAATCTTTGATGTCAAACATAAAATGCCCTACATTTTTTATGAGTTTTGAAAAATCATTGAGTATTTTTAAAACTTTATTTGAAAATTTAAATTCTTTCAAATTAAAAATTGATACCTTTTATTTCTTACATTAAATTATAGATTCAGAAACTGATTGTGATTATAGAATTTTTAATAAATCACACTTTTTAATATACAATTTAAAATTGAGAAGGTTTTGACTAATCTATAAACGTAATCATATTACAAAAATCAAAATAAGAATTCTATAGATATGTCAATATAGAATATAAATTTTGTTCAAATTTTGATCATAATCTGAGAAATTTTTATCAAAATCTGCGCAGTTTGAGTAAATATATTTTTTTTTGTTTCTTAGATATAAGATAACATGTTACAGAAATTTTATAAAATAAAATTTACTCTCATAAAATATTAGAATTTCAATCTAATTAAATTTTTTAAAAATGTTTGTATGTCTAATGTAAAGTAAATTAAAGAAAACTTGAGTCTTCTTGAAAAAAAATTCTTATACCAGAGGCTTGCAGAAAATTTTTTTTAACATTTAACAAGTATAATTAAATTTACTTATCTTGAATAACGTATTTCTCTCGTTTGTATTATATTTAATATTTATAGATGAGTATATATTTTAATTTATTTCATGCTCAATATATGATAAAATTGAAAAAGATTAAATCAACGTTACATATAATAGTAATATTTGGAGATTTTTTGAAAATATATCTATATGCACATTTTGAAAAAAGGAGTTTACAGTTCAAAAAACAACTATAAGAAGATAGAATCAAGGAAACACTAATATTTTATTAGTAAGATTTGTATTAAAGTAAAAACTAATATTTTATAAACTAAATTAAAATTCGTACAGTAAAGAATTGATTAGATGCGACATATTAAGCTTAAAAACTAGTTAATTTTATTAAATTTCGTAGTATTCTAAAGTTTATTGCTCTGAATTATGAATGCAGTTTTGAAGAATTAGGATAATATTAAAAATGCATGCATTGATTAAAAAATTCCAAAACATTGAAATTCAGAAGTAAAACAATTTTAAATGTATAGGAATGACATGAAATAGCTTAAATTTAATTTAAAATAGATTAACATTTAGTACATTTGAAAGCTCCTATTATGTATACTTATGAGACATATTCGTTATATTCGATACGCGTTTGCGTATTTGCTCTACTGTATTTATATTAATCGCATAAAAATCATTTAGTTTATCTTCACTTATTTGTCTTTCAGTTGTTATAATTTAAAAAAAACAATAATATAAATTATTTCAAAATATATATAAAATATGGGTGTACGTGATTCTTTAATTTTTGCTTTTTGAAAAATCAAAAAGTAAATAATATTCAGTATATCGACGTAAATATGAAACTTAGTATTTTTGTAACTCAATATTTGTAAAATGTACTAAACTATCAGTATAGAAAGAAGAAATTTACAATTATCACCCGTCAATTTCTCGTAATTGTTATTCCATCAACATATCATCGTTCGTTTACCGCAATTTTTCATCAATTTTCTGCTTTCTTAAAAAAAAAGAGTCAGAAACAGAGTGAGCTGACAAACAAGAAAAAATGCGAACTTACGAACGAAGAAGAGTAAGGATTGGTGAGAATCGTAACTGCTACGAAGACTAGCAGAAAAATCCTTGATTCATCGTGAGCAATCCTCCTACCATGTTCGACATCATTCTCTCTCCGTCATCGTCTCTCTCTCTCTCTCTATCGATCTCTCTCTCTCTGTCTCTTTTTCATTCTCTCTCAGCCTATCTCTCATTGTCTCTTACCTGTTCTACTTCAATTTTTCTTTCTTCGTCTGTGTAACACAATGGTAAGCCGCGCATGTTCGCCCCATCTTTCTATTCCTTCCGCTGTAGTGTCGAATAGACACAGCAAGACTTGGTTGCAGTTGACTTGCTTATTGTTATTAATTGAAAAGCACACCATGGTATATGCCGGCGGCGCCATCAACAAATGAACAAAAGAGCAAACATACGTATGTATCTACAAATATGTGAGTCTATAAAAGTGTGCGGTCATTAAAAAGTTTCGACTCGACAATTACGAGAACAGTTCTTGTCCGATTTCAGGTGTTTTGAGGTACTCACTCAATGCTCGGGTTTTCTTTATTTCTTTAATTTGCTGTCTATTGTTTTTTTACAAAAACATGCTCTTTTTACGATAGAAGTATTTCAAAATAGTCTCATTCCTTATAACCACGGAGCATTTGTCTTTAATCAGCAGTTATCAAATGAATGCCATTAAATCTTAAATTCTGATGAAAACAAAAATATAATGGAAAACATTTATGAAATTCCAAAATTATGTAACTATAAAATTACGTTATATTTGTTAACGTTATTTAATTTGCAGTATTTACTTAACTGAAATAAAAAGCAGTAAATTTTTTAAACATTAATATTCATTTATTAATATAAACAAATCACAATTAGTATTATTATTATTATATATATATAATGTAGCAATATTTATATTTGGATCTCACAATGTTAATTGATTAAATTTATTGAATATGTTACAGATGAATCGGTAGAGACAGAAATATAGAAATCAAGTAGCTTTCTCATTTATTACGATCGATTCTTTGCTATTCTAAAATCACACCTACTTTTATTTATCAGCTCAGTCGGATACTGGTAGTGAAGTTTCTGAAAAATCAACAGATTTTTCCACCTTTATTGGCCTACGTACATTTTATTTATTTATTCAATTTAAAATTCCACAAACTTTGCTTTAACTGCCTTTAAGTGCCTTGCTAAAACGTTTTTAAAATTTTATCATTTTTCTAATATTCACACTAAATTTGAATGAAAATATAATCACAACACTATTTATTAGTTTTCGAAATCTAAGTGCGAATTAAATAGTTGTTTTAACACAATTTTTATTATAAGATCCTCATAATTTTTCATAAATCAAGACTTTCATAAATAATCAATATTACATAAAAATAATACATTCTAAATAGAGCCTACAATATTATATTCTAAAGAAATCTCACATTACAAATGGTAATGATTTACTTTTATGAGAAAACAACTAACAGTTTTTAAATTTCGTGTAGCAGAATTACCGTAGCATAGAATATTTTTGTGTGAATCGGTAAAATGATTAGTTTCATTAAAGCTTACTCATCATTTATCCGCATGAATATAACTGTGCAAATAAATTCAGCTCCTTAGCAAATAAAATTGAGATTAAGTTATTATTATTGAAACATTAGTATAGAAAACTACGTCTACGTAAAAACAATTAATTCTTAGTCGAAAATTGAAAATAACTGATTAATAAACAAGTCTGTAAAATCTAAGGAAACAAAGGTTTCGCGTGAAAATTATACTAACATAAAGCGCTTTAATTGAGGCTTCATTCCCTGCGTACCTCAACAAACTGCAGCACTCGCTTACAAATTAAATCCCTACACATGTTACACGAAAACAACGGAGTTTCTCGATGAAACAAAAGTACGAAGAGAGAACGAGATAAAGAGAGAGAGAGAGAGAGAGAGAGAGACGAGTGAAGGAAAACACAGAAGACATTCTCAAAGGGCGCTCTGGCGAAGAAAAAGAATCGAAAACATAATGCACGAAACGTCCGCTTCCTCATTCCCCCCCCGACCGGCCCGTCAAGCGCAATACGATCTCACAGCCTCGGCGCGGTTGTTTTTTTTTGTTATCAGCGAGCAAGGAAGCACTACACAGGGCCGCGTGTTTTCGCTCATTGCGCCATTGCACTGTAGGGTGGGCGAACGGCCGGGTGGCAGCGGCCCATCCGTGGCACTTGGGAGGTCCGACGGGCTCGGAAACCTCGCACTCCCATGGCCCTACGCTGCCGAGCGAAGGTCCCTCGTGTCCGACCTCAGCCCCGTAACAATATGCGCGAGGGGTCGTTGCCTTGGCATCGCCTCGCCTCGCGCGCCCGCGCCTAAGATAAGCCTCTCGGGCCCCGGGGGCATCCTCCGGCTTCGCGGATGACGATTAAGGCCCAAAGCGGGCCTCCGCTGTCTCCGCTCTGACGGATCCGGACTCTTCTCCCCCCCCCAACCCCCGCGTCCACCCCTACTCGGCACCTCCAGGCCCGGCTTTTCCCAATCAATCCTCCCTCCCAGCGCAATCATTGGCACTGCGCTATTTGCGCGTTCGAGTGCCGATCGAGGAATGATGAGCCATTCAGGCTGTTTGTGGCCTCTCCTCAAGCCAGAGGCCATATGCTCTCTCGCTCTCGCGTATTATTAAAGCTTTTTTTGGCCAATCGCCTGCACAATAATGCCACATTACTTATCTATTATTCAAGCTTGTTTAAACCCTGTTTTCATTGCACGTGTAGTCGAGGTTTTTTGCACCCTTTTTTCAAATTGCTTTCAAACTGCCGATCCTGCAGTAGAGTTTCGAGTAATCCTTTTACCCTTTTACATAAAAACTTAATCAATAACAAAAACTAATATATATATATATACATATAAACAGCCATCATCACCATAATTATAATTGTAATTATTGTTTCACGGATTAACTTTGAAATATTTAATAACGACATTTTATCAATTACATTTAAATTTATAATAGCGTAGAGCCTATATTGAATATCAATGACTAAAGACAGAATTACTTGTTTTGTTATTTCACATTTTATGTATTAATTTCTTTATTCGAGAGCAAAAATTCGCCTAAACGTACGCATGAAATTTAATTCGTAATATAATCATAAATATAAAATTTGTCTCTTGGCTTTGCTGGGTACAAATGCCATAATGGCATTTGTACATAAAAACTCTGTGTACTAATAATGACAGCACTGTATTGGCGCAGTTTTTGTATATTTAGGAGAGCCCAAATGTATTTATATGTAGTGCCATTTATTTGTATATTTGCACGAACCAGTTAACCTATATTTACAGTGAAGTATGCGTACATATTGTGTGTTTATGAGAGTTTCACTTATCGCGCCCCGACTCTATTATAGTTTACGCTTCGCCCACTTTATAAAGGCCTTTTATGTAACATTCTTGTTTTCTTTCAGATACCACTTTTTTAACGCCTAATTTTTGTTTATTATCAATTGAGTGTTAGATTTAGCAAAAATTTAATTTATACATAAAATTCGACTGTATTCGAATAATATCTGTGTTCTGAATAATATAATAAACTTTTGATTTTTTACTAGCAATCTATTTCTTATTATGATAATATAATAAAAATATTCTTTTAATTCTTTGATAATAAATTATGTTACACATGTAATGTTCACTTTAATGATTACATTTATTAAAGCATCTATTACAACCTTTTTTAATATAATTTTAAAATTTAAACAACTATTTATATATATATATAAATTTACATAAACATTACAAAAAAGTATAACGTTTTGTGAAACATTTTAAGAAATGAACCATTTTAATTATAATTTTAGCTAAATCTAACTCAAACAATATGTTTGTGGATAAACCCTACAAGAGATTATTTACTAGCTATCAAAGTATTTGTTTATAATTGTTTCAAAAGTTGTATATATACATATTTACACATATTTTACAGATACGTAAATATATATATATATATACATATAAATTAATTTTATGAAATATCATTCATAATGCGTCAGAAATAATGTATTGCCATTATCTATAAAAGTAACTAAAAGCAATTGATTAAAATCACACTGTATCATTTCATTGATGAAAGTTCGATTAAGGTATCATGTACAGCTTGAATTAAAGAGAAATAAATCTATCGATCAATAAATTACTTGCGAAGAATTTGCAATCGTTTAATAACATGACCAATGGTTACGCTCGATGTCAAAGCGCGCATGACCTAATTTTTTTTATAATGCATATTTCAATAACGTTGGCTCTTGATTCGTCAACTTATGTACCAGAGTGCTTAAGCCATAAGTTTGGCAAAGTAACTGTAGTCTACATACGTACGTTAATATCTATTAATTGAGCGAAATATTCTAAAAATAAGGAGTTAATGGTTTTGGTAGCATCATATTTTTTTTCTAAATTTTTTAAAAATATTTGTCGAAGAATATTGCACAACGAGCGAACTATTCAGAACTAATTTAATCCATAAGAAAAATCCGATTTCAATGTTAAAAAGTATGATGTAGAATCCTGCAGTTTTTATATAAAATAATTCTCAACTGTTTCACTGATCTATGTTTGAAATTATTCTTGATAAATGATATAATAATTCTTAATGATATATTCTTGAAAATACTCATTTAAACTTTGTGCCTATCCAGTAGCTTCGGGAGGAGGAGTGCGGTGGCCGTGGGGGGGGGGGGATGGGACATCCTTTGTTAACCTTTACGCGGCCAAGGATAAAAGGCATCGCAGTACGAATACTACGTAGGAGTCGTAGTATGAGTGCTACTATTTATGACACTAGGTTGTTGCAGTCAATTCGGAGGAGCGCCTCTCGAGAGTAAAAGTAGAAGACAGTCGTTGTACTCGCGGCTTTTAGAATCAGTATTTTAGAAATCAATTAGAAGCTCCGTCGCTCAGATTCTTGATATCATCGCCTACTTATCTGTGTAGAGCTTCCTACGCTCCTTTAGTAGGATTCCGTGTCAACAATAGAGTTTTTTTCGCCACCTTCTTTTTCTGAGCAATCAGTGCTCATCTCTGGACCTTACACACTCTTTATCCCTTGGCGCTTACTCATTCTCTTATAAATATACAGCTTATCGCTTAACTTTTTTACCTTAATATACTTTAACTTTTCATTTTTACATAGCCACATCAGTGTCATCACCCTTTATTGCCCCATCCTTTTTTTATCGAGTTGATCTAAGCGTCGAATCGATCTGCCTCCATTTTTAAAATCCCAATTGAGCGGCCTACGTTTTTCACGGAACAATATTATTATTTTAAATCTTAATAACGATGAAAAATTAGATTGAGTCCATCTCGTGGTTTCAAAAGAAAAAAAAAATTATTCTTCTTAATTTATTCTCATAAGCTAGAGATGTCAGGAAAGCGTATAATATTAAGGACGCTTCTTTCTTTCCTCAGACTTTCATAACACGTCTAACTGAGATAAGATAGGTAAAAGAACTTTTGCACACTGGTCGCGCGTCATGTTGATTTTTGTATGTATCTCCGAGCAAAAGCATTCATTATTCTGGTCTGGAATATATCGGATAAGAGGATCCACGAGTTCCAACCTTACGCATTAAAAGTGCTGAGGTTCATTCTGACGTACAATGCAACTGCGAAAAATATGGCGTGAGCTTTTTTATTTCCTCTCGTTGACATGCAGGTAGTTTTATCGACGTCGGAAATGTATAAGAAGCAAGTTCTCGAATATATTTTAAGCTAGTTTACGACCAGATTTTCACTCAGTTATGCATTTGCTAGTCCTGAAATACTTATCTTAATATCCAACAATTTTGTTATTATGCACTAATGGATTAATGGAAGTTGTAATTTATTGTGCATCCTTAATTCCAACTACATTGGAATTCCAGATTTAAATCTGATCTGAATCCTCGCTTAATTTACGAGAACAGTATTATAAGTAAAAAAAGAGATAGTTTTTCTTGGATTAAATTTTAGAATTGCGAAAATATTATATAAATATATATTCAGGTGTATTTTTTCTTTTTAATTAATTTTCATTAAAACATTTAATGCATATGTATTTCAAATGTGCATGTTGCAGTTATCCAAATATTTTTTTTTAAATCCCGTGGCAGAATAATAATTGTGCGTGATTGTTGATGAAAAGTATTTCTTCTCTCAAAGATTTATAGGTTTCAATTTTTCATTGTTAGTTGTTCACTTACAAAAAAATAAATCATTTCAGCTGAGATGAATTTGCCTATGACACTTTAAAGAAGCAGTGAATTTCAAAAACATTAATTACACGAAAGTGACATTCGTGTAGTTTTTTTTCATAAAAAGCTTTCGAGGTCAATAAAACAAAACATTGTAACTTTTTAATTTTTAATTTGTAATATTTAATTTTTAGTTTTATCAACATAAAACTACTGACATATTTAGAATAAACTGCTAATATTACAGAATGTAGGTGACTTTTCATCTAGATATCTTCTGCTCTTTTTTTTTATTTTGAAAAATTTAAAGTGCTGGTGCGATACTTTTACGGCCTGCATGAGAAAGTACTTTAACATTCGTAACTCGCAAAACGCCAATATTTACGCAATAAATTTAGCGATAAAATTTAATAATGGTAATTAACAGGTCTATACTTTTCATGACGCTGTACGAACCATTATCAGAACAATTTAAGTGCCACCAGTTATATCGACTACATTTTTGTTACGCGAGGAATTTTTAGGTATTATGATCCAGACGATGGTGTCGAAAAATCTGTTGCTTTCTACGCATAAAAAACGTTGAAAATTTTTTTCATTTCTTTATAGTCCCCGCTTTTTTTATTCAACTGTATTGTTTATATTTTTTAGTGGCGTAAAGTTATTTACATTCAAATATTCGAAGATCAATATTTCACGGAACAATTATTGTTGTATAAAAATATATCAATTCGTTTCTGCTTTGTTCAAAATAATTACAAATCTGGTTCAAATTTAAAATTTCTTTTTTGAACATACAAATTTTTAGTATTTGAACGGGATTTCATCATATTTTATTTATGTTCATACAATATTATATAATTCTAGTTCATAAAAGTTGGGAAAAATCAAGCCTAAAGTAAATGCTCTTTAGCCAATAATGTAAATCAGAAAATACAATTCGAAGGTAAGTTATCAGTTATTTAAATTAATTTATTGTGATTCGAACAAATTTAATTTGGTAACTTTATTTTAGGCTTTATTTCTATTGTTTAGAATTTACATGCTATTGCTAAATTATAATATGTATTCAATTTATGTTTTTCATAATATATACATACATGTATATATATTTTAAATAGTAAATTGGTTACTAACTAGGTATTTATTCATAGGGAGTTTCATTTCAGTTAAATACATAATCTAATTCCACATTTTATTTAGATGTTAAAAAAATATTTTTTCACATCTATGAATAAGATTGAAAATCAGCATCATTAAGTTATTCAATCTCTTCCAGGAAGCTTCAAAGTAAAAACAAGAAACTAATTATAATTAAAAAGCTATTTAAAAAGCATACATTCACAACGCAAGGGTCTTGTGAAAAAAAAACTAATAATCTATGACGCCTTTTAAAAAATACATTTATCTTTGAAATTACTTTATATTATTCATATTATACGTTGAGATATTAGTACTATTTAATCAATGAAATATATTTACACATTCAATAAGACATAGACTAGTATTGATCTTTGTTTAATGGATTTTGCATGGCTGTGAATCGTATATTATGAATAATTTACAAATTTTAGTGCAGTATTAATGATTTAATATATGATAAATGTGAAATATGAAAAAAAATTTTTGAAAATTGATTTAATAATAAATGTTCAAAACGTCGATACCTGCAAGAAAATGATAATTTTATGTTTAATTATATTATTATAAAAATTTTTTAAAAAAATTTAAGAAAATTTCATAAAAAAATATCTATTTTTAACTGGAATTAAGTTTAATAAAATGATATTAAATTGTTAATGCGAAAATTAGTTTTTTTCGGTTCTTTTAATTCGTTATTTAGATGGTTTCAGAGAATTAAAAGATAAATATAAAAATAAAAGGAAGTGCTCAGAAAGAAGAAGTAAATATAGAGAGGAATGGGAGCAAGGAATCATGAAACTATTACAAAGACTTTTACAAAGTGAATACACGTTTCGACGAGCGAAACATTGGCTTTTTCTTTAGAATACGCCCCTCTCGGGTGTCCCCCCATTTTTGAGTTCAAAAAGTGCAAATTCGAAACTCGTTTCATAAGAATCTTTCGATGTAGCCGAATAGAGTTGACGATCGCATTCTTAATCTAAATTCCAGGTGCCCTGACCCCCTTTACACAAATGCATATGTCGAGTTACAAATGATTCAAACGAAAATCCGATGTCGACGATGCATAAAATATGGCCTTCGGAATTTTTAAAAAGTGTTTTCTGCGATTTCTCCCTCTAAATTAACGTAAATGCAAGCCAAGAGAATATTTAAAGACAAATTCACGAATTATCGGCGTTCTCATAACTTTCGCGTTTCCCCGTTTTGTTCGCCAATTATGAATCAAATGATTGATTTTCTCAAATTTAAGAGCATCTCTATATTTATTAGAGTGAGTTAATGGCAAAGCCCCAAGCCTCAATTAAAATGTCAAATGTTCAAGAATTCTCAAATTCTATGAGACCAATAAAAAGGAGTATAAACACGAGAGGCGCATTTCCTTCATTAAATTCTATGCAGTTGTGATGCGCATTCCTCGCTTAAGTTCCCAGCAGATGTCTCTGAAAGCCCGAAAACTCAAAAGATCGCAACGATAAAAATATAAAAAACGAAGAGAAGGTAGGTGCTTTGGGCGAAGAGGAGAGCGGTGATACCGACGACGATTAGGCCTCTCACTTGGCAATTGCCTCTCTCTCTCTCTCTCTCTCTCTCTCTTAGTCTTCGTTCCTCTTTTCGTGCACACGCACAAACCAGCAACGCGGATCTCTCCGTTATATCTCTCTTTCTCTATCGCTGCCTCTCCCCTCTGTCCCTCTTGCCCCGCCCCGCCGTCCCTAGCGCGCCACTCCGCCAATCGGCCCGGTCCCTTCCCACTGTGGCGTTTGGAAGTGCAACCGAAGGAACAAGAGTTACAGGCCTCTGGCCTATGAGAGGTTATTGCACTTTCGTTGGACTCGGGCGCGAGCGACTGAGCGAAAGAACGAACGAACGAGCAGACGAGATCTCGCGAGCTCGTGCAGCGCTTTTTTCTCTCCCCGGCCGCAGCACCGCGTGCAGCACTTTTAGCATAGAGATGAAGGGGAACGGAGGATGTGGATAGAAAAAGAAAGGCAGGAAAGAGAGAGAGAGAGAGAGAGAGTGAGAGAGAGATCAGTCGGTGTAGAGAAGTGAGGAGAGAAAATGAAAAAGAAACGTAGAGAGGCGAATGCCCCTATACTGCGATACAACTTTTATATCCGTTTCATCTTCGTTTGGTGAAAGTTTTTTGCGAATTCTGAAGTGTTTTTTAGATGCTGAATAAAAATAATGCATTTTTATTACATTATACGATTCATTTTGGAATAACAAGCACTGGTAATTATTTCGGTAAATTTTTTCAATTTCTCTTTGTACAATCCTGAATATTTTTTATTCTGTTAAATTCACAAGACATGATTCTTCATATCTATATTGACATAATTATGTATAATACTATATAATACTATTATTACCATTGATATTGCCATTTTACAATACCGGCCTTGAAGGAGAAATGTTACTTTATTAATTGTGCCTACGAGGCTGAAATATCTACGCGTAAAGCTTCGACATGCGGCAAATAGAGCAAAGAATTGAGGAAAACACGTTAGAGAAGCACAAACGCAGAGCAAATTGGTGACTAATAAGAAATAGTCGAATAGCAAGTTACCGAAATATTACTGTGAATATATTTTACAATGTAAGCGAATAAAAATCAGATAAAATTTTACGTCGCGCTATCCTCTTTCCTTCTCTGCACGCTTTGGCAACTATTTATTCATGCATATATTTAGACATGTCATTTTATATCGGAGCATGTTTCCATAAAAACATTCGTTAAGCACTATGTTTCGTCATTCTATTACATCGATGTATGCTGTAGAGGCGCAATTTATAAAAAAGAATTTATTTTTAATAAACATTTGCTACGTACAGTATAGATTAATTAAGATTCAATTTAAATTGAAAATTCTCGTATTGTTTTTTTCACATTTTTTTAAAAAATGTTATTAATTTATCCTAGGAATTTTAAATTATATATATATGAATGAAAATTATATTAATAGAAAAGTGAAAATTATTTCCTGGCTGTGCAACTGAAATTCTGATTAATAAATCATGCGCTTTAAAAATCTCAATTCATTATTATATATATGCATATTTAAAATTAATAACTCATAGTAGAATTTAATCCATAAAATTTTATAGTAGATTAAAACTTTCTGGCTTGTTAATAGTTTTCGATGCAAAATCAGGACTGTGATTGGGTATAGCAAATATATGTAACATATATTTATAAAGTCGATGGAATATAATTAAATGGAAGTATGATGTATCATAAATTTTGTAAAGGTGATTCTATGTGAAAGAAATGATGGCAAGAGATCCAGAACTTTTGCGACCGAAAAGAATCGAAGGGAAGCTCAAAGGGATTATAAGAAGAAGGGATTAATAGAGGGTAAAATACAAAAAGGAGATATCGAAAGAAAAGACAGAACAATGAAGATGGCCAAAGCTTGTGTAAAAAAGTAAATAGTACAAAGAATACAAACATAGAAGACTCATCGAAATGTTAAAAAAATAAATTTTGCAGTAGAAAAAGTAGGTTTTACGCATTCAAGAGTTTGAATGCCTGAAAAGAAGCTATAAAATGTTTAAGCATAGTAAAATGGTGAATTGTGTATTAGAAACAAAAAACAATTATAGCAAGTCAGATGGATAGAGGGAGAAAATAAATGGACAGGAAAAGAGATAAAGTGAAAGAAATACAAGTATATAGATTCGGACGGAAGCAAAAAGGGAGAAATACATAGAAGTCGTCTTAAAAAGATCGAATAATCAAATAGAATAAAAAATAACAGATACAGAGATAAGGACCGCAGTAGTAGAGGAAAGGTAAGTGGAAGCAAACTTGAGAGAGTAGATAGGTATATTTCGCATATACAATGAATTAAGGGGACAAACAGGGACCAAAATAGAAAAAGATGTCTTAAAAGTTTCATTAGTTTTCTCCGAAAACCGCATAGTTCTATTTATTTCTTACATATTTGCATAAAAATATATATGACTAATACATTAGCATAAGAAAATAATTAACAGTATGGAAAATAATTATTCAATTACTTAAAATAATTTTCTAGTATTTTTTATCGAAATATTAAATTTTTCAATAACAAATCTTCAATTATTATTACATTTGAGATTTTTACACCATAATTACAAATTTTAAAAAAGATACTTATTTTTGAAATTTCAATATTATCTTGTATTTATTTACAAGCAATTAAAAAACATACACTTTTACATATAAAATATTTAAGTAAAAAATAATTACAAAATAATAGACACGTTAAACATTGTATAAAGGTAACAAAAAAAAGTTTTTTGACAAATCATTCAGAGACTCGCACCTGTTTAATTTTTTCGTGAGACGATCAACTTCATGTTCAGTATGTTTTCAAACTTATATCCATATATGTGTATAAGATTATTTTTTATCCATTTTTAGCAGGTGCTTAAAATCTTTTTTTTTTTCTACACGTTGAAATTACTTACAGATGTCTGCCTATCTGTCATCAATAATATCATGCGAATATCTAAATGAGTATTAAGAAAAAACATGTTCAATGGGACAAATTTTTCTAACATTTCATATTATCTCATTAAAAACTATATCGGTATAAAACTTTAATGGTGTAATATATTGCTATTTACAGTTTTTAGTTAATTTTTATTTAATTTTGTGTAAAATCAATATTATTGGAAAAGATCTTGATTGGTACCATTCATGTGAAAATGATTCATTTAAAATAATGTAAATAATTAAATCTGCGAAATACTCTTACGAAATGAATATTTATAGTTTTTAAAAATATCTCTTTGCTTATATTGTTTGTCATAAATATTCATTAAATTTTTTAAAAACAAAAAAACAAATAAAGTGAGCATATTTAAAATAATCAGATTCTATTTAACGGTATTATAGTTTTTAAAAGCTTCATTATGCTATTTTATAAAAAGTATGCTAAGACTACTAATAATGTTTCGGTCCTCGACGACTTTTAATTACGCTAATTATTAATCCGTATATGGAGAATGAATAAAAATGGAACTTTTTAAAATTAACATAAATGATGAGTTCTAGTTAAATGTTTTATTTTTTAAGGTGAAATATGAGTTAAACATAATTGTTTCAGAAAATTTTTTTTAATAAACGGAATAAAAAATCCTGTTGCCCATAAGATCGTGCATAAAACTTGCGGTTGTTTCCCAAATATTCATTACTTCCCAGAATCAATATTGACAGTGGAAAATTGAAGGTCACTTTGTAACTTCTAGAGTTTAAGAAATTCCAAGCCGAGGGAAGACTTGTGCTCTTTATACGTAGCAAAGTTAAAAGATGCCCCCTCAGAAAGTAAAAAGAAAGTAATCGAAAAAGGAAGGAAGTAAAAGTGTAAAGGAAGTCATAGACAAGGTCTTAAGGCGTGGTAAATGTAAAATGGGATCGTCCCTCTTTTTATAGAAGCTGGTCTACGATGCCACCCTATGGGCCGCCCTTTTGCTTTATCTTCGAATACTCAAATGCTCCTGTCCATGTCTCAAATAATCCAGCAAAGATTTTTTTTCTCATTTTACGTCCGACCTCAAAGCCTTTTCTTCCCTTCTGTCCGAGAATCAAAAAACTATTTTATTCCATCTAGTTTCTTTATCATCTAGTATCGAGATTTTTCACAATCTATTTTTGAATCAAGCTTACTCGACATAACGCAACTTTTCAACTAAGAGAATATTTTCCTGAATAGAATATCATTATCAAAATGATCCTCGTGAAATATTAAATTCAATGAAATTTATTATATTTGTTGACTCGACATGCTTACGTAATATGATGAATTTCTTAAACGTACTGCAGTTTAAAATAATTAAATATTAACAAAAATATTTGAAATTTTTAGAATCATTCGGTCGAAGGATATTTCCTAATTATTTGAACTGCAAACTGAAAACGGGCATGGTAATGCCTTTTTCAATTTGCACACATAAGGGTCAGTTTTCAGTGGTGATCCTCTTATACAAAGCTCCGTATTAATCGTTCCTAATCCTTTATGAGCAACGTGGCACCTTCTAATTTTCTCATATTCCAGAATTATTATCATCGGATTAGTTTTTAGTAAAAACTTTTCGCTTAGCATCTTGTTTGCGTAAATTAAAGTCTTGGATCCGTAGTCATTTTTACCAAAAACAAAAACGTAAGCCGAAATACTTAAACATTATTTAGAACTGAAAATTAATTTTTTTCTCATAATTTTATTTTAATTGTGGATTTTGTGTAAAATATACAATGCTAAAGTTACTTTAAATTATTTTTCACTTTTCTTTATTCAGAAAAAAGAACAAAACAACTTTACAAAAAAAATTTATTGCATTTACATTTTATCTAAGTTGTAGTGTAATTAGAAGATTCGCCAAAATAATGAACAAGCAATGAAAGAAAAAAATTGAAAATTTTTAAAACATAATGAAAACTAAATTTACGTTTTAAAAATTTTCTTTCAAATTTATATTTCAAACCATTTATTAAATTGTCATTGAAGATAGTATTTTTTTTTAATATTTACTGTATATTATATAATATATTGATTAATTTTCAGAATTTTATTAATTTTAAATAGTTACTGTGTTTTTATTATATTTTTTAAATTTAAATTTATTTTTCGCATCAGTAAGAATTGATATAGTAATAAAAATTATTTTATTTTTGCAAATTTATATAATAATAACAACAATTTTTTCATACGTGCAAGGGAAAAAAGGAGCGGTAAATGTTTTGTGACTGAATAAATTTGACATATTAAATTTGATTCCGGCACTGTATGTAGTCACTTGAAAATGATCTCTCCGACATCACAAAATTGTCCAGTAGAGTTCGCGATTCATCCTATTGTGAATATTCTAACAGCGTTTCAGAGAATGCATTTTAATTATTATTTCCATCTTTTTTTACTTTGGTAAAAGAAAAATATTACCAAATTTGGAAAAGTTCTTTTCTAAATACTGTTTATTAAATTAACAATTCACATTAATTGTATGATTAACGTAAACAAACAAATTTAGACACATGCTATTCGTGTATATAAGTTATAATTGATAAAATTACATACGGTTTTAATATATTTAAGTTTATTATATTTTAATATAAGTGCGTTATTGTTAATAGCACTCTGGAATATTTCCTTGTAATTAAGAACATCCTATAATTTTAGCGTTAATTTCATAATATATTTAATTATTGTAAAATGTACGAAATATATATTATGCATGTGCCTGTATGTGCTTATGAGTGCTTGCGTGTGTGTATTTGCGTGTGTTAAAAGTGTAATACAGTGTGATTTTTTGCAAAAATTAGACTTACGATTTAATAACTATTATTCAGATATTATATAAAATTTAAAATATGTATCATTTTAAATACATTCCATTTTAATGCATATGAGTTGACATTGTATAAACAATGTAAAAATTCATCTGATGTTAAGTTCTTATTTTCTTTATAAAAGGTATAAAAATTTTCAATTATTAAATACCGTAGATTAAAAATTACTTTTCATAATTATTATTTTTTAATTTATAATTTTAGACAAAAATGTCATCGTTTGCAAATAATTATATTTCATTTTATTAATATTTTATTTTCAATATTTTCAAAATATACTTTGTGACATAAGTTTTAATATAAATATCTTTATAAGTGTAACTATAAATATATATTTTAAAAATTGCAAATGAAATCCGTTTAAATTGATTCATTCGTTGATAAAACAAAGTTTAGGGCCTCTTTAGAGTTCTACACGAACAAGCCGAATACTTGAAAAGCCACGGCTTTTCCATTATTAAATTTCTTTTCTATAAGTACAGTTCTATATTAACTATGAAGTCATAGGGTCTTTTTTCAGAATCCAACTCATCTGAATATGATTAGAGCTCGTGCATTTTTATACATAGGAATAATATCTTATGCATTCTTCATTTCTTATTATAACTGCGTAAGTAATAGGAAAGAGTTGAGTTAAAAAGTTACTCTTAAATGCTTATATGCTTCTAGTGTTTCAATATAAACATTTATAATTGAAACTTGGGAATTTTTTTTTCAATGCAATTCACTTTTTTATGGTTTTTATATCGTAGCATCTGCTGAAAACAAACGAAAAATGTTTTTAACTGTAAAGCATTTTTAATTAATATAATTTAAAACTAATTTTTTAAAGTTATCATTTTTAGTTCTCGAAGATGTTACCGTCTTCTCTTTCTTGCTTTCTGCCTAACTCTCTCTCTATCTTTATTTCTCTTTCATTGGAGCATGTATTCTAAGCTATATGTATCTGAACATTATGATAATCACTTGTTTGTTGAATATTCGATAAGTGAATCTGCTTCGTTATACAATAAGCGTAGTTGAATGGTAACGTATACAAAAACACGAATTTAAGATAAAAACATCAACATAAAAAGGTTTTATATGACTCATTTCATTTTCATTTTCCAGTTTTTGACTGCTCTTAATGCTTAGACTTCGTTTTAATGCATTGATTGTAATAAGTATATATATATATATATATATATATATATATATCTGGCAGCAAATGATTCTTATAATAATGTTTTATATACATAAATATTTTGAAGAAATTTATTCTCGTTTACAAATTTTTTAATAGTGTAAACGCATATTTCAATAATGTAAAGGCATACTTTAATAATAAGTAATTTACGAGTGTAATTACTTTTTTCAACAGCTATAAATACGAATTAACATTTAACGGTTTTGAGTTTAAACATTCGACGACATTCCAACAAAATTGAAAGGGCTTAATTCGATAATAAAACGATTTAACGAATGAGTTGACGCCCTCAGTAACTGACGTTTAATCCGTAACAGACAACATGCTTAAATTACATCAAGAATGTCAAAAATGTACGTATTCTATATTTATTTTCATTTATGTAAATTAGTCAGAAGAATGAGAACTTTTTATATCATAACAGGATGATGTATTTGACATATGAGCAATCAAATGATTAGGCTACATGAAATGATCATGTCATTGAACTTGCGAAACAATGGGATGCGATTACTGATATATCTTAAAGAAGAATAATACATATTTGATTGTAGGACAGAAATAGAGTTCGGGGGAATGGATAAGTGAAACATTTCGTACAACGGAATGATTAGTGATAGGGAAGAAACTGAGCGGAATAATAGTCATTTTCATTGTGAGCATTAAATAAATTAATTAGCACATCGATTAAATTCACGTAAAATCAAATTTTTACCTTTTGTTCCACTAATAATGGATATATGAGAAATAACTATGTGAAAAGTCAGTTTAACAATAAAAGATATTTTTAGCGGGAATATATTTATATGATGTGAGCATATCGGCGTCACGTATTAGTGATACAAAGCTTGTTTAAAGATGTTTGAAGCAAGTTTTAAATGTAAAAGGATGAAAGTAGAGGCGATTACTGCGCAAGGAAGTAATACATAATAACCATGGTCAAAAAGCATGAGCGACTGGTAGCATTGGTAAAAAAAGAAAAGAAGGAGCAGCTTTAGTGTCGGAAGTAAAGAAAAAAAGTATCTTAGTTGATGGTAGTTGCCAAGGGGAGGAAAAACGAATAAGAGCCATCGGCTCCCTGTATTTCTGCCATATTTATGGACTGGTATGTGCTTTATTCAAGTTTATGCTCGCCTTTTTATTTTTCTTCGGTCAACGAGCGGACGCGCATGTGAGAGGCCGAGAGAGGAGAAAATAAATATAGATAACGCGGTAGGTAGAGAATGTGTAGGTGTGAGAGAAAGAGAATGAGGAAGAGGGAGCGAGGAAAAGAGGGCGACAAGAAGTGAGAGAGAGAGAGAGAGAGAGCGAGAGGAGGGGTAATGTAGTAGGGACAAAAGAAAGAACCTCAAATCAACCGTAGCACGTTCGCAAAGTAACACTCCCACAAGGTCATTCGAAACTTCCTCTTTCTCAATGTGCATACTCGAGTTTTCACGACATTATTTCCTTTCTAGCCTTTTTCTATATTACCAGTCTAGTAATTTTCCTAACCCATCAATTTTTGTCATTTCATTTTTCATCTTTACGGAACTTTTCTACATTCGGTCAATTGCCAGCGAAATTAAGAAAGTCAAGAAGTTAATAACTTGGTAACCTTTAAAAAAAAAAATTTTGCATTACAAAGATGCAGTTCGAGTGTTGTGGTCTAGTAGCATCAATTCGGATAACGACAACTTTTTTTTATAATTTTTAAAATAATAATTAGCTTAGTTTTTAGTTTTGCATTGAAATTAAAAAAAAAACTTTTGTTTTCAATGTAAGAGCATTCATGAAAATTATTTTAATTATCGTACTTTTGAGGAAAATTATCAAAATTATAGAGTTCACGTAATTTCTTATATTTTTTAATTACTCAATAGTCTAATTGGAAAGTAAATAATACAAATTAAAGTACAATACTTAGCCGAGCATCAGTGAAATAAGAAATTAATAGAACTACTTCAACTGTAAGAGGATTCATTCAATGATAGGGCAGGAAGTAAATATAAGCCAATGTGCATTAATTAAGGGACTTAAGGAATCCAAGGTAAGAGGAGTAATTTTCACCTAAAAAAAGAGCATCGCAGTTGCAAGCTTTATAAAATGATCCACTTTGGGCAGGAAGAGTCTTAGATTATTGAAACGGCCAAGCGAAGGCAATTTCTGATAAAAAAAACAATTCGGAAATTACGTGTGATCGATTAGAGTCGGTGAGAAATTGTCCTCGGGTGAAGAAGCGCCGTTAATAAATTTAAGCAGTGAAGGAGAGAGAGAGAAAGAGAGGGAGATTGAAAGAACGATGTAAAGAGAAGAAAGAGCTTTATGGCGTTGAGAGTAAATCGACCACGCCCATTTTCCGGGAGATTTTAAGAGTGAACGAAGATTGGTCGCCGGAAATGCTAAAAAGAAATGAAGTCCTTCGTGTGGCCATGCATTTAAACGATCAAATTAATTGCTCGTTTTCAGCATTGATGACCGAGAGATTTTTCGCCACATCCCCCTAAATTGGTGTAAGATATAACTAATCCCGCGATTTTTTATAAGAATAAGTGTCCTTTTCAATCGCTTTGTTCATCATACGTCGTTGCCAGCCCTAAAAACCACGGCTCCGGTGCTGTGTACCATTGAGACTTAACTTGAGCATCAAATGAGAATGTCAACTCTCTTGGCATTCGAGCACCGAAAATCGGTTCTCGTATCCTCACTAGTCAAATGAGAAAAGGCAGATAAGATCTCCTCGTTCGAGCGATTCGGAGTCGAGAGATATAGAGGTGCTCGCGTAAATCAATATATCCTGTAGCTAATGTAGGGCCGCGTCGCAGGAGGCAAAAAGTGCGGCTCCTGAAAAATGTCCCGATAGCTGCACATGCGAGTCCTGCCGTACGCGGCAAGACCAATCAAACGGGTTAATCCAATGCCGGAGTAACAAAAGAACGATGACAACCGTGGCAGACGTTCGTGGCGGAGTTGCAAAAGAAATGGCAAAAGGGGATGACGACACCGCGGGCGTTCTTTTAATTTAAATTCGTCATAAATGAACACGCGCGGCTCGTGCGCTCTCGTAGCGAGAGTACACTGCTTTGCACTGGAATAAAAAAGGCAAGTGCCTGCTGCTCTGAAAGAGGGTCGGTGATCCAGAGAGAGGGAGAGGGGGGGGAGGGAGATCAACTTGATAGGTTGAATGCGAACGCGCAGAAAACTGATTGCGTAGGTGAATAAAATATAATGATTATTTTCGTGTAAAAATACTTATCTAATTACACGCTAATTATTTAAACTCACTTTTACTCTTCGTAGATGCTTAAAATTTTCCATTACAGATATGAATATTGTTGAATACGCTAATTAATATAATTATTAATTATATGTTTCAAAACGACGTTGATATCTATTTCCGATTTTATTTTTTTACTCGTTTATGGATTTTAAACTTCTCATGCACATCGACATGATTTATTTTATCTTATTAAAACACTATTGTTTATAAATAAACTGCACCTTGCCACTGATCGTAACATATGGAATATAAATTTAACAAGTCATCAAAGATCAAAATTGAAAGCTTGCAAGCTTTATTTCATTAAATGAATACAAAAAAATCTGTAATAATGTACCACTTTGTACATCTAACGTGATATAAAATTTAATTTAAAAATTGCACATTTGCAACTTGTAGAAAAAAAATTTTAATCTCAATTAAATAAATCTTAATTAATAGTCTTAATTGAATTTGTTTTAACAAAATTTTTGATTTTTTTGTCCATCATGAATACAGCGCAATCTGTCTTAAAGAATTCAGCGTTAGAATGCAAACTAAATATTTTATTTTAATACAAATTGCTTAAAGAAATAACTCAGAAGTAGATCTTATGCTTTATCTTGTTCACACGTGACCCAAATCACTCGAGTTCTAGTGAATTGTCTCCTCTTCAATGTATGTAAGAACAAAACATTTCATAGGAAATTACCCCGTTGGTACTGAATTATACATTTGTTTTTTTATTGAAAAATTTGCTTCATCTCACCTATTGAACAGAAGCTTAATTAAATTTTTTATTAGCTTTTTATAATTTATTTAAAATATTTTTTCAAATGTGCATGTACCGTTCTTAATTACGTGGTTAATTGTACGTGCATATCTAACAATTCTTTTTTTATATTTAAAGCATTTTATTTAATTTTATATAATTAAAATAATATTTAGTATGTAGAATTTATTAATATTATTATTAAAAAGTATTTTTGATACTTTGTATTTATCGATATTTAAACAGGGTTTTATTAAGCAATTTGTATTTAAACGAATATATAGAAGATACTCGAATATTGAAATATATTGAATATTAATGTTTTTTCAATTGGTTGATGAAGAATGTTTTTTTTAATTGTATGAACCATTTTATGTATTTTAATTAAAAACATATGCATAAAGTATGAAATTATATTTTTCAATTATCTGTTCGAATAATAATGCATTATATATTAGAGTTGATTGCACTCTCTTCGATTAAGAATAAATTTTTATGTATAATTGAACAAAATTTAATTTTGATTAGAGCCATAAGTTCCATCATCAGTCTAAATTTAATTGGCTTTCCTCAGTTTGGTCAATAATCCTCAATAAAATTTATATCAACTCGAGGTGGAGATTTATTTACGAAAACACACAAAGAGATCGTCGATGCAAATGAATACCGAAGATGTCTTCATTAGCTAATCGTTACAAAATTAAATAAAAGAGACGCACAAGGAGCCGAAGATTTAAATAGAAGGCGAACCGAGCTACAGCGACTAGTTATCAAATCAGGAGAGCTTACGAAGCCTTATTGCATATCACCGGTGGTTGGAAGCCAACTTTAGCACTACATGGCATTGGTCCTATTTTTCACTTCCTACCGTAACGTCAAAGGAATTAGGACTAGAGTCAAAGGCTGGATGGTCAGTCAGAGTAGCCAGTCTGCGAATAATTTGCCAGCGATAATTTGTAGCGCAGACCGTAGGCACAATTTTGGATACTCGTTTGAGGCGGATGCCACTGCGCTTCCCAATTTCCAAGTAGGTGTACGAGCAACTCCGGACCCTCCAGCGAGGACTTCTCGGTCGCGCTTCCCGACACCTTTACGACCGGTGCTATTAACGCCGCGCGCCGTAGTCCCGTTACGGCTTTTATTATGACAAGAATACCCGCTATTTTAAAAATGTTCTCCTCTCCAGCCACGGGCTCTAGTGAACTGCGGCGAGGAAAGCCGAGGGCCGTGAGGTGGGCAGCTCCGCGAGGGCAGCTCATAACCCAGCGATGGGGAATAAAAGCCGAGCCTCGAGTATCCCGTGAATAATCTTGGATCCTCGTACCTCCGAGGATGCACCGCACCCCCAGTGCCGAGGCGATATAGAGTTGGCTTGGGTTGGTCGTGGCAGGGGGGTGGAAGAGAGTGGGCGCACTTGCAAAAATGGGCAAGGGCGGGCCGAAAGCCGCAAAAGCCCCCCGGTGACTCGTAAAAGTCGCGAAGAAAAGTGCGCGCCGGACTCTTATTCCACCCCGGCCGCTTCCGCCTTTAATCCGTCTGCTCCAGCAGCAGGCGTTGGTGCAGCGGAGCCTCGAGGCCCCCGGGGGTTCCGAGCTTCTGATCGACGCTTCCATGGGATCCGGCAGCATGCGTTGACCCGATAGGGCTGAGCTGCACCCTCCACCCCTCCATCCCTCTATCTATCTATCTATATATTAATATATATATATATATATATATATCTATTTATATATGTATATATATATATGTATATGTATATGTATATATTACGTCACTAACCGTGCCCGGGAATGAAGAGATCGACTTCCTTAGACCCCTTCATTAAGGCCAACTCAGTCGACCAATATCTCTCGGCCTTCCCTTTGCCGCTCGCGTTTCACCTTAACTAACCACGTTGCGGACAGGTATTTACAATCCGGCCGTACTCTACAAAACTGCTCTTCCATCACTAACCGCAAATTAATTGCCTCGCTTTCGTGTCTCGAGATTAATACTTCTCCCTCGCCTTTCCACTTGCATCAAAATGATTATTATTCTAGTCGTCACTGCACATTCGATGGCATTTACCCAATTACTTGCATAAAGGGAAATTATAATGTACAACGAGAGCCATAAAATTACGTTTATCGAGTTACTCACGGCCGGCAATGACCGAGCCATCACTTCTCTTATCTGTTTCGCTTATTTATCTCGGGAAACAAGATTTCCTTACCCACCATTTCGTATATTCTTATATTTTTATATTTGATGCTCTTTCTCAAATTGCTTAAATTATTATTTATCATTTTTACTTGGTTTCTTTAGTTACCCATAAGGTAAAAGTGAGTTCCTTTTTTTAAAGCCTTTCAAAGTTATCGAAAACCCCAAAGCGGTATAACTTAACGTTACTGAAAAACTACAATGACTGGATTGTCGAGTAACTTATTCGTTCGATCGCCCGACACTTCGATTCAAATGAAAAATTGACAGGTACCACAGATTTTCAAGAAAATGGCTGAAATTTTACTTCTTTATTTGTTCTTTTTTCACCTTCGAAGAAATTCTTTCCATTTTCAGTATTTTTACATGCAAGAAACTAGCATGAGAAATATTATTCAATTTAAAACTTTCTAAAGATATTTTTAGAAATAACTATTATTGTAAATGTACCAATGAGTGAAATTATATTAACTGGCATTGTATTAAATATTAATGGACAATGTATTTTTTAGTGTTTATAGTTAAAATTTTAAAAACATCCATTAAATTTTTTAAAAATTATTAATTCATTAGTTTATCGTCCTGAATCGGTGCTATACTAAATTACTAGTCAAATTTTAAAAAATATAATCCAAAGCTATTAGATCAATTAAATGTATAGTCTAATAATCGAGATTATCAATTATGTTATATAGAATTATGTGTTTACAACTGTAATAGATTATTACTTATGAGAAACTCCTGTGTCTCGAAATTTTTATTTAATTAATGTTCTTTAATTTTTAGACACTAATTAAACAAATTACTAACATTTTCATACAATTTAATAACAATAAAATAGTTAATTTAACGATTTTGATTAAAAATACATAACATAATTTAGCCGATTTTTAATTGTATAACTTTAAGAATAAATAAATTCTTGAACTGTAATAAGACTTACAGATCTGGTGATTATATTGTATAAAATATAAATTGCAAGCTTATTATTTTGGAAGTATATACAAGCCTGTTCAAATATTATAATTATTCCGTAAGAAATTCATAAGAAATTAAAAAGCTTACTTCCTAATAGATGACATTTTTCATAGAAATGATAAATTATAAATTAAAAATTATGAGTTTACGCGTACTACATTATCAAAAATTCAACTGGAACCAATTTATTATAGAATTTATTAAAGCATGTCTAAGCTTGAATATTAAATTCTAATTTGTATGTAGATTAGGGCAATGCATTTACACGTGGATTTTACTCTAAGTATATTTCATCCATCAATATAGTAAAAAACACATGCTTGTATTTATTAAGTAAACTTTTATAGACTAGGCACATCGTAAGATTGAAATATTTAGTAACATTTTGAATTTTTGTGTTGTATTAAATATTAAAAGTCTTTATTTTTATGGAATATATAACATTTTTCGTGATAAACTTAAAAAAAAAAAATTATCGAAATAGTTATGAGTCAAATACTTTTTTCTTTTAAGATAGCATTAGAAATTTGAAGTAAAGTGTATTGATATATGTATTGGTTTAATTATACCGAAGATTCGATTTCAGAGTAATCGTTTATAATTATTAATTAGATATAGATAATTATTTAATTGCAGAAAAGGGTACTTTCATATAACTAATTCGTGAAAAATCATGAATCATATGTAATAACTTGTAATTATCATCGACGAGTCAGACGTTAAATAGAAATTCATAAAATTTATTAAAATTAAGTTAAAGTCGCATAGGCCGAGAAATTTCGTTAAAGCTTACAAACAGATAGTCCCTGATTTCCGTTAATTTTCAGTTATATAGAAACGGCACATCTCCATGCTCTGCATAAAAATCGACAAGACGAGAAGAGACCTTACAACCCCAACAATATAAAACGACGCTCGGAATAAAAGTAAGAACTCGACGGGTTTCATTAGTAAGGCAGTGAGTCTGAAATGGCAATTAAAGGTACAAGATGAGATTGGCTTTTTTATAAAAGAAAGAGCCGAGGCAAGGCTACAGAGTTGTATAATAATATTGTAGGCATTATTACACGGCACCCGGGCGCGTTGGAGGAACGGTAAATAAAAGAACGCGTCGCCGCGAGGCCGCTCGACTCCAAAATATAAAGCGGCCTTAAGAGCGAGGCGTCGTCAGCGGGAGAGGACGAGCACAAGTGCGCGCGTACGCCCGAAAGCTCAGTCGTGCATGGGATCAATGTAATACGTGTATCGCGCGTACCTGTCGGGAATGTATCACTTTACGGCTCGGAGTTTCTGCGCAGCTGCCGCCCAGACCCCCGAGGCTCGCACGAGGCTCCCGCGGCTCCGCGGAGGCCCACAACGAGCACCGAGATTCCGGCATCAGCCGCGTCAGCCGCGGAATCGACTCGAGCCCCCCCCCCCACCCCCTGCCCCCTGACCCGCGCCAAATATTAATAACCGAGGCGGATCTTTCGCCCGCGCCTCCACCGAGGCCCTCCTCCCCGGCCGCGCGAGCCGTTGCGCTTTCCCTTTAGGAGCCGCCCGTCGGCGGGGGACAGGACGCACCGATGGCATCGTGCCGGCCTTTATTAGCGAGAGCAATCGGCCCGAGTGGCTTCTTCTAGGTCGAGCGGCGCGTCGCGAGCCGGACTCAAAGGGAAGCTGCGCTGATTTTTTTTATGGTTTCCGACCCCAGCGATCCCACACCGCCCATTCGAGTCCCCCGGCACGATGAGCTGAAAAGGCTCACTAACTCGCTCGCCGACGGGCTGAATATTCTAAATGCATCGGCGAATGGCTCATTAGCGCACGGCACTTCCAAGTAAACAAAGGCTGCCCCTGCCAAGTCAGTCCGATGTCATGGAGAATACGGGCGACCAAGCGATTACGTAGATGCCGTCCTGTCCTTTAAAGTGTATGTAGTATCGATACCGTATTATCGAGACCGCAAGGGAGGAGTCATTGTCCTATTCTCACATTGTATTTTCGACATTGAAATGCTTCCTACCGCTAGTACAGGGGGTCACATATCAAAGCACGTTCGGCCCGAATCAAAGGTCGTCAAATACTTGCATTTCCAAGGGAGTTTGGAAAGGACTCTGCAACATTCGCTCTATGCGAATGCCCTTTATTTATCGAAAGGTACCCGCGATCGTGCATGAAGCATTTTGTGTGAATTCGCGGGCTGGGGAGGAGGGAATCCCTATCCTTCATGCCTTACATTTTTACATATTACACGTGACTTATAAAATCCAAGTTAAGAAATGTAAAAAAAATTATCATGGCTCATAGTTATATAAAAGCCATTATACGAGATCGTACGGATAATTTTATTTAATTAAAATGAAAAATTATTACATCACACTAATACACCGCTGGTCTGTGGCACAGGATAACTTTAATACTCCAAGAAACATTACAAGCAACAAATCATCTACCACTTTGTAGTTCATGAAAGAATTTTTTAATTTAAAAAAATTGTTGAAGTTTGGAACTAATTGGACGGTTGAAAATAACAAGATCCCAGTTTATTGGTTAACCATAGCGTACATGTAGCTAAAAAAAGGAAAGTATTTGAGGATTCAATACCTAACTATGCATGTAATATGCTTATAAAAATTTTTTCTACATTCGAAACTTCACGTGCAGTTTCTTTGTATTAAAATATTAATATACACACATATTTACAAGCATACATACATATATATATATATAATTATAATATACATATTTTTTAATATTTTTGTTTTATATTAATAAAATTTATATTTATTATTTACTTTATATTATTATTATGTTTTATATTTATTAAAATACTATGATAATTTTATTTAATGCGTTATTTGACAGATTGAGAACAAAATTAAACTTGAAATTAAAATTAAACTTTCAACTATAATGAAAAAATAAGATCTAAAAGACTAAGAAGACCCATGTGACATGTACAAGTTTCATCAAGTTAATTATCCTTTAAAGGTAAAGCATTAATATCGGGTTGTCTATCCACTGATGGTTGGCAATATAACCTATAATGAAGAAAAATAATCATTTCTCTATTTTAATTCCCTTCCAATGTACTTATTTTTAATTATAAGAAAGTGCTAGGAACAATATTGCAAAATATTAAGTAATGATATTAAAATTTTAAAATTAATACAAATTGCTTTTAAAATTGATCGACGTACGTATGCATTTGTATATGTATATATATATATATATATATATATATATATATATATATAATATAAATGAATATATATATATATATATATATATTTATATTTTTGAAAAACATAAATTTTAAGTGAAAATATTGATAGAGACAGGCTGAAAAAGTTTAAATATTTTTCAAAGTATTCAGTAAAACCTAATCTAAGTACGTTGTGGCTGACGAAGAACACTCAAGGTTTGAAAATCGCTCGTGACACGGTGAAAATATCACTTTGCGTCGCCTATACAATCGCGTCTACAGGAAAAAATCCAGTCACGGCAGACATTTACCTGGATTCATACTGCGGAATGCCAAAAGTACGGCAATCTCCGGGTGACGTATGACGAAGTGGGCGCTCGGAGTGGCAGACGCGGATGTTGATTATGAGGTGTACGTGTGGACCCATAGGGATTTTTGGACTTGTGAACACATTGAGAATGCACGCTCATTAAGTGTGCGAAGGTGTGTGGGCGGTTTTGTAAGCGGGTTCGGTCATCTCCTTCCTCGTTTGGATATATGCAGGTACTGAATACATTTCATTGCATAACAATTGCAATTACCCTGGATAAGCTGATGAATAGTTATCAGCCTCTACTGGATATTCTAAATAGACAGAGGTATTTGATATTTACAGTATGTTGATTTCCCGAATGCCTAGACTCTTAGCTGTTATTTCTCTCCCTTAACTCCCCTCATCCAACGTTACTTATTATTATGTTACTCTCTCTCTCTCTCTCTACATATATGCAAACAGCAGACAACAGACAACTACTTATCATGACCCTATTAGAACAATAATACTGAATCTGTTTTCTCTTCTGGACATTGCATTAACAGAGAATTCGCCATTAATTTTTACGACTCGTTAATAGAAATTTACCCAACCTTATGTAGACTTTAATTAAGATTATAAATTTTTTAATTGAATGTCGTACAATTAGAGTTGAGCGGGAAATAATTATTAAATAAATTGGACACGTATTTGAATTATTCATACTTGAAACCATTATTGAAAATATTTTATTCGTTTGAGATTCGAATAATATCGGATGAGCTAAATATTTTTTTTATTTAAAAAAAAATTTACTTACACTTTTATAAGCAGTAAATATAAAAATTCCAGAAGTTCTTTAACATTGATATTTCATCTGAAATAAACTATAAGTAATTTATAGTTTACTATACTGCAATTCTTGTATGCAAATAAATACAATTGCTGAAAATTGTTTTGCTTCATCTTTTTTTCATCTGCTGATTGAGTATTCTACTATTTTTCCAATTCTTAGTATAAAATTTGTTTAATATTCAACAAGGAAATTTTCAGTGAAGTTCGATAATTTTAAGATGTTTTGCTATTGCCTGGCAAAGAATATAACGAAGGGTTTGTTCATGGTTTCATTTGATCATTAGAAAAATAAAAAAAAATAAAAGCTGAAAAAATGTTCTCTATAACGAAAATAAAATGTACCGTGGCGCATATTCCACGATTATTTATCGCATTTTTGTTTTTGATGGAATTGTTCATTGAATACATAACGCCAGAAAATATTGTAAAACAATGATAAATGAAATAGAGTGAATTATTTTCATAGTGACAAAGTAATACATACGTTTTATCAAGTAAATTGCATACATTTATAAGACAAAGAAAGCTTTATACAAATACACATCCACGACTAACTTTCTTGTACAAATATTAAATTTTTTAATGCTAATTTTCTATTGCTCATTACTTTTGCATCTTCCATTTCTTGTTATTTTCAATTGATTTCATATGGAGGTATTTTCATTGAAAAATATAAACATAATTAATGAGCGTACAGTAAAACAATGGGTCTTATAGGATAGCAATTTTTACGGTGTATAAGGCAACTAATGTCGCCACCGACAAAACACATCCACGCTCTTCGCGCATAAAAAGTACGCTGGGTTAAGGGGGGACATTAAGGCCAACGCGGGCGATAACGACGCGCATGATGACGTCGTCTTCGGTCACGTGCATTATCAGCAGTGCTGTTGTCTTATATGCAATGGAGTTACGGCGTACGGAGCGAAGCAGCGAGAGAGAAGGAGACAGTCTAGGGAACTTAGCTATTATCTTCGGAACTTCAAAACCAGAACAGGGTCTTCGACCTCTTCTCGTTCATGGCCGAGCGCATCGCTGGATCCGCTGAGCGCTGCCCTTTACTTTTACCCGAGGTTTGCCGAGATACGTTTTACAGTTACCTGGCTCACGGCCTCGTGAGTTATAATTGCACGTTTAATGGAAGCTGAAAATTTACTCGTGCATCCCAGTCACCCTGTCATCTTAAAATTCATTTTGCCACACGCAAAACTGCATTCCCATTTCGCATAGATTATTCTATCGCATTAAGTACAGAAGTTAACCCGAAAATTATATTCTTTATCTCTAAAGAAATTATAACGGAAATTGTATACTTTATGGTGCTCTTTTAATTTACTCCAATGAATCATCTTAATTCTTTATAACTTTTATAGCAAAACAGACATCGAAATACACTTGAGTACAATTTATGATTTATTGATAATATAAATTACAATGCATTGATTTGTATTAATTTTAAATATACTTATTTTATAATCAACTTCGTGTAACTATAATGTGAATTGTTCCCACATAATATGTAGATACATTTCAAACTGTATTATTCCTAATTTTCCCTCTTTTTTTAAATGTAATAAACACAAAACATAGTAAAGGTAACAAAAAAATCTTTTAATTATTTTGTATCCAACCTTACTTAATTTAAAACTAATTTATAAAACCGTAAACGTCTTTTTTTTTGCACATTAATTTCTTATATTTATTTACAGCCTTCGTGAATACTTTCCATACATTTTTATTCGTACAAAGCAAAAAACTATTATAAGCTAATAATGAATGACAACACCACGTTATTTGGAAATTCAGTTTATTACAATTTAATATCAATTATACAATAATGTGCGAAGAAAAAAAATTAGTTTGTGCCGTTTTTCCTTTTTTTGATTATAAGTAATATAATATTAACTTTATCGAATTTATCAAAACAAAAAATTTCCTAAATAATGTGTTTTTTTTAACCTTTTGGAGATCTTCATATAGTCCATGATGTTCCTCTGTGTCTCTCTATCTCTTTCTTTTTCCTTTACGTAATATTTTTTATGCGTGCTTCATCCAAGTTTTAACCTCAGATTAGCGTTACCAGAAAATGTAATTCTTCAAAATAATAGTCGAATTTAACGCTCTATTTTTCTCATTGTTCTTAAAGTAAATACACGTAATCTATGCGTATTTATACGCATTGCATGTATAGATGTGAGCATAGTAACATAGGCGGAGTTTTATAGATGTTTTGCAGAACAACATCTTATGAAGTTATCGATGCTGGTCAATCTTAAAAAGTTACATTGTACATAATTATATAGACTTACGAATTTTGTCGATGTAAGCTAAAGCTCTAGTGGTCTTTACTGCTAGCTATTAGTTATTTGTTATAAATAGAGTAGATTATAATCATCTTTGCATTTTCTCTTAGAATCATTACCTTATTTTTAATTTTTAATTCTTATAGTCTAAGAAATAACTTAAAATATATATATGTATTCTATTACCGTTAATCACAATAATTATCCATTTGCAAATTACTATGTTTTTTCAAAAGCACTAGAATGTTAAAAAATATACTTTTTCATCTATAATTATTAACTTTTCTCCAAATTATCAACATTGACGATTTCACATTGACAGCCCGTGTATCACAGTCGTGTAATAAAAAAGTGTAGTTACCGAGTAATTTATTTTTAAAGTTAAATGATATTTTAAAGCGAACATCAAATACGATTTTTGATGTATGCATGGGGCCATGAGAAAATATGAAGCAGCATCTCCTCTGTATGTGTGATGTTGCCTAATGCTCGTATTAGTGAACTTTGAATAAAAACATATTTCGCCAGCAGCAAGTGATGTCCACATTTAAAAACTGAACGATTCACAACTGTTACTGCGTCCCTAGTCACGTTCCACATAAACTCCATTTTTTCACCGTCCTCGCCCTCGCATTATTGCCCCTGCACATTTGATACGTATATTTACATTCGGAACGGCCTCGACCCGATGTTTCGCGTTGCGCCCAGATTACGTACATACAAGCGTACCCGCGCGCGAGGGTCACATACGCAACGAAAAATTTCGCCCAAGGCTCTTGGCAGCGCCGCTAAACGCGGATGTGCACAAGGGGGCCATTTATGAAAGCGCGTGACGCGAATTCCCCGGTGATTTAACCGACAGCATCCACACCCCGCGAATTTAAAATCTCAAAGTCGAGTGTCTCGCCCTGACGCGCAAATTGTTCGACTGCCTAGTGGCCGCTAATCGCGAGCGTAAACGTGCCGTAGGGGAATCCGTGGGTCGAGGGGGTGAAGCCCCAATAAGGAGACTGGGAGAGCATCTCTTGTTGAGTTACGGAGGATTAGGGTCCGATGCCGCGGTGCTGCGAGCGAGCAATACTGTGCTTTCATTTTGTGCAACGCATGTGAAGAATCGAATGACCCAAATGACTTGGCAGGCATTCAGCGAGAGATGCTGAATTATTCAGCGTGCGTTATTCGTTTACATTAATTGTTAGAATAGAAAATGTCGAGAAAATTTAAATGGAGTGAAACATTGCATTTTTTAATTTATACTCGCGCACGACCGTTAAAGTAGCATTTGCATATAGATTGATACGTTATTTTATTGGCAAGATTGTTTGATCTTTGAAATTTCATTTGACTCTCTAGTAGTCAATTACTACTTTCTCTCTGTATCGTAAGTTACACTGATTTAGCAGAAGAACAGTCGTGGTGAGTTCGTGACAAGTAAATTCATGTAGGATAACAGGGATCGGCGAAACGGAAAATATAGTCGGAAAATATAAGAGCTTATACAAGTGGCGCTGAGTAAACTTATGCACAAGGACAGAGCGAAAGAGAGACGGAAAGGGTCGATTTTACGTTTGAGGAAAAGAAGAGCAAGAAGGGATGGTATACAACGGTACTCTCACGTAATGTACACGTGATTGGAATACGGGATTTCAGCTGAATATGACAATATCACGAAACAAGAAGCGACTGACGGTTTTGGGAGGGGGGAAGGGTAGAGGCAAGTTACAGTCGTATCTCGCCTGTCTGCCATCGTACCTTTCTGACAAGATTTCAGACCGATCGTATGAGCTTACGTTCGTGTACTACTCTCCTCTCTCTTCCTCTCACTCTCTCTCACTCTCTCTAACTCCCTCCCTCAGTATTTACCTTATTCTTCCCACTTTGTTTACCTTTCTCTCTTTTCGCTTGTTTCTTCGCCCTTCTTTCATTCTCCAAGGTATTCACGTGTCACCTAAACTTACTTTCAACTGAGCAAAAGCACTACAGGCCAGGCTACTGCTTTTTCCGGTAGGGCTTCCACGCAGGAAATGCAAGATAGTATATGTAGCCTACGATCCAGCTTTTGATAACATACTTAGGCAATCTCATATTTCTTTACGAGATTCGTGTCTTTATTTCCGGTGAGGCTGAATTCACAATTCTTCCTTTTCTTCAATTTTTTTTATTTTCCCTTTTAATAAACGACGGCCTCTGAAATAGAGGGAGCTTCATTTACTTTGATACCTTTGAATTATACCAATCAGATATTAAAATTTCTTCATAATGTTTTTAACGAGTTTAATGGAATCTATAATTGCTCGCTCATCGCCAAGATTATCAGGATTATCCCACGCATTATAAGGAATTTCAATATTATAATATTTTTCCAAAATTTACTTATCTTTAACTTCAATCTAATAAAAATGTTATTATGAACACATATTAAAACAAATTATTTACAATTGAAATTAAAAATTCAATATCATGACCTGAAATTGCAACGTAAATTTTTTTTGCCTTTATAATTTCCAGTCTCGTAAATTTTTTTCTTTAGCTTTCTCTTAAATTAACTATTGGAAATGAGAAAATTTTTATAGCAATGGAATACGTTCTACAATAATGTCTACTAAGTTATTTTCTAGTTATCTTTCCATTTATTAAACTCTTTGAAAAAAAAAAAATTCGTTTTTGCCAATTATCTTTAAAAGTGATCAGCCGTATAGATGATTATCACCTCAAGTCATTAATAAACTGCCGCCGTATGCCACTCTGATGAAAGAACTTGGACTACAAGTTTCATTTCAAAATTTTTTTATATATATAAAAGACAAGTTATTCCACTAGATAATATTTTAACGTACAGGATTGACAACCAACTTCGATAACAGAAGCGCTTTTGTAGTGAAACTTAAAAAAACAGTGAAAACTGCTTATAAAGAAGAAATAATAAATATGAAGTCAGGACTGATCTTTTTTAGACAGAAGAACAAAGAAGAGAGATACGTATGAGTTTCTGATAAAAGAGGAGAAAGAAAAAGGGTTGAAAGACGACCAAAGAAATAAATAAATCTTAACTCCAGATAGATTACGTTACAACTTATTTTTCGATCTATCGATTAAAGAATATGAGTTTGACAGTAGAAGATCACTCAGGATATGTAGTGTATTTAATTTTAACTGTAAATTTCCATAATTATCATCAGATTGTCAGTGTATTACTATAGTTATTTGACAAGCTTAAAATTATACTCTACATTATATATTGTTTTTTATTAAAGATAATCATCTCGTTTACCAATTTAAAAACGTCTTTACGTTTTATTTAATTTCTAGATTCTTAGCTAAAATTAAGCAATTTGTACTTATGTTATTAATCCTTAAACTAAATCAATTATAAATTTGAGTAAAATAAAATTTTATTCACAAAATTATTTTATTTTTTTATTCATTTTAATCTTATATAATTATATATTGAAAAAAATATTTAATAATACCTGCGAAAAACATTAGTTATATTAATTATAGTGATAATAGTTAAAAGTAAATAAATGTAATCGAATACATTTTAATAAATTTGTCTATAATAAATAAATAATTATAAAAAATATATCTTTTCTGCTTGGATTAAATATAAACTATACGTAATTATGTAATTATTACTTGACTTCATTGAAGGTTTGATAAAATTACTTAAATATAAAAGCTTTTTCGCAAAACGAGTGTAGGATTTATTAAAAAAAAAAATTATTCTTTTTACAAATTGCACGATGACTTTACGCAATAACGAAAACTAACGAAAACTTTAAGGAAGTATGTATGAGAAAAAATGGCTTAGTTCAAAATGAAGTGCAAAAGTCCTGGGCATAATTTTAAAACTGATATCCATTTCCCTTTCTATTTCTTTAACTCTTCTTAACTCGTGCGAATGTACGCAAATCCACGCATATACATAAGCACAAAAACATAAGCATCTTTGTTCCATTGTGAATTTAGTTTCGCAGAGAGCGTTATGCTTTAGTCTGTTCTATTTTCCAGATAGTACCTTATACTTGTGTCCATATTTCAACCGATAAAGCGTAATATAGTGGATTCCTGAGGCGTTCGAGAGAACCCCATGGGTATACGTACGGATATAGCAAACAGCTATACAGTCGTTGAGATACCGTCTAACCGATTCTTTTCTTTTTCATTCCTTCTCTAGCTCTCAGAATCTCGAGTCGTTATGATCCACTATTCCCTTACTTCTCTGTCTTCCTATTTGCCAAAGTTATGTACCTATACCGTAGTCTAAGCACAGTTAACTTGCTTTTGTCGGTAAGATCAGAAAAATGTAATTGAGTGAGCATTGATTGATAAAGAGATATAATTTTATATCGACTATCGTGCATTCCTTGCAGATGTATGTACATGTTCTAGTTCGCGAATTGATGGGGATTACCGATGAGCTGCCCTAGGTTAACGTTTCTTCTACAACAGTTGATGTAACACTGGTATATGTGCTACAAAGAAAAAGCATTTTCCACAGATATCGGAAAATCATTGATCTTCAAGCTCTGGCTTGGTTGAACTTCAAAATACTAAAATATCTTACCTTGAACAAACTATAAAACATTGATACATTAGAAGATTGTGGCGTGATTTATTACTATTAGCTGGATTATTCAGTATATTAAATAGTAGTTACAGTTAATAGTAACCTATATATATATATATATGTATGTATGTGTGTGTGTGTGTTATTATGATTTATAAGGGTCTTTGACGAAGAAGATAAGGTAAATACTTTACTTAGATGCACGAAAATTAGATTTATGCAACTTATTTAATTAGCACATTTTTTACTATCTTTTTAACGTTGCATTGTAAGATTTGCGTATGCATATTGTATATTAAAACTTTTTAAATTTAAATGTGTTACAAACCTTTGTCCATTCATCCTAACAATATTTACTATCTTCCGTATTTAAAATTCATTATAAATTCATGTATATATCCGAACAATTGAACGATATTATAATTATTGAACAATGAATCGATTCCGGGAATTATAGGTGAGTCTTTCATCGATTGTATTGTTGGCCCAACAAATGCGATCCAGTGCGAATAATCACAGTCCACCGCCAAATCGATCTTTAGAAACTTTTATGCCAATGTACATTCTTTAACTTTTTCAATTTTTTTTTTTTTTTGCGGTTTGAAAGAAAGCGACCTGATAGTGTCTTTTACATAGAAAAATAATGCGCGCTCGCGAGCATGTCAGTGAGCGTTGTATTGCTTTAAGGTATTATGAAAAAAATAATGTCAATAGAAGCGAAAGAGAAAAAGAAAAATAAAATGAAAAGGCACAGTGAACGAAGTAGTATTGTATGTACTTTTTGTGCCGGTTAAACAATTACAAATTCGAAAACGGAAAATACTGACGTGTTTGAAAAATTTATATTTACTGTTAGGCAACATCTGCATTCATATAGTCCACGCACACTACTCTTAATAAAAATGTCGGAAGAATTCTAGTCCCCCTGCAAGGGTATTCGTTGCGTCGGCAAAAACGAATTTTACTCGACGCAAAAACCCCTTCTTATCACAGAATCAGACGTAGCAAGAAAGGCTATTTTATAGATAAATTTTTCAATGTGAAAACAAACCTGTAAACAAATCGTGAAATTCAACGAAGAACTAAAAGGAAAAGAGGGATTCGTATAATATTACTTTGTTAGCCATAAGTAATTAAACATAATAACAAATGTTTATTTAAAAATACCAAAAATCATTGGAAAAGAAAACATTATTAAAGGAATTATAACCCTCTTAAGCTAAAATTACACAAAGAAACCCTGAAAGTTGAAATAAAAATAATAATGATACAACGTAGTAGGAAGAAAATTCGATTTCCCTTCAGGACATATTGAGTGCGCCTTTGTTCTGGCCCATTGTTCCCAATGTGAAACTGGAGCATGGATAACTGAGCACGAAAAAGTAAACGCAATTTTTCTCCTTCATGGCTCTCGCACTCTTTCCTTCCATTTCTTATTTTCTCATTCTCACATTATGTATTGCAGCATACTGCGTTTTGTATTTACCGAGGAGTCCACACAAATGCAAAATACGGCACTTCCATGTTCGTCGTGTGTAGACGCTCGTCTAGATTTCAATGTATGCGCCTCTTCCTTTCTTCTTCGCTCGCTCGTTTTCGAGGATTCGAAACAAACAATGGCATGAAACATTATTACCACCGAATCTTCTCCCGATATCGTAAATACGAGGGCAGAGCGCGACACTCTATTGTTTATCGTCGTTTAAATTTTTAATTTGACGATTGAACATTGATAGGTCAATAAAATTTATCAAGCAACACCGAAGACGAAATTTGTCTATGTACTTTTGATCACCGATAAGCTTCTTGTTCATTAATGCAATGCACCCCAGCTGATTGATAATTGGCACGGCCTTATAACGATAGGATGAATTACCTGTGCGTTAAAGCTTAAAAATTGTTGAATAAATTTCATAATTAATGAACGCCAAAAAGTGGAGTCTAAGAGAGAAGCCTCGCTTTTGCTTTAGCTCTCCGCGTGGCGTTTACTTTTCTAGCCTTCGCATTTCATAAAATTCGCATTTGCATGCCAACGAGAAAGTCGAGAGTCTCGCACCTTGCTGTTACGTTGCTGCAAGGCACACACCAACGAAATTTCGTGGCGCGCCAAGGAACAGCCAAGGACGATGTAGGTTCGTCGAGGTCCTCCTGTCGCCCCCCCCCTTCCCAATGGTGCTATCACACGTTTCTCTTTCTCGCCCTCTCTCGCTCACACGCGACCGCATACACACCAACAATCTCTCTCTCTCTCTCTCTCTTTCTATGGTACTCTCTACTATACTTTTCTCCCACTCCGTCGTCCCTACTTTTTTCATTGGCTCTGTAACTGCAGTGCGAAGCATGTATCTTGATCATACGTAAGCATGCACATGCATGCACGCGAAAGCCGTAAACTCGCAATTTCGGCATTGCATTCCATGCAGCATTTGACTCTTATGTAAAAACTTCGCCAGTTCGCCCAAGCTCGATATTTCTTATAGCTTAGAAGTGATTCTCTTTCAAAGAACTTTTCAAGGGATTTATTTTCGATTTGAATTTATTTTCCTCGAATATTGACATTTTTTCACGTAAATTCTAATACGAAATGAAAATATTTTTCACTGCACATAGATATTTTGTATACGTAAAGCCATGACTTGACAGAGCTGGCGAAAAACAAAACAGAAAATTATTTAGATGTATCGAATTGCGTATCATGAGTTATTTTATAATTAACGGGATTTCATTGGGTATGTCTGCATCCAATGTATGGCGAACTTTAAAACAAGCGAGTTATTAAAACTCATAAAAGACTGAATTTCATTTTATATTATAACATAATATTGTGAAAAGGAAACCATTTATTTCACAAAATATTTGAATGTGCACTGAGCGAAGTACAAAGCTCGAAGTACAAAGTATCTGCTGATTTTCATTTAATTTTTTTTCATATTTTAGGAACTCGACCCTCGTTGAATAAATTATTGCAAGGTACCAGCAAAATAAACATACAATAGTAATTTCTTAAAATGAATAACAATTAAAATTTACTTCAAGGCATGCGCTTTAATTTCTCTTAATATTATTATGTACCATTTGAGTTTATTGCAAACAAGTATAGTGCGTTCCATTTAACCTTTAATTATCAGCATTTCAAGTAAGTTCACTATGGCTTAATTTTACCAACTGGTTTATACGATACTTACTTTTACGTGAAAAAATAAACTCAACAATGTGCTATCTACCCTGCTCACATGGAGTCTGAAGGGCTCGTTGCATATTGGCTGAAAGTAACCTATGCAAGCAACTTTTAGCATCGCGTGCTCATTACTGAATACCAATAAATAAAAGAGAAGGAGAAGAGAGTGACTCGAGGACAGAGGAAAACTGAGGTTGTACTCGACAACGAGTATCGAGAAAGTCGAGCGAACGTCTACTTGGTCGTGACAGGGTGGCGAATTAGACCTACCGAAGGCGAGCGGGGAGGGGCTGCGATAAACGGAAAATCGCGCGAGAGGTTTGCGAGCCCAATGGGAAATTATCGACTGCGGCAGCAACCAACGACGGAATGGACGGCATTAGTACGCGACGTTATCAATTTGAGGAACTTAAGCGACTCTTCTGCCCCGTGAAGCTGGAGATAGAAGCGCACGGAATCTGGGGATTCGTCGCTCCTCGAAAAACAGTCTTTCGAGGGCACATTTTTCAGCCCTCATTATCTAAATGTTCGGTGTTTCGGGAATAATTTTACGTGACTCTCGAATTTCCCGACGCTGTATGAAATTGTGAAAAAGTTTGAGTAATCGATGCAGAGTAATTACTGAAAATTAATTTTTGTTTGGGAAGCGTCACTAAGAGCTGTTACAATTATAATATATTTTCAAAAAAGATTTTCAATATCTGTAGCTTGCAATTTAACGATTGACGTGTTTAGTTGTCTTTCGAGATTCAATTTCGCATGAATAATGCCAGAATTTTATTCTTCCACAAACACATATACATTTTCATGAAAGGAAGTAGCAAATGAAATAGAATTCAAAATAAATCTTTTTACAATAAGTTATAAAGTATGTATGAAATCGAATATATGATGACAATAATATCGATATCCTCATTGATAAGTTATGAGAAACGTAATATTTAATTGTAAAATATTTCGTTTTATGACAGATTTCGCGAAATAGTATTTTGTCTTTATTAACTAATAAATTAATGACTTTTTTTCAATATAAAGGAAGAATGGCGGTGAAATTTTTTTGCAATTATAAAGAAAATAGTGAGCGTATTTAAAATGCCAACGGTAAGAGAGGCATGATAATTTGAGGAAATTGCGGCTGCGAAAGAGTCTGCTGTAGATTGCGTATTTGAATATTATAATAGGAGAAGTATCAAAATTTTCAGGAAGTTAGTGAATGCTAGGAAGTCCGTTTGCACACGCTTGTCTTTGAAAGTGTCGAGTGTTAAGCTCAGCCTTGCCCGACTCCCGGGGGTGCAGACCTCGTTTTTTATCAAGGGTCAGCAGCTAAGGTAATTCGCGCAGAAAAGCGAGCATCTGTATCATGAAAACTCGTTTTCCTTTTGGTATTGCGAGGCCAAGGCAAGGCGGGCTTAATGGGACCGGGCGAATAGGGGCGAACTGAATGAAGAGCCGCGCCATAGCGAGTAACTCGGTATTATCAATTCATTCTCATGGAGATCTTTTTTATAACTCGTCACTTTTGTCTCTCCGGGACTTGGTCGCTTTCCCGTAGATCTCTGCCGGTGGCGAGAAATTTACATCACCGTAGTTCTTCAACGCTCTAAATTAGGACCGCCGACCAGAGAAAGAAAGAGAGAAAGGTTTTAACAACTTCTCGTTGGCATTCGAAGCCGACCAACGGATAATAAGGTTACTTGCGCTAAGCCTCTCTGTGCATCAAGCGCCCAGGAAGTAAATTAATTGCGCGGGCTTGATTGCCGTAAAATAAAGAACAGCCGGCGCGCGTGAGCTTCTCAATTAGCTCGCCTTCTCCATCCCTCTGTGCCACCATTCGCTTTCTTATTCCCTATCTATTTATCTCTTTGTATTTCGCGTTTCTTTTTTCATTATTCTTTGTATCTCTCTCTCTCTCTCTCTCTTTCTCCTCCTCTAACTCCCCTCACCCTTTTTATGATGTAAAATTTTGCGCGGCAGAAAAGCGCAAATTCAGTTTGTTCGGTTATTTATTCTTCGGCCCTTTTCCCCATCGTTCGCTCGAAGAACAGAACGGCTCTTTGGTAATTCCTAATTTCTCCATTCGCGTCTCTCTACCGCAGATGTCGAGTCCGTTTCTCTGAAATGCTATATTGAATTTCCTTTTCTTTATTTTTATTCCTTCTCAACGATATATTTCCATTAGTTGATTGAAAACTAGGGATTCCGGTACAGAAAGCATTCCGAGATGAAATACTAATTAAGCTGAGATATCTTGGATGTCACTCCAATTATACAACAAAATATCTTTTTAATGCAAAAAACAGAAATATTTTTATAACCGTAGCGGAAATTACAAGCAGACCTTTTTATAATTAATTATTTTTTCTTATTTTAAGTTTTAAGAACACCCAATTACTGTAGAAAAAATATATGGCCTAGTTTTATAATGTAAGAAAGAACAGTTTATACCACATATTATACAAGCAAAGCAATTTTACGGAAAAATTGAGTTACCGCCTGATTTTTAAAACTGATCGATCGAAATTTTACGTTGTATCTGATTTTCCTTCTGTTTTACGCTTATATCAATACTTGAGCTACTGAAATAAAAATGTTTCGACATAATGTAGAACACGTTCCAATAATATTGTTAATGAATATCATAGTAGATAAATAAAGGTAGATTCGATCAATTGTTTGAAATGTATTATACTATTATATTACAGAGTATCGAATTACTGACTATCAAGTGACGTTAACATTTTTCGAGAAACATTCTATTATAATTGGTGCTACTCGAAAATGGAAGTCCCAGTCAGCGTGATCAATATCAGTTGCGCAGAAATTTGATTCTTAGCAACTTCTTTCCGCTTAGTATTATCGTGAATAATGCTTTTGATAAATCAAAATTTTACAGGCCATGTTAAAGCCAATGCCATTGTACAGTGGAAAATAATAGAAATGGTACTAATGAATGGTCGTATAGCATATTGTTTACATCGAGTATTCTTCTAGCGACATGCTTCGACACCTTCGCGGGTACAGAAGAGCATCGAACAGACGCTAGTCTTTTTTCACTCTTTATCTTTTACAGCGAAACACTGATTTTCTCTTGCGGAATACGTGGCAGTGTACACCATAGCAAGAAATATGATCCCAAATTCGGTGGGTATATTGTAAGTAGGGCAAACGTCTCTATCTGTTAGTGGGTCGAGCTCCGAGCGAAGATCCAACTGGGATGAGGAGTGGTATTAATAAAAAAGAAAGAAAAAAGTCCAGCCAAGAAAGGAATGACGACGTTGGTTGCGCAGATGACGATGAGGGTAGCATGAGACCAATATGTTTTTGCGTAGCATAGGAAACAGGCGAGGCTGTGCTTTTCCTTCTCTTTTCATTATTTTGTTATAATTTTGTATCGTCTCCAACCTCCCTAACATCACTTTTTACACTTCCCCTTCCAAGTCGAGCTTTTCATCGCGTTGCCTTTTATACTCTCTAACTTGCTTTTAAAATAACGCCTGAATTTTAAAGGAAACTTTTTCGAAAATTGTGCGCGCGAACTTTTTCAGTTTATCGCTTTGTAGGCACGTTTCAAAAAACGAACGTTCCTTTTGTTTTTTGGTGCAGCACTGTTTTTTATTTTCGAGGTTTTATTTCGTAAAGTTGATTAACCGATATTTAAATTATTGGCGATCTTTTTACTCACCAGAGACACCGATTATTTAATTTATAAAATTGTGCTCATATAATGCAAAAATGAAACTTTTTATGGAAATTTGCAGTAATTTAATTAAATTTCATCACGCGAAATCTCAGCTACATTTCTAATTTAAATTAATTAATTGCTATTGCTTTTTAATTTTGTGGCAAAATTTTAATCTTTAATGTGATTTGTACGCAGTTTTTAATTAATTTTCCGTATCAATTGTTTAATGATAAAGTAAAAAGCATTTTATTGAGGGTGACCATATTGAGCATTTTAAGATTTTAAAAATTTATCGAATGCATTGCTGGGTAAATATTAGAGATGGTGTAACCTCAATTAACGCTTAAAAATAGTTTTGGGCACACAGAGAATTCCGAAAATATATTACTATGTGAGCCTCAAGCCGGAGAATGCAGACTTCAACAGCTCTGCCAGCTTAAACGTTAAGTAAACTCAACAGAGGCTCAATAAAGGAGAAAAATTGATATTGTATAATAAGATATTTATTTAAATGAGAAAGCATGACAAGGAAGCGAGTCGTTAAAAAGGCAGAGGCGGAATTCGACAACGGAGCACAAACAGAGCTAGAGCTTCCCTAACTCGAAGGTACGAATCTCGGATGCACAATATTAATCAATGCTCGATAAGTCGTTGGATCGAGCTTCTCTAAAAAATCGTTTCTCAACTATTTCTCCTTCGACGCGTGCGACCTGAGAACAGCACAAGAGCACTTGCAGTTAAGCACAACCGGACACTCGCTAGACAACACGAGGCTCGCCTATGTCGAGCCTAGGAAGCCCGACGGCGAGAAACTTGGTGGTGGGGGGCACTGCGCCGCTTCTTAAAGCCTTCGCAATTTTTTCAAAAATCCCAGTTTTCCCCCCACCCTGCCGCGAAAAGCGTCGCCTCGCGGTCCCCACCTCTCGGGGCGCTTTCCCACTCCGCGCGGCCCTCGGCCCTAGCGAGGCTCCTCGCTCCTTTCCTCCGCTCGTTTTTCCTACTGCCCTCGCGCACCCGGCTGCCGCCGAAGCCCCCCCGCCCCCGTGCGCGCGCTTGCCGGCGCGTATCGCGTGCACGCGCATCCGCGGGCCGCGACCCCACTCTCGCGGCCGCACTCGTCGCGGTCTATTTTCTCCGTGCACCGCCTGTGTGCGCGCCTCCCGCTGCACTCGCGTCGACGGCCGAGCCCTTTTCGCCCCCGGGAGGCGCATCTCTCCGTCCTCTTCGCGGCGGCTCGCGGTCGATCGCCGAATATTGGCCGACTGTCACTCTTTCCTTTCGTCGCGGTGCCCGCGCGCCCGATTATGCGCTCCCGTCTTCTCTACCTCGTTGGCTTTCGTTGGCTTACTTTAGGAGAGAAGAATGACTCTTTCTCGCGCTCGACACTGACGCTCGTTTGCATTGCCCGGCTCGAGCGATGCCTCTCGTACAATTGGAATATTATTTAGGCACAAACGTGGTCTTGTCCTCTATAACCGGATAGATTCAATAAGTCATCAGCTCCCTCTCAATTTTTCCATACTTCCCTCGCGCCATTAAATTATAACATTAAATGTTATTCGAGCGTTTCTTCACTTTTACATACAAGTGCATCGGTAGGTTCATTCAACTCCTCGACTTCGGAAGAGCATAGAATATTTTAAGGCAGCGTTGCAAGAGCATTCGATATTAATATAGGCAGTGAGTTTTTTAAACGCTAGAAAAACACTAGGATTAAATTATCCATTCAATAGGACTATCGGCTATCAGAGATGATTTTCGATAACCAATAATTTGGATTAGGGCGGCGAATCGATCGTATTATGCGCCGCCGAATAATAATATCAACGAAGAGCGAGTCCTGGCCTAAGAGACGGACGACGCTCCGGGGCTCTCTCGTCTACGCAAATATAGCAACCAATGTTTGAGCAATGCGTATGAGAATAGGTACGGGAAATTAAATTACGAAGGGACTCGTGACTGCGGGTTTATTGGCAGTGAGCGATAACGAGTGAGCGGAGGAAGGAAGACTCGTTGATAATTCGGTCCCACCTGTGCCGGCCCGAAAAACGACGAAGGCAAGGCCAAAGGGACAAAGGAGAAGCAAAAAGTGCAATAGTATTTATCGGCGGAGGGAGAAAGCCGGCTTTTAACTAGCGCTCGGGAATGATGAAGCAGGAGGAGGAGGGTCCGGCTGCAATTTTTCTGCAGCAGCAGGAGCAACGGCGAGAGGCGGCCACGCGAGATATGATCTCGAACGACGAGGGCACGGGGTGACGGTGCGGAAGGGAGCAGAGAGACAGAGTGTGAGAGAGACAGAGAGACAGAGAGAGAGAGAGAGAGAGAGAGAGCGAGCGAGCTCCGGCAAGGGGGCCAGGGACCAATGGTTTTAGGTTGCGGGCCGCAGCGGCGTGGCTATCCTCACTTTCGCATTGCTAGATTCAGTTCATGCCAAGGCTGACTGGGTGCGTTGCCCTCTATTGCCCCTATGCCGCTGCTGCAGTCTGCACTTCTCCCCGCCAACCAAACCCCTCCCTCCCCGCCCCTCTCTCTACAATTGCTCAGCGGTCCTCCTCCTCCTCCTCCTCCTCCACCCCGACCGCCGTCGCCTCGTCCGACCTCGCCCCGCGGAGGCTCCCTTGTCCATCGGCGCCTCCTCGCTCCGCGCTTCTCCGGGCCCCCGGACCCCGCTGAAGCGGCTACCAGGGCCTCTTCCGCCGTTATACGCGCGGGTCCTGCTCGTCCTTAAGGGTGCGGGCCGCCTCGAGGCCGTGCGGCCGGGCTCGAGCGTCGCCGAGCTCTCGCGATAATTGCCGAGGCACCGAGTGACGGGGCTTCCCTCCGCTATCGCGATGCTGCTGCGCGGCCTAGGAGCGAGCCCCGGCTTCCTGAGCGCAGCGGAGTGCATTTGGCAGCGCGGCTGATGAATTTTGAAAGTTACTCCGGGCCAGTGCTGCCAACCAGTCGGAATGCCTGCGCGCCTCGCGATCGCGGCCTTCGACGGTGCGCGACCGACTCTCGGTTTTGACGAGATCGTAAGCGCCTCTCGGCCGGGAAGCGGCTCTCGGCTCCGGCGAAGCTCCCGCGAGCCGCCGGAAAACATTTCTCGATAATTGGCAATACTTCAAAAAATTACTCCCCTCGCTCGATAATGCTGCACGGCTAGGATACGCGGTACGCTGGCGGTGGCGGTGGCGGCTGGTTGGGGGGGGGGGAGAGAGAGGAGCAAAGAAATATTTAGCATTGCAAGATAGTCGTTGCGGAGAGTAGTAGGTACCGGCAGCCTGTGAAGTCAACCGGACCCCGACCGGGCCTTTAAACGGCATTTAAAGGGTAGACTCAGGCATTTATTGCCTGCCCTAAGCTCCTTCTAAATCTGACAAATAACAGGGATGGCGCCGTGCACATTTTGATGCTACATCTCCAATGAGAAATAAGAGCGCGGGGCCAAAGGACAGGCTAATAAAGTCGGCCGAAAGTGAGCGTAGTCCGGTCTTAAATAGGCTCCCGCGACTCCTTCTTCTAAACGTACTCCGGCCAAATGCCGTGGCCCACTCTCTCTCTCTCTCTATCTATCTCTCTCTCTCTCTCTATCTATCTCTCTCTCTCTCTCTCTCCCTCCCCCTGCCGTTTTCTTTCCCCGGGCAGCCGACGGCGCCGTCCACCTCCTCGCGTCCCTCTTGCGTTAACAAGTGCTGCAGCCGGCTGCAATTGCTTTGGAGGCTGGAGAGCGCCAATACGGGCGTAGCGTGTGCCCAATTCCACGGCGGCGGCGGCGGCGGCGGCGGCGGCCCTCGTCATCGTCCCAAATTCGCGGATCGCGTTTCTCGAGGCTGAGCGACTGCTGCGCATCGGAATTCCCCGAGGGGACGCGCTAGGCTCCAGACCCCTCGCTTCCCTCCCCCCCCCCGGCCGTGCCCTGCCCAGCCCTGCCCTGCCGCACCGCCGCCCCTCGAACGAAACGTCGCTCGCGAGGCCGACACCCGCGCGCATACCCCACGCGATCCGAGCCAATGATGACGAGTGCGTCGGTCGCCTCATCGACCGCTGATTAGGGCCACGGCTCCATCGGGCTCAATAACGGGACGAAGGCCTTCGAAATAAATACAAATCCAATGGCGCGAGCCCAGCCTCCTTTATCCTTCGCCTCTGCCCGACTCGCCCGCCGCTTCCACCGCTTATCCCTTCGCCGGCTCCTACTACGACTGCTACTACTACTCCTCCTTTGGCTCCCCGGCCTGCCGAACCATTATCGTTTCGCCGAATTCGTGAATTGTTCTCTGTTGGCTACCTCCCCCCCGCCCCGCCCCGTGCCGTTCCCGCACTTCCGGGCCCTTGTGGCAGTATTGCCAAAGAATTGCATTTTTAACCTTATGACAAAGCTACTGCCATGTCTTCGTTAAGTCTTTACCTTAATACGTTCGACGAGTTACTCTTTAACATTGTCTATGCTTCTTCTGACCAATTGCGCGAAAATAGAAAATTCGCCGGCCTCTTTATCGCATATTACATCTAAACTTTCTCTATGATTTATCAATGTGGATATCCCGTTCAAATTCTTATCTTCTTATTGAGGCTAAAAATATACTTTTCAACCCGAACAATTTTATACAAACCACGGGTTATTCGCAATATGATAATTCGAGTAATTAATTCCCATTAATGCTCAAATCATCTATAAATTGCAATTAATGATAGCTAAATGTATAAATATTATCTTCAAAGGCCTGCTAATGATATGACAGTGATAAATAATGTAGCGATTGCACAGATTATTCAATAAGGCTTTAAACATTTCTATGTTTCGTAGGGTCAAATCTGTAAACTCGTATTAGATATTGTAATTTATCAGAGACACATATATAATCGTATATAATTGACAAGAGAACAATTTGATGTTTTTATTCTACAAACCGCATAATTATATTTTTCCCTACATTTGAAAATTTCTTTACTTTTCCAAATAGATATTATTTTTGTGAATAAAATTATATACTTTGAGATTATCTGTATTCAGTTTAAAAAATATATTATATTACAAAGAAGAAATTGACTTTTACTATAATTAACATAATTATTATACATTACCAACTCGAATTATTTACATTATTTTCAACACAGGATATTATAATAAAACTTTTTTATTGTACATAATTATTTTACTACAAAAATGCTAGAAAACACCCTTTTTATAATTAAATTGTATGTTAAAAAAACGATCTTTAAATTTAAAAATTTAGCAAAACAAATTTCGGTTACAAGTTTAAAATAATAAACAAATATGTTATAACAGACCTATATATATTAAAGCTGCATAATTACTTTTTTTAATCAAAAAATGCTACTTCCAATTCTTTTTTAATCATATCTCTAAGAAAGATTCATCAGTTTACATAACCGTCGCTTAATTGATAATTATCTATCATCCCTTTACAAATAAACCCAAGTATAGTATCTCTACTACTAACAAAGTTTAGTAGCTCTTATCGCTAATAAGAAAATTTATCTCCACCCGATAGCAACCCTGTGAATTCTCCCACTTACCGACTTATTCAAGGATAAATCAAACAGTGTTGATCTGTATATATATGATGGAAATGTATTTACTCGTCTTTTTCATTCATCTCAAAAAGTTGAAATCCTATCAATCGTTTGAAAAATCGTTTTTACACGGAATTGCTTCCGCATTTTTTAACAATGTTAATTGCTACAGTTGATTGTACAAGTTCAATAATATATGTAAATATCATAAGTGCAACAATAATATACTTTTTTTTTTAATCTAAGTTAATATCATTAATGTCATATTTAGTATTTATGTACAAAGTTTCTATCATTTTTTTACACAAAATATATCGTAAAATTTTTACGAATCTTTAATTCTTAACATTATTTTACCAATTTAAAGTAATCTAATATCATAAAGTAAAACCCTTACATTTTTTTACGTTTTTTTTTGTATATACATTTTTTGACATTATATACCTTTTTTACATTAAATACATATCCAGTAAAAACGATTTCCAAAATATAAATTTCTAGCTATTTCTAGAATTTTAAAATAAATTTTGAGATTACAAAATAGAAAAAATAATATCGTAAAAAATTTAACAGATGTCGTTTAATAGCTTTTTTATATCAATTTTGAATATCTATTTTTAAGAACAAAGTAAAAGTTAAAAAATGTAGTAAGCATTCCCATTACTATTACAGTGGAAAACGTGTCCAGTACATATATTTTTCTACTTATTCTTTCTATTTTATCTATTCATTTACTCTAGTCTTATTTCTGCGCAGTTTTATTTTTCTACATTAAGAATACAACTATAGTATTAATAAAGACGTTATTACATTGCTTTTATATTTCTTATTATAAATAAAATTAAAGCTTCATTTATGGAGAAAACATTTTAATAATTAAATATGATATTCGAATATTATTATCGATATTAAATGATTGGCATAAAGTTTATTATCTAATTTAGGAATTATGAATTTCAAGCATTGTTTATATAACCTTTATTATAAACGTAATATTGATATTTTTAGATTGTTCGCTTCTATTTTTAATAATATAATAGAAAACATCATAATCTAAAGTAAATAGCTTAAAAAACAAATTTATAATGAAATATATTTAAGAGAAAGCTACTGACTTTTTAAAAATTTGTATTAATGCTAACTCATGAAATAGCTAAAAAAATCAAACTGAAAAATTAAAGATAAAATAGCATCGTAAAATGTATTACTATTCGGGAGACTATTTATCAAATAATATTTTATGTATATATCAGTCGAAACCGAGTATACAGAAAGATAATATTTTATTGTACTATCATATGTTTAAAAAAACGTTATATAACAAAGATCTTAAAAACCTTTTTTATTGTATATAGTATGTAAATGAACAAGACTTGTATAAAGCTTAATAGATAAATAAATTTCCCTTTTTTGCAAAATTCGAACTATAATTTCAATAAATTAAATATAATAATAATGCCATGATAATACGAATAAAATAATTTATCTATTTTGAATAATATAAAAAAAGCAATTGAAAAAGTAATAGTAGATTTTTTAGATAATTTTGAAATTATTAAAATTTCTATATCATTTTTATTACTTTTTATGTAACTACAACTACATGTATTTTTATTTACGTTATATAATATTTACATTGCATTTTATATTTAATATTGTTCCGAAGTAAACATAAGCGCACAACTATGTCACGTATTTCTTTTTTTCATAAAGAAATCTCTACATTATTCAAAAATAGTTTTAGAAATTTGGTGTTTTTATTTTATGTAAAAGATATTTTAAGACGTTTTCGAGATAAAAAATTATAGATTTGAATCAAAATATATAGATTTATAGATAACTTATGCTTTTAAAAACATAAAAAAAATTTTAATATGTTTTCAAACTATTTTCAAATTATCCAAAAAAATTTTTCTACGTCTTAATTATTATTTATTTTATAATATTAAGTTCGTTAACCAAATAGAACCTTCAGAAAACGAAAAAGTGAAATAATTCTTATTTATGTTACGCAATTTAGAAAAAATTATATATATCTATGTTAAAATATAACGATTAATTATGAACGGCTCTGCAAGAATTGCTTTTTATATAATTAGTCTTTAATTATTGAATGTATCAAAACATGCACTTTAAAATCATCTGAAAAGCTAAATTTTGTTTGAGAATTGCAACATAAAAATACTATGTGATACGAAGCATAAATTTTTATATATTCTGTTATCTTATAAAATCTACTTATAATAGTAGTACTACAACTATTTCAATATAAATTTAGCATTTTTAGTATAAAAATGGTATCAATGTAGTTATTCCGTATTGATTTTCATTAATATTTAAGAACATAATATATAGTGAAACAAAATTATAATTTGTTATACCTCCGTATCTTAGTAAGCTTGTCAAATTAGATCAGACGTGAAATTCACTAAAAAAAAAAAAACAATTATTTTAGAGTAAGATCAAGCAGGCACTTCAAAGTTAAGGGGGAACAACAGTAAAATAGTGTCACAACAAAAGTTTTAGTGAGTATTTCTGCTCGAGGGACCGTGAGCCTTCCCATTTATGCTAATTTCGACTTGTAGTGATAAATTTTCGTGGTAGGCCTTACGTTTTCCCTCCACCCAATATATGCCCGAGCTGAGAAAAAGCTATATTTGAAATAAGCTTTAGGGTTTCCACGAAAAGTACATACCTATAGGTATGCAATCCCCCGACGAAGCATATTAGAATAATAAAAATGTTTATGGAAAAGCTTAACTACGTAAATTACTGACAATCTTGAATATCTATTACAATTAGAAGCATTTGTATGAATATTAACTACCTGACTTTCTTTTGCTTCTGCTGTTTTTCAAAAACAAAAATTTTAAGAGAAAATTAGCCTGCGAGAGCTCGTTAGTCGTCTTTCGAGATGTTTGTCATCAAGTTATGCTGCTTGCATGTGTCGCCTGTCTTATTATGTCATTTTTGTCGCCATTTTATCTCTTGAAGTGCACCGACCTAAGCTTTAAACATTTATTTTTCCTACCTAAATATAACTTTATAGTTTTTTTTTAATAAATAAATATTTAACCGCGTAAAATAATTATTGAAAATTATTACTTTTATTAAGAAAATAAATTTAAAAACTTTTATTATCGACACACGATAGTTTGAATGTGCAAAATTGTACATGAGTGAAATATAGAAAATGTTCAACATTAAATTTATGTACTTACTTTCTTCTTTCTTTAAAGTTATCCGATTTATAAAAGTTTCTTATCATATGTGCGAATCATGTTTTCTTATGTTTTTCTTTAACGTAAAGCAGGATTCCTTGTAAAAATATAAATAATAAGTTTCGCAATAAAATACTTAAATACATAATATCTTTCTTTACTTTATATGCAAAAATTCTTTTTCTTCGTATCATTATTATTATTACTATTACTTTTATTATTTTTAACATTATCATTATCATTATCATTATAATTATCATTATTATTATTATTATCATTATTAATATTAATTGAGTTTGTAAAATAAATAATTGCAAATAATCTTACGAAAGGGGATAGGGTACAGTTTTCTATTAATTGAAAACAAATACCTATTTATGTATAATCCCCGCTACCTATATTGAAATATATACGACGTGATGCAAAGTTTGAGGAAGCTTCGGTTTCATTCAAAAAGTACTCATCGTTATAGAAAAGGGCTTTTCCTATAACGCTTAATTTGCACACGGTACAACTTTTATAAATTCATAACGCGCTGCAGGGGCATCGGTAGAATGTAGATAGGCAAATAATAATTCATCGATCGCCTGCACACATGCAAAATAATCCAATTGTCTCAAAGTATGAATCTAATGGTATTGCGCTGTCCTGAATTCGCAAAGTAGGAAGGAAGTTTTCGCGAATGGGCACACAATGACTATATCATCGCTCTCCTAGTGTGAGCAAGACAAATCTCTCGGGAATGAGCACCAATGCAAATTTGGCGGTATAAGTTCCGTCTTGTAAAATGTATTTGTATTAACATTCAGGAGAGAATACTGTTAGTAGCAATAGATATCCAGCATATTCCATTATTTTTATGGATGTGGGTAATACGTCGCTGATGTCGCTTTTCACGACTGGTGCGCTTTGAGCTCGGTTTAGAGAGTTTCGTATTTCCGTATCAAGGTACGCGAGACTACAAGAGGTACGAGAACAAGGTACAGAATATAACGATTTTAAACAACACTAGCGCTCTGAATGTCGTTTCCGTATGAAGCCGTGAAAGTACAATAATAAACCGTCAATGTGCATTCGGCATTTCTTCTAGGTCTTTTTTCAAAATTTCATTCTCGATAAATAAAGGGACGGAATTTGATAGAAAACTCTTCCCTTGCCTATTTTAACAATAATAGTTCATGAAGACAAACTCCACCAAACATCGATAAAATTCTCTGTCACTGTACGCTACTTTAAACAATTGATGCGCAGCATTTGCTAATAAGATAGCAAAAATCGTATGCACATTATTTGGATTAAATTTAAGTCTAAAAATTGATCATTTTTTAAGTTTTTCATATGGCTTTTTTTATAGGGTTTCGATCAAATATTACGGTTAGTGTTACCCCGAAAGCTTGCATTCGTACAATATTCATTAAGAGTGGCTCTTGATTGAGTGGCACATAGGCCATTGTATAATGGAACTCTGTTGATTGATCAATTCCTTCTTGCTGTTTTGAAGTTACGGAAAAAACTCCATGTGGGTATGGGATCGTTGTATTATTCTTTATTACTTTGAGCCGGATGTAAGTATGGGCGCGCGTGCTGAGTGTGATTATGGCTGTAATCTAACAATATGAGTAATCTATTTCGATGCAAATTAGAATTTCTGTATTTAGATAATACAGGAAATCACTGCATTGAAGATCTAAATTACGTTAATCACATAATTCAAACTAGTTACCGAGATAATTAATCAGCTCCTTCAAATAGTCATATTTCAATACGTGCAAGGCTCTGCAGTAATTTTCCGAGAATTAATCGATTATAAACTTGCGTATATCATTTTATATGATAACTTATATAATTAATTACATACAGTTTGTATTTGTACAGTCGCGATAATGTGCATTCATAGAAGCGTGTAAGCGTTTACACACATACATAGAGAGGCAGAAAGAGAAATATTGAGAATGAAGTGGAAGGAAAGTGCATGTAGGACATCTGCACACCTATATATTTATCAAAAGCATAAAATGACTCTCGAGTCGAGTCTTATAATCCAATTATAAGAGGAGGGAGTCTCTCAGTACACCAACTCAGTCATCCAATACACCAATTATATTTTAATTTCATTTTCAAGGCGTGAATTTTATTTATCTAGATTTAGATATTACCATTTTTCACTTGTCCTCTCCACAAATCATATTATTGAACGTGTAGCGACTTTAAGATTTGTTTAAGTATATTTATAAAGTTATAAACTGCTTTAAAATTGCATATTATACATATCATTCTAAAAGCGTAATTTCATTAAAATTCAATTTAAATGTATAATTATGATAGGTAGTATTCATATAGTATAAAATAAAGATTGCATATTATGATCCATTATTCTATGACCAATTTATCAAAATAATTTAATATAACGATTAATTAATTTTACTCGAGTACTTAAGTAATTGAAATATTTTATAAGTAATTATTTTATGCATATAAATTTTACTAGTTTCTGTTTAAAGCTTAATTTTATTCAAGCCTCATTATGTATATCTTAAAATAGAATTTTATTTTGTTATTAAAATTTTTGTACTTTTGATATTTTAATTTCTTTTTTTTTAATAAAACTAAATTTTCATTTACATATAGTTTAGTATAATAGAATACCAACAAACCTTCATTTATACAACACTGCAATATCACACAGGGTATAAAATTATTTTTCAAAATTCTATTTTGTTAATACGATTAAAAACTGTAAATAATAAATTATACGCTTACATAAAATCATTATTATATATTTTTCCTACTTTACTATATATACAAGGTAAAGTTGAATTGTACGTAAAGTCAATATTTATTTTCAATTGATTCTTCAAAACAACAAATATAATGATTAATTCAATCTATTAAATTCATATTATTATTTATTTATTATTTATTACTAAAATTTAATAGGTTATTAACGAAGTACTAATGGGCTGTAATAAATAATATTAAAAAGCCTATATTTCACAAAAAGCTGAAAATAATATTTTAAAACATTTTATGCTAAAAATTTATCGTAACAAAATTAATTATATTTATATATATAATAAAATTTAATATTTTAAATTAATACTAAAACTGTAAAATAATTAAAAAATATTTTTTTAATCAAAACAGATAAAATTTATAATTCCACGTTGTACTTTATTGGAAGGTGAATTATATTACAGATGAAAAAATTAATAAATCTCATATTAAATCAATTCGTTATTTTACATTTATATATGCTATTTTTCTATAAGTATTAATTTCATATAATTATAATACTTTATCATGTAATCTAATATTGATTGCATGTAAAGTCTTTCAGTCATTTTATATTTTTTTTTATTTTTAATGATAAAATCTATATTGGTATTATTTAAATATAATCTATATATTTATGAAAATGGTATTCTGAAAATCTGATAAAATATTTGTTTGGTATACTTTGACGTATTTGATTTTGAATTGCCAATCTCGATGATATGAAAGCTACCGACTAGAAATACTCAGAAATGTTATATTGAAAGAAAAGCTTAAATGTATTTTTGTTGTTTCGTTTGTAGTCTTACCGAGAAAAATCGAAATAAGAATTTAACGTATATTAAATTTTTTTTATATGATTACATTAAAAATCTTGAACGTCGAAACAGTGTCAGGTATTTTCTTATAGATTTTTTTTTTCTATTATCATAAAAGGTATTAAATTTATTCAACCTGTGAATGAATGAAACATAGTTCATTAAAGGGAAATCCTGTTCTTGATTAGGTAGAAAATTGAAATCCAAAACTAATTCCTGCGACCGCGACGTGCACGTATATTAGAAATTTGCCACCATTGCAGTTCGTTAATTATACAGGGGGTTAGAGGAGGATTGGTGGTGTCGTGAGGCTCGAGTAAATCGGTACTGCGGGTTAGCGGCAAGGGTTTGATTATAAGTGTCAGCCCGTGCGCATACGTTCACGTTTTCCTGTGGCGTTAACTCCGACACCCTTCAACCTGCGCGTTCAGCGGGAAAATCTCGTCCATGTGCATCATCCCTCAGCTTCGGGGTCCCGTACCTCACCTCGGCTGAAAACACCCCAAGAGAAGTGCTTTATTCACTCGAGTCGATGCATACGACCCGATGCCCCTCCCACAAATTAATTATAAAAGTCAGTCGCGCTCGTCGACGATAAATTGTTTTTTTTTAACGAATTGGTCTCACCCTTCAAACCTAAAAAACGTTAAACTAAAAATAAAATAAAATACGGTGATGGGAATGCTCAAGCTAAATAAATGACGAAAAAAAGTAGACACGGTGACTTTTTTCCATCGTTTCACCATTGGCGCCGAATCGATATTTGTACAGGCGCGAAATTCACAATGACTTACAATTGCGAGAGATGTAGAGAGAGAGAGAGAGAGAGAGAGAGAGAGAGAGATAGAGAGTGATCGCACGAAGGAGGAGAGGTGAGAGGTAGAAATGAATATGTATGTGGTGAACTTTGAAAATAATATTAGCCCTGTCCCTATGTAACACTGAAAATGGAAGCCTCAACCTTGTAGATATTTTTCGATAATTGCGGGCGTGACACAACTTATTATGAGTTATGAACTAGGTGGATAAGCAGCCTATCTCTTAAAAGTTATTATAAGGCAAACATAGAAATTAATAAGATAAGGAATCGTAAATCATAACTTCAACCAACTCTACTTTATCCTTTCTCTAGCTAATTTTTCATGATATTTCATTACAAGATGATTAGAAAGGTCTGCCTATTATTAGCAATATTACTGTATAATCATACGAAGAAATGGTTACTTTTATCAATTCTATTTTTACACGAGTTTTACAAGAATCACGTATATGATCTAGATGCATTGGGAAAATACTAATGGATATCAACAGTTGTTGTGTTAGCATAAACAGTTTATGAAAATTTGATTAATAAAATTTCAAAATTGAGAAAATATTTTGTGGCTCTATTATCTGAAAGAACTATTAATTAGTTTACAGTTATTAGTTGACATTCCAGTAATTTTGTAGTAAAATACAAATAATCTATTAATATTTTACATGATAATATGATAAAACGCAAAGCCGAAACTAGAAAAATAGCTATCCTTTGGTAATTTAGAGAAAAAATATTAGTAATAACATTGTAAATTATGGTATAATATTAAATATTTTTAAAAGATTTATTGTATACAGAAACGTTCATTCATACGTAAAAATTCTAGTACTCTGAATTTAATTAGAATACTGATTTATTTTGATATAATTTAGTTATATTTAGTTTCATAAAAGAAATGAAAATGTTTTTTGAATAAGCTTAAATAAATTATTATCGCATAGACTGGAGCATTAGGTTAGATAAATAATGAGATTTCATTCATCATTTTTATATCATAAATCTAAGATAGTTTATAATTTTTGTTCTAAGAAGTAGCTAATGAGAAACTAGTACTATAATGATTATAAAATAAAAGACTGAATTTAAATTTCAAGAAATCACAGTATTATTATAATAAACATTCAATAGTTAATATTCAATTGCCAATTTAGAGAGTATTATTTTTCACTATCAACTTTTTTTGAATTTTTTTACGACAAAATTTATTACAAGTTAATTCATGGCTTTGACAAAAATATTAGAAGATTCAATAGTAGAAGATAAATCAAAGCTGGTGGGCTTACAAACATTGGCCTAAAGACCTGCCGTTTCATGTGGAAACAAGTTTACGATAAGGATACGGAAAGTAGTAGAAGAAAGAAGTGTATGTAAAAAAATTGAAAAGAGAAAGCGATTGCATGCCTGAAAATAGGTAAAAGGGTAATGCACGAGACTGGAGAAGCTGCAAAACAACAGAACTATTGAAACTAAATCTCACAGACAGGCATTATTGGACGTGTCGAGTTTACGAAAAACTAAGAAGCTCATAGATCGAAAAACTACGACACAGACACGTTTAGCAGAAGAACTTTTGAATGGAGAATGTTTGCCTCGGCGAACTTTGCAACTATGTGTCTGACTTGCCTACATATCGGCCATTCGGAAACTCCGCATTTCTCGGCTCATTAATCCAAAAGGAGAGTGAGATTTTTTATTTAATTCGTAAGGAAAAACAGTAGTTGCGCCTCCGGCTATTGTACTATCCATTCCATTTTATTTTCAGTACAAGGGAAATCTATGTCTATCTGCAGACATATCCCATTATTATACGTATGGAAAGCTCTTCAACATAATAGTCACTGAGTAGAAAGCTCAGCGAAAACGTATATCTCTCGATAATAAATTACCAGGCGTCATAAAAGAATTTGTAAAAAAATATTCTTCTCGAGGAACACTAATAAATCACATAATTGTACCTATTTTACGAAAATGGGTAGGGAAAATTAATATTTTGTCTTTTTCTTGCTTCTTCAGCTCAATTTGCTGTATCCCTCATAAAGGAGAAATTTGTTTATCCTATGATGCAAAAAGACGCTTTATCCGACAACTAAATACAATACAGCTTTTTTGTTCCATTGTACAAAACTCTGTTTGCACGTATATATATATATATATATATACGAACGCATTATGGCTACAGCAGCAAAAAAAGTGCTAGATCAAAAAGTATCGTTGTATTGAATCAATTTTCAAACACCTGATCCGACCTCAGTACATCCACGGTAATATCCACACTCACTCGTTATTTCCGTCAGAAATTAATGACGCGTTATTCGCTGACATCTAATCTCGAGATGGACGATCCCATTCGATGTCAACTAGGGTTATCACGTGCGGCACATTATAGTCTGAAAATTTATCATCTCGCAAGGACCAGCTTACACATAAGCGGCCAAGAGTCAAGGCTAGAAAACTACCGGGCAGAATTGGAAAGGCCAAAAAAGACGCACGCGCCAGAAACAAGTCACCGTAGGTAAGTTTTTCTGCAACACGATAGAAAGTAGTCTCATTTATTCTGCTTATGGGACAAAAAAATATTCCAGAAGCAATAGGTTAGGTGAGTAAAAGTTTTGTAAGTTGCTGACTTCGTGTAGACTCCCTTCTCCCTTTTCTGTAACAGAATTTGGATGACGTTTGATATAAATTTACGAGATAAAGGAGAACTTATATTCACATAAAAGCATTCCAACTGTCTAATATCTTTTGCGACGAGGATTGTTTTCTTTTCTTATTCTGATAAATCGAAAAATTTTGATCGATATTAAGCACTTCGAGGCCTTCTCCTACGCTTAATAGCAATTCTTAATAATACATTGGGACAAGGAAAATACTAAAACCATTCAAAGTATATATTCTTATTCAAGCTCTTGTTGGTATTCAAACTAGTGGTTAAACACTAGAGGTACCAGCTGCAAATCTAAGCTTACGACTAAAATCAAACATTTCCTCCAATATATTTAGATGTGAGTCTTGTTATATGAAACGTGTACGTGTGCATTGTGATTAAGCAAAAGAGAAAATGACGAATAATAAAGTAAGTTATAATATGTAATAAAATGAAAAGAGAAATATTTATAATACACAAAGGGGGAAAAAAGACACGACATAGATGTAGAACGAGTACCAATCGAGAGAGAAAAAGAGGCGGAGGATGATGAAACTACATCGGCGATCCCGTGTAAAGATAAAATGCCTTGTGTGGAGGAGAGAAGCCACTCGACATATCCTGTACGAAGAGGCTGATCGTAACGTTGCCATAGTTGTACGCGCGCAGATTTGGCGATCGAAGAAACAATTCACTTGATATGGATCAAGGAAGTGAGCCAACAAGAAGGAAAGACGAAACGCGAGAGAACTCTGCACTTATTGGACCATCGGAGAAGATTCAATGATGTTATCCAAAAGCTTCGGCGGATAATGTTAGCTCTTTTCTCCCATCTCTTCCCTCCCCCTTGCTTGCCCCATCCCACTCCTGTCGCTCTCCGTCCTCGCCTTCTCTCGCATTCGTATGCTTATGGATTCATAAGCTGACTCAGATGTACATTAACGAAGTGAAGCCCTGCTGATCTATAAAAAATTTGGGGAAGCTTAAAACAATTACTTACATCGATTATTTCGGGTAGACTCTTGCTAAAACTTATCTTCAGGTGTGAAGTACTAAGAGACGCGTTCGAAAAATTTAGCCTGAAAAGTTATTTGCATTTTGAATTAAATACACTGTTATACTTTTGCACCATTAAATATAAGCCATTATTAATTATGCAATAAGTATACAATAATGAAATTCAATATTTATAATTAAAAAATGACTGTTAATTATTTGAGCCATTTAATATGAGAAATTAAATTAAATTATAAAAGCTGTTTTCTAAATGTCTTTATTATAATAAGATATTGTTTTGATTGGGTTTTGTTTAGGTAGATTACGTAAGATTTAAGCTCTTTATACATTGTCGTACCACATTGCGAAAGTATTTGAAAAATAAATAATTTAATTTAAGTTCTTCCCTTCTCAGAGTTATCTTTTGAAAAACGCGCGTTATCAGATTTCATTAGCAAATGTGATCATTTACTTTTAAGTTTATTAAAATTTAAAAGATCGCGATTGTAGATATGCATTCACGGTGATACTTTTCATTCTTAGTAAGGTGTACTATGATCACATGCAAATAATTTAATTTTACCGGAGTCAGTGCCAAAAAAAATAAAAGAGAATTTTTTGAAAATAAGAAAGTTATAAAATAATTCAAATTACTTAAGATGATTTAATTCTAGGAATTTAAAAATACGATAGTATTTAAATGTAAAGTCTAATTTCCATGGACAAAGATAAATTCAAATAAAAACATACTTTTGCAATATTATGCTTTTTTCAGAATTATTATTTTTTCAGAATAAAAAAAAGAAAGTATGGCTTAATTTACAAAATATCAGAATTTAAATGAATTAGAGCTTAAATGATCCGTGCCTGTTTATATAGAAGTACTTTGAAGTATGTGTTCAAGCGTTTTAATAATGTAGAAAACAGACACCAATTAAACATCAATTTGGATACATAATATCTTATCACGGCGAACGAGCAATCGATTTTATGGATTTTTGCTTGGCGAATCATAAAAACCAAGAGGTACACATTGCCATAAAATAAAAGCACCGCAGTCCCAAGTCAGGCCAAGGAAGAAAGTAGGCTCACGATATTTGGCTGAGTTTGCGATAAATCAGTCAACTGGTAGAAAGTCCACACTTGGGCAACTGTATAATAATTATCACCGAGCTGCATTTGACTGTTTTACGAACGTGTGGCGATCTTACATCTGTGACATAATTCATATGATGGAACAAGCCGAGACTTTCGGTCGGCGGTACAGTAAGATTGTCCCATCAGCCTTGTACGTTATTCCGATGACTCTTGTGCGCATGTGTTGCTTAGCTTTCCGCTTGCGAGCGAATTTATTAGAGTCGCGTGCTAGCGGATAATCTTTTTTTATTTTTTGCTCGGATTCGTCATTATGCCTTTCTCTCATTATGGCGATTTCTCATTTTATATCTTTCTTTATACACGGCCCAGAAAAATATGTAGATGCGTAGAAGGAAAGCGACGCTTGATAATAATTATTGAATGAGCCAGTTCGCTGAGTAGAATTATCGTTTTTTTCGGACGTGCATATTTTAATAACAATTAATTTGTCGAGAACCGACGCAAACACTAAACTTTATATCTTCTATAGCGCGTGAATTGTAATTATTTTTATTGCGTTATTTAGTAAATTTATACGTATTAGCGTATATAGAAAATTACATTGTAGAAAGTGTAAAATCAACAAACCCCGCGAAACATGTATTTTTATGTACTTACTAATATTTTTATGCAGACAAATTCATTATTATAACTGTAATAAACTAACAATGATATTATACAATATGATATATACAATATATACAATTATACGATATATATTGGAGCAATAGTGAAAAAACAATTAATATTTTCTGTTTTACGTTGAAAACTGCAATTATATTTGATTGATTCCCTTCTGTTATTATTATATCATTATAACGGTATTATTATTATTATAACAACGTTATAAACGATAAATGAAACAAATTTTTCTAACACTTCTTGTCATACACTTTTATGATTATTATTTAAGAATTTTTAAGCTATTATAATTATAAATCTCATTTATTTCTTATTAGGTGACAAAAGTTATCATTAATTCCCTAAATACAAAATAATGATATTGAAATATGTAATCATATGACTCTTGTATGCTTTTATTAATAATTATTAACATAAAATAATTGAATAAGGTTTTTAAAATTTATATTTTCCCAATATTACTAATCAATAAACTTTACAGTCTAATGATTTTTTTAACTATTAGTTGATTTAATGCACAAATTATGACATAAAGCTCATGAAAAAAATCGATTTAATAATAAATAAATTACATGGACAAATTACATTTTTCATTACATTCGAATTCATGTTTTTAAAAGTTTATTCACAAGCGATACTTACTATCGTAAATATAAGCGGATTAACATCTATTTATAATCTACATATTATCATAATATGTTTTTTTATATAAGTTATATCCTATATTGGATGTACCATTTTAACTAAATTCTGATTTTCCATACAAATATTTATGTTTCTTTACCCACAAATACTATGCTTGCATTTTTACATATAGTGATGTGTTCATAACTCTAGCTAATAATATTGAGTTATGAGTTTTTTAGCGCAATTGTCGCGATTGTTGAACGTTGAAGAATAACAATCTTTGAATGATTATTTCAAGGCTGATAAATTATAATGTTTTATGGTATAGTATTCAGTGACATTTAAATAAAATTAAAAAAGATAACCTAGTATTAAACGAAATTTATTATACATGAGTTGTCATATGAGAATGAGAAGTTAATAAAAAAAAAAAAAAAAAATAGAAACTCTGTATTTGCATAAAAATACCAGACGTCATTTCGTAATTTCTCTTACTGTCACTATGGAAAAACCTGTTTACTTTTCATTTTTAATTTTCAATATTTATATATAATACACAAGGGCAAACAGTCTAAGTCCATAATAGAACTTTAATTTAAATATGAAATTGATTATTCAATTATCTATTCCTTAAAAAAGTAATAGAATTTTAATGTAATATACTTTCTACTGTAAGTTACTTTTTAACAATTTTATAGAAACATGGATAGTTGAAAAAAATATAAGAAAATGTTTTTTGCATTATAAGAAAAAAATTATTTTTATTCTATTGGTGAATTTTTATTCTAACATTAAAAAATTCGAGAATACGTTTATTGAGAGTCTTATCAAGTATCTAACGATTATCAAATAATAATTAAATATAGACTATCATTACTACGAAAAATTATTAAAAGATAATTCAATAATTTGAATAGCCAATAGAGTAAAATATTTAATGAACAATAAAATCATTAAAAGCTTTTGACAAAATTCTTTATTTTAAAAATAAATCTTGAGATCTTATCGCTCAATGTTACATAACGTATTGCGATACATAACCCTGATGGACCAAAATGGCCAACTAAAAAAGGCGAATCGCTCAGTTGTGGGTGGTTCTCGATTTAGTCTAAGCGAGGACACAAGGGTAATTATGTTTAAAGAGTGCCATAGGTGCCCGGCGCTCGGTCGAAAAGTACCAACGATTTCGCACCTTGCGTTTGCCCCCTCGACAAGAATAAAGATACCAGCGGAATGAGCGGGAAAGACTTCCTAGCGAAGGGGAGGCAACCACCTCTCATTCTCTCTTTCATTTTCTTCATCTTTTATTCTCTCTCCTTCTCTCTCTTTCTCTCTTTCTATCTCTCTCTCTCTCTCTCTCTCCTCTCTCTCTCTCTCTCTCTCTCTCTCTCTCTCTCTCTCTCATTAACTTTAGCTTTCCGCGTGAAATCCTAATAGGATCCGGCGACCGGACGTTCGAATCATTTAATTTCGAGCCAATGGATTTGGCTGTACACTCGATTGGCGCGTGCATTCTATCCTGTCGATCCTCTTGAATCCGCGCTCATGCCCCGCTGGTACGAAGTCGAGATGAAACAGGCCTGACGTCGAGCATTCGATGGACAGTCCACCCTCCCGAGAGACTTTGCTCCAATAAGTAATAGCGCACCAGCCACTTTCGAGCTGACTGACGTTCAGTCATTGCGGCGAATATCCGATCGATTCCGATCACATTCTCTGGTTCTTCTTTTTGTTGGCTGGCGGCGGTGCGGGGGGAGGAAACGGAGACTAGAGTCCTCTCATTTTCAGATAAGCGTCTAAATTGTGCGCTGTCCCTTTTCCTCTCCTCGGATAATTGCTTTGATTGATCGGAATGCGTCGCTAAAATCATGCAAACGATTACTTAATAATTTTATTTACGAGCGTCCAATAATGCGAAAGCCTTAATTGACTGTGTTCCTCGCAAATCATCACGTGTCTACGTTTCTCAGGTTTTAAGGCGCTGCATGCGACTGAAAATACTTTTACGGCTTTGAAGCCGTAAAATCGATGGTCATTTTTCCGTGCCTGACAATTATGTAAAAGCCAGTAAGAAATGTTCGGTGCTAGACAAAGACAGCCTGTCAGGACTCTAATTGTCCACTTGAAATTGGCAAGGAACTGGTTAGCAATTTCAAATATAATAGGACAATATTATCGGAGTATTAAACGCGCATTGGAATAATAGAAGCATACGTATTATTAGGTATATGCTGTGAATACTTACAGGCTTGTTTTGCATGTCAACATTGGCGCCCGAAGGGATGAATTTTGGGGATTAAGAGATACATAGCAGGGACAATAGGCCAGATAATATTCTTCCGATTGCTCTTTGTCCCCCGACTGCTGGCAAAAATGGTAAGAATAATATTAATGACGGACCTGGCCCCGGTCCTTCGCTAGCCAAGTATCGGCAAAAAATATCACGAAGTCTCGATTTCGAAGCTACTATTGGTGGGCTATGGCTGTGATGGGTCGATGAACCATCCCTCCCCCGGCCGGCCGTATGCACAGCCGGACAGAAATCCTTGTTTACAAATGCGCGCGGCGCCTGATAGTCGATGCCAAACATTGGTCCACGGCCAACGTACAGCATTACATGCGCTTACCCGCGTGCGATTCTACAAGGCTGCGGCGTCAGCGGATCAGCAGCCACGAGAATATTTTTCGACTCGGCTGCCAAGAACATTGGGGCTCGTAAGAATGCGCGTATAAAAAATGGCTTTCGATCGCTTTCACAATTTTAACTCGCGGCTGGTGTCTATTTTTGACGAATGCGCTCGAGACGTTCGCGAATCCCTTGCCGATAGGCTCGCTTGCAAAAATAGCCTCCCTCCCGGGAATGCGTACTCCCCCTTCGCCTAGAGATACTCTCCACGCGGATTATCCATTGTTCGATAAACTGACGCCTCGTCGATTCGGCTACCGTTTTATTCACCTTGCCATTGTTGGTCGGGATGCCTTTCAACCCTTTCCTATAGCGCCCAATCGCCGACCTTCGCTAAACGCAGCTAATCATGAAATAGGCGCGCCAACTCGGCCGAGGCAAGTAATCGCTCGGCACCTCGGCGACCGCCGGAGCCCGCTGCCGTCTCATTACGCGGGCTCGCTCCGTCTAATTGCATCTGTCGGCTCGGGATAGCCTAGGGACTCGGGGAGAACCGCTGCCGAGGAGAATAAAAGTGGTGTGGAGCGGGCCCGGGGATCGCCGGGGCAGAAGAGACCCCGGTCCCGAAAGCGTTTATTAGCCGACACACGGGGGCTTGCGTAAGGCCCCGAGACGAATCTGGCGCCCTCTGCCGTGGCCCCTCGCCGCCGCCCGGGCCAGCCGTCTCTCGGCCTCTCGCCCCGTCGCGGCCCGGGCCGACGCTGCCCCCCCCGGCCCCCCGTCCCCCTAGCACCGGCACTCGGCCGTCCGAGCCGAGATAAAAAGCCGAGCCCGGTCCCATCTGTTCGCTCCTAAAACCTCTCGGGCCACAAGCCTCGGCGTTCGCGGGGTGGCTGACCTCGGCCGGCCAGGTTCATCGTCCTTTCCTCGGCGGGCCCACGGCTTTTTCATCCCCTCCATTCGCTTGCGGCCCTCCGCTTCGCGAGGCCGGAGTCAGCCTCGTGAAGCCGAAGCCTACGTGAGCCCCTTCTACGCTTCTATCGCTCGTCCCGGCCCTGCGCGCCCATTTAGAATAGACGAGCGAGTCGATTCTCGCATCCCTCTTCTTCTCGCTCTCTCTCTCTCTCTCTCTCTCTCTCTCTCTATCTCCTTTACTCTCTTCGCCCTTCGCTCCTTCCTCCCTCTCCAGACCCTTCGCCGCTCTCTCTCTCTCTCTCTCCTTTGCATCTGCATCTGTGGTATCTCGTGCACTCCCTTTGGCACCCACGCACACTCGCTTGGACTTTAAATGGTTGTTCGCGATGCCGAGGATTTTTATTTGCTGACCAGTGGCCCAAAGAAAGCGAGCCTCCAACCTCTAGAATTCTAGCATTCAGCGATGCACGTTTATTTCAATTTATTCTCTTTATGCCCTCTATTTATCTACCCTTTTTCAACTTCGCAAAATTATTATCATTGTCTTGAGCCCTTTCTTCAGCCTTATACATTCTACACTTCCAACAAGTCTCGAGCAAATCAGTCGGTACTTCGTTCGTGAGAAAGTTATTCGAATTAGATATTTTTACTCGTCTCTTAACAAGCAGTCTTAACAAAAATCGACCACGTTTAGCATGAACTTTAAAATATCTTCTTTTTTAAAAAATTCTTTTTTTTTATTTAGAATCAAAGTTGTCCATCTTAATAGAAAAGCAATTTTGTCAAAATTGGCTTTTACAAGATCAGGGTACCTGATTGAACATAGCTATAAGAATAAATTTTTATATTTGTTACTCTAAAATCAGAATACTGAATGGAGGAAAAATTAGCCGTTATATTACGAAAGAAAAGGAAGTAATGATAATGGAAACAAAGACAAATTAATGTCGATTAAAAATTCAATATTCCTCTATTCAATAATCTTATTTATTTGAAGAATTTGCGTATCACATGTGTACTGTTATTAATACTCTAGCATCGCTTGTTCGTCGTTAGATCGATAAGACATCTATACTATTATAGTATACTAAGCATTATCGTCTATTAAAAAGCATCTGTAATTAACGTTCAAAAGCAAGTAAATCATCAAATTTCGGAATCTGCCCGGAATAGTCAAAAGAAATTCTATGTATTTATTATTCAGATTATTATAAATTTAGAAAGAAATGATGCAAGTGAAATTTAATTGCGGAAGTGTAGAAGGGGCTACTCAAAGCAAAAGGAAGAAGAGACTCAATCCTCGAAAAGCCGCGGTCTTGGGACTCAGAAAAAGAAATTATAGTAATTTACCGCTGGTCTCCCCCTTCTCTCTCTCTCTCTCTCTCTCTCTCTCTCCCTCTCTCTCCCTCTCTCTCTTTTTCCCTTTCTCTCATTGTATTGAATAGTCGGTTATTTCGCGGTAGTTGTTCACCCTTCTCGCGTCTTTTTGTACATTGTGCTCTGTAAGCACATTTATACACGTATGCGCGTGCTCGCACACACGCGCACACATTTATGTATACATATTGTTAATTTTTCTCCTCTTTGACTGCATATTTCTCACTTATAACCGATGCTATGCGTGAGAGAAACTTTGTGAAACGCAAAGACAACTTCTTTGCAATGAAACAAGAAATGCAGACTTCTTTTCCGTGAGTTGGTGATTGTTGTGCAGCCACTGCTAGTGTTGCTGTTGGCCAAGAGAAGAGAAAGAGATGGCGACTCTATGGCCACTTTCTGTCGATAGCTTTCAAATTCCGAGTTATTGCGCTATCTCTCCCTCTTGTGTACTTCGTATTTCGCTGGTGTTAAATGGCTCTATGTGTAAGTCGATATTTTGGTTTTTTTTTTTTTTTTTTTTTTTTTTTTTTTTTTTTTTTTTCGGGTAAGGGAATACGAATGTTCGCGAGCCTATTTAACATAATACACCTACGAAAACGATTGCAATAAGTATGGCCATGCTTATACAACTATGGGGTTAGCAGCATTTTTCTCCGCATTAAAAACCTCGCTTCGGCTGATCATCGACGAGCATTATCATATTTTTAACGTAACTGTTTTATTTAGCACTTGACGAAGAGAACACAAGTACGCACGCACGACCAAGGGATTCGCCGTGCAAGAACTTGTATAAATGCTAACTAAAGAATGCAATTTTCGACTCGATTGACATAATCGTAAACTCAGCGCTAAACTATACCTATATTTCAAGCAATCTATAATAATGCCTCACCGTGCATTCGTTATGCAGACTGATCGGTATTAAAAGTACGACGGGCGCATTACGTCTTTAAAATGTTTTTGAAATTGGCTTTGCAAATTGTCGATTGCTACAAGCAGGTATAATAATGAAAGAGGCCCACGAGATTACAAATGTAGGCGAGGAGAGGCCCGGATGCCATGATGCGTAGCGATGAGCCTGGCAATATTCGGACGCCCTCCACGGCATCTTCCCGTTACTCGTCGGGCGTATTCTACCGAGTGTCATTACCGGGCGCGTACGCGTACGCCTAGAAAGGAGACAAACGCTTCGTCAAACGTCAAGCGGAACGCAGCCTTTTCGAAATTCGTATCCCCGAAATGTCCCTGGAAAGTTCGGCACCCATTCAACGGCTGCATACGCCGATCATCGCTCATTCGAATTCAATTGCCAAGTCTTCGGGGCTCGGCCGAGCGAATGCTCGAGAGATACTTCCCTCCTCCCGAGCAATATTGACACAGTTTCTCCTATCTCGTGTCATCTTCGCGACGGAGTAGTCGACCCTCGATCGCGCCTCCTCTCCGGCGCCTCTTCCCAGTGCTTCATCCATTGATTCTCTCTGGTAATTGCCGAGCACGGAGCGCCGAAGATGGGGATAAATTGAAATTGTCTTGCCGAGCTGGCGTGAAAGTACTGGAGTGAGGCTGGCTAATGCATTTCCCAATGAATACTCCGATAGACGATATCAAATATAAAAGTTTTTTAAAAATCAAATTCCCAATGTCTTTCATACGGACTGGCGATGCTCGAGTCTGACTTTTTTGCCTATTGTTAACCGCCAAGCTAAATTCATCCGCGCTTTCTGAGTATTATTTTTTAATAACCGTTATACTGTCTCTGAGTCATTTGAGCTCGTATGCAGTTTCTTTATTCTACTTATTCATTCTACGTTTTACATACAAAAATCGCTAAAGGTTTTTCCTTTTTTTAATTATTCCGAAATCTGTCATTATAAAGTTTAATTCCTACAGAAAGAAGTTTCTTCTTTGTATACATTGAATATAATCAAGTTTCAAATTTAAAAATTTATGCCGTTCTTAAAAGCTCAATTTTAGTCTGCATGTTATTTAGCACTTTTAAAAATAAAGTACTGTTATAATTATACACACACACACACACACACACACACACATATATATATACATATAGTGAATCTAATACTCAAGTCATTTTTTATATTGCCAAATGTTTGAAAGATATAAGTTTTTTCTTTACAAATTAATATTATTCTTGAATGTAATTCATACTTGATAGCATTAAAAGAGATATGATTAGATATTTTCTACTGAAATTTATTTTAATATTAGTTTTAAATATCCGAACTCACACAGGTCCTATAGCTCTCATTTTCCCTGCAGCGCCTCTGCAAATTCACCTTTCTTTTTCATGTTTTACTCTCCTCCGGTCTCTTTCATTCTTATTCGTACTATTTTCGTGTGCACGAGTTTCATGCGAGAGAAGCATTTGACATGTGGCAAGAGAGACAGAGTGAAAGTCAGAAAATATCCTATCATCAGTGGAAGCATCCCTACGTATTCGTTACCTGTCAAGTTTCCAAACACGCTGCGGGATCTCACTGGCTGATTCGTTACTTTGGTACGGTGATCTGAAGATAAAGAGAATAAATCAGAGTAGAACGGATAGAGAGAGAGAGGGGGAGAGAGAGAGAGGGAGGGAGGGAAAGAAAGAGGTGGAGAGATCTAGAAAGACCGAGTGAAAAAAAGTTCAAAAAAACATTCTGAATCATTATGATAGGTTCAACTATTTAGTTTTAAAACTTTTAGCTTGAACACAACAGACTAGTTACCTGTTAACGCAAGTTATAATTCGAATGCTCGTATCAATAATTTGATCAATACTGGTAAATTTGTAATCTCCATGCAAATCTTTACTAAATCGTGGTGGAATTTCATTCATCCTTTGTGATACAATCATAAGATTCATTTAAAAATAGTGTATACTTAAATTTGCGGTGAAAAATTGTATAGGAGTATGTGATTCATACTCGAGATTACACGAAGGTATCTCTTGGTCAGTGGACTGCGCGTTGCTTAAACACGAATGAACGGAACATTAAAAGATATAGAGAGAGAAAGAACCGGGCACCATGAGATGGGGGAAGGACGGATAGAGTGAGAGAGAGAGAGAGAGAGAGAGAGAGAGAGAGAGAGAGGGAGAGAGACAGTGCTTGTAACGAAATGCAAAATGTCAAAGGAACGAAAATGAACGGTAGAAAAGAAAAAAAGGACGGAAAAAAGGAAGAGAGAGAGAGAGAGAGAGAGAGAGAGGATGAGGACGCTCGAAGGTTCGGAAGCCTTGCGCGAGGAATCGGCAACTGCAATTCGGTGACGCCATAGCATATGCAAGAGCAGCCGCCTGCCAGCTAGCAACTTCTAAAGAATCGTGATTACGAGCCCATCATATTTTATTGCACCTCCCGTACAAACCCACACACGTACTGCCTATCCATCCCTCGCTCCGCTCCGCGCCTCGCTCGTCCTTTATTTTCGCTACTGCTCACTCATCCTTACGTCGTCGCCTCGCCCCCCCCCCGTACTCCCCCCCCTCAAGCGCACTCCCGCTCGCTCTCCTCTTGCCGTCTTTCTAAACTTACTGTACCTCTCGTCGTTTGTTTCCCTTCCCCCCCGCCCCCCGACTCTTCTCTCCACGGCGTTTCTTTCATTACCGATGAGTAATATCAGCAGCAGCGTTAGTATTAGCAACAGCAGCAGCAGCAGTTCAAAAAAGGGTTCTCACGAAGACGAGAAGACGGAGAGGACGCGGATGAGGTAGTGGCCCGACAAAAGGGGATAGCAGCTACCGCTCTCCTTTCCTGTTGAATCTCTCCTGATGTCTCATGAAATGCCCTAAATGCCAAATTGTGTCGACTCCTTGTTTCGCTTCTTTCCTCTAGCGTTCGAGCTACTTCCTCGGTCATCGCACAACAGCCGCTCGGAATCGAAGCCCTCGCCTAAATTCTCATACTTAGCTGCCGAATTGTAAGGAATGAGCAAAGAGGCCAATTGGCTTGGGGGGTGGGAGGGGCAGGAGAGAACGTACGTGCGTGTGTATCTTGGAGAGATAGAGGAAGGTGCCTTTGTTCCGAATGGTATTCACGAATCACGTGAATTCCTTGCCTCTAATCTTCCCTTTCAACACTGGAGTCTTTCGCAATTTGCGCGACTCTATAGCAGTGCATATGTGCAGGGGTGAGTGAGAGAGAGAGAGAGAGAGAGGGAGGGAGGCATTTTAATAAATCTTATTCTTATTTAAGCAGCAATCTTCCACGTATGCGCGCAAGGCTTTGCTAAAATGTTATCTAACATTGAGGTGTTTCGCTTAGACGGTTATATAATAATAAACTTATAGAACGTTGAACGGAAGATGAAGATACAGCTACCGAAAATAATTTTTCCTCGTCGTTGCATAGCCGCGGCGCGTAACGTAGATAAGCCATCGGTCCACAGCAGTGGACCAGCAGCCGGGATTCCACGAGCAATCAGGTACATGGCAGGATAACGGACGAGGGCGAAGTTCAATATTGGCTCGAAGCCGGTGAATAATTGTTACAGCGTGGGCGTTAGGGTCGAGGGTTCGGGCCGAGGAGAGGCGCTGGTGGGGTGAGAGTTAAGGGGTGGACGGGAAAAAGCGCGGCGGCCTCGCCGGATAAGAGAGGCGGGCGAGTCTCCCTGGAGGAGCGCCGCGTGTCGTTTGCCTCCTTCGCGCATCAGCGATGCCGCGCGCATAGCGCGCGTACACTCGTTTTGTAGATCAGGCCAGTGCTTAAGAATGCGGACTAGGTGGCAGCACAATAGCGCACGTATCGCGCACACGAGCGCACCGAGGCCTGACCCCAACCTCGGGGCCGCGATCGCGAAAACTTAGACATTGTCCGCGGTTGGGGGCATCGCCACTTTGACGCGTACCCCGCCGAATTTATGCGATGCGCCCTCTCGGCGTCCCCGAATCCCGTCGACTCCGAGTCCCTCGCAAAGGCGGGCGGCGGCGTTATCCCGCACCCCTCGCAACTAACTATCCTCATCCCCCGGTGATCCTCGCTCCGATTTCTCTACTTGGTATTTTCTACGCGGTGGCCTACGTGCTGCCTCCGGTTTGTTTCCCTTGCAGTGCCACCCTTTTCCACCCTCTCCGATCCCCATCGTTTGCGGAATATTTTCAGCTCGTTCTTCGATCTGTGCGCTACTCCATGCGAGTGGAATGATGTAATGCAACTCCGTGGTTGCATCAATTATTAAATACGTTGGGGTACAATCAATAAGACGATAACATTTTCCCTCAGATTTTCTGCATTGTGCGGTATTTTTAGTTTTTAGGGCTACTCGATCTAAGTGTTAAGCAAGCTATAAAAAAAATAACTACAACCTCTTCTAAATTCTTCTTCTTTTTTTTTTACCCTGGCAAATATATGCAATTTCTGATGTCTATTTAAAAAATCCACCTATAAATAAATATACTAATTTTTCCCAGCTGGATTTGTCTTTTCAAATGTCAAGAATAATAAGTTTTTTCTATTTGTTTTAGATAATGACGTCATGAAATTTATTCGCTTGAGAAATTTGACGGTTTCGTTTCCGAAAGTTCGATAACCTTGCCTGACTGCAAGACAGAGGGAATCTTAACTTTTGTGCTTTGTATATTTGCCTGGCATACAACTGCAAACAGTCGTTCGTATTTCGCATTCACGAATTTCATTGCTAATTCTCATACTAATTTTAGAAACTTCGAAATGTTGAAGCCTAAACAATATTTGAACAGCTCGCGTTTCTATTCGAATAACAGAAACTAGATAGATTTAGAGTTTTTTAAATTTTACTCAAAAGTCTTTATTTAAATTATTACTTTTGTTCCTCAAATATAAATTTGATTACGAATTTTTGAATAAATAAAATGTTAATAAATCTCTTGAGATTTACCGAAATTTGCATCCTTTGGTGCTATATAACGCGATTAAATTAGCATTTCTAGTAAATAAGTTAAAAATCAGACTTCGTAGGATCCTTGTTTTTAGCGTACTCGAAAATCAATCCCATTGCATTTTCATTTGTAAAGAAAGTTTAGTGTCGTGGCTCCAGTGCCGCAGAAAAATTCTGCCACATCTTTCACTTCACAGCTCGACTCGCATCGCTGCAATTTGTCAAAGTGGCCCGACTAGTACAAGTATAAGGTCTCGATTCTGTCGGAAGAGAATTTATAGCCCGATACGATTCAATTACTTAATTAATCCACTAGACAAACAAATAGGCCTGTAAAATTGCCTATCAATCGTTTACCGCTGATAAGCTGGACTCTTTTTTAACGAAACGTTCAAATACAATTAATCCTTGCGAATAATAGGCAATTTAAAAAAAAATAATGAATACGAAAAATTTTAACGAAAAATATCTCTAATGTAGTATTCCAATTATTAAAACAATTAGAATACAAAATTAAAAAAAAATTTCAGTTACATTTGTATAAAAATTTACTTTTTAAACCTAGCAGGAACATAATTTTCTAATATTTATTAAAAATGTTTTCGTGTATTTCCAAAACAACTTTCTAAATGAATAATAATATAATTTTTTGGATTTTTCGAATTTTTATTTCCAGTCCACTGACCTTTAAAGTTTCGAAGAGGATTTAATATTATTAGATGTGTTAAGATAGCAAAGAAATTTTTTATTTTTTGGAAATAGTCAAACAAAATTAAATTAGTTAATTGTTTAAAAATATAAACATTTATATTTAACTTGATTACTAATTCGACATATTAAAAAAGTGTTAAGTGTGCAGAACTACATCACTAAATAAAAACATTTATTTTAAAAGCTGAAAATACTTCAATGAATGCGGTTTACTGTTGTTTAAATCTATATTAATACTGTTATTCCGTCATTATTTCAATAATCTATATTGTTAAAAAATACATATGCTCAGATAAGTATTGGATGTTAGGCACAATTAAAATGTAAGATATATATCAGCGAATCATGAGTTTTGATTTAATTTAAGTGTTCACTTAGAATTCGTAATAAGAAAACAAAAATCGTGATTTGACGAGAGGTCCGTCTGGTAAATTTTTATTGCGCGTCGGATTATTATTTGGCAGGGCAAGCTTAAAAATCGTATTCATAAAATATGAAATAAATATTGTAAAAAAATTAATAACAAATTGCAAATGCTGATAATGCAGTGTATTATTAAATTAAGCTAAATTGAATTTTGAATCTAAACTAAATAAAAATAAAGTTAAACTTTCTTTTAGACTCACTAAATGAAATATTGATAATAATAATTTTAATTTAAAAGAGCATATTTCGATTTCAATGTGAAATAAAATGCCTTTCATGCCAAGATGAGTCATTAAAAATAAATTTGGGTGCTTGGAAACATCTTTCCAGCTACAAAAGTAAAAACTAAATAATACAGGATTCTTTATACATGAATTAATTCAGTAAAATACTAGACATCGATTTGGAACGTAGCCTTAGGCACTCGAGCGGAAGTCAAGTAGTTGCTTGAAATATAATTGAATGACTTGAGAATTCATAAATAGATAATTGCGTGGGCTGATCGTGTCGCAGTCAAAATTATTGCAAGGTAGACGCAATCCCGACTCTGAAAATCGTTCGGGCAAAGATAGTTTTATACACGTGCAACACATGCATATTTCATTTCAGATTAGGCGATTGCTGTCAAGCCGCATCTTTTTCACGTAAAGTGTACAATTTGCCGAGAAATCCTCTTGCTTGCCGCTCTCGGCTTTTTAACATTTCATAACCTGCTTTCAGCGTTCTTCGACCTTAATCTAACTTTCCTTCTTCTCGCTGGCGACCTTATTTACAAATAAGAGCAATGCTTAAATGCTTGAAAAAGTAACGACAAAGTAGAAAGCAAAACCATTAAGGCAGTAAGTTATAACAAAGCCCCACCTTAAAGTGTACCAGTCAATTTCTAAACATAGAAGAAGTTTCTTCGTCCTAAAAGCGAAACTGCGGAGAAAGTCGTACCGTTTCTAACTTTTAATTTCATTTCTCTTTCCCTTTCATTAGAATTGCACACATAACGCGTTAGATAATACGTCAACCACGATAACCTTGACTCTGACATTCACGGTTAACTACACTGCCATTCACTGTTAGACGAGGAAGAGCCGTTAACCGGTTCTTGCTAAGACTGCCCCGCGTCCCACCGGCTTTCAAAATCTCCCACTGCCGGCAAGATTTTTTATGAGATAAATGCTATTTTTACTTATTCATATTTTAGTGCGACTTTTTAAATTCATAATTTACTATAAAAATAATTGGGTGCAGCGTAACTTCGGCATGAGAAATTTTTAAGTGTGAGTAAGGATATTATATTCATGAATTAAGGATGAATTTTTTAACAATATTACACGTGCCTAAGTCAATAGTTGTTCTGTATATTATATTATGTTCGAAATTCCTGCTCATAATAATAAAATTATAAGCAACTAAAGCAAATAATGTCTTATTTTGTCATTCGATATTAAAAACATCGATTTCTGCTACGTAAAGCAGAGTAGCATACAACATCTTTATAAATATTCTTATTTCATTACTACATTATGTCATAAATGCAGGAATAACAAGACTATGACTTCAAAAATTGATCATTACTTAAAAATTCATGATCATTTGCATCTAAAAATACAATTCATATTGCAGGTATAAGAGAGAAATCGAGGCCTAGGTGATTATGTCCAATGCGCCTATAATTAGCAATTATGGATAAAATTTAATAGCCGAGGTTATAGATTATGCAGAATTGTAAAGGACTATTAGCTGCAGTAATAGCCCCATTCCCTGCCCTTAAGATAACAATGGCGCGTTTATGCTAGTAAAATATTGTGAAAATCTCGCGTCAATCTTCTATAACCTTGACTGTTGAACCTGCAAATATCTTTATTTCGTGCTCTTTTAGCTGACCGTAAAAATGCCGATGCCCATTACAAGCTGAATACACCGTGAACAGACAAGCGATTTTAAAATAGTTCTGCGCAACCCATCTATAGAAGTGACACTACTGACTATTATGTTTATTCCTCGTCCACTCACACATGCACGTGTCTCTCCCTCTCCCACTCGCCTTCTACCGTCCGCCGGGGTTCGCACTCCTTCTCACTCTCGCTCGCTCTCTCGAGCTTCCTCTCCCTCTTTATTTGAGCTTCGCTAGGGAATGACCGCTTGAAACAGTCGTGCGAGGCACTTTAACAAAAGAGAATTTAAGGTTTTTTTATGACGAATATTCTGGACGTTATTTCGATGGTATTTACTTCTGCTATCACGTGAAAAATTTCAAGAAGTGCGATTGAACCTCACTATGAAAATGTTAATCTACGCAAGGATTTTTATAAGTTTATTTATCAATTTTATTTATTTATCAATTCACGGTTATGATGATAATGTTAATGTGACTCTTTTTTTTTACAAAATTAATACAATTAAACTTTTTAATCGCACTTTTATATATGTTTAAATTGTATTCTAATTATAATAATGTTCACATAAAAATAGAAATTCGTAAAAAGGAGTCTTCGGATTAATTTAATAAAATAAAACATATAAATCTATGATTCATGTTAATTTAAATATTTAGTCCGATAAGCATTTTTCAAATGAAAAATGATACACATAGTTTTGATATATTTTGAAATATTCTTTAACAGGTTAATAAAAGTATTTATAATAAGAACTGATTTTTTTCATCAATAACGTATTTTCATATAAATATCTCAATCACAACAGTTTACTGATATTAGTTTTGATTTTTATTTATAACAACAAGGCCAGTGATTTTGACAATAAATTTTTTGATAATTGTTTTCTTTCAATTCACTGAATTGCTTTTATAAAATATTGTTAAAGAATATACCACGTCAACATTTAAATATTAGGTGAAATTGCCTGTTCGAGAGCTGCAATACTGAAACATATATTAAATCATCTTAACTTTCTAATTCTGTGCTGCATTAATTATGTAAATGTCGTTAACTAACGAACCAATACAAAACGCAAATAACTAAAAATGCAGTCACATAAAATATATCGACTTTGGTCCCGCGTCAGTTCATGCGGAAGCTGAGAAGTAGTACCAGAAATCCCGTTAAAGATGCCCACTCATTAGTCACATACACGCACACATGGACATGCCCGCAAAATCAACGGACGTATACAAGTCAACACGCGTTTTTCGCCCCCTCCCATGATCTTTTTGCCTGCGTCCTCGAAACTCGATGGGACGATTCAATGTTGACAGTCTATGTCCAGTTGAATAGCGATCCTTGCTCACGGTCCACTTGAATTTTTATCGTTTAACTTTATACAACATGGCCCTGCGGCCGTACTACTTTTGCAAAAAATCAATGAGAGATTGAATTTATTACGGTCATCTTCGTCAAATCTACGGAATTCAGATATTATCTTATATTTTATTCCAAAATAATACTCATACCGAAAATTTAAGCTCCTGACAGATAGGTTAATGCCAATATTTTTTATACAGAAGAGCTAAGCATATTTGAAAAAAACATTGCAATACATTATTTTTCAGATTACAATTTTTTTATATTTTATTTAGTAAATATCAATTTAACAATTTTGCCTACGTATTGATCATTCTTTATATTTTCACGTGTCAAAAATCTTGTTACAAAAACAATCATGGTATTTTTTTATTACCTATGATTTGTTTTAAAACCACTACATTACAGTTGTTTACTTATATCAAAGGAATTGTGCGCTATTGATAATTCTGTGAAGTCAGCTTTTAGATAAAACAGTTTTATTACATATGAATACACTTTTGTTCTTATAAATTAGTTATATCGAATACATTCATATAGATTAAAATAATTAAATATTCTTCTTTTATAATTTTATAATTCTTTTATAATTTAAACATTTTGAAATTAAAATCTATTTACAGCTTTATTTTGATTAAAAAAATTTTTCTGAATATGGTACAGGATAGTACAGAATTTATAAACTAAGCTTTATTTGTTTGATTTAAAAACAAAATGCTACTTTATATCGCAACAGTGTACATTTATTATAAAATAATTTAAATTTTATTAACGCATAAACACTGCATATATTATATTAATAATGTATTTATATCAGCCCTAATAAAATAAACAAGAATTATTAAACCATAAATTACTTTTTTTGAAAATATTAATGCTATTGATAGTTAAGTTACAAATATAAAATTTAAAACTAGATTCTAGTGAATTGTAAAAAGATAATTTATTTGAGAAGAAAAAAATTTATATATGTATTATATAACAGAAGAAAAAGATTTTTATGTTTTTAACACAAAAAGGTATTACATTATTTAATTTAATAAATAATTTATTTAAATTGTTTCTATAAAATAATTCACAATTTAAGAAGATGAATTTCTGAGAAGCAACTACTTTATAAAAATAATACATATAATAGTCGGGCTCACTCAAATTCAACTTGTATATAAGAATATAATTATGATAATTGAGTATTTGATTTCGGTGAAATAAACTTATAATTATTGTTATTCATATGCAAGACATAATTGCAGTTTTGAAAATTTATTTTCATGATTGTTATTGGTAGAATAAAAGTTCCAGATAAGTTTTTTTACTCGCAAAAGAATACTATTTTCAAAAATTTGATCAATTTTTATAATTATTAATTTTAATTAGTATTGATGTTGAAGTAAAATTAAATGATCACAAACTGCATGTAAGAAAAATAAATTTTTTTTCAAGATTATTTATGTAACATATACATTACATTACAATGTAAAGTTTTTTAAAATTCTGTTTTTATTATATGCATATCAAGTCGTAAAAATTTATCAAGTAGTGATATAAAAAAATAACTAGTATTATTAACACTCACGGTAGAATAATAATTTATATTGTTAATATATATATATATATATATATATATATATATTGTGTATTTGAAACAGTTACACGATAAAAATATTTCAACTTTTTTTTTAACTTTTAACATTTTTAACTTTGCTTGATTATTAAACATATAAAAAAAATTAAGTACTCTAAAATCGAATCGTAATATATTATTTGAATTAGTTTTGAATCAAAATTACTAACATTAAATGTAAAATATGTATATGAAAACTAAATTGACTAAAAGTAAACTAAAATAAACTAAAAGTAAACTAAATTTTGAATATGTCATATTAAATTTTTGTTATGTGATACTTTAATATATTTATGAAATGCAGATCTTATTTCAAAGGTTGCATTTAATATGATTTTTCAATACAAATATTTTACTGTATTATACGTATTAAAAGTAACAATTACAGTAAAAATATGGTTTACATAGGAGTATGAAAATACTATAATAACTTGCCCTATAATAATAAAAATGAATATAAAATTATATTGACAGCTTCTGAATTTATTTATAATTTAAATGATTGACTTCTTGCGCATATGAATATAAATGTAAAAATTATATATATAAACGATGAATAATGATTGCTCGAGAATGATGAAGATAGATATCAATTTCAAACTTTAATCGGAGCATTAAAAACTATTTCAAAATTAGAAAATAAAACCATTAGGATTCTATTTTCGTAGCCCTTGCAAAGTTATAAATTTAAGTAATCGTAAGGCATAACTTAACTTATAGACCTGTAATATCTCACGAGCAGTATTTACGAAAATGGTCAATTTACTTGTGCTAGCGTATCCTAATTTACGCCATTGCTGTATGGTATAAACGATGCTTTTTATTATTTCGTTCTTATACGAGCAGACACGATAGTTCTAAGCCGCACGCGAGCCCATATGCTTTTGTGGGTCCTTCACCTAAGGAGTTACGTATCTTGCGATTGCGGTCGCTTCTCACTGTTCCACGCACAGTTAAATACACGCATACAAACCCGCAATGTACTTATACTCATCAACTGTCTCGCTTCATGGCCTCTCATTTTTCAAGTACCAAATAATGCAGGGTTAGAAATATAAAATGCATCAATGTGATATTTAGCTTAGAATGAAGGCTCAAGAGCTTCCGTTTACTCAGCGAGTACACATAATGCACGCATATAATGTACAAGTGCACTCAAACTAAATTATGCTTCTTCTAGAAAAGCGCTTTCTTCTATAGTTCTCATATTTCATACTGAAAATCAGATCAACTGCTCAACACTGTCTTAACTCGTACAACGTCTCTCTAAATTATGAATTCTCTCGAAAGACGAATGTCATTAACAATGTGTATATTAATTATTTAACAGTAAAATATTTTTGGACAAAAAGCCACCTTTTTATAAAATCAAGTAATTTGCGCTTTCTAGTAAAATATTTGATATTACACTCCTAAAATCGAGAAATTCTTTAGCTACTGTGAATTTAATTAATTAGAAAAAAATTAATAACGAATACTACGTTTCTCTATAATATTCAATCTTTTGACTTTTTTATTTCAGTGTCATTTGTTCTCATGATTAGATGAATATATAATTGTTTCTATGTTGATTGCATTTAATCAATATTGACTATTATTATTACATAAATTATTATGTAAAATTTATCTTATTATATTATTTACTTTTCAGCTTTTGTTTTCATACTATTTTACTTAAAGGCTTACACTTTAACAATAGCTTTATATCTGATGAACGGGCCGATTAACTTTCATGATGCTTTTCTTTTTGGAAGCATTTCATTAAAAGAGTAAACCTAACTTTTATCCTTCGGTCGAAAAATTTAAACATTGCAATAAAAAAATGTTATGCAAACGTGACATAGTGAGGATAATAAATCATTAATTATTTCTTGTTGATTCAAAAGGCAATATTTAAATAAACATAACACGCAAACTATTTTATTTTGGAATTTTATCAACTGAATTTTTCAAGAATGTTACAAAGAAATCTACAATGACAACTAATATAAATTTCAGTAAATTTAAGTCAAATAATTCTTAGAGTGCAATTCTTAGAGTTTTGTTTTTTAATAAATACACTTGTCTGGAAAAGTAGCCTGTGTCTATAAAAATAAATCAATAAGTTGTCCTATATCGAATACACTTCTGCATTAAATAAAATATTTAATTATATAAAATATTTTTACCAATTTCTTTGTTTTACTTATGCACCTACTACTGGAAAATTTTCTATTTTTTACGCTGTATGAAAAGACAAATTTCATTATCATAAGCATATGCATAAAAAAAAATTAAGTATATTTTTCGTTAAATTATGGGCCTTTAGTATAACTGATACTTTATACTAGTCCCAGTATGAATAAATTGTGCTGGATTAATAAGGAATAAAAGGAATTTTTAGTCATACATTAGTTAATATATATATATATATATATATACAATAAATGTTTTTGTGAGATTAATTTACAAAAATTAATGCAAATACTTTTCAATTTTTTTAATTTAAATTCAATAGCTTAAATTTTACATGTTAATGTTTCTACATTACTGTTCATGAGTCACAAACTAGTACCATTTTGTAACGCGAAACAGATAAATTTTTATGTAAAATAATTTGCTTCAAAATTCTTTCGAGCTTATTAGAAAAAACATATTAATACCGTTGCTGATTTGTATTTGTAATTAAAATTAACAAATTCACTGATGAAATCCGCAGGAAATATTTATTGCTTTAAAATTGTTAAATAAATTATAAATTACAAATATAAGGTAAAGTGTACGAAAATAATTTTGTAATTTTTTTAAAGTGAAATAGTTCAAAGCAATAAATTTTAAGTTGCTTTTAAAAATTACATAGACAGAGAGAATTGAGAGTTCACAAATACGGAAAAAATATTATATATCATTATAGTTATTTTAATTAAAATTTAAATGGATAAGATTAAGAACAAAATCTATTATATTTTAATTTTTTTCGAAATTTCTAAAACACAAATACTACCTTATATTTATTACACCAATAAAAATATTATAACATCGTTATTTATTATCATCTTTATATTGGGGAGAATGGGAAAAATGAAAGTTGCTGAATAATATAGCCTGTGAATGTTAAATATGTAATGATTCAAAGAGAATGTATTATTTTTCTCGTAAACATTCCAAGCCGTGCTATATAGCACAATTGCTAAGACGTATTATTAATGCGAAGAGTAAACGAGCATTTGTACATTTAAAACTTGGTTATGTAGTAAGTAAGCTAATGAAATCAATTATGCGACTTAAATTCATTGTGAATAATGGAGAGACATGCAAGCCGGTCTAAGTATAGTCGTACTATTAGCCTCTGTTATTTCGTCACATGTCGACACACAATGAAGGAAGTACTCGACTCGTTCAAGGCCTCAGCTATGAGTAAGTTTAATGGCTACGCGCTCGTGGCAATTGACCAGAAATAAACGAAGCAACGAAAATAGTCAACGGCTTCCCAATATCGCAGAGGCACCTGCACGACATTAAAAATAGCGATTACAAGCATAGCTTCATTCGCGCGGCGTCGCGTTTACTAAAAGCCAATCTAGAATCGCAGCTAAGGAGAAAATAATAGCCGGGTGTATCGGCGAGGGGGAGGCTCGCTCTAGGTGGGACGGGCCGGTCGCTCGGCGGAGGGGCGCAGGCGGGCAGGAAGCCGCAGCCCGATTAGGGGAGCCGCGCGACGACCGGGGGCGGCTAAGCAGGGGGCGCGAGCGAGGAGGCCGAGGCGAGCCCGGGCGACTGTGCGCGAGGCGAGAAAAAGAGAAGGGAGTCCTTGAGCCGGCGTAGCGCGTAGTCGCGGCGAGAGCCTTGGCAGTGAAAAGCTCGGCTAGAGGAAGCTCGAGTTGGCCGTGAGCGCCCGCGGAAATTCACGGCTCGTCCTCGAGCTCGGCGCCAGGCCGCCGATAAACCCGGTCAAGTTCAGCCGTCTCGAGGTCTCGCTCGAGCTTCTTCGCCCGTAACGAGGCCGCGGCATTGAGAGCTCTCGGAAAACGAGGCGGCGCTCGCTCTCGGCCCTGAGCCGACCGGGGCCAGGGGCCGCCGCCGCCGCCCTTTGCCCCCCGGGCTCCCGGCACCCGGAGCTCCTCCACGGCTGGCCTCCTGCACCGGTGCTCGGCCCCAAGGTCGTCGCCACCGACGGTTGCCCTCCTTCGCCCCGGCGAGGCTCCGCGAGCTCGATAACCCACACCCGGTCAATTATCCGGTTATCGATAAGCTCGCCGAGCCGCGGCTCGTGTCTAGGTGGCACGATTGCCCCCGGCGCTATTGCCGACGGCTCGATTACGTCGAGGAAAATTTTTGCCCCCTCGATTCGCCGGCTCGGCCTCTGCGTCAGCGATTGCGCAATCGAAAGTGTTGAACTACGCTGCCGCAACTCTTCTCTCTCCTTGTTTTTTTTTTTTTTTTATTAATAATACGCTTCCAAATCCTCCGCCCGCCCCGCTCCTATCCGTATATTGGTTTTATTAGACTGCTTACACTCGCGACTATTTCTTCTTCTTCTTCTTTTTTTTTTTTTTTTGTGTTTCGCTCGGTATTTCAGGGAAAATGCTCTCGCGCTCGTTCTAATATTGGAATCCATTTGTCTAAAAATAAACGAGAGCAAACAAATACATTTATGATGAATAATAAAAGTGCTACTTCGTTTATATTTACGTAAATTATTTGTATGCGTGTACAACATTGCGACAGCGGGAATAACAAGGTAGTAGAAAGTTTAATCTAACGTTGAATTTATCACAATATACTCAAAATTTATTTCGAATTGCGAATCGCAATTTCCTTTGCTCTTCATAAGACTCTATAGGAGTAATAAATTATTTTTCTGTACTACTTTTTCACCATTCTACCTCGCATCTCCATTGTTCTGTTTTAAAGTCATGCTTTGCATATGGTCATATGTAAAAGCTAAAAGACAATCAGTCAAGAGCTTTTGATTAATGCGAAATTTTAGAAGGTTCAATGTGTATTTTAGAATGTATTGGTGGTCTTGTTTTTCGTATTCACTGCGTACTATTTACATAGTATGAATACTAAGACCTTGAAATATATAAAAAATATATAAAAAAGTAAAAAGAACCTTGGGAAATCTTTTATATGCGTTAATTTAAGTGTGCACTTCTTCCAGAGAATTTCCATTACTTCGGTCCGATTTACTTTAGCAATTCCACACCCACATTCTTCGCATTGAAAATAATAGTCTTTGAAATCTTTATAAAAGAATATAATACAAAATTACTAGAAAAATTATTCATAAACAACAAAGAATATATATTATAAATTACTGAAACACGTGAAATACATTTTTCAAATACTGCTTTCCAAATATTTTTTTGTTTACAAAAATATCACTTATATACCAACGAAACATGTTTTGTTCTTTTTGCAAAAAATATTGAAATCACAGCAAATTAATTTTGCATTTTTTATCCTTTATAATTTTTAACTGCATTATTTATTATATGATATAACAATTATATTTAATACTATTCGTAAATTATATTTTTCAGGAACAATCAATCTTAAAGTAAATAGTACATTAAGCTTTTTTATCTTTAAACCATCCATACAAATATTATTTCTTCGTATTCTTTACTTCATAATCATTTATAATTATTAATACAAGCGGTATAATATAGTGAGTAATTAAATAATCATTTCTTTGTCTAAGGTTGTAAGTGATTCTTCATAAAATAGTTAACAAGAAATACTACTTGGCAAAAGGCCATTAGCATAAATATACATTCGTTTTGTAAATGAAAAACATGTAAATCGTCCTTTAATCTTATAACTCCTCTCTTGTTTACTTACAATGGCTTCCTCCTACGCGCTTTGAAAGAGCCGTACTTTAATATGTAAATCTTTCAAGTAGCGTCAGGTAACCTAGTTTTTATTTCGAAATGCTTTTCAGAAAAGGAAAACTAATGCAATTTATGTTTAGACCCCAATTTATACGAATTTATGTACAAAAAAAGAAAAACCGAAAATTCTGAATAAATTAATAAAATGGTTCCTCTTTGTTAATGTTATTCATTTGCTTCATTTAAACTGAAATAACAGAAATCTATCAGAAAAATTCGTATTTGTCTCTAATATGTTTTTTTAAAATCATATACCTAATTATATAGTTCAGTTGAGAATAATCTAGCAAACAAAATCACCGGCGTATTCTCGTGCGTGTTGTAATATTATGAAAAAATCTTATCCATTGCTAAGTACGTATCTTCCAGTCACTGGGGCGACCGCGTATTTCAAGTCCCATCCAGGTCATTATGCGGCCGCAAATTATGTTACATCGCAGTGTAAAATTTAAATTAGCGATATGAATTTGATAATATTGAACGATGTTGCTACTGCTAGATTTTACATTAGCCAATATGCATCTAATTACGACTCATGAACGATGATCGTATATTTTTCAATGATTTTATTTTCTTTTGCCAACTTTTTCGCCATTTATCGCAGGAAATATACACAAAGAGACGACGATAGAAAATATTTTTATACTCCATATCAATGCTGGGAAGAAACTAAATCAAATTTCAAACTAAACAAATTTTTGTAACGCAATTGTTTTAATTAATTCCTAACCCCTAATTTAATAAGTGATTAATAATCAATCATATTTCATCAAGTAAAATGGTCGTGTTGACTAATATTTTTAACGCGACTGATCGCTTATGATTTGCCAACTATTTATTCATCGTGTCTCGCAGAAGTTCATTGTCTCACAAGCACTCCGAACTTTATAAAGAAGCGCTCTCGCACGTCTTTATCAAAGCAACCACGTAGTTCGGCGCCACTTATATTCTGGCACTTCGCGGGACACCATAATACCGATGGTGGCCCCCGGGAACGGCAATTGGTTTAATTATACAAGCTGTACGTGCCGAGAAAGCGAAGAACCGCGGTTTTGAGTTTAGCCTGCCTTACTCTACGGCGCCCTTAACTCCCTAACCGTGCACCATGTGTTCCAGCACTACACGCGTCGAAAGCAACTTCTTTACAGCCCTCGTTTCGGGTCTCTTTCGTGAAAAGAGTCCAGAATCCAGCCGAGTTAAGAATTAATGAGATTGGATGCCGAAATACTGTGTCAGGCCTATGCTAGCATGTGTGAATATATGTATTGTGGTGAAAGATAGGGAGGGGGGAGGGAAGAAAAGACGCAAGTCTTATCAGGTGGCTTCTCCTGATTTCACTTCTTTACAGGCCTCCCTAAATCCTAAAGGGCTTTTATAAAACCTCGCCTTGAATGTTGCATGACTATAATGCATTGCCTTGCCAGTAGTACTTAAGTAAGCCTGAGCGCGTGATCTCTTTCATTTTTATTACAGATACAAAAATAAGACTACTTCTGAGTAGTAAAATATAGCTAGACCATTTATTTTAACCCGGTGTTCCTGTTAGTTAATGAAGAAATCAAACTCAATTTCGTTTTTCATCTTTTATTAACAGATTACGCAACTGCATAATAGTTATTCGTACGGATTTGTTGTTACTTTTTAATATGTTAATTTATCCCAAATCAAATTTAACCTTTATATTCCAAAGCCGTATTTTTTTTAACTAAATAACCCGAACGGCTAAAGTACTATGATCCCTTTTAAATACAGTTTGTGGCCAAAATGATATATGGACACTGAATGAATGCTTAATAATTATCAACAGAAGAGATACATAATAATTGAATAAGAAATATTAAAGTGAAGGAATAATCGATTATTATGATTTTGAGACTTCATATTTACATTTCTATTGTGATTTGCAGCATTGATTTTATTATATTTTGCAAGTTACATTTTAATTTATTTCAATTTAATTTTTAATTTTGGTATGATTATTTTGATACTCAAATTTCAAAGAAAATGAAATTTTTTAGTGAATTTTTTTGTACCAATGGATAGTACTAGAAAATAGATATTTTAATAATCTTCGAACTAAGATTCATAAATGAAAGTTAAGTAAAAAATATTAACATACTATAATTTACATGAAAATCATAGGTATAAAATAGTCGGATCATACTAACCAATATATAAAACAGCAAAGACTATGAATTAAAATACTGAAGAAATCATTAATATTCAATAATGGAAGGACCTCTATTGGACGTTTTGATAACATTCATATCTATTCTTATGTATCTATACACAAGAATAAACTAATAATTCTATAATACAGTAATATTCTCCATATAATAAATTATTTATAATTTTTTAAATTCAATATATATGTGTATTTTTTTTAGTTCTTCATTTTGTAATGAATGTAAAATCTTAAAGAGTACTAAAATTATAAAAATTCAACAGTGATTAAAAAATAATTTTAACTAATTAATTCTAAACATGGCTTAAACAAGTAATATGAAACAAATAAAACATTTTTTATTTATACATATTTACAAGTAATTGATTAATATTATTAATTAGTTTTTTCTATGAAGATACTGCATAAAATGATAAATCATTTTTTCATACAATAATTTATTATAATCCATAACCTTTCTTACGTCAATTAACTTGATAACTTTATCGTTAAAAATATGAAATAATTAAATTGTTTCATTCATGAAAATTTTTTAACGAATACTACATGTACAAATTAAACTATGGTATCTTTGTGACTAATAACTCAATTTTTTTTTCGCAAAGGCAACACAATATTTTTAAAGTTTAAATGCTTTTAAATTTCAAATAAAAATTAAATACAGCTTAAATAGTTGTAATGTTTTTAATATTTAGAAAAAAACCATGTAATAAAAAATTAGTATAATTAGTATTATTAACATTTATTCAGTGCATATGTCATAAATACACATAAAACTTCATAAAGCATATGAAACATGTAAAATTACTTATAAACTGCTCTTTTCAATTCAATACGTTTATTATAATCTTAAGTAGTACAAATACCTTGTATTTATGAAATGTAATATAATAAATATCTTTAAATTTTTTCAGAGAGTGTGAAATTGTGTGAAGTATGAGATGCTGATACCGTTAGCATAAGTCGAAAATACATTCTTGTTCTTCCTTCCTTCCACCGTTATCGACTCCTCAGCGTTTACTCATCCTCCCCAAATATGAGCTAACTCATCGATGTCAGTGATTTCTTTTTACTAATACGTTTTCGACTGTGGCAGAACACGAACAGCAAATTCTTGACAATGCCAATAGATAATAAATCATCGATATCTTTTGTTTTGTATACATATACATTCGTACATACTTACATGAGTGCATACATATATACATACATACATACGTACGTACGTAAATACATGAACGCATAGGTATATTTCTAATAACATATATCAAATTTTATAAAAATATATATGTAAAGAAATAAATATATAAATATATATATATATATATATATATATATTACTTGTAATTAAATACTAATCATAATTATCACAATTAATCATTATTGTAATTGAAAGATTACATTTTACAATTCCTATCCTATGATTTAAAAAATGCGACAAATGTATGCTTACAAAAGTACATCGGCACACTTCGATAATGAATTTCTATATTGAATGAAAAATCTCAACGTTTTTAATTATAATCATTATTCTCCTTAATAAGCAACTTTACAGCGTATAAGTTTATTTCACAACAATATTAATTAAATATACTTGCCTAATAATATTATAATAATATTACAACTATGCGTGGTTAATAAGTATACTTGAAATAAAAAACTAATATTCTGTCTAGACAAACTGATTACGTAATCTTGACTGCGAAGCCCGAAGTTTTATATGGTATTGACCTTTTTTCATAACCCTCTCTTATTTTCTCTGCGTTTGCTAATGCCGATTAACATGAGAATATTTAGTAGCGAAATAGAAAGCGAGCAAGAAAGACAAATCAACGTCTAACACCTGAGCGTTAGAAACTAAAAGTCAAGGTTGGTATTTTGTAACGCAGCCAATGCTTGTCTAGTATTTTAAATAGACTTGACCGTCTATCACCTCTAACGGTTCTAGTTAATTCAAGGCCTCTAGACTAGACTCTAATAAAAAGAAAGAGACCGAGGAAGGAAAAAACTAAATTCTGTTCACGTTTTATTATTTCGCTTATACAATTGAGAGTCCGGTAATTCTATGAGAAATTTTTTTTAAATATAATTGTATCCTTAAACATAATAAATATTGATTAAAATGTTATTGTAAATTATATTAATCAATGTGAGTATATCAAAAATGATTATCGCTGACGAATTACTTAATTATAACATTAAAAATTCATCGTTATATATTATAATCAATTAAAGTGAATGCACAATATTGGATAATATTTTAATAAATACACTTCGCATTGATGTTGCCATAAAATTATTATTAGAAAATTCTCGTGAATTGTTATTTTATCAAGCCGCAGGATAGTTTCAAGTATTCCTTGTCGAACGAACAACTTTACTCGCTTACCTCGTTTGCCCGTCACATCCAGTTAATGGAAAATATTTTATCGCAAACTGCTGAGCATATTGAGACGCCGCGGAAATATTTTTCAGGCTAGATAGAATGCAATATGAGAAACGACTGCGGTAAAACAAGTGGACTCGAGAACTTTACTGCTCTAATAATGCGAGCCCCTAAACGTGAAGTGCGACGAACTGCTTATCATATTCAACCATAGAACTTGCTTTTAATGATATTACTTTTGAATTATTGATACCAACCATTAACATAGTTTTCGATCTCAGGCAGTCGCAATTTTCTTAATAGCTACTAACTCGGAAAATTCATATTGCTCATATTAACAACGATCCCATTTTCTAATATCTTCCTCGTTTCACGCTTTATGTAACCAAGAGTGCGTTTCCCTCCGTCTCGTGTTACAATTAATATAACGCTATTTTAACTTGAACGGCAATAGTAATCCGAAAAGTTAAATATTCAAGCGTTTTGATACTGTAGTATGAAAAAGATATTTTGATGATACAGTATTTTGGTTCCTTGTTTAAAATTTTTTTTTTTTTTTTAAGTAAGACCATTAGGAGATCGTTGGATAAATTCTTAATATTCAAAATATTTTAAGTAAGATATTCAATAATGTGTTGTAAGCTTTTATTAAAGTATATGCAGGCGATATTATAAAGCCAAATAATATATGACTGAAATTTAGTTCTCTTGAGAATATTTTATTCTATCTTAAAATCAACGTGTGAAAAGAGACGTATTTTGGATAATGATAAATTCATTAAGCTAAACAAAACATTCATGCTACAACGAAGAAGATAAAATAAAAAAAAAGTTTTGTGCGTATAAATTGTTTTGAGAATGTACATTGTTTGAGTAGACATAAAAACATTCAAAATATTTGTTCATTCTACTAATCCACTGGTTGAATTTTTTCGTAATAATGCTTTTATCGAATATATATCGCAGGGAATTCTTTCTTAAGCTATCCAGGAATCGAAGTTAAAAGCTTGCAGCCGTACGTAAAAAGCTTAATGTTTACAATAAAGCTTTTATGGAGTGGTATCCTTCTAAAAAAACGTATTAATTGTTTGCAAAAATGTGTTCGCACATTTGTTGGACACTGTTTTATGTATCAATCGCCTTTGAGAATAATGGCCCGGAATTAAGTTAGGAAGCCTGGAAAGCAGGGGTAAGTAAATTAACATCTAATGAAGGCGCTCACAATTGAGTTTGAAGGATACTGGCGCAAGAGACGAACAAAGTGCTCGAATGCGAGCAGAGGCGGCCATCGAGATGCCCGGCTAAAAATTGGGCGCGGACTTGTTGAGCGTGGGGTCGAGCGCTAGCCAAAATTAAAAGAGGAAAAAATAGATCGCGATGAGGCGCACGATGGCGAGTTTTTGTTTCGCCGGGATATTTAGACGGACATTGAATGTTTGAAAGTCAACGTCCTTGGCCGACGTGAGTCAGTAACCTATGTTACCGAGCAGAACAGACGCGTCTAACGTCAGCCGCGGCTCGATTCGTATATCGAGCGTAGCTCGTGCTCGCGGTCGCCCCCCCCCTCGCCCGCCATTAGCCGTCGTAGCCAAGAGCGGCTTCTTACTCTAGGAGCTGCTTGTGGCACCGGGCTATCAGTCGGCCCGGGAGGCGAAGGTCGAGTGCTTCGCTCGGAGACGGAGCACTTATGCTATCAGCGCCACGCTAATCGTATTCCAAACGCACTACAGTCCAGACTTCCGCCTAACTCAACCTTGAACTAGCATCGACGCGTGCAATTTGCCCTCGGCAAGGAGTTGTCGAGCGATTTGTCACGCCCGGTTTATTTCTCGCGCTCCGCACTTGACGTCTCCCCACTCGCCCTCCCCTGCCAGTCTAGCCGCCAATTTTTCTCCGAGTTTCTTCCGCTAACCTCCGTGCACTCCTCGCAGATGAGACTCCCCGGCTCAATTGCAGCGCCGAAATTGCTAGTTCCATTCTATTCACGGGTGTTTGCGAAAGGGCCGAAAAAATTCAGTCGGCCCGGCGTGGATAAATTTTATTAGAGTCAAGGTCAATCGGAGGCACCGTCGACAAAATTTTACCCGATGTGCCCCACCTTAGAGCCTCCAGGTGCTCGTACTTTTTTTCCTTGGTTACTCAAACACATTGCCCTCGGCTGTATTGCGTAACACGAGCCGCAACTTCTTTCCGATAAATTTACATTCGTAAAGCTAAATTAGGAAAGCATTATACTTTTTTCGCAAAAAGCACGCGTAGGTATACGATATGCGCCGTCTATAGCTTTCGATATGTATCAGTAATCCGTCTATATTTAGCCGTACATTATGTGAATTCAAGTAACAAATTAATCAGAACAAGCAATTTGTTTGTATTGTGTAGGGAAAATAAATTTTTCATTTTTTTTTATTTATTCATGCGCGCGCGCGCGCGCGCCCAACTATGAAATAAAAGGGAAATAATGAGAGTGGTGGCCCTTACCTTCTTCCCTTCTTTCCGCGAATCACTTACCCCAACTTTCGAGCGTACTTTTACTACAAGAGTCAACAAACTCCTTTTTTTTCTTCTGCTTCACATTTTACTTTCCGTACAAAAAATTGCTACGCTAAATTGTTTTTATTTTATATCGTGCTTCGTGATAATTTGCACAAGGTCTCATCTGTTTGTTAAGCATAATACGTTCACTCCGAAATGTTAATATAGTATTTACACTCCAATAATTTATACACTATTATTATGCATTATTGTACAATGTGGTCATATTTGAGCCCCATGCTTGTCAGCTCAATTAATTTTCTCGGTAAAAAGATCTTGAAATGAAAAACCGAAGATACGGATAAAGCTTTATCATGAATTTTTTTCTATTCTCAAATTTTTTCATTTAATGAAATAAGCTTGCGCGATGTGCACTGAAATCAGCCATATTACGTATAAAATAATTTTTTACAAAACTTTGCCAGGACACGATTATTACGAGAACGGAGTTAAGTATGTTTGATAAAAGGAAAATTTCATTTACAGAATAGACGAGCGCAAGTTGAAGATTGGCGATGTCCTTATTAAAAAAAAAAAAAAAAAACTAAGTTACCGAGGCATAGATGACAAGGGAAGCATAGAAATTTTTTCGTCGAAAAGAGCTTTAGCATTATATTCACGTGCGTTCTATCGTACGAAAAACTTGCACGCCCTAGCTAAAATGGATTTTTGCCGTGATGCTTTTAGTCGAAGATCCCGAACGGACGAGCTAACCGAACCTTCATCCAGATTCGAGGCCTCACTCGATGTACGCGAAAGAGGGATATGCTCTCTTTGAGAACTAAATCCTAGTAGACCATTAATTTCGAGTCAACTCGGCCCGCGATTCACGGCTCGGTCTTTGTTCCCTCGCACCCAAGCTCGGATAATTCTCAGCCCGGCAGCTCGGAAGAAAATATAAAGCGCCGGGTGCGCCAAACTTCCAACTATGAGTATATAACTGCGCACGGCTATGGCTTATATCTATCATACTGTCGGTTCGAAGGTCCTTTCGAATTCTTAGAGGAAAACTATGTCAAAGAGTCTGAGAAGAACCAAATCAAAGTCTGGGTCTTTCCAGCTTCTGTGTATAAACCAGGCCCCTCCTTCTCTAATCTCGTCCTCATCCTCCTCCTCCTCCTCCTCCTCCACATCCCCCTTTCATCTCTACCCCCGTCTCTTTATAGAAACTTAAAACTTTAAAGTTATGAAAGTAGCAAAGCTTAGACAGGAGTTGAAAAGATAGACCTTTGCTGCCTATTTGTGAGTGTAAGCTTAGTTGCATTTTCATGACTAGACACTTCAGGAGCAAAATTACCCCTATGGAAATATAACGAAAAATAAATCATCTATCGTAAAAATAGTCGTACATCTTATAGAAGCTATATTACCCTATATATTTTAATACATTCAATATATTCATGCACAATAGTGAGCAAACATATGGGGACGAACGGTAATATTTAAGTTTTTTATATTTATAAGGAAAAAATTGTTCTTTTTTAATATTTTTTTTTTGGCTATATTATAGATTTTTTTAAATAGAAATAGTTTGAGTCATTTTAAAATTTCTACTTTTTTAAGTTTCCGATTTTTTTAACTTGATTGGTGAACAACACTCGCTTGTTCATTATTTATATTTAATTATGTTTAGCACAGAATAGAAACATTTTAAATTAAGAACTACGTATCTTAAGATTGAGATTTTTATTTAATAAATTGAATTTTTTAAACTGAAGCAGCCATATTAAGCATTAAGACCAATTTTCCGAAATTAACAAAATGACATTTACATTAAATAATATTAAAAAAAAAACAATTTTTAACTGACTAGAAGCGCAGGAAGTGCCGCAGACGTAGTTTAGATTAGAGAGAAATTTTAGAACTGATAGAAGACTTGTTTTTATTTCGACTTCCGACCTTAAAATTTAAATATTTATACACATGTGTCTTTGTTACTCTTCTTACCTCGAGTGGCTATCATCAATTTTTATGATTAAGCTCGACCTTTTTAGCATTGCTATCAACTCTTGATTTAAACAGTAGGCTTAAGCTTACTTTTGCGTATTTATTAACCAATAAATTACATACACATATGTTGATTTTTAAATCATTAATAGAAATTCAATCAAACAAAACCAAACTATTGACATTTTATTTATCATTGAAAAGAAATATTAAAAAAATATTTTAAAAGGTTTCAGGTAACATTATTTTTTAATACCTTCAGAGGCTTGTATATTGCACGTATTTATTTACATTATTTTAGTTATAAAATTTTGAATTACAGTGACTTTGTATATATATAAAATGTCACTGTAATATATATTCTTACTTTCCAAATATTATTAATTGTACTATGATACTACTGCGAATTGTTATTTACATTAAAGATATTGTGTATAATAGACAAAAGAAATTCGAAGTAAAATGAATGTAATTGTAAAATTTAAATGTATTAAATCAAAATTTTTCTTAATGATTTATGTTAATTTTATTATGCTATTGTATTTTTAATAATAAATGCGTGTCGTGTTATTTTTGATATAATTACAACATAATTATTATTTAGAATATTTGTGCAACATTCTAAAGAATTCTTCATAATTCGGATTACAATTCATAATTCATTTTAAAAATAGTTTTTAAACGGTATAGTAAAAACATTTATTCAAAAATTTTATATTAAATTTTAAAAGTTAAATACTATTAATGAATTAAAAATTACAAACTTTAAATAAGTTACAATTTAAAATTAATTATGCTCTTAATTATAAATCTGACTTCTTGTAATTTATATATGGTATGTTTTTCGATTGTTTCTCTTATGATATTTAATTTTTATAATATAAATAAAATAGTTTGAAATTGCATATAAAAAACTTACAGTATAATTTTTTTTTTAATTTTTAATTATTTGAAACGTAGAAGAAAAATTGTTATTCTTGTTTTCATTTCTACTAATAGTATGTTAATCATATGTAGTGAGATTTTCTAAATAAATTTTTGTAAAAAAATCAATTTTTTCATATTTCAAAGAATAAATAAAAACGTAATGCAATTTTAAATTGTAATTTACTTGCAATAAGGATTTTAAAATAATCTATAAATGTAGTATAGAAAAAATTTTTTTTTATCTTTAGTAAAAAATCTATCCATTTACTTAATTAATCTGACATAAATTGATGAGTTCTGCCTAGGTATTTTTTATCCACTGATTAGATACTAATATTAATTAAATTTCTAAAGAATACTGAATTTTAATTAGTATTCAAATTAAAAAATACTCATTTACCACACGAAAGCATATACTAACTATTCGTTCATGCATTCGTTGTACAGCAAATTAGACTAAACGGGAAATCTTAAGCTTCTTTATCGAATTGTTAATCAAATATTTTTCTCACGTCAAAACAGCAAAAATACAACATTCAATATACCAGTATTGTAGTATTTAATATTTGCTTCTCTGATTTTTAGTTAATTTTGTTCACTTTATTGGAGCAACCTTCACGAATTGTTGCGCGGCCTGTTATCTCGAGCTTTCGACATGATCGCTAATAACGGCGCAGTTAGCAATAGTTTGCGTCCTATGAATCATCACTTTTTATCCGTATATCGCTTTCTGTGAGGCTCAACGCTCCGTAGTTGTGCCTGGAAAAGTGATTTTTGTTTGACGATGAATAAGGACAACACGCGATAAAGCGATATTGTACGCCACCGTAAGGGGACCGAATTGCGACTAGGAAAGGGGAGGGGTAGCAAAAGAAGTGGGGAAGACATATCGGAGAGGGTTATAAGTCAAAGCAGAGGACGGATTGATTTTTTGTGTATCCGAGTGTCTTCATTTATAACTGTATATCGCTAAGCCAGAGACGTATCGATCAAAATTGACTTGTAAATGACTAGGAATTATTTTAATGTAAAAAACTTATTATGTAGTGACAGCTAGAAGCGGATCTAAATACGAGCAATCATTCACGTACCTTATAAGAATTCAAGGAGTGGAAAGGCCACTGTCTACAATGAAGCTTTAAAAACGCAAAAACATACGTCAAAAAGCGATGTGCAAAATGTGGCACAATTGCATTAGTATTTTTACATTTATTAATATTCATATTGTCGTTTTATTAGATTTAAAATTTTTTCCATGACAATACATAACAACTATGGGAAAAAACTCACATCGTATTAAATTTCATAATTTGATAAAGTTTGAGGATTTTAATGGGAAAAATTCTCCCGATTAAAGTCCCCTCACGTCTAAATTTTCCCCTGCTGATAATTTTCTAAATGTTCAAATAACTTATCCATTATTCACCTTCACAGGTACTAAAGTTTACGTGAATATCTATATGTAATTATTGGTAACAGAATACCGTATATATATATATATGTATATATATATTTCTCCGTTGCGTAAGCTCTACGCAACGCTACAATAAAAAAAATCCAGTTAGCTGATTTATTTAACCAAGGAAGACTTTGTATGCGAAATTAAAAATACCATTTATCAAATCAATAATATGAATTGCTCGTCTCGTACAAGAGCAATAAATGCAAGTGTATAAGCCATGGAATTCTGAGAGAGTTCGAGAATCTTTAAGCAGCATTAGAGATGACACGTAGCCATGAGCCAAGAACTTAGGGAGGAAGGCGAGGCTGTCGAAAACTCCCATTAGCCTCGTTCGGGAATCCACTCGAGGGAGCGCCGGTCCGTGGATAAGGCCTCCAAGCCAAATATTCATAACGCCGGGCACTAAGAGGGCCCGATTACTTAACTCGGAGGCAAGGTGCGCAATAAGTGCGTTCGCTCTGCTTTGGGCCTCACGAGGGGGGGGGCGGAGGGGGGAAATCGCGCGCGAGACCGAAGCCAGCCACGTATTCCAGGGGCAGCGGCTCTCGGGACACGCGGCTCCTCTCTGGCAAAAAGCGAGCCTTCGCAACGAGGTTGGACTCGATGCCACTGGCTGGGCCCGCCGCGTCACCGTTCGCCTTATCTGCGGCGACTCGATTCGACGCCCGCCCGCCCCCTCCGCCCCCCGGCCGCCGAGCCCCGAGCGTCCCGCCTCGCTCGCACCCGCCGCGAGGCCGGCCCCTCCGCGCGCCCGCCCCGACGAGTGCAACTGTTTGAAGTGCCAACGTCCGAGGTCTATGAACCGCGTCGTCGTCGTCGGCCCGACTTGCATTAGATTCAAGGCCAAATTAGAGGCCTGCGCAGCGTACAAACGCGCGCGTACGCGTAGCGCGTGACCGTCTGTAACCTCGGCCCGTGGTCGCCTTCCGTCCTTCTTCCTCCTCCTGGCTGTTACCCCTCTCTCGCTCTCTCTCTCGCCACCCCACCCCCCTTGTACAGGCGTCTAGCTCGCTCCCTCCGCTCGCCTTTTCCGAACCGCGAGTAGCCCCGATCCACCGGCCGGCTCATCGATTCGCATTTTTCTCTCCGTCGCGAGCTCTAGCCCTGAACGCGGCCCTGAATTCGGCCCTGGATTCGGCCCCGAGCTCGGCCCTCCTCCCGACCGCCGCCGCCGCCGCCGGCTCTGGAGCCGAACGCGCGCTTTATCGATCATCGTTGCCTGACGATTGTGCCGGCCGATTGTGGTCGGGCGATTGTGGTCGGGCCATTCTGCCGGGCGATCGTGCCGAACCGGCACCCGCGCCAATTTACGGCGCTTCGTTCTCGTAGTAGTCCATGTTGCCTACTACTGAGTGACAAAGTAGCTTTCGACACGTTTCTCGCTTCATTGGCCGACCAAGGGCAAATCTTTTTTCGCGAGGCTGCAGGCGAATTCTCGATTTGCAGCTTCTGCACTGACGCTTCATTTTAAGCTGCCTAGCGTTAAGTGTCGCTCAAATTGGTTGCTTCTTAAGATTTACAGCCTTAGCCCAAACGAAAAAAAGAGCGCACTTACGTACACACACACACACACACTTGAGGGGCCTTTATGAGAATAGTCTTCGTAGAACTTCCTACCTGTTGTATCTTTTGAGGCCGATCGAGGAATATTAAGTTGGGACATTCTTTTGCATTATATTGTGCATTTGATTATACACCATTTTCATTTAAAAATAGTCATTGCTGTGTAGAGATCAAATTTGTCGGTGTCGTCGGAGAAGTTTTATTTTATAACAGCGTGTTTTGACCTACTTTTATAAATTCAGTCGTTTGCAATTTCTTTTCTCTCTCCGAGAACCGGTTTTTATATCTACTATTTTTAAGGATTAAATTGGTACAACGAGCTAGTGTTTTTATGTTGCATAAATAATACGAATTTTTACATAAGTAATTTGCATTAACTTTTAATACATATTTTTCAAAAGTAACGAAGGCAATGCTATTCTTTCTAGAAAGATGTTTTTTTTTTTTTTTAATATAATTATGAAAAGCAATAAAAATTATACATTTTGAAATTTACAAATAAGCGCCTGTGTACCTGTTGTTGCAAACGAACCTTTGAATGTCAAACCTGTAGTTATGTACAAATAGCAACTGTGTGTTGGGAATAAATTAAGATATTTAAGTATATTAATATAGCGTGTAACAGTATCTCTTGAAATATTAAAGGCTCTTACAATTTTTATGATATCGTTCAGTGTGATACCGTTTATTGTCCTTTCGAAAAATGTATTCTTAGTTTAATTTTTAGCCATATTATGAAATATACAAACTGCAAAAAAGTATTCCTTTTTATTATTTTTTTTTATGTTTTATTCTGCATTTATATATATATATACATATGTATATATTACAATCGCAAATTTTCATTTATAATGTAATTTCTCTATTGAATTAAAGGCGGTACGATAAATAAGCTGGTTCCTTAATTATATAGAATGTAGTTTGTGAAAATATAATTAAACAAGAAGATTTTAACAAAATGAAATTATCATTTCATGTTCATAATATTTGGTATTTGAAAAGGTCAATACTTGAATATAAACAATCGTTAATTAATTTTAATAACTGTGTGGCCATAAAAAAGAAAGTTTTAAATGAAATTCATTAACACATCCATGTTGATTTAAAGAAACACGTTTTTATTGTTCAATCGAAACGAAAGCCGAACAAAGTAACATTTGCGAGAAAAAGCAAACAAATGTTTGTCCCGAAACGAAGCGTGCATTAATAAAATGTAAAAACCTTTGTACTCTATTCGCGCGAAGGTATCTTTAAAAAGCAAAAAATAACCTGAATTGTACATTGATATCTTCTATCTAACTCGAGTCACGTCGCGATGCCCAAGACTGAGCGCGTGAAAGTTGACATACCGAAATAGTCGAGACACAGGACTCACGTAATTCACGCACGAGACATCCTTATGAAGGATACAAGCGAGCTTCGGATAGAATTATCCTGTAAATTGATCTGACGATATTCTTAAATTCGAATTATGGCATTGAGCAGGCAAAATTTGTCCACGATTTCTATACTACATCGTGTATATTTTAATTCAACGATTTTACAACTCAATATAATGCAACGCTCGGCGTACACTATATACATGGGGTCCTGCAGATGAACTCGTAGAAATGAACTAATTGCTTCCATTTATTGACGAAAAAGTAGCAGTTTTAATTCAATTGTGGATATGATCCGTAATTTCGCATTTTTTTCACATCAATTAATTTATCTTTTATCATACGTATTTTAGAAAACGTGTGTTTAGGAAAGCTAGAAATGCTGTTTAAAACATAATGTAGTTTATTGATAAATTTCAATAGCGCTTTGAATAAAATCAATCATTCAATTGTCATAAAACGCGTAAAAAATCTATATTCAATCTAAAGATTTCCATTCATAACGTGTTTATGGCCTCGTGTTAAAAAAATTATTTTTACTTCTATGTTACTCAGAACGTGGGTAGAGCACACATAAGCGACGAAAAGATATTTCTTTAAAAGAAAACGTTGTCTTCTGTACAAGGTCCGATAAATACTAAGGACAAATACGCAATTGTGAAAGTGACAATTGTGCAAGTTCTGAAAAATTACCGCTCCCGCTATAAAAGTGTATCGGCGAAATACGGCCAGGCTTACGCACGTATAGACACACACGCAACCGGTTACACACTTTACGTTGGCTGGATAATGTGCGAATCAAAATTTAACCGAGAGAAGAAGTAAAGGAGGCGGTGGGAACAGCTTATACTCGTGTAAGATGCTGGCTCGCGTGGCTCCTGGCAGAGAGGCGTGATTATGCGATGATCTAACGGAAAAGGAACGGCAAAATGGTCCGTGAGCCTTACTCCCTCCTCCCGCCGCTGTCTTTCCCTTCTCTCCCGCTGTCAATCAGGGTCACTAGCCTTTGTTCAGAGAAAAAAGATTCTTCTCTTTCAAAAAAGGAAGTGTTTTCGACCGTAGTACCATCGTTTGGCCGGCTGAGAAAATTAAATAAACATTTTCATTCGATACGTATTATCACTGAATTAACGTAGCTCTCTGGCCATTAATATTGACACCAACAAATATGCCACCCTCTGAAAACTTTAATTCGGCACATTAACGAAATACTGGCTATACAGCAATTGGAAATTTGAAAACGAAATTTTATTATAGTAATATTAATGTATATTTAATTTTATTGCGAATAATGCAATTCATTCTTCAGTAACTATAATTATAATGAGAATAGAACAAAGTAGAACTACATTTGATTGGTGTCGAACAACTTAACATCATCTACAACGCTTGAGCCTTGAGAAATATTATAACACCTCATTCGCTATCCTCTACCTACAAGGGACTCAAGTCTTAATGCATATTGAAAAACCTTAGGCTTCGTTCAAATAGAATTGTAATAGTAAAAAGAGTATCAGTCCATTAATAAATAACTCAAAAATTCAAATGCGTATCGGTGTATGCGGTAAGAGCCCACATAAGAGGATAAATAATTAATAATGTTATATTTAATATAAAGCATAGATAGGTTGAAAGCCGCCCATTTTTTGCCTCTAGCAACATCTACCTATCTTCCATGCTCTCTGTCTCTCTATCCCTCTCTTTCTCATTATTTAAATACCTATATATACAATTTCTCAAATATATTCTAATGTATTCAAAACAAGGACGCCGGGACTGTTAATCGCAACCAGACAGAAAACAACCTTGGCCGTGCGTCTAGCTCGCGTCTAACCACTTGCTTTTACTTGTCTAATAATTCGTCAAATCACGATCTACGATTATCTAAGCGTTCTTGGTTTCCCTTTCCTAGGCGTGATTCATACAATTTCGCCATTTTTGCCGCTCCAACACAATCAAACTTCTCACGCAAATTCTTCGCTTCCTTTCGCTAGAGACTGGTTTCTTCTTGGTATACTCGATATTTGCGGTGACTATTCGAAAAGAAGTCTTTCGCAATAAGATTTCCAAGCATGTTTTATTTATAATAAGGCTACATTGCAAGATAATTTATCCATCTACAAGCATAATATTAGAGGAAGTTTTATTGCATATTTTAATCGCTAAATAATAACTTTACAATTGTAATAATGTGTGCAATTTAAGTATATTACTCTTTAATCCAATCTTTTTCTAAATACGATTAATATGGATACCATACAGATACTAGTTAGAAATATATTATCGATACCCTCTCTTACTTTTCGTAATTTATTAATGTTTTCGAATTTTCACATTAAGCCGATTACGTTTGTATTACAAATACTTTCAACTAACCAATAGAATAATCCTAAATATTTCCGTCCCAATCATCAGCTTACTAGATGATTATAAATATTTACAACCTCCATAATAGGAAAAACTACATTCGATTCAAGCACAGAGGTATTAATTTTAATATTTATGTACATATAGAATGTATACAATGACCGCATATGAAGATATAATTGCAGATATGGCAAAATTTAGAAATTTAGAAGAATTATAATAAACATTCGCATTTTTAATTTTAAGGTTAAAAATCTTTAAAAAGCGTTTTATGCTTTTAAGATTATTTCCTACTACTGATTTTGGGAGCAATATTCTAACCGCAAAAAATGTACTTTTTTGTTTGCAGTGCTCCGATGTTGACTCGTGGTAGATTTGCGAGCCTCTCTATCTCTGAAACATATACATAGTTTGAACGTACATGTGTATTCCCTCTCTGTCTGTCAATCTCTCTATCTACCTTTATATTAGTATTTCTATCCTTCTCGCTCCGTACCAAGTTTGTCGAACACGCCTCTGCAGTGTAGTCGCGTAACGAATGACCGATTTGCCGAGGCTTTGCCGCGGTTCTCTCACACTTTCTCTCTCTCTCTCTCTCTCTCTCTCTCTCTCTACATTTCTCTCCTTCCCTCTTCGACCTGTGATAGCTTCACCTCTCTACTTTATACACATACGCTCGCGCGTCTCCGTCTCTCTCTCTCTCTCTCTCTCTCTCTCGCACACACACTCGTCCGTACTCTCTCCATCTTTTGCTCTCAGAAACGCAAAATTTCGATTCCCCCATCTACACTCGCGGTTAACGACTCGGTCCTGGCATTTTACCGCTGCTCGCTATGGCTTTCGGATAGCCCGCACAGCTCATACGAGCATTAAATATAGTTGCGTATACAGTCAGGGCCGCGTGTATGAGCCGAAACTCCTGCCTTTATAGTTTTCACAGCTTGCGTGCAACGTGGTCAGTCAGCGCCGGTGAACAAAAGAGAGGATTAGGGATGCTGGGTTACAAATTGCTGGATAACACCAAGACTGAGCACTATCAAATGGCACTGTGCATTATTTTTTGGGGGCTTATAAATAAAAATGACAGACCTTAGCCTCTTTTCGAGCAAAGGCCGCACTCATGGAATTTTTTTTTTATAATTTTCAAATAATTGAACGGAACGAAATACTCAACCAGTATTGAGCTCTTGGAATATTATATGCCTAATTGGCGAATCATTTTATAAATACATTTTATTCACGCATTTGTTTCGGATGGAGAGCGCTTATTCAAAGTATTATCGTTGCATTACTTAGATAAGCACATGTAATACGCTGTATAAATAAAATAGACTCGCTTTTATTAAAACTTAAGATTAATTAAAGTGTAAGTGATTTTTATTACATAAGGTAAAAAAATTTTTATACAATATCTTACAATATCTTAAAATATTATCCAATACAGCCTTCTAATATCTTTAATGCCGATTTTCGTCGCATCTGAAGAAACATTTTTTATAATTGTTCCTTTAATCGATCACAAAAGCTTAATGAGACTTCATACACTACCGAGTACTTGAACATACAAGCGATTTAATAATTGTCTCCAATAGCTTTTAACGCTTATGTGTTTTTATTTTCAAAAATAATATATTTTGGGAAAAGTAGTTTTTCTAATTTATATGTTGATAGATAACGTAAGACTAATTTAATTAAAATTTATAAGTTTCTATTCTACACAATTAAAAATCTTGCTGCTGTACAGTTTTAAAAGTCTCTGTCGTGAGTTGAATATCTTAAATGGCCAGACATACTTGGTTAGTCTAAGGTGCGCGAAAATATTTGAGAGTCTACTGCCAAATCGCCGTTCGAATCTAACAAGTTATGTCTGCGAACTAGGAGTCGGTCAGTGACCCAACGTTTACTAGAGGTCTGGACACCAACCTGATATTGCGTCACTCTATGTGAGGAGCCTGTAGATTAGACTTATAAAAGTAGTTTGAAGATCCTGTCCTGCGATTCGTGGTGGCCAACAAAATTTTACATCGTTTTTTTTTTACTCAAAATACCTACAAATTAAATGCTCCATCGGGAGTTAACCATAAATATTTTATATTTATTTTCCTTCGCGAAAAATATATGTAATAAATCCATAGCGAATTGGCTAAAGACTATTTTCATGATTTACACTTGTTAAATGTGTTAAAACTGTTGCACTACTCTTAATGTTTTACGGTACACAAATGTAGCTATAAGCTCTCAAGTACAGATTACTCGGAATTAAGCACCGTTAATTACTAGTTAACGGGCTCCGGAATAAGTGAAAGCATATTATATTCTTAGAACTAACCTCTTTCAATGACAACCGTGGTGCACAAGTATGTTGTGATGCACTTCTAAATGGGAAAGATATTGGTAACGAGTGTGACAACCTAAAATATTGTAGCTGTGACGTTTCATTCTTACACAAATGATGCGAACAATTTATTAGCGTATTAAATATGTTACAATCTAAGTATATGCATGCTCTAAAAGAAATTTAATCAAGCTAATTGATATTTTTGCAATTTTTAATTTCACTGTTACTTTTAATGAAAAAGTCTATTTGTGATGAACAATATGTAACTCGACATTTTACTCTTCATAGTAAAAGCTGTTAATGAAATACCTTACATTTCCCTGCAAAACTCTATAATACATATATGCTCTATAATTCATGATCATAAAATAAGATAATAAAATGAACAAAAACTTGGTTCACGTTTTAACTTTATTTCAAGGAACTATGTATATATCACATTTTTACGCAGTATATGGTTAGAAAAAAATCAACACGACAAAATGAATAACTTATTAGATTTTTAATATCACACTTAATTACTTTCATTACTTTTTTAATACATTCGTATATAAGTATACAGTGATATATTTTTAAATATTTCATATACTTAATAAACTCATCATTCGCAATACACATTAATCAATATTTTATCTATAGACATAAATAATGTATTGAAGATTCAGAGTAATACCTTCAGCAAAAATTTGTATAAAATAAACAGTCAATTCTAAAGGGATTACAAAAGTTTGGAGTAAGTTGTATTTGTTCTATATTTTTATAACAAAATATTAAACATGTATTGGATTTATTTCGTATGATTCTTTAAAAAATTATTTGAAAATATTGAGCAAAATAAATTATGTGTAGATTTTCTTTGTAAATGCAATGGTAATATTTAAAGTGATGCAACAAGATAAAACTTTTTATATGTATTAATATATCTAAAAAATGTATATACGACCGAGAAAATGAATAAATACTGGCAAATAAAAAACAAATTGAGTTAATATTGTACATTGTTACAAAAAATTAAACAATATTTTATTGATATAATGATAAGCTGCTTCCAATTACAAAATTACAAAAATGTCAGCTATTTATGTCCAAGAGCTAAAAAAACATTCTCTTTTGGCCATCAGTATTAAAAATCGAAGATCAATGGAGCCTTTCTGAGGAGACGCAAACGATGGAGCATAAAAAACTGAGGCCGCATTTTATTAGGGGTTGGTGGATCTTGTCGATATTTCGAATCAGTTGTAAACTTTTAAGATAGTCCTATATCATATATTAGATAGAACATCAATTCAGTCAAGAATAGATTTGAAGGTAAAAACTTTGATTCGTATAGGCGCTTTTCCCAAACTCAACTAATATTATCGTTGTCTCTGTTTTACTACTTCTGCGTTACCTTCTGCAAAAATACAAACTAGCCTGGTTCATTAGTTTTAGCTCTCTCTCTCTCTCTCTCTTTCTATATATATATCTCATTCTCCCTCTCTTTCAGCTTCACTACTGTCCAAACCGCTACAAAACTTTATTCTTGCTATTATTCAACGACGTTGACAATTTTTATATATTCTTTTGAAAAGTAATACCAGTACTTTTTCGCATGAGCTCCGTCTTCTGGTAGCTGCATAATGATAGGGAAAAGATTCCTCGTATCGTACGAAATTCAGATGAAGATCAATGATTGCACACTTTGCGAATATTTTTGGAAATGTGTTGATATTTATCTTGCTTTTAATATAGCTACATGCAAAAATTTATAATTGGTTCAAAGTTAAGTACTACATGACTTTCTGACGAACATTATAATGCTTATAAAATGTAAGATAACTCATGTTTCTCGATACTTTGAATTAAAGACTTTTTATTGTGACTTTTTTTTCCAATTATAATGAAAAGCTATCGATAATTACTAAAATTATACTAAACGAAAAGTTAATAATAAATTTAATTTGTACCTAAAATTTTTTTTTACCCAGGATAAAATTTTAATACATTGAGCCATACTTTTTAAAGACATTAACGATTTTTCAATGAGTGTATGATTTTTAAAAAGATACTTTCTTAAATATTTTTAGCTGTTGAAACTACGTTTAAATTAAGTAATAGCATTTAAATAAAAATTATATTATCCTATATTTCAGATCTTTTCCAATATGTTGTATATATCTTAGCATATTGTAAGCTCTCATAATCACAAATTTTGATCGCAATGTAATACGAAATTACTAAAATTACTATTAATATTAAAAAAAAGCTTAAGATATTAGGTAAAGCTTTTGAATCGATACACTGTATTCAAGACTAACGAAAACCAAGCAAGTAAAGTGATGAATATATCATTAAAAGTACAAATCGTTATTTAAAAGCATACGAGCTTACGCAATGTAACTTCCTTATCTCAAGACTAAAAGCAGAAACCCATACGCCGAGAAAAGATGCCAAGAAAAAGGATAGCGAGATATCACAGAGAGCAAAAACATGAGGAATAAAGGAGAGAAAAGGAAGGACCACGAGACTGTTCATCCCGTCGGCTTTTGTTGACGTGACGCTGCCTTCGACCGATATAAATCTGCAGTTTGCATAAATCTGCAAGCCGCTCTCCCGGAGATAATTCGGAATCCGACGTGCAACCTCCACTACAAAGTTCACGCACCCAAGCCCCGATTTTATTCGTCGAAAAAAACGAGTTTATCTCGCTGAGGCCGTGGGCTCGTTCCTCTTCCGGTTTCCTCCTGGTGTCCTCGACTCTCGAATTTACTTTTTGTCTTTGCGCTTCCTGCACTTGCAAATTAGAATAACAACAATACGACGATCTTATTATCCTAAATTTACTTTTAATGCAATCTTTTGCTTTAAGATTTACGATTTGGGAATATTAATTTCCTAAAACGACTCTTATTCCACATAGAATTTCCCATCAATTTTTGTAGTTGCATCTTATAGTATAATGTATAACAATTATTACGCATGAATGTTTGTTGAAAAAAATTTTTATAAAATGTATATTTAATATGTGAGCTTCATAACATCAATAGCTCAAATTTAATAAAAATGAAGAGATAATTCCGTTATCAAAATTAAATAAAAAATTAAATAAATTGAAATTATAACCTCTTTCTTTCTCTGCTTCGGGCTTGTAAGTATGCAGCTTTAACGTAACTCGATGGTGCTAATGACTATCTTTAGAGATTTTTTTGAATAAGAACAAGAAAGGTAGCTGTAATGAGATAGAGATACAAAATATTAGAATGACTCCGGTATTAAAGTAGTAAGACCAATGTTTCCGAGCGGAATCGTTTTTGGCAAGGCAATTTAGGTCGTTAAGAAAAGTCATATAATGGTATGCATCAGAGATTTCCTATATCTTTCAAGTACATCTTCCAGTTTTTGTGAAAATACACAAGTATTCATGAACAAGATTCTTATTTAATTAATTTTATTTTTTTTAAATTTGATACAATATTAACAATTTGTGTCTATACATTTTATATATACAGTTTACAAGCCACTGAATTAATCCTAATACGAGTCGTAAATATATGTATTCAACTAATAATAATAATTAATAATTAATAATATTATTATTATTCTGTATCTGAGTAAGTTGTATTATTAATTTCACAAAGAATAAATTAAGGAAATATAATTTTTCTATTTAATTACTGATCGCAGTAATTCACTAATTACAGATTCTTCGTCAATGATTTTAAAAACTAGTATTTACGAAAAAATTAAATTTAGAAATCTATTAATTTTAAATAAATACAGAACTTTTTTATATTTTTGTATCTTTAAAAGATATGATACACATCTTGGTTATTGAGAAAATAACGGTAAATTTATACTCAATACTATATTTATTCTACTGATTCTCTAAAATAAAAAACCTTTTTTATAATGCTTTCTTTATAAAATTATCTTACTTGATCTGCTAAATTTTAAAAAATATTATAAAAATATACGTACTTTCGTTTAATAATATTTTTTTTAAATAGGCGAATCATTTTAATAATAATTCTTTGCTTATCAATTTTCATTATATAGCATTTAAGCTTCAATTTCTTGCAAAAATTGTAGTAAAATTTTAATAAAATTTTGCAAATTTAACAACTAGCGTTATTAGAAATTTATATTTACGTGAATGAATGGATCAAAGATTTTTAAATAATTTTAATATTAACTCTTGCAATAAAAGTAAATACTTAAAAATATAATAAAAATTCTATTTACAGATTAGAAATTGCGTTGCTTAATGAAATTAAGCATTTTTTAAATTAATAAATTAAATTGCTTTATTTATTTGTCATTTTCTTGGATAGGTGATAAAAACTAGGATAGTACCGAAATCTTTTTTGCGTTGTATAATATTCACTTAATTGAACTAGCAAACTAACTAACTTGAACTAGCAAAAAAATGCAATTGATACTTGGCAAAAGTAGTTCCTAATGTAATGGCTTTTCGAGATTTCCATGAAAATTTTGCCATAGATATATTTTACTACACGCCAACAAAATTTTACTATCCAAAATTTTACACTCTACAAAATTTTATTCAATGTAGCTCAAATCTTTCGTTATGCATCGAACCACTTCATATTTATGAACTTTAAAAAATAAATATACCTCTCTGTAATGATTAATTTCTGATTGTAAAGTTCATGTTAAGTGATGTATGTTATTAATGCTCTAACAATCGAACGAGATAATAATAGAGCTTTAAAGTAAGAGGTTGAAAACAAAACATATATTTAAAAAAAATACATTCAAAAGTTGCTTTTTAAGAAAATTCATATGAACTTAAAAAGCAAAGTTTTAAAAATATTCATTACAAATTTTTATGAATTTAATGGATTTAATAATAAATATAATGTATTATATATAATATAACATATTGTTAAAATTTCATTGTATATTTTAAAATTAATTTCATCTCATTTGTGAGATTCATTTTTCATCAATTACAAATTAGAGAAAATTAATTAAGTAATCTTTTTATTAAATATTCAGATCTGATTTCTTTAATATATAATATAATTTTTCGGTGAGATTACCTTAAAATAGAAATATTTTTTTGAGCCGTAAACATAATTTATACTTCCTTTGAAGAAAAGTATTGCTGATCATATAACTAACTAAAATAACTTACTTTCCCTACATTATAGACAGAATGTTAACTCTTACTATCAAACTACTACTGATAATAAGTATATTACAGTTCCATAACCAAATCCAACGTTAATTTTATCGTATCGTACATATATTTTACTTCTTATTTTATTCTTACATTCATTATTTGAAATTTAAACCTTGACTAAAATTAAACTTTTTCCCCTGATTCCCCTGAAAATAAAAAAAGTTCTCATTAAAAAAAAAAATAAAATATGATTGTAAAATTTCTCAAGCTATAAATTGAAAATTATATTTCAATTGCTTTTTAAAATTATTATTTAAATATATTTTGATATTTTACAATAAAAATCTAAAATAAATTTCTTCTTCTTCACTTTGTATAATTTCATCAATAGAATGCGATAATACATTATTTTGATAATTTAATATTAACAAACAGTGCTTAAAAATTTCTATCTTACATAAAAATGAAAACTTAATAATGTAAATCATTAGTTTAGAAACAAAGTAAAAAAAATTTTACCTCTCTTATTTAATAAAAATGTTTCATTGATAAAATTTCAAATACAATCTAAAAGAAATATAAGTAAAGAAGAATAGATAGGATCAAAGTTTTAATAATAAAGCTCCTTTATGGCTGTAGTTTCAATAACTGCATCAAAGGTTATTCATTAAAATTACAATAAGACCTTATAAATGCAATCTGCATTTAAGCTTGTTGCTTAATTATGTCGTTGTAGTTTTTGCCACTTTGTGTTGTACAATATTACAGTTATTAAACATTTAAAAATTAATTGCCCGTTTTACAAAATTAATGGTAAGCAAATTAAAATCAATCCCAATCAAACATAAGTAATTCATTATGTTAAATTCCAAAAATTAAGCCTTTAAAACTTTCAATTTAATTTTTTTTCATTCTAGTAATTACAACTTTTAAGTAATTATATAAATAGCACAAATCATCTTTCGAAGTCAATATATCAATTAAGAATATATAAAACGACGGTCACAACGTTATACATAACCCAAGTGAAGATAGTAATGCGACTATTTTGATAATTGGCGTCGCCATTGTATATCCCATAGAGCCATAGTGAATTTCATGATGCAAAAATGGTGATATTGCTGTAATTTATCGATGAATAAATTAATAAAGTTTCTAAATAGGTTTCCCTTGATAAAAAAAAATAGGGAAAATCACAAAGTAAGTACATTCTTATAATTTGCAGTTGGCGAATGGCTTGGACGGTCCGCGGTACATCTGTGAAACTGAGGTGTTGGAGGAGGTGGCGTTAGCAGCTGCCAGCGTCGATTACGCTTCCCCTGGGAGCCACACTAGCAAAAACGCCAACGGCAACATTATCACTCTGACGCTCAAAAATAACCACCTCATCGTCGAAACGGAGGAACGAGCTGTGAGTTTTCTTTGGCCGATCTCTGCCTCTAAATGGGATATTTTTTTTTTCTATGGATTGACGAGAACTGCCCTATTTTCCTCTCACCTTATTTACATAAGAGCGCTTCAATGAAATCTACACCTTCTTTCGTTAAAATATTCCTTTGATAAATACTTTTTCACTGCACGGACTAGACCTGCGTCTTAAAAGTTCTTTGCGCATCCTTATTTTTACACATCCTGCGAAAGTAACTCGAATCTCTTTAAAAACTAAAATTTGTCTATTAGATGCTTTTTTTACATTTGGATAACAGAGCTTTAATGACACATCATTGATGTATTTATATTTGCTACGTATTTATTATAATATGCTTACGATTTTTTATTATCTTCTCTTGCAGTAGCGTGTGTCTTATTAAACACGAACAGTCTAGTTTATAAGCTAAAGAGTACGCAAAGAAGAAGAAGTCTCAAAACTTTACTTATATATTTGCGTGAAAAATTAAGTTTCATCTTGATTTTTTATAACTACAAAAAAGGCCAGCCTTATCATTCCTTTTACCATTTTTCCAGTACCGCGCCTTAATTAATGTAAATTTATGCAATCGCAAGAGTAAAGTTTATTTTTCAAGCCCATATTAAAGTTATTGCACTAATCAACTGCGAATTAAGAAATTACAAGTGCAAAATATTTGAGAATTTAAGAAGTAAAGCGCATAATTAGAATCCGAGATATGGCGAAGCCTTAAAAAACGAAAGGATAGTGTGCTATTTAAGAAAGTTGTGTGCAAGAAATAATCGTCCGCGACTTCTAGCAAGCAATAGATAAGCCCGCGCTCGGTTCTTTAAGTATGAAGCAGCGTAGAAATAATCTTTTTGCTATCGGTTTGAAGCCAGACGCAGGGAATCTATTATTGCCGTAAAATGATGAGAATTTGCAACTTGTATCTTATGATTCGGAAAATCCGAATTGTCTAGTTCCATATTTTGCTACCTACTGTATCCTTAAATAGAGATAGGCTCTAACTACATTTAATTGTAGAAACTTTCTCGATTACTTTTATCGAAATTCAAAATTATATTGAGCCCTATAAAAAAACAACATCTGAATTATAAAGGAATGGAAGCTTTTTTAAAAAAAATATACAGCTATGTATTCTTTCTCATTTGTAAAACGAGGCCCCTAGAGTATATAAAACATTAGAGAAACGACGAAATTTTATTATAATTGTTATACTTAAACACATATTTGTCCATTATAAGTTACTTGATTAAACCGGATTTTTTTAAATCAAATTTAAAACTAATTACAAGGTAGCATTCAGAAGATTGAGATAGATAAAGTATTTATTCAGCTTACAGACGAATTTCAATTCGAAACGTCAATTAAACTTAGAGTAGTAACATTCTTCCAATAATTTATATCATGAATAAATTAAATAAGCAGCTTGAATTAATGGTATCTTAGTTTCGAATAAAATTGAGAAGAAAGAATTGTGAATTAGAGAATTTCAGGTAGACGATAAACAACTTTAATCTCGCATACAAGTTTAGAGGACTGATAGAAGAAAGAGAAAAGAGAGTAGAGAAATGAGGAAAGAAACGATGAAAATAAATAGAACGAGAAGAAAAATCTTGATGAGATGAAAAAAAGAAGTGAAAAACATGATACATGCTTATAATTATTGAAGCTTCAGTAGGTAGCTGAAGGTCGTGGTTACCAGAGGATTCTTTTTACACTCATTTCGGGGTGCTTAATCTGGAGTTTTTTTATCGCAAGGTTACACTAATCTACTACGATCATTCCCACAGAGGATTCGCAAAAGTTCTCCTTTGAAAGTTTCACATACGTTCTTGCATGTGCAACTACGATGGTGCGAACAGTCGTTCAAGGGTTAGCCAAAGGATCGAACAGAAAAAGGGCATTTTGGATTTTTTTGCCTCCCCCCCTCCAAAGCTTAGTAAAACCGAACTGAAAATATCCGCGCTTTAAAAGAGATTTCCTGTCATTCCTATTTTCCTTGACCGAATAGAGTTAAATGGAAAATGTTCTGTTTATACTTCGTAGCTCGCATAGATTCAAAACTTAAAACAAAGGTTTTTTTATATTTGTGCATTCACTGAAAGTAAGTAAATAATAGGTACAAGGATGATGTTTCGAATTGGACAAATAAAGAAGAATGACTTAGTGCATGACCGAATATGCATCCGTCGCAAATATTAGACCAGCAAAGAATTTTAAGCAAGTTTTACTGATAGTTAAGGAAACTCTCCGAAGCATTTACTTAAAAGACTCTCTAGAGTGCTGTTAAGCAAATCGATAGCATTAACTTCATCAGTGACTTGGTAATTTTAATTTTTTTTAATAATTCTAATTCTTATAAAAACAAACTTATGTAGTTTTAGTAATCAATACAACTATAATATAGCAATAGCTATATATAACTAAATAACATTTACAAAATAAAACTACAACTACGTTATTTCATTGTCGATTTTATATTTTGATTTACTTACTTACTAATGGTATTTTTTTCTGAACTAAAAACGACGAAAATCATATAAGCATCTACATATGCTTCAATATATCTACATTATATTGTATAATAATATACTTAATAGTTAAAATGTTGACAAAATGTAAGGTATCTTGCGAGAAGCTTAAGTTCAAATTTTTCTGTAAAATTAAAAGTATGTTGCAACAAATTTTTAAATCTATACGTAATATATATATATATATATATATATATAAAATGTATAAATAAAAAAAATAGAGGAATACACTTTCATTTTGGTTTTAACATATTTCTTGCATAAAATATTATTTTCTTCTACATAGGTTTTCCTTAATGTACATTTCAATGCATATTAATTTCAATTACACTGTTAATAGTCATATGTAGCTTTTCCTATAAGCTAGATAATACAATACTTATATTGTACCATTTATTTAGATATTAAATATAATTTAAAAAAATCTCCTTTTACATTGTATAAAGTTAATAATTTTTTCCCACGTATTATATTAAATTTTAAAATTTATGTGAAATATTACATTAAAAATTATATTTCAAATTCTAATTCTATTATATGTTTATAATAAAGAAACGGATATTAAGTATATAGACAATTGTATTTTTAATAAAAAAAGATATTTAAATTCAAACGTAATAGTTATTAATAAATAATTAATAGAAAAACATAAAATTAGTGCTTTCAGATTTGAAAATTTTCATGTTTAATAGTTTTATTGCAAAAGCCCTTCATATCTAAGACTAAATCACTTTTATCATAAGTTTTAAGAAATGAAAGCTTAAAGTTTCGAAACTTCTTTCATTGTGATATATATATATATATATATGTATATTATAGCTAGAAAATCTTTCACATTTTATAAGTTTTCTTTTTTTGAAAAAGTACTTTTAATTTATATTTCAAATATATGAACTTATGTGTATAGTAGATCGTAATAATGCGAAATTTCTGTCATATTATTAAAAGTTAAAGAATATTTTCTTTTTTGCCTGACAGAAAATAATATTAGATACTTCAATAATTATATTGAAACTAATGATTTTTTACAGCAATTGTCTATATAAATTGAAATGTGTTAATTGACTTTGTATGACTTATGAAATTAGCGTAATGAAATAAAAATACTTTATTATTCTAAATTCAATTATAATCTTCTATATTCATTATTATCCATACTGAAATAGCTTAGTGTATCAGTATCTGCTAAGAAATATAATTTACTTGAATATTTCTCTGGCTATCATTTTCCTTTACTTTAAGCATTGAGAATTTAATAAGAGACCGCACCAAGTGTCAAGAAAAATATGATATTAAATGTCTATAGTGTTTCTAGCTAAAAATATCACAATACTACAAATTGTATTTTCTTAAAAGTAAACTACGTATTTTCCATCAGGTCCAAAAATTTGAATGAAATCCGAAATCATCGAATACATTCATGATGAATAATAGTATGTTTACAACGAGAGGGTGAAAAAGCAATCTAGTAATCTTAGAAACATACTTAAAGGGTATGAACGCACATTTCTTCAGTTATTATTTTTAATTTCTCAGAAAGGCTTTATATTTCTGCCTTATTTTCTTTACCGATAAAAATAGAATAGTTTACGATTTTTAAAAATACTCCATAATTATGCAGAAAATATACAATGATAGTATTTTAAAAAATTAATCTAAAGTTACAATCTTATACAAAATTCATATAATCTAATTTAATGATAAACGTTGATATTTTATTTAGTATGTGAGCTAACTTGGAAATTTTTTTTTACTGTATCGTATTAAAACCTATTATATTATTTTACTGTAGAATTTAATGGTATTTTATCTCAAATATTTTATTTTTAAAGATGATGAATCAGTATTTGAAAAAAAATTCTAAGAAACTTGAATTTACTTATAATATAAAAAATAAAAGGATACGCTTGAAAAATTATAATTTTATAAAAAAAATGAGATATACTAGACTTCGTATGAATATAAAAAAATGCAAGCTAGAAAAAAATTATTTAACCTAATTTATCATAAAAATCAGTAAATTTTTTTATTTATCATAACCTTTAATAAATTTATACAACGTAAATAATATTAATCAAAAATAGGTCTAATTTTACGTAAAGTTGATTTATAATTCATAGGATAAAAATAAATTGGGAAAAATAAAAAATTAATCAAGTTATCTTGGAGTGATCTAATTTAATGAACCAAATAAAAAATCTAATAAAAACTCCTTAATATTTTATTATATTTTTAAAAAATTTTATATATATATTTAACATTAAAGTATTAAAAAAATAAACACTATATTTAATGTATCTTAACTGATTTTTAAACTTTATTAAAAAAACCTGCTAAAAGTAACGTTTGCATTATAATATAAAAAATCTCATTTTACAACCAATTTTAAACATTGAAATTAAAATTAAATTTTTTTTTAAATTGAAAAATATTTTTCTATATATTCTGCCTACAATTTAACTAAAAATTTCAATATCACAAATGGAAGATCCAATGCAAGCCTCAATTTAGAAAATAACACGAATGAGGTTTTTTTAGAGGAGACCATTTTTATTTTATAAAAATCTATTTCTATAAAATACAGGATTTTCCTGCAAGCGTGAATGATAGAAAACTGTACGTAATGGAAGCAGTTGTACAAAAGAGAGATTTATTTCACCCCTTGTCTTTGGCAATTTCTCGTCAAAAAGAAAACAACACACGTCCTTCTCATATATGTTTCATTTCTACCTGTTTTAGCAGGTCAAATATCGAATACGGACCGTTTAATTTGAACTACCAATGTATTTCTCGAGCATATTACATGTAAAAAAAAATTCTGTTAAAATGTAATATGATAGAAATGAAGAGGGTTTAGCAGGAAAAGTAGAACAGAGCTTTATAATAATAAGTGGAGAATCAGCATTATTTATCATATACATAACATACATTATATCTATACACATTTTGAAAACAAATAGAATTTTTCACTTCTAGTAAATCGAATGGGATAACGTATCAAGTTCTATTTGTAGTACGTGAAAAATAAGAGAGGGGAATAAGTATTGAATGAAAGGGATGTGGAAAAAGAGACATGTATTCTCATCTCGTCATCTTTAAGAGTTTTAGCAGTATACATCGTCTTTCCACATCCTCTCTTTCGTAAAATTCTGCCGACTCCTCTACCTAATAAAATGTAAGATATTTAATAAAACGAAGCTTCCCCATTTCTTCCTGTTTTTTTTTTATTTTTACATCAATTTAAATATATCTTATAGTGTCAAATAAATAATAAATAAAAACCTACGTATTAGATACAAAATTGTAATTTGTATTGGACGTATTGTATGGAAACCTGCTTTCTCGATTTTGATATTTAATTTATAAATCAAAATTTTTATTTATTCTAAGCATATTTGTGTGTGTATTTGTGTATACATTAAATAATTATATAAGTATAATACTAATATAATTAATTCTCAAATTTTTAAAGCAGACTTTATACTTCTAGCTTTGATTTATATCATGAATTTTACACTTAATCGAAGATTCATTGGAAGTTTGCAGTAAATTGTCTTGATATTTTTAAATACGTTTTCTAAAAGAGACTAAAATTATTTTTCTCAACAAATGAAATCTAGCAATATTGTGACAAGGCGAACTAAAAGATTAATATTATATCATCACTTAAGGCAGATGAAAGAATACTGAATGAAAGGATGAAATAAATTCAGGCTTATATCATGTACAGCATTCAAAGATATGGAAAAAAAATTTAATCTAAAAATGCAAAGTATTTTTCTAATAAATCTATTCTTCACTGTATTATTTATATTCTTAGTAGCTTAATACAAAAAAATTCATAGGGAATTCTTATAAAAACATTAAAGTTATTATTCTCTTCTTAAATGTAAATTAAGATTTATGAATTTTGAATTCTATAGAAGTAAAAGCGTTAGCATATTAATAGGATGACAATAGTTCCAATGTATATATTGTAATTGCTAAGAGCAAAAACCCTAACAGTCATTTCATTTAATAACTAGATATTTGCAATTTTCTCCTTATATATTACCGTTTATAATCCAAAAAACAGGTTTATAAAAATAAAGATTTGTCATTATGCTATTAGAACATTGACTCGAATAAAAATGTTGAGCTGTTTGATCCTTTGCTAATGGCTGAAAAAATTTGTTCCTTGTTTTACCAACTTTCTTGTAGCTATTCTGCAAGAAAACCTTTTGATCCGCTTATTCTTTCTTTGAATCTTCCACATCCGTTGCCTTGGATAATGAGACGGAAGCACTTGGTAATTGGAAGGTGGATCGATGTCTCGATTACGAAGTTCAATATAAAAAAGTACATGGTATACATATACATAGCTATATATATATATACATTGCAGAGAAGATAACGATTATATGACTGAAATTATAGAAGATCGACCAATATCCGATATAAATTTAATACTCTTACTTACTCTTTAGTTTTAATTCTCCCTGTACTAAAGGACATTTTCACTATGCTATATATAAATAAAAATTAAGCGGATTAATATACAATTTAGACCTTCGAAAAAAGAATACGATAATTATATTCAAATATATCGTAACAAAATAGTATCATTAAAAACATGGAATTAGATTTTAAATGCTACTAACGTATCATTATATTAGATTTGACTTAATTAAAGAAGCTGAGCACAATTTATCAGATCAAAAAATTGAATAAAAAAAAAGTTTTTGTAAATAATGTTAATAATAATAAGAATTGTGTAGAGCAAGTTATTTTTAAACTAAAGTGGAGAAATTTCACGTGAATTAGTCTTGTCTCTTAATATTTGTTGAAATATAGTATCAGGGGTATTAGATGTGAATCCTGGAAATATGTGAAAATAATAATGCATTCAATTATTTCTTAGGTGACGATGGAAGACACAAGAAGCAGAAAATACCAAGATAACGGGTGTTCGGTCATCGTCGAAGTTCCGCTAGGCTATCATAGCGTTGAAACTGATGTCAACAGGGGATCTTCGGATGATATGGGGGCTCAAGTCACTGATCAGCAAGCTCTTGTTCATCGTGAAGAGATTCCCGAAGATCGATCCAATAGTAAGAATATCCCTTTTAAACTTTAATTTAACGTTGCAGTCCTTTTCAGAAAAGTTTTTATGATTATCACACTGATTTGATTCTTCTGTGGTAAATTTTTTTTCTTCCAACATTTATATTATTAGGTAATCGTCTTAAAATTTATTTAAATCTACACGTATAATTTGTTATTGCTGAAGGTTATATTATCTTAAAAAAACATATGATCTTATAATAAAACAACTCTCTTATTATTAGCTTTTAATTATCTTCGCCTTGTTTTTTTTTAATAAATAATATATATATATATATATATATATATATATGTATATATCTTTAAATATTGTGCTCGCCAGAAAGTCCGAGTATTTTATAGGTATTTTATATATATGAGCTACCATAGTGAGATAACATTAACTGTACTAGTTCATTTATATAAATATATATATGTATATACATCTGTATAGACGTAAAATTAAAGCAGCTCACTTTATTGTATCTCTAATAATAGCGATAATATATCAGTATACTTGCGGGAACAATGTTAAAATTTCTTTATAAAACAAAATATCTGTGGATATTGGATTACCAGAAGCGAAACTTATGATGAATTTTAAAGTACAAAATAGATTATAATTATAAATGATCGCGGTATCTATGTCAATATTATCTCTTCGGCTATCAAATTTCATAAAAGCTGTCAGAAGAAGATATATTTTTTTAATAAAATAAAAATGTTTTCTCATTTTCAGTAATTTATGCAATGGCATTAGTCTTATCGTTTTAAATTTTAAAAATATTACCTTCTGACAAAAATTAATCGTTAAAATAATTCCTTCCCAGCAATAAATATTTTAATTTATATCTACAAAAAGTCCATAAATCAAAATTCTCTAAGTAAAAACAGTTTGTATTTCAAATTTCAAAACATATGTTTTACATTTGACTTAAATATATATATATATATATATATATATATATATATGTATATGTTGTATTGTATACATTTTAGTGAAGTGATAGAAGAGTTACGGAGTAAGCAAGTTTTATAGTAAGATTTACATAATTAGCAAATTCAGAGTATATGGTAAGATTGTAGATAGACTAAATTTAAGTAATACAATTAATTAATATATACATTTCATTAGTTTAAATATAGGAAACCTGCTTTTGTAATTTAAGTTTTTATTACTATATAAACTATCTCTAGAATAATTCTGTCTACGAAAGAATATAAATTTTACGATTGATAAAAAGTTTTGTAATAAATGATAAATAACTCAATTGATAACGACTATTCAAGGGTTAATAATATCAACTAACATTTAATTACATATTTTCATTTTATTACTCAAAATACGTCATTAGGTTGTCGGAATTAGTTGTTATTATAGTAAATTAATAATTTTAATATAATTATAAGGATAAGTTCGAAAATAAAAATATTAAAATACTGTACAGATTAACGGATGTATGCCAAAACTCTGAAACCTGGTTACATCACTAATAATAGTTTTTTAGATGCTGTAAATATCAAGCGATGGGGGCTTCAATCTACGCATACACACGCAAGCCTTCGTATTCAAGGTTTATTTTGACATTCGTGTACTATTACATGCAATGAATATAAGCCACATATCAGAGAAGATGTATATCAACATTGTAAATATCCCAATTGAAAAATATCGACACGTCGTCAGTGCGTCCATTCGAAAAAGCAGCAGCTTTCAAAAAAGCCACGCCAGAATCTCAGCCAAGCGCGAAACGAGCTTTATTCGACTTAAATTTTTTTTTTCCACAAATCTTCGAATTAAATAAAAATAAGTCCAGGCTCCGACGGGAGGAGAGCTAAGCAAAGATAGAACGGCCGCGCAATTCGGCAAGAGTACGCGTATCGGTGCTATTTTCTCCGAGCTGCGCAAGCACTCGAAAATAACCGGAGGAAAAGGTTATCTGGAGGTGTCCAATGGCAGCAACACGTGTGCAAGCGAGTTAGCGTAGAGCACCGGAGCCGCGCGGAGGTAACGACTGGCGGATCGAAGGCTGCGCGTAACGGCTGGAGACTCCTGCCCGTCCGACATCCTGTAGTCGGCCACGGGACAGGATATATCCGGATGCGACGACCGCGATCGCTGACCCACTTTAAAGCCGGCCTTTAAATGTGGGCGAGCGACTGTTAACTGACCTCCGTGGTGTATTTATAGCGAGATTACTAGAAAGGTGGCTCGTCATCTCCCTGCTTACATCGCATGCTACGTTTCGCGAAAGCTCACGTCTGGCTTTTCCAGATAACGCCCGAACCCTCGTCTAGATCCGGCTATCCGGAATCTCCTCTCTCGGTATCCATCCTATAGCCGCTGCTTTTTCGCTCCACCCTATGCTCGGTCCCAGCGGCGACCGCTCAGAGAATAGACACGAGTGTCACTGTCACTGGGGCCAGAAAAATGGCACGTATTCGCTTCAAAAAACAATTCTCTCGCGTTTAATATTGCAAATTTTTAAGCTGACTCGGAAGTATTTTAAAATGGAATATTCGTCCCGCTTGAGCGAGAGAGAGAGAGAGAGAGAGAGAGAGATAGCTGTTTATTGCGGGGCTAGCAATGAGATGAATTCATCCTTACCCATTGTGAATTCGTTCATTTTCATTTTCGAGCTTTCATTTTAAACAAAAATTAACCTTTATTGATTAATCTTGTCATTTTATGGAAAATTCAGTTAATTAAATATAAAAAGGGTTTGCTCAGCTATAAATCAACATTAATTATTTAGGCCATGCACAGATTCATGTGTACGTGTATTAAATAATATTTTATTAACGATAATGTTCATAAAACACGGCGAAGTTATTCGTCATAATTATTTACTTATTAAAAATATTTACAAATGTTATAAGCATTAGCAGCTTGCCAATGATTCGACATGTATGCAAATATTTATCATGCATAACGGGGATAATCGACAGACTCGGGTCGTGAAATGTTTATAACAAATAGCCGCAGTAACATCCACCGGTTTGTTCGTAAATAATTTGCAGCGTTCGAGAATACAAAGCTCTTCGGCAGCACTAACACGGGCCTCTCGCAGTCGGATCTCTCAATTTGCAGCCAGGGCTCGGTGAATCCGAGCTATCGATATGGCAATCAACTGGAATACGAGGCCGGACACTTCGGCTACCCAATGTACGGGGCGGGCTGCGAGACGACAATTGATCCCTCGCATAACTCCAATTCTGGCGCGAGCTCTAAGTGGGTGGAGTTCGAAAAGTCGCCCGACACTGAGAAAACACTGGTCTTGGACGCGAAGATGCAGGAAGACCGAGAGAAAAAGGCCATCGACAATGTAAGAATATTCCCCGTGCAATTCTCCTAGGTAACCCTTGCCTTATTCAAAGGTAGATACAGGGATGACATTCACCAGATGGGAGGATGATAATAAAGCCTACTGTTTAACGCTACTTTCTACATATAGTCTAGATCTAGTCCAAATAACTAATAAACTGTTTCACTTATAGCAGCACTACTTTGGTATTCCTTTTTATGATCAAAGTAATAGTATTTAAATATTATTATTAATTTATAAGTTGTTGAGTGCTTTTATTTTTTAGTACATTGCTCACTTTTTAAATACTGGCATAAAAAATCTACCGGCTTCTATTTAAAATTAAACTAAATTATTTAAAATATTGCATAAAATTTTATCCTGTACTTTAATATTTGTTATAACAAAAGATACTTACAAGTTATGTACGTGGAATTCATAATAAATAGTTAAATACTTATTTCTTTTTTATTACATTTAACATTTTTCATTAAAAGCAAAGACTTTTTATATTTTTCTGCTTTGGATTATTAATTTTTTCTCCAAATAATAATATTAAATTTATTAGGGAACCAAAAATTTTTTACCTATTTTAAAAACAAAAATAGCTTCTGTGATTTATATACTGTCAAATTCAATAACATTACAGGATTTTACTTGTTTAATTTATATCATTCGCATATTTTTTTTTTTTCTAAAAAAAATATCATAATTTTCTACGAAGCCTTAAATATTCTAACATCTTAAGAATTTCAATTTTTTAACTCTACATTAATTGCAAAAGTAATTTGAATATTTAAATATGTAAATTTTTAGTACTATAAAGATAATTTCAAATTATCAAGACTTCGGAACAGTTAGTCATTGCAATCGTTATGTTTTTATACAATTAAATTTTTGGTACTAGAGAATTACAATTAACATTTTTTAAATAAGGTTTAAAAATTTATAAATTATAAAAATTAACTTTATAAATTTTTTTCATTGGTTCCATTATACTTTTATCTAATAATTTTTAATATATATTTATATGAAATATACAGAATACATTTGTCTGATATGAATAATATAGAGAAATTAATAATTGAAAACAGTTCTTGATTTAATAAAGATTATACGAATTACAATTTGATTTATGTACTTTGGTTTTAATATTCCTTTATATTCTACTAATAATTATTATTTTTAATATTATATGAACTTTTAACTGAATTACTAACATTATCTATTTCATGATAAATATTTAAAAACTACTAAGTTAATTTGATAATTTCATCGAGTTATTATAATTTTAGTATCCTTATTATAAAGTTTGCAATAATATTATCGGAGTATAACTTTCCATAAAATTAGGTACTTAAATAATAATTTCTTTGATGTGAAAAGGAGGGAGAAAATGTTAAATTGCTAATTTAATGTTATGTTTGAAACTGTGCAAACTAAAAATTTATTGTAAAAATATTTGTGCAAGCTTTTTCTAAATATTGAAATAATTTTCTTAAAATCACAACTAGTTTAATTTCGACGTTGTGACGGAACTTATCATACTTCATTAATTTTATACAGCTTTTATAGATAATTTTTGTAACGAGTTTATAATAAGCTGTCAATTTAATAATAATGCGATATTAGAAGAGCCTCGTTTAATATTGTAGGATGACGAAAATGAGTATATCATGATAATTTACTAAAATTAACTCGCAAATGTGATTCGCATGCTTGAATATGTATTGAATAACTGTATAACTTTAGCCATCTCTAATGAAATTCATATGTGTATTGATGGTAAGAATAAGCAGAATCATCTTGAAACTGATTGTTTGCTCCTTGTGTATGTAGATGTCGACGTCGGAGAGGCGCAACAATAGCAACAACAGTAACGGCAAGGGCTACTCGCAGAACTTGGAGTTTACTGTGGGGCAGGAGGATTCATTAGAAATAAAGGGCCTGATCGATTCTGCGCTCCGCACCAATTCAAACGTGCAGATAAATGGCGCAATGCTTAACAAGCTTGAGTCCATAGAGCAAAATCTCCTTAATATGGACCTGATGATAAATAGAAACGAGACGAGCTCGTCTTTGTTGAAGCCGATGATTACTGGAGCTATCCTGAAGGACGAGGTCAGTCAACAGGAGGATACGTTTCAGGAACAACAGCGAAAGCTCGGCAATGGTACCCTAACGCCAGAACACCAGCGACCCCAAGAATACATGGATAAGAGTATTCGGGTATGCTATGCACATATTATGAATAGTATCCTCCGCTTCGAAAGCTAATGGAAAATGACCGGAACGAGTAAGGCTTCGTGTGTAATTGAAGGGAAGAAATACGTTGTCGATTGCATGCCGCGAGGCACTCGATCTCCCCTTGGCCGACATTGAAGCAAAAGAATCTCGCGGAAAATCTGCATTCTTGAGTTAAAAAATCCATACCTCCAGCAGAGCGCGGTCCTAATTATCAACGTGAATAGAACGAGAGCGTCTCCATTTCCGTAATTGTCCCTGTGAGCGTTGGTCTCTTGCCCCCCCCCCCGGGAGAGCACACGCCCAGGCGCAGCCCCGTGTAAACGAGCTCTCCCACGCGCCAGGAGACAGTCAACCGCGAGTCATGCAAACGACAAATACCTCGTTGCAATTAAAGGGATACATCCTAAAGTCTCTGATTCTCGAATGCGCAGTCGGATCCGGCTAACGAGGAGGAGGGCAACGTCGTTACGAGGCCGCAGAGCAGCGCATTCGTCCCGGGTCACAAGCGGACCGGCAGCATCCCCCCGCGACTCATCGAGGAGAGCCTCGAGATCGAGCGCAAGAAGGCCCTCGATATTTACAGCCAAATTAGGACGAGCACGAAGAGCATATTGCCCGGCCTCAGCCCCAAGTTCGAGCTCCTGCAGAACGAGATCAGCCCCGTTGACGACAAGGAGAGTTAATCCGTCCTCGAAGGAACCCTCCAATGCACACTTGTGGAGACTCCAGCTTTATTACGCTGCTTAATTAAATGGACCGCTTGTTTTCCTAATTTACTTTTATTAGCTTCCTATCACGATACGCATCCATGGCTGTACAATCGATTTTCACCGGATGCTCTTCCAGTGCTGGCCACGGATTTACCTCATCTCTGACGCGAGGATTGCGTTTACCTTTAAACATTTAAATGTCGACCATACCGAATTTTCATCAGACTATCGGCACTACTTCAGAAGTGTAATGTACTAAGAATTTTCGGTTAAAACAGTCATTTTTTAATTAGTTTTTTTGGGAATCAGCTTTCAAATATTCGCTCGACTTTGCTAAGAAGCGTCGATTGAATAGACTTCTTTTAATTCTACTTCGCGTGAAAATAAGTGACACTTACATTTCTAGAAGTTCGTGTTTATCAGATGTTTAATAATTAGAAATGTTGTAAATTCTTGAATGTCAGGTCCCGTTGTGAATTGTACGATGGTCAAATTGAAGAAAATCGTACAAAGATTAAAAAAGTGTTGCTGTGAACTCGACAATGTGTACTAATGAAAGTTATAATTACAAGCTGTTCGTTCCTTTTTCTATGCTTTACGAACTTAATACGTGACGCTCAGTTATTATAATTTACATTTACAGTCCACTGAAACAACAAAATAAGCATTATATTTTTACGTTTGCTTACTTCGATAAAAAATAATCTGAATCTCTTTTAATATTTTCAATTTATTTATCTATCAGAATTATCTTATTATTTATGACTGAATCGTAACCAAAATTATTTTAACTAAATTTTCATTAGAAATTGTTCATTTCATTTATCTTCGCCTCGTATACATAAGTAATAATTCTTAGGTTTTAACTTTTCCTACTACTTTCCTTTCTTAATCTAATTATATATCTAATATCATTAATTCTATAATTGGGATTGTAATTCTATAATTGGGATTGTAATTCTATAATTGAACATTAAATTGAGTTCGAATACAAAAATCTGCTAAAGTCCAAGATTTAAGTAAAATAAGCCAGTAATATATTCAAATACAAAAAACAAATTCTTAAACTTTGAAAAGCATATAATGTTATGTCCAACCGAGCATTTCATAGCCATAGTGACAACGCTGGCGCATAATTTTTTACAATTAAAACTCTTTTTACAAATAATGAATGAAACAATCAATTTTTCTATTTAATTTAAGAAGCAAGTATTTTTACCATTAAAAACAAATTAGTACACGTTAAAATAAAGAATAGTGCATCGAATACACGTATAAAAATAACAGAAACAAAATAACCTCATTTTTTTATGTAAACAATTTAATCATTCTATAAAATTTTTTATTAAACGAAATCAATCAATTTTCAAGATATATTTTATATTAAGCTTGAAGGTAAATGTAATAAATTTTTATTGAAAATAAATTTTTATATAGAGAACTAATATCCATATATGATAATTATAAGACTTTTTTCCATTAAATACAACATATAAATTTCTGTAAATAACCAATTAAAAAAAGTATTTTAATGAAAACAAAATTTTTAACCCATAATAACATAATTTACTCTAAAATTTAAATGATGTAATAAATTTTTTTATGTAAAATAGGTTAAATGAATTATAAAAAAAACGAATGTAATTTTCGTGCTTTTACGTGAATTTATAATGTCAAATAAATTAAATAATCTATTGAATATAAGACATAAAGTATTTGAATAAAGGGAAACTTCTAAAATTATCAAATTTTAAAATAGTAAATGAATTATACAATTAGAATTAAATTATTTTAAATTATTTATAAATTCTTGTAATCTGTAATAGTAATAGCACACATAATTTGAAACTCAGAAAGGAATGTCCATTAAGTGAAATACATATTACAATATGATAACTAGAGCTTAGAGAGATACGAAGCGCTCTTACGAAAGTTACGATTTTCTTGGTACTTCTATTTATAGAATTCTACATTTCTTATACTTTTAATGAAATAAGTTTGGAAGATATTTCTCGGTTCACTCGGATCTCGGTTAATCTAGATATATTACTCATACCTCGAATTTTACACTTTACCGGTGATAATGTAAATTTACATACTAAGAAAACTTAAAATAAATGTTAGATGAACAGTGAGTTTTAAGGAAATGGCGTAATTCACTCGCGAATTCGTGAATTTAATAGCAGAAGGGTTAAGTTTCAAATAATCAACGGAGGCGGAAACCCAAAATTATATAATCTGGAATGGTCAATGATAATAGGGGCAGCGATACTATTAAAGCCATCGACCGAACGTGCGAATCAGATAAAGAGGTGCTTCGCTAACGCGCTGAGGTTTCGTTGTTTCCGTAATGGTAGCACCAAGCGCTGAAGTTACATTGCTGAAAAGCTGCTGCTCGGGTAGCGAGTGAATGAGAGCGGAAGGGAGATACTGCAGCGTAAGAAATGAACATTGGTCGTTTCAATTTGTGTAAAGTAGGCAAAATTTGCGCGGCCCTAACTCAAATTAGAAAAGGAGGAGAGCAGGCGACCGAAGTTGGTTGAAGGGACGCGTTCCCATACGCTTACATGCCGGTCTACTATACTCGTAGAGCATATATGTCGCGCTTGAAATCCCCACTACGAATTATAGGGATAATTACTCAGCGAAGGGATTCTTGTTAAGGGGATTAAATTATCGTACGGAAAATGAGTATTGATCGTTTTACTCCAAAAATTTGAATCTATGAATTGCCATTAAAAATTAAGATTGCCTTGACTTATTTCGAAATATGCATTTTACTTGAACAAAAACAACTGAACAAAATTTTCACCCACAAACATAATACACGTACAATTAGTTAGGCCTGATTCAAGAATTTACTTGACTTCTATTTATACTCTTTAATGTTTGGCTTTTATATCCATTGTAATTTCATTGATTACAATAATTTGTAAATTACATAATTATCAGAATAGATACGTCTTTAGCGAGTGTCAATAGGATGACGTCATATAGGATGATGTCATGTAGGATATAACGTTGAAATTAAAATCGAAGTACGAATGACATATGAAACTGTGGAATTGTTTAATGTGAATCAGAAAAGTGTAAAACTTATATGTAAATATAAGCGAGTGCTCGCTTACTTATTCCATTCTTATTAAATGCTTTAGACCACGATTTCCTTAATAAATATATACAAATACCGACTTAATAATATCCTCAATGATTGATTTGCGTAAAGAGCCGAAAAAAAAACAAATCAAAAATAATGAATTAGATATTTGTAAGGGTGTCAATATACGTTTACAAAATAATTCTACAAGGTCTCATAGGCTAAACTGTAGTACCATATTATAGAAGAAAAGTTTTGTAATGATTCGTAATATTTAAAATAGAGGTAAAATTACAAAACAACTGATGCACTAAAATGTTATTAAGAACCGTTTTTTATGAAATGTCAACGATGAATGGTGAAAACATGATAGAACAAATTATGTACAACCATCTATTATTCTATGTATTATTAATCAGTATTTCCGGTGACTATCTACAATTTTTACTATTAAATATTAAAATGTAGAAGCCCACAGAATATCCTTCATTGTGTTTCGCACAAACTTTATTGTCAAACTCTATTGAGTAATATTAAAAGTAGGGACATTGTCACAATTATGTTCGATTTTGTAATAACTTACTAACAACACAATCATATTTTGTACGAAGCGCCCAGCGATGTTGTGGCACACTCAAAACATTATAAAACATTAAACAACATTTACAACAAAGATTTTTTTTTAAATTATTTAATTGCAATAACTTACACTTTTCTAATGCTATTTACACATATTTACCTTTTTTTATTGCTTATATTAAACAATTTTATTAAGTTTCATAACGAAATTATTACTTTAATGTACACTTTAAAAAAAATCTTTTAACTTGATATAATGGTTTTGCAGATCATTTTCTTCTTAAATAAACTTTTCCTATGAATTATATAAATAATATGTTATTGATACTTCAAATTTTATATGGTTACGTTAAGTATTACACTAACTACATTTATTATCGTTGTTGTTACTCTAATATATGATATTGACGAAAAATTATTGTATAACTATACTTTTGTCCTTTGGTAATAATTATTGTAATTATAAAAACAATGATGCGATTAAAATGAAAAAGTTATTTTAAATTTTAATGAGCATCAATAAGAAATAATTAAAAATTATGGAAATATTTATTGACATTGAAAAAAATGTTATTTAACATCTATTATATTTTTTTCCTTAGTATACTGTATGCTAATACAGTAAAGTATATTATAATTCTAAAATCATGTTTATAAGCATAATATAGCAACGAATTATATAAAATAAAATCATTTTTCATACACCCTTAAGTCATTTTTTACTTTATTTTATTTTAAGACTTAAATACATGAATTCAAACGTGAAACTATTTATATCTTAAGTGGAACCAATATTCGTATTTTCAATATATTTATCGCTGTATCTAGATTTTAAAACAAAATTTTTTAAACACTTTAAATGCCTCAGAATAATGCAAATTTTATGTTACTTTTAAAAACTTAAAATAAATGATAGTTAATGAATTTGTTCAATACATCGATGAAGTTTGTAACAATTCAATTAATATTCTATACAAAGTACTACATGATATTTGACATACTTAAATAGTAAGCCTTGTATATTTCTTATTCAGAAGCTACTTTTCATAAAAAAGTATTACAATATATTTACTGAACTCTGTCTGCAGTAAGCAAATAAATTAATTGAACAAACATAGCAAAAGTAGTCTTCCGAAATTATAAAAATTATCATCCATGTGACAAATATAATGTACGATTAGCAATTGTATCAGAATAAACATAACAATCATTTTATTCGAATAATAAAACGAAAAAAATCGATAAAATACACAGTATCACTCATAATTTATATAAAAATATCTCCTACTATGTTATTTTGATTTCTAGTGCCTCTTTGATTTGGAATATGAGAATAGAGTAACACATTTTAACGGAATTGTCTCATGAAATTTTCAATTAAGATTTTTAAATTATTTATTATCAAATTGGATGAAATATTTTTTTAAGTACAATGTAAGTTGAAATTTTATAGGAATTAAATATAGAAAATGATAGAATTCAATACATAATAGCTTTTATTAGTTTTTAATAACTATTATTATTGACCACATCAAATAAACTTTTTTATATTGAATGAAATATAACAACCGTAGATTTAAATAAAATAAATTAAATAATAAAGAATAGTAATGTCAAAGATTATTATAACTGCATAATTCGTTCCAAAGCTTTGATGTATAATTTTTCTGGATTTTTGTGATATGAAGTTAATGTCCAGTTTGATTTTATAACAGCAAATAACCAAATAAATCGAAAGTAATTTCATTAATAAACAATTAACTTTTCTAAATAAGTAAGGACCCAAGTAGTAGAATATTTGTACAAGTATTAGTAGTAATGTTAGTAATAGTATTAGCATTAATATTCTGTATAGTGCACCGTTGTATATGTAAAATTTATTTTACAAAATAAATTTAAAAATATGATTTCTGTATTTGCATATAACACTATAAAATCAACAAAATTACTTTAGTAACTAAATGAATGAACGTTTTTTTATTTAAAGTATCAGTAATTAATATACTTAGACAATAAGTGAATTTAGCAGATGCATCAATGGACTAAACATCAGTATACGTATTATTTGAAACTGTGCATGAAGAAATATTAAAAGATTTAATTTGGTAAAACTAACTGAAGTGCATGAACTTTTTCAAAGCTTTCATTAATAAATGTTAAGTGAGCTTAACAAATACAGTAGTTTTGATTAATTTGAAAATGTTCTCTATGGAATGATTAGTAATGCCACAGTATTATTGAATGTACAAATTTAGTATCGCATTATCTATAAAAGAGTGACAAATATAATTAATTTTACGTAAAACTTATAAGCAGCTTACAATGAGAATAGAAATTTACCGGCGCCCGATAAGAAGAGCAATTTCACCACTTCTATGTTAGGTCGGATAGAGTAGGGCATGAATTTATCCATGCCAGGTCTCACCCATTGGCTCCATCTGCCGTGGGGTAGAAAAAGACTCCTAGGGGGTTGGCAAATTTTCAACTTGGTCGATTTGCCGCGATGTCTGGTGGACATTTAAAAAAGCTCTCGCGTGCCCGCTGAATTATACATGCGTGTTTTTAATTCGGTAATCAATAGTAAAAACCACCCATGTTGCCCTCCAACTCGAGCAGAGCCCTGCGTAAAGGTTCACCAGTTCCACTGAGCGATGCTCATTGGCGCCCCATTTTAATAGGGAGGGGCTACAAATTTTCTTGCATGTGTATAGTTGTTCATGGGAAGTTTCGTAATTTATGAATGTAATAGAATACATTTGTGGATGATCCGAAATAGTAATTTATTGCTCTCATAATTGTTATATCTGATAACTTGTAATTTATGCTATCTCCCTGTTTTTGTACAATGCATAAATAATAAAGAATGAAAAAATTGCACTATAAATTACCGCTTATGTATTAACTTCGTCATTGCTTTTATCAGTTATTGTTGTTATTTGTTTTACATAATTTCAGCAGGGATCTCTTGTAAAGCTGCAAATTTATCTACTTACAATGGCTGAAGAAGTGAAATTTAAGAAAAAAATAAGCCGATTTCAGTCTATCCTATACTCCGATTCCTACTCTTGTATTATATACTGTATCTAGTATATTCGACTTCGAAAAATATTTATTAATGATTTATATATTAAACGAGGACATATATCGCAATTTGAAATAACTCGTACATGCATGTCACCAAACATTTTCATCATGACTATGCAATTTTACCGAAACACTCAGTCGCATTAAATCCAAGCTAACTAATTTTATCATTTGGCATATAGAAAATTTGATTTAATATTAACCATTATTACATATACAATGCGATCGGAATATTCATTAAAAGACTGTGTAAATTGAGGATTCGAGTTCATTAAAAATTATTATGCTAAATAAGATCTTATTAATTGTCATTCATTTTTGACGTAAAGAATAATTAAATATTTATTTTTATATTAAGTATGGTTTAAGATGAATGACCGCTTGATATACAATCTATATTTTATCGAATCTGACTGGAATATTTGATTTTCAATTTTGTAAAATTAAAAACAGTATAAATAATTTCATTTTATATATTATTAATGGACCGTCACATATTGGGTATACGTTTCATATGTTAAATTGAATAATTTACCTTAATTATGTATATTAACGTTGGTAAAAATTTAGTTTTATTATTACTATTATTATTATTATTATTATATATTAAATAATTATATAGCATGAAAAACAGAAATATTCTTTTATAAATTAGACTTCATTTTTATTCAAAATTTCAACTTTGATCATTCAATTTGTTTTTTGCTTTTAATAATTCTCTAGAAAAATCGTTGAAACTTATACTGATTATGTTGAATAAAAATAGTTTTTAAGGTTTTCGTAAGGTTTACATTGTTATAGTTTAGTTAGAACTTAACTTTTGATATATAAAAACCTAAACCGCATAGATACTTTTTTTATTTGCATCACTCTTTGATGACTGTTATAATTATCAACATATTATTATTCAGTTACATTTTTATCCCAATTTATTTCTCAGTCTTTATCGATAAGCTCTCATAATATTCAGCTATTTTTTACAATTTTTATTTAAATTGAAAACATTTGTATTTGTTTTTTTAAAATTATCAAACGTTTGGTAAATTACGAAAAATATCTAAATGGTGCTCATACCATGGTCGACTTAATACTAGTTGCACTATTAGCACATGAACTGTATTTTTTATATCTGTATTCAATTTTATTTTTTCATACTTAAATTTTTCTAATTTACTAAAAAACTAGAATTTACTTCGGATATGTATGATGATATTTTGTTAGAACAAATCAATAACACTGGTAAACAATTTTACATACATAAATGCCATAAAGTATTACTAATTTATTAATCTACATTATATATGTTTTAATTTCATGTATCAAAATTTATTATGTATTCTTTGAAAAATAAGACCTATGAATATTTTTTATGGTCTCAAAAAAGTTATTTTTTTATTAGTGTATACTATTTTTTTATAATTTCTCATTTTAAAGACGCATAAAAGTATCTTTTCATCGTACAAAAATTTTCAAATGATAATAGGTCAATTATACATATTTACATATATGCATATATGCACGTACATATTTATTATAGACTAACGTAAAAACGCCTGGCAAAATTACCTAATTTCAACCTTTTTGTTTAACTTTTTTTTATTAAGAACTTGTCCATTATTTTTTTAATACTTATATTTTGTAAACATTTATTCAGAGATTTCGGTTCTTTAATAAATCTCTATTATATATCCTATGCTTTCCTAAAAGCTTTCATTCGTGTCTATTAATCACTAAGGACTAATCTTTCTTCAATTGTTTTTATTATTGTAATACCCTAGTTTAGTTGTATTGAAATCTGTTACATAGCCCAGATATAAAACATTCACGTCCGTAGTTAGAGCCACCATTTTTCTATCGTACGATATCATACATTTACAATTAAATATGTTACGTAAGGTGATAATGTACTTTGGGTAAATTTTTTACTACTAATAATAATAATGAATATATACAATTGCTTTACCAACAAAATAGAAATATGAAATATTCAAAATAGATTATGAATAAATCTATGAAAAAATTAAAATTCTACATACACTCTGTTCAAAATGTAAAAATACCCTATAATTACAAGATAATTGTTAATTAATCATGAAAGCAATGTTAAAATTGTGCGCTTGAGGAGCTATTAAATAAATTATACAAAATTTTGGAAAGACGCGTTATATAATCTGAGCCGTTTCCCCATTTTCTGGAATAAAGCATTTTTGCGTGAGCTAAGGTTATACGCTCAAAAAATCGACAGATCGCGTGATAATAACATTTGTCGTTTGCATAACAAGTGTAATTGCTCTTACTCGCAAAAAAGAAGCACTGGGTCGGCATTGAATGGAGGACTCGGGATGGCGCGAGGCAGTAATGACTGTGTATTAAAGCCGATCCAAAACCGGGTGCAGGTGCGCGCCGCACCTCGGGTACGAGTAGTAGGACCAAAGTCATTACCTGGCGATTGGAGAAGCTTCAAGTCTACATAGAAGCATCGAGATCACGTCCTGCCGATTTTCCCATACTCCGGGGATACAGTCACTTGTGCAACGTCGGATAATATGGTATTTTACCTTCTCAGGAGAGCCACCTGTAATTTCACGCTGATCAAAATATACAGTAGATCAGTTACCGCGGGGATGACGATTATTAAGGGAAAAATCATTGCCGTGGCGGATGCAGCATTGATCCCTTTGCTGGAGAAAAGGCAATTTCGACAAATCGTTTAGGCTAAAGTTAATCGATGGCTGAACTGTGAGAAGCCTTCTAATAATCTTTTTTTTTCCATACGCGACTGAAAGAGGTGAAAAGATGGGGAATGGAATTTTCAAATCAATCAGAACTTTGAATATTTGAATTTTGTTAATGTTCTCTCTCCTCAAAAGTGTACACACACACACACGAAGTTTGAAAAAGTAACTAGAAAAATTAGATTATTTTTTAGCAAACAAGGTTTTGCCCTTATAAGTGAGCAAAATAAAAAAAAAAGCATGATTAGCAGCTTGACTGCTTGAAGCTAGCATTCTCATAAACCCGTCACTATAAAACTACAGTAATATTTCCTTGTGGAATGTACGAGGCCATGCGCCTCTAATTAAGAGAAGCAGCTTACGGAAATTCCTCTCTCCGGCATCCCCCTTGAATTTTCCCACCGATCGCGCAAACGACTCGAGAAAGACGGTGCCTTTTTTCTGCCTCGCGCTCTGCCTTGCCACCTCCCCCCCCCCCAACCGCCGCCGCCCCCATTGCACATACACGCGACGAATTTCATACCGTTCACATGGACGCGCGACTCCAATTACTTTTAGGAGCGATATTGAAGTATCGAGCCCCGCGATTAGGAGGAATTTAATTGCCAAGCCGCCGCCTTATGTCGGCGCATCACCTTTCTAATGAGTGTTTCCGGCGCGCTCGCGAGTTGCAGCTGGAAGAAATAGGAAAGGCCTGGAGGCGAGCGACGGACAAACGAGACGAGGCGAGTGGAGAGGCGACGGAGACGACGACGAGGAAGAGCTTGAGCCAGAACGGGACGAGGCAGTTACGGGCGACGTAGCCTACGTACAGATACAGCATTATGAAAACACGAATGTACTTTTAAATCAATACCATCGCATTGTGGATGCGGAGCTTGCGGGGCGGGGAGATAGATTGCGCGAGGGAGAAAGAGAAAGAATGAGCGAGAGAGGCACGCGAAGGGCAGGATAGTAGCTTTCTGGGTTTTAGAACGCCAAGGGGAAACGGCGAGAGCGAGGGAGAAAAAGGCGAAAAACTCACCGAATCCTGGCAAAGTGAGCACCGAACAGAGATGGAAGAAAGTTAAAACTCCGGCATTAAAGGGTGGAGGGGGAGACGCAGAGATAGAGCGAACGATGCCATTGGAGGTGGGGGCGGAAGGGAAAGGGTGAATGAGAAGGGAAGAGAGAGAGAGAGAGAGAGAGAGAGAACGAGGGCGGGAGCGGAGGGGATCAGGGGGCGGGGAGAGGGAGGGGGAGGGAGGAGGAGAGAGAAAGAGAGAGAGAGAGTATTATATTGGTTAGATTCTGTAACATAACCGATACCAAATGTTCGTATAAAGGTTTTTATTGTTGGCGCCGCGTTTCATTATCAAACGTTAAAGCGCTATCGACGTGCACTTTAACATCAAGCGACTGGGAGTCCTGTAACTTTCACGAGCTGAATCTCCATGAAAATATTGCCTTTATCGCATCATTGTTGAAAATTTCAGTTAACATCGTGGCGCACCAATAGGGGACTCGCGGGTCTCGTGGTCAAAAAAATCCCGAGCACTCACTTATTTAATAAGTTTCTCGTTGGTTTTTTCTAGGAGCCTTTGCCTCGACGCTTGATTCTATTTTGTTACTCGCTCGATCACATTGTCATTATTATTTACAGATGTAATTGGAGAAATTATTTCCCGGGCTCTCAAAAGCATTGTCGGGCAGAGTAACTTACCGACTTTGGCTATAATCGTAAATTTTTTTGTTACAAAACTTTCCGAAGTGCACTTCGTCTCACAACATGAAAAAATTTTCTTCTCTTAAGAACTACGTAAGTTCGAACTGCTCGATTAATGGATTGTGTCTTATCGAAGAATAATGAAAGTATTTTTTTTTAAATAATAATCGGATAATTTTATTCGAAAGGTACTCTAAATTATGGATATTAATTGGAATTATGAATTCAAATTATTTAGTTAGTTTTAACGGATCTGTATTATTTATCATTGCCATGAATGTTAATTATATATGGTCTTTACATCGTAAATCAGATTTTAAAAGAATATCTGATCACTGAATAATTCATCCATATTAATATCTATGAGACATCGGGATAAGTTACATAATATTAGTGTAATTAAGAATTGATATTTGGTGTACGAAGCTTTGGATTTATATCAGTATTGGATGCATTCATTCGTGGTTAAGATTAGAAAATTGATTTTCTTGCTATTTTATAAAACTGTGGCAAAAAATTCTACATCGCATACTAAAAATGGAAATAACATTACTAACATAAGTTCAAATTTAGTTCTTATCCTATAAATGCATTCATTCTTTGATTCATAATTCTCAATATTAGTTACGGAACGAGTGATAATCAATTCACTAGAATTACAACTAAGATCAGTAACATAATTTACATTGCATGAGAAGCTGATAATTGGTAAGCATACGTTAGGATTAAAGAAAATGATAAAAAATTTACGATGAAAAAAGAAAAAGTAATTTCAATAAAAGTGAAATCAATTGTATGGAATGGGAAGCGCAAACTTTTGCTGTGATAAATTCCTTGAAACAACCTGCGTAATAAAATGATTACCTTTAACACGAGTCACATTTTGCAATAGAGATGCTCAGCGTCTTATTAAAACTCGACGTATTTAGATGAACCAAGACAATAGTTGGTAATTAAATTATGCCCACACGGAAACTGGCGCAAAGAGGCGAGAGCGAGTTGATGGAGGGGAGTTCGAATATCTAAATAGAGGTCGCAAGTTTACGATTTCTAGGTTTGCGGATGGCCCGAATTCGCAACGGACTTCTTTGTCGTTCGGTGCCAATCCCACGAACCGATCGATCATCTTTTCCCGCAAAATAGTCTTTATAACTCGCCACTGATCCAGATGAAATACAATAGCACCAATTTAGAACGAGATGCTCTAATTTTCGCGACCGCGTGTCATTCGTACGGAAGCTTGGAAAAGGAAAGTACAAATCTTTTTCGACAGATCTTCACGATATATCGCGAATCTAAGTGATTCATTCCTACATTATACGTCATACCGTTTATGAATGCAAGCTAATTTCATTTTAGGGATTATTAACACATAATTTAGGCTGTGTCTTTTTTATTTTATATTTATAATCATTGAGATTTCTTTTTCCCATTTATCACCAACTGTCTCGAATTTTTCTTATCAACCTATCTACGACGCCATCTTCGTTAACGATAAAGCTAAAGTGTATGAATTTAATTTGAATTTGTTAGGGCCGTTATAAACTTTGATTAAACCCTCAGTAACTTTCACAAGTTTTGAATATCAAAGTTGAAATTTTACTTTAAACGTTCTTCGATTAAGATATTCGGAGAAGCGCTTTTACTGATATTATTATAACAATGGTTTTTAATTTCAAACCAACTTACCGGTAATCATAAAAGTTAGTTATAATTTTATAGAATATCTGTGTGCTACGTAATATTGACGATTGTAAGATTTGTACATTATTAAAAAAAGTAGATTTATTCATGCACATATTTTTTCTTTCATTTTTTTCTTTCTTCCCCTTTTTGATTTTATTTAATTGCAGTTTTGTAAATCAGAAACTGATTGTATTTTAAAAATTATAAAATATATATGTACAAATTCTTTTAAAACTTTGAATAACGCATTAAACAAAAATTTTACAGTAATCAATGTATTATTTTATAAGATTGTACAATCGGAATTTTTTGCTTTACGATGTTTTTAAGGCTTAAATATTATTTCTAAACGATACAATATAATAATATCATAATTTTAACGTCATCATTCTATTTTAAGCTGATAACCTTATTATAATAAAAAACTAAGAAAACTTAAAAATGAAGGAGCATATATTTTCTAAGTACAAAAATACCTAGAAAAAATACGCTAACATTTATTTGTATTGTTTTGAATTAAAGTTTAATCATTAGTTTTCAAGCATCTATTAAGTAACAAAAATTATTATGATAAATGAAAGATTTTTAACAAAAGACCTCTCAGATATATTGTTATCTAAAAAGAAAAATGCGTAGAAAAAATATATAAAGTCTTCTGTTTTTTAAATGTGTATTCAAACTTCCTTGAGTTTGACGTTGCTCCTTTTAATAGAAACCTATTAACATATATGTCTTCTCAATACATATAATTTAACTTCTGTTTCATCAATCATTTAATTTTAAATTAGCGAAGATTATTTTAAATCAATAAAAAGTTTAACTTTAAAATAATTTCACATTATTTAAACATATCTCAATAATTTTGTCTTTATTAATCGCAGTCACATAATGGTACTTCGGTATCTAAGTAATGTTGTGTGCATTTACAGTCAAATAAAATAAGTTATTTTTTATTTTGATTAATTACACATGTACATTTCACATTTCGAGTCACATGTAAATTTTGTTAGTATTTTAGTAAGTGAAATTTACATATGCACACACATATATATATATATGTATTTGTGTGTGTGCGCGCGCGTGCGTGCGCGTGTGTGCGTGCCTTTGGTTTAGATATAATTATGTTTGCGCCAGTTATACAACTTGTTTAAAGGCGGCTTAATACCTTCATTGATGCTTTCTAGTTAACAGATAACTAAAACACTCGGTATTCAAAAGAAATAGATTCCCATATCTTGTCGACCATGTGCTACATTTATCACTGTTATTAATACGGGATACTTACTAATGATAATTATCAATCTAAATTAGTACAAATTTGTGAGTTATTCTATCAGATCAACGCTAAAACAAAAAAAATCAAGCAATTATTGGCAATACGACGAAGTGAGGGCTTGATATTCCCTCCTCTCTCTATTTGTTTGAGCATGTCTATTGTCGGTTTTTAAAAATTTTACTTTGGCAACATAAAAACCTCGTTACTTCTACTGTCCAGTATTAAAATCTGTTAGCCATATAATACTTTTTACAGTTTATTACTTAATTGGCATTGTTTATTTTAACGTCATCATCTTTCCACAATATTTCATGTGCTGATTCGTATACGATCTGAAATGTATGAGAACTTTCGAGTGAAAAATTATAAAAATTTACATTAAATAAAAAATTAAATTTGCCAATTTTGAATACATATCCCTGGTACTTTAATTTGAAGATTAAATGGTCTCATCGGCAAATCATCTAAGTTTGCAAATTGTTTCACACATGGTAGCCTTCAGCATTTATAAGTATGTTGATAAATACTACTTAAATTATAAAATATTAACCTTAATTTGATGTAAAAGTAAGAGTAAGCTGTCAGTAGAGTAATGTACGATACGAATCACATGTATGGCTCACAGTGATATTAAACTATTTGGATAATTGAATGCTTTTAAGTTTTCAATAGTATTTAATTACAGCCTTAAATCAATGAAACATAATAATGAAATGAAACAAAAAGATTCACTACATTAATAACAATTAATTGGCAATAGTAGATCAATAATAACATTAGAATTTGCTTTTTCCTTCGAAAATACATAAAATAAACGTAATCGTTGAATAATTACTCAAGAAATTAGAATTGAAAATTCACTCAACTTTAATTTAACAAGCACTATCTACAATGCAAGTTGTATTATATGCGTTATATATTAGATAGTAATTCGAATAAACAAGGCATGATATTGGCTACCTGCCGTATAAAATAATTGCCATATACATGAAAAGCACCAGAAGTTCATCGAAAAAATACCTTCTCTGTTAAAATAAATAGCTACCACTGTTTTTTTCTTCCATCGATTCTCTCTCTCTCTCTCTGTCTCTCTCTCTCACACACATCTATCTCTCTATCTCTCTATTACATTCTATATTTAAATATGCGTTTAAGTATGACAGTGGGTTTCATCTCTTTTTTGAAACTTAAAACCACTCTATATATCGTACTTACCACGATTACTACCGCATCTTTCGCATATGATAATTCTCATCCTCCCGACTTTCACTTCTTTACTCTCTCTCTCTCTCTCTCTCTCTCTCTCTGCATCACTCTTTCGACTATGCTCGCATACATACCCTGTTGAGCTTTCCCAATGTTTGTAAATACACGTCGGAGGGTTCAGGCACAGAAAGCGAAGTGATAAAGTGACGTGGCTCTGGCGCGGCACATGCAAACGCACAAACACACATACGTGAGGGCTCAATAGTTGGCTACTAGGCCACCTGTATGCTTTCCTCGTGAATCGAACATCCTTACCTGTTACTCGCTCGGACGAGTGTGATCGACGCGCTAGACTTCCGTTTCCGCACGTTTGTTTTTAATGATTCGCTAGGTTCCGATGTCTGGTTCTTTCTTATTTAAAAACGCACGATTAAGCTGCTTGCTTTCAACGACTTCTTTTTACGGAACTCCCGTTACAATTGGTTAATGCTGCTTTAAATTTAGAGGGAGCACTTTTCCACAATACAAAGTCATTTACTTTACTACTATATCATACAGAATATTGTCGCCTGATGAAACATGCCTATAGTTTGCTTCGAATTTTTCAACTAATAATCGATATAATTTCCAATAATTTTAGATAATGTGCACGATGTGTTGGTTAAGCTTTTGAAAATTATTATAACTTACATTGTCTATACATAATTTGTCTGATAATTTAAACAATGCTTATGTGTTATTTATCAGATTATCTAATGATAATATTAAATAGTTATACAAAATTGCGTCGAGCAAAATGCTATTTCTATTTTATTCACATTTTTTTTTGTTCCTACAAATGTCGTCAATTGATAGATTTAAAGAGGCTATATATTACTTTTGATAAATAATTTGTAAGAAAATATATTTTCAATCGGACTATTTCTTATTCATATAGATGATGCTAAAATAAATTAAAGGTCATTCAAGCTACTGTATTTATCTGTCAGACAGTCAATATTTGTCTTCTGTACATTTTCAATCACTCATAATTAATTCAATATTGGAGAACTAGAACTTATCTAAGTTTTTTATTATTTAATATTTACTAGCTACTTTAAAATTCGATTTTAGTGGCATTTATTCGATTATTTTATAATTATACTAATCTAGCTATATCTATAGAAAATTTTATAATATGATCTAGGGTTTGAATTACTTTGTACTAATAGTTATTTTTTTATCACAAAGTATTTTATTATACGTATAATTTTTATAAAAAAAATTTTTCAAAGTCGAAAATACAATCTCAAAATTATTTTTTATAATAATGTACATTTTTATTTTTTATTAGACTAATAAATTTATGTATATTTACAATTAAAATGTATGAATTATAATCATAAACAATATAAATTAAAAAAAAATTCCTTTTGAGTCAAACAATTTCATATTCATAAGAATATATGTACATGTATACGTACATGTGCACTTATTAACAATAGAATTGAATATTTAAACATATAAAGAAAACAATGTATATGCTATAATCATATCGTAGATTGATTAATTAAAATAATGAAATATTTTATTAATCAGAAATTATAAAAGATATTATAATGAATAAAGGTTTATTGGTAAGTTTAATAACTATTGGAATATACCATAAAATATTTGAATTGATGTAAATGATAAAAAAAATAATTACGAAAATTGATTGTATATTTTTGTATTCTATCAGAATAATCAGAATATAATATGTATTTTTTCAAAATTACAATTGTTAACTTGATATAATTGATATATATATATATATAAGTATATATTATTATAAATACTAACTAATTCATCTGTACACTTGTCACATTTATTTTCAAATTATGAGAAAAAATACATAAATCAATATTATTGTAATGAAAAATAAATAATTTGTGCTACAGAAAATATTGCCAACTTGTAAAATATAATAATTCAATGTAATATCCATGTTTTCCAAATAAGTCTGGCATTATTTTTAATTTATCTTTCATAATTTACTGCAATGATAGATTAACTAACAATGTAGCTGTAATTTCTCAAATTTAAATAATAGCTAATTCGTATAGTTGTAATGTAAATAGACAAAGCCTAGGCGACAACAATATTATGACAAATATATTGTTACTGTAAATAAAAATTAACCCGACTCGATAAAAAACATTTTGATTAGAAAATATTGAAAAATTTTTGAAAAGATAAGAAATCTTCTTAAACTATGAATTGAATATATTATTTCCTATACATTATTTCGAATTATTATAAAAATACATTCTAAATACTCCTGAATTCATAATGCTATTAAACAGATGCACTTCCCGTTTCTGCGTATCAAAATTGCTAAGCATACTGTCAATGACACAGGTGTTTCATCATAAAATCGAGCTTGTTAATTACAATAATTATGAGAAGGAGAAGGAATTTCTTATATTCCCCTGTAAAGAATCACATCTGGTCCTCTATAATAGCTCGAGTTCTCCGTATGTACACTTCAGTCAAAAACTTTTTTCCCATGACGCATTTCATTTGTGTTTTGTTTGAAAATAGGAGTGATCTCTTATGCTTTAGTCTCAAGCTACCAAGAAATGGGATAGTTATCCGAGCAAGTTTTAAAATTGTCCATCAATCTAGCAGAGCGAGTTGGTTTCTGAAAATGGTGCAAACATGATGTATTCGGGGGACAAACAACTCAACGACTGGCCGTCGGATCTGATTAAAGCGAATCCTGGCGTAATGGCGCGAGGGCAGCGACAAAGTGAAGGGCTGATAGATAATGCAGATTTTCAAAATGACTCCTAGTCAGGCAAGCACTGCATCTCTTTCCCCCTTACGGTTATAAACCGATGTGGATTTATATGCACAACTCGAGTAATTTTGAGTCGCGCACTGCCCAATTGTACAAGCAGATATCGGATTTTACGTGTTTGTCCGTACGGCTCACATCGTACAGCTCCGTTTGAATAACAGATTTCCCAGTTTAATACATTATGAAATTATTCATCCTTTTAATTATAAAAGTTTTACTAATGATACTGGGACTCTTGCTTACCGACTAGCCGACTAGTATTATATTATCAAATACGATCACAAGGGACTATTAACACAAAACAAATAATATTAACTTTTTCATTCTATGTAATTCTTGACGCTAAAAAATCTGGGAAATTGCAGTTCTCAGGGTAATAAATTTCTTCTTATAAATATTTAAAAATCGTTATTTAAAGTTTATACTGAGTTATACCGAAAAACAAACAAATCATAAAATGCATTAACATATACAAACTAAAAAATAATTTAAACGTAAACTTGTCTATATACTTTAAACTGATAACACATACAGTTGAGTCATAAACTTGGCCGAGATAAAAAAAATGATGAGAATCGAAACGATAAGATAATAATCTCGAATCTTCTGATTAAATACTCAAACAACGATTAATTAATCTATTAATAGTATCAGCTAAAAGTTCAAAGATTTTGATTTCTTGAATAAGTTATTCCATAATAAAAGCAAAAAATTATCATACAACTAATATCTTTACGTATTCTTCAGAACATGTAAATATAATACATATCTTTGACATTAATGAAAATCAAAATAAATTGATATTTCCAACAAAATTTATATGTAACTTATATACATACAAATCTACATAAATTATTTATATATAAAAAAAATTCAATTTCTTATGAATATATAAATATTTATGAAACAGTTTATTATTTAAAAATTGTGACGAAGAATAGTTTATTTTTAACATTTTTAACGTAATTTTTATCGAAGAAGTTTTTCAAACATATGATTACGTATACTTTCAAATAAAACATTAAATTGAAATCAAATCACATTTTCATAGGAACAGTGTTTTAAAAAATGAGCATTTTCATTTCTAAAAATTTAGGTAAAATATTTGTTAGAAGCATGTATTATAAATAATGAATTAGGGTGAGCGGAAATTTACAAATAAAAAATGAAATACAAAAGTAATTAATAAAAAGAACAGATTGAAAGATAATTAATTATTATGCATCGTTACTAATATATAATAATATAATATAACAATATATTATTATTATGAAAATATGTTTAATGTTTTAGATTATGTTATAATGAGAAATTTTTTTATTATAAAATTGATAATTTATTAGATTTATAAGTATATTCCTTATAAATGTTGTACATTTTCATATTTTCTTATTTTGATAATTTTAAACAGTCATAGATACTGAAAAAAATTGAATTCTTAAGCAATAAAATGTTCTTGTGAAATTTTTATGAAAATAATCATTTTTTTTTAAATATTTTTTAAAGCCGTCTTTTATTATTATTTTCAATTTCCTAAATTAATTTAAAAACATGTAATATTTTTTCAAACATTTCACATATTTATCTTTTTTATCATTTTTTCCTCGCAAATAAAGTGATACAATAGTGAGTAATGGATAGATTCAGTAAAGTTAATAATTTTTATTTATAAAACATTTATACGTAATAATGTAAAACTAAATACTTTATAAACAATTACAATGTATTAAATATTCTTTATTCTTTTCCTAAATTAAAATTGTATTTTTCAATAATTTAAAATTGTATTTTTAAATTAAAATTTGTAAAAAAATTCATTTTTATTTTCAAAATTTTCTATTAATGCTTTTGAACAAGTTTTATAAGAAATTTATATATTTGTATGTATATAAAAAATTTATATACTTTATGCTTTACATACTTTATATATGCATGAAAAATATTAATAGACATTAATAAAAGTTGTAAAATTATAGAGAGAAAATATTTCAAATTATACTTTAAATTTATATATTATTTATATTAGTTCAAATAATTATTAATTTTTAGCTTTATATTCTTTTTATGTTTTTAATTAAAATAAATTTCATATCAAATCAACTATTAATATAGAAACTAAAAAATAACGTAAATACAAAATTTATCATTTCATAAATTCAATATTTATAAGCTTTGATTAGACTGTCAGTAGTGGTTGGAAAAATGTATGTAGATATGATATCACTCCAATGTTTTTTTATTAATAGTGATCGAATTTATCCTCTTATTATACGCTGTAGGTGTTAATAAGAAAATCATTACAACCTTAAAAAATCAACTTAAAGAAGCATTTTTAGATCTAATTAATTAATCGTAAGTCTTGTTATTAAAATAAATATTTTTCATAAACTTATATTATTTATAAACAGTGAAATTAAACAATTTTAATTACCTAAGATTACATAAGTACTGTACTTTAATAATTATGGTGATTTGATTGAATAGTTGTACTAATTTCAAGGAAATTAAACTTATTTCTACCATAATGATTTTCATTGGATGTAGGAATGAAAGTGGCTGAAATAAAAATTTACATAAACATTATAACAAATATTCTATATTAATTTAAAGTTTATACTATTACAGATTAGATTATCTTGTTTTTCAATTAATATCAGAACATACACTTTTATTCTTCGTGAAAAAAATTCATAAATTGTATCGTTAACTATAACAATTACACAGATAAATTTTACACATTTTATTAATGAACTATTCTTATTCAATATAGTTTATTTTATTAAAACTTCTTCATTGCGCTTTTAGGAAGCTATGAAGTCTCGTAGCTTTGCATAACGTGTTTCTCGGTAAGAATTTTAATGAAGAATTTTTTACGCTCGATATAACGTTATGGATTTCGTAATTCTATTTTAAAGATTAATATTATCGATATTTGAAAAAAATTTGTTTTTCCCGACTATGTTTGACTATATATGTGCTGAAAAATATCTACATGTTCTTTATGAGCTGTAAGAATAGACAATAAATTAAAATGACCGTATTCATTGAAGAGAAAAGAAAGTCAGTTGGTACGTGTGAACTTTCTCCTATTTTTGATAATGAGGGTATTGCTTCTTGAACTTTGAACTATTATGCACATAAAAATAAAGACGCAAGCGCTCTGTTAGTAACAGAAATAAAAAATACATTATTGACTGGAAATCTGCTTACTATATTAATCTTAGATAACCAATAATTTAAGCATAATAATTGTTTTACAATTATTAGATTGCTTGTTGAAACCCTAGCACTTGCATTTCTAATGTATTTCAATGATATATCAAGGTAACAGAGTCAGCTTAATTAACGAAGAAATGGATTTTTTATTTATTAAAGCCCTACGAATTTAATTATTAATCACTGACATATGTTTACCACAATGAACTTGTCGTTACTGCTATTTTGTTCGGTGCGATTGACGTTGCATTTAACGTTAAATTGTACAATACAAGAAATCTATAATAGGTGAAATGGAAGAGGTCTCGATCGGAAGTAAAATTTATTTAAAGCGAAAGGAAAGCGGAATCGAGGAGCAAATGTAAATTGTAGTGGAAATGAAACGGCTCACCTCGCAAAGCCTCTTAAGGGCGTATAAACGAAATCATTCAGGTGTCCCTGGTACGGTCACTAACCGGGGCACGTACGTGGAGAATCTCCCTCGGGAAACCCGCGAGTTCGCTCCTCGAGCCTCCAACACCGCGGCGTCGACGTCGGTGGCAATGGCACGTGGGTGCCACTATTGATTTTAATTTTAGCGAAAGGGGTGGAAAAATTAGAAGGGTGGCACCGCCGCTAGGCTAAGGGTAGCTACGCCCCTCCGCGCCTCCGCTCCTCCATGTGTGCGCGCGTACGCGAAGGGCCGATGAGACGTTTGAAAGAGATAAACGCGTGTGCGTGTGTATGGGCGTGCGTGGTCGGCTCTGCGCGCCTTCACGTGCAAAACAACAAGGAACAGGTGGGAGGGGGGGGGGGGAAGAAACTATCTCTTTTTCATTCGACAAGTCGTGGGGCCAACTTCTGGAAAATTAGATTTTTCCCTCAGACCAATTTCGCGCGACGATTTCACTCCTGATGGAACATCTCATAACATCTGCCTCGTATGGTAAATACACCGAAATTATTCTCCCACGTTGTATCGTTTATAAATTTCAATATGTTTGCCCTCGTTACCTCGGGTCTCCTACTTACGCGCTTCTTTAATTAGATTAGTTGCTTTCTTCTTTTATTTGTTATTAATTAAAAGGCCGAGTTGTTTGCACGGCGCATTAAAATCCAAACATTGAAATGAAATAAAAATTCGAATGGACGTTTTATTTCAATGGCCGGTAGAAGTATAATGCATAGTTTACATAGTGGAAATATTGACGGGTTCAATTAATTGCATTGATTTCGGGATGAAAATAATTTCGGCGTTATCGGTGCAATAATATAAAAGTAAAATGCTGCGTCAAAACGGCGGCGGGAGAAGAATGTGTTTGTTCGTTCTGAAATTAAAAAAGTTCGCACGATTTCAACCGCTAATTTCGCCGAATGGAAATCTGCATTAAGATGGGAGAGTGCGGTGGGATGGTGAGCGAAGTGGAAAAAAAAAACGGGTACGAGCAAAAATGGCGTGAAAATTGTTTAAAAGCCGTCGGAGCGAGGGCAAAAAAGACCTAATTCGATGGGGCGTGGGGGAGAAAGATCATAGGCGCTCCTCTCCCTCTTTAGCCCGAGCCGCGGAATCGCTGCGGAGGCCAACGCGTGTCTGCGGCTCTTACGTGCACAGGTCGTCGGCTACGCGGATGAAGTGCGCCGCTGTGGAGGTAAGCTGGAGGTGACTAAAGGGGCCGGGCAACGAGGGGTGGAGTGAGCTAGCGCGACGAGAAGCCCGCGGGTGAGGAGAGGCAAAGCTAGATTGGAGAAGGGACCAAATAGGCAGGAACTCGGCCGAAAATATAGTAGGCGATAGACAGAGGGAGTTCGAGGACCCGGCGAGGAGGATAGAGGAGGACGATCTAGGTACACCTTCCAACGACGTAAAGCACAAAGCGCCTACATTAAAAACGCCCGCGATTCACTCAAACTCTGCTTTCCCAGCGCTGCGTCCTGCTCTCGTGGTATTTGCCATTCTGAACGCGCTCTGATGATAATTCGCTTTGTACGAAGCAGCTTTTTCCCCCGTCGTATACGTGTACGCGAGTGCGATGAAAGAAATTTGCAGAAAATTGGTATCTCCCGCTAACGTATCCACAAAATATGATTAGCGAAACAACTTACATCTGCGATGTTTACATTTTTAGGAATTACCTCTACATGATGCCACTCCTCTCATACAGCAAATATTTAAGTTTCTTCCAGCGGATTCGCTCATTTCCCATTATTTCTGTTTATCTAATCTTCATTTCGATTACCTTTTCATATGTACAATTATTATCAATAAAATTTCGCAGATTCGAAAAAAAAACCCATGAATTCCTACATTTTTCCTTTTCCATTTTAATGATCATTTTTTTTTTAACGTTAAATTTCGTAGTTTTCCCGATATTACGTCAAAGAATGTCAATACATTTATTCTTAATCTTTTTCCAACCTATAATAGAAATTAAATAGCAATAAATAACATTTACCCACTATTATAGAACTCTATATCAATTCATGGAAATTAAAAACTTATGAGCAATTATTAAACTTTATATGTGCTAAACCAAAATTTTTCTAATTACAGTGCAGAAGATTATCTTCTATATTTATTCGTCGGCAAAATTTTTAATTATTCTTTAAATCACTGTAAAAATTGTGAATGTATAATCGGTGGTGAAGTATTTTGAAAAAAATATATAATAAATAAATAATATACTATAATACAAAGTTGAATATATTCGAAGTTTCATTATATTAACAGCAACTGATTGATATAATTTTATTAAAATTTTATAATAAATTAAAATAAATTGTTATTGTTGCTTTTGTTCTGAATAATTTTTATTAAAGTTAATATATATAAATATTATTATGATTTCACTCAAATAAATTAATTGTAAATGTAATGCAAATATGTAAATTATTGTACTGATTTGTACGGAAAAGCAACATAGGTATTTTTAAATATTCAGTTATTAATGTATTGCTTATTACTATACAGCTAAATTATTAAATTATTTAAATTATAAATATTATTATTGTTTGACTATGTAAATCAAAAACTCAGATACGATATATTAGAGAAAAGAAGGAACAAGCTACAAATAATATATGATAAAGAATTATTATTTAATTATTATTTCATAACAGATTTTGTTAAATATAAATTTTATATTTTGCAGCTTATAATATTTATGAATATATCTGATAGTAAGCATAGTTTAAATAAAAAAAATTAAAATAGTTTAAAGAATTTTCTTTTAAATAAGATAATTGATTTTATTATTAAATAAACTCAGTATATTAAACTTTTTTTGTAATCTTTGTATATATGGCAATATAATATATATAAGTAATGTGTGATGAATCCGGGAAAATGTCAAATAAATTACAACAATTGTTAACATTTATAAATAAATATTTATAGCACATCTTAAATTTATAGTTGAAAGAGTGAAATTCTTTTAAATTAAACTAAAGGGATCAAAACAGCCTTTACCTGTATAAATATTGAAAATTATCTAAGATAACAAAATATTTTATACATAATTGATTTCAAATCGACTCATTAAAAAAAATGGCTATATATAAATCAATAATGTAATTATAAAATGCAAACATATACAATACAATAAATAATACACAATACAATATATATAATATACAATAAATAATTGTATATTTAATATATATTTAATTAAACGATTCCGCGGTAGTTAGTCTAGAAAAACTATTATATGTAAAAGCTAACAAATATTTTTCATCATATTACGTAAATGCATATGAATTACTTTTTTTTAAATCAATAGTACTGCTATTTCTGAGAGAAAAATAAATAAACATTTTTAATTGTCAAATTGTCAAATTGTCACTTAACCAAAAATTCTTAAATTCAAGAGCTTCAAAATTTGTTCATATAATCATATTTTTTAGTTTTAATATATATAATAATATAAATATTTGGCATTAATTGTTACATAATTATTTTGATAATAATCCTTCTATTCAAATATTGCTAACAGTATAGCACAATTCGATTAAAGAGTAGTCTTAAATTGTTATAATAAATAATATTAGTAATGAATACAATCAATTTCAACCAAAAAAAAAATAACAATCACTGGAATTATAAATCCAAAAAGCTTAATTTAGCAATTTAAAAAAATATATACTTTTACGCATATTTATAATTAAAAGAAGTATGCATTTATCTATTTGTTTCAAATTTTATCTACTAACAGTCTATAGTAAAATAACATGTAAACTTTAAGATTGATAGTTTTATCATTACCGTGATTCTTTTTATGCATTCATAAATTTAATTTTTTTCTATATTTTCTTCTTTTCATGTTATATACTTTTAACATGATAAAATTATTTAGAAGATTTTAATAGGAAATAATAATCTACTTGTTCAATAATTAACTACAACTTAATAAATATAAAAATAATTTAAAAAAAATCAATTTTATTCTTTATTTTTAAATTTTACTATATCATTAAGTATTTTAATATATTGGTCTACTGTTTATGATAATTATATGCATAAACATTTTATAAATGTATTTATATTGTACAGAAATTACTGTTCCATTATATAAGAAATTAATACCAAGTATTTTTATGAATCAATCATTAATCGTATACTAATTTATATTAATACCTTGTTATGTAATCATAATTATCTTTTAATATAATCGTGCTAAATGTAAACAAAAAAATTTATATTAAAAAATTTATTAAATACGCAATATTATACAACATCTCATAAATTTAATTACACGTTTGGCAGATCCTTGATTAAATTCATATTGTTTAATTATTAAAAATTAACTATTTATATCCTTTGATATATAACACACAATATAGTTCTGAAACATTTAAATTAATCACAAAAGTATTTTAATAATTGTACTTAAAATTAAATATTTTTTAATTTGTATTGATAAATATTACTAACATTCTCAACAAGTTTTCAAATGCCTAAGAATAGCAAGTAGTACTAAAAGAAATAATAAGAAAAATAAAAATTATATAAAAGATAAAAAATTCATAATTGAAAATATCATATTTCAAGATTAATATCAAGATTTTACGTTTGAAGTTAAAAGTCAGGCATCATATATAATTGGTTAATAAATAACGATATTTAATGTGCATAACTTTGCCACTCTTGGTCTTTGATTTTGCAACTAGCTTAAGTACAAGCTGAGCTGACATCTGCATAATGCGTTTATTGAGATATGATCTTTACATATAAAGGTGAATAATTTCACATAATTGCACGTTAATTCAATACAATTTAGAACTCTGGAATAATATTTAAAAGTGCCATGATACCGAAAAGGAAGAATAATCTATTAGTAAATATTTGGTATTATAATTACATAGTTATGAAATAGTGGTGTAAAGTTAAGTTGGTGACTTTGCTAGAATTGCCATTTACAACTAGATAATTTTTAATTCAATTGAAATTATAACATTTGTCTCAAAAACTGAGAAAAATAGTTAATGATATAAATAAGTGAACTGAATCATTGAGACGCATTTTACTTATCAAATTATAAAAGATAAAAAGTATGCTGTGCAAGATAATGCAGAATTTTGAATTTTCTATTATCTTTAAGAAGCAATCAATGAAATAAAAGTAATTATATCGTGAAAGCATACATTTATCTTCTTTTTTTATTGTATTCTTGTGTTATATTTTCTAATCATTTCAGTTGATAACTATTTTAAACGGACATAATTTCACATGAAACATTGTTCATGAGATTTCATCTAATCTATTTAACCTTAGTTTCAAATTTTAATGAAAATAACAATAGAATTAATTACTAAACCACATATAGAAGTATCTGCATTTAATCTGTACTGTGTACAATATTTCAAGTGATAATAAATTATTTATTCAAAATACATGTACATCAAGTTATTTTCTTAAGAAGTTTCACTGTAACAAAGTGCAAAAATACTAATAAGATTCTAACGTAATCCATAAAAAAATCGAATTTTTTAAGCTTTTTAAAATATTATAAAATATATCAAATATTTCGATTTATTATCATTATTTTATTTTAACGTTATTAAACAATTTATTATTAAAATTTTAAATATTTTATTACTTAATATATAAAACGATATTTTTTTAATAAGCCATCCTTTGATGTAAGAACAACTCAAATAGCCCGTAAAACAATCAATATAGCATTATTTTTTCATGTAAGTCTTCCATTTTTTAAAACAGCAATAAAAATTTTTATCTTACCGGTATCTATTATGTAAAGTACATAAGCTAAAAGTTTTAAATAAACTTGAAATTTATAAGTAAATTTTACCTAAATCATATAAAAATACTACTTTTAACAATTTTTGTACTTATTAAATTTATAACGAGGTTAAAGAAGCGTTAAAAATAAAATGACTAAAGTTTATTACATTTAAAATTAGGGGAGATTTTGAAGATTACTTTTAAAGGAGAAACTAAAAAATTAAAAATTGAAATAATTTTTAATGCAATAAAAATAAATATAATAACATTTTTCATTATAAATTCATGTTTTTAAATTTGTTTTATAAGAGATCGAAGCTTCATAAGTATTTGTACCTAAATATATAAAGGTTTTTAGCATCGACCAATGTTTCAGATTATTTTTGAAATTTTTAATCCATGCATGACGATGAAAAATTTAATTACGACGAAAGTATTATCTTGATATAATAATAATAAAACTTTATAAATAATGTAATTTATAATAATTTAATGTTGTACTAGAATATCCGTATTATCCAATAATATCTGTTTATACCGTTTCTACTGTGAACTTTGGATTGATACTATTTTTTATGTTGGCAGACAAATTATAATAATAGTAAATTAATATTTTCTTTTTTATATATTCTGCAAGGCTTAATAAAATGTTTTTAAATTATAATAAAATATAAAATTATTAAATATTATAAAATCTATATGTAAATATAAATATATATATATATATATACATACATATATGCACATGCATATATTAAAAAAAATGTTTATACCCTTATATAGAAGATATTTAAAGCATTATAGTCGAGGATAAAATTAGTAAAGAAAGACAAAACGATAGAGTCATAGGCATATGTGCGTGTAGTTGCTTGCGTGCTTGCAAAAGTGCGAACATATGATTAAGGGAGATGGAAAAAGAAAGAAGAAGATTGAGAGGGAATGAGAGTCAGAGGAAATTCCATAGGCTTTTACGTGCAATACAGTCTCAAGCGGCTTCATATGAAAATAACGATGCTTGGAAAAGGTTCGCACTTATACACATAGGGGAGTTGCTGTCAGAAAGGCTTAGATTAAAGGCGTCTACTAATGGCCCGGCAAAGGAAACTATTAGCGAAGAGAGTAATACAATCTGGACATTTTACTTTTATCCGTGTAAGATTCACTTACAAGCTTCGTTATTAGGCTCGCATTCATTTAAGTGGTTCATAAATGTCCAGTATTCAATACAAATGCATTTGTATTTGCATTTCATTGGTACATATGACTAGCTGCTTTTGACTTTAAGGATTAATTGTGTTTTTTACCTCAGTTTGTTTTAAGTAGTATTTTTAATAATCAATATTTCATATGTGTTATAAAAAAACTTTCAGTTTGAAGTGCGGAGAATATAGCAAAATTAAGTTTTAGCATTACTTAAGTTAATAATCAGAATTAAATCTTGGATATGATGTTTTATTTATTTAATTGGCATACTCCTAAATTAAAAAAAAAATTAAAATAGCAAATTATCTCTTTGCCTCTAATCAAGTAAGCATACGCATTTTAATTTAATATTAACCCAATACGTCTTCTCACGGTTAATCGAACAATTATAAAGTATCAAATATTATTGAATAATATGGTATGCTACAATGGATACTTACTCTAAATCCAATTTTAATCAAACAAATTTAAAAAAATTTTAAAAACTTAAAATACATACAAAGCTGCTTATTATATATTCCGTATTCGTAGAAAAAATAATAATTATTATTCGGAAATTTTCCATAGAGCTTCAAAAAATATTTTCCATTAAATAATTATACAGCCTTTTTAACGTTTTTAATCCCGCATATACATTAATATATGTTTATATTTTAAATATATGCATGGAATTATTAAAAAAAAGGCTTTCAAATTGTGTACAATGTAATATTACTTTTAAAAATCCTTTGAAAATATCAACCTTATGCATAGTAATTTATTACTATTATAATTTGATAATCTTCATTTTCAATTAGATAAATAATGCATATGCTTAATCATGAAGGCAAAATAGAAAATTAGTTCAGTGAATTAAAGGTTTTGAGAATATGCTGCATTAAGATAATCAAGAAGCAAAATTATTTTATTGCTAATATAAAATAAATAAAAGAAGAAAAAAAATACTCGAAATAATATAAATTTTTCCATAATTTAACTTTTTTTATGTTCAATCGATAGATTGTAAATTACATGATTTCTATAATTTTATAACATTGTGCATATATCTAAATTTGCTTTGTTGAGCGAGTTAATATTTTATGATTAAAAGATCGGAAATATAATTATCCTCCAATTATTTGACTTACTTACTATTTTTAGATAAATAAAAATTCAATTTGAATAATTTTTAAGTAATTGAAAGTCCCGATTTCGATAATAGCATTGGAAGTTGCATCAACGTGAGTAAAATATTAATACTTTCAACTAAAACTTTTCACGAATACCAAAGCTACGTACGCATATTCCTCAAGTAACAGGATAAAAATGGCATATCTACCTTAATTTATGCGACCCAATATCAAATACAGATGCTGTCAATGCCTCACCTTTCAGTAACGAATAATCCATTAGATCATCTATTTTGTAATATTCCTAATAAAATCCGGTAGGAGCAATATCCATTTCCCGATAATCAAGGCTAATTATAGATGCAAACATTGACACGCTCATCCGTGCAAATACACCGTGCAGTGGCGCCGGGCTGTTTAAGAAACAAAGAACAAAGTTGTGACACTAACCGGGGACTGTTAAGCCCCCCGACGTACATTTGTTCTGGCCGCGTACCGAAAGAAAACCTTACCACAAGATCAGCTATCGTCGAAAGGCGCCGTCCTCGAGGTAAGCGACTTAATGATAAAGTGCGACTTCCCGAGAACAGGGGACGAGCCGAGGGGATGGAGCAAGGCTTAAGAAAGAGGAGCAAAGCGAAGCTCCGAGGAGAGTGAGATGCCCCACGTCCCAATTACGTTGAGCGTTCGGAAGCAGAGTTTTCAAGGCGAAAACTCTCCCATCGACACTACCAACCAAGAGCTCCGTCCCGGTACCCTGATGATGCACTTGTCGACGCCGGCTGTCGTCGACGATTAGGACGTCCGTGTAACAAACTCGGGCAGTGCACAGCAACTGTCAGTCTCTAGAAAAACCACGTCATTTTATTACGCTCAATTATGACCTTTCAGCATGAATTGAAACCTTAAGTGTTCCTCTATTCTAGACTTCCGAATTTTTGGCCGCTATTCTAATGATGTCTGATGTTACCAATATGTATAAACTTGGATTTTAAAATTTTTGTTGCTAATAGATATATGACCGCGAATAGATCTCAAAAAATAAATATCTTGGAAAAAAGCAACTAACATTTATTTATGGTGTATTTGACTTTTTCAATCTTCTCAAAGATTTATAATAATTCAAGCGGCTAAATATGACAGTAAGAACAGACGATGCATTCAAAAATGATTTTTTCGTATCATATTTCAGTTTAATACCCTATTATAATACTTTTACTACTTTTACATACATCGTTCGCATATTTGGTTTAAAGTGCTTATATAGTTTTTACAAATTTATTCTCTTGATATTTTTCCAGTATATATATATATATATAATTCTTTCAAAAATTTAATAGAAAAATAATACAACTAATTTAAATCTAAAATATAACTTTCCGTTCGAGTCATTTAATTTTTTATACAATGTAATATTATTTGTATGAGTATTTAATATTTTGTAAAACTCAGAAATACATTTATTTTGGATATTTAGTAGATTAATTGATTTGTGGTGTTTACAACAATTTTAAAAGCATTTCTTATTCCTTTTGTAGATTTTAATCGGTCAGTCGGTTAAAGCACTTTTTAATTTATTTAAACATAAAAATAATTTTTTTTCTTGACACAATAAAGCTTCCTACAGTAAATAAGTTTTTATATAATACTCTTGAATTGTACATTATTTTATAAAAACATTAGAAATTATGGATCATGAATCGTATGAAATTAAGATAGGTAGCATATCCAATGAACAGTTAAAATATCATACAATTTATCATCTGTTAATTTATTATTAATATTATCTTTTTATCTGCCAATTTAAAATAAAAATATCTACTTCCGATTTAAATGACTAATTTTTATAAAATATTCTGATAATTAAATCACTATGATCTAATATATACTTTTAGTTTTTATTGACGTAAAACTTGAAATATAAATAAAAAATACATATGCTAAACCACTTTTTAAAGTTATTTTAAGAATATTCATATCAAATTTTGTATTATATGTATTAAGTAAGTGTTCACTATAGTTTTATAGACATACTCATTATCTACGTCTTTATGTTTTGCACTTGGTATTTCAACATTAGCCCTTCACTATAGAAGGTTTGATTCCTCACTTAGTCTTTATTCTTAGCTTCCCATATCCCTTCACCTTTTTTTTCTATTACACTCCTTTGCCCCGTGCTAATGATGGGGTATCCATCGATCAGTGTTTGTCTCTTATGCATACTTTGCTTTTTCCAGGGCTCCTACAATTAAAATTTTCTGTATTAATGTAATTTTTAATTTGAATGATGAAATATCAATTAATTACTATTTTTACATATATCTCGATGATTTTTATATAAACGTAAGGATAAATCGAATAATTAAAACAATATAATTTCTCAGGAATCTGTGAGCCCAAAAGTTATGATTTTTTATTGTTTTATACGCATAAGCGTTCAAGCAAGCTTAATAGCGACTATTAAGCTTCCTGTATTTATGATATGTATATGAAGTATTTGTACTGGTTCTGTTTTCAAATTTGTTGAAAATCAACGTTTCGAAATTTTAAACAAGCGCTTAATAATAGAGCTTTTTAGCCATTACTATAATATTTACCACTCATTTAATGGTAAGTCAATCGCACGATTTACCAATAATTGGTTACTTAAAATATTTTTGTCAAAATTTTTTAAAGAAAATAATACCAACTGATTAATAATTCACTTACAATTTAATAAAGTTTTGCCAGCTTTCGAACAACTTTATTTATTGTACAATCAAGATTAGTTTATTCAAATTTTTATTCGGAAAGCTTAATACAGTATTGTAGTAATTTTTTTTGATGATTTTATTTCATCAAATGAAATAATCTTACTAATTGGGTGAACACAAAAAAACATGTCTAAATAAGAAAAAAATTATTTATTCATAGAGTTCACTAATTTTTTCCAAAGAGTATTCAAATTTCCTTTAAAGATTAATTTTATTTTTTTTTATGTAACAATAAAGCTATTAGTAAGCTTCACGTATTCATTCGGTTATCAATAATATTCCATATCATTTAAAGCATTTAATAGACGGATCAATCTAAGTTATTTGTAAATATTTTTTAAATCCTATAGAAATATCTGAAACCCTTAAAACGAGATGACTGATATTTAGAAATGCTATCGCATACGTCATGCATATTTACAAAAATAAAATGTTGCTAAACGAATTTCAAAAATACGAAATCATTTTAATTAACTACGAAATTTAGAAAATTACCCGTTTCCGGATTAATGTTTTTATGCAAAGAAAGTAGTTGGATGAGTAGATGGTTTTAATATTAAATAAAATTAAATATGCCATTTTATTTAATGCAAAATGTTTTCGCAGGCAATAAAAATATATGATTTCTGCTTCTTTAGGAGTAGATTAAAAGTATATTGTATATTACACACGTGCACCATGAAAATACATAGCCGTAAATTAAAGACACATGTGAAAGTCTACACAACTATCGAATGACTGAGAATCAAGTTTTATGTTCTCGTTATAATGGTTGGTTATCTCTGGTAGCTGACAAAAAAATCGAAGAGATACAGAGTTGAAACCTAAAAAACATTAATTAGGTTCATAAAATAAAATCTTTTTTTTTGAAAGTAGACACGGTATTGTCGAAAAAATCAAGTCTACTTGTACTCGCGCATCCATAAGGGAATGGAATCGAACGAAGGAAGCGAGTAAGAGAGCATGCATTTAATTTGGCTCTGAGATCAGTCGGTTAAAGAGTAAGGAGCCGCCGCTTTTCCAAGCGCTGAGAGTAGTAACACGATCGGCATTGAATTTTAAACGACTGCTGTCGGTGCCGCGATAACCAGCTAATGGAACATTTGGAAATCTGACAGTCGGGCGATAAACTCGGCGCGTGAGGGACGGAAGCCCTGGAGGTCGCTTGGTACTAATATACGCCAGGGGAGAAGGGTCGAGCCGTAAGAGGTAGGCGGTAGAGCGCGGGAAGTGAGAAGGTCTCGCGAGAAGATGGTAGGTGTGGAGAAAAATCCTACGTGAAAAATTGACCGGCCTCGGTAGCATCGCTCGGCGCTATAACGCTCAATTCGCACGACGATGATCGAGCTCTCATTGGCCGGCCAGGAAAAAGTCCTATCGAATCAGCGGCGAGCCTCATCTCGCAATTAAAACGCGGAATGGTCGCGGGTGTGCGCGCGGACCCACGCACACGTGCGGCCGATCGCCCGTGTGCGTGTGTGCATAAGCGCGGGTGGCGTTGGACGCATCCGAAAGGGCGCAATAAATGTACGCAGTGCGCAGAATTAGTTGATTAAAATATAAAAGAAGCCCAAGTGGGGATGAACGAATGAATAGACAAGGGGAGCTAGGCGTCGGGAAGGGGAGAGCGGCAGCCTTCCACACACCGCCGCTGCCACCCCGGCACTCCGCGCCCTCGGCGTCGCCGCCCCCGCCGCGCCGGTGCCCCGTCGTCCTCGCCCTCCCGCACGGCCGCCTCATCCTTTTTCCTCGCTGCCTCCTTTTTCGCTCGCGCCCTCTCGCTCTTTTTAGAGCGCGTCCGCTATCACCGTAGACGAGCGCGAGCGAGAGGGAGAAAATTAGGGCGGGAGTTTTAGCGACGCTAAAAAGAGAAGCGGATAGACGGACGGGCTTACCGCGATAGAGACGGATGGATGGATGGATGGATGGATAGACCCAGAGACAGAGAGAGAGAGAGAGAGTTAGGGAGCTAGGGTGGGTGGGGGGAGGGGGGGAGGGAGAGATCGGAGGACGGGAAAGGAGGACGATAGATTGGGGATTGCGAAGGCGGAAGAGCGAGACAGCAGGAGACAGAGAGACGGGGAATGTAGCAGCCCGGGAAAAGAAATAATCTGCGAGCTGTATTGACGTTTCTAGTCTAACTCTGATTGAATTATGCATGAAGCATACCGGTGTTGCCGAAGTTCGCGATATCTCGTATAGTTATTTCGCACACGAGCTATTCTGACAAATGAATCTACAGCTTCGATAAGATTGCGGAATTTCGAGATGATATTTTACGGTGTCAAAATGTCCCTCGTCTCAGCCCAAGCAAACACGAATAAATTAACTGCCTCCCATGGTGTCTATGCTCCTCTCTGCGTAGAAAAATCCCCATTGACTTTATTACTGGACAAGGCCCAGTAATCGCATTTTCTTTTTATCAATAATCCCAGTTATTCGACTGTGCGATTCTTTCCTACTAATGCCCCTTCATCAAAGCTCGTACGATTCATTACTCAAGCTACGTAATTATACCAGGGCCGGCTTGGAGAACAAAGCAAGACAAATAATAGCGAATGAAAGGGGAACATTTAAATTTGATTGATATTTTCTCCTTAAGATACACGCTATAAAGCGACATGCTTTCGAGGGTAAGGAAGATCCTCGGTTGGAAGGTGTCAAGAAAACAACTAGATTGGCCTTGTCTCACATAAACAGGAGGGTTGTCGAATCGACGGGCAAGAAAACAACGTCTTTATGGGCACGATAATGATTCCACTTGTTTGGTGAATGAAGCCATTCTTACTGTTTGCGAAAATAAAATTTAGAGGTCGAATTTAAGGATGAAGGGAATGAAAGTGACATACTCATTCTTGACTGCGCGATGATCATTTATTCACCCCCACAATATAACAAGACATTTATTGCATTCTCATAGGGCTATTTAATAGCTCAAGCCATTATTAAGCTGAATTCTTATTTATTAACTAAAATCATTAAATATTAATTAGCGTAAAAAAAAGTCTCATCTTTTAAAATAAATCGCAATTTATATATTTTTCCCCTCGATAGTCAAAATATAGCCAAAATAATTTCAAAATAATTCATTTTTGCAAATACATTTTTGGGTTACAATACTCGAAGAAAAACGTCACGAGTCTTCTCCCTTCGATCTATCCAGAGCTATTGGATTCTGTCAAGGGGATGAGTTCTTTCGAGTTTTATCGAAAAAGTTGTTGAAGCCTCGAATATATCCGCAGATGAAATCGATACTTACTTCTTAGACTTTCATCTTTTAGACCGTTCTGCTTTATCTTTATACTTTCTTTTAAAAACGGTTATACGAATGGTTATACGTTAAGCCATGAAAAAATAAAATCAGTTTAATAATATTGATATTTCAAAGAATCTCGTGGAAAAATTTAATTACGCTCTTTTTAGTTAGAAGCAATAGTCTACCGCAAAAATATTTTCCCTAAGCTGTAAGTACGATTCGGAATACAGGTAAAATGAAATTCTTTATAATCAAGATCCTTTTTTTCTTTTATACATACTATAGTATTTATATAGTTAATCAATACAATTTCAAAGCTGTATATGTAAAATTATAAGTTATTCAGAACTTATAATGTATTTGCTCAACTACGATTTCCAATTTCGAGTCATCTGTAAAGTACATACTGCAACAGTCATGAAGTAGTATATTCTATTTTTCAAATTTCTCCAATAAAAATTAAACTGAAGTACTTTGCCCATTTTTAATTATTTCTGGTTTATTAAAAAAATAATTCCAGCTTATGTTTCTTAGATATGCCTTATTATTATTAGCTATTAAAACAATATAAGACTATGCATAAAGGGCTTCTGTTTTTCATACAAGTAAAAAGAAAAACCATAGGATAGATAGTTTCACGGTTGGAAATCCGATGTATTTTTAAGCTTGCTAAAAATGCCAATTCAAATGTGGTTTACAAAATGCACGAGATAAAAAATGGTTTTGCTAGCTGTTCCACTCCCTGTCTGACTCGCCTCTCCTTTTTCGGTTCTAAAACTGAGAATCGCTAGAAAAGAAGACAACGAAAAAGGGAAAGGATTGTAATGAGTGAGAAAACGACAGAGGGATAGAAGGAGAATGAGAATTAGAGATAGATAGATAGAGAGAGAGAGAGAGAGAGAGCAGTAGCTAAGCGAGCGAAGCTGCGTTTCAGAAGCCAAGAAAAAGGCGAGAGCGGAAAAGGGTGAAGGGTACTAGCTGGAAAAGTTGAGCCCTCTCAGCTACCCTCATCCGTTCTGCTGCGACGTCACCCTCGCTCTGTCCATACCCCACCATCTAGTTTGTCTCTCTCTCTTTCTCTCTCTCTCTCTCTCTCCACTCGCTCGTTGGTCCTTTTATATTTTCATAACTAATCTGCGCGGTACGTACTATTTCGCTCTCCGCACATTTTATAACTTTATGGATTTTTCTATAGAGGTACTTTCCCCTCCTTCTCCCTCTCCTTCTCTCTCTCTCTCTCTCTCTATCTATCTCTATTTCTCATTCGTTGTCCTCGTCTCCCCGCGTAAAGTCCTCACGAAATGAAAGTCCTGCGTCTGTGCTTCTGCGAAACTCGTTTGCCTTCCCTACATTTCAATGTCTATCTTTTTCAAGCTCCTCTAATGAAGGGCATCTTCTTCGAAGTATTTTCTGTACACAAGAAACCAAAGACAACGGTTGCTTTACTGTTTCAATGATGGCATATGACGCTTCTCCCCATATTACACGATGAATTTTGAAAAGACAATATATACATGTTGCAATATGTATATATAAAAATATGTTATTTACGAACTGTACCTCCCTCTTCGACTGACCATAGTATTTTCTAATTATAAGTCCGAAAGCTGATTTATGCTAATATTAAAAGCATTAATTTTAAGGGGAATATATGCAATCATAGACTATTGTACAATTTATTTTAACTCGCAAATATTTATACTGTATTTTTTAAAATAAAAACATTTGGTTATGTTTAATATGTTTACATGCAATATTACGTTATTATTATTGCATGTCACGTTGTTTTTAAAACATTATCGATATGACTATCTTAACAATTACGTACTTTTTAAAAAATATAGTAGACTTTTACAGTGATTCGTTGATATTAAAACTCATGTTTTCAATTTTAAACACAATTTTTTTTTTAGATTATTATGAACAACGATTGCTTCGTGGGTTTTTATTTCACACTGATATGTTTGTATTGTTTCTATTTCAAGTTCGTTATGAAACACAAATACCGAATAATTAAGGCTTTGCTCAATTATGGGTCAAATCTTCTGATCTTTAGAGACGAGGTTGGTCATTATCAAACCATTTGAGCATACTGGAGAATATTACAAAGGTTGCAGCCACTTGATATTTTTCTCTGCTTTTATTAATTCAGATTTGTCCATTTCAAGCCATTAATTTCATTTCACCTTAATAATCGGGAATTGAATATAAAATTTTGAGATTAGAAATATTAAGTATTCATTAAATTTTTAACAAAGTATAGTCTTAATTGCATTGCACTTAATTATAATAAACAAACAATTGGTAACATTTATTCAACTAATAAATAAAATCAATTTTCTTGTAAAGCCTTTCAGATTTTTTTAATGTTTGGTGTTTATTAAAAAAGATTTTATTGTTCTCAAAATATGTTGAATATGAAAATAATATATATCTATTACACAAATATATAAATATAATTATAGAATTTTACATTTACATATAAAAATAAATCTGCAATTAAACAGTTTTATATACTGAACTTTATTATTTCTATTTTAATTGTTTACCTTACATTTTAGGTTTACCCTAGGAAGAAAATTTAGATTATTGTGTTATTTCAAAATATAAATACAGGATTTTTTGACAATTTTTTCCCAGTAAAATTTAAATTTTTAACTCATTATTTTATAGTATTGTTGTGTCACAGAGTATGATAAAGCTTAACCATTTTTATTCTCATAACAGATTTGTTACTTGATATAAAGCACTAAAAAAAATTTTTTTTATTTTTAGCTATTTTTGCAAACTAATAAATTTAAACATAATAATGTAAAGATATTAAATAAGTTTTTTTTAAATGTAATTATTATTTAAAGAAATAAATTATATTTGTTTTTATTTATTAAATATTTTTCATGTACTATAATATTTAAAAATAAGTATTTAAAACAAATTATTACCTAACCATTTATTCAAATAATTTATGAAAGTTTTTATTATAAAATAATTATATTAAGGGACGGATATATTGAAAATAACGATTTAATTAAAACCTAAAGGAAATATAATTATTTCAATTCTTATTATTTTAAAGTTTATACGATTTAAATATTAGTTAATCCATATTAAAAGATTTTAAAAAATTGCGTAAGAAAATTTTCTTTTCAAGATGGGACACGTATATTCACTCACGACAAAATCTGGCTTATATAACTTCTCCAACTTATTTCGCGTCTTAAAAAATAGAAATGGGTTTATGCACACCACTTTAAAACAGAACTGTTTATTATTTATTAAAACGTGTATAAGTTCGTAGTAGGATTTTTATTCAGATTTATGTACAAGCGATTTTTGTCGCGATTGACTTACCTTAACAAATAAATACCAGCCAAGGCTCATAGCCAAAAATGTTATATAATGCGGTATCCCCGATTTTTTAAATTGAAATTAATCCTTGTCGCGTTTTTCCAGTGCATTAATCTCTTTAAATGAGAATCCCTCATAATCTAATAACAAATGAAAATGCGCGAAGTGTCCAGTAAAAAAGTGCGTGTATATATCAAACAAAAAGGTAGTACGCATATTTATTATTGGAATAAAAATAAAAGGCGTGAAAAATCTCCGTTGCAGAATTTCCCGCGGTAACGCGCTTAATCGGCAGGTGTGAGAGTCGGAAAAAAAACAAAAAAAAAAAAAAAAAAAAAAACGTCAAAATAAGCGAGCACGATAATCGAGGTGGTGGCGAAGCGTCGAGTAAAATTTCGCTCTCCCCTTCGCTCGTACCCCGAGCGTCGCCCCATTCACGCGTCCTGACACCTTCAACAGGCCTCGGCAGTATTTTCGGATAGTGATGCATAAGTAATACGCAGCTAGTCGCATCTCCTCGCAGATGTTCCACTCGTGCCCAGCGTAAGGTGAAGCGATGCGTTGTCGTCGAGTTGGGGTAGGGAGGCTGGCAAGAAGAAAGCCAGAGGATGAGAAGTAGTGAATAGAAAAAGAAGAAGAGGTGCGTTCACGAGCGTGGGTGTGTTTGGCGACGAGCCGAGGTGGATAGGCCTCTGTGTGCGTGTGCGTGCGTGCGTGCGCGTATGGGTGTTTATATATATAGACATATATTTATATGTATATACATATATGTATATATGTATATATGTATATTTATATAATGGGTATCGGGAGAAGGAGAGGACGCGGAGCTACTCGCTCGGCTTTCGCTATTAATAGAAAAAGAGGGCAGGAGAGGATGTGCCGCTCGACGGTCAAAAGCGCGTGCAGGAGGAGAAAAGAGCCGGGAAAAGGGTGAAGCGAGCGAGAAGAGCCCGCGGCACATCAGAAGGGTTGACCCGAGCTCGAGCCTGCCTGTGCGTAAACAATAAAAGAGGGGCGCTCGGTCAGAGGACTGAGGCCGGCTAAGGGATCGTCCGGCAATTCAGGAGGGCAGAGGTGGTGGGAAAGTTCTAAGGCGTTTAGCAGTACCTTTTTAATCTCGCTTCCGCCTTCGGTCTCTCGCTCCCCGGATTTTTATCATTATTACCGTTATTATATTTATCAGCATCATCGTCATTATTGTGCTCGGCTTCATTATTACACGTATGATTTTTCTTCCTTATTTCAACCTTAAAGAGGGCTTCCGACAGTTCGCGCGCGAAGCGGAATAACGTCAGCCTTAAACGGGAGCGATCCCTGCCCCTGCTTACCCCACCTCGACTCCCGCCATCCTATCATGTCATGGCTGTCGGCTTATCCGTCACGCTTAATCGTCGGACCGGCGAAAGTGCGACTAGTGACTGTCGATTTTGCAATTTAGCACATTCGGGCGAGATCGCAATTGCGCTAATGCTTAAAGGAAAACTTACGAGTGCGTAGCGACTAGAACAGCGGCGCTCTCGATAAAACGATCGCAAAGCGATTACGGCTTTGTTCTATACGTTTCGAGGATTTCACGTATCGCGAATTCTCTTTTTCTACCTTTTTAATAAATAATATCCTTGTTGCTGAGTACTTTTTTAAATTGGCGTGATTGAAATAAAAAGTATTGTCGACACATGAAGTACAGGAATATTTGGCTATTTAATTAGAGCTTCATTCGCATGTAACAGAAGAACACGATAAATCTTTAGAATTTAACATTCTTTGTTCTCCTATATATCTCTTTAATATTACTCATTGTGCTTCCAAATATTATGTTGTGTTTTTGACATGGTACATAATAAGCAGGCTTATACAATTAATTTACAGTTGAAATTAAGATGATTTTCATTTATTTATACAATTTAGAAAATATTTATTATAAAAGAGATTTTTTACTACACGCATGTATGATTAAATAATAAATGCGCATTAATATTCAAAGCCTTACTAAACTAATTTATTTCTCATTTTATTAAAAATAGTAATGTATAGTAATGGTAATGTATCTCGACATTGATCAATCATTGATTTTCATATATGTTTCGTATATGATAATACATTACGTATTTAAAAAAAAAGAAATTTTCCTCTCATATTATAAGGTAGCATATAATTATTAAGACTTAAATCATTGATATCATCGTGAGAGAGTTAAGAAGTATTACGTTTAAAGAACAAGAGTAACGTAAAGTTTATAAATTAATATGAAAATTTAACGAAAGATTAAATCGAAAAACAGACGAATCTTAATAACAGCGGTAATCCAAAAATTGATATTGATTTTGCTTTTCAATTAAATGACAAAAGTCTTCTGGAAATATAAATAATATTACTATATTAAATGGAAACATACTGCCATATTCATTATAGTGAAAAGCTTCAATAATACAAAAGCTGAATATTTACATATCCAACAGAAGCTTAAAAAATATTTAAAATTACGAAAAACTTCATAAGCATACATTTCTTTTGTCTCAACATCTAATAATGCATTGTTAAAAATTGCAAACTTTCGAGCAAAATTAATAAATGCTAATAATGAATTTAATATTTAAGTAATTTCATTAATTCAAACGGAAGTCCGATTACCAGGAAAAAGCGCTTGCAGTATCATGAACGAATATTTTTCGCTCCTACAGTAAAATCAGGGGGTGAAATGTAAAAGCGCGCAACCCTCGCATCAGTCGGATCTACTTCTATCTCATTCCCCCGCGCACACAGTCCTCGCTACATGAATTTTATTATGCATTTACGCACTTATACATCTCGCGTAACTATGCGGCACGCACACCATTCATCTCTCTCACTCTCTCGCACACACCCACACGTAAACAAGGGCGCGCGCGCGCACACACACGCCTACAGTTATAGTGTCCGTCGCGCTGTTTCACTCCCTCTTTTTTATCTATCCCTTTCTGTCTCTGCTCGTCCCTACTGGCGTGCTCGCGCCACGGGAAAAAGCCAGAGAAGCAAAGAGAAAGAGAGAGAGAGAGAGAGAGACGAGCGAAATCAGCCCCCACCGCTCGCGCGCGCCGGTACAACCCCGCCGCCAATAGAAAGCCCCGCGACTAGTGCTAAAAACGGGGATCGATACTAAAATGCTTTAAAATCGCGGGTTTTATATCTAGCCGGAGGAGGGAGGAGGGAGGCTTGGCTTGGCCTAGCCGCCGTTGCTACGACCCTCGAAAGCTTCCGCCCGTGTCGAACTCCTCTTCGTCTCTCTCTCTCTCTCTCTCTCTCTCTCTCTCTCTGTCCCTCTGTCACCTCTCTTACCTCTCTCGCTTCGTTACTCGCACGCGCGCACACCATTGCTCTGTCGCAATTTTTCTCTCCTCCTATGCCTCCCGCCCCACGTGGCGGTCGCGCGGGGCTCGGTTACGTTTTCCGCTCGGACGATAAAATAAAAAAGCAAATTATGATTTGGAGGGCCGGGCGGCGCCTGTCACTCGCAAAGTTTCGCGCGAGCGCTCCGCCACCGAACCACCGGCGTCGCACCACCTCTCTGCTAGCCTCCAACCCCCCGCCCGCCCTACGTACCCCACTAGACCAATGGCCCCTCCCGCCTCGTCCTCGAGCCATCCCCCCGTGCCCCCAACCACCGCCAAACACGCGTACCTGAACAGACACGCACACGCACACGCGCGCTCGCACGCACGCACGCACGCACACAATCGTGTATGCGCGCAAATGCGCGCAGAACCGGCCACACCGCTTCCCTCCCGCGCTCGCTATGTGCACGTAATAAAACTCGCGTTTCACGTAAACTGATATTCGCGTTTGCGAAAATTACTGGACGCGAACGCACGAGCCCACGAGCTTTTACGTCTGCTGCAGGGATTACATTAACAATGGCTTTTCGAAGGGGACGGGTAGAATAATCACGACGTCATTTTGCGATAATAATCGGCATTGTTACTTTTATCTAAAAAAAGGCACCTTTTTGCGCGCCTCCGCGGCTTACTATCATTGTTCGCTCATTCGTCCCTCGCTATTCATTACTCGTTATTATTGATGAGTCGTTGAGGGCCATCCTCCAAATGTCCCTTTTATTTAGCTTTCGATAACAATTTTTTTTCACTGTATTAAAACAAATTGAGGCATCGGCAGTGGGCTCTTAAAACGCGTTATACCGCAGCTAAGTAAGCCAGGTATATCCTACAGTTGCGTGACCTTGTTCAGAATTAGTTGAAGACAACGAGGGCAAAAATGTCAGTCCTTTTTATAAGTCTGCCTGCAAAGTCCCCATCCCTGCATGATAAAGGAAATCTTTTCCTCGCAAAGAAACCATAATTATAGGAAAGGTACAGAATTGATTATCAGTGAAAATATATTTTCTTAAATAAATATAAAAAATCAATATCCGAGAAAGGGCGACTGAAGCTTTCGTTGAAAAAATGGCAACTCTGTAGCATTGCCATTAAAAATTACAATTATTCGAAATGATTAGAAAAAACTTTAAAGAGCACGAGAGTATGAGTTTTCATAGAAGCTTTAAAGAAGGAGCTATAAATTCTTTGCCATTCGAAATTGAATTTCTATCATACAGTTATTATGAGAATTTTAACAAGGCCTATCGTAATGGATCCATTGCATGGGGTGTGTACTTTCGGAATGGGCATAAAGAATTTAAAACATTGCCAAGTAATGGAACGAAAAAGTTCATTACAGTCGCTTGATTCGCTGATTATGTGCGAGCAGATGAGGCCTTTTCTAAAATTTCAAATTTAATAATTGCAAATCACGGCTTACTACTGCGAGGTGCGCGCGGAGAAAAATTCGTGCGCTTGGGGAAACATTTTTTCCTTATACCTGCGCGACACGGCAAAAGCGAAGGGAGAGTGAAAACTACCAGGGGAAGAAAAGTAGGGAGATAGGGAAAAAGCGTCGGCGGGAGAAGAGAAAACTGACGAAGGGCGCACGGGGGTGCGCGGGGACGTACGAGTATAAGCTATAACAGGGCTGAGCTACCCTTGTTTCACTCCGCTTTTTAATAAGGACCTCGTTTGGTACTCTAGGCTTTAAATAGATCAATACCTACGTACTTCATCCCTGGCAACGGATCCATTGCCCTTTCCCTTTTTACACTGCGCAATGAAACACTCTCTCCCATATCTTCCACTACTAACTCCCCTTCTCTACTACCTACACTTTTCGCGATTCTATCAAATCTTTATTCTTCCTACGCCAACATTTTCATTACGTGTTCCTCTAGCTTACGTATTCACAATCTCGTACGACACTATATTCCATTTATTCATATTTTATGTCAAACGTTATTTTATTAATCCCGCTACCATAAATCGTTGGATTTGATCGTACGTGTTTTAACGCTATCTTCGCCTCTGCTTTCACTCAGACCTTCCTCGCTTCCTTTCTCATGCGAATGATTTAATTTAATAATTATTATATATACATGCATACCTGAATTATAGTCTTCTTCCTTTAATTAAACTTTGATTTTTTAGTTTACAATTAATCCCTAATAACTTATTCATAAATCATTTTCCTCGGCATTCACTATGGCATGTTGTTATCTTAAGTCTCAATTTTTACATAGATTCGTAGTATTTCATTCATTTCTTAAATCATCCTGAACTTTTTCAATAAACGTAATGCGAATATTGTTATTAATAATTATAATTAAACAATTGCCGAAACTAATCATCCTATTTCATTTTTAAATGAGCACATGCTGTAGATGAAAAAAAAACGATCATTGTTTCCTAAGCAACCGTAAAAATTAAAAATTTAATAAAAAATGCAATACTAATGTTGTAATTTATAGATGCAACTTGTAGAATGTTGTATCTTAAGCTTACAAACAAAGTTTTAAATAAAATAGAGAAGATATAAAGAATAGTATATTCAAATATTTTACAATTGAAGTTTTTTTAATCTAAGAACTGCTTAAAAATGTATAACAGTAATAATCTACTGATCACTTGACATAAATAATACCTTGATATTAACTTACATTTATTACACTTATTAAGGATAAATACAATGACGAAAATACTTTTTACGCAAAAAATACTGATGAACAATGTTTAAAATGCGTCTTTAGCCTTTATATTTTAACGTAATTATATTATATTTGTTTGTGTTAAATGATGTTTAAAGAATTGACAATATTGATAAAGTAATTTTAATGACCTTCCCATTATATTCGTCCGCTGTTCATTTTAAATCACGGTCTCAATCAAAGTTTCATCCTTTCTCTATTTTTCACAGACACGTAATCTGATTCTATAAGAGTAATACTCTCGTTCTTACTCTTTACGTATACGGACGGCATTGAAATTCGCTTTTCCTATAGTCTCCCCACATCTCCCCCACTTGTTCTCCTTTTCTTTCTCCGAACATTACACCCTATCTAGCGCTCTTTGTCTCTCGGCCTCTTTTCTCTCTTTCTTTCTCTCGATTTATCTCGCTCGCTCATTCGCTTGTTCGCGTTTAGCCGCAAGTTCGAAAACTCACATTTTCCTTTTTATTCTTCTATCTCGCGTTGGTTTTTTGCGCAAACTGCTACGCCACTCGCCGGGTGAATGGGCGAAAATATAGGTAGAAGTGGTTTCGCTTTCTATATGGGCGTACCGACGAAAACGAGAGTCACGTACGGACGCGCGCAAGCTTTAACGTACGTACGTGGCAACGGATGTACACGCGAGCTTTCTCTACATTTTCTCTCGTTCTCTCCATCTGCCGTCCTACTTCCCTCTCGTTCTCTCACCCTCACTCCCTCTCTCCCTAACTCTCTCTCTCTCTCTCTCTCTCTCTCTCTTCCTGTTTTTCATTCTCCCTCACTCTGTTTAGTTTCTCATTTTGCTCTTCTCTATCTTTCTCGTAAACGAGGTAAAAGAAAAGAGATAGTCAGAAGTCCACCGCACAGAAATGTAACTGCACACAAGCCAATAACGTCATACTAAACGACCCAAGTAGACTTAATTCATCTCTCGCTAGTGAGTACATCCTCCTCGACACACACTGCGATTTAGCAAATTATTAAAGGTCGATTTTACCGGATAACTCTTTCTGTTTCTCTACCTTTCTCTCTCCCTCGCTCTCCTGTCCGATTTTTTTCTCGCTTTTTTATTTTATGTTAACTCTCGGTAAATGGGGCTTGATATGGCGACTCTCTCACGAGCTTTTTTATGCATTGTTAACGAAACGATAGCTTTAAAGCAGATCAAAACCAATCGATCGCTGAGCAAATTTTTGTGTTAAACTTACTCAAAACAAATACTATACACGAATAAAACTGTATACTTTAGTCGTTTTCGTGATTGCCTCTATATCGTAAGGCAAATTTTATTTAAATTGTATTTATATTGATGTAATAAGTAACATTTTTTTTCATAATACATTTAATCAATCTCAATGTAAGATATACAAATAGTATAAAAATTAAGACGTTAATTTACATGATTTTATATTATTAATAATTGATTATATTGCATGATCATTAAATAGAATAATATACTATAATAAAATCTATTATATATAAAATATTTTTTGGAATAGATAAGATATGTCTAATATTTATCTTAATGATTTTTTCAATAACTAATTCGTAATGTTTCACATTTTGTATTTTATTTTTATTATCTGTCATAAATATTGTTATTTTTACGAATTTAATTCAACTTTGTTAGAAAATAAAATTTACTAAATTATTTAATTTATGCAATGTTTTATTAAAAATTTTGTTTATAAAAAATAATATTAATATCGTTTTTGATTAGCTATATACTAATTATGAAAAGAGTTTAACGTTTTATTTGTAAATTTATTATATTTCAATATACAATATAGTCTTAATAACGTTACATTATAATGTTATAAATGATAAAAATAACATAATAACATTAAAAAACCTCATCAATTATTTAAGCTATATTAATTTATGACCATAAATATGTCATTAAGTATACGATTCTGACTATCCAACAGTCGAACAACAAATATTTTATCTTACGAGAAAAGGCGCGATTGCATTTATGTCAATTGTGCAGTATATTATGAATTCATTCTTATTGAACTCAAGAGAGTTTATAGATTATATAGTATTATTAGTATTCTAATGAGCACAGGAGTCATAACTTGCATTAAATTGATGGAACGTAAGCCTATACTTCATGTTGTAACACCGTGACTTGCTCGACGTCTCATTGACCTTCTATAATACATAATGTAGGTCAAGTCGAATCAGACAAAGATCTCTTTCAATGAATTATAACATGTACTTTTAATTTGATTACACGAATCTTTAATTTTAATTACAAGACCAATATTTGAAGTGTTTGAAAATTTATTTTAATACTAACTCATTTCAATTAACAAAAAATAATAAAATCTGGCATCGTACATAATATTTCCGCTATCAATAGTGTAAATACTTTATTTTAAAATACGCTTTAACATTTTCGATGTGTAACATGATATATAAAATCTTTCGTTATCTAAACAAGACTTCAACAGTATTAATAACCTTATAAACTATCGAAAATTACTTTACGTGTTCGTAATAATATGTGTTCGTTATATTACTGCACATAATTTACTCCTATTTATATATTTATTCTGACGATTATAATATATTGTTTCGATAATTAACAACATTATATACCGGCAAATTGAGGAATACAATTTTATTGATAGTGCCTAATACTAAAAAATAGTTTTCAAAATTAATTTTTAAAGTTAAAGTATTATTGAAAGAAAATACTTTTTTACATTTAAATTTTAATAAATCAAGCAGGCAATCTTTTAAAAATTTTCAATATCAAACTTGTATATATTGATAATGTCATTACATTACAATCGATAGTTTAATTAAACTTAAGGTTATTCTTTAAGGGTATTCTTTAAACTCGATAATGATAATGATTTAAAATAATGAAATATTTACAAAAACAGAGACTGCGTCATCAAAAAAATTAACAATCTTTTACCATACTTTGATTACATATTATCTATTATAAAAGCTATCATATATAAAAATTATGACAAATAATAAAATTAGCATATTTTGCTCATTCAGATCTGAAAAGACTGAAAAATTAAAAATTCATGAAATATTTATTTAAGTCAATTTTTTACAGTTGTTTATACTTCTTATTTTGTTTTTTAACATAGTAATACTCCTATACTGTACTTAAATTGTAGTGGTTCAATATTTGATAAAAACTAATAGCATTATTTCGTATCGTTAATTTTCACGTATTTATTTAATCGACATTATATCATAATTTATATAATGTAAGAAATAAATTTATGTTGATCAATAACTGAATGTCGCAACCTATATGATCGAATACATGAATTTTAATACAGCTTTGTATGAGCTTGAGTTATGTTCTTTCATACACTGAATATTTGTAAAATATTTATATTAAAAAATGTTGTAATGAATAAATTAATATACTTTGATAAATATCAGGGGGTCATAAGCTTCTTCAATTTCAACAACAACATTTTCGAACACATTCTAATTAATTATATTAAATAATGCAACTATTAGCAAACAATTCATTTTTATTTAAACAATGAGACTTTTTAAATAAAATAATTATAATTATATTCAATAAGCATTCATTTTATACACAATAATGCTGCTAATATAAATTTATTAATAGACCATTAATTAAAATCTTCCTTAGTAATTATTAGTGAAAATTTAACAGATTATTTCGAATTTTCAAGTAAAATCATAATTATCAATAGCTTTAATATTTTTTTAATGAAAAGTTGTTTTAACAGTAAATTTTAATGTAATTCCATGATCGCCTGTCTCAACGTACACGGTATATCAGTTTTTAACATAGCACATCGAAATTCTTATTAAATTAACATTTTTATCTTCTTTATTAAATGATTCGCTTGTAAGTAATAAAAGTTTAGAAATACAATCTATCTGACATTGAATTTATGATGAATAAACTCTAAAACGTATGGATAAGTACTTTAAAACAAACAAATATACGTATAAATATGCATATTTGAACAGCTATCATTTTTATGTATACCTATTGGAATAAAACAGCAGTCACATCTAGATTTAATATTTTAATATAAAAATGTCTATTATAAATTAAAGTAAATCATAAAAATCTTAAAAAAATTATTCAAGCATCTTAATATACTTAGTTGAATAAAAATCGGTATTGCAATGTATGTAATGAATGTTAAATAAAATAAGTATTTAAAATGTATTTAAAAAGAAAGTATATTTCTTTCCACATTCGTATAGAAGAAATGTGGAGTTTAAAAAAGTTAACAGACATTTTAAAACAACCACCTCGAACCAAATTTAATATACCTCCACAAGTACTTATATATGATAATTTAAATATAAAAACCATATATATTACCTTAATTAAAATCACATAATTGTTATCTTAAACGAAAAAAAATTCCTATTGATAGAAACTCATCTTTAGTTTTATCTTAATTCGGTCAGTGAAAGAGAAAAAAGGATGAATAACGTATAACGATAGTTGGTCGATAGTATTTTCGACTGAAAGGGCATTAATAAATCTCGCTGTTTTCTCTCGTCTATCTCTTTCTCTTCTCGTAGCGATTTGTACCTTTTTCCCAGCTTCGGGTCGGATAGAAAAAAAGTTCAGGGGCTGGTATGTCGCTCGTTTTTTCCGTGGGTGTCAGAGCAGACGCGGGCGCACGTACACCCAACAAAGGGTGATTTGTCGACCTGACCCTGAGAGAGAGAAACGTGTGTCCTTGACCTATCGATGCCAACGCCCCGATGCTCTCCACGCCAACATCCGGAAGTATGTTTACGCTTCTCTCCATCCACTATACTAGCACAGCTTGTTTACGCATGAAAGTAAATTTATACTAATGAACTAAGATTTTTTTCTATCAAATCACTTACACAATCTATTCATATCTAGTCTGTAACTTTTGAATTTTATTATTTTTATAAAAAAATATATCTGTTTATCGCAAAAACATACTGCTGAAGCCATTCTACTATTTAAGTTGCACGTGTTCTTTTTATTTTAACTTAAACATAAATAATAATAAAAAATAATGCTCAAATTAATATTAAAAACGTTGCATAACCATCAATTAATAAATAATGTAAGGAACATAAGCATCAGAAAATGACTTTATGTCTGGCATAACACGAGTTTAACTACTTCCGCTGATGTTTTTCTACTTGACAGTTTCGAAGCAAATTTGAGTGTTCTAGGTGCAATATTTCGTCAGTCGTGTATTTACATTAAAAAATTTTATTTTTTGAAAATTGATTATTATATAGTTCATGAATATGAATTATTCGACTTTAACGTGATTAAAAAAAAAATAAATAAACGTAGTGCGACAATATTTTTTTAGTTATTTGATGCAATTATTTTTAAAAACCTTAATTCAAAATAAATGACCTTTTCAGAATATTTATTCTAAATCAATTATTTGCATCTTAAAAAATAAAAAATATATTAAAACATTTCATAAAATTAATTACCATTTTTTTCATTTTTTTCTTTAAACATTTGTGATGCGTGAAAAATAGATAATTTTATTATCGACAGAATTAATGTATTGCCGAAAAAGGTGAAGAAAGTTCATTTATGAAGTCATAGAACTTGGCAGCCATACTTTATTATTCAATGAATTCATTAGTTGCTAGCAGTTTATTTAAAAGTATTTAATGATATACAATTGTTAGCATTTTAAAATGAGATTTTTTAGTATATATGAGTATATATATGCTTCTATAGATTTATGTAATAAATCAGTAAAATGAACCAGAAAATCATTTAATAATAGTTATATTGTATAAATTGAGTGCTGTTAAAGCTTTACTATTTTCGATCTATTCATTATAATTATAAATAGTACAATGGTATCATTTGTTTGCTAAATTTGCTGTATTCAATGCAATGATGAGTAATAATACAGCCATTAAATGATACCATATGACTTTAATTAATATTACTTCAATAACATTCAAAACTTTCGACATTGATTTCTGTATTTAAAAAATAAAGGAGTATTGTTACACCTACGTAGACTTATAATGATCTTATTTATTGTATTATTAACTATTACAGATTTGTTATCATTGGTAAATCTGCATGAGAGTTTTCTTTTTTTTTTTGTTACCTGTTAACAATTTTTCAATATAATTAGGAATACTGTATCAGAAAACGTATATTTGTACAAGAATCATCTGTAAATAGAAACTAAGTGGTTAAAGACGTCGGAGTTCACAAGTTGTTAACATTTCGAGGTTCAAACAAATTGTTTCCACAAGCCCGAGAAAATAATAGAAAGTTGAGATTAAAAATTCATAGTACCTGTAAGTTCGTTCCTTCCTCTGCCACCCAGGGACTTTTGGTCGGGTTATATGTTGGCGCGTGGCGCAACCCCCGGATTTCAGCGGATCCTGCGAGTGCCGCGTGGCATTCGAGCCGCGCGTAATTTCCTCGTCTTGCCGCAAAATCAATAAAAGAAACATTACATTGGCTCGAGCGGGAAGGCCCGACTCGTGCTTCCCATCTCCTATATCGGCTCGGTCCTCCTCTCGTCCTCACTCATCTCGCCGAGCATCCACAGCCCCCACGAACAATTCACAGTTCCGAGCACGAGGGCAAAAGGCCGCGCGCTCACCCACTTTCTTTTTCTAATTTAACTCCCTGACGTACGAGATAAGCGACGCGCGGCATCTGATCCGCCCTCCTCTCGCGGAATTCGAACCCCAGGAAAGCGCGTGCACAAGTGAGCCTCGCGAGTTCTCCTCCGTTGACTCCTCGGCGGCGGCTGGCTTGAGGGGGTGTGTAAGGGAGCAAACGAAAATATGGCTTCCTAATGTGACTATTCCTTGGTCGCGAAAAGGCCGCGGTACTATAGGGTTTTCGGCGCCTGCGGTCGACGCGACAGGCGCGTCTTTAATCCGCGCTACGCGAGCTGCAAGATTTCTGGATTACTTGATTAAGATACAATTCCGGGACCTTACGCTGCCGAACATTGCCGCAGAGATTCTCTTTTCTCCGATAACATTATTTTTCGCCGTTAATTAAAAATTACTTTGAATTAATTAATTACTCTTAACTACTCAAATATTTGTACTAACGGATTTTCATCTTTGACGTTAGACTTACAGTACGGATATAATTAATAGCATGAAACCCTTTTGTTGGGGATTACATTAGCGCATATTCAGAGCTAAATTTTTATTATCATAAAACGTAGTTTCATAATTTGTTTGCCTACAGAAGACCCTTAAGATTTCAGTTTTATACTTTATATAAAGTTAATATTCAGGTTATTAAGACCGAGGCATTACAAAAATTTCTTTATTATTTAATAAACCTTTTTATTGTATAATATAAAGAGCAGAATTATTATTCGTAATGCGTTTTTGTAAAAGTGATGAAAAATACAATTGTTACTTTGACGACTTTTTAAAGCCTAACATTTTTATGTAAAATGTAAGGAAATATTATTTTTTATTTGATTTAGATTTAAAATCACATTATACGACGTTATATTATTGTGCTTCAATTATGTTTATCGAAAGTTAAATAAATTATTTTTAAATTATTTCTTGTCGACAAATGAAATATTTTCTGTATTGATCTGCAATCCCTACATAATTTACTAATAATAAAATAAATTATTTTATTATCATTGTATAATTTTTCAAGTAATTAAATAAAAGGTTAAAAGTAGCAAATTAAAATAAAATTAAATTTTAATTTAAAAAAATTATCTATATTTTAATTTAATATTGACATACTGAACGATAACTGCATAAGATATTCATGAGTGTTACTAATTACATTTATTCTCAGTCGCTTACTAATGTATCGATGAAAATAATTGACCTCTATGTATTAAGCTATTTTTAAATGAACACTTTAATACGTAAAGGAATAAGGTATTTTCACTGGCTCAAAATATTGATTCAGCCTTATTTTAATTCATGTGCACTAAAAATTTGAACACTAAATTTTTAATCACTACAAAGTGTGCACACAAAAATGAAATATTACCCTATAATTAATGTTAAATCATTATTTAAAATATCTATATTAATTATGTGTATTGGATTGAATATGCATGGATCGGAGCGAAGGGACACCGAAGAGGAAACACGTCTACAACGACTAGATCGCACATGTTTCAACGGTACATAATATAATTTTCCCGCAAGCAATGAGGAAAATGATTGTTATTATTACGTATAAAAGCGAGTCCTTCGAACTCTTATGAAATGTAAAAGGTAGGGTCGGCTTATAAGAACCTTATGAGGTAACGCAGCAGGCAACCCCAAATGAAACACGTACACCTGTATACGATATTGTCTCTTCCCGATTATAGCTCTCCCCCGTCACATTTCCACATTATTATTCATTAATTTTTTAAATTCAAAAGTTCATCGGCTCATCAATATGAAAGGCCCAATTTCCTTCGTACTGCATCAACTCCATGCAGCACATTTAGTCACACGCTACTTTTTTAAATATAATTTAATGTTACCTTTCCTTTCTACCCAAGTTAATTTAATTATCAATTTTTCTGCTTTAATTCCACATATTATTTTTACATTCAAACAGCATATTTTTCTTTTTATAATCTGCGTAATTTAATTACCATCATAATAAAGTACGGAACTGTATCTCGCGGTTACATGCTTGTGTTACTATATTATGTTCTGCTGTTGCTTCCCTGCTAATATTCTATAAGTCCATAAAAGTATTGACAATACAATTATTTTATAAATAATAACTGTAAAATTACACAAAATTGTCTTAAAAGAAAACTTCTTTAAGATAAAAAAATTATACAGCATAATTTTTTAAAATTATTAATATATTATTATTAACACTATCCTAATTTAATAAAATATCTTTTAAGAAGCTCTAATATGACTCGTTCCTGCCCAATTGCTCCACTAAAAAGGAATTGAAAACGTAGATGAACGCGTATATTAGTTTTTAATAAAAAAAAGCATATACTAACATAATTATATTTTAAATCTTCCTATGTTTTTAATAGAGTTTTGTATCTTTTTCAAGCTTATAAAATGTCTAATAGCTGCATGATTATGAATATTTATTGTTTCTTAACCTCCTTAGTCAAAATCAGAATTGATAAATACTAAGAATACCTTCTAAATATGCAATGTATTTTCTAATAAAACTGTGGCTTAACTTTATATAAATAACTTTCTCGTTTCCGAGAAGAATTACGTCATTTTTTAAAGATTAATATAACAAAAAATCTATTATTATTCGTTGAAAATAAATTATTCATTGTATATCGTATATTTAATGTATAAATTATATAAATTATTTTTACTGGACAATATTTAGTTAATCAATTTATGAATTTTTACATGCACATAATTTAAAAATTTTCCAACATGAATACAAATATTATATCGCTAAATTATATAGTAAGAACTACGAAGTTATAGAGTAAGTCAATGATTTTTCAAAATATTTTCAAGATTATATCAGTCCATCAAAGTTACTTATCTATTAAATTTAGATGTGTTTATACGTTGGTTTTATAGCAACAACCTATCAATGTTCTTATAGTGCGCCAAATTGATCTTAATTATGAATATAGAGATAATTAATTGTAAACAACTGATGCGGGTCATATTTAAGTGTAGACACTTCAACATTCATAAGCTTAGATTACTCTTAATAATTGATAATCAAAAACAAAAATTCGAAAACTCTCAAGCCAAAATATAAAATTATAGCATTGTGATTGTAAGTTAATTTATTTTTGTGGCGTAATGCCCATTGCGTTAACCATTCGCGACATAGCATTAAAGTACGTATTTTAATTTAATATTTGAGTAAAACTATAGCGAATTACTATTGGAGCAGAAGAGAAAACAATAACAGTGATTGGTAGAAACAATTTGGTTTTCATTTACGACATAATTTGATCAGCAGTTTTTATCAACTAAAATAAATAACAGTTAATAATAAACGCTTTTATAAACGCACAATGTATTTAACATAATATTTTTGTTTCGCTCGCTTCAAGGTAGGTTAAACAAAGGATTCGTCAGTTATTTTTTTATACGTAAAGTCAATGAGACTGCTCGTTCCTACGCGGACGAAAGCATTGAAGTAAGATAATCAATAATAGGAATAGGAATTCAGTAGAAAGCTGGTAAACTGGAGGAAATGAGAAAACCACCCCTTCACCGAGTCAGAATCCAGACAAAAGATGTAAAAAGGAAAGCTGAATCGGTGGAAGAAGGTCCGTCACTCACCGCACAAATGAACGATTGGCATTTCTGTTCGACGTTCTCACCTAACACTTAAACAACGCATTCGTGTATTGTCATTATTCAACGCTGATATGTTGCTCATAAAAGTAAATTATTTTAATTACCAATATCAATTTAAAATAAATACTTGCTCACTCAATCCTACGTTTCTGTAAGTGGCACAGAAACAATGTTTGCTTTTTCAAATTGCAACGAATTAATTAATTTACACGTAAGATCATCTTCAATTTAAGGATCTATCTTTATTAGCCAATTCAATGAAAAATTTTTATTTCAATGCAACGCAAATCAATTAAAAAATATTAATAATTGCATTACATCTGCATTAGAAAGTTTAAAAATCTTAATCCATAGATCCATAAATTTACTCTAATAAATCAATTTTAATTAACCGTTTAATAACAAGAATAAATATTTTCATCAAAAATATATTAAAATAGAAGCCCATTATATTTTAATAATCTTATATTCGTGAACTGAGTTATTGGATTTAAATAAAAAATTTATGAAAGTATTTGAATTCTCTCCTTTTTTATAAAAGACAATTATTTATTAGAACCAATGCGCATTACGTGAAGTAACTTAAAAATTATTAAAAATTATTTTTTTAAATAGTTCTAAGAAATCTTTGATATATACACACACATAACGCATAAATAGAATAACAAAGTATTGTAAAAAAATTATCAATACTTGTATATAAATAACGTTTTTTTTTTAATTTGTTATTTTAAGAATCTAAGAAAACAATACAACTAAAGAACACAGTAAAGAGTAAAATTCATTTTTACATTATATATAATTGTACAACGTAGAAATTATTTTAAAACATTTTAAACATTAAACAATACAACAATCTTAAACAATAAAAAATCCCTATGAATGTGAAAACGACCTTACATTAATATTAAAATTATCAAAAACTATTTGAAATTCTTTGGAATAAATAAAAATTCACGTTAAAAATAACATAATTCCATAATTTTATATAATCATTCGAATTATTTTATAGCATTCAAAATTCAATCCAATGTAAGAAATTCGTTTTTTTAAATTCTTTTTTTTCTTTACATTTATTATTTGTACTTGATATTTTTAAGTTACCAATACAAAACTTGGTTCTATTTGCATAAAGTATTAAAATATCTTTAAATACTGCTATTCGATAAAAATAATTAGATAAAAAAAATAGAAACTTGAATAGAGATTAATAGAATTTCTTATTGAAGTCTAAGCACGATAATTAAACTAAAAAGTTTTTCGCAATAGCACTACTCATGTAATCAGATGTTTATAGATTTTGACATATTTTGATCAAATTTTTATTCAATTTTATAAATACAAACATATGCGGTGCTTTTTATTATAAAATTCATGTTTAGGATCAGGGACTATAAAATCTGGTTAAAATGCCGTATACATCAAATATAATCGGATACTACTTTTACACTTGTAAGACTATACTCTACTTGAACCTTGTTATCGACGACCCAAGTACAAATAGACTTCGTATATGACAGAATATTATACCTAAACTCGTTATCAGTAACATTTCAAACGAATACCCTGAATCTGATCCGATAACAGTTTTGAGATTATAATTAAGTTACCTGGGTACCCTCGATTACCCGAGAAAGTCCCAGAAATAAGATACATGGTTTCACATTTACAAACATGCGATTGAACTACAGTTAATTTTAAAAACTCAAAAATTATTTAATATACTTCCGAATTCATTAAACTTAAATTAATTTTCAATTCATTATCGATATTAATTTGTATCGACTTCTTTTAGTTCATTTGTTATAAAATATTGAAAGGAAATAGTAAAGCAATAATTTTTTGCACGATGAACATTTCCTGGTTTTATACTCCTAGAAGCAAACTTAAAAAATTAACGCGATAAACTAATGAATGCCAGTTAATTCAAAATTTTGGTATGCTAAAAAACAGACATGGTCAAAAGCACGTTACAATAATCCTAATTGTAAATTTACGCGATATTGGAAAACATTAGCTTATCCAATAAAATATATAAGATGAATTAGAACACTTATATATTCGGAATCATCTTGATTTCGACTTACAAATTTTGAAGTTTTGGTTCCAAATTATCCTAAAATTTTATGTGTAGCCATTAATTGTTCGAGAATCAGATTTAAAAGGAAACTGGGAAGCATCAATATTAATCAGTATATTCCAATACAAATCTCGCCTTACAACACATTGTCAATATACGACTTGAAGTTTCGATACTGAGTTTAGCGAGTTTTAATGGTCTGACTCAACCTTATCGCGAAAATTATCCTAGCGTGCATCTAAGATAAGTTTAAAAATCGCGTGGCCAGTGCAAGGTTAAGAAGGGGGAGAGCCTTCCGGCTCAGGGCTTTTTCTACGACTGCAAACGGCTCATATATAGCTGGAAGTGATAGTCGTTGACTGGAAGATTAAGACTTGGCGCAGTCGTTCTCCAAATACAATACGTTAAAGCATTTGTTTAACCTCATTTCAATTCATCGATCCGCGATCCTGAATCAATCCATTTCATCCGCGCTAATGTCTTTTTACATTATAGTAAAAGTCACGTTTGCGCTTAACAACAGGTCATGATTTACAGGCGCCCACATTGTTAACGTGCAATGCAAGAATATTATAATGTTTAGGTGCGCTTCGATTTTTAAAAGTTGTACCCGTTTCAAAAAATAAGCCTGTATCGTCCATTTTCATTAAATTCCAAAAAAAAATTTTATACTTTCATAATCGATGTATTTTTATCTGATAGATAACTAGAAATTTAAATGCTCACAATATAATACTACTCAATATTCTATATATAATATAAACAAGATGACTTACTCTATAAAATTAAGTACTGAATTTAACGTAAAAATTTAGAATTTATTACAAAATTTAATATCACGTTACTTACATTTTTCTAATTGTAATATCGACATTAATATTACTGGATTATTATGTTTATGGACCGATTTCATATGTAGGCATTTAAAAGCAATACACCTGCGCCGCGTATGTAATTTCAGGCAAATTAAATTAGTATGATTAAAATTATTATTCGCGTACTATTAGTTTGACCATTTAAAATTTAGCACGTATGCAAAACTGAAATTGCAAAAAGTAGTTAATTACAAATATAGTCATAAAGATTATTAAAGTGATAAGAGAAGTGAGGAATTTTGGCAGTTAATTAGGAACATTATCAGAACAATAATATTAACAAAAATTTAAGTATCAAGTTGATATATTACGAGGCGAATTTTCATTTTTAATAGATTATCAGTCGTTCTCGAGTGAAATTCCGAAAAATCTAGAGGCTGAGCGAAAGCGATTCTACACAGAAGCATGGGAATCTCACAAAGGTCCGATAATGAGATCAAAATGTGAAAGAATATCTCTAGCCTGGGCCAGGTGCAAATGGCTGCATCGGGACTGCAGTACACGTCGTATCGTGTGAAATGAAAAAATTGCGAACCACTGAAACTAGTCGCGCGATGGATGCAGTAATCGTGCGGCCAAAGGAGTCGAAAACCTCCCGTGAACCCTACTTACCCCCCACCCCGGGCCTTTTTCATCCGCTGGTCCCACTTCCCCTCCAAACTAACTGTTCCCACTCTCCTCAATGCCGAAAATCCACAAGTGTGCATACGCCTAAAATGTAGGTACATGAGCTAGGTCCTCCTCCTCCTCCTCAACCACCTCCTCCACCATCTCCTCCTACTCCTGACCCACCATCTTCTCCTCCTCCTCCTCCGCCTCCTGCTCCTCCTGCCCCTCCTCCTCTTTCGCCGCTTCTTCCTCTACCAAGACCGTCCCCGCCCCCCCCCGCCCGGGGCAGGTCCCGCCACCGTCGCTTTATCGCCCTCCCTCTCCCCCCCCTCCAGCCACCGTAACCGCACCACCCCTCGTCAATTGCCCAATAACCCTATACCTCACCCCCTTGACGTCAAAACTTAACCCTCCTCCTCCGCCGCCCCACCTCCCGCGCCCGGTCAGCCCCGCGCACTCCTATAGCATTTTGCCACCCTCTCCCGCCCCGCCCACACTCCCACGGTCGGCCGTAGCATTTGGCTCACGCGCATAGCCCAACCCGCGTCCTCTTTTTCCGGCGAGTGCGCGCACGTTGCTAGGCGTCTTCCTCTCGTTGCTAGGGCCCAAATGCTCTTCCCCCACTACCGAGCACAAGCTCATTTCGGCGAGCAGCCGAAGAGGGAGGGAGCAACAGCTTACCTTTTTCGGTGCGCCGTCTCCACTAGTCCTAAAATGCAACGGAGAGCAGGAGAGCCTCCTTTTCTCTAACCGCCCAATGCAACCTGGCCGGACTCCTTCCGAATGGGAAGAAGGTTCCAAAATGTTTCCTCCCTCTCCCTCTTGATCGCACTCGCGCTATCTCTCTCGCTCTCTTTCTCCTCTCCTATACCCTCCTCTTGATGCCCTTTCTCTTCTCACTCCTTTCTCTCTCTCTCTCTCTCTCTCTCTCTCTCACTCGCTCCTTCCCCATCCAGAGATGCAATACACAAGAGAAGAAAAAGAAGTTTCTCTTTCCCCTCTAGTTGCTAGGTCCACTTGCCCCCTTTTCTCGCGAATAGATGGATACATGTGTGTGCAGCGTTGCCATTTTTAGTGCAAATGCATTTTTTCGGCATCGCTGCTACCGTTGCATCTTAGGCCCGGTGCATTTCTCTGCTTTGACTCTTACGGGGGGAAGTTCGATACGATACGGGAGAAATTTGATACGGGCTTCACTCTTAAAATTTCTACTAGCCTTCTCTAAAATTCCTTTGCACTGTTTTCATTTCGCACTTTTTTCTTTTCTTTATAATAATTATTTATTTTATTTTATTTATATTCTTTGTAAAATAATGCATTTTCAAGACTCTTTAAATTAAATAAATTTTACAAAGCTTAATTGTTTAATACTAGGACTAAAATTTTCATTACAACCCATCTATCTGAAATATATGTTATTATGCAACCACTCATTCCTGTGGCAAATCTTTAGTATTGTATTAGATTTTTTCAAGCACATTTATATAAAGTACTATTATATTACTAGATCAAGTACTACTGATTATTAATACTATATACTATACTGATGACTAATTAAGTATACTGTAAGATTTAATACATACAAATAGCCATAATAACTATTTCGTAGCTTAGTAATAAAAGTGTTTTGCAAAATCAATTCTATTTATTTGTTAGCTTCAGCGATGCGAATAATGTTAACTTCCAAATTAATGCACGAAGTATAAATAAGCTCAAAATATCCAGCAAATCGTAATTTTGGCAATCATTCAAACTATTAATAAAAAACGTTAATTTCTCATAAGAGTCATATGTAAAATGCAATAAATTTTTAAGCTGTAAATCACGGTAAAATAGCATTTTTCTCTGCTAAAGAAGATTATACTAAAAATTTATGCTCGTAGGAACGGCAACACTGTACATGTGTGTATTTGGGGACGAGATGACTTTACACGCGCAGATGCTCGCCAACATACATTTGAGTGTGTGTACAAGCATGAGCATGTGTTGAGCTTAACTCCCCACTACTCAGGTGCAGCGGCCTAAATGCAATTTATTCCTTGGGACCGAAGCCGCACGTTTCTCGCGTTCGACTTTTCGGTTCTCTCCTTCTCTCTCTCTCTCTCTCTCTCTCTCTCTCTCTCTCCGTCTCTACTACTCTCACCCTCTCTTTCTCCCTTTCTCTCTCTTTGGCCCTTAGTCTCATTCTCTCTCGCTTCCTTTCTGCTTTTTTTCTCATTGTGCATACGTATGCGTGTGTTGGTTCAAGCTTTCATGCAACGGCCGATGGGAGTTTACAATCTCCAATATCGTCTCCTTTTCCCTCCTTCTTTTTTCTCCTTCGTTCTTTAGCTGACTCTTTCATGCGCTTGTTCTTCACCGTCTTCTTTCTCTTCGCTTCTCTTTCAAAGTCAAGAAAACTAACGTCAGTGGTCCGATTACTTTTTTTGACTCTTAGTCTTATCATCTGACCGTCCAAATGGAGAATCTTAACTTTCATGGCCCATGGCTTTTGAACATACCACATTTGCCATATTTATGAAACGCTCTGCCGCACATTTGTCAATAAAGCGAGACGAAGAAATTTAATTTCTAGGCGATCCGTGGCGTAAACTCGCATATACGTGAGACTGGAAATTTGATACTTATTTTGCATACAAGAGTATTCTGGATATAACTGGCCCGGAAGATCGAGACGCGTTCACATTTAGGGCAAATTGTTCAGAGCGCCAAAAACGCGTGCAAAGTAAAAAGTAATTGAGCGCCATTACGATGATTTTATATGAATATTAACGTAATAGCTTCATTATCCCGGACGTCTTTGAGCTTTTCTGTGCTGGGACTTAATAATATGCTAAGAAGTATGAATATTATTCCGATACTCGTTAGTAGCAGAAGAGTTATATGTGTGAACTATCGCAATTCATTCAAATGAAAAAATAGAACAGAAAATAGAATCGTAAAAAAAGAATCGTAAATAGAATGTGGGATTATATACCCTCATACTCTTTGTTAAAAAAAACTTTTTCAATTCATACATGATGCTTTTATTTTATCAATCGTAATAAAGCGTTTACTAAGCTTTTATTTTGCAATTGATTGTACTAACACAATTTATTCGTTTCTAATGGCAGATACATTTTTATAAATAATTTTTTCGTTTTTAAGTACAGCTTGGCAGAAAAGTCTGCTATGCTTTAAATAGATCGCATAAACTGTCTAAAAAATAATAAATAGAAAAGATAGATTCATTTTTATTTATAATTTACATGTTCTTTGCATTCAGCTATATCAGTGCTTTTTGGAAAATTTATTTTCTATTATCTAGTTGAAAAACATCGTTACATGATTGACTAAAGCATACATGTATGCAAGCTTACACATAAAAATCTGGCAAAATTCATAAAATAATAATATATTGATACTGTCTAATCATTTTATAAGATAGAAATCTTTTTTATTAAATGGCCATTTACAGACAATCATATTAAAGAAATTTTCAATCTCTACAATTCAAACAAAAATTTTTTCTCATCATAATAAAATAATAATTAAATGTCTTTTTTAAAAATAAGTACAATACCTTAATATTTCAATAAAAACTAATACACCTTAATTTTTGAATTGGCAATTTTGTGTTTCAATCAATCGTTAACAAAAATTGTACACGCTAATTAAAAACTTTATCTTGTATGCTTTCCTATAAATAAAAATTTGAAAAATAAAATAATTATATTTCTATATAGAAAAAAGACTTTATTTAACAATATCATTCTTAGCCAAAACAATAGGCTGCACGTTAAGTTATCAGTGACTTTAATGAGTTAAACATGATACTATTGTACAGACTTCCGGTCGAAAAAATTAAACAGCTTAAATTGAGAAATCTTTTTAGTAGTAAAGATATTTTCCTAAACAACTTGTATTTTATAATATATGTTTTGAGCATAAGAATTATAATATTATTAAATACCTGATTATTTGTTTTTTTTTTAATACCTTGCTAATATCAGATTTTTATTTTCGTATTAATTATCTCTGTGTGTCTCTCTCTCTCTCTCTATATCTCTCTCTCTCTTTCTCATTCTATCTAGCTAACAATAAGACGTGTTTACATTACTCGGAAGGTGTTTGTCTTACTAAAAAAAATATTTTCTAGTTCAAAATCTCCCGTCTCTCCATTCTTTTTTTCGCCAGTCGACAATGGGTATCTCTAGTCAAGTTGGGTTGATCGGGAAATCAAACTCTCTGCGTGTACGCAAAATGAACGGACTCTTCTATATATACTATTAAATGTAATCGCCACTTACTCTTATATTTTCTTCTTAAAAAGTGTTCGACTTATACTAATTAGTATTATTCTTATTTGAATTAATACTTAAAAAAAAGGCATTTAATGTATTATTATTAGATGAAGTAAAGAAAATATTATAAAAATATTTTTTAAATCTTTAAAAAAATTGAGTCGCAGCTTTGTAGATTTTATAGAATGAAAGAAGTTTTATTCATTTTAAAGGGAAAGGGAAAAATATGTGTTAATTTTGATTGTATAAGCTATACTTAAAACGGAATCTTACGTCTCAGATAAGTAGCAGGAACACTTTGCTTAATTGGAATAATGTATTTATCCCTTCTATATTCTGAAATTAAATATACCATTTAAATTCAGATGTAGCTACTGATAAACACCCATTCCGTCTTAATAAAATCTCGATACTGTTGCAAAATAATGAGCTCCCTAATGTATGTTACGTGTCATACGATCAATGAAAATTGACCGAATTTCTTTAATAGAGAATGTTTTCTTTTTCGTTTGTCGTTGAAAAAAGGAAAACATTGTCGATTGTGCCTTGATTTTATGTAATAAATGAAAAATGTTTGAAACATCATTAATATATTCCTTAATAGGGTTTTTTTTTAATATTTAATCTATAATCGGGCATAAATCCCATAGATAAAAACCTACAATGTTTATTATGTATATAAGAAAATAAACGCCAGGAAAAATTGTATTTTAAATATTTCTCGGACAAAGAGAAGAAAGCAGCCACACAGAAAATAATTAGAACGATCGAGCGCGAGGTGAAATCTCATTGGACTGCAGCTGCCGCGGCAAACATTTTCATCGTACCCGAAAAACTACTTCTTTCGCTAACCCCTTTCTCCCTCCCTCGCCCTACCTTCTTCTTCCTCCTCCCCCCCCCCAATCGCAGCCCCGCACCGGCACCGCCGCCGTCAAACGTTTCGGAGCCCCGCGTCCCCGCCTCCGCCCTGTAAAATGTCATCGGGCCTACTGAGCCGCCAGCAGCATCAGCCACCTTCTCACGGCGGCCTTCATCTTCGTCGTTGATCGGGCGAGGATCTCTCTTTGCGTACTAGTTTTGGCGCTGCGCTCCGTTCTTCCCTCCCTCCCCGGCCCCCGCCCCCGCCCGGCGTATGCAGCCGCCGCCGCCGCCGCGAGCGTCGACGGGACAGATAGCCGGGAAGAGCTGGAGAGAAACAAAGGGGACGCCCTCGAGGAGTGCGCCAAAAGTGCGCTCGGTTTGGCTCCGCTCAACGATGACGCGATGACGCCATTAAAAGCCCGGATGTGCGTGCACTAGTGCGATGCCCTACATCAGCGAGCGCCCACAGCCACAGCGACTGCCGACACACTTGCGCCCGCTGTCCCATGCGTTTTATGCCTTTTGCTTCTACGGATTTTTTTTCCAATTTGGCAGCACGTCTACGTCATCGCACTCCCACCGCTCGGCCCCGCGCGCGCATTGAGTCATTGCGACGCGGACGCGGCGCGGGCCTTAAAAAATTTTACGACGAGGCGGTAGCTTTGTTAATATTGTGAAACTCATGGAAACGGAGAAGAAGTGAAAAGTCAAGGGCTTTCTACGCGCAGCGGCCACATTTTTGCCCATTCGCCGATCTCTTTTTACTATTAATGCACGCGGATGAGTGCGCGTATGCGCGCTTCCATATTATTAAGAGACGCGCTTTTATTCTCGCGCTGGTCTCTCCTCAACCTTTTAAATGCCTCCTATTCGTTCCACTGCTCAATCGACATTTCATTAACGGCTACGTCTCAGCACGACATTGCTCGAGAAAACTTTTGAGGACAGTCTAACAATGCTTAAACTCACTATAAATACAGTGACTCGTATGGATATTACTTACGTAGACTTTTTCCATTCGGTACCCGAAAGTATTATGTAGAATTATCAATTTAAGATTTTAGCGCAACGTTTGTCGAGAAAATAGTTTTGCGACCCGCTGTGCTTAAGGATTTAATGGCCTTTTAATTAAAACGATGTAAGAGATAAGAATTAGAAATATATTATAGCTATTAATGTAGATTGTAAGCAAAGGTAAGAACGTGCCAAGGGAATGGCTTGATTAGCTGCGGCATAATAGTTATAATCAAGAGAATCATTAGCTGAAATGCGCCAAAGAGTCAACGGTTGCAATTATGAAACCTGTATGCACTCCCTGACGATACGACGCCAAATCCCTTGAGCGAGATTTTTAGTTGCGACATCGGTCGAAGAAGGTCGACCCTGATACCATGTTAATAATAAAGTTAGTATCTACGTAAACTGGTTTCTTTATTAGTTTCCTGACAACTCTGATAATAAAATGAATTAAATGAGAAGGTGTTCCCTCGTAATTAAGAAGCATGTACACGCGGTGCTAAAATATGAATAGCAAAATTTAATATAATTAGATTTTTAGAAGAGTTCTAAAATATTCACGAGGATCATAGATTTCTTCGGGATAATTTTGTTATCTGCAATTTATATCCATATGTAGCATTTCGAGCTATCAATTAAATCAAGTTGCTTCTCTAAAATAGATGGAGTGAAAATTATTGGACGCATTACGCAGAATATCCTCAAATTTGTACGTTTCATTCCTAAAACAAAGTTTCTGTTCTCGAGCTGAGCCACAATGAGAGGAGAAATTTTGAGAAAGGAGAGCTGCGAAATAGCGACACGAGGTGAGGAAGGGGAGCGAGGATAAAAGGGAAAAGGGATTGAAAAGGTAGGAATCGGTGCCAAAATAAAAGGAGAAAAAGTCGGCTCATCTTGGGACTAATCGCGGTGCATAAATCGTGCAAGAAACGCGCATTTCCGAGGTGAAATCGAACGAGAAAAAATTCGGTCCGAAAAGAGCCGCGTATCGCTCACTCGCTTCTGCGTACAAGAGAAAGAGCTCAGTCCCGGCCAGTTATGTTGCGCGCACACGCACTCACACGCACGAGGTTGGAATGCGCGCGCGCGCGCGAGATGCGGCCCTGTCCCTCCCCTCCCGCCCCCCCTTGTATATCAGCTATGTGCTAGACTCCCCTTGAGTCCCCACTTCCTACTCCTCCGTCGCCGGCCCCTCTACCCTCGACTCCTTCTGCGCCGTTCACCAAAATCGCCCGCCCCCTCGCCGCCCCACCGCCCCCCGGCCTGCACTCGCCTAAAATGCATTCAGCCGCTCCGCTCGCGCTGGGCCTCTCTCTCTCTCGCTCTCCCGCTCGGCCCTCCCACCACCAGCGAGTCCCCTAAAACTCCTCTATATCTTTTGCCGGCTCGTTCACTAAACCACCGCCGCCACCGAACCGCGGCCCCTCTCGCTTCCTCCCGCGCCCCCGACGCCACCGCCACCGCTGCCAAGCTGCCCGAGAGGGTCCGAAAAGTGCAACGGCCTAAATTTTACGATGAGCAAGTAAGTCAGACAAAGAGAAATATAGAGAAGGAGAGATTGAGAGAGAGAGAGAGAGAGCGAGAGGAGCCTCTGCTTTTGTATGCCGCTTCTCCACTTGTACTTTCCGAGAGCTTTGACTTCTCATAGCGTTCGTTGACTTTGATGGAATATTGCCGTATGTTCGTCACTGCTATTTTTCGTTTTGCCATCTTCGGTTACGCGAGCTCCCCTCCAACATATCGTTACAAAATTTTATTCCCTCGGCCCGCTATTGCACTGGCTTCTAAGTCATCGATTATCTTTTGGCAAACTCGATCAGCGATTCTGACGCGATTAAGGGGCCTCTCAGGCACCTTTTTTCAGTAGGCCGCGACCGTGGAAGTAATACGTACAATGGCCCCTTACAAAAGAATACACACATCGCTTTAATTATCGGGTATTTAATTTATTTTTGTTGGTCTGTGCACTAGTCGGTCCGTGCGATGTATTAAACTGAAGATACGTTGCATTTTTAAAACTTTTGCCTTTCTCACGCGTAGGCAGCGATCGACGAACTGGGGTACGCTAATATTCGAAAAGCGCTTTAAATATAGACGAGGCAGGCAAGCATTCCTCACTGAAATTAGAAAAAAGCGGAAAACGATAGAGGACAATCGGGCGCCCGCCTCGATGAATAAAGATAAAGGCTGGCGTAGGGCAAGGGACTCCGGCCTGGCGGGGAGGGATGTGGGGGGCGGAGAGAGGCGGAGGAGGAGGAGGAGAGAGGAGTCACGCTAAAAGGACGCGAGGCGTGATACATATTAATTACGGGGAATTATAAAAGCGCTTGGGGTGGCGACAGGCCAGGACGAGCCAGGGAACGCAGTCGTAAAGCAGATGCGGCTCGAGATGCGCTCGAGCATTTTTCACCGAGGAGTTTCCGAGCCCGTTGCACCATCGCAAACACCTAGATATCACCATTGGGAGCGAGCCCCTTCGTGCACGGGTGCGAGTCGAGAGGTGCAATTGCCGAAACGGGGACCTTGGCTGAGAGCCGCTTTCCCCTCCACGTGTTCGACAGCGCGGTGCAACAACCTAATTTCTAGAGGCTTCCCTCGAGCCGCCCCTCGGCACCCAGTCGCCCCCCCCCAACACCCCGCCGACGCCGCTCCGGCCCCACCCGCTCCACGACGATGCACTGGAAGAGGGTCCGCCGAATTTCTCCACCACCCCTTCCCGCGCGCTACCTCTTCGCTACTTTTCACTGCTCGACCTTCCCTCTCTCTCTCTCTCTCTCTCTCTCTCTCTCTCTCTCTCTCTCTCTCTGCCTCTCGCTCACACGCACGTGGGTACGCACACAACCGAGTACATACGCACTTTCTCACTCTATCTTTCGTTTCCTCTTAAGAGACGGCGTCAACGTCGTGGTGCGCCGCTGCAGCCGTCAACGTCGTCGTCGCCGCCATCACGTCTTCCTCTCCTCTTCTTTGGCGTCTTATAGATCGACGAGGCTCGAGGACGGTCAGCGGCTTTCTTCCAGCGCAAACTATTCATCGACTACCAACCTGAAATCCTGTGAAATCGTCACCGACGTGTCCCACGTTAGAGGCTCCCTCGATTCCTCCTGCTTCTTACTCTTCCCCAACTCGCCGCCAGCAATCCACCCTTCATCTCACCGGATCTTTTCTACCGAGCGAGATACTCACCGAATCTCGTTTAAGACCTCAGCCCGAGATGCTCTGCTCTCTCGCACGTAATTCACCTTTCAATTACGGGTATTAACTAACTACGAAAAAGCTGATTTTCAGTGGGATCGCGCTTGAGCATGTGTTTTTGTCTCATTTTGTGCTTTTAAGCCGATTTTCATGTTTTTGAAACTATCAGGGCCATAGGTCTAATTATATAAATCATTGCCAGACAATTTTCTTAACATTGCTTCAAAATTTTAAGAAAGAAATTACGATAATCGAAATCTCGCCGCATTGCAAAGTAGTTGCAATTCGTAGCAATTATGTAATATTACGCGTCTGGAATCACTTCGAGAAAACAATATGTGCTTTCTTTCTAGAAATTCAGACGCGACTCAACTCTATATTGTATTTGGCTTTGTATAATTGATAAGCCAGCGAGCTTCAATGTTGGTCCGACTAATGTTCGGCACCACTACCCTTTCAATGAATTTGTCGATCGCTATTGGTAATAGGATCGTAACAATTACTTACTCCTTTCGCACAAGTGATTTGCGTAGCTGTTTATTAATTTGTGCATTCACATATACGCGTATATATGTATATACGGATAAACAAATCATTTTTTCAATTTTTTAATTAAATAATAAATTAATTCAAATTACTAATTCCTTTCTTAGATCAATAAATAATGACAATCGCAATTAAAAAATACGAAATGAACGATCAAATAAACGTAAGAGAGAATTGACTTTGGTAGCTGCTACTCCTTCTGTTGCTATCATCTGCTGCTTCTGCTCTCTCTCACTCTCTCTCTCTCTCTCTCTCTCTCTCTCTATCTCTCTTCCTCTCTCTATTTATCTCTATCTCTATCTATCTCTCTTTCTCTATCTCTATAACTCTCTTACAGGCAAGCACATCGGACACAAACACTCACCAACGTACACAGAGATATTCTTATTCATTAAGGATTCGCTTACTTAAATGCAATCTGTAGACGGTTTTCGGACGGCGCTTTTTTGCTCGCTTTGCCTCGGTCCGAGCCTTGTGCAATGGTGTTCACTTGCTACATACAATGGATATGCAATATGAGCCGGCCTCAAGAGCACGAAGCCCTGGCTCCTTCTCCTTTTTTCTACCCTCCTTCCGATGTACTCGCTTTCTTTCAAATATCACGCTTGTTTGTTTTAAGCCTCACCAATATTTTTTAGTTCGGTGATATTTTTAGGGACGGTCTACGTGAGTAAATTATTTTGATAAAATTTATAACTCGATTTACTCTTTTACTTTTATATTCTCACTTTTACAACGACCGATTGCAGCAGCTTCTTTCTAATTAAAAGATGCCTCGGCAAATGTTTTTTTGTCGCGCTTGTATACGTTAATGTATTAATACATCCATCGTGCGCACAATTAAGATGGAAAACTAAGCTATCATTTCGCTGTCAAAATATTACTTTGGGAGCTAAAATAATTTTAGTCGCTTCCCTCGTGTTTTACGCTGAAATCGATTTAGGCACTGATGCTGAGCCTCGATTAAATACATTTATAAACTCACTGGACGCTTATTTTAATTGGCCCGGTGAATATTACCATAGCAAATATTATAACAAAGTTTGTAAGCACATCGAAAAAAGGTACACTTGACTACTGCACTAATTTAAAATTAAATAAAAAGCAAACCTATTAAGATTATGTATTTTAACGTGCAACTCGCGCAGATGTTCCAAAGCTATATCTTCGGAAGATCTTTCATGAATATTATTGCAAAAACTCACATAGATCACATCGCATATATATATATATATATAAAGCCTATATAAAATATATATGTATATACGTGTGTATGTATATATATATATATATATGTATATGTATATATGATAGATCGCCAATCCCTTTGAAAAACAGCGAAACAAAAACGCAAAAGGAAAAACAAAAAGCATAAAGTAAAGATAAAAATTTTTTATTAGGAACCCGCAAGTTATAAGTTGGCCCGAGAAAATATCTGAGAAGCATGCGTCCCATTAGATACGAGAGCGGGAGGGGGAGAATGCAGCAGCAACATTCGGGTATGTGAAATTCAAAGTCGAGTCGCACGCACGTCCTGTGGGACCTAAGACGCTAGGCCTTATAGACGTGGTGACGTTTATAACCGGCAAATAAACGCCCGGCCGAGGCTGCTCGACTCCGTCGCACTGCTGCAGATCTTGGCTCCGCGCCTTCGGCCTGCAGGATCAACGCCCCTACGAAAGTTCTTTGAGCCGAGGAAGAGAGCAGAGAGAGAGAGAGACCACCTGCCCGGGCCTCGGCGAGCCCCACCTTGGACGGCGGTCGCTCTTTCTTCGTTCCTCTCTTCCTCTTTCTCGCGCGCATTTCGCGAGCGGCCAAGTGCATTGGCCCCTGATGTGTGCGTCGACTTGACTTAGCCACTTAGAACTTGCGTGTAGGCCACATAATACAAAAGCATCGATCGGCCGAGGCGACCGCGTGCACCTACGGGATTAACAATGAGAATGAGCCGGCGATCATTGTGTGGGTATGCGCGCGGCTGAGCGGGGAAAAAATGGCTCCCGGATGTTTTGGCATCGGATAGCTTGCCGAAAATGTAACGCTCGGCACGCATGCGTGTTGAGATAGCGGACCGGGCTAATGAGAATGACGCGATCGGCAAGGATGACCGGCGACTTCCGACATACATTGTCGGCAGCGACATTATTCTCGCTCGCTCCCATGACTCGCCTCCCCATCCATTGATGCGTTCTCCAGCGTCGAGGGGAGGAAAATAAAAGATAATACACTCCTTTCCCATGCATCGGCATAATGAGATTGGCCCCAATTTTCTTGGTGCCACTGCGCCAAGCCGAAATCCCAATGGAAAATCATTTAATTCAATGACCAGTCAGTAATTCAGTGCTGCCGAATAAACGTGTAATATAAATTCATATTAAAATTACTTCGTTTTAATTGTCCTCAAAACTCGCAGCTGCTAGGCTAGACGATCGTCATTTTCTTTTCTTCTTTCGCACAATACACAATATTCTTAAACTTCTGCAATGCTCATTATGCTCGTGATATAACACCTTTAGATTAGATAATACCTCGAATTTCAAATAAAATAAGCTTCCTTCCACAACGATTTTCTTAGCTAAATACAAGTTTATTCAAATAATGCCCATTTACGATTACAATGTTTACAAATTTGATACCTCGCGAAGCCCAACGGTTTCGACATTTCGAAACAACATACACCTGACGACCGTTCGTTAAATTTATTGTCTAATTACAGACTGTCAATTGGTGCAAATCGTATGTCACTAGCATTATAAATTCAATAAGTGATATGCGTGCATATTTGCACGGATTGTACGTGTGCGTTTGTGTTTGTGTTTGTGTGTTTGTGTGTATGTGCGTGTGTGTCAAAGTATGATTCCTGCTAAAATGCTGCAGCAAAGGCCGTGACCGCGCGCGTGCGTTCGATGGATCATTAAAAAATGCAGTCAATCTTAATCACACGGTCGCGTAGCCCCGTATGCAATCGCGCGAGGCTAAGGGAATGACTTCGCTGCATGCGACGTGCGCCCATTTGGCGAAATCGAAGAGCGAGGAGAAGACCGAAGTCTGAAATATTTTAGCGCTATTCAGGCGAGAGGGAGTGGCGACGAGAGGGCCGCGGGAGAGGGTGCGGCGGGAGGGAAGGGGTCTAAGCGAAGAAAGAGGCGCAGGAAGAAGGAACAGGACAAGGACGGGAGGGGGAGGGAGGAGGGTGCGCGGAGAGAAAAAAAAAAGCGCGCGAGCTCACGCTGTCGCCTCGTGCTTATTGTGCGTGAGCTTGGGAGACAGAGTCGGCGTGCAGGGGGGGGGGCTTGAGAGAGGAGTAACTTCTCCGGGTGCTTGATCGATGTATTCGGTGCAACGTCCGTAATCTTCGTGGGCCTTAAACTTTTCGCGGCCGTGCGTGATCATCGCGCTCGTGCGCGCGCTGCGCCACACGCAGTACGTCCGAAAGATCGCGAGCTCACCGCAGAAGGTGCGCACAAAACGGGCTCATAAATTATAAATGGAGATACGTGCAGACCATTATACGCGTCGAATTGATGCCCGAGTATTTCTGCGCATGCGATTCTAGGAGGATTCGGGTCGCTCGAACCACGGATACTTGATTACCTATTTTTAGAAGAACAATCATCTTTTCTCTCGGTCCGACCTCACCCAATTTGCGCATTCTTATTTTCTTACGATCTATCGCAATTTTTCAGCTATCGATATTTGCATCGTTCGTAATTGCAATCTGTCGCATTGGCTTAGAAAATTTTGAATGCGTCTGGAATAATCTTAGCTTATGATTTTATCGAAAAAATTCTTTATTGCTCTATAAGTGGTGGAAACGTTTTAAGAATTATTAAATCTGATAATCTATGATCCCATGTCCTTAGTATCTTTGTGGAGTATTTTTGTGTGCCAATTTTAAATAATATTCCTCAAAATTCATTATAATACGCATGGTTCGACTATTTCACTTTACGCTTTTTTCTAAGAATTCTACTCCATCGCGATTACAAATAATTTATTGCCAACCGAACTCTCGAATAAAGTAGCAAGTCAAGTAGAGTGACATGTATGTATATCTATATTGATTTTCAGCAAGGTGTTTGCGCCTAAAGACATTACACTTTGCATTAAGCGCTCGTAATTGTATAAATAAATTATTACGCATATGTTATTTCCAAGTTTCTTCCTAAGGCTTTCTACTCGAAGAGTATCTATTTTTTTATCACCAAATACGAAAAATAAAATAATAAAAAAATTTTCAATCGAACACTTATGATAATCAATACTGGCACTACGGAAATCATTAGTCAAAAGACTACCGAGAGATTAATTATAATCGAACGACTCCATCTCTGGCAAAGTTAAATAAAGAGTTTTTCAGTCGCAGGCCGGCAATTTTATTTCTAGCAATGTTTGGCCAAGAAGCGCGGTCACGAACTCGTGGGTGGTAGTTCGGAGTTTCTTGATCCTCGTGGTTCACGATTCCGAATAGCGATTCAAAGAAAAACCGATGCATTTCCCTCCTCGCATCGATACAGGCGGTCTTTTTTCGGGAAAATATCCGCAGCGCATTATACGTATTTATTTTATTTTCCTCTTTTTTTAAGCACAGGGACGCTGAGACGCATTTTGAATATTTTGTATTTGTCGATTAATATCACGAGCCATTCTTTATTCACTATTGTGAGCTAAGCGTAGTGAAAAATTTATTTTTCGACAGTATATTCAATGCAAATGAATAGTTATGCCTTTTTCAAATTGAAACTCCTTTTCATCTGCATGTCAATTTACAAATCCTAATTATATATATATATATATATTGATTATTAGAAAATCATTACATACTAAATATTGAAAAACGGCTAAAATAATAAAGATAATATTATTGACTGATAATGAATTTGAAATTTTGAAATTTAATAAGTTCATTTATGTATACATATATTACTGTATATTTAGAAAACTACTTAATGTTAAACCTAAAAAATAGTAATTAAATTCCAATTAAAATTTTCGGAAAATATAAATAATAAATGCATAATATCTTTTGAGTTAATAATTAAATATTGGTAATAATTTCATTAGCTCATTTCATTTATATAAAATTAGTCTTAATAATAAAGTGATGTAAAATTATCAAGAATTTATGCAATAAATAAAGCTAAGTTATATTTACAAAGTAAAACAAAACCAAGTCTTTATCGTTCTTCTTTTATTTCCGTTCGCTAGCAAATTTAGGGAAGAACCGTCGTTGCATTCTCGAGGTGATTTTGACTGGGTGTCACGGCTCCGTGGACACGCCGAATTTTTTTTGTTCTTCTTCCACCCAGTAATTGTTTCATCGCATCCTGTATTCTTTACTCTCCCACGCGCTCTAGAGCAACCGTTTTTTCTCTGATTTCTGCCTAAGCTCGGCAACATTTTCGATAGCATTTTAAAAATATATTTATGCTCATTGAACCTACATTTTAGTCATTTCGTCTATTGAAAATTTGTTCTAATTGAAATTATTACTTTCATAGAAATCCTACGGAAAATTTTAAATACCAAAGCATTGCTTTGTTTAAAAATAATTTAAATGATAAAATATAATCATGTCAATAATTTCATAAAAACGTATAGATATTTCTAAATATGTATGAATATGTAAATATCTGACAATCGATAACTTACGTTTCAAGAATTTTAATGAGAGATGGCACACGCAATGCGATTCTCGCAAACGTCTAATCTTATGTACCAAAAGTTTATTAAACTTTGATTTGTTACACTTGTTGAAACGAATAATCGAGCTTATGTAGAATTATATTTTATCATTGATCTTAAAATTCAGCTCGTACAGTAATAAAATTTTTATTGACTCAATTCATCTAAATCTATCTTAATTAAGAATTACATAAAAATTAAAAAAAATGATTGTTTTTTAAATTATAAGGTCAATCTATATCTCATAAAATAATATTCATAAATAAATGTCCATAAAAAAATTTTACTAAAAATTTTCTAATAAAATTCTTACTAATTTTTTTTTTATTTTTTGTAAAGTGTATCCTTGCTTATTTTAATTAAACTAATCATAATAAAAAAAAAGTTTATAGTAAAGAGTATAATTATATAGTTGATAAATAAAAATGAAAAAATTCTTTTAAAAAATTAGGAATGAATAGACAATTTTGTCATATTAATCTTTCCTTTATTTACTCTTAAAAAAATTTTTTTGCTGATATCAAATGACAAAAAATATATTTCTTATATTCTCGTTTCTTTATTAACATAAATGAAACATTTTATAAGCAAGTCATTAAATGACTGCATCAATTCTTTCTACGATTCATCGTGTTTCTTTTTTTACAAATCTTTTAAGATTGATAAGGATAAAAATTGAAATAAAAACTTTCTAAAATTGCCAACTTTAAATGTACAGAAGCTGAGAAAGAAAAATTTTATTTTTTTTTTGTGGTTTCATCTGTACTTTAATACATACATTACTAACTTCGGTAGATCACGATGAAACTTTGCTTTAAATCCCATAAATTAAATATCGTGATGTTTTACTTCACAAAGTATTTTTCTAAAGGATTTATATGTTTTATTATTATTCGAAAGAGAAGAAATAAAACTAGTTATTTGTCTTATACGTTCAAGTGAACAGTAAAACGTCGATAGGTATCCAAAAACTTTGATATTTCCAACACTCACATTTCAATAATATTTATTGGGAAACTAGAAACATTTTTCTTATATACAATACACTTACATCTTTGTATATCCAACAGAAACTTGGGAAAATTATAAAAATTTTATGCCTTTTAAAATTATATTTATAAAAAAATTTTTTTTTGCAATAACATTAAATTTAGTTATACTAATATACAATATAATGAATTGTTTTTTATCCAGAAATTTAGTAATTAATTAGCATTTTCAATAAATTTATTGAATAATTAAAATAGAGTTATTCATTAATTTTCATATTCAATTTAAAAATTACACGAATACTAAATTAAATTTCATGTATTTGTATAGAAGACTTGTAGTATTGTTTTCAACAGACATATATATATTTTTGTTATAAGGTACCAGATATCTATATAACTGTAAATGAAAACTGACAATCAACTAATTCAATATTTCGTAATCAATTTAAGAATAAAGTGTAAGCTTACCACCATTACATAACTGAAAATAGTCAAAGTATTGCAGATATTTACACAGACGATTTTATTTTTATTGAAAATAACATACATACAAAAAATGAATATTTTTATACTAATGAACCTTCGATATGAAACGAGTAATATTTTGGAAATATTTTCAAAAGATTGAATAAAAATTTATATTGATACAAATATTGATAAGTTTCAAACAAAGTTATATGATGTATGAATAAAAAAAGTATAGAATAATAAGATTTGATTTGGATTTTGTTAAAAGCCGACACCTTAAGTATTGCTGGAAAGTAGTGAATTATTAAATATAAATCAAGCAGTATTTCAAGTAGTAACCTTTAATAATATTTGTTATCATTTGCAAATTTGCAACCAATTGAAAAAAAATAAATTCTAAATATCCCTAAACATAATTATATCATAATATGTAAACATAATTTCTACCGTTGCCAACTTCAATTATTTTTTAACATTTGTAGACTATATAAGAAAGATATTTGGCTACATTAATAGAAAATAAATGAATGGTTTCGTAAACAAAATTAAAGAACATCTTAAAACAATATATCTATATCATTATTTTCATTTAATTATTTTCCTATAAAATACTTATTTTAACTCTTTTAGATAAATTTACATACTTTAACAAAATAGATAATAATATGTTAAACAATTAGCTTACCAGTTGGATTATTGAATTTAAAAAGATTATCAAGTATTTATCTGTTATTCACCAAAATCCATTTGAAACATTATGAATTTGAAGCTCAGTCTAAGAAACGAAAACATGAATTTTTTTTCTTCTCATTGTAGAACAGCTGTTTTATGCTCGTCTACACCTGCAGTGACGAGCATTTACTTCCCATAAATTCGCCACAAAATTAAGGTTAATTATTATTATTATTTTAGTAGAAATTTATAATAATTATGTAATATAATTAATATATATTAATATAATTTTTTGAGCTCCTTTATTGAAAAAATCTCACACATAGTGCACTATGCATATTTTTGTACAGGACTATTGAAGAAGTGTCTCTGTCATATGCACAAAATCATTCTACGGATTGCTCATTTCGGTTTTGCTTATAATACTATTCGAAAACTCTCCCTACCACTCGACCTTTTTTCGCGAGTTAAGCATTTAGTACACTTAAAATTTATGCGTAACGATTAATCATCAATTCGTCGCGTATTGTCAATTCGTGAGACGAGGACGTACGAAAGTGAGTTTTAACGTTTTACAGTCGAAAACAGTAACGGTTAAAATTAGAAGAAAAACTGACTCGATAAAATAAACACATTTCAATTTAATGATTAACCTAAACCTAAGTGAATTTACCAAAAGTATGAGCTATGCTTCGCTGATGAGAAACAACTGTAACTCTAATCGTTGATTTATTGAATAATATTTAAAAATAACAAAAAAAGTAATTTTTGACACTTCGTGTTTCTTGTTAGTAATTGAGGAATTTGGTAGTTTGTTTGATGTTTATCGGAACTTTCCGCGTTCCTTCTTGGCCGAAGAAACGGCTGTTGACTGTTTTATTTCTTAAGAGTTGCACCAGTTAAAAATAAAAATAGCTTTCGATTCAGTGCTGAGTTAAAATCTGGAAGAAGAGGTGAGTGAATTGCAATTTAAATTTATAAGCTTATGTGCTTATGTAAGTTGAAAATTAAAAGAAAAAAGCAACAAACAAAAAATAAATAAATAAATAAATGAAAATAAAGAAAAAAGAGTGGAAAATATGCTTCGATGAAAAAGACCACTGTTGAAAGTTATTCCCCCATAATACTTTTCTCGCTTTTGATTAATTATTAATTTATAATTATTTCTATTGTTCCACGTAAATATGTATTTTAATCACTGAATGTTATTTAATTCAACCGAAACGCCAGGTTTTTTTTTCGTTAATTTTGATTTATTTTAATTAATTTCAAGTACAATTGCGCGGAATTATAATTGAAAATCATTCCGAACAAAATCGCGAACAAATATTTAAATTTGATTTTAAATTTAATTAATATTATGAAATGTTCCCATCGACGACTAGCTGAATTTCCATAAAAATTCAATTCCTCCTTCATTATTGCAAGCACAACGCGTAAACATTCGGCTGTTTACCATAAAAAAAAAGGAAAAAGAGAAGACATTTGAAATCATATAAATTCGCGATAGGCATTTGACGGGGTAAGTGCGATGTAAAAAAAATTAAAAAAAAACACTGCCACTAATAGTTACACGAGGGCGGACGAGGATCGCAGGTAAAAAAGCGGGAAATATAATAGCGAAAAAAATCAGATAAACCGAGAGGAAATGAAAATTTAGTCGTCAAAGTGCGTACGGCATAGCATCAACAGCACATGACACTTCGTTATCATAGGCCATTGCGCGCGTCGAACGGGCGAAAAAAGAGCGCCGGACAATATTATAGAGCCAGGCAAGAGCATCGGGGGGAAATGAGGCTACGCACTTGCATACATGGAGAGGCTCGCAGCAGCCAAAATTCGGGGCCGAGAAGAGGAGTGATAGTAGAGGGAGGTAAATAGGGAGGGACTGTTAAAACGGAAAAGCGATGGTCGCCGAATAAATTGCACGGTAGGATGTATCGGCGTTATCGAATTAGCGTCAGCGTAAAATTTCAGATGGCTCGCTCGCTAATGTTCAGGAGGGAACCGGCGGGGGGGGAGCAGGATGGAAGCAGGAGTGCGATAGAGAGAGAGAGAGAGAGAGAGAGTGGAAGCGGAAGGTGAAAGCGAGAAGGAGAGAGTGGAGCAGCTCCTGCGTATCGCGTTCCCGATATTCGCGGGCGCGGAAATCGTCGACGATAAATATTAATTATTTTTGTTTGTTACTCCCCGGTCCCGGCCTCGCTGTAGCATTAATAACATTGCAAAGCCAAGCATTGCTGAGCGCAACGCCGCTGCCGCCGCCGCCGTTGCATCTGCATCGCCTACATACCTGGGCGCGCTTGCAAAAACGTTGAAATAACAGATTCGCCAACTGAAACGCAATAATCGCGACGGCCGAATACGTAATTTTCACAAACAAAGTGCGTAAATAATAACCGCGCTATTTACTCGAACCCCGTTACTAGCCGGGCAACGTATTTAATTATTATAAATGTATCAGAATCGGGGGTGGGGGATGATGACGGGCAGGGTGGAATTCGCTGGCTAAGGCAAGTGGAAAAGGGGGTAGCGGAGATGACAACCAGGGGTAGAAGGGCGGGGGAGGGGAGAGGGCAAAGGAGAGGGAGGAGGGCGCTTCTTCATTCACAAGAACCATTTTTAGGGCGGACAAAATTAAAAGGTGGAAGGATAAAAAGGGAAGACCGAAAATGTGTGACTCGATGAAATCTATGCGAGCGATAAATCATGGCCCGATGACCCTTTTTGTGCGCTTTATCATGTTAGTTTGATTGAATATTTGGTAACCTTTTAGACATTGTTTATTGTATATGGGGCGCCCAGCACTCGAAAATAATATTTTTATACTGTTTATCTTATTCTCGCGAGAGTGAAATAGCTTTCGAGCGTTAATTTGCAGTTATTGTGCAAAAAGCGTAAAACTGAAATTGCAGATTTTACGTTTGGAATTTATTTTACACGGGCGAATAATTATACCATGCGCTGTATTGCGTAAGCTTTTACATTTAGATAACTGCAATGATTTTTGCGAATCCAGGGATAATTTATACCATGGCCTCTTCAATATTTTCCGATATTGAATATGCATTATTTTTTAATTTAATATTTAATATTTAATGTAACTTGAATGTATATTTTTACATTTTATAATGGAATTGTAATGGTACAAATGCGTTTTAATCTTTTCAAAGAAATAATTCCATTTTCCAACAGAGCTTTTCGAATTAAAAAAATCATAAAAAAAATTCCCAAGATGATTAATTCAAAAGGATTTAAACATTTTCTATATTCCAATATTATATTACATTGAATTAACACCGTTAGAAAATGCTGCGGCCTGTATGGTTTTTTCTTAATACTACTCTAAAAAAGGAACTGCTCTGGTTATAATTCGATTGCATTACATTACAGTCATTTACCATTAAATCTTATATTAACCGAATACACCGCAAATTTTATGTCATTTAGTAAACTGATATACTATGTGCTCAAAAATTTTATGTTAAAGAAACATTGATAAGCATGAAAACCGATAAGCTGCTACACTTCTATTCCATAAATTTTATAGTATACTATTTCTGCATAGTATATATCAAAAATGCATGTAACGATAACTAGTTTTTTGTTATAATAATAATAAATTGATAAAATAAATTTACAATTTCATTAATTTTTAAAACAATTTTTGACAAGAAAGCTTCATAAGTTATTATTATTTTGTAGAAACTAAAATTTATAATCAAAATGTTTAAAAACTCAAATTTTATACTTAATTGAATATTTAATGTACATTAATTTGAGAATACAAATATGCATACACATACATACCATCGTATTTACAATAATAATTTTAAAAACCTTTTCATATTATTAAATGTATTTTCATTAATCAGTAATATTCGTAGTCCAAGCTGAAAATTCTATTTTACTTGGTGCTTTTAAAATATAAAATTTAACAAATTACAAATATTTCAAAACTATAGTCCGATTGTATACAACGTCAAGAGTTTTTCATCGGGAAATAACAGTAATACATGAAATTATACATATTTTGACTATCATGTTCCACTTAGTATTGTATCTTTAATAAGTAATATTGTAGAATAAAAAAGTATTAAAATTGAGAATTCTGTTTTTTCGTAAAATTTTTTTGTTTGTTTTTAATTTAAAATTTCAGTCTTTTAAACTTGTATATAATTAAAATCATTAATATTGTACTTTATTAAAAAAAATCTGTTTACCATGATATTTATGGAAAGCTAGTGGGAAATATTCTATAGATATTATTAATTAAATTAAAAATTGTTTTCTCTGAAAGATAAAGTATAAAGTTAAACTTTTAATCTTTAACGCAAAGCGAACTAATATACTAATTAGCTTGTACAAAATATCTGAAAGCTTAAAATTTTTATTATCTTTAATGTATTTATAATGAAATATATTTTCTCATTAAATGTAAATTTGTGAGACTTTCCGTTGAAATAGAATCTAAGCTTATTTTACCTCAAATGGAAGTTTTAAATACTGCTAACGTCCTTTATGCTTAAAATTACACAGTTTTTGAAATATACATGTATTTTTAACAAATTATAATTTGATTATAATACGTAAAACTAAAATGTCAGTTTTCATGTTTTGTAATATAAATTCTAGTAAATATTAATAAATTTTGATGTCTATATCCGTGTCTCTAAGAAGAAAATCTGATAAGAAATAAGTATATGTGTATAATGCATTTTCTTTGCTAAATATTTTAAATGTATCATGTATAATATATGCATTTAATAATGTTGAAGTTATTTAAAGTATGAGCGAAGTCGAAATGGATTACCTTTCAAAAATAATTGTGTCATTGCTAGCATAAACTGGATATATTTGCTTAATTTGCACACCAATACATGAATACATAAAAATACAACGCGGACACTTATAAGTGCCGAGCATATAACTTCTCTCTTATTTCTGATCTGAAGCAGATTCCGATATTATTCATTGATCATATGAATAAAATAGACGAATATTCAATAGGAATGGATGTTGGAGGCAGCGAACATCGGATTTACATTATCGGTGGCGACTTTTTGCAAATTAATCGCAACCAGAGCCAATTCGCCCTTAAAATAGATAACGTAGGAAGCACAAACAGGCCCGGAGTACCGAATTGCCAGGATCACTAATAAAATCTAAACGTCTAATCTCGGGAGATATAGAGCAGGAATCTTGGCGTAATAGCGAGAACCATTCCAGCTGGAGTTGGCACAGGCGTGCACAAGTACAGTGTAACGTTCGACCAACATGGTTGGGCGCTGGCATCGATGATGCAACGGCAGCATACTTATGAAAGCGCCGAATAGGAGGCGAGCTCGCGTCCGATTTTTTTAGACTGCAGAGTTGCAGTTTTTTGGCGACACACTTACATAAATTACCAGAGCGCGCATATGTGCGGGAGATTGTCGCTCCGCTTTACGTTTCGTCAATTTTCGGACCCGCGTCCTCGATGAGCCGGGAGCTTTTGAACGCTGCCCCGACCCGGCGATTGGTCGAGATGCGGCTGGAGGGGCGGGAGAGCGCGCGAGTTTCCTAATAGGTATTAACGACGTCATCGCGCGCCTTTGATGCTCGAGAACGTCGTCGAAATTTCGCAAGTCTACCGGACCCCCGATCGCCCATCGCCCAAGTCGCTTCTGACAATAGAAATATCGAGGGCCCGCATACGACGAGGTCCAGCTTATTTTTTATTCCGCTCTCCTCCCTTGTCATCGCGAGATTAATCATTCTTTGTAGAAAGTTTATTCTTCGCGACTCATTGAATTCAAGTGCAGCTCGATCGATGACGCACCACGTGTGAGGTTTCGTTCATCCTTTAAATCGTAGACCGAGCAGACCTTGTGCCTCTTTTGTTTCGCTCTCTCTTTTTTTCGCGCGATCATTCCTCCGGAATTTTCAGGAATAGCCTGCTGGATAAACAGTTTTTTTTTAAGGCATTTAATAATCTGCAATTTCCTTTCTCTCGTGAAAATTATATACCTACTTTAGCTTCAATCTTTTTTTTTTCCTAATAAATAGCAACTGGACTTTATTCGCATTGTGCAATTCGTATATTAAATCACTTACATTGGTGGAAAGTTAGATTTGATATTTTTGCGCTGTTGAAATTTTTATTTGCAAATTCTTACCGTGGAGTCAAATTATCAGTGAAAGTAGAGCTGGAAAATTAAATAAGATCGTATGTACGTGAAATTTTTTTTTGTATGTTAAATAGTTTTAAGTACTATGTTTGAAAATACAGTCAAAATAGTTGTAGAGTATGGTACGCACCTAAGACAAAAAATTAAAATAATTTTTCATGAATCGATGCATTAACTTACGCAAAATATATAATAAAACGTCGTTTTAAATATTACTATTGTGAAGGAATAAAAGATCTCACAAAAGCAAATAATAGATTTGTATGGAAGTCGAAAACCATCGTGGGAACAGAGACTGAACCCCCGGAAATTGTAGACAACATATATGTAAGAGTACACAATTATTACGTGCATCCTTGCAAATTCCACCGGTGGATTTGTTAATACACCTTTTGTATGTATATATATATATATATATATGCACGTGTATATATACCCAAACATATGCCTTTATATGCATATGGGTGGTGCGTATGTCGGTGAAATACAACAGGACACAAAACAGACGAGAATACATTTTGGTTTAATAATACCGAGTCAGTAGATCTAAGATAGTTGTAATTAGGCAGGCGAATGCACTTGGTTTACGGTGTCTAGCTATACACGCTAAAGTTGGTTTCAACTCAACCGTGTGTAGTTCCTTAGTCTATAAATTTGTTCTAAAAAGCATTTAATTGCATTCTTTAATTGCTTGAATTTCAATGTAGCAAAGTTATCGATTAATTGAGCTGTGATTGAAGTAAAAAGGTGACCAAGTTTATTTGGTCACATTAAATATGTCAAATGCTTTGTTGAATCATCTGAACTGAATCGATCATTATAACCAGAATAAAATGAAAGCAGACTCATGGAAATAAGACTGATTTATGCAGAAAAATTTAGAATCAAATTTCTAATTATTTTTTTAATTTTACTATCAACAGCTCTCTCTCTCTTTCTCTCTCTCTCTCTCTCTCTCTCTCTCTCTCTCTCTCTCTCTCTATTGCAAACGTTCAGAAATTCCACGAGGCAATGCAATACTGATGAGCTCATGACGTATGATATGTTTTTAAGCTTATAAAAACTACGTAAAACTTGACTATATTAATTAATAAATTTTATCCTTTTTTTTTTAATTTTCATTTTCAATCACGAAATCCTGCCTTTAATTATACTAACTTCTGCAATCGTGTAAGATCATCTAATTTGATTTTTTTCATAGTTGTTAGTGATTTATGAATTCATAGTTATCATTGTACATTCTTCTTATCGACATTGATTCTTTATAAACAGCTTTAATCTTAATAAATTTTTATTATTCTTTCATTTTTAATAACATCGCTAAATATTATTCAATGGAGTGGAATTTTCATTTCACCTACACCCAAAAAACTATAAATACTTTGAAAGTCTTAAAGGCAATTAAAAATGAAAGTAATCATTTACTATAATAAATAATTACGTCTCAAACCTTAATTCTATCTTTAAAAATTATTTGAGCTAGTACGATAATTTACCAATTTAGACGCATTTACAATCTAGTACTTGCGAGCATGAAAAACTTTTGGGCAAGCATCGAATGATGACCGATACCTCGTGTGCACTCCTCCCTTTTTTCAAGTGCACTTCCTGCTAAGATCGTTTCGCTTCTCTGCCTTTTATTAGTAACGTGCATGCCCTCACACATACAAAGCCATATGTGCTTAAATGTATAGACACCACTTATGTTTACGCGAGCATACACGTGAAAAATAACTATGTACATGAGTTTTTGTCTTTTAGCAATGGATCCGAGTTTATGGCCCGCGTAAGCGCGTCGCATGCTTGACACGCTCGAGCACAGTGCGAAACTTGACTTGGTCGAGTCGCGTGCGTATGAATGGGATGTACTTCCGCCCTCCTTTACTCTCCCCCTTTCTCACTCATTATATCGAACGCATATGCACACGTATGTTTTAGAAAACGCGCCCCTGTAATTGGAAGGTAGATATGCACGCTCCCGAATCCTCGGAGCTCCACTTTCTTCGTTCGACTCCCTCTCCTCCCTTCCTCCCTCCCTCCCCATCCCGCGCCACCTCATTGTATACACATATCTTTTTAACTCTCTGCCGCTCCCTCCTTGTTTCTTTTTTGGTAGAATTATAGTATTGAAGAAGCCAGGTAGCAGCCATCGCATCGCATCCTACCCCTGGATTCGCGTATCCTCTCGCTATATGGCCTTCCTGTTTTTACGAATCGGCTGCGTACGTTCAACGCCTCCTCGCTACTTCCTTTTTCCCAAGACCGCGTTTTTGTTTGGCACGAGAGAAGGCGTTCACCTGAGTCTGTACGCAAGTTTACCGACCAGAAGCTCAATCTCCGAGAGGGGCGGGCAACAGTGGTAATGGTTATGACAAAGCGTACGCGTGCAGACTCGCATTCCAATATATGGAGTATTCGAGCGAATGACCGAAACCTCATTGTTATTTTTTCCTGCGGCCTCGTACTTAACGACAATGAGGATATGCTCTCACTCCTCGTGGCATTCTCCTCCCCGACCCCCGCCGTCTACTCGTAGCTCGATGAGTGTCTTTGAACTTGGTGACTTGTATTCCCTTCGAGCGCACACTTGCGTTAACGTCTGCACGCTGAAAAATTTTCGTGCCGATAAAAGTCGCATCAAAATGCCAAGGTCGCGAGAATCGAGATGCCCGAATGTATACCATTGAAAAAGAATGCAAAACAGATAGTAATACTGTGACGACGTCAGCTTATCTGTTGCTATATCGAATACTGCAAATGCAAATAGACTTGCATAAAATTATTAAGCTATCTTTCAAGGTGTAGGAAAATTTTGACAGATAAAAAAAATAAGTTCATCTTGTGTTTTGAACCGCACACATACCAAATATTTATAATTAATGCCATACATAATATTTTATTATATCTCTCACGTACCTTCAAATATATGCTTAATATTCGTCTTTGATGTTGGTTTTACAAATTTGCGAACGTCAAATACTGCATAAGAGCATTAAACTTTGACAAATTTGTTCAATACTTGGCTCATTTTTAATGGATAGGCTGGAATAATTTACATTCATGACATTAATTAAGTCTTCAAGAGCCTAATTATCAATTGAAGATTACTGATTCAAATATTATTTTGGCGCTATATTTTTCTCACTAAATTCCAATTTAAATTGTAAAAAATATACATCTTGCCATTGCATTGAGAACCATCGAAACCTATCAACTTGCGCAAAATTAATTTCGGCGCCTCCCATGAACTTCAAGTTAAGCATTATTTTCATTCTCCATAAAGAAGGAGGTGTTAGGTTAGTAAATTGCAATAAAACTCGGATGTCGACATGCTCAAACAATGCCAAATTCGTATATCGATTTAAATGAAAAGGTTTCTGGATACTTATAAAATTCTCATTAGCAGCTACACAAGCTCCGAGTATTTTGCATGTTGCACAATTTTTGTTGATGAGGTGGAAACATACATCAAGTTACGAGAATCGTATTTAGAATAGTTTGTTCTTACGACAGCATTATTTAGTTATGAACAAGACCGCGGTCGAGAGGGGGTTGGGTGGGTAGGCGGGGGAGGCCGGAGGGGGGGGGCATTCATCGCTCTCTAAGCCGAGTTTAATTTCGCATTATTTACAATTGCGCTGGCATACGATGGAAGGCGAACCAGGCGGCTCGACGAGGAAACGGCATATTACGGAAATTAAAAGAAGAACCTGAGCACGAATTACATAATGTAGCCGTGGTCTTTACAAGCGCCACGAGAGAATGAGCTCGCGAGGGAAATACATCTGGCGGGCATCAAAGCGCGCACACGCGGAATGGCTGCCACCCATCCTGAGTACGGCGACGACTACTTTCCAATTCTGGCTCTCGTCCCTAGACGGGCGCTCGTACTGGAAAAACGAAGATCGAAAAATGAAGACGTCGGGGGGAGGCCTCGCTGCGGGCTCTCCGCTCCCGAAAGGAAAAAGAAAATGCGACCCAATCCCGAGATAGACAAAGGCGATAATGCGTCGGGCCTAGGACTGGACGGCGCTTCGAATAGGTCCGAGAACGGATCGGTGGCCCGGTGGTCCATCAGAACAGCCCGTAATCCAGGTAAGCATCCAGGTGGAGGGGTTGGAGCCATCGAGGAGCCGCGGAAGATCAGAAGGAGGACAGCGACAGCGTCCCGCTGCCTGCATAATTTCGACGAGCGACCCTTTAAATCGCCCACTCCAATTGCGGACGACTCTTATTCCGACTAGATTCGCCATAACCGGCCTGTCCCACCAACTCCTACTGACATCCCGCCCCCGGCCGGTGTCCCCGACCTCGAAGTCATCCTGCCAACAAATGCCCGAGAGCAGCCAGCCTGGGTACATTTTTGGTATTACTGGCAAAGCACTTGCGTACTTTTCTTGTGAAAGTTCGCACAAAAAAGGAACTTCATCGTTTCGTTGAATCTTCCAGCCATAACACACTATATTTACAAGAGATATGTTCATTAAGTTATTGGAAAGCGCTGACGTTTTCACTGCAGTATCTAAATTACATTACGATGATTAACTGTGCAATTGTGACATCATAACAAACGATACCGTAGTATAGAGTTTTCAAGCAACTACTTTATTTTATAATTTATTAATATCTCAGATATCTTGCGCTTGATGATAAAAAATTCGAATATTCAATTCAAAGAATATTTACATAATTACAAGTATAATTAATTATTATTCAATGAAAGCAAAATGTCACCTAACGTATTAATACATAATACAATTCGTTCACATTTAAAGTGACCCCTGTTGTTTGTAGCCATTTTATTTCGTTAAAATTATATTCATTCATTTCTGTTACATATTCAGCATTTCTAAATAACAAAACCACCTATATAAGACGAGTTATTAGAAATTTTTAAATAACGCGTTATAAAAAAAGGTTCAACATAACACCTTTACTTTAAGAATATTAATAGATAAAAATATTAAAAAGCAACTATGTATGAGATTGTTTGTAAGAGGCAGCTATTTATACATAAAAATAATATAATAAAGATAAAATTAGTTTGCAGAAAAACAAACGATCATGCAATTTCGCTTTTATAAATCTTCAAATTTGATATGCAGCCGTGTAAGGAGACGAAATTTCACGCTGACGATCATTTATTATCGTTGATTTTGTAGTTGTATTTGCGTAATTAATCATCGTTTATCAAGAAGATTCGTGAATTACTTATCTTTACCTCGCACCACAGTAAGAATTATTTTATAATATACACGGCTAATAAACGTGCACTTTGTTGCTAAGCAAAGTAAATGTTAATTATAAATTTTAATGTTAATGATTTGCTTCATTTTTCGATTCCACTCAAGATGAAGTTAATTATTCGAGTGACAAAATAAAAAAATTACCTAAGTTATTCAATGTCAAAGATGGTATTTGGCAAATTACTATCAGCGCATTACTACAGTTGTACGAAATATTTAATTTTATATAAAGTAACAATATGACAGGCACACTAAACAGGGTAATAATTCATAAATACATAGACACAATCATAGACCGTAAAAAAAAGTTTAGGCACAGTATTTAAGTTCGGTGGGGCAAGCACTGGTAGTATCTGTCTTCCGTTTTCGGAAATTTAAGTAGCGACACGTAAATATACGCAGAAAATGTTCTTTCCGTCTAACGCGCCAAACGAATGAATGCATCTAATCAATAAGAAAGCTACTCTCGCTACTTTTTTCCAAAGAGTCAGCGAAATTGAATCCCTAGGCGTGACGTTGCCATACTCTCGCGCTCACGATTGCCCAAGTGTTATTCCTATGAAAGCTTACTAGACATGTCATTGCATTCTAGGCGGATGACACACATATTATATCTCGAGCGCCGTCTTTGTTCTATACGCCTCGCATTCTGCAACTACCTGCAGTTTTGATCGTGCAAACGCTCGCGCTGACACTCGTCGTGTCATCACAATCATTCGCGCGCCTCGGCCAGTGAGTGAGCAAATGCAAATTGCGAAATAGAATTTGGAATTTCTCGATCGTAGATTCTACAGTCGAGCCAAACGTTTATATTCCATTTCCACATGCTCTTCATTATTCTATGAGATGGCTTGCGCCGCCTTTAAAATTCAACTTAATCACTGTATGCGGTATACCTTCCGGGTTGCAAAGTTTGGTTAATGATTAGTGACAGTTTTTGTACTTCGAATGGGACAATAATGTTCGATTATTATTTATTGGTACTACAAATTATCGAATTGAATACTTCAACGATACTTTAAGTTTATATTCACTACACGCTACTGTTAGATGACCAAGTAAACATTATACGTCTTCTCAGAAATTGCACAAAAATTATGCCCGCATTATTGCTCGATGTAATATAAATTTTATGAAAATTTTCTCAAACTAATATATTCATTTTTCATACATATAAATTACATCGCACTTACCAAAATTTAAATTAAACTAGGATTTTTAGACCAAATTCAAATTGATTAATGATATATTTTTAATCAGAATATATAATTAATATTCTTGCGTTTTCTGTATATAAATAATAGAGTAAGAATGAAAATATTTTAGATAAATTTTTGCGACAATTCAACCCATTATTTATAAAGTAATTACAACACGAAACGGATAAAAATGAAACTTTTTTTTATATTTTAATAAAATTTAAACAACCCTTACTTTATATTAATTAAAAATTTTGAAGAAAAAAAATTTAAAAGAAATTCCATTGTATTATAAAAAAAATCTGATCACTACATTAAAAAAAATCAGAGTCTACATTATAAAGCATGTGTTGTATATTGAGCATCATAATTCGAAAGAATTTGTATATATACAATACCAATTATGCAAGGATAACAAATAATTTGTATTACTTCAGTTTCAATTAGTGCTTTTAAGAAATATTATTAATGTTTTGTACATTTAATATAATATTATCTTAGATATTTGTATTGTCGTATTTGCAAATGAAATTAATATTTCAGAATGTTGTAATGTATTTAATTACTGCATATTGTATATAAAATTTAATTTAAAAATTTCTTAATAAAGTGGTAAATGTAAAAATTAATATTTGAAGAGCTAAACCTTATTTATTGCCAATTTAAAGTATATACGTACTGCCCATGCACAGCTTTTGATTGTTATATATCGTTGCAATTTTGAAAATCATAACATTAAGAATGTAGTTTTTGTTTGAAGTTGAGCAACGACGCTGAATTTTATACTCTTACGCAAACTCAATTTGAAAATGATACGACGTAATAAAAATAAAAGGGAATGGACATCGATTGCAGGAAAATGTCAAGGATTTCGTCAAAAGTGCAACTATAAGTTAAGTTAATGATCACTTAGGCTATCGATCATTCAGAATTTCAAATTTTATGGAATCGAAAGCAGATCTTCGGCGTGCAGCGAAGCAAATTTGCTGCTGCACATTGCATCGATAAAAAAGCAAATGTTGACTTGATTCGTTTATGTATGTCGAAGAGTCTCCTCCTCCTGCCTACCCCTCCCCCATCGCCAACCAAAACCTAACACCGTGCGATTTCCTCGTCGTCCGATACCACCGACCCGCATGGCCCCCGTGAAATGTGACATTTTTGCCTTTCTTTTTAATTTACAATCTAGGGAAAAGGTAAAGCGCGTGTAAAATTTATGATGTTTTAAAAATTGCATTACCGACACCTCGCACCGCGTGCGATCGGGCGCAACGATATGCACTCGAGAGCGCTTTTTATAGGCGCTTAACTTTTACTGCTCTGATTTGCGGAGATTTACGTGACATGGATAAATACGGCATTATTAGGGCTATGTAATTAATCCACACCGAGCAAAGGTCAATCTCCAGTACGACGATGTGCCCGGGAGAGAGGACAACGTTTCGACGAGAGGGTCAGGATACTGAGTTCGAGGTACCAGATTCTCATGCACGAATTTCACATCTTGCTCTATGTTTGAAGTTCGTTAAAATATAATAAATCTGAAAATTATGAATTTCAACGTAACCTTGCGCTGGTCTCTAATCCTTTTCTCTGTATTTCACGGTCTACTTATGTGTTTGGTAAAAACATCGTTGTAAACATTGTTCGAGAATCTACTATTGAAATATGAATCGGAAACAAAGAATTAAAACAATCAAGTAACACGTACAAGCATTAATAATTTACATTTAACGGCGAAAAATGTTGAAAAAATGAATCACAATGTTTGACACGGATACAAAGAGTTTCATATTAAGCATGCAAAAATGTCGAAAATAAATTTATTAGAGTCAAAATTTATTATGCTGGTTAACCCAGTACAGTATTTATATATTTCTAAAAAAAATTATTAATTTGCAAAGATATTTCATTTTGAGTAACCAAAAGGGGCTTTATAATCATAAATTAAATACAAAGATATGAAAACATTCATATTATTCAATTTTAAGTATAAGCTTCAAATTTGCACTCTAAATGTAACAGAGTGACAAGATCTTTATGTCAATAATGATTACAAGTAATAATAAATGTATTGAAGCTCCAATATATAACATAACATTGAATAATCTAATTGTATTCCAATATATTTTATAAATATATTGCATATATTTATATACAATATATTACGTTTTAAAATTCATAATAAAATAATCAATTAAATGGTTATGGAACTTAGAACATCCTATAACGGTCTTAAACAAATCTGATTTATTATCTGAATTCACTGCTTTATAACTAATAACAACGTTAACGACAGATTAAAATTATATTATAAATATAAACGTTCTTAAAATGTTTGGTGATTTCCACAGACAAGTAGGAATTAATTTTCATTTACATGATCAATCTGTAAAATGCAATAAAAAAATCCATACATTGATTTTACTCGGTTACCTAAGAAGCACATTACTTAATTATAAAGAATATTGGTTTCATATTAATTTGAAGAATTCACGATGAATTACTAGATATACCTCTTGTTAAGTGGAAGTAAAATATTCTTTTTTAGTTTATTACTGCTTAATTAAATATTACTGAATATTATTATGTTGACCTATAAATGTTTTCAACCATATTAAATTAAAAGATTATTTTTACAAAAATTATCTATGATTTAAAAATATTTATAAGATTAACTGTAACAAAGTTGACATTATAATAAAATGTTAAAATATTAAATTTGTGCATAAAGTGATAGGCATATATTTTATCATTATAATTATATGCAACGCATCTTGTTACATGCTTCCGATTTGTTACCTTGAAACTCTTTATCTAACAATCTTCTATCTTCATTGCGAAAATTCTTAAATTCTTACATTCGAAAATTTATAAAATACGAATAAATATTTGCTTCAATATTATTCTGACTAGGTTTAATTTAAATTACTTTTACAGTATCTTTGAAATCAAGCTTTATTTCAATTACATAATTTTTGAGTAATTCGGTGATACTCTATTAATATAAAAAGGGATGTTCCTAACAGATTTTAAGAAAGAACATATTTTATCATATGCCAATAAACTTTCAATTTTCTGTAGCAAAATAAATTCAAGAGTAATATTTTCACGAAAGTATTATTGATTCGCTGATATTATTAAAGTTTGCACTTTTAAATTAATTTGTGCCTAAGCATAACTTAATATCGGTATGATTACATTTTTTCGATTCCATCTAAATCCTTAATAGTTATCTATTTTTTTTTTACTATATATCATTACGACAACGTTGTGATTATGTGTTTTCAAGGGTAAAATAGATATCTTTTCACTATATTTAATACAAAGGCACATCATCGACGCTATATTTTTTTTTTTATAATCTGCATAATGTCTTTCAGAGATACATAAAGTATTATCGGATACGTATTTATATATGCATTAATAATAAATTCAAGTTCATGAACCAACGTTTTGCGGTTAACATATATACCTGCTCATATACATTATATATAAGAACAGTTACTCGTTTCTCGTAGACACAATCAGGGTGCGTTCTAATAATAAACATACTTATTTTGAACCTATTTAAAAAAACCGATGTGCATTTGCTACAAACCGATGTAAAAACTTTAGTATGTTAGTTATATAACGATAGTACGATTCAAGTGTAGTTGGAAAGTACTGTTCTATATCATCTTTAACGTCACATTTACTTTTCTTATCCGAAAGTATATAAAAAAAAATCTTACTTTTTAATATCATTACTCGAATACTTTATTTTCTCCTCAAGCAATAATTTAAACTTATATAACTAAAAAGTAGTTTGGTATTACTATATCTTTCTAGAATTATGTATTTTAATATCTTTATGTGTGATGTGTAATATTTTCATGCGTAGATAGTGTAGCGAGTGTTATTGTTAAATTGAATAATTTCATATTTTAGTAGTGATTTTCATAAAGATCAATAGAAATTTATGTGTTGATCTTTCAATAAAAATGTTTTATAGTCCGCTAGACAAATCATAACGGCATTTTGTAGTAATTTCAGATAATAGTTGAAGTACGATAATAAACTTGTTATTTGAACAGATCACTATTTTGCGAAGAAGAAAAAAAACTATATTTGATTACGTACTTAAGAATGTAGAGCTAGAAAAAATAGTGGAAATTTTCGAAGCTTATTGTATAATGATAAGTGAGAAGAAATGAACATGACGATAAATAATTTAAATCGAGCTTTTTTAATGAGTAACTTAAGTTCTCAATACGGTTCATAAAAGTGATTTAAAGAAAATTATCTTCAACTGCATTCGCTTCATAATAAAAGCAAAAAGAACTTGTAAATAGTTGAATGTTGTGGAAGTTGCATAGTCAGTACTCGCATTAACCGTATAGCAGAATAAACGTCAGTGGAATAAAGGAAAAGAGCAAGAGAGAACGTAAGAGCCCGAGGCCAGTCGATTTTCGAATGCGCAAGAGATTATCTAACACCTCTACGCTCTCACTCAACTCATGAGTGCAGAATGGACGAAAACGAGGTACAGCAGTGGCAGAAGGAAGAGGATGCCTGAGATTGGGCAGGCAGGAGGGCAGGAGAGAAGAAGAAGAAGAAGGAGCTGCAGCAAGAGAAAAGAAGAAAAAGGTGGCGCAGAAGTTGGGAGAACTGGTCGCCTCCCGTGAAAGCGTAGTGGTTTATATACACACACTTCTCATTGTATACGTAAGACATCGAAAATTACTATGATTTCATCGTAAATTCGAAGTAAAATATTTAAGCGTAAGAACATTTACATAATAATTGACGCAAAGATGCTATACAAATTCGGCCATTTAATTCGTGGAACTGTAATTTGACTCTCGATAAATTATAGTACCAATCTTTAGAGTATTAAAATATGTTTTTACCAATTGCATACACATGACGCGCAAGCACACGCTCCTACTAACACGCGCACGTGAACAAGCGCGTACGGGAAGATTCGCATACGCATTTATGCACGTGCAATTGTAGTTGAGAGGCAATGAAATTTGTTTATCTCATTGTACAAGTGATTACTCTGATTAAGCTGAATTACATTCCCTTTACTCGAGAAAATGATAAATACAATTCAATACAAAGATGTGTGACATCAACAAACAATTTACACATGATGTAAATCACGTAAGAATTCACACACGACTCTTCGCAGTCGGCGAAAAGGAGTGCGCGCAATATGCGGCCGATAGATAATGGCAGGGCAGATTAAATTTGTTCTCATAGTGCTTTTAAACTACGCTCTCGTGTGCGTGAGCATTGGGCCAGTCATGCGCGCACTTTTGCTCCGCAGAGCTGAGCCGCGCCGCCGGCAGGGGAGCGGGGAGAAGGAAGCAGAGGAAGGGCCATAGGACCCAGGAGGCTCCTCCAGCGCACGGCGAGGAGGACCTCCGAGGAGGGAGAGGGCGAGGAGGAGGCGGAGGATCGGGGTGGCTAGCTTTCGTGGTTCGCTGGGTACGAGGGTGGGGAGACCGGCGAAATTTCGGGAGAGTAGGAAGAGGACGCCAAGAGGATGGCAAATGAGGGACGGTGAGGGCACGGGGGAGAGCCCAGGAGGTGAATGTCCATGGGGGCAACCTGTTCGGGGTTCATGGCCCTCTCGATACGACTTTGGCGAATGCATGTGCTTGGGCCTTCGCTACTTCTGCCGCCGCCGCCGCCGCCGCCGCCGCTGTGCTGCTGCTGCTGCTGCACCGGCAGGAACGACGATCTATGTCTCTCTTGCCTCTACAGTCTCCCCTCCGCGCACCTAACTTCCTCCCTACACCAAAATCTTGCTAGAACTCGCCTCGGCCTTTGCAGAACTCAATATTATACAAAGCTGCAAGCTTTAGATTGCCTGAGATGCTTCAAGAGGAATTCTTATTACATTTTCTATTATTTATTATTTACTTCTGGTATAAAATGACGTCTTATAATTTACGTTCTCATTACGATAAACGCACTGTAATATTTATTGAAGTAGGATTGCAGTCTTCTATATAATTTTGACTAATAAATATCTGTCAAATCTCTGCTCATTAATAAAAGATACTTGGTAGAAAGCTTACTATTCAAGGCAAACAAAGAAATAATCGTCAGAGTAAAGTATACCAGATAAGAGTAATATCTACATTTTGATTACTGTTAATGATTACGTTCATTACTAACTTTTTAAAATGTTTTCATAATTACAATAGTATGTATAATCGCTCAAATGATTGCAGTGAAAAAAACATTAAATTGTCTATCAAGTTTAAATGAAAAATCTACAAAATCTCATTTGACTAATAGTTGTATTTGCATTTTTCATGCATCTATATACATATATATATATATACATAAACGTAATTATAATTCTTTAAATGTTAAATTTAATAAATGACGTTTATCTATTAAATGAAATAAGTTTAAATTAAAGTATAAAGCCCCTATTGTTACGATAAATGAATAAATAGGTTTAATAAAAGTTAAGTAAAATTTTATTAATTAAAAAAGAACTGTGAACGTATTGAGAATGTAAATGCAATTGCATCAAGAATAATGCGTTCGAAAAGAGGAAAATTAGGTTGAAAGATGAAGGACGAAGGAGAAGCATATGTTTATAGAATAACTTACTGACACCGATCGTTGCTTCTCCCGAAAAATATTCAAATACTGACTTGTCTCTCAAATGTGGGAATATATGTTTCTCTAAGAATGCTAGACTAGATATCTTGGAGTCAAGCGAAGCCGACTACAGCAGCCGCAACCGCAGCCACAGTAAAAGGACCTACGAGAAAGAGGACAGATGCATAAAAAACGAGCGAGTTAGAGGCAGATAGGCAGGAGCATGTGTACAAGGTGAAGCGTTTCGGCGTCTACCGATGCACGCTCTCAAAGGGATAAGAAACCTGTTTGGTGCAGCGCACGGGCCCGGGAAGGCACTCGCACACGGAGATCCTGCTTTTACAGCGTCGCCCGGAGAAAGAGGAAAGGGTAGTCGAGGAGGGCCAATATCTTTCCTTCGACATTTTCTATTCTATTATTCGACAGTCCTTAAAGACTTCTTTTTGCGCAACTGTGAATGGCTCACTGTTTCTACCGCTCTCGCTCGCGAATGCAGTTATAACTCATTCACGTCAGGACGCAAATGCGGCTACTGAAACAAAACATCATCTGACCAAATCCCCGGCGATCGGTTCGCCGATGCGAGATTTGTGTCTACGGCCAAGTTTTCTCTGAAAACGATATCCACACCCCGGGATGTTCGATTCTATAAAGCATTTGAAATTTAAACATTAAAATGCATTTTTTATCAAATATATACATATACATGTATATATATATATATATATATATATATATATATATATATACAATCAATGTTTAATTAATATCTAATTAATTGCGCACTTCACGCTTATATTTATTTTCTGTTCGATTTGCGTTGCATATAAAAGAAATTCAATTTACAACTGTTAATTTAAATTAGTCTCCTGCTTACTTATTTAGAGTAATTTGTTTATTTATAAATATCTTATCGTAGTACCTCACAGTTATATTACAATTTTTAGACTCAAAATAGAATGTCCAATGCAGTCAAGCTACATATGACATAAATAAAATATAATTCTAATAATACAGTTTCATAAATGTATACAAGAACGGGAATTATAAATGTCAATTTATTGTTTAACATCTTGTTATAATAGCTAGCATAATCCAAAGTGAATAAATAATAATAAATATTATAAATAACCTCGTATTATCAATAATAATTAAAACAAACACATATTCTTATATTTAACAATTCGACTACATAAATAAAATAAAATTATTAGTGTAACCTCCACGAATGTAAATTGATATCAAATTAAGACGTATTAACACATCCAATCAGAAATATAGCTTTAAATTTAACATTTTCAATAGCAGTTCTAGTTATTTTCACGATTCTAATGGTAAATTTTATTTAGATATATTATGGATACATATAAATCGATTTTAGACAGAACATTTAATTATTGCGAGAAAGTTTAAAGTTGTAAATAGTAGACAATATATATTTATAAATAAATAATAATATTTATAGATATACGTCGACCAAATTAAATGAAGATTAATCGGTTATGCAACTGCTCATTATATGAAATTAATTTACTATAGAATTTTTTTGCCATTTTACTGACGTGAATTTTAATTGATTTTTTTTACAATATAAAATCATTTAAATTAAGAAACAATTATAGTAAAAACATAAAAAAAATGAATAAACTACCTGCGAAACAAATTATTTGTGCCCGTCAACGTCAATATCGTCGAAAACAAGAACAAGTAAATAGATATTATTTATATAGAAATATAATTCACGATTCGATCAAATCTAGAAATCATAATTTATTTATAGATTAAGATTGTAGCTTTTCCAATCAATGTTTAAAAGATCAAATTTTAATATAAAACTTTTAAAACACAAATATTTATGCAAACTTTACCTTACTAAAACTAGATAATTATATAAATAATAAACTACAAATTTTCAATGATAAAAATCCTATGAAACTTCATAATTAAAAAATGTTTAGATATTGACATAAGTTTCGGCTAAAATTTATAATTTCAAGAGTTAAACGATTTTGGTATACATTTAATTTTGAACTTTGCATATTAATTTGTTTAATTATGCATACTATTTATTTTTAGCAAAATACACAAATTCAAGAAATTTAAATAAATTTAACTACTTTTTACAAAACGTCAACGTTTTTGATTTCGTATAAAATGTATTAAAAAAAAAAACTATAATTAAAATCCATAATAAAATCTTGCTACAAGTAGATATAATAAAAATACAAATTATATAAACAAAACTTTTTTCAACTATTTGTTTCATTTCTTCTCCTTACTCAAATTTTGAGTGTTTGGAGCTCAATCTTCGCGTAAGATGTATTGATTAAATGACTAGCGTAGACATCTATGATCGTTTAGATCGAGCATTGAGTTGAATATAAAGACGCTTTCTTCTCGCGTAGTCTGTTGACAAATAAGACGCGTCAATTTATACTAGCAATGACTAAGCTCGTGATACGGAAGAGTTTCTATGCGTTGTCGTCATACTCTCAGCTCCTTTCCTCTCAGACAAATTTAACGTTTCAAAGATCTTTTAATAATCTACATTATAACACTCTATTATGTATGTGCGAATGCGTGTGTGTATTTATGTAAATATATATATATATATTTTAGTAAAAATTAGTAATTAAATCTATTATTATATTCATTATTAAAGGTCTCTAAATTAACTTATATTTAATCATATTCGTAGAATTATCTTGAATGTTCTAATTTAATGAATATTAGAAATTCATGAGGTAATTATCCTGTCAAGAATAATCGTCAATCCTCGACTTCTCCAGATAATTCAATCTTTGTACATCTCAACGTCTTTACTAGCTAATACTGTATCCAATACGATATTAACTCGAATTATCCAACTAGCGTTTTAATCAAACAATGCATTGAAATTAAGAAATAGCAGAGATATAAATCTTAAAAGAGACTGTTAAATAAATTATAAAAACATGATTACCTTAAAATTGTTAACAATTAATAGTTGCACTTAGTAAAGTTGATTGCATCGTTTTTATAAAATTTCAATCTTGCTATTTTCTACGAAAATTATGCACATTTAAAAATGTGCTTCTAACTGTCCTTAATGCTCTCATATTATTTATAGTTAGTTATAGTTAGCATAATGTAAATGAGATAATTTTGACAATTATTGTCGCAAACATGTTTTTTTGAAAAATCGATGTTGTCCACGATTGGTAAAACTAGTAACGGGTATTTATTTCGTTCTCTGTTGTTCGTACCGTGGTATTCAAATGCTCATCACCTCTATAAATACACTCCAGTTGCCAAAGTATAAAGCCTCCCAATAGAGCGAATCGCGAATTCTTGAATAATATGCATGCGCATAATATGAGTCAATTAAGCGCCGGTGTATCCTCGCATCTTGCAGTGGGTGCGTGAACTGAAAATCGACGTGCCGGTCAATTAGAAACGGGAGGCTTGCTAAAGACCTGTGAAATATTAATTGGCTCGCATACAGGAGACTGCGTGACTGCTGCGAGGGCCCAGGCGTTGCGCTTCTCTCAAAGTCCGGATGACGTCGCCGAGCAAAGATGCAGCAGTTTCGGCTCTTACGGGTCTGATTAGAGCGCAGCTTTTTGCGAGTCTCCGGTGGGTCGCATAATTCGGAAGTGTTGGAGGAAAATTTTAATTTTTAGAAAGGAGCCGATAGGCCCTCTTTGAAATACCAAGTGCGTAAGCGGATAGATTGGAAAATGTGCAACCGAGGACGGATATTTTTAAGCGAAAGGTAGAACGATATTCGTATTAGGTCTAAATCAGAATAATAGAATCAGTAACAAGTACTTTTTTACTGCAGTCACTATTTATTTATACAAAGGAATATAACTATCGACGTTTAAATTAGAATCAATATTTAGCATAGTAGCTGAAATTTAATGGCACTCCAATCAAATCACCTAATTTTATAACAAGAATTTATTAATAAATAGCTTTTTCTTATTTTTATAAAACACTCAAAATCAATTTGTTATTTTGTCGTAATGTATTTTTGTCGCGTAATGGAAACTAATAATTTTAAGATTAATACATTTTTGTTAATATTTGGAATTAAATTTAACCCAATTGATCATTTCGGCATCGAATTTCTTTTTATTTTTATTACCTTTTAATCAATTTCATCTAAAAATTTTCCTTTATGATTTTAAAACTGAATTACCATTCTGCTTGATGCAATTTTCTTATACTCGACTTTATAATAGTTTTTAGATTATCTACGCTTCTAGTTTAAGGTATTAAGTTACTTGAATTAAACAAAAAATTTTGTTTTTTTCTCAAACTTGCTTGTAGTTACGTCAGAAAATCAATTTATTCAATAATATTCAGATAGGTAAAATATTTTATTAGCTAGTATTATTTTATAAAAAGTATAAATTCATGGCCATGAAATATTTCAAATGCATCTATAGATACATAAAATGAAAATTTTCTCACTATCATTTTTGGAAAAATTTTCGATCATTGATAACAATAATATTTATAATCCGAACCCTTCAATTAAATAATATCTTCTCTTTACATATAATGAGAAAATGAAATGTTTATTGACATCAATAAATATTTACATTTTAACTTTTAAAATTGATGGTTTATTTTATTCTTAAAAATTAAACGTTTTTTAAAAATATTTATAAATATATTACAATGTAGACCTACATAAAATAATATTATACAGATTTAATAAATTGGATGAATATCTAATGATGATGGTCAATATTTCATTAATAGGAATTTCCGCAAAAATAATTTTCAGTGACAATACTATACATGTTCGTACAAATGTTGGCAGTCTCATTTATACATACATGAATATCACGTACAGTATATTTCACTCCCAGATGCTTGATGTTTTCTGGCTGTGGATATTGCTTAAATTTACAATTTGGAATATTCCTTATATGCCAATTCCATGCATCAATATTTAGAATACAATAAGATTTCATCCCTACTGACACTAGAGTACAAATCGGGTTCGGCTAATATTCTATCAAAAGTACAATCAATTAGTTATATACCGACGTCTAGATAGATATATAATCAATAATATATATATTTCGATGCAAATTTCTATTTTAAGCTGTCGTATTCACAAAATCTTATCTTGCCTAGATATGCTAAAATGAAGGATTGTTGTTCTTACAACTAAATGTTATGGTTTTTCCTATAATTTCTAATATTCCTATAATACATTTAAGTGTATGTAATGATTTACATTTATACAAATTCCTAATAAATAATAAAAAAAGTAAATTATTTCATAAATATAATAATAAATCAGAATGAGAGTGTTTTCAATGTTTTTTGCATACTTATATCTAAGCGTTAATAAAGCATTAAACGGAATATACAAATCCTCGAATACTACGTACAAATAATCAACAGATCTCTGGCATTTGATCAGCTTGTCAATGCACACTTGTACAAATTCACGCTCATTTACACATGAAGAATATCCATAAGTTATTTTATTTTAGAATCATGTACAGAACAAATATTGCAGACCTTTAAATATATACAAGTTAATCATTTTGAGTATAAGAATAATATGATGGAAAAATTTAATTCCACAACATACATGAATTGTTCAACTTCAGCTAAACAACATATAGGTTTCTCTCTCTCTCTCTCTCTCTATATATATATATATATATTACATATCGAATAATCTATTATCAAAAATGTTTTGTCTAATAAAAAAAAATTGAAATCTTATAAATATTTAAGAAAACCTGATATCTTAATTAATTAAAACTGCATTTGTATGTATACTGCACTTATATTAAAGTAAAAAAATTTTAACGGTTCAACAATAATTTTATGTATTCCAGTTGTATTTAAAGTAAGATTTATTGTTAAAATAAAAGAAACTGTATTGCCTACTTTAATATCAGTAATAATAACGATAATAGATTTATAAATCATTTTTTATCTATGAAAAATATTGTTACCAAGAATAAATACGTAACTGGTTAAAAAATTACATGTCCAGAATTATTGGTTTTATCCGAGATTAATAATATTAAATTTGAAACTAACGGCAATTCTTTTTGCAGAAACGGACTACTGTTTAGTTGATTAATTGAAAACAATAAGACGCAAATAATTTAATTTTCTAGCTACTTATCTTAACATTATTACTTTGGTATAAAACTGTGTTGTTTATTAGAAAATATTAAAAAAAAATGTATATAGAAACACAATATTTAATCAGAATTTTATATTTATAATTTGCGAAAATATTGGAACTATCAAAAATGATGAAAATAAGCGAATGACTTAGCGGTGTGAAACAATCGATCGATAGGGCCTGGGGGAAGGGCTAGAGAAATTACTTTTTGAGGGGATTGATAAGAAGCCTTTCACAGGTAACGATTGTATTGGTTAGTAGAATATTTGTACACTTATTAAAACATGAAATTATAAAAAAAACAATTTTGACAAAATCGGTTAGGTTACAATAACATAAGGTTCGCTCCTAGGAAGAATTAAAATCCGGAAAAAGAAGAGCCTCTGGGAGTGTACCGAAAAAGTCTTTGCAAATCTGCAAGAGTGAACGGCCAAAAAACATAGTCATGCATACGGGCACACAAAGTGATTCTTCGATGCGCAGCTAACTGTACATAAGTTTGGCTATGCGCGAGATGAACGTTGAGCCACGACATGGTCCCTCTCCCTCTCTCACTCTCACTCTCTCTCTCTCTCTCGTTCTCGCTCTTTAGCAATGAGCGAGTGAGAAAGAGAGAGAGAGCGAGCGAGAGGAAGAGAAAACAAGAGAGTTTGGGTAGATGGAGAGAAGAGCCACTCAAAAGAGAGAATGAAAGAAGGAAACAGAGAGGGAAGTCCAAGCGGGTTGGAAAGCAGGAGGCACAAGCTCGATCCAAAGCATAGGCACAAGGAGGCAGAAGCGGCTGTCCGAGGACTAGCGTCGTCGACGCCGGCGTCGAGGGAGTGAGAAATCGAGAGGGGATTTTGGGGCCGGCATGCTGGTAGGGGTGGGCAGGCGACGAGGGCAGGGCGGGATGGGGGGGGGGGTGGTCAGACAAAGAGAAAGCGAGCGAGAGGGAGAGGTAGAGCGAGCGAGAGAGCGAGCGGACTTGGCTGGGGTGAAGCGCTCGGTCGTGCGGGGGGGCCGAAACTCCGGTGCGGGGTTGGTGGAACAGTCGCGCACGCGAAGCCGGCCAAGAATCGGGCAAGGACCGCGGCAGAGGGGCTAGGAGGGAGCGGGCGGGGAGGGTGGAACGAGGGGGAGGGGCTGGGGGGGGGGGAGTGTTGCCGAAGAGGAAGCGGCCCGGAGGGGCTAGCGGCCTCCTCTTCGGGCTTTTTTCGCCGTGATGGTGGGGAACAAGCCGCCCCTCGCCCGGCTCCCGTCATCGTTGTCCCTCGTCGAGCCGCCGACCGCCCGCCCTCCTCCGGCCCGTAGCCGACGACCCTACCCCCGGCCCCGCACTAGTTCACTCGCTCTCTCGGTCGCCGACACCGCCGCCGCCGCCACCTCCACCAGCACCACCACCACCGCCACTATCATCACCACCACTACCACCATCACCTACAGCAGCAGCAGCAGCAGCAGCAGCAGCATCAGCAGCAGCATCAGCAGCAGCAGCAGAAGCAGCAACAGCAGAAGCAGCATCTCCACCACCATCACCACTACCATCATCATCATCGCCACCACCACCACGGCCACCGCCACCCCGTCGGCCTACGCCGTCCGTGGGCTCGGGGCCGCCCCTCTCTCTCTCTCTCTCTCTCTCTATTTCGCTCATGCTCTCTCTCTCTCTCTCTCTCTCCTTTAGAGTTCCTATGAATTTTGCGACACTCAATAAAAAGTGGTTCCACGAGGTTAACATTTCGGTAACCATACCTCTCGCCTACTCGCAGCGCGAAAGCACGTCCCTCCCATCCCCTCCCGTGCATCCACACTCTCGCGCTTGCTGGGCATAATGTAACTCGCGGCCATGCACGTAGCGGGGCCGGGCCACTCTCACACAGGCTCATTAGCATCGGCCGAAAGAGAGAAGGACGGCTAAGTGGCGCGGTAGGAAGGAGGAGGCGGGGTGCCGGTGGGACGACGGCGACCGGGGGAGAGAGAGCGAGCGAGAGAGGGTCAGGAGGACGAGGAGATCGGCGAACGAAGAAGAAGACGAGGAGAGACGACCACACTGCGACTACTACCACTATAACGAGACAACTATACTACTTCTCTTCCACTACTACTACTTCCACTACGGCTGCCACCAAATACTAATACCGGGCCGCATGAGTCCGAGGGAAAGAGAGAAAGAGAGAGAGAGAGAGAGAGAGAGAGGGGCGAGCGAGCGAACGAGCGAGCGAGCGAGCGAGAGACAGCGAGACGGGGAGAAAGAGGGAGAGACGGGGAAAGAGTTCGGCCGTCGTCGCCGCCGAAAAAAGTGCACGGGAGAGGCGCGCCGAGAGAAGCAACAGCAACGGGCGCGCACAAACCGAACCGCGCGCGAATCAAGTGCTTTGGCCAGTCGCGTTCCCAATCACTCTACGACTAGGTAGTCCCGGTGTCCGAACCTCCCGGCCTCTGTCCATCTCCGCCGTCTAAGCCTCCCGTGCGCGCCCCGTGCGTTCGACCTCACCGACAATCGAGAAGCCCAGCCACGGTCTCCTGTCCCACGCGCGCACTACCGATACTCGACCCTTCGTCTATACGCGTCGGCAGCCGAGCTCGCATCCACCAGGACTACGAGGCGAGCACGTGTCACGGTCCCCCGATGCTTGGCGCGCACCGAGCACCACCGGCGGCAGTACCAAATCGGCTTCGGAGAGGCTCGAGCTCCCTTGGTCGGCTTCCCCTATAGTTGCCCGAGAGGAGGCTCGAGGGCGAGCCGGAGGAGGAGCCCAACGGCCGGAGGGAGCGAGCAGCAGTAATAGCGGCAGCGGTAGTAGCGGTAGCGGTAACAGTAGTAGCAGCAGCGCCAGTAGCAGCAGTAGTAGCAGTGCGACCTGTGCCGGGGCCCGTGCCCTGACTTGGACACGTTCGGTGGTGCGCGGGGGAGCTCTGGGCCCAGCCAGGTGCTCGAGAGCCCGGGGGACAAGCCGAGAGGAGGTCGGTCCCGATCGTCGGCCAGCCGTACGAGGAGGATCGGGATAAACAAAGTGCGCCGAGCGAGGGACTCGCAAAGTGCGGGGAGCCCCAGTGCCAGCGGTCGGGAGGGCTAGGGCCGATAGATACAGAGAGGATGGACCTAGGGCCGGACTCGACAGATTCGAGGCCGCGCGACACTATCGTGAGCTCGCCGAGCAGGGTGTAGAAGCAGCAGGCGGAGGAGGAGGGCGAGGAGGTGGGCGCGGAGGAGGGCGAGGAGCGGAGGGCGGCAGGAGGCGGCAGAGGAGCCCCGAGTGGAAGGAGCCGGCCACCACACGCACATCACCGTTACTCGCGGGCCAAGGTCGCGGGAGGACGAGCGCAGGGCCACCAGGACACCTTACTTAGCGCACGCCGAGACCTGAACAAGGTACCGATAATAGCCAACGATCAACCCGTACACCCCCCCCCACCCCAACCACCCCCGTAAACCTCTTATTTATATCGCACGCTTGGTACTGTCGGTGCTCCGCTTGTTACTGTTGGGCGCGCTCGACGCCTCTCCTCCGATGAACCGATTGCTCTTTGCTTCACTGCTCTCGCTCTCGCTCGTTCGCATCCTTTTCTCCCCGACTCTCTGTCCCTGTCTCTCTCTCACTCTCTCTCTCTCTCTCGCTCTCTCGCTCTCTCTCGCTCTTTCGCTCGTTCGCTCCTTCACTCGCTCGCCCCCTCATCGCCTTGCACTCTTTACTCAACAGTTCTTTTTGCATTCCTGCAATCGGTCGTCAGTCTTTATGCCCGAGGAACGAGGTTACCAGGCGCGACCTTGTACTTACTTTATAACTGTATTAAGGTACTGTGTGCCGTAACGAGCTCTGTATTTATGATCGCTCCATTTTTAATGCAATTATCCCGCGTAAACCATTGTTTTTTTAATTAACGATTTATTTACCAATGACTAAGCTAATTAATAATTTTGGCCGAAGCTCTTTCACGGCTCCCATTAAAAACAAAAGTTTTTACCAATCTTTTGTGAAATTGATGCCGTTTCACTACGTAGCCTTCCAAGCATACGATATTTAGCATTGTAGTTGATTGTACATACGGGAACAAAGGACTTTCATACCTGACCTTGTGCGAATTCTATACGTACAAATCCGTAATGTAACAATAGGAGAAGCCGCTTTTTTTAAAACGAATCGTACGAACACATTTGCACGTTTACCTTTCTTATTCAATTTGATTTTATTTTTAGTTCTCTTTTCGCAAAGAAAACATTTAATCGTATATTTTACTTTATTTATCGATTTCCCTTTTACGATAGTTGCACCACTACAAATATCTTTTAAAATAATATCGATCAAATATCAATAATTAATTGGCATTAATGTCCGCTCTATTTTTAGATACACAAATCCTCCGTGATAAATCACGGAATATCTATCTAACCTCACGTATTAACTTTTTTCATTGATTGCTATTAAGCGCGATTTTTCCGCTCTTTGCTTGAAACTTTTTCCACGGGTGTTCGCACATTCATCGCTGTATGTCATACATACGCACAAATCCAAGAGTTCTGTTTGAAAACATTGAAGATATAACAAATTTTCTGGGTTGGTACGATTAAAAAAAAAACGAAGAAATTATTTAAGAATGATAAAAATTAATTTTCTACTTGCAAAAGATGCTTAAACAACATTTACAATGAATATAAATACGTACAGATGAGATAGCTTAATTGTATAATAATTATTATTCGCAAATTGTTTTGACCTCGTTAAATATTTTCGGGAGCGAGATGTTGACTTATTTTACATCATAATTATGACTTCAGAGGATAAAAAGACGATGATAGTATTGCCACGAAAAAATATTTCTGAGTAGAGAATGAAACAGGATACGTAGTTCGTATTCGTTCTAAGAAAGAGTCCAATGAGTAATTCGACAAAATTGATGAAGCAGTGACGTTAATTGGTACGATGATTTTTGTGTATGTTAATAAACATGTGAAATATAATATTGCGTTTGATGAAACCATCATTAATTCGTCTTACACTCGGCTGCCGTCATTTCGCTATCAGCTTGTTCTGTAAGGGCATTTTTCTTTTAAATTTCACTTCAAACTACTCGCGGTAGTTTACTAAAAAAGTAGCTACTAAAGAAATAAGGTGCGCATCGCGTTAGTTTCACTTGAAAGTATTTGACCAATCCAACTGTCTCGAGGGCCTGTCTGTAAAGGTAAAGTACGGCACGTGGGTGAGCATCCTCCAATGCGTAATGAGGCGTAAAACGAAAGCGAGCACAAGAGCAGTGTCTAATAAAAAGACAAAGTATTTCGGCTATAACCGTATAAGTCGTTGGGGCCGTGCATCAATTGGATACACATGCCTTGGTGTTCTCACACGTTCGAGGACGAAAAGTGTTACGGAGAATCTGTGCGGCGTGGCCCGACGTGGGTAGTGGGTCAACGAAAAGGTCAACGGCGGAGGGGCGGCGGCGCAGGAGGGGGGGGGGGGCGGGGGCGGGTAGGTAGGGTCCATTGGTTGAAGAGCGGGGAAAAGGCATGAAAAACAAGCGCAAGTGGGCACGCATCCGCAGGCGCTCTTTATCGCGAATCCGACAGATAAAGTAGGGGCTCTAATTAAGAACGTGGCGAGGGTCCCTGCGACTGTCGAGCGGCTGTATATCGCGGACGAGGAGGTACCGAGGCGTTGGACGCAGGCGGTAGAGGCATGTGCTACGAAACAGCAAATTCGTTCGAGTAGCAATTGCTGATCGGCCGGGAGCGATAGCCCAGTGACTAATAGTCAAAGAAAAGCGAGACCAGCTCGGCTGGTGCTTTATGGGCTTTGGGGAGCAGCGTCGGGGTGGAAAATCACGAGCCGTATCGCGTGGCGATGTAAGCGTGCCGGGCGAGGGGAAGGTCGCCCGAGCAAAAACGGAGAGAGAGAGGGAGAGAGAGAGAGATCGATATAGGTGTAGGCCTCGTTAACCGGCCGTAGTTGAACCGGACGGCGCACCAACACAGCCGCAGGCTCTCATTGAGGCGCTCGCGTGCGCGCGTCGGCGGCGTCGGCGTCGGCGGCCTAGACCCTGGCGTTAGAGCGGCTAGACGAGCGCTAGACGCGCCGCGCGCACAAACGTGCACACACGCAAACACGAGCACACATGCGCGCGGCCGCCCAAGCGAGCGACCGAACGACTAACCTCTGACGTAATCTTTCGCAGACGCGCCGATCCTTTGTCGCGCGCCTCTATTCTCCTCCTCCTCCTGCGCCTCCCTCGCCAGTCCGCATCGGCCCGCCCCGCCACGGGAGACGCGGAGTACCAAGCCACTGCCCCCCTGACCGCCGCCACCGCAGCCGCCGCCGCCGCTACTCGACTCGGTCTAGGCTGTGTGCGGACGTCGCCGCTTGCGCGCGTGACCCTGACTGGACGAGCCGCTGAGCTCTGGTGGGGCGGGGGAGGCCGACCGATCCGATGGCCCACCGAGACTCGGCCGGATCTCCTAGCCGCTTTCGCTATTTCGTAGGCTCCTCGCCGTACTTTTCCTTTCTCCTCCCTCCCGGCCTTCGCGCGATTACCTAACCCGCTCCGACTCCTCCGAAGGCTCGATCGTTCGCCAAGGTGCGCGCACGTGCGGGCTAACGCGATCGGCCGAGTGGCCGGTACCCCGATATCGTTTTCCATAGCTCCTGTGCGTCACCTGGTTTTTCACTCGGTTATCCGAGACTCGGAGCTCCTCCTCGCCTCTGGCTTTTGCCACGCTGTGGAATAGATAAGGTAACTGACACCAGTCGCCCTGTCCTACGCTCGAGTATTTTAGGAGATCGATGAGTTCTTTCGAGACGCACAAAAGACGTTTATCGCTCGATCGGTCGAATTTTCCAGTTTCGCGATTTCCAGCATTCCACTTTATTTAATTTTGGACTGAAACAAAGGAATTACCTATAATAAATAGTCGAATCTTGCCACATGGTTCATTCACAAAAATTATTGACGTGTGGCGAGATTTTATTTATCAATATTTGTACGCCAGGAGCGAAAATACGGATATTTTCAAGTGATCAATCATTGTTTTCAAACTTCGTGCTCAAGCAAAAATATATGGTAGTCAAATATTTCGCTGCAATTTCTTTTAATTTAAAAGCTCCGATAAATATTTTTAATCGGAGAATCCGATGCACATTGAAAGGCACCGACCGACACGATTTGATTCTCTCTCTCTCCCCCTGCTTCTCATCATAAATCTCTTCCCCACGACTAGACAAAATCCGCTCCACCAATGCTCCAAGAATCATCGGAATACGCGTCACTAAAAATAATAAGTTTGCTCAATAATAACTTGTACAAATATTCCTTCCATAACACGCGGTGCCTCGCTGCTCCACTCTCCCCCCCCCCCTTTCCGCCGTCTACCGCACATCGTGCCCCCGTCCCCAAGCCCGCGACTCCGTACCCGTGCACCAACCTTCATTCCGACGAGAAACCCAGTCATCGTCAGGAATGTCAAATGGAATCGTGAGCAGCCAGCCAAAGGCGCCTCCCGGCGCGTATCCTCCGCGCGCTATTATACAATAAGGCGGTCGTAAATTTTTAAATTCGCAAAAGCAGATGTCCTTAGCTGACTCGACCGTCCGAACACACGTACCATACGATATTCACCGGTGGCATATTCGGGCACGGGCCGCCCACGATAATCTCGGATAGGAAATCCTCTGCCGCGGCTTCCCGTTGCAGTACTGGACTGCAGAGCCGAGGAAAACTAACGAAAAACGCGAGGCCCTCGTTCGACGTTCGCACGGAAATAGAATTTTTGTTCCAACAACGTAAAAATAGACCGGGCCGTATACATGCGCGAATTTTGCGCGATGCCTTTTTCCTTCTCTTTTTTCGCCCTCACTTCCTCGCTCTCTCTCTCCAGCCTTTTTTCATTCTCGTTTCTTTCATCTTTTTGCTTTTCTTTTCTCTCTTAGTTGCTAGAAGCAAAGCAGCAGCAGCAGCAGCAGCAGCAGCGACTGACGTCCTGCTCGCATTACGGGCGTTATTCGCGCCCTGCCAAAAGTCTCTTGCCCGTTGATTCTCGTTTTCTACTAAAACCAATAGACCGAGCGCTTACCCGCCTTAAATTGTGAGCCCTGGAAAAAAGCACTTTAGCGATATCGGCGCTTAGAGTAAGCTTCGCGCAAATTTTTATAGCCACTCTATGAATAAATGCGAGCAGCTCTACATCTCCGGCTCATTATTTTCCATTTGAAATCGATCATAATGCAAAAGCACTTGTTAAGTGTCTAATAATGAGAAGACTTGTTTTCCCCCGATTTCAATGCCTCGATAAAAATGCAATCGAAGACGACGACTCAATTCGCTTGCAAAATGTTTATCAACTCGTCCCTCTTGAGAGCGTCCGACCTTCTTTGTTTTCAGGTGCCAACGCGAAATGATGTTTCAATATTTTAGTCGCGCAGCATTTGTATTTCTCGTATTCTTTAATTTGATAGCAGTGCAATATCAATGCGTTGTAAAAGTAAGCGAGTATAAAGCCATTTGTTCTCATCCTCGGTCGTATGTCCTTGTAATAGCATCGCGAGGAATATCCGAGGTTGAAAAGGCGAAAAAAGAAAGAAGTAATCGACATTGACTGGCAAAGTTTCAGGAAGTGAGTTTCCCTCTTCCTTCTCCTCGTACTATTCCTCGTCCTCCTACTCCTCACTCCGCGCGCATGAAGCAGATCTGAAGGAAGGAGGGAGAGAAACAATCGCAGACTCCATCTCCCTCGCTCGCCTTCACCGTTTGGCCTTGAGCAACAACGTGCGATGATCGCCCCGCGAACTTATCCTTCCTTTTTTGAGCAACGTTACGTGATGCATCGCGTACAGTTGCACATGCGTATAAGTATACGTCGAATGTCTTGCCCGCCTTCTTTCTCACTTGCTCTCAGCTTCTAAATTACCCGTTTTTATATACTTATTATTTTTATTAAAGGACGCTCAGCACGAAGTATCTAAAATGCACCGAAGCCATTGATTACGAGGCGATCGATCGCTTTTTACATGTTTTAAAAGCACGCCCTTAAGCCAACGATGGCTTATGAAATGCCATTATTGCTCGCTTATAATATAAGGAATCATTGCCGTGGATTACAATAACTCGTCGGATGTTTTTGGCAAGTAGCCCGGCGATTTTTCGTCGAACGAAAAATAAATTAATGAATAAATTCCAATAGAAAAGGCCCGGACGCGATAGTCCGTATGAATATGGCCGGTTACGTTTTTTTCGCAAGCGCTGCACACCTCCGTTTATCTACACTCGACTCTCTTGGCGAATTCGTCACCATGTGCGCTCTTTTATATGTATGTATGTTATTCGCGACGAAAATACGCAAACGATTCCCCTTCCCCGCCGTAACCCTCATCGCTCCGACTACAGATTTCCGGCTTTTACATAAGCGCATTTTATACGGCGTATCGCGTATCGAGCTCGAGCAAAGTGCGTCTCGTAGCCACCCGAAAATGCCCTATTTGTGTTAGTTCTTGACAAACGTATGATAAAAGGCGAAAAAATATATTTTCGTAAGCTCGATTCTATTGCATAACACGAGTGCCGGTTTTACAGCGTCGCTAACGCTGCAATCGAAATCCTATCCTCTCAATACACATGCGTACGTCAATCGCATGCAATATAAGCATTTCATGTGAATTATTATCTTACGCCCTTTAATTTACGCACTTTGGTTATTAGTATAGTTTTTATACTCCGTCTTCATGTACACTTCTAACATTTCAATAATATTTTATTATTCAGGAATAATATATGCATGCAAACATGTATACATTCTTATTTAATACAATACTTTCTTACATGCGCCAATAAGTAATCAAAGGCTCGATTTACATTTGGTTGAATCTCCTACCATAGAATGAAACAACTGAATAATAAAACTAATTTTTAGACATAAATTCCTGTTTTATTTATTAAATCTCCATTTTGTTTCATACATTAAACTGAGAAGCACAAAAGCTTATTTTTATAATAATACAATGTATTATACACTTAAATTAATGACGAGTTGTAAACAAACAAAATTAATGGAGTTCCTAATAATGATTAGATGAATAATAAAACGATAAATTATTTATTTTAAAATACAAAGCTTGATTATTTTAACAATGAATATTTAATTCGTTGATTTTCAACTTTCATTTAGTTGTTTATTTATGAGTCGCATACAGAGTATTACATGTTTTCTCTATAAACGTTAAAGCCTTTTATTTAAATATTTTATATTGATATTTATTTTATACAAAATAAGTATAATATAACAAAAAATATTAAATTTTATTAGCTATATTAGAATTATTGGGAAAAGTATAAAATTAATTTGTAATACGAGGACAAAGTGGCATAAAGGGATATTTATATGAGAAAAGGGCGATCTGAAATATTTGTTTCAGAAAAAGACTACTCTGAATTTTCTTCCAATTTCTCAACAAAGTGGGTGTAGAAAGGAGTCTCAGGTAAATAATATACTTCATAAATATGTATGGACAACTATAGAAGCACGTGCATATACATACTCTACAATTTTATTAAAAGCTCATCTATTGTGATGGAAAAAACAAATTTATAATATAGAAAAAATTAGAATATAATTTATCGATTTATTATATTTACTAACAAAATGGCAAAAAATAAGACGCTAAAGAGATGCTAAATTCAATCATGTGTATGTAATGCATACCTGCATACATACCTACATACTGGCATACGCTTACACCCGTAACAAGTGACTTTATTACTTAAAATGTTATATTTAAAAATCGTAAATTGCATCGAGGCCATCAAATATTTTTTTTAAATTAAAATACACTTGTACGAAATCTTTTTAGATCGATGACTATTATAATGTATTTAAACTTTAAATTTCAATTCTACTTTCAATTATAAGATACAACAATGACTACATCGATGATAATATTAGTTAATTTTTCTTTAAGATGTATTCTGTTTTATAATTTCTACTGATCTAGTATTTTACGAACGCGTAGTGAATTACCAAACTTTAATTAATTTTTTCATTGCGTACACAAAGGGATGAGGCAGAAGATGACAAAAATCGTCTTACGTAAGTTCTGGAGTTTCTGATTGCCGCAGTTGAGCGACGACGTCCGTGTCGGAAAGTCGGAAACTAAGTTTGTTTACGTGATGTTAGATATCTGGTTCGTCAATGTTATTATAATGCGATACATTTATTGATCATACTGACCATTTCTTTCTCATTATATTATTACTCATTATATATGTAATGTAATGTTATTACTTTCTCCAATCAAAAAAATAGTCATTGAGAAAGGGTATATCGATGTCATTATCAAAAAGTTAGATTAAATCTCATCTATTCTCTGTTTACCTCTTACGTAAGCTTGATGAAATACTAATGCACTAACGTATTTCATGCTTTGTTTAAAAATCAATAGATTTTCAACATTTGAGGGTCTTGTATAAGAGACAGCCGATTTTATAATAGCGCTATCCGAAAAATGGCTATACCAAGCGGTCGCGTCTGCATTTGTAATTTTGAGAAATTTAAATAAAAAACATAATCAATATTCTAAAATATCAGAATCGACTTTTTGTATTTGAATACATTTCAGGCTCATTTATTGGATAAATTTACTTTTTACCGAAAGAAAGCACTATTTTGAGATATTTTAAGAAACAAAAAAAGCGTTTAATGTATTTTATTGCCAAAACATTTTACAATATTAAAAATTTATTAAGATTATTGCATTAGATCAATATAAGTTGAACATTTGCAATTCAAATTCCTATGTTTACTATGTAATAAAAATGAATAGATTTATCAATATAATTTATAATGTTTAACTACTCAGATTATAAGTAATCATACATACTCACACATTTTTTGAATAGAATAAATAATATTTATAAGTATACATACATAACTAAATATGTACATTAGAACTCGAAAATCCGTTTTACTGTATATGATTTAATCAAATATCTCAATTGAACTTAAATATTGTATGCCTTGAGCAAATTAACTTTCATTCGACGTAAGAAAGTTAACATTTTTTGTAACATTTCAAAAGTTATTAAATTTTTACTTAATTTTATTGAATGTTAAAATTTATTATAAGAAATTTAAATATATGATCAAATTGAAACGTACAAAAAAAAAAGTTTTTTTTGTTTTTAAGAGCGTGTTTTATGTTTTATAAAAGAAATTTTTATATATTATAAAAAATGAAAGATAATTTAGCGATTGAAAATTTAATCTTGCATATTTCTTAAGCATAACGAAAAAAAAAAGAAAACAGTAGCATTTATTAAGAATCCGAAATATTTGTCTAGTGTTATTCGACAGTTGGATAATTTTGTTTGTTAATAGTCTCATATCGAGCGTATATTACAGTTTTAACAATATGCGCCAAATTCGCAGATACAATCAGCAATTCACGTGGGCGAAATTGTCTAATGAGCAATACTGTCAGCAGAAAAAGAGAGATACAAATGGAGGACGTATTTGCAAATTAAATATAATGAGGTCGATGGCACTCGCACGTATGACTTTGAAATTTTTGGCGAATAGCTCATCACACATAAGCTAAATGCCTGTGTGCGTTCGAGCCTTCGTCCATAAGTGTGTAGTTATATATGTGTGGGCACGTGCGCGCGTATATGTACAACTGCGAATTTGCTCGATTAGATTAGACGCTCAGTAACTAGATTAGGAGGGACGTTATCTTCCGAGTTAGACTCTCGGGTAATCGCGTTACATGTGCATACAGACATGTAAGCACTTGATATATACGTTTACAAGAAAGTCTTGTGCTAACTCGCGCTCTTAACTTTAATAAATATCATTTAATCAGCTTCAAAAGTTTTAAAATTCCCGGCGGGGGTGCATGCTTTTCCTTATTTTAGCATATAAAAATGCTCATTATGTCATATTATAAATCATTATTCGACTATAATTTATATTCGCTTGATATTTTATGCGCACATGTGAAAGAGGAGCATATATTTTTTTATTTTTCGCTGCTCCCAAACGATAATTCTTTGTCGCCTCTGCCCATCATAATTAAGCTTGTCGCGTAATTTAAATTCGTCTGTTAATTATTCAAAATTTTATTAGATTTTTAGCGAATTTTTTTTAATATTAACGATGCTTTATGAGTCGAAATTGCAAATATGTATATTTTTATTATTAAAATATGGTAATACCTATGAATAACAAAAAAATTAGTAAATAAGCGTAAAGGGTTATATAATTTGAAAATCGCGATTCATCAATGTATTCTATTTTTTAATCAGCTTTCGAATTCACATTGTTTATGTTCACACGTAGTGGCAACATTATGGAAATATCCCTCCTAATTAATCGAAGATCAATCGATAAAAGATACGAGTATTAAATGAAATCATTATTCGGTGCATTTAATCGCTGTGAATAATAAATACCACGGCCTTGCTCGAAAATAGGAATAATCGTGTGCTCGCATACAATGGTATACTATTGTATTATTTTCTTTCTTAGTCTTTAAACTGCCTGCTTATTGTCTTACTTGCTAATATTGCAGAACAGTGGCAACCATTTAGTTTTTTTCATTTAATAATTAAATAACTAAACTTGATAATGCTTTCCTTATAAAAGGAATAAATAATATTCGTAAATAATGAAATTTGAGTTGATGAGTATATTTTACTATATTCCTCATTTTATTTCTTTATTTCGGCTCATTTCACTTGAGATGAGAATAATATAAAGTTAAGTATTGAAAGCGAATCGCATTTCAAATAGTAAGAAAATAAAAACAACGACTAGTATACCGAATCTTTTTCCTTCTCGTATTAAAGCAAATTCTTCTTTTAACTGTAATCATATAATCTTAGTCATATAAAAGATCATATTTATTCGAGAAATACGCAATCTTCATTTTCCAAGTACAGATGTTTACAAAAGTGAGAGCATGTATTATTTAGTTGTTATTTTTCAAACATTAATGGTGTGACTGTTCACACGAGCACTAGGAACGTCGAAATTTCGATGCGACTGTCCACTTATTAAATTCTAACATTCGGAATAGACGAAAGCTTATCGTATCGGATTAGCCGGACGAAATGGAGAAGAGGAAGTAAAAGCATATCCCTTATTTTAATACGTACATATTTCAGTTAGTAGAAAAGATGGTTATTAAACGCTGAGCTTTGTACTTAATATAAAATTGAACTAGTAAGACTAATGTTTCTTTGATCGAGTGGAGCGGCGGGAGCCACTGTTACCGTGTGACGAGCTGGTGTGTGCTGATTGCTCTTCCAACCCCCACACTTTAATTTAAGCACCGTTTTGAGCGCGGTGCGCTCGCAGTCGAGCATGAAGTGTTCATTGTTCGGCCGACCGAATTACTGAGTAAGAAAGAGAGAGAGAGAGGGAGAGAGAGAGAGAGAGCGAGCGAGTGGTTGAGATAGCGCTTGCGAGGAGGGGAGGGCAACCAACGGACTTCATGGCACGGCGCTGCGGGATGGTCGGCGGCCGGGCAGGGGGGAATGGGAGGGGTGCAAGTAGTGCCGGCGCAAACGGTACATCGGGGGCAGATCGAATTCCTGCGGTCTTGACGTTTTTCTCTTCTCCCTACACGAGAGCGTCCGAACTCACCAAACGCAAACTCGAATGCCAATTACCTTTTTAAATCCCACTTTCTTCCTCTCTTTCTTTTTTCATTCTTTCATTCATCTTTTTATATTGCTGTGTTTGTTCACTCCCAAGAAACATGTTAAAACGCAAAACAATTTTCAACGACTCCGCGCAGCTTATTAGTCAATGCCTATTGACCTGCGCTTCTTTCATTTTTCTCCGAATTAATAATTTAAGCAAATCTATGAAGCAACTTACGTATTAGATAAGAGAACGCCTAGTAATGCAAATAATATTGTGTTAAGTGATATTTAGAATCTTCAATATAATGATACTTTTTTGATAAAGAATTTTAAATTTGCCTTTGTCAATTCGAACGTTATTTTTCATGAGAACATGAAATCTTATAATCAAATCAAAATTAGCTTTATGGTAATACTCATGTTCAATTTTTGACTGCCAGTTTTCAGAAAACAAACTTTTTTATGATGGCTAGGATCAAAGTACATATTCAAAAAACATTACTTTCAAGGACTAACTATTATCAAATTTATTTATTACGTCTTTATGAAAATTTGAATATTGCTTATAAAAGTATAAAGATTCTTACAAAATTATAATTAAAATTCAATCGGAGAAAATTTTTTAATATATATGTATATATAATATATATACGTGTGCGTATGAGTGTATACGTCATACATAAGATAACGTAACCATAGTATACACAGTTAAAAATTTGCGTTAAAAAGACGCATAATAATTAAATTTGTAGTGGTTGATATTGTCCATTTAGTAAAATAAACAGAAAACTTACTGACTTATAGAAATATGACTAGAAGTCACATTTATGTCCTAGATTTATCTCGTATTGAAAAATAAGTCGTATGAATCATATTACACTGATAACGGTAGTAGTTAAAATTCTAAAAACAAAATTGTTAGTTAAAATTCAAGCGAATCTTGCTTTTGCTTTAAGAGCCAACAATATCAATATACGTCAAAATTAATCTTATCTAATTTGACAATAAAGAAATTTTGATTCTATCTTAACTTAATGAATTTATGCTATTGATATGTGGCGCAAAGTATTGTTTACAAATTTTTATTCCCTCTTAACATAAAAAGTGCTTAAAAGTTACAAAACATAACTTGCCACTAAATTGTTATATTTAACGTTAAAAATGAAAGCTCAAAAACTAATTTCGTGCACTGAAATTATTAGTCAATTACTAAGAAGTTGTTTTATTTGCAAATTAAGTTCAATCCGAACATAAACTTTTATGCTTTAAATCGACCCTCTTTTCGCTCCTTCAGAAAATCACCCACACTTTAGCAGCAGATGCAGTAGCTCAGCTGATCCTGGCAAGTCATACATATGATGTAGGCCCTGCTGACAAACTGTGCTTCTTCTCCTTTTTCTGTCTTCGCGGTTGCTCAATATTTATGCAAATACACAAAGACTTGCTTTGTTCACTTTTATTTTTTATTAAATCTCTGCTACGGTTAATTTTTAAAAACAGTGTGTTCTCATTTAAGAATAATAGGGGAAAGGCCCTGATATTTATTTCACCTATATTCACATCAAGTGTTAAAAGTAAATCATCTGGGGAAAGGACAGAAGGGCTTTTTATGTAATAAATATTATTTCAACGATTATTTCTAATATATCTCCAGATATGTTTTACTTGCAAATAAATGAGTATAAAAGATAAATAATTATACCATACTTTTTATGATTATTGCCATTGACATTGCAATTGTTTTATTAATACTTAACAGAATTGTATAAAAACTTTTTTCCTACTCATTTTTATAAGATTATTAAAGCAACTTTTATTAACGCAATATATCGCGTGCATTACTTAAAATTGAATTTTATATTTATACACTGCTGTTACCACCACAACAACAAGATTAAAAGCTAAGCGAAGAAATTCATCATGTCGACTCATCAACTATTTGAGTAAGATATTAGCAAGGACTAGAGAGATAAATATGGGTGCAGAGAGAATTGGGTGGGATGACGGCAAGGGGACAAGGAAGGAGGAAAAGAGGGGAGCGAGGCCTCGAATTAGCAAGGCGCGCTCTTGACAAGTAGAAGAACAAGAAGAGGGAGCGTAGAAAAATAAAGCAAAAGGAAATAATAAAGGAGGAGGATGCGAGAGAGGGACGGCACACGTATGGTCGAATACAAGCGCAAGAAAGAGAGGAAAAGGAGACGGAGAAAAAGGCGTATCACGTGATGCAACGATCGCTCTTGATGTGCGTCTGCATCGCCGTCTGCGTCGCAATTAAAAATACAGCGCTCTCTGACCCATTTCTTTTCCAATACTACTAGTCGACCATAGTGTACGTGTGGGTGTAAGAGGCTTATGCGCGCCTGTGTGGTGCCTATATGCGTAATGCGTGCTTTGGTAGCGAGTGCATCGATCAACTAAACGCAAACATATATATATATATACGCACATATGTATACGAGTGCGTGCGCGCGTGTATGCATAACCGTGAATGTGCGTTAAAATGTAAGCAACTCGTACCTTACTATCCTTTTCTTTTTAGTGTCTTTTCGCAGCGCTCGCAGAAATAATATTTTAAGAATAGCGGTTAGTCCTTCTTGCGGCACTGCTTAATCGGGACATCACTGATCAAGAACTCGGTCAACTCGATGTCGAGTGTATGCATTGATATATGGATATGCGCGAATCAGTGTTTGGCATCTTTAATTCCGTTGGATAAGCTGTTTTATTTATAAGGGGGAGATCGAACGGAACTCTGCAGTTGCATTTTTTACACGATTCTTGATATTTTTCAATCTGCCTTCTCGCTATGCCATACTTTTTCTTTTTTTAGTCTTTTTATATATTATGTACTATTTTGCATACTAATTTATTTAATCGCGTATTTCGGGTGAATTTACTTTTGATTCTTTATTTGAAAATGTAATTGCTGAATCTGTACGTCCTTATATACATATACGTTTATTCGGCTTGTACGGTTGTTAAAGATTAATATAATTTTATTTCATAAAATAGAAATGAAAATTAGATTTACAGAAGTATTATCAAAAATTCATCAAATTTGGATATTTTTATAACGGTCATTTCAATCTGAATTGCCGTTTTTTAGTATTGAATAGGCTTATATACTAATTCGTTAAATAATTTCGATTCCACTTTTAAAAATTACGTTGTAGTACAAAATTACGTTTTACAAAGGAGAATAAGTGTGAAATATATTAAATGATTATAATCAACATCTTTGTACACTAGGTGATTCATATTTTAAATGAATAATATTAAAGTCAAAGACAATGAGAAAGACAGTCAATATCTTTGTACCTGGTTGAAATTCCATGTGACATCAAATACAATCTCAGTCATATCGCATAAACAATGCACCCTGATATTCTCTAGTTTTTAGATAATTAGTAATTAGGATCATCGAATAATTGAATTCCATATTATGTTATATCGAACCAGCTGAATTCCACCGAGTGCAATGTTTGCTTTCGTCAGCAGTGATAATAAGAACAAATGAGTGTTTGCTTATGCAGGTAAAATATATATAGCGTTGACACGGCTGTAAAAAGTCCTGCCTATTCTTTCCGCTCATGATGTAAAATTAATATATATATATATATATATATATACCAATGGCGCTTTATTCGTCAATTAGTAAATCAAGAAATAACGAAACAGCTGCTTTATTGATTCAGCATTAGCGAAGTTCCAAAGTGTTAGCCTACATTTTCAAAATGCGACCTGTAAATACAATCAGATGAAATGCATTATTGAATATTAAAGCCTGGGAGTAATGAAGCATTATAATTAATTTTAATGCATACAAAAACAGTATTATCCGGCTGTATAGTACTATTTTCTCTTAGCATATCTCGGGTGCACTCTCAATAACGCGTTTTAATCAGACTAAAGCTCGGCAGCCTATGCATCACAGTTCCTCATCGGGCCTACAGAAGCATTGTGCCGAGGTTGCAGAAAACGTAGTTTTCATATTTTGTACATGCGTCGCGTTGGATTGCAATTGCGCGAGCGCTAAGAAAAGAATGATGACTCTGCGAGAGCCTCCCGACACATGGGAAATCTCAACTCGAGTAGGCCCGGCCACGTCCACTCACCGATACATAGAATTTTTCAATACCGTTCCTTCAGGAAACCTCCCTTTACTTCTATGCATTATTTCCCACGTGTCATTTTAACCGTCCGCGCCGACTCGTCTTGCCATTTAGGTCATGTCGATGCATCCAGATGACGTTAAGATTTTGATCCATTTCGTATCATCCTGACGACGAACTGCTCGTCAATTTAGTTGCGCATTGTTACTTTTGTTTCATGTCTTTGGTAAGCTACTGCCAGCTTGAGCATATTTATTTCACTGTACGAGTTTCTTTCACGAGCACCAATCAAGTATTGCAATTACTTCGTAGCTGTACGTCAATTTAAAACCATCATCATAAGATCATCTACGTGCTATTTGGATTTTGAGCTGATATTTTTATTTCACTCAAAGTTAGAACTCATTTTCAAAAATATGAATTAGTTTACAAAAATTAACAAATAAGATTCTAATTTACTTGTACTATTTGTGGAGTTTTTCAATTCAAATAGTCTAAATAATGTTAAGCTTATCGTTTAACCAATTACACAGAAAAATTTACACTTGGACAATCCTTATATAATAAAAGTGGTTAATTTTTAATGTAAAAAATTTTTTACATAAGAAAAGATGAGAGAAATTTTTAACTAACTACAGTGACTTCCTTCGTCAAACCAGTTTTTTTATATTAAAACATAGAGAAAATTTTAAGGATTTCTTCTAGTTCGCTATTTCTATGCTAGAGCGAGGAATTAAATGTTTCCGTACTCGAGTAGTACATTCGAAGTAATGGGCAGACATGGGAAAAGGTATACCGCGAAGCAACCAACTTTCACATAATCAGTAAAACTATTAACAATGAAAAGTATAAGCTTTCGTTTCGGATAATTGCAAAAATTAAGGACTATATATTGATTAGTAATAACTGCAAAGAGATTGCATCAATTGCCTCGATATATTAAGAAAGGCAAGAATACAGTTGAGAGCGCATTCCGGTATTCGCTCGAACTTTAAAAATATCGAATGAACTTTGCGTAGATTTCTTAAAAGGCGTCATCATTTAAAAACGAAACTATTAATCTCAACGGCGGTGCATATAGCTCGCGGGTAATCCGAGAAGACGGCATCCTAAGAAAAATCGTCGCAGAGCCCGAAGTGTCGTATAAAAAGGCGACATTGGCTCTCGCGGGCGGGGTCTCGGAGCTCGCAGGAGGCAATCGGAGGTTAAAAAATAGAGCTCCGCTCGGTTGGCGCGACTCGTGCGTTTGAGCGAGGCACTGTTGCACATGCAGCCGAAGGGTCGACGACCTGCCGAATGTTGCCGAATGTTGCAAGGATGCCGGTGAGACGTAGACACGCTCGCGTGCGCGCGGTGCATGTGCCTCGGGAGAGGACGACGGGGCCCTTCCTTCTCTCTCCCTCTCACGCACGCGCGCGCGCACACACACACGCCGCCTATCCCCCTCCCCCTCCCTGTTCCATCCTCAAGCAGCCAGCGCCCCACGGTCCCAGAGTGCCCACAGCCAACAGCCCGCCTCCTCGTCCGTCGTCTTATTCTCCTTGCCATTTTAATCGCCCGGCCAATTTCTGCCTATCGGCCGAGGAATTCACGGGGCCAGGTGTGCCCGACTAATGACGCTACTCCTCGGCCTCAGCCTCTCCCCCTACTCGTTCGCACGGCTGCGTATCGCCGTTCCTCGCGCGTGATTTCCTTCTGCGCTCGCCCCGTCGCCCCGGGCCCGGATCGGCGGTATGCGCTCTACGACGAAAACCCGTCGACTGGAGGTAATTCGGGATCGCACTTCGGTTTTCGCGAGCTAGCGATTTACGCGTCCTTCGGTTAGATTTTGCGAGCTTCTTATGGATAAACGAGAATATCACCCACATGCCGTTGTCGAGGCGATATTTTTACTATGATTTTGAAATACGGCCTCGACGCCAAAGTCCCTCTTTGATACGAGTTTTTCAGTTTGATTTTAAAGCTGAACTTAAGTGAAGGCTTTTGTGCCGGGTAAGTAATTGTGAAGTGAACCCTATAATCAGCTATGGCATTACGCACAAATTATACTCACAAAGTATTCTTGCCGCGAGAAATGAAATAAGCCTTTTTCCGTTTCGTTTCTTTTTCTTGTTAAAGACTTGCCAGTTAACGACTTCCAATCATGTGCATCTTGAGACCCTACTATTACAGTAGCTAACTTGCCCACACATTTGTGCACTCGCGAAAAGTGCATTACTTATTAACATCGACCACAGCTAACCGAAACTTAACCCTTTTTCCCTTGCACAACGTCGTGCGTACGTCCCTCATAGGTGACCTGCACTTTCAAAACATTTGCAGCTCGATAAAATAAAATACTGCTTGTTATTACTTTGCGATTCGTAAAAAGAAAGAAATAATTGATAAAACCATTTTAAGGAGATATGTTACTTATTTATTATCTGTACATACATTGTTTTATATCTTTAGTGCAGGGCTTATTCTGCTAATTATTAAACGAATACAAGCTAAATACTTTCGACTGACAGTTGAGCGGATCATTTTCTCTCCTAATATTTATACGAAATCAGAGTTTCGTTTTCTCGGCGCGAATGGCTTAATAAATTATTTATTACTCAGGTCTATAAAAAATTGACAAGTTTCATCTCAGAAAAGTACATATTATACAAGAAGTTATTGCTTAATGAATTTTTAATAATGCTGCTAATATTATTAAATCAAAATCGTCACAAATGACCTATAATAAATAATTTCTTCTACGATAAATATATAAAAAAGCTAGTTTAAACCTTTAATGTAGGCAACATCATTAACGTTTCACAAAGACCTATGTTTTATTAATTTGCACATTTTTTTTTTTAAAGAATTTTTTTAGCAAAAAAACTCCACGTATGTTATTTTGGGGTACTTACCGAGTTTTCCGATCGATTTGATAGTCAGGATGAGATTGCTGACACAATATATGGAATGGGTTTCTCTTCTATTTATTTAAGAATTGTGGGTGAAGGATATGTAGGAACCTCTATTAATTTCCTTTTCTCATGTCACAACTGTAGCAAGCCTATAATAAACTAATGTCATCGTAAAACCTAATAAAAATTTTGAGTCGCGAACCGTCTCGATCAAGGCAAAAAGAACAATTTACCGACAGACAGATAACGTGTGACCCTCCGTCAATGACTCGTGCCCTTTGTTTTTGCCGTACCTGAATAAGTGATACTCGGTGATTCGCATAAAGCATTAAAATGTGAATTGAATATGGCCCGGTGATATTAAACCAAAAGAAAGGAGAAGGGATTTGTAAAAGGGTCTCAATTGAGAAATACGGAAGAGGAAGGGAGAGGAGAGAACTAAAGTGGTGCGCTCACGTCGAGCACGAGGGGTTGCCTCAAAGCACGTGTAGTGTAACCGCGAGATTGTGTGTGCGACTGTACGTGCGCGCACACATGAGCAATAGTTCGTGATACGTCGAGCGATCTGCGAAAGCTTGCAGGAAGCGAGATGGCTAGAGGTTGGTATGCCTGGCCCAGTATTCCACGACGCTTAGCCTTGAACCCGAAGAGAGCGATGGCCGAAAGCCCGAATATCGCCCTCTCTTTCGCCCATCGAAATCACACACGCACTCGCATAAGCACACGCACGCATACACTCTCTCTTTCCACCTTTCGCTGAATTCTTTGCTTTTCTTTTCTTTGCGGATCGCGGCTCGCTTCTCCGACCAGGGGGGCTGTACTCTCGTCATTCGGCTTTAGGAGAACTGTATGAATTCATCGATAAATTTTGCACACAAATATATATATATATATATATATATATATGCATGTATATAAAAAAAAAAATATATATATATATATGTGTGTATGTACGGACACGCGTACCCGGAAAAATTTGCAGCATCTTTCACTATATTCAATGTCAATTCACACACCCAGATTATAATAGCCTAACTTCCATAACTTTTAGTAATTTATTGATAATTTATAGCACGGAACGGGAAACTATTTTCTTCTATCCTTTCGATATTAAGTTTTAACTTAATTACACGATTAAATTAAACGTAAAATACTCTTTATTACTGCTTTTAAAATTATTAGTATGATGATTTATAATTGTAATAAAAAATGATATTTGTTAAAATTTAAATTAAAGAATGATTGAAATAATCTTCTATATCATAGAGTAACAAAATCTTTATTATGAATGATAACAAAATAAAAAGGCTGGAAAGAAAAAAGTAAAATAATATTTTGAGAGGAAGAAAGAAATAATAACAAGCCAAAATTGTGCAATATAGAAAGATTTGATAAAGAGGGGCGAGGGAGAGAGAGAGAGAGAGTAAGTGTGTAAGTAAGGAAAAAAGGAATGTGCCAGGCTGGAAGGGATTTACAGACACATCATTGGCCGTCGAATAAAGGCGACTGGCTAGCGACGAATAACATTTGCAGTAGAGTCAGACAAATATTCACAGGCTGTTTTTTCCCCTCGGCTGCTTCGGCATATGTATACTCGAGCACGCACACGCAGCAACTAGCTGGAGCTTACACGCGCACATACTTGCCTGTACGTACAAAGCAATACAAGTACTGACATTTATTCATAAACGGCTCGTGTATGTGTGCTGCACGATATGCGTTTTCGCGTAACGCCGCTGTGTACGTAATTATGCACAGATAAAATGCGCTATTATGTAGATGATATACGAAATTTTCGGTTTTCGCGTAATCTCTAAGACCATGTTTTTGCGTACTTGAACGCAACGAAGGGGACCACTTTTTATCGAGCCTTATCGATGCGGAGGTATTGCCTTGGTATAGTGAAAATTAACTTTTTTAATTCGAATTTAGTATTTTATGGATTTCTGACGATCCGTAATTTCATAATCAATATTTATTTATCGAGGAGTGCTCTCTGCATTGCATGAAAAATTATTAACAATATAATATTTAGAATAATATATCTCTTAAGTAAGAATTATCGCATTTAAAACATATCATAAAACAATTTCCCCGAACTCTGTGTTTTCTTTATCATTCAGATTCATTCATGATTTTCTTATTTTGTATACACGTTTGCTTGTGTGTATGCTAATATGAGAGTACTTCACATACTTGCATAAGTTAAATCAATGCTAGGATATGAAAAACTAAAATACAAAACTAATAATGACAGAGATAGAAAGAATATATATATATATATATATATATATATATGTATATTTTTTTTTTGCAAATACACGTATGTGAACGGTAGTGAAGCTCTAGGCTTTCATGCGATCTCAAGGGCGTCGTCATCGCTTCTCGTTTTCTCTTTCTCTTCCACATCATGCAGTACATTCACTTAAATACAAGCGCATATTCTATCTTTTTTTGACTCACCGGACGTCCCACACAAGGCGTAGAAAACATTCTAATTGCATAGCAGTAATCGCGTCAAACCCGCCGGAAAAAAGTCAGATAATTGAAATACATATTCGTATAAATACGAAATGAAGAGAGAGGAAGGAGAGGAATCAACAACTTTATTATGCGCATGCAATTATATATTGAAATTGGTTTAGCGCCTGCATTTCGTTTCAAGTGATTCTTCTGCAATCAAAAATTTGTCACAGTTTTGGCCACAGTAGCTCATGCTCGCGTCTCGCTTTCGTATTATGTGAATACGTGAGAATGAAGTTACGTAATAGTTATCATTAACTCTTTTAATATGCTTAATACTCGAAAAGGTAGTGAGTTCAAGTGCTGTAGTGAATTGACGTTGCGAATTTGATATACGCCCAGGTTTTACAATTTTGACATTTTCATCCGATTTTACGTAATATAGATTAAATCTCGTTACGTATCGCTTTTCGTTTATTAGTTCTTGTGCTTTTCAGTAAACGCACTTGAAAAAAGAGCGCAAAATAATGGGAGAAATAACGCGGGGGGGGGGGCTAGGGATAGAAAAGATTTTGGAAATGATATACGAATGATGTACCAGTTACGTGTGGCGTGCGATCGAAATAAAAATTTCGACTCGAACTCCGCATCGCAAATACACGGTATAGCGATATTCTAAGCCACTTGCACATCTCTTACAGTGTAATTATGCACGAAGATACAAATATTTAATCAGTTCAATTGTTATCTGACCTAGACACTGAAATGAAGCATTGATAATTATTGCATACACACTGAAAGGTCGATAATTTTTTCGGGACTCGACTCAAGTAGCATATCAATCGAAAAGTGTTGAGCCTGACACTGTGCTACGTCATTCTGCGGAGACTAGCTCGAAATCCCAAGGATAAAGGGGGATTTTGAGATCGCTTATCGCACCGTGGCGTTAACTTTGAGCGTTACAGTAAGAAATGGACGACTCGGCGTTATTCTTTGGAACGTGTACGCGTCCACGATTGTGCGGACATTCCGCGGACGCGAAAAAATCGCAAACGCCTACGCGAGCAGAGGCGGACGTAAGGGAAGAGTAGTATGCATAAGGGAGAAAAAGAAGGTGAAAGAAGGAAGGAAGGAAGCTAAATAGATAGAGATAGAGAGCGGGAGCGGAGTCTCGGTCCCTCGGAATCCAATCAATAAATATTACAATGGAGCTGTAGAACAGCACAGAGAGGAGGACACGGGGGAGGTCGCGGCAGAAAGCCACAGGAGGGGCGGCAAGGAATAGCGCCGACCGGGAATAAGGATATCCATCCCTCTCCGTGGCTCGTTCCTCATCTCTTCTCTCCTCGGGCGCCGCCACCGCGTCTTTCGGCCAAGAGGCTCACCGCCCCCTACCTTCCCGTGCACTTTTCTTTACGTACCTTCGAACCGCTCCCCTCATTTTTCTCCTTCATATACATTCCCTCCCGTCCCTCTGCTCTCTTCCTCGACATTTCTTTTCAAACTCAGCCTCTCACGCCGTGCCATTCTTCAATTATCCTTTTCTATACTTCGCCTATGTTCCTTTTTCCTCTCTCTCTCTTTCTCTCACTCTCTCTTTATCTGTCTCTCTCCTCTGTCCCTTTGCTTCAATTATCCTTTTTGGAAGCTTCCCTCCATCCCTCCACCTTCACCTCCAATCCCTCTCTAAATTTCTTCCCTAGTATACCTCCATCCAGGTTCAGCCTCTCCCTGTCTCGTGAAACATTATATTTTTCCATCTTGCTCGTTCACTCCCTCGCGACTCGCCCCACCAGCCGACGACTGGCGGCGGCGCGGCTCCTACTCTCAGCCGCGCTCTCGCTTATATTTTACTTTTCTAGTATAGCGAATTAAAACGGCGTTCATGCGCAGCCCGCGGAAGGGCGTAATGATTTTTTGAGGGGACGAATCGAGTGGGGTCGTACTACCGCCACCGACGTCTATTCCTCTCTCTCTCTCTCTCTCTCTCTCTCTCTCTCTCTCTTTATGTCTCTTTCTATCACTTTCTATAGTTTTCTATCTTCATATTCTTGCGTGTGTATGGTAAACCATCGTTGCCTATGAAGGAAAGGAAAGAAGAAATAATGTGTTACACACACGCTTGTATATATATATTTATATGTATATATGTAGAGAGAGAGAGAAAGAGAGAAAGAGAGAGAAAGAGAGAGATAGATAGAGAGAGAGAGAGAGAGAGAGAGAGAGAGATACGAAGTCGGAGGCTACGCGAGTGGAATTATGCGCGTTCGTAGCAACTGCGGGGAAGTCGCAGTCGTAGGATGCGTCTGCATTATTATTAATTTTCAAAAAAGATAGATGGAAAATTCTTATCACGAATTTTAGTTTAATGCCCTCTATGAATTTTATTTTCTTTCCTTCCCCTGCATCCCTTGCAAACAAGGCCCCTAAAATTTGACATTAAATTTGCGTTAATCATTCTTCAGATTTCGAAAATACAAGTTAATTAACCTTGAGATTGTGGCAATTTTTTCTTTGAATCAGAAACAATTTTTATCGCTCAGTGATAATGTACATAAACTATGAAGTGTCACGACGAGGCTTCTAATCGATTCAAATCTGTTTAACCTTCACGTGAACGTGAATTAATAATCTCTATACAAATGTTTCACCAAGCAGAGATAAAGTTGGCCTACACATTTCCAGAAGGCTGTGGCCCGTGATGCGAGGTGGAAAAATCGCTCGCGCTCAGGCACTTTCGATGGTTCGAGCTAAGAGAAGTATAGGGGTGGCCACGGACGGCGGGCAGGGAGAGGGGAGCAAATGGTTCGTATAATCCCGCGTCTAGGAGCGGTGCAGGAAACCTGTTCCACGGGAGGTTGAAGCGCCGGCTTGGAAGTGTCGTGGAGACCCATTTTTATAAGCGCGAAAAGACACGTGCACTAGGTGAGCTCGCGAGAAGTGCGAGCGGCGATCGTTTCGGCGTGTACGCTCATGCTCATTATCCCCGCGCCCCTGCTGGAGAATTTTCGGCCACTGCCTATGCGACACGTGCACGTGCTCTTATCATCGCACTGTCCGTTCTCTTCTGCCATCGAGGGAGGCGAGTCAGTTAGCTCCCTATAAACGATCCACGGGGAGCTCCGGAAAATCAGGAGGATAGAATTAAACGAAAGAAGGAGGCGATATTAAGCAGAGCTAGAGAGCATTGGAGGTGCGGGTCGATTAGTCTTCGATGATTACACTTAAGAAATTAGCTTGTTTCATTTCGGTCGATTTCACTGAGCTTTCCGTGCTCGTGGGCACAACACTTATTTCTGAAAAGCAATTTCTTTTCCCTGAGTCTCGCCTCGCGCCGCATTCCCGTCAATTCCTTTCACCTGCGAATATTAGGCGATAAAGGATAATATAGGTAATGGGTGAACTTATCGCCCCTTTCCAACCGCCAGCAACCCCTTTTCTTTGGGCTGTAGAGCATGATGGTGCCTCCAGAGAACCAAGCCTGTTCATTCGTTCGGAACCGACTCTCCTCCCTCGACTCTGCGGTTTACATTTATTACGTCCACGTCTAAGGAGACCTTCGTCACCCCTGCCGATGCCGAACTCGAAAACCACGGTAATGCCAGAGAACAGTTGTCCCCGAGCTTCTCGCAACTTCCTCTTTTCTTACCGGTCAATTTGCACCCTTGGGCGCTCTTTCCTCAACCTGTGCTACTTTTCTTATTATTAGGCCACATTTCGATCTCCTGCCCGCTCGATTCTCACTCAAGCCACTCATCATTATTAACCCCAATAAGCCAAACTCTCTCGCTGTGTCTTCCGCGTATATTTAAACTGTATAATCGGGCGTGCGCGCGTCTTACCGCTCAAGCGTTTTTTTTCTAAGAACAGAGTCTCTCGACGTTTTTTTCTCGCCTCTCTCATTTTCCCGTCTCTCCATTTACTCGTCGCCTCAAACGCGTGCACTATATTTATAGTTCCAGTTTTATGACTATTTCTTTGTCTCTTTCTCGTTCCATGCATCGCCGCTCACCATCCCCGGCTATACAGTTCGCTGTCTCCCTCGTTTCCTCTCTTTCTCCTTGCAGCCTCCTGCAACTATTCAGCGCTGGGGCTTTCGCCTGTCTCTCGATCCCCGCGGTCCTTTAATCTTTGGAGGCACCCCTAGTTGTTGTTTGTGTTCGCGACGAGGAGCGCCGGTCGGGAGGGGGGGGGAGGCAGGGACTGGGAGGGGGTCGCACACATTAGTTTCCTCCCGTACTCGCCAGTGGTCCATTATCTCATCCCTCGCGGGCGAAACTCGTTTCTTCCTGGGGCGCAGCGCCTCTCCACCGGCCCTCTCCGGCCATCTTCTCGGCGCAAGACTCTGGACGCAGAAGCAATTAAAAAGCACGGGAGGACGCGCTCGTAGAAAAAAAAGGCGCCCGGCGCGAGAAAAGGCCGACGTCCGCGCTTCCATCTCCGCGCCCCATCCGTCGGTCCGGTCGCGCGCTCACCCCCTTTCTTTTCCGACGTCGGCGGCTCGGCTGCCACCCCTCCTACGAAGGATCGCTGGCTCCCTTCCCGCGATCGGCGTTCGGTCGCGTGCGTCACGGTCCCAGGGCGCAAAATCTCCGCAACGCTTTCGTATTTCGCGGGCTCATCCTCCCGTTATCACCCCGGCGGCGCAGGGGGGAATACGAGCCGTCGTAACGTGGCGGCGTGCGTTTTTCGGCGCGCGCAAACGGAGGGGCGGCCACGAGAGAGGGGACGCCGAATCAGGGGAGAAAAGCGCGCGCGGGCCGACGAGAGCTCGAGCAAGGGAGAGAGAAAGCGAGCGCGAGCGAGCGAGCGCGAGAGGACGAGGGAGGGAGAGGGACGGAGTCGCAGCGGCGGGGAGAGACGGCACGACGTCAACGACGACAGGACGAACGAGGGAGAGAGAGAGAGAGAGAGAGAGACAGGGGCTCTCTTCTTCGGCGCTCCCGTCGTCGTGGCGAAAGAGAGCCACCGCGATATTCGTATTAGTTGTGCTTGTGACGGAGTCGTCGCTCGTTGACTAGGGCTCCTCTCTATTCGCTGGTCCGCTGGCCTGCTCCGAATTTCTGCACGCGACTTCGTGTGTCTAGAGATAGATAGAGAGAGAGAGAGAGAGAGAGAGAGAGAGAGGCAGGATGGACGAGCGATAGAGTGACACCAGCCGGTTTTGGTCCTCGTGACGCCTATTGACAGACCTCACCTTGTGCCGGTACGCACGTGAGAGGAGGACAGGCTACGCGAACTAGACTTTAAGCTAGATCTGTGACTCATCGGTGCACCAGTGACCTTTGGAGTGTCAAGCTCAAGCTGCAAGCGAATGCTGTCGTCCCCTCACTCCAGCGTTCTTTTAAATGACTGTAAGTTAACATCTTGACGCCTTTCTTCCGCCGTTCTCGTCTTTTCGCAAGAGAATTTTTTCCCTTCTTTTGTTTTTGGCTCGCTTCGAGCGCACACCTGTCGTGCAATGATGCAGGGGGAAGGAGAGAAAGGAGATGAAAATAGATGGATAGGTAGATAGATAGAAAGAGAAAAAGAGAGAGAGAGAGAGATAGAGATAGAGATAGAGAGAAGGAGAGAGGAGGGTCTGAGTGAAAGAAAGTCAACAGTCGATGATGTAGAAGTGGAGTGAGTGGTTCTTGTTTTGATAAAACGATTCACTGATAAGTGCACTGGTGTGAATCGGATTGAATCGATTTATATAATCGCACGAAAAATGTAATTCTTATATCAAACTTTCAAAATGCATTGCAATCAATGCTCTCTTTGAACGTGTAACGCACATAATTATCGGACACTTTTAAACCTTGTTTATTTCTTGTTTAATATCACTAACTTTGATACCGAATATTGTTATAATATAATTCATAATAAGTTAAGCTTGATAATATAAATAAAAACAGCCGGTTCGAGAAAAAGAAATGCACACGCATTTTTAGTGCCATTTCTCAAATGCCACTATTATCGATTCACTGCTTTTTTGCAAAATGCAGATGGGAGATAATCAACGAGCGAGGAGAAAAAAATGATACGATGTATGAAATAAAAATATATGCTGTCACCGCGTAACTTGAAGCGAGCAGAACTCGGAGCTCTTTCTCCCGACACCACCTCGTCATGTTTGAAATCACATGGGGGACGGCTAATAAATACTCGTGCGCTCAGCGGCGCATATGTATGTCCCCAAATTCCCCACGTGATTTCGGCCACAGCCGTGCACGGATTTCGCACGAGCACGTGACCGGCGAATTTGGCTTATCACTCATTTGACGAATAGCCAGCTGATAATGTAGAGTAGCCTCAGTGGTCGCACGTCCTGCCCCGTCCGCTCGTGTGTAAAAGAAAAAAAGAGACCCGTTCGTATCCTCGAGTCTTTCCAGTCACATGCGTTTCACGTCAGGTCAGATGCACATTGGCGCGTAGAGGAAGTGCACGAACGGATGAAGCATCGATGAAAGCAAGTAGAGTTTTGTCCTCTCCCCTCCTTGCTGGGGACCCAGAGAACGAGAGAACGAGAAAACGAGAGAGAGAGAGAGGGGGGGAAGAGGGACAAAGCCAGAGTAGTAAGGAGAGGGAGAGGAACGGGCAGATGCAGATAATGATAGAGATACAGATGGGGAGACAGGGAGACAGGGAGACGGAGAGACAGAGAGAGAGAGACAGAAAGAGAGGGAGAGAGAGAGAAAAGGCACTGAGGTGTTTGGCGAGCAAATGACCTAGTGAGTAGTAGAGCAGCGTCGCCCGAGCGAGAGCGAAAGCTTAGTAAATCGCCAATGAGTGGAGGCAAATACCTTAACGTCTCTTTCACGCCCCTCTGTCCTTCTCCTCGGACTTTTGCAACGCTCCGGAGTCTGACAGTTGGTACTGCGAGCACTTGCTTTTCAGGGATAGCTCATTATTGTTTTTGTTATTGTATCGCGTGCGTACGCGTAAATCAAGTGAAAGTGCGGGCGGAAATTGATTTGCGGTCGTGCAAAACGCACAATGTGCGAATAGCTGAGTTTGCGAATCGATTGGTCTTTTCACGAATACGTGAGTATTCTTTTCGCTAATTGCTGATTTTTTAATTGTTATCGTTTTATTTTACGGCATTTTTCACGAAGCCGTGCGTGCGTGCGTGCGTGCGCGCGCGCCCAGGGGTGGATGCGTGAGCCAATTTATTTATTCTCAGCGGCCGGGCTTTTATTTTCACGATATCGACGTCAAGCTAGCGCCTCGCACATGTTGTTGTTGGACACGTGCGAATATCATGAGAGGCTGTCGAAAGCGAGTGGCCGATGGAAAATTGGCGATGCGGTTAACGCCGTGACCTTTCTGCCACCGCAAGCGTATCCCGGCACCTTATATTAACAGTTCCAGCACAACTTCTGGGTACTCCTCTATGATAGCCTCCTTTTCAGCTCGATGGCGAGTTATCTTATTATTCAGCGAATGATTAGTTATTTATTTCTTGATAAATTTCTTTTTCCCTTCTGCGTAGATGAATTTGTTGAATAGCCATTCTTTTCATTCTCCCTCTTCTTTCATTTCGTTTCTTTCTTTTTAGTTTACTAAACGAGCCTATTATTTGCTTGTTGACTTATCCTCAAAATTTGTGTGCCGAGCTCTGAAATATAGTGCGAATAAATCATTTCGCGATGTAGTAATCGAAAAAAAATGCTGATAAAATAAATATTAAGCTTGACGCTTAAGCGTTAAATTAAGCAACACCGCGGCCCTGTGGAGCAGCACGGCCTAGAAAAATATGGCCCCCCCCCCTATTTTGGACAAACTTACGTAAAAAATGCATAGAACTATTATTAGAAGAGGGCAATCAAATCGTAAAATCTGCAAATAATAAAGCGCCATTTTTGAGAGTGTCGACATTAAAATGATGAAATACGACGAAAGAAGTTTTTTTTGGAAACTATAAAAAGTTAGCGAGGCGTCGATAGAGCTCCAGGCTCTATATCACTGATAAAAAATATTTATCATTGTTGTACTAGGCGCGAAAGTTTCAATACGGTTAGTAGATGAGCTAAATTGAAGGAGGAGAAAAAAGAGAGTAGGAAAAAAAAGTGCGGTCTGTAAATTTGTTCCAAGACGTCTTTTTTTTATCGTTTCGCCGAGATAGCGCGCTATCAGCATACTTTAATGCTTGCACTTTTATAAGTATATCGGGGAGAATTATTTAATCGTACATGTTCTGGCTTGGCTCCAGCATGACGACCCAATTTTTCTGAGGATCGAGGGATCGTAGAGCAAATGCCGCGAAAGACCAGTGCTACCGATAAAGAACATGTCATATGTACGTCGAGAAAGCTTATTATATAGAATTAGAAAGAAATAACGATCAAGTATAAATAAAGAGGATTTTGAAAATAAAAAATAAACTTCCTGTGGCTGTATGTGGCGTTTATCTTGTGCCATTTTATTGCTTTTATCTGTTTGCCGACTGATATTTTTTAAACTTTCCACTCTGCATGTAAGAAGAGAAAAAGGCTTCTAAATCAAGCGAGAAAATAAGACGGTTATAAGTCCAGGCGTGCATTATCACTCTGCGCCACTCATGTTTTTGCATTAATCTTTTTATATGAAAATTTGCGTAAATTATGCATTTTTATATTCCGAGTCAATTGTTTTTTTTTGTTTTTTTTTCTCTACCTCTCTCTCTCTCTCTCTTTCTCTCTCTCTCTCTCTCTCTTTCTCGTTTAAGCCTCTAAATAATTGAACCTGACGCATTTATCGTCAAAGGAAATGCAAATCTCTAGTCAATAATCTAGTCTAATGCAATATTTTTCAATTTGTAAATAGAACTGGAAATTATTTTCAAAACGATCTATTAACCACCGAAGCAATCCGTGCACTGGAATTTACCGATAACATTGAACATCTGTACTAATATCTTTAGTGATTCTTAAATTGATATCGAACTTCACCTGAATGATACATGAATAGCTTCGAAATTAGTTTTTAAGCTTCGGAATTTATTAATTTATTCTGACTTACAAGGTTTCTCGCTATCATTTTGGCATAGATTCCCCCTCTTTCTCGTAACTCTTAATGAAAGCAATCGTATTAGTTGGCTGTCTTTATATGTATAAGTTAGAAAACAGAGTGCGCGCTTAATAAGAGAAGGATAAAGACCTAAAAGTAAAAGAGAGAGAATGTTTTTTGCAACTTTGTAGGCCTTTTCAAAATAATCTTTATCTAAATTTATCAGTGCTTTTATGTCGTCTTATCGGGATTTGCCGTATACCTTGAGTAAAGAGTAAGGTTAAATTGCAACTTTAACGATAGCGACAGTTTGAAAAATGCGATGTCTTACGAAATTTGATTCTATTCATTTTAATCAAATTTGACTAAAAATCCATTGCATTTTGCAGTGTAGCGAGTTAAGAAACTACATTGGAAATAAATTGTTAGGTGTGTCTTCGTGTAAATAGTAGTGCCTAAGTTAACATTAATGTAATAAGAAATTGCATTTATAGATACTCATAGAAATTGAAAGTGGAATGCATTATGAAATTTTAATGATAAATTGGGATGATCCGAATGGCTAATGATTTTTATCAATAGTGTAAAACGAGTATAGAAAAAATGTGTAAAAAATAACAAAATAATAGTACTGGCTGACCTCTTATAGAGAAATTGGCAGATAAAAAATAACTTCGAGTAGAATGAACACACAGTACAGTAGTGTTTTAACGTGGATTACTTTGTTTTTGTTGCAGGTGAATAGGCATAACGATGGTAGATACACAACACTTTTGTCTGCGATGGAATAATTACCAGAGCAGCATCACATCAGCATTCGAAAATCTTAGAGATGACGAGGATTTCGTGGACGTTACGCTGGCATGCGATGGCAAGAGTCTCAAAGCACATCGGGTTGTTCTTTCAGCCTGCAGTCCTTACTTCAGGGAGCTTCTTAAGGTAAATGACATTAAGTAACCAACTAGTTAATCAGTTAAGCTTTCACAGTTTCCTAACACGAGTACTTGTTAATTTCATCTACATTCACTTACAAATTATTACATATTTGTGTTTGTCTCTCTCTCTCTATATATATACACTCAGGAATTATGCTACTTCATAAATGGCAACTCTCTCTCAAATGAATAAATATATGTATTTTAAAAGTCCACCGATATACAACTATATTGAGTATCTTTCTTAAACCATCTCGAGTTTTTAGGTAATAGTTGCAATTATTTTCAGAGCACACCGTGTAAACACCCGGTGATAGTATTGCAAGATGTAGCATTCAGTGATTTGCATGCCTTGGTGGAATTTATTTACCATGGCGAAGTAAACGTCCACCACCGCTCTCTCAGTAGCTTTCTGAAAACCGCCGAGGTTCTCAGGGTGTCCGGATTATCGCAACAAGCTGATCAATCTAACAGGGATGAGGTGAGCTACTACTGAAATACTAATTTTCTATCCTCGTAGATGTCATTTGTTGATAACGCATTTAAAAGATAAAGTGTACAATGAAGGCACACCTTTTGATTCGCGTTCAATTAAAATCATAGTACGTGTATCTCTTATTTGTTCACGAGTATCAATCAAAACAAGAAATGAAGATTAGTTTTTCTTGATTAACCATGCTAACCAAGAAAATATATAGCATTTCATAATTAGTCTTTGCAATGTTAATCAAATACATATTAATAAAATGGTTATGAAAAATTATCCAGAACAACTTTTATTTTAGTTCATAGTTACGGATTACTAACATCAGGCATCAGTACTATCTAGTGATTTATCTATAAACATATCTAATACATATATATATCTTCATTTTTTATTGATCATAATAGAATAAGCGAATATAGATAAAATACTTTGTATAAAAATTTCTTCTTATAGATGAAACTAATATTAAATTAATTTTGTTTGAAATTTAATTATAATCAGCAATTTTTTTTTTTACATTCTACATAATTAAAATTTTATCATGCTTGTTTTATAACACATGAAAGTTTGTTTAAGATTTGCTTTGAAATTTAAATTCTTTGAAATTAATTACTTGACCAGAAACATATTTAATTACGTAAAAATTAATTACATTCTATTTTGAAATAAATTCATTTAAATTAGCTACAAATTTCAAAGTTCGTAAAAAAGTACCTTAAACAAATTATTTTTGACACATTTTAAAGTAGAGCAGAAATTTATTGATCAACATATTTCTAAAGTTATTGCTTCGTATTGAATAGATTTTTAATGCTTAATTATATATACGCAGTTTAATTAAACTTAACCCTTAATGTATTTTTCAATATTTTTTTTCGATATCAAATTAGTAATCTGAGTATTTTTTTTATTAAAACAGTTTATTTAGTTTATAGATAGAAGTATAGAATTTTTCAAAATACTAAATTTATATTTGCTTTATTATTTAATGTAGTTAAATTCAACTGTCGAATAATGTTAGTATTTTTTTTCCTATTTTAACCAATTATTTCTGAAAATATTAATTTTTTACATTTCTATTATTTCGTTAAAAATATAGTAATATTAATATTAGGTACAATCAACCACTCAATAAATCATTTCTAGATTAGATGAACCTTTCGTTTAATAATGAATTCTGTTTCACTATAATAGTATATGCGTCAACATTTCAATAAAAAAAATTATTATTGGATCAATGTAAATATAAATGTAAAATGTGTTCATAAAAAAATTACTAAACTATATTTTACGATACTATATTACTATAAAAGTTTCATAAAATTTGTTAACGATAGCTATAAAATTAATAGCAGTATTTGTTGAAATATAAAAAAATATTTTTACCAGAGAAAGAATTAACTACGCGATTTACAACGAAAAACAAAATAAATTTATAAACTCTAATCTTGTCGTTAAAAATTGCAAAAAAATATCCCGTATTCAAACAATAAATATACATGGTTAAGATGATCGATTAGACTACGCTTCCGAAGGATCATGCATTCATGATAAACGCTGGTATATATTATTTTTCTGTTTTTTAAAACGTTAAACACAAGTAAAATCGAAAACAGAATGATTAAAAGTCGAGGTCGGAGCTTGCCAAACGATATAAGTAAGCTACAGAAGGATTGCTCGAGAAGTTCGGTAATGTATAAGATTAGGGCGAAGGAGGGCGGGAGGGGGAGGGTTAGGGTGTAGCAGGAGCTTTGTTGCCAATACATGCCACGATGATGGAGGAGGAAGAGGAGGAGGAGGAGGAGGAGGAGGAGGAGGAGGAGGCACGCGACAGAGCAGAAAAGGCAATTATCGAAGGAACGAGGCGCGTCAGTTAGGAAGTCAGGCCTAGATTAAAGTAGAAGATAAGCGAGGACGTCTGCGAGTAAGCTCCTAACTCCTTGGCACGCACCTATAGCTGTCGCACGTGCGGGCGCTCGCGGCTGGAGCCGGAGCCGGCACCAATTACCTGCCGCCCCCGCACGAGAAGCTCGCGGACGAGGGCTTCCCTCGGGGCCGCTCGACTCCCACGCCCTGCGCGGCCTCGCCGGCGACGGTCCAGCAGCTGCTGCGCCAGGCGCAGATCCGGCGCAACGAGAGGCGCAGCCCCGACCCCCACGACGAGTCGGCCAAGCGGCCCCGGGACCTCTCGCCGCCCCTCAACAACAACGACGCCACCCCGACGGACTTCTCCATGGTGAAGAGCAACCACCTGTCCTCGAAGATCGAGGGCAACGGGCTGCACGAGGAGAACGGCCCCCTCGAGGACAGCATCAAGTGCGAGCCGCTCGAGCTCACCGGCGGCAACGGCGGCAACACCGGCAACGGGACGGCCGGGGGAGGCGGCGGTGGCGGCCTCCTCGGGCTCAGCGTCAACAACGAGGACAGTTCGGATTCGGGCGCGGCGGCCTCGGACCGGCCACCGGCCTCCGCCAGCAGCAACGAGCACGACAACGAGCCCGAGCACCCGCCGACGCCCAACTACATGGCCGAAAGCAAGCTCTTCGCCTCGACGCCCGGCAGCTTCAACTTCAGCATGGCCGCGCTCACCACCGACCACACGCCGCTCTCAGGTGAGACGCGCCCTTCCGAGCCTCCGCGGCCCGAGCTCGCGCCTGTACGCATCGACCAATTTACCTGAATTGAATGGCGCGCTCTCTCTCTCCCTCTCTCTCTCTCTCTCTCTCTCTCTCTCTCTCTCCGCTCGCCCTGGTCCGCGCTGCTGCTCTCACGTGTCTTTACCGACCCTCGCGTCTCTTCCACCCCCACACCACCGACGCAGCCGCCACCACGACCGCGAACCCCTACGACGACCAAGAGTCCGCGCGTCGACGCGCACCGAGCCGCTGCCGGCCTCAGCTGATCGAGGACCGACACCGACAACCCCCACCCCTTGTGGCGGTATAGCGCGAGGCTCGCGAGCAAAGTCGCAGGCCCTTTACCTGGAAAAACTCCGAAACTCGCCACGCGAATGACCTCCACTATGCATCCGCCCCAGTCACGTCCACGATACTCATCTATAATCCTGAACAAGGCAGCGGACGCTACTTTGCTTTTCATTCTTCTCATTTTTGCGAGTGTCCAACGATCGTTCCGGTCATTCCCATCCGTACTGTAGAGTAGCTCGCCCTTATGTGTTTATGCACCGTTATTTTTTTTCGCTATTCAATTCGTAGTTGCGAAATTGCGTACAGGCCTGGTATTGCCCTCCTATAAGGGAGCACTGATTGCTATGTGTGACGATAGTGAAATTTCCAGGCTTGGGACACGGGCTACAGACACCAGACCTAGCAGGAACTTCGCAAGGTAAGAGAAATGATAAAACTACTACTTGTAAAAAGTCATGCATAACCGTTCTTTTTTTTTCTTTCGTTTTTTTTCGTTCTTTTTTTCGTTCCTAATCACACTTTTCTTGAACTTTGTTAAAAAATTATTATTATTCTTACCGTTATTATAATAATTGTTATTATTACTTATGTTATTATTATTACTATTATTATTATTATTATTGTTATTGTTATTATTCTTATTACAACAACAACAACAACAACAACAAATACTACTACTACTACTACTACTACCACTACTACTACCACTACTACTACCACTACCACTACCACTACTACTATTACTACTACTATTACTACTACTAGTACTACCACCACTACTACTACTACAACTATTGATACTACTACTATAATTATTTTTTTCTATTATTAGTATTATTATTACTTATTATTATTTTTATCAGTATTGTTTTTATCATTATCATTATTATTACTTATTACTATTATTACATATTAGTAATATTACTTAATATTATTATTATCATTATTTCTATCATCATTATTTTTATTATTATTAATATTATTATTATTATCATTATTATTATTATTATTATTATTATTATTGCTGTTGTTTTTATTATTATTATTTTTATCATTATTATTATTATTATTAATTTGCCCTGTGAAATCACAAGAATCTCAAGTCAAAACGTTAAATGCATTAATAAACATTCAAGACGTACGTAGATGCTTAGATAAAATCTTCCAATTTTATTTTTCTCTTTTCGTTCGTTTCAAGCATTAATTTACTGATTTATTCATTTTATTTATTCATTTATTTACTTAAGTATTAATTCACTTAACAATTTACTTTATAATCACTTCGACTCCATACGCGTGCTTTTTTTATCCTATTTTTTCTTTTTTTGCTCTTTTCTTCCTTCTTATTTTCTCGACGTCACACGTCAGAACCCTTCCTTCGCGGTATATAAATCTTGCATAACAGATAAAAATACAGAATAAAGCAAAAACAAAAACAAAAAAAAAAGAAAAGAAAGAAAAGAAAAGAAAAGGACAAAAATGTGCTCGCACAGTCGAAGGACAGACGAAAGGTTCGAGTCTGCGTTCTTTTGATTTTTCAAAGGGCTCTCTCCGCTACTCTGTTTTTAATTCTCGAAGCGAGCAGCCAAAGTCTGATCGAGTCGCGGCCCAAAGACGCAACGGGCGAGCAACGAACGAATGTGAAAAATAATGGTAAATGCACGCGAGGCTCGAGGAGATGCGTCTGTTGGGGTCGCGACTCGATCGCTCGGCTCGCTCGGGTACTTGGACAAAATTACGTAAGTCGCTGTGACTTGTGCAGTTATATCAAACTAACAAATCACAATATGTATTGACAATTTATATAAAATAAAATTTTTATTATTTATTTGGTTGCGGTGAAAGTTCACTATACTTCTGTCTCTCCTTGCTTGGAAGATTAAGTTTCTTCTAATTTGGCATGCCATTATTACCAAATCATCGAAATCATCATTACTATATACTTTTTACTATTATGAAGAACGTCATTAATTTTCGTATAAAGGTGTACCTGCTTGCACTTGCATTATTGTTCATTTTAATTCATTTGCAACGTTTGCCGCGATTTTCAATATCGCCTGCTCGACCTCGGGGCTCTTTTGTCTTTCTACTACGAGTTCATTTTTTTTATAATTTTTTTTTTCTTTTGTTTCTAAATCTAAACGACTGTCACTTAATAAATTATTATAAATCGTTACGAGTAGAAAACCAAAACTTTGTCGTTGAGCTGGCGGTCATTTCGAATTGACGAAGAATAAGAAAGAGAGATGTCAGTTTGAGATCACTGTACAATCTAATTTAGCTACGATCGTCTCTGTGCATCAGTTTCCAAAGTTAAGCTACAAAACTTTCGAGTTGAAACAAAAATTGAATTTTTTTTTTTTAATCTTTAATATTAAGAAATAAATTTCGTCGACTGTAAAAATTACATGTGTGAGTCGATGCTCTCGAGACGATCGTCAGCAAACAAGTCGACGAATTAATTTTGGATGTCACTTATTTACCATTACACAGCGCGTTTTATTAATATTGTTTGATTATTAGTATAATATTATTTATAAATCCTTGTCGTGCTCTTATTGTTCAAACTGTCGCAAAAGTTTATTTTCTGTATACCAATGTGCTCTCGTCGTTCCTTAGTTGTCTAATTTTAATATACACATAACATGTTTTGGCACTTCCATTTAAGAATTGCCAAAAATTTACATATTCCTTTTAATGAAAAACACAAGAAGTTATTAAATTTAAGCGAGTGATAGATGGAGAAAAGTGAAAGTTGATACAGATGTACGATCGAATAATAGATGATAAGCTAATGATCCGTGGATGTGTTATATACGAAGAGGGCGATTGAAATTCCGTGCTTCAGATCACTAATAAAGGCAGAGTATCTGTTATGAAATTGCGGCGACGAGAGGCGTATTTACCTCGGTTGTGCGATAGACCGTTTAAAGTAATCACCTTTGCTGGTTTATTGTTATTTGATCTGTACAACAATAATATTTCGTTATCACATTCAATGGTTTCGTAAAAAAAGAAGTCGAAACTCGAGCTTTCATTCTAATTTTAGTACATGGGTGTCAGTCTTGCAATTATAATCAAACCATATACGATGATCACACGTTTATACAAAATAATAAATACAACATTATCGATTTTAGTGTACATGTATATTTAGTTATGTTTTTATAACTTCTATCGCTTGATCGTTATATCCGTAAGCAGTGGAAAGATCGATTATCTACACGATTAAATATTAGCCGAGATTTCGTATCCAGCATGGAATTTTTAATTTTACTCATAAGTGATAAAATTACTTAAGTTGAGCTCTATTAATATATTTATTTATATAAAATAATTATTCAAGGTGAACACGAAGATGCACTCAATTTTATTGCTTCAAAAAAATCACACAGATGATATACATTGAACAAGAAATATAATTTACTTAATGCATACAAAGTAAATGATGTCTGTTAATTAACAGAGATCTACAATGTGATTTGTATATTTTTCTGTTATCATCCTAATCTCATTATCCATTTTTCGCAATGATTGATAACCTTGATATTCTTGACTTTGCCATTGTATAAGTTCTGTGTGCATATACTTGAAGTATATGTTGCACTCATTAACAAAACATATTTGGTTTCGAATTTTACTGGGTATATTTTGCAATAATTACGATAATGTTTGAATAAAAAATTATCATAATTTAATTTAACTTACAATGAATAAAAAGTTTCTGTTAATTATATTAGCGATCGACACAACTAATCAGTATTACTACGAAATAAAGAGAATCATGATTGACGAGAAATTCAAACTTGATTTGAATTTTATTAAAATAGGATTGGATCGTCAAAACGATTGCTTAATTTGACAATGTAAAAATAATAATTCTTAATGATGAGGATAAGGTGTATGGATAAGTCGAGCAATGGAATATTTGAAAATATACAGTAGTAGCAACAACAATAACAGCAGCAGCAACAACGACACCAGCAAAAAATAGCTACAGTAATAATGAAGCGAGAATATTGTCTTCGAATCCAAAATGAAAGAATCGGTTTGCAAATCGGTTTAACTAATTTGCACATTGCGCAATAAATAAAGCAGCAGCGGCTCATCGCCGCAGTATTTCGCTAATGTACCGATCGCCTATGTACATTAAGTCACGTCTGTTCTAGCAAACACGAAACGCATTTGGGCGGCACATGACAACTGAAAGTTTGCGAAGGTCGCCATCTCCTGTCTCCCACCCCACCCAACCCCCCCCACCGCCCACCCCAGCGGACGACTAACATAGCCATCGGTAACAGCCCAGAAGTGGTGGCCCGTCCCCGCCGGAATCGACGGCCTACGCCGCGAACCGCGTCTCTTCCTCTTCGCGACCCGTCAACAGCCGTACTAATAATGCCCGAGCGTGAGTCTATTCGCCGAAAGTTGAGATCCTATTGCTATCTACGCGAGCGGAGCGACGCCTGTTGACGGATGGCCGAACCTGCCTGGCGGGGCCTCGTCACGCGGCCACGTACGGTAAATACCTGCTCCAAGCTCCGCGAGGTCCTGACAAAATTAACGCCTACCGGCGATTAACGGGGATGACCGTAACCGAGTTGCTTCCGTAGGGCACGATTGCTGCCCGGCCTGGATAGCCAAGCCTGCAATTAAATAAACGTCGCTTTAATTTAATTGCAAAGCCTCACAATGACGGACGGACACCCTTGTGTTTTGATTTAGATTAATGTGCGAGAGCCGGCCCACTATCTGGCAATGCAGCATCCTAAGTGGAGAGCTAAGCTTCTTTAATTAGAGGTACGGGATCGAGTGCAATTTATCCGGGAGAGGCTCTGCGATTTATGATAATTGTAACTCTCGAGTGCACTTCTACTCCCTCTGCCACGTGTTATTTTTCTCTCGCGACGAGCTCGTCAACCACTGGACTTGGACCGCTGAGTAAGGTTGCAAGTGCTTGCACTCGTTCTCGGTTACTTACTTTCTCGGTTGCTCGAATGAAATTTGCCCGTTTCGATCATTGTGGGTGGTGGAAGCAGGTAAGCCGCGTCGACTACTCGGGACCGGATAAGTCGATCGGAATGACTGGATTTTGAGGGAAAATTACGAAGAGGGAGAGAAGGAGAAAAAAATGCACGCACTAGCTACCGGTGGGGCAGGATTTATTTTATTGATCAGATATTGTTGGGAGGGAGAGAGCTATAAGGCGGTCAAAGGAGAGACGTGCGTGCATATTTATGCACACCGATGAGTGACTTAAATTGAGAAGCGTGTAGAGCGCTCGGTTAACCAGCAACTGCTTATGTCATTCGGGAAAATATTGTCTCGTAAGCTGCTCTTATAGAGCTCTTAGTAAGCTGCTCGAGACGCTGACTTTTAAAGAAAAACACGCGTGACGATGAAAAAAGCGCGAAAGAAAGAAGAGTGACATCGCGCGAGTTGGAACGTATTGGTCGAAGCGCGTGGGGGCGGGCGGGGGGGGAGGATCGAGCGAGGGGCAGAAGAGACGAGCACGCGGCGAGCTATGGTGCAGGAGGTGGGTTCGGCGAGAGGGGCGCGCGATCGTGGAGGAGGGGTGGCGGCGGCGGCGGCGGCAGCGGTGGCTGAGAGAGAAAGTGATAGGCGGGCGAGCGGGCGGGAGGGCGAATCCGATAAGGCCACAGATACCATCCGCGAAATTCAAGGTCCCTTTATCTTTGCGCGTCGTCGTGGGCACCGCCGCCGTCGTTCGCCACCACCGCCGTGCCCGCCGACATTTTAACAGCTCGGGATTCGTCGACGACACGCTCGCGGCCAACTAAACATTGGCCTAACTAAAAATACAACGGCCTTGGTACGCCGCTCATTTGCTCCTCCCTACTCGTCACCCTCCAACCTACCCCACCGCGCCTTTCTCATGCCGCTCCTCGCTTCCCTCGTCACTTTCGGCACGTATGTACACCACGAGAGCTGCCAATTACTGTAAAGCTTTCGCTATCGAGACCATTCCATCTGCGCTTTTTTATTTCAACTCACCTCGATTCGGGTGGGATTTTTGACGAGCTTAGAAATTTTCAGAATATTTTTCCCCCGGACTTCCTCATCCTTTTCTTTATTTTTATCTCTCTGACTATCTCTCTCTCTCTCTCTCTCTCGCTCTCTCTCTCTCTCTCTCTCTCTCTCTTTCATTCTATCTATTCATCTATATATATATATATATATATATATATATATATATATATATACATATATACATATCTATCTATCTATTTATCTGTCTCTCTCTGTCTCTCTCTCTTTCTCTTTTACTGTCTATCATCACGCACACAGACAATGTGGGATAATGTTAGCGTGCGTCCTTGCGATGACCGATATGTTTACTCTTCAAATTAGCCATTTATCTGTCATAATTATTTCTTCTTTGGATCAAAATCTAAAATTGTTAAGCGCGGATGATGAATTTTGTGACTGGCAATACTTCTTCTTTATTACTTTATATTTAAGATGTTTCTTTACTAACCCCAACCTTTGTGGACTAATTCTTGTAATTATTATTCCCTTGGTACGATCCTACAAAGCTCATAAATACTAACAATTTTTTAACTAATTACATTTATTAGACAATTCATCTAAATTATTTTTTGACTTGTGCTCTTATTGCTTTTATGTTTAATTTTTTAGATAAACCTTAATTACCAGGGCTAATCAGCTAATTAAAATATCATTAAAAAAATTACTTAACAATGTTAAAATAATTATAAGGACTATAATATTACGACGAATTTACAGTAACGAATGTTCAATTATTTTTTTGTTTAATATATTCTTTTTATTTAACATTCTTAATTTTTAAATCGATTCATTGTTATACTAAAGTCAGAGTTCGACGATAAAACTTCAATTTACCACAATTTTTGGGAATCTCGGAAGAAAATCGTAACCAGAATTTTTTGGCAGCATTTCAATATAAAAATTCAATGCTGCAGGTGGATGAACTCTGTCCATTTATTCGTGTTTTCGTTCACCAGCCCCGAATATTCTTTTATTTGGATTGTTTCGGTTCTTATTTTAATTTATTTTATTTCACGGAAATTACTTCATAAAAATATCATGAACTTTTCATTTATACATTTTAATTCTTTCCACCAAAACATTGAATTCATACTCTTATATAAGGATATTCAATATTTTTAATATTGCATTTTTTAACAAAGAAAGTATTTGAACAGGTGGTTAAGATTTTTATTCGTTTTCTCTTATAGATGTAGAAAATTTATAACATAAAGTTTATCTATTCATTCGGTGAATTTATCAGTTATCTATAATTATCAGGTATATAATTTATATTTAATATTCTATATTCTAACCGTTACACTTTTTTTTGTTTATTTATTTTTTTAATTAAAATTCAATCAAAAATTTTTTTTATTATTAAATCACAAAATTGAATTTATTTTTAATTTTGTATTTTAAAAAAATATAACTTTCGTAATATTTATTTACAATCAATAAAGAAACATATTAAGCTTCAATTTAAAACAATTTTTCATCTGTAAAATGTAAATCTGTAAATTGAATTAATCTACTATGATGTAAATACTATTTAACTATGCAGTCTATTTATTTCCCGAGTTTCTATTAAAAGTTTAAAAAATCCTCACTTGAGAGTGCTTTAGAAAATTTGAACATGTGTATCTATACACCCTTAAATTATACTAATCGGTAATTAAACTTCAAGGTTGTATTTATCAAAGCGCGATAATATAGCGAATGTGGCAGATGTTTTACATAATATTTTGATATATGTATTAGTTATATCTATCAAATTATTAATGTCTACAATAAGTTTTTTTAATGTTATCTTAAAAGCATTTTATATGTTTGTCTATTTTAATGATTAGTTTCACGATGTTTCGCGAAGTATTTTTTGAAAACTTATTACCATTTATTTTTGATGTGTTCAAATTAACAAGAGAAATAATAAAGTCAAGAACTTAATCGCCAATGTAGATAATTAGAGCAATCGAATTTTATAAGAATAATTTTTAAATTCTGATATTTAACCGTATTTATTATTGTTGTTATCTTAACCATCATCATTTTTTTATTATTAATATTACAGAATTCAAATACTAATTATTATTATGATGAATGTCATCTTTTCATGCGTGCATCATATTTAAAATACAATTAAAAACTTTATTCTACATTTAGGTACATTTTTTAAATTTTTATATTTATAATTATGATAACAGATTTTTTATTTTTCTATATAATGTATTCCATAAAAATTACATAAGTAACTATTAAATGTCACTTTTTTTATTAAACGTTGAATTACTGTTAAATAAATATACAGGGATTTAATTTGAAAAATCTAATAAAAAAAATCATTCTTAAAAATATTATGAATAAAAATGATTGATAACTAACATTTGTACAATAAACACACATATGTATATATATATATATATATATATATTTTGTATTTTGCTATTAGATTAAAAAATAATGATTTAGAATAAGAGTCCATGTTATTTTATAAACATAAATATTTTCCAACGGTGTTTACACGAGCTTTTGTTCACTCATTTTTATTGAATCTGCAATTACATTGCTGCTATGGTACTAAATACGGAGGAAATGAGCACGCGGGGGTGAGAAAGTGAGGAGAATTAAAAATAAAAAATGAAATATCAGTACATGGCCTTTTTATCAACTTTAATATATAATGCTGTTACGCAAAAATAATATCAAACGAACAGTTTTTTGAATCGAAGGGGAATATGCGAAAAAAGTCATGGAGTAAGGCAGAGGGTTGATAAGAGAGAAAGAGACAATTAAATAATGAGAATGAGATGATAGGATGGCGCTCAAAAATTGTGTAATCGTGATATTTTTTTCTTCTTTGTTCTTTCTGTCAAATTGATTGTTGATAATTTAATTTATAAGACATTAGCAAATATTTTTTTTAATTATTGAAATCGTTATTGAATGCTTTTTTATTATAATATATTCTTAGGCTATGTTAAAAATAAATAACATTATTTTTAACATTTTATGTATTTAATATATATTAAACCGATCTATCATTTTAATTTATCAATAACGAAAATATTATTTATTGCCCTGATAAAAATGGTATATTATTGAAACGATAGAATTTTTTTATTGATAGCAAATAGTAAAAAAGTCTTACGTACAATCGGAATTATTTTAAATAAAGTAAATGAATTGTATGAAATATTGATAAAAATGTTTTAATTTATTCTGGATTAAGATTTTCTTATTAAAATCTTCATCACAATACCTCATTATAACCTTGGGTTTTAATTGTTTTACTGAATATTTCCAGTCTTGAAGTATATTTAATTTCTCTTGAGCTATAACTGAAGGAATTTACGTTCTGGGAGTTGCAATATTTTTAATTTAAGAAACAAGGCTATTCAGGTTTCGCGACGAGTGATAAAGCTACAAATAAGAAAAAAAATACCTCCCGTAGCCAGAAATCTTTAATTTAGTTGTTGCAAATGTGACTAAGTATAGAAAAAAGAGAGCATGCTTATTTACGAACTATCTAGGCGTTATTTTGTACATTGCCATAAACTCAGAATTGTCGAAATACAACTTTCATCTCAAATTTCAAATTCAAATTCCCGAAGTTCTCTTTCGTATTCGGGAAGCAGCGTCCTGATAAAAAAGAACGTCTTCTCACGCTATTCTTGCACAGACATTTTGAATGTGCCGTGCGAAGTCTTGTGAAAGGCGTGGAAAGGATAGAAACGATGAGAAGAAGGAGGCATGCTGTTTTTAAAATAAAAACTGCTGGCATAAAGGATGAGCGTGGAAAGTAGTATTTGCCCCCTACCATTCCCTGCCTCTGTCTCTTTTTCTCTCTCTCATACTCTTTCTAACTCTCTCTATCGCTCTCTCTCTCTTCATCTCTCTTCATCTCTCTGCATCTCTCTCCATCTCTCTCTCTGTCTCTCTCTCTCTTCCTCTTTCTCACTGTCTATTTTGTGACCCCTGCAACAGCAGGCGTAAGTCTATATTTCTTTTTCCTTCGAGCTCTTCTCGCCCTTCGTGACGCTTCATCTTTTTCCTCGTCCAGAAGTTTCGAAGTGCGTATAACCTGTTGTGCAGCCCAGCTGCGTAAAAATAGCGGTGGATCCTCAAACTCTCTGCTCGCCTATCGCTGTTGCTGCACCGCACATTACTCAATTGTATTCAACGGCAGACGATTATTTTTTGTGCATGCTTATACCCCCATTATTTGCATTACTTACCTGTTTGTTCGCAATTTTTATGACATTATAATGTCGTATTTCTTATCGTGTTGTATTTAACAATTCTTGTTTTTTTTCCTATTTAACGAACTTTCTGGACATTCAATAGTTTTGCTCGCTTCCACATACGTTCTATCTCTCTTATTAGACCAAACATTTATCATGGATCCTTATGAATTACAAGAATGTTTGAGAATCAATAAAGTATCGAAACTTTTTTCAAAATGAAAATCTCCTGGATTCCGCATCCCCATAGATTTAATTTAAATACGATCACCCTGAAATACAAATTTATTACAAAACTAATTTCATTTATTCACTATATGTCGGTTGAATACAAGTGTTCCTTTAATGTATATTCAAGACAATTTACCAGTACTTTACCAGTAGCGATAAAATTTATTCCGTCGTTAAGTAATCTAAAAGCTTAAAATGTATTGGTTGCGACTTTAAAGAAATTCTTTCTCTTTCCGCGCAGAAAGCTCTATAGATCATATTTGGATGAATACACCAGTCCGGAAGAATCTGCAAAAGCCACGCCGAAGCTTGTTGGAGAATATGTGGTTATTTATTAGGTCGAATCTGCGCTTTTGGAAATCCGTGTGCGAGTGAGCGCGTCTTGTTTGGAACGCGAAATTTGGAAAGTTTCGTTATTTATAGCCGCTGCATAATCTCGTTTTGGTGTATGCCAGTTTTATGTGGGACGACGTGTCTTGCGGTAATGTTGAGCTACTCATTCGCGAGATAGAGTCAATGAAAGTATTTGCGTAATAGGTTTGTGAAACATCAGTTATATCTCCATAATACATATTTATTAAAGAATAATCCAAAAATAAGATAATATGATAGATGATGCAAATGCATTATAAATTCCTATTTCATTAGAAAAACCTTCAAAATGTATTGTTTCTTTTATCCAGAAGAAATATTATCATTTAAATTATTTTTATATGTAAAGACAGATGACTTTCTTACAGAATTTAATATCATTCTTACGTATACTTTATTAGAAAACTGTGATTCGTGGATACGAATGGCTCAATTCGAATACTTATTATTTGATACTCAGTGGCTAGTAAATATAATAAAACTCTTGCAGAATTAATTGTATGTATTTGTGTGTATAGTTATATACGGTGTCCTATATTTATAAGCTTATTTGTATGATATACTAATCAAACTGATATAATCTAAACAAATTACAGTACGAGATATAGAATGATTATTGCTTATTATATCATTTTCATATTATAGTCTTAATAAACATAACTATCTTAATTCATCTAAATGATTCGTGATAAATATTAGAATTGTAATAAGTACTTACTCTATAATTTTATACAACTAGACTATCTCTGTACACGCGCGCACGCGTGCGCACAAAAACACACACACACACATACACACAAATATTTTGTTAAGGTTCCAATTTATTCTCTTATTTATTTTCACCTTATGCTATTAGTAAATGCTTCCTATTGAAAATTAGTCATGAAAATGTTTTTAATATCGCTTAAAAATCGCATGCTTTTAGCGTAATTATTAGTCAAAAAAGAAAGTGAATTATATAATGTGTTAATGCTTGTGATGAATAAGTCTTAGGTCGATTGATACACCCATTATAAATTAGTTAAACTTGAGCGTCGTTGCAAAATTCGCATGCAGTCAGACCACAATCAAAATGATTTTGGCTTTATCATTGATGGACCGATCAAATGCGCCGCGTAAGTGTCAAGCAAGATTCAATGGTGCAGCCATCTGTGGGTCATCTTGCAAGTTACGCGATTACGATTATACATTCGAAGCGCGGTTAACAGCATTGGCACATTATCAGTACAGTATGTGCGCGCGTACTTATCGTGCCGTCAGTTAGGTCTAGCTCTGCGACTTGTTTTCGCCTGTGGGCTATTATCGATGATGAACTTGAATCGACCTCGAAAACTGCGCAATAGCAAAACGCCAATGATCATAAGAAAAAGACAAAGTCGACAAAAAGTGAAAGAAAACTCTAAATGATAGTGAAAGAGAGAAAGAGAGAGGGCCAGAGAATGAGGGAATGAGGGAATGTGCTTTTGAGAGAGATAGACAGATAAAAAAGAGAAAGGTCAGAAAGAGAGAGCAAGAGAGAGTTGGAAAGAATACAGGATCGTTTGCACATTTTATATAAGTTTACGTTGTATTACGTTTGTTAAGCAATTCGGAAATATCTACATTAGAAGCTCTCTTTTTCTTTTTGTAAGGCTTGAACGACCTTTGATAAGTGGTTGTAAGTCAATAAATACTTTGAAATGTTAAATACATACTTTTACTCAATAATATCAATTTACCAGATATCGCATTATCGATAAATTTGGAAAATATGATTATGATCTGTGCACGATGTAGGAATATAGGAAAATTTTAAACTTGATGAAGAGTTCTTAATTATTTTGTATTTAATCATATTGAATATTTTTAATGGACGCTTATATTAATCATCGCTTCAGCCTTATCTATGATACTATAATTTAACAGTTGCAATGAACAATTAAGTTGCTCATTATAAGAATATTGATAATACAGTCATGTAGTGAACTACATGACTATGTAAGGAATAAAATGAAGAATACAACTAGTCAAGAGTCTAGCGTATATTTGCAAGGGAATTCATTAAAATTTAGAAGAAAAGGAGGACAAGGAAGCATGAAGTAAAATAAATATATTATGTAATTCAGTATGAAGTAAAGAATCTAGATGAGATAAAAAAGGGGAGGTGATCAAGGGAAAGGGATGGTGTACAGTAAGAGAAGATTCCAAACTACTCCTTTGTCTCTCTTCCTCATGATTCAAGAGTCTCATCCTCTTTCTCGTCTAGCTCAGGAAAGTTAGTTTGCTCTCTAAGGTTCCCTGGTAACCAATCAGAAAAGCAGTCATATTTTCTCCCTGTTCGCGAGTCGGTCTATCGATCGTAAGTGAAGAAAGTGAAAGAGATAGAGGGAGAGAGAGTGAGTGATGGAGGATAGATGAGTAAGAAAATGTAAAGAAGAAAGACGAAAGCTGGTTTTCGAGCGTGGGTTGCGCGCGCGCGCGCGCGCATCCAAATCAACATCAGTCATAATACAGCCCTACGGGCGAACGAGCACAGTTATTAAGAATAATACGTAACCTAGCGTAGGTATTCTCCCTTCGGATAACATCCTGCGCTACAAGGATTGAGAAATCGAGAAACACGGGAAATAAAAAAGGGCCGGAGACAGAGAGTCAGAGATAGAGAGTGAAATAAAAAGAGAAAAAGATAGAGATAATAAAGAATGTTTGGTTGCTAGGGGAACCGGCCGGGTAAAATTCCTGAAAGAAACACTGTAGTAGCTACTGAAGTTTGCGTATTGCTCTTCCTTGCCACTTTTGCAGCCTCCCTCTCTCTCTCTCTCTCTCTCTCTCATTCTCATTCTCTCTATCTCTATACCTTTATTTCACTCTCTTTCTCTCACTTTCGTACTCTATTTTATCAATCCTTTGAGTATTAGGCGTTCCCGCTCGCCTATCCCTTCTTCATACATCGACGTAGTATCTCCGATACGTCGGTCTCGCGCTACTCCATCTGTGTGGGCAAACGCGCGCGCGCACTCATTTTCAAGGACCTTGGCTAGGCTGACTCTGCCTCTGCTTGTACCACTGAAGCCACGAACACGTGGTGTGGAGAACGTGCTCTCGTGTGAATGGCTCGGGCCGCTTTTCCTGTCGTCGAGGCCGGATTACCGTAACGCGCGCTTCCCTCTTCACCCACTATTCAATCTACTATCCCCCCCCCCACCGCCACCACCACCAACGCCGGTCGGACGGGCCTCAAAACTCATGCATCGTAACCGTAAATAGTAGTACATGTCTGCCGCTCGTGTCTATCGTCGCACCCGGAAAAATGAGTGATCGCCTTTCTTTCTCCAGCTTCCCCTCCTGCCCCTCCTTATATCTTCATCTTTTTTCAGCTCTCATATCATCTTCATGTCTTATTCTTCTACTTAATATACTTCGTTTTTTCTTCGTTTGACATTTTTTTTAGCTGATTCTGCATGCCAACGTATATTATTATTTGTGTGTGCGTGTTAATATGATATCGAGATAGAGAGAGAGAGAGAGAGAGAGAAAGCGGCCAGTGGCGTGAAGTTCGCTTTAGAGGGAGTCAGAATGAGACAAGCGCGCCCTAAAAACAATTGCGTTTAATCTCGGAGCTGCTGGAGCACCGAGACTCGGACTGAGCCCCCTCCTCTTTGGTTGCAGACCAGGAGGTCACTGAGGAGGATGGGGCTTGGCAATTCAACTCTAAGACGTACAGCAGCGGCGTTGACGTATCGCAGCAAAGCGCACAGCTTAATTATCAGCTGAAAGAACAAAGTACTGAGCAGATGATCGACATATTCGACGACATCAGCGATCAGATGCAGATCGTTTTGAAGTCGGAGCCGCTGTCGCCCAGCTCCATCGACTGCGACGAAATTGAGTCTTGCCTGAGAATGGTCGAAGACGAAGAGGAGTCTCCGGAAGTGGAGCTCGTCAATTTGAATAGTCAGAGCACGAAGTTGCCGATCCGAAGGAAGCCGCGCAATCCCTCGACGGCCGATCGCCATTGCCAGAGTAAAAGCGAGAGCAGCGGAGGCAAGACCCCCGTCACCGGCACTTACTGTCAGCTTTGTCAGAAGAGCTTCTCGAGAACTTGGTCCTTGCAAAGGCACATGGCCGACACCCACTATTACGTGCCGCAGTTGCTCACCTGCGAGCTCTGCGGCAGGAATTACAAGTCGCGGAATAGCCTCGTGAGCCACAAGAGTCAATACCATACTAAAAAGGACCGGAAGGAGGTCGAGGCTCAACAATTGGAGATTACCTCGTGATCTGCTACAATCGTCAGACACAAAATTGGAACGACTCTCTCTCGATATATCTGAAACAGTATTACCGGGATTCGGTAGGCTGATCCGATTATAAATGTAAATTCGCTGCATTGACGGCTAAATGCGCGCGATCCATTTATCGCCGAGGATTGAAATTCAGAGACAAACGAGGGTGAAACAGTGAGAAGAGGATCACGTACAGACTTTAACCCAAGATTATTCGACAAATGATGATGTGCCGGAAAATCGATCTTTTAGTATCCTACATTGATTGCTACTTTACTCGATAATTCGCATTTAATTCATTAATAATCAGTCGCTTTAAATCTGGATTTCAATCCTTACCTACTGTTACTCGAGCTCTTATTCCTTAGTCCTTATCATATCATTACTTATGTAACAAAGTATGTACTTCTAGAACTTTGTAATGTTAATATTCAGTTGCTAAGTTTTGTACGAATGATTTTACTTATTACTATATATTATACTATTCATATTGAGGTATATTCTTACTAATAATTGTAGTAAAACATGTTAATATTTGCGTCATATTTACATTGTTTGATAATGTGATAATTATACCAATGAGCAATTTCATTTCTTAGGCATTTCTTGTGTACTTCATCATCATTTTTTATGTACAATTTGCTTTATTTTTTAAATAATTTATTTTTGTAAAAGAGGCCTGTTGCAAAAATGAATGCACAATAAAAGCAGCACATCGTCGTGCACAATAAAAAAATTAGAATCGTTTTCTACTTATTTATTTCTCCATTGACATGATTACAATTGTATGACCGTTTGTATACATCAACCATAAAAACGCGCATTGAATTAATACTGTTTCGTTCATTGCATCCGTACATTGAAACCCATCATACCTGTAAATATTATTTATACTTTCCATATATACACAAAAATTTAAATAAGCAAATTTATACACTACTGTTTCCTGCTGTAAATAATAATCGCATCAACATCTGGAACCATCTTGGTGAATTGATCTGAACACTAACGACACAACTATCGTTTGGTCGCTGGATTTTTCGATTGCTTGCACTCTTTTGTACATGAACTAAGATCGTAATATATCTAATAGAAATAAGTTTCTTCAATAATATTGTGAAAATTACAGCTTTTAAGAATGATCGATTGGCTTCAGCAGTGCAATTAACTTTATACGATAAACTGAACATTTTTGTTACCCCATTTCCTATAATTTATACGTACATTGCATTAAAAAGTGCTCATCGAAGTCGACTGCTGTATACTGTTACTCCGTATTAATTGCATTGACGAAGCTTAGCATCCTTCTTGAAAACAAATTCAATGAGCCTAAGAATGAGAATAAGGTCAGGCGCCCGGTGAATGGTTTTAACAACGCGCTAATCAATGCAGTAAGTTATGTTCGAGGAACACGGCAGAAATATAAGATATAAATAATGAAATAAATTGTAAAAGCACGGCTTATCGGGTGTCGGTGGCAAAACATGTAGAATGTATAAATTACTATAAAATGGCACGCATTTTAAAATAAGAAATTACTACACTAGGTATGATGCAAAATAGAACGAAGCTTAATAGAAGAGAAAGAAAGCGAGAGAGCGTTAGAGAAAAACGAAAGAGAGAAATAAAGAAAGTGAGAGAGAGAGAGAGAGAGAAAGAGAGAGAGAGAGAGGAAGAGAAAGAGAGAAAGTCAGAGAGATTCATTATCGCAGATGCGAATGCTCGTTGGGCAAAAATCAAAGCTAGAATTATCGGCTGCAAAAGTTTGGGCAGGCGCACAATTATTGATTTACCATAAAGACACAGACGTAATCGAGAAAAGCCTGATTATAAATGCAAAAAAATCGAAACCTGCGAACCGCTTCTACTCTTCTTCTTCCCCTCTTCGAGGCGCTTTATCTAAAACAAACAAACAAAATAGAGAAAAAAAAATCACAGAGTAAAATGCCTAATAAAAATCAAAATAATAACGAAAATGAAGAAAATGAAAATGGGAGAACAAAAAGTAACCCACATTGTGTGTCTGGTTCTGCCGCCAGGTCTGTTGGCCGGCAGTGGCGCGACCGATGAATTTCGATGCGAGCCCTGCAACAAAAACCTGACCTCCCTAACGCGGTTGAAGCGGCACATACAGAACGTACATACGAGACCCAGCAAGGAGCCAATCTGTAACATCTGCAAGAGGGTTTACTCCAGCCTTAACAGTCTGCGAAACCATAAGAGCATCTACCATCGTCAACACAATAAGAACGAGCAGCAGCGCAAAGAGGACGAACAACATCAGCAGCAACAGCAGCAGCAACAGCAGCAGCATCAGCATCAGCATCAGCAGCAGCAGCACCATCAGCATCAGCAACAGCACCAGCAACAGAAATACGCGCAGCAACAGTCGCGCCTCACGTGAGAGCGCGTCAGCCTTAGTTATTGCCTGGCGAACGGATTTGAGCGTGGACGCTTGGGTTACCAGGTCGACTGTTTCTGAATGGAAGCCTGCTTGTGTTTGTCGAGAGCCGTGCTCGCTTCGTTCTAGACGGTGACATTGGTTTTAACAAACGGTACCTGTTTCAAAAGATCTAAGAGCGCCTGAGAAGCTCTTCTGATTATGCAGAGTCCAATTAGTTGTTTAGGATTACCACTTAAGCGCGTCACGTTAATTGTATATAACGACGATGAAAGATAATGTGAGATATGTTAAAGTGGATGCTGCGGCGAATCGTAATTTTATACGGGAAATCTGGTGTTCGACAAGATCGTTAATTGTTACATTTATGAATTCTCCTTTTTTTTATTCTTAGTTTATTCAAACATTATCTTAAAATTATTATAACAAATTGAGCAATTTGTCTCTTCTCTTAAGGTTATTATTATTAAAATTATTGTTCTTTGAGTTTATAAATAACGGGCAATTCGTTAACTATATATTTGTTAAGAATATTTTACCTTTGCTCATTTGGTTTCTTTTTGGAATTAACTATTACGTTTTGTATAAGGTTTTTGTAAGTTTTTTCATAAAAATCATGATTTGAAGGAGCAAACTGAAAAAAAAAGAAAATTGTGCGATCAGCAAACGTGTTATTCGAAGCTTAAGCGCAAATTGTGATAAATACAATTTTGCGTGCTTTAAAAAGCGACCAAGACAATTCGATCTGACAAAAGAAACGGAATGCGATCTATTTAAAACAGCGTTTATTCACTATTGATTTTCGCTCGAACGCAAGGAGAGGCAGAGTTATTCCGTCTTTGTAAAAATATTAACGGTCAAAGAGGAGTTTTTACTTGCTCGCTCCTTCCACAGTCTATATTATAAATGCAATCATTTTTAATTTATGTCCATCTAATGGAGGTTGAGTCGCACACGATGATTAGCACCCTTGTTTTCCTTTTTAAAAGAGCCCAGGTTTTTAACAGCTGTGCGTGCACACGGACCAAACTTTAACTCGACGTGAGTTTCGTAAAGGAGCATCGTAAATAATCGTATATAATTTATAATAAGCGATAAATTATTGTTAAACATAATCGGTGGTTACAATTTTTTCCCTCACGGGGACACTTCCCAAACGTAATGCAAAAGTGTATAAAGATATTTGTACCGCAATAGAAGTGTTCGGCATCACGAAATTTATGAAGCTCCTGACTCGTGCATTATATATATATATATATATATATATATATACACACACACACACACAGATCTACCCACCAATTTACACCCACCCACACACGCACGCACGCACGCACCTACATATACTTATACACACATACAAAACATACACACATCACATATATACAAATGAATATGTATACCAATAAAATGCTCTAGTTTATGTAGCATTTAATTTATTGATGCAGCACAATGTTACTATTCTAATAATATTGTTATAACGTATTTTTTTATTTCAAATGTTTATTTTATTGTAATGTTCGATGTAGATTAACAAAACCGAATAATAGAAAGATAGCGAATGCTGAGTTATCGATAAAATGAAATATTAAAAAAAAAAAAAAAGAAAGAAAATAAAATCTGAAGCAGGCAATTTGTCCGGTTGGAGAAAGAGAGAAAGACAGTGAGAGAGCGAGATTAAAGCGCTAGATTGTTTGCTCTTCTTTGAGCACTGTATATAATAGATGAAAAATTTTATACCTGAAATTACTAATGCCTGTTTTTGTTTCTTGAGGGGTCAAGGTTATTTTTTCGCATTTTTCATTTTTTATGTACTCACTCACCGTTCTTTCATTATTTATGAATAAAAGTCATCTTTGTACGCAAAAAAGTAGTCTTAAATGCCGCTGTTTACGGACTTCGGCGAAATGTTTTTGTTACAAGCCACGTTCGAGTGCTGTTAAAAAGAGAACTCGAACGTCCTCTTCCCATCCCTTTTAGTGAAATAACGCGTCCGGCGCGGTCAAAAATGTCCGCGTGCGTGCGTATTATTAATAAATGAAACAAAATAGGAAAATTAAATATTCTCCTTATGATTAGACACTACATACGTCCACGCCCGGGGAAGCATTGAGAATGGTATGTTTATTTTAATTTTCAAAATCTATCATTATATTTTTTGTCACATCGTGTAACAAGTTTGTTTCTATATTAAACTAATTTGGATATCCCGAGCGAGAGAACGAGTCACAATGCAATGTGCCGTGTTTCGGGAAAAAAGTAATTATTAAAAATTATTCTTTACTGTCATCGTCATAGCGATAAGCCGACGTAAGTCTCATATTACCATAATCAATGACAAACCAGAGCCCCGAGCCTTTTCTCTCGTCTGTCTCTCTTTCTTGAAGAAGATCCGTCTCTCTTAGCAAGACGACAAAGCGTTCGCATCTTTATATGAATACAGAGTATTTAATATAAATTTATTGAATTCATTTTTTTTAACGATAAATATTTGGAAAGAACTATTGACTATAGAAATAGAGTATTTCATAGTGCTTAACCAACCCTTTTCGATCCGTCCGCTAGTCTTTCTTGTCTTTTTTCTCTTTTCTTTTATAATTCTCCTTTAATGAAACAATTTAAATGGAAAGAATAGAATCAATCTTTTATACGAAAACAAATGTCGTTACTTTATTTTTCTTACCCTCGCCTCGCCCGTCTCCAAAATCACCCACACCCTTTTTTATTCGCCCCCGCTCTCTTTCTATAGAAAAGTACCAGCATCGTTACTAATGTGTCCACAATATTAATGGCAGCCGTATCTTTGTTCTTGTTTGTTCCCGGTCCCGGTCTCGCTCGGCTATACGTGCTCTGGTTCGTCATTGTTCTGTGTGTACCTCTACTACTACCTACCTTCACGAACGGATTTGTGCTGGGGGTCCATCCGCACGTGGAACTATCTCCGTTGCCTCCTACTCGGCCGCAATATTGGTTCGTAACGGATTATGACAAATTCAAACAAAAAAACACCATGTCATTAAATTTTAACAAACAACAACAACAACAACAACAACAACAACAACTGAAACTCTTCATTTTTAACATTATTATTGCTTAACCTATTATTTGCCACGTTGAAACATCGACAAATATCAAATTCAAAATGAAAACAAACTTGTACACGTGTACGTTCCTCCGGCTGCTCGGCTCTCGTCTCTAACGCTGCATCGCAAACGAATCACTCGCTAACGACCTTGATCGCCCCACCGAATGTCCATTGCTCTCTCGAATCGCATCAACGGCTAACCATGGCCTCGATATTGTCGCACCGGTCAATCAATTCAATCGGCGCCAATCGCCTGCGACGACGACGACGACGACGACCGAACGTCGAACCTTTGCTTCTGACACAAGGACCGCCATCCGCGATCCTGGCGATGCGGCTCTCGCACCCGCTGCACGGCAGCCTCCTGCCGCCGGGCGTCTGCTACACCTGCGACGTCTGCGGCAAGACCCTCTCCACGAAGCTGACGCTCAAGCGCCATAAGGAGCAGCAGCACTTCCAGCCGTTGAACAGTGCCGTCTGTGCCCTCTGCCACAAGGTCTTCAGGACTCTCAACAGCCTCAACAACCACAAGAGCATCTACCACCGGAGGCAGAAATAGAGCTTGGCCGGCCTGGCGCGCGTCGGGCCGAGACCATCCGGCCTTCTACTACTTCGCCAGCGATAAGCGACCGAGCAGAAATTGCGCTAGACTACGTTGAGCGAGCGAGCTCGAGCCCCGGTGCTCCTCCCGCCCTCCCTTCCTCCCTCCCTACCACCAAGCCCTAGCACCCTCGCACCATTGCACCGTCGACACCCTCGCCCCCGCCCCTCGCCGAGCCTGCCGGGCGTCCGATTGCGCCGCTCGCACACACGAATACAGACACCCATCGACTAACCCAATTTACGCCCGTCACTCGCTCGACAGTAAGTATGACTACTCCGGAACAAGCGAGTCGCCCTCTCTGTCCTCCAGGATCCGAACCACCGACCTCGCCTCTTCCAACCCTTTGCGCTTACGGGCATCAGTGCACCGAGACTTCCTGGAGTCTCCGGCCGGACGCGGATGAGTCGACCGATACCCTCGGCCTGGCCTTTGATTTCAGGTGTGCGATCGTTAGTCCCGAGACTCCTCGGGCTCTCGTGGCTGGATTTTTTCACGCCTTACCCTCCCGTCGCTTACAGCCACGTTTCCAGCTTCCTTTTCTTATATTCTCAATTGCTAAGTCCTCGTCTTTCAGCCGATAGACGAGCTTCTCATGGACAAACTACAGACTTTTCCCGACGCCTGTAATTGTCCATTCCCACCAACCATTACCCAACACTAAACTCTCGCGTATGGAAACGATGAATGCGCATCGATTGAATACTTTCGGAGTAGTCATGCTGACCAATTAAGCTAATGCTAATCGAGCGAGTCCTAGACGATGCGTCCACAACCATGACAGTCTGAATTTCTGCTTGGGAAGCTGGCCCGAGTCGTCGGTCCGCGAGCAAATAAAACTGAAAGATCGAGCTTAGAGGCTTGTTATAGAGCGTGTATAAAAATTGCGAAGATGTGATTAATACAGCACGACCTTTGCGTCGTTTATTATGTGTATAGAGTTTTTTAGGAGAGAGTGAAATTACACGTACGATGGTTGTTGAGTGACTTTCACCGTGGACGAGTCGGATAGATTTTATTATGTCATCGAACAATATTGATGTACGTCGAAGTAAGTTAGGAAAGAGAGACAGAAGCAATAGAGGGATAGAGAGAGAAATCTAAAAAATGTGGAGACAAAGAGTAAGCACGGATTTTCCTTTTTTATTAACTTATTGTACTGAAAATTTGTATTTTTTATACTAATTTTGATAAGATTTTGATAAAACGATTTTGATAAAGAATTCATCGATTTTAATTTAGGTCAAAAGGCCAGTAGGTTTTTTCTTTCTTTACATTGGTGATAAAGCAAAACGTAAAATTATTTACGAGTTATTTTCGAACGTTGTTTTTTGTTATATTTTATAAGGAAGCGTACTTATTTTGACGGCTTAATTTTTTAGAATTTTGTACAAGGGTTTCGTTGTATAAGGGCCGTTTAATTATCTATCAAGATAAATGATAAATCGCTTGTCCGATGATAGAAAAATCCAATAGATTCAATTTTTTCCCAGTGAACTGTAGACACTGACTCGTCAACGGTGCGAGAACCGCGTGAAAATCTTTTATATATTACCTTTCGTGTAAACACTGTCGCACCTGTCGTATTCTCGTAATAGAATATTAAAGTAATGGTAATGAGGTGAGAAACAAAGAAAAATACAAAAAAGAAAAAACAAACAATTTACAGTGCTTCCAAATCGGTGGTAATTGATATGAGAAAGTAAAGTGGAAGACGAGAGAGCTTTCGAGATTAAGCAGGACTGAAAACGTTCCGGTACGTATTTATACAGAAGAAAAAAATAAATAAAACGTGAACAGACTGTGTGGCAATTGTAGAGAAAGACAATGCGATATGCTAAATAAGAATTTTATCGGTTGTTATAGGTGCCCGCGACTAGGCGAATTTATTGCTACGATAAATGATAAGTTGTTATTTCGATGGATAAATTGGAGATTAATGGGGAATGCGCGATACACATTTCCCGAAAAAATGGCCAAAATAATAGTCGACTGAAGAAAAGTAGGATGGCGAGTCAAACTCGCCTTGCACTCTCTTGTTTTGTTATAGAAATTATACCTTTGCACTCTTTGACGTTGCTCTTCTCTTAACATGAGATTCTTACATAGAGATGTAAAATAAAAGAAAAATTATAAAGTGATTTTTCCGCCCTCACGACGATCGAACATTCCTAAAAGATCTTACTTAATGATAGGTGATAATTTTTTTTTGCAATTATTCCGGTGAAGTATCAGGAAATAGATTATCGAGCTAAATAAGATCAAATCAGGAAATAGTGAGATGTAGGTGAAAAGCAAGGAGAAAAAGAGACTCGACGACAGCTTCTTCTCAAAAGAATACTAAGATCGTCGTGAATCAACCGTATTGTGAATCTATCTTTATTAGGCTCTATTGAAAAATTAATGAAAGAGTGAGGAAAATCGAAGGAAACTTCCGAGCGTCGAAGACGACATTGTCCAAGTAAATTTTAGGATGGAACATTAAATGTTAGAAAAAAGACTGCGCGAACGTTATTATGAAAATACAAGACTCAAGATTTTTACGAGGTTTCGAAACTTAATTGTAAAAAGGTTAGGATGTAATCGAAAAATTAAACTAAATAAGTAACCGTTGAGAGGCCTATGTTGCGAAGTGAAAATGACTCGTGAAAATTTCGTACTGAATATTTTCTTCTCTTTTATTTATTTATTTTCTTTTACTTTTCAACAATGCATTTTCCGAAATTAGTGAGCATATTTGTTATTTGTACGAGGGGAGTCTCCTGTCGCGTAATCACTTCGCAAGGGCGGTCGCGGTAGAAGATAAAATGATATTTATATATGTACAAGTACATACGTATATATATATAATATATTTTTATCTTAATATATTCATTCCATATTTAAAAAGAGTAAATTTTTAATGCGGTCTTTTTTGTATTAGTAACCGCGTTCTGTTCTGTTTTTTTAACGGTGTAATACAGGGCTTTACTGAAAGTACCTTAAATACCCTTCAAACTTTATTAACGTAAGAAAACGCGTTTATTAGATATAAAAAAATTAGAATTTGAATATTTAATTCTTCATGCCGGTCTCGCTGGTACATTTTATTACGTGCTGTACAGTTGAAAATATGTCAAGACAGACGTATTTATCATTAACAAGACTTATATTTAATACAAAACAATTGCAATATTTTTTTGTGAATATTCTCATTTTACAAAATTTTTACCTAGCATCTTTATTTGAAAGCTATGTCTTAAATTTTTTTTTTTAATTATACATACTTACTATAAATTCGAATTATTTATTGAAAATTAATCTCGGCTTAAGGTATTAAAATTATTATAAATTGTGCATTTCAATTTTTAAAGACTTTTACTAGCTTTACAATTGATATTTAAGTTAATTCTTTTCAAGTGTATTTATAACGATTGATTAGTTTGGATTAATACTGTAATACTCATCAAGAAAATTGGAAGCAGCGTCTTTGTAAAGAGACATTTTTGCATGAGTTCGCTTGTATGCGATTTTATTATTTTTTAGGCCTTTTGCTTCGTAAAGTGAGATGAAAAGTTATGATTGATAAGAGAAAAATTTAATAGCAGCTCTATAAACAAAATAATAATAATAATAGAAAGGAAATGGAAAAATACGCTACGGTCCACTAAACACTGACAGATAAATATGTAATAAATGGATTATAACAGCCGCATATACATATAGTTGACTGCATATGATATAAATACATACATACGTACGTACATACATACATACACACATACATATATAAAAACATACATACATACGTATATTTTAGTATAACTTTGATAAGCCACGTATAAAAAGCCTTTTTGATGTTACATAAATGAAAAAGGCTGTAATTCAATCTGTCTTTTTAAGTCAAATTTCATCAAGAGTAAACCGACGATTGTATTGTTAATCAAGAAAATAAACAATTAATCGATTTTGCTAAAGTAGCGGTCATTAGAGTCGAGCAAAGAACATCAAGAGGGCTTTGAAAAGAAAAAAAAAAGAATCCCAAATGATAAACTCTAGGCTGACTAGTTTCCGGCGCATAGACTAATTTAAAATCGTTTAAACGATTTGAGGACGTAAATGCGAATCGGCTTATACATATATATATATAAATATATATGTGTGGGTGTATATGTGGGTATGGGTGGGTTGGATGTGGATGTGGGTGTGGGTTGGGGTGTGTGTGTGTGTATATTTATATGTATATATATGTATATTACAGACTTGAATACTGATAATATTTATACGAAGCAAGACAAGAATAAAATTAAAATAATTACACTGTGTGCAAGTTGCTCGATAACGAGATTGTCACATACATGCATCATCTCACGTATACATTCGCAGATACAAGAATATCTACATAAACACACATTTATAGATAGGCTATGATAGAGTAAATTAACTAGTATGTTGAATTAAACGCTCCGACTCGCACATATTTTTCAAGGCCACGTAAGAACGAATAAAGTCAAGATTCGATTGAGCATAATTGGGGTGCGAGATTTATTTACAAAAATTAATGAAAAATAATTTCGTGCTCTCTTTGGCTTTTTTTGGTTCATTTGGTTTACTTTAAAATCATTTTTAATTAATATATTATTATTCTATAAATATTCGTTTTTCGTGGATAAATTGTGGATATATTGTATATAATTTTTTATAAAATCTCGGGATTTGTGGGTAATTGAAATTTGATAGATTATCCCTCTTTTTTGCAACACATAGTGCAGTATAAATAACGAAGAGAGTGCAAAATTTTCCAATGATTTTCCATTTTTCTACTGAAGTTTGACCGTCGTAGTTGGATTTCGCCTAGAGCATGTTATCCAGTTTTACTTTAACGTTGGAGTATGCTCAAAAAAATTTTTTTAACAAAAATAAACACACAGTCGCATAAATGTGTGTGCGCGCGTGTGTGGTGAGTGTGTGAGGTGTGCGTGTGTGGTGTATGTATGCGCGCTCGCGCGCGTGTGTTTGAAGGTCTATACACAAAGTCGAGGCTGTTGAAATTATGTTCGTCTCGGAGCAATTTGGTAAGGGTTGTGTATAGACCCGAATAGGAAATTAATGATGCAAAATATGAGAGTAGAGAAAGATAATTTATAGAATTTTAAAAGCAATTCGGGGTAAAAATAAAGAGAGAAGCTTTAAATTAAAATTACGAGAATAATGAACGAATAAAATTTTATGGTAGTCAGAATAATGATATTGATAAAATATATAATTATACGTATTTAAGGACTCGCAGTGTAGGGGTTGGGTTAAAAAAGGTTATGAGTAATAAGGAAAGAGGAGGCAGGAGTGAAAAGAGCGAGACTGAGCGAAAGGGTGAGAGAGAGAGAGAGAGAAATAATGCGGGATGGTGGGTGGCAAGGGCCGGAGAGAAGCGGCGAAGGGAGGAAGAAAGTAATACAGAAATGTGACAATTATTATATCGTGACTACTGTAAAATAAATGGCCAAATAACATAATGCGAATTATTTGTCACCTGCACAAACCCGGTTGCTGGGCGGCGCATTATTACTATGAGAATAATAAATTATTAATGAAATTAATATAAATCGAATGGAATATTTAATTACAAATTATATAATTATTTAGTAGAGTTTTATTTGAGTTTACTTTTTTTTATTTAGTGTCTTTGTTGCATTACTCTTTCTCTATGTTAACGAGATTCTTTTTCATGAACATGCTTTATTATTTATGCGAAGTTAAGTGTGGATTGTAAATTCGAACACGGTCTTCGTATCTTGTCGTTGGACTTAAGTGAAAAAGTCGGCAATACTTCGTCGCAATTGGCCTGTGATACGACGATAAAATGCGTTCTTTCGTTCTATAAATTATTTAAAACACAAAAAAATGTAAACGGAAAGACTGAAAAATCGTCACTTTAAATTTTATATTATAAAATTCGTGATTTTTTTCGTACTTTTATTTCGCTGTACGACCGAATTGGACTGAATCGTGTAAAATTATTCTTAATTAGTCGAAGTATACGATTGGACTGATTTTTAAGGTTTGACTGATGTTACCAAACTATTAACGAAAAGTACCTAATGCGTTATTTAAAAAGATATTTTTTTTATAAAGAAAGATATGTAACCTTTAAAGCGAAAATAAGATTTATGCTTATCGTGGCAGAGAGCTGCTGATTCTTTTTGAAAATGTTTTTAATCGATTGAAGAGAGAAAGAGACTCTATGGAAGCCCGATACAAACATTAAAAATTTCTATTTCCACATAATTTCAAAGCGAAAACGATGAAAAATGCATATACATTATACGCAACACCTGTACAGACAAATTTTTTTTTACAATGCTTCAAACTGTTTACAGCAGACTGTTATTAATTATAAAGCGCGATAGCGAATGGTCAGGGGATAAGTACACGCACATATTACACGTTTACAGCTTCATACACATTCATTATCCATATAATACGTAATAGCAAATATAGATTTAAACTTGATTGCGCAAAGAAAATATGGCACACTTTTTCACCTTCGTTTCTTTACAATAGCATATGTTAATCAATGTATAATAGGTTTTTCTTTTAACTGCACTCTTATACACTCCATAATCCGCGCAATGCTGTAAGCACAACCCAGAAAAATATAACAATATTATTTCTTCTTGTAACTTTTAATCTGTAGTAGAATTATAGCTTCAGAAACCGTATAACATACAGGACTGACACCGAAGAAAATTTATTTGTATTTCATTTTGTGATTTACGAGCCGAGCGACTTTTTTAATCGTAGAAAAACCGTGTATAGGGTAAATTCCGTATATATTTCGTAAAAGCAGCTGCTCGCGTATGTGAAAATTTTTCATTAATATTTCGAGCCGTATACGAAAATAACAGTAAATCGCTACGTTATCTTTTGCTTAAATATTGATTGTTATCTGCCAAGGTGTTCTGGTTATATTACATATTTATTGATGATGATTATTATTATTATTATTATTATTACTATTATTACGATTATTATTATTATTATTATTATTATTATCATATGATTATTTTATTATAATAATTATTATTTTTATTATTATTGCTGACGTAAGCTATGTCAAATGCATTTTAATATATTTTCACTTTTATATTCTACAAAAATGTATACTATTTGGTTTAATAATTTCGCAATGTGTTTTTCATTTATTTTTAGTCATAACCTAATCATCCTATACTCTAAAACTCTTTAGTATATAACAATCTTAATATATAAGAAGTAAACGAGTATGCATATATACATGACGCAGATTACTTTCAGCATAAAGGTAAGTGTATAAAATTTTCGTCAGGTACCAGTAATGAAATCTTCTGATTAACAAAAGACTGGTGATAATTGTATGCATATATATACATACATACATATTTATTATGTATATATATATATATAAACCGTCAAACGTGTGTACCTATGTATGCATACATTCATAATTATCAATACGTTAATATATATATATGTGTATATATATATATATATATAAATATTTTTTTTTAAAATGTCTCCGTTCTCTCGACCTCACGTAGACTTTTTCTTTAAGTAAAAAAATTATGAACGGTTAATACACATATATGCACGCGTTCATGTTTTTTTTACTCCCTCACAGCACTAAGGAAGAGCGCGTGTGCGTGTCGTAATGGAGATTCTTGCGATAGAACTTTCCGTTGTATTTTCACTTCATTTTTTACGTGACTGCAATAAACTACGTTCGAGCCTTGACATTTATACGTAGCTCTGCGCGAAATTTGAATCCTCAAAAGCACGGAAAGTCCACACGCTTTGATCTCACTCGAAGTGCATGCTTTAAGTGTTTCTTCCAGAATGCTCTATGTGTTATTCTACGTTGCCTTTTTTGTACATCACGCCTCAACGAACGTCGATGAGGGAGGTGGACGCGTATGCAGTGCCTTCCTTAACGAGTTCATGTTTCGCGCGTTAAACGAGATGCTACATTATGTTCTTTTGCGTATGTCTTTTTTCAATTTGTTTGTTACATCCCTTTCTCTCATTACATCACATTCTTTGTCTCTCATTTTTAAAATTTTTTTCTAGCAACTGAAACAAACAAATAAACCTATGGATGTCTCATTTTCTTTTGTCGTCTCGTTTTCTCATTTTTGTATTCTTCTACACATAACTCATGTATATGTATATATTTATGTATATATATATATATATATATATATGTCTTTATGTTTAGATAAACACAACCACAGCCACACGCACACGCACACACGCACACACGCACACATAAACGTATAAATCCGCAATTTCTTTACCTCCGTCACAAAGTTCCAGGACCCCCTACCTATTTGTATATTTTTTCTCGCATTATTTTTCCACGCAAACCAATCCCGTCATAAAGCGATCAACAGCAGCCACAGCCACCCCTCCCCCCATTTACACACTGTCATTGTGCGTGTTGCATAAAGCGGCACAATTTCTTTTCCACCTGAAGTTTAATGAGACACAACTTGAGAAATTGGATAAAGAGCAATTTTCCAAAGAGAATGAATGAGCGAATCAAGCCACGTCTCCGCCGGTGTTAAGGAGGCAAAAAGGCAAAGCCTTCTGGCAAAAAGAAAATACATAAGCGATGTGCCATACCGCCTTACAATTTTTTTTTAATTTTGTTTCCATAAAGAAGGAGCTCGCAACGAGCGACATTATCTATTCAAGTTCGTTAAGTATACTGGCGATATTCTAAGTCCTTCCTTCCGTCCTTTCTTTTCTTACAAACTCTTCTGTTTCTTGCTCTGTTGGCTCGTGAGATCTCGTCTGGCCATACTTTCACTATCTGCTTCCCCTATCTGTTCCTATCATCTTTTTTTATTCTTTTTTTCTTTATTTTTCGATTCCTCTTGCAATTTATATTTTAATTAACGACGTCGAAATGAGACGTTAAGTTTTTAATACGTTTAATTCGTTGGTGCACAGGCAGCAGTCAGACGATACACCAACAATGCTACATTTTCTATGCATAAAATAAAATTTTTCTTCTCCTCACAATGTCACTCATTTTCAAATCTACGTTAAGAAGAATCCAAAAAAGAAAAAACTATTCCTGATCTCTTTTCTTCCCAATGATCGTGCAGTTCTCGGTTTCTACGGCTAAATCAAAGATACTTTTTTATTACACTGTAATTTTTTTAATTTCTGTTTTTTCTTATCTAAGAAGTAAGTACTTGATCATTTACGAATTGCGCAATGAATGCACAGTGACAAATATAAAAAAGGAGAAACCTTTATTTAATATCGGGCGACGTTGTACATCTTTTTAACTAAGGTATATTCATTTCATAAACACGCATCTCTGGTCGTGGAACTTTTATTCAATGCCGTTCTTACAATTTTAATTCAATTTTCTCTAAATTAAAAGAATTGTATGAAATATTGTATGGAACATTGATAAAAAGATGGTGTAAAAGCAAAGGAAAGAGTAAAGCTCAGTATTGTAGAGATTTTTCATTCGTCGTTATTTACATAACTTCCGAATTTCAAATGGCATTCATGACACTAATGAGCGGGAACAAATGTTGAAAATTTTTCTAAATTGTTTTTGAATAAAAAATTTTTTTTAACTTTTAACTGGATTTAAATTAAAAGAAGCTTGCAAATATAAACGCTAATTAAAAGTTAATAAAGCAAATAAATCATTATACAACTGAGTTATTAATTAATTATCTACTCGTTATCTTTGAAATATGATCTTTCTATTAAAGAGTCCTAATTCTAATGCTTGTAAAAAGCCGTTTGGTGAATAATTAAGTAATTGATAATTAGTAAAATGAGATTTTAATAAGTAGTCCTTGAAATTAATTTAAATGATTTAAATGTAAAAAAAATTAAAATTTAGAAAAGAAATTATTTATAAAAAATATAGAGCATTAATTTTTAACTTTAAAAAAAATTTGTTTTATTAGGTTTTATTTGTGAGCAATGGTTCGGTTAAGCAATACTTACTTAGTATCGTTGGGTTTTTGGCATAAATTCGAGTATTTCAACATTTCAGTAATCAAGAATTACTTCTTATCGGTAGATTATATTGGACTAAATTAAGTTTTTTCTTCTACTTCTGTAGTTACTGTGAAAAAAACATGATCTATTTTGTACTGGCTTTGTCTTTACGTTATAACTATAAAGAGAAGTAGAGCTTTTGTTGATGATTGACACTTATACATCAAGGCACAACAGAGCACAAGGGACGATTAGTAGCAATAACTTCGCAAATAGGTATGGCTATTTTTGTGTTGATTCTTTTTAGATAAGGTACACCTGTATGAATGTATGTACGAAGGCTGAAAGAGATTGCGCGTGCAAGAGGGTGAAAGGAAGCGAGAGAGGCGGAGACAAACTAGTCTAGTAGTAATAAGCAAGTGATTGAGACAACGAGAGAAAGAACGAAAGAGAGGGAGAGAAAACCCGCGTGTGAGCGTGCACGAGTGCATGAGTGCTTTGCAATGATAGAGAGAGGAGAGAGAGAGAGAGGAGAGAGATGAGAGAGAGAGAGAGAGAGAGAGAGAGAGAGAGAGACGGTGAGTGAGCGAAGCGGGTTGGTGGTAGGTAAGTGTGCGGGACGCTGCATGAGGTGCATTGTTGTGTTTCAGTGCTCGCCTCCATGCCAGGTCTGACGCTCAACTCCTTGAACACGCCGTCGGCGAAGAAGCTCTTCACCTGCCAACTGTGTGGCAAGGTGCTTTGCAGCAAAGCATCCCTCAAGCGCCACGTAGCCGACAAGCACGCCGAGCGACAGGAGGAGTACCGATGCATCATCTGCGAGCGGGTCTACTGCTCGCGAAACTCCCTGATGACCCATATTTATACGTATCATAAGAGCAGACCCGGCGACCTTGACATTAAGTTCTTTTGAAGGTTTAGATAAGGTAGGGCGCCACATCAAAAAACAAAACAACCAATCGAACAAGCTATTAACGAGATGCCGGGGCCGACCTATCTTTTCGCCCCGGCATAACTCATTGTTATAACAAAGCCATCATCGAACACTTTATTTATCTTTCTCATTCTCCCCGACTAATTCAAATAGCACTACTAGTCATTTGTTATTTCCCTATTCTTAACCCATAAACTGTGTCCGATTTCTCAAATTGCATACGCAATTTGCCGCAAATGCAAATTGCTTAGAGATAATACACATTTTATTGGTCCTTCACTAATACTAGGTTTGTCCTTTTGAACATTGAGTATGGGAAATACGATTGATCGATAGATCGAAGCGACCTCGACTTACGCTTACTAACAAAATCTCTATTGATTATTTACTTAGTCCTATCTTTCAATTAGTTTTCTATTATTATTATTATTATTTATTATTATTATTTATTATTATTATTATTATTATTATTATTATTATTATTATTATTATTATTATTACTATCATCATTATTTTTATTTTATTTTTTTCTACCTATAACTGGTAATATTGTTATGAATTTTTTTTTCTTTATTAATTACTGTTTGATATAAATGTTTTCAATAATAATGATATTTGTTACATCGTTTATTTCTGTTAATGGGAATTGCATGCAACGCGAAACATTTTTTCTTCTTATGTCTACTTCTGAAGTTCTTTCAAGTACATTTAGTTGATTCATTATTGACTCTATACAAAATTACACTTCTTTTCCTAAGTCAGTTGTAAAATATTCAAATTTAACATAAATTTTCAATGAAACAGCATCTAAATTAAAATGCATAACAAAAATTTCTTATCCTAATTATTAAACTAAAGTCTGTTAAATCGATAACGATTGAAAATTTTTTTTTTGTTCCCAAAGAATTTTTTGTTTAATACGTAAATATCTCTTCTATCTGTATTTCAATTTATCAAAAAATTGTACTGGGAGATTTATTGATTCATAAGTAAAACATTAATTTTTCTATGTATTGTAAAATTTCACCGTTACAATTACACATCATTTCAACATTTTGTAATTTTCATAAATTCTTTATGGTTTCGAATTTATTTCTAATCTCCAACTACAAAACTTCTGTCGGTTTTCGGGATCATTGATTTATTCCTTCTGGTCTGTCGGATTGTCTTATAGGATATTTTACCCTAGTACTAACTCGAGAACGAACTCCATCGATTCTTTGTTTATATGTACACGTTTAAATTTACAACATTTCTGTTAAAAATGGATATTCCTTCTATACCTTCATCCATATTAAGAAGGTCATAAAAGTTATTTGTTTTCTCTGGATTTGATGTAGAAAAGTTTTTAAGTCGTTCTCGAGTTCCATTGGCTTGGCGAATTCGTATTGCACGATAATGCAAAATAATACATCGGCTCGAAAGATATCGTAAAAAGCTTCAGGTTTCCACTAATCCAGGCCTATTTCCTTTTTATTTTAAAAGCTACTAACTCCTATCTTATTCCCTTTCTATTAAGTTTGCTTATTTTGCATATGTATTTTGTATACGACTGTGTATTGGCTTAAAAACGTTTTTCTTTATACATTGGCTTTCGGTGTTCGCTGTTGTGTGCATGTGAGTAATAATGTAATGCCTTGGTACGTTTTTCACAAAATTTTTCGCTGTTAAAGTTGCATAAGTCTTTGCTATCCATATTCGGTAGTCTGTAAAAGTCCATACACAGGTTCATGCATATATACACTTATGTATGCACATTTATGAGAGAAATGTAGCAAATATATTTTAAGAGTAACAATGCATTATAAATAATTCTTACTTTGGCTCACAATTTTTTCACATTTCAGTCATGAGTGTGTCTTATTAAATATTGCAATTTTGTAAAAACTACAATTCAAGTCTTAAGGTTGCATTAAAAATATTAAAATTTAATAAATTCGGTTTTTATTCTACTCTGAAAAAGTCATAAATAAATAAAATCAACGAGATTTCGATTATTCTAGTATTTACTCCATTGAGAAGTGAACAAAATTATTGTGAGATATTTAAATTTACATATATAGAATTTTATTGAAATTCCTTATTGCATGTAATAATTTTTATTAAAACAATCATTAAAAAAGAATGAAATATTAAAAAAAACTTTCAATAATGCACTAAAATTAAAAAAATTAAATTAAAAAGTCTTATTAATTTGTTGTGACGTAGTACATATAGTTGAACCTTCATTTTAATAAAAATGCGTGTTGGCGCAAGACTTGGTTGGACTCATCCGTGCAATTTAAAGTAAGATTTGATACTACGAAGTACAATATTGTAAAATTAATACTTTTTGTTTAAAATAATTTTAATAAGCTGTAATTAACCAAGAAAATGTTGCATTAATTTTATTTTGCTGGTTATTTCTAATATTATTAAAAATTTCAGTACCATACATTTATTTAAAGATTTACTAATGAATTATTAATCCTTATTTGTTTACATTGAAACGATTGAACCCTGAGTCGAGGTTGCTTCGATAATACCTTTGGTCAATAATAACAGCTGTTTTTTTTTATTGTTTTTACAATTAATTAAAATCTATTAAAAAGTGCCTATTTCAGGGGATTAGTATGTAATATTATCGATAAGTTTAATTCCCAATAAATGTAATCCAGCCTTAAAGGAGAATTGTATTAAATTTTATTAATCAATAACGCAAGAAGTAAGAGAAAGATAAATCACGAGCTAAGATGACAATAAAATTAAAAAGACTTCTCGGTCCAATATCTCTAACTCTTTAGTCAAGAAAATCGTTATTAATTATTGATTCTACGAATTTTGTAAAATCGTTAATCCGCAATTGCCGAATAAGTATATTCACGGGTGGCTTCGATCGAACAAGAATAAGCTCGTTACGCATTAGTAAAAAAGTACGGTAATGGTTAAGTGAAAAAATAAAAAAAAAAACGAAGCGAGGGCGGTTATGAAGGTCCAAGGCAGCCACATGATAATAAGTATCGGTCGGTTCTCGACTCGGTTCGCGCTCGCGACATATTGCAAGGACCCGTAGTCGGCGACAGAAAGGTGCGGGAGACCCGCTAGGGGGGGGGGACGCGCGTCGCGGAGCTGGATTAGGCGGGGATCGGCGTCCGCGGTCCCGTATCCCCGAGCTTAAGTGACCGTGTGAACGGTGTTTCCTGTTTTTGCATTGCAGGTACGGCTAATGGGATGCATCGCGCCGCACCGCCGGCGGCAACGCCTCCCTTAGCCGTGTACCGGATGCCTCCGCCCACAGCCGGTGGCATAAACGAGCCCCAGGAGTGCCCTTACTGCCGGCGCACCTTCTCCTGCTACTACTCGCTCAAGCGTCATTTCCAGGACAAGCACGAGCAGTCGGACACCCTCTACGTTTGCGAGTTCTGCAACCGGCGCTACCGCACCAAGAACTCCCTCACGACTCACAAGAGTCTGCAGCATCGGGGCTCGAGTGGCATGCTCAAGCGCCTGCTCAAGACCTCGGCCATCAAGAGCGTCCTCGGGAACATGCAGCAGCAGCAGCAGCAACGGACGCCGCCGCCGCCGCCGCCACCGCCACCATCGCAGCAGCAGCAGCAGCCTCAACATCCTCAATGAAAGCGGTGGTACCAGCAGCCTCCGACTGCGACGCAGCATCATCGCCATCGCTACCACCACGTCCATCATTATCACAGCAGCCATCGGCGACATTACTTCCCTCACCATTACGCCAGCCGTTATCGCCATTACTATTGCCCTCCAGTTTCACACAATGTCGATCAACGGGAGCAACAGCAGCTGCGAGACGCGCCGAGCATCGAGAAGGTACACGTCGCTGCATCCTTCGTTGTTATAAAAGAGAAATTATCGCTCCCGGTGTAAGGAGAAAGAGAGAGAGAGAGAGAGAGAGAGAGAGAGAGAGAGAGAGAGAGAGGGAGAGAGAGAGATGGAGAGAGAGAGAGAGAGAAAGATATAAGAACGAGAGAGAGAGAGAGAGAGAGAGAGAGAGTGAGAGAGAGAGTTTATTCAGTTGATTGGAAATGAAACCTAAGGTAAGGACGTCCCTTGCTGCGTTTCGTTCAATGTACGATGGAGCCCTACGCTGTTCGCCCACGCAGCAATCGATCCTCACCTGCTTTGATTTATTGCATAATATAGCGTTGAGGCCGGACGCTCGAAGGAAGAGTAAGACTAACTATAATCCAAAGATCAAGGTGTTACGACGGAGGAGAACACTATATGACTGATTTTAAACGCACAATTTAGAGCGTAGACTTTCGGCTTTTTTTATTTACAATTGATAGCGGTGCTATGACTTTCTCGAATCATTGCTCTAAGCGAACGATTTTTCGGGATGTTTCAATTCCGAATTTCTACTTGCGGAAAAAAGAGTCGGCTTGCCGGGCGGACTCGATTTAAAGCGATGGGAAATTAATGGGAATAACACTCGTTTAATACTCGTTATGTGTCGGTATGTCTTTCCATGGTGTCATGCATACACATAAATGTGTACGAGTGTGCACAGCAATCGGTGTTAAAAAAAAAATATTGCAGGTAATACCGTTAATAAACAACTTGGTCTATATTGTGAGTGTACGTATACATAATACTTATTTTAGTTATGAGGATCGAGAATGAATTCTTGATTTTTGTAAAGTACGTCTAAACGGAAAATTCAATTACGAAATCCTAATGTGCTCAAGTTTAAAAAATGTCTCACCAATGTATAAACATTTATATATAAATATTTTTGGGGGGAGAAATGAAAAAACCGCAGCGTTGAGGAAAAAAATGGAAGATTTAAGCTGGAAATGTATCAGATTTTGTATAAAAAAAAGTATGCGATTGAAGAATGGGCTCTCCCAAGGATTAATTATTAAAAAAGAAAAAAAGTTTAAGAGACGAAAAGTAAATAAAATGTTGTATAGGTCCATCGCGAGCGCGAATTGCAAACTATATTTTTAACTTTTTAAATGCTCATATTTTAAATCGTGTCTATAAATGTATATACATCAATATATACACTCTCGCGGCAGAGACCCACGCGCGCACGCAAACACGCACGCACGCACGCAGGCACGCAGGCACTACCCCGAGTCTTGCTTACTCGGGCACCGAACTCGGGCTCGCTCGCGTGAATGCCCAAAAGAAAACTTAATTACTCATGTGTGCGTGTGCGTGCAGCGCGCCCATCTGTATATGTCGATGTAAACTTACAAACACGTGCGTACATATTCATACGATTATTAACGAAAAAGACAAAATATTCTCTCATTCTGATTTTATAAAAATAAATAAATAAAAGAAGTGACAAACAAAAGTATAGGGTAAAATAGGAAGAAAAAAGGAGATATATGGTGAATGCGATTCGACCGAATGCTTCTCCAGGTTGGCGCGAGCTATCATTTTTCCCCTTCGTTCTTGAAGCCCCTTTCTCCGCGCCCTCAATTGGCAATTGTGCAATATTACATTTGTAAGACTTTTAATACTGAGTGCGGAGAGCGCTAAATTAATCGAGGCTTTTTGAAAATGTTCGGCCGATTCTCCAAAGATATAGATGACGCCTTTTTGAGAGGAAAAATTGGTACTTAACGGTAATAAATAAGCAATCCAACGTTTTGTAAAAGAAAGTTTATTTTCGTGTGAAATGTGAAAATGATTAATCGTATACTGATAAATGTCCCTCAATGAAATCATATCTTCGTATTTTTGGAAATGGCGAAAATTTAAGAATTTTTTTAAACACTGAAACCCGGGGATGCATTCGCATCGGGAAGAAATCGTGAAAAAATTATTCAACGCAAAACATTCAGGTCTTTAAATGTAGTATATGTGGGGTGAGCAGAAAAATGCCATTTATATATAAAATGAAATCACATTTGAGTACAAATTACTGAAAACATTACAAATTACTTAAAAGGAGGAGACCGTTATGTCTGTAAAATGTAGTTTGGTTCTAGTTAGCGAGAGAAGAAAAAAAATGTATGACTTGATTCAGAAGAGATTTCGCAATTTTGAACAGGGAAAAATCTTAAACATATCTTCTATACGAAGCGCACGATGTATACCGGACAAAGACGATACGATTTTTTAGGACTTAGTAATGGATTCGTAGGCAAAATATGTAAAAATCTGCTACACTTGTTCATACATTTGAAGAGACTCGAATAATTGGTAATGAGATAAAGATTTCGATAATTCGTAATTTTCACTTGAGAAAATCTTGATTGAAAAGGTAAGGTAAAACTTAATATAAAAGTTGCACGCGACTTGCACGTAATGCGGAAGGCTTGCAAAATTATGAGGATTTCGAGCAAAAAAATTATGATTCGTTTCGAGCCATGCGAGACGAGCTAAAAGATACGAGAGGAATGAGAAGCCGTGACGCTAGTGAAATTGAACCTAGTCATTTTCGGGAATTCTGTATTTCTGTGATAAGAGGAGAAATAAATGAACAAAAATGAGGCGAACGAAGTTAGGGCTGAAGTAAAAATAAGGCCTCCACATTCTCGTGCAAGCAGCCGTGCGCATTTCTCGTTTGTCGCGAACGAGATGAATCTTTAATAATTGGCTATTAAAATTATTGTAAAATTCTGTGATGTTCTTTCGTTTATAATATTAGATAATGAGAGAGAAGCGCTAAAAATTTATTAAAACAAATCGTATACGGATTTTACGTCGATGTTTAATGATGTATATGTAAAATTGTAAAGAACATGCTAACGACTGTATGAGAAACAAAGGAAATCTTCCAAACGTTAGGGATTTTTTAAGGGTAAAAAAGGGATACGAGTATTAAGGAAAATACGCAAGACCGACGCCGTCGAGTAGCTGGTGCCGCTTCATTCGTTGATAAATTCGTTTATATTTAAATTAGGATAATAATTTTACGAGTAGGCAGGAGTAAACGTAAAACAAATTCGATAAGGGCAAGTGAAGCAAAAGGAATGCGTCAAAAAGTGATCGCAACTGTACGATGCCAAAGGCCAAATGACTGCTCGTTTATAAATAAATTTATGAATAAATAATATGTTTTGTGCTTTTTCGAAAACGAAACCAAAGTTACAGAAGACGGCGTTTCTATTATTAAGTGCACATGCATATCGCTCGGCGACGTCGGTATTTTTCTCGTTTCCATAGTTAATTCATAAACATATCTTTCCAGGGTACAGACTTGCCCTTTGTCATTGATTTAATATCTCAAGATGAAGGAAAATATAAACACGACGAGCGATCGCTCGAATATTTAATGGGATGAAAGGAAAATCTTCTAATGATGTGCCAAGTATTTTCTTTCGAAATTGCGAGTATATAATAGAAATATATTAATTATAATATTTACACGTGGGTGTAACGGTGCGGGAGATCGGTGCGTCGTTTAATTTTTAATATCACGGGGGAGACAGATTTAATTGCTCTGCCGTCATCGAATACGACTTTACTATCCAGCGTATAGTGTTAAAAGGTAATTATTATACAAATAGATATCGCATGGGAAATATAGTTCTATCGCTATAGTATGCATAATTGAAATATTTCGAGCTCTTCGGGTGTCAAGCTCTTTCTCGCCTCGTTCATCGATTTTCAAATAAGACTTATTACAAGAAACGAAGAGAAATGTTTTTTCACTTATCTATTTTCCTTTTTACTTTATAATATTGTCATAAGCTTGTACATATGATATATCGTTAAATAGATACGGATTCTTACTTCATGTATGTTATGTATCAAAGGCTGGAAAATGGTGGGAGACATGTATGCGACTTTCTCATTCGGGACTGCAATTAGATCGATGATGCTAAAAAAAAAAAAAAAAATTGAAAAAATGAGAAGAAGCAGTACGAGGGACTAATATTATGCATAGACATATATTTTTAAAAAACTTTCAAAGGGGATTCCGATGCTTTTCAGAAGAAGTCCGATAAAAATATTCATCGGATAGCTGCAAATCTGTTTATTTTTATCCGATTTTACTTCGAGAAGGTCGGTGAGTAAATTTTCTTTCTTATTCGTTCCGTGAAACTTTGTTCTTAATTTCAATGGGAATCACGTGGTTCTGTTGCTTATTGAAACAAGCAGAGCGCGCCTACACACTTCTTTCTTAATACTTCAGATATCTATATGCATTTCAACCCAAAACGAGGGACAAGACTTAAAAATACTTTTTTTCTTTACTATTATTTTTAAAAAAATTTGTTATAATTTGTTTATTATTATTATTTTATTTTATTTTTTTTTTTATTTTTTTTTTTTTTCATAATTTTGGAACTAATTCCGATTAATTTAATACAACTTAGATGGAGCTCGAGTTGATTTTTTGGCGCTGTGAAAGAAATATTTTGATAAAGCGAATTTATTTTGGAGAAGGCTGATTTTTCTAATTTTTAAATATCAGTTTAATTAAGGGATTGAGAAAAAAATTATTTGTAACTTTATCTGCTTTCGCCTTTTAATTCCTGTCTTTAGCGGGAATCGACTGATTAGACTGTTTTTTTTTTTTTGATTGGTTTAAAGTTCGTCTTGTTAATGTGATATTGACGTACCAAAGAGCATCGGAAAAGCGTTTATCTTCTCGGGTTAACGTTATGTGCGGCTCGTTATTTAATAAATTTTTTATTAATGTGGTCGCTTAGGCAGTGGAACACAAAAGTCATCATTTTAGTGGTATACTGTTTTGAAAATGAATTTTGGATTTTGCATTTTCAATCGATAAAAAATGTTTCGAAAAAATCAAGAAAATAAAACGAGTCGCGTGAATCTGAGAACATTAAGAATGTATTAATTTGTGAGATAATCGCTCTTTTTTGTTTGAAATACTATACTTCATTTGAAAGGACAAAGATCGAAACAAATTGACTGTATACGTTGGGGGAAAAAAACAAAAGTAATAAAAAAAAAAAAAGCAAGACATTATGGAGGATTTTTGAATGGAAAATCTTAGAGATTGTAATTTCGAGACAAAAAGAAATTTTCGAATATAGAAAGAAAGAAAGACTACTTAGATTTATTTTTATTATGTCTTCAAAAAGACTTTAAATATAATATTTATATTGTGCCATATCTAATATTAACGAACCGTATGTATAAATTAATTGTTATTAAAAGAAAATTTTAAATTTATCAAAAGGGAAAATTGCAAAAAAAGTGTGAGTGAGTATGGGGTAGAAGATGATAGGAAAAAAACAATCTTAGATTCAGGTAAAAAAGAAAACATAGGCTAAAAAACAAGTATCACCCGTACTGTTTATTCAATAATTATTCATAATGATCATTAGGATTTAAGTGCTGTAAGAGAAAATTAAAGTAAATAAAATTTAATTTAAAATAACGGAAGTAAAACATACATACATAGATTAATTGAAAAAGAATGTTTTTTATCAACGTCGCATTCTGATAGTACTAAAAACTTTCATATCATTATTTACCTTGTCGTCAATCTAGCAGCAGAGCGACATAATTGTTTTTAGCACCGTTGATACTTTCACTTCGATGAATGGACCAAAGTTGGCTGTTGCTCGAACCGTCACGACTTTCAGCGAAATACAGATGCACATTAATCTCGATTCGCTTTGATGGTGATAAAACATTTTTTATACGTGTATTCAATGATATAATATATATAGTAGCAGATCCATTACAAAAAACTGTAAGAATATTCTTTAAATTCTTTAACACTGTTTTCCTTTGTTTTTCGAAAAAAAATTTTTTAATTACGATTTGTGTAAACTTTCCAGATGATATGAAGTGCCACTCTTGGAAAATTTGACATGATTATAATTATTATTATAGCCTTCCTCATTATATAAATGCGCAAATGAAAAACTTTTCTTAACGGGAAAAAAATAGAAGTTAATCACTTCATTTACTAGTGCAAGTAAATTGATTTTTATATTATTAATTAGCGAGGCTTGAATTTGATAATCCAGAATAATGAAAAATAGAATACGATCTATAGATTTATACATGCCCCTTTAAATTGAAAATTGTTGAAGCATTAGAGAAAGGTCGTAAGGTAGGCACAGCTAACTTTTATAATAATTACTAAATAGTATCTATAGCTTGTACATTTATCGCGTGATTTGATTGTATGTTTTTTGTTATCATTGTTTACATATGTTTTCACTGCTCATTTAATACAGTTATTGCCTCGTAAATAAGAAATTTAAAAAATTACTATTATTTTCGAGATGCTTTCTCACCTTGTACATTATTTTTCTTGCATATATCGTCGCAGCGGCAGTTTTTTGCTTTTATCTTTCATGTAATGCACTTCAAATCGTCGAATGCCCGCTACTACACTCTATCGTCTTTCACTACAAGCATCATCGTTATGCGATGTTTTCTTATTTAGTTTTAACATACACATTTGTATGATAAACTGAGTCGATGGCACGTTATGTTAACTCTTCATGTAAATACGTATACATGCATATATTATGTATAATATAAATAAGTTTATATTTTTTAAGATATTTCATTGTCTTTATCACGTTATTATTATTATTATTATTATTATTATTATTATTATTATTATTATTTGTACGCTATTTTTTCATTATACGCACGTTCTTGAAGTAATTGTTGAAATATGTTTAGTAAAACTTCTATATTAATGTATTAATTATATAATTGTCAATATTATTATCATAAGTCTCATTATCATTATTATTATTATTATTATTATTATTATTATTATTATTATTATTATTATTACTATTGACTATTATATTAAAACGACAATTATAATAACCAATGTAAATCATTTTACAGCGATAGCTCTTGATCCGATTTTATTATTGCAAAATGTTTTATTTTTTTCTTATAAATAATCGTTTCTGAACAAGCTTCGAAGGCATGTAACCTCGCGCGTATACAAGATGTAAAGCCCGTGAAGAAAGAAGCGACTTTCGGAATAGCGGAGAGAAACGTGTACAGCGTCGCGTGTTTAATATAAAAAATAAATAAGTAAATAAAAATGATTAAAAAAAAATTTTAAAAAAATAAGAAAGAAAACAAAGCGCTTCCTCTGGTTATCGCCGTTGAAGTTGCGAAAGGGACAATCTCTGGCAGCTTCCTGTTTCTTTGATTTGTTTTTTTTTATTTATTTTTTTTTTTTTTTTTCATGTGCAGAGTTAGAAGCGATCACGATTTGTATCTCAACGTTGTTAAGTGATATATAGACGTATACATTTTTTTCCACTTCATTCAAGAGCAGATAAACAAGTTAATAAGGGTTAAATAAAAATGAACCTGAACAACGGGGGTTTAATGCCAAACGTCTCTTTTATGATATCGAAATAATTTTTGAGAAAACAACGAAATCGATTGGGTGTTTTTACTAAGTTTTATAAAGTTTCTTTTTATACTTTTAAATATAATGTGTGAGTATATATATATATATATATGTATGTATGTATGTATGTATGTATGTATGTATATGTATATGTATAATTTTTCATGCCCTCAATGAGAGATAAATTTTTAACTATACTGTAAGATTATGTGAATATATGAAAAGAAAAAATTAATGAAAGCACCCCATTGAGAGTAAAAAGATTTCATGAACAATCGTGTGAATGAATATAAACTGATAAAATTTTATAAATCTTGCAAATTTGAAGAAATTTGTTGACGTTTGGAGTTATCCATATGCGTATCACGGTTCAATTAATTTAATATATAACAAAGTGCAACACGCTGCCTTGCTGAACAGTACAAGTACAAAACGAATACAAATACATAAAACACGTCTTCAATTTAATGAAGGGAAAGATTTCTGGTAGTTAAGATATAAAAGAAAAAAAAATTGTTAATCGTAAGGTAATAATGATGGGATAAAAGTAAAAAGAAGTAAAATGAAGTACACGAAGTGAAGAGAAATCTCCATAAGTAGGGGCGGCGACTGCCACTCTGTAGAATAAAGCTCAGTAATGAAAAAGCTGACACGCGGCGTCATGCGTTCGTCATAAATACCTCAAAAGCTGCCGCGAGTCTCGGGTGCGCCATTACTTCGAGTAATGTTTGAGTCGCGAGACCGAACGTCAGTCGTTCTCTGTTCGAACGAGCATATATGAATAAATAATGTACTTTTGCGTCCCTTGACTAAAAACATAAATAAATAAATACAAATAAAGCAAACAAAACTCGTCCAAGCTCTTGAAAAGCGGCGTACTAGCGCGCGCACTTTTCTGCTTAACACTGCCAAAGCAAACTTTGTAAAGACTCTTTAATATTATCGAAGGGAAGACGGTCCAAACTGACGTTCACCTCGCCCGTATTTTTATGTAATAATTGCCAGACAAGGAAACAGAGCTCTATTAACTCGAGCTAGTGTCGCACGATATCGGAATCTTGCACCGCTATTCCATTTGTCGATACAAAAAAAAAAAAAAAAAAAAAAAAAAAAGTATGAAGGGAAAAAATGTTAAGAATAGAGAAAATTAAAGATGTTGCAGTTGATCGAGATATCGTTTGAGGCTTGTTCGTCAACTCATTCATCACTCGTTAGTGGGGGAAATATCGGTAAAAGTGATCGACAGAATGGAAAAAGCAAGCGGAAATGCCAAATGTGCAGAGAAGGAGGGGTTGGGAGGTGAGACAGAGAGAGAGAGAGAGAGAGAGTGAGATTAGAGAGGGAGAGTGAGAGAGAGAGAGAGAGAGAGAGAGAGATGGAGGGAGGGAGCATGGATCGCCCGGTTAGCACAAGCGGCAGCTTCTCAGTTTAAGCTACAATAGTTGTTGTACTTACGTCTCGTATTTTATCAATAATGTCTGGACATTTCGGATGATGCGGGCCACTCGTAAGCCAGGCTCCCCCGGGACTACTCGCTAACACAACGCGTACAACAAGCCATTGCTCGCCACGTACGCGATCGCTCATTTTAAATTGCCACAATTGCGTGGCCGGTAATAAGCGCTGAAAAGGCTCCGGCGGAGCCGCGTAACCCGCCACTACGCGTACAGCAGTCGACATATTATATTTTACAGAATATTTATATATACATACATATATTGTTCCGTTATCGCAAGTGTATCGACGCAGAGATTGACTGTGTAGTATCAGCAAGGATTTTTGAACGGAGCGGGACGATTTGTGCGATAAGGAAGATGGGAAGGGGGCAATGAGGTGAGCGCATGTCACGAGCGAGCGACGTTTTCGCGTTTCCTCGGTTTTATCCGAGGAAAGGCTGAAATGGCTATTGAGACCATCGGAATCGATCACGAGCTTATGTATCGCCGATTCTCAAACGCCAACTCATGAGAACAGAGCGGATGAGTTTTACCATCACGGCCATGCGACACCTTTCCTTTCCCATTTTCCTTTTCGCGTTTGATTTCAAAACTCAGCATACAAACACGTATCAAACTTATTGTGTAATCGAGCATTCCAAGTAAAGGAGGGGAGAGAGACGAAGGTTTTAAAAGCGATTTTATAAGCGTATGATGAGCATGTGGACTTGAAAAATAAGAGAACAAAAAAGACACGAGAGTGTGAGTGAGAGAGACACAGAGAGTGAAAGATGTTGAAAGAGAATAAGAGTGAAAGGGAGAGAATGAGAGAAATCGAAACAGGACATAGAGAGTGAGAGAGAGAGAGAGAGAGAGAGAGAGAGACCGCGAATGAAGTTGGGCGTGAGGGAGGCAGGGGGGGAGAAAAAGAGAGAGAGAGAAAGAGAACGAGAGTGAGAAAATAGAACTTAATCGTTCTAAACATATAATCGTAAACGACGTGCGTCGCATCTTTTTAGGCTATTAATATTACAATTACACGATATTAAAATTAATTAATATATAATTATATATTAATGAATAAGTGTTTATTCGCATTTTTAACATAAGGAATTATTATTATAAAAATTCAATAATAGTTGTTGGTGTAATATTATGAAATAAATCTTTAACGATATCAAATGTGTTTTTTACTTTTTTCCCATGCACTGTCAAAAAAGCTTATATGTACATACACATTTATAAAATAATAAATAAAACAACGATTTAACGTAGATTTTGTAACCTTTCTATTTTTGTGCATTTATCAACTATTTACGTTTTAATGTAATTAAAAATTATTCGAACTACCTATTGTTTGACTTAAGTCTTTCTTCACGGTCTTATTAATAATTTTTGTTTTTTCGACCGAAGATTCTGTAGTGGTCGGAAAATTTGCCGGACGTATAAACAATTTCCTGGTTTCTAGATTTATATCGCTATCCTTATCAAGATATCCATGCGGTGGAAGTTTCGCGTTATTTATAGGAGCTGGTAAATTGTCGTCGTACTTGATCGGCTTAACTGGTTCAAGTTTTCTCATTTTTAAAGCCTCATCCATTGATATTAATGATTCATCATTGACGTTTATTCGATTCGAGATCTTGTGTGCATTGGATTCGTAAACTTTTTTCGTGTTTACTAATATTGTATCTGGAGGAAACGTTTCACTTTCATCGTCATTTTCTGATCGATTACCTGCTGCTCTACGAGTTCTTATTACATGATAAATTTTCTGAGTAGCTTCCTGACTTTTATCAAAGATCTCGGATAGCTGCTTTATTGATATCGGTATATCCTCGTCAGTTTTATTATTATGTTCTGATATAGAAGGTGCAGCAGTAAAGTCATCCTAAAACAAAACTTTTGTTTTACGTGTATTCAATATTTATTAATATTACGGAATTTATTTAAGCAAAATTAATGAAATTTTAATTTTCAAAATTAATAAAAAGCACTGCAATGACGTAATATAATATGAAAATGGAAACAATGAAAACTCATTAAACGAGATAGATCGTTTGACAACTTACCTCGCAATATACTTGAATAAAGCAAACAAAAATAATAAAGCGAAGTATTCTTATCATATTATATTTTTATTTCCAACGTTTTCACAAATGAGATACTTTATTTAGTCAAAAAAATTAAATAAATTCATTTTGTTTTCAATTATACGGTGTAACCACTTTTCGCGTTACTTTTTTAAAATAATGTCAATTCACAAATTTAAATAAAATATTGCAATCCGAAAACTCATACATTCGGCCTGCAGCGAACAAGAAAGGAATAACGGCTCTCGCTAAAAGTACTATTGTCGCAAAGAAACCGAATGTTTACGAGCACTCTGATTTATTTGAGTCATGAAGTCGCTATACAATAGCAAGTTGTTAATTGATTTTCAACTTTATATACGTTTATGCGGCAATCTATTCAAAGCAACCTAAATGCATTTACGTTTCACTATTTTCTTTTATTCTTTACTTTAATTACAGCTATTTTATAATATTTTCCATATAAAACACAATTCGTATGTATACTACAATAACATTTATTGAATTTAATAAAAACATTTAATAAAAATGCATGTCATTATTTTACTAAAAACATATCCTCAATGATTAAAGGGAGTTACAGTCTATTATACTGAAGGTTATGTTTTATTAAATTTTGAAAATAAGATAAAGGTAAACCTTTCATTACAATATCGTTGCATTTTAATTTCACAATCAAGTTTGCGAAATAAGTAACAATCGTAGATAAAAAAGAAATTATTATTAGCTGATAAAAAAGTATGGAGGTATTACCGACGTGAGATAAATTTTAGAATAAACACGTGCGCCATCGCCAGTCTGAACTGCAGTTATGAATGTTTTGTTATATGTTTGTGTAGTTTTATTATTTTGACGACAAACCTATGGAAGCTGTTGCTGTTTTTAATATTAATTTTCTAACAAAAAATAAATTAATTAAATACATAGTGTTTTAGTTGTTTCAATAAAAGTTAAAAATCAGGTAAGCAATTTTTTTTCCCGTATCTTACTTCTGATTTTGAGGTTAGTTTTTATATACTTTACTACAAATTTCTTCTAATCGTTAAGTGTTATTATTTACTACTAACGTTCTGTTTTAATGTTAAATAATTATAAAGGATTTTCATGAATTTATTATTTCTACTTAATACAGAATGCAATGAGCATTTAGTGTATTATACATTTTATATGTTGAAATCACTTTTAAAAATAAGAATAAGAATTTTCATTTTTGACAGATATTTATGAATATTTATTTTGAACTGTCAATTAAGCAGGAACAAATTTTATCATTTAATTATAAAATGCACCTATTATAATTTATCAAAACAAAAATATTTACTTTGAATTAATCATTTTTATTGTTCCTAAATTTTAAGAATTTCAGCAAGTTTCAGTTTCATTATTAAGTTGTTTTCATAGCTATTTACAAATATTATAAAATTACTCAGAATATAATTCCAAGTTTTACAAATTTTTCTTATTGATTTTCGTCCTTTTTATTAAATCAACTTTGGTTGATATAATTACAAGTTAATACAAATTATAATGTAAGAATTTCAGGATCATCTAACATTAAAGTACGATAATGAACATATAGCAAATGAATAAGATAATGAAATATGTAATTATATGTAATCATACAATGTAATTTAATAATTTTTTCAACAAAAACCATTGCATTAAAAAAACAATTTCTGTTCATACAATACATGTTTAAAAATTTAGGACTTTTTACTTAATTTTAAGTAATAACTATACTTACTTATTCTACTTAAGCATATGACTTCCTTTCGGTTTAATGATATATTTTGTGAATAAAATAATTAATGTTGATAAAATTATCTTTCTACATAAAATAATTCAAAGTTTTAAACTTTTTTGTCCATTTTGGTAAAAGGCGTTACGTGCCGTTTTTAACGTGCAAGTCTTTTAGATAGATAATTTTTCTTTTGAACAATCATTATCTGAATTATTGCGTCAATTCTTTTGAGTAATCTTTAAAATGAATATTCCGATACCATCATGGCCTGAAGACATTGGCGAAATCTAGAGCGCATGCGATTGGAGTATATTAGAATTTTACTACCTGTTGAATATCGACAACCCTGGAAAACTGACAAACAGTACTGGTATTGTACCCAATAAAACCTGACATTGAAATCAACAAAAGATGTTTTAGGCCAAAAATATTTTTTTTTGCAAAAATTTTACGATTTATTGGTATATAGACCGTAATACTTCAAAATTGAAAAGAATATCTAAAACAATTTATATTTATACGTTTTTTTATGTTTTTCATATATATAAAATAAAATAAACTTCACTAAATACTTTGTTTATATGTTCTTTTTAAATTTGCATGAGATTCATTAGCATTTAAGGGTTAAATAATATCTTTCTTAATTGTAATAATTTAATTCGAGGAGTTTTTTTAGTGTAAAAAACAATAAAGGCATATGCAATTTTTTGTTATAGTTCAATTAGCTGTTTTTTCTGTAGTCGATAATACAGCTTTCTTCTGTATTATTCTTTAGGCTTTAATTATGAGAACGAGCATTTACGCAACGTATAAATAAATGTAGACATTTTTTAACGTATTTTTCATTAATATACAAGATTTCGCGAAATCTCTCAAGGTCAGCAGATAAATACGACGGATTTGCAATTAAAAATCGAATTATTATCACAGAAAGTATTGATAAATTGAAAAAATCAGTAGTTAACTATGATATAAAAAATAAAAAAATGACATTGTATTCTAATAAATGAATTAAGTCATAATTATTTATAGAATATATGTATTAATAATAATGTATAATTTAAATTGTACAGAAAATTGAAAAAGTTGTTCATAATAGCTCCTTAAGGAAAAAATTCAAGTAATAATAATAATTTCAGTTTCAATTGCCACGTATATAGTTTTGATGGAAATGATTTATTAAATTATTTATAAAAATATGTTTTTACTATTAAAATTACTATTTAAAAAATAATATTTTTTCAATATTCTATATACATTCTATACACATTAAAGGAAACCGTATTTTCATACAATTAAAAAGAAATATTACATTTTATAATCTTTAACGTTATAAATTTTTTCAGTTAGTAGTATCGATAATGAGATTACATGGATGTTTTTTTCTAATATAATAAAGTATTTCTAATATAATGATATTTAGTTAATTTATATTTGTAATGTGTAATAGAAATATACATTTTTTAAAACAAATTAAAATATATAAAAAAGAAATTTATTTTAAGACAATTCAAAAAACTTATTCAATTAATTAAACTAGATGTATAATTGCAAAATACAGTCAAATTTATTTATAGTTTTTTAATTCTTTATTATTTAGCATAATAAAATTTGATTTTTTATAATAAAGCAATTGTACAATATTGTTTTTATTTTTTATAACGTTAAATCATTTAGTTTAAATTAATTGTTTGGATTGTCAGTAATATGTTACCATTTTATAAGTATATCTCCAACTAGATAAGTTCAATTGTCTAATAATCTTCTTATTTAATTTAATGAGTACTTTTAACAATACTATTGTAATTGCTTATGTAATGATAAGGTAAATTAACAAAAATATATATATTATTTGCATTAAATATTACTCTATATATTATCGTTACCGTATAATTATAAATAATTTTGTTTACAATTTAGTTTAGTTTTCCTAATACCATCTTAAAATTTGTACAAGATAAAAGCATTTTCCTAATCGCCTCTGGTATCTATATTTTCGAAGGAGTCGGGAGAATATTATAAATAAAAACAATCAAGATAATAATAAAATAATATAATTAACAATTTATATAGAATAATATACTTTTTAATAATACGTAACGGACGTAATAAAAATATTACAAAATTTGTTGTAATTTAAGTAAATAAATAGACTTTCGCAAAGTGACTTAAGCGTTATAATATTATTCTTAAAGTAAAAATAATTTATTAATGAAGGGTGCATTTGGCCTTTACGTATGTATTATATGATTTCTTCAAGGTTTTTTTTAGTTTTTTTCCAAAACCCTTTTTGTTTTCGTTCTTCTCATACTCTCACTCAATCACTCTTCAACACACATCCAAAAATTAAAGTCTTAAGGCCGCTTTTCGAACCTTGCGTCTGTATAAAATAAATATAAATGTTTTTTTGTATACTTGTATCTAATTAAAATATTTATTGATTGCCATCTTATTGGCATTATTATAATAAGGTATATTCGTATATTCTTATTATACCGTTCACGCTTTAGTTAAAGATCTTTTACATTAAATACTGAAGTTTCCTTTAATAGCTATAACTTAGTCTTTATCCACACAAGCACTCTTGCACCCTTCGTACTTAAAATTCTAAGCAATAAATACAAATTCTTACAAAATCGAAATATTAAGTAAGCTTGCAATCATTTTTCTTGAGAAACATTTTCTCCGAAGTCAAACGTAATATGCGTTACCCATAGGTCATATTTTTTAAGTCTTAAGAAGTCTGAAACGATATTGAAGTTGTCACTTATATATAAGAAGTTTCATTTCAATAGTTATGTTTGATTATTTAAAAAGGACAGCAAAGACTATTACGTTTAAAAATTTTGCTCCGAATTAATAATAATATCGATGATCCATAGCCTTTTAATGCGCGTATATATTGAGAATTTTTATGCTCTCATGTTTATAATAAGATCATATTTTTATTTTTGACCTTCGATTCATTTTCATACATCAAAATAATAAATTGCTTCTGATACTTTAAAAGATCTTTTTTCTATTGAATAATCGACAAATCAATTATTAAATAACAAAATCTACTAATTGAAGAAAATAATATTGAATTGAAACTCTTATATAAAAACTGAGAAAACCTCACAATCTAAAGCATGTAGATCTAATGGAAAGTTAAGAATTTTTGGAATGAAATTTTGAGCTTCTCATATTTTAATTATAATATTGAAAATAATACTCCCAAGTTCAAACTCATTATAAAATACCAAATCTTGACATTGTATTAATTGGGTGCCCTTTCATTTAAAATTTTTGTGATAAGTAAATGTTTAAGATCTTTGAATCTTCTGCCATTTTATATAATAGTATCATTTTGTTGTCGGTTTGACATAAAATTTTTTTTATATTTTTACTTGTCATCGAATGTATTATATTATTTATTTTTCATTCGTTTTATGCTACGAAATGAAACTATGGATCGAAATCAAGTTGCGTACTTTTTTCAATTCGTAGCTATTACATAATAATTACAAATTAGGTTTTGGTGTCCAGCAAACGAGCATATTATTAAAATTTTCAATTAAAAATTAGATAGCAGAAGAATGTTTAATGTTGACTAATATTAAAATGAGTTCATTTTTTATTTTTTTCAGTACTATCTCATAGAATGCTTTCTTTTTCAATATAATAGTATTTGTATAAATTACACTCTTTGTTCTGCTGTGATATTTTAATCTTCCTCTAAAATAAAAGGAAAGCAGCTCTTTTGTGTTGAGTGAGAAGTTTCATCGCTTACATTTGTCGTTTTCGGCCCATATTACAGATTTTGAAATGACAGAGAGACATATCTGAAAAAAAAATATACGCACTCATTTTATATTAAGTATAAAAAAAGAAATTGCAGGCCAATTAATTACTTAGGATATTAAGCATCTACGAATTAAACATTTTTAAAAGTTATTATTTATTTCCGTTGTCAACAAGATAAATTTTTAATCAAACGTAGAATTTCTGAGCACGATTCGCTATAGCTCCTATTAAAGATATTACTTTACTATTTTTATCAATTTTTTAAAAAAAAATGAATCCTCAGTTATTCAACAGATGGCGTAAGCCCATGAAAAATTAGATTAAGCATATCACGCATAAATAACTATAGAAATATATTTGAATATAAATAATTCTATGTAGCTTATAGCGAGATAACTTTTTGCATCGAAAATTATCGTATGTGTAAGCTTTTCAGAATGCTTATCATGAGGCAAAAAATAAGAAAAAATCAATGGCAAAATAAACTGCGTACTTGAATAAAATATCTATTTGTTCAGTTATAGCTTAATCCAATTTATATGCTCTGTGTATCCAAATAACAAGCAACTTTCAATAGATTTGCAATTTAAAAGCGTCAAGTGAATTAGTTGGTAATGACGTCAGGTGTCGATAAAGTCAAGTGGTTAAATAGAAATGGTTGTAGCATTTAAGAATTTTTATTACTTGTTCAATTGTAAGCTCGGCTTTTATTTAAGATGTTTATCTTAGTTGTAACAAATTTTTTCATAACTACTATTATATCATTGCAATTTTATGTAACTCATAAGAATTAATGTAAAAAATCAACTTTGTTTATTGTTTTGGAGTGTATTTCGTAATTCTTATTTATTTATTTAATCCGATTGGCCCGAAAAGATAATTACAAATGGTAAGATTTTTATTATTCTTCGTTATCATGTTTTATGAAATAAAAAGTTTTATTATGTAAGAGAGATATTGTAATTGACAACAAGCTAAAACACAAATATATTTTCACAAATATAAATATTCCGATTGCTTTTATTTTAATGACTCGATGGTGTCCTTTATATAGAAAAATTAAAGTAGCTAATGAAAATTTTGAATGATTTCTAAGCTCTCTTAAAAATGCAGAAAATGTAAGTCGGTAATCTAAAGAGATAATTTGATGATTTTAATATGCTTTTATTTATCTCCGAGTGTAGCTTGAAGAAGAATTATTGAATTTAATTTAAATTAATTCATTATCTCATAATTTTAATTTTGTAGTATGATATATTTATATACTTTATGTTTCCATTTTAGTAATACTTTAATAATATATATTTAATTGCAAAGCTAAATTTTTCATTTAAATTGAATTTCTACTTTAGTCAACAATTTGTATTTTTGTGTATTGCTTTATTTTTAAATATCTTTCTTTCAATTATGTTGAAAATTTATAGTATTTATATATTCTTTTAAATATCTAAGTACTTTTGCAGAAAGTGCTTACAAAAACTTATTGAGGGTAAAATTTATATAATATTAAGTAAAAAATTAATTAAAAATGCCTTTTCTGTAGCACACAGTCTATGGAATACATGATTAATAAGATATTTTACAGTCATGAGAATAATTAAGTATACTAAATTATGTAATCCATCAAACAAGTAAATGCATTATTTCGTCCAAATAAATTTTCGGATGAGACAGTTATTTATAAATATATGCCGTATAATTAATAGTGAAGTGAATACAAATAGTTTTAGATGATTTTTTATTGTCGAAAAGCTAGAATTTAAAATAATGTGATCGTTCGTATTTTCGTTGAGTACGTTTTGATTTTTCATTATAAGCATTCAAATATTTAAAAATTTGGGTTTTTTCAAATTAGTAAGTTACGTAACAAAGTTGTCTCATAAATTATGAGCAAATTATCGTTTATACATATTGTAACAATAAGCTTATTTAAGAATTTTTGTATATCTTTAAGTCTTTGGGTTTATTTGAGTTACTAATCGCAAGTATTTTAATAATTATAAAGATACGAGGTTAATATATCACTGACAGCGTATTTGTCCTTTGACCTTTATTAAAGTGAAAGACGTGTTAGAAAAATGGCAGTATAGAAAAATCCTTTGAGAATTAACTATTGCTAAATCATGTACGTATACCCACGAAGAAAAGACATTAAAAGTTTTTGCACCCAAGAGAGCTCGAAACACGTGCCCTTAGATTTGGTATTTCAGCAATGGTATAAAACGAAGGTAATCGACTGTGTAATTTTAATCGGATCCATTCAATATATCTCCAGTATCTATACTCGAGATTCCGGGTCCAGAAAAAAGTTTTTTAATCTGGACGAATTTTACCGGAAATGACTTCTTTTGCGCCAATGTCATATTATACTAATTTCTTCACGAACTTCTAACCACCGGCATAAATAAGTAATAGTTTTCTAATTTAGTTAATTCGAAGCGTTTCGGTAAACGAAATTACGAGCCTCTTCAAATAATACTGCTTTCAAAGAAACTAACAACCCCTAACGACACCTCCGTTTTACAAATCTATTAATTTTATCATAGTTCGATAAATCGTATTTGGAACTTTGATCCTTGGGAGTATATCAGCTAGTTGAAGGCTGGTGTAGGTCCGTTCGTTACGAAGAGCTACGAAGCTGCGTACTAAGTATGTGGCCGTTAACTTATATTTTATACTCACAGCTAGTTCGCTTCCCAGAATGCAATGGTCTATTGTGATAAACAGCTGCCGGTACCGGAAGCGCTTCGATGTCTTCCATTAAGAAATCTTGCTGCTGCTGTTGCTGTTGCTGCTGCTGCTGTTGCTCTTTTTGGCTCATTTCTTTCGCATCGATGAGCACTTGGATCTCCATTTGCTCTTCCGCCAGTTCCGCTATTTCCTTTTCAATTTTTTCCTCCTTACGCTCCACCCGTTGTTTCAGTTTATCGACCAGCGTCTACGCATATGAGTTCATCTTATTTTTTTTTTTTAATTTACTGTTGGCTTTAACGGTACTTAATTAGGGTGGCATTGATTTGAAATCGAAAGATAATTATTTTGGAGAGTAATTAAGATCGTTATAGAATCTTTACTTTTGAAATTCTAGGATATTACAAATAACTAGACGTGAAATAAAAAAAAAAATCTCCTCGATCATTGAAAACTACCTATTATTCATAAAGGCAAAAATAACGGAAAAAAAAGCATTAATAGATTTAATAATAAAAGCCCACCTGACTTGGTATGTCTAGGCCGTAATCCTCTCGGAACATCATTTCCGGTGGTATAGGCTGCGGGGCAGCGATTACTCGATGGCTGGCGCAGATGCAGAGTAGAGAAAGCGCCAGGTAATACACACCTGTGCTCGTTTTGTAAGCGATTCCCGTCATTACCTTGAAGCTCGTCGACTCTGCGAAAACAGCCGAATTTTAGGCTTCCAAATATATTTGGGAATCCGAGACGCGAGCTTGAAAAAAATTTACTTGCATTCGAGCGATATTATGTTTTGGAAGCATTCGGATTACATGGAGGACTGACACATTGACAGCACTCAAAATCAAGAGATGAAATTTCGTTAGAGCTGTAATCTAAATTTATCGGGAGGGAGCGTACAAATTTCCCGTTTATTTCAAGGGTACGGCGCGATAATAAAATGTACTTGAAAACGGACGTTAAACTTTTCATTAATTCATAGTCAATGGCTTATAGGTGGCCATGACTTGTAATACGATGACGAGCATGCGTTGCGACAGTACGCTCGAAAGATTAGTCTCAACGACCTAATGGGTGAATTCTTCATTTTGAAAAACTTCTCTATAGAGAACGCTACGTTTCAGTGATTGGTTGAAACGCGACTTATTAATTGAATTTACCCATTGTTTTGGTAAGCCTTCGTTCTATGTTTATCCATAGGGTATTTACAATGTTACGTATTATTAAAATCATAATATCAGAATTTTAAAAGGTTCATGTCGTAGTTGACTATTTGAGCATTTTGTCGGCAGATATTGCCGTCCACTTGTTGCATCACTACGCCCGATGCCTGCCAACTCGCTCAAGATTTTCTCTGGATTTTACACCTAATATTTGTAACATATTGTGTACTTTATCTTTTTCTATTCATCAACAACACACTTTTATAACCCTCATTATTATGATCTTGGTAATGGGATAAATCTAGTTATGACAAGGCTTGTCGTTAATTTTCTATCGTTAAGATATTAAGGTAAATTAAATATTAAAATATTATTGTTATATATATATATATATAAAATTTTTATTCTCCGTATTTTTTTTAAGTATAAACTTTCATAGAACCCTATTATGTCGGAAATAAAAAAGCCAATTAAATATCCTTTTGCAAACAGTATTATTCTTTTAAGTTGTTATGGAAAATAATAATTCTAATACTCAAATAGCACTTTTAATCTCCGTATTAACTAAAGAATACGTGAGCTTATTTAAAAAAGTTAAAGCAGAATCTAGCAAATTTGAAGTATCAACACGTTTATCGTTCTAAGGATTAAAGAAAATAAGAAAGTTTTAAGATTGTTTTGCCAGTCAATATAAATACATTTCTAAATGTTAGGTAGCTATTGAAAATATCTTGTAAATAATACCTAACATACTGTTTACGGGAACTGTTTATTATTTATACATATACTTTTATATTCAACTTTTAATACATCTTCTATTTTTGTTTAATATAATAGTTAAAATAAAATTATTAAGTACAAATATGATTTTGTTCCCGTCAAAAAAATTTTATAACGTCAAGATATAATCAAATAAATAAAGTGTATGTCTAATTTTTATACGTATTATATACAATATTATCAAACATCATTTAAAAATATAACTGTTTAATATTGCCGTTCTAGATATGTTTTAAAATATAATAGTTTTCAAATTTATATTTAATTTCGTATATAAATTTTACATTATTTATTTTTTTACTGTTTTGAATTTTGATAACAAGCTTTTTATATCACAATATATTTATAAAAAAATTATCAATAGATCAAAAAATATTGTGTATATATATGAAAAGTATAATTTAAAATAGTAGTTTAAAATTACTTTAGAAAATTACTTTATTTAATGAAAAAATATTAGATTTTACGTATACTTTCAGTATATAATAAATAAATCAGTGTTTAGCGTTAACGTTTTCACTGACTATTTTAATATAATTCAAAAAATATTATGAAAATTCTGAACGCACAAAAAATAAAATAAACAATACCTCATATACTTTTGTTAAATTAAAAAGTTCTTAAAACAATTTTACATAAATAAGTTTTCTATAGATTTTTTTTTGTGATTGCGTATTTTTATTTCCTTTTCTTACGTAAACTTTATATTTTTTCATTTATATATTAATGTAGCTTAAAAACTGAATACATAAAAAAATAGTATCTATTTAAAATATAGCTAGTTTTTAAATAATTGTACTAAAATAAATCAATGATATTTACAAATATTTTATACCATTAATACTTAATATTATGAATGAATGCACAATTTACGTTTTATGCAAAGCACAGTAAGTGATTTCATTAGGAAATGTACGTTAAATTAAATCACGTTTATATTTTAAAATAATGTTAATGTGATTTATATATTTAAGTCATCTATCATAGGTAAATATGTTGTATGATATGTTTTCTTCTTTTGAACTTTTAATTAATATGTAATTAAACTGTACTTTTTAAATTTGAATTTTTATACTGCATTTGTTGATGATGTACTTGGTACTTTTTTATTTACGTTCAATATCTTACTTAAAATTATACAAACTTTATTTATAGAAAAAAAACGTTGAATGACATTATATAACAATGTATTCATTTTGCTAAACTATATGGTACAATTTACTAAGTCATACAAATTAAACAAAAGTACTCTAATAATTTTAAAAATTAAATATTTTTATTGGATTAAACACATTATCAAATATAATTGAAGAATTAAAATAACAATTTTGACGCTATTAGAATAATTAGATTACCAAAAGTGTATAGATATAATATTTTTTATTTTAAGAATAAATTTTACCCCTTCGTTATTATTATAATACCTTTATTATGTTCAATTTTTATATATGTTTTAATTTTATACCTAATATCTTAATTATAAAATTAACATAGAAAAAAAATACTTTTAAGATTTCGGAAAGGTACAATCATAAAATTTAAAACATTAAGAATTACTTCTCAAATTATTTAAAAATAAAAATAAAAAATATTACTAATGCACAATATTATTCTTAATAATTGTTTTAAAATGATTTCATGGAAAAATTAACAATGCGATTGATTTATTTTTATAATTTTGTAAAGTAGAAGAGAACATAAATTTTAAATAAAACTAAGTTATTTACTATATATTAAAATAGTCATAGAATAAATTTATTGAAAGATTTTTATAGGTTCTTTTGTTAAAATAAAAAAAAAAATTTTGGGAAACTTAATTCGAGGAACGGTTATAATTTCTCTTTTTCCAAATTTATAGTATGTATTAATAATATTATAATAGTATTAATAATATTATTATAATAACGTTAATTTTAAAGAAATTTATTATAAAATAATTTTGAAGGAATAAATGCCAATATCTAAACGAAAGCTTAATTTATTCTTACCAAACTTTTATTAATTAATAACTGTAACCTAAAAATCTTAATATACAACTAATAAATAAAGATAGAAAGATAAAGTGATAGAGATGGAGAGAGAAGTAGACAAAGAGAAATTATGTTTTGGTAAATGTAATGGAGTATTAAACGATCTATTTTTCAGAAGATTCATTACATTAATGCTATTAATATTTTCTACACATGTCTGCATATATTTTTAATTATGTCAGAATTTTCTGTCTGAGATACATTTCTAATATATCAGTCAATTTAGTTATACTAAAATTATGTAAGAAAAAATCTTTTATTGTATGGAAGCTTAGCTAATTTAAAAACTAAATTTATTTATATACTGCAAGTTTAATTTATTTTGTATGTAAAACTAAAACAAAATTAAAAGAAGCAATGCTTTCTATATTAATATTGTTAGACATTTCTATTTGGTGAATTTAATTAAATTTATAAAAATGACCAATGTTTGGAAAATTTGAAAATAAATTTATGATATATTCATTTTAAATTATTATTAATTTTAATAGAAAATGTATATTTTTTGTTAATGTTTTCCAAATTTTTAATGTTCAATAATGATATAAATGTATTATATTCATTAAGCGCAATATTTGAAAGTCTATCCAAAAAGTAATAAAATACATGTAACATAATTAGTTCCTAATAAACGTTTATTGTCCTAAATTATAGTATTATAAAAACAAAATTTTGTATTAATTATAAGGTTTTCTTTTTAAAAAATTAAGCTTTTATGTTATACGTAATAGTTCTTACATCTATAAATTTATTTAGAATTATATATAAATTTAGAAAATGTTATAGATATGTAACTGAGAAAACTAATTATAATTTTAGATTAATATAATAACTCAATTTGCTTTTATATATTAGGTGAACTGTTCGAGAACTAAATTTAATATTTAATAAAAAAATTTTAATTTTACTCAAAGAATTATACGATTCTTCAAGGTTAGCATGTACAATTAAATATTCTTTTCTTGAGATGTATAACTTAAATGTAGTTATTTTTAATAATATAAAAAAATACTTGAATTGAAAAAACGAAGTTTTTTTTAATTTATGAAATTTTTAATTTTTTATTCTTTAATAATAATTATCAAAAACTGAAGATGTTTTACACTGGAATAGAACTATTTTTTGAATTTTTTTTTAGCCTAATGACGCAATTCAAGGTATTTCTCATAATCTAGATATTATATTATTTAATAATAATTTAAAAACATTAATCCACTAAAGTTGCTTTTTTAATTTTTACGCACAATATTGTAATATTAATTGTATTCTATATATCATTGTTGCCGATCTTATCTCAAAAAGTTATCTGATTTTGATAAATTTCTTGCAATATTTTCGAAATAACGATTCATTATTATTCCATACTAAAATCCAGATTAATATCTTTGCCTTAATCTACTTAAGAGTAACTTTTATGTTCCCAAAATAAAAACGCATATGTACACGCTCGTACGCAGGCACGCACGCACGCACGCACGCACGCGTACACACGCGCACATTAATCTCATAAGCAATTCCCGAAAAAAATATCCCTCGTACTCTGATTTGGTAGACTAAGGAAACTTCATAAGCACTAAATGACACGGAAAGATGCGGTAGGATCGAGGGATCGATCTTTTCGAGCTGTTTACAAGCGGTTTCTTCATCTTACTTTGTTCTTTTCGTTGTGTTCCAGTTTATGTGAGCCAGTCGGTAAGCGTACTCAGCCTTATCTTTTTTTCTCTCGTGGTTCTGCTTTCTAGCCGAATGCCGTGTACTCGAGAAGTGAGCAGCGACGGTGGCTTGTCGCTCTATTATACCCCCGTTTCCACCACTTTCTAGCTACTCTCCTACTACCTGTAGAACTGCGGAATAAGGGTGAATTTCCATCTATCCCACCCACGTTCTGCGAGTCCTACAGGTCCGCATTTTCAACCCCTCCATACTTTCCTCACTCTCGTACGTCCCCTTCCCACTTGATGTTTTTTATGAACTGTTTACTTCTTAATTTCCTCTCGTTTACCATTCATTCCTCGTAATTTGTTCAAACTCTGTCCTTTTGTATTTATTACTCCTCTTTTCCACCTTTATTTAACATTATTCCAAATTCAAGGTTCATTTTCTTCTTCCACAGTCGTTTCTTTATCTCTATATTTGCATTAAAAACATATAATTGTTTAACGTGTCTATTATTAATATCCAGAGCTTGAATCAGTTTTTTAAGGTCAAACTTTTGGAATACAATACTTATTGAATTAATTTGTTAAAAGATCTAAAACATTTAGCCATATTTAACCTTGCAATATCTCATAGTATACTATATTAATTTAAATAATAATCTAACTTTTCGTGAAAAATTTAGTTTTTATCATTAACACGCTCTAGTTTTCGACACGATTTTCATGCGTCTATTAAAAAAAATGCTTGATTTATATAAAAGAAAAACAGTATGATGATTAGTAAATATTCATTTTATTTTGGAATATTTTCGTTAATCCAAAATTTATTTTTTATACTTCCTTATTTTGACAAAGTAAAATTAAGATTTTTTAATCAATAAGTATGCGTTAAAAATATTTCTCTGATATCTGATTAAATATAATGCAAATTAAAAACGTGGGTTCAAAACTCAAGGAATAGCGTACATTCTTAAAAATGTTTTAACAATTTACACCTTATATCTTTTTAATTATATAAACGTTTATAAATACCCCGTAACCATATTTTTCTACATCTTTTGATACCATTCTTTGTTTAAATAAGTGCTATATTAACTCATAAACGACAAAAAATTTTCATAAAAAATTCAACGACATTCATGCTATACAAGAATTTCATCACACAGATAATAAAATTATGTAACTTTAACGAAAGGTCAAGTTTAAATATTTAAAAATTTATGATTTTTTTGCTATCTATTAATTTATAAAAAATACGGCAGCACGGCCAAACTATTATTTTGAATCGCTACCGGTTCTGAACTTCATTGAAATCGAATGTTTAATGCATCTACTATATCCAATATTATAACTTACATATTAAAAATTATCATATTAATTTTAATAATAATTTTTTTAAACTCTGAAAAAAATAATTATTAATAAATAATTTTTAAATATAACAATATATAAATACGAACAGGGAGTCCTTATGCAAATCAAGTCACTGTAAATAAATTGAAAAAGTTAATTTTAATTCGAACTGTTAATGTTCTGCGTAATAAAGATATTTAATTTTATTTTCATATAAATTTAAATCTAGAGTTTGCAAATATAATTTAACTGATGTACTATACAATTGCTGAAGTAGTTGCGGTCAAGATACGATCAGGCGCCTGTGCTGGTAAATATAAATAACTTCTTACACATTGAAGTCATAATAATATGCACAGGATTAGTTTCAACTTCATATTTTTAGCTTAAATATATTCATTTGCTTTTGTTATTTTATTACTTATTATAATAGCGTATGTTATGTTTATTTATAACAATTGAAATTATTATAGAAGTAATTTTAATTTAAAATTTTCAATTTAATACTTGATTAATTATGTTATAAAATTGTTAAAATGAATTTTTTTATTGTTTTATTTGTATTATTGAATCAGTAAACTAAACTAAACTATTTGCATGATTTTATAGCTAAAGCGTAATATTTTAACAAACTTATAAGTTACAAGATGTTGTTTTTATAAATTTTAACTTTTTTTTAATAATATAAATTTAATAATACAAAACGTATTTAATAAATAACCAATAAAACATATAATATCAATAATGTACTTGAAGCATTGTTGAAGATAAATAAAGTATTAAATGTGTTGTTTTCAGTTACTGGCAGAATACAAATTATTTTAATTACGTTATTAAAAAATTTAATCTAAAATATAATTGAATCGTTTATTTTATACAAAAATAATTTCTAATTAGACTCGGTGATATAAGTTCTTTTCAATTTTTTTTTATCTATTTATTAGAAAATGGAGGATGAACAAGAGGAAGAAAAGCCATTTGCTATTGAACGAGCTAAGACTTCACGAGCAAAATGTAAAAAATGCAAATACTCGATCGATAAAGATGAGTTGAGAATTGCTAAACTTATGCCAAATCCATTTGGAGACGGAAAAATGAAATCCTGGCATCACGTTAACTGTATTTTTGAAATATTTACAAAACAACGGCCCACGACAAAAAGAATTGATAATCCTGAATGCGATATTAGCGGTTGGGATTTGCTTTGCGACGAGGACAAAGCTGGTATAATGGAAAAACTTGCCGAATTCGAAGATGCTGGTATGTTTTATTTTACATGGTATTTAATTTTTTGATTTAGTAAATTAATTTTCTGGATTAAATACAACCATTTTTAAGAATATAATGTTTTTATATTTAAAAAAAAAATTAGAATTCAAATTTTCATTACGTTATAGTACAACTTTTAATGTATATCTTGAGCAATATCTTAAAACATTTAACAATATATTATAATGGAAAGTTTTAAAAGCTTTTGTAATAAAAATAAGGTAAAATAGCTATACAGAAAGTAAACAGAACATAATTTCTTTGCAGACCCGTTTAAAGCTGTTAAACAGAAAGCAAAATCATCTAAACAAGATGAAACCCAGAGTAAACCATTGAAAAAAAGTGCAACGGATAATGTTAGTCCATTAAAAAGTAAAATAATGGATTTTCATCTTAAAAATTCTGAAATACAAAATGATAATACGTTTTTGGAATTCCAACGAATATGTGATAAGCTTTCCAGTATCAGTTCTTATTTGGAAAAAACAGCTACTATAAAACGATTGTTTACAATAGGCTCTGAAAAAGGTTCGTCTTCTTGCATAAAAAATTTTAATTTATCATTATTATACGTAAATATATATATGTGTGTATATATATATAGACATATGTTGCAGTTTTGTAATTGTTTATATGTGCAGAGAAAATTTTTTAAAAAATTTCATTCTTGATAATTAGTAACATTGAAAAAAGTTTTTAATCTGCGTAAATACATTAATCTATACCAAAGATTTACAAGTAATAAAAAATAAACAATAAATATTATAAAAATAACAATAAATATTTTAAATCTGACTGAAAGTCAAAGTGTCTAGATAACTTTCAAAAAACTTTTAAAATATTAAAACATTTGGTTATGAATAATCTAATAATATATGTGAAGTTACTTTATCAAATAAATTCAATAATTTAAAAAAAAAGAGATATAAAAATATTCTAAAATTTAAGAATTCGATGCAAAAAGGAAAATTTTGTTGAATTTCTGCCATTAGTTCACTGTTAAATTACAAATCGTAATATATGCCTATCACAATATTTTTGTTGAAATTTTTTTTGAATCGAGATGATACAAACAGCGCAATGCATGATCTCTATAGGAACTGATGTATGACGTGATTATGAAAGATTCTTAGGAACAGAAGTTTTAATCATATTTCAAGGCTTTCTATTATATGAACAATAATAATATTCAATAAAAAGAATGGCCTCCGTATATGAATGAAAGTCAGTTAAATTTTTTAAGGAATAATTATTTTATAGCATTTTTCTTTAAAAAAAATTTAATCTACGTTTTTATGCAATTTTTGCATTAGTTTAATATAAAATACACTACTGTTCTTGTTTTTACTATATTTTTTGAAAATGGCTCCAAGAAAAGACTATAAAAATAAATCTTACAAATGTAAGATTCTTATTTACGATTCTTGTTTACAATTCTTGATCATTTAATTTGATGGTCATTCTGTTTTAACTCATAAGTATATGTACTTATAGTTTAGGGTAATAAATAAAATATTTAAGCCATACGTTTTAATGAGTATACTTTAAAAATATATACTAGTGATACTACCAAGGAGGTAAGATTTTGTAAGTAACCTTTTTTATTAATTGTCTAATTTTGAAGTTTAGCATTTACAGAAAAAATTCCTCATATTCTGGTTAAAAAAATACAATAAATTAGAAAAATTATTTTAATATATAAAACAATATTAATGACTCCAGTAGACCAAAAACTGAAAACTTCAATGAGAGCGAATAGCAATCAAGCATCTGCAAATAATCAGAGAAATCAATTGGCTCAATCGAGTTGTGCCTTGGTCAGTCATTAAGCATCGTATTATTTGGATGTACTTTAGGCTACTTCTTAAAAAGCAATCGGGAATCCATAAAAATATAGTCGATCTCATATAATAGTTTATGATAAAACAATATGAGTTTATAATATAACGATCGCAGAAAAACAGACTGAATCGCTATTTAATGCCGCTATACGTATTTAATACTCACTCGTCAAACAGTAAACCCTCGACACATATTTTACGCAAGCTCATTTTTTTAAAAGCTTTAAGAAAATAAAATTCTTTTTGAATGGATTTTACAGCGTGCTCTATTATATCGACTTGTAATATGATAATGAATAACTTTTATATAAAAATATCGATTTAAATAAAATTCAAATTGACTATTCCCTCATAGTAGACATAGAAACACTCGTTTTTCTGTATACTGTTTACAAAAAAGAGTCAGTCAATCTTAGTCTTAGCATAAATAGCTCTATTTTTTAATTGTAACTGCTTATTTATGAACAATGGTTAGAAGATACTACACATAGAACTGAAGAGAAATAATAGCAAACGAGGCGTTAAAAAAAATTGTCTATTGCAAGTTTTTCGGGACCTAAAGATACAAATTTATTTTTTTTTTAATTTTTTTTTATTAATTTTATTTTTGGAGTTTTTAATTATTGAAGTTAATAATAAAATATATTATGTAGTCAAATCTTTCGTTTGATTTCCTATTGCAGATAGATTTCAAATATTCAACGAGAGTATAATTCACAACCCTCACATTGATTCTGTACATTTTCTTATTCACACACGTATATAATAAATATAAAACTAATATATATAATAAATTATTAACCATTTTAAGTAAACAGTATTAAGCAATTGATCCTGAAGATTTTATTGAAAAAATTATAAATCCAGATTTGAATAACGCCGTGGTCAATATTAATAAATTTATATGTTATCGAAAACAAAATAGAAAAATCTTAAAACTCTGCTTTAAAATACGATTGAATTTCTAAAATTTTACAATCTATATTTTTTACTTATGCATTTACGATATTTAATCCAAGTTTTGAAATTAAAAAATATAATTTTTTAATGAATTTAATTTTATACTAGGAAACTCAAATGTAAAATATCAAATTTCACTTTAAAACTAATTATTAATTTTCCAATATATATTTTTTGTGATAATTTTAATAATTGTTACAAAATACTATCACCAATTTATATTAATTTGTATCATTTGTTTTACACTCAAATCATTTCTATAGAATTATTATTATTCTAATATTGAAAGTGGAAAATAGGGATAAAAATAAATATACAAAACCGCCTTGAAATAACTTTAATTATAAAACAACTAATTTTTTTCAAAAAGTATATTCAAATTATTGTTACTCCATATTAAAAAAAATTGTATAAATGTTTATAAATACGAATACGCATACATTCTTACTACTAGAATACGATTACTAAATTATCAGTATATGTTTAATCAAACATATACAAACACACACACACAAATTTAAGGCATGTAGTTTCCATTTAAGATTTCCTTCAACTTTAATAAAAATACTTTTAAATTATAGATAGGTAGATAGAAATGAATCCATATAATCAAGACATTAAGTAGAAAATCTTGTAAATTCTATATTGTAAAAGTATAATACAGCAGGAATGAAATTTTTGTAAACGATGCTATGCAATAAAATAAATGTTAAGTATTATTATGAGAGGGATATCTTTCTTACAAGAAATTATACTTATATTGTCATTTTTGACCTCTTCCAGAGCTCTCTCTCTCTCTCTCTTCATTTTAAATGTCGTTGCTCTTTTCCATTGCTCTTGTCGCCTTGATTTTCCGTTCGAAAATTGATTTAGTCGATCCATTTTGAACACGTCTAGCACGACCTTATACACATAACCGTGTAGAGAAGCTAACCAAAATAATCTCGTAACCCTGACTTTCATGGGAGCCCTTTATCAGCCGAGACATTTGTCAACTTAGATAAATTTTCACGACACAAGAGGCTCGTCAGGGTGACGCGCGATTTGTAATTGCTTATCAATTGCCCGACCGCATTATATTTAGTTTCCTTACTCTGCAATATTGCGAATATCGTCTTGTGCACATCATGGGAAAATCTTTTTGCCCGTAAGATAAGCTGATAAAATAATAAAAAAATTCGATACAAGCTTATTAGTTGTTTACGTAACTTACAAGAGCAATGGAAAAACGGCGACAAACGATGATAGTTATTTGGTACGTATCTAATGTACGTACTTGAAGATAAGGTTACGAGTGTGTCTGGATACAATTAATGTACACGTGATAAAAAAGTAAATCTTCATCGTGTGTCAGTTAATTTAATGTTACTCGCTTTTTAAATAAAAATTTACGCATACTTTACTTTATAAGCTTATGGTGAGATTCGTTGTCGGTATTAAATAATGTATATATGTCTTAACGGCAAAACAAAGAAATTTAAAACGCATGAGAATGTTATTACATCACCTCGACTCAACTTATTATTTTACGAATATTATAAAATAGTCGAAAATTCGAAACGAGTAAAATTTGTATAAATTATTGATTTCTCAATTCGCTTGTATTGTGATAATCGAACGATCGATTGAATTGAGAATCGAAAACGAGCTTAATAGTAAACCTTGTGTCGGATCTTTAATTACTCGGTAATATTTTAATTAATTACTGTGCTTTTTAAATTATGTAATCATTATGGGTTTCAACGGCTTCTTTACCTAAGTAACGATTGGTATGTAAAAAATTGATTTTTCATGCTTGAAGCAAAGCTACGATAATAACTATTTATTGTAAGTCTTGTGATTCAATTAAAAATTGTTAAAAATAGCATTTTGTATGTCAACTTATCGATCGCATGTACTATACGAAGAATCAATTGCAGTTGAAATTTTAAGAAATGCCGAAATGCGTTAGCACATGTGTTATACTTACTCGTAGTATTAGAATTGGTGTTTTCTCTAAGTGTAGAATTGCCACCTGATACAAGGCTCTTCTTCTGATCAAGATATCAATATATAAATTTATACACCACTAAAAACTCGTAGCAAGAATTACAACTTGCTTTTGATAAATTCTTTTCGGAGTAGAGTACAGTGACCCGTATAATATATATTTCAAAAAGGTTGCACTTGGATGCTTTATTTTCATATAAGTCACAACTTTGCCGAAGACGTTATCACAAGATTGGCAATCTTCTCAGTTTGTTGCAAAGTTCAAGAATTTACGGCGTTTTTTAAGTCATCACGCCCGATCTAAATGCGACACTCCAGTCTTTAAATACAAAAGGCGTCGTGCTTCGAAAATCCACGCATTTGCCGAAAAATGTTAATAAACCGCAATAAAGTTCGAGCCCAATGAACAAAGACTAGAGAACCACGAGGATCGCAGTTATATCGGAAAAGTGGCTTTCACTGTCAGGCAATCGGCGGTCTATGTATTTAAAACAAGATCGATGCTTTTATGTTGGCTCTGTGGTTTCACTGTTTTGCGACTATTTGCCCAAGATGAGGACCGTCGTGACTTATAAGCATGTCGTCCCCACCGAGCAACAACCAATCGCGGATGCTGATGACGAGCCCCTTTGCAGTCTGCTTGGCACCAGACTCTTCTTTCCCTCTCCTTCTGCTCTCCGCTTTTTTCACGTTCATCCGAATCCCTTTCCCTCCAGTACCGAACGACCATTCATTTTATTTTGCGGCCTCCTCCGATTGGTTATTTTTAATTAATATACTGATTTTCTAATCGCCGCGTTAAAATAATATTTGTCAATTTCAAATGACGTTGATGCGTAGAATTACTAACAGAAGCTGGAGGCCTGCCGATACGATCTTCAAGAGAGTATTGAAATAATGCGTAAGATCTCTGTGTTCGGTGCTTATTTTCAAAGGGAGGACTTTGGAATAATTAAAAAGTTTGCTTTAAAAACTGATATTAATTATTCTTTTTAAGACCCTCATTTTTAAGTACTGATTGATGACGTTTTTGTACGAAGCTCGTTCTCCATCTTTTATTCCCCATTTATTTTAAAGTATTATTCAATTATTAGGTTTCGTTTTTTTTTTTTTTTTTTTCTTCATTATTCCATTCGTTATTCGATACCAGGGACTAGAGATTTTCAGGTATACCACTATTTTTTCGAGAAATGCAATGTAAATTGTGACTAATGTTTATACGTTGCTTTTTTTAATATTAATATTTTATTCGTCGTATTGCGTGTTGTGATGAAGACTCTATTGAAAGTGTCAGCGATGATCGCTTGTATATGTACTTATATGTTGCTGATCATAAATTTATTACACCATATCAATAAAGCTAATTCAACTTCTTTTACGTTCTGTGAATTTTCACGTTCGATGACGATTTAGTGCAAAAGTTTCCGCGGTTTTCTCTCTCTCTCTCTCTCTCTCTCTCTCTCTCTCCCCCTCTCTCTCCCTCTATCTCTTGCTTTTGTATGCCTTTAAGTCTATTAGAGAGTTTTAAGAAGAACAGTATCAACGAATTATTTTATAAATTCAGATATACGGGAGTTATCGTATTTACTCGATACATTTCCTAAGTTACGAATATTCGTGCAGCTTCAGCGCAACAGTTTTGTAGGAAAAGTGCGTCGCGATCTAATTTCATTTGATGATATATTGCGCTTCATAGGTCGCGATTATTCAGCATTCATGATGCCGAAACACTAATTAGAATATGAACTTGAATGCCTGAATTTATCTATAATTTTCATTTTAAATAACTATACCACGCAATTCTAACTTTAAAAATCTTTTCACATAATTCGTCAAGTGATTCATATTACACTAATTATTCTAATCGATAATTGAAAAATTATAATTAAATATGTTATATTACATTTTCATTCATCGATAGAAATTTTTAAATAATAAATAACGTCAATGTTAAATAAGTATGTGGAAAAAAATTTTTTAACGTTAACTTGTGGTAAAGTGATATTATAATTATATATCATTGCTGTTTGCTATTTAATTAAATTATATTTTTTAAAAGATTATTTTACTTGTTCATTGAAAAACTTTGCAAGGTGTTAATTCTTAAACTTAAAGAAACTTAAATTCAATGATAATATTATCACATAGAAGTTAAATTAAAATTCAGACATTTTACGCATAAAGCCATACGTTTTAGTACTATAAACATCTGCTGATATCCCTTAGATATTTGAATATGATTGATTTTAGATATCCAATTTACTCAAACTATGAAAATTAGTTTTATTTTATCGTGTACACCTTTAGCATTTTATTTATTATTGAATTAAGATTTTATTGTTACATTGTGTTAAAATTTCTATTTCAAATTATTCTTTATTGTAAAAGATATATATATATATATATATATCGGTTTTTTCAATTAAAATTTTTCCAAATATTTAATAACTGATTACAATCACAACATTTTTATTTCTTTTTATAAATAAAATTTTTGGATTACTTATAAGATTATTAAATTTTTGTTCATATTTATTTACACAAGCTAAGATTTTTTGGAACTCTTGAAGTAAAGGAATAAGTTGATATTTTCAATAACGAATAAAAAGTAGGATAAATTATATAGAATTTTGAAATATTATAATAAATCTTAGAAATTTTATAAAATAAATAGTTCGATAAAAATATATAAAAAGCAATTGTTACTAATCACTAATGCGACTGTTTATGAATAATTTTTTTTTTATTTACTTATTCTAATTATTATTTTAATTATTATAATAATAATTTTGCATTACTAATTATATATATTCTGAAATTATAAAATTTTTTTATTAAATGTAATAATATTTAGTGAAATTGTATTGGCTTTCTAGTATTTAAATTATTGATATTAAACTTCATTATCATTAATACGCAAAAAGACATGAGATATAATAGAACATCTGAATGCCATTCGTGTTAAAGAAAGATTTCATTTTAAAGAAGAGACTAAGATTGATGGAGTTTTTAAATAATACCAGGAAAATAGAATATTTCGAACAGAATTCGACCTTACTTGATATACAAATCAAAATAAAAACTTATGATTGATCAATTTAATGTTCACACATATACGCTTTGCCCGTATGCTGTTCACCACATGCGATGTTTCATCATTTTGTTAAAATCTTACACGAGAAAACTAAACGCTGATGTATAAAATTTCTTAATTAGCTCAGAACGCCGAAATAAGTACGTGAAAGAAAGTTAGAGGAACTGTAGAATAGACAGAGCGTCAAGAGTGCGCATGCCTAATAATATTCTATTTTAAATACAACGGCGACCATGACCGGCTAAATAGTTGTTTTAAATTCGCATTTTGGCGTTTCCTCGATCACTGCGCATTTCATCTAAATGACAGACTCCTCGAAAACTATGTAACAATATTTTTACTCAATTCTTTCATAATAACTACGATTCGAGCTTTTATTGTAATAACGATGTACTTGGAATTGTTTACGAGGGCCAAGGGCACATAAAGATTTAGATTGGGAATTAGAATTGATATTAGTATGAATATGCCTTTTTACATTTAATTACATTAGTCGGCTTGCTAAACAGGCTCGTTATCGAATCTGATAAAATTCAAATTTGCAATTAAAATAAATTGTGACAATCAATGCATTAATTTCATTAAAAAGGTGCATAATAAATGCTTATTAGTTTATAATTACTTTTATTTTTAAGAGTGTTAATATTTATTTAAATTGTTAATATTTTAGTCCAAATTTATTACCTTACGTAGTACCTTTGTAATATTCACTTGTGTAAAAAATAAAATGACTTAATTGAAATTATAAGTTAAACTAAAGTTTATATACATATATTTCTAAAAAATTATGATTTTTCAAATTATTTATTGCTAAAATTAATAATAAATATTATAAAAGCGAAATGTCATATCACGTTAAACAATAAATGGGGAAGTTATAAAACTAGATAAAATACACTGATACATCCAATGTAATTAAAATGCTCGCCTTGATTTCTATTTAATAAAACTAGGATGATGTTAAGAATGTTAGCAGGTCGTACAAGTTATTACGTAGGGATCTCACACAATTTATAAAATAATGTTCGTTGATCAAAATGAATATGATAAATGACGCAAGTTTCTTATAAAATCATTGTAAATATTAATAATACAACAATTTACATAGCAATTAAAATTCCTACAGCAATTCACGATAATAGATTTTTATCAATCGCAGGATCCGAGTAATTTAGCATTGATTATCTTACAATTTTCCTATAGGTTTTATAAATCTACGAAAGATAATATTATATTTTGTACTATTATTTAAAATATGAAATTTGTAAAAACGAGTCACTGTAGCTGTAACAGATTGTTACAAAAGCTTCTAGATAATATTATTTTTAAGTAGTATTCTACATTAATTAATAATACAATATTTATTTAGGCAGTTGTATTAGCTAATTAAAAAGAAAAAAAAATTTTTTTAATTTGAACGCCATTCAATCTTATTAGTACTTGCAAACCTTTTCTTAAGGTTTTATTTATTTACAACGTGTGTTCTGAGTCTTTACAACGTTAATTAAGTAAGCTATAGAGACAAATTGATACACACATAATGTTACAGTTTTATGCTATGAAATTTTTCTATATTATTTGTTATTTTGTTTACATAAATATTTCTTCTAAATCAAAACTACTTTGAAAAAAATTCATGATTTATTATATGTTCTTCAATTATTTTTTTTAAATTCGTATAATTTTTCTATGGGTAATATTTAAATAAAGTACCTACTCAAAACGAATTATTCTATTCATAAATCATATACAAATAAATTTTGACTTGATTTTAAACTGCTTTACAATAATACTTAGATGTCTTTCAATTAAAAAATTAATAACTCTTGTATTAAAAATGAAAATGAGGAAGCACAATTTATTTCTAATAGAATCTTCTTTTTAATAATATTTATTTATCGACTTTCATAATTTGGCAAATTTGTTTGTTTGTTTACGATATTTGCCATATGTCAAACTATTTCAATTTTATTTATCATGTTCTTTATATTATAATCTATTGTTTTTTTTTTATAATTTTTCAATATTTGTTTAATGTGTAATTTATACAAAACATAGATTGTAATCACATTATTAAATTATTCTGTCAGATGAATCTGAATTATTAAATATAATTTAATCCGATCTATTCTAATTTATATCAATTACATGTATAGATAAAACTTTTATGCACAATATATCAGAATATATCATTTATGATTGAAAATAATGTTATCTGCTTTAATAGAGAAAGAAAAGAAATTGAAGAGTATACATTAAAGGTTATTCATTTTATATATATATATATATATATATATATAAATAATGTTTTTTACGTAAATTTTCTACTATTATGTGGCATAGATCTGTATTAAAAATCACATTATTTTGCCTATTATAAATACTGAGCTTTTTTTATAATTTATACATTTATAAAACAGAATTTTATCTTTGACGCTATAGTGAAAAAAGTCATAATATATACCAGTCAAAAATCCTATATATTAATAAAATACTTTTCTACCTTAAAATTTGAGTATCAATATACATTTCAATAAATCTCTCATAATACATAGAAAATATATTAAACAAATCTATTTTATGACTCGAACGGCAAAGTTATAGTAGCAGATGCTGTTTCGTATCATCAAAATGTGATAATCGAGCTAATGACACCACAAAATGTTCTAAAATAAAAGAGCGCGTACGTTATGGTATTATTTAAATTTTGCTTATCAGTAATCATAAAACTTTCATCTATCTATTATTTTTGAAGACTAGCTATACATTAAATTTTATTACAATTTTATTAACGTAATGGATTATGTGCGTATATGTTTGTATTTGTAATGTCATTTATCTCCGGTTTCCCAAAAGAATATGATTATATTTATACATCAATGAAAATGAAAGACTTGTAATTAATAGTCGTTTATTATATTTGACCATTGGAGACTTTCGTAAGCTTACTACGAGAGCCCTGCGCGTAATCTACTTAACTTGAGTTTCCGATTTTATACCTACTCCCAACTTGGCGGTAGCGCTGTCTCTTTTTCTCAAAAGCGATGTCCTTATCGTTCGATTTCACATCGGTTTATCGTTCAAGTTGCGCGACTCGACCTCCTGCTTCCGCTTGATTTTGCCGAAATCATCCGTGTCTTACATTATTTCTTCTTTTATTTTATTTATTTTTTTTTTAACAACTAACCAATTTATCATCGTATCTTCGAACGACCGTCGAGAGAAATCAACGGCACGTGCAGTGCTTGACTAAATAGAATTATATAAATAAAACTAAGCTCTGCTGACGACAGCAGAGCGTTTTCCCGCTTAAATTCTTTGTCATTTTCACTGTTTTTCTTGCAAAATCATCGCGTAATAAATTTTTCCTTAATAGATTGCTCAAAATATTTATTGCCAAAGTACAATAGCCCCTTAAGTGACTGTTGTATCAATCTCGACTCGTGTTAATGAGATATATTTTCTTATTTTTTAAATGGTATTTATTTGTGTTTAGTAAAAAAAAAAGTTTTCTTTTTAATAATTTTGATCTTTATCTATTGAAGCATGGCTATTTTATTGCGATGAAAAAATCTCGTACAAAATCATCGTCACCTATTGCTCAATCTGCAATTTTGTTGAGCATCTTATCTTTGCAAAAAGTGCTTTTTAATTATTTATTTCAATACCTTTCACACAAATTTAATGAAAGAAAATATGAGATTAATATCTTATCGATCTTTAAAACTACTCAGAATACTTTAAAATTTTTATCTATAAATTTTTTCTTTTCATGTACAATTTTGTTGTACCAATTATAATCACCTCCTATTTAATATTATCAACTCAATTATTTTACATTTATTTCTTTACTTTTTTATTTCAATAAAATAAATTTTTTTTTATTGTTTTTTTTAAATGCAAGCTCATATATATTATACTAATAATGCAAGTATTACTAAACATTTCATTAGCAAAGTATCTTAGAATTGTATTTTGTATATTCAATGTTTGTGAGTTAAATTATCTAAATATTAATGTAACATTTTTGTTTTTTTCTGATGTTTTATGGCATTTATTTAATTACTAGTTTTGAAGGACTTATAGAACTAAAATCCATACGTATTTGCAAAATTCAACGTATTGTTGTATTCAACGTGTAATTGCAACTTTAAATAATGAATAAACTCTACAGGTTGCGTAGAGTAACAGTAATAAAAGAAAATGTTTATAACAGAAGATGTACTTAAGATTAAAAGCATTTCATTACTGAAACGTCAGAAGCAACAAAGAAAACGGAATTCTTTAATTCTTTAATTTTTTTAAAAATATTAAAAATATCATTATAAAAAAATTGTTTTAGTACCTTATTAATTGAATTCTAATAAGCGAACTCCTATTCAAAAAATCAAACAAAACGGTTTTGAAATATTGTCTTAGCAGGTAAAACTTTGAAATAAAGTCGCTTTTTGATTTTATCCGATTTGATGCCACTAGACTTTTAGAATTATTCGAGACACAACATGAATCGTTGTCGACTTTGATCTATTTTTATTCACCTTATGTATTGTCGTCTGAAATGATATATTTTCGGTCAACTACTGAGCTGGTCTAGACAAGTTCCGCTTTCGAATCTTTTCATTACTTATTGAACGACAACACAAAACCTAATTGATTTAAACTCAAAACAAAAACTTAACTAACTAGCAACATAAGCATTAAAAAGTTTTTTTATGTAGCCCATCTTCAAAGGCAAGACTGCGTAAAACTGTATTTACTCTTTTTTCAAAATAAGGAAACATTTTATAGTTTTATTTAGTTAAAGGTTGTCTTGTTTTAGATTGATGTAAGTCAATACACAATCCTTGTGTAAATGAAAACAAAAATTTTAATTCATAAAAATCATAGGCGATGCTTGTTTCAGCCTTTCATAATGTACTAATTGAGTTACTATTTTTTTGAAAATGGAAAAATTTTTCAAATTTATAATTAAAAAATTATACCGCTTTTCCATATAAAAAATACACAAATAAATATACAGATATAGAAAACAATAATAATCTTACTTATAAGTTTAATATGTAATATATCTACGATTGATACTCCAAAAATGTTTGAAAACAAAGCATAATATTTAATTAGTTAGATTTATTTTTTCAATCTGTCCATTGATATTCATTTACAATTTCTAAAATATTTGTTTTTTTTTCATTTAAAAAATGAATTTTAAATTTATGACACCGTTATAAATGAATTATGATTCGCAAATACTGGCAAGATTGATAAAATTCCCTTCAAGCTCATAGATTTTACAAATAAAGCCGAACAAGTAAGAAAAGAAAAAAGGGAACACAAAAGTAAAACTTCTAAATATAAAAGGCTTGAGGAAAGTTTATAAAAAAGAAAGACAAAGCTTATAAACCACACCAATAAGCTCATATATGTAGACGATAAAAACAAAATCAAAAGTATAAAGGGGATAAAGCATTAATCATATTGAAATAAAAAAGTAGGAAAAAACATAAAATAAAAGACTTCAGAACAGTCAAAGAATAAAAAACTTATGAAATGATGGATAGTTTATTAATTAATATTATCTGCAATTACTGTATCCTTCTTCTGTAAAATACACTTCCCTACGAAAGTCATCAGCATAGAATGAGCTTGGATTTATGGATATATAATACCTTGTATAAAAAAAAAGTGTGGTGCACATTAGTAAAAAAAAAAATAAAAAACCTAGACAGCTGGAGACATATGCATCAGAATAGTTGTATCCCCTTCTCTCTCTCTCTCTCTCTTTCAATCCGTCGCTCTTACTGTCTTTTTCCTCTGTCCCTTTCTCTCTGTTTCACCCGCGGTGGCTAGGTTTCAATTTTGATGCCACGCAGTCTGTCCCCTTATCGCGATAACGCGCGTCCGCCGACTTTATTGCTTGTTCTGCGCTGGCAATGAACGAAGTAGAAGAAAACAAAGAAGGAGGAAGAGCAAGATGATCGCCATTCAATAGTATTACGTGATTTCAAAACAACGATGAAAGTGATCGTCCGAATGGCGCAACAAACTTGTTAGACTCCTCTTTACTCTTGTTATCAAAGAACTGTAGCTCGTTAAGCTGACAAAATACTTGACAAGCCGTATATAATGATACAACTTCATTACTTACTATTATGATCTACATTATTTATTACCTATGAAAACTACTAAGATAGAATTTTAAACACTTTCTTTCTATTGAATTGAAACTATTGAAATTGTTAGTTCATTCTCATTTGTATTATTAATATATTTCTTATTAGTGTTTTTTATAATAATAGTATTTAAATGAATTTCAAGAGAAAATTTCTTATCTAAGAATACTAACTACACGAATTTAAAATAATTCACTACATCTTCTATCCTTTAATGACCTTTTAAAATTCAAAATTTTAATCTAGAATACTAAATTACAGAGACTAAAACTACTGGATAAATTATTGGTTACTGTTAAGTTATTGTTTCGGCGTTAAAAAAGCGACTACGAATTTTTTTTATCAAGAAAAAATTTTGTGAATTGAATGAAATTTAGATTTTGATCCTAATGAATATTAATGATTCCCTATATATTAGCTGAAATAGAAATAATTCTATGAAAATTATAAATTTTAATTATTATAAATCAAATTATTTAAAAAAAAATGTTTAAATATACTAATTATTCATTTATATGAAAAATTAATATTATAATGGTATGTTATACATATGCTTTACAACAATATTTATATGACTTCATAATTAATACAAAAAAAAATTTATTTTTTATCATATGAATCGCAACATAAAAAGTAAATTTACTTATTTAATTATATTACTTCAAATATTCATTAGTGTAATATTAAATTTTCATTATAAAAATGTGTATGGACTACTTATGTATAATAAGGATTTTCTTAGAATATTTACAGCGTACGTTTACTTATAAAGCAAATTACAACCATATAAAAATTGATATTTAAATTTTATTACAAATATATTTATTCAACAAATATTGTAATTAATGATTAATTTCCATTTTTTATAATTCCTCTATTATGTGTTTTTTACTACAAAACATAATTTATTCTAATACAACAACGTTTAAAAAAAATAAAATATTTTATTTATCAAATAAACTATTTATTAATAAGAATTAATTTTACTCTACATTTAGAATTTATTTAATTTCGTTCTTACTATTTTACACAAAACCTAAAGCAGTTATAAAATGTTAGTTATATAATACCTTATGAATGTTTTTTTTTTAAAATAGTTGACATAATTAATACGGTATATAAAAAAAGTTTAAATAATTGTGATAAATAATTGTAGTAGAACTAGTTTAATAATAATACATTGTGTTTCTTGTCTTTCAACTTAAGTAAATTTGTATTGTACATTTAGAATAAATGTATGTATATATACATATATATATATATATATATAATATATATAATCAATATATAAATAAATTATTTATATATAATTTATTTAAATTTATTGGACTAAACATAGTTTTTATCAGAAATGTTTTTATGACTCTTTAAATATGGAAATTCGTATTCAAGTGAAAATAAAATAAATAAATATCCATCTGTACTTAACGTTAGAACTTTCTGGTACTTCCTCTTCTTTTTATTTTCCTTTCAAAGTAAGACAATAGTGACTTTATGTTTACCATTTATAAATAAACAAAGTTAAATTGTTCTTTATTTTATATTTACAAGTCCAAATATTCTCCACGGTATAAATAAAAACTCTATATGTGTTTTTCTAGATACATGTATAAGAGCTCAAATACATATTTTTATTTTATTTTATTGTATTCTAATATTTATACATTTATTTATATACATACTGCTAATACATAATTATAGAGTTATATAAGTATGTTTTTATATATTTAAATTTTAAGATCATTTAAGATTCTTACTAACGCGATTGAATATTTTATTTTTTAGAATTTTTATATTATATTGTTGAAGTTATTAATTAGCAATTCTAAATTCATAAAAAATTATCAAGTGTAATAATTTATAGATTTAAAAACAGATACATTCTTGTGAGATATAGACACATGATCAGTACATTGGCATAATATTTGCGATTACTTCTAGTAAATAATAACCAAATTATTCATTCAATTAACTTGTTTAAAGGCAACGATAAAGAAGAAATTATGTTTGTCATTTAAAATGCTGATTGTAAAATCAATATCATAAAAACTATAACGATGTAATTTGTTTTGAGACTTTAGTAATATTTTTTACAGCGTGTTATATCTCTATTTAAAAATTACTTTTTACATGAACTTTTATTATTTATTCAACATTTTAATGTATTTTTAAAACCGTGTAATTTATAGTAATTTTTTTTTATTATTTGTGCATGTTCATATGTATGTGCGCGTGTGCGTTCTGTAGCGCGCACGCACACATGTAAATAAGTGTGAAGATGAGACACAATAAACACATTTTTTATTATCTTGACTACAATCATCTTTAAATAAAACCTAGATTTTTCATATGATTTATTCGATTTCATAATTACAAAGGGCTTTAGACGTTTTAAGAATGTAAATAAATATTAAAAAATAAGTTAAATTCCTATTAAGTTATTGATATGAATGCTTAAAATTACAATTCTTTTAAAAAAAAGCATGTACTCTTTAAAAATTATTAGTTAGTAGAAGAATAATTACTATTAATGCGATAATTTCTAAAATCATTATAGTAAAAAACATTATAAAAGATTTACCAATAATACAGTATATGTATACATTATAGCACTTCAATATTTTATGTTGCATTTTTATAGATTTATATCTATATTAAATAGAACTATTGTGATAGAATAAAACCGTATCTAAAACACTTTCAAACGTTTTAATTATATAATAGATGGTTAACTATTCATAGCAATTTAAGCGTATTTATTAGCGACTTGGTTCCAGTTATTAATTTTTACTTTACAATAATATTATTAACATATAAAACGGATGTTTTAATGCGTTGAATAAAAGAAAAAGAAAATATCAAATTTTTAACTATATCTTAATTTAAATCTTTTAAAGATTTTATGCAACATAGAATTGCGATAGAATTTATCGTGTATATGTAAACTATAAGTGTTAAAATTTATTTGTTAAAAAAAAAAAAAATACATATATAAAAGGATCAGCAACATAGTTTGGTACATTAATTTTTTTATCAAGAATACAAATTTAATTATTAGGAATAAGCATTTTCTATACATTTGATTAATAATATATAAAGTAAAATATTAAATTTTCATATTAAAAGTTAATTTTGTGAAAATGTTAACTTATCTGGTTTAAGGAATGTAAATGCTGTATGGAAACATACGTTCAATGCTATACGTAGTCATTATAAAAATGAAAGTTTATTTATATTCGATGCAAAGAATAGTTATACATTTTAAATCATGATGCTGACAAATGTATCATAAAAAAAGTTAACAAAGAACCTTGAATCCAATCATCACGGCATCTTATTTTATTAACCAAAACGTTCCTGTGGTATTTCAAGACCAGTAGTGAGTAAAAAGACAAAAGAAAAATGAGGCGATGAACGGAAATGGAATGTATATGAGTTCGCGAAAAGAATTATGTTTTTCAACGATGAGAAACATGACGAGGTTTTGCAGTCTCGTCTTTGTAAAATTCTTTTATTTGTATTTTATAGTGTTTGTTATACTTGAGGCAATTTTTCTTAATACTTTTCTGATTCTGCATTCCTTTATGAAAATTTTAGTTTACTTTTATGATGATAGATGATCAATGCTTTAATTCGAGCTCAATAACGCACTTTATAATTTAATTTCTAATGTAAATTTTTTTATTTGTTAGTTAGTAAATATATAATTAACCACTTTTGCAGATGTGTGAAATATATTAAGTATTGCTTAAAAAATGAATTGCAAATATTAATTTGTAATCTCATTTATAATCATTTATTTTCCGTTGATAAATATAAATTAATTGAAAATTAGGATACATGAAATGACAATTTCATCTTAAGTAACAAAATAAAGGAAACTTTACATGCCAATAATTTATGAAGCTTCTCATGTATATACTTAACAATTTTTTTATGACTTACGTGGAAAAATTTGTTTTATTATGGTTTATTTTCAAAATAACTGGTCCATATTAATAAAGGCTTTTTTTTATCTATAATAAAATTTTATGGTTAAATATATGTTTAGCTTTATTCAAAATAAGTACGAAATTATTAAAAAATTATGCATCTGTTCATTAATATTTTCTCGCAATGTTTTTTAGTAATAATTATCAATGCACTCAAGTACAGTAAGTCTCGTGTAATATTTATTTCATTATCTGTAATAAATATGATACACAAATTTCATAAATATTTGAATAAAGTATATAGAACTTATTACAAATTAATACAAAGCCGAAAAAAATTAATAATACTAATACTTCGGCCTTTGAAAATTTAAATTTGAACAGGTTGATGAAGAATATTCAGTAATTTGATTAATTTTTTTTTTCTGATATCTACATTATCTACGTTGTGTACCTTATCATTTACTATGGATAAATTTACAAATATATTAAATATTTTATTTAATATTGCATACATCATTAAAATCCGAACATAAAACTAAAATTAATAAATGTATCCATATTTCTAGATAATATATTTAATAGATGTTACTTGAAATTCTTAATGTATAGTTTTGTGAATACCAAATAAGTACGTCCTTGACTCAATTACGCATCTTTGATTTTGCAAATTGTCGATCGATTAAATTGTACGAATCGTACTTTACAATCTGATAGTAAAAAACCATTTTATCACGAGCCGTAAATGTTTATGTACGCGTTGGCACTTAAGGATATATTTTATTTTTTAAAATGATTTGATTTAAGCATTAAAAATTAATTATTAAATATTAAATTAGTATTTTTAATTGAAAAAAAAAACAATTGCAAGGCATAAATTAAAAAAAATTTTTCAATCTGTTCCATGTAATAAAAAAAAACCTCTGTAAAATAATGTTAATGATTAGATTATTTTAAAAAATTATTAATTAGATATCGAGATAATCATGTCTATATTAATATTTATATTAAAATTTGCACATATTTTATTGGTTTTCGGAAGGAAATTTGAATAAATGTAGGATAATTCTGATTAAGTATTATCTTTTTCTGAATAAAACATTGTAAAAATGTCGTAATTGAACGAAGATCTTGTCTAGACGTATCTAAAGTTCATCAACATTTTTTATAGATGTCATAGGGACCTTGATGGTCATTTACGAAAGATATCCCCTGTCCTCAGTTACCATTTTTGTTTACACTTTTTTTCAAAAGCATAAAATTTACTAAACTATGCCAACTAAGTACACATCAGAATCTATTGCGTGAATTTGTTTTGACGGTTCTCAATTATTATAATAAACCATCTTGAATAAAAAAATGTTGTAATTAAATATAATAAGATAATATGATAGTAATAATAATAATAATAATAATAATAATAATAATGATTTTTTATTAAAAAATAAACTTGATACATTTGTATATGATAATTTAATTTTGAGTCTTACAAATTTAAGTTGACAGCTAAAGATTGTAGAGACATTCGATTAATTATATTACACAACTGAATAATGCATTACGATTTGTTATATCTATTGAAACACACTAAAATCCGAAAAAATTCGAGCGTGTTATTTAAATTATTCATTCCCCATCCGCATGAAAATTTAAGCGAATTTATGAGAGATTGGAAGACGTAACAATAACATATTGATACATCTATACGAAAACATATACAAGCAGTGTCTTCTCCATATAATAATACATTTGGGAGATAAATATTTACGTAAAATAGTCCACAAAGTACTAGTCGAGTTAGAAATAAATAAATTCTGGCTATTGGAGCGCGCTTTTTAACAATTATCTGGCCGGGAAGTGTCTCGATGCTGTGACGTTGCGGCGAATCATCGTCCGTCGGTAGAATATATCGTACCGACTTTCCGGCTGTATTAAATGCTCGTCATTTTGAGCTTACGATTTGCAGATAAGTTCGAGGAATGTGAGCACTTAGTTGCATGACGTTTTGGCTTCATCGCTCACAGATACAGACGGCGCTTACATCGTCTCGGTATGACGTATGTCAAGAAGAGGTGTGTCCATTTGACGAGGAATATTTTAACTAATTGGCTAACCATTCGAATAATTATCCTCGCTCGAAAAAGTTTCTTTCTCCCGCATAATGCATTCGCTTGATGAATAATGCGGATCGTCGATCGGACATTATTGGTGTTATTTTGTAAAAATTACGCCTCGGCTGCTGAGCATCGAGCATCTGTGGTCTATTGAACGACAATTCGCGGGCTTCGTACGGACAAAATGACACATTATTTAGAGCGCTAGCTTTTACGTGAATGTTGAGTTGCCTAAAAAAATTTATCTCATAAAAAATAAAGCACATAAGGTGTATTTATTCCAATGTACAAGTTTATATTAAAAAGTAAATAAAAACACTCAGGGTGTATATTTCCGTTGAGCATTAAATAAACGGACGTTGACGTTAAAGCTTGTAAGCTGTCATGGATTCGCTATAAATCAGAGGTCATATAAACAATTTCCTTAACTCTATTTTATGGTATCTATTTGCGATAAGATAGGTGACAACATACCAATACTTTTCATAAATCAATTTAAGTTTTTTTTTTTTTTTTATTTTGATTAATTATTAAATGGAATACAAATCTTTACCATATAATTAATAATGCTTTTCAATAAATACATCAATTGAATTTTCGAATTACTAATACTATAATTTATACTATACTTGTAAAGATTTTATAAAACAATGTTGATATATCTTTTATTGTAAAAATGTAACTGTTATTTGAGTATTCAATCATATTTTTTACAGCTATAAATATTATTAATTAACAAAAAATTTTTAAATGGCTGTTTGTCCAAAGCGAAAATTATTCTTAATTGTCTGATATTTATATGTATGTTTTGACATTATCTGTTTTTTTTATAATTATTAGTAATTATTCATTCGTGCTGAGTTATAATTAATAAATAAATTTTTTATCTCTTATTACAAGTTTAAGGATTCAAGCATTGTAATGCTTCTTTAACAGATCTTATTCGATTTTCTCTTTTATCAGAAGTCTGCTTAAAAGTTTATGTTTTAATTTTAAATTATTTTTTCAGCACTTTTTATGAATTCGTTCCGCATCAAATAAATAAAGCCGTGGAGAATTTATTTTTCATTTTTCTTCAATAAATTATAAGATTTACTTGTAGTTTTATATTATTTTACACTCTCCATGAAGCTCCTCCCTTTATATATTTTTATATCATCCAAATGATGGGGAAACATGTCATTAAACCATCGATGATTAATTCTTAAACGCTTTCTTAGTACGAATAATCGTCAAATAACGAATTGAATATATAATAATTTGGTTAGATATACGATGCCCTTCTAAAAAAATAATCGTGACGAAATAGTATCAGTAGACATGAGCTTCGAAAGTGTCAAGGTCGATGAAAGTAAATCATAATGAGCTCATCCCTTGATTTCTATTAAACACATTTTTATCTTTTATTTAGTTTCGCTCATAATTTTCGTTGCATCTTTTATATATTTCAAGATACTTTTTTTGCTTAATGCCACAATTAAGTTATTTATTTGCATGGCTGAAATTCAATTTTATTTTTCCAGTTGAACTAAGTTAATTTTGTTTATATATCTGTCAGTCTCAAACTCATGAGTTACCATTAAGAGTGAATTTTTCCTGTTATCATAAATTTCATACAATTTCTGATTAATTAATATTTTGTTATTCATTTTTTTTATTTAAGTATTTTGTTAGTCTTTGATAGTAACGGAATTTTTTCTCGGAATGTCTATTATTTTTCTTTAAAAATATTAAAAGGGGTAAAAATTATCAATAAAATCCATTACTACTTTGCGAATTGTATTGCTCATTTTTAATAATTGATTGCGTAAATATAATTTCCTCTATTCCGTTGCAGAAATATTTAAGATTACTTATTTTATATTGTTAGTGAAATATAATAAAATTTAACAAATGTACCTATTTTATTTATATAAAAGACATTTTATTAAAAAAAAAATTTTAATGTGCTTTAACTTTTATGGGTTATTTTATTGATAATGTTAAAACGAAATACTGAAATTGTCTTTTACATCTTTACTCGTAAGTAGAATAAGTTTTTTTTCGCTGTACAAGTAATTTGTATATTTTGTTGGAATTTTTATTAAGGCTACGTAATAAAGTATAGAAAATTAAGAACTATGATAATATTTTGTAATCACATTTTAATATTGTATATGATTTAAATATTAAGAGCATCAAATTTTCCTTGATAATTGAAATTTTCTCAAATAATTGAATGTATTTAAAACATTTAACGTATAATTTTTGTAGAGATTTAACTGTATCCAAACGAGCCGAATTGCATAAGTTATTGCAAAATAAGTATCGTAGCTTTTATTGCGTCCAAAAATGGCATGTGAAACTGATACGAGCAATCTCACACGAAGTTGAAGTATAAAATGGAGCATCTCGAGGCATTCCTTTTCTTTTTGTCCTATCCGCGCTTCAATACAGATAACGACGTTAACAGCTGAGCCACTTAACAAAAAAAGTAAATAAATAAAACAAAACAAAAGTGGATAATAATAAAAAAAAGGGCAATCTCCATAAAAGTCAAATTAATTGCCGTAGTCTAGAAAGCATCGGAGTGGCTGACGACTTCGACCCCGATTTCTCTAAATCGAGTCGCTCGGATTTTCGGGGTCGAAGTCCTTGTTGCCCCCTCCCCCCCCCGCCCCCACCGGCTGCCCGCGGACGGAGCAGGGGCTTCGGGGCTTCCTAAACCAACGGCCCGACGGACGGGACTCCGGGCGCTCGGTAGTCTAGCCGGACTCGAGAGAGCCGTCGGCTACGCTGACCCTTCGAGAGGAGAGCAGAGCTCCACTGGCCCGGAGAGTCGTTATTGAATATCGTGCGCCCCTTATCGCCTCGTAGTTTTCCGCTCGCGTTGCGCGACCTTTCGCGCTTTCTATCTCTCTTGGCTGCACGCAAGCACGAGCTTTCAGCCTCCTCGTTAAAAGACCTCTTCTTACTTTTACTCTCTCTCTCTCTCTCTCTGCACGACAGCGACTCCTTGTTTATGAGCGGCAATGTGACAGTATTTGCGTCCAACAAGCATGTTTATCAACATTGAAGAGTTTATTGCGGGATCTCGAATCTGGGCTTTGCCGATGATTGCATTGATAGGAGGTGACAGCGAGGGTCGGCGTTACTTCGTGACTAATCTAATAATGCGATAACCGTTGAATATGTTACGAGAAAAATAATAGATATATTTTTCTCCTAATTACCGAGTGCCTCCCATTTCAATAATCGGGCATTTTCGCCTGCTAGAAAATAAATTGAAAAGTACAGGCTCTTATCTTTTATTAAGAGCCATTTATCGCCGAGATTCGAATCGTTAATTTGCTGGCGTATGATTGTCATTGTTCAAGTAATGGCGCGTACTACATACGATTATAATCCAATTATAAAATTATATTAATGACTGCCTCGAGTATCTATTAAATGTGCACCAAATTTAATTATATCATGACGCAGCTTCTACTCTACCGACGATTGTCATAACACGTTAAATCAAGTAGACATTTTTTAAAAATATTTACAGATGGCTTTAAAGGTGACATTATCCTGTGGTGCAGACTTCTTTTACCTGGTACCATTAAGAGAATTTATAATCTTCAAAGTAAGGCGTTAATCAAGTTATTCGCTCGTTTACTTTCTGAAGACGAAAATGCAATGCTCGAGGATTTAGAACAGGGAGACGTGGCACAAACGATCAAAACTTTCTATGAGAGAAGCTCCACTGTAAAACCCATTGCAATAAGTGAGCTTACACTACAAGAGGTGAGCTAAAAAATTTATAGTATAACGCGACAATTATCAAAGACAACTTAGAATAAAATTTAACCCTTCGTGTATTCGAAGGTATGATTTGAATGCAAGGCGTGCAATGTGTATCTTCGTCAATTTTATTCAGTAATACATTTGCTTGATTGTATAAAAGTAAAGTGACAGATTTTTTGATAATGTGAACCTTATTATGTAAAGCAAATTTGGAGTATTTTAATATTAATCAAAATCTCTAAAAATAATAGTATCTTTGTCAGACTCGTTAACAAATTTTATATTTTCTTCGTAATAATATTGATTTAATATTATATAAGAACCATGAATAAATTCAAAAGCTACTAATCATTATTATTTGTAAAAAAAATCTTCATTGAAATGAAATCTTCTTTCTAGTTTTTTTTAATTCGAATCACTTATGCATATCTTTTATGCAAAACTTAAAATTTTTTTTTTATTTAAAAAAAGCAAGTTTTTTAACATTAAAAAATTATTAACATCATTATATCAATTCATTATATCGTGCTTCATTATATCAATAATCGATTCATATGTTTAAAAATTAAATGAAAGTTGCGTAGGTTGAATTTCTAAAGAAACACGCCATGTAAATCTGCATATTTCAGATCTTATCCATCCGAATATAATATGAAATTCCTTTTTTTATAATCGCATCTTTTTGCTCATTGTTTTTTCTTAATAATATAAATAATATTTATTAATTTCTTTCTAAAATATAATGATTTTTAGTTTGTAAAAACTATTCAGATATCAATTTTATATAAAATATTTTTATAATTTTCCACGAAAAAAAGAGATTAAACGTAAATATCAGTTCATACAAGTTTATTTGTAAAAACTTTAAAATATAAATGCTTTTAGATTTTGGATAAAAAAAATTAAGTGTTTTTGAGACGTAGCTGGCATATATAATTAATTCTTATAGTGTATAAATACTTTGTTGACAGTTGCCAAAAATGAATCTTGCATTAATGTTAGTTTTTCTCATACGACTGGTTTCGATTTCAGAACATTCATCGTTTATAATGAAAAAGATGGCTGCTAGTACATAAACTTAGCTTGTAATTTAAACTAATGTATTTCTATGCATAGCTGTAGAGAAGCATTTCTTTTTAATTTAATATATTGATTATACCAAAAAATATTTATAAATTAAGTGTACTATGTTAAGCACCTAAATCTCAAGATGATAAAAAATTGTATTAATATAAATGTAAAATGCGTGTCTAACTAGATTAAAACTAAAAAAAGGTCAGCATTTGAAATGTATCTTTTATAAATTTCTTATATTAATAAAATATTTTCATCTCGTATAATTTATATTATGAAAATAATAATAAAAGGATTTTGATTTTGTTAAAAATATATATTTGAGGTTTAAAATTAACGACGAAATAAAAATATTTATTATAAAGTAATAATGAAAACTTTTTGTAGTGAGTACTATTCAGCATTAATTATATTTTTGACACTGAAAAACTAGATCAATACTGTATCAATTTTTCAAACGAATTATTTATCTATTTTCAAGTAATCGCATGTACATAAAATTTTGAAAAAAAATACTCTTATAGGTCAATACCTCACTGTCAAGTATTGGCTTAAAGTATATGTACAACAATAGAAAGTATAAAATGAAGCTCGTATCAATCCTACGATCTTGCTTATAAAAAATTTTTTTAATAATTAATGTTATAAGAATTACTGCAATATGCAAGCTCTCCTATTTATAAATATTATTTTAGTTGAATAGCAATACATTTTTATTGAAAATAACGATAAACAAAAATTGAAAAAATTGATTTATTTATTTACTAGGTTTCAATCTTTAATCGTCTATTATATAAAAAATACATAAATAGCGCATGAAGCTTTTATTACAAAACTGTTTATTACACATATTTGAACTGCTGTTGAAATTAATGCATTAGTATGTGGTAAATGTTTGCCTGAAAATTCATGAATGCATAAACGTACAGGCTCAATTCAAAATTAAATGAAAAACTTTTAAAAAGATCTTTGAGAGATATTTCATCCCTATGTTTTATTACAAGTCAAATCTCATTCTCGGTGTTCTTTTTACGAATAATCCTCTTTTACGGATCTGATTCAAAGTTTCGTCTGTGAAGTTTCGTAGGATTCTTAGAATAATTCTGATAAAGTTTGCTCATCACAGACTTTTTTGTTACTTGTATATATAAAACTTTGCCACCTACGCATTATAGTAGTATGACGTCATAGAGTAAGATATTTGTTGTGAATTTCTTCTTTATTATGGCGTGTGGACATTAATTAATTATTAAGTATATTCGCGAGATTTGATTTCAGTCAATTAGCCAATCGTACTTTAAAGAAAAAATAAGTAGCTTATTTATAGCAAGTGTGCAAAATTATGCTTTTTAAGCAGATGCAAAGAACAACATCAATATAAAATGGAAGAGAAAATGCGTTAAAGCCAAAGAGGTGATTTTAATAGAATTCGTTTGCTAATTGACATTTTCCTCGTAAACTTTCGACCAAAATCCGTATTTATTAAAAGAAAATCTGTGATTGCTAAAGTCTGAAACTTGTGTACAACGGCTTTTGTATGCTAAAATAAATGAAGTGGAGAAAAAAAATTAAAGTCTATAATTTTATAAACATATTTAAAAACATTAATGAGGGGTAGTATATTTATTAGTAATAATTATATTCTTTCGCTTACATCAGTATGACGAATCGTTAATCCGTATCTATTTTTATATTTTTTTTCAATAATTTTAATTGGGATGTAGAAATTAATTTAATTTGAGACGTATAACAATGAGTGTTAGTAATCGATAACTATTGTGTCTTTAACACTGACTTGAAGCAGATAGAAGAGTAATCTGCATTGATATACGGTATACTTGTAGATAAGAAAAGTACACTGCCTCCAATAAGTTTTTGAATTTCTTAAGAAAAGAATGACTCATTTTAATTAAGATAATTTTTACTAATACGATATTTAATAAGCCTATAACTCTTTAGATAAGTAATTAAAAAAATCTAATATGATAAATCATTTATTAAAAATTATAAAAAAAAATGCATTTTATAAAATCGATACTCGAATATTTTCACATATTAAATAATAGATTTCTTCATTTTTATTATTAATTTATCACGAATTATAAACACTAATTTTCTAAAATATCTTATATACTTTTATTTATACATATTAAATGTAAATACCAATGTGTCTACGTCAATGAGATTATAGTTAATAATATTATTGCCTTTTTTCCTTGTTCTTAATCGTATTCCTTTAAGATATATATTTTTTTTAATTATATGGGAAATTCTTCTTAAACTATAATTAAGCTTTGCAAAATTTTGGCTAAATGAATTTTTACTTCTTAGGGGCCACATTTTTATCACTTAAATATATTTAATTGCGAATACACATTATTGCGATTATTTAATAATCAATGTTTTGTCATAACATTATTTTATTTGCTTTTTTGCAGATTTAAAAAAAAAATTTATCCTTTATCGTTACGTGAAATCGTTAATATTAATTTATCAACGTCTTGTATAGAGAATATCAATAATTAAATATAACTGTATTTTAAAGTTTTTAGAAAAAAGACATGATTAGTATTAGTATAGTAATAAATTATTATCATTTTAAACGTTCTGATGAAAAGACACCAACATATCAAAATAGAAATACATTAAAATGCGTTTAATCATAATTACTTTATCTCATAATAAAAAGTATAAGAAATAATTTTTTTTTTATATTTTCATGTAACATTTACTATATTTCTTTTACGAATATCACAATATTTAACATAACATTTAGCTTTATATAAATATGTTATTTTGTACTTTTGGTTTGTACAAAAACAATTTTGATAAATTTTCTCAAATATGAATATCCTGCCTTTTCAAATTTCATCCATGTTTATTACAATTTTCCTTTGTCTTTGAATGAAAATATAATAAATAAAGAACGTACCATGCATGATTTTATATTAACAAGCATGATAAAATAATGTATAGATAGAAATTATTTACGAAATAATAAATGTATCTATGCACGATATGAATACATGTAAGCAATATGCTAAGATAGGAAGAGATAAATTTCATGAAGAACAGGTGTATCAAAAATTATTAATTTATATAATAAGCGTATCTTTTTTATCTTCAGAATTTATTACCAGCATCATAGATATAATAATATCTATTTAACTTTGAAAGCCCTTTGGTAAAAGATTTAATTTCATTAATAGCTCATTAACTTGATAAATAATTTTTCCTAGTATGTCAAACTGCTCGTAGTTCTATTATGAAATTAGCTTATTAAATTCTGTAATTTTATGATATTTTTTTATATTTAACATCTTTATTTGTATATTATTATTTAATATCTGGATAAAAAACAATCGGAATTGTGTTTAAATGAAAACATTCGTACAAAATTAAGGAATGAAACAATAAAGTTATAATTTAATATAATACTGTTACAATAAAAGTATTTATTAAATTTTTTTATATTTTAATCGAAATCATTACCGTTTAGATTAAAGCAGATTTAATTACGTATTGTAGAGATACATTCGCATTATATTTGAAATGTTCGTAAACGTTATCAAAATATTTTAATTTATAATCTGTTATACTTTAAATTTTTATGTGATATTTAGACGACTACTGATAATAAAAAATTTGTAACCAACAATATTGGTAATAATTTTCAATCGCCCCATTGGCTTTTTATTAATAAAAATAAATTTCTGGTTGCTTAAAGGTCGATGAGTTTTTGGAGACACTATCTAAATTAACAAAAGAAGATGAGCAGATTCACCACTTCAAATCTATCTTAAGAAGGTAATTTTATAAAGAAATTTAAAAAGTAAAATTGGAATTAAACATATTACGGTTGTTTAGTAGGGGCAATAATTATTTATAATTAAAAAATTTAAAACTTTTAAATAATTAGAAGATTAAATAAGATTTTATATAAATCGAAATTAATGTGAATTGGTAATGAGTTAATTAATACAATTTCATCAACATAATTTCATTCCCCAATAAGAACACACATTGATGCGCATTGAAATTGCATAAATTCTTAGTAAAATATAACGATAATAAATTTACTTACAGGTGCACCCTCGATGATTTAAAAATGATTATTCGTATGATTAAACATGACTTGAGGATAAACGCAGGCCCTAAGCACATGTAAGACTACTTTTCGTATTTAATAATTAGACTTGGATGAAATAACGATGACTTTGGTCGATATAGATTGGCCGCCGTTCACAACGATGCTTATGAGGCATTCCAAGTATCTAGAGACCTCCCTTCAATTATACGTCGCTTCCTTGATAAGCCATCAACTTCCGAATCTTCTCTTACAACGACATCCTCAAGGTCGCCGACATCGCCATCCAGTATTGTGAAATCGCAAAAAGTTAAAAAGTTTGCAAGCCTCGTGCTTATGACACCGGTTTTACCGATGCTTGTGAGTCGACAATCATTCGCTTTTTCCCTTAACCAGTAAAAGTATGCACATTAAAATGGTATGCAAGATAACTTATCTGAGATGATAATACTCGATATCATTAAGAGTTTTCTTTTAAAAAGCTGACATAATACTTATTTATTGCGTAAACGTCCATGTTTTTCCCTGTTGATTAGATAATTATTGTGTTGGTGGAAAGTAAATTTATTATTGTCTACATTACAGGCAGAAGCTTGTAAATCCGTAGACATGGCCATGGAAAAATGTCCAAATGGTATGTTGTCTGAAGTTAAATACGATGGCGAAAGGGTGCAGGTACATAAAATGGGAAGCCAATTTCGTTATTTCAGTCGATCGCTAAAGCCAGTCTTAGAACATAAAGTAGGTATAAAATTTTTAACTTCTGCATATCAGATGTATATTGAGTCTCGTTGTCTAGTATTTGTTATTTTATTTGCCTTTTTTTCAATAACGTGAATACTAACTATTGGTTCATTAGTACATTCATTATTTAATATACTTTGCCGATTGTACTTAATTTTTTATTCGAAAGTGACTATTGAATAAGCAAACAACCAAAACAGATACTAGTAAATAATTAAATAATTGTAATGCTTTATTACTATACGAAATAATAGGCACCTGCTACTAATAAGAAAACTTAAATACATTAATAATTACAAATAATTATCTACTGTAATATTATTTACAAGTGAGAAAAACAATACAAAACATTGCATTTTTTATACAATTATATTGCAGGTGAATTTTTTAAAGGATTATTTACCAAAAGCCTTCCCAAAAGGTGACGATTTAGTACTTGATGCCGAAATACTTTTAATAGATACAAAAAATGGCCAACCACTTCCATTTGGATCCTTGGGGATACATAAAGTAATATTTATATTTAAGAATAGATTAAACATTATTTTATTTATAATTTAATGAAATTAATTAAAAAAATTTTTTAGAAAACAGAATTTAAGGATGCAAATGTTTGTTTATTTGTTTTCGATATCATTTACTATAATGGTACACCGTTAATGGATATGTACGTTAAAATATTTAATATTTTACATTTTATTATTATACGCTATTTTTTTTTTTTTTTTTTTTTTTTATATATATATAAAGGTTATTATTTATATTTAAATAGGCTAATGAAAGACCGAAGGAAACTGTTGCAAGAAAAGATGACTCCCATACCTAATAGGATAGTTTTATCAGAAGTTCAAGAAATAAATGTACGAAATAATTATTGAACAATAATTTCATTAATCCAACATTCATTATCAGTAGACTTTCTTTTTTTAAGGATCCACAGTCATTGGCTCAAATGATTGTAAAAATTTTTAAGCTTCGTCACGAAGGCTTAGTATTAAAAAACGTCAACGTAAGTTACTTAAAGATATCACAACCGAATTAATTAATTACATATCTAACGAAGCATTACAGCTTCCCGTATCATATACCACTTCGGTTACACTGGTTTATTTACCTAATAGAGCACGTACGAGCCCGGAAAGAGACATTGGCTGAAGATAAAGAAGGACTACTTACTCGATGGAACAATGGCTGATAGCGCAGATCTCGTTGTTATCGGCGCATGGTATGGCACTGGAAATAAAGGTCAAAATAGTATTCCTCAAAAATTTATAATCTAATAATAAGCGTGTATTTTTTAGAAATACATACTACCTACATTTTGTACCAAAAGTTTAAGATAAAATTTACACCGAGTACCTTCAAACATTAGTTTCTTACAATTCTTACAATTGTAATAATTGTATAATTATTGTTATAATTATTGCGTTAACTTAATATCGTTGAAGCAATAATAAACGTTCAATCGTAATTAAATCTGATACGATGATGAAGGAAAGTCGCGTGTAATACAATTCCTAATACAATAATATTATCATTTGATCAGTAAATAATATATTTTCATTTTACCCTTACTTGATCATTTAGGTGGAATAATGTCAGTATTTTTGATGGGCTGTTACGATCCTGATCGAGATATATGGTTGACAGTTACAAAGGTAAAAACAACTGATATATTTCTTCGCTAATTCCATATCATGATAAATATTGAAGATCATATCATCGAACTAGTATATAATTTATTTCACTATAGGTACACACAGGCCATGACGATGCAACATTAGCAGAACTTCAATGTTCATTAGATATGGTAAAAATTTTTAAAGATCCAAATCTAATACCAAAATGGCTCAAAGTAAATAAGTCTATGATACCAGATTTTGTGGCCAGAGATCCTAAGGTAATATTAATGATATAAATACGTCTTTCTTGTAGAATTATTTTAAAACAAGAGCGTCGATTATAAAACGAACTATAGCCGACGCAATCGGTTTTAAAAATCACTGTATCTGAAATTCATTAAACAGAAGCAGCCAGTATGGGAGATCACAGGAGCTGAATTCACAAATCAGGGTGTACATACTGCCGATGGTATAAGTATAAGATTTCCTCGCGTGACTCGTATTCGGCACGATAAAAATTGGGAAACAGCGACCAGCTTCATCGAGCTACAAGAATTATTTAAGAGAAGCTCTGAGACGTTCGATTATTCACTGCTTCTTGGCACTGATGCACAAAAGGTCCATTCTGCTAATGATGTACCTACTGCCAAAAGAAAACAAATTCAATCCGATAGTCGAGAGTCGTCATCGCCCAAAAAAAAGAAAGAGAAGAAAATTAATAAACAAAGTATAGATCATTCGAATGAGGAGCTGAAAATAGAAATTAATGAAATAGACAGTAACGAATCCATTACGAAATACGAAAATTATGTGAAAAGTCCAGTGAAAAAATCTCCAGGAAAATTATTATCGAAGTTTCTCGATAAAAGTGAGGTAGAAAAGGTTGCGAAGTCAAGAATCAATTCAAAAGATGAGAATGAAGCTGAATTTTATTCTTTCATTGGCACCGATGTACAAATATATTATTCTAAAAATCATATTTTAAAATCTCGTTTGTAATAAGCGTTTTATAAATTTCAGTATATAGAATATACCGCCTCAGGAACTCCGTTAAATTGGATCAATGGTCGAAAGCCGCCAAATTATTTGCCGAAAGATGCAAAACCCATTTGCGAACGCGATGAAAATAAAATGGTATGTAAATATTAAATAGGTATACTCGATTATTATAATTATCTATATTATAATAAAAAATCTCTTCTTATCATTTCATATAACTTTACAATTTACCTCTATAATAAAATTAATTTTGTATTAAATTACGCATCTGTATATTAAATAAATACTTATATTTTTAGAAATCACGATGTATACTTGTGAATGCGAGAGTCTGTTTTGCTAATGATTTAGAGAGTAGCAGAAGAAAAGTTATCCAACGAACACTCAAAACGTATCCTTTTAATTATTTTTTTAAACGTTTCACTTATTATTTATCAAAGCTTGGTTTTTAAAGATTTTCATAAATGTCCTTCCCACCACAGTAGTATTATAAGTAATGTTATTATTTATAAACGTATAATATATTTTTTTAAACGATCGCAAATAATAGAGATCTTAATTTAAATTATAAAAATATTTTTTATACTAATATTAAAATTTTCAGTATTCAAAAACAATTACAAAACTTAGATAACATCGTATAAACAAATTTGTTCATTTTTTAATAATTTAAACATATTTTTATAAACATTTTTGTCATTTATTGAAAATATTATTTATCACATAAATTCTAGCCAAAGACCGTAAGGATCTATTTATATATATATATATATATATTATTATTAATCTAAACAAACACTGCCAACAATTAAATTGTCATAAATTTAAAATTTTTTTGTACATTTTAATACTTTTTTTAATGTTATGAGATTTTTTTTCTCTTCAAATATTCATTTTTCAATTTCAATAATTATTAATGCAGTTTACTTAAAATTATGACATATTAATTAACCTAGCAGTAAAATATTTTTAAAAGCGTTTGCATGTCTAATGTAGGTCCATGCCGAAAATATTAGGTGAATATCTCTTTATAATATAAATTAACTATTTTAAGAAATTCATTTTATGATTATTTATTTCTTATTACTCATGTGTAAATTATCTGTGGAATTTTTTTACATTATATTATATAAAGTTACGTTTTAGTAATGTGTTTGTATTACAATAGATAAATAAATTTTATTAATTTTATAAATTAAACATATAATACGTATTCATTTTTAAAGTTTCCTAATTATGAACGTTAGAATTTTAGATCCAAATTAAATTATTAGCTGTTTACGGTGATATAAGCCTATGAGTAAAACTAAAAACTTCAAATTCAAATTATGATATTACTTGAGATGATTACATTGGGTTTGCTCTTCATAAATCATTTCACCAATTAATCAAATTGGACTGTGCATTTCTTAAGACACATAACGTTTAAATTGCAGTAATTGAGTTTGTCATTAAATTACATCGTAAATTGTAATTTACTTTATAAATTGTTAAAGTTTGTTGCTTTTATTTTTTCTGGAATGAAGCTTCTTATATAAAATTGACAGTAACAATATTTTGTAGGTAAATTATACATAATAGGAGATAAACTAAAATGAAAGCAATATAAAGTAAATTTAATTGAACTAACGAAGACACATTATATTCTGATACTCTAAATTAAATTAATAGTTAAATAAAAGCCAGTTTTCATCGCAATAATGAATATTTCATTTATCAAGTATAGTAAGTAGCGAAGTTTCAAATTATGATAGTGAAAAGAATTTTAGGGTGTTGCGCAGCAAAAAAAAAACAACATGGTCGAAAGGAATATTTTACCCAGTACATCAGAATGCATGCAAGTCCTTTGCTATACGGGTCTCATACCGTTACGCAAGGAGAACCATTATCGTTTAGTGAGCAGAGTCATTACACGCGTAACATCGTTACAGTGCGATAACAAATGGCGCTCTATTATTTTCGCTCTTTCTTTCCTTTATTCCTTTTATATCATTTCACAATTTTTTTTTTTTATCTTTCCCTGTGACTCTAACTATTAAAGCACTCGAGGGACTAAAGCTTATACACGCGCTACATACACTCGCAAACACACAAACGCAACATTTGCACATACGTAGAGCCTTGAAATAGAACTTTTCTTGCAAATACATCTCTCGGGGTTATGGAACTGAAAAAAAAACTCAGTTTGAGATCCCCAAAGATAATTTTTAACTAAATAGATCTATATTCATACCAAAATATCATAATATTATATATTTATATGTATATATACATTGGCTTTCATTTTTCTCATTTTTTCTCAATCCTCTTTATTTTTTAACTTTCGAAGCACTGTTAGATACGTACTAATTCTATTTCAATCAGACACACGTCTCTACTCTTACCGTTATTATTTATTCAATCATTGATCAAAGAATTAATTAATTAAATTAAATACATTGAATCAAAGTATATTGGCTTTTACTTATTAAAATTAATTTGTTTACAATATCTTATTAAATAACTTGATTGTATATTATCATTGTACATTGAGTTCTTTTTATCCTTTAAGTATAAAACTCTATTGCTTTCGCGTTTGATACGGTGACAATGCAATATACAATTAAGGATGTAATCGATTATTCATATTGAAATTCTTAGTGCAAGTGAATTTGTCAAAATATTTATAAGAAGCACGACGACTGTTGGAAAAATATGCATACGAAGTTGAAATTAGGGTTCGACCAATATTGTCAGTAATTTTCCGACTACCTTGTCTAAGATAAGATAGAAAAATATTCTTACTCGTATACAATTACATTTTCATTATCACATCATTGAATGTTTTCTTATAATAACTCTTTTTGTGAAACTTTGAGCTTTTCATTACTATTTTTTCATAGTGGGATAGAAAATATTGGCAGAACATATTATCGAACATATTAATTTATATATATATATATATATATATATATTAATGTATACATTAACGTTTAAAAACAAGTATAAATAATGTAAAAGTTACAAGTTTGTATGGAAGTCTCCGACTGTAGTCGAAAATATATCTATTTTGCTTGTAGATATGTATTCGTACTCAAAGATCGTGCAACTATCGGGTGAACCCTACAGGATCAAGTGGGCTCGAGTTTATTCCAATATGTTATCCTAGACGTTGAAATTTTAATATACTTTTGCGAAAATTATATCAGATGAAAATGCGGCTAAATTAGTAATTCGTATTTACAATTCATTTACTCAAATCATTCCCTTTCGGATCGCAGCCGGCAGCAGCGCGCATCTATATCGCATGCTTATAAAAGTAATACGAAGATAGCCATGGGAAAACCTGAAAAGATTAAAAAATAACCGCTCGGGATCCCTGGCGTCCTCTCGTATGCTAGACTGCGTTTTCCTTAATCACTCTATATACGATATGTAAACAGACTGGGAGCGGCAGTCCTCTCGAAAACTGAGCAAAGCCATGCGACTCACGTTATCCACGGATGTCCGAGCGTACCAGCCACAGTTTTATCAGTAAGTCCATTTGGGCATCAACTTATTTTTACAATTGGATTTACGATTTCAATGCCTATTCGCGGCTCCTTAAATTTTATTTTCCATCCTAATTCACTTACGAAATTCGTTCGAGTGAACCTTATAATAATATTTGCATTTTTCACGCTAAATATAAATTCATAATATTTTGCCCCTTAGATGAAATAAAAATGTATCGAACTCTTCGCCCAGCACTGCTCGTAAATTTTATACAAACATCATTATATTGAATTAAATGTACTTACCGTTTCATTTATTTATTCGTTTATGCTTCATAGTGCGTTATAAAGTATAATTCAGGTACAGCCATTATATTATAAATAAAATTATGTACAAATTTTTTTCAATCGATAATGTACAATTTCAAAAATACTATAACTGTCAATGTAGAAAATCGCTTCCTGCCGTTTCGCGTGGAAATAATTTGCTAAGAAAATTGTATTCAATAATATGGACAATATTGAGTACAATTATGTACACTTAATCGAAGCTTTGATGCTTTCGGTGAGCTTCTGTACAAATATGGTCGCACTGATGTTGCTTAATACGAGGTACAGAATCTAAAACGAGATTAACAAGCTTATTCGAAAAGTCATTACTAGTTATGTGAAATGATTAAACTGACTTATCTATCATTTAATTGTCAATACCAAACGATGTCTCGCAATTAGATTAACTTTTAACGGAACTTTAATAATACATTCCAAATTTATTATAAACATACGCGATGAGATAAATTTACTTAATAATAGAAAGTTTTATTTAAAAATAAAAATCTATTCAATTTGACGAAGTACTCGTGCACCACTACTACTATAAAAATGGTTTTCAATATTTTCAAAGTTTGTTTAAGATAATTTTAATACTGAAACTTTAATTACTCAAATCGCTAAAATATTTCACATATACAAGCATAAATATAGATTTTTCAATATTATTACTTAAATATAGTTAAAAAAATTATTTATAATTACATCATTTAATTCTAACATTAAATTAAATGATATTTAATGCATTCAAATTTGTCATCGTATTTATAGATTATTATCGAAAGCTTAGAATTTAAGATCTTTTAATAATGCGATCAGTCGAGAAAAGAAAAACTATTAATTTTAATTTAAATATAAAAATACTTACCTTTTTCTTATTTTATTATTTTATGAATTATGAGTATATTTAAATGTATATATCCGCTTAAGTTAAAAAAAAAAATTAAGCTTAATAATTTTTTACTGTCTATTAGGAATCCATTGATATTCCAAAATCTGCAAGGCATGTACAAGAATCCTGGGTAAATGTCACTGCTGAAAATTGTAAAGTTGAACAAACTCTGGACCATGCGGTAACTTTATCAGAAGCTTATTGCTCCTGTCCATGCCCTCACAGTAAATGAAGTCTGACATTATTTAGTCTGGACTTGAACGAATTGATGTAATGAATTTGTTATATAATACTACTTTAATTAATGAACTCTTATAGTATGAATATTTATTCATTTTGTTGACACAAATAAAATAAAATTAAAGCTTTTGTATTAAAGAAGAAACTAAATATTTTCAACGAATAAAATCGAACATCCATTGTATATTAGAATACAATAAATTATTTGAATTGGTTTTAGTATAAAAATATATCGATAAAATTTAATATAAATCTCGATACATTTAACAGCTATGCAATAGAAACTGTATTGGTTTCAAACTGTACTCCTAAGTAATAATGGAAAGAACGATGTGGAATCGATGCATCAAAACGAGAAACCTACTTGGGAAAACTTTCCATTTTGCGTAATTAAATCTTCCGGCATCGAGGACAAATTTAAACTGTAGATTCTCTGAGGTTGCATTTTTCTGGCTTCTATAAATTATTCACAGTGTAATTCAGTTCCATTTACTGTTTTTCGCTTACTAACTATATCTCTATGTTTGTTTCTATTTTTCTTTGGTCCTTTTATTTCTTTCTATCTCTCTTTCTCCCCCCCCCCACCCTCGGGCACTCTATCGCCCTTTATCTCTTATTCTCTCCCTCAATCATTCTCTTCTAAAAAAATACCTATTTTATGCGTAATGAAACACTTACTCTAAGAGAAAGCAAATGAGATTAAAAAACTTTATTTAACTAAATTATTATATACCTGCAATTGTAAGCGATCGATAATATAAAATAAACAGCTTGAGAAATTAAAATTAATTTAAATAACCAATGTGGATGGAAAGAAATAATTCTTTATCATTTACATTTATTTATACATGATCACAATTAAAATTTTGAGATATCGTTTACTTATTGGATGAATTAAATCTAATTATATATTATTTAATGTAAAGGTTCGTTAATTATGCTGTCGTTTATCAAATAAATTTGATAAAAATGACATATATTTCAAGATAAGTAGACTGCAATTGAATAGTCAACGATAACAACATATGATTTACTTTATATAATATAATTTAAATTCATCCAATACTATTTTTAAATATTCGAATTGAATATATTATCTAGAAGGAAATGAATGGTAAGAAATTAGTATTTTTTATTTTAGAAGTATGTCACAATTAGTAAGCGCTAAGAGTATTTTATTTATTTAGACAATATTTTTATATTGAGTATAAATTAAAGGAAAAAAAAATTAAAAAATGTTTTAATTAAATAATTCCTGAAGATATAATTTATTATAAACAACTTTATTATCGAAATTACTTTATATGTATTCTTATACATATTATAAAAATTTAATTAATGAACTCTAATAATTTCGTAAAATAAAATGAAAATAATGGACATTACCGATATGTATTTTTTTAATAGTTCACTATTTATTACACAATGACATTGCAGAACGAATATAGTAATTACTACTCTAATGTAATTAAAAAAAATTAACTAACATTTATCGTAATATGCTCTACATTTTTTAAATAGAAGAAAATCAGTTACTTACTTTGTTATATATTCCGGGAAACACTACAAGATTACAGTAATTGTACAGCGAGAACATTTGTACCCTCAAAGTCGAAATTGTTATTAACAATCATTATAGATACCAAGAAAATAGTACCTTCAAAACACTTATTTCACTCATGCTTTCTATTTCCGAGATATTAACGTTTAATTCGATTGGAAGGTTACATGATTCGCAAAAAATCTTTACTAGTCTATAATGAAAATAATTTAAGGTTACAGTTGAATATTAGATTGACATTAAATATTTACTAATTTTCAGGTATTTTAATAGGAAACAAGCCTTATTTATGCGCAAAAAATAAGTTATATTATAAATATTAATAAATATTATACTTTGACTATAAATAATAAATCAATGACAGTGTAACGAAACTCGAGGAGTCATAAGTTATTTCGAATACAATAAATTTAAAACAAGAGGAGTGAGTTTTTATTTCGTAAGCACATGGTTGAATTTTGAGTATATAAAATTAAAAAAATATTTGAGGAAAAAATATGTTTAAATAAACTTTCTAACAACATCTTTTTTTTTACGCTGTTGAGAATCAATTGCGTTGATTAAAAGTGTAAAATTATTAAAAGAACTCGGACTTAAGACACTTATGTAAATAGGATACCGAAAGTGTTTCAACCAGACTTCATTTCCTCTAGAATAATTTTAACAGCTATACTGTGATTCAGGTGAAAATACACGTATCCCAATCACATAAAGTAAAACGAATAGTCTTTGGGATGTGTGAAGAATTTACCAAATAAGTAAGTCATATACAATAAGAAAGTGTGCACTGGATAAAGAAGTCGAATTTTGAACTACATCGAATAATAATTATTTACGAGACATCGTTAGGAAGCAACTTCATTTCGTCGGCGATGCTTTTCCAAAATCCATTTCCGATGATAGTAACCTGAACCCCCTCCCCCGATCCTCGCCTGACTCAACGCCGTTAACGTATCTTCAATCGTGTTCGTTAGTTTATTTTCCGAAGCAGGACACGGCGTTGAAAGCGCACTGCCTCCAATAATTGCGCTTGCGTTGCAAGTCGTCCACGTCGATTTGGTTGCGGAGACGCTTCACGAACCTCCTGCCTACGAGGTAATTGAGTAGATCCCTTTCAATATTAACTCCGTCCTCGTCGCCCACCATCTGCAACAGATGAAGAAATCTAGGTGAAGAAACAGTCGTGGCCCGTCTCATTTTCCCGCTACTGAGCTTCCGCGCGAATAAAGTGTTGAATATCACGAGATTACATGCTCTCGTTTATCAAAGATAGAGGATGACTATTTCATCCCTTAGGACACTCACATACTGAATTCTATTTTGTACGGGGCGTATCGTTTTGCTCGCGTCTAAATTGTCATTACGGAAAAGGCTTTTTCGTATTCTATTATATAAAAAAAAAAATCAATTTTGGCATAACACCCGTGATCAAATTGCATGGTAAATTTATTCTTTCATGCTGACGATCATTAGTTTGAATAACAAGACAACTTCATTGTAAATTTAAAACGGAAAACTTTTTTTAACTGCAATTCCGGTCAAACTGTTTTTATTTCATAAGAAAAGATAATTTAATTTCAATTACATTTTCTTTAAGGCTACATTATAATTAAGCTCATTTTGAAATATAAGTAGTACAAATAAATAAATGATGACAGAATTTTCAACAAAGCTTACTTTTTTCGTTACAGTTTAGATCTAATTTATAAAACAAAATTTATTTAATCTTCAACTTTATATGTGTCCATTTAAAACAATTTCCATATAAATATACGGATTGAACCACGTGTATAATTAAATAATTTATACATTATATCAATTGTTCCAACTAACTTGTAAAATACAAGATCACTCATATTTAACGATTTTAATAACACACTCATACACACTTACGCATATGAAAGCATAAATAAACCTTTACGTTAAACGATTATAAGCATAATAATAAATATTAAATACAAAATATAATTGCAAATCAATATCATATTTTATTTACATATGAACTTGTTACTACAAGTTCCATGTCCATAATATATTTCCTTGATAAATTTATGGCATATAGAGAGATAATTTATCAAAATTTAAACTTAAAAAATATCAATTTAAAGGCCTAAATTCTCAACAGATCTATACTATATTCTTTAACATTCAACTTTTTATATTATACACTAAATACGAATATTTACTGTTAAGTATCATTTACATTTTAAGCAAGTAAGAATGTATAACTAATTTTGATATTAAAATAATCTACATATTTTTAAAAAAAAATATAGGTATTTTAAGCATAATATGTAGAGTCTGAATTATTACAATTTTTAAAAATCTTAAGAGCCGGAGTATGAATTACAATCATAAAATAAAAATTACAAAAAGTGTTAAAATCAAATTTTTTTAATTTTATTACGAAAAATATAAATTTCTTTTTTGAAATATTTAATTAAAAAATTTTAAGCAATCTTAACCCGTTGGTAACGATGTAATTGTAATTGCAGCTAATTATTAAAAAGATTTTAGCCATGCATAATGATTTTCTTTATTAATATCTGCAAGCAATTTTTCAATGTTTTTTTTTTATAATTAAACTAATTGTAATAATTATAACTTTGGCTGTATCAAAGGCGAATATAGAAATACGTAGAATACAATGTAAATTATCTGCATACAGGAATGAGATTTCGTATGTCCCGTAAGTATTCAAAGGATCTTCAAAGCTCAAGATTTAATTCCGTCTGATTCGGTAAAACATCAGCAGTTAATAATGCTAAAAAAAGCATAGACGAGAGAGGGAATATCCTTACGCGAAAATCCATTTGATCGGAAGCGATATGTTCGAGTAATACGGGAGGGCGAATAATACCTGGGATCGTTACCCGTGTTGGAGGGAAGCCGGCTCAACGTAATAGCGGAGAGTCAAGACCAACGTGGAAAAAACTTGTAAAAAACTCCTCGGCTTCTGCCACGAATTACCTGACCTGACAACAGAGCTCAAACGGTTGAATATATAGGAAAACTAGAAGAGCACATAAGCGTATCTGTAGGCTTATTCTTCGTCCCACACTCCTTGTTTCTCGTCTCCTACCCTATGACAATCATCGTGCTACAGTGAAACGAATTGAGCCACGGTATATAGAGTGGAAGTTTATTTCTAATTTATAAACGTCACTTGAAGCAGCTCCAATTGTGTCAGTTTGTTGTATATTTTGAGTCTAATGATAGTATATACGTAACAACACATTAAAGCAAGACAAATTGATTATTTCCAAGACAACCTTTTATACGATTATTAATACTGTATTCTGAAATAGTGATAGGTGTATATTTTAAAGGAAAGTTACACAAAAGCGATCTTCATGTCCCTATAACGACATAATATGCTCATTTTTATTCATTATTTCGAATGCTCAGATTATTCCTTTCAAATTATTCAATTTATACATTGTGGATGTTTGAAAATAATTTTAAGTTTTTTTAATTTTATATACATTTTCATTGTAAATTATTAATAATAAAGTATTACAATTGTTACAAATTTTAAATTGTAAGCTAATTAACGTGAAAAATATATTCGATAAATTTATCGACACGTATTTTTTAATATAACTGAGACTTCATGATATAGAAAGAAATGTATTCTTTTATAAGCTATTTTTTATATTGAAGATATAAGTTCTTCAAAATTTATCGAAAATATAAATCAAAATAAAGTAAACTCAAATTATATAAAAAAAAATCAGATTCGTAATTTGCAAAGATGAGATAGCACTTTTTTATACAGAAGAAAGTATATCAACCATACATGATTTGTTACTTCCATTTTAATCGATAATGGCGTAGATAACATTATATAACCTTGTATTAAGAAAATGGAAATACCACAATCTTTAACAGATTTAAGAAAACCAAAATTTTTGACATTTTCTTTTTTTAATTCCTTTACAATGTTAGACTGTGATGGATCATTAACATGATCTTTCACCTTTCATATTATTAATACGTACATTGTTTTATTCGATAAAGAAAGTTTAAGTAATTATTATATCGTATCCCTGTTATTTATTTTAATAAGCGCCTTAAATTTAAAAGCATAGCATTTGAGTACGAAATTCTTAATATGCGAAAGTATAAACTAAATGGCCATTTCTACAACATAAGAAAGAATATTTTCATTTGTATTAGTTATGACATATTCATATTTTGACATGTAAAACTGCACATTCCAGATTATTAAAGAAAGAAATTTATAAAGCTAATGGATACTGAAATATTTTTAAATGATATTCTATTTTTAACTAAAAATAAATTTTAAATGTATTTGAAAACTAGAAATAAGTACAATTCACAATCAGAAAATTATTGCGAAAGGTATGCATTATACAAAATAATTAAATAATAGATATTATTTATAATTTTTTAGATTCTATTAAAATTTAAAGATTATTCAGAGCCTATTATAATTCATGTTATTTATTTTACCGATGAATATAATTGAGTTCTTGAATTGAGAAAAGATTAACGGCATTTCTTTACAAATATTAAAACATAATAGAAGATCATATATAGAAGATATTATATAATAGAAGATATTATAGTATACCGGTATAAAAATTTTAAAAAAAGAATAAATGTAAAATTATGGCATTATTATTTATTTAAATAAATTTATAAAAATATTGTTATTAGTTTAAAGGTAACTAAAAAGTTTTACAAAATAAAAAGTCAATAAAAATGTGAATGATAAATTAAGCTAATATTTACAATAGTATAACGAAACATGTAAAAATAGGTTAATTAAATGAAAGTAATTTAACCGTTGAATTAAATTTAAAATTTTGAATTACTTAAAAATATCAAAGAAATACAGAACGTGTTTTTCGAAAAATTATGAGCTTATTTATTCTTGATAAAAAAAACTAGTTGTTTTAGTAATAATATAGAAGCAATATTCAAATTTGCAATCGAGGACATTATTTCAAAGGGTTAATATTTGTCCTTGCTATCAATTTTTTGGACCTCCCCAGTGTGCTTGACCGACAAAAAATATCGAGGAGTTTCCAAGAGTCAAAAAACGATACGTTTGTAGTGAGAATAAAAAAATAAAACAAGTCAAAGGAAAAAGGTGAAAAAAGTAGATGGAAATATTCGGGCTCATTTTCCGCTGAATCAAGTTCTACTATTGGTTCTCGACACCCAGTAATTTAGTTAGAAGTTTAGTGTATCCCTTGTCCAGGTTATTTACGTTTTTCCGTTTCGGAGCAACCCTGTGTGTAATAAAACCGGACACTAGCACGCCTATACTTTGAAAGTTACTCTCAGAGCATCTCACGACGGCCGAGCGACGTCTATTTCCTTCAATCCTACTCGTCAGCTTTTATACTCTTTCATCGTTTAATCCGTGAAATGTAGATAGATGCCAAATGCGTACTATCAAACGTACACGAAGAATGGTATTCCACTGTGTGCGTAATCCATGGCTCTATCGGGTCTTTGACACTGCGTCTCGCGGGAATTCACTCGATTTTCCTTCCTTCTCGCAGTCGACGAATTGCGTACTTTTCTTTCGGCCCCGTCTTCTCCCCTCGCAGCCGCAATTCGACGTGACAATAGCATAAACACATATGAACCCACATCACTGTTACTCGAACAATAATATGACGGCTTCTTCCTCCCTGTCAAATTTCTCGTTGCGTAAATATTATATTTCTACGTATCATTACAATAAACTCGTTACAACTTTGGCATTTACCGATGAAATCGCCTAGGGGTAGAAATTAGTATCTTGCCATTGGTTAAAGTTCAGCAGGATTTCATTCATAATTCAAAGTATTAATTCTATCAAAACAACGTATTTACAAAATAAGTTCAACACAGTGATGAAATTATACATTGTTTACTGTTTATTCGGGAAAGGTCTCGCTACACCTACACTTACTTAATCAAAATCTAATCTCTTAAATTACATTCTAACCTATCGTTAAATATGACTTCGCCGGCAATAAACATGCAATGACCTCTGCATTCAAACTTGTACATTTTTTTAACAATAATATCAAATTATATGGGGTGCTTTACTTATTACGCTACAACTTATTTTCATTTATATATAAGAATTATGAGCAGTCACGGTCTCGGTAAAGTCAATTTGAAAATTGAATTCGTGCACCCACTTCTTCATTAAGTTAATATGATAATCAAATGCAATATCACTTTGACCGATAAAACATAATTTGTAATTATATCCATTGGAAATTAGGAACAAGTTCAAACGTTTGGACAAATTATATTTAAAGGCCGAATTTCTTTTCAATACTCAATTATGAAGAGAGCATAAAAAGAAGTATCGGTCCTATTCGTGAAAAATAACATTTTGATTTTCGATTGATTATACGTTTCCTTTTAGTTGTCGAATTGTATAAAAGCACTTACCTATATAGCACGTACCTTAAGTCGGCATTTCTTTGTGCTAGAAATAATTTCTGAACTCATTTGTCTAGTGATTCTGTTTTCAGAGCTTTAAGTTAACAAGTCCCAAGCATGAGAAATACATAACAATTTATAAAAGCCACGCAAAAATGTTACAATCTAGAAAGGCGATAAGTAAAAAAGTCACGTCACGTATGCTAGACTTACAAAAGTTTTGGTCCTTTCGGAGGCGTTCAGACTCTTATCGTCGTATTATCCCTCAAATTCCATTATTCCTGTTAACACATTTAACGTGGGACGGATATGTATGAAGTGAACAAATATAATTGTATATAAAAAATCTAATGTATTTCAGATATGGAAAAAGGCGGACTACTACGTTCGAAAAAATTTACTTTATCATCCGTAAGTGACAAAATAACTAAAGCAATGTTATATATACTTTTACTTTCACTATTGTGTAGAGCTCGTGCCATTGTAATAAAAAAATTTTTTCTGTATTATATAAGACCTTATGTCAATGTTAAGATAACTACTTAATAAAAGCAGCAAATATTTTATACATTTATATTCAATACTCATAAAAAATTTTATATTGCCTTTTATTTTAAAGCATGATCAGAGACGTAAGTGCGAATCTCTTTAAAATTCTGATTTTTAATAAAAATTTCTACAATAATTCTTAACAAGTTATTCTATAAAATGAGTTAAAGAGTAAGTGAGAATAAATTTTTTTTGAAAATTTTATGTATTCATAAGTTTTTTTTTTTATGCACAAATTTTATAAATGGAAGTAGTAGGTATGAAATATTTTCAGACAAACAACCGTTACCACTGAAAATATACTCATACCTCAATTCTTAAAGAAAGTTTCTGAGATAAACTAGTCATTTATCATAGTCCTAACTCGAACAGTTGCATTTCTACTTATCTACATTATTTGTTTCATTATATATTTCAAAATGCATTATTCAAAGGAAAATGCAAACCTGCATGTCTACATTTATAGTAAGCTTGTAAGCTGAATAAATAAATGATCTTATCTTTTATCTTATGTTTCTACTAAAAATATTGTTTTAAGCAATTAAATTTTAAAGATGTATAACATATTTTCAAATAGGTGTATCACTACTTTTTTTGTATAAATATTCCGATTAAGCACCCAAATACGTGTATATATACGAAAATTCTACTTTTACTGCATTCATTTTTCTGTGCATAACTAAGAAAACTTTTATGAATTTGAAATTAAAATGTTTGAAAAATTTATTCATTAAAAACTAATTTTTTTTCTTTTACTTTAAAAATAGATAATATGCATTCACACAATGTGAAATTTTATTATTAAGTATATTTGACAATAGTAAATAAAGTAAGAGGTGAGATATTACATATTTATAATACTTTATTAAAAAGGAAATAAGAAATTAAGAAAATGTAGAAAAAATAAAATCTTGCATTTTTTAATAAACAATTGTTAAAAATATTTATCAATTTTATATTGAGATGTACTGATAAGAGATAATATTGTAAATAATGATATATACATTTATGTCTGTATATACTTATTAAAAACAAATAATTTTGATAATACTCTGGCACATAGTTTTTTTATCAATACATAAGGTTTTAGGTTTTTTATCAATACATAAGGCTCAAGGTGAAATTGATGCTGAAAATGTAATTTTTTCTTTATTTTGTGTAAGTATTTTATTTTTATTGATTTACAACAGTGGAAAAAATTGAATTATAGAACAAAATTGATTCACAAGAAAACATAAGAAAAACTAATATTTACATTGTTTATTAGAAGCAATTGGTTTTAAAATTATTTTAACATTTTGAAGGATTTTTTACAGTTATATAGTTATATTTTTCAGAATAATTATTAAAAAGTTTTTATTACAAAGTTAATTTATAGAAATAAAAAGGTTATTTATTAATGTATATGCATATATTTATATGTATATATATACGTATTAAAATAGATAATTTTCTTTTTATTAATGAAATTGAATACATAGTTTAAATATAATTACTAATTTCCTAGTTAAACCAAATTTCACATAAGTCGTATATCGTCTCGTCATAAGTGAAATTTATTTATAATATTTATAATAAATATTTTTATTAATATTAAGTCAAAAAAGTATTAAATGAAAATTTTTTTTTTTTAATGGAGATTTATTTATTTGTAATATTAATTTTACACATTTACGGGAAATCTCATTATATTTGAAATTACAACTTGTAAGCAGGTAGTGAATTAACAATTTCTTTCAATTTATTTTATATTTTTGTTATTGTATAAAAAAAAATTTGTAAAAATAATTTTTGATCATTTTTAAAAATTTTTACTTGCATAGTTTTATAATTTTTATATAAATGTAATTGATACCTTTCTCTATGTTCTGCTAACATTCAAGTATTACTAATATTAATATTATTATTATTATTATTAAAAATAAAGAATACCAAATTATTTTCCAATATTTTGCATTATAAGCTTAACTTTATTAATTTGTATTATAATTATTAATTAATGAAAAAATGGTAGGATTTAAGAAATGTAAAATTCTAAAATAACATTAAATGCGGTGAAAACACTTGAAATAATTTACGGCTTTATATAGAAGCCAATATATTTCTTTTTATCTTATCTGCATCTTGTTTTTAAATTCTAAATCTTTCTGAAAGATTGAAAAGATTTAGACTTGAAACTACATAATTATCCATGAAAGCAAAAGAATATCGATAAAAATACATCCATTTGTCGTTTCTAAATAATCGTTTTTTTCAAGTTTTGTAGATGATTATAGTAATGTGAATTCTCATTAATTGTATTATGCAATATGTTGTACATTGTAGCTTGATATTCTATTCTAATGATAATTGTACACGAAACCTCCCCCCCCCTATATACAAGTTGTGATATTTAATGCATTTTAAATAAAAAAAAAGAATATGACTTCTCTTATTGAATTTTAACGGTCTTGAACATTTTTTTTAATACCCTGATTTTAAATAATATTTCAACGAATAAAAAACTATAATTTTTTTATATGAATTTCCAAAATAGTAATTATTTTAACTATAGTCGCTATTTTAAAACTTGAGTCGTTATTTTGAATTATTGTATTTTTTAAGGAAAAAATTTTAATATCATTCAATACAATCTCCCCTTAAATTCAATTCATAGAATAAAATTATTTTAGGGTCGAACCATTACTAATTAAAGCAAAATCCAAGCTATAGATTTGAAATAATGTTATTATTTAAAATCAAGATCACTTTTGTACTACGTAACAATACTCAGTAACGAGTATATTTAATTTAAATAAGATTTAGCAGAAATAAAAAATTCTAAATGATTATGTTCGTTTTAAAAATATGTAAAAGTCATTATTCGATAATCTAAGATGTACATTTATTTATAAAGTTTGTCTATACAATATATATTAAATAATACAGAAACTGAATTTTAAAAAAAATACTATGAATATAACCATAGTATGTAGCAGAATATACTATTAAAACATAAATTACGTATTTCTGAACAATTATTTTTATTGCTTTATTCTCAAATTAATAAGCGATAACATTAATTGAACTCACTATGATTTATAGATTTTTGGTATCTATTTTCAGAAGTACGACATCTATCAATTTCAGTTAAGAGCCTCGTAAAGATTCAGATATATATAATAAATAGGAAATTTATCAAAAAGTCAAAGTTTTACGCACAAATCTAGCGGGATTATAAGAAAACCATCGACAATCAAATTCGGTTAGATGAGATTACCGAACAACAAATACGATCTTGTCTGCCTACATCAATTCCGATCTATGTACGTCCTCACAAATATTCGAAATCTTTCATCGCGTACGATTGCTTTAAAAATGTCTACTATTACGTCCTTTCATATGCCTTCACGATTAAATTTTGTTTTATCTTTAGTTTAAGTTGTCTTACTTTTGGCATATTTTCGTTCAAGCGTAAAATTTTTATGGTGGGCGATTTACTTAGGCATACGGTTTAATTTTTTGAATCAAGTTCATAAATTTTTTATCCTCTAGTTACTATCTTATTCTCTAGATAAACAGGAAATATAAACAAAAAACTTTGTATTATATTTTAAAGATGATGAATTTTATAAACTATGTTATGAAACTGCTAAGCTTATGATAATATATTTTGAGTTTGTAACAAATAATTAATTTCTAACTATTAATACGTAATTTTTTATCTAATAATTGAATAAAAAACATAATTATATATAAAACCTAGGATAAAGTTAAAAAATTTATCGTTTTTTTTAAAAAAGTATTTCTTCAATTATTTAATGTTGTGTTGAACAAAAGTAATATAGAATAAAATATTTAAAATAAATTATTTTATTTTATTAGACAAATTCCTAAAAATCTATTGAAAAATTATATAAAAACAAAAAATTTCTAAAAAAAATTTTTTTTAATAATAATACTATGCATTTTTTTATTTATAAAACAATGTAGTGTTGGTACAATGTTAAAACCTGATAGAAGGCAAAAGGAGTTAAGAAAAAAAAGTGAACTTAGATCGGTTTTAGAATGTATATATCTGTTATTAGATAACTTTATAATACATACATCCTAAATTAAAAAATTTCATTTACACAGATCCAAATCAAATTTTTATCTAAATTGTTTTTAAGGAACTAATTTTACAAGCATCCCAATTTTATTATAATTTTTAAGTGTTTATTCTATATACAATTTTCGCTTAAAATATATATAACATATGGAAAATACCTAAAAATATTTAGATGTTATTTATTGTTTAGAGAGCTTTACTCAATTGAATTTAATGGATATTTACTACTCGTTTATCTTTGTAATATATTCATTGTATGTAAGCAACCCAAATATTTTTTTTTTATTTATCTATTAATTAAAAAGTTCGAATTTATTTTAGATTAAGGGATTTAACATATTAAATCAAATAAAAAGTTTTTAATCGGAATAAAATTTCGGAAAACACAAAATCGACGAAAATATTTCAATAATTTAATTAAACCTTTGTATGACTCTAAATTTATTTATCTAATTTTCAAAATAATTTATAATTAGTGATTATTAAATAAATTAATGGCAAATGATGTTTTTTATATTAAAAAGTGATTCAAATTTTTATAACTCTAAAATTATTTAATTTTTGTTTTTTATAGCAGAAATGATTATTTATTTTATAAAAAATTCAATTTTAATTTATGCTCAATCATTAAACTCAAAGTTATTAGTGGTTTGACATAATATTTGTAATTATTGTTGAATATTATAAAAGTATATACTTTAAGTAATATTTACCTATTAATTAGGTGAAAGAAGAATAGGTGATTTTCAATATTTTAGATGAGATAATCCTTCTAATTTTATAAAGAAGACTAACAAGATAGGTTTTCGCTAAATCCCGAATTAAAATTAAATGAAAGTAAAATGTAGTTACGTTGTATTATCCTTGCACAGAAATTATAGTCTTTGACCTTTAAAGAAAATTGACTGAAGAAATTTTATCTGCTATACGCGAAGAAAATGCCTTTGATCCATGCATTCTTATGAACTCTATGAATTCTATGTACCATACTATCTTTTATTAGATCACAAATCGCATATTTTCCATTCTTTAGTCGAATATTTTATAAAATATATTAATAATTTATAAAACCAATATAATAAATAATGGGGGAATATTTAAAATAAAACGATCATAATTTATTTTAAATTATATCGAATTTACTACTTTTAATCTATTATATTCATTATAATTATTTTAAATTAAATAACAAATTGTACACAATCTGTTTAATTATAATGACAATTAAAAATTAGTACATTGGACATTTATGTAAATTATAATAAATTATGTATAAATAAATAATTGTATTATCAATGTAAACCTTAATTTCAAAAATTAAATGACAATTGGAGTTTTTATCAACGTAAAAACTTTGATCAAACAATTATTGAAAATTTCATTACTTCATGAAATTGAATCATTAAAATGAAAATAAAACTAAAAGATTTCACACGAAATTGTGCGGTAAAATATTTCTTAATCATTTACTTTATAAAAACAAATTTTGAAAAAATTTAACAAAGTGTTATAAAACGTAATTGGATAAAAAGTTATTGCGATTTACTCTAAATTCAATAAAACCGTAATTAGCAATCTAAAACTAAATCCGGACTCGTGAATTAATTTGTCACAGTTATTACGAAACATACATTGCATTGCAGAACTTCATGTAGTATTGTTTTTTTCAATAGCTACGTTTTATAAGCACAAAGATTGTTGAAGGTACAAATTTTCTTAAAAAATGTTAAAATTTTGCATAATTTAAGACAGCAAGTACTCATTCATAATACAAGTTGCTTAATCTAGACTCTTTGCGTGAAACGTGCTCGTCATAAAGATGTTAATTGTCTACTCCATATTGAATCCATATCCATATATATATTGTATAAACTTACTTATTTTTACTAAAATTATACGAACCAATTTATTTTTTCTATTTAAATTAAAAGATATGAAAAATTCGTACGGTGAATACTTATTAATTAGATATGTACTGTTTATTACATATATATATATATATAATTTTTAACACCACACATAAACACACGCACACACACGCGCGCACAAACACACACGCACAAACACACACACATACATATATATTGATAAGAAATATGAATTTTTCACAAACTTTTAAAAAAAAAATTACGGTCACTCCTTACTTTGTTGTTAATTAACATTTATTGAATATACACCGTAGTAAAAAAATTTATGAAGAAAATACTTATCATTGTTTCTTCACTTTTGCGTACATATGAAAAGGAAAATCATATTGTTCTTATACATGTTTACTATAAATACTCGTAGCTACTCATACTCACAATATCTAAAATATATGTAAGATTTCGTTTATTCAATTAGTACTTCATGCCATATATATTATGAATATGAAAAATAGAAGCCGCAAATAATGGAAGCTTAATATTACAAAATGTAGAATGAAATATATGCATGGTTAGATTACTACCTGCAGTATTAGTTACAGTCTACGGAAATTCTAAATAAATAAAAATAAACTTGATTTTCTCATTTATTTCAGGACATAATATTTACTTTTATACAATGGTTATATAGTATAGTATACTTTTATTCTCTACCACACATAGGTTATTAAAAAAAAATAGAATATTTCATTTAATTTGTATTAAAGATAAATGAATTTCTCTACAAAAATAAACATAAATTTCAAATAATGTAGTAAAATAATTATGAATCTTATTGGTTGTAAAACAACTCTATTTTAATCTATATTTTGCTAATAATTATGAATATCTGTTCTATCTTTTTTATAATTTAATTCACAAAAGTCCTGTCTATAACTTTTAGCTATTAGGGAAAAAAAAAACATATTTGAAAATGACATGGAACATTCATCTCATTTTTAAATGGAACTTAAGCTTTCATTCACTAAGAAACTCGTTTAAAAAATTTTGTAGTTTTTAATAAATCATCAACTTACGTTGAGCCCGTTCATAAGCGCCTCCTTATCTCCTGCTGGAAGTGACGTTGCCAAATCAACGAGAACAATGAATGCTACGACTGTGTATATAGTGACTTTAAAGGACATCATTTTATCTACCTGAAAATAATTAAATATCTTTAATATCTTCGGTAATGACTATTCACTCCAAATAATTACGGCTTGCATATTTATAATTCAACATTATGTAGAAAATAATCTTAACTTTGCTGCATTTTTAGTTTAAATCTGAAGTTTAGACGAAAATAATTCCTCCTAGCAAGTAAGCAGCTTAGAAATTTTGTGAAAAAAAAACCTACTGTTTATGGTTAACATAGACATACGGTCATAGACATAAATTTTGTGATCGCTAAAGTTTTAATATTAAGTTTAATTTTTTCCTTCGTTTCGTCTTTACTCCGAATCGAAAATAAAACTGAACATAAACTGAAATTGACCGGTCACACTTAACAGCTAATAACGAGATAAGTGAACCATTTGATATTATCTCAACCATCTTATGAAAATACGATCTTTAAATGATACCTTTCCTTAATCTTATTTTCAGATAGACTTTAAAGGAAGTAAATTTTTCTTTAAGGGGTGTCTATCACATCATCAGATAACTTTGCGTATTTATATTTATTGCAAAACAATATCGTTAGTTCTGCAATAAATCTGAACATAAATTTAGATTTTCTAAATAAATACAGAAGAAATATTTTAATGCTTATTTGCTATATAATTTACTTTTGGTTAACATATTTTTTACTTATTGTTGATTGCTAATTAAATATTTTAATCGCGGTACAACCTTTTTGTAAATAAGAACGTTTTTAACTTAACAAGTTCACAATATTAAAAAATTTATACATATATATTTATTAATATCGGCAAAACAGAATTTATTAAATTCAATTTGATCTCCCAAATATCAATAATCCATGTTGTTATAATCTACCCATAAAACAAAATGAAAATCTCTTATACACAAATATAATAAATAATATCAAAATATCCTTGTCGCTCTAAACAACAATGAAAATCAATATTTATAACCTATAACTTACGCATTTATTATGATTATCATTTATGACAAGAATCATTTATGACTATAATTAATGTTTAATACTGCTCATTGGCGTCTATTTATTTGTTAGCTTATTTCTTTGATAAATCAATGTTTTATCGAAAACACTTAATTCAAAAAGCCTAAATTAATAGCTAGTAACTATCAAAGCCTTATAATTAAAAGAGCCAAGAAATATTATATTTACAGTACTGGTTGTTCAACACTTAAGATTGATCTGTCAATACTTACGTGAGGCAAGAGGGAAGATAATCGCTAGCGCTGGTTTTATTGTATATATCTGCCAGTTACAGGATCTGCTATAAAAGATAAGGGTAGCAACAACTATTACTAGAATCGTGCAAGCAGGGAAAGTTATCCGATTTTGGGGAGAACCAGCTTTATCTATCATTATTCATACGATCAATAATTTCAGGAGCAGTTTGAAATGAAAAGAGAATAAGATATAGTATCATTGTAAATATGATGAAAAAAAAATAGTTTCTCTCGTTTTTAAATTAATATCCATAATGAAATTTAACTTTTTGTTCGTTTAATTATTAATTACTAAGAAGACTACATACACGTACAGTTGAGTACAATTTATTATTTCGTATAAAAAATCAATATTTATATGAAACGCGTTGAAATCGGTTTGTTTATAGGAAATTTTAAAAAATGTACATCAATTAATTAAAATTTACATAAATCATGAATATCTACTAAAATTTATGATGCGAAAATGTAGGACATTACCTGATTAAGTTATCTAGTTATTCTTTAATATTTCAGTAATTTTAAAATATTTTTTTTATAGAATCTCAAATTTTAATAACAAAATACACGCTTTTAATTAAAGATGCTTTTCATTTTAGATTTCTTATTAAATTTTTAATACTATGTGCTTTAAATTATTTGACGTGAAGTGTATACATCGATGAAAAAACATATGTTGATAGAATTTGATATTCTGTATTTAAATAAACGTATCTGTTTAAAAATTTAACATATTATGAATAAATGAATAAACTATAATAGCAATAATAATTTTTTCAATACGTGCTAGATATTAATAATTTTTTAAAAAATATTAACGAATATTTTATTATCGCTCAAACTCAAAATTATTCGCATGAAATATTTTTAAGAAAGTGCACAGCAAGAAAAAAGTTTCCATGTCTAGTTAACAGTACATTTTACAATTTTATTTTTACTTTTTATCTTCAAATCAACTAAAACGAATAAATCTGCATTGAAACCAAAAAAATAATTATTGTATAATATTTCTAATATAATAATATAGTCTAAAATTCCTACTCTTTCTCGCAATGAAAATTCAAACGAATCAAATAAATATTAAAAAATACAGCTTCATTCTCACTAACGAGAAATCATATTTTAAAATACAATGTTCTCATGTTTATGTATACTTTTTACATTATTATTTACGAAAATATTTAAATTATTATTTTATTTTAACAAGTACGTTGTTTATATTAGTCATTTCAACAAACGAAGAAGCTAAAGATTTGTGCAATTTACTAGGATTTTTCAAAAAAATATTTACAATTTGTATTCATATTTACAACATCATATATACATCATATTTCATACCCTATCCATAAAAAAAGTCCCTCGAATATTTAAAAAATTATTAAATTTGTATCTTTTTTATAAATAATATTTTTATTGTATTATTAATATATCGTCTTTCGAACAAACTCTAAGTTAGTTTAGAAAAAGTTTTCAAAAAATTATTCACAAAAATAGATTAAAAAAGAATATTTTTTTAATTTGATAGTCTCTACTTCATACTAACATTAATTTCAGAAGCACAACTTTACGTAAAATAAAGTTGAATTTACTTATTCGTGTTTTCCATATAAGTTCACTATAATCAGTATTTATAAAGGTACATAAATCTAACATAAAATCTGTATCAAATTTTTTGAAATAAAAAAATATATGTATTTCATATTATTAAAAAAAAACAGCAAGATATAATGAATTATTTAACATTATAGTAAATAAGTAAAAAATATATGTTTTTTATGCTTTAATTTAGTTTTAAATTCATAAACATTCTTCCTCATTACTTAAAAATGAGGATCTTTTTAACTTTTCAATTTCAAATGTTAATCAATTTCACAATATAAACTTTGAGTTAGTTTTTCTTTATTAATATCTAAAGAAATTTAATATTTTTTATTAACGAAGCACAGAAGATTTTATTTTTTTTTTTTTAACTGAATACAATTGAAATAAGATCTAAAAATAAATATCAATATTGAAATAAGTTTGCACTTAATTATTATATCTTTTAAAAAATATTGCAAAATATTTTTAATATTGCACCGTTTATATATACGTTATTTATATTAAATAATTTTTGTATATATTTCTCTATTCTTACGACTATAAGTATTAGACGTTTAAAATTATCTGATACAACTTTATATGTGTATTTTTAAAAGAATTTTTTTGAATAATGAATATTTAGCATAAATCAATGGATTATCAAACAAGATAAATATAATATTTATATTTTCTATTATTCATGAAGCTTCCAAATTAATATGGTAAAGTTTCTGAAAATATATTGCATATAAAAGTTATCTGACTGAAGATGATATTTAAAACATGTGTCATTTTATTATAAAAATAAATTTTTTTCAATATATATCATTTTAATTTATTTTTATATCTAAATGGTCATTTATTATAACATTAAGAAAATTTTGTGTTGATATTTTTTATATATTTCATAACATATTTTAAATATTGTATAATACAATGATTATTGTATTATATCTCACCAAAATCATGAACACAGCTATCAAGGGTTTTGTTGAATAGCATTTGACTATATTATATTCAGGAAAAAGATAAACATTTTTTCTATTTCATAATTTTTTAAATTATAAGAAAGATAGAAAAAAAATTAGTACAAACCTTTTTTAGATATAAAAGTTTAAGAAGAAAATATAATTGCGACACTAATTATGAAAAATTATGTTACGACTTCATAATGTAGTCAAATTTCCATGAAATTTCAATTTTAATTTGAATACCTCTTTGTTAATACTTCCACATATGTTAATGCTTTTTAATTTTAATATTCAATTGATTATAGTGTATAAGTTATTTAAAAAACGACCTTAAATATACTTCTAATGCTATTTTTTAGAATTTTTGTGTGTTTCACAATGAATTACAATGTTTTTTAGTCGTTTTCATAATTAAAAGTATCATTGGGTATAACAAATTAATGAATTGAAAAATGTTTCAATTTCAAAAAATGAAATATTGTTACTTTTAATCATTTGGTTTTATCTAGCATTTAAAAAAAATTTGCCTTTAGTTACAGGTTTTTCATGTTATAAGCAAAATATTGATAAAAATGATTTACTTTTGTCAAAAAATCTTATGAAGTGCGTTTTATAACATACCACATTAATTAATACTGACACTTTTCAACAAATAAACTTTAAAATTAATTTCAATTTACATTCTTAAAATAAATATTAATCTATAAATAAATTCTATAATAAAAATTTTATTTTTTTAAATATTGAGAAAAAATATTGAGTTGTATCTAATGCAAATATTTTCAAGTATTTTTTACTCTGAATCATACTTCAACTAGAATAGTATTAACATATGAAAATTGGAATACAAATAGCTAGATTTATAGTAAATTTAGGAAGTACCAATGATCGCAATCAATTGACTGAAACAAATTTTATTATTTATAACAAATGAATAATATACTATGACTGTTAATATCAAATGATAATTGAGTTTAAAGATCAGCATAGATCAATATATTTTCTGTTATAGTATAGCCAATACATATTTTTATAAGAACTACAAAATCTTAAGGTGTCAAATGATTGAAGTATTTTTTTATTGAGCCAATGCTTCAATTTTATTATCAACGAAAATTAAGTTCTTTTGCAATTTACATTTATTTTTTGATCAGAATCAATATTTATACAGTATCATTAAATTATTGAAATAAAAAACTTAATTATTATTGGAAAATTTATTTTGTTGAAAACTGTAAAAATTCATGTTTTCTTAAAAAATGCTACTTATTAACATTTGCTTTAAAATAAACTAAATATACAAAGATAAAAAAAAAATTGTGAAAATTAGTTTACAAGGGTAGAATTTACAACAGCCTTAAAACGCTTAAATTAAAATCTAAATAAATTCAATATTTTATAGATGTTATCCTTATCTATAAACATAATTAATAAAAATGGTATAAAGTAATCATTGAAAATCTTCAAAGCTCAAGGGTTCGTTCAAGCGTAAAAAAGATCGATCGTATTCTGTAAATTGCCTAAACATCGAAAAAAAATCAAGAAAATAATTATAACAATAACAATAAACTACAATATTAACATTTGTGACAGTGAATGTTAATTAAATTAATCGTTGAATTTATCAATCTACGCGTCATAAGTCAATTTTTATTTTTCATAGAAAATTTTTGTTCTAATGGGGTTATTCAACTCTAAAATATTAGATTGGAGGTAGCAATACATTCTTTAGCAAATTAAATTTGAATAACTTCAACATATTATTTGTAATGCTAATGCATGCACATTCCAATCACAGATTCGGATTTACGGATGAGACTCGTTCTTACAGTAGCACAGCATCAATAATACGCGGGTATCTCGAATCAGTCTAGGACAATTATAAAGGAATAAAGTGGGCTCAATCCATCTAATATATCGGTCGATTAAAAGCCATGGAAATTCCGGAAAGGCTCGGCTGAGCCCTCGAAGGACGCAAGAGATCGCTTGCAGTTACGACGCAGGGGCGCGGGAGCTCCCGCTCGATATCGAACAGGCGGGAGGCGGGGAGTCGGGGCTGGTGGCGGTGGTCAGGAGAGACTCCAAGGAGCCCGAGAAGTTGCAGCGGCTGCGGTCGGGTAGGGCGGCGATTCAGGAGCTCGGCGCGATCTCCTGAAGCCGGCTTTTTGGCCGCCCCCCACCACCCCCCGACGAGCACATGACGCTTGGCCGAGCAGCCGAGGGGCGAGGGGCGACTGAGCCGCTTAAATAGATAGATTGAGAGCAAGACTCACTGGGGTGGGCGCAGAGGGCGGCCGATCCGACAGGTGGCACGAATTAGCGTCGGCCGGAGGGGGACTGGCGACTGGCGGGGAGAGGGTCGAGTGGTCGCCGGCCGATGTCCTTGCGGTGGTTGTTGAGTGCTCAGCCAGGCCGAAGACTGGATGACAGTGTGACTGGGCCGCCGAGCACGCGGCCACTTTATATCCGGAGCTCGTGGCGGCGCTCACGGAGTGACGGACGCGCAGCCGCCGACGTCCTTCGGGTGCCTCGCGTTCCCGAGTGCCGTGAAAAGACGATCGGGCGATCAGTATCTAATGGACGGCGGGGGTTGGGGGGGGGTGGGGCAGGGGGACCTTCCGCCGAAGGCAAAAGCTGTCGAATCTGTTTCGGGTGCGCGCCATCGCCGATCAGCCGCTGACGCTTCTCCAGGAGTCGCGCTCTCGATTCCGGAGATAGCGATTGCCCGCTCAAAGGACGAATGCTAATTGCCCGATGCCGTCTGATTTCAGGACGAGGACTAAAAGCCGTGGGGTTCTTGAATTCTCTCTGCTTCGAGGCATTGACTCGGACTTTGAAGACGTTATACGCTCTTCGATACTGGATATTATTGGCCAGCCGATATTGTCGAAATGTCGGTTACGGCTAGAACTGCAGGAATACCCACTTATTACTTTATGCCGATTTATAACTCTCATGGTAGAGCTTCCCGTCCAAGTATATTTTTGCGGATAATACAGGCTTTTGCATCGCATAGATTAGTTTAATACAATACTGACTACCAAGCCTTGCGTACAAGCGCCAATGAACATTTAACCTTACAATTGAAACATTTTCCTGCTTTCATAAATTTTATTGATTAGTTATTACTTAAAAGGAACGAATATATATATATATATAAGCGCAAGCAAGTTTATAAAATGTTAAGCGACTCTCGTTCGAAGTGGCAGGAATTCATGTGGGATTACGCTACATTATAGCAGCGCAATCCAGCACACATCATCATAAACTGAGCAACAGGATACGAACTTCTGGCTAGATAAGATGAGTACTAGTGGATATGGAAATTGAAAATTATTGGCTCACTGCTATGAATTATACCTGCATTCATTGATTAGGAAATTAAACCACAAACGCTTATTTTAGAGAAAAAATAATGCCTTTACTATTTACAGCCGTTATTCAAGTTCTTATTGGGCACCCATTGATATTTACATTACAATATTTATTTTAAGAAAAAATAAGTTTCAACCATTAATAGCCCTTTAGTTAGTGTAAAAAAAATTAAATTATAGTTTAAAAATTAAGCTATAGTCAGCTTAATTAGGAATATTATAACGAATATTATATAAAAATATTATATATTATATTATATAAATATACATAAATATATTTATATATATTTATATAATATATTATATAAAAATATTATATAAAAATTTAGGAATTATAATATACGTTATGTACATTTTATATTGAGCTAATCTTTTAATAATGGCACTTCATGGATAAGAGTTAAAAAAAAAAAGAAACTCTCAAATTTTTAATTGAACGATAGGCTCAATATTTATGGAAATGTAATATTCAAAGATTCTAACTTGTAAACTTAGTGTTGACTTTCATACGGATAACAAGTACAAACAGGAGTATGATTAAGAATTTTTCTCGATTACCTGAAACATAATCTTGGAAACAGAGAAGCGGCTGTGGAAAGAAAAGGGATAAAATCCATAATTAGTCAAGTTATTTCGAAGAGACATCAGTTGGAGCTATTATTTAATCATCTATTCTATTATACAAAGGTAAATATCCTCATGTTTAACTTTAAAGATAGAATCAAAATGTCGATACCGAACGCAAAGCAATTTGCGTTAAAATAAATATTTCGCATTTCTTTTGAGCTTTCGGTAATTGCGAATTAAAGTTTTCTTTATCATGAAAGTTTATATCAAACATCACTCAACGTATACTTAATATTAACGGTTTAAAAATTATTGACAAATTATAAGTTTTTACATTCAATAAAGCTGTACAGAAAAACCCTAAATTTATGTAATAAATTTTTAATTACAAACTATTACAGCATTATAGAAAGTTTTAACATCACAAAATCAGAGCTATACCAAAAAAGTTTTGTAATATTTCATATCATTTTATGCGACTACAATATTTTAAAAGTTGTATGATAATATCTACAAAAATGATTTTTTATAATTTTTTAAAAAAATTTGATCATAAACTTACTTACAAATCACGCAAAAGAAATTTTACCCAAGTTTCATAAAGTAATTATTCTATGTAATTCCCTTCATCATAACAATAAGGAATAATCTCTGAGACCCTTTAAATATGAAAAAATATTTAATTACATATATACATATATACCGCTAAATAAATTTTCGGAATATAACATTTATATTTTCTATAAAAAAAAGTACGCTTAAAAATATGTTTACGTATTTATGTTAAAACAACTTTGAATATATGAAATAAATTGGAGTATGATATATTCCTCATACTTATATATGGGGTATGTAAGAAAATTTTTTTTTCATTAAAAATTTGACGTAAAACTTAAAATACGTTTCTTCTATACGCAAAGAAAATTGTAAATTACTTTACAAATTATTAAGAGTATTCTGAATAATAAAAATTAAGTTAAAAATAATCAATGCATACATTGTAAATCCACCGAAAAATTTTCATTTTTAATAAATTTGTACCTATTTAAATAAGATGGTAAAATTATAATAAATTTTAATTAAATATTACCTTATTTGTAATATTAAACTATTTATTATACATATTTTTTTGTTCCCTATTCGATAATATTTATTATTTATTTTAAAAGTTTTGCTGATTTAATTTCTAATTTCTGTGGGATGCTTTTTCTTTAATATTTATTTTAATTTTTAATTCGACATAGTTTCTAAAGAAAATTCGAAGATATTTAAAATCATATATTATCTATTTCCATATAAAATGTAATACTTGCTTTTAAATAAAAACCTAATAACTAATTGAAGTTCATTCGGAATTTTCATATTCTCATAAAATTACTAGTCATCGTATGTGCACATAAAATTTTTAATTTAATATGTGTGTTCCATAAACCTAAAACTCTTCTAAAATATATAAATGAATATAATATATATATATGTATAATAATATTGCATATATTTCAATTATAATATCGTATGTGATGATATTTCCTTAATACCATATAAATAATTCACATTTAAATTAATTGAATGCATTTTTTATGAAAACATTCTCTTAAATGCCTTGTTTAATGTAAGCATAATTTTACTACACATAAATATATTTTTTAGACTCTTAATTTTAGTATTAATACAGCTAAAGATAATTAATTTGATATAACACCTAATAATATTTCTAAAAAAATTCCATTAATCGATAATGATTTTTAACGACCTCAAAAAAAAACTTCAAACATATGAAATGAAGATAATATGTTCTTATTCGAAAGATAAAAAAAACTAGTTTTAAAAAATAGAGAATATTTTGTTTTTAATCAGGAAATATAAAAAAAGGAATTTTTGACAGCTCAGTTTCTTTTATTTTATTTTGATAATTTTAAACAGTTTCTGATATGCCAGTAATAAATTTATTGTACTTTCATGGATACAATAATTTTTTTTAAGTATTCAACAAAATTAATTAATACTTGAGTTCAAAATTTTAGTCCATCAATACCAGGGACATTATACTTTAGACACCTGGGATTTTTAAATAAAAAAATACTCTGAAGCGTTAGTTTTTTTCTGAAGTGATATTTTTTCAAATTTTATGATTAACTTGTGAATACGTGTTAACAGTTACTCTCATCAACGGCATTTCTCTGATAAAGAAAATCTTTCCTTCTGGCTAAAAGTATACTCCTGAGATTTCAAATGCACGAAAAAGTAACTATCAAAGTATTGACTTTTTTAAATCTCTTGAGCCTTGTAACGGAAGCTCAATGTAAAAATGCTGTTCAGTAAGGGTCATCTTCACAATTTATACATAATTGATGAAAAACTTTTACTTATAATAAATATGTACATTGTCTGAAGCATAAGCTTTACATACATGAAAAAGCTTTTATTAATACACGTATGTATAATTAATTCAACGTTTAGTAAGGAAACGAGCGACAGTAGGACTGCAAATTGTACAAGTTACATTTCATAGACTGATGGTTGAATTTTTCAAAACGTTTCGTGTGCGTACGCATTCAGATTTTCGCATGAAGTAAATATATGTACTGAAAACAGAAAAAATTAGTATCAAATTAAGACTTTGTTATATTTTCTTTCCAAAACACATACATTTATATAATAGCTTATTTGCCAATACAAGCCGATTATTATTTTTATAATGATAGACTGTATAACATAATAGATACATAATTTAACGTGCCTGTATGTATTATGAATAAAAAAAGAGTTAATTTTGTTTAAATCTATTAGCTGAATATTATTATAGGTCTATTACATATGACAACAGCAATCAGAGAACTCAACATTAAAAAATAACTTCGGCGACTGTTCCAAGTTATAATTATCTGATCACTTTTTAGCTACACCGCTACACATAATTTAATCATCAAAATAATTTACGGCTTACCTTTCTAATGTACTCATTGTTATAGAATTCAATTATTAGTTTATTATTAGTTTAATAATAGAATTTTGCCATTCCATTGATCCTATTTTTTTTAAAGCATTTATAAAGAATTGAAACCCCCTTAACCATAAATTATATATTTGATGCATTCATCAAATATATAATCTTTTTCATCTTTTCAGTTTTTTAAATATATTACATTTTTATAATTATTAAAAAAAGGGTTCGATGATTTATCTTTTATATACTTTGAAGTATCAACTTCCTTTTGTATCTTCTGCTCTCTTTTAATACAGACGAGGAATTCGAATACGTTGAAATCTTATAAAGTCAAATGGCATGAAAATTAAACGGAAATCATATGTGACTTGGTAGATTAATCAAGGACAACTAATTTGCTAATATAGTTGAAAGTTAATTTTAAATAATGGTGGAAAGTTAAAATTTTTTCTTCCCACCCTTCACTCTATTTCTATAAATTTATATATATATATATATATATATATATATATTAAAACCTCGATTCTGTAGTTTATTGCTAACCAATTGTTCTTGTTAACTAATATGAAAGCTTATACTCAAATCAAACAAATTGAAAATATAAATGATATGATTTTACAAATTAGCAAATAAAAGTACTATAAATCGGAAAATAGAAGTCGATACTGATACTCAGTATTGAATGAACTAAAAATTAGTAAATATTTGTTAAAATGGTGCATTTAGTTTTTTACATATGCTTTAAAAATTGAATCATTTTAATAATAAATAGTTATTCAGATTTTAACTAATTAACATATAAATTGAAATTTAAATCAATCAATTACAAAATTCTAAAAAGAAGTGACAAATAATGTACTCTAATATGTTAAAATGTAATTAAAAGGTTTAATTACGTAAAAATCATAGCAGCAGTTTGGGAGAAGAAGAAATAAAAATTATACTTTGATATGAACATCAATAGAGATCAATAGAAAACAATTTGATCGATTTCCTATGGTGTTGAAATGGTGGTTTCCTAAATGTCTAGGTTTTCTTAGAGAATTTTCAATGACGAATTATACATATCTTAACGTCTTCGGAAAAATCCAAGGTATTATTAATTGCAAGCAAAGAGATATGCCAATCATTAGCAGAGAATTATTTAATAAAGATGCTTTTCCTAAGATAACATATCTATCTGAATAATGTACAATGTACGTATATAGCTATATTTATAATTTTTTTTAAATAATATACATATGCGTATAAATATTTTCAAATAACTTTTTCAAGGAAATGAAAAATTTAATTTCCTGTTGAAAGAAATAAACTTACTATATAGTATAGTTTCTTCGAAACTATCGCGTGGTTAAGTATCGTATCACGTATAAATAATGTATCCTCAACTCAGGTAGATCTAATCCTTCAAAAAAATTAATTTCTAACCAATTTTATGTAAACACGTTTTGAATCAGAATAAGTAATTTAAAGAGCCGACTAAAATATTACGTATGCATTTTGAATGAAAATTATTTTATTAGTAGGATACTACAATTAATTTAATAAAATAGCTCGGTCAAAATGTATTAATGACAAAATATAAGTTTAAAAACCATTATTAAAATTGACTTACGCTAACTGAGTTCTTGTACTCTGCAATATGCATTCTTCAACTTTTTTTCTGGAGTTATAATGATTGTTTTAGCTACATATGCATAATTCTCAATAATATAAACATATGTTAATATATGTATAATAAAAAATACATAAATATATTAAAACAAATAACAAAGAATATATTGTTATTATTAAAATGCTTACATACATATTTAAAATTTACAGCAAATACAAATTTTGAACAGTTTGGTTAATACAAACAGTTGATTTATTAAAATCTATTAGTATTTGGAATACAACAAAATTTTCTTGCTAGCTTTTAGCTTAATAAAGACATTAAAATGAATGTAACGTTTTAAAATAAGTAAATACAAGATTATAATATTGATTATCAATACAGCTTATTATAGAGCTTATAATACTTTGAGAAAAATAAATAATAATTGCTTTAATTAATTTTTCTTTAATACTTTACTTAAGAAATTAACAATAAATTTAAGGTGATTTTTCTTTGAATTCATAAACAAAATTTTATTATTCATATCATTTTATAATGTAATTTTTATTTCATGTTTTATCGTTAGACTATGGATGTATTATTAAAACAATACATTAATACTTATAGACACGATACGATAAAATGGTAAAGTTCGCACACATTCATTAAAATAATACATTCAAATTCAAATAATATTTATGATTTATAAATTTTAACGTTAATAATTGATATTGAGAGCAAGATAATAAATTAAAATTGAAAATGAAAACCTAAAAACTTCTAAATATTATAAAAAAATGTAATTTATGCCCCAAATATGAAAACAAGAATAATTTCATTAAATATGACGTGAAATACCGGAGCATCAATTTTTGATGTTTAGAAATTTCCATTAAAAAAATCATAATATCATATTATCAACATTTTTTCTTATTTAAAATTAACTTGTAATAATAATAATAAAAGGCTTATTCACATTTTCAATAAATATAATTATTTATGTGATACTTTTATCTTTTTATTACGTCATACATCTTCATTATAATCCATCAGATGGTAAATCTGGTTCTCCTCGCATTTAATATTCAATTTAAATCTTCATACATTTTTGACCTTGATAGATGCATAGTTTACACTGGAATGTAGCTAATACTTCAAAATACGAACGTGTGTGACATAAGAAAAAAAAATTTACCAGCTAGCAACCTTGTTTATATTTTCGAACCATGTAAGCTTACTTTATTTACACATGTTTTACATGAAAAAGCTTTGTTTCGTATGGACTACCTGTTAGGCTTACAATGATTTATTTTAATATTAATTTTGTACTTTAAAAACTATAGAGCAAATAATTTAATATTTTTTATTCATTCATATATGATTTATCACCAATAATGTATAAATTAAGAGATGTTTTCAATTAAATTCTTTATATTAGTTGTATATAAGTAAATAAGATTTTATTACGTAAAAAATTAATTTGTAATCGACAAAACTAATATAAACAAACTATATACATAGAAATAAGAAGATGATAAATTCAAAAAATAAGTATTATGTTTTAACATTCGTTTTCCATTCTAGTTAATCATTTATTCTATACATAAACTATTAATAAAATTGTTTATAATTTAGGAATATTTAGAGTTTATGATTTAAAAATTTCTTTACAATTATAAAATAAATACCACAAATAAATGAATATTTATTTGTGGTATTTATTTTTATTAATAATATTCATTTTTATATTTATCTAAAATACTAAAAAATTATTAAATCTTAAAAGAAAGTATTCGCAAAAAAATTTACTTTGTAAATGCATTACTTATTATTGAAACAATTTACGTTCTGTTAGATTTTTTCTTATCATGCACTATAGTTTTATATCTTAATTTTTCTTGTTAGAAATATCTTATCAATAAAAAATATGTTCCATATATAACAATACCCTATAATATATATAACTAATAATATGAAATTAAAATTTCAATACAAGTATAAAACGAACAAATAATATCTAGTGGATACTTATAACTAAAAGTCGTAAAAAAATTTTTAAATCTATTCAATAAATTTAATTATACCTAATTCATATTATATTTAACATTATTATAATACAAGGCATACATATTTTTATTATTTAATTTATAAATCAAGAAAAACAAAGAAAGTTAGCAACAGTAATTCAAGAACGTAAATGTATATTAATAAAAAAAATTATAAACATTTATATGTTGATACAGTGTAAGTTAATATTTACCTTTATCGTATTAAGGTAATTTTGCAATATAAGTTAGGATTCAAACCTTTTTTCAATCACAAAATTTACCATTGTAGTCTACTCAATCGGTATAATGTCTATCAAATTATCTGCTTGATAAACGTTCATTTTTACTTTATCTACAATTATCAAAATGTTTTTTTTTCTTTAAATATAAGGATAAATTCATTCATTATAGTCGGTATAATCATAAAAAATACTAATGTCAAACAAAAAAATCTAAATAATGATTTTTACTCATAATTTCTGTTTGAGTTAAATTCTTTATTTTCTTGTTTATAATTGTGAGAGATAGTATAGTACATATTTTTATTTTATTGGTGTTTATTTCTATAATTTTTTTTTTAAGTATTTTAAATAATGATGGTAAAATTTATATTATTATAAAAAATTTATAGTAAACAAGTTTCTATTATAAACTTAATTATCTAATAAAGAATAATTTTATGATAAATATGTTTATTTAATACAGCAATAACTTATACCGTCTGTATAAATTTCTGCAATGAAGGCAAAAAGTATTTGTATTTTTTGTTAATTAATTCTTATAAATTTCTCTACTAAGTTTTAATTTAAAATGAAAAACGCTTTGTAGTATCAGTTTATCAATATCATACACGGAAATAAAAAATAGAAAAAGGAAGTAAAAGGAAGTAGCTTCCGTATTATTCGCGAAGAATTTTTAATACACAAAGTATATTCTTATATCTATTACCGAGACAAACGAATAGCAATGTTTTTTAAGAATCAAATTATATAAGAATTAAAAATACAAGGTATCTGATGGCGTGATAAAAGACAATACAGTTTCAAAATGAATGGTTTAATATTACTTATTGCTTATTAAATATTATTATGATACATGTATACACACACACACATATATATATATATGTATATATATACTATAATATGCCTGTCTAATTGCACGAAATAAAAATTTCTTTGCAATAAGTATGCATCATTCTAATAGGAGATTAAAATATAAAGTGACTTTGTCATTGAGATAATTATTGTGTTCATAGGTGATCCATTTATGACCCAATTTAAATAACAGAGCCACATACATTGAATCGCAGGGGCGTTTTTGCATAAAGCGGAAATAATAATAATAATAATAATAATAATAATGATGATAATGATAAGGGAAAGGAACATCAATAATATCTTTGGATATGGCTATCGAGTACATCACTGACTCGACAGAATTTTGCAGAGAAGAGATCGATAGGATGATTCTAAAGGCACTTATAAGCCAAATGTATGGTGACCTATTAAAGCAAGGATTCGGAAGGAGTTAAGCCAGAGGATTAAGGACTCGCGTAAGCCGCCGCTTATCTTTATTATTACGAAATCTCGGTCGAGTTGTCACTCGGGCGTGCCCACACCTTCGGGACAATTTATTTACCACCCTCGATCATTTGAGCGGTCAACAATACGTCATACGTCAATAGCAGCGGGCGGCTAAGTGCTACTAGAAGAAGCCTTTAGCCGTGAATCGCTTTCAACTCTCTGTTGCCCGAAGACGCAGGTGCGAGTGCGTACATCCTGTTCTCTGGCCTAAGCGCGTGAGCTTTGATTGATTTCTAGTGTCGCAGAGACCTCGTTGAATCGAATTTCTCCATTCGGGCTGGCGCCTTTTCCAAGAACAATGTATAAAGAAAATACGAGTTATTGCGTAATGTAATAATATTGAATTACTCGGAACTGCCATTGTAATAAAGAACACGGAAATCACTGTACTGAAAATCGATGGAATTGTAAATATCGCCTTTCGCGTAAGGCCAGATTCGAAGCATAGCTACATTTCTTCAGGATCAATTAACTTTGACTTTTCTCAGTCCTGCACAGTCGACTCACTTGTCAGAAATGTAATTTTTATTTAATCGCAAATGCTAACTTGCACAAATACCAGCTTAAAATACTCACGATGGCTTATAAATTCTTTCAAATTTATTTACTTTATTTATTTATAAAGATTGTGTATATGTTTTTGTTTTTTTTATAAACTAATTGAAGTATCAAGGTATAATTACAACGACGACATTATGCAAATATTAATTCGTAATGAAGGAATTGAAACGTAAAATTTGTAATCAATGCCAAAGAATGAAATTGATATTGTATCGATTTTAATTATGTTGCATATAAGTGTTGACAAATGATTTAATTGTCTATACTAATACTTATTAAAATTATACTTAATTTTTTCATCAAAGCATATATATTTAGGAAAATTTTTTTTCCAACACATTGAGGAAAAAATGAAATATAAAATAACTGAATTTTTTAACTACTCTAGTGGAATTATTACAGTCCAGCATATAAAAATTAGCGTGATACGTTGCGGAATTCTATCCATCACACTTGGTTTAGAACTAAAAAACTTAATGTAAAAATCATCTTTCTTCATCATTCGATCTCGTAATTATAAATTGATGAATCTTGTTTTGCAAGTACTTTATTTTTTTTAAAATACTAACCCACATTACATTACAAATACACAATTGGTGACGTACCCTTCATCATCAATCAAATGTGATCCTTGTATAATTTAATATAAATTTTGTATGCAGACCAGGGATTTCATTCGGTTATAAAAGAAATTCATGATCAATTATATCAAGAAAATCTGAAACAGATATACCCATAAATTTTATACCTTACTGCCCCTTCCTAATCATCTATTACGCATTTTTCAGCATATCTTTTATTTATAAACATATTTCCTTCAGTTAATATTTATATCTGTACATTAACACTTATCATTGTACTTTATATTTATTTATATCACCGTTTTTATTGTCTTAACGTCTCCTGTTTTTCTTAATTAAAACTGCTCTAACTAATGCAGTTTAATATAGTTTAATAAATCTGAAAACGTATATGATTGACAAATAAAATTTTAATTCAGCCGCTAATAATTAAAATTATGTTGATTATGCTTTTCATTTTACTTAAATAAGTTACATTTTATTAAATCCATACTTTTATAGTAGTAATATTTTTAATGCAGTAGTTATTATATGAACTTGGTCAGAAAATAAGGAAACGATAAGTAACTGCTTAACCAGATTTAAAATCTAATAAATAAATTGTGACTAAAGGTACATATAATTGAGTTATCATATCTAGAATATAATAATAACATATATAGAAAAGCCAAAAGTGAACTATTTACGTAAATTAATTAATACATCCCAATAAATAAATAAACGATATTTATGATAGATTTAAAGGAATATGAAGTATAAAAGTCGTTTCCAAATAAAAGAGTATTTGTCATTTATAAGCGTATTATTTTCGTACTTCTTGATTTAAAATTAACTTTTTTAGGATTTAAAAAAGTTTAGGTCAAAAAAATAAACTTTAAATGCCTTATACATGGAAATAAGTAAGGTATTTATTATTGACAATTTTTTAACGATTAATTTCCGTGTAAACAAAAATTTTTAATGTAAAATTTGTTATTGAATAATGTACGAGGTAATTTATAATCGTAATAAAATTTAGAAAATTTAAAGTACCTTTATCGCGAGCTTACTTTATTAATAGTTTCATTTGTAATTTTTATTAAAACAAAAGAAAGTGAGTAAATTATAGATTATAAAAGTAATCCAACAGATATTTTACATGTAAAACTATATACTTAATAAATTTGAATACTAAAAAAATTTGAATTTTACTTCTCCTTTATATATGCAAAAAGTGATTTGAAATTTTACTACACAGTCTAATCATGCATTATAAAATTCAGTGCGGATGATTTTCTAATATCAACATTAACTAAAATGTATGCTTTGCATATAATTTTCAATAATAAATGTCAAAGTAAGTAAATAAATAAATGAAATAACAAAGAACGCACGAAATGTCACATTACGATTTACAGGGATAAATAGAATGTACATTAGAAACTAATTACATTCTGTGCGCGTAAATCTTACTACCCGTGAAATCCGAGTAATTAAATTCATTTTCCAAGGCGCACTTACTCAAGAATGCATTTGTTTGCAACTTTACTACAAATATTTAATAGATGAAAATATCAGTATAAATAAGCGACACTTCGACTGTTGTAAAAGGTAATTTTCGAAATTACCCTATTACTGAGAAACTCCTTCCAAGGGCGACAATAAACGTCTATTTCTCGTTTCGGCAGACGCTATAGCGAATAGTCACGCATTATGTAAAGAACAAAAAGACTCTTTGGCAAGCGGGGGATTTAATACAAATGAGACAATGTTCTTACTCAGTATTCTTTCAGCCATACGGGAATATAAACTGACCATATTTTTATTATTAGAATTAGAAGAGTGCGTTAAATCATCCGACGAATAAAACCATTCTAATGGAAAATAAAATACTACTAGATATGATCTCTACTACCTTCTGAATAGTATATACTAATTTCGTAAGTCCTATACTTCATAATATTTATTGAAGTTAATACTAATATGCATATGTTGTATTTTATCATAATGCACTACGACAAATATTGTACAATTAAACAATATAATATAAGATAAAATTATATAAGATAGAATCTGTAAAAGTAATACGAATTATGCATATAATTTACACATAATTTACATATAATTAAAGAAATCTTAAATAAGTCAATGTAATTTTATATTTCAGTATCAAGGAGTATGAATTAGAAATTTAAAGTTAATTCTGTAAAATAAATCTTGTAGAATGACTGTATAATCACATCCTAGTGCTCTACAAAAAAAAAAAGAATTATTAAAAAAGGTCCATTATTCATTAATTGCGATCAGTTTCTTAAAGAATCATGTATATATTTTTTACATAGTACAAATATACCTCGTAAATATGTTTGAATCGAGTTATAAGTAGTGGCTACGTAGTTACGTCAGACCACTACGAAAACAATATTCATAAAATACGAAGTATAAAAAACTCTTTAAATAAAAAGTTTTGTACATATAAATTTATAATTTTATTCTACACTTAATGTAATCTATTTTCAAGCCACATACATAAACAACCACGCACAAACACACACACACACACACATATATATATATGTGTGTATTAACTAATAACATTCGTCGAACTTACAGTAAAATTTAATTTTTTACAAGTTTAATATGAATAACATACTTTTCATTCAAGATTTGTACGTAACGTCTACACGTATAATTAAAAAATTTTAGTGATGGATTTAAATTCTAATGTAAAAATACTTTTCCATATATTAGTTTAAAAGAAATTTAAATATATGTAACTTTTAAGTGATGTTCTTTATTCTGAAAGCTCATAAAATGAGTCTAATTAATATTTAACTTACAAAAGAAAACATGAATCAGAACGTGGAAGAATAAAAATTTGCATTTTTAGCAATGAGAAGTGTAGAAAATTTGATACTTAAATTTTATGAAATAACATAGAATTGCTGAGGCCAATTGACAGTACCCAACAAACTCAGCTTACATAGGCGTGGATTTATACTTAACGACTGACCGATCCAAATTGAATCATTAGTCTTTATGCAAGATGTCGAAATAATAACAACGAGCAGTTGCGATTCCTTTTGAGTACTTTTCGTACTTTGAGATTCGTGCTTTGTGTCTCGACGTATACGTTAGCTCGAGGGAACGAAGAACCGAGAGAGAAAGAATAAGCCTTTGAGTTGCTCGATCATTAATTATACGCGCGTGGCTCGCACTGGTCGCTAAAGGCCAGAAACAAGATATGGGCGTTTGTAATTTCGCCCATCGCTCCAAGTTCCCAACAATTACAACTCCATATCTAGGAATAATGTGCCAGGAATAATCAGCGCTTAGATTGCTCGAGCCGCGAGTTCGCTCAACGCTGCGCAAGCTCCGTGGCAATTTTGCTCCCCGACTGCCTTTAGAGCCGCGGGCCAACTTATCCATCGTCTTGCGCGAACCCGCGAGGCTCCCCCCCCCGCCCGCCACGAGGTGCACCTCAGCCAAGGGCTGGCAAAAAATTCACCTGGCCACCGATGGATGCCCTGCGGGTGCACGGAAGCGGCTCTGAGACCTCTTTCACCTTTTGAGCATCCAGCTTGCTCAGAGTCGCGGATAAGCTAATCGTTCGCAGAATTTAATCTTCCATTCATGATCTATGGTCTACCGGTTCTTCCGAAGGGATAAATAATTTTTTTAATATTTCCTGGAAATTCACAATCTCACTTATACTGGCCGTGGCCTTTGTAAAATGCGAAAGGGATGATACTTTTATGATCATCGGTCATAGGATGACAGTATATGAAAGTATAACGTGTAAATGGCTGATCTTTTTTCATACGGTCAATATTATCTCCTTATTCGTAATATCTTTTAAACAGAGCTTTAATATTGTACTTTCTCTATATTTTCTTGATACACTATTTTTTAATTAGAATTTACATTTTTACTTACACTCGGATTGAAATATTGCATATCAAGTACAAATTTGTGCATTAAAAATATTAATTATTTAAATATACGTTAAATTTTTATTGAGCAGCACTTCTGCGGAACAATTTATTAAATATAACATATTTATTATTATTATACAACTGTTCACATATTTTTGAGTTTATGCGTATATTACAAATATAATTTATTTCGATTTTAACCTTAAAAGATTTTTTAACGTTTTCAAACTTAATTTAACTTTCGTTTAATTTAATTTAACTTTTCAATGATACATTTTTCTAATTAACTTGAACCTTTATTATTTTAATCGTATAGTAATAAGTAAAATGAAGAATCGCATCTATATATATATATATATGCCTAATATATATCTACACGGTTACAATAGATTCATTTATAATATTTAAAAAATATTTATTTAATAATAAATAATATTTACAAACTTAAACATATTAACATATTACACCATTGAAACGTTTTTGAAAGTTCTTCTCATTTACTTAATCAAAATGAATAATATTTGATTATACATGTATCGTTATACTATTTTTAAATAATTTATATATTTAAATAAATATTGAGGACAGAATTTTTCTTTGAGCTAGATATTCAAGGTAAAACGGGTTTAAAAATTGAAAGTGAAAAATATACAGAAACACATATACTTTAGATTCAATTTAATGTTTATTTGACCTTGCAATTCGTGACCATAAATATTTGAATCGCGAGATTCTGTGCTTGGAATGAAGTAGATTTAAAATGGAAAAAACACTTATTAGATATTGTATTAGAAATTTTGTTAAATATAAAGTGCTGCAGTAATTTTTTTTCTAAGACGGTAAAATGGAATATATTACCTAATAATTCAATTCAATCCTAGTTAATCTTAAAAAAATTATTATATTATCTGACCCTAGTTATTAAAGTTCAGGATAAAATGTTGTTCAACAAATATTTAAAATACAGATTAAAAATGAATGTTAAATGTCCTATAATTGAGCTTCATTTGTGTTACTGAGATTCAGGGAATTTTATATGTTAATGTACATTTCTACTTTTGGTAATTAAAAAGAGTTACTGAATAATATTTTTTAGAATAATTTTAAATCTATGAGTCAAAGTATATGCTCAATGATGAAAACTAACATGAAAAAATATACGTTCAGACTACAATAGTATTCTTCATAATGCATAATAACAATTAGGCAGATCGAGGAATTGACACAATGGACCGTCCATTTAACAATAGATTGTGAATAAATAATAAGCTTGCGCTCGCATACATAAAATACAATAGACGTTAATGATTAAGATGAAGTAGAGAAATAATGTGATCACGAGGCTAAATTATTACTACCTATGTTTATAAATAAAACTTTTGTAATGAAGGAAGTAATTATAAAATATCGTTTACTATATATAAATAATATCGAAATCTATAAAACTATGTAATAAAGAAAATGTGTAGATATTATTTGATAGCACATGTTTTATTAAGAATCCATTAATGTAGTATAACGTTTTCAACACAATGTAAAATTTAGTAAAATAACTATTAGGACATAAACTAAAAATTCATATTTATTAAATATTCGGCATAACGGCAGCGTATATTAAGGATCGGGCCAATAATTAATTTTCAAATAATTAATATTTTATAACCGAGTGAAAAAATGATTGATACTCTTTCGGTTGAAACGCATCTTTGCAAAATCCGCAATACAGTATTTCAAGTGTATGATGTTCATATTGATAACGACGACTCATATGAATTTATGATTAATATTAGACAAAACATGACTTGGGTAACAAAGTAAACTTACAGCTTATTCATTCAAGCAGGATGAAGTATCTTAATAATTAGGCTTCCGCTAGCTCACAAGCTTGTTAATAACGTTATTTCTTAATTATGCGAAGCGTCGGGAATATAGGAAGGAGTCTCGGTGCCCGAGTAAAATGTCCGCCCACGTACAAGCAACGTCGGGACGGCAGAGGATGCGAAGCCCGTAGTCGCGAAGCAGACGAATGGTCCTAAATGAAAAAGGCGCCCGATGAGTCATGGCAAAAAGAAGAGGAAGAGGAATAGGAAGAAGAAGAAGAAACAAAATCGCGGAGTAAGGAAAGGCAGGCGGAGGAGGAAGAGGACCGCGGCCGAGAGCTGGAGCCGATCGGGAGCTCGGCGGTCGCGTGGCCGGCGGTGGTACCAGGGAGCCGGAGGGAGCCTCGCCGGCGGCCGCGGTCGAGGGTGCCCTCGGGTAAACAGCCCCGGGGCTCGCGGCGCGCCTGCGTCCTCCCACCAGCGGGTGCGCGCCGGGCTCGTGTATATAGGCGCGGATGGCCGCCGGCCCCGGCACACTGCACTGCCCGACTCGTCGTGCGAGGGTGGCCGCACGCGCACCGGAGCCTCAGCTGGTACCGCCGATGCGAGGAGCCGAGGGCCGCGGCGCAACCAGGGCCCCTTGACGCCTGCTCCCAGCTGCGATGAGGGCCACGGGCCGCCTGCTCCTCCTCCTCCTACTCCTGGGCCTGAGCGCTGGCGACGAGCCCGGCCAGCCCGACCAGTACCCCGAGGACGAGTACCAGGTGACGAGACCCCTTTAGCTTGGGCGGGGCGGCACCCTAACCCCCTACCCTACGCCCCGGTCCCACTCGGCGGGGTCCGGGCAGAGTCTCTTTGCTCCTCTGCACCATCGGCCACTGCCGATTCTCTCGTTAAAGTCGAATGAGATCGGATGCCTTCTTTCGATCAGCCCTCTTACCTATACCATCGCGTATATATACGCGAGCCATCCAAGTCGAAAGCAGGGGACAATTTCTTATATTGCCAGCCTCTATTCTTTACTACGTTCGATTAAAGTTATTGATCTCTGTACCGATATGATATCACTTTTCAGCTACTAAGCTACCGAATCTATCCGAATTGGTAGCTTGGCGAAAACAACCATGTATTGGATTTAAAACAATGAATTTGTCGCTCGTATATCATTCGCGATAACGAGGGAAAAAAATTTATTCTCTTTTTTGCTTGTAATTCAATAAGCAATATTCCAGTGTAATGATAATGGCACAAAAATTCAAATTTATCAACAAAATTTAAAAAATTAATGTGCAATATATTTGTCGTATTTATAGCTCAAAAAGTTTGATAGCTTTCATTACAAGAATGATATATATTCTTTTATCACAATTGTATTGAAACATTTGTTACCATACAACGGTGCTTATTAATAATTTAAAGGGGAAAAAATCACGTATGACGATATTGTTTTTAATTTTTATAAAGGTAAGTAATGTAAAAAAATTATACAAAAACATCTTTTAATTAAAAAATAATTCTAAATTCTTTCCAATTTAAAAAGAAACGTGTTTCAAATGAATTTTATACAATATCGCAGTATTTTCAAATACTGTATCCATTATAAATAATTAATTGTAAATCTTTAAAAAAAAACATTTCCTTAATCAATAAATTCCTATTATATTCATTTAAATAATATTTTTCTCTCTCGTTATTGTGTATAAATTAATAACAAGATTATTATACTAATAACTCTTATATATATATATACTTATTTATAAATTATAATACAATATTCCTTGATAACAACAATACAAAATATAATATTTATTTAGATACTATTTTATCTTGACAATCACTGAAAGCATAAGGCCAAGGTATTTTTAAATAAGTAAGGAAGAAGTTACGTTTTCTCAAGTACGACTTTAATTACCCGTTTAAATGGAAATATTTTTTATTTCTAGTTTAGATTTATCCGTCATAATTAATACTTCTTTCACTCTGCAATAAATTAAGTACACTTTTAAACGTTATATAAAAAAAAGACTACATAAATAAATACACAATAATACAACAACTTTAAATGAATTCGGCATTTTAAATTCACAATTATCTCTGCTATATTGCTAATAAGATATATTTTATAGACTTTTTGATAAGTATCAACAAATTTCAAGTAACGACCCAGTAAACTTTTCAAATAAATCCTGAAAATACGTTAGATTACTTATGAACTGCAATGCATAGTACACTACCACATAACTGGCTTTAATTCATCTAGAGAAGTAGTATACCTGTTGAATTCGCGCATTAAAAAAATTCAAGCTGGTGAAAAAAATTCATATTTATTCACTTGCTAGCTTATCAATACTATTATAGAAAAAATTCATGAAATTTTACTATTTATAACATTCGTAAGAACTAGATACTAAATTGTGAAATATCATAATTTGATTTGAAATTTTATAAATTATACTTAGTTAATAAATTTAATATTTAATTAAATCAGTTACAGACATTTAATGGGTAGGGTGATGACAATCACATTATTATATTACGACTAAATAAGTATTTATAAAAAACTAAGTTAAAAACTTAAAAATATCAATAACACTTAAAATTAACACCTCATATTTAATTAACGAAAATAATATATATATATATATATATTATTTTATTATAAACTTATATATATATATAAGTTTATTGCTTAAGCACATGTACACGATAAGAACAAGACGTAAAATATTGTATCCAATTTTTCTGAATTAAGAAATATGATCTACTGTATGTATTATTATATTATATTATAAATATACCAATTACATTAATAAAGAGAAGATTAACTATTCGAAATAATGCTATAACATGTTACACATTATGCAATTTTTCAATATTATTTCTATTAAAAATGTTTTGTTTAAATTAAATCCTTTTAAAATTAAATCAAGTGCATTATGATCATCGCTAAATTTGAAAAATGTGTGCAGTAAGTTCAAGATTTTCTTCAACAAATGATATTTAAATATTGCAAAAACAATCTTCTTTCATTTTATAAATTATTACTACAATGTAATATCATAATAATCGAAATATAACTTGAAGCTGAATTACTAATAAATAAAACATATTTTTATATTCTGGTTTTTAAATTAAATTAAAAATATGTAGCGGAAAAATTAAAGTGATTTAGATCATTTAAGTTTGTTTGGCATGAAGTGTTATATTGACATTAATAAATCAAAAACTTTTTATCATTTTTTTATGTTTATTATTATGGCAGGTTTGGTAATAAAAGCAATAAATAACAATTTGAAAACAAATGTAAAAATACAATCTGATAAAATTTCAGATCAACCTATCAACTAGGATTTCTATCGTTTTAGAAATATAAAATTTAATTCCATTAAAGATAAAGTGCTAATAAAATTTGTAAATTACAGCAATTTATTAAAATAATACATTGCAATAACGAGAAAAAATTTGGTCACTTAATATGTATTTTTTATTATGATTAGATAATTGTTTCTAAGACATATTAATTTTTTATAGACTAGTATGATAGGTTAAAATATTTTAAATATCAATGAATTGTTTAAAAAATTTGAGTGCAAATATTTTAACTTCAGAATTTATAGTTATATGAAGTATACTACGATTTGATTAAAACCATTATTTTTCATTTTTGAAGTAATAAACGATAAATTACGTGAAAGAAAAGTTTAACTAGCCTAATTCTTTAAGGTAATAGTTATATTTTCTTGACATATCAAACAGATACTGTTTTAAGATGTTGAACGCAAATTTTTTTAATATAATTACTATTGCGTTCACAAACTGTATAAATATGGAGTAAATTTCACTGCGATGAAATTCGTTTTCATTTAATTTGAAGCGTCTCGATGAACTTTACGATTTTCTAATGTTCGCAATCAATATATTTCTCTATTCTTAAAACGTAAGTTTAGTTAACGGCAATCGCAGACAACATGAGGCTTAGACTGTGATATTCATATAACAATATACCCACATTATTATATATCGCGTATGCAAACACGTAGTCATTGTGCGGTCATCGATGCTACAATACTATTATGCAGAAAAAAGGAACTGTGTAGTGCCGGCCTTCATAATACGACCTGCTATATGAAGGTCACTTATGAAACTTCAAGTGAATTATATTTTAATTTATTCACAATATAAACATATTGTACGAATATCAAATCTGATTGCATATGTGTAAAATTTAATAAATGGTTAATCGTATTGTGGAACTAGATATTGTTCTTGCAGTTAATAAAATACGAATTAATACAATACCAATTGACTTACTTTTCTTACTAATATTTATTACAATTTTCATATTTTTGTAGTTAAAATTTCATTTCAATAGAAAAACTATTTAAAAATGTTTAAAAGTATTTTATATTTACTTATTCTAATTATTACATAGTTTAGTTTATTATTACCGAAATATTTGTCATTAAATTGATTAATTTTTTTTCAGTTAAGTGAAAAATACTTTTTAACAATTACTTCTTATTTATACATTAACAATAACTTGAAACTTACATGAAACTAATATTTCATAAAAATATCTATATAAAAAGATGGCTAAATACAAAAAAAATGTAATATAATTTCCAAACCTAAAAAAGAAATTTTAAATTATATCATATAATGTTTTTAGGTATAAGATTATAACATTATACGAGGTACTGTTTTATAAAATAATTGTTTTCAAAATTTCATTAAAAGCTTCGCAAAAAATAAATAAATTCTTAGTTCAATAAATTATAAGAGCTATCAGTTCAATATAAGTATCAATATCTATCAATTATGAGAGATATCAGATTATCAGAAAACATTTAGTATATTCTAATTTTGTTAAAAACGAATAATTTTATATATTTTGATTTTTTTATAAATTTAAATTAAGTTTATATATGAAAATCTTCTAATACATATTTTTCGGTATATTTTCACGTGATATTTATACAAATTAACTTTTTACCATGTAAATACCATCAATCATTTTTCCCTTGGTAATAAAAATTCTTGTCTTACCCACTTGAAGATTTAAGTTGACCTTAGATACTCTTATTGAAGAATTATTTTATTTTCTTAAATTTTAATTAATGATTAGAATCGTTTTAAAATTTAAAAAGCATTTTTTGTAAAGTAAAATTACAATTTGGTATAAATTTCACATTTATTACAATTTTACAAACATAATAAATAGAACATTTCACATTGCAAGTATTAATAAACATACTTACACTAGTCTTCTTTAGATCTCATAGTCAAATTTGATTTCATTTTAAAGACATAATAATTTTATAAATTTCAAATTACCATTACAATAATTTTTATCCTCCAAAATGAAACGTTCGAGTTATTTTTTAGCTTAAATGTTCTTAAAGAACATTTTATTTTAATGTTTTTTAAAATTAATTACAATATTTATTTAAATCCATTAGAACTTTTAGTAATTGTTCCGTGTCATATTATTTTTAAAGAAACAATACATTTAAATAAAAAAAAATAAATCACGTTCGTAAAAAAAAATACCTTTGTTTAATTTTTCTTTAAATTTCCTAATGTGTAATGAAATTTCGTAGAAAAAAGATAACCAATAATTGACATACGTTTCACCAGGTTTGAACGAAAACTGGTAATTAAACTGAGTTAGTTATATTCGCAATCATCATTTAAAGACTCCTGCAAACTGTTCTGATCTTGTAATTAACAGTGGATTAACTAGATTAAGATGGCATCTAAAATACTTTAACAATAAAGATTTTTTTGCGACAGATAATCTTTACTTATATAAAAATCTTTTGTAATTCCTATAAATCTTGTTTTACTTTAAAAATATCTTTAATTCATAATCTTTTTACCCAAGTATCATTGATTTTTTATATAAAATTGTGATATAAAATAATTATTTAAATTGTTTAGTCCACCCTATTTACTATTACTTTTTTGCAATAGTAAATCATTTCATACATAAAAAGAATTCTGTGTCAATATCTAATCACCTTTTTCAGAAAAAATAAATGATTAAAATATAATTATTAAAAAAATGTTATAGATGAGTATAATTATAGTAAAAATAAAAGATGAAGATGAATTCATTTGCAATTAATTTTTATTGTTCTTATTTCCATAAGATGTAAAAAGATTATTAATTAAATACTATAATGTTTTATTAAATAATAAGTGAGAAATACATACCATTTTTAATGAACTAAATTTAAACTTCAATCAATATAGTATGTTAAATGTAAATTTTAATCATTAATTAAAGCAAAAATTAGGAAATCGGCAAAATATATATTTAATTACTGCATATTTAAAATATTTTTAAACTCACTTTTTAGATAAAAAATTTTTTCTTATTATATATATTTCACCTTTATTCTTTAATTTATTTTTACTAATTAATACTCATTCTTTTATAAATTGGTAATTCAATTAATTATTTAGAATGTATAAAAAAAATATAAATATTTGATATTTATAATATTTGTATTGCCATATTTTTACTAAATTTACTTAATTAGTAAATATTGAATTTGATAGTTTTAACCAATCACTTACATATAATAATAATTATATATAGCTTAACTTTAATATATAAAAAATTCGAAATGAAAAAAATAATGTAAATAAAATTAGTAACTTATTTTGATTTAAAAGTGAAATTTTTGCATCAACATATATTTATAGAAAATTAATTTTGTAGAATTTTATGTCACTGTCGTATATTTCATGAAGAAAAACTTATGCAAACTAATATTTTGTTCTATATATTTGCTTATTCGGCTGTGAAAATAATTATATGTAGATCTGCAAAATTGTTTAGGGGTGTTTATCAATGCCATTTGTGAATATTTATCTTTATTCAAGACTAAATTTGTATTTGCGTTTTGTATGTATACAAAATGTATATACAAATGGCTATACAAATAATAAAAAAAAAATTTTCCTCTACTGACACATTATTAAAGAGTTTTTATGTACTAAATTTTTTCGTAAATATGAAAGAACAAAGTATTGTGTCTAGTGTATCTCTAATGTATCTCTAAAAATAAATAATGTTTAATGTCTGCACATAAATATATTGTTTTCTGGCTTCATCAAACTTCAACAATGATACCTGATAGCTTTATCGCATTTACCGCGGAACTGCATATAAACAGATTTTAAATGTAATTAATACGTATGTACGACTGTATCGGGATGCCTATTATCTATCGAATTTGTAAATGCGTGAACTGCATTACAATACGATCATCGCTAGCAATAAATATGATGACTACACGAATTATTGAATTTGAGTTTTCCCCTTGGCTTGTTCCATTGCTCAAAAATCAACGCCACTTTATATCATTTAATCATTGGATGAATGTGTTTAGACTAAATAATTTTAACAACTGTTTCTTTCTCCTTACCTCACCCTTACATTGTCTCACTCACCTTTCTCTCCTCTCTCTCTCACTCTCTTTCACTCTCTCTTTTTTATTTCGGTCTTTCTGTATCTAAATGTAATCTATTGTTCAATAATGTAATGCTCTTTATTATTATTTCAAATATAGACGGTTGAGGTAAACGATAAATATTATTTATTGTATCACATATCAGTTTAAATTAATAGTAACATAAGCACGTACCTTTTTCTATCACAGATAAATCTTTGAATGACAAAAAATTAATTACCATATATTACCTTTCATTTATTCTTACTTGCAATAAGCTCCTATAACATCACACAAAAATTTCTAACCAATTTTAAAAACGAATAACCTAATGAGGCAACAACGCATAGTAATCTAATTGTCATTTGTCCACCTTTTAAGATCTATACAATTGTAGGAAATTATTTCAATCATTTGATTATTTTTTTGTGATCAATATTAAGCCAAGTGAATATAGGAGAATGCAAGCTTAAAAATTAAGTTTTCATAATGCCATATAAACACTAAATAAATTTCCATTAATAACTTTATATATTCCACATTAAGTCTTTTGAAATAGAATTCCTCATATTTGACAGATCTGTACATTCTTTCCGATGATAAATCACATCATAAAACAATGAGGAATTATATAAATTTAATTTACTATAAAATGATTTATATAATGAATAAAAATTTAGCGATTAATTTTTTACTTACGTTTTAAAACGATTTTTCAAAATTGAAATTATTTATACAACTTAAAATAGCTAATTAAAGGCTAAAGAAATCTTTTATACCGAATACACAATAAATTATTTCAATATTTAACATTACTTTTAAAAAATTTCATTGAAATATTTATATTTCGAATACAATACTAAAATTTATTACTTAAAATTTTAATAAGTATCAAGTGTATTGAACAATAAATACAAATATGAATTTTCATTCGTTGAAAAAATTGTCTATTAATAAATTGTATCATGAACCGATTCATTGCATTCAAAATTCTTTACATCAAATTTTTAAAGATTATGTAGCTATAATATAAAATGAGAGACTATTTATCTAGAAAATTTAATAAATAACATAAATATTTATAATGCTGTATTACTGTATATTATGTAAAACTATTCGTACACATTTTTATTATTATTTTTAAATATTACAATATTAAATTTTTTTTCTTGTTTGTATAATGTAATACAGTTTTTCTGAATAATTACATAAGCTTTTTTATCAAATTTAAAATTATATGGTACGAATATTTTATCAATAGCAATACATAATACAAGAATTTTTATAAAATAAGACTATATGTAACCAATAAGTAATAACATAATTATAATATATTTTGGTACTCATACATGTATATATATATAATATCTACAAGTAATATTGAATTTATTAAAGACAGATATTAAGATTATTGGTACATATTATGCTTTAAATAACATTATAAAAACTTAATAGGTTCAGAGAACACCGTATCGACTATAAATACTTTTTTTCGAAGTACATATTCATTGAAACTATGTAAAAACTAATGTTTAAATAAAATTTTTATAAAAATTGAATAAAATTGAAAAAATTGTCTTTATTAATAAAGTTATATTTATTCAAGTACTTACAGAATTATTTATAGAACCCAACGATATCAATTTATTATATAGAGTAGTATGAAATTTATAACTACATTATGTCAAATATTATTCAAGCATTAGTCAAAAAAGCAATAAAATTGCTTGTTATATAAAAGAAATTCAAGTGTTAATGTGCATTCAAAAAACGTGTCACAAGAAATGAATTAAATGTAAGATACACGAAAATAAATCCTACTAAGGAAGATAAATGTAAACGCTTTTTCATTATTCATTAGGCATAAAAGAGAGCGGATTAGCGTCGGTTTGTTAGTGGAGAATGACTTATTAATAATAAAGGAGGTACCTTATAAGATGGAAATCAATTTATGTAATCTTAGACTAATTTGATTTCTGTATATAGTCTTTCCTTATATAGTCAATTTTATTAGTTTCATTTATGGAGAAGACTAAAGCTCCAAATAAATGACTATTTAGAATGATATTTTGAATAAAAAAGTAGATAAAAGTAAATAAAAAATAAAATGAAGAGGATTAAATATTCTATTCAGTATGCGTATTTAAGTAAAATTTTAAATACAAAAACTTTAACAGTCAAAAATATTTCTGTTTTTTATAACTTTCAATAGAAGTACGTTTAAAACAAAATATATTATACTACAAATAACAATTTATGGTATTGTAAATAATAAAAATTATATTACCCTCTCAATTAATTTTCGTAATATTATTTTAATTTACAACGAACAATAAAATAACAAAATATCTTTTATAAGTTATAAAGCCTATGATTGAGGACGATATACAATTTATATCAAATTAAGCAATGTTTTAAAATTTTAAATTGCACATTAAGAAGAAAATAGAATGTAATTGATAGAGTTTATAATACAATATGCAACTAATAAATAATGAAAAAAGAATATAAAAAATATTTATTTAAAAATTTTAATCCCATTTGTTAAAATATTATATAATTAAAAGCTTCACATTATTGTTTTATATAAATAGAAAATATGAAATTAACCACATATCAATTTTAAGGTTACAGTTTAAGTTAGAAATCAGTATTTAAGATACTAATTCAGAGAAATATTTTTAAATACTACAGATGTGCTTAATAATTGTTGTTCTATTATTGTTTATTATCAATAACTGTAAAGTATAAAATTGAACATATTGAAAAGAAATTAAAATTTTAAATTATATTGGTAAGTAAATTTACTTTTGTATTACAAATAAATAGAGATAGCATATTAAATATGAAATTATTTTAATATATTTTATCAAATTGGAGTCACGTTGAATGGACATAATGAACCATAAGATATTCATCTGGATTTGTTTTCATAAATGCCTGATAACGAATGAATCATTAAATTTACGATAAACGTTCATTATAAACCATATCTTAATAAAATGTACGCTTAAATAGATTCTTTATAAACTTTTTTTATTTTACGAAACAATACTATAATACTTAAAGTTCTATTTTTTTTAAGTTTCAATCTAATTATATTTTTAAAAAATGTGAAAATCTTACAATTTTTAATTTAAAAATATCTTTTTTAATATTATATTTTTGTATTTTTGTATGATTTATCAATTATCTATTAATTATGTGGTCGATTTTATAAAGAAGAAAATTTAAAAAATTAACCAATCCTGTAATTATTTAATATAAAATAATTAATATAAATGTAAAGTGAAGAGATGTATGTATTCAATTTTTTCCCCCTGGACTTTATATTTATTTGATATTTATTTTTTTTATTTACTTTTCAAAGTATTATTTTCGATATAAACGTACAATCACTACTAATTAGTAAATTTCATTACGACAGTAGAAGAAATGAGGTATATAAATTTTATATAATGCCTATTACGTTTGTTGGTAAACACAACAAAAGCGAATATACTATAATAATAGTTTCTACTCGTCGGTGTACATTTTTATTAACTTTAAGCAATTTATAAACTTAACAATATAAGTACAAATATTACTAGAATTGGTTGTAGCTTTCCACTGGGAAATTATTTAGAAAAATGAAGAATTATTGCAATCGCAACAGATTTTTTACATTACTATTATGTTTTCGTAACCAATTTTACCATTCAAATATTAATTAAGGCGTTCAATCAAATCATTGAATAATAAATTGAAATAATTATTTTCCAGGTTTATTTTCCTACAAAAATTCAGAAGTCAAAGCATTTTAATTCAACTTATTTGTTGTGAAAATATTTCAAATAAATAAATTACATTACTATATTAAAATTATTATTACTATATAATAACTAAATAGTATTATGAATAGAAAACGTAATGATCTGATGATTTTATAATTTAACGTAGAATTAGCTAATATTTAAGGATGCTATAAACTCAGCTTAATTATTTTAGGTTGTTATATTAAAATTAACGTAAAATTAATTACATCATATTTTAATAAAAAGCAAAGTAAATCTTGTCTCTAATATATTATATATTAAGATTAATGTTTACAATTTTCAAAAATTTTGAAATTGAATTACCTTACATTAAGGTAATTCAGTTGAAGTAACAAGATAATTTGATTTTTTTGTCACTGGATAGCAAATATTTAATTTGAACGAATTAACAATTACGTTTAGTTTTTGTTTAAAATTGATTTATATGTATATTTTTTTGCGTATATATATATATATATATATATATGTATAAATATATTTGATTGGATGTTCAGCTTTTATTTATAAAAAATATACATTCAATGCTAATAACAAAATTTCTGAATTATTAATGGAATAAATTTGCATATAATTTTTATATTATAAGCTATTATTTTTAAGCTTATTAACTATTGTTGCAGCGAAAATAAACTTATAAAACAAAATGGTACTCAAACTCTTCAAAAAGTATTTATCTTTGAAAAGAAATACGAAATTTTTAATCTTTTTTAAAATTAAATCATTAATATACAAAAATTTCTTTACTCAAATACTTATGTAAATTATGCAGTAAATATGTATTGCATATTTATTTACTTAAAAATAATTTTTTATGTCCATAGTATTTTATTTTTTTGTCTAAACAAAGTACTTTTTTCGCGATGTTTTTAAGAAACGTAAATTTCATAAAGTTCATTAAAATTATAGTTTTTAAACACTTGTATAAAATATATTAAATAACTGTTTCACATATAAATTTATAATTTATAAATAAGTATAGAGTATGCATATATTACGAATGAAATTCATCTGATGCAACGCAAGTGTAAAACAAAACCACATTTGGCGGCACTAAAAAAGTGTTTCTACGCAGTTTAAAGCAAAAAATAATTCATTCACTTGAAATAAAATTTATTCGATTTCTGTTAAAGATTAACATAACACCCAAAATCGGATAATACTTTAAGCGCGTCAATAATTTCTTACACTGTTCTCTGTAATACATCCTTTTTAAATAATTCTGATTTATTATTACATTACATGAGTTACTTAAATTGTCTAAATGTTTATAAATACTTTGGTATTTTAATTGATAAAAATATAATACAATAAAATTTGTAATCATAATTCAAGTACCCAAATTCACTATACATTGTAATACTCAGGTATATGTGTACAAAAATTTATATAAGAATTAAAAAAAAATAATTATAAAAAAATCATAAATTTTAATCTTTAAAAGAAATGAAAATAACCATTACCTATATCTTACAGAAGCATTATTGGATCTCGTTTTTTTAACTTTAACACAGCTTTTATAATACGCAGATTTAGTTTATTTCCAATATTTTTTAGAATAAAATGATTTATGTGAATTTAAAAAAAAAACGGGCAACTATTATGGATATATCATTAAACTTGAATAATTTATCGTGCAAATATTCAAACTGCAGAGTAACAGACATGAATTGCAAGATCAAATTTTATTTGAGGGAAATACCGCTGAACTGAACACATGCCGTATCCCTTGTCATGTTCTCATTTTTAAAATAGAAATTATATATTGCTACAGAGAACTGTGTCGAAGCGAGCAGCCCTTTTACTCGATAGGCTACTAGTTGCTTTGCAAAAGGCAGTGGAAAACGACGAGTTGGAGCGAGAAAACTCTAAGCCGTACGTAAGATCGCTACCGGACTTCGCAGATTTGCCAGATTCACCAAGGATGCATCTCTCAGACGAAAAGACTGTAAGATTATTAAATATGATGAAAGATCAAGTGAATATGATGAAATTCAAAAGGCTACAAAGCTACAGCCTTTGATTATTAGTAATGCAAATATTATTTATTTTTTCAATTATATGTTTACGTAGACGAACGGAAGGTGTGAGCGCTTTCTTGAAAGTATTCAAACCTTATAATTAGATACATTTGTAATTGCATACTGATTAATGCAATACACTCTATAAGTCAAAAGTTTCACTCTCTTTTTAAAATAAATTAACACAATTATTACACTACAAAATTACAAATAAATTTGTGCGAACCTCAGTTTTATCACCTTAAAATAAAAGAATGTGATTTATTTGTTAATTATTTATTGCAGATGGATCTTCAACGTCGAGGCCAGGCAAAAGGTCGGATTTATTGGCGCTGTTATTTCAATGCTGTTACATGCTTCAAAAGAAAATGATTGCTAATAAAAAATATGGAGAAATAATATTATTTTATCATTTGTTTATTTTTATTAGCCTTAATTTTAATGTCTACTTTTAGATTACCATCTTGATGGTTCGAAATTTTAATTGTTCGAAAAAACATTATGTTTGTATGAATTATTTGTATAAAATACTTTATACTTTAAAATGTGAAATTCAGTTATGTCCTTGCATATACTTGACGGAAAACTTGAAATGAAAAAAATATATACGAAAGTTACACAATGCAAAAGGTTAAATTGATAAAAAAAAAAATTTTTCTTAATTACCTTTTTTTAAAATTATAATTAAAATTGAATTATCTGATTAGAGGAAGAGTATACCTGAGTATAATGAGTATATGAGTATATAAAATCAAATACATTACAAACCTTTTTTCCATAAATTATTTTCTTGTTTTACTTACTTTAAAATTGTTTAATTTAAATCATTTTTATTCTTATGTAAGTTCTCAAAAAGAAGACTTTTTTGTGTATTTTAAACATTTATTTATATCAGATTCACTTAATTTTTTGTATTGATTCTATTATTAACATTATATATAATAAAAAATGAATGTACTCTTCCTTAAATAATTACGTAAAGATAAGATAATATATATAATTATATATATATATATATATATTTCTTATGTTTCCTGCTTTAAAAAAAATGTAAAAAATTTGCGTTAAAAATGGATATAAAGATATAAATTAAATTTTACATAAGATATGATTAGGTTTCTACCACAAAAGTGATAAGACTATTCGTATATTATTGATGTATTTAATTTTTGTAGAAAAATTTTTTGTTTTTTTTATTTAAAATAAAACGTTTTTACGAATATCGTAAAAAAAATTAAAAATTCCTTTTAATAATTACTCTCAAATTGTCATACATGTATAGAATTGTCATTTAAAAACAATTGTTACAAATCGCTTACTAGCGTTTCATATATATTTGTATAAAAACTCCATTTAAGAAACCATTTTCGCTTAATTAACAATATTAGAAAATCTAATTTTTATGTGTAAATGAAGTTACATTGAAAAGTTTATCAACACAGAAAAATACTATATCAATGAACATAAAAAACTACATCATGCATAAATGTTATAAGATAAAGATGAGACATATTTCACAATTTCTTTTTTGCATTTGTAAAATATACTAATAAAAAATAATGAATTGAATATTTATGTTTATATTAAAAAAATGTTTTTTTAATTATTCTAACGCAAGTAAATAAAAATATGTATTAATAATTAAATTGAACAATTTATTGAATCAAGGATATATTTTGTCAATACTTTGTATCTCAAATTTATGTACAAATCAGTACGTGTAGAAGTAACAATTCCGTTTTTCATAATTGATAAATAAGACTTGGGAAAATTCATCTTAGTTTAAATTAATTTTGTTCAGTTGTTAGAAAGAAAAAAATGAAGGAGAAAGCTTTATACTTGAATCGAAGTTAATTGCATCTCACCTAGGAAAGATGTAAAAAGGAGGTAAATGATATTAAATTCAATTGCAAGTCCATAAAGAAAAATTAAAAAAAAAAAAAAATACTATAATATTATAAGAAATATTATATTTAAGGTAAACCTGCTGATATCCATATCGAATCTCTTATAAAAAATCTAATCTCTTTAACCTAATGTAAATAAGAAAATAACAAAGCAAAATATTTCTCCCTCCTTTCAATATTTCTGTATTTCATTTAATTTCTCCTTTTGTAGCATGTTGTAAGGAAAATAATTTAATAAATACAGACATGGTAAAAACGAATGGATTCAGATAAAGAAAGAGAAAGCACGATAGTGAGAAATATGGATAAGAGGAGTTACAATTCAAAAAAAAATACAAGTCATAAATCTAAGTAGTAGTAGTAAGATGCGTTTTTGTGTGTCTATTTATTTTGACTGAAGGTTGATAAAATTAGAAACAAAATTTTTCTACCTATCCATCTCGTTACTTTTTATTTGTATCAAAAACGAAATAATTTGATAATTAATTATAAATTTTATATCAAGTTTGCTTTTAGTTTCACTCAAGTCTTATTTGTGCTTTTCAATTTTTGCAATATTAAATATTTATCCGCATGTTATTTTTTTTAGAAATAAAATTTTTGACTTGTACTTTACTACTACTCAGTTCCTGTTTGTAAATGAGAAAATAAATCCTTAGTAAATTAATTTTTTTTACCATCTTTCCTTAATTTTTATACCTAATGAACAAAATCTTTTAAATTAGTTTTAGTCTTAAATTTTTCCTGATAACGGTAACAACATTAATTTGCTTAATAACGAGGCAAAAAAGTTCTCTTTTAAAAAATGTAAGACCTAGAACGATCAATCGCAAAATCATTTTTATATTTTTTGTTCATTTTTTATAATAATTTTGCGACATTTTATCGAATTCAGTCGCTAAACGCTTGTTTCCCTCTGGCTTAATTTTTTACTACTTTTTTCCTCGTTGAAGTATTAGCGAGCGAATTCTCAATATCGTATCTTAAATTAAATTTGAACCGAGTGTTGCTCATTATAATGTACTTTTAAGATGACCCGATGACTTTACTTATTTTAAAACAAAAATTTCCTTTTGGGTATTAGAATTCTGAAGGTAACTTTTTCGTTTTAAATGTTAAAAATAATATATTATATTACTTATTTATTATAAATATTTACAATTTAGTAAAAAATAATTTATTTAAAAAAAAAAACAATTAGAATTTCCATTTTTATTTTTCTTCCTACGTTAATAAATTCGTAAACAATATATTTATTCATTTTTCTTTTCCGAAATTTTTAAGAAAAAATTTATATCACAGACATAAACTTCTTGAAACCAATAATTAAATTTATTATTGTTTACTATTGATTTGCTATTAATATGAGAAAGTATTTTGAAAATATTTTATCCAATAAAATACTAAAATTAAAATTCTCCGACAGAATCAACATTGAATAATAAAATATTGAAAACACTATCAACAAATAAAATATTTAATTTAAATTAGATAAGTTAAAGCTGTGATATAAAAAATAATGTTAATTCAATTCGTCTGCTGAAATTTTTTCTAATAATTAGTACTCCATATAAATTTATAAAAAAAATTTTATTTTAGTAAATTTACTACATTTCGATCTGTTGATTAAAACCACAAACTTTTAATAGTTCAGAAATTATATAATGAAAGTTATCGTAGACTTCCAATAATACGTATAAATAATTATAAGAATTCATAACTAAAATTAAATGAAAAATTTTTGAATAATTAATTATGTTCAATAAAAAATTTATATAAATATTTATTTAGAAAATTTTTTTTATAGAAAATCTACTACTTTTTACTTGTGAAAATAAATGTTTATACAATATATTTATGTGTATATATGCATACGTGCGGGGAGTTATTGGGTTTGTGAAATATTTCTAGTTGAATTAAACAAACCATAATTTTTTAATAATTCTTTACTCTTTTCAAAAATATCTCTTTTAAATTTGCCAAGTAATTATACCGTATATTTATTACATGTTCAAGAACTATTTTAAATCACTAAAAAAGAAATACATACTACAGGAAAGGTAAATAAATTTGATTATTAATGGTTAAAATAAAATTACTGAACGAACTACGTCGATCATTATTTAAATAGAAAATATGTACAATTACATAAACACAAATTCGAACAAAAATTGTATTTTAACATCACATTTCTAAAAGTATATAAAATTATTAAAAACAAATAAAATAGAATAAGAGACTTGATATAAGAACACATCGTAAGCATTAGTATTTTTATTAACAGTTTTACACGCACATCATACATAAAACAACCTTCACTGATTTTATCCAGATTATAACTGAAACGTTGCTACGTCATTTTATTAATTGAAATTATCAACCTAAAAGACTGTTCTTCATTGAACATTCGTACATAAACATCAAATTTTTTCACATAAGACTGATATGATTATAAAATAATTATCGGTAACAAAAAACTAAGGCAATAACTATAATCGAAATTTAACAAAAAATACTCAATGCTTGATTATTTTTATGACTAGATTTATATACAGTTTACTTCAGTTATTTCTGAAAAAAATAAACCCTACACATGTAGTTATTTTAAACGTACTAATATATCACTGCATAACAAAGTATTTAGAAATTAAATTTCATTTAGCTTTTTACAATTTACAAAAGCAAAAAGATGTTACTTTTTCTCAAAAACTAGAATTTCAATTTATGGTATAAGGAACGTCATTGAAATGTTTTTTTAAACAGTTCAAAAATGATTATAATGTTCCTGAAATAAAAAAAAAAAAAAAAAAAATTTTTTTATTTTATTTTATAATCTTAACAATACGTTGCCAACTTATTGAAAAACGCTGTAACAATGTTTCAATAACTTTCTACGTTATCTGGATATTCAAGTAATGTTAGAAACATGTAGCAAATGGATGTTCTTATTTATTTTCGTCCTTTTTTGGTTCTAAGTCGTTATCTGTATGCCATGTCCGTGTTAAGTATTTTTATCTACTTCTCTTCTCGCATACAAATCATAAGTTCTTACCTAAATAATTATTTAGATTAATATAAGAACCATGTTTAATTATGCGAGAGCAGTAGAAAAAATTCACAAAAGTATAACAAAAATATAACAAAATTAATAATTCATAAATACAACGCTTCGTGCGTTTCGAGTAAAAATTACAGCATATTGCATATTACTTTCGTTTCGACGATCGCGCGCAATACTAAGGAACTTTTGCGAATATCGCAAAGCGTGAAGAATTTTCCTTCTTTTTTTTTAAATTTTTCTTTTTTTTAAGATTAAAAGAATCCAATGGCCTGCAGGTTAAAATTAAATGTAAATCACAAATTTGATAAAGAATTTTACACGTGCCTGAAAATTAATAAACTTTTTCCATACGCGAATGAAATCAAGATGCTTATTTTCAGTATAAGCAAATGTAAATTTAAAATAATAAACAATAAGAAATTTTAATTCTGGTTCGTTTCGCTTAATTTTTGTTCGTTCAATTTTAATATGAAATCCACAATCTCAATGCTTTATCGCTTACATCGAAATATTTTCGAGAATTCATAGTAAATATCAAAGGTCACTTTAGTAATTTGTATACATAAAATTCATCGCTCTAATTTTGGCAGTATACAAGAGTTTTTGAAATACATTTCATTCAATGGAAATGTATACAGTAAACAGAACTTTTTTCTATTTTAAACACCCAAACGATTACTGCCCTCACTTTTTAAGACGCATTTTGTAAAGAAATATATTCGACAATCCATTTATATAAGCAATACGGCATACAATGTAATAATCTTTAGAAAATATTAAATTCGAATAAAATACTGCTTTGTAAACAACAAGACAATTTAATTTGTATCTATTAAATCGCTTTTATGTCAAATAGTTGCCTGCGTACATTTAACCCTTTCTACAGATCATTTAAAAAGATAACATTTAACAACAATTTTTTAATTATCTACTTCTTGAGATGTGTGGTTTCAAAATTAGCAATAAAAAGAAAATTAAAAATACCTACTACTGATTAGCTACAAAATATCTTATATACGTCAAATTGAAATTGTGTTCTATACTATTTGTAAAGGTTATTTATTTAATGATATTTATACACTGATCATGAGTAAGAGGTGGAAACAGATAAGTATTTAATATTGTATGTAATAGGCTATAAAAGAAACATTTAATTCCTGTATAAAGACAAAGGAAAATCTATCTTATTTATATATTATAATTGATTTTCATCTTCCACATTTCGTCCCCTAGTGCATCTTCTCAATATCTTACGTATTAATTCTTATCATATCAACATTATTACGTTGTTGAAAAATGATGTACCTTCATAATCATTTTCACCGGTAGTCGCTATTTGCCCAGCTATTGGTTCTGTCTTAGAAAATACGAAAAGCTCATTAAGATTTTCGTGGAAGATTGACGATAATAACAATTCACTGACTCAATCTTTCTCTTGTACTATGTACTGATAGTCGATTATTTATTTTGTTTCTACGATTTCTCTATCAGTTCTTCAATTTTGCTTTTTTAAAAATCTATTTTCATTAAAATTGTAATAAAATAAAAAAATAAAATGTAAATAAATGATAAATAATATTGTAAATAAATAAAAAAAATACTAATAAAGTTTAAAAACTTATTTTAGCAAAAAAATATTATTGCTTTGCTTTTTAAATGTAACTAATTGATTTCAAACTTATTGGTCAAAACTATACTTTGCACGTAAATAATGCTTGTTTTTTCAAATACATCTGTGATCGATTAAGTATTTCTATCTTCGCACCAATACATTTCAATATGAACTAAGTTTTATGCTAAACATTACACATTTCTTTTAAAAATATCACAAGAATTAGATTTCATCATTTATACTTCATCGCTAATCATTATTATCATTCTATTTTTTATCTATTCAAAAAAAAAAATTATTCAACTGAATATGAAGGTGTGATTAAGTAAACAGTTACAAAAATCAGAAATACTGAAAAATGAAGTCTTCTTTTGGCATTAAGTGGAAATTATATTCTTTTGTTCAAAACTCATTAAAATACCTTTACTTTAGTGACAACTGTAGTATATATTTGTAACTATTAATCTACTAAATAAAAACTGACCATACGTAAAAAAATGTTACTTACACAAAATTATTGCTAGAGTATAAATTAAGCTTATAAATTATACTGTAAGACACGAAAGAGAATAGGTACATCAGCGTTATTATGCTTTCTTTATGCTTTTGCAACTGAGGTTTATTATGTATAAATTTATCACAATGTTACTTTTTAGAAAACAGATTTAATTTTTTAATTTAACTCCGTGTATTTTCATTATTTATTCCATACTATATGAATATATAAATGGAAAAGAAAACAATTTTATTTCTTAACATCTTTTCCATGCCTACTGTTTCTTGTACGTAATGAGTATTACTATAATTTCATAAGTATTGAGTACATAATTCAAAAGCTTTCTCTAAAAATACCAAGAAATTATTACTTTAAGTGCTTACTTACAAATTAAAAAAAAAATCTTTATTTTACCGTATGATTTCTTGATCAACAGGCATATATGAAATTCAGAAGATACTTTTTTTCGCGATAAAGTAGAAATTATATTATCAGTAAGATTCTAATTAAAAAACCGTTAATATAAACATTTTTCAAAATTACTTTAATACTTCAATTTACTTGAAAGTATATTTAGCAATTATTGATAAGTCACTAAATATATGCAAAGTATAGCTTATTTATTTCTGTCGAGAACATTAATTTGATGAATTATTTTAATAATCATCTGTTTGATAAAAAGGAAGGAAAAAGTAAATTATGATTATAATTCGCAACATTTAGGATTCATCAAAATATCATCTCATTTTCTTAAATGATCTATATTAATCGTTAATAATCAATTTTCTCTTGAGATATTTCGTATTTACAATTAATGCTCTACTTTATTTATATTAAACTTCTAGGAAGATAAAAAATATATACACACACACCATTAAAAAAAATGACCTTCAAAACTATTCCGCTATTCCTTGCCTATCAATTGCTTATTAAATAGCAATTGTTATGAAGTAAAATAATTACAATTTACTCCCTCAAATGATTTAGCCATCTAAATAAACATTATTTCGACTTTAATGTGTATCTAAGGTTGGAATTATTTTTATCCAATTCTATTTTTTTTCTAGATAAAACATTTCATTGAAAACCCCTACTTAGAATCATTTTCAAAGGTTTTTTTTTTAAATACTTCAATTTATTATGCCCTATTTAAATGTGACTAATAAGCCTTTTTAAATTATGATAAATTTGAATTTTATAAAATCTAAGTTTTAAATTATGTACAAGATGCGCTTGATTCGTAATTGAATTTACGTGAAATTTCGTAATTTAAAAAAAGCAAGTAATATTTCACATTACGCATATAGATATAAATTAATTGGTCGTGGCTCTTGAAATAATCATCATATACTTTCCTTAAGTAAATAATGAATACAATTTAACAAAAATTTCATTATACTCATATTGAAATAGAATAAAATTATAAATTTTTAATAATTTCAATGGAATTTTTTTAGCCTCATTACTTTAATGGGCAATTTAACTATTAAGACAATGAGAATTTTCGTTTTATTTCTTGAATCTCAAAGATCTCGGCACGTGGTGTATTAATTCAGTCCTAAGTGATCTAGCATAACTCTAGGTTGCGTATTGATCAGTCATAGCAATCGGACTGTGGATATTCTGAATAAACAGTGGGGATTCTTGTATTTGGCTAACGGATGTCGTTTGATAATGAAATTGATTGTTCGTTAAATCCGCTGCCGAATAATGATTGGACTGTACAAAGGTTGTACTCTCGTACTGGACAAACGATAAGGAATTCTTAGAGAAATGAGGCATCACTAGAGCGTTCGCATGGTAGCTTGTGTGATCGTACGTCTGAAATTGATTTAACTGATTCGAACAATATGAAGAAGTTGGTTGAGAAAACTGTCCGCTATCTGGGAACAACAAGGAATCTAATATTGATGGCGAGAATGACTCAGGCCTTGCATAAGACGACACATTTGCAGTAGTGTTGAGTGGAGAATCGCCAAAATTATGATAGGTTTGTCTATCAGGTTCCAAATCCTTCAAGTGTGATTGCAATAAGACATTCACTGCTGATTCCGATTTCAGGCTACCGCTGTCGGTCATCTTGTTACGTTTCATTCTGGACTGTGTGACAAAGAGATGATGCTCATTTACGATACTGTGTGGTGCGTGAAGTGGCGGAAAATTTATCGTCGCAATTTTTGGTAAAAAAGACTTATCGAAAGTCTTGCGTGCAGCTGCATGTGGCCCACTATTGCTCCTATTATTTTCACTATTGTTTTTATAATGGAAACACTGTGTTGAAGTTTTTTGATTGTCCTCCCGCTGAAAAGCAGACACTAGATCATTTGCTAATTTTGGAGCCACGCTGTCGATCGCCCTTAATTTATAATTTGGACGATCCGTGCAGTTACCTTTACTGTGCTCCAATTGGTAATTTTTAAATTTTAAATCTAACTCCTTCACGAGGTTTCTTGCACAACATTCTTTGGAGTTAATCGTTTGGTGGATGGACGGATTATTTACCAAACAATTTTTACTTTTAACGTTTCTGAATCTTTGAGTATTTGATTTTGAATTTTTATTGCTATGTTTGTTATTATCAATACTGACATTATTGATTTTTTTATTAATATTTTTCCTTAATGATATTAAGCTATTATCCATCAATGAACTTTTCGGAACTGAATCCCAAATTAATTTTGCTAATTCACAAGAATTTTCTGTTTTCACTTGTGCCATAGATTCTCGTTTTCCCTTACTTGTCCTTGTTTCAACTTTACAATCAAATCTTTTAACTTCAGAACTCAAAACATGATCATTGCCAAAAAACAGTTTATCACAAGCGCCGATATCTTGATTCTTAGAATGTAAACTTGATTTAGAGCTGGTGATAAGTGGTAAGAGTAAAGCGCTGGCTCACTTTTTAGTCATAATTTTTAAATACTCTAAAGCGTTTTGAGCAGCGGCAGCTTGGGCGTCTTTACTTGACATACCCGAGCCATAACACACTGCAACAGGTAATGTTGATAATTGAACAAGACACTGACATTTTCCTGTAAATCATGAAAATACTCTGTTAATAAATTGATCGTAAAAGAAAAATATTTTTTCAATGAAATTCATTTATTTCATTGCTTAGATTTACAAAAACATTTATATTTTATTCTTCAATAATCAAAAATAATCATTTTACAATTATTGTATTTTTTAAGTAAAATTAAAATAAAAAAATAATAGTAAACAGTGCTTATTATAAATCAATAATTTCACTACTCTAACAAAGAAAATATTATTAAAATACATTGAAACATTTTTAGTAATTTAAAAATGTACACCTTCACATATCGTTATAGAAACATTTCGTAATTTTATTATCAGCTGTTGCCTTATATTATGATACGAATGTACAGCTAAAGATCATGAATTTATCGAATTTTAATTGATATAATACCCCATTTAAGACTTATATTTACGCTCAATCTTATTGATTTTATAATACATGTATTTCATTGTATATTTTGTCGCAATTAAATATAGAGCTTTTGTACGACTATTTTGAGGTTAGTAATCAACAATTTTATGATGTTAACAATAAATTCTGCAAAAGTCACGTTACGAAAAAAAATGGTAAATATTTTGAACAATTTAGACAATAATGAAAAAAAACAGCAAACAGAATTAATATTTCAAAAGGTGAAGAATTATTTTTATAGTATTTTATTTCATAGTTTTGTATTTATTGAAAAAAAATCCTTCCCCTCTATTTAACTCGTTAATGAAATGTATCTGAGATGATAAGAATACACGCCTTGATTTTATAGACGTAATTTAAATGTAAAAGTATAATCTGAATAGTACTTAAATATATTTATTGCATTTTATTTCATGATAAATATTAACTGATAAGTTAACGGCATTCTTCGATTTATAAGCATAAACTTTGCGTATATTTTCTGTAACTGATTGCCTACCACGAATTTTAAATTAAATTAATTTCTCAACATCAACATTTATCAAACACCTTTATACGTTTATACTACTGTTTATAAAATTATTATTTGGGTTCTTTAAACAAGCTATATTAAAAATCATTTAAAATATAATCTGAGAAACAGCGCTAGCATAAGTAAAGAAGCATAATTAATTCTTAAATTATATTAAAAGAAAATGTATTTGTTTTAGCTATATCAAATTTAATTCTAAATAATCAAGTAACATATTCAAAATTCATCAATTTTTTTTAAGTCAATCTTCATAGTCTGCAACAAATTTAGTAATTTTAATAAATCTTAATTTCTGACGATGTACTTAACATCTACATAAAAATTACATTTTTGCAAAGTGTTATATTAAAATTAACTAAAATTTCAGTTGGTATCTTTACCACAATATAAAGCAAGTAAGAGAATATCCTTGTATTTAAGTACAAGCAACGAAGTTGATACACTACCTATTTTAGAAGATATATTTTTAAGAAAAAATGAAGCCTTTGTTCCATGCTATCAAGCAGATACAATGAAGATGGTTAAAATATATTCATTAAAAGATTACGATGAATTACCACTAACAAAATGGAATATTAAACAACCAGATCCTGGAGAAGATAGAGAAAATGCACTCGAAACAGGTAAGTATATTAATAAATTTAATAATTGAATCATTTTACAATTTCAATAGAAATTTAATAAATAATTTTAGATGGACTTGACTTAATGATTTTACCTGGATTGGCTTTCACTAAGGATGGAAAGCGATTAGGGCATGGTAAAGGATACTATGATAAATACATCAAATCTATTAAAAGTCATGGTAAACAAATACCATATTTAATAGCCTTAGCATTTAATCAACAAATACAAGAAAACATCCCAACAAATGAAAATGATATTCTAGTTGACTTAGTTTTAACGACATAAGATAATATATTATGATACACTATGTAAAATTTTAAAAAATTGTTATACACTTAAGATTATTTAAGTAAATAAATGTTCTCTTACCACTAATAGACTTCTCTTCAATGTCGACATAAGTAACTTCAAATTGCTGCTCTGAAGCAATTTCTTGTAAAAATTGTACTAAATTGACATCTCCATCACTTAAACAAGTGTTCTGAAAGAAAATATTATCTTATATAAAAAAATCAGTTTACATTGAATTGCTTAAATATACATTTTTATATATTAAATATTTTATATATAAATACAATAATGTATAATACCCACTTGAAGCTCAAAAAGCTTATCACCAGTGGCAGATTTCAAATTCTTGTGAAACTGTGAAACTTTAATACTGTGGGTAGTAGTCAATGTTGCAATTTTACTGTCTTTTAGATCCGCATAATGTGGGTTCACATTTGCATTTTTCTGCACAATCTATAACGGACCATTGATAAGAAAAATTGAAATTATAGATTATTTTATTATGAGTGGAAATGATAAATACGTAATTAATCTGTCAAAAAATTTTAAAAAAGTTAATTAAATTAAAATGAAAGATTGTCCGTTATAGATTCTGATAAACTAAATTTAATGCATTTCTTTCTTTTCCACATAGTGACAGACCAAAAAAATCACTTCCACTTTATTTATTTTACTCTTATTCTGTATTCTTATTTTGTATTTTTTTTAGTTACTTTTTTTTATAAAAGAAACTACATATTAAAGCTGGTGTGTACTTTAAGCAATTGGCAGAATAATTAATTACATCAAATAACAAACTAAATAAGTTGATTTCATTTATTTATGATAGTTAACTTGCATTCTAATCTATCAGAGAATTCTAAGTACTTAAAACTTTGAATGGCTTACCTCATCATCATCAACATTATGTTCCTGCAAAGATTGCCACATTTTATGAGCAGCTTGTCTTTTTGCCAACTTCTTGCTTTTGCCTCGTCCGTATTGACGATGTTTCAGTATGGAGCAAACAATTGTATATTGTCTTTCATGAGGTAAACCCTTTTCATTTTCAATTAAATATTTCGGCGGTGGCCAATGATGAGACATACACAGTTCTTGCAACGAGCCAATTGGATTTCTTACAACTTTCTTTTCACCGTAATTACTTTGAACTTCTTGTATATTAGAAGAACTTAAAGAAAAATTTTCACTTCTCTCAAAATAAATACAAATACTTCTTCGATAAAAGGAAATCTTATACAACAACAAAAAAGCTTAATTACTTACTCAGTAATACTGTTCGATAATGAAGTCTCAACATTTTCAGTGCTAACCCCAATTAATTTATCAAGCACAGCCTTAGCAGCATTATGCTTTGCTTCTTTCTTGGACCTTCCGGTCCCCATTGCTGAAACAATTGGATCTACTTCAATGAAAAGGTAATTACTGCAGCTACAATTTGATTAAGTAAATAAAAAATTTATTTTGCACATCCATCGAGGAACACTGACATTTTATATTTTTAATTTTTTAATATTAAGCTTCAGAAAATTATTCATCGTATTCATTATTTATCGTATCATAGAATGGGAAAAACAGCAAACATAAAGCGTAAATAAAATAATTTGACTACAAACCAACAACATCAGCAACGGTCACACGATAGCAAAATGTTGGCTCATGGATAGCACCTTCGATTTGAACCAATTCATAAGTAGGGGTCGTACCTCTACGAGATAACAATTCTTGTAAAACAGACACAGGTGTTTTATTTGGTAAAGCTTGCATTTCCAGTCTCGCTGCCTCGTCAAGAGGCAATGCTTCGGACATTAGAGCATGCATTGCAACTCTTGTTTTTCTACGACGGACATTATTTGTATGATTTGGAACAACACCACTAACTAGCATTTTTTTTCCAACTTGTCGATGATCCTCTATTCCACCATCCTGCTGAAAAAATTAATAAAAACATTACTAATCATACCGATCGACAACAAGAGTGGCCTACAACGAATGTTTTTTAAGTAAAAAAAAAAAAAATAAAATACCATCATAGTAGGTCCAACTTGTTGCCCAACTTGTTCCAATGTATTATCCTATCATAAAGAAACAGACTTAATACAAATCTAAACAAATCATAATACTTTTAACGGACTAAAACAAGTTAATGCGATTTGTTTTAATAACATATGCCTTGCAAGATAATTTGCAGTAAACAATTTCAACAGAAGGTCCTCATCAATTTTGATACAAAACAAAGAGATACCTCAAAGATGTCAGGTAATCAATAACCAATAATTAAGCATATTAAATAAAATGAATGGGATGCATAGTTGTAAATTTAATTCTGCGAATATCCACACAAAGATCCGCATAGAATGGGAATTTAATCGAATACAATAAGAAACGTTAACAATAAATAGTATAAGAATATATCGATAAGCATTTCACAGTTCACATCAGGAATGAAATAAGAAAGATTTTGAAAATGAGTAAGATCTTTTAGAAATTTTACAATGTCGAAATGACGCTCAGTGCTGTTTGACATGTTTGAGAGAATTATAAGAAGGTGTTGCGATACGAAGAATATTTAATTTGCTTCGGAGCTTATCGCAAAAGCCGGCTTTACGTGGTCGGCCATTTTTCTAGCTTACACTAGACTAGTAAGTTATAAAAAATAAAAAAAAAAAACATAATTCGAATCTTACGTTCGTATAGTCATAAAACGATGTATGGCTTGTATACGATACGAGTATCCCTCTCTCTTCAACAAACATCGGCCTCGCAATTAACTCTTGCTCTCGCACAAACGAGGAGTGACAGTGTCTTCCTATGTCCGATGCCCTCCGCTAAATCCCGCTATCACTCTCACTTTTTCGTCCTGATCCCTGTCCTTCTCGCCGGGTTTGATCGAGCGTTTGACCAGCCGCAGAATTTTAAAGATTTCGACACCAAGGCCAGAAGATTGATAGCGAGAGTGACAGCGAGAGCGAGAGCGAGAACGACAGTGAGAGTGACAGTGAGAGTGAGAGTGAGTGAGAGTGAGAACGAAAACGAGAGTGAGAGCGAGAGCAAGAGAGCAAAGAGAGAGAGAGAGAGAGAGTGACGATAGCGCGCGCAGTCGCTCAGGCAAAAGGCCCTGGCAATCGCGGGGGACCGTCGTGCGGAGCGGCTCCTCGCACACGAGCAAAAGCTCATAGCTCGAGCTCGGCCAAAGCCAATTATCGAAATAAGTAAATAAGATCGAGCGCTCGCGCGAGGGAGACGACGATCGCCTTACTTTCCCCACCCTCTGGACCGCAAGAGCCAACCCGCCGGCTATGGAAGGCCAACCAACCTAACGCGACCGAGGCCGAGGCTTCCGAGCCCGACCGAGCAGAATCCTGCCTTTTGCGAGCTATCCGATAATCACAAAAAGCCTGATCCGTCGGGGGACGGAGAGATTACCCCGGCTGTCCCTCCTCGCTGGCGGCCTCCTCTCCCTTCTTCCGGCAACGACGGGCCGGGCAACATTGGCGGCCCTAGACCGCGGAGAGTGCGCTCCGAGATCGAACTTTCGGAGCCGAGCAGATGGAGCTTGACGCGTGTGCGCCGTCGACGGCTTCTGGCTGTGCGGCACCACCCCCTCCGCCCGACGACGACCTCGTCCTCGGCGCGCGGCGCGACCCCAGGAGCTCGCGGACCGACACCTGGGCCTAGGGACGCGGTTACGCGCCGGGGACACGCGGACGCCCGAGGAGCGCCATATTTATCCCGAGAGCGCGAATCGTCGAACTTTGGGACCTTGCCGTAGGATGGGGGTAGCAGGAAGGCACGTGGGTCCGATTCTAAGATGGTGTACGAGAGAGAGAGAGAGAGAGAGAGAGAGAGAGAGAGTGGGGAGCGCGACAATATGTCCGGGCTCCGGGAGGCGATCGCATCTTTACCTGCGTGCCATCGAGCGTACAGCTTTCGAGACCCACTAGGTGACCTGGGACGATGGGGAGCTTGACTCTCGCTCGGAATCGGGACACGCAAAACCTTCCCACCGGAACCCTTTTGCAAAGCCTTTCATTTTCTGAGCTATCCGACTCCGCAGGCACTGGCAAAAACAAAATACACGTACATGAGTTATCCCTTGCCCTTGAACCCCTTGAACGCCCCGAGAAGGCAATACCGATTAATAAGAAAAACAAAAATTTAGGGTAGTCGCGATAAATGCAAACCGACGGATGTTTGTACTGTTTGTAGTCAACCTCGGCTCAAAGCCTTTTTTACTTTAAATGCAAACTGTGTTTATCGAACGGCTAACTAGGCCTCCAGGTTCCAGACAAGGTAGCGCACGCAATTCTTGTTGTAAAGACTTTCACGGCAAATACGAGCTAGACGAACAATTATAACGTGCAATTGTGTCAGTGGGGGACGAAATACTTCTGACTAATGTTTTTTTTTTTTTTTAATTCTTTCTCAACCGCACTAGATATATTCCACGCGCATTTAATATTTATTTAATACTTTGGCTTCTGTATCAATGAAAAAAAAACCAACTATTTTGTAAAGAAATGTGCTCTAAGAAACACAAAAAGAATGCAATATATTCGACATTCATCGCTTTCATAACCGCTTTTCAAAGATTAATTTTCTGCCTGTGACTGAAGCATTTTTTCTGCATTTCAAAGGATGAATTTCCTGCATCGTCCATTCCAGCAAACTCAATTTCTTAACGCTTATATAAATTAATGACTCCTCGTTTTTATTTAATAATAATACTTAAATTTTTACTTATGCTTCTCTTTAATATCGCACACGATCTTACAACTATTATATATTTTTGTCTATATCGATGCCAAATTCATTGCGCAAAAATAACTGCTGCGCTCGTTTTCAATATTTACTTTTGACCCAAAAACAAAATTTTCGCGCTTCATCATTAATAAATATATATATTTAGACAAAATTAATTCGAAATAGAAATCGAAATTTTACAAAATACTCCACGCGTTACCTAGAAAACGGCAAAACTTTTATGAAAAAATCTAAATTCAGTCTTACCGCTATGAAAGCCTGAAATAAAAAAAAATTGTATTCTAGGAAAGTACAGGACAACAGTATTCACGTCTCGTGCAAGCTGAATAAACAGTGTTAAGGGAAAATATTTTTCAGCTTATCGGGGATCGCTGCTCGTCCATCTCCCTTAAATTAATTAAAGGTCACGACATTGCGATGGTTCGATAAAACTCATTAGCCCGCATCGAATGTCAAAATGGTTTTGAAGTCGAGTGCAGCACATTGACTTTAAAATAAATACGGACGCATTTGATAACGTTTGCGTAAACCGTGAAAATACTAAAGTGATCGATGGTGCGACAATAGGCTCGAAAGTTCAAAGGGGGTTTTAAAAATTCATTGGCCTTGGTCTTATAGGCGCTGAAAATTTTATAAGGTAAAGAAAGCACTGGCAAGATGCGTAGGCTAAAGTTGAATTTTAATAATAAATATATTGTAAACCAAGAGCGCCTTTAACGCTCGAGTTGATCGACTATAGTTAATCTCCGCAGTTGCAACGTTATTTATCAAGTCGTAGAAAACATTATTTTACGGCATTGTAGATTACTCTACTCTTAACATCATCATCATTCCTGCAGCATTTTAACCTTTCTCGCTCAGTCGCGACTTATCTCGTCAACAAAAGACGCGACTCTCGCTTTATGTAATTGCAATGCGGATTAACTATTCCCGTTCTTAAATATAAAATTAATTTGCACAGGCCGAGCAATTGGTGGGTAAAATGAAAATCGCTTCTCGAGCCTCGCACGCGAGTCGATAATAATTCGCCGTGGATTCGCGAGCTGCAAGACAATGGGCTCCGGTGCGGCAGGGGCCGAACGCAATAGAAACGCAATAGAAACGCAAATGAAGAACGAGCGTGTATCGATCAAACAAAAGAGGCGAAAAAATCGGACTTCGAAAGTTGGCGCGTGTCGTACGAGCGGCGGCGGCGACCACAGACAAACGCGACCACAGATGCAAAACCTAACAACGCCGGAAGTTTAGAGCGTCGCTGAGGTTTCCGCTTCTGCGCAAAGGACAGAGACAGAAAAAGCGGCGAAACGAGACTTCGGCCGCACTCCGGTTTGGCGCCGTCCTCCTCTAAAGTACGCCATTACGAGTGAAACAGAGCCGACGGAAGCTCTAAGGCCGAAAGAGAAAAGGAAACGACGCCGCAACTGCGTATTCCTTGCGCACAGAAATTTCCGAGAGAAGCACAAGCCTCGTATTATTCTCCAATTATCGTGACATGAGAATATAAATTTTCATTGGCAAACGGAGCAAGAGAGATAAAGCAAAGAGCAACGCTTCATCGCTCCATCCGAAATATGGACGACGTCAAGGTGAGATTTTTATTGCGGCTTTTCGCCTCTCTAGAGGCAAGGCGTATTGTATGTGATTCGCATGGCCGACAGAAGAAGCATGCATATATATTTTCGCAGAGGGCAAACGGTCTCCGGGGACATTGTTTCCAAGCCCGTGACTATTAATCTCATCTGCTGGCTTTCGGTTTTTCGCGAATTATTTTCAAATTATATTTGCTTCACGCGCACGCACTCGTACCCTAATACACGCACACACATGTTCACTTCTGCGCGCGTGCGTGTATATATATAAATGCGCGTGTCGTGTGTGCCCTCGTATCTACGTGCCTGGGAGCGCGTGTGCGTGCAAATTTTTAAGCTATTCGTTATATCTACTTCTATTTCACGAGGCCTCTCTGTATTACCTTATTTAACAAATACATCCAAAAATCTCCGTCCAACGGATATTAGTATTTTAAGCTTTTAAGTCTCCAACGTGAGGTTTTGCGAATAAAATGTGCACGCGCACTGTTTTAAGCTGAACTGTATAAAAACATGACAAATCATATTTAAAAACTTACTATAGATTACATTTTAATATCGTGTATTATGCAGATGCCCGAGAAAGCTCAAATCACGTTATCAAGAATTATTATAATTCAATTAAATTGAACCCTTCTTCTGTCTATTACTTATATTAAGTTATTCTAATTTGCCTTATTCAAAAAAACTTCTCTAAAACATTTAAATCTCGTCAAATCTTCGGCTAATTTGTCTTAATCCTGGTTGATAACATAGCATGGTGTTATATTACAACATAGATTTTCTTGTACTTTTGCAAGCATCCTTTGCTACCTTACATACAGAAGCGAAGTGGAAGTCGCAGCCCAAGTCCAAGGCGTTCAAGGACTGACGACGATATTCAAGAATCACGCTCACACTCAAAATCCAGTAAATTTCGAGAGCATAAAGAAGGACATAGAGTAATGAAGAATTATTCAAGGTCACGTAGTCATTCTATTACAAGAAGTCGCAAATCCTATCGTAGCTCTAAATATGAAGGACGTCGAGGTGGTAGTAGAAGTCGCAGTAGATCACCTTATAGAGGACGCGTGTCACGCAGTAGGTCTCGTTCCTACTCTAGATCAAGATACTCCAGAGATAGAAACATGTACAGATCACATTCGAGAAGTCCGATGTCTTCAAGAAGACGACACGTTGGAAATAGAGATAATCCTTGCCCTGGTCGATGCTTAGGTGTCTTTGGTTTATCGATCTGCACAAGCGAACAACAACTTTATCATATTTTTTCCAAGTATGGACCAGTAGAACGTGTTGTAGTAGTCATTGACGCAAAGGTATATTTATGAATGTTAAAGTATCTTTTGAAGAGGTATCCATTAAAAAAAAATTTTAACAAGAAAATATAAAATATAATTAATTTTACAAAGTATTAAAATAGCCAGTAGAAAAAATTATAAATATATAAACTATTAATTATTTAGTTATTTATTAAGGCTAAGATGATAAGATTTTGATTACAAGAAAAAAAAATTCTTCTAACATCAAAATAAATAATTGGAATTTATAATGTACAGATTTAAAATAATTACATATTTTATATTATATAGAAAAACAATTTTTAATTTAAAAGTGCTAAATTTATAATTAAAAAAGTATTTTCTGAAAGGGATAACTCGTATCCTATTTATTTCCAAATAAGTTCTTGTATTAAACAAATATGAAATGAGGGAATATTAATATCTTCAGTTATATTGATAATCAAGGATATCAAAAACATTTATAATTACTGTTTTTTTTTAGTTTTTTTTTTTTTTATACAGACGTTTATATTGTTGTTTTATAAATTCATTATACACGTATTAAATCTTATATTAGTATTTATTTATTTAAAAAGTTACTGTTATTTTTGTTTTTATATGCTGTCTATTGCAAGCTTCCTACTTTAAATATTTATTATAAAAATTAAATTAAAAAAAAGAATTTATAGTTTGAATTTTATGAAATGAGTAAATAAATTTCGATTATCCCCTAGTTTATGCTATTTAAATTATTGTTTTTTTTTTATACTTTATTGAAAAGATATAGTTTTTGGTTTATACATGTTTATATTAAATTTGATTTTCATGTTTTAAAATTCATTTTAAAATCAATCTTAATATTTTATAATAGTATGCTTATAAATGTATTTGCACATATATTAAAAAACTCAGTATCAATATTTTAATAATGTTAGTAGCATAAAATTTTAATACTGTTATTGTATTAAAATATAATTTTGGGGATATATCAATTTAGCCCATGATTTAGAATGTATGCTTTAGAGGTAATAAACAATGCATTAAAGGCCTTGGGCAACAGACTATTAAGATATAGGTAAAAGATAATCAATAGCTATGTTATTTTAATAACAAATTATTTATTTTCTAGACAAAGCGTCCAAAAGGTTTTTGTTTTGTTTACTTTGAATCACTGGAAGATGCTAAGGTAGCTAAAGAGCAGTGTAGTGGAATGGAAATCGATGGACGAAGAATTAGGGTAGACTACTCCATTACAGAACGTGCCCATACTCCAACACCAGGAATTTACATAGGCAAACCAACTCACTTGTATGATAGCCGTGGTGGTGGTGGTGGTAGCAGTGGTGGCGGTGGTTGGGACGGACCTAGAAGGAGAGAGTAAGCTATTATTTTAATGACATAACTGCTTGTTCAAAGAAGAATATAAGATAACAAATAATTTACATTATTTTTTTTCCAACTTACACTATATACTATTTTTCTTTTTAAATCATCATACTTTTAAAATGCTTCTCCTTATTTTTTAAAAACTCATAAAATTGCCATCAATTACTTTCAATAGTGTTGAATTCATTGGCAACGTTTATAATTATTGTAATTACTCTAAAATCCTATTAAGACTCGACCTTATCAATTTCTCAAACATCTTTCTGTTTAGTTATAATAATAGAGGAAGCTATCGTCGTTCTCCAAGTCCTTACTACACTAATCGACGACGTTCACGTTACGAAAGATCCAGATCACGCTCCTATTCGCCACGTAAGTCAGATCGTTACATGCATAGCGATTCGATATACAATTCAGGCAGTGTACATCGACATGGACCGGCATGGATGTAAGGGAGAAAAGTGAAATCATTTTTAATCAGTTGGGTGTATAATTTCATAATAATTTTAATTCGCTGATAAAATTCTAAAAAGAATACATGCTATTAATGCCTTAATGTTTCATAAATACGTTTTTTTTTTTTTTTTTTTTTTTTAATATGGATATTCATATTGTACACATATTATCAGGCTGGAACGTATTTTTGTAAACTGCCTAGTATGAATTTATTTTATCATTCTTTTGTGAGAGAGAGTGAGAACGAGAGAGAAAGAGAGAGAGAGAGAGACAGTGTGAGAAAGAGAGAGAGTGAGACAGTGTGAGAAAGAGAGAGAGAGTGTGTGAGAAATTGAGAAAGTGAACTAGAGAGAGAGTCTGTGAGAGATTGATAAAGTGAACTAGAGAGAGAATGAAGCAAAATGAGAGGGAGAGAGAGAACGAGAGAGAAAGAGTGTGATAATAAGAATGCAGGAATGAAAGCATTAGGCTAAAAATTCAACTAATGAAATCTAATAAAAATACATGCGATAATTAGTAAGCGCAACTCCCCCATAACCTGGATGAGAAAATTATTGTTTTCGTTGCTTAATGGATTTCAGGTCGATATTAAGTGAGACGGGTTTGATGCGAGAGGCCAGGTGTTGGGAGCCATTTGTGTGACATGACCCTTTGACCCAACCCCGACCCCATTCTCTTCTATCTATGTACACTCAGGGTCATAAAAATACAAACTTCACATTCTGTCACTATTCTCACCTTCCTATATAATGCGTTTGATGTTTAGCATTATACGTTGGTCATTTAACGTTAAAAGTTTTACAAATTCTTAGTGTGGACGTATATAACATGCATGAAATAGAAAGGTCAGAATGGACAAAAATATCCTTATTTTCACAAGTCAAATTTCCATTTTTATAAAAGTAGAAGCATTATCGAGTTTAGATACTAAGATTAAAATCGTCGGTATTGTGTGTAATACAGCTAATTAACTCTGTAAAGGTTGGAACATAGTTGGCCAATTTTTCTGCCTTTCTTGTTTCATTATATTTTTTTTCTTTTTTTCTGATTATTGGTTTTCAATTGGTCTTATCAATATTCCAACTCTCATGCGAATGGTGAATACTGTACCAGTTTATTGAGAAATTAGGGTTCAACTTAAATATTTTTCTTGGTACATTGATGACAAAAACAATATAATAGTACTTCTAATGTTCGTAATATCACAAACAAACAAAAATAAAAAAAATAAACGTAAATCAATAGATGTAAGCTTTCTAACAAGTTAGTTTGTTTATAAGGTTTTGAATCAAGAGGTGTTGGATGATAGAGGGAAGTTTGCAAGTTTCACTCGCTCAGAAAGAAAGAAAATTAAGATTTTTGAAAGAAAACAATTGAAGATGAGATTAATGAAGATCTTAACACTTGAATCGATGAAGATTCTCCCAAGGGTTTGATGTGATCAACTCCAATACTGAATTGATTCTATTCCTGGTCGACAAAGAAATTCAAGTTTCGAAGTCTTTGAAGATCCTCAAGTTTCAATATATCAAGAATACAATGAAATAAGGGATTTCCTGAATTTTAGAATGGTTGATAAAATAACAAAGAAACCACTTTCCAAGATCACAAATTTTGTTTATTTCTATTTTTATCTACATATATGTATATGTATAAACATATATACATGCATACATACATGGATAGAAAATGAGCAGAGCGCTCTTTAATTAATAGTCATTTTCATTATTTCAACTTTTTATTTTAAAAGTATCAAAAGTCTCTTAAATCTTGAATTCTAATAGAGAATCAGTTTAATTTCATTAATCAATTTAAATAAGTCTGAAATATTTATCCCTCCACCATTCCAATCACCTCAATTTCCTTATAATCCTTAAATATATCATTTTATAAATTTTACATAAAATTCAATAGACTCTTTAACTCTGTGTGCCTATTGAATTTTTTGCTGTAAGATCATTTTTAACAAAAATAAATTGCAGTAAAAATTTCTCATTTTATAACAAGGTATTTCCAAATATTAAGAAATTAATATATATTTTTTTAATGCATTCTAACAATTAAAGACAAAAGTTAAAGCGATTCGGGATTCAATTAGCTTTTATAACATTCTGCATTTGCTTTAAAAATCGATAAATTAATAGAGAAAAAAAAGACTTGACGTAATAATTTAATTGTTTTTAAAAAAAAAAGTAATAATAAAAGTAAATTAGGATGTGCGAGATATTTTTGTTAAAAGAGGTATACTTTTTTACCGAGAAATTCGATTTTGATTCATAATAAATATGCAAATGCAAAAAGTATATGTCTATTGATTACAGATATTTTTCTTAAAATCTTCATTTAGAACATTTCAAGACAGAATCATCAAGAGCTTGCTGAAATTTGTAAATTGCAAACTTATTTAATTTGAATTTCATAAATTCGTAAATTAATATTTATGAGATTCATAAATAATTTCAATTTCGAAAAGCTTATTAATAAATAAGATTATCAATAAATTTCTTCTTTTTTTATTGAAACTCTCTCCCACATTATCTAATACTTTCTAATGTATATTTTTAAATTAAGTTTTCAAATTTAAAAATATAACAACACAGCAGCAGCAGCATGTATTTGTGCGTTTTTTTTTTTTATAGAAAATTCAATTGCCTGCATTATCAGCATTTATTTGTTCAATCAAATAAAGAAAAGAAACGTTTTATTTTTTTATTTTTAATCGTCATGACGATAAAGTCGATTCGATTCGATTAGTTTTGTTTGACCCTTTGAATCATTTGCTTCATGCAATCGTGATGGCTTAGAATAACAATTTCTCATCTGCGTGCGTGCCTCCGGCAAGAAAGTCAATCGACAATTAAACTTCCAACGAACAATGAATGTGGCTTCGGCTTGGGTTTAACTTTTTAACAAGTGCTCAACTTACGTATGAACAGTCTTTTGGTGATTCCAGGGGTTAAATGTCTCGTAATAAGAGGAATGGGGAAAAAAGCAAAGCAAGAAAAAAAAAAAAAAAAAGAAAGAAAAAAAGTAGTGAGACCACCTCGCCCCCTTTAAACTGTATTCAATGTGTTTCTGCGGTACGACGTTGAAAAGCATTTTGCTGTATTGTTAACGAAAAACGAATTGAGTGCCCTCTACGCCCCTCGAATACGCCTATTTATTTTGTGATCGATTATACGAATAACGTAGAGGTTAAAAGTGTAATGTATAACAGTATCACTGAATAAAATCTTGGAAACATTACTTCGTTGTTGTTTGTTTTATTTCCTCGTGAAACCTTGCGCAACTCTCCCTCACGCCTATTGCAAATATGTTATCGGCAATTGTGAAAGACCACCAAAGTAAACAAGCTGTTAGGAAAGAGATACAAGGTAATCTGGCATACATTAATTATCCTGAACTTGTATTATTGTCGCTGTTCTATTTTATTCTTTTACTCCTTATCATTCAAATTATGTAGAGCAGAAGCGCAAAGAAGCCGTACAAGCTGCTAATAATTTAACGCAAGCTCTAGTCGATCATTTGAACGTTGGGTAAGCCGACTTAAATCTAAATTCTACTTTATTCTTCTATCGTATATGCCTAAGCATATGTGCCTCTGTGTGTGTGTGTGTGTGTGTGTGTGGGTGGGTGTGTAAGCGCGTATATAAACACGCGCACACGCATGGGCATTATTTTGAACATAGATCTGTTATATTAGGGTAGCCCAGGCATATTTAAATCAAAAAAAGCTCGACGCAGAAGCTAAGCAATTACAAATCAGTGCGACAAATTTTGCAAAGCAAACACAGTCTTGGCTTCATTTGGTCGAATCATTTTCTAGTGCTTTAAAAGAAATTGGAGATGTGGAAAATTGGGCAAGAAGCATCGAAGGTGATATGAGAACGATAGCTACTGCTCTAGAATACTCTTACAAAGGTTTATACGTAGAAACTATCTTTTATTACATAATATTTACAACTTTACGTTGCAACCTCATATTTTAATCTTTCAATTTCAGCCACGCAAGAAAAGTCTTCTCCATCCACTGTATAATTATTTGTGCATCCTACAATTTAAGAAGAAATATTTTTTAAATATCAATTCAAATTCATTTATTAAATTTGATTAGATTTGTAATATAGTTAGTATTAATAATTTATACAAAAATCATTGAAAATTAAATTATCATTGTTTTACAAGTATTATGTAGATTAATACAGATTTTAAACTAAAATAGAAATTCCTTTATGCTCTAAAATTGTATCTTTGTTTTTTTTTAAACTTTTTTTGAAGTATTTGAATTATAATGATCGATCGCTTCAGTTGTTCAAGTAACTACTAAAACATGAAATTTTTAAAATTGTAAAAACTATTTGTAAATAAATTGAGCTGTTAAAAACCAGTTTCAAAAAATGTTAAAATTTAAAAAAAAAATTAATTATGATTCAACACAAGCCTCATTTGATATTAGTCGTAAAAAATTCCAATATTAATGGAATTATAAACACTAATTGTTAAAAATAATTTGTATTATTATAAGGTTAATGTTTATTTTTATTTTTATGTTTTACCATGAACAATTCACAGTATCTTTCACTAAATTTTTCAGCATTAAAAGGTTTAATATTTTCTTGTTAAAATGAATTGAAAAAGCTTTCAATTTAAAGAAAAATTAAAAAATAATTCTTTAAAAAATAAAGAAAAATAAATGTTTAACTTTGGATCTTTGTTTTTTTAATTGAAATAATTTTATTTGTATGAGGTACGTGAATGCAACGAATAAAAATAATGCTTCGATTTCCTTAAATAAATAAAATATGATTCTCTAAACCTTAAGAAGTTACATGCTCGCGTATGAAATTATCATGAATGTTTAAAATATGTTTAAAATAAAAGAATATTTTCAATCCTGATTTTAAACCGAATTCTAATTAACGTATTAATATTTTTCGGATTATTGTTAATTAAATAAAAAATAACTACGACTCAACACCACAGCTGATGCAGCCGAGATGCAAGCACTAGTAATTAAATCAATTGCCATAAAGAAAAAGTACCGAAATTTCAATTGTTCCTATCTATTCGTCAATTGGCTTTATTTTGATTGACGATCACTCGTAATGTTTAGTAGGAACTCCTTTATCTTCGTCGAGCTGTTATCGTGCAGAGAATCCTTAAATCGCCGTGGCTGTCATTATTTATAATGAGAATCAAGCTCGCGTCGTTAAAATTGCGAGGACAACAGCGCGACAGGAGAGACTGACGATCAAGAGAGCAGAGGACCGCGCCCGGATCTGCCTGATTTTGCATTACAGGGCTCCTGAGCGATTCGAGTACCTTGCAGCCCTTGGCCCAGGCTATTTGCCAGGAGCCAGCTGAGAATTGTGCAGATCCTGTATTTTCCTGGGACAGAAGCACGACCGGCCCGCCGACTGCGCTGAATCAGAATCCTTATTCCTTAAATAAGGAAAAGGCCCAAATCATCTGAAGCGCTTCGGGATTATTAAGGTTTATCGCTAGAATCGCTAGGGGGAGAAGCTGGAAGGAGGAGTCACATTTGCGACAAGATTGGTGGAGGGGGGGGGGTCACTTTGGAAAAGGGCTGTTTTTCCAACCCTCGTTCGCACTTGCCATTCCGATGGATCGATGTCGTTGGCTACTTTGTCTATTTGTTTAGATTAATTAATTTGTTCATGCAAATTACTTTACGCTACTTGAAAGTAATGCGTACTATAAAATTTGTATACACGTATATTGAATGGTACAAAAATCAAAAGCAGCTAAGCAAGATATTTCATAATACACAACAATACGTATTACTTGTGCCGAAATCATACGCCATTTCCTGAAATATTTTTACAGATTTATTTTTTTTTTTTTATTTCTAGTATTGATCGAGTGCAACGCTGTATTACGTAACAAAATATTAAGTCTATTGTAACATACAATACGTATTAAGATTACTGGAAAATATACAATATTTCGAAGGATAGAAATCTGATTCAAATATTCCCTTCAATAAGGTCATTATTTAATACAAAACAACTCAATTGAAACGCATGCTAGCTTTTCATTAATAAATGTTAATTTTCTTTATACAGAATTATAATTGAAAAATTTCTCCATAAGAAAAGTTTTTTTAATTTGTTTGATATGACTTAAACACCATTTTTGTTTTTTTACATCATTATTTAATAAAAAAGTTCTGCTAGAAAGAATATAATTTTTTACATAAATAGCATTTTTTTATTAGTTTAAAGATGAATTAAATTTATAGCGATACAAAATTTGAAGAGGAAACACATTTTAATACTTTTTTTTGTAACCAAACATATATACAGACAGTAAATTTGTAAAGGAGCTTATAAATTAAATTAATTGTATTAACTTAAAACAATATTTTTTAAGTTATTTACATTGGATAAAGTTAAAAAGATAATAATAAGGTTTTATATAGCTATAAAAGTATTAAATTATCAATAATACTTTTATGTGCAAATGGTCGCTGATATCTAAAATTTTTTGACCAAATTATCCCTTTCGGCAAAAAACTCATTTAAGTTACTAAAGGATCTATCTTCACTTCGTCTCATTCAAAATTTCAGCACCCTGAGTTATATAATAGGAAAATCAATTGTTCTTTTTACTTTACTAACATGAGTCAAATAAATTTAACGGACATTGCCGACAAGAGCGATTAATTTAGTACAATGTAGGAATAAAAGTTCTTCAAATAAAATATGCGTATTTATTGCATTAATTATTAATACATGCGATTGCTTGAAATTTATTAAATAAATAAATTAATTTTTCAGCTTAAATTTTATTACAATCATTTTTACGACAGTTGAATATTTAATTCATTATTTTGAATGTCTTATGGCTCAATATCATTTATCTTATTTTATTTTAAATCAACAATTTTACGATACAGTATTTTATATTAAATTTTGTATAAATAGTAAATATAAATTTATCCATTCTATACTTTATCCAAATATTCGAATATTAATGGAAAAATCCTTCCCAAAATAAAGTAATATTATGACGACTTATTTGATTTTATCGAAAATGCAAATTATGCTATCATTTAAATACATTACTTAATTTCCAATACTGTTAAAAACTGTTATATAAACAATAGATACTGTTTATATGCCAATTATGTCTATTATTTGCAAGTGTAGTTAACATCCTTTCCAAATCTTTTTTAAACAAAGTGCGATAAGTTACAAAAAACTGTAGGACTTCAATTATGTCCTAGTAGAAATATATAGAACTGTCGTGTTTTAATTTTCATAATTCACATGTATAAAAACTAAAATAATAATTCTGGAGCTAATGCTAATAAGAAACGACGAGTCTGGCACTTTTAAATATATTATAGAATCATTCAAAATTTAATTCCGAAAAACTTCTTTTATTATCGTGTTAAGGTTAATTATAATTCTGAAATTTTCAAGCACAAATTTTTAAAATGAATTCACTTAAAAGTTAACAGTTGAAGAGCCCTACAAATTATTATAAAAAAAGATTTAATCTTAAAGGGGTTTCTCTTTCTGGGTACTTTGGAAAATGTTTAACATGGCTTTCGTAAATGTACTGTCAAATGTCCATAAATTTACTATAACTCATGCCTGAGTAATTCTTCTTTCCTACAATCATAGAGGGTTGTTGATTCGATACAATCATAATGTAATTTTAAAAACACAATTCTGAATGCTGCTTCTCTTCTTTCTTACCGATATACAATAGATAAAATATATGTCTACATCGATGTACGTTTATTGTTGGGTAAAAATGAAAAGTTGAAAAACAAATTTCACGTCATTGTAATGAATATTTTGTCAAAGGCAAGAATTTTTAATTCAGCTTACAACCTCAAAAAATATGAATTATAATTTTTATCTATTAGTAAAGTACTACAAATAAAGATGCTTATTTAATTATTTGCTGTTATTTTATAGTTGTAAATTTTTTTTCCGAACCCCAGTACATTTGTTTTTAATTATAATTAAATTAAAATGTATTAAGTTATTTAAAGAAGATTGGCTGAAAATTAAAAAACTTTAAAAATTAGAATAATATAAGGCTAAATTAAAGTATTTGTTTTAATTATTCATAAATACATACAGAGGTTGTAAGAAATATTTTTAAACTTTTATAATATACCTATATAAAAAAATATTACATATATTAAAACACCTTTCAATTAATAAATAAATATCTACTAAAATTATATAAATATTTATAAAATAAAATATATCGTTTCAAACTACTGACATTTTTGTATTTAGAATAAATTATATCAAAAATTAAAGTTGTATTTTTAACTAGTTTCTAAAAAGAAAAATATATTACCGTTTGTAAGATTAAATTAAAGGCATTTTAAACTGCTAAAGTTTTTACAATTATAAACCATATATTCTTAACCATATATTATTAACATTTATTAATTTTACGAATAGTGTTTTAATATAATGAATGTATATTTGCTGCTTCAACATTTAATCTAATCATTTAAATATTTTTATTTTTTTGTTGTATTAAACAAATTTTTAACAGTATTTTTAATCCCTTTTAATTTTAATTAGTTAGTAAATTTAATTTAATCATTGATGTCGAATATTACAGGTTTTATAGTAATGAAATTTTATTTGAAAGTATTTTAATTTTATTAAGTCAATATTTTGATCATTTGAATCTCATTATTATTTATGATATAAATACTATAATTTTTAGTGCTTATAATTATTATTTAAATAATAAAATGAATAATTTATCTAATAATATGATGTACACTAGATCGTAATGAAAATACATATAAATCTAATGTGTAGGTAAGTAAATTTTAAAGTAGAAAGTGTAGAATTTCGAAGGGAGTAATTTTACCCATGTAGAAAATATTTAAAAAATTTATTAAAATTATATTCATACATTTATATTTTTATTTGTGTTTTATTTTCGTATTTGATTATCGTATTTTCTTTTTATTATTGAGATTTAATGATATTTTTATGTCAGTTCAGAAATAATGTATTATTCGCACATAATTATAGTGACGTTGAATAAATTACGGTTGTATTTTATTTTCATAAACTTATACATGCTTATGTACTTAATTAATATACTGTACACGTGATTTATTATACTCAATATCATTGCCCATTAAGATGAAATTGACTTATTATTTTATAAAAACAAAAAAACAGTTTAAGGTTTTTTTTTTAATACTGAAGTGTGTATTAATGTTTGAATGGAACCGATAAATTCTTCTGCAATATATTTTCATATATTCAAAGATACAATTAGGTCATATAAAATTCCGTATATTCGATCGAATAAACATTGATTGTTGATTTAGCTAAAATTTCGTATTGTAAAAATGGTAAAGGGAGTTTTACCTGCAATAAAAACAGCAATTTGTGCATATACACTTAATTGTTTGATGCAAAACAGCATCGAAAAACACCTATTCGTTGAAATATCTGACTGAATTATTAATAGGATATGTCAATAATGCTGTGACAGTATACAATTAATGTGTTTACAAATATGTTTTAACTTGCTTTACTTACTGTTGACCATGAAATACATATGCTCCTACTATAGTCTTAATACTATTATCAAATATTAATAAATAATATTCATTTTTTTACTTATGTTTTATGCGTATCCAGAAATATTTACATTAAGTTTACAATGTAACTCAATTTGGACTGTATGGATTTATTATGTAAAAAGTTAATTTTTATAACACTGATAGAAAACGAAGAAAATGTAAACAGATGCGTTGACTTTAAACAATTGCCAAAAACTGTTATTTTCTATGAACAACATATAATAAATTTTTCATATGTATAAATACAAATAAATTTATATAATTCAATTAGTATAAATTAATAATCAAATTCTTTTTCTGCTATGACTTTTACGTGTAAGAGATCTTAGAACAGCTTAAGACCCTTTTACTTTTTTAGGTCCTTTCAATATTTCATCTTCCTCCTAATTCTATGATTTCGGGATATAAATGAATCTCGTAAGCGTTAATTGAAGTGAAAAAGAGTAGTGTCATCTGTTTATTTCAAATGTAGAACCATTAGGTTACAAATTTAAAAGCAAATGCTTACATGGCCTCAATTTTCTTATCGCAACTAAAAGGTTCTTGGTTATAAAGTTGCAAAACATTTATTTTTATAATTGAATCCTTAAGTACATATTTTAAATACTTCGAAAGAATTTTTATAGACGAATGCAGGAAGACAATAATTTAAAAAAAAAGTAATAATATATTTTTTACAACAGCGTATATTTTTTTAGTATTATTATTTTAAAAATTGGAATTCTATATCCTAAACGTTTTACAAACTGGGAGTAAAAATAATAATGGTACATCATAAGTTATAAAACAAGATTATTAAAAATCTATCTAAAAGACATGATTGATCTAAGAGATATAAATATAGAGTAGACGTAGATATAAGTATAAATACGTTGTAAAATAGACTTTTTTATTATTTTCTTTAAAAATTTATAGCTATAAATTTTATGTTTATTTATAAATTGCAAATATTAAAAAAAAATAAAAAAATTAGTTTTACGTTAAATTTGACGGTAAAATATTTCTTGGTAATAATCAGTTTTAAATTATTGGAATATTATTTCTCGTAAACAATACTAATTCTTATGCAAATTGCGAGCAAATTCACTAAGCAGAATATTTATGGGTTTCAAATGAATTATTCGAAAAATAATAGAAAATAGTAATAACGTTATATCACAAATTAAATAAAAAATCTTTCTAAATTTCGATTGAATATGAATATATAATTTATGCATAACTATATTAATCTCAAAAGACTCAAAAGAAAATTAATTTGTTGCAATCAAGAATAAGTACAATTATAAGAATTTTATTTAAAAAAAAGAATGAAATAAATACACGCTCTATAAAAGTTTATACGTAGAATTAAAAAGCAAATAAAAAAATGGTTAAAATGTATAAAATTAAAAAACTTTTCTTTTGTTTTTTATGAGTTTAAAAAATAAATATCAACAATCATAATATAATTTGTATAATATTAAATAAATTTAAGTAAATCTCAATTTTAGAATTATTATATTGCAACTTGTATCACTCAACATTTATTTCAACTAAGCATGTATGAAAATCTTATAAAGAACATATTTTCATTTAAATAAAAATTAAACGTTAAATAATAATTTTCTTAAATCTTTAAACAATATTATACTTTGCTAAAGACTAATGTATAAATATTGTTATGAAGAAAGTATCCAAAATTCGAGATTGATTTATTTTATGTATTCTTTTTAAGTATTCTTATTACAAAGTATAATAGGCTACAGTTAAAAATTTAATAAGAATTAACAAAAAATTCCTTTATGAATAATGTTGAATTTTTATTAAAGAAATAAACACAAAATATATAATAATTTATGTATGAAATATTTAATACAAATTTATGTAGAAATACTTGTCATACAATGATTAGGCTGGATATTTCGACCATGTTTATAAGAAATGATGCACATTGTGAATTATCATTATTGATAGGATCTTGTATAATAATTTGGCGACTTTTTTTAAGGTTTACTTTTTATAACTTTATAGTAATTTATTTAATATAATTGATTTTGCAAAAAAAAATAGCATTAAAAGGTTGGTAATTAAATATTGACTATAATTTAATAAAACTGTTTGCCAGAAAAGAGAAAAATTTTTATTTTTGCAAAATAAAAAAAAACACATGGTTTCACGCAATATTGGATACTTTTTCCAATGTATATTTGTAAAAATATAATAAGGCAAGTATACTTGCTGTCAATTCATTACTTAGCTCTGAAGTAAAAGAGGAAATACGATTTATATAAAAATGCGATAATCATTAAAATTATTATGATTGCATTATTCAATAAACCATAAAAACGTATGTACTAATTATCTCTTGAATATTTTTTCATATAAATATATTATTGTTTAACAAACTTATTCTTATAAAATAAACAATACATTTCATAAAAATTGTTTAAAACATCTTTTACATATCGTTAAAATATTAATGTGTCATACGTATCATTGTTTGTAATTAAATCATCAGGCAAATAAATTTGTATTATAGATAACATTCATTTTTTGGCAGAGTTCAACATCTTGACGATTTAGATATTATTATGAAAGCGCTTGAAAAAATAATACTTTTCACTCGCTTATCCCATAATAATAACCCGAAAATGGGAACAAAAATATAAATCCTACAAATAAATTTGGGAATCAATGCTTTGTATTGTTGCGCAATAAATAACAAATTGACGCGCAAATATAAGCTTTTTTTCAATCCGTGGCTATTTCGTTCTACTTTCACTCACTTGCTCCCTTAGGTAGAAACAACGAGGGTCGTATAATATGTCGAAAAGAACGCGTGATATGCATGTGCGTGTCTCCAGTTCTATTACACTTGAGCACTCAACCGGTAAATGTACATAAGCACATGTATTCATAATGTAAACAATGACTCTTTATATCGACACATAGATTTATAGCATTGCAGTTGCGTAACATGAATATCTAATCCAATTTCGACCATGCATATTTATTTTTATAATTATTCGTTATAATCAAGTCAAGGATTAAGTATTAGAAACATCCTGATGTTATAATACGTGGCATCCAAAGGAACTTCATTACTTGATTCGTTTAATATCATTTTGAAGCATAAAATTAAAAAATTATAACCGTCATTATAAAAATTGTTGACTATGCATAATATTTTTCATCATTTAAAAATGATTTCATAAATTATGCGATGATAACTGAATTACATTTTCAGAAGTTTTTTAGCCAAAGGATAAATTAAAGGATCAACATTATAATTGATCATGTAAATCTTCTATTTCTATAATAGAATGCGAGCCTTACCTGTAATTCTGAAATGTCAAAATACCACTTTATCTAAAATAATCACGTAATAAAGGTAAAATGAAAATAATATGTGCATAACTTTTATAAAAATAAGAAAGATGGAATTTCAAAATATTCATTGCAAACTTTTATGATCCCGTATAAATAATATATGGACATAATTAACAACGTATCATATGCTTCTTAAAAAGAAATTGTAAATTATCATTCTGAATGAATTAAATTAATTATATTTTAATGCACGCGATGATGTACCTTTTTTCAATGATCACAAGTTCATAAAGTTAATGTAAAATAAAGGTACTATATGTACATATACAATTTCGGAATGAAAAAATTCAATATTGCCTCATGCTATAAGCAATAATGGAATGATCACACAACTCACTTGTAAGGTTAGCTACTTACTACAAATAATTCCATTATGCTGATATTTTTCATGGAGTTCGGAAAGATTTGGTACCTGCCGAAATAAAAGATCTTGATTGCGACGAATTACATTTTATTATAGGAGATGACAATCTCAAAGATGAGGTACATTATACCTCTCTATTCAACCCAATTACAACAAGAAATACTCTTATTCATATTGATACAAATTGTAAAGTAAAAATATTGCGTTAAAAAATGTTGTTATAGTTTATCCTGTCAATCTGCGTCTATAACTTAACAATTTTTAAGGTCTAACGTTTTACGCTTTTTATTAATTTCAAAGTCAAAATAATGTTTCAATAAATTAATATATTATTATCTTTAATATTATAAATTTTTCGTACTTGATTAGAAGAGCCATAAATCTGATCCTTTTAGATGACTGTAAGATATTATTCAGTAGAAGGGTTCAAAACTCGCTTATCTAGCATCTACCCCATGATTTGCTGTCTTTCAAATTCTTAAAATAGAGAACTCTAACGTTTTCCATAAAACTTTTTCCTATTTGATTACAAGTAGAATGGAAATAATTTATTTACTCTTTAATATTAAATTTCGGCAATTTAAATGTGTCTGTCTATTCTTATAAGTTGTTTATACCTACAAGTAAGTATTACATAAGCTTTCAATAAAAACATAATCTTTTACCTTTAAAAATAATATTAAAAAAAAAATTCAACAGTATAAAATGTAATATAATAATTTTAAGAAATAAACAGATTTATTTGGAAATATAATAGTAAAACTATTCTCATTTTATTGTACAATTATAAAAACTTTTAAGAATTCTTTCTCAATTTATCATAATTTTTGTCTTTTAAGATATAAGAGAACAATCTTATCAAGTATTAATATGCAACAATGTATTAGGACATTAAACAATGGCTCTATACATTAAAAATGCCCAAAGCTAAGAATAAAAATGAAAACTAATATTTACCTACCAATTCTTATAATAGCATAATACTTGAACTATAAATTACTCAATTTAATTGTTGCACTAAATATTAAATACCATTTATCGAAGCATGAAATAAGTTTATGTTTTATCCTACGTCAACGCTAACGGAATTTATTGATTACCCATTTTATGTTTTATCGAATAAAATCATTTTATGATTGATTGCAGTATAAAAAATAAGATTCTAAAGCTAAGTACTCATAAACTTCAGTAGAATTTTGTACAGATTTTTCTAATTTTTTGACATCCTGTAAGCAATTGTCGTATTCATTATTAGGTTAGCATTAGAATAAAGGTAATATGCAAAAAGTCTGTGAAATATAAATTAACCACGTAGAACATGATATTTTACCAATTCTATAAACAAGTAAATAAGTATTTGTTAAATAAGCTGATAGTTTCAATGGTAATTTCATTAACTAACAACATTAATTCTCAAGCCTAAGATTGAAAATTTTAAAATACATGGCATTCAATGTGATTTAAACATAATTAAATATAATATTTTTATTAGTACCTGAATTAATTCGTAGTTAAAATACAAAATAGTACATTTTTTTCAATGTACATTTTTAAATTAAAAGAATGCTTTTATTGTTAAAATTAAAGGTTTTAGAAAAATGTATTTTAATAATATCGAGATAATGCTTATTACAGCGAGATTAGATTATTGTCTTCTATTGTTTACTGGTGATATTAAAAAATGATGTCTTTGAGTTTTTAAGATCTAATTTAATGTAGATTAAATCAAAGTAGAAATACGGCGATTATTACTTTATTATTACCCATTGCCCAGACGAATAATGATTTTCGAGAATCTACAATAGTTTATCCATTATATCTTATTTATTATTTATCAAGATTATACAGCCTGTATTTATGATTTCAACAGAATTAAACAACTTGTTTGATTCTAATAGCGCATTTCTTTTAAGTTTTGTTTTTTAAGTCCTATATTATCCAATATTTGTTTAGTCCAATATTTGTTTAAGTCCTATAGCAACAAATTATTGAAACATTCTTTAACAATAAATGCTGTAAAATACATTTATATTGGTATTCTCAAAAGTAAACTCAGACTTAACCCAAGGTATGTAAGAAGAAGGTTGTATAATAATATAATAATCGACAATATCACAGTCTACAATCCAAGCAAAAAATGTACAATCTTATTCGCCTGAGAATTTAAACTGGGAGCTTCTGTTTTCGCGACGAATTTTCATATAACTAAAGTATCGATGGATTTATAAAGTTATTTATTCTTTAGACATTCTTAATTTCATAATTTTTCAAAAATCATACTTATGCTTGAAAAATAAAAAAATGTTTTTTTTAATATTTAAAAAAAAAAACTTGATGTCTTTTTAAAATTTAATACAAAATTAATTAATTACTTGATCCTTTTCATCTTCTTCTTTTTATCATTATTATTATTATTAATATTATTTATGATACTGTTATCATTATTATTCTCATTGGAATTGTTTCTAAATATAATATATTAGAAGTAACGGAATATTAATTCTTATCTAAATAAAATATTTTAAAGGCATAATGGAAATTTTTTAAATTAAAAAACTTTCTTTAAATTTATGGCATTTTAAAAAATATATTTCTATGGTGTAAAGAAATAACAAATTTTAATGAAAAATTCAACAGTAAATAGATTTCTTGCAATTTCTATAATACTGTGTACTATACAGACAAACTGAATCCAGAGTTCAAGAGTTTAAATCATTATGATAATAAATTAAAATGTTCTATCATATTATAAAAAAGAAACGGAGTACTTCTTACCGTAATGCCCATAAAATTTTAAGATACTGCAACGACAGTCGTATATTATTAATTTAATTGTCATTTTATTTGTCAGCTCATTATTTCAAACATATTGTTTTGTCAATGCGCTAAATATTCAAAATTGAATCGCTAATTTTACAGAGTTTTGGGTAGAAATATTATATTTATATAGCTGCTTGTTTAAATTGCGAATTAACTTAATTAAAAAAATTAAGTTTGCCTTTTACCAATGATGGCCATCGTTTGTAAGTACATTAAATTAAAAAAATCATTTTAAGAATCGCACTAGTGAAACGAGTGATTGTTACTTTGTTAAGATTTCCAAGCAATTCCTTGCAACAGATTTTGATGAATTCGTATTTTATAAGTTAGCGGTCATTTAAATATACATTTAACGATCGGCATTTATAATTCATCTCACTGTGTCGACAACGTAGCCTCGGCAAAGAAGCCGCTTGGGATGTATAATCTTGCGCTCTCCCAATGAAGGAGACTCGAAGGGGTAAGGCGTCCGGGAGGCTAACGAAGGTCAGTTGCCGGTAAAGTTACTGTAGATCATCATCATCGTCGGGGGGAGAAAGAGCAGAGCCGGAGCTGCCGAGTGGTAGCCGAGTGCTTCTCCAGGTCGGCCCTGCGCAGCCCTCGAGGACGTCGAGGCGAGACCGAGTGCCACCAGGGCGAGTCGGGGCGGTCTGGGTCTGGCCCGGGACCCCGAGACAGCCACTCGCGAGGGCGCGCATCATTGGCCGGCCCCTTGTTGCCCCGCCGGCCACCCCCAACCCCCGACCCAGGGGCTGGCCGGGCGACGCGCGCGTTACGGGGATCGCGCGACCGTCGTCCCGGCGATATATATTCCAAGGTGGTGGGCGACACGCGCACACTTCCTGACGCCGCGCCGTGGTGGAGCGTAGCTCGACGAGCCGGCGAGCAGCGAGCAACAAGTCCGGGGCTTTCGGCTTCCACTCCCTGGCAGGCTCCTGCACGAGCATGGACCGCCGCGGCCTCGCCCTCCTGCTCTCCAGCTTCCTCTGCGCGGCTGCTCTAGGGGACGTCGCCGCTCTCGCCAACCCACCGGTAGGTCCCTAACTTCGCTCGGCCCTTTCACCGCTCCTGGCGCTAGGCCGCGGCTCTCCTTCTCCGTCCCTCCCCGTCTCCGCGCGCCTGCTCTTCTTCGCTTCTCCGCGCGGCCCTAATTTGGCGTTTCATTTTGTAGCTCCTCGTTTGGATTCGCTTTTTTAAGATTATTATTTGAAACCTTGCCAACGGGTCGCGTTTAAAGAAGCTTTGCCAATTTTGCAAATCGACGATCGAAAGTTTCCTTTACTTATGATAATACATCAATACTTACTCTGCAAATTTCACTACAAACAGGTTATTGAAAAGAACGGCCACAAAGATGTTGCATTATTTTTTAAAAGATCTTTTACAATGTTAACTCATCGTAAAGTTTTATGGTTGACGTTTAGATGAAAATTCGCCCGCGCAATTCCTTCGTCGCAAATTTCTCATGCGTTCTCTTTTAAACATTTATTGCCAGGTGACTCAATGTGACTTAAATTCTAATACAATTTTCGTTTGAAATATTTTTCTTATTAATAAAATCATCTTTTAGTTGCAAATTAATCCATTTCTTGCTTACAAAAGATCATCAAGTTATATAAATAATATGAGCACACAAATAATTATCCCTACAATTATTTAAAAGCAAAAAGAAGGGAAAGATTAGATGAAAATTTATGTGCTTATCCCTACATAGAAAGTTAAAACATATTATAACGCAATGAATAATTATATCTAGTATTGATGTAATAAACAAAAAATTTCTAATAAACCTCTAGTTAAGAACAACTGTAACAAAAGTAATATCAGTTAAGAGATAAAGGTTTGACGTATCTTCAAAAACAGCTTTCTTCTTTTAATCATGATTTAATTAATGTACTTATTATATAGATATTTATTTCACAATTTTTTTTAAGAAAAAGTATATTAGGAAGGGTAGTTTTTTCAAAACAATAAATTTTAAGAAAAATTTAAAGTCTTAAATTTTAATACTATTTTTTAATGCAAATTTTAATATTAGTTTTTACTTTAATAAACATGATTATGAATATCAGATATATTGTAATTTATACATTATGCTTAACAGAACTTGTATAATACCTTTTTGTAATAGAACTTACTATAAGTACAAACGTAAAAAGTATGTCGTCCTTTCTGAACTTTGTATGCTCATCATTGACGATACGTATATAGATAAAATATATATACTCAATCAAGATTTAAGTTGAAGAGTTATGCGACAAGTTTTATACCTCTTAGCTCATTCAACCGCTGAAAGTTAGTCCTCTTAAACGATAGTCACAATAGACACGAATGAGGACTATATTGTGAGATTTTTATGTATCTCACTAGTCACATGGGAATTTCTTTAAAAAAAAAGATGGAAAACCCCATCGCACAAGGTCTTTCTAAGTAATCTAAAAATTGTAAACTTTCAATTTTATTCAATTTCTTTATTAGTCAAGCAAGGCACAACGTATATATTAGATTGTATTATAAGTCCGTGTAATAAAAAATGAAAGATAAAATTGAAGTTTTGCTCAGATATTTACCTACGTAGAAGAATATTCATGCTACGTCAGTATGCTTACAAAAATAGAGAGAAAATTTAAAAAAATGATTTTTTATTATTTTTCAGACCTTCATAATTGCAGTGTGTAAAAAAACATAGTTAAGGTTCATCTCATATTTTCTTTCGGCTTTATATACATTTTTCTCAATTGGTGTACGGTGTGCGCGCATAGTAATTTTTCTCACAGATTTAAGCCCATCTTAATAAAAATGGGCAATGTTTCAACAAACTTTTCTCATGCATACTAATAAAAAATGTTCGTAGAGTCGCTTTCAATAGAATCACAAGTCACGAGATAAATTGTTATCTATGCAAGTTACTGAATCGATGACTTAAATAAAAACTTAGCATTTACATGTTTACAGAATGAAATTTTATAACTGCCAACTGACTTGTAAAAATATCATTCTCCATAAATCAACTTATTATTCAATGACGAACTAAAAATCACTTTTCATTTTTCCATTTCATATACAAAAGAATAAGCTATTAATATAAATCATTGAGTAAGATTGTCGTGTTGAATTTCTACATAACCATCGTGCTTCTTACGCCTTTTTTGCATTCTCTGCTTAATTAAATTGACGAATAATAACCAATCCATTATTCTATTTCGGTAGCTGTGACAGATGAGTTTTGTCCTGTGGTCCTGTAGTCTTTGCAACGGTAAACACAAAAAAAAATATATATATATATATATATTTGCGTTTGGAGTTACTAAGTTTCAAACATTGTTAAGTGTATTGGCAGTTGTCGAGGAGCGAGAGGTCGAGCGTAATTACGAAGGTGAGGAATTGAAAACTGAACTAAGCGAGCAACGAATCGATATTAAAGCAATGAAGCAGGAGTCCAGGTCCAGCGACTGGAGGTGCTTTCGATAAAAGTGCGGATGTCTTGTTAATGACGCGAACGTGGCTAAGGACGATAATTCCTGGTAAGAAAGTGGCGTGGAAGGCTCCTCGCGGGGAAAGAGCAGAATTTACCGGCGTCGTGTGTAAGTTCGAGTCCGGGGGTGAGGAGAAGGTCGATGCGAAGGCGGGAGGACTCCTAGACGTAAGCGTGATGTGCGTTATAAGTGTATAATTCCGTATGCAGGAGAAATAAATAGTCATCAGCGGAGATCTTGTTAGGCGAGCTTGTTTTACTTGTCCAGTGCCGCCAACATGTGCATTATTTTAATACGATTCTGCCCTGCGATAGCAAGTTTCTCATGGTCGTAAGCCAGGCTTCCCGATGAAAGATCTCATTCCTTTCATCTAAAACATCGAATTGATCCTCTCCGTCCTCTTAATATTCATTGTTTATTTATGTTATTATTCAAAAAATAAAATTTAGTACCATTGCGTTTTGCCATTAAGTATTAAGGCTCGTGTAAAGTTTATTCGTATCATTATTCCATAAATGCTTATCTAAATGGCATAAGTTTGATATAACTAAATTTTTCACCCTGAACCCAAAGTATGCAGCATACATGAGTCATATTTTTTCCTTATTTTTAATATTGATTTTAATTTTAAATGCCATCTGTCAAAATATGAGATACAGGAATGAAGGCTTAAATTATTGCTTGACCTTCGATTAAGCACTTGTTTTTAAAACAGAGATAATAATAATACACCAAGTCGAAATTTTATTTTCATAGAACAGCCAAAATTAATAGCAAAAAGATAAAATTTAGTACCATTGCGTTCTGCCATTAAGTATTAAGGCTCGTGTAAAGTTTATTCGTATCATTATTCCATAAATGCTTATCTAAATGGCATAAGTTTGATATAACTAAATTTTTCACCCTGAACACAAAGTTTGCAGCATACATGAGTCATATTTTTTCCTCAATTTTATTATTGTTTTTAATTTTAAATGCCATCTGTCAAAATATGACATACATGAATGAAAGCTTAAATTATTGCTTCACCTCCGATTAAGCACTTGTTTTTAAAACAGAGATATTAATAATACACCAAGTCGAAATTTTATTTTCATGGAACAGCCAAAAGTAATAGCAAAAAATATTCAAACAAATACTTTATTTCCTGTTAACAAAGCTCTTTTTTTCAGTTGCATAGAGAAAATATTCTCTTAAACTCGGAAGCTTTTACACAGCCAGACTATGTAGAAGCACTAGCTAAAGAATTTGAGAAAGAAGGTAAGTAATTATATCAAAATTAATTCTTTAGCACTTGTGATGGACAATTTTAATTTAGCATATTTAATTGTTTACAATATAAGTATACATTGAGAAGATTGAGCCACTGTGTGATATTCGAAGTATAAAAAATAAATATATATTTTTATAAAGGCGATTCTGAAAAAAATGATTAAAAACAATAATTAGATTTTTTTCTACCAATTTTTCATGTCATAATTAATATTATTATAATATTTTTATTCGAAATTAAATTTGAGAATATAATTTTCGTACATATAATATTTTTATATAAATATAAACTATTAATTTTTTGTATTTAAAAAAAAAAAAATTAAAAACATAATATTAAATTTCGCTCAATTCCTTATATTTTCCTGATATTTTTAAATTGTCACATTATAATAAAAATAATTATCTAAGTTGTCTTGCAAGTTATACATTTTATATTATTTCCATCGGGAATGTTATTATCATAAAAGACATTTCTATCCAACATTTTATTCGACAAAATTGTTAAGCCCTTAATTATATGTTCACATATTTATTTAAATGTAGTTCTTAATCAACTTTTACAGCAATTTACTCGACATTAGTGGTAAATTCGCATTAATTCAATTATTATTAAAATCGTTTTTTTATTTAGCCTAACAACTTGTAAAATACAAAATAAAAAGCTCAAATAAAAAGTCTTTCAACTATTATCATTTTAATTGAGAATCAAAGTAAAACTAAACTGTAATGTTTACAAAGTTATATTATAATAAATAATTGATTCTTATGTACGTAGAAGAGAGAAACAAATAAAGATTGTAGGTGAAAGAAATTTATATGATTTGTCAGACTATAAAACTCACTACTGCTTCAAAGAATCAACGAATTTACAAACACCTTAAAGTGTCGATTATTACCTCTAGTTTTAAATAATAATAAAATCACATTATAATATATTTTTTACCAATTTTACAATTATTATATTCCCTATTTTTATTTAATACTTGTTATGTTATGAGGCAATTCCTTTTAATATATTATTTTTACGACATTGGTTTGAATCTTTCAGTTTTATTTTCTAAAAGTTATAGCTGTAGCTTTTAAATTATAGAAAAAGCTTCTTTAGTAAAATAAAGTATTTTGATGCTTATTTAAAAAATTTTTTTTGCTACAGACTCAAATATTCTCAAACTCAAATGTATTAATGCTGAATAAAAAATAAGAATGTATTTAGTTAAAAGACTTTTGAAGAATACTTTTTGAACATATTTAAGATATCTTTTTTGCATTCAAGTGAGAAATAAGAAATTAACGAAATAGAATTTTCACTTATCTAAATTTTTACATGAAAATGATGCATGAAAATAACATTTGAATATTGGATAAAATTATCAAAGATATTATTCGACGAACTATCTATTGTTTTAAAAGACAAATCTTATTAACAAGACAAATTGATTAACACAGAAAAAAAATTTCTTTCTATAATTTATCTATCATTGTTATAAATTCTGCTTCTATTAAAGGATTACTAAAATTAATTTTATTTTTAAAACTTAAAATAAATTTTTTATTGAAAATTTTTTTTTGAAAAAACATTCGAAACAAAGATTCGGATATAGTTAAACATTTACTTCAAAACAATTTAAATTCTAATTTACGTTTTTCATTGTGAATATAATTTACTGAATATAAATACAATAAGTTATTGAATTAATGTTTGGAATTCGTTAAAAACAAATTTTTTATACGTAATATAAATAATATTATTATTATGTTAGTTTTAAATTTTAAATTAATTTTATGTTTCGAATTCTATGTTTCGAGTATTAATATAAATATATTTTCGAAATTAACAAAAACTTAGTTTTTTTTATGTTACACGTAATCAAGAAGATTTAACTAAACAATATGACATAAAGTATACGCACTACAAGATATAAATAAGAAGTTAACGCAAAGTAATGGAAGAGTATTTCAGATCATTTGGAAATGAATATTTTACAACTTTAATTGTAAAGTACAGTTGTTTTTATGGAAAAAAATAAATCTTTAAATTTATATAAACATTTCCATTGACAGTCTGATCACTTACTCTAAAAGTGAAGCACCAAACTTATAAACATGATTAAAAAAATTAAATTCGACAATGAATTTCGGCCTTAGAAAAATTTAATACGCTGTGAAAATAATAAATGTGAAATTGATTAACACGTGTATTTGCTTCAAATTTGCAAATATATAATACAGTATAAATATAATGCAGTGAGTATATGATTAATTAGTTTTTAATTGTATCTCTTTTATAGTAAATAATAAAAAAAGGCTCTCAAATAACTGTATATTTTTGATTGATTTGTATAATTGACATTGATATAATTATACAAGAAAATCCCTAAAACATAATTAATGATCCAATCAACAAGCAATACTCAATAAATACTCATTTGGTCAAGTTTAAGAGAAGAAAATACAGATATGATATACGGATAGAATGCAATGTAAATATATACAAGCACTGATCTATCTTAAAGAAAATCAAATCATCAATTTCCTGTCAAGCTAAAGCATGTATAAAAATTTTCTGTATTGAACAACGTTCAAATCAAACTTTAGAAGTGACATTTTTAACATCGCAGTGTATTCACATTGAATCACAAAAATAAAAATATAATTACTTTGATGAAAGGGTAGTCACCACTTTAAAGTAATCATTAAATTAAATTGCCGTTAATCAGTTCAAGCGTGGAATGTCTGCTGATACGTGGAACGTAATAATATCATAATATCACGGTATTATACTGCCCATGAATTTCGCGAACGCACTAAACAAAATAAGATAATCAACTACATCGATTTTAAAGGGTTGAGCCCATATTGCAATTGTTAAACTTTATCCGTGATGCTAAAATATCAAAATTCCTTACTCGACAAATGGCTTTATCAATTTGACTAATATGACTGAGATAATCATGTTGTATTGAATGAGATATCAAAAGCATTTAAATCTAATATATACGTAATTAAAATCAATATTTAAGTTTACCATTGATTTTATTATTTTTCTCAACATCTTCATATTAACCGTATGTATTGATAGTTTGAATACATGTTATTCTTTAGAGCTCTTTAATGAAAAATAATTTAAGGATTAGTAAATCCTTAAAAAATTAATATAATTTGTTTCTGAAATTTTTAAAAAAGGTAAGGAAAATCTTTTTAACAAACTATAAAGAATTAAAAAAAAATATTAATAGAAATAAATGAAAGAGAATACGATAAAAAAGTATGCTAATATTATAGAAATATGTTTTTTGTAATTAAGGCTTTTTCATGCATCAGTCACATATCATCGATGATTATTCTTATAAGCTTAAAAAATTATCGAGATATTTTATTTTACCTAAAAAATCATAAAGACGAGTTATTATAGTAAAAGCTTTAGCTCGAATAAAAAACTAGACATTTTATTGTTTGTATAATAGAAATGTATTGTATTCTACAAAACAATAAAATTCATTAAAATATATATATATTTTTACATTATAATGATTTTTTGAATTTCTGTATATAATATAAATTATGAAGCCTACAATTGAAATTTTTTGTTTAATTAAATGCTTATGAAACTCAATCAAATTTAAACAACAGAAAAAGTTAAAATTACTTTACATAAACAAAGTGTTTATTGTTCAACATACTTATTCATTATCTATTATTAAAAGAAAAAAAAATTAGATGTTCTGCAAATTGTAGTTATTGTAAAATCACAATTTTTTTTATATTAAATACGCAAGAAAAATTTTACTGAATGTAACTACTAAAATATGATTAAAATTTGTTAAAATATACGTGTAATTAAAAAAAACATTCATAATTGATTAATTAATTAATGATACATGCTCATAAAATGTCCGTTGTTAAATCCTACATTATTGCAAGCTTGTTATCCTATTGTATGGGAATACATCGCATATAAATACAAATACTCTTGTACATCTGTACATATTTTTCCATTTTCCTAAACAATAATGTTACTGTAATTATCGTACGTAATTGTTGTTATTAAGATTTTACCGTTCGTGCTGAGAAAATCTTTTATAAAATCCAGTGGCCCATTTCGGCCGAGCATTTTTTTCAGTTTGAATAAAATTCAAACTTTTTTTAAGTTCAAACGGTTAAGAACATTATTTGTATTTCATTGTAAAAATAATTTCAATACTTATACAAACGTTTTTAACAGTGTCAAAAAAATATATTTTAATTACATTACTTTTATACATTTACAATTTATATTGAAATTGCATTTTACTAAATTTTTATATAATTTAGCTATGATTAATTATTTATTCGACAATTGTTAAAATAAAAATTAATTGAAAATTTGCAGCAACTAATATTAATTGTGCTTAATATGTTCATGCAAGTAGATTATGAAATTTAAAATTAATTAAATGTAAAAAAAACTGCTGATTATTTATGGCACACAGAGCTTTTTAATCAAGGATATTGCACATAAAACTAATGATGAAGTTTAAAGCAAACGCAAGGAGCTGATAAAGTGTATACATACTATTAATATGTCAACGCGTGTCTTTTTGGAATTGTTAAAAAAATTACGCCTTATTTTTGTATGTATTAAATTAGATTATTTGTATTAAAGACTCAAGAATGCCTTAAGCATAATGTGAATATTGTATCAGGGATTGATTCGATACATAGAATTCCCTTACATCGATGCATTTCGAAAGATTCATTATTGGAGAGTGAATAAATGACTACCGATGGATTATTTAATTTTGCATTACACAACTAATTAACCAGCCGGCTCGCTAACTACGCGTGCTCAATTGAAAAAAGCGATCGGTAAATATTGGTAAATTGTGGACGAGTAACGAATGGTGATGTCACTCGTTTGAAATTCGCGAAAACAGTACGTGCTGATTCCTCTCGCAGCGAGGGATAGAGTCCGGGCCGTAGGATCGCTTGACGTCTATGCGCACCGTAGCCTAGACCACATTGGCGGCGTCAATCTCCCGAGGCTTGGCCTCCATTCGATCGGCGAGGCCACCTTAGTCACCTTTGGCGCGACCTTGACGACATCCGGATCGGCAAACTCTTTCGCGGTCTATCAGGGCGCCAGGACGACTGACAGACACACTATATTATCCGCCCTGTTAAGAGTCTCGCCTGATCATATGAGCCTCGAAGCTCATAAATGCAGGGATCGCTTCGTCGATTAATAATTATACTTCTTTTCAGTCGCTTAATAATTAGGACTTACCGTTGCATACCCTTTTTCCCCCTTCAATTTGTCGCAAAACACTCGTCTAGGAATTTACGTGCACTCGAGCCAAGCATGTTTTCAAGGGTATTAAGTTTACTACTTAACTACTAATAGAAACGCAAATGATTTAGGAAAATAAAAATATTAATTATTCATAAATAAATGATAAATAATCGATTAAACTTAATGATAACTAAAACGTTTAAATATATTAGTCTTCATACAATAAATTTGTATATAAATAACACTTGTTTACTCCCTTCATAAACAATATTTAATTGATAACTATGGTGATGCAAAACCAAAACTAATACAACTATAAACATTGATATAAAAATTAATTTTTGTATTAAAGCGATAATAAATTCGTTTATTTTATTTTAAAAAAAAATTACGTGGGTACAAAAGGTGTAAATTTTTATTTAAAGTAATTACTATCACAAACATCAGATAAACAAAATTCTAAATGAAATAAATATAAAAAAGAGAGACGATGTACCTGAAAAAAATTTTTTCTACACATTAATAAAATCAACGAATTTGTTTCGCAAATATAGAGCTGTACGATGCAGAATACATAGCCTATAATAGTACAATAAATTTCAATGATAGAAAGTTTGAAGAATTTTTTTTTAAATACTTGCATTATATAATTATAATTTTAATTGAACAGGTGTTGCCGCTTTGAGGAATCAAAACGTTGATAATCATGTGTCTGAGAAGTTACAGAACGACTACAATGGAGCTAAATTTGCTCATAATGAGAAACTTTCAGCTCGCAGGTAAATAAAATATAACTGGCTAAATTTTTACACGATATTATTAGTTAGCAATTAAATTAGGTGTAAGCTTCCATTTATCAAGAACAAACGACTGACTGTATTTTATGATTCATAATTTGTTCCTTATTATTTGTGTTATTCTAATTTTTTTATTATTTAATTGTAAAAGGAATAATTTCATATAAAAATTCTCAGAAATGTAATATTTTATGCGACAAGATATTTTAATTCATAATTTTATCTTCAATTGTACATTTAAATTGGTTCATTTTTATCATTGTATCATAATTATAATTATACAAGTTTCAAAAATTAAAAGTAAGCTTCTTTATGGTTTATTCTTCAAATTTAAAGAATCACTATAATTAATACAGTAATATAAATTATTGTAAGTAAATATCACAAAAATATCTTTATTGTTTTCTAAATAAATAAATAACATGTATAGCTTTCTAAATCCTTCGTAACAACCATACATTCTTATGCCTAATACGGCATAATATCGGCAAAATAATAAAATATTTTACAAGTATTTAACCAAGCTACGTAAAAATAAAATTTATGTCGTCGTTACTTAAAAGCAAAACAATTGTCCTTTTTAACGTGAAATGTAACCCGTTGAGTGATGATTAAAGCGAAAAAAATATACAAGTCAGTAGTACAAGTCACAATTCAAGCAGACGTAAATCTTGTAAAGTTTCTCAAAAATAAATTCATCGTATCATTTATCATTTAATTTATCAATTCATCATTGTTATTTACTTTTAAAAATGTATATACCTTATCTAATTATCCAATCATATTCATAAATAAACATAATGACGCCTGGAGGCATCGAAATTATACTTACGCCTTTTAGGGCGTGAAACGCTTGTAGCCATGTAAAGTAGTTTTAGTTGTAAGCGCCACAAGAGAGTAATGATACGACTAGAAAAAAATAAAGGAAACCCCTTGTAAAGTTATTTCTATTTATTTTCTATAAGCTTTTTGTCAATGTCCCACTGTTTATTGTGCTCATTTTTACCCAGTGCACCTTACTTTCTTAACGCTGGTTATACATTTACTACATTTATTTGTAATCAATACGTTATCGGGTATGTGAATTCTAATGCTTCTTTAATTTACTTTTATGCTTTTATTATTTATATTTAGTTCAATTATAATTATGTAATAATTTTATAATTCGTCGCTTTAATTTAACGAATAATTCAACGAATTTAATATTTAAAAACGTTGCTTTCAAAATTAAAAAATTTTGTTAATTAAAAATTCGATTTATTTTTCAGTAAAAAAATTTATTATGTAGAGCTAATATATCGCAATATGCTTAAGTCATACTTAATATGATAATTCAAATGTGCTTTCGTGATCATTTGATGAAATAAGCACTCTCTACTGGACGCAAATAAAAACTATTTTTTACCATTATATTTAATAAATTACCGATTTATACATTTTTCATATTGACCTATCGTTACTCACTTTAAAAATAATCCTGACATTGAATGTATATTGTCATTAATGTACTGAATAATCATATTTCTCGACATTTGCCCTTCATCTTCTTCACACAATATAAATTACCAAGTAACTTAAATCCCTGGCGAACTCAAGTCTCCCTTTATTCTCCGTAGTTCAATATCAAATAAAAACAGATAACGTTTTTTTAAGTTACCCAATGCTTCCTTCTTATCTTACATGTCTTCATTCATGTTATTAAACTTTTAACATCAACAATATATATAAAAGCAGATACTTTATATGAGAGGCAGAAATGAGCATTTTGTGTATGTTATACGTAGTTCTGACGTCATATTATTACCTAATAAAAAATTTATAAAAATATGATTAATATCGTGCTACAGAATCTAATGATATTAGATTGTATACTTTTTACATTTATAATCTACACAAGTACATCATAGTTATCACAGTCTTCATCATAGTTATCATCATAGTTCACAAAAATTTTAATAATAAATATTAGCGGATAATTAAAAAATGAAATGAAATTTTGTATCTGTTTTCACGGTATTAAAACTTTGAAATATTGCGCTACCTTAAAGAAATAATTGAATTTTTTGATTCCAGAGAAATTATTTTCAAAAATATATTTATGATAAAAATACCCATTTTTAATTAATATATTACTTTGAAAAATGATGCTGATAAATATATTTAAAACAACAGCTAGGAAAATATTAATTATAAATACATTATCATCAACAATGATTAATTAAATTGTCAAAAAAACTGTTGATTTTTTTATTTTTCTTTCTCTTGAATTTTCATTCGGTGGGCATATATTTTGATTTTTTATTTTGACATTACTACAAATGTAGATCATACTTTTAAACTGACAAATGCATAATTAAAGTATTTGTTTATGTGCCTTATTACTCATTCAAAGTTGTTTTGTATCTCCTTCTCAATCCCACTCAGATTGTGATCTATTGACATTGAAGTAGATACATTACAAAGGGCATTTTCCGAACAAAAAATAAAAATCACATATTTCTGTATGAAAATTATTTAATAAATAATTCGAAAACAGTGAGTCGACAGTAGAATTAGAAGACTCTTCTAGTTAAAGTATATTTATAAATACAATGTGTGTGTGTGTGTGTGTGTGTGTGTGTGTGTGTGTGTGTTCAGTTTTGAGCGTTGACAAACTTTTTTTGTATACCTGTATTAATCTACACGTTATGTTAATTTGAATACTTTTTTAGTTTACAGAATAGAATAAATATTTATTATATTGTAGTATTTTAACCATTGCCAAGAATAAACCCTTTAAAAAAGATTAATTGTGTGCCATTTATTTTTCAATTTGCACTATAAATAACTTCCATTTTTTATTCTTTTAAAATGATTATTAATACGTATCGAAGATCAATATTAAACACCTATATGGAAAATATTAAAAAAAGCTTGTAAACTAATAAATGCTCAGAAATATCCAATTTATTTATAATATACATTTAAATTTTATAATGTAAACATTTATATTTTATTCTTCTGCCAGTATAATATTTAATAGCACGTAAATACTTATTGATTGTATTTATGATTGTTTATTCATTAAAAAACTAGTGATAATTAAAATTGTTATGTTTAACAAAATTTTATTTTTTACAAAAAAATACAGGAACCGAAAAATATAAAAACTAAATCAATAGATTAATAAATAAAAAAGTTCTCTTCTAGTACTAAATTGCGGTGTACAATACCATCCTTTAAAATTCACTTAAGTTCTAAAATATTGTAACTCCTTTTCAAGTTTCCCCGAATAGAATACTAATAGGATATGCGTACAGCTTAAAATTTATTTACTTAATTATGAAATGAATATTAAAATATTAAAATTACAGACAACTTTAGAATTATTAGGTCCTTTGTATAAGTAAATTTTATTCTCTCCGCTACTTTTCATGTTTATAAATTTAATCACGATGACATGGGACGGAGCGCCTAATTGTCTCATCTTATATTTAAAATATTTAGAAATCACAATACAAGTGTGGACATAATTAATATTTCAATCGAAATATAATATTTAAATAGAAAATTTTAGTTAATTTCAATTACGATAATTGATCGCAACAGCTTTCTGGGGAGGGGAAACTCTTTGTTCCTCTTTCAATTATTTTATGAAATATACGCGAATAATGGTTATCCTCGATGGCTCGGAGAAGGAGAAGAGGCTTAAGCGAGATACTATTTAAAGTAACGCGCGGTACACTTGGGGCCACGACATTGCTGTGCATTTTCAGAACTCGTGCGTTGTTGAGCTAGTAACAAATTTTTTTCATATCACATACTATGAGTACGATACTAATGCCTGCTCTAAAAGATTTTAATACTCGATTAAAACACGTGCATATTTCATCGATGATGAGTTGGCATCTTCGGTTTCACATTATATCAGTTTTATGACACGATTTAAAGTTTAAAGTTGTACAAGGTTATATCTTGTCTGTTCGCTAGAAAAAATTGGTGAAAAGTAGTCGAAATAAATTAATCTTATTAAGATAAGAAGACTCGATGTTTTGCATAAATGCATAAAATATATAAATGCAGTATAAATAGTTGGAGGAACTTAAATGCTCAAAAAGCTGTTACGCTTATTTATTAATTTTACTTTCCTATAAAATTAAATGAAATATCACAAATTTTATAGTTCATCTTATTTTAACTTTCATTGTCACATTTTATTTCCCAATATACTTTAGTAAACATTTACATATTAAGTATCACAAGCTATGCCCATTTTATATCTTTATAAATTTATTTTTTTAAAAACCATTCAAGTTTTTAGATCATGTAAATTTTATTTGATACACAAAACATAACATAATATTATTCATTATATTTCTGTATAAAGCTTTCAAAGCCAATGTTACCGATGTGCCATAGTTATTATTTTTATATCTATAATTTAAAAAAATAAATAAATATATTTATTTTATATTATTTTAAATTACCTTAATTAAACAATAGTCTGTAGATACTTTGATTATATCTTTTGTAAAAGTTCTTTTAAATCTAATTTCGTCAACGGCATCTATAATGATTATTAAAATTAATTCTAAATCCTAAAATCATGTCCTTATAAAATCTCATTTACTTTTTTTAATGTCAAAATTATCAACTACATTAGTTAGATGTTTACTTCACGGAAGGGAGAACAACGTTATGCGATAAAATTTGTTTTTGTGTAACCGATATGTATAGGACTGACAGCTAACAAAATCAAAATTTCAAAATGCTTCAGTCCCTTTTCCTCAAATATTTAGCAAGGCGTTGTGACAAATTTCAGAAATAATACACGTCTTGTTATTGCAGAAAACTTGAATCCTCCGACTCTCCCAAGAGGTTCTCCGAGGCTGTATTTTACCCAGGTGATCTAATCAATTTTGGGAACAGGAAGCGCAACTTTGACGAGATCGATCGTAACAGCTTCTCTGGCTTCAACAAACGCAACTTTGACGAGATTGACCACAGTCCATTCTCGGGTTATAATAAGCGTAACATTGATGAGATTGATCGCAACGCATTTTCTGGCTTTAATAAGCGCAACATCGACGAGATCGATCGCAATGCATTTTCTGGTTTCCATAAGCGCAACATCGATGAAATTGATCGCAATGATTTTACAAATTTCTTCAAGCGCAACTTCGATGAGATCGATCGCAATGCCTTTTCTGGATTCAAAAAGCGAAATATCGATGAAACCGATCGCACCGGACTTTCCGGCTTCGACAAGCACAACATTGACGAAATCGACCGCAACATATTTTCCGCCTTGAATAAGCGCAACATCGACGAGATCAATCGCAACGCATTTTCTAGATTCAACAAGCGCAATTTCGACGAGATCGACCGGAGCGGCATCCCGGGCTTCGCCAAAAGGGAGTACCGAAGGCGTTGAGCGTCCAGATGCTTTTCCTTCCAAGTAGACGATACTCAAACGTATACTTAGAAAATTGTGAGTGCGCGCTTCACTGACGCGACGAAAGGACGCTCGGAAAAACGTTTTTTCGACTTGAAAAATAATTAATCCTGTTACCCGTAACTAACTCATGCGTAAACAATAATTATGTTCTAATTTAAAAGCTCGGAAATTGTATTTAATTACAACCAACCGGTTTTGGATGAATTTTATTTTAAATTCAACGTGACAAATGCGAAGATTGGATTCTTACATTTAGCGCTTTACTAAATCTATTACAAGCAGCTTACGCAAAGTTTCAGTAAAATCTCGATTTTCTTGTCTTCTTTTGAAAATTCTTACGGCTTTTTATGTTTCCCAAGTTATTATTAAAACATTCCGATATAGTGACAACAATCATTTTTAATATGAAAACTCCACGTTGGAAATAAGCACAACATTGACCAAAAAATCTGAGAATATAGTATAACGATATTTAAACTTTATTTTAAATTTAGAATATACTTTAAACCAATAAATGTTTATAGTTTTTGAAGTATGATTGTTAATTATTACACAGTTTACTTATATTTCGTGCACATATTGTATTTATAAAAAATAATATTACATAATACAATTAGATTGGTATAGTTATTTTCTAAGTACATAAAACTTTGTATGTTTCAGAAGAAGTTTAGCCAATACAAACAGTAAATATTATTTGGCATTAATTATTATAGTTAATTTACTCGAAAGATAATCTGATTAAAATACGAATGTATATACGTGTGTATACATCGAGGGTAAATAATTAATTGTACCTATTTTATAAAGTAACACTATAAATTCAAATTTATTACATTTATTTGTATGATTTATTGTATTTATAAAAGTTCAATAATATTTTATAGTATAAATAAAAATAAAACCTCACTGAAAAACACTTGTAGAACTAAATAATTTAACTAAAATACCTATTAAATGTACAGTAAATACTTTGAGATGCTGTAAATATTAAAGTGCTTTTGATTTTAAATAAATTGATAATGTTATGGCCGAAGCGACGGGCAGCACGAAAATTTTTTTTTTATCTCTTTACTTTTCTCTTATCTTTTTTTAATTTATTTTCTTCTGATTTGAATGCGCTCCATTTGATAATCGAGCAGCCCTACATCCGACAAAAGCTAGGCGCAATTGCAGCCGGATCAGATAACCACGGCGACGATTAAAGTAGGCAAGCTCATATTGAAATAATAAACCCAAAACAAAGGTTCAACTTGGAAAACTACCTTGGTCTGAGCCACAAGGGTCCGGGTTTGAGATCCACGTTTGAGACACCTCATAAAAAAATCACGTGGGATTTGTAGGCCTCGGATGTTAAGACAAACTCGGGATACAAATAAATTGAAATTAATAAATTCCAATTATAATTATTTTGAATTCTCCAGAGCCAGGATCGTTATCGAATTAGCCAGGACCTAACTATTTATAATTTCACACATCACTTAATTGATTATTTCAAATTACCGCAGGTATTATATATATACATATTCTTTCGTAGCTAGTTGCACAGTAGTCGAACCTCTTTATCTGTTTTATCCATCTCTCATTCTCTCTTCACATAACGTAATACATTTAAATGAAGATTAATTTTTTTAAATAAGATTGAAAATTCGTGACTATCCAACTAATAAAGAAACCTTTTCAAAATTTCATTAGAGATTAATAATATTCATATTGTACCATTTAACCAAAATAAGTTTCTATCAATTTAATAAACCTTTTTCTCCTTTTTTCTTATATATAAAATTCTAATAATTATTTTTCACTCAACCTAATCCTTCCTGCACTTTAAATTACCAATAATCATTATTATTATTTCATTGAGAAATTATAATTTGTTAGAGATTAAAATCAATTTAATTATTCTATTAATAATTATTGATTAATAATTATTAATCAAATAAATTCCTTTTTTCGTTTTATTATTTAATTTTCTTCAAACATTTCAACCAAAACATTAAATCACTAATTGTGCAATTTTAGGGTTTTTTTAAAATTATAACAGATTCACATTTTTCCTAAATGGTAAACGACAAGTTTTATTAAATTTTTTTTAATGAATTAATAAAAAATTTTTATAATAGAAAAGGAAAATTCTAACCTCTTGTTATTATATAAATAAATAATCAATAAATTCGAATATGATTTCACCCTCGTAATTATTATCATTTTATATTTTTTTAGTTAGAAAATATAATGTTAGGTTATTTATAAATAAACTGCAACGGAATTTTGATTAATTCTTGATTTTGTTCTATATCATCATCATTCAAATTATTACAATTAAAATCCCCTTTCAAATATTCGTACTCGTTGCCTAAATTTTACCCTTTTGGAGTGTTTGGATCTTTAGATATTTTGATTGAAATGATCTTACATATTTTTAATTTTATAAAAATTTGGAATACATCGGTACTCTTTAAATACGTTCTCTGTTTGTTGCTATTGTACTTGAGTTTGTAGGCCCAAAACGGAGACAACGTCATTGTGCACTAGAAGTGTGCGTTCAATGAAAGTATTGCTTTCGAAGGTATTAAAAGAAATTTAATTAGATATTACGAATTGTAACCTCTGGACGTAACATCTCCTTCCAATTATCGTGTCGGTAAATATCACAGCTGAAGGAATGTGACTTCACTGTGGCGGAAATATGATTAAAAATTTTCGTTGAACATTCATTATTTCATGATATAATTTCATCAGTACGCAAAAACTTGAATGATTGATAGATTAAAAATTCCTAATTCGTTTACTAAATAGAAAAGTATAAATCATGCTCAAAATCTGAATAAAATAATTTATTAAAAAATATTTGTCACTTTGTATGTAATACTATTGTAAATAATAGAATCCCAATAGAAATTAAATATTGTAAAGATATTTATAAATAATTCGTACGTATAATTTATTGAATGATTTTAAAAATTAAAAATGTTTTTCTTAACACTTTGATTCTGTGTCGTTACGTATCTATTATTACGCAGACATTTCACATAATCTTATATGTTTGTGTTAATTAGAAATAATTAATAAATCTATATGAAAATTATTTCACAATAAATCTAAAAGAATAAATAATAACTACTGTGTATAATTTTTACGTGAATCTTTATAAATGTATTCCCTAAAATGAAAATTTTTTACAAAATTTCTTAAGTTGATAAAGTAACCAAACACAGTATTTTTTAATATAACTTGTAAAATAATAGAGCCATGAAATTTTATTGCACAAATTTTACAATTTTACACAAAAACGTAACAAATGGGGAGTATTAGTTAATAATAATTGTAAAGGCTTTATAAAGGGGAAGGGGCATTATTAAACTCCAGTCAGTTTAATTTTAAAATTTTTCGTAAAAATGGTAATACACGAGCAAACCTTGACGAGAACCGCTATCATAAATGAATATAATAAATATTATCGTCGCATTGACTCCAAGGCTTCGAGCATGGAATCATCGCAAAAAGGACGATATCGGCTAATCGGGGCACACTCTGGTGATCCTTTGCACCGATCTGATTTAACTCTGAATCGGCAGAGCCGGTCTTGCTTAAGGGGCTATCGACCAAGACGGAAGCCAAGGACTCTTGTTCAATAATACCCCTCCCCTGGTCATGGGGCCATCGTCGCCCGGGCGAATCGAGCAAACCGACTCAAGGCTGGTACATCCAAGACGGGCGGAAACCTATGGGCTTCTCGACCGGATTGGCCAGCGCCTGTTCGTCCAGGAGCATAACGTCGGACACAACGCCCGGGGAGTGCGGCTTCGGGGAGGCGCGCACCTGCTGGTTGGTGAACTTGGTGATGGAGTTCGGCCGGTTCTGGACAACTTCCCCTAACACCTGGCTGCGGTGTGACTTCAGGCCCTTTCGCTGGCTCCGGGGATATTCACCGTCGACGTTGCAATGCACGTATTTGCGCCTCAGGATCCTGCGCACCTCCTCGTTGATGTCCGAGGGCGTGCCCACTGTCGCGTTCTCCGCGTTCTCGTTCAATCGGGCCAGCTGATTTTCAATTGGAAGGCTTGTTATCATGGCGTGACATTTTTTCCGAGTACCCGCCACCCCGAGACAAGTTTTTGCCCATTGGGACCTTTAGCTTCGCGCGTAAAATTGAGCAGACCTTCGTCCGAAAATCTTATTGTGAATTTGTCAACGAGATATTATTAAGTTTAATAAGCCTCCTTCTTTTGTTGTCTTAGCAAAAAAAAAAAAAAAAATCATATCGTCAAACTAAAAGCAAAATCAAAATTTTATAACTGCAAACCTCTATTATTTCTTCTTCTAATTCGTTAAAGCGTTTTGACACGGAAACAACTTTCGAACTAAGCTCTGTTAAGTTATGGGTGACGTTAACTTCATTGACAATATCTGTCTCCATCTGCAATTAAATTATATCTTACATAATTTTCGTTTTATTAAAATTCATGCACATATTTATCTATAAATGCGTATTTGTTATTTAGCACTGATTTACTTCTTTCACGGCTTCTACAACATTATTACCAACGAATTCTAGACTAGAACGGGATTCGTCAACCTGAATCGAACGGAAGACTTTTAATTATTAACTTAAAACACGGATAGTGAATTTTAATTTATTTACTTTAAGTTACTTACGAGAAAGCTGAATTCTTCGATTTCATCGACTAATTGATAATGATACCTCATTGCTCGAAAGAACTACAAATTAAAAACATCGATTTGATCAGGTTAATGAGAAAGATCATATTATTTATTAAGCCTTGTACATAGTCTTATGTAATAATAAATAGTTGCTCAATATACGTTATTATTGTAGTAATAAATTTTAAGATATGCAAGATACATTTTTATCCAATGAAACTTACACGTTGGAGCGTATAAAGTGTGACCGCAAAATTTGCTATTAGAAAAAAGATGCTGTTGAAAATACGAATTAATAAAAACATCCCTTTCAATAAGATCAGAATAATACAAATTTCTAAACGTATTTCGTTCTAAATTCATATCAAACAAGATTTAATAACTGCGGAGCGAACTTGAAATTTTTAAAATAAAAATACTTTTGAAGAATTAACTGTCATTTTGTATAGCCAAGGCGTGTGAATGATAATATCGATCAGTCGACAAACGAATAAATATTTATCACATGCATTTTCTAAATTCTTAACCTTATATTTTTCCTTAAGAAAATAATTCAAGCGGCAATCGTACTCTGCCTATTACAAGACTAACGATTCGGAGCCGTGATCCAGAATGAAATTACAGGTATTTGGCAAGGGTCTTGCATTACACATGATAAGCTATGCTAAAGAGAAATTTTCGTTTCGGTATAATAGTTCGCGCGTAATTTAGCGCCAGCCATTTTAGCAATATTCAAATCACGAGCCCACTGCAGTGAATCGGGTGCGAACGCAAGAGATTGGCGGCCTCGATCGTAAAAACGGATACAGAAAGTTTTATCCGAGGCAGGTATTCGGGGATTCGTCCGAGCGATCACCCTGGCGTTAAGCGACGGGTCAACATCCCCTGGGCGGGGGGCGAGACCCTCGGAGGCACTCCGAAGCACGTGACCGGCTTCCGGTCGAGCCAGAGGCCGAGGATCGAAGGGAGCGCGGCGTCCTCCGGATCGGGGACGCGAGGACCGCGGGCGGGGGGATGTTGGTGGCAAAGGCGAGAGGGCGGCCGTGGCTCGGCTCCTCCGCGCCTCTCTGTTTACGCGGCTGGTCGCTCGAGCGCAGCGCTAACCGCACGGTGCCTCCTGCTGGTGCGGTGTACGAGAGGCAGCGAGCGGACGTCGAAGAATATGCAAAAGTATGAGAAACTCGAAAAGATAGGAGAAGGTAAGGAGGCTCGATATCGGGTTAGGGCCGCCCCGAGTGCTCCCGGCCCCGGAGGAGACGCGGCCGCCCCTCGTTAGCCGAACCTCCTCGCGACGAGTGTCGGGCCGCGAGCGCGAGCTCACCCCTGCCTCTGATCGCTTCTCTGTGCTTTCGTTTTTCAGGCACTTATGGCACCGTCTTCAAGGCCAAGAGCCGCGAGACCCACGAGATCGTCGCGCTCAAGAGGGTTCGCCTCGACGAGGACGACGAAGTGAGTTCACCTAGGCCGACGAGCTTTCGTTGCAACCTTAGCCCCCCCCCCACCTCCTCCACATGTACATCCCCCGTCGACCCACCCTTCGCTATTTTGATATTACGATTAGACCGATGCCCCATGCGGGTGCTCTACTGCCCTGTTGAATTCAATGCCACTTGCGCCTTTTCCAGGGTGTCCCGTCCTCGGCCCTGCGAGAAATTTGTTTGCTCAAAGAGTTGAAACACAAGAATATTGTACGTCTCTACGATGTACTGCATAGTGACAAAAAACTTACTCTAGTCTTCGAGCACTGTGATCAAGATTTAAAAAAGTACTTTGACAGTCTCAACGGTGAAATTGACCTGGATGTAGTCAAATCGTTCCTGTAAGTTCGCTTGTTCCATTTTGTCCTTACCTGGATGCCTCTCGCATTTTTAATTTGAGTGTTACTTTGTTAAGGCAAACTTCACCGTTTGATCAAAACTCTCTTTAAACTGTCTATTACTTATCATTTCTATTGTAAAGCAATTTGCAGGCAAAGTAAAATTTAGCTGCTCTGGCTAAAGAAAACTTTTGAAAAAGCTGACTTTTTTCTCCCTTTTCGTAGGTATCAATTACTCAGGGGATTGGCTTTCTGTCATAGTAGAAATGTACTTCATAGGGACCTTAAGCCCCAAAACCTACTTATAAATAAGGTAACAAGAGCTTTTTAACTACAGAGCATGAATTTGACAATATTTTACAACCAATTCTCTATCCGTTGATTTATTCTTTAAGAATTGTGAGTTAAAACTAGCAGACTTTGGACTAGCTCGAGCATTTGGCATTCCTGTAAAATGTTATTCAGCAGAAGTTGTTACATTATGGTACCGTCCGCCGGATGTTCTCTTTGGAGCAAAACTTTACACGACGTCCATCGACATGTGGAGTGCAGGCTGTATATTTGCAGAATTAGCTAATGCTGGCAGACCACTTTTTCCTGGTTCGGATATCACCGATCAATTGAAGAGAATATTTAAAATGTTAGGAACGCCAACCGAAGACACCTGGCCTGACATAACTACTCTTCCAGATTACAGACCCCTTCCACATTATCATCCGACGCAAGGATTAGCTCAAGTTACGCCCAAACTTACAGCTAGAGGAAAGGACTTACTTCAGGTATTCCAAGCTTTGGCTTTTATGTTTTTATTAAGTATTTCAAATTGTCATTTATAAGTCTTCATTTATTTATAAGAATGCGTTGTACTGAATTTAAAACACAGCGTTTAAATTTGGTAGCATTTTTTAAATGTTAAAAAAAATGATCTTAGTAACAAGGCTGATAAAATTATCAAATCGAGTAACAAGATAAAAGTGAATGCGATAAATAAATGACGATTACAACAAAATTATTTTATCAAACTAAACAAGCATAAAATATATCTAATTTTCTAGAGATTATTAGTATGTAATCCGTCACTTCGAATATCAGCGGAAGAGGCCATGGCTCACCCTTACTTTTATGACCTGAATCCTGCTATTAGAAATGACAGATGCCAATAACACTTTCCATTTATAGATAAGCGCAGCTGAATAGTCGAGCAGCGCGAGACCAAAATAAGTGCGGTAAAAATAATTTATTATACAATTGTTACGAGCGAGAATCGCAACGACAAAGACTCTAAGTCCTGTTTTATATACAAATGTTAAAAAAAAAACAAAATAATAAAATGAAATAAATGAAGTATCATTTTAAATAATGTTATAAATGATACTAATATTGAAGCTTTTAACTGAACTATAAAAATTCTGTTCGTTTAAAAAAATTTACAAAATAATTAGCATCCTTCGACTGGCTATCATTTTGTACAATGTGTTTGTTATTAATTACATAAGAAACTATATAAATTAGATTACATAAACTTTTGTGCCGTAATTTCAAAGTTTTTCAGCTTTACCATGTAACAAGTCTTAATGGTGGCACATTTCCTTTAAATTAAATTTCTTTAATTATGTAAAACTACTACGAGTAAAGTTTTAAAAAACAATTCCAATATTTATCCAATATGTAACAAGAAAATTTTCTTTAAATTCAAATCGTTAAAAGATACCAACTACGCGGGATATCTTAATTTTAAGTTACTTTCACATCATAATTTTACATGGCATCAAAGTGAAATCTGTGCGCCTCTTGTAGCTTCTCAATTTTATCTTCTCGCCTTTCCTTCCAGTACAGAGCGGCGATGATTGCAGTTATTAAACCGCATGTTCCTGTAAGTGCGGCAGCACTCAACAGAATCAATTTACTCGGCGTAACGAAAAGCTGCGCCTTCCATCTTGAAGGATCCGTCGAAGGACTGGGTATTACAACCATCTGCGAGTTAGGAATGATTTGCGGCCACTCTCGAGATCTGTTAGATAGCTGAAAATTCAAATGGAGAGAAATATAAGAAAATCATTGTGGATCTTCCTGGCTAGAACGTTCAATTGAAAACAAGAAAAAACAATACAAAACTACGTAAACCTGTTTCTTCAACTATTAAGCAAATCCGTTCGCAAAGTTAAATTCTCTTCTCAGGCTTCTTTTATGTTAAATACTATTGAATTTTTCACTTTATAAATTATACTAATGATAATATTTCCATATGAAATCATAATTTTAATATGTAAATGAATTGTTATAGCATTTCTTGTTAATAGATTTTAAGAAAATTTAAATACGTAACTATCGAGCAATTTACTAGTACACTTCCTTATCATTAATGAAGAATTATTTTAATTAAGTAGAATCTTAATGTCATTTATTTTTTTTCCCTTATTAAAATCAGTGAAATTTTCTAACCAGGATATTGGAGTGTCATGTTCAGTGTAAGCTGTTAACCAAAGATCATATTTCAAAGGAGAGTAAATCGACTTAATTGTAAGCTTTGGTGGCTTGCAAGGGATACAATGCCAAAAAAGTTTTCTAAATTAAAGACATTTTTACAATTTTACATGTTTGATAAATCTAAAAAGTGAAGAATATTAGATTAGGTGCAATTATTCAGGTTTTTGAGCATTTTTGATGAAAGATGTTTCTTGTTCTCTTTCAAGCACTTTTATAATAAATTTATAAAACCATCGTACATTAAAATTTCGATTTACGTTCTAAAAATTCTATTAAAAATATTTTCTGTAAAGATTTTGAAGTTAGAATCACGTAAGGGAGATTAAAAAGAGAGTTTTGAGCTTTGTATTTCCCTAGTCAATATATTTTTGCAGTAAAGTTTTAATAATACGTGATTCTTGATTAAATCAACACAAATTTTATAAATACGTAAAAGTTTATACGATTAACTCTTCTATTGTAAACACGAATGTGAATGTTAGACCTCTTTTGTAATTTTATTTTATAATTTTCAAATTTTAGCTTCTTAAGTATTATAAGTTTATCAGTTAATTACTATATTTAAAGAAATAAACACAAATACTAAAATACTATATTATTTGGTTTGTTAATTTTACAATGTTCCTTTTTCTATAAACAAAATTTACTTTTAAAGTACACAGAAGAGAATTATATATCTTTACATTTCATCTGTGCATTCAAATAATAGCATTTGATTATTACGAAATAGAATATAAAAATAGCCTGATCACCTATTAATATTTAGAAGGATATTATTAAAAATAATTAAGTCATTTGAATAGATGATTTCATTATTTTATTTCTGATGAAAAATTTTTGATAGTATAAATAATGTAAAATTTGGAGCATTAATGAAAATACAAAATAACGAATACTTACCCCGATCGTTAAGGAATCGATAAAATTTGGCGTTCTGCCTAAACCAAACGTGGTGAACGGTAAATTCAAACTAAAATGTGCGCTTTGAGGTAATTGCGCAGCTATTGCACTTCTAGGGCTGCCATCCTGTGTAGTTGTTTTATAAGCAATAGAAGGACCTGGTAAATTTGTTCCGTATGTTCTCTTCTTTCTCCCGAGACTGCCTGGTGAAATGGGATACATACTGTTTGTTCTTCCAGTAAGAACCATCACTTTCACAAAATTGGCATCGTAATCAAGGCTATTTTTAAAAGCAGCTGTCTTGTAAACCTTACTATCCTTGAGATCTTTAAGTACTAATATCACATCTAAAATACCTAAAATCATTAAAAAGGCTTAATGTAATAATCTGAAACCAAATCTTCGCTTTTAAATTGGATGCAATTCATACCATCTTGGTAAAAATCATAGAACACTGCCATTACACTTTCGTTAAAAAATGGATTCAAAGCATTCCAACGAACTTGAAATGTTCGATTAAACTTTCCACAATTGTAATCACAAGGAACATTTTCAAGAAGAAAAGAGCGTGTCTGCTGTGTCTCTGATGACCTTAACGTAGCTAACAAATCTGGATATCCATCCATATTAAAATCTCCACCCCTCATGGTTATGGTATCTGTATATCGTTGACCTCCATCCAAAGCAAACCCCCATGTAACGTGTGAATTGTCCTTGAAATTTACTTGTATGTCGTGCCATCCATTTGAATAAATCATGATTAAACTAATTTTACAGCTTGTATCTACACAAACTGGTAAGACTAGATCCATTTTTCCCATTAATTCTACATCTAAATGAAGCGACTGTCCAACGATTCCTTTGAAATATTCAGTTGAAATTTTATGGTTAAATTCAAATCCATTTTCTTTACCATACCAAATTTCAAAATATTTGTCAGTGGTTACAACCAGATCAGGGTAAAAATCATTGTTTAGATCCAAAAAGGCATTGGCATGAGGCTCCCTTATTGGTAATAAGTGTTCTAAATAAAATAAAAAATTCATTCATAAATATTTTTACTTTAAATCAATTTTCCTTCAATATTTTAAAATCATTTAATAAAATTGATAGCCAACTTATAAAACATTTGTTATCCCGTACATGAAATATAAAAATTTTCAAAATAAAATTACACACCCAAATTTATGGACTCCTTCATGTAATGCACTTCTGGCGTAGTCCTATTTGAATTAAAGACCCAAAATGATCTGGTACCATTTATATCATCGCCAAAAAGATCAATAATCATGTCTTGATTGTAATCCATTGCTAAAGGCTGTCCTTTCATTTGTAACAATGGTTTACTTTCATCTGTACAATTTAGCTGTCGATTACCACCCCAAAGAACATAAACATTTGTAATTTCTTCATTACTATTCACTGTGGTAATTAGAATGTCCATAAAAACATCTCCATCGAAGTCTCCTGGTACAACGCTAGTGACTATTTGTTTAAATGCGCAGCTAAATGCTGTCTTTGGTTGTAGCAATGGTTCTTCGACCGATGCTAGCAAAATCTGTACAGTTTTTCCATCTTTACTAAGGACAAATACATCCGTAAGTTCATCCGAATTGAAATCTCCGAAAGCAGCTGGCATTCCATCTAATTCATTGCCAAATACAGCAGTTGTGATATCGCTGCATGTGCCCAATGCCACAAGGGCATTAAGGAAACCAAAAAAGATTAATAACTTCATGATCGAGCTCTCATATTACCTAGCAGGAAGGAAATATTTTTAATTAATAATAAGAAACTTATTTTCCAATGGTGATTTTTCTAATTTTATGATTTGTTATCGACAGAAGTCTTGACAGAATAAACGACGAGACATTTACTCAAACCTTCCACTTTATTCAGAGTATCCGATTTCGTTTATGACATATAATTGAATTGATCAATGAATAAATTTGTTAAAATATGTTAAAACATTAGACGTCGCAACCCTTCGTTACATTAAGGCTTAAACAATAGTGACTCACCTGAAACGTCTTGTTAATTTCTACGTAAGATTGGCGATATATTTACTTTAAATTATAACATTAAAATAAAATAATTCACGCATAGAAATAATTTATTATTAAGAAGCGGGAGCATTGGACGTAAAAATTCGTAATTATCATCTGTACTTGGCTTTAATTGTCAGGATTAATTATATTCTTACATATTGAGGTGTCGTGAATGACGACTGACGAGTCTCAAATCCTTAAATCTTAACTTTCAACAGTTTCAATTCGCATCGCAAGTTTCAAGTTTCAACACTCAACACTCAAGTTTCAACACTCTCGACTACTCCACTCGACTCGACTAATGAATAAGAAATAACAATAATAATAATCCGAATCCGAATGACGCAGTCGCACTAGAAAAACATATAAAGAATGAGGAGTGAAGTAGATGTCGCCGCCAGTGCAAATGACTGATTCTACCAGCTGATTTTCGTTAAATGATTTAATCGCGGACGTCACCAATGCCTCGAGCGATCACGAAAATAAATCATGTGCAAGATTAATAAAACAGGCGGTGCCCGTTAGATCGTACTTGATTTGTCGCAAATGCGTAATAAAATCAGACGAAAGGTTTTTAATGTAATTGGAGGACTGCAGCCTCCGGTATTATCCTAAGTGTTCGCAGATAACGTAAAAGAAGATGATTCCCCTGCTGATTTTTACGATTCATGGCACTTAATGACGAAAATGAATAAGATCGCAAGGCACGAGCAAATAAATGCAACCACTGCCATTAGTTAATAAGAATATTAAGACTACGAGCTTGTATAAATTTTCATTCAGTAAGTTTCATTATCGTTTTATTTCATAATGAATACTCATTCATTATACGAATTACTTATACGTAATGTGCCCTTATTGCTTTTCATAGCGATGCCAGAACACGTTGAATTGCAACATTTGGTTGATGGTGACATCGAATGCCAAACAGTTCCACGACCGAAAAATAACCTTTTAAAACCAAAATGCAAATCTTGTCCATATCTTGGTCTTGTTTTAGCCACATTATCATCACTGTTTTTTTCTCTGTGTAGTGTTATTGTTAAAGGCTTGGTAGATGTAAGTTGTTTTTTATATTATTATTGTAACCGTCTCCTTTAAGAACATTACCATTTAATCGTATAAGGCCACTTTAAATAAGTAATTTACATTTATAATCTCGGTTAGGAGAAATTTCAATTAATTTATAAAGATATCTTAGACAATAGAATTTAAGTTATAACTGACTCGAAACATAATTGTACTTCATAATTAAAATCTCTTTTTTTATTTTTTTTAAAATTAATTTTATTAAACTACTTTTACATAAAACAAGCAAAATTATTAATTGCGCAGATATTCGATTAATTGAAGCAAAATATAATACAAAATCAATATTTACCAGATAAATCCAATGGAACTTGCTGCCTTTCGGTTCGTTGGTGTTTTACTGCCTGCTATTCCAATAGTTATATACAAAGGTCATCATCCATTTCCAAAAGGCCATCGTCTCATGCTACTTTTGAGAAGTTTTGTCGGAACAACTGGACTTATGCTGAGCTTCTACGCATTCAGACATATGCCCTTAGCTGATGCATCGGTCATAGTTTTCTCCGTTCCTGTATTTGTTGCAATATTTGCAAGAATATTTCTCAAAGAGCCCTGTGGTCTTTTTAACGTTATAACAGTCTGTCTCACACTTATTGGTGTTGTTTTAATTACTCGGCCACCAATTATATTTGGACAAACTATAATGTCCTTGATAGATAACCACGTTAAAACAGAGCATGCTGATCTTTGGGGTGCAGTGGCAGCTTTTTCAGCAACCTTATTTGGAGCAAATGCTTACGTTCTACTTCGAGCTCTCAAAGGACTACATTTTTCAGTCATTATGACAAATTTTGGATCTTTTGCACTAGTACAAACAATAATGGTTACCTGGGTGATTGGAGCTTTATGTTTACCACGTTGCGGTACTGATAGGTAGGTTATTTTTTATTAAATTTTCAAAATATATAAAAATATGAATTCCAAGTTGAAAATTTCAACTACCGAAATTGAATATTTAAGGGCTTTAAACTTTAATAATATTACAAATAATGATATGGAATGTCTCAAATAATAACGAATGCTCTCTGTCATTAGGTTATTAGTAGTTGCTTTGGCTCTCTTTAGTTTCGGAGGGCAAATATTACTAACTCTGGCACTACAGATGGAACAGGCTGGACCAGTTGCCATCGCCAGGTCGGCAGACATCGTCTTCGCATTTTTTTGGCAAGTGCTTTTTTTCAATGAAATACCAAACAGATATTCAGTAGGTGGTGCCATTCTCGTAACAAGCTCAGTTCTGCTCACCGGATTAAGGAAATGGGCCATTTCATTACCTGAGACTTCAAATGTCAAGAAATCCTTGGGCTTCTTAGCGATCTAGATACAATTAATTAGCCAAAAATTGACTGCGTTTAACGTAAAATTTTTAATGATGCATTTATGACCGAAAACTTTTATACAATAATGAATAATTCTTGTAAGCGTCTCGAATTAACAATTAGATTATTGTAATTGTATTCATCATTCGTTGAATTTTATCTATTTGGATAAAAAATTTTGTTATTCTTAAATCTTAAAAATCATACTATGAAATATTTTAAGCTTAAAATGATAAACACCCTATGCCAAACGAATGAACGTATATTACTATTTTTCTCCGAATTTAATACTTTTTTAAAACAATTAATCAAAAAAAAAATTTGAAGATTTATGAAAAATGCTTTTATCAATTTGGCTTTCCTCTTAAGCGCACATCTATTATATTTATTATTTTCATTAACTCATAGCTTTCTTAGCTTTAAAAGTTTAACTATAAAGGAAGTTCCTCCCATTAAATTGATCTAGACCTCATACATAATACAAAAAAGTAAAGCTCTTCGAATATGTTTCATATAGCGTGTACAATAAAAAACCGTTTTATAAACATAAATACTTACTGTTCCATGTTTACGTACTAAAATGTGATAGCTACAAGGTTTTAAATACATGACAGATTGAATTAATTACTACTTCCCAATGCCATGTCTTGTTAATATTTAGTAATATATATTATAATTCCACAGCTCACGTATTATGTATTCGCTCTAATTTCAATTATAGAAAAAAAAAAGTGAAACGATGCAATTTAATGTATTTTATTGTTTGACGAATGAAGATAAAAATTAAGGATATCCGTAAACATTTAATTAAACATGCAGCATCGTAATACACATTGTTATCGAGAGTGTATCCTATGCATAATTAAACCTAGAAAACATACTATGATTATATATTTTCAGACTGATCATAGTTAAATCAAACGCGTAAAAATATTATATATAGCAAGATAATTTCTATAAAATGAGACCTACGATTACTTAAAAGCAATATTTTCATGCTTGCTAGATTTATAATGACAATATTGTTAAGCTCCTGATATTCGACATTTTCTTTAGGAAATGAAAGATTTCGTTTTTATTAATAGGTGTATAATTGTGATTGTTACCAAAGAACTTAGTTTGCTTGTAATAAATTTGCGATCCAACAGACTACGTTATTATGTTCCGAAAATAGAATGCGTATTACCTACCATGATATTTAACAAACAGTATGAGTTATTGTTTATAATCATTTACTTATCGATGTTTAATGAAAATGTAAAATTTTGCGATGAAACACAACTGAGCCAGGAATGGAAAAAACGAATGAAAGTTACATAATGCAAATTTTTTCAACAAAAATGTTTCGCGAGAAGCGGAGAGCTTCAGGCCTTTCGGTCGATAACGAGATACACGAAGGTGGAAGCTAGAAAAATCTAGGTAGCAAATACAGAATTATAGAGCCTGCTATAGTAACCGAAGTAGGGCAGCACGAATTAAAGATGCCATAAAGGCTTTTTGTAAAGAGCAAAGTAGACACTCAAAGCTGAGTGTCAATACCGACGAGACGATTTTGACCGAGAGAATAAAAGTCAAGTGATATGATCATTGAAAGCTCTAAATCTTATATCTAGCCTCTACTTCTATTCTCGGTGAGATAATTTTATGTGATTAGTGGGTTGACACATGATGCTAATATAATAAAAACTAATCGCTCGATCGGCGGAGTGCGCAATCTTACTCGTATTGAAAATTGTCGATATTCGAGTCATTCATCGTCTTGTGGATGATGAAAGAATTATCGGATGTACCAAGAGTAGTGGACATTTCAAAATGAATCTTGAATAAAAAGACTTCTGTTGATCTAAAATTTCCGTAACCAAGCAATTATCTTTTCTCCTATTGTCATATAAAAGTAATGCATTTTTTATTTAGAAAAAAATTCAACAGATAAGATAATAACTTTTCATGAAACACATGTCTTCGTAGATTTACTAGTAATTGTTTTTCACTTTCATTTTTGAAAGAATTAATCATAAATATTATTTTCTTGACATTAATTTAATTAACGGCCTAAGTGCTTAAACGCAAAAATTAGAGGGAAATTCAAAATTTACATTATTATAACTTAAAGCTGCGATTGAAAAAATCAAGTCAGGAAGTATCTATATGGGAAATTAATATTATGTTAAAGCATTTCTTAGCAAATTTTTTTATTCTAGTTAATATTAGCAAATAATTTTTTAACATAAAGCCATAGACTGATTAAATAAGTGTTTTCACTTTTATTTATGTATAAAAAATGAAACAAAAAATAGCTATATACAATTTAAATATAGCCAAATTCAATAAAAATTCCGTTAACGCAATATATATTATTAAGTTATCTCTATTTTGCATGTGTTATTTTTGCGAATGAATTTCTATAAACGTAATCATTTAAATATATATTGTATATTGTTGAAATAAAACATTTATAAATATATATAATCATCTTATGATTTTCGATTACGTAAATTATAAAACTAATTATTTACATAATACTTATAATTTAAAGCATACTAATAAAGAGCTAATGCTAGTTTCTTCGCAGCTTTTTTATTTTTTTTTTTTTCATTTCAATAAATTAATTCGAATAAATTGGTCGTCGCTCCGCCCTAAGCAGCCTTCAGACTTTGACATATGTCGTGTTTATTTGGAAACAGATACTTTTTGATTTTCTTCTTTATGATTAATCAGCTCAAAGCACATTTCAGATGGAAGCTCATCATCGACAAAATAAAGTGCAGAGTGGCTTACCAAATAAATAAGACAAGAAATATAAGATTAATTAAAGATATTTTAACATGCTTATTTTGAATAGTGATGTGTAATTCACAATTTTCGACAAAAATTCATTGTAATTAAAATAATTAAAATTAAAGTAATTAAAATAGCCAAAATAACCAAAGTAAAAATAATACTTCACTCGAAAAACCTCTCCAGTAAACATTATATTTTTCACAATCTTTAAGTACCTGAAAATTAAAATAAATACTTTGTGCATAATGATAAAATTTTCTTACAAAAATAAAAAAATTGATTGAACATATTAAAATAAAAATCAATACAAATGAGACATCTTACAAATACGGAAATTTGATTTCATATTATAGATAGAATATCGAAAAATCTATAGTCCTAAAATTCCAACTGAATATAATAGTAAAAAATATCTGAAAGACTTGATTAGAAAAAAGGTATATTAGAGCATTTTTAACATAGGAAAAAACTTCCCAATTTGCATTGTAAATGCTTTAAATAATTCTTTTTAAATTATGTATCATTAACTATATCTGAAACTTATAAATTTACTTACGTGAGTCATACGACTGCAAGCCATCATTGCACATATTGTAATACATGCAGACAAATTTTTATGATTATAATTAGTTTTTACAAATAAATTCAAATTTAATTGTTATTAATAACGGACAACAATAAAAAAGCATACTAACGTATTCACATTTATTATTAAATAATTTCATCGTATTTTTTTTAAACAATTTGTTGTATGTATAATTGTTACTCGGTAATAATATTAAACAATTGTGCTGGGAACAAATAACACGAAACTGGACTAGCTAAGTTGTGACTAACTTAAATATTAGCTACATTTTTAGTTTAAAAATTTGATGTGTCACTTAATTAAAAATAAATCAGCGTTCAATTCCATCAACATAAATAAAAGTATTAAACTTGCATTACACTACTATAATCATTATTTACTACATAAACATAACTGACATGATAATAGGAATTGTTATCGTGAAAGGAAAGGACTTCCTTTCTAATTAATCGTTGATCGTACAGTGGATATAAAAATATAAATAAATATTTTTGACTAAAACGTATCTTTCCATCTTGTTGAAATTTTTATTATTAAGAAAAATACCTTTTTTTATAAAAAAAAAATATTTTTATAAAAAAATAAAGAAAAATACAAATTTTTGCAATGAAGAATCGAATCTTGTATTTAACTAAAATTATAAAATAATTGTTTAACAAGTAATATGTTAAAAAAGGCAAGACTTTTCCAAATTTCAATTTATTTTCCTTGCAGCTCTAAAGCTTTGTCTACATCCCTGAGTAAAATTTTTTAAATTATTATTATTTAATTAATTGTTAATATTTATTGTTATTCTCCATTAACAGCAAATATATCAATTATATTAAAAAAATGTAATTACAAAATTTTTTAAACATGTAACTTGCAATTTCATGAAAGCAAAATAAACAGTATTGGAAAATTTTCGCATCGAACTGCCGAAATAAATTTACCTTATAACTCTTATAAAAAGTTGTAATAAGAGAGGCGATCTTTTTTTTTTTTAAATACGAATAGCTGTTATACATCTTAAAGTACTGTTATGAATATTAGTATTAGCACTTCAGGTGCTAACGTTTAGGATAGAATTCAGTGTAAATTCAGAATAAGAAAGAAAAAAGAATATTTAGTAATGCTTGGGAAGAAAATTGTAATTTTAGGAAAATAGGCATAAGCCGTATTTGACCTTCTACAAACAAAAACGACATTTTTATCCCAAGTGCATTATTTAAAACTCTGTTTTGAGCATTTCTTATCGGAGAATGATGGATGGTAGCACATCAGTAACTTCCGGCTCGGAAAGCAAATCTTTGGCCTATTATCGCCCTTAGCCTTCTACCCAATAATTAAGACCTCGAAAGTAAAAAGCAGTTCATGAACCGGCGACATTAAGCTCCATTTGCGCCGTTCGAGTAAGGCCAAAAATGCCAAGGAGTCAAGAAAGCTAACATCGCGTTTTCTGGATTCTTTGTAGTAAGGACATTGCGCGGATACTGGATCCAAAAAAAATTTGTCACGCCTTGGTGGAAGAACGGATTGATGAGCCGAGGATATCGTACGAAGGACGACACCATAAGTTATTACCTAAGGGCAACGAAGTAACAATTTGGTAATAAAAGGCGGGTATATTCGAATTCCAAACCGTACCTTAATTTGCTTCGGCAAAATTATTTAGAATAAAAAAAAATTATAACTTTTAAGTTATTAACAATGCGTGCAATCCACCACCCATGAGATTATCGCGCCGGAGTGAATTCAGCAAACGCGACAACCTTTTTTGGAATCGTTGACTTAGAATAAAAACCACCCGTAATGGGTGACACGACTATCGTAGAACATAAGTAAAACTATCATTATTCTTAAGGGAGAAACCATATGCGGCCTATTATGTGATCATTGGCCAGGATAGTGGAACTGCATTATCGTTAAAATAAAGTTATTACGCTCGAGAGAGTTGCAACCGATACCGGAGATTATAAAGGACTGCTTAAAAAGCTTACCGCTACTTCCCGTCATTCTGTCCAATAAAAAAAAACCCCTTAATGTTGTTGTGATTTTTTCATGCTTTTAAAATATTTGTATATAAATAATATTCGTAGTGATTAGTTTGGAAGTTTGTAAGCCTAAGACGACCAAGGTGTCGCAGGCCCTATAAATATTAGTCGATTAAAAGTATGCGCAATTTATAAATTCATGTATATACAAGGGGCTATAATATTGTAGGCGGATCGCCAACTCTACATGCACACTCAATACAATGATAATTTTATATTGTAATAATTATTCGTTGGTAATTAAACGCTTTCTTTCTATATACTGATATATCTATGCTAGTCTAAATTTATACAAAGGTGAAATTTTGAAACTTGTAAGGACAGAAAGATTTTGAGATTCATACTCGCATCATCATTATAACAGCTCTACTCGCTGTAAGAAAATAACATATCTTAATAATACGAAATCCGGGACAAGATGATTTTCGCCTTAGAAGCCCCAAAACTTATATTATAATACTTTTGTATTTACTATATAAATACTATACTATATAAATTTAAAGTGTCTAAGTTCTTTAAAAAATGGATATAGGTTGGAAAAAATGTAGTTAGGTATATGTTTTACACAAATTCATTTTCAAATAAAATAGATAAATTGAGATCATGCTTTGTTTTTATATTTGTATGTACATAAAGAATATATTTAATATCGTTAACAAGTGAAATCTTTGAGTATCGGAATACGTTGAATAATAAAATACAATTAAAAATTATTTTATTAAATAAAATAGACGAATAAAGACAATGACTTGTGCTTTTGTATTTATCATATATTTACAGAGTACATTTAATGTTTATCACGCAGAAAATCTTTGCGTAATCGAGACACGCTGAATAATAATTCAAATTACAATTATTTTATACCAGAATTAAGAATTTCATACGTATTTTTGAATTTATCACGTACGTACGTAATATACTAAATGCCTTTAATACATAAAATACTTAATCATTGTGATCACACTGTGTGACTTGGGAGTTTTATTGTAAAATAACGTTAGACGAAAAAAAATGAATTAAGGTTATGATTTTTATTTTTATATTTATTATATTTATTATTTTTATATTTTATATTTTTTATGCAGAATAAAAAAAAATTTATTTTATACAAAAAATAAAAATTTTGGGCAAGCTAGGCGATATACGATAAAAATATGATAAGATATTTGCTTACGGAGCAACTGACGTGAGGAAATTAAAAAAAAAAATTGAAAATTCGAAGACAACAATTTCGGGCCTTCTTTGGCCAGTTTACCATAAAATACACATTTGAAGATATGTCGTATGTATGCGTGTGACTGAATAGGCACATTAAACATCCTGGATGGTGTAAATGCCCTCGTACACAACCGAAGTAGAAAAAAACGAAAATGCAGACTTCAGTGACTCGACGAGCTGCGGTAAAATGATCCGGTCAAATCAAGTCCAGTCTTTATTAGAAATTCGTCAACATTGCTTTACGTTTTCAAAACGTCCGAGTACGAGCTCATTGTAGTAAGTGCAACGAGCTTTAAAGTATGAAACTACGAGAGGCAGAGAGAAAGATAGAGAATGCGCAGTCCAAGCATGAACGAGACTTACGTGGTTGACTAATGTCACTTTGCATTATTTACCAAATTCCTCTATTAGAGACGAAGCACGATGCGTTAAAATGTTGTCTCAGTTGTATTTTTGTTAGCAGTTGTATTTAATTGTTTTTTCAGAATAATCCTTCTGTGCAAAATGTACTCGTTGCTTCGTTGCCGATCGTAAAATACGTAAAAGATAGAAAAGATCGAAGATTACAGGGGCGGGGGGGGGGGTAACGACAGGCTGGTACGACAATCGCAAGGCGTCTTAAAGGAAGAAAACGGAGAGCCTGGAGAAGGAGAAAGGGAGGATCGCTCGTTTTCCCCATTATCCGCTGAGCCGGTCCAAGAGGCGACAGCTCGGTGAGTCGAAGGCCTTGGGCAGGGGCAGGGGCAGGGGGGGGGAGGAGGCACGAGGGTGGGAGGCCGCGTCGGTGTCGGTCCCACGGGACCGACGGCGGTCCACGGGCCCGAGCCGAGGCGTCGGCTCGGTGACGCGAGCGCCACCTCCGGCCTTCCCCACCCGAAAGCCTCCGCCGACTCAGAGAGACGACGAGGACGGCCGATCTCCTCGGGGCGACCCGCGACTCCGCCTCGAGCTCCTCTGCTCAGTCGGTGCGCGCGCGAGGCTCGATCCTGGTCGCGCCTCGCCTCTCCCGCCAGCCTCCAGTCCGCTCCCGGCGCGAGAGATCGGCTCTACCCGGTGCTCGGCAACATGTGAGGAGGAGGATCGGGCTCCCGTAGCAGCAGCGGCGGCGGCGGCAGGATGCCGAGAGCCCACCTCGCGGCGCTGCTGCTCCTCGCCCTCGCGGCTCCAGGTACGCCGACGCTCGCGGCCGGGCCCTGCCCGACCTGGGTGCGCGCGCGTCTTATTGCGTGCGTGTGTGTGTCCCCCGCCCGGGCAGTGCCCCACGCCGCGCAGGCCGACGACGCGGGCCGAGTCCCCTCGAGGAACTGACCTCGTTGCCGTGCGCGGTTACGCGATTGGAGGCCGCGCCGAGCCCGGGACTCCCGAGCGACGCCTGCGTGATTCATACACCTGGCGGAGGTGATGCGCTCGGCTCCCGGCGCGATTGGCCCTCGCTCCCGAGCGTGCCGCCACTCCTGTCCCCGGTGACAGGCGGCTTTCGAAATTCCTCCGCGGCCCCTCCCGGGGCTCTTCCCCGAAATCCGGTGTCTTCGGAGCGACGTTTGATTGCCGCTTCCGCTCCGCCGATTACATTATTTTGCCATTGAGCGCCATACCAGCCAGTGTCTGTTTATCTTATCGCTGTTTAACTTACGTAAAAATACAACTGGTCTCTTCCTATCTGCGTCGGGCGCGCGCTTCGATCGAATCCCCCGAGGCCTCCTTATCTCAGGCTCATTATGCATAAGAGCAGATTGCACCTAGTCCGTAGCCATTAGCATCCGATATCGAGGATCGAGCGATTGATTTCTCGTCCGGTGACATTCTACCGCCGCTACCGGGCTTGGGCTCCTTCCTGGCTTTGCACTTTTGTCCCGCGGCCCACTTTTTGCCGGAATGCTTTTTCATTTATCCGGCCGAGCGAGCTTTTCCATTGCGAATGCCTCGAGAGCCTTTTTCATTCCTAGGTCATACCGATTACTTTGCTGCTTCTCTTGCTGCCCTACTCCAAAGGTGCGCGTCCGTTAAAACCATTAGAAATTTCCTGCTCAAGTATTTTCACTTTGTCGGTCGACTTCTTCTACTAAAAGTACTCAACGTGCATCGCACAATTGTCTGGTTTCATTTCTTCTAAGCGACAATGGTTAGATTTCATACATTCTTTATAAATACAGTAAGAGCTTGTAAAGCCCTTTACGTTGATTGGTCGTTTAATTTATGTACTATTGTTAAAGGAACATACTTAAACAAGCATACGTTTATGTAGTTACGCATATATCAAGTACACGCATGTGTATTATTTTTTGTAAATTTTTGCCAAGTAAAAAAGATAATATACCGCCTACGCGCGGGCTATCTCGATTATATCGCAGTGGTTGGTCAATTACACTGAATTCTTGCAAATGGCATGTAATTTGAGCTAAAGGATTTTTACCCTTTTTATTGAATCTTAGTTTTAACTTAATTTAATCGCTAATCGTTAAATATTAAAATAGCTTACTTATTGCAATATAAATTTCGAACGAATGAGTACTCCATGAGAAAATACTTATAATGTTGATTAATAAACACGAATAAAATTGGCCCCGATGGTTTTGGCTGATTATTAGATTTTAACTTCCTGAAAATATCATATACATTATATTTATACACAAAATAACCTATAGAAGGTTGAATGTTAATTTTCCGGTTCTTGATAAATTAAGACGCTTTTTTAAAAATGTAACGATTAAGCGCAAAATATGACGTATCGAATATTTATCCAAAACATTATTTTCATTTCAACTGTTACAAACTGTATATTTTAATTATGCTAGTGTAGGCAATAATAGTTTCGTTTAATCTTTCGTGTTTAATGATTTTTATTAACATACTTATTTAGATGTGTTGTTAAAGCATAATGTGTAATTATGTGTCATTTGTGTATTAGTAAATATTTACACTGTTTGGTCGAGACTTTTTTCAAAAAAATTAATACGAAATTGTAAAAAAAAGAAAAACATTTATCACAAAAACTGTATTAGTTTAATAAAGTTTAAAATTATTAGTGTTTATACATGCATTTTTTCTGCACTTCGCCTTAAAATACAGTAATGTATCTCATGACATAAATTTCGCATTTTCGATTCCAATTTGTATTTATAATGCATCGAATCAATGAAATAAAAAGCAATTAAGTGAAACAATTAATTTAACCTCATGTTATAAGTATTTCATAAAATCGCTTACAGGTAGTATTCAATTATAAAATGGATGAAATACTAGTTCAGTATTAAAACAAATATACATTATGTATGTACCTTAATTAAATAACTATTATTTTACTCGATAAATTCTTAATTTTTCTTTATCCAGTAATAACATAAAGTATTGGCATATATATATATATATGTGTGTGTGTGTGTGTGTGTGTATGTATGTATAGCTTAGTTTGTGCCAACGTAAGCAGTGAATCACACGGTATTAGAAATAAAAAAAAGTAACGCTGCCTAATTATTCAGCTATCAAGCGAAACTGGAAAAATAAATAGCGGTTGAATATGATTTTGGAATATTTGTGAAAAATGACGAGAGATAGGATAGGGTCGATAAGAACGGGCAGCTCGTATTATCAGGGGACGGCCTTTGCTCCAGCATCACACGCCCTTCGCGTTTCGTAGGAGTGGACGTCCGAGCATTAGGGGCGACTCGTCTTTAACGTGCGGACACATCGTAGGAGGTGCGTAGATAAGCGAAACTCAGTTGCCTACATCGAGGGTAGCGATACCATATTTATTCAAGGTTCTTCCCGGCGGATGAGTTTGACGCGTCACAGAATTTATCTGCACTCGAGCATCTGTCGGCTTTGACCCTTTTCCCCGCAGGACAAATACTCGCGGCGCGATAATGCCCCAGAGTCCGAACACTTGACACTTCTACAATCGAGTTATTTACCAATCGTGACGTAAATCCTTCTTTGCATATTATACGGGGGAGAATACAGCCATACGAGTACTGGCGTATTAAGGGACCGAGGGATCGCCTAGGGAGAGCCCGACGTGTGTACCTTAATCTGGAAAGAGTTCGATGGGAAGTTAGCCCTTACTTTCGTCTCCTATCGACTTGACCGATAATTTAACTGAATTATGGCCACGCACAAGTGCTAACAAGGCATTTAGCGATGCTTTCAAGTTTAGCCATTTTAAATGTACAAATCTCAAAATAGCTGAACCTCTAAGGCCAAATATTTTGATAACACACATTCTAACGCAATGATCATCGTAAGAGCTCCGATGTGTGAATTCTTTTCTTATCTGTCTCACGAGCACATCACTCGATTATTTTCTTATTAATAAAGTTATGCAAGCCATTGATACTTTATTTTACAATATTACGTTATGACCCCTTCCTGCTTTTATTTGCATTCTTTTGTTGAGTGCTTTAAACTTTTTTACGATCTATTTTTATAACCTTAATAATAATATTATTACCAGTAAATCATTATAAAATCCATGTGCTCAATATATCTGTAATTTTATTACTTTTATTTGTTTTTATAGCCTAACAGAAAATTATGTTTCCATTACATTATGCAAAATTTATGCCTACACGCGGAAGTTGATTTTCCAGAATATGCGAAATTCCCGCATATTTACCCATGATAAACATGCAAAGCTTGACTCGGTAATAACGTTGATGAAAAAAGACTCCTCCTTCTCCTCCAAAGTACCGTTTGTGGACTGCACGTATTTCAAAGCTAATCAGTTCCTTCTAAATTTCTGTATCCTTTGTCATACGGAGGAGCCGCCCTCCAAAGTGGGTTATCGTCTTTCATAATTTATCTATATTTTACATGCATCGATTTACTTAAAGGATATACTTATACCACGAGACCTATGAAATAATGTTTTCAACTTGTTGCGTAATTCTTAATATAGCCCCATCAATTGCAATACAATAAGTATTATTACAGATTGCCAAGGATACAAGCCACTTATAAATCCCAATAAGTCAGAATTGATTATAAACGAAGGAGAAGAATTGGAAATAACTTGTACGAGCATAAATGACATCAATGTCTTTTACCCTGAAGATGATGAAATCGCTAATGTAATACATATATCTTTATATATACATATATATATATATTTAGTAAGATAACTAGTTCTAACTTCATTAATAATAAGTTTGAATTACATTTGTTAAAATTAAAAATAAGCCATTTAAAATAAAAAGCCTATAGTTCTTAGATCTTAAAATTTTTGTTCCAACTGTTTTTTACCACGAATAAGTAAATGTTTAACAAACTTTGTTTTTGCTATTAATCATTATCAATCGTTAATTTAATAAGTTCCTCGAATAAAAAAAGTTCTTCTTTAATAATAAAATATGATTGTTTTTCTATTATCACGATGAACGAAAAGATATCGACGTCACAGCATGAGATAACCATTGATGATCGAAGCCCCGGCAGTGTGAAGCTAAAGTTTCGACGAAGAAAAACAGTTTTCGGCGACACTGGATGGTACGGATGTGCAAATGCAAAGGCGCAAATAACAAATAAAGACTATAATGATCCGAACGCCAGTTGGACGTACGTGTACATAATATGTAAGGAAAAACGACATTTACGCTATAGAAAGAATTCAATGATTAGGTTTTTATTTTTTGAAAAAATCTATGCATAACATTTCATGTGCCCCCCAGCTAATGCGAGTGCATTCGTACAATCCGGAGAAATGCAACTTATCGTCGGAGTAGTCGGGGATACCATTACCTTGCCATGCCGGCCAACGTCGCCCGACCTGCACGTGGATCTTTTGCTAAACGATAAGGTACATTAAGCGTCCTTGCTTCGATGAACAATGTATCGTACGAGTATAATCAAATTTACGATGAGCAATGTCTTTTTGCATTTAGATTCTTGAAATCAATGAATATCTCTACTTTGATCCCAAATCCGGTTTCACGATGAAAAATTTGACCACCAAAGACACCGGATACTTCATTTGTCAAATAGAAGTTGATGGATATTCGGCGCAAATTTTCTTCTTCGTTAAGCTGATTCAAAAGGATACTTTGAAAAGCCCTGTAATTTTACGGGATGGTCTGCAACACGTTACCAGTGGCTCGAACTTACGCGTCAAGTGTACAGTTAATATTGGAACTGACAACAGTTTTATATTTTACTGGACGACGCCTCGAAATTCGGTAAATTGCTTTTTTTACCGTATTTGCCTTACAGCATTAAGGCTCGCCCTGACTCTCTTGCAGTATTTGTTTTCAAAAAAAAAAAACCAATAGATTTCTAAAATAATTACAAAATAATTTCCAGAGTTCGAGAAAAATTTTACCACCCGTGAGAAAACTCATAGAAGCCAACACTTTCTTGGTAACATCTGAGCTTGTGGAAGATAACGTAACGTACGACGACGAGGGTGAATATATCTGCCAAGTTAAATCACTAACGGATGTAAAGAATACGAGCGTTTATATTCACATTTACGGTAGGCTCAGTGAAATAGCAAATAATCGGCCAGTTATTGTAATTTGGCGCTTAATGTTAAAATAAAAAATTGCAGATCCTAGCGTCAAATATATTAACTTGACGTCCCATGATGAGAGCAGGCATTACGTAATTAATGCCTTCAAACCAGTAATATTTTCTGCTTACGTTAATGGATATCCAACGCCTACGCTTACATGGTAATTTAAGTTACTCTTCTCGTTAGAATGCGCTCGTATCGATAAAGTTAAAAAAATTAACACTGAACGTTCTCGAAGGTTGAGCCCTCAAGACGACGTTATTGTTACAAACAACAGGATCACCGTGGAAAACGCCAATTCGTTGACAACTCTGAAAATTAAAAGTGTTCAGATAGAAGATATGGGCACCTATACCTTGCAGGCAGTCAACGATGCAAAAATAGAGCATTTAAATTTCACTTTGGAAGTTTTAGGTACCGGGGACGATAATAATTGATGTTTTTCATACCCGTAACGATCTTTAATCGATAATATTTTTTTATTTTTTTAGCTAAGCCATGGGCTATGCTGGGGCCTGTCAAACCCTATTACGGTTTGAACGAACGAGCAATATTTTTCTGCAAAGTCGTTGGAAATCCAATATCAAATATATCATGGTACTACTCGAAGTGCTTAACATTGCCATTCATTGGCGATTGTGAAACTGTGGAACTCAAGGTCAGTCTCGCTAACCTCATTCGATTATTTTTCATTCGTTAGCTTACGTTTTCAGCGCAAAAGCCATAAACTTTTTGTAATCTTATCAGGACTATTATGCTGCCCTTCTTTTTGAACGATTGCTTTTTAATGTAAAAATTTTCAATTATAATTTTGTCTTTTTATTTGACACGCAATGTAAACCATTTAATGTCGATAATAATTTACAGTAAAGGTTCACCAAGCGCTTCAATTCTTATTTCAGGACTTCAACACATTAGACCAAACCGCTATGAGCGTAGAATCGAATGTGGAAATAACCGTTGAAATGTCGGGGAGAATCAACTGCACCGCTTGCAATACATTTGGATGTGACTCAGTCGAGCAAGATATTCTTGTCTCAGGCAAGTACATCGGCATTATTTTAAATGCATTTTAAACTGGCGCTCAAATACCTATTCAATTTGTAAATTCCCTTTTAATTAAATATCCTACCTACTCCTTATTGGAAGCCATTCTCGAAAACTTATTGTATCGAATGTTATGTAAGTGGTAGAAATTAAGTATCATTTGATTAAATGGTGTAATTATATGGATAGCTCTGTAGCAAAGAATATAATTCATTCTTCAATATTTTCTACCCGTACCATCTACATTTTTAAAAATATGTATTTTTTATTAGATGGGGTAACCGATGCTGCTTTTGGAATTATAGAACCAGAAGAAAAAATAACAGTAGGAGATGACGTTGTTATAGTCTGTGCAGCTTCGATATATAATTTTTCGACTGTTGAGTGGTTGAATAAACGCGAAGAGCCATTACAAAATTCAGGTTAATTAAACAACGTCTTTTAATGTATGAAAATTAATCAAGATAAAATTAAACGTAATGTTTTCGTTTTTTCAGAAAGAATGCAAATCACATTTGAGGAAACAGATTTTACACATCGCGCCATTCTTACAATAAAAAATATTCAAAAATCGGATGAAACGGAATATTATTGTAAAGCATTGACGCCAGATAATTTACCAGACAGAATTCGTTTTGAATTCACTGTTAACGGTGGGTTTTCAATTAACAGTATTCATTGGTTCTTATAGGATTTTATTAATTATTCTTAAGTTATTTAAAAGATAATGCGAGTCTACGTGAAGTAATGTAAGCTTGAATGTAAAAGATATATTTTATTAATATTCTTATTTTTAGATCCTGAGATGCCATATTTTACCAATTTAAATATGAACGGTAGCGAAGTACGAATTTCAGAGAGAGAATCACACAATACCATTCATTTGATTTGTCACGTCGAGGGAATGCCAAAACCAACGATAGAGTGGTATAAGGTAATACACGCACTGCCCATCGCGAGCTATTGAGAAAAATAACAATGTAAAATACTTCTTGCAGAATGGCAATATATTGGAAGAAAATGAACAGCAGTTTGTATTTAGGTCTCATAATCAAGAATTATTAATTAAATATTTAATGGAAAAGGATAGCGGAAAATATGCATGCAAAGCCAGAAATCGTTATGGAGAAATAGAGCAGTTTCAAAAGTTTCTAGTCATAGGTGAAACATTATAAACATTGTATGAAACAACAGCGGGACTATGATATAAGCCTTTTGTTCTCAAAGCTTGCTTTGATTTTAGGTGCAGAAGTATCCATCATTTGGATTATAACAATTGTTGCCCTTGTGATTATCCTTATCGGTCTACTAATTTATTTCTGTATAAAAATACGACGTGAAAAGGTACGCAAAGTTTTGCTTCCAATTAAGAAGCCCACGGTGCACTTGTCTAATTCAATTTTGTCTTAGACAATGAGAAAACAGCTGATAGAAGCTGGTTTGATGCACTTCGAAGAAGGAGCACTGGACTGTATAAATCCCGAACTGACTGTAGACGATCAAGCAGAGCTTCTACCTTACGACAGAAAGTGGGAGTTCCCGAGAGAGAAATTAAAATTAGGTACTGACAATTTATTACAATTGACCGAGCCTCGCTCTTCACTCTTGCCTGCGGACAGTCAGTCGATAACTAAAGCAAAATCGCGAGGCCCCATTTATCGTTCATCAAATGCAAGGTAATAGAGTACGAGCTGCACAGTATAATTATTATTCGGTTGTCCAGGCAAACAACTGGGAAGTGGTGCTTTTGGAGTCGTCATGAAAGCCGAAGCACGTGGAATCCGCGCCGACGAGTCATTAACGACGGTAGCCGTGAAGATGGTCCGCAGAAACGAAGAGCCGGCTTACATTCGTGCCCTAGCCAGTGAATTAAAAATCATGGTGCACCTTGGAAAGCATTTGAACGTCGTTAATCTTCTCGGCGCTTGTACCAACAACATTGCGAAACGTGAGTAACGGCTCTTACGCTCGCGGCAATGATGCAGGCTCAATCATAATCAGGTTTATCGCAAGCACCTCGAATGCCACTTTACACTGTTTACGTATTCCAATTGAACTCCCTTGCATATTCCAGGAGAGTTATTGGTAATCGTTGAATATTGCCGATACGGAAACCTGCACAATTATCTTTTGCGACACAGAGAAGATTTCATCAATCAAATAGATCCATATACCGGAAAAATAGATCCCTCCATCGGCCAAGAGCTGCTTTTCAGATCAGCAAGTGTTGGCAGTAACAATAGGTTTGATTTCAGTTGCATTAATAACAACGTAACCGTGAATAAATCAATGTCTCTTATCGTACTAATTTAATTAATCAAGTGCGCTAATTGCAATGTAATTTATTTTGTGATTAACCGAGCAACATATAATTTACTAATAATTATTATTAATGTATTAATGTAATGTAAGAATTTTTAATTACTAGGCATCAAATTGGATGTCGATATTGTCGAGGTATTGAATTTTAAACAAAGCTTAAAAGAGTGACCGAGACAAAAACTCTTCAAAGTCTGCTACAAAAGAATCTATATTTTGGTTAAAAAAGATTTTTCCGCTTGAAAATAAACGCGTTCTACAATTCGATTCCTCTTCAGAGCGTAGTTTACAATTTTAGTTGTGGACATTCGATTAATTTTAATCGATCTATCAGCATTTCAACAGCCCAGTCTTAAGCTAACTTATCAAAAATGACGACGAATACAAGATTTGCGTAAATCTGTCGACTAAAGGGAGAAGCGCATTAACAACAATAGTAATAGCAATTATAATAATACTGCATGATGGTGCCCGCTGCTAACAGTCTGCCTCCTGTTTTCTCTTCTGCGCCTGACAGGGTAAAATACGCGGCATTGTCATTTTCCCGCAGTCTCAGCGCCGGCTCGGGGAACAGCGCGACCGGGACCGAAACGGTCGTCTACTGCACCGATACCCAGGACATCAGCGGACTACCGGACACCGAGTGCCTCAACAGCAACGGCTCCCAGCCGGGCTGGCGATCCAACTACCGAGGGGACTACAAGGACAGGAACCTCAAGCCCACCTCCACCCAAGATCTGCTCTCCTGGGCCTTCCAAGTCGCCCGGGGCATGGAGTACCTCTGCCAAAGAAAGGTTACTCTCTCTCTCTCTCGAATACGTAGCTGTAGCTCGCCCTGGCTCCGTCTCCCTAAGCTCGTGCCACGAGCGACGGAGCGAGCCGAGCTACCCCCTTGCTTATCCAACGGGGAACCACGTACATCCGATGATTATGCCTTGGCCAATGCGAGTCTCCTTTGTCGATTGCCAGGTGCTGCACGGCGACTTGGCCGCGAGGAATATTCTGCTGGCCGAAAATAACGTCGTTAAGATTTGCGACTTCGGCCTTGCGAAAACCATGTACAAAGACGACAATTATAAGAAGAAGGGCAACGGGCCGGTACCTATCAAATGGATGGCCATAGAATCTATCAGGGATCGAGTCTTCTCCACTCAATCGGATATCTGGTCCTTTGGCATTGTCCTCTGGGAATTCTTCACTCTCGCGGAAACCCCTTATCCTGGTATGCAAGCTGAGAAACAGTACCAGAAGCTCATAGAGGGCTACCGAATGGAGCAGCCAAAGTTCGCTACCAAGGACATGTAATTGCATAAAGAACAATTTGTCTCTGCTATTTTGGGTATTCGCGATGTGCTTCTGGTGACGTGCCGCTCTTGTTGTAGATACAATATCATGCTTCAATGCTGGAAGGCCAAGCCGACGTTGAGGCCGTCCTTTACCGAATTAGTCGAGAGCATCGGCGAGCTTTTAGAAGAAGGCGTTAAAATGGTATTTAAATATCTTTTCCACCGCCAATTGACGCTCCTGTAAAATCCATCCGGATGAAAATTTGTCGGAGCCGATGCCGATAAAGTGGTATAAAAACAAAATGCTTCTTATTATAGCACTACGTGGAGCTGAACGCGCCTTACATCGACATGAATACCGTCGGGCAAGAGGGCAAAAATGATTATCTGACAATGATGTCGGCCCCCGATCACTCGACACTCGCTTCGCCTCAGCACGAGTACGTGAACAATCCGACGCTGCCTACGGACTCGGCCTACCTGAGCATGAACAGTCCTCTGGACGAGTCAGGAATATTCAGTCCCCGACCGAATTCAACACAGGGCAATTCGCGCTTCCAGTTCCCAAGCTCCCCCGCTCCGAGCCTGGGTAAGCGCAGTGTTTCAGGAGCTTTAAACAAAATATCCCTCGCCTAAGTACTTCGTACTCCAGATGTCTTACTTGTTTTTTTTTTTTTTTGTTCAGCTAACGCAGCGCATTCGGATGGCGAGGATGCCCCGATGCTCAAGAAAACCAAGGAAGAACCCGAGCAGGACGAGGACAATTACCTGAAGCCCATCGATGTGCAGAAGAAGCGCGAGGATTTCGTAAGAAAACGGGAAATCGAGAAGAGAAAGGAGAAGGAACGAAGCTGCAGGACTCTGACCGATAGGGACTCGGGATACTGCAATACTCCAAAAGGGTTGGACTTGGTGGACATACGCGTCGAGGCATCGGAAGGTAAGGAGCCCAATTGGTCGGGCCTAGACGATAACGAAGAATCGTCAACTATTACAAGGACACAAGATAATTACGTGAATATACCGAAACAGAAACTTGAGTTCGCATCCGGTCCGAATACCCGAAACAAAGACGTACCCGACAGCTTCTTGAACCCGAGCTACATTTTTGTGAAGAGCGCTAAATCCGATCAACAAATACTTTAAAACGTGTCCATGTAAAGGGCTTTTTTCTCTCTCAAAGATAATCGTTTCAAAATTTTTATACCTATGTGCTACAGTGAAAACGTAACCTACCGTTAAGTCATCTACTCGATTAAAATTTGTATTAGAACGATTCAGGTAAATAGACACTGCATTATTATTGTATACATTTTTATATTTCCTTTGTACTGTTAAATTTTGAGAGGCGAACCTCTCTAGATTAAATGAAAATACGTTTTAACCATTGATACTTATACATATTTTTATTGAATGAAATTGACAAAGCAATGTTATAAATCTTTGAACGTGAAATTTAATTAAAGCGCATCGCCATAGATCAGCGAATCTTTTTTCATAAAGTGCCAATTATTTTACGATATTTAGTCATGTATGAAGTATTCGTAATATATTTTGTAAGATATTGCAGTTCCCTACTGTAAATCACCGTAAATCTTAATGTATGAAATTTTAATTACATATATAATAAAATACAACGAATAAAATATGTCAAACATTGATCTATTCATGACAAGTGCAATCGACAAAGCTGCGATATTATAGTACTTCTTATTTAAATTGTACTTAAAATGAATTTTATATCTAATATTTAAATTACAGATTGCAAAACAAATTAATCAAGCAGAAAGTATAATACTCGCATAATAAAATATATCAAAATAGTGTAAGTTATTATTAAATTTTCATTACAATATTTTGTTTGATTCACGTTGATTTTTATCGTTATTTTTATACGAATAATTTTAATTAAAATATTTTAAAATGTCAAAATTTTATAAATGTTTATTTTTAATGCTAATTGAAATTCTATTGATCGACTTACATATAATTGAAGTATATTTTATGCAAAATGTTTTTCTTGAGACTTCTTTTTTATACATACATATTTGTACACGTATATATAGGACTTTGTAAAATAAAAGAGATTTTCTAATTATAATATCTTTCTTATGTTTTAACGACGTTTTTTCCCTATTTTTACAAGAAATGAACGTTTCTACATTATTTGTATTATTGTAATATTCTTGCTTAACCCTGAAAGTATACTCTGATACTATTGTACAATTATTTTTAATATAATAATAATTTATTTTATAATATTATAATAATAATTTTATCAAATTAATCATCGATAATATTTTCATGAATTCTTATGGAATAAGGTACGTGATACATTTTTGTATCATTTGAAATTGGGTGTCGATCTATAATTTCGTTCGTATATTCCCGTGTGTGCTTAGCCCACCTGATTTAATAAAATTGATACTGATTAAAAGTAGCATAATTTTGTTTACTTGTGGTATACTTACTTCTTATTTTCTACGTATTTTGCAAATAACTGCTTATTACTCGGATATTTTGAGTTCAGAAAATTCTTTATCCTTGTCCAAATGTTGGCTCGATTATGTTGGAAAAGCCAATAACGTGGAATCAATAAACATTTCACAGGTGTTAGTGACACTACCCGACGGTTTTTCATATGTTCACCTAATGAACACTTTAGTTATAATTAATAAATTTAAAAACTTAATTTTTTTACGTTGCTATGCTACTTTACCCAGGCCGAAACACGCTTTTCTAGTCAACAGGCAAATTTGCATAAATACTGTAGATACATTTTTAATATTTACTTGCAGACTTTTGATACACGGCTCAATCCTCAGCAACTCAACAACATCAGTTATTTCATGCCATTGATTTATCTAATAATAATTAAAACAACGTTAAAAATTGTAAAATAAAGTTAACATTAGCTCTTTAACTTACCACGTCTTGAAGTGTAACAGTCATAATACTTAAACGTTCCTTTGTGATTGCGGCCTCATTTTTCTTCTTGATCATTAATTGAATGAACTCTTCGGGTGATGCCGCAGCAGCATTTTCGGTATCATCCTACGCTTATGAAAATTATTTTTATACTTAGGTATGCAAAATTCTTAATGATTCCAAATATATATATAAAAAAAAACAATTTTAAAACTGCACGAAGAAAAAATATTGTATGGTAGTAAATTAAATCCCAACTTACAATTAAAATAAAGAAAAAAAGAATAAAATTTAAAAAATTTTCGAATTATTTAAATAATAATGTTTTTTTAAAAAAAAAAGCGTCAATTGCCCATATGTAGAGGATTTACAGAGTAAAATCTTTTTTAAAGTGAATTGTAAATTTGTAAAAAAAAAATATAATATCAATTAAAATGTAGAGTAAGTAATTCAATTCAATAAAAAAAGGATGAAAAGTTTTTATTTAATTGGTTAATTCACAAAATAAGAGTATAATGCATGAATTTTTTGAAATAAAAATAAAATAATATATTACTTCAAAATTGTTATCCAGTATTAGCGTAGCTATATTGTCAGTGGAAAACCTTACAGCCCTTGAAATTTGTTGGTAAGGATTTTTGTCCATTTCTTCATAATTACGAAGCTTGTATTTGGTTTTCCTGCCAACTTTAATCTTTTCGATAAGCATATGCTCTATAAGTTGACATTCGCCCGAAACAATGAAATAAACATAATGAAGCATTCCTTTACCATCTCCAAGTAAAATCTTGAATAATATAATACAAAAGATCATTGCATATTGATGGAAAAGCAAAGCATTTTTTAGTACTATTAATATATAAAATAAAGTAGTTCAAGCTGAAAGTATTAAATTTTGGGAAAAACGCGTGTTTTTACCTGGTTCGCTTCGAAGGTGCGAATTTTACTCAAAATAGAGCATTCCCGCATAGTTTCTTCACTCCAGCCTTTGAAGTAATTAAAATTTTCTAAAGCATCGTGCAATACGGACAATTCATCTAATAAAATGTCTCTCAAATGTAAATCGAATACACTTCGGGTAACCAGTAATAAATCAACGGACGCTAAAATATCGATAAATAATAGATAAATCTGTAGTTTTATATTTTGTATAATTAATATTTGATAATATTAAAATCAAGTATTTATTTTATTAAAATAAAATATTATTAATATATATGTGGTAACTAATATTCGATTAGCACTTTTGCTCACTACAGTTGCCGTTCGACGAATGTTATTTAGAAGAGAAAATACACCAAACATATCTCCAGGTTCAAGTGTTCCTATTTCAACTTCACTCATCTCTCCTGTAAATAAAGTACCCAGTAAAATATTGCACAATATTTCTAAAAATAATACAATTGTTGTTTCGTGTTTTATTAATTTAATAATTATTTTTTTCACATTTGATTAAAAGTTATTTAGAAAAGTAATTTCAACTAAAACCATATTGTTTCAGGTCTAGATGTCATTTTTTACGTCTTTATTTTTTTTTATAAATGCTACCTCTTGATAGTTATATACAAATGCTTTAGACAGTTTGTAAAACTGTCATAGTTTTAATATAATCATTTATAGCCACACCTGCTATATTTGAAAAATCAGTAATTTAGAATCTTCATTCAAATAATGGGATAAAAATTTATTACATATAATTGCTTTTGATGCGATTATAACTTAAATACTGCTTACAGTGTTCAAACAAAACCCATTTTGGTCATGTAATTTCTAATTCTTTATTAGCACTTCTAAGATATTATAATTATTACATCTACAACGAATCATTATACAGATACCTGTAATGTTGTTAATGTCTCTTTTTAAAATTTGAAGTTGTCCTGTGACGACGTAATATTGAACGTATGATTTATGATCTTGTCGAATAATGACTCTATTAGCTGGAACAAATTGATAAATAAGGCTCGGACCTATCGATGCTCTCATGTCATCGGTATAGTTTTTAAATGCTTGTAAACGTTCGATAGTTTGTAGTATGTGTGCAACATCATCTTCGGTTCTTTTATGCGGTGCAATGAGAAGCGTTGCACGATCCTGTATGAACAAATTGAATTGTACATGGAGTTTGTATACTTTACGAATGAAAAAGTACATGCTGCAATTACTTTGATTGACAATTCGGAACTTGATGATTTTTTAGTCTGTGCCATTTTAACACGAGCGGACACATTATCGTTTGCGAATTCTGATGAAATATCATTGCTAATCCAATCTTTGTATTCGATAACAAGTCTGACGCAAGCCCTGAACAAATATCTAGCGCTTAATTTTCCAACCTTAAACTGTTGATGAATAAAAATTTCTGTTAAATTTTTGTCTGTAAAAAATGTTATACACGCGACAAAATTTTTCTGTAATTGTGATATAATCATTTATAATATGTAACGAAAAATACATTCGTTCATTAGAGTGCTCTTTACTACTAAATAATATTAAGTTGCTATCAATAGGTTCCATCAAATATCTTTACTCAAGAAATCCACTAAAATAATGTATTTATCAAAAAACCGATGCGAATAAAAATAAATTAAGAGTACTTACGCTTTTGGCCTTATGCTGCAACTTATTTGCATACAAAGTTTCCCGCAACGTACTTCTCTTGTGCAAAATTGACATTTTACTAATTATGTAGGCTACTTATGTTTTACTTAAGCTTCTTCAATTAATTATACAAACGATTCAACGATAATTTTCTAAACCGAACATAGAATTTGTAAATTCTAAATTAATATCTTTGTGTTTCTATGACATTAAAGATTCGTACGATTGCGCATGATTTGTTTTGTCGATTAAATATTTAATTTACAAAATATATGTAATCTTAGGTATAACATAAATTTTAAGTGCTTTTAATTGTTTCGCTGCTTAGGTACTGAAAACTATTTTAGAGACTTCATAATCTTCAAAAAAACGTCAAATCTCAACTAATCAACCAATTACTATTAAGTAATTATTATCTTTTCTTAAAATATCGTATAATAGGCATATTTTTTTACAAATTATTACATTTTTGAAATTGAAAATTTGATAAAAATATTATGCATTGTATAAAGCAAAAACTAGTAAATATATAAATTTATTGAATGCAGATTTTTAAAATTGGTTGTTGGTAAAACAGAATACGCAAATATTATTTATGCTTTCCGATGACTTTCATCATTTTGTATACTGTTAAATATTGAGGATTGAAAGGTGTGTGATATAGTAATTACAATCAAGGTCTAATTAAATACTGTAGCTATATTACAAAAACGTTACTGTGCATTATATAAAAATGGTACGTTTATCAGAATTTTAATTTACATTACACTATTATTTTCATAGTTTTTCAATACAATGTGATTACTTTTCCTTTGAGGTTAGGTTCAAATTGTATTTGTTGAATATTTGAAAATCTTTAATCCCTCTTGAAATATAATAATGAATAAATCTTAGAATATAAGATGTATTCTTATATACTTATGTATATTTATAGAGTTTCGGATTTGCCGGTTTAAAAAAAGAAAGCAAGGACTGGCACGAACCAGTTTCAAGTAGTGGACAGTATGGAATTGAAAGTCCATTAGTTACTGGGTAGGTTTTAGTAAAATTGTGTATATCCTATAGATTAAACTATAAGCATAAGGTTTAGGTAATTATTTTATTTCTAGATTAGGAGCCAGTAGAAAGCAAATAGGTTTTTCTCATCCAGTTGAATCATCAGCATTGAGCGTAAGTTTTTTTTTAGAACAAGATCTCTATTGTACAGAATTGAGTCATAATCAGGATAAATAAATAATGTTAAGTTTAATTTCAGTACAAAAAAAATAATCAACGCATGGAAATGCTGATGTTGAGAAATACGCAAGGTTTACACGCACCCATGCGTCTAGCTATGGAAATTAAGGCAAGCGAAAAGATCGGTAGGCTGCCATTTCTACCATCTTCTAATGCAATGAGAGATGCTATCCTTGGGCACGACGAAGACATTCAGTAAGTTTAATATATATCAAAACTATATGTACAAAGTTTTTCACTTAATTAAGCACTATAATAAACACGATTCTTTTCAGGTTTGAGGATATATTAAATACACCAGAATTTAGGGAACAATCGGGTCAACCTCATGCAGTAGTAGAAAAATATTTAGGGATTCTGTAAGGTTTGCTTTTCACACGCTAATTATGAAATGAAATAATTCCAATATTCTGTATTAATCAGTTCTTTTAATAAATCTCTATAAACATCTCTTTGTACAAAATACACAAAAATTTATAATAGAATAAGTCTTAAAAAGACTACTACAAATCAGGCCATACTAAATCATTTATCCTAATTCGACATATTTTTTTTACTTCTTCGATTCCATACTTGAGTTCAACTTCTCTATTATTTTTTAATCGTAATTCTAATCCAGTAAGAATAGATTGGATTTTATTTTTCCTTGCACAAATAACAAATGGAAATCGAAACTTTTCTTTGTATCTAATTTGCAAGTAATAATATGTTACTTAGTGTTTAAGAAAATTAGGCTCATTAGTTCACTCGGCACTTACAAATAATTATTGTTGCTCAATAATTGCTTTTCCTCTTTAGTCATTGCATCGAGACCAGCTGATTTTTGTTCATTCATTGACTCGGTAGTGAGCTTTCCTTCCTCTGCTAATTTACCTGCTAGGTCTGGATGCCTCAGCAAAATCGACTCTTTTTCTGTGATATAGCAAGACTTAGGTCTATAATCTGTAATAAGTGTACAGCAAATATTGATAAGCATGTCTTTTACCACAGTTGTCCAATTTTTCCAGATAGTCATCGAAGGCTCTTTTGAGACTTTCACTATTGGAAAAAGGTCTCTTGTTAGCTACGATTGACGCAGCTTCAGGACAATGCTCGATGACATTTCCAAAGAGCCACTCGAAATTTTCGACCGGGAGCGCGTTCACTTCGTCAATGCTGAGTATCCCTTGCGACGGCATAATTTGAATTATTCTGAAAAGTGTTAAGAAAGTAATTTAGCCGCCGTTGCTTCGTAGGGTAAAAATACATAAGAATAAAAATGCATTGTGCCTGTTTTTTGTGTTTATATATATATATGTATATATACATACATATGTATATATATGTACATATGTATTTATATTTAAAGTTAAAAGTGGGTAGGAATATTATCGGTAACGGAGAAAAGTGAATCTTACAGAACTGTATTATGTTCCTTTTACGACACAACTGCAGTATCGGGTTTATCAATTCGCGATTATTTTTTAATTTAGCAAGATAAAAGCGCGATTGTAGATAAACAGGTAGGGAAAAATCGAGTGTAGATTGAATTGTTGGGAGGCGCTTTAAAATAACGAAGCGAAACAAATTCGATAAGCGCGAATAGATGCGTTCGCCAAGATTTCCAAAGCGATGCAAATGACTTTGTAAACGGCAGACGATAATGATGTCGAGGCATAAGCGCGCGCGATAGCGTCAGTGGAAAAGCAATAAAAGCCGTGGCGCAGTCGAGGCTCGGGATTTCCAGATAAAAGGCGATCGCGTCGAGGCGGGGAGGACTCGATGGGGCCTCGGCTAACTCGGAGAGATCGGGCGAACGATACTCACAGGGGCTCCGCGGCTTCCTCGGCTCGTCCGGCATCCGGGTGGATGACTCCGTTCGGATTCCCGGCGCGGCCGAATTTATTTAGGGACACGCGCGAGCGTCTCTCGTGCCTCCGAGCTGAGCGAGCCGCGCCGGCGCTGAGGATCGGGCCCCGATTCGCGGCTCCTCGGCCTCTCCCGCCTCGCGCGCTTCCCGGATTTTCCGATTGCGACGCCGCCGCCGGCGGCCTCCTCGTGCTCCGCCTCCGTCCTCGGTGCATCCTCCGGCCCCGCCATCGCCGACCGAGGAGCGAGGCTTCCTCGGCCGTCGGCCGCCGTCCGGCCCGGCACTCGACCTGCCTTCTCTTGCAACCGACCTCCCGGTGATCCTCGATCTGCCTCCTCCTACGCCTCCTACTCCTCCCTCCTTTTCTCCAGCGCCTACTCGATCGCTCGCTCCTTCCCTCGAGTCTTAATTGCAACGAGACTTTACGATAATCGCGTTATTTCACTCGATTACACTGGAGCATTATGCAATCTACCGAATCAATCTATAATTTCTTCTTCGCTTATGTTTGATTCGTAACCACTTCTATCGACGTTTATTAATCTCTTCTTCCCCATCCTTTTATCGCCTATTTTTACAATATTATTGCTATTATTATTATTATTATTATTATTATTATATTGCTCTCGTTTGCCAATACAGAATCATAAAAATAAGTCGTTTAGGAATTCCATTATCTTGACCCAATTAATGTTTTACCAATACGATCTAGAGAAATTATACACTTGATAGAAGTTTTAATATTTCATCCGTACAATTTACCGATGATTTTCTAAATATCAATTGAATTACAAGATAACTTTGTTTGCTTTAATATTTAGCATAGAAAATGTACAGATACTATTAATGCACGTGTTTATCATATTTTTTTTCTTGAGCATTCTAAAAAATCATTAATCTTTTATTAACTAATTTTTTTTAATTAATTAAAAATATTCCTTATCTTCTTTATGTATGCGTTTATTAATTAATTTTTTTTTAACTATGATTCAGAAAAAAGTCCTAATAAATGTTCTCAAAACTATAATTTTTACATTTTGATCGATATAATTTTCTGATTTATTATTTACATATTACATGTGCACCGTAAAATAAAAATATCCTATACAATAAATCAACATTCTACTGTAATCATGAGATAAATTTTCATCACATTCGTTGAGGATGGAAGACATTATTAAACAGTATTGTCGATTTTTTTGTAAAACCCAAACAATGTTTATTTTAATTTTGTTTGTAATCTTTACTCAATATTTACTTTTGGCGTTAAACATTTTTATTAATGTTATAGACCTAAAAATATAACCTGATTCTAAGGGTATACAATATAATGGGTGGCGATTTACGTTTAATAACGAAAGGTAAACAGGGTTTTATAATTTTTCACAAGGATTTAACGCACATTTGAAAAGTTTAAAATAATATTTATTAATTTTATTAATACTAATCTATACTGTTGAAGAAAACTACATTATCAACATATGATATACAAGATTTCATGTTAAAATACTAATAATTATTTTACCTGTTTGTACAATGATATATTTATTTGTATATTATTAGTTTACTACCCGTTATCTAAAATTAATTTCTAATTTTTGATTAACTGTTTTATCAAATACTTTGCGAAAAGTTTCAAGATGTCATTGCTGCGCTATTTTTCGAGAAAATCTACATCAAAATATTTACTCATTATAGTAAATAAATACAAATATAATAAATTTGTAATCATTATTTAAATTTTCATGTACAAATGAGAAAGTTTATTATCATGAAATAACTGCAATCCAATATGGCATAAGTGCCCGTTGTACAATTCTAATAAAGTGCCTTTGAAAGTGTAATATTTTATAATTGACACAATGATACTGCGTAGCGCTGATATGGAAATTATTGGGCTTGGATTGCAGTCGATAAATAAATGTAATAATAGTATCGCAAATTATTTTTGCATCGATTTGTGCTTTAACATTATTTTATGCCATGTATAGCGATGTTCACCTTACCGGTTATGTCGCACGCATAACATCCGCAAATATATCTTATCATGAACATCAATATACACTAGAAAAAAGTATAAAAAAAGGAGTTGTAATCTATTTAAGAAGAGAATAGCGTAGATTTTCGAATATCATGCGTTGGTTTACATTACAATCAAATCGTATATTCTTTTTCTCAGCTTTACCATAATGACATTTCGGTATTAATTTAATCAACAGTACCGTTAATTGGGAATTTTTCTTTAAGGATTATTACATAATTTACAGTATCGAGCTTTCATAGACGAGCATAAGAATAATCAAAAAAGGTAAGTAAGCACTGCGAATAAAAATATTTAGCAATTAGTACAATTTTTGTTTTTTTACGAATGCTTTTTTTACATCTTATACAATGGTACACAAATAGAATTTGCCATTAACTACAGCACGTACAAGTGTGTTTTTTTATTTTATAAGCTTCCTGCTCATAATGGAAATAAAAATCTTTCCAACAGTTCAACAAGGTCGTACTTGGAGAATTCGTAACTTTCTGTGAATATAATGTCTTTTTTAAGACTGAAAACAATCGAAACAGGTAAAAGAGTTTCGAAAACCATAATGGGAAAGAGATATAAAGAATGAAAACGAAGACGTTGTAAGCGGTGATCGGTATCGTTATTCTCTGATCTTTTACAACGCCTGACATCTACGGTGTTACAGCCGCCTTAGAAATTATCTCATCAAATTTTCGGATTGGCCGCAGCCACTCGCTCGAGACGTGACTGACGCGAACTAACAATAATTCTCTCGGGTGCTCATAAATATGCGACTTCTGCATCGTGTATGGATTTTATAACGGCCTACGAGTGGACGCATCCATGGACACTTAATTCCAGCAACTCGCTCGATGCAACGGAAGGAGGCGAGTTATTCGTTACATTGGTTGAGACTTTGGTCTCTCCTAAGGCACTCAATCGAGGGGAAAGCCCGATACCGGCTATTGCTTTAGAACACATCGAGCAATCGAGATAATTTCGACAATGTCGAAGCTTTATCATCCGATGTGTATTATGTATTTATGAAGCAGCTTACCAACAGGCTGTACGTTTAAAGCTCGACCAGAATTTTCATAAGCAACAACGGCTTAGTTTCCGAAACCGGTATGATTAACGGCCAATGGAAATTTAAGCACAAGACGTGGCTCGATCAATTATTAAAACATTCGGTCTCGTGTAAAATAATTCGTTCGAAATAATATTTCAATCATAACTGAAATCAAAATTTCATACGACGACGTTGTAAAACGGTGAACAAGCTACTCAGGAAACCAGTTTACTCCACATTGGCCATTACGATTTAATTTTACGAGGAACTCCGTCTAAAAAAGTTACAATAAAATAAAAGATATACGCATACATAAATATGTGTGTGCGCGCGCGTACATATATTCAAAGTGGTATATTAAAAGGAAAGAAATTATGTCGTTTTTCGAATAGTGTAGATAAAATTCGGAGCTGTAAATTAACTATTGCGCTCCGGGTTTTTAACGGTGTGCGATGTGACTCTTTGCCGGCCATACATTTTGTCCAGAAGCAGCAGGATTGATAGAACCCTGCGGATCGTAGCCGGAGAGGCGCGTGTTTACAATTTCTCACCGCAGGCAGGTCGAAAATTTAGAAACACTGCGGCCCCGTCGGTCGCCGCTTCTGCCTCGGCTTCGCTGCTGGTGGCGGCGCGATGCACTCGGTATTCCGCCATCGATTTCAATGCTAAAAAGCCGAGTATTCGAGAGCGAGGGATTTTTGTTGGCGCAATAAAAATCCATCGGCCATAAAAAAAAAAAAAAAAAAATTCGTAGCGCTAGAGGAGGAAAAAAATGCGCGCAACAAAGGATTCGTTACCGCTGCTCGCCGGGACAAAGAAAAGCGCGTCTCGGCCGACGGGTAAAGGGGGTCGGTCGACCTTCATTTCCCTCGTCGAGCGGCCGCGCGCCCGATAAAGAAAAGCCGCTGCCGCCGGCGCTCCTTCTTCCGCTGCTGCTGCTGCTGCTGCTGCTTCATCGCGTTCCTGCGATTCTTTACGAGCGGACGGGAAGCGATTGGTCACATCGGGCCCCGTGTTTGCCCACGCGGTCGGGCTCGCCATTTTTACGGGCCCCCGGCTCGGGCCTCCCGCCGGCATCGAAAAGTCCCTCTGGCGCGGCGCTGCGCGTGTCGGTCCCCGCAAGAGGAAGCCGGGCGCGCGCGCCCGCAGGAGCCGCCGAGGGCGCGGAGTCGGAAGAATCTCCGGGGATCGCTGGATGCTGGGCCGAGCCGAGGGGCCCGGCGGTTTGTTTTTTATTGCACGGCCGCGGATTAGCCCCTTCGGGGCAGCGAGCCGCGGCGGGTCAGGGCTTTAGTGCGGCTCCAGCAATAAAAGTGTCCGCCTCGTTACGGGGCTCTCGGCGAGAGGAGGACGAGCGCGAGGCTCCGGGAGGACGAGCCTCGGCCGGAAGCGCGCCGGAATTCTAGGGGCCCTCGCGGACCTGGGGAACGCCCGAGCCAATGACCGCTGATAAGTGCCTCGGTACAGGCGCACTCGGCGACTGGCGAGCACCGATAAGCAGCCGTGACTCGCTGCCTCGGGCCTCCCGCGATCGAGAGCTTACACCGGTGATTTCGCGAGGATCCCCGCGGACGCCCGGCTCTTCGAGCACCGGCGGCAACGAAGGTGCGGGCGCTGCGTACTTCCCATCGAAAGCTCATCGATCAGCGGTAGCGCTTACGTGCCGGCTATTGGCTAATGTATCGTGCATCGGAAACAACATCGGAGATCTCCGACACTGCGATGCGCGCAGCAGGTCTTGAAAAGAAAACATTTTTTCTTAAAAGCAACTTGAGTAAGGCCTCGAATAATCATCGGTGTTGCTCCTCCAAATCGCCAAAACGATGCCAAAATTGACGTTTACGCGCGGGTGATTGTTTCGGTTGAGGTTTAGAGTAATGAAGAACGAACGCTCAGTATGGGGCTTCTGTGCGGTATTTATTATTTATTGTACAATTTACTAGCAAATGAATAAACACTGCCAGAGTATAAATACTGTTAGAAAGATATTAATTTCTCTAAACAGACCCGCTATAATTGGGCATTACATTCTTATTAAATTATTACGTTGCTGATGATTGTTTTGTTAACCACTTTATCGACAAATACCAACATTCTAAACTATTCCTTTAAGTAGTATATCTGTGTTTACGACTGTTTACCCAGGTTGTAGAGCCGAAAGCCTCGTGGAATAGTTTTTGAAGGAATTGTGTGCATTGCGCGTGTTTTAAATTTTTTCCCCAAGCATTGTCCAAAGTTCAATTACAGCTCGAGCCGCGCTACCCTTTTCCATTATTTCGACTTCCTTTTATTTTCTCTCTTTCGGCTTCCTTATGCCACATTTAAGCGTTTCATCTTTTATATTATCTATTTCTTCTTCTTCTTCGTCATCGTCGTCGTCGTCGTCGTCGTCGTCGTCGTCTTCTTCTTCTTCTGTTTTCAACTCACTTTTTGTCAGCCGTTTCTTTCTCTCACGCGCATCGGAGATCCCTTTATCCTTTTGTGAAATTCCTTATGCCGATGCTGGAAGATGTTAAAAGGCATTAAGAAAAGAGATAGTAGTCTTTGATGTGCTAGAAATTATGAGTTTTCTAGGGATTTCTTACGTTCTCGTGAATGTTACTGACTGCTTTTATTTTGTAAAGTAAAATCCTTAACGTTTCGAATAAGATGGTTTTGTATAAATTTTTTTTTTCTTTAATTGACGACAGCATCGATGACGCAACGTTTAAATAAATATCTATTCTTCTAAATTAATCCGACTCGACGTTTTAGATTTGAAATTTTTTTGAGCGTTGTCGCTTCGTAAAAAAGCTAAATTGTATTAAATTTTCTTGGCATTGTAAATTACGTGAAAACATAAATAAGTTAAATACCTGATTATTATTCCAAGTGCTTAGAGAAGATAAAAACTTGGAAATCATAACGCTTAACACTTGTAGTAGCTGTAGAGGGTTTTAAAGTTTTTGCCATGTATTTATTACTCTTTTTACTATGGCTTACAGTAAGGATGCGCAATAAAGACATAATTCACTTTGTAAAAATGAAATATCTCATAATTACTTTAAAATATACAAAATTATTGTTACCCTACACTTGTTATTTTAATTGTCGTATTTGACAACTATTTGCGCCTGTAGCAAATATCTTTTTATTGGCAGTTGTTTTATAATGTATCTCGACAACTTTTGGCCGTAGGTGTTACATTGCTTTGGCAATCTCGAAGGAATAGCACATATTATTCGCTGCAATCTTCATCAGTTGTCATATTTCGGAGTCCGTAAATACTTTGCATCCTTTATTTGCATTATTATTTCTCACGCGTAGAATTATCATTACCTGACGGATTTATCGATGGATTCTTAAGAAATTATTCATTCCGTGAGAAGCTATTAAAATTTCATTCCACATCCAAATACATCCAAAGTTATTTTTTATCATTGTAAAATTTTAATATTAATGCCATAATATATATATATATATATTAATATTATGCAATTTTCACTTTAATATTAACTTAAACGTATAAATTAGAAAGCGTATATTAAAGTAATTTTTCCATATAACTAAGTTGTGTCACGTGATTTCGACATTACACTGTAATTTTATAATTAAAAATATGTCTTCCATGTTTTATAATATTTTCGATCGCAGCCAGTCATTGGAATATATATATATATTAATTGATTTGGAATTTATTTATTTTTTTCATGTATGTAGTTAATAAAATTAGAGAAATCAGGATTTTTGTACGTACCCGACCTATACCGATAATTATCCAGAAAAGTTTAATGGAGTCCAGATAAGTTAAGTTACAATAATTTGAGTACAGTAAAATTGATCGAAAAAAATAAGCGTTTAAAAGTTTTTTGATGAAATTTATTTTTTTGTGAATTGTAAGAAATATTGCTCCTCGTTTATATAATTGACCGCTTTGAGACAGTTTAAAGTCACGTTAAAACGGCTCGCAATAAGAATAGTATATTAAAACTAAATTGAAGGATAAATGTTCAAGTTAATTAATAAGATGAATTTGGAAACTCGTTCAATTTGACTGAATGTTCGCCGCAGATGACGCACAGCTGAAAACGTGCAGGAAATAAGCCCAACTTGCTGCACCGAGGTACGTTTTTTCCACGGGGCAGCGTGTAATCGATCGCATCATCGCCCGTAAAAAAACTGAATATCGAGGCTGGTTGATTGATTGGGATTGACATAATCGGTCCCGACCGCCTAAAAATTTCACTTCCGCGTCTGTCGGCGCTTATTATTAATCGCTGCTCTTCGGTGATCGCGGCGAAAGGGAAAAAAATTCCTCGCTCGGAAACCTCGGTGTGTTGGCCGGCGGCCGAGCGTTTCGGAGGACCGATGATTCTGACTGCAGAGGCGGAGTGGGGCGCGAGGGTGGCTGCTTCGTTATCCGATGGGGTCGTGAACATCGATCTGGTTGTTAGCTCGAGGGCACCCGAGGGACTCGTTGATCGCGCGCCAGCCTCGGAAGTGCCGGAGCCGCGGCCCTCGTCGACCGACGCGCAAAAAGCATCGAGGACGCCCCACGACTAATTGGCCACCCCGACGTTAAGCGCACTCCGAGGAGTGTGGAAGTAGCTTAGCACGCCCCCGCATGCCACCCTCGACACCACCACCCCCTCCGCCGTCTTGCATCCGACCCGAGGTTTGGCTTCGCTTTACTCGGCGGGCGTACGGAAGCTTTTTATCGGGCGTCGATGCTGCGCCAATACGAGCCCCGCATCTCATCGCTGTAGCCTCGTCCCTCCGCCCCTCTTAACCCTCTTCGACGACGCTCGCCCCCCCCCTCTCAATGCCCTTTGCGCGTTGCCAAGCTCAAGATCGACAAACTTTTGAAAAAAATTTTCTACCACCGACTGAGCCAATCGGCGGCATCGAGGCAATCCGACTCCCAAATCTTCTTTCGTAAATCTTTGACAATGATTCAGGATAGGACAATAATAGAAGCGATTTTGATTTTTTTTTTTTTTTTATTTATTTTTTTCTTTTTTATTAAAGTTTTGTCTGTATTTGAAAATGAATAATGCGATCACGAGTTATGAATTTTGAGAATTTCTATTATTATTAGTTCGTCGTTTAATTAACATCTTTTTCAGTTTGTATGCTATTACTCACATATTCTATTTAATAATTTAAGTGACTTGCTGTCAGTTTTAATTAACGCATTATTTACACTTTTTAACGATGTTAATCGTAGTATGAGATTGTTTTCTTCGAAGCTTATAAGTATGCGATTAGTTGATTACTATGTATGAATCTGCATAATATGCTTGTATACATACATGCACACGTACGTACATATATATATATATATATGTATATATGTATATATATATGTATATATATGTATATATATATATATATTTATAAGAACAATTTAATATCAAGGAAACGCACAAGGCACGCGGCGTTTTTCCAACCCAAGACGTCTTCGTACTTACTACGAATCTTAAAAACTGTTTGTTCACAACTTTAAGACGATTAAGGCATACATTACGTATTTCAATTACAAAGTTTTATACGTCATTTAAATTGTTATACTAAGATACAAATTTATTAAAAAAAACTCTATTCGCACATTTTGGTAAATCGGAAGCATAAAATTTTTCATCAGGAATACACATGAATGATGAAGAAATGGACAGAACTTATTGCCTCTCGCAAAAATACGCCTTTATGATGCTTATTCAACTACTTATAACAATCGTATTTTATTTGAATAGAGATCCAAGCTCGGATTTCACAATAAAGCTTATAAACATTTTGAAGTTTTCATTAGAAATTAAAAATGTTTTCTCTATATCTAAATATGTGATGCAGAAAATTACTGAAATGATAATGTGATGGAGGGATTCACTGAATGTACAAAAATATTACAAATCGTTAGATTATATTTGCTTGACATTAATCAGCATTAAAGGCTGACTTCTTTCTTAATAATATTATTAGATATAATAATAATAATAATAATAATGATAATAATGATAATAATGATAAAATTAATAATAATAATGATGATAATAAATCTACTGTAATATAATAATTTTAAATTGAAAGAACAAAACGCTTATCGCTAATGAGCTAATCAACCATAGTAAAATAATGATGTTATTAATAGATATCGCGATTAAACAAAAAGCAGCACCAAAGGTAATACTTCCTATGTAAGGATCATATCTATAGTTTGTATTATTCCACCTCAGTACCTATTTACAATAATTTTCGAGCTTCGAAGCTTGATAATTTCATCATAAACAACGAGGGCATTTTAACAATAATTTATCATCGATCGCCGATTAATAACAATACATGCTAAATAATAATAGACATTAATAATAATAATAATAATAATAATAATAATAATAATAATAATAATAATAATAATGATAATAGTAATGATAATAATAATGATGCAGGATGAAGGGAAACAGTCACTCGTTTCGAAGGGTCTCTCTAGCTTTAACGAATCCCGGTGCTGATCGCGAAAGTGCGACTGGCTAATATCCGCGCCTTTGCGCAGCGTAGCTCAACTCCTTCGCTTGCGCACGTGCGCCTTTGTGGGTGGGTACACGTCAGGAAGTGGATGCGCTGAAAGTGACGATCCTCGACCGAATGATAATTCGCTCGAACGAAGACCATTCGAGCACTGCTATGCCTCTCAGAGAGCCACGTTCGGCAACGTTCATTCTGTTGTGCCCGACACGAAAATAAACGTCGCGAGCAAGGATAAGTCGATCGAAGCGGTACGCGTCCGTCTTTCGTGTAAAAACAGGGTCGGTCGGTGGGGGGAAGAGGCTGCAAGGGGGTGGCTGTTGGGTTGACGAGTACCGGAGCGGCGGCGGCGGCGGTGGGATGTGGAAGGGAAATAAAATCCTCGAGCCTGCAGGAGCTCGTGTCCCGTCGGTGTGTCGTAAAACCTATTTATAAAAAAAAAAAATAAAAAAAAAAAAAAAAAAAGAAAAAGAAAAAACGATCGGCTCTCGCGCACTCGTCGAGTGCCTTCCTCGCCGCGAATTAATCGAACTCGCACAATGCTTCCTATATTTACATGCGCGCTACTCGCGGCTCCTCAGTATTCTCTCCTCCTCTAATCGAGCAGCTTCTCTTTAACCTTCGGCCCGAGGCTGGATCGAAGCCGGACTGCTGGCGGAGGGCGGCGCTGCGACCCCGGCTCCCGATACTTTCTCGTTTAACGCCGCGCGAAGATCAATTTCGAGTTTACCCGATAGTTCGACAGCCGCTGGGCGGCCTTCCTCGAGGGAAAAACTCACTCCGCAAATCTATCACGAACTTGGGAATGGCTTATTCGTTGCGCGCTCTCTCTCTCTCTATCTATCTCTCTCTCTCTCCGGCTGCCTCCGTCTCCCCGTGCATCGGACGTCGAGTCCGGAGTGTCCTCGCCCGGGGCCGGCGATCGCCGTCGCGGATCGCCGTCCCGAGTCCTCTCGGCTCCTCTGGCTTACCGGTGGCTCGGCTCGGCCGGTCAGATGCCGAGGACCGAGTGGGGCGCGGGGTGGTGCGCGTGGTGCGGGTGGTGCGGGTGTCCCGTGGCCGCGAGGAGCGCGTGGTGGTGGTGGTGGTGGTGCCCGACCAGCGGGGGCGAGCCGTTGTTGTGGATGAGGCCGCCGAGCATGCCGCTCATGCTCATGCCCCCGAGGGTGAGGCCGGCCATGCCGCCGACCGGGGGGTGTCCGTGCCCCGGGTGGCTCACGGCCCCGTGGCCGTCCAGCAGGGGCTTGACGTCGCGCTGCTCCAGCTCCCCGCGCTTCTTGCTCTGCTTGCGCTCCTTCGCCCGCCGATTCTGAAACCAGATCTTCACCTGCGCGCATCCCGGGGGATGAGGGCACCCTTGTAGCTAAGTGTGCCGAAGCCCTTTGCGGTTGGGCGATGCTCAATCATCGATAATTACCTGTCGCTCCGAGAGGGATAGGCTCGTCGCCAGCTCGGCTTTCCTTCTTATCGTTATGTACTTGCTCGAATAGAACTCCTTCTCGAGCTCGAGCCTCTGGTGCTCCGTGTACACCACTCGGTACTTGTCCTTCGTCCTTGTCTTTCCTGAAACACAGAGCCAACAGCGACGTTACGACTCGTCCGACTCTACGCGAATCGCCCCGACACCGCAGTCGCGCCCGTACGCGAGGACGCGAAAGAGGGACGCAGCCCCGTGGCCGAGGGAGTGCAGGGGGAGGCGGCGCCCTCTTTCCACACGCGCACACGCCACCTCCGCCATGCGTGCCCTATCGAAACGGAAACAGCTGCGATAAAAGCAGCGCGGCGCTAATTGATCCCCCGAAATCCTGCGCTAAATGTTTGAGCAGACAACGGAGCGGGAGACGGAGGTGAGGCGCATCGGAAACAAGCCTTGGGAGCAGCCTTGGAAGAATCGCGCTCGGGCCGGGGCTACTGCAATATCGGTCGTTTATCGTTTGTCAACACAGGTCGGAGGTGCCCTACGGGAAAGGAGTCCGTACGGAGGTAATTTTGCGGAGACCGAGAATCGCGAAAAGTGGGAGGACGAGGAGAGCGCCTGCAGGTCTCAGGCTCGAAGGACGCGTGCAACGGCGCCGAGGCCACGGGGAGATAAGCCGAGCCGGCGCTGCTTATTTTCGTCTACTCGCCACGGCCCAGGGCTCGCGTACAGAGGACGATAAGGGCTCTCCTCGAGGACTCCGTCGGCGTCTCGCGAATCCGTGTAAAGGCGCGTACACCGACGAGTCAGAGCCGAGGCTCGACGCAGCCCGCGCCGATGACGAAATACGACACCAGAGGCATTGACGACGACGACGACGACGACGACGACGACGACGACGACGACTACGGAATCCCTTCGGCTGAATGCTTTGGATGTGCAGCCCAAACGGTGTCGCAACTGTCATCGCGAGATATGTGACGCGCGGAAGGCGGCCAGGTAAGAGATACGAAGCCAAGAGAATAAAGACCTGCGTATATTCCGGCCGAGATAGAGAATTTAGAGTGAGAGAGAAGAGCGGGACTAGATAAGGTGGCCGGCGGCCGACTTCAAAGCAAGACTCGCTAATCCAACCTCCTTGATAACCAAAGACCTTCGTGGAAGCTCTTCCCTCTTCTTCCTCTTACCTTTAATTTTTTTTTTACGTACCCGGCCCGCCTCCCCCTCACTCGTCATTTATCCCTGGTCCCGAGCCCCTCTCCCACGCTCTCATCCGATAGCTAATCATTCGGTTCGGTTTTCATTACTCGAGCTTTGTTTCCGAGTCTCGACAAGCCTTTGATAGCGTATTCTTCCTTTAATTCGACAATTCGCTCGATGTTTTTCGCCTTATCAGATTGTGTATGTGCCTTATTTCTCTTTGCCTCGTATTCAACGTGTGGATATTTACGCGTGAGATAAGGGGAAAGTAGAGATATCGACCTTGTCGTCAAAGGCGACACAACTATTTGTTAGTTTTACCGCCCTCTTGATGCTCGGGATGCTTCGACTACAATTGACTTTTATAATATCGTCTTAGGTCAAATGTTTCAAGTCTTTTGCTTTTTTTTGTTATTAATCTATTGATAAAAACAATTATATTAAAAATATATTTGTTGTTTTTTTTCGAAATTTTTCAACCACTATTATCAATTATTCAAAATCTTCCTCTGTAAATGCTTAGTAAATCGTTTTTTTATAATTATATCTTCATTTTAGCCAATCTGCTTTAATGGAAACAATGTATTACAATTTTTCTTTAACTAATAGCGACTGACACATGGATGTATTCTGAAAATTCAGAACGAGATAAAATCTAATTGTACTTTCATAAAAGTAGGTGTTGGTGGTGCGCTGCGTGGAAATGTATTTGGCGCTCACGTGTGTGGCGTTTATACATCCAAATTTATTTAAATTTCATGGTTTGCTACGTTTTATTTTAGTAAAGCAACGAGTACGATGATAAATATCTAATATAGTATTAAGGTATTAAAATCTTTGCATAATGTAATTAAAAGGCAAAAGTGTACAAATTGATTTGAAAACGAAACAATGGCATCGATAAGACACTTACTGACTATTCCGCGGATGCAAATGCTTAAATATTATTGCTGTTATCGTTGATATATTACTCCCAGCTCGATTATTATCGTACAATCGATAGTAAGTTGTCCATCAGATCAAAATTCTAATCGCTCGCTAATTCGAGCTGATCCATGCTTCTGTTCGGTAAGATATAAGAAAAATGCTCCGTTTTGTCATTATTATATTTATATGAAACATAGTTTTCACTCTCGCGAGCTTTGTATTGGGTGAATACTGTACGTAATAACGTCACTTTTTTACCAAGACTTATACCGAATAAACGAGGTGCAATAGCACGAAGAGGTAAGGGTATCGCGAGCTCACAATGAAGTTCAGCTGCAAAAGCTTAGCCCAATATTGATGTATTTTCTTGGCCAATGGTAATGGCCCACCTATCGTCCGATTCACACAGGATTCGTCAAATATCGTACGCGTTAAAGTCGATTCATTCGAGCCCGATCGGAGATTGCAATTTTGGTAAATCTCGTAAATTCTCGAGTTCCCTGATCTAATGCCACAACACGAGCTAAAGACGTAAATAAATTATAAATCGACGCAAGATGCGGCCTATGCCAGCCAATAAATCAAGACACTTCTGTTTGCATTGTAGGCAAACGCAAGAAATAAGTCAACAGCCAGCGAGTCGAATGCCTAGATTGGTTTGATTGTCGTGCCCGGCGAGGAGCCGAAGCCTCGCGCGCGTATCCCAAGCAAGGCGTCGGACCGGGATTAGCGTCGAGTGGCTCCACTCGCGTGCACGCCTTCGCCAGGGATGATCGGCCCCCCCCCTCCGATAACGAGGAGGCGCGCCAGATGACACCGGGCCCCGCGGACGCCGGGACGGACGGGGAAGGGTCGGCGGGTTAACTCAAGTTCAAGCGCTCAAGTTCTCGCCAGTGCGTAGCCGCCGCTGCCTCGGAGAGTCCAGGGCTGCACATAGACCTCGGCCTCTGGAGGCTCGGGCCCTCGCTATCTCGAGCGCGCGTCGTCCCTGTACGCGTGTGCGCTGCACCGGAAGCGCGCAAAGCTGCTTTGCACACTGTCGCGGCTTCTTCTTTTTCCGGCCAGACTGTTCGTAACAACGGCAGACAGACAAGACCTTAAGAGAGATACCGTAGGTCGGAAATTTCACAAGGAGCGCAAATTAGCGCGCGAAGCGATCCTCCACTCGACGCTGCGTCTCGACGATAATTAATCGTCCACTCGACCCTACCAATACATCTCGATAAGCTGCCTTTCATTCACTAGAACACTCGTGCAAGATAAAATACTAAATCGAGTGCTAAACCGAGAGATAACAATAATCGATAATGACTGTGCAGTTGCAAAATACACGAGAGACTTTGGTATCGATTGGCTAGACTCTGACCACGAAATAAGCACACCTCGGGAAGGCTTCATAGAAATCAGCAACAACTTCGACTTACTGATCTCCCGAATCTTCGTGATTCAGCTCTAGATAAGGAGCGCTTATTCTTACGGAAATTATGCGTACTCATTTCAATAAATAATTAAATCGCTCTTGAGCAACATTTACAAAGAGCTCAGTATCGCGTTTCCAAGAAATTCATAATTCGCGTCTTACGAGATATCGCAATTGGAATGGAATATTACTGTTGTAACACACTTATACGAGAATCGAAAGTTGCGGTGCGTGAAACCACCGTCGGTGTTCTTGCTTCGTTATTCCTTTCCTGTGATCGAAACGTATTAATAGCCTCCTGTACGTAGGTCCTTCGCATAAACGTTAATGAGAAATGAATAGCGAGGAGGCGCGGTGGGGGCTCGCGACGTCGGCTCTAAAAAATACTCGTAAAAAGAGAGAAAGAATTTTTTTTTTTTTATAATCCAGAGGAGTATAAGCTGCCGATTATGTAAGCCCCCGAGCCCGTGCAGCAGCTCATCGACGGAGTGGACGATTGAGACGCAACAATAAAGCGAGATCGGAGGAAGAATTATAATAAGAAATAAGTAAACACGGGCGTCATAATTAAGATCGTGGTCGGTCCTTTTGATGCCGCTCAATCGTAAGATCGCAGCTTTTATCGTGAGAGCGTCGCCAAGCCGAGAAGTTGAGAAATGCCGTGCGAGCGCGAGCCGAGAGGAATCCGGCGAGGAGGAAGAGGCCGAGGGCCACACTCGCGGATCGTTAACGCGAGCAAAGCCAAGGGACTTTCTATCCGCGACACCGGAGAACCTGTTTCGTACCTGTGTTTTATGCGTCATAACGCGTCGGGACGATACTCACGGCGCTATTATTCGGTTGCGCGACGTGCAAATGTATAAAGCAACGTTGACCGCCGGCCTCGGGCTTATTCATTTTCTTCTTGCTTCTGCGGCTCTCTCGCTGCTCGACTCGCTGGCTCGCGCGTCGATGATACTGGCGTCGGATCCGAATTTATACGCGTGGCCATTCACGAGCTTCTTTACAAAACGCGAGATCAAATAAATCTTCGGGACAGGGGCCGTTGCTTTCGCATTAAATGCAAAGACAGTCGCGCATTACTGCGCAGTACGCGGGCAGCGAGCCAAACGGGCTTCTCTCGGCCGACCCTATCCTCACCCTCGGATCCGGAGTAATAAGCCGGGAGCCCGGCGCTTCGCCGGAAGTAGCGGTGGGGTGGGTGGGCAGCCGGAATCCCACCGATGCGGTTAAGTGTCGCGGTGGGGCGGGCGCGGAAGAGAGATCGATGCAAAGTCGAATTTAGTTCCCTAGCGCCAGACGCGTCGAAAGTCGAGCGCGAAAAATGGGAGGAATATGAATGGGGGGATCGGGGGGGGGGGCGAGTTCGTGACGAGAAAAAGAGGAAGATCGAGGGGGCGTAAGAAAACGGGACTCCGGGGACTCGTTGCCACCCCATTACGCAGTTTGCTCTTCCATTTCACGCGCGGTAACGGAGAAGCGGAGGTCTGCCCCCTTCTGGCAGCTCGCTCGGTTTCGCTTTTGCGGCTTCAACTTTTTCCCTTAAATAGACAGACGCGTCTCTATCTCGCCGAGCCCCTCCGGCCGCCCCCTCGCCGGGATTGCGCACACGCGCCTTCCGTTATTTTCTCTCCGGGCGCCCTTCCGTCGTCGACCCCAGGACACTTGTCTCGCACCCGAGCGCATCCCGCAAGGTACCATTCGTCAGCCACATCACAATTACCTCTATTGGCTCGTCGTTTTGTTTCGCAGAGCGCAGTTCCCGAGCCCCGTCGACGGCCTGCCCCCCCCGCTGCCCCACCGCGGCCTCGCGATAACCCATCGCCGGGCCTGGACCGCCGCCGAGTCCTTCTAAATTGCAAGAGCCACGAACGGCAAACCCACCCCCCCCTCCAACCTCTACCCATCGAAGTCGCGATGAATTCAAGCGCAGCCTTGCTCGCCAAGCCCTCGGCCGCCGAGGAGGCCCGTGTTTCGGTACCTTTCGCACGGGGGGGAAGAAAATTTACCGGACCTCGTTTTCGCCCGGTCCCCTGTCCACGCAGCCGCATAATGTCGGCGTCCCGTTCGTGCGCTTTCCTCGGCGCGGCAAGACTTTTATTGGGGAGCTTAAGTTTCACGATGCCGAGGTCCCGTACCGCCCGGAAAGGAAAACCTGCCATTACGGATGGTCGGCCGATGCAGGAGTGCCGGCCCCAACGACGGCCAAATCAGTCCGGGCTACATGAAAATTAAAAACAAAAAGCCAGCGATCATGCTTTGAATCATCGCTATTGTGCGTGGGCGCAAAATCCTCGAACGGCGGCGGCGGAGGGATTTTAAGGGGGCGACCGGCTCTCCCCGAGAGTCCAGGCGTCTCGACGGGCAACCAACCGAGGAGGGACGCGCACACCGTGACCGAAGCGTCGCGCTGACTCTTTGCGTCCTAGCGGGAGGGAGGAGCCGTCGCCAGCAGTCGACCGGGAGGGAAGCAGCGGTTTGCGTGGGAGCCGGCACCGAGCGACTCCTCGTGGCTGTGCGTGGGGGTGCCAGAGCCAGAGGGAGTCGTGGGCCGAAGAAGCGAGGGCAGGAAAAGAGCGAGGGGGCCCGACGGAGGTCGGAGGCAGCTCCGTTCCCGGAAGATCGGCCGCGGCTCGAGTCGCATACCCCCAGGAGCGCGGCCAACACTCGAGGCGTTTAATTGACCTCCATTGTTGGCAAAACAAATGACGGCGCGCGTGCGGACATCCTTGGGCGTTGTGGGCCGCAGCTGTGGACGGGAGCCTCGGAGCCCCGCGCGGATCTCCCGCCGGGCCGTGGGCGTTCCGCTCGGTCCCCGCACGCTGCTCTCGGTGCGACTTTTGCGCGAGGCTCGCCGCAAGTGGCTTTACCCGGATTCGGTACGCTCCCTCGGCCCCCCCCGGCGGTCCAACGACCGCGCATCGCCGCTAAAGGAGCACGGCCGAGTCCTGGTGGGCCGCTCCGCTGGGCCGGCGCGCGACCTCCTCGTCGTCTTCGCCGTCGGCGGCAGAGCGACGCTCGCGATTCCGGCCCGCGGCTAAGGAAGCAGCGAGCGCCGGCCGGCTCCTACAGGTGGATCGATCCATAGCTCCGAGCTCCGACGCCGGTCGCGGGAGCTCTCGGCCTTGGGGAAGCTCGACTCGCCGAGGTCCGCTACCGTGATTATCGCTCCGCGAAAAGTCTCACTCCCTCGGAACGGGCCGCGCGAGCCGCGCGTGCACCAAAATGGCGCCACAGCCTGCGGTGAAATTGCGGCCAGTCCTAGAGCCGCACTCGATGAGAAACCGAGAGCGGCCATTGGCTGAGAAAAAAAACTCTTTCACACTGGGCGGAAGAGAGAGAAAGCGAAGGAGCCCCGCTAGGCGTTTCGGCATTACAAAAGGGAGCAGCAAAGAAAGAAACGAGTTCGCATTGAGAGAAAAACAAGCCGTGAACAAGAGAGCGATGGGCGATGAGAGGGCGGGAGGGGTGAGGGAGGGAGAGAGAAGGGTGGGACACGAAATTGTAATACATTTTCAGGACGATGCGAGAGAGAGAGAGAGAGAGAGAGAGGAGAGAGAGAGAGAGAGAGAGTGAGAATGGAAGACGCCGCGCGGCTTTATACAGCAATTGCCCGGCTGCAATATAACCATAAAATGCAGATAATGGCCGAACGCTATTCCGGGGCGGGAGGAAGAGAGGAAGAGACTCCATGATGGAATCGTGCAACACGCAAGTCTCATTGCATCCTTTTTTTGCCTTGACGATGCCGTGGAAGGAATAGCAGTCGCCCGTGCAGGGGAATAAAAACGAGCTGGATTTTAATAGGGCGGTTGATGTATCTGCTTTATTCCAAGTGTGTGTATGTTTGTGTGTGCGCGCGCGCGAGCGACGTGCGTGTATGCACACGCGCGGATCTACCTACGGGAGAAACAAGAGGGAAATCAGTAGTCGTTTCGTCCGAGCTGACGCAATGAAAGGCCCTGCATCATAATAATACGTGCATATCACTGAGCCTCGAACCTAAATACCAAACAGTATTTTTGCCTCCTCGTCCCCGACCGGGGGGAATTCCCCCCCCCCCTTGGTCAACCTCCTATTTATGATTTGCGGTACATCGCGCGATGGTCAATGCTCGTGAAGCGAACGGCTGATCCTATTTTTCTCGCGTGTTTATATCCTAAGCATTCCTTTTCATCCCTTTGTTTTGCTATTCTATCCACGCACTCCATACGACTTCCATACGAGATTCACGGCACTTACGCGTACCAGTGGTGCACGTGCTGCTGGTTTATTGACTAATGCGCATCTGTGTTGCGAGTATTATAAAAACAAAAGTGCCTTTCCTCACAATTGGACCGTTATTAGCGGGTTTTTGGTAGAACCGAGTTCGGGCCCTAAAAATAGTCAGTTTTACACAAGTTATCGCTATAAACACCCATGCACACGTGACACACATTTATAACACATCGATAGGTATATTGATCAAATTTCATTGCAAAATAAAAAATAAAAAGTTTGTAGGGCATGCTCTTCTAATAATGATAATAATAATACTAATAATAATAACAATAATAATAATAATAATAAGCGAGAGAGAAACGTGAACCGAAGCTCGACTAAAGTCGTAAACAGGTAGGACTCCAGTGAAATAAAAGTGCAGTGTCTAATGCTGCCAGCGAACTAAAGTAAGCAGTAAATAATAAATGCGCGAGTAACATTGAGAAGGCAATACTGAAATCGTCATTAATGTAATTATGCGTTTGCATACCAAGGACGTCTAAGGTGCAGAGATCGTGGAGGGCCGAGACTGATGTTGCGGCCGTCGCAATATTGCACGCTGCAACAATAGAGAGTCAAGTGATGATGGGCCGTTAATCAAGCCTCTCCCATTTAGCAGCGAGGTCGGGCCGCCTCTGTCTTTATCTCTCGCTTTTCACTCGGGAGCAATTCCGTACCTTAGTATCACTCGTGCCCCCCTTATCGCTAGTGATTTCAAACGCGCGCCGAGCTCCGAATCTACAATTATTTTCGGCATTTGGCTGCGCGCGCAATCGGCCTGCACCGCTTGCCTTACTCGCTCTCGCGTACTTCGAGCTAAAGGAAAAGGTTGAGATATTTCATAGCTCGGTATCCAACAACTTGCGTCTCCACGGCTCCCTTCCATTGCTAGGCCTCTTTTTCTTCCTTCGTTCGTTTTCTTTTCTTTTAATTTTTCACTCCCTCTCTCTCTCTCGCACTCTCTTTCCCCCTCTGGGTGATCTTCTACGCGAAAGATAGCGCGACTCATGACGTGATAACGAATTTCGAGATCACAAGATCTTACAAGAGATAATATCACCACGGTCGGAGTCTCCGAATAGCCGTTTTTAACAGCTTTTTTATAGCGCGACCGTAACAGCGACTATTTATACGTGCGCGGGCTGCACTAAGGACAACGGAAAGAGAGAAGACGATTTCACGGCGATCGACGGGTGAGTCTAGGAGCGAATGAGTGGCCAAGCATCCTTTAATTCATTGAAATTCGTCGACCTTTCGTTTTTATCTAATCGCAGCCAGGTGAAACATTCAATAATACGAATTTGAACATGTATACATAATATATATACGTATATATATATATATATATATATATTTGCTCGCGACTGCGTTGCGTACAGTACATTATTATATGCGCATGTATATATGGTCTAGTAAAGCTGCCAGGCTCGTGATCTGGCATCCGGCGAGAGCTTTTCATACTGATTATTTAATAGTGGAAAATATGAAATCGCAAAATGAGCTTATTAGAGTCGGTTAGTATCCAGAAAAACGTTAATCTACGATGAATGAGATAAGTGGATTGGAATTAGTAAGTATGTTTTTAAAGCCTAGATAACGCATGAGATTTTACGATCTTTCTCCAATTAATTAAAGTAAACTACGGGTGCTTAAAAAGTTCGCAGTTAAACATGGATTTGCCGAAGGTCTATTGACAATGAGAGAGAGAGAGAGAGAGATGCTGGACGTATGTCATCGACAACATTTCACCCGGCGCTCATCGACTCGAGCTCGTCACGCATGGCTTTCTGGAGCGGCTCTCGTTGCCTCTTTTTTTTTTCTCCTTCGTTTCCCGTCGACCAAGATTATCTCACAAATATTTGAGTGCAATTAGATGTTTGTCTAGCTGTTAAGCGTGTTTGCACCGTTTTGTCGTATCGGGAACACGAAGACGGGCTTCTCCCTCCGAAGCCGTCTCGCGTCCTATCTCGCACTCCCCTTTTACGCTCTCGCGCTATCTATGATTACGTGAGAACCCAAGGAGTTTCATTTTACCTCGTAACTGCGCTAGAGAGCCTCCTCTGCCCCTCGTCCTCTCTCTCTTTTCGCCCGGCCGACTTTCGTCATTCTCTCCTCTTCTGCCGATGAGATCCCGCCCGATCTTTCGGCAAATTTAAATAGCATTAAAATCTATCGATGATAAACTTCGTCCCGAGGCCTTACGACGAAACAACGATAAAACACATTCCAATTATTCTCCTCGTTAACCGATGAACTTTCTTAATCGGGTCGCTCCTGGTGGGCCGACGGTACTCGTGGCCGCTTGCCCACAGGCCCTGGATCGCCTTGTCGCCGGGTTAGATCAGCCTCGTGCAGGCGCGGGAATCGAGCGCGAGTCGGTAAATATACATCGACCCCGCGTCGTCCTCGTGGCCCAGGGCCATCGAGGGAGGGCGGCTTCCAAGGGCAGGGCTGCTGCTCGGGCAGAAGGTTGCGGTTCGCGAGGGGGCACTCACCTGGATTGGGCTGATTCTGGTAGGAGGGCTTCTTCATCCACTCGTAGGGGCTCCGGTTCTGTCCGGGTCTCATGGGCCCGGTGTTGTTGTTGTTGGCGGTGCTGATGTTGTTGTTGTTGGCGACAGGTGAGGCCGGCGTGCCGGGGCTGCTTATCTCGCTGCCGCTGACGGTGATGGGGGGCGAGGGCTCGCCGGCCCCTATGCCCCCGTTATTGTTGCTGACGCTGCTGTTGTTGTTGGCCACGGCGGGCCCGTTGGGCCCGCCCTCGTCGCTGCTCCACTCGAGCGAGCCCTGGACCGAGGTTATCTGCAGCTGCTGCTGCTGAAGCGACTGCTGCTGCTGATGCTGCTGCTGCTGCTGGGAGGGTAGCGTGTGCTGCTGCTGTTGCTGCTGCTGCTGCTGCTGCTGGTACGCTTGATGATGCTGCTGGTACTGGAGGTAGGGGTGGGCGTGGGGATGGGGCGTCCAGAGGGGCACCTCGTGCTCGAGGTACTGCTGAGCCGCGGTCTGGTGGTGGTGGTGATGGTGCCCGTAGCCGTACCAGGCGCACTGCTGGCTCTCCGAGGCGTGCTGCTGGGTCTGGGGCGGAGGGCCCAGCTGCTGGGCCTGGGGCGAGCTCTGCTCCGGGGACATCGAGGCCGAGGACTGCTGACTCGAGATCGCGGCCTGCTGCTGCTGCTGGTGCCCGACACTCGGCTGCTGACGGTACATCAGCGAGCTGTAGTACGACACCATCTTCGTATCTTCCCTGGCTTCCTTCTCCCGAACTCTCTCTCTCTCTCTCTATCTCTATCTGTTGCTGTGTGAGTATATATATATATACATATAAATAAATATGCGTACGTAAATATATATATATATATATATATCACTCTCTCTCTATGTATATATATATATATATATATGTATTTATGTATGTACGTATGTATGTATGTATGTATGTATGTACGTATGTATTTATTTATATATATATATATATGTATGTATGTACAACTGTCTCGGTGCTGTTAGCTCGGCGAGGATGGACTCTTCGGACTCTACGTCGAGGCCGCCTCTTCTGCTCTACTTGGCAGCTCTACTCGGCTCGACTCGTCGACGACGCTGCTCTCTAAGGCCGACTCGGGGCTCGCTCGGTATTAACCGGACACTTTGCACATATCGCGGCGGCGAGGGGGCCGTGCGGGGGCCTGGCGGCGGATGGAGAGGGCTCCGTCGGGCTCCGGCGGTGGCGGGCCGAGGAGGCGGTCGGGGGTGTCGGGAGGGGTAGTAAGTCAGGTGGGAGACGCGCCACGGGCTCAGGACGTCGCCGCGCGCTTTCTCGTCAGTCTCCGGCGGCCTCGTGCGAGGCCGATGTTGAGGGTACGAGCGACGGCGCGATTGTGACCCGGAGGCTCCGCACGCTCGGAGCGCTTGACTCCGCCCGGCCGGGATCGGGACCGCCCGGCCTACCCCGTCCCCCTCCAGGAGCGACGCGCGCCTCGGCCAATCGCGGCCGGAGCAATGGCGCCGGGAGCTGGCGACGCCGCCACGACACGACCGAGCCGCCGCTCCGTCGCCCGGGGGGGCGAGGGGCCTCCGACGGACTCGCGGGGCTGCTCTACCCTGCCTCGAGCCCTGCGCGGCGCCGTTCTCCTCCCCCTCCCCCCGATTATAATCCTCTGCTTTATCCCCCTGTCGGAGGGGCGCTTTTTTCGGCGGCCCCCGCCCCCGCGACCTGCGGCCCTCCGCCGAGGCCACCCCCCGTCCCCCGCGCACACGCTCGCACCAACGTCTCTCTCGTGCGACCCCACCACGGCCCACCTCGCTCAGCTGACCTCCGGGCTCCGCGCTATTATCGCGAGTGGGAACGAGGGCCGTTGAAATTCACAGGCCCGATTTACGGGCCCCGAGACAAAAATCGAGGTAAAAAATTATCTCTCGGGATGGGAATTTTTGAGAAACTGTTCGCTCAACAAATCCATAAATCATCCCAATGCCGTTTTCATTTTTAAATGATGCCGCTGCATACGACTGTCCGATTATTCCGAAGAAAACCTGCAATCGAATTGCACCTGCACGCCAGCCTCTCACCATCATTACTGCTTCGTACTGCGTATCCCTGCAAGTGCTTTAATCAAGTGCATCGAAGCTCATACCTCGCCTTTGAGTTCCTATTGGCACTTTATCGATCATCGATCGATGCTGCTAAAATAATATAATTGAAAACTTCGGCAGCTAAGCTCATTCGTTACGATTAATTTTTTTTTTAACGTCTAATTTCACCTTAAAATCATCTTATTCTCTAAAAGCACAAGAGAAGTACCGAATGTAACGTTGTCGTTAAGTTCACCGTTTTTAAGATCAACAGTTGTTTAATCGGTATATACAACTTTTTGCACGTTTATATCTTATAAATAAACGATAATTTCTTAGTCATTTATTTATTAATTTATTTATTAATACTAAATCCGTAATATTAAAAACGTAATATCTAGCCAAATACGAATGATCAACTCTGAAAAAAGGGCAATTTTTATAAATTTGTAGCATTCCATTTATAATTAAGAGCACAAAAAATAAATATGCTATTATAAACATTTACAATTTTACCTACTTTGTACAATACTTCATTAAATTACAAAAAAACCGTCGCTTGTACTTAATTTAGTTTTGAATCACTATTCATTTTCATGTATTCAATCAATAATTCATTATTATTTAAAGGCACATGCGATAAATAGGCAATCTCCAAAACTTTGTTACTAACAATATTCGAATTATCTGTACAATGATATTAATATAATTGCGTTTTTTTTATACAATAGTTGGAAAACAGACTGAAGTCCTCGTGTTGAAAAACACCCAAAAGGTCTTGAATCGGAAAGGTATTGATAGACATCGATTACATATTTTACAAAAATAGACTCGATTTCTATTTGCCTGATTTTACATTGAAAACTTTTTATAAATCATTGACAATCGTTGCGGAATTCAATACCAGTTTCTTCAAATGTAGCCCATGATCTAAAAATTACGGTTTCTAAAGGATAACGATAAAATACGTGACTTCATTGAAAATATTTTAAAAAAATTTATTTACCGACAACTCTAAATCTTCATAAAATTAAAACAGCAAAAATTTGATTCACCAAATCAAGTTCTTTTTTAAAGCGTGTTGTTAAGTATTTTCAAATTTACACGTATCTAGTGTATGTATATAACTTTTCATATATTATTATTAAATTTACGATATATTTTATAACTAATAATTTCAAAGCTCGCTAAGCCTCTTGTCAATAATTTTTATGATAAAATTTTATATAAACTAAACTAAAAATTGATTTATTAACATTGAGACTAATCTACACATTATATTAATTTTGGGATTTGGGGTATCTTCGGCATGCCGAAAGATTACTTCATTAAAAATACTTTTATTATTAATAAACAATAACTAAATTAATAAATCCTTTGTTATGTTATGAATTTTTAATGCTAACAGTGATTGTTAAATGATCTAATATAGAGAAAACTATATTTTCGACATTGTTAACACACAATTTTTGTGCAATGTGTATAAAATACAAGTGACTTATATATAGTAAATATTAAAATTCTCTAAATCAACATGTTTAGAACTTAACTTTGTGGAGTAATTTCAAAATACATATCACCGTATTTAATTAAATAAATTAATCTTAAAAGGAGGGTAAGAAGTAATTATATAAAATATTTAAGTAAGATAGTAAAAACTAAATCTTAAATTTTGAATAATGTTTGACATTACGATTATTGGGTTAAATGGCTTTGTTGTTCATCTTTGTTGGCTAATAAAGAAGAATTTTGCGTCCATTGGAACGAAATTGATTATCAAGCGCTCCTAATGATATTTATAAAGGCAAGGTCTATGTAAACTACATGATGTTGTGATTCGGTTGATGTTATATTATTATCTATTATGCTATTTGGATTACAGGTCAATTCAGATATACCGAGTACATGCATGTATATACGTGTAGACACATGTAAATTTATCTACAATTGTTTACAATAATTAAAGCACAATGTCCAAAGTTAAATCAAAGTTGCCTTGTTAATTATATATGAGAGAAATAATTACTAAATTGACAAGTTTTCGTGCAATAAATTTCAAACGATAGTACCTCTCGATCAGTATATCAGTAATTAATGGAATTAAGCATTGTTAACTAATTAATAGTGAGAAAAGTTCGTGCATACATTAAAATTTCGAGAAAACTTTTTGAAATCGATGCGTAAAAGGATTGTTAAAATTTCTGGGAAACGTTATTCGCAGAATCATTGGCAAACAAAATGATAGAAAGAAAGAGAAATACTGTAATATTTCCCGCTTATCTTGCAAGTGCTTCATATCCTTTTCAGTATTTATAACAATTCTGCTGAACAATTATTTCCAGGTAAGAATATGGTACATTATAGTAATGGGGAGTCGACCTCGTCGTCGTCTCTCTCGCTCTATCTCTCCCTCCCTCCCTTCGACCCCTCTCACGGCACTCATTCTTCCTTTTCGGAACAAAACGTAGAGCCGACACCTCCGCCAACACCGAACCAGGACCTTCACGGCTTGCTTCAACGAGTCCTTTACGAGGTTATAGATACTCGGACATTAGCGATATTTTTAATATGACTGATGTGCAAAATATCAAAGCTTATCAAAGTAAAGGCCAGTCTACCACAAGGAGTTGTTGCGCAAGGAGGAAGAGAGACCCATATGGAGTGGACAGAATGAATAGTAATTCAAGAAAAAGTATATTATAGTATTATAGTATTATATATCCAGTACTTAAAACTAAAACATTATATAGTTCATGTAAAAAAAATATTTTCTCGTCATACATATGGTTATCATCATGTATTAGAACCGGATAATTTTTTTTGAGTAATTTAATAAACCTCACGCTCACGGTTACCATGGTACAAAACACAATCGGAATATAAAGCGTTACCAAAAATTGTAAAGTTGTACAAGTATCGTAAAAAATTAGTCTTTTAGGTACTAGAACTGCTTTTCAACATGGAACGACTTTAGCAGCAACAGCTACAACTCAATATATACCTACAGCAAGATATGCAATAGGTATAAATAATCAAATTTTTTCACAAAATAAAAGAATATTAAATGTAGTGACGTTGAAAAAATGCAAGCAGAAGGTATAAAAGAAACAGTTATATATAAATCAGAATCAGCAACGTGTAAAGATGTAAATAATATGTTAGAAGTTCTCGGCATCTTAATTGGTATGCAAGTATTTTACATAATAGCCAAACAGATAGGCAGTCCCCCGTATGAAATGTTAATAATGCTGGATATTATCATCACGATAAGGTATTAACAACAGTTATGGTTAATGAAAATTTAGGAAACGACATAATCAATTATAAATACAATCCAAATAGTGGTTACATTAAACCATGGAAAAAAGTATTAACTATAAACGCAACTAAGAATAATGGATTTCAAAATTATATTATTAAAACATTGACATTCAATTACGCTCTTCCTGCACGTGTAAACTTGACACCTAGAGTTAAAGAATGTAAGCTCAGTAGCGTTAGATCGAACAAAGATTTTAATTTAAATACTAGAATAGATGGCAGTTATTATCAAACTCTTGAATGGTTCGGATCTATTCATCTACAACACGGTTCTAATTGTAACTTTCATCCTCAGCCGCAAACACATTTAGGATTATTAGCTACACCCAGTGTTACACCAGCTTCTTACGGATCTGAGTTTTTAAGCGCGTCATCATTTATACATTATCTGAAAATGATATTATGTTTTAATTTAATATTGATAGTATGTGCATTGATGACTAAACAATCTGTTGGCCAGAAGATTTTCGATTTTTCTCCGATCGAGAACATGAATATCGAGGAGAAGGATTACAACAATACGGAATCATTTCATCTGTTAAAAATGTTTATTAATCAAGTGGAGTTTTTAAAGAATCAGATATTCATCCTACAGAATCAGATATTATTCCAGAAGACACTTATAGAAAAAAACACAAATCAACTAAAAAGGGTAAACAATCAGATAAACCAAATACGTAGCGTATTATACAATGGCAGCTAATGACTACAGAACGAGATTTGTCAATATTGAATACCCAGAATTAATCGAACAATAATAGAATAAAACGAAGCAGTGACTGTCATTCGATTACGTTACAAAATAATATTTTTGTAGATGATAATACTAAAGATACCATGAATGTTAAAGGCTTATCATTAGATTAATGGATTTCTTTGTTCTAATTCATAGTTGGGATGAAATAAGTAAGGAATGGTTTGGAGTAAGGATTATTATATTATTAATTATAAAACAGTTAGATATGTATAATTACGATCCCATTTATTTTTTTAAAAACATAAATGATAATACAAATAATATACGAAATATTAATAACTTATTGGAATAATTGTAAAACTAGACGACTAGAAGAAATGCTTGTTCGAGAAAGTGTTTCTTTTTCCCATTTTTCAAAAATTTAAATTAATGCGCTGTAATATTTTGTACTTAATAAAAGATAAAAAAAATACATTGGATGCGGTTTTTTTTAATACCTTTTAGGTGCTTCTTTCCATTGATATTTCATTAATCTAGTTTTAAATGCATCATCGGCTGGAATACAATCTCTGCTTGATAACGCAATAATTGTTTTATATTAATATAAAATAATAATTGTATTTATAACAATTCTGCTGAACAAATATTTCCAGGTAAGAATATGGTACATTATAGTAATGGGGAGTCGTCCTCGTCGTCGTCTCTCTCACTCTATCCTCATTCTTCCTTTTCTGTTAATCTACTACTCGTTATTTCTCTCTGTCTGTCTGACTCTCTCTCTATCTTTCTGTTTCTCCGTCTCTATTTGTCCTCCCTTCCCTCTCATGGCTTCCAACCCTATTGTAACGTGAGCTTGCATCCACGTACACGTTACCTCCCTCCAAATCATCCTCGCTCATCCCATCCCATTTCCCTGGTCAAAGGTAGAGAAAAGGACCAGTGACCAATAGCTTAGTTGGCTCAGTCGGTCGCTCGCGCCATGCGCACTTTTCCCTCCCATAAAACTCTTCCGAAATATAATTATATCTGCCTTTGGGTTGCCAGGTATACATATAAGGAGGAGTTGAGAAAACGCGAGCATTTCGAGCCTAATGTCCGCTCTTTTCCCTCTCCTGCGTTGCCGCTGTCGGTACCCGACAACAACGTTGAGTTTATTGGCGGAGGGGGGTTGGCGGGGCAGGGAGGGGTGGGGGGTTGGGAAGGGATCGACAGCGTCCGGCGATGCCACTATATAACAACCACGGAGAGAGACGATGCTTATAATTGGAGTTAACAAAGTGCCATACGATTTATTTCCACTGTGTGCAAACGACGATCCGGTCCCGGGCTTTATTTATGGATTTTTAAAATCTTTATTGCGGTTCTTATATTTTTATAAATCGGCGCCACGCCCATTCGCTTTTCCGTTTCTTACGGTACTGCGCTTCTTCTGAACGTGACTTTTCCACTTTGCCAATAACTTGCTTCCAACCTCCTCCTCGGACGCCGAGCCCACCCCCGCACCGATCGTCGGACCATTACTTTTTTAATAATTGGGTACCCAATGTAGCCGCGCCTCTTGTCTCCTACGCTGTGCCGCCGCATCGGTATATTGCACAGATAATGTATAAATCAAGTTCGAACACATGCCCATTAGGCGAGCAGAAGAGCTTCGGCAAGACATTTTCCTAACGCCCCCGAAGATTTTCTCGAGCTTTATACGAGATTGTGCCGTATGATTTATAAGTTCCGATGCTCGGATACAATTAAGCACTAATAGGATCATCGTGGCTCTTTAATAATTGCAACGAAAACAATTATTTGACTAAAACTGCAATAGAATGCACTTTTCTGCATCTGCCCATTAGATTATTTCGTAATTTTCGATCGCACAGGTAACCTCGAGTGGCCTTGAATTAAATTTAAGCATGCCGAAGTAGCGATAATGCCCGCGGATAATTTCTGCCGATTATTATTCTTTTTGCATTGCAATTGAAAGCTATTGCTCGAGTCGGGTAATGGTGAAATGCCGCGAGAGTGTCTTTTTTGAGCCCTCCCGATCGTGGGACTCGTTGAAAAATAGAAATGGCACGCGAGAAAAGTGCGGCGAATTTTCTCGTATATCGCAGCAGGCCGGAAAATCGGAATGCAAAAACCAGCGCCGGGAATTTCGCGGAGAGTTTACAGCCGACAGAGCCACAGTGCCACGATTGTTCAACGAGATGAATTCCTTCGCCTTATTCCTACATCCGCTTGTTCTCGTTAGCGCTAAGTGATTATCGCGCCGAGGGAAAAAAGAGACACGTATCTTGCCTAACTGCTTGCGCACTAAAGAAATCTCTAGGCGAGCTTTCATAAATCAGTAGCGCATGAACTCGGCCCAGAAAAACTCGGCGCTCAAGGCTCGGCCGCGCTCAGGCTCGATTATCCATAAGGACGATTCTCTATGCCCGTATCTTCTTTATCCCTACTTATCCCCGTACGCAACAGTTACTTACGATGTATAAATATTTTGCTGGCCAAAGCTGCACAACCATCGTACGTCTCGTCATCAGAAATCTTAACCTCGCGCTTCGACGATGATAATATTTTTGTACGCGATTTGTTTTATATTTTGTAATCTCGCGGATGAAAGATACACGCCTACGTTGTTTTTTTTTTTTTTTTTCAATGTAGAAATTAAATTTATTGCAAACGAAAATATTATTTGGCTACTTATCTCCGTCACTTGATTTTGTATACCTAAACTTAATGTTTATATAGATTAGGGCATATTAAATGTTGTTCTGAAAAATCTGGGTATACGTGACTTTGTAATATTTATATTGACTTACAAATTAAACCTTTTTTTACTACAAACTTTTTACTACTGAACCTGGACTAAGAACGTGCGTAAATCTATAATGATGCTTTTGCTTAGTACATTGTTATTTAAAGTTGAAATTATTTTAAATATTTCCTTGGGCAAGCATTTATGAATATAAATATGAGTAAAATTAGTTGTCATTGTTTATACTATCTGAATAACGAGATTTGAGGCATTGGATTTCTATTATCAACACTGTGAATTATATTATTGAGTTTTGTATCAAATATTTTATATACATTACCGGTGGAGAGGATATTATCCGTACTACAAAATACTTTCAATGATGAAAACGAATAAATAAGCCGATTTATTGCGAAATAAAATTTTTAGGATTGATTTTTAATTATAATGTAACTATTATTTTTTCCTGTATGATTTTCAAATATTATTTAATAATGTACAAGCAATATTGCATCAAAAAAAAAAAAAAAACAGAAGGCTTCTTTAAGTTTGAGAAAATGCATAAGTGCAACTTTTAAATTTGTTAGTATATAATTTTTCAATAAGTTAATTCAAGCAATTATCTAATGTAAATATAGTATATTGTAAATAAAATATAAAAAGTTTTAATATCTTTGATCTTCTTGTAACTACTTTTTTATTGACGTGAGATAATATTGTACACATAGCTAAAACTATTTTTATTCTGTTTCTTTTTACACAAAGTATCAGAAACTACTTCGCAGCTAGAAAATACTAACAGTACTTGCCTGTTATAATCAAACGGCAATGATTGCCTATTTCGTTATTTAACGTTTAAAAGTTAAAAACGAACTGTATATTCACACCAACACCCACACACACACACACACACACACACACATATATATATATACGGATATTACACACAATTTTATTTACAAAAGCGAAAAGTTAAGACTTTTCACACCGTTAGCTGTATATTGACCGCTTGCGCATAAACCTTTTTTCTTGCAAGTAATAATGTAATTGACAATGTAATTTTGCAATTATTCCCAGACTCAAACAATGCAATACATTGGAGTTTAGTGCATTCGGTTGTGCTTTACGTATACGCAAATGTAGGAAATCTGTAAATAAAGGTGGGAGGAATACGAATTGTAATCAACAAGCTTATCACAACATCCATCGAGTGTCGTCTATTTAAATTCGCACTGTGTTGTAGTTAAATATAGCTTCTATGTATAGTTTTGGGTTTCAAAAAAAATCTACGACGAAGCAGTTGATGAATTGTATCAAAAGTAAAAAGATGGATTTCGAAATTTCGGATAATGAAAAAACCTTTTAAAGCAAAGATAATCGGATGACAACAATGACGCTCAAGGCTTACTGTATTCTTAAACTATGAGCCGAATGTGACGAAGATAATCTCTGTGTAAAACTAGGTACAACTGGATTGTCGCAGTGTTGCCAATGTACGTGTCAAAATATTGACCCGAAACTGACACAATCAAGTGCCGCAACCCCTGAAATTTGTTTTCGTTGTCGTTTCGATGTGCTCCGCCCGCAGGAGAGAAGCAAAGCTCATACCTTTCATATATCGTAATATAAGGTTTAATTTATACCTTATTAAAGTTCAGAAGTACCGTTTTCTTTTTCCCCATGAGAAACACTTGTGCGCTCAGGAGTGAATAAGACGTTCATAAATCATATATACAAAGCCGAAATTTTTTAAACAATCCGCAGTACTGCCAAGCACATCTAATAACTCGACTATTTGTCTCTCCTCCAATTGCAATTATCGCTGCACAATTAATTACCGAAATACTTTATTGCGTAGAGCGTTAAATAATTAGGAATGTAATAAACGTAATTCCTAACGTAGGTGGCAATTAAAATTCATAATTAAATAATTTATGATTTAAATAAGTTAGTACAATAATTAAATTTAATAATCAATTCATTTGAACCACTAATCGAATTATGTTTAAAATTACGTTTCCTTAATTAGAGCTTAAAGTTTTAAAAAAGGTGAAAATAATTAATATATTTATGCAATTATACTCATAAATGTGAAAGCGATTCTTTAATACTGAAAATATTCTAATTTTTAAAACTTTTTTATACATAATTTAATTCATTAATGGGACCTAAAATTAAACAACATATTATTATGTAATTGTTGGAAGTATAAAATCGTTAGATTTCTACTACTGTATTAAAGCAAATACAAATTTTTGTCGTACACGTTGAGACAAAAGGATTAAAAAAATGAATGTTTTATTCAAATTACAAATACATAAAAAATTATATTATAATTTTGTGCAAACATTTAATAATTAAAACTATAACCATAAACATATTTTATTTAAAAACGGAAATATACTAATAATTGTAAATTTAAATTTAAATAGCAATTACTTTGTACATATATTATAAAAAAATTACATTTTTATTTAAAAAAAATCATTTTTTTACATAAAAATTAAATCAAAATATACCGTATAAGATTATGTTTAATATAAAAAATTTTACTTTCCAACTATTTTTTATTTTGAATGAGATAATTTTTATAGAGAAGTTTATTAAAAATTGTTTAAGAACTTTTAATTTTACATTAAAATTAATATTAATCATAAAACAATGTTTTAATTGAAAATTGATTCGAATAACGTTGTTACTTTAAGAACACTAAAAACAAAATTGGCAAAGCAAAATATTTCTACGTTTTATTCAGTTAAGCTATAGAATATCTCATTATTACAGTCGAGTACGTATATCATTGTAAGACTTGTAAAAATTATTGAGTTTGAAAAAACCAAAAAGGCCAATTATATATACGTATATAAAAATGAAAAATGAAAATGAACCTTGCAATGTGGATAAAAAATAAAAAGGCACCGAAAAAAAACCAACGAAAGATAATTGAAGAATCGAAGCCATTGAATTTGGTTATACAATACTTCCCTACTGTTCTGTCAAAAAGAAGAAGACAAACGAAGGTTAAAAAATAAATAACTGCAAAAGAAAGAAATTGTAAAATAATAAAAAAAATTGAAAAATGTTCCTGCATGGAAGCAATTGTAGAAAATAATTCCAAGTAGCTCATGACGATTAGAGTGCAGGTCACATGGTTTTCCCACTTGAGCTTTTAATGCTTTTCTCTTGGAGTTTATAAGTGCAAATTGCGGCAATTGACACACTCAGAGAAGAAGTGAGAAAGGTAAGGACAACACCGAGTAAATAGCTCCGAGACAAGGACCACTGTCAAAAATTTCATGCCTTAACGGTCAGTGGTTGTACCATATTGTGCACTTTGTCGGTAGGTAAAAACATGCTTTTCTTTCCTTTTACCATGTTGTAGATTCATTGCCGTTGAATTTGTCGACAATACCAATGCAAATCTATCGTTAGACTTTTCGCGCACCGGACAAGCCAACAATTCACTAAACTTTGTCATCCTGACGAAGTTCCCTTTACATTTGGTTTCAACCCCCCTAAATTTAATCGCGTCCATTCCGCTATTATTCATCTCCACGTCACCCGGCTCCCGATGCTACACAGCGATTGAACTGGAGACGATCTCGCTGGTCTTGCCCTTAAAAAAAAGCTCGCGGCTCAATCGATGATCGAATGTAAAGATTCGAGGAAAGTCTTCCCGAAGGCGAATAGCTCGCGAGTCCGCTCTGCTCGAGCTTGCGATCAATACAATTTATTCCGGCGTAAATGTTTCCCGAGCGCGAGTCGATTCTCCGATAAAAGGCACAATTCGGTGTCGACTCGCTCTAATGCAGGGATTTCGATCGAAAAGCGCACTCCGCAGGGAAAAGGGCGACAGACCGAAGCCTCGAGTAAGCCCGCGAACAACCGAGAGATCGAGTACGCGCGGACCAAAGAGCCGAAGGGTCCGGCCATCGCGGGCAAAAGGTTTCGCGCACTCGGTACGCGTTGCGGTCAAAATAAATGCGATACACTAATCGCGATAGATAAAAGTCGGTAGTCGATGAAAAAAAATTAGGGCCGCCTGGAGGTCGCGCAGGCAGACCAGCAGCGGTCGAGGGCCAAAGGCCGATAGTGCGCGCGTCCGATAAGGGGAGGCCGGGAGATCGCGGGTGAGGTCGGGGGTCGGGGGCGGCCCTCGGCCTCATTAGGCTTTGCATTAGTCACCTTTAGCGGGGCTCGGGCCTGGGGGAGGGTGCGCTCTCGAGAGCGCGGAGTGGGGGGCACGCGGGGTTGGCAGCATTGGCAATTTCGGCCAGTCCCTCGTGGCCCACATTACGGTGACCAGCAGCCGTCGCCGGGCCTGCGTAATTGCGCTCGGGCCCCAGGATCCGCTTCCGAGAAGTTCCCCGCTCGGCAATAAAATCATATACCGTTGTCTATTAAAAAGGGAGCGGGGGCGGCTCCCCGGCAGTGGCCCATTTTTCGAGCTGCGCATATTAGGGTTGGCGGGCCCGGGGCCGAGGGTCCGCCCGGAGGGGGGCGGCGTCGGAGCGGGGGCCTGCCACGAAAATCACGAGGGTGACACTCCGCTCGCGCATGTATGCCCTCCGGGGGTGCGGGAGGGGGTTGTAAGGCGGCGGCGGCGGCAGAGCGCACCTAACTGTATACGACCCAATTGCGGGCAATAGAACAATTAGGGCCGAGCAGAGCAGGCTAGAGCAGGTCGAGCGGGCCCGGGGACCTAAGCCGGCCAAACCTTTTTAAGGGGCCTCGAGCAATCCTTGCCCGACGAGCCTCTGGCCACTGAGGCTCGTATTTCCCGGAGAAGCCGATGGCGCTCCTCGAGCGGGATCCCACGGGATCTGGGCCACTCAGCGATTTGTTGTGCTCGGGCGAATTTTTATTGGGCCCGCCGAGTGCGTGTCGAGCTTTTTGACTCGCGCTTAACTCTTGACCGAAAGCCCGGCCGGGTGCGCTTATTTATGCCGGCGATAAACTCCCTCGCCTCGCTATTGACGCCCGTTAAGATACGAGGCCAACCCTCGGCTCGCGTCGGTCCCTACTCCTGCGGCTCTTGAGCTTTTTTTCCTGCTGCGATGCCTTTGATCGCCATCCTTTCGGATTTTTACGCCTGCCGAGGCCTTTCGAGGATTCCGACGCCGGAACGGAGAGGATCCTGAATCGTAGGGCCAACACGAGCGTGCGACCTTCGAATGCCTCTCTGTGCAGGTCTCGAGTTTTTTCATTTTTTCTTCCTCCTACTTTACTGGCGGTTATAAATAATGAATCTTCCGTTGCGCGTTTCAGACTCGCGAGCCTCGTCGTTCGGCTGCACTTACGAGCGCGGACACCGAGTAGCAAAGAGTTTACTTCGCCAAAAGTCGCACTGATAAGCCCTCCGACGTAGTATTTATTAATTATATCAATGGCTGCTGGTGTAGTGTTAATGTTATGTATGGCTCCCGTGCATAGATCGTTCGATTTTCCGAGGAGGATTCAGCCTTGCATTCCGTGCGAGTCTTCCTATTCCACCGAGCGAACGCTGCGCCCAAGCCATGAGTTGAGGGAAAACAGAGGAGCGAGGAGTTATGACGATCAAACAAATAAAATAATTCACCCATGTAAGCTTTTTATTTTATTCACCAACAATTAAAGATACTAAAGGCACACTTCATCGTTTATTCATTTTGTAATACCAATAATGACTTATCAACATCTGTAAATCTGGCTTTATTGATATTTAATTAGAATTTATACATATTGTAAATGTTTACACTAACAATAATAATGCACGGCTGTCAACAGTCTTGGACTGTTAAATTAATCATTAATAAGCGCTAATTATGCGAAATAAATTCGATTACGAAAACTAAATAGTGTAAAATTGCACTTATAAATTTTATGAACTGGCTTTATTGAAAACCCGTAAAGCTTCCAAAATGCTAGTAAATTGTTTTATAGCCATAATGAATTAATTGCCAACGAGTCTAAGGACAAAAGGAGGTAAGCAATAGTGCGACTTTCGGAAAAGCTTTATTGCGAAGTCGCTCGCACGCCTGTCTGCGCAGCAATGAAGAATTAGGAAGGGGTTACGAGGCTCAAATAAACTCGGTAATTTATTGTGGCCTATAAAAATAAACGGGGGACCTGGACAAAGAATGTTCAATTATCATACACTCATTATCCTGACGCAGTAACCCTTTGAGTATAAGTTTCACCAGCTCCGACTGCGGGTATCGGCTTTTCCGATTCCTATTGCCAGCGCGACGCAGAGCCAATGGCCTTTTAACCCAGTGGTTATGGGCTTTCTTTCATTCGCTTTATTTGGACTTTCGCATTATCGTCTCGCGTAACCGCAATAGATTTTCCCGTCTTAAGGAGAGGCGTTATTTCACGAATTTGGCAATTGCCTCGAGCTCTTACGTCACCCGCGATCAATCTTGCGTCGTTGTTTTCGCCGCTCGTTTAAATCGGCAAAGGATGTGTTTTTTATTCGTCGGGTAATACAACACTTGAAATTTAAATACAATTTACCGGATAGTAGGAAGTCTTTGTTTTCGTATGATAAATAATACGGTTGAGTAGAATCGATGCGTTTTCAAATAAATTACATATTTTTGTTTTGAATGGCTAAATAGCTTACTTATTACGAAGGATTCATTGCTTATATCCATAAATTTAAATAGTCAAATAGGTCGGTTTGATTAATTATTTAAACGCTGATTAAAATCAATCCGAGGATGATTTTTATTTAAATGAAGAATTTTCGCATTTCGTTGGGAAAGAATTCTTTCCAAAATAATTGCTCGTCCGGTGATTCTTCAAAGGAGGCCGATCGCCGTTTTTAAAATAAACGATAAAAAAACACAATAATTATAAAGGCGTTATAATCAAAAGTTCAAAATCAATAGCTTAGAGTCTTTTAATCGCTCCTTCCTTATAAAAAATAAAAAGCCAAGAAAATTATGTTTACAGCAGCACTCCGCGGTTGCGATTGCCTTAAGGTTATATCGAATTTAAAAGATTAAATCCTTCGAGGAGTCTCTTTCGAAAGGACGATAAGTCAGACGAGTAGAATGGAACGGGACAGTAACCGCAGGAAGGGAGGACGCAAGAGACGAGCTCGTTTATTTATCGAGCGCTCGTTTATTTATTGGCGGCGCACGAGGCATTACGATTTTTCCCAAGTGTCGAAGGAAGGAAGCAACGCACGGGGGCTCGAGGGGAGGAGAAAAATATCGCGCCAACGGCAGCAGAGCCGGTGATGCGGGAAAGGTCGATGGGACGCGGGCTGTGGGACTCGGAGCCCTCCGGCTAAGAGGCATAAAATTAACAAGGATGAAAAGTCCAGAAGCAAAAAACTTTCAGGACTAACTGTTATAAAGCCGATCTTGGGAACCTCGTATAAGATAATCTTAGGCCGATTCTCATGAGGAGTCGGAGGAATAAAACGGCGCGTCCCCGATTCCAGGTAAGGCCATGCCAAGCCGCGCAATCGGTCGGTAAGGGAGTCGCGGCTCGCGGCCGAATACCCCGAGCCCAGGGAGAGAGCGACTGGCGTCAGGACGCGTCGATCGGCAGGAGGCTCCTGCCGTCCCCGTCGCGAGTCGCGTCTTCGAAGCCCGATCGATCGCGGCATGGGGCTCCCTCCCCGCGGCGCCTCTACCAAAGCTTTCCGAGCTTTTCCAAGCGGGCCCGCGCCCACGCCTAGGACGAAGGGGGCCGTCTCAACCCTTGACCACGATAGGGCGGCTGCCGGGGGAAGGCGGGGAGGGGGGCCTCGAAGGGGCCCGGGGCCGACGCGGAAGCCCGCGCAGGAGCTTTGATACGGAGGAAGGAGAAGAGGAGGAGTGAGACGGATGAACGGTATAATTGGCGGATATCTGCCGGCCGGAGCTGCGAGCCGACTTTAATGATCGACTTGTAAAAGTGTTCCTTATTTCATTTTTCCCTCTGCTCCCTCCTCCTTTACGATGCCAATAAAACGAAGGCTCGCGCGCCCCGTGGATGCACGCACACTCGCCGGCGCGGCTCCGTTCGCGAGCTCGGCTCCGGGCGAGAGTAGCGTGACCCGCGCTCGCGTGTGTGTGTGCGCGGGCGCGCGCATCCGCACGCACGCTCACGATCGCAGGAGAGTGGCTGCGCGAGTCTTATCTATGATAGATAGGAGAGCGTTCCCCGCGACTACCCGCCAACCCCCTCCCTCCTTGCTTGCCAGCGCCAGTTGGCTAGCCCCCGGCGGGCGGGGAGGCCGGAGGGGGTGGACGCTTCATTTCGCATTTCGCATGTGGCGCGGCTGCCTACTAATTATTAGCGCCTCTTTCATCCTCGAGTCGAGCGAGGATTCGCGATCCCTGCTTCTTCTTCTTCATCTTTTTCGTCATCTTCTTCTAGCTCTTCTGCTTCTTCTTCTTCTTCTTCTTCTTCTGCTCCGGCTCCAGTTTGCGCGATTCAGGAATCGCATTTTCGATGCGAGAGACCTTTTATCTCCGCGACTATCAGCAGTCCCCTCGATGAGCTGACGCAATTCTACAATTGACGCGATTAATCCCCCGCTTTATTGCGTAACCCCTCCGTCCTTCCGAACCTTAAAATTATGGTCATCTTTGCTTCTTATGCCATTGACTTGTACAAAAGTGCTACAAGGCTTCGCACGAAAACTCATTAATCGGGGATTATTCGCGTCGGAAATGATTTATACACTCGGCTTAAGATATTATATTAGTAATGATAATTGTCAAGTGCTTGTCAAGATTACACAAACTTAATAGCTAACGCGTACTTATTGGTAACGTGTTATCGCTCTCCTGAATAGGCGACTCGACGAAAACATTATATTGGCTAAGGTCATAATGAGCCCGACCGATCGGCAGCCCCGTAAAAAAGGGCAAACGCGAGCTTAATTCCAAAGCTCCGATTCGGGTCTCTCTCATCTAGGGCTCCTTCGAAGCCTCGTCGTTTCGACCCGCGATAGCCATTAGCGGAGTTGTCCGAGGAGCCGGCAGCCCCTTCGCAACATTCGAGTGCCACGAAAGAAGAGGATAAGGTAAAATTTATCGCAGCCAAGTCTCCATGCAGTCTACGGCCAGCCGCTTTTGAGATAACTGCTTTCCTCGCTGCCTTTATTCGAAAGATCCTTCCTTCGGCTTTGGAAAGAAGGAGCCTTGACATCGACGGAACAATTCCTCCGATTTAACAAGGCTCGCGTCGCCGAGCCGTGGCCTCCAACCGAAACGCACTTTCCCTACTTTCCTAGTCTTGCTTGGCCGGGTGTAGGCGCAGCCTACAAGAGAGACTCCTCGCGCATCGCGAGTGTTCCCCTCCCCCCAGCCCGGGTGCGCAAAGAGGAGCGGGCCTCCCTAGTCCGGCGTCCTCCGGCCTGGGATTCGCCTCTTGGGCCGCCGCTACAGGGCGGAGGAGGAGTATCGATTGCGGCTCGAAGTCAAAAGTAAAAAGCCGCTCCCCCCGGCCCGGGCCATAACACTCGGTTATACTGCAGGCCGGAGAGCCCGGAGCGGGTTATTCATGGGGCGCGAGGTGCACCGCCGGCACGTGTCCCGGCCGATACGACACCTGCGGGAACGCCGGGAGAAAGTCAGCCGAGCGCCGCTCATATCTCTACATAAAATTAGTACCTAAAAGCCCGAGCTCTCGTGGGGCTCTGGGCTCGGGGGTGGAGTGGGGAGTCGAGGTCGGCCAAGTGCTCCTCGGGAGTATCGCTCCCCAGTCGGCGAGGCCGCAGCCCTCCGCGGCCTCGGGGACTCGGAGGCTCCCCCCGGCCGAGGGCCCGGCCGCGGCTTTGTCGCGGCCCCGCCGGCTGCCGGGCCCGCCCCCGCCCCCGAGGAAACCCGAGAGCTCGGGTGGCCGCGAGCCGGTAGCGATCCTTCCCCTCGTGACGAGCGCGGCGCGGCTTCGAGAAATTTTGGTACACACGCAACGATATTAACGGCTAAATACTTGATAGCGATATAGGTTGAGATTTCACAGTGTTTTTCACGTAAAGCAATCATTGCGCAGTTTGAAGACTGATAAGAGCTTTATGTGTCAAAAAATCCACTTGATATCTTTGAGATTAGGTTAATTGTTCGTTTGGAAAAAAAAAAAAAAAATAATAATGGAAGTATGAAACTGGTTTATTTGCCTGGAGCAAACGGCGTTTTTCATACCGCGAATGTATACAAAAATTTTTTTGATTAAAGATATGACATCATTGCGTAGTGAGTATTATTTTAAAAAATCAGCCATAAGTCATATACTTTACATAATATTTCGAGTATGAGGATTCCTTTACGCGAATACGCTTATTAAGCTCCACTACGCGAATACTCTTTATTCAAAATAGGATTCTCCGGCCAATAGAGCCGGCCGTGCTGCTCCCCGTTAGATAATAGTCGCGATAAGGGAAACATTTCAATGTCCTATAACCGCTGACCCATTCAAGAGCCGTTTTGCTTAAATTTAAAAATCTCCCAATCTTCGCCTTAAATCTCGATTGTGCGAGAATAATGTCAATTCTCGAGTACTTTCCATCGACGGATAACCAAAGCCGAGCTCGTAAATCGAGTAATTTTTAAAGCTCTTCTCGAGCCCCGATATAGGCAACGTGCCGTTTTTTATTTTTTTTTTTTTGAGAAATGGAAAAATTTTCACGCGCGCAGGTTAGATCGAATTAGTTGGCCTACCAGAGCAAATACGCAAGTCAACTACAAAGTTTTGTATTAAAAATCCTTGAGAAAATACAAGGGCTCCGCGTATCTATACTGCCTATTGGCTCATCGCTGTCGAGAGCTTAAACTGGAGCAAGTCCAAAAAATATCCGACTCCATTATCCGATGCTGCACGAAGGTAAAAAAAAGCGATGCCAAGTAATTAATCATAAGGTAATCCTAGAGCATTGTCTCGACTATTTGCGCGTATAGTAGTCAAGCGCGTTATCATTTGCAGACGGTACGAGGATAAGAATCCTACGCGGGCGTGAAAAAAAACTTGAGCTCTGCGAGAATCATCCGGCGATGGTGACGAGGATGCCTTTTACGCATCGTTCTCCAAGTTCAAACAGTGAATCCCGAGAAAGTTAAGATAAATAAGATTACGATTGTTATTATTTCTCATTCGCTTTAGACCGATCAAAGTCTCTTTCTCCGTTTTCGATTTTTTAACTTCATCCCCTACTCCCCTGGAAACCCGGAGCGCGCCTCGAGAGCGAGGGTGGGTTGTCGGGGTGGGCAGGCTTACGGGGTGGCTGGTTGGGGGGGGGGGTTATTGCGATATCCCCTGTCACGTAGCGAATACGTCTTTCTCCTAAGATAGGCAGCCCATTAATATGGCCTCGAGTCACCTTAAAAGAAGAAGAAGAAGAAGAAGGAAAAGAAGCAGAAATAGATCGTTGCCTTACCAATAATCAAACGCGAGAGGCGAATCGCGTATCTTCGTGTCTCTTCGTTCCTTATCCAGGCAATTCAGCAAAATTAAACAAAGATAATCTAGCCTCGATCTACGCGCGAGTAAACATCAGCCGAGAACGAAAGAATTATACCGAGGCTGTCAGGCCGATGCCGAGGAGAAAAGGTAAACGGTGCTCGACGGGAAGGAAAGGGAGGAAAGTCGCGCGGAGTCGATTTTTTGCCGAGGGGCGATACTTTCTCCGCGCGGGCGCAATGCGAACAGTAGGCGCACAGTAGGCGAACAGTAGGCGAACATCAGGCGAACATCAGGCGAACATTAGCGGAACCATTGATGCGGGACGACTATTGTCCGTGGCCGAAGCTAAGATCGAAGATAAGGCCGCGCGAGAGCCGGCCTCGTAAAAAACGATTGATTCCGCAAAATGGCGCGAAACAATGGTCGCAGGCGGCGCGGAGCTGGCCCGGGACCGCGGGCGGGCGGGGCGGGGGGGAGGGCGCGCGGACAGGGCGGAGTCGTCGTGAGGGCGCGCGGGACTGCGCGCGGCAGTGGGAGGGGGAGGGAGGGGCAGCGACGAGAGCCGATCGCCTCTCGCATTTTCGGAGCCCTTTATGGAGGTGATGCGGTGCGTGGGTCCCTTTTCAAACCGCATTTAAACAATATTAATTTTACAGCCGGGGTAATCGCGTCTCCCCCCAGCTCCGCTCGATCCGGCGCTCCTGCCGCCGCCGCCACCGCCGCCCTCGCCGTGGGCCAGTCCGCCTCGTCCCCGGGCCCGCCCGTGCCCATCGGCCGACGCCGCGGCTCTCGCGCAGGGACGCACGCCGGAGTTTTTCAGCCTCGGGGAAAGAAGGGGGGGGGCCCGGAGGGGCCCAGGTAAAGTTGGCCGGAAAAGTTTGCGCGTTTTATTGCCGGGCCCGGAGGGTCGGGGCGGAAAAAACGCGCGCCCCGTAAGGAAAGTGCGCCGGGGCCCGCGTGTTTGCGCTTATTGCCGTGTGCCGACGACCCTCGGGGGCCGGTTTTTATGGCGGCACTCGGGCCAGAACTAAGGAGCTAAGTACACTTCATTTCCACGACAAAGCTAGGAAAAAGCTCCTCGATAATCCTTCGCGCGTTTACCGTGCGCCGCCGAGGTCGAGATCTCGTCTTCTGCCGGGACTTAAAACTTTCCCCGTGCGATGGCTCACCCTCCCCCCGGCCCCGGGGCCCACCCTCTCGCCGGGCCGACCATTGTCCGACCGCTCAGATTAGATTAGTAGTTTGCGCGGTTCAGCTACGCTCCCTTTCATCCTTGTTTGCCATTCAATTCGAATCGCCAGCCGGCGGGAGGACTCCGGAGAAATCGCGCCACTCCAAAGCTTCCACTGGGCTCCTTTCCTCTCACCGGCAACTGGGAAAGCTACGTGATCGCGGCTCTCCTCGCTCGTCACGCTCCCGTTCCTTTGGGCTCTGGAAGGCTCTGCCGAGCCGAGAGGCTGCCATTTCACTTGCGCCTCCTCTCCTTCCGCTCCTCGGCATCCTCTGGCCTCCCTTCGGAAATTCCTCCTTACCTGTTTGACCGACCTTCTGCGCTCCTCGGCGGCACTTGGCTTTTTTTTCTTCCCCAAGGCTTTTACCCCGGTCGCCCTGGATTTTCCGGCCGGGCTTTTTTTTCTCTCTCTCTCTCTTAAAATACTGACGCTTCGGCACGTAGTAGCCCGCACAATAGGGTAACCCTTCCGCACGGGCGCGGTTCGCGTTCTTCGAAATTTTCCTCACGGCTATGGATACGATTGTCGACTAGAAATTGTATCAGCAATTGAAAATTGAGGTCAGATCGCGTGCCATTAGACGAAACCGTTAATAATATTTATGTCAAGGAGAAATGATTGAGATCGTTCGAACCCAATTTTTATCCAATGTAAATATTTATTAATATATTAACATTGCCGAATTACTTGTATTCTACTATTAATAATACCAGGAACGTTAATAGATTGTCAATAATGTGTCGCCCATATTTAACAATGGCCTATATTCATAACATTTAATAAAAGAAAAATACTTTTCATTCGCACAGTTTCCTTCAACTAATTCCAACGATTAAAGCTCAATGTTGATTATTTTCATTCTCATCGATAGTTTAGTATTGCCTCGACGAGTGCTATTCTCTCTAATTCTCACTGTTCATTAACATTATTACGATTAAATTTTAATATAAAGACTACTGTATTTTATTTAACGAGAGGGAGGTTACAATGATAAAAAAAATTTTTTACTGTAATTATCGCAAAGCCAGTAATGTAAAAAACAATAGAAAAATAATATCCTTTTTTAATTTAGTACTCCCAATTCGACTGATCCCGATGCAAATGAACAACTTTTTATATATTTTCAATGTATTACCTTACGTGTGAATATTATAATGCTTATGTGCCATGGTGTATTGCTTAAGTACCAATGAAACCTTCTTGACTGAAAATGCCTGAAATGATCCTATTAATTTAAAATGCTAAACATCCACTCGCTATTTTATATTCTTACTGTAGTAGTTGCATTTTTATTAGATATTTCTTTATCCCCATTGAGATTGATGCCTTTAAAGCAAATTCAATTTAAAAAGGGTACCTAATCTTCATTAATAAACAGAGACATTAATAGATATCGACGACGAAATCATAAATACTTTATTGAGGAAATGCAACCGCCAACTAGTCTGATGTATTTTAAAGAATCTAATATTAAAATTACAATTGCTAACGCATAATAAATCAAAGTCCTATCCAAGCCAATATTTCCAACGATGGATGTATAAAAATTTCATTGATATAGGTCTGACATATATTTAATTTTAAGAGATATTCCTGACCGTTATGTGATTGTATAACAGATGCAAGAGTGTAAATGGATGCATATTTGCTTGATGTATTGCAGATTCCTAAACGATCGCCAGTGAATAGCCTACTGAGTTTATACACGTATTAAATACAGCGCGAGCTTGATATTATCTTGCCTTTCCGCTCAAACCTTGTGTCTTGATCAACGGTAACCTAGAAATGGTCGATAACAGTAATTTTACAGATGTTTTAACAGCAAAATTTTTTTAAACAATATTTCAATTGCCCATTAGAAGTTCGCATTGATTATCTGCAATCGTGCAGTGCGCAGATTCTTATTTTCCATAAGCCAATAATAGATGCAAAAATTCAAAATTACTTCCTATAAAAGCTGAAAGATTTGAGAATTTTGAAAATAGTGAAATAAAGTACATAAAAGCATGTTCCAAAAAGTCGAAGTACGAAGGCGTAGGTGATCAGTGTTCGAAATTGCTTAAATATCTATCACTACTGTATGCAAGCATGGATGTGTATATATGTGCTTATACGATAAGAAAATTTTGTACGGTTGCAGGTTAGCTACCAAATTTACGAAAAACTACAATTCCCGAGAAGTCTATCCACACTGGAAATCATACACTCTTGTTGTTACAGCGAAAAAAGATTAAATTCATGATTAATCGCTATCAAAAAGAATCTTAAATCGTGTTTGCGGCAACCTCTAACTTCTATCATTTTTTGACATCTCCGAACGTTATTATTTTAAAAAAATTTCTTTTTGTTACGTATTTTCAAGAATATATATATATATATATATATATATATATATATATATATATATATAATGTTGTTACAAACAATTAAAAAGAGACGTAACGGGAAAACTGTAAGAATGCGACATTGGGAAAAAGCTCACGTGGGCAAGTAAATATACTTTATTTATATCGCCAAAACTCATTGGAAGTATTCTTCAGACCTCATTGAATATCGGGCACTGACCTTCCAGGCAGCTGCACCATTAAACACTAACACCCTGATCGTCGTTAGACCCATAGTTGAAGAAACTTGTAGGATTCGAATGAAAACTCGCCCATGGATAGAAAATGCTGTTTATTGGCGGGGAAAGTTGGACCAATTTATCAATAGTTAGTTGGATTTAAACGTGTTCGTACTAGAGCCATCGGCAAGTTCGATAAATTCTATCTTAAAAAAAGGTACATTATTCTAAAAATGATGGCTTAGACATTTGGTAATACGATGACGCACGACCCGATAACAAAATTATTTATATACTATGAATACAAACAATATTATCTCGAGTAAACACAATTGTCGTTGCAAAATTAATGCCATTTGCTTTATTAGCCAATGAATGTTCAAAATTTACGGAACTTAAAGGATTTTATTTTATGTTGCTAGAATGAAGGAAAACGATTAGTAACAAAATGCCATAAATTTGCTTTGGTTTTCATTCATCTGTACATGCCATTATTAAATGGCATATGTACCTTGTCGATCATAAAATTATTTTCATAAATCGTCTTCTCATAATTCATAATAAAAAGATATATTACTATAATTTGGAAATTAATGAAAGAAATATCATCTTACGGTAACTGAAAATATTCTTTTAATAATAAATAATAAATAAAGTAAATAATAAAGAAGTAATGATATTTATTACATTTTTAAACGAAAAATGAATTTAGCTCTCGATGTATCAAATATTTCTGTGATTAGGTAAACTACGCGAAAGTATTTAGAGTATTTATTTTCACATTTCACAATTGTACTTGAAAATTATAATTAATAAAATCCATGTTTAACTTTTTTTATGTAATACATAAATGATTTTTATATAAGACATACTATTTACAAACGGATAAGAGCAATATTATTTTTCATACTAAAATATTTTAATAAAATAGCTTCTGTTTATTGAAGCAATTAGAAGGTAATTATAACATTCGTGTTTATTTATAAAAAAAAATGTATAATTAATCGTGTAATCGGAGATAATCATAAATGCCATCGGTTTATCCAAAATTTAATTTCAATTGTATATATGTGCATGATATTAAATTACAATTGAAATAAAGTGTTGAAAAACGGTCTGATATTCAAGAAATTACGTACAAAAGATATTATTTAAGGTATTTGTTTAATTTAAATATCGTGATATCAATACGATTTTTACATATTCTTAAGTAAAATAGAATCTTCTTTGAACTTTACGTATTTTACTTACATTTTGTAAGCATTAGGGTAAATATCTAGAATAATTTTTAAGCAAATTAACATTATGTTTTATATATGTCCCAGTAATATACAGTTACATAAAATTTCTTCTTACTTGTTTTGTAGTAATAATATCGTTATCTTATACAGAGATATAATAACAAGTGGCGCATGCGATGATAATTCCCAAATCGAAAAAAAAAAAAAAATTCATGTTTAATCCCTTTTCAATCATACTGTAGAAAAAATGAATTCAACTATTTTACGATCTAATGCCAGTGTAATTTCAGTTGTCAATTAAATTTTCGTTGAATTTCCAAGCTGCGGCTTCTTGCGTTAAGCTTCTTGCATTGTAATATTGAAAATGAGCCTCATTGTAATCGTCGGTTTGTACTTGTAACAGTCCCAATGTTGAAGCTGCATTTTATAAGATATTGCGGGCGCTTAGAGAAGGGAAGCGAAAACAGAAGGGAAATCTCCAGAAGATATATAGCGATAAAAGGTAGAATAGCAACGGCTGGCTCCAATTGAAAATAACAACGACAGATTATAAAACGTTGCTGCAGATCCTATGGTTAGGAAGTGCGCGTCGTAACAGGGCCCGCGGAGTTCTTAACCCAGAGGCCTAGAGGGTGACGCAAAATTTACAACGGGCAACTTGCGCTCGAGGTGGTTCTCCATCCCCCCTCCGCCGCCAATTCCTCCTGCCGCACCCCATTGATGCTGCAAAATATTGCGCTCCTCGTTACGACCGACACGCGGCGCCGTTTTTCCTTCTTGCGCTAGGGAAGAATGAGCGAGCGAGCGATTGAGACATGGTGTGCAATAGGGAAAGCCGTGAGCATGGTTGGGTTGGGGGGGGGGGAGAGTAGTAGTACCAAACGGAAAATAACACGTTTAAACGTAAAAGAATGGATCTCTCCGACGTCGTCCGCTGCCTCCAGCGGTAATCCTCCTCGATTTTGCTCGGCTCCACGATGGAATCGCGGCTTTGCGAGGAAGACGATATCTATTGTAGAAATATATTTCACTGGCACCTGCTTCTGGGCTACGAGCAATGCTCGCAAGTGCCACGCTTGATTTGATTTTAAGCGTCAGAGTCGGCTAGTGGATTGTAATAAGGGAGACGTGAATTATATTGAAATCTCGGGCAATCGCAGTTTTATGTCATTTACGTAAAGTCGAGTTGGCGATTCTGGCAAAATACGCGAATTCAGCGGCTACATCGAAGAGTGCATTCGTCGTTAATTTAATGGCCTGCATAGTTAACCCATTGATTTCTCTGTATTCAACAATTTCAATTGAACTGCGCAACCTGCAGGCTCGAGATGGAATTTTATACCTAAAATTAACGGTCCATTTGAAAAGAAATTCAAGATTAAATTCTATAAAACTCGGATGCATTATGTTCTTCGTTTTAACACTTAGTGGTGTAACTTCTAAGTTATAACCGGTCGAGGTTCTTTTCGGTTGGTAATTAGTGCCTATATAAGAGAAAATACTTGTCGGTATACTAAAGCCATTTCGCGATGTCTTGTATACAGGGCGCAGAAAAAAGATCGGAACCATAAAATATGCCTAGAGATTCGGATAGGGATCGTAGCTTAATGGGTTGCTTAGACGTTCCTAAGTTTGCGACGGATCGTTTTAAAAAGTTAATCTTTGTTGTAAAACAAAAAAAAAGAAGAAGAAGAAGAAGAAGAAGAAGAAAGAAAATTAAAAAAAAAGAAAGAAAAGCAGCAGTTTCTAATTGTTCTAATCATTTGTTTATTGTCCGGAGGAAAATGTTTGATATTTGCGCGTCAACCAGATACAGGCTAAAAAATGGTTACTCAACAACTAAGAGCGTTGGACTACGATCGCTGGCCCCTTAATTCCAAATAATCATAAGAGCCGGAGCTTTCATTTTCCAAAAGCAATGTATTTTGAATATCTTGTTTATCTTTCTCACAACATATTTTGAATAAGCGCCGGGAGTACAATGACGCTGTATCCCGACAGAAAATCGTAGTCCCACGCCGAGTTTAGGCAGGCCAGTAAACAAGTGAGCAGCTTTTCCTCAGATTAACTAATTAGCACGGCTCCATAAATTTACCCACGGTTCCGGGGGCCTCGGCAGCACACCTTTAAATGTGACAAATATCACATTTTTTCTCTAATGAGATAGCGCCTCCACACGTGCGCGATATTAACGGAGGCGAGCTTATCGGGGCTGCGACGTGTGAGCTACGTAAGGTTGAAGCCGGGCGACGTGAAAAATGCGTTGGGGCTGCTCGAAAGTGCCTATTTGCAAATCGCGTGTACCCAAGATTAATTCGAAAGGGGGGCGGCGGCGACTATGGGTGCAGAGAGAAAGGGGAAGAGAGAGAGAGAGAGAGAGAGAGAGAGAGTGGAAGAATGGCCGAGGGGGTGCGCGAGTGTGAGTGCGCAACGGGGAACAAGAGCCGTCGTGGGGCTGGGGGAGGAGGAGGAGGAGGAGGAAGAAATCATCAGAGGCCACGAACCGAACGTCGCGGATGAAAGTCAAGCGGGGCACGTATATGGGCGAAATCACGCGAGCGGCGAATAAATGAGCGAGGGCAGCTCCTCGTCGGCACGGCGGACCGAAAATAAAGTGCTATTTATGCCGGCCATAAAAGGCTGGAGCGAGTAAGTAAGTTAGGGAGAGTGAGAGAGAGAGATAGAGAAAAGGAGTAAAGAGGATAATGACTGTAATAACGTTAAAAGTAAGAGAGACACGTCAGCCGCAGCGACCTTTGGATGGACTCGCGTCGTCGTGGTCGCTGCTGCGGCGAGGATCCCACGGAGGCGCAAGTAGCCGCGGCCCCGCGTCGGCCATTGGCGAGGGATCGAGGCGTCCTCGTGGCCCCGCCTATCGTCCGCTCGGCGTCGGGGATGGCCGCGGGGCCGAGAGGGGAGGGGCCGACGCACGCGGAGGGCTCGACGCTCGAGGGCCGATCGACGGGGCTGCCGCGGGAGCCCAGGGGCGGGAGGAGATCCCGCTGCCGGTGGGGGGGGGGGCCGACGACTACGCGGAGGAGAGAGGACGGGATAGCCGGGGAGAGGGACGCGGGAGCTCCAGCGACGGTGTCGGGGGGCCCCCGTGGGCCGGACCCGCCTCGGCCGGGTTCATCGGTTTTTTGATTCTTTATCGGGCCCAGCCGCTCTGCTCCGTTCCCGCGTGCTCTCGCCCTTCCCCCCCGCCCCCGCGCCGCCCGCAACCGTTTGGGCTCGCGCCCCCTTTTTTTCCAACTCGCGCGCTACATCGTTAAATAAGCAATCTTTCCGCAATAGACCTGAAATCTAAAGCACGATAAAATGTTTACGAAGCCTTGTGCTAACATACCGATGAATGCACACAGATAAGAAGCCGCAAGCCCGAGTAGCAAAGATCCTAGCTGCTAGTATTAGTATTTATTGCCTTTTTCACGGTTTTCCAACTTTTAAATTGACGCCGAGGCTGACGGAGAAATTTCCCGCGATCTCTTATTTCTCTTATTTATCCCTCGGTCTCCGACATCCACCCGACCACCTTCCGCCCCTTGCAGCCCCCCCCCCACTTTCAATCGGCTCTCGATGCTTTGACACCATTACCCTCCTGACTCACGCCCCATACATTCCGACCATCCAATAACCAAGATCGGGACTTACGAACAATGGGACCAAATTAATTGGTGAGCCAATGCCCGAAACCTGATCGTCGAATGCGTTTTGCAATTTTTATAATGCAAACATTAATCCTAGCGGTTTCTCGTATCTAAGATCAGTCAGCGGATCCATAAAATTTCTGCCAACGCTTTTTTATATTACTTCGATATGTAAGATTCTCTCTTGCGAGAACGCTTTATACGATTGCTTCTACAAATTTCGATTGGTTAAATAATAGTCTAACGATAAGTGTACTCTTTTTTATATAGGTCTACATAACATTAACTATCGCACACGACTTGTGAAACTGAGTCTTACAGCTAGACAAAACACACACTTTCATATAATACTTATTATATTGTATAAATCAATCTTTTACTCATTTTGACACATTAGAAATGATTAATTTTTGCTTGTTGTACGATAATGTCGTATATTATAAAATAGAACAAATAAGATGAATTTAATGTAATACGAGATACTTACTTCAATTAAATATTCTTTATACGAGACTATCTTACTTTCATTGTTGATTCACGTTAAACATTCATATTCGCTCATAATTTTGTATTGGCCTGTGTTTATATATGAATATTATATTTTATCACTGTTCATATAATGAAAGAAATTTTCGAAATAAAATTATGTTTTAACAATGTCATTTGAAAAGTTCAAATTGAAAAACATGAATTGCTTTAATAATAAGTACACTAATATTCCCTCAAACTTTTACAAATTATAAACCAATGTCTGCTTAAAAAAAAAAAAATTAACGAAAGTTTCGAATAATGATTTAACGATAACATGTAAATTCAAATTTATACTTACCTCGGGCTCGGGTTTATTTTACAAATTATTTTAAATACTTGTCGTTTACAATCAATTTTACTACATTTGTTGTTCCACAGAAAATGCAAGATTTTTTTTAGATTCTGGAAGAACATTATTTAATTGATAGCTGTTCTGTAAATTAAATTATTTACAAGCACCAATTATAATGGATTAGTGTGCATAATTTTATATATGTGCATATATATAGTGTGCATAATTATTTTTGAATTATTAATCAATTCTTCTGAATTTGCTTTTAAAAAGCGATATTAATATAGAATAAATTAATTGATCCACGTATGGGACGGATCTAAATTCTCGTAATAATATATATTAAAGTAAACTTTTTTCCATGTCATCTTCAAATTAATGAGGTTTATGCAAAGAAATTACGCTGGCGCAATAAAATAATATAAACAGACATGGTATGATCAAGCATGGACACTCTTCAAAGTAATTTATTTACGAAGAAAAAAAAAAAAAAAAGAAGAAAAAGAACAAGAAAAAGAAACATTAATAGTAGTATGTTTTAAGCAGCAAATGAACACTTCACATATTACAATGTGAATGTATTTTTAAAACGCTTCATAATATTCAAATACCCTTTACATCTGTCGATTTGGTAATAAAAAAACGATTTACTTACTCTAATATTTTTATTTCAACTTCAAAAGAAATGATGCTCTTTATATAGTTTTTGATATTATAAAAATAATACTTTGCGAATTCAGTTCAGATACACAAATATTTAATAGAATCTTTAATATAAACAATAAATTTCTATTAAAAGACTATTTTCATAATTGAAATCAACATAATCTTTAAGAAAATAAGCGCTCATAAAGTTGCTTATCTGACTATTTTTATCACTTTATTCATAACCAAATATTTTCATTTATTTCATTTACTGTCTTAAAGTTTCGACTTAATTTTCATTTAGCTCTTAATTAAATTCACTTGCTGTCTTTAAATATATTTTGTCCATTTTATGTGTACGTACGATATATACTTACGTCCTTTATAAACTCGAAGAAGCAACGCTAGAAGACTGCAATGACATTTAATAAGCCACTCTTAATGTAAGGTATTAGAAATCTTATATTTTTAATAAACGAAAAATTATGAAATTAAAATCAAGCATAAATTAATTAAGAATCGCCAAGTTATTTTTAGTATTGAATTTCCGAAAAGTTGCGCATCATATTTGTATAATTGAGATATTGTTTTCTAAATGTTCCCGTTGACTTTTGCATTTTTTAAATGCAATTATAAAACATTGAAAAATAAGAAAATCATCTTAATGCGAGAGAACTTATTGTTGCCATCTACAGTTAAAAAGATGTGGAATTTTTCAAAGTAAATAGTATCGACATCTGTTGTTCGTATAGATAAACAAACTACGCCAATGGTAAATATTATTGTATCAACGTCGCTAATTTTGAATTAAAATAAAAAAAATACATTCCACGATTGATCATAATTAAAATATAAAAAAAGGCGCCTTAACTTTAATTGAAATAGTATAGCAGACTGCCTCAAATAAATGAAAAATGTGAATGCTCGGCATATTCGTTCTGGAAAAGCAAATAACAAAAGCACGCGCGCAAAACGTAAACTTGTAACTTTTGTAGGACAAGATTTGTAAAAAGGGTTTTGCTGTGGTTATTAAAATCATGGTTTTCTTAGAGTCCGATCTATTTTTTTAATAGCCGAACCTTTTCAAATTAAATTTCATTTATGAATAATAATAATAGTTTGAGCTAATGATGAACAAAAATATAAAAATTCAAGCTGCGAGAGTCACGCCGTCTTTTCAGGAAGTATGGAAGAAGTTTAAGGACATTACGAAAAGTATAGCTTTTTCTCTTGTGCTTGATCTTTTTCCAATCACCCCAATGGAAATGAAAGGCTTGAAAGACATTTTAAAAGTAGTTGAGCCTTTTTATCAGTTTCCCAGTGAAAAGCAATTGCTCGAAGTCATAATCCCGCAAATGTATGATCAAGTGAAAAAAAAGATATCCTTAACCATAAAAAACGACCTACTCAAAGGTGTTGTAATATATTATATTTAAATAATACTATTTAAATAATTTTAAAAATACTTATAGTTCACATAATTATATTTTTGATAAACGATATATTTGTGAAAATAATTCAGAAGGATTACCGAGAGATCTAACTTTAATTTAAATGACTTTTTTTTACTCAGGTGTCAATGCAATAGCTTTAACAATAGATGGTTGGACTGGAAGAAGTATCGCAGATCACATGGCCGTTTCAGTGCATTATTGGACTGAAAATTTTGAACCACGACACTTCCTATTGCAGCTTGAAAGTTTACCAAAAACATGGAATACAGCTCAAGATTTGTTCCATTTAATTCAAAATGTTTTACTGAAGTATGGATTTACAGAAGAGAAAACCAATATTCATATTGTCACCGCAAATGGTTATAATATAGTGAAAGCAGTATCCATGAATGATAGATGGGTTAGAATACCGTGTTTTGCACGACTGCTTCAATTAACCGTCGATGATGTATTGAAGAGTTTTAACGATTTTCATAATCTTGTGATAAAATGTCATCTTTTAATTTCTGCCGTATGGTCAAAAACATCGATAGAATCAGTATCGGACAAATCGTATCTTCAGTCTACGAGTGTTCTGGATAAAATTGTACCTTCCTGGAATTCTATTTATGAAATGTTTGATAATTTATTAAAATTACGTACTACACTTCATGTGTTTCTACGAGAACTACCATCCCCTCCTGAAAAATTAACCGATGCAGATTGGGAATCAATATCTTGTTACATACAAGTTTTTTCTTTATTGAAGCAAGCTAGTATTTTAATGAACGAAGAAATGTATCCTCCTCTTTCTTTATATCTTCCAACTATACGTGGTATTTTAGAATTAATGGAGTCTATGAATCTTAATAATCAGTTGTCCATTGAACTCATTAGATCAATGTGTTCAAGATTTGGACATATTAATACTAATGAATCTATGATCATTGCAATGGTTGTCGATCCAAGATTTAAGACTCGACTCTTGTCAGACGATGAGAATTTTACTGTATTTGATATAGTTAAGAGTAAAATGCTTCTTTTGAATACTAATAGCAAGGAAGTAAAATGTGAAAGTGATAAAATCAAAACTTCTTCGGGTAAGTAAAATATGATGCTTAACTATCGTACTATAAAAAATATTCAATTGTTATTATAAAAATTGTATTTAAATTAACGTTTTCTATTTTCTTTAGACACGCTTTTGCAAGTATATTTTATGAATATCAAGAATGAAAAAGATCTAGAAACATCGTCCGAAAAAATGGCAGAAGCTGAATTAACATATTACTTATGTGAAAATGTAGTTTCAATGAACACAGTTATAAATGACTGGTGGAGGGAGAATTCAAATCGTTTTCCTAAGCTCTCCCAATTAGCCAAAATATACTTATCCATTCCATGTGTACAAGTAAGCACCGAAAGAGCTTTTCCTAATAAGCTAGGCTTCATTGCTGATACAAGAGCTGAAATATTATCAGACCAAGTAAACGTTTTAGATTTAATGAGAATTAGTTTTCTCAACAACAATTTAAGTCAGTTCGAAGCCGACGTATATCTGTAACAATAGGTCAAATTTAAGCTCTTTTAAATTTGGAATTAAAGTACGAAATTTCAAGTTATCGATAGAAAATTTCGAAAATGTAATGCATGGCAAAGTATTGAGATGCCATATTTGTGTTGCTATGGAAACAACTTTGAAAATAATGTAGACAAATTTTATATATTTTGAAACTTGGAAGTACAAGAGCTGGATATTGATATTTAATTGGGTTTTAATTGTAAAAAGCAACAATTAATCAAAAAATATTATTCATAGAAGAAACCATTGTGAATTATTGTACAGTAGGATATTTATTCGAGAAAGGATCATCAATATATTTTCCATTTATTAGATATATTTAAAATGACTGACAATGTGCTCGATTTTGTTCGTGGTTTTCCCGTAAAATCTAAAGAAAAAGGCCCAAAAAATACAAACTTCAGTCTTTGTTACAAGGAAGCATTTTTTCAAAGTAATCTCGACGATAGTTTGGTTATAACAAGAAGCAATAATGTAATAAAAAACTTAACCAACAAAGATTCTTTTCAAGAAGATGGACTATATTCTTCATCCGAATCTCCACTAACAAGTAAAGTGATAAAGCCTTATCCAGTCAAGCATGGAAATAAATTCTGTAAATCAGATTACAAAGTGTACGGTAAAATTTTGGAAATAGCAATCAGAGAAGTCAATATACATCCAAATCAGAACAGTAACAAAGCAATTCCAAAAGTCACGAGTGTAGCTTTGTTGTTTAAGAATAAAGTTGTATTCAAGACACTTCAACCGTTTAATAGAAAACTGCATAAGCTATTTGTTAGAAATTCGTCGGATTCGAATAATTTTTCATTACAAGTTCAAGCTCAGAGCGGAATACAAAGTACTCTGCCACTTCCACTTCCAGAGCATTGTGTTAGAAATAAAAAAATAGAAATCGATTTTGGAATGAGCGATAATAATGACATCGTTTACTCTGGATTAGTGATCTGTACCGTTTCATTGAATATCACTGGCTCAAACTCCAAAGCAGAAGCGACGAGTTATTTATATTCAACATCAACGAGCGATCCCAATGATCCCAGAAACAGCTTTTCTCTTATCAAGCCGAAAAAAGATAACGATTATAAACAGGTTCGTTATTTTCAACTTCATCATCCCGCTTTGTGTTTCCCTACCTCGGCAACGGATGCATTCAAGAAAAAAAGTTCAGTGAGTAAGAATAAAATGTCTGTAAGTCCGAGCTCTATGGGTGAGTTAATATAATTCTGCGTTTAAAAAATAGGAAAAGAAAGTCCTGCTCAAACCACCACCGGTCGTTATAAACGAACACATGTTTTCGTTATTGGACATATCAATGAAGACTTGGTTCCAAGAGAAGCGACCGTTGCAACCGTCGTTAGGAACTGGCCACGTTCCAAAGCATCTCGCGGGTCGAAAGCAAATTCTCACGGTGACTGTTTTAAGGGGCGTCGAAGTTCCCGTTAGAGAAGAGTCGGCACTCGTGCAGCCTATTGTCGAAGTCGAATGGGAGAGCATCGTTCATTCTACCACGTCTTCGGAGGGTTCGGCTCCTGTCTGGCAGCAAACGCTTCATTTTGAAATTCCAACTTTGAAGACAAGGTACCGATGACAGGGTCTTGAATCGCATCAATTAAACAAAAAAAAGGACAACTCGATTAGCGCAAGAGATTCTTTTTCTTTTTTTTTTTTAATTCTAAAATTGCAACGACTCGCAGCTCGACAACTAACAAGCTTTCTTTGTCTTTCAAGCGTTGAGCATTGGGTCAAGCTGAGGCTCTTCGATCAGCATCCAACTTGGGGCCTGCAATGGCTCGGCGAAGCCAGAATCCCAATAGAATGCCACAGAAATTATCAGCAATTAGAGCGCTGGATCAGATTATCCCCGCTCCACAGTCCGACTTTGTCCTTCGGTTATATACAAGCCAGTCCGGGGCACTCGTGCACGAGAATCTACGTTCTTATGAAGATGGAGCAAATGGCAACGATAAATCCCGTGGACAGCAATTCAGTAAATGCATTATCCAAAGCCATTCAGCGGTGCCTCGTGGTGCCGTACAAAATTGCAGAAGTCGAAACTCCTCGGGACGCCGCAACCCTTGTCATGCTTTTAGCATCGTTGCCCAATCACTACGGTCCGCTTACACCGAGGCAGGCTCTCAATTTAAATAAAGTCGATCATTACGGACGCTCCGCCCTCCTTGCAAATTTACTCCAGGGACTTGGATTAGAGTCACGCGTAATATTAGGTATTTAAAGACCGTCGTCGCAAAGTACTAATTACAAATTACTTTTGAATTGGCCGGAAATTTATTTCTTGAGCTTAAAGATCGGAGGCAAACGATTTTTTCTCCCCCTTTTTTTCTAGATTTTTTAAGGAATTTGATACTTTCGCAGGCTCTTCTCAAACGAGAAAATGGGCTGCCTTCGCACTGACAATTGGAGAAAATTCAAATGTGCTATTGTGGGATGCTGAAAATGGTGATCATTACGAATTGCAGGACAATCGATGTTCCCTTGTCGGTGTTTCCCGTATGATTAATTATCAAAACGTAGGAATTGGATATTTTAGTAGATGATGCTCCGTGGAAAAGTCTTAACTCGATGCTTATCAATATTCCAGATTTGGGAGAATACGAAAAGCTCAATAGCTCCGCAAAATTTGAGGTTCGAAGCCAAAAACAGCAAGGAATGGCTATTATTGATGAGTAATGCCGCAGCTTCGGGCTCCCGAAACGTCCAGCCGGTAGATTTAAATGTAGTGCCGCAAGAGGAGGACGAAACGGATGCAAGGCGAGAAATCGAAGAGACCCTGAGGGAGAGCCTTACTCAGTGGCGAACTGGCTTGGAATTGACAACTATTTTTAATAGGCACGCCGATTCGATTCTTCGTGGGGTTCTAAATAAAACCGAGCTCTCGATGGAGACGCAGCTGGACAAGCAAGATTTGAGGAAACTGTATAGAGCATATTATACACATGGATTTATAATTAACGTTAGGTATAATGATCTCGATGATTTGTCCAGCTTTTTGCTGTCGACGAAAATCCACGCAATGACTGGGCCAATCGAATTTGCTCTAGTCTGTCAGGTTAAAAAATTGGTCGGAAAAATTCGTTCCGTCTGGTTAGCTATTGTTATTCTAAGAAATAGAACTTAAACTTATATTCCTAATTCATAAAAATATTTATCTCCGATTCTAGATATTTTTTATTATTAGGTTGGTATTTTAGCTAAAGTTTTAGATGTTTTATTATTTTTTCAGACTAGTGTACCAAAATTTTCTCTGAAATAGCGAAAATATTTTGTGTTACAACATTAGCTGTAAGTATAGTGTAAATTTTTTTTTTTTTTTATGCATTATTGAAAATCAGCAGTCAAAGTATTTGTACAAATAATTGCAAAATCAAGATTCGAAACTTCATTATTATAAATTATGTAAGTTTTAATCGTTTAATCTTAGTCAAATTACAGTTGCTATAATTCTAAGTTAATTGACTGAATATATAGGTTTAAGGACACAATCGTCAGTGATTTATTATTTTTTTTTTCTTTTTCTACTCAACCGTTCAAATATACGTTGAAATGTATAATGAAATTTTGATACTGAATATATATGTGTATTAAATCATGCAAAGTACTTTTTAGAATTTTTTGCATTACTATATAAATTGATATATAGATACTTTTTTAATCTATAAATAAGTATACCATTGTCAATTATTGGTGAAGTTATAAGAATGATTAAATGTAAATGCAATTTTTTTCTAATAAAACATTGCTCAGCAATGACTTTTTATAACGATAATAGTGATATTCATTACATTGCGATATCGATCAACGCATTGATCGTACTTAATTACCCACGAATTCAAAAGAAACAAATAAACGCGACTCTTAAAGATCGAACATGGTTGAATAAAGTATCCTTGGCTGTCGGCCCGCGTCTGGATCGTCAAGCACCTCGTGTATGTATATTATGGAAAGCGCGGTATTTAAAGTTAAAAATTTAAAAAATTCATTCTCTTTCGATTCGAGCTTTTTTTACAGTACGTCATTGTTTATACGAGTAACAATTTTTTTTTTTGTTTTTTTTTTGTTTTTTTTTTGTTTTTTTTTTATCACACCGAAAGGCTTTATTTATAAACAGAATGGCGGTGCCAACAGATGTAGACCCAAATCACGTCGAGCGCACGCATTACATTAGTTGCTAATCATAAATCGCGATTAATGGACAACCAGGATAATTATAATATTTATTCGTGTCTTTCGCTCTACACACACTTTCGCGCGTCTGCTCTTTCTCTCTTTCTTTCATACTTGAACTTCTTGTTTTTTTTCTCTCTCTTACATTAATATCCGTCTAAATAATTGCACTAAGCTTTATGTAATTATCCGCGTGAAATCAATAACACTGTGTTGCCGCATAGAGCGATACGTGATTCGTTGCGCATCAGAATGAAAAACGCGTGCTTTTATCATTCTGCGTGCAGCGGAAGTGATTTTTGTACGTCGATTCAAAGTCAAAAGAATTTTAAACATATTTATACGCGGGGGTGCTTGCACGCGTCGATAAAAAAAGTACGTCGGTGTGCGCAAGGCTTGTGTACACTGTAGAGAAGATTTCGCGCTCAAGACATATGCGACGTGGGTGCTCAAGCTTCGTTATACGTGCGAAAGATCCAAGCGATAAGATTTGCATTTATCGCTGTGCGCGAACAAGGCGAAAACGCAGCTGTTGACGCCTGACGCCTAAGACTATCCCTCGTGGCCTTCCTTTGTCTCCTTAAGTTAAAAATCAAAATGCAATAATTTATAAATAGGTCGCGCTATTGGACGTTGCGCATTGCCTGCGAGGGCACGCAAAGCGCAAAGTGGATATCCTGGGGCGAGGCAGGCGCGTCTCGCGGCTCGAGCGATGGTCTTGGGCCCGGCGGGGGCGACGAGGGGGCGCCCTATAACAGCCCCTCCCTCGCCGCTCGGAAGCGCCCGCTAAGCGAGGGGCCTTGGGCTCTCTCCCATCGGCGGCAGTGGCGGCGGCAGTGGCGGCGGCAGTGGCGGCTTACATTGTTTATACAAGTACACGATCCCCACGGAGCTCGCTCGAGTCGTCCGGCTTAGCCTCGGCGCCGGGCCCTCGGGTCTCCTCGAGGTCTCTCCGGCCGGGCGGTCCGTTGATTCGGCGGGGCTGCGCGTGGGCTCTGCGGGTCAGTGGGTCGGGTTTTCGGGAGGGAAGTGAGGCTTCGGGGCGAGGTCGCGGCAGGGAGGAATGAGTCGCGGTCGAGATCCGCTCACTGGACCTTCTTGGAGACGCCGTTCGCGTGGCCGCTGCCGAGGCCGTTGGCCACGTTCCCGTTCACCTCCTTGCTCGTCGTCTCCGCCAGTCGCCTTCTTTCCAATTTAGCCGCGTAAGCCTGCTTGCCCTGGAACGGATTTTACCCATTAACTTTGTCCACGCCTCAGAGCTCCTACTTGACTACCTCGCTCTCGAGCCGACCGCGGGAGCTTTTGACCGTGCATCCGCATTTTTAACGGCTTCGCCATTGGACGAGCGAACCTCGATTAACGAACAGACGTGCAAACGCGCAAGAATGCCGTAAAAATAAAGGATAATCTCTTCGTAGATTTGTTTCGCCGGATCAAGGTCAGGAGATCGCCACTTCGTGGAAATAACTTTATTTATAAAATCTGGATGACAAGCGCGAAGATAAATTATCGATCAATCCTCCGCGTAAATATTAATTTCACGCTTCGAGAAGTACAAATTTAATTTGCGTTTAACCGATTTTCGGGAGTTTCGTGTCATTTTTCGGAAAATGACTTAGCTCGCGGAAATTTTCGCGAAAGAATTGCATCGTAAAGAAATAATGTTTAATCTTTTTATTGCTAAAAGCAGCTACTTTGGTAAATTTTAAGAGCCAAGCTTAAAAGACACATCGAAAAGTGCAAGATAATATGCTTCATCGTGATTCTCAATGCTAGTTTCTACAAATGTACATGCTTTTGAAAGGTGCCCTTTAAATATAAACCTATTTAGTAATATGTACAGATACACAGCAACTTACTTCGACTTGTTTTGCTTTTTTATAAACAAAGTCCTTTGTGTGCAATCATGTAAACAGGGTAAACGTTTAAAAAATTGCCAATTCAAACAAACGAGTTTTCATAAATCAACATATATATGTGTGTGTGTGTGTGTGTGTATAATTAATTACCTTAGCAATGTAGGCTTTGGCGTAGAAGTTTCCGAAGAGAACGATGAAGGAGATCATATAAATAACGAGAGCGTATTGCATCCAAAGCGGAAAATCACATCCTGACTTAATGCCGTTTATGCCTAGGATCAAGGCAGTGGTGAATTGAATCAGCTGAAGGATCGTCAAGTACTTCTTCCACCAGAGGTACTTGGCTACCGATGGCCCGAGTGCCGCCAATCCGTAATACGAGTACATGAGCACGTGGATAAAACTGTTCACCATGGCAGGCAAGAAAGCTGTGGAAAAATAATGGAGTTACAAGTAATTAGAGTTAAGAAAAGGAAATTTCGGCGCATCGTAAAGGCGCTTGGATTCTTAATCAATAACTTATTCAATGACATCGAGAGCTCTCAAAGTATGGGACACATTTACAATAATGACAATGGATGAAATTTTTCGCTTTCAAACTGCGAATAATATACGTACTGGAGCCACTTGGAACCCATTTAATACCGATCCACCAAAGCGAGAACATCGTAGAGTGATGGTAAACGTGAAGAAAACTGAGTTGGTTGTCCTTTTTACGTAGAATGAAGAAGAACGTGTCGCAAAATTCAAGCAATTTACTGAAGTAATACCACCAAACGGCGTTTGCGATCTAACGAAGAAGAAAAGAAAAAAAGAAAACGTAAATCGTGAGCATTTAAAATCGTTGCACTTAAAAAGTAGGCTTCTTAAAAAAAAAAGTGCCTCCAGGAAGTAGATACAGAGCTCGCTAATGTTTACTTTACCAATAAAAGAACAATAATGCAAAATGAAGCAAATTCTGAATATTGCGATGTAGGTTGAAGTAAAAATTCACAGTCTTTACCTGTAACTCTTCGGGCCTCGATATATGCCTTATCGGCTGGCAAACGTAGCTGTAGCGTAACTTGGTAGATGCGACGAATAGCTGTAACAAAGAATTTTAGGATCAGCACCTCGGGTGAGCCGCATAGACGCGCCCGCATAGACGTGGTTTTCGATCTCGGTGTTCGACAACCGACAGGCACTTATTATCGTTGCAGTTGAAGAGTAGAACCGTGGGAGATTTCGCGATGGATGAGATAATAAAGCACGCGAGACTTCGACCAAAGGCAGAGTAGAGTAGCGTCATACGCACCTCGAAGGCGATGTAAGCGTTGAGGAGAGCCATGGCGAGGTTGTAGGGCACCAAGGCCCAGGTGAGCTTGAAGGCCTTGCGCTGCTTCATGATTTTGGGCCCTGACCAAACGATGAACAGGTAGAGCAGGGTGTAAAGCAGAGTTGGCTTCGGCGAGTCCACGAAGAGCCATCCCCTCGTTCTCTCGTCTGCGCGAATGGGCCGGTGACCGTGGCATTAAAAAGTAAGGGGAGGAAGAATGTAGCAAAAGGGACAATTAATCGGCGATAGGAGCGATCGATTTTCAACCCGGGGACTGCGCTTGCATTAATCCGCTCCTCGCATTATTAAAGCGGACCTGGAAATACTGGTAAGTTAATTTGGAATTCTCGATGGAAATAATGCAAGATCCGTGCAATTGTGAAACGAGTTCCACGACCCGCCGAGAATGTCGTTCCATTTCGTTCGCGAATTCATTAGCTTTCATTTTCGGATTTTGATACGTGAGCTTCGATTTCTTGCAACTCTTATAAATTACTACCGACGGCTCTTTCGACACCAGCTTACTTCTAACCTTGATGACCCAAATTATTCGTCGATCGCCCGGTGATCTTTACGCTTCATTTGTTTACGGGATATTTTCATAAGCGAATCCCGACCTTTGCAGAAGCAAAATATTACTCTGTTATATTAGACGAGTAAACGCGAAGGAGAAGGCAAACCAATAAATAATAACTGACCGCTTGTGCGCGTGGCTACGCGAGACGGTTTTTAATAAAGCGTAACGTTACCTGCCAGAGACAGCGTCCAAAGATAATAGTCGTAGGCATCGTTTATTAAAGTTGTCGTGGAATTGATGAGGCCTGCCATTGTCTGCAATAAATAAACAAATGTGTTGACGCGAAAGCAAATTACCGGCTGCAATTAGGAATGGCTAGCGTGGTAAGCTCGTGCTTTTCGCGATCCTTTACGGGGATACGATGGAGTACTGTAACGGCGCTCGCGAGCCACGACCGCCAGAGAGGAGAAACTTTACTCTCACTCGGAAATCATTTCTAATGCGCGAGGGGAAAAAGCGACCTAAGGAAAAAAAGTGGATGCCCGACTATTTATCGTGTCCAAGTTTGCACGTAACTGCAAGATGAGTTACACGTCGGTAATTTCACACTTGGATTCATAAGCGCTATCGCGTTCTCAATGAAATTTCTTCCCGGCGGTGCTTTACGTAAGAAATTTCTACTACATTTTACTTCAAATAAATCTTCAAAGTAATTATCTCGGTAGTCTAGCTTTCAAAGAGAGTCCTACCTACCGCCATTGAATTTTCGTCAATAGTACTTTCGAAGCGTCGGTTAGTTGGGGGCCAGCCATATGAAAATACAACTGTACAGACGCTTATATTCGTTTCGTTAAAAATATGCAATTGCGCGCAACGCGTTCTTACTCATGACATTCGTACGACAAAGAAAAATCTATTGATCTATATCAGCAGATCAGCACAAATGGCTTTCGATGGTGTAGTATGAGAATCAAATTCGTCGAGTTAATTATCTCTTATACGTTGGGCAATTATTCAATAATTAACCGCGTAAGCGAACAAATTGGTGCTAATTTAAATTGCATAAGAATAACGTTGATCAATGCGATAATTTCGATCGTGCGCTATCTTTACACTCGCATTAGCGATTTCTCTAATGAAAAGAGAAATTAATCGAAGCCCATAATTAATTAAAATCAATCGAAAATCTACGACACCCGCTACATAAATATCATGAAATTTGTTTTTCTTTTCTGCTAGAAAGCATATCGATTGAATGGCTGTCAATGCACGCGCACCCAGTGTTTTATCTTAAAATATCTATCGTTAATAAACTGCTTTTTAAATCGGCTTATTAATGAAAAATGCATTTCTCAAGAAAAGAGTCAACTGCAAATTAAAAATCTTAGCTCTTGAGCCTAAATTCTTCTCTTGGCATCTTTTACCCTTCGATAGTTCATTACTTCTTTGTAAGCATATTGGCAAATAATGAGTTGGCAAATTTTGCGCGAAACTGGCAATGGCATTTTACTTATCTATAGAGAATTTAAGCACGCATACACGCTTGTAATCATTTTTTTTAACTGCAATTTTAAAAAAGATCTTTCAGCTTTTAATAAAAACTCCTAACAACTGTATTCATTTTTATGACAATGTCGTAAGCAATAATTGACCAAATCATTTGTATTTGTTACGAAAGGCAAAATGAAACCGAACACAAGTATGTTTTACAAAATTTCAATACTAAGCCACTGATGCTATAGGATTATATCGTATACTCGATTCTTCATAACTCGTGTCGATCCTACATCGGCACCGTGCCTATTTTTAATAGAGAAATCGTTGCAAAGTAAAATGAACTGTATTAATCGATGATGCAGCGCTTAATTATGATTAATGATTCGATCGCTCGGCATGATATATGATAAATAAATAAGATAGCGCGAATTTAAAATTAAGCCTGGCATTAAATTTACCCACAGACTTTCTAATAATAAATCAACACGATCAAAGGCCTATAAATTTCTTTGGTGTATAAAATTAAACGCCCACTTGTGTTCCTTTTTACAAAACATTGATAAAATACAATGATCGTCGCGGACCGGAAGCAATTCCAAAGGCAAACCGGGTCAAAGCAAATTATCGGGGATCTTGGAAAGGCGAGGGCTGCCGAGGCTCGGGAACGTCGCTCTATAGTTCGCAAGAGGACGAGGGTGGCCAGGGCCGCTCGCAACCCGCGACCGGAGCTCGCTGCGCCACAACTGCGTTACCTCTGCCGGAGTCGAGCCCGCGGAGGCTCTCGCGAGACGGCGAAATAGGAAACTGGAAGTACTCGAATGCCGCTGGTCTTCGGAGGCGTGCGTACAATTGAGTCGCCAGGCCCGGGATCGTTGAACGCGCGCGAATTTCACTCGCGCTAAAACGGCACGAGCTCTAGGCGAGCGGCACTCCGGCTTTTCCCTTCGGAGTCCAGAGAAAGTGCAAATTGATCCTCCGGCATGGACGCGTCTCCTTCGCCTCGTCCCGTTATCGCGAGCCAGGGGCCTTGGCCTCGCCGAGAGCGAGAGTTTTCCCGTCCACTCGATCGGATCACTCCTCCGTCACCGCCTCTCTCTCTCTCTCTCTCTCTCTCCATCCGTCTGCATATCGATCCATCGATCTATTTGCCTAATTGTGCGTCTATCTGTCATTCTCCCCTCTCTCCGCCATAGCCCCACCCGTCATTGAGAAATTCGCAAAGATCCGCGGAAAAGGACTTCTCGCGTCTTGCCCTGGAAAGGCGAAAACCGGAGATCAACGGGGAGCACCGGATCCAAGTTTTCGGTCGAGTAGTACGAGCCAAGTGCGGTAAGACCGAGCGCCGGGCCTTCCTCGAACCCTTCGGTATCGGTGGCGTTGATTGCAGTTCTGTGACTGGGATCCTGGAGAGCGATCTTGACCCTTCAGCCACCGGTAGGCCATCGGAAATAATTCATATACTCGATGTATACAATGCTCAATTTTCAGGAACTTTCTTTGCCCATAATAACTGCTGATCGTTGATGCACTTACACTCGCTTATGTTTTACAGGATGTAAACCTCTACTACCGCCGGGATATCCATTCCGTAATCGTAATAATTTCGATTTGTCGGAACAAACTTTCTATTTTGTCACTCGTAACGTTATACCAATGGTACTTTGCTCTTTAAGTATAAAGATAAAAAATTATGACACACGACGCAGTCTTGAGCTTCCGGATTGAAATTTCTGTACCACACTATTCATGATTAAGCATACATTCAAATTCCAACACGTTATCGAATCGAATGAAGACATATTTGATGTTTCATTTTAATAATAATTGTATATAATTATTTTATGCGTATAAGTACTGTATAGATACTAGTGATTTATCATGCAGAAACAACTATAATTTAAAAACATAACACTTATGATTAACAACATCTATTTAATAAAGAGCTTACGTGCAAAAGCATAGGATTTTACGAGGTAAATTTTTTTTTTTAACAAGCACAATGAATATTAACAAATTTGAATAATGAGCGCAAAATATTAAGACGTTTAAACGTAACGATGAAATTGGAATTTTTTTTAGAGTAATTACGTTTGATTGACGAATTTTAAATTCTACCCGAAAATCCCGTTATGCTTCTTAATGACGTATAAGTTTATCATTAATGACCTGAATATTCGTCAAAAGATCGAGGGTCTGCGTACTTGTATTTTACTACTTTCAATGGAGTCGCTGTTTTAAAAATACAGTTTTTTTTGTCGTTCTAGTTTTAAAAGGTAGGTTTTTGTTACAGTGGTATAGCTTAAAACGTAATATTAAAACATTATGGTTTTTACGAGTTTTTCAATTATTGCTGGTTGGAATAATAAAATGAGAAAAAAACGCAGAATGCATGTACTACATTCTAGATCTTCTAAGAGACTAATTCTCCTGCAATTTTATGGTGTCAGCTTGTTCAAAAGGAGCACGGCACTTGTCTTTCAAAATAATACAGTAAAATATTTAAGAGATTGTGCGAACACTCCGAAGCAAAAAGAACGAATCAAAGGAATGTGCTATATCTGGTATAAATATAAGCGTTAAAGAATTTGTAGCGAGGGAAGACTCCGAAGCCTTAGGATTCCAGGGATCGCGACTGGGGCCCTTGTACTGCCAAAATAAGGAACGGCCCCCGTCAGGCGTCGACCTCCGGAAGGGAAGGCCGGGAAAAGCTCTGATTCGAAGGAGCGGCGGCGGCGGCGGCGGTGGCGGCGGCGGTGGGGGGTGGCGAGCCCGGCAGAGCTTCCACGAGAAAACTCCCTCCGAGCTGTAAAGAGCCGCCCTCCTTGGAAAGCGGAAGGGAGGTAGTCGAGCCCGGGGGAGGAGGGCTCGGGAGGGCGCTTACCTCAGGGTGCGTTAGGCTCCGAGGAGGTCTGAGTGCGGTCGGTCTCGCGGTGCTTCGCAGAAGGGGTTACGGTACGTCGAGGGCGTCTCAGACGAGAGGTGCTCGCATCGTTCGTCCTCGCGCGTGGCGGCAGCGGCAGCAGGAGCAGCGACTCACTCGAGCCGCGACGTCCAAGTCCCAGGCGCACAGACGCGCTTTATAACTTTGGTCCACGCGGCGGCTAACGAGGCCAAAAGCGCCCGCGCGCCGGTAGTGGGGCCCGGCGGGACCAGGGCGGGAGGAGGACCGCGGCGCGGGCGGGGAGGGGAGCTAACGAGGAGGAGGTGGAGGCGCCGAGGGGCAGGAGCCTCAGGACGGAAGACGACGCGGGCGAAGGTGTGGGAAGGTGGGAATCGCTGGCGGAGGCCCTCCGCGACCAGGAACACCGCGAGACGCGTCCGTGTACTTGCGGATGAGCGATTCGAGTGAGCCCCGTCATTTTTACCAGGTCGAGCAACGTCCGAGGCAAGACCTCCTCCTCCTCCTCCTCCTCCTCCTCCTCCGCCTACTCCACCGCCGCCTCTTCCTGCTCCTCGTCCACCGTCGCGGGCCTTTTCGCGGCGCCCCGGTGGGAGAGAAGACGGGCGCAACAGTGGGGAGCAGCACCCGTGAAACTTGGGCCTCTCCATCGGGAAGAGTGTCGGAACGAAGCTCCCCCGACCCCCTCCTTCGTTTCGTGCTTTACTCTCCCTTCCCGGCCACCGGCGATCCTGCGCTCCATTATTTTCTCAATATTATTTTGAAGCCATTCGATGGGCTACTAAACGCTCGCGTACTTTTCGGGTCACTTTTTTTTTTTTGAATGGAGTCGAGGCCCACCACTCGGATACCAAACACTCGACAAACGTATCATCAGGAACTTCGAATAATTTTGTTTACACACCAACAGGTGATATTTGCCAGCTTAACGTAATCCTTGCCTTCTTTCTTTCGCTCGCTGTTATTCATGGATTCTCTACTTCTTGCCTGAAATTTTATTCTCAGGCAATTGACAAGCATTTGTGATGTAAGACTCTCGAACTCGAGCATTTTCTTCTAATTTCATTTCAAACGCTACATCGCATGAAATTTAAAATAGCCACAAAAAATATGCAAAATAAATAATAAAAGAACAAATAATTTAAGTCTTTAGAATCCGGATAGTTCTAAGAAATGCGTTGCAATTTACTATATTTTTAGCTTTTCTGTATTTATATAAAATGACAAATTAGATTAAGCTAATTTATAATCATTTAAAATTTTAATTTTAATCATCATCCTTTATTGTTATTGTAAAATTTTGCAATAATTTTTCTCGATAAATTACTATTTGTGGCTGTGATTAATGAATAAGCTTAATACAATATTTTTATTTACTAACATTACGTACAAAATTATGCTCGCAAAAATAACAGATTTATACAGCATATTGATGTAATTAAAAGTTAAACGACTTTCGAAGTTTCTGACTTCACTGCACTTCCTTGTATATTCAATACTATTGAAATGAAGAGTGTTTCTATTTTTATAACTGTAAAATGTAGCTTAAAGAATCTTACCAGATATAAAACTAACATACTGCATTGATAGCCTGTTTTAAAATTTATTCTTAAAATTTTTAGGTAAAAACTAAAATATTTTTAAAGTAATAAATAGGCAATAGAATTTTAATGATTTGCTTTGATGCATTAGTATGACTTTTATATGAATTGAGTCTATAAAATAGTCGGAAATGTAATAAAATCATGGGTACACTACTTTCATCAGCAAAATTCCGTTCAATTTTCACGATCACGCGAAAGAAAAAATCACCCGACTGTTAATGCATGCTTTAAAAACCAGCTATTCAAATAATATTGCTCTAACTAATTAATTCTCTTTGTTTTTTCAGTTATTTGAGTAATCTTTATCAGAGATTTTTTTGATTTTCTGGAAAAATGATTTACATGTATATAATAAGGAGAAATTTGATTTTTGCTAGTTTACTTTTTTCTGTACATAAACATATTTTATTATTTTAATGTAAAATAATGTATTCGATAACAGTTACAAGTGTACTTATTCATAATTTCTATCTTTTAATTTGCGGTAAATTTATACTCATTACTACGCGAAGTATTTAAAAATATTATCGCTAGTTTATTTAATCTTAATAATAGATAGTTTAAAATAATAATAATTCAGTTTTGATATTCCTATATACATATACACTTATATAGGCTCATAGATAAAGATGCCATAAATTAAATATGAAATTACCGTATTCATTTTATTATGATATTTAAGTTTGAGATTTTTGAATAAACAAAAATTTTTCTGAATCACTAAGAAACCATAAAATATGCTTGGCATTTAAAATTATTTTTTTGACTTCACAATTTTTTAAACGGTTAATTCTGTCAACCGAGTGTATTATAACGTAAAATAGCGTCGTCATTTACGATTACGCTGAATTATAATTACGCCGTTAGTGCATGTAATTATCCGGATTCGTATCCATCGAAAGATCTCGAATGTAGAAAGAGAAAAAGGGGATAGGCGGGGAAACAGAGATAGAGAGAGAGGGAGGGAGAGAGAGAGAGAGAGGAGAGAAAAAACAAGAAGAAAGCACATTCTAAGATCACTCGAAGTCTTAGACATTTCCAATGTTTACGCGAGTGTCCTCATTAGAAATAAGGCAGTGGGATTCGTTATGCGCGTAAAGGCGATGCCTGAGAAAGGAAGCCATTATTCGAAGGATAGTAGGTAAAAATCCTAGTAAAAATTGACCGTTCGTGCATAAGTATCCGAGGACTAAAATAACACAGCTGCAGTGAAAGGCAATTGTTTTTTAATAAAGCTATGCAAGCCTAGGGGCATATATATATAATCGAGGAGGCGATATCTTCCCTCGCAAACCTCGGGCCCGCGACTCTGCGATCATTTGGGAGGCGTAATCACGCGGTAGGAAAGCGGGGAAAAGCCCCGCTCGGGTGGTAAAATCGGGCGGGAGGCCCAAGAAAAGTAGGCTCCCAGCGAGGCCGGGGCAGACGGGGACGGGGCCCGGTCGAGTGTCGAAAAACCTGGGGAATCTCTCTGCGTAGCGCCGGCCGGCGGAGGGACTTTCGCTGCCAGGGGGCCGAAAGCCCGGGCGCGCACAAAAGCGCCTCGGGAGAAAGGCGGAGGCGCGCGAGCCCGGCTCTAAGATCGAGGCTCGTAGGAGGCGAGCCATTGGTCGAGGCCGATAGTTGCGACCGACCTTAATCACGAGAGCGTTTCCGATTATTCGGCCGGAGCGCGGGATCGGGAAGACGAAACCTGTTGTCGCGGTGACCGACCGACGACCGGTGGCGGTCGCCACGCGCCTCCTCCGCTCTCTTGGACGGAGCTGCGGCTCCGGGGGGGGCCCCCACCTCCCCCCTCCCGGTTTCTCCTCCGGCCCTCCCAATCCTACCGCGCCACCGCGGCACGACAAATTTCTCGGCGCGAGGATCCTCGCGGGGCCCGATTTATCCGCTGCGGGGGGGGACTCGCTTCCTCAGTCCAGAGCCAGGCCTCCTCGAGCTCTGCCCGGTAATCCCGAGTTCCCGAACGCGTCGCCGAGAGCTCTCTGCCCTTCTTTATCTTAAAATTCGCCATCTTTGCCTTTATCGATGCCGCGGTTCGGTAAGCTGATGGAGTATAATAACGACGCAGGGACTTTATTGGGAGTGTTGTCTTCGTACGTTTATTCGAATCGTGGCTCACCAGGTCTCAACTCTATAACGTTCCACGCGTGCAAAGCTTAATTTTAACTCTATTGGTTCTACTCGCTCCGGAATATTTTTCTTCTGTCTCTCAATACTCGGGCGATTGTAGGGAATTTCGCAGATTCAAATTTCAAACACGAGAATTCGCGTGAGCTGATTACAAAAGATCTCGTTAGCGGAATAAGTATCGCGATAGGGCACGGATAAGAGCTGACATTTGTCGGACCGTAATGAAGAAGCAGGCGATCGCGTAACAAAGTAATTTTATAGCGATAACGTTGAAAGGGGGCAAAATAAGTCAGCAGCGACAATGAGAAATCCGTGTAGCGTAACGAGGCAATTCACACTAGAATCGTCGATGCTGGAGAGCGGGTGCCGATGAAGTTTCTGTCGGCGTGAAGAATGTTGGCTCCGAAGGCCCCAAAAAAGTGCCGAGCCAAAGGAAGTGGATCGAGATCCCGAGACGCGAATAATGATTAAAGTCCGGGCACAGGAGTAATGGTCGGTGGGTCTTGCTTACGCGCTTAATTGCCGGTGCTCAATGGTAATGAGTGCGATTGTACGGACAAACGAGCACCGAGACGAAGCCTTCCGATGAAAAACAGCGCCTCGGAATATATAGCTCGGGGCGAACTTTCATGCTTTCGTGCGGGATAGCGTCCCTTTTTGTGCCGTATCACCATAGGCCATACATAAGTAGGTGGTCCGAGCATCTGCGTCGTCGATCGGCGCTCGGTCATGCTTACTTCCTAGCCACGGTGAATCCTCTTTCGTTTATTCTCATCTCTCTCTCTCTCTATCTATCTGTCTATCTACTTTCTTTTTTCCCCCTCTCCCCCCCCCTCCGTCCCTATCTCTTTCGTCGTTATTTCGGAATTTCTTCTCACTTCCCGTCCATCGATCCTCGAAATCTTTCTTCCCTTCTTCATTTATCCTCTCATACTTCGACCTTCATAGTTCCCTCTTTCATAACTTTTTATGCCCAGTTTCATTGACTTCTTCTTCGTCCTTATACTTACAATTTAACTACGCAACATCATAACTGCACTATGAGACAATAAAAAAAATTTTATGCATGTACAGTCTTTTCAATTGCAGATGAAGTATACAATAAATTTATCCTCTAAATTCTCAATCATCATGATTAACGATACATAAGAAATTTTAAATAAAATCCGTTATATTCATAATTGAAATAATATTTATAATGTAAGAGAGAAAATCTTACATATTTTCTAGGAAAAAATTGCAATCCTATTATCGATATTACGCTTATCGATCCACGAGTCAATGAACCAAATGACTTTCTCGCAATTTTCACAAGTGCAATGTTGTGTTTCGTAACAGTCTATGATTTATTTTTCATTTTACGTCCAGAATTAACCATATGTTTACGGGGATCATTCGACAAATACGTATCACTTTTATCGAGAAAGTAGAAATTTGTTTCAGTTCGCTTTTAGAACATGTGCATTTACCTACAAGTTAATATGTAATTACATACAAAATTAATAAAAATCTCAAGCAAATATATATTCATCATTAATTAAAAAATATACATTAACATTATTTACCATTTAAACTAATTTTATTTAAAACTGTTTTATAATTATACATCGAAATTTTATTGCTGTGAAAAAAAAAACGAAACTGTAATAATGAAGGATATAAAATAATTTATAGTAGTTATAATTTATTTTATTACGAACTTTACATAAAATACAACATTATTATAAAATTTATGAAACCATTATTGATAGTGCTTTACGTTTCAAAAATTTTTGTTAAATTTAAAAAATTTTTTTTGGAATAAACTAATGCGATACTTTTTCATTGATGGTTTTTATAAGTAACCATTTAAATTAGGGATTTCTATAAAAGAAACACATTACCATTATTAATTAATGTAAAGGACACGAATATTCGTACGTAATAAAATATTCATGAAAACAGTAAATAATCAATTTCAACTCAAATACACTCCAAGAAAGACAATCTTTAATAGAAAAAATCCCCAAATAGAGATCTCTGGTAGCTCCCGGTGTTGACACGAGTTTTTATGACATAATTCAAAATTCAATAGCTTGAGTCTAGGTAGTTTGAATATCTAGTGACACGCATGCGTGCCTGTTGCCATTTCGGTGCTAATGATGTACATTCGTTTGCTTAACCAGACACGTTAAATGCTTATACAACAAACATTCTAACTGGATTAATTCAGTTATTGTAGGATGAGCGAAACAATTTTTATTTTTGTTTCACGTTAAAAAACATTGGTCTTTCACTTACTCGCGCCTATTCATCTCTACCCATCATTTTTATCGTTTATTTAGGAATTTTTCGTCGTTTAATAATTTTATTAATTCTCCGTTATATTTATAAAGTTTATGTTTTAATCATTGTAAAAATTATATAAACATAAAAGATACGTTACGATTAATATTTATTCAAATAAATATATCCTAAACAAAGTTCTTTTTTAATGTTTTTAAGTTTGAATTTAAACTTATTTAAGATATGTACATATATATATATATACATACTTTACTATTGAATAGAGCTTAAATAAAACATTAAAGCATATTGAAAATTAAAATTATTTTTTTTTTATCCAACCAAGTACATACCTAATATAATTAAAATATGAAAAATTTTGAATGCAAAAATGAAATCATAAACAACAGAATAAAGGAAAAAATATAGCTTACAGTAATATATAATTAAAAAAGCGATTTAAATTTCAACTTGTGTTCGTGCGTTTTAAATAAAATTTATGTGCTTGTAACAAGATAATAAAAAATTTATTGATTCATGTTTTATATTCTTGAAATTGAAGTAGTTTACAAAAAGTTATAATTATTAAAATTAATTTTATAGTTACATGCTCTTTTGAATTCTAAATATAATTATAAATGTGATAATAATAATAAAAAAAACTTTTAGATCAACTTTTATGAATAAAAGCTGTCTGAAGTATTGTAAATATATATATATATTATATATATATATGTGTGTTTGAGTGTGTGTGTGCGTATTTCTAATTAATGATAAATACTTAGGCGACTAGTAAAATATTTTATTAAATCATTTACGAATTTACCCAATGTATAATATCTATTAACATACATGATAATTAAATATAAAAAAAGCTCTTTTGATTTTAATGAAATTCAATAACCATTTTTATTATTTTATTTATTGTTTTACTCTATTTTTACGTATAAAATAGTTTCAATTAGTTATATATTATAAGATTTTTATTTAATATTTTTTTAAGTCATTTTTTTTTAATACAAGGTCATTTGTAATGCAAAAATGTGAGTATTGGTTAAAAATACAAAAACAAGATTAGATTATTGCATACGACAAAACTATAATATTTAATGGGATTGATGATACCTATTACTCTTATTATTCTAATTAACACATTTTTTAACTTATCAGGTGATAATAATAATACACTATCCATTACAATTTATTTTTGAAGCGATAGAACACGTCGTAGTTTTTTTTAATTTAACGCAGTCTTTAACGCACATGCTGTTTACATAATACAGAATTTGATATTTATTCAAACAAACGCATTTGTATTAATACAAATAAGTGCTGCATAAATGTTTTTTATATTACTGCAACGATGACAAGATTTAGAGGAATTACATTTTATTCAGATTATGAATATTATAGCTTTATACAAGATGAAACAATTTTCTGAAATATTTTGTATTGAAGCATTTTTCATACATTTAAAGCATTAAATAAACGTAATGTTGTACGTTTTTCCTGTGTAAGGTTTTCCTTCGCAATTTGTAATAATACATTTATAAATAATCGACAATTTAATTAGAGCATATTCTCGCACAAATACTCTGTGTATATTAAAATTATGCGCGTTAATTAAAATAGATCTATGAAAAATGTTTTGTTACGATTAATTATAAAAATCTTAATGAAAATTTAAAAAAAAGAAATTTTGTATTAAAAAATTTACTGAACAGTCGAATGAATCAATGATAAAATAATCATAAACGGACTTCTAAATGATTATTGAACTCAGTGATCAGGTTTCATACGAAGAATCCTAAGATTATGCTCTACGTGTTCTATACGATTATTGGTTACTGGTCAAATAATTGAAAATAAAATTGAAAGTAATCGAAGACGAAAGCAAAAGTTTTGATAAATAATAGCCGCGGAATAATTTCCATTTTCAAATGCAAGATTGATAATCGCTAATGCTTGATATTCTACTATTGAAAATGTTTTTTTTTTTTTTGCAAAAATGTTTATTTCCCGTTTATTCTCACATTATGCAAGATATTTTGAAAATTTTTTAAAGTAATTAAAACAACTATTGGATGACGTGCAGTAACTCGGAGTTAAGTTCGGAAGAGTAAGGGAAAAACCCACAAAGCAAGAGTATCGAGAGGCATCGCCGATTTTGCTTTCAATATCCTGATGTAAATGAGTAATCTTACGACCTGTTTACAAAAAAAGAGCGCTCGAGGAAGCTGGCGAAGCTCCGACGACTAGATCCCTGGGAAAAAAAAAAAAAAACGAACATTCGGCTCACCGCGAGCTTGAGCTAAGCAGGCATTACCCGGAAATTTGCCTACAAATTACATTAGCCTTGCAAATGGCGCAGCACCGGACGACGGCTCTCGCTTGTCAAGGAATAATTTCAGCCGAAAGCTTATCGCACAGGGCAGGATTCACGGGAGAAGAAAGCCGCGATCGCGGCCTACTTGGAGACCTCCCGAACCCCCCCCCCTCCCAACGATCTCGCATTACCTGCCTGGTAGCACGTGCCCGTGCAACGAAAGTCCTCCGGCTACGGGATCGCGAGGCCAAATCTTTGCGGGATCGGCCGATCCGAGCCAAGTGCCGCGACGTCATCCAGAGGCAGGCCCTTTCTCCCTCTGGGCGTGCTACCAAGCCCGTCGCGATTCGCACCCAAGGGCTCTCCGAGAGCTCCGTTTTCGCTTTTATTATGCTTTGATCCGCTTTCTCTGTAATATGCTAACGACGATGGACCGACGGCTCGGGTTTCGAAAGTCGGAAAAGACTGGACTTGTCCGAGCCGAATCCACGGCTAAACGAATAATCCGTTTGCTAGTATTGCCTGTCCCGTATTGAGCATCGGCCCGTACGAGCTCGCGATGAGTTTAATCTCGCGTGAGGAATCGAGCTTGCTTCCGTGCAGGGAGGCAGATTTTCGGCCGAAGAGGCAAGAGGAAAGGCAGAAAATCATTGGCAAACATTGGATTATTAAGCGCGAGTGGCTGAGCGCTCGCGAACGTCGCCTCTGCCTATTTTAAGCTTTAACGATCGAGAAGCGGGGCTCCAGAACCGCGAGACCAACGATAAAATGCTCCGCTAGCCAAGCCTCCCGGAATAACCGGGACAATGTCAACTAGTGGACCCGTGGGTAGAGCAAGATGGCGTTGCCAATTTACCGAGATTACCGCCGAACGGAGATATTTGCTCTTGTCGAGTATTGACGAAGCCGGCTTTTGTAACGATAACTCGCTGAAGAATGGCACACAAGCCGATGCTCGCTTTACGTAATAATATCCTCTCCTCCTTTGTAAACGCGTGATTTATAGATGCGCTCGACGCTCGCGTGCGTCGCCTTTCGTTTTTAGCGCTCGAATCGTTGGCAATTCTGTCCGACCGATTAATTGGTTTGAGCCGATCCCTTCGTGAAATACCCGAGAGTATTTCTTTTGGCGAAACAGGTCATTTTGGCAGTATAATATTTTTTCGCTTTAAATAAAAAAAGATTCATCGCCGACAAAATTAGGCCGAGCTCTTATTTCGAGGCGAGCTTTATTTCTAAATCATCGGTATCATTGTCATAAACTTTTTTTAAAAACTGTTCGAGGCAAAAAATTTGTAATAAATGCACTATTCTTATTATGCTTATAAGTGTAAGAAAGAATTTGTTTCTCAAGCCATGCAGAGAATCTGAGTAATGCGGTCAAAGTATTTGATTTTGTGTGTAAGTATCACTATATAATATTCATTTACATATGTTCAACCGGAGCCGAACATTCACTAGTTCGATATACCCAGATACGCTTATCATAAGAATTTCAGCTTTAACCCCATTCGTTAATTTTGTTTCACTTGTCAATATTATTGGCTCATCGCTTTGTTCGCCTATTATAAAGGCTTGCATGCGTATGTCCACACAATTAATATACATTTAACGCTTCATCGTGGAAAGTTGCCTTTCAAATTTTCAATAGTACCCAGTGGTTTGATTAAATTTTCGCGTAAATTAAAAAAAAAAATTTTTCATTGTCGCTTAATGAAGGATATTGTGAAACACTTGTCCGATTTTGAAAATATTTGAAAGAGCCACTACCGAATTGTACAACGGAAAGCCCAGAACAGATTATTCAAATATAAAATAAGAGTTTAGTGAAAAGGTAGAAAACTGAATCATTGATAAATGTGGGAGTCCCCACTGACAATGAAAAGATACTCAAGTGCGAGCGGCTAACGGTTCAATAAATTAATGCGTAAGAACCCACGACACATCGAGCGCCTTTTCTCGAAGAGATGGATTTCTCTAACGGCATACTGCATCTAACTCGACGTTGATATTAACTGCCTTATGTGATTCAGTGCCCGCTGCCGAATGCCAGGCAGTCTTAATTATCTATTCTCCTATCAACTTCTGTCATCCGTACGAGCAAATAATCAAAGATCTGTCTCACGTCTAGATTTACCATCGTTCTACCTATCAATTAGTAACACATTGTGATACAACTTTTTAATTAAGGATAATTCTGTAACGTGGTTCGATGCCTAAACTAGTCTTATCGCGCAGCCTTTGAAGACTATTTTTCGCAAATATTTTATTGTACCGCGCTACAAAAATTAAAAGTAATTTTATAATTTAATAACCGACTTCTCCAAGCTCCGCGCGCAACGATGCAATTGAATTTACATAAAAAATATGCCCGACTTATTTGCTTTTGCGTAAAGTCATGTCCTATTGAAAATGGATATTCATTAATTGCCAAATCCTTGAGCAATTTGAGCAAATATATTGTATCAAGCCTCATTATGCTCTTAGGGGACAAACATATTCATTACTCATTCAATGCACTCGTAAAGTTAGCATAAAATGTTTGAAAAAAAAAATATATATATTTACTCGTGAAAAGAAGTTGACATAGTGATATAATCGAGCAATCCGCTATCGTAGACATTAGGCCTAAAGAAACAAGTCAAAAACATACTGGACCCGATCCGATCTAGTCGTTACTTTATCGTCCGCGTAGGCTCGAATTCATCACTTTCCCGTTTATTTACGGCCGACGACTCTATCGGGGGAATCGCGCTCGACCTTCTTAACCATCTACAAAAATGATAATTTCGCACGCAGGAAGTTTACCGCGAACCGGCGGCAGCCCAGGTAAGTAAGAAGGGAACACGTTGCAGTTCCTTTCTCCGCGTGGAATACGAGCAGCGGCGTAAGATCAAAATAATGGCGATTCCTTATAGATAGAATAGCCAATTACCGGTATGCAGCTTTCCATGGGAATCTGCGGCATTTTCGAAAATCGCATTGCGATGCGATAAAAACTGGACCGCCTAATTATATATTATTACAATCGGTTGAGTTACGCGGGATGTTTACTTAACACCGGCGCTTTAAGCAGGCAAAATGCTCGAGCGCGCAATAACATTTTCATAATAAAAAGGCGGGCCGGGAGTTTATTTTACCCGGGGGTACTCGACTAGGCTCTCGTCTCTGGTAATTTATTGAAATAGCAGCGAGGAGAAAAGATCCCCGCAGGGATACGCCGAGCAAAGGTGAGCAGCTCGATGACAGTGTGTGCCCGGGGCCTCCTATCCATTGACTGGCCGAGTTGGACGCGAATCAATATTGTCCGAGTCTCGGGATGCCGGGAAAAGGACCTTTATGCAGGGACGCCAGCGTGACTCACGGGCAAAAAAGGATTCCTTAGACGCGCTGATCTGGAGTCGTTAATGGCCAGGCACCAACGGAGGGGAAGGTCAGCCGCTGAATCACGAGTTCCCGGTGTAATTTTTTTAAGGCTGAATTTCTCATTAGTGTTTACACTCGCTCTAGCCATTAGCCTCGAGAGAGACCTTTGTCAAAAAAGTTTATGGGCCCACGGGAGGCGTAGAGCGACGGGGGGGGGGGGGGGGGAGGGATTTACGGCGCCGGAGCTCGGCGCGCGAAACCAAATGCATGAAATTCAACGGAACGCGAGCACTCGAACGGAAGCCTCGGCATATGCAACGTTACTCGATACACCAAGAAGTGTTATTCGCTACAAAGTCGAAGAAAGTAATTTCACCGCAAAATTCTCTCATCGCTACGAGGCTCGGCTCACGTGCCTCGAAAGTAATATCATTACCGGAGAACTTAAATTGCCCATTTTAATCGGCAATATTAATTATCTTCAATTTTCTTTCCTAATTTATTAAAGAGCGCGCACGCTGCGTTTCGAAATTTCAATCATTGAAATACCAGCTCTGCCATGCGGTAGGGCTTAATTAGCTAAATAGTTTTTCGCGCGCAGATGCAATCGATTATGTTACCGTTGAAATATCCAAAATCGGCACAAATTGTTGCCTCGGTGTAAAAAGCGTCATCGGAAGAACCGTTTCCCAATTATCGAACACCAGGAGGAATATTACTTTCTTAAATAATCCAAAGTATAATATATTCCTTAAAATGTTGAATTAACTTATTGACACGTAACTCTTATCATTGATTCAATTATGAAGTAGAAGCGACTCCTCGCGAATACATTTTATTAGCTGAAATTTACGTGCACTTGTATTGCAGCTTCAGGAAAGGCCCAATGAATGTTGTTTACCCGAATACAATGGCACGGGCACTGGAAATAACAACGAGTTTGTTGAATGTGTTAGAATAAAGGCAATGCATTCGAAAGGTCTTTGATATTGACAGCAAGTTTCACTGTACGCGTTGAGTTGGAATTCAACGGGTTATTAAGTTTCGCTTTCCACAGAAGCGATCAACAACCTACGAAGTTGTTGTACTATTTGTAAATGATTCCCGATCAAGCGCCAACTTCCTGTACGTTTTCGATCTATGACCGACACTTCAAGAAAAATTATAATTTAAAGATTGCATGTGACTTGCCCATATATTATTATAGCTTTATGTGTATATGAATTTTTAATTTTTATCCAGTGCGCTTTAATTGGGACTTAATATTTCCCCAATAAATGTATACGCAACATTTTATTATACTTGTATGCAAATAAATAAGCGCAGGGTGTTCGGAAAATCTATGACACACCTACTAAATGACAGATCTCAAAGCCAGATAAAATGTGTTCTGTAACTGCACATTAAAGCGGTCGCTAGTATTCTACATACGTACAAATACTGAATGCTCTTTAGTGAAATCTAAGATACAACTGTTCTATTTAGACTAATCTTTATCCCCGTTATTATTTATATGAAATTTCTATAAATTCTTACAGCATTCATCTTCTCCATTGAATGCACAGCAAGGTGTTTTTAAATTTAAACTACAAAATTTGATACAGTCGGGAGAGGCTTTCGGGATTTCGTTTAAATTTGAATATTTGAAGTAGCTAAGTGTGTTAGACTAATAAAATTACCTATACAACATCTTTCATAGAATTGGTTGTACCAATTGGAGAAGCATTTTTTAAAAACTTCCGTCGAAGCTCTTTACTTTATTTCGTTGAATTATGATTTTAAATCAATATAACTATTAGCGTTTCATATCTGTACCAAAATTCAAAATCATATCGTTGAAAATCGTGCCGAGCATTTCTTTTAGACAAATAAAGACTCTCAAGCACGTAGCTGTAAATGTAAAAAAATTATTACAATTCCACCTATAAACTGGTAGACATTCTATTTCAAGAATATTAAGTTTCCATTAAAACACAAAACATTATTTTAACACCGAGTGAAATCGGGCAATTATTATATATTGAATATTCTCGTGATGAAATGTGTTTGAGTATAACCGAATGATGCTATTTAAATGCAGAAAACGCGGTTTATCGAGTCTGATGAGATTAGTAGAAGATTTCGCATTTTACATTATATAAATAATTTATGATTATCTACGAACTGCAAAGAGATTTGGCCCGTTACTCTCATTCGTACACGTGCATTTAACAAGTTTCCCTATTGAATGCTTAGCGATGGAACTGGTTTTTTGTATAATAATAGTCCGTATAAATATTAATAAATTGAGTAGCTTTAAAGTAAGTGGATGCTTAAAATCATGAACAATGGTGTTTGGATTAATTTTGAATGGTAAATCGAGACACTTGGTAATACGGATGATTATCTAACGACAAGAGTGTGCACAAGCCTGCCTCTCAAGATCAGTCTCGTTTCTCTTTCACACTCTCATGCACACGCGGGCGCGTTCGTTGTACGGCAACTCGGAAAATGGAGAGAGAGAGAGAGAGAGAGAGAGAGAGAGAGAGAGAGAGAGAGAGAGAGAGAGAGAGAGAGCGGGAGAGATACCACACAATCACCGTTAATAGTAACGCGCGTCGCGGATAAAAGTTGTCCGCTTCACGTCCTTGACAGCGGAGCTGGAGCTCGTAGCCGTTATCGAGGTCAATGTCTAGGTCCATGGAGACGTACTTGGCAATGGGCTCGGGTGCGCACTTTGCTTCTCTCCCCGGCTTTTCCGCATCGCGCTTCGAGTCCCTCGGATTCCCTTCTATTTCCCCGGCCGAGAGCGGCCGAGTCCGCCTTCGTAAAGTCACCGCGATAAAGTCTCCCCCTCGGATGGCATTGAGCCGAAAAAGAAAGCAGAATTAACTCCTCACGCGGAGGGAGATTCACCCTAGAAGCCAGCTTCTAAGCCGGCTCTTCGAAGTACGTACTTTTGTAAAGTCACCAAAGCTACATGCCTCGCGATAACTCGTCGCGAGCGCGTAAAAATTTTGCCTCTACGGTCGGCGTAAAGGCTTAACGGCCCGAGACAGGAAGGCTCATTAATATATCGATCATCTCCCGTGTAGCCATTGAAAGTAATGGGGAAAAGCAGGCGCTGATGGATTGAGTGATTTCGTTTCTGCCCAGTTCCCGCGTGCTCCTGGATCATCGTTGTCGAATAATAATCGGACGCTCGACTTATTTTCGCCGCGTGAAGCTGTTTTTGCTCGCGGCGGTGATTATCCGCACGACTCGACGCGAAGCCAAAGAAAGCCGAGCTCGCGACGAGCGAAAGTGAAGTTCCCCGGGGGCAGGAGCCGAATCGCGATTGCGCCCACCTCGACCGGGAGGCTCTTCTGAAAATATTTTTTCCGCTCTTCGCCACCTTGGCTCTCAATAGTCCCGCGCGGGGCGTCGCCTCTCGCAGCTCTCGGTCGCCGAGGTGAGCTCCAAGGGAAAGCACCGAGCGCCGGCGCTCTATAGGATTCTCAACGGGCTCTCCGAGGACTGGATGGAAAACGGCGAGCCCCCGTAAATCGATGCCCGGCCTCGGCTGCTCGCGCCGGGATGAAGCACTTGCTCGACTTACCTAGTTATCGATTCTGCCCGCCGATTCGGCATTCGTCCCGGCGCTCGGGCACAGGAGCGAATTCACCATTGGACAGAAAAGTCAAGTAACTTTGTCCGATTTTAATTTGTATCCTGCAGCTTCTTGGAATGGGATTTCGATTTTTAATGGGCTCGTAGAAGTTCAGCTAGAGCTTCTATTCGTTCGTAATAAATTAAAAACAATCTCAACTGTTTTGACTGGCACCTTCTCGCGCTCTTCTACACGATTGCAAACAGCCGTGGAGAATATTCCTATTGTTTGTGTTTTGTGCGAGCGGAGCGCCCAGTTTTTTTTTTTTTTTTTTACATCGACGCTCCCTTTTTGAATGTCCGGTGAAAATTCAATAAAACAAATAGGGATTGTAATACACGGACGGATCAATATTCTCGATCTTAACGTTAGATTTACAAATTGTCGAGGAGGAAAACAAGCATATTAAAGCAGTTGAAACTCGTACGTCCGCACCGATCGTCTGTATTTATCGGCAAGTTACACGTTATAATTGCTTAAATAATATGCCCAATGGCACAATTGAGAAAGGTGGAAGAAAATCTTGCATTTCAACGATCGCGCTGAATTATCATTATGATCGCGAGGATGATGATAATAATTGCGGCCGCAGTCTGTTATTTGGGAACGAGTTATTTTGAAATACTCTCGATTGTCGCATAAAATACGAGTATTTCGCAGTAAATATTTACAAAACAAGAGATTTAATTTTTACAATAATTGTCGCGCGCGCGCACAATTCATTATGAATAAGTATAGGCTCTGACTGCGCGTCGAAAGTTACAGCTAAAAAGTCTCACGCAGCGAAAGTTTGATAAAAAGTCCCGAGCAAAAACGCGCGGCGCGCACTGCCATTAACTTAAGCCACCGACCGAAAACTGGGAGAACGTCCTGGATCGATGACGTGGGTATCCGACCAATTAGCAGAGCGGGCTCGACTCTACTCGCAAATTGAGCTACGCGCGGAATACGAGCTTCGAGTATTAGGCCGAGCTCGCGTTCGCGGAAGGGGCCCGGGGCTGAGGCCGGGAGCCCAAATTCGCCTGCGACCGGGACAAGGGCAGCGGTAAATAGGGCAGGCAGGAGTTTCACTTTTTTTCGATCGAAAGTACGCGGGCAGGAATGTGGGCGGGCCGGAGTCGTCCGAGGGCCTATTGGGGGGGGGGATCTCCGCGGACGCGACGGCGGCGGGTACAATTAACGGGACCGAATGTGCATCGCGCGGCGTCACCCGGGACGCGCCGATAAGGCCACCTTTCTCCTTCGGCTCCGAGGAGATTTTTCAAGCCTGGGGTCAAGGCGCCTTCCACCGGGACTCTCCTCCGCACTCGGGAGCCCGGCTGCGCCCGCCCTGCCCTCGCCGCCCCACGTCCTGCACGCGATGCACGCCGAGGGCTCTTCCTCCTATTACTCGTCCTCTTGGATGACCCATGGAAGCGCGTCTCTTAGATTTAATCGCGGATTTTCCCTTTCGACGAGTCCCTTTCCCGCTCCCGCAGCTTAGTCTCAACTGCTGCACTCGCACTAACTCATCGACACTTTGCGATTGTTCTCGTGGAATCTGCAGCTCGTAAAATTACTTGCTTAGCTCTGTTTTATTTTCGTCCGTCGCTAGACTTTAAGAACAAGCATCGAAATCTCATTTTTGACGCGAGAAAGGTTATTATTCTTGTATTAGCGAGGGTAAAAAAAACAACCTAATGCGATAGAAACGATGTTTCGATTGAATTTCCTTATTTAACGATAGAATCTGTCAAAATTTAAGAATAAAAATCACACGTCTATAATAACCTTCGCGTAATACTATTTAAGAAATACTTTGTACAGTTCAAATAAAATTTTCATTAAAAGCTACTTATTACACTTTAATTATATGACATTTGTAAAAATGGGGTTTTGATACCAGAGATTTTAGGAAATACGAAAGAAAGAGTATTCGTGGATTCGAATAAAGTTCTTCGGCATTTGAGTTTATACTATATAAAAATGAATTTCAACTAAGAAATCAATATACGAGATACACTGGCAAGAAGAAATACTCTTACAAAAACGTTAAAGTCATTATTAAAAAAGAAAGTTGTGGTATCTTATTAAATTTTTCAATTATATTCAAACTTAGCTCATCTATCATAGTTAAGACTCCAAGAAGAAATTAATGGTTTTGAATTTTTATTATAAGTATTAATATTTTTACTGTACTTGATTAGATGTACAAACATAAAGATAGAAAGAAAGTCATTAAACTTTTTTAGCGCAAAACGTTAAGCACATTTATTTTGATGAAAAAACAATCGTTTTTGCAGACCTAAAAATGACGCATCATAGTCGAGCAAACTTTTGAAACGATCGTTAACTTTATAACTCGGAAATCGAGTGCATACAGATTTTTACTTAGCAAACAATGGAAAAATATAAAGTTACAAATATATTTGGAATAATTTAGACGTGGCTATGAATTACTTCCAGCTATATTTTAGCAAGCAAATTTGTACATTAAAAAAATATGTATAAAAAAATATAAAAATATAAATGTATATATATATATATATATATATATATATTATATGGAAACGACAAAGATTAAGGAAGCTGCGGATAATAATCAATCAAGTATAGCATAAATATAATTATTCGTTTTCGGCGGTACATCGGAATTTGGAGAAAATTTCTTTCTGCTATTCGACAGGCTCGTATATTTTAACGATCACTGAAGTACCTCGGAGAAGATATCGCTAGGTCACAGAATCCACATTATAACGATTGAGAAACTTCTACTCTGGTTTACATTCAATAGCACCTTGAACCACGTTTTCCTCAATTGGAAATGCGTACTTTCTTTTTTAATCGACGATAATTGTACGCATTACTTATGAATCAATGAGAAGCATGTCTAACTAATTTTTATGAATATTTCCCTTTTTTTTAACGTAGAAAACAATCCTGGCATAATTTTAGTTTTACTAGTGATTAGTTTTAGTTTATTTAGTTTAAAATTAGTGTTTTAGTATTAAAATTATCAATATCTTATTAGTTGCCTTGAACCATCGAGCTTATCCTATTTCGATGAAAATTCAATGAAAAATTCTTAATGTAAGGATGGACAGACATTTTGCGCAGTTTTCCAAAACCATTCCTGAGCATTCTATATTAGCGCTACAATTATATAAGTATTTTCTTATATAACGTTGACGGTGGCATTAAAAAAAAAAAAAAAAAAAAAAAAAAAAAAAATTGAATCGTCATAAAAAAATATACATTTTGTTCGTCGTATAACATTATTATGCCGTAAATTACATATTCGCGGTGGCAAAATAGCGCATGGTAATTAAACGAGTTTCTAAATGCCACGAAAAACAAACAGAAGGAAACTACAGCGATAGCAGCTTATTTTGGAGACTAGAACATTGAGTTTATCAGTCGCATTAAAAAGGCAAAGCGAGTAAGCGACTTAAAGACGTCGATCGCTCGGAAAAATTGGAGAACATAACGGCGTCGGGCTTATCAAAACTTTTCCCCGAGTCCGGAGTGCATTGCACTCGCGGGGCATACAGTGAAAGTGCTAAATTATATCCTCCACTCGGCAAGTGATCAAATTGATCATTGATCGACTAATCGGCATGAAATGTTCTTTCCCAGCGGCGCGGCCTCGAGGCGCGGAGCCCAACGATGAAGCGTGGACTCGGACACTCGTGGCCGACTGCCGTTGCCGGGAAACGGAGCTCGGCAATCGTCCCCCTCGTCGCCCGAGGCCGAGTTACATCCCGTCCGTGAACGAAAGGCCAATAACTACACGGTCGCGGCGAGCTTACGCAACCTCCGGCGATGCTTCCGGGGCGCAGGGGAGACACTTTCGCTCGAAGCCAGGGTGAGACTCGAATCCGCAGATCTCGCGCGAGGCCTCTTACGCTCTCTCTCTCTCTCTCTCTCTCGCTCTCTCTATCACTCTCTCTCTCTCTCTCTCTCTATCACTCTTCATGGAAAATCGTACCTCCTTGGCCCCTGGTGCGCCGTCCTTGGCTGGTGTCCGGTCGCTGGCTCGGCGTCTAGGAATCGAGGGCCTCGGGACTGAGCCGCGAGCTCGGCTCGGCTTGTGTCCTTTGCGCGGGCGCGACTATCGAGGGGCGCCGGCCGCCATCTGCACAATCGATAAAACCCGGCTGCATTAGGGTCGAGTCACGTAAGGACTCCCCGGCGAGGAGGTCCTCGTATCGACAGCTGATTTGCCGAGAGTCATGTCGGCGCTCGAAGGACTCGCGGCCCCGACATTCTGCAAGCGCCACTCAATAATACGTTTCTCGCGTTGCCTTTAAGCAGGCCAGCGGTGCCCGGAGAAACCCGAAAGCCGGACGCCCTGCTCGGATGGTTAAACAAGGCTATTTATTGCACGTGCAGCGCCAATCTGCGTTATTACAATGTATCAGTAGATACTTGTGGCGAGTCTTCGACGGCTGGAGCCTCGGTCAAGCTCATCGGATACGCCGCTTAAATTCGCCTCTTTACGCTTTTTATCTTGCATCTTTATGCGGAAATACAATGTTTCTCGCGCTCGATACAAGACCGAAAATACCAAGCCAATGATTCGCACAAAGTACCATGCGATTGCATCTTTTTTATTCAGTAATTTGTTGCGCCTCTGCGCTTGTGATTTCTTACTGCCTACTTGTATTTTAACAATAAAGCACTCTTCACGGCGTTTGGAGTTTTATTATCCTGGCTGGTCACTCCATGCGGCATATATAAATCATTATATAATGGCAAATGTCAATTTACTTAACTACACCTGTCATATTTCAATTTTTTTTTTACGTTCTCTTAATACATCGTCTTATACTAAACTAATGATAAATTCTTGAAAATTAGATTTAAGAATAAATGATTCAATTTAAATGTAATTCTCTTTGTTGGCATAAATATTTCTCCCTTTTTTTTTTGTTGAACGCAATGACATTTGTTATAAGTAAATATGTCGATATGATTTTATTGAAAGTATATAAGTATTATTACTATTACTAAGCCTAGTACTACGGACGAATCCAAACAAACTCGCCATCGATGTGCTAAATAATTATTTAGCACTACTGACCACACATATATTTCTAAGATACACGTACGAAAGAGTAATAGGCAACAATTTATTTCAAATGCGTACTCTCTTCGTCGTTTAATTTGTCAATTAACAATTAATAATAGTAATGTACTGTAAAATTGATTGCTTAAGCAGCAATTTATTTTCAGACGCGTACCGATTAAGCCCTGCAGCCACTATTAGTTGATTAATTTGTGACGTTTGCAAAGTTAAATATTAGATGGCGCATGACATTTATCAAATAAATGTTACATTAATATAGATTATTATGGTATCGTGTGCAATTACCGGAGGTTTTTGTTTTGCAGCCACTAGATGGCAGACATCCGCGTTACGCGTAGTCTTCATTTCTACGGATAATAAATGGCTGGAAAATTGACGTACACTATCACGTGTACGGGCAAATACATCACAGAAGCTTACCGCGACTAAGGCAAAATCGATTTGTAAGAGCCTTGCTGAGCACTTGAGTCGGTTGACCCGGAATAAAATACGATACACCTTTTACCAATCAACCTGTCAAAAAATCTTGGATCGTGGATTATTCGAGGGCATTTTTCACGTTGAGAAATTTCTCACATACGTACCTTAAATCTTTGAGTAATTTTTATTACGTTAAAAGATCGCACAGAGAACGAATGCCTTGGCAAAAGACGAATAACACAATTATAAATGATAATATAGCATTAGTAACTCTCAATAATCTAAAAAGCTTAGTCACGATATAAAGTATGTAAGGTAAAATTTGTCTTAATAATATTGAATCAAAATCTTAATAAATACCCAAATAGTAAATAGAAATATGACAATTACCGTAGAATTACAACTAAACACGGGTATTTTTATCATCGAGTAGCCAACGTATCTAGGAATTAGATCGTTACGCTATTATAAAGGATGATGACTCCGATAAAAATGTCGCTGCGAAGGAAATTGTCTTAAGTATGATAATGAATGGGCAGCTAAACTCCATCGCTAGTTTAAAAAACTGTTAGTAGGAAATGTTGTTTTTAGTATTTTCATAAGTTGTCCACTGGAAGATAAACACCGGTTAAACACAACTTATTTAAGAAATAGCGATGCCATTTACCTAATTGCCTACCAAATCGTATAATAGAGCCGCTTAATTTTTTCGAGTCGCTCAGAATCTTGTCAGAAAAATATGAAAGAGACGTAATTGAAGTAACGGCACATCTAGCCGGCTTACGTATACAGGAAATAAGGATCGACGTCCAAGACAAGTGCAAGAGAGAAAGGAGTAATTCAGGCCCCTCTCGACGGCCCGTCGACCTACACTTAATTAAACGAGCCCACACGAGCCAAAAAGCAAAAGACGCTGGTTCGATGATGGTCTAAGGCCGACGGCACATCGGCTCTAGCTCGCGCTCAGCCTAATCTACCATCGACATCCGAAGCGAAGAAAACGGAACGCGCCGACTTCCCTCGAGCCTCGGTTCCTCTGGCCCGCGAGGTATCGTAAAAACCTCATCGAGGCCACCGATCGAGGTCGCGACTTTTAGAAGGAAGCTGTCACGGAGGGAAAGAGAAATGACGCTCTTTGACTGCCGAGTGCGCGTCATCATCCTCGAAATTTATGATCTCTCTCTCTTTCTCTCTCTCTCTATCTCTATCTCTCACTATCTCTCTTTCTCTTCCCTGCATAGGCCGTCCGACTCCCAAACTCACCGTACTGATAAACATTCGTTAGCACCTCTGCCGTCCTCCTCTTTACGAGCATTACGCTGATTTACGACGTTTGTACTTTGGGAGTGAGTTTGCTCACTTACGTAATTACCTTTGTTTTAAATTCTACTTAACGCCGTGAATGACAATAACACGGGGATCGCCAATACTTTAAGCGCTACGACAAACTTTGCTTAACGGTACGCTCGCTTTTTGCGGGCCGATTGAAAACATCGATTGTATACTAAATGATGTACTGGTATAAGGTACATTTTATTAATATTGATTCTTAGGCATTTCACGGAGCGCTCGTAAGATTGATGAGCATTTTTCAACAAGATTTTTATGAAAATACCAATCTTCCAATGAAAATTATTAAAAATGCTCTCTAAACCTGATATAAATTATCGACAAGTCATTATACTCTTGATAAACAAGTTTCTTTCTATCTTGAGGCAGATTTTTATCTCGACTCTTTTTTTTTTTACTTCCAATGAATCCAGCAGTTTCAGCAAATGTGAAAGTATGTAAAAACTATTTTTTACGCTGGAGCATATGGACTTAATGTATTCAATCAGAGGTCATCAATATGCTGCATTTTGGTATTTCTTTTTTACTCGCGACAAGTCACTTTCTCATTTCGATTAATTTTCATCATTCTTCGCTCGTAAAAGTAGCGAGAAGAATTTACTATGCTTTTTTTAAGCCCATTATCTGTACCTGTAATTTTGTTTTTTATCGACGCTGCGCAAAAATCTTACTTAGATATTTTTAGTATTTAAATTCGCTTGAAGTGAAGAGCTTAATTTTTATCCGAATTCGGCCAACTGATTGATTTATATTATTAAGCCTTGACAAACTTTTTAAAAAAGTATCTCGCTTACCGATGCGTCCTTTTTTTCGATACTTTAATGTCACATTATAATTGCTGATTATTCCAGAAATAAATAATCCCACCAGGATTAAATCGAAATTTCATATCATATCACAAACCAACTTATAGGCAGTTGCTTTGTACTCGCATATATCGATTAAAAAAGCGGCGATTGATGCAATCATAACGCGTATCTGGCATCGTCACTTGTAAACAAGAAGACCTTACCATTTAAGGGACGCTTGTTAAGAGACGCTGTTAGGCGCAAGTACCTTTTTTCTTCCCAAGTAAAAAGAGATCCAATGTTACGCATTCTCCTACACAGAGCCAATGTGCTACACTTCGTTCTGTAATAAAGTAATTTGAAAACGTAAAAAGTCCGCGAATGGTAATTTAATTATTAAGCCCCTTTTTTGGGCGATAAAAATTTTTCCCATGGTGCAAGAATCCATAACTGAAAATATTATTTTGCGCAAGCATGTTTCTGGATCATGAGGTCAGTGTCGATTTACATGGAAAATTTATAAACGCGCGTATTATTGTGCAGCTTCTTCACTGCGGACCACTTGCTCTACCCGTCGATTTCTCTAGACTCCCTCGGCCTTTTAACACCCGCAATCGTCTTACGGAGACCATTACGCGTATCTCAAAATCTATCCTGTCACTTGAACGAGGGCCGAGTACTCAACGTGGGAAGAGACTTGGCAGCTCAAACGACTCGAATAAATTCGCGTCTCGAATAAGTGCGCTTCTCCTATTATGGGCGCCATATTTAACTTGTTGACTCTTAACGAGGTGCGAAGCTATACTTTCGCTGAATAGGATCGTAGATGGATTTCATTTAAATAATTGGCGATCTCTAATGAATTGCCGGCGAAACAACATTGAAAATGCTTCGGCGCTCTTTCGCCTCGGCTAGCACATTATTATCGAACTATCGCCTTTGGCTAAAGTACGGCAATCAATTTTTTAAGGGAAATTATTGACAGTATGGTAAATAAAAAGTTTCAATATAAGTAATAAAAATTTGATAAAAATTTGATTAAAAATGGAATAAAATCGAGTCTGCGCTAAATCCGATGAAGGTAAACCTTGACCCATAACAAATTTTTTAACGCACACACACACACACACACATATATATATATATATGTACATGTGTATGTGTGTGTGTGTCAAAAGATTTTAAAAATCTAAATTTATATGTAACTTACTTCAAAATTATCAAAGCAATATATTAACGATAGCGGGAGCGGTGGGTTTAGTGACGAAAAATACAGAAACCATTCTACTCGGATTTGTCGAATTAAGACTACGTATTTAACGAAGCTCCGTGTCTTATGAACCGACATTGATGGAAAAGCAGGAGTAGGAAAAAGGGAGTAGGCTCCGATGTGGGTCCACGCTCAATGATTAAAATAAACCTACCAACCTTCTCTACCGATAAATAAGAGAGAATACCCTCGGTCTTGCAAATTCTTAAAAAGAAAATGAGCACACGGGCATTCCAAAGATGCTATGACGTTGGACCTATTGCGCAATACGAGGGAACATTCGTTTCCGTGTTTGGATGCAACTGAAGCGCAAAATGCCCCAGCAATTAAAGTAGATTGAAAAACACGATCTTCTAATGGATTAATAGGCAAGTGCGCATATCAGTTGACGATCGGATCCTCAAAAATCTTCACTATCCTTTCACAGATGTTACCATGAAGAGCGCGACTGTCGTCGCACTACATTTCGCGTATATACTTTCTCTTCCCTTTGCCGTTTCCACGAGGTAGGTCTATAATTTTCTCTATTACACATCGCAATAATACGGGCATTTATAAGGAAAGTGCTTGTTCTATTGCATTCGTTACGCACCTTTACTTGCACTTGCTATTATGCAGGAAGTTTCCGGGCACTCATTTTCTCAAATATCATTGAAGTTTCCATTTGAACCGTAAACATATTTTCAAAAAATTTTCAGCTTCTTAAACCAAAATTACACCAAATTTATCCAGCGAACGCGCGTGTTTTAAGGCTAAAGAAAGAGTTTCAAATTATTTAGTGAAAGTTCAGTATGTAGAGTTTTTTAATATTTAAAATCAATATATATATATATATATGCCTTAAAATAAGCCCCAATGGTTTTCTTTTTCCACTGGCTAAGCTGATTATTAATTATCCCTGCGCAGTTATTAATAATATTTTATGGAAGTCTCTGTTGTTCTGTAAAAGTGTACTCTTTTCGAAAAATCTACAAGCCTACCAATAATAATAGACATCATGCCATATGTTTTTAAAAATTATTAAATTTAATACCCACTTTAAGTAAATTGGTAATAACTGTGTTCAGGTATAATTTGTTGAATATTGAGTTCGCAAGCACAAGCTTAATGGGTAGGTCTTATTTTTATCAATACTGTGCAAGAATAAATTTAATAAACTGTTACTTTCAATTATCATTAATTTTATTCTCTATATTATATCGCATCTTATTATTTTTTTCATATTGATTAAGGATTGCCTTATCTTTATGTAGTTTCTCGGAAGCAAACGAGGAAGATAATCAGACAGTTTGGCCCCGGATGGTTCTACCAGAACATTATGTAAAAGGTGTGATTTCAGATCTATCATAAATGTCGTATAATGAACGTCGGTCCATAAAATTTTTCACTTCGTAAACGTATAATTGTAACATTTGTCTTTAATAAAATCGATGCTGTTATCTGTATCGGGTTTCTTAAATACAATTGAACAAGAAATTAAGTTTCAAATATGCGGATTTAAAAATTAAGATAAAAAAATTCAATTATTTTATACAGCCAAATGCATTTTATACTAAAAGAAATGTTGAATTCTTTGTACAGAAATAAGACCACCGACAAAAGGGAAAACACCAGTGGTAGTGAATTTCAATATATTTGTAGTCGATATAAATTCAATTAATGTCGAGGATATGGATTTTAGGTAATACAACCATTATTAATGATATTTTAAAATGCGAAAGAATCATGTATTTACGTAATTAAAAAAGCTTCGATCTTCTTACACGAACTACAAATATATTTTAGAGTTGATATGTTTATTTATGAAACATGGACCGAATCCCGTTTGAGGCTGCCTTTTGATATTTTTGAAGACGATGAGGATTACGTTACACTACCTCCAGAATTTTTCGATAATCTATGGCAGCCCGATCCATATTTTTTAAATTCCAAAGTATCTGGTACAGCATTCAAAATATTTTATGTATATTTTTCCCCGCAAGTAAACCATAACCTATATACAATTAATATTTGGAGTAAAAATTAACCGAAATTTTTAATAAGTTTAATAGAAATTAGAATTTGTTATTTTTAAAAAACTTTCTTCGTTAAGAACTTTTGTCAGTCAGCGTTACGCCTAAATTTAGTAATGATCAAAATTAAATAATAAGCAGCAATGCGTTATCTGGTTTAATTTAAAAAACAAACTGATTTACAGAAATTGCAGCTCTAAACAGCAAACATTCATCAGTTACACTGTATAAAAATAAAACCGTTCGATATGCTGCACGAATGCATGCAATTATTGCCTGCCAGATGGAATTCCAATTATATCCAATGGATGTTCAAGTTTGTCCCATGCATATTGAAAGTTGTAAGTTTTGATAGCCGATTTATCAACGTCCATCGATTACAAGCTATTTTCGGGGTTCAAAAAAAAAACAAGCATCATTAATGCGAGGCTTCTTCTCGAAAAATCGTCTTTAGCCCCGACCAAAGCCTTATATCGTCGCATGAAAAACTTTTCTTATAAAATGAAAAAAAAAGGTATTGTAATGTCGTCTTGAAAAGTTGAAATAACGTTAGCAATGAAAATTCCGATCGTCAGCCAAGAGCCGCTGATTTTGAGCAGCCGTCGAGCCTCAGAAAAGCGAGTGTGCGCGAACGATAAACACGGACGAGGCTCAAAGAGCGGCGAAGGATAGCAAGGAGTCACGTAGAAGACGTCGAGCGGTAGTAGAGTAGAAAAATAACGAAGCTCGGTGTATCGGGAGGAATGGACCTCAAGGCTGCGGCGACGCTTCATCCTACCTGTTACATCCGCGGTCCAGACACAGGAGTAATATCTCGCGAGAAAGGCTTTTAACGGTATAGCAGACGCCAAACGAAACCACTTTTACATTCGAGTACCTCTGCCACGACTTCGGCCTAATTTTTCCTCGAGACCGAAGAATAATGAGCGAGCGGAAGAAAGAAGGAAAGAAAGAAAGAAGGAAGGCGACTCGGCGAGAGGGCGGGAGGGGGAGAGGAAAGGCGTTTGCCGTTACGGGCCGGGCTTACCTGTACGATTGTGCGTATTAGTGAAGTGCGAAGGGAAAAGATATACTCGGCATGAGCTAACGGTTCAATATCGGGAACGTATGAGCCGTTTCCATTTCCATCGAGATGTGAGTTAGGTGTCGAGTATCCGAGCATCTCTCGTAAATTATGCAGACGATTTTCGTCCTCTCTTCACCGATGGTCAATCATTCGACTAATTCTAAGAACTCGCACCAATATCGCTTGCAATTCGTATTGTTAATAATGACGTAATTGCACTTAAATTACATTAAATGTTATGTTTCCCCGTTAGTGTATTTCAATTGATTTCGATCGATAATTTTGAATGAAGTTCGCCGAATCTTTGCTCAAAAATTGTTTCATTTATGAAAACTTGTCCATTTTACAGCGACTGATTTAAAAGATTGACAAAAATACAACGATTCGTGTAATTATTTATAAAGCTTTTGTAAACAACGATGTTACTCTTACCATAAGTAGCTGTAGATTTATCGATTCATGTTGAAGGAACAGCCTTTTGGTTTCTCATTGAAAAAGATTGATGTTGATGCTTTCTTATATATTTACATATTCAATTTTATCAAAACTCTTTCTTACGTATATAAAATTCATTAAAAACTTTCCGCGTGTTAATCTCGATTCAAAATCATTATATTTTGACTCGCGTAAAATTACCATTTAACTGTAGTCCGTTATTTTATATTTAACGTTTATTTTATAGGAATAATTATAAGAAATGCGTACTTTTTAAAAGCTATTGCGTAGTCTGTCCATTTGAAAAGCTCAATTCCGGTAAAAGTATTACAATTTATTTAACATTATTCTACATTAATTTTTGCAACGTCATTCATAAAGTTCACTGGCTTTTTGAAAGTTGATTTTCAATATTAACAAACAAATTATTGCTAATAATAATGGTAGGCTCGAGCGCTAAGGCGCAAACGTCGGACATGATTTGTGTGTAATTTCAGTTTCATACGACAGTGAAAAATTGAATTTGAAATGGGGAGCCGAGGGTGTCACTGTGAATCCAGAACTCAAGTTACTGCAATACAATTTGGAAAATCCACTGAAGGCAGATGAATCGGTTTGCTACATCGACAAAAAGAATGGTATTATAAATAAATGATAAATATAACTGATAATTCTAATTTATCGAAAATTTATGCGAGTCATAGAAGTGAATCGAAGGCCTTTTTATCTAATGAAACCTAATGACGAATCGACGAGTGCTTTTTTTATTACTTTTCTCTCCAAATAAGTTCAAACAAAATACTTTTTGATCTCGAAAACTTAAGGCTTGTTGTCGAAAAGTAAAAAGGGAAAAATTAAGCCATTCGATCGGGAGGCGAGCGTCGTTCCCAAGATCTGCACTCCCGAGCCCGAGGTAGGAATGCCGGAATAAGGTGAAAAGGGCCCAACGGCACGAGCATCGGAAGCTCGGCATCGGAAGCTCGGCATCGGAAGCTCGTCATCGCCAAGAGCTCTAATGAAAATAATGTCTCGTCGCCGGCAGGAAACTTCTCCCGGCTGATCGTCTACTTCCAGTTCGAGCGCCAGATCGGCCACCATCTAATCCAGACGTTCGCCCCCTCGACCCTCGTGGTGATGCTCTCCTGGTTCAGCTTCTGGCTGGGCTTGGACGCGATACCGGGCCGCGTAGGCCCTCCTCGTCACCAGCATGCTCACCCTCGTGACTATGTTCACCGGCCTAAGGAGTGACATTCCACCGGTGGCCTACGTGAAAGTAAGTCCCCCCTCTGCCGCGCCGTCATTCCGTCAATAACAGTGGCTCGGAATTGGGCCCCGCGCTCGCTAATCCGCCCCAACCGCGAGAGCGAGGTTGGACGCTGCCTATGATCGCGCCTGCCGCCAAGCCCCTGCTCGGACACGCCGATCGGACAATGCGAGATATCTCGGCCGAACGGAGGCAGCAGGCGCCTTTGAAAATCAGCGGGCAGCTAAGCGCGATCCCGTCCTTTCGACCTTCATCTCCTAGAAGTCGCTGAATCGATCGGAGCTCGCACGCCCCGGCAGTATCGATAAATCAGGCCTTTTCACCGAAAATACTACCTGAATTATTACACTCCTATTTTTTTTTTTCCTCCTCCTCCTTTTTTTCCTTATATACATAAATATATACGTAAGGTGAGGCATACGAGTCTAAATTCACGTACAACGTGCGTACAACGAGCGGAGAAAATCGCGATTTCAAAATGCTCAGTTGTATCGTTTTGAAATGAAACTGTCCGTTAGATACCAGTTAACCGTATATTCTCTGGCATCCTTTGAATAATTATCATAAAGTTACTTAAAATCGGCATTTTGTATTTTTGAACCATCTGGTGTCATTGAAAAAAATTAATTTAATTGGACACGTATTCCGACAAAGTGAGCTGAAAACCACACAGATTTTATAGCATAGAAAGTCAATTTGAATTTTCTGCATAAAATGGACAAGAGGAGTAATTTATGTGATGCGTTAGAGATTTTTCTACTAATACGCAAATAAAAAATTCATGCCAGTTATCGAGACGTCAATATTTTAAGCCTGATTTTTTTCGACCAATGAAATTGTCACGTAGGCATTCGTGAAACGCTCTTTTAATGTGACCTTGATTTTATACTGACCAATAATTGTTTTTTCATATTCCAAATTACATTTGTAAATGTGCTTGTTGCCGATGAGCTGAAAAAAAAATTATTCACTTTTTAAACAACGCTTTCGCTTTTCATTTTCACAACATATGACACATATAATAAAACACTTATTATCCGTCTCGTCCTCTTGTCTAATCAATCATGATTTTTATACAACAATATTATATCCTCCTTCTAACTTAATAAATTAGAATACAGCGCACAAATAATGATTACAATTTTGCTTATTGATTTGGGAAGTACTTAAATGTACATTTCTAGCGTCATAATAAAATATAACGATTTAATATTGTCGTTAAATATAATAATATTATAAGACCAAATAACTACTTCGTAAATATTTACATTAAAAAATCATAATTTCATGTGTAATTTTAACAAGCATGTAAAACATTAAATTAAATTGAATTCGTGTAACACTTCTATTTCTATTACTTTCAAATGTATGATAGAAGGTATGACCAAAGAAAAATAATTAAAATTCTTTAAATCGTCTAATATCTTTCTTAATTTCTGATAACATAATTAATTTTGAGCTTTCTCGTAAATGGGGCTGGAAAGATCGCATTTACTTTCAAATAATTTATGTATAACAAATACCATTTAGCATAATAAATCATAATAACTTACATTAAAGATCTCGTGAAAACTTAATTTCTTTATTATGTGGCTAAAATAATTTGATACAATAACTTAATTCTTTTTTATTTTTCCATGCCTTGTCCAGGTCCTTTCATTCAATCTTGTAATAATACATTACATTCATTGAAACTTACAGGACGACTCAATAATTTTATAATATAAATTATATTTTATTTGCAGTTATCATATAACTTTATAATTCTCGCATTATGGAAGAAATATTTTATTTAAAAAATAAAATTAATAAAATTAACAATAATAAAAAATTAATTAAATTAAACCCAAAAAAAACTTGTAAATTTGTAAATTGATTTATAGTACATCGATATTTATCTAATTTTCAACTGGTAAATTATTAAAAAGGAAAAAAACAACAAATACAAAAAAATAAGTCAGCTATGTTATTCAAATGCTTAAAATTATAAATTATTTAGATCATTTTTAAGACAAATGAAGCAAAAAATAGTGTAAGTGGAACAAATTGAGTGCATGATCCGCAAGATTGATGGCTTATGAAACTTATTAGATGTCTAACATACGGAAACCGGAAAATAAATCTCGTTTTAAATTTTTTAAAAGCACAAGAGTTGAAGTTTTTCATTAAATTAAAAAGAACTACGTGTATGAGTTGGAAAAAATTCGACAACCTTTACGCAGAAGCAATTATACATAATCCTATATAATTTTACAAGGTCTCTAAAATTAAAAAACTGTTTCATACTTCATTTTCTTGAAGCTGTACAAAGAACAAACCACTACCTTATTTTTGATAATAAAAGATAAGACGTTTTTCAACTTCAAATGGAATATGCACAATATTAAATACAGTAATTATTTGTCGGGTAATGAAAAACTGTATTGCGAGCTCGAACTTTTTTTACAAATATCTATTGCATCGGCTTATAATTCCTACGCGCTTTGTTGTACAGTGCATTGACAGAACTCAACGACCTGGGTCTTAAATTCTCTCTAGCTTGTGTAAACGATTGGAAATTGCTTGTTGAGTGACTTAAAATTGCTGAGCGAGCTCGTGTCAAATGTAGGAGGCATTTGTTAAAAACTGTTCCAATTCCGCCTTTGCTAATTTTCTTTTTATCCCCCAAGAAGCTTTGCACCGAACGAGCCAAAATTATCATTTACAAAGACTAGAACCTATTTTTTTTTTTTTTTTAAATTCTAATGATAATGCTACTTACACGCAGACAACTATTCTCAAATTTGTGCAAACATTTTATCTCGTTTAAAAAAATTCCAAAAGAATGTAGCGTTTCGTATAATGCTTACGTTGCAATATTAAGTTCACAGTTATACTACTCGACTACGCTTTATATTGCAAATTGCGTAAAGTACTATATTTACGCGTTACGAAGTACGCACCTTATGTTAAATTTAAAAATAATATTTTGGAAATATATGATACTAAACGTAATGTTACGCGTTTTAAATAAATAATATATGACTAGTATAATGTTTACATTATATTCTATAAGCCTTATGACACGAATACTAAATTAATTTAAAACTTACTAAACTCTGATGATTTTGTTTAAATAATATATATATACATATATATTAATATTAAATTACTGATTAATCTTTTTCTTTAATTTAGAAATGTTCGTTTATATGTTTCCAAATATGTAAAATCAAGCTTTAGTATATTAATCTTTTTAAAATAATTACTAGTATTTCTATAGTATTTATCGTTTCAAATTTAATTCAAACTTAAATTATTTTTAGTGTTCAGAATATTCAGATATTCAGTTGCGACAAAGGATAATCTCATCCTGAAATACTAGTAAAAATATAAGCTACAAATATATTAATAAATTTTATTAAAATTATTTGAATGTATTAAACAGCTCGAATGATTTATAAACTATTTAGTAATGATTTTCTTATTTAGGCATTAGATCTATGGATGGCGGGTTGCATGTTTTTTGTATTTTCTGCATTGGGTGAATTCGTTGTCGTCAAAGTACTCGAGCTTGATTACCAGAGGGAATGTGAAGCTTCAAATGCATATCGACGTCTACCAGCTGTAAGTGTTTTCATTATTCATACACATGTATAGAAAAAAGTAATTTTGCAACAATGACGTCTAATGTTGCTTTCAGCGATTGTCCATTGTCGAGAAAAATACATCGGTGTGGGATTACGAGTCTGTATACTTGCCAAAAACGCGAAGTGCACGAACTGGAAGTCGCAATCTTCTTCAAAATTCCTGGTTAGATCCAGAAATACTCATACGAAGACCACCACATCGTGCAAAACAAATCGATACGTACAGTCGAATCGTTTTTCCGGTTCTTTTTTTAATGTTTTGTCTACTGTATTGGCCGATTTTATTATTAAAAAAAGCTTAAACATTTAAGCAGAAACATTCAAATTTATATTTAATTCTAATCTGTACATGGTTCAAGAAATATCTCATCATACTATTCAAAATTACATAAATGAGATTCTTATATTGTTAACATTTTCCGACACATTCCTTTAAATACAATAAAATAATTTAATTCGTATTCAATACAAATAGCACGTCATTGTAGTATAAATCTTTCATGAACTTTTATTCTGCAGAAAGTAAATTATATAAGTTATGTACAGTTGATACATCAGATTTCGTGCTAAATGATTGTATCGATCGATTCTTTGTAAAACAGAAAGTGTAATAAGCTTTATCAGCTTTGAAATACTTGAACTTGCAAATTTTAACGACGAATTTTTTTATCACATATCAATCTATGCAGATGAAATAAAATATTTCTCGCTATAATTTGAAAAATATTGATGGAAATTTAATTACAATCGATTGACAGCTACAAACAATAAAACTTTTAGAGATTAACATCAGTGTAATAAATATAGAAAATATCTATGGAAAATATTTAATTTAATTCTAGATTTCTATTTATCTATTTATAAAAATATAATGATACTAATAAAAATCATATTTGTATAATTAGTATCATTTGGTTAATAGAAAAATTTAACTGTACATTAACTATTCTAGAAAACTGTACATTGTTATGTCCCATAATAAAGTGAAACATACAAATAGAGATTTTTTAATCGATTATCATTGTCTCTTCATTGTTTTCATCATCACTCATAAATTCTGCATGTGATGACTGTTTTTTTATTTTCCTTAAATGATTTTGACTTTTCAAATAGCTCATAGTGTATTGATTGTAATCGCATCTGTAAACAAAATATTATTATTAAATATCATATTAGTTTGATAATAAGATTCGCTATATAATAATAAACTATCAGATTTAGTGTACATTGCCTAGATCTTAAATAATAATATTTTAAACAGTAGCTCGATATAAGTATTTCAGTTAATTTACATATAATATTTTTTGAAGTTTAATGTTATTTAAAGTTTTACTAACATTTTACTCAAACTGTCGTATTTTTCTTGCATGTTTTTTTGCAGCAATATCAGTGTAGGCAAATGTAATATTGTATTTTTATTTTCCCCATAGGCGGTTAAAATTGATTCAATCCATAATAAATAAAAATGTATGTGTCGTGTTCCTTCTAATTCCTTAGCCAGAAATTTTAATAGCCTCTCCACATAAACCTTTGGTATGTTTCCAATGGTTAACGTAACTGAAATGAAGTAAAAATTACTCTAAATGTTACTGTCAAATGATTTTAATTTGCAATTCAATGAATAAAAGATATTCCGATAGAAATTTTTTACTAAATATCATATATAATTGAATTCAATATATTTTAATTCAATGTTTTTTTTTATAAACGTAATATTTACTGAATAATAAACGAAATTAAGTATAAAAAAAGCATCTTAATATCAACCAAAATTTTTAATTATTCTAAATGATTAAAAAATTTCGTACTTGTTTCGGTACTTTGAATTATATCAATTTAAATATTACATTGTTGTACTTACTATCAGTGTAGGGAACGCTTTCTATGACCTTTTTCAATAATTTTATTTCGTTGAGTTTTAGAGACATCATGATAGCTAAAAATAATACACGCTTAATAACTCGTGTTAAATTATTATTTTATATTGATATTATAGTAAATAAGTACCTGAAGAATATTCTTTCTTTTCTAATGTACTTTTAATAGTCATTGGTGTTATACCGATTTCAAGTTCGAATGGATCGAAAACTAATTCAACATCTAGCGAGTAAATTAGTAATCCTTCGGTTGTAGCTGCAGACCATGCCTGACCTAGTATGAATTATAAAAAATCATAGAAATAAATAAGCAGGCTTTAAATAACAGATGAGTATTTTTGAAAAGAATATTCTATTTTTCATAAATATTAATCTTATATAAACTTTTTAAGGGGTGAACTGCTAAGTATATTAATATTTCTGATCACCTGTTGGCGAAAATTGTAAACTGTAGACTCGAATTTCCGGTTTCACACTTCTACTCGCCATATCATGCTGTCTGACTCCTGGCAAACGTATCGTTACATTTCCACCTTCGTTCTCTTCTCGCTCTTCCACTAGAGCTATATTTCCAAATTCAGTCAATTGCCTTCGATTAATGTAATCCTGAAAATAAAATCATTCTTACAATAGTTGTAATTTACGCTTATTAACGAGTTTTTAATGAAGTACGTACATCAACTGCATCCAAAGATCGATTCTGCGTAATTTCAAATTTCTTTAAAAGAACAGATTCCTTAACATTATATATACAAACAAATTTTGATTGTCCACCCGCTAATATACAATTTCCATCAGCTGTATACGATAGTGATGTAAACGCCCTAAGAAAATAAAATAAAACACTTACAATCGCGATAAAAAAAGAAATTACTTTTTAAATTAATTATAATGAAGATTTAAAGTATCACAATACAATGTGACCCGTAAGAGTCAAATTTAAATTTTACAAAGTTCTTACTTTCCCTCTAAGCTTTTTTTGGCAGTTATCAAGTCGGTATCCGATCGTCCACTACCCAAATCATTTCTTCCTTCTATTGAGCTTAATTGTGTTGCAGTTTTACAATCAAAAAATGAAATCTGACCATCTAAAGTTGCAACAGCAATTTCCTCGCCATTTGGATTGTAAGCAACGCACAAACCATCAGATGTCAATTGTATCGTTTCATGGCTTGATCCACGTTCAATTGCATTCCAAATTTTTAACGTCTTATCCCACGAAACCGAAACTAATTCCGAACTTGTCAAATTTGGATTAAATGCCAGGCTCATAACTGGACTTTCGTGTCCACTTAAGATCTTTACAACAAATAAAATTAGTTTTAATAAAAAAAGGTTTTAGATAAAATAGATTTTGTAGCATTTAGAAAAAAACTTTAAAATTATACAGTTTAAACTTTTTTTAAATGATTATTTATAAAACTTAAAGATAACATAATATTTATGTTACCTACCTCTAATAATGTTCCTAACTTTACACTCCACAAGAATATGTCGAAAAAATCTTGTCCACCAGCAGCAACGAATTCATCGCTTGAATCCATAGCAACGCAAGAAAATTGAACAGGTCTGGGGGAAGTGAAAGTTTTAAAATTTCGGTATCTCATTAAATCGTATGCTCGAACTGTACCGTCGAGTGACGCCGATACAATGAATTTGTTATTATTGCTAAATAAAACTCCTGATATAGAAGAAGTATGTTCGTGGAAAGTGACAGTGCAAAATCCACTAGTACTGTTCCATAGCTTCAGTTTACCATCACAACCACCAGTCACAATTAATTGTCCATCTGCGCTGTAAGCAATTGCATTCATATTGCTACTATGGCCTTGTTGCTTCATGGCATACGTTTCGCTTTGCCATTCCCAAACCAATAATTGACCCAAATCCGTACTTCCAAGTGCAATCCAATCACCAGAAGCATTTAATGCTATGGAAGAAATTCGTTGATTCGACATGCTAAAAATAAAAAGTTTTAATTTAAAGTAGATAAAATGTTCTAAATAATGTTGTTCGATGACAATTTAAAATAGTTAAAATAAATTTAAACAGTTTAAATAAATATTTTACTTTTACTTATCCTGAAAATGCATAACTTTGTAAATAATAATTGTTTCGTGGATTATTATAAAAGCATTGACATAATTGATATAAAAAAATAAAAGTAAAAAGAACTTATTTCTTAAAACAAAATTTGATAAATTGTGCCATCTATTTTTATTTCAATTAACACACCTTAGGGAATGGATCAAATTAACCTCGGGCATTTCGTATAAAAAGAATGATCCATTGCTGAATCCTGCTACTAAAATATGAGTTTCTTGATGATAGGCTGCTGATGTTAGGACAGCATGTCTATCGGCTTTGTGCACCTCATCGGACAAATAATGCTTCCCCAATCTTTTATACGCTAATTGTTTAACATCTTTATTATCCAATTTGTCTTTGCTCCTTGTTGTTCTTACTTCATCTATATTTGGATCATTAGCATTATCAATCAATGCTTTTTCAGTGCTCTTTTTTTCTTTATCCGTTTTTTCTAAAATTTTCTCTAAATCTATATCATCTTCGCTATCGCTCTCTGCAACCTTAATTTTTTTAATCGGTGGCTTATATACGACCAGATCACTAGGTTCTATTGTACATTCCCATATACACAGCTGCCCATTCCTATTACATAAAAATGAAAATTTTTTTTATGCCTTTATTTTGCGATTCTTAAAATTTATTTTTACTACCTGCTAATAGTCGATACATCGTAGTTGTTTTTTTCAAAGAAACATTCAACAATGGTATCGGAATGACTTCCAAGAGTGTATTTTTTGAAATTCATCCATTTTTCAAGACTGTACAGTCTTGCTGCTTTATCCTTCGATCCAACAATAAGGAGTTTTGAGTCAAATGACCATTGCATGCAAGATATGTCATCTATAGCATCGTGATAAACCCTTTCCATAACAAATGGATTGTATTCTCCAGTCAATAATCCAGGGGCAGTAAAAATAAAGACTGCAAATTCACAATATTAAGTTATAGCTTCTTTAAGATAAGGTAACCATAAAAATGAAAGAAAATTTTGTATATATATGCATGCATATTATATAATATTACCGCTATTGTCTTTACAAACTGCAAAGTGCTTTCCATCCGGAGAAAACTTGACACATTTGACTTTTCTTTTAAACCTGTGCTTATGAATAATGATTTTGCTGACCATACTTATTACATGTGCCTCGCCCTCTAAAAATAAAGGTCAAAGCTAGATAATTTTTAGTTAAGAACAATGGTATAGTACAAAAAAATAATTTCCATACCTTCGTTAATGGCGATCAATACATATCCATTCGGGGATATATCCATAGCATTGTAATTGAATCTACTCTCGACAGGTAAGGTTTGTGACTTGTGACTAAAATTGCAAAGAATACAGTAATTAAAGATAAATTCAGGTGACTTCTAATAGGTCTTTTACAAATCAAAAAAGAATATTTACTTTTTTAAATTATACATGGTAATTCTGTTTCCTACTGGACTTATGACAGAGTTGCCATCGTTGGTAAAAAGTAGATTACCATCGTGATACACAGAGCCCAATAAATTGCTGAACTGTAAAAATAGGAGTCTATTTTCAAGTAACCGGAGTCACAGGGTGTCATCGATCATCGAAAGTAAGATTTAAAGCGTTAACGAAAAAAGGACCAATACATCTATGAGCGCTGATCGGTGAATTATGGAATGGACTATAGATGCCGAGAGAAGCGATGTTTCGCATAAGGGAGATCAGATTAAAAGTGGATGACATTGGGAGTGGATCACACGAGTCGATGAAAAACATTAACACTCCATTAAAATTGCGTGAAAGAAAGTTGATAAAGTAAGGTGTTGACTCGTTGTAGGTTAAGATGGCGAAATTAAGAGAAAAAAAAACGATTCTAAGCCATTGCTAGGGAAAATTGTCGGGTAATTCAAGTGGAATCGCCAATATTACCTTATAGGCGAACTTCATTTTTCTCCGGCAAAAGGCTCGCGAGCTCGAAAATAAGCTGGAAAATCAAATTCCGCGGTAGGTCAAACCTCGTGCGTCTGGCCACGTTTTCGAGATTTGAATCTGGCGTCGAATTGACAGGAAGGACGCAACATCCGGTGATATTCGAATTTGGCGCCGAGCCTCGAGGAGCGCGATATTCGAAAAGCTGCCGCGATAACGGAGAGAGAGGCCGAGCGAGGAAGCAGGTTTCCCATCCGAAGGAGGAAAAAAAGGCGAGGCTGTAAAGGAAGCGGCGCGAGGGAGTTTCCGAGGGGGGCCTCCTCCTCGGGAGAAGCGCGGCGCCGATGGGCGTGCGGGGAGCGCGTGATTAGTCACGAGGCCTTCCTGCCATCCTCTGGCGGCCAAGCGTCATTGCAGGCTGGGAGGAGCAAGGCGGAGGAACCGAGCGAGGATCCCGTGCCGGTCACGGGAGCTCCTCGCCTTGGTTGCTGGACTTTCGTCCGACTAAAGTAGTCGGGCTCGCGCCGCCCCGGACGTCATGTGCCTCGCCGGGGAGGTCGGGGCCGCGGCCGCGGCCCGATGGGCCCGGGATCCTCCGGAGCTCGGGGAAGCCGGTCCTGGCCGAGTCGGGGCCGCGGGCCACGGCCGGGAAGGACCGCAGTCCCGACGGGATCGACATCCGCCGGGGGAGCGCGGATAGTCACGCGCTCCGGTCTCGGGACTCGGAGCTCGCGGCTCGGTCGCTGGTGGGGAGGGCAGGGGTCGGTCCCATTGGCGGAGAGGCTCCCGATCGCCGGCCGGAGCCAATGGGGCTCGGGCTCGGCACTGACCTCGGGGCTTCCGGCCAGGCGAGAGGAGCCGTCACATGACGCGGCCGCCGCGAGCCCCTCGTCCCCCCGCGACTAAAGGGGGTTCGCGGGGATGCGCAGCGCCGCCTAGCGAGGAGTCGACTCCGGCCTCGGCGGCCCGAGAGCGAGCGAGAACTCCGAGCCGCTCGGAGCCGCTCGACTAGCCGTTGGAGCGGGAGGGAGGGAGAGAGCCAGCGAGCGAAGCGGCGGCGCGACGAGGGCTGGCAAGGCAGGCAGGCAGGCCGCAGCAGAGCCAGCGGAGAGTTCGAACGTTCAGTGCTTCAAAGTTCGGATTCGGAATAGGAGAGATATATATATATACATATATATATATAGAGAGAGAGAGAGAGAGAGAAAGAGAGAGAGCGAGAGCGGTAAAGCAAGCAGTCGCTAGTTAGCAGACTCCGTTTTGCGCGACTCGTCGCACTTGGTAGTCTCGCTGCTCGGCCAGCAAGTCTCACTCGGCACCTCTGCCCCAGCTGCGACCAGGGAGACCCGCGCGGGGACTTATCGTAGCGGCGACAGCGGCCGAAGCAGCTCCCGAGGAGCCAAAGTCTTGGAAGGGAGCTCAGTAGGGAGCCGAGACTCGAATCAAGCTAGTGAGGAAGGGCGCGAGGAAGGGAGGAAAGAAGGAAAGAGGCGCAAGGAAGGAAGGAGGCAAGGCTTTTGGTGCGGCCGAGGTCAGGAGCAGGACAAGAAGAAGCCAGTGGAAGCAAGATGAGCGGAGCTAACGAGCCACTGCCCGATGGCAACCCGATTTACGGGCCGTTCTTCGGCGTCATGGGGGCCGCATCGGCCATCATATTCTCCGGTGAGTCGAGCCGAGCGAACGAGCGAACGGGCGAGCGAGCGAGCGAGCGCTCGGTCCCGTGACAGACGAGTGGCCGCGCGCGCGCCTCCCGTGGGCGTCGACCGAGGGCAGCTTCACCTTGCTTTTAGCCCGAGACGCATTTAGAGAGCCGCCGCGGCCCCGTCCACGCCATTTTTCCCATCTGGCGCTATCCTCCTCCCTCCCTCCCTGCCCCTGCTCTGCCCTCCCCTCGCCCTCGTCGTCGCCGCCGCCGCCGCCGCCGCCCCCCCTCCCCCGGCCCGAGCGCCCTCCGCACCGCGGCTCCTCGCTCGTTATCGAGCCTACACCCGCCCCCCCCCTTCTCCGCTCCGAAGATCAATGGAGCATCGTCTGGCCGAGGGTCACCCGCACCGGCGGACTCGACTCCCCCTGGCTCCGGACCAACTCGCCCTCGATCCTCGAGCCGCGATCGACGGCGCCTCCCGTACCTGCGACACTCCGTGTCCCTCTCGACCCCACCACGAGTCCTTTGCCCACGAGCCGAATCTCCTTAGACTGGCTCTTCTCCCTCTCCCCCGCCCGCCTTGCCCTCTCCCGCCCCGCGGGGGGCTCGATTCATCGTCGCTGTCGTCGTCGTCGTCGTCGCTTCGATCGACGTCTTCCTCGTCGCTGTAGGAGGGCGGCGCGCGCGCACCTCGTGCGCTTTCCCACCTCGCGCCCTCTCGCGCTCCAAGATCCGTGGCTGCCTGGTGTGCGCGTAAGACCGTCGGTGTGTCCTTTTCGGGAAAATCAATACCCATCCCCTTTCCCGCGGGCACCTCGTCGATCGATCGAGAGCCGCCGCCGCCGCCGCCGCCGCCGCCGATGATGATGCTCTACTAATCCTAGGGGAGGATCAGTAGCTACGCGACCGGAGGACATCGGGCCAAGATCGAGGAGTCAGTCCGAGCTCGGGATGCCGGCGTCCCGAACCCTCCTCGCTCCCCCCTAACCCGCCAGCCCAACCGCGCTGCACCTGTTCCCGGTGTCCCCTTCGTCGAGCCACCCCCCGCCCCTTCTGCCTACCTGCCTGGCTGCCTGTGCCCCTGCCCACGCGGCTCACGTGCTGGCACATGCATTCGTTAGGTTATCGCTCTGGCTGGGAAGGCCAAGTCCCACGAAAATCATTCTTACGTCGCCTATTGACTCTTCCAGTATCTTATTGTCGCCGACGCACGTCTCGGGTTTACACAACGATACCAAGAGAGAACGGGAGCACCGCCAACGTGTCCCTCGTCTCGTATCAACTCATGGTATCGGAGGAGCGCGTGATTGCGCCTCGCTCCTGATAATTCACCGTGACCTGCCTTTCGTCAAGCCCCGCGAAGCATCGAGCAGAAGCGAATACTAGAGAGAGAGAGAGAGAGAGAGAGAGGAGTCGAGCGCTCGATCGCGTTTCCCATAAATACACGCGTCAAAGGCTGATCGGGGGCCAAGTCGGCTCCGCGACTCTTTAAAAACCCGGTGGCGAGCGAGGACGCAACGCCAAACGCGACACCGACGCTCGTGCTTTTATCGGGAACGCCAAAATAAATAGAGGGCCGCGAGTCGCGGGCTGGGCTTTTCCTCTTTTCTCTTTCTCGGCCGCCGCTCCGAGCCGGCCCCCGACGTGCTTCCCGTGACACGAGCGGCCGGGGCGGGGGCGGCGGCGGAGCAGGGGAGGCACTCCGAGAAAGAAGCAGGGCACGAGGGAGCGGCGGCGGGTGGCGGATGAGGTGGCGGTGGTGCAGCATTGAAAAGGAATTCGATAGCTCGCGGCGCAGCAACGGCGACGACGACGACGACGACGACGAGGCGGTTATCGTCGACTGGTCAGGCGGCGGCGGCGGTCCTTATCAGCCGCGCTCGTCTGGCGCTCGTCGGGCGCTCCGTCCTGAGGCCGACGCCAGAGCCCGTGTTTACTAAAAATAATGAAAAATCCGTGGCGTCGATCGGTGCCAATCGGCGCCTCGCTGCTCGGGCGGCAGACTAAGTTTCGACGGCGGCCAACCCGAAGATGTCGCGGGCCAAAGTCTCGAGATCTTTTGACGACCGGCCAAATGGGCCAGCCGTCCTCCTCGCACCTTCCGTCTCGCTCTCCCGTCTCCCCGTACCTCCTGCTACCCGGCTACCACCCCCCCACCCCCTTTCCGCCGCCTCGCCGCCTACTCTTCGTTTTACTTCGGCCGAGGCGCGCAATGCAGCCTCGCGCCCGCAGCCAAATTTTTTCCCCGAGGTCGGATCCGCTCGATTCCTCTTCTGCTCGTTACTCCCTAGCGCCCGCGCGCACGGAGGGGAGACGCGGTTGTTGTTGTTGTCGCTGCTGTTGCTGTTTTCATCGGCCAGGCTCGGGCTCTAAGCGCTAGGGACGCACCTCCCGACTCCGAAGGGAGGCTCGCTCGGGCCCTCGAGGGGCTCCGGGAAGTCGAGCCGAGACTACCGCCGTGCTCGCCGATTCAACGGGCAAATCATCGGCTTTCTCGGGTTCGGCGGCGTTGCGTTGCCGGAGCCACGCCTCCGCTGCCACCGTCGCTCCTTGCGGCTACTGGACTTATATGATTCCGTCATGTGACTCCGCGCAACGTGACAATCATGTGACTACAGGGCGTACGGACGCGCTGCACTTGAAACTTGGGTGCGTGGCTCCTCTCTCGCGTGTTAGAGCGGGCCAAATTTGCCGTTGTCCCACCTCGCCCCCCCCCCCCCGCCTCGCGAAACCAACTTTCTCCCTCGATCATCGGCACTGGTTGAGCCCTGGCCTCTCCCGACACCGTTCGCTCCTGTCTATCGACTCGCTCGTCGCGTACTCGCCTTATCGCCGCTACATCGGCCTTTTCCAGAGCTCTGCCTCGCCCCGATGGGGACTCTATTCTAAATTACCGACTACTTATATTTAGAACGCGATGTACTGATGATTTTCGAAGGAAATGAGCGGTAAGATAGCTTGCACCGTTTTCGCACAAAATGGCCTTTACCCTCTCTAAATTTATGCACGCATTTATATGCATGGGTATGGTCGAAGCTAGAGATTGCTCCTTGATTATTCGTACATTCAAATTATTGAACTGCCTGCAGCGTCGACGAATGACAGCATTGTTATCTAATATATTTTAATTTGCTAACAATATAACGTTGACAACGGCGTTGAAAGATCATGCGAAGATGAGAAAAATATTACATAAAAACGGAAGTAATTTACGAGCTCACTGGCATGAATTGTATAATGGAAGAGTGAGATGGTAAACGTTAACATTTGTAAATGGGCCTGCGTGCGTACGTGCGCGTGCACGCGAAGAAAAGTTTTAGAGATAAAAAAAAAAAAAAAAAAAAATTTCCATTTCGAAATCTAGTGGAAATTTTTTAAGTAATTCACGGCCAATAACCCACTATTTTGTCTTCAACTAGTCAAATCTAATGTTACGATTTGTTTAAACATCATCGGTTACCGAGCGAAATTTCTTTTCTTGAATCGATGATTTTGTTATCGTGCTCCCTCTTTAGATTGCAATGTACCACTATACGTAAGATTACGATACATCCAACCAGTGACAAATACCTGCGTAAAACAATAACAACAGTATTAATAATAACAATCACGATGATAATAATGATGATGATGACGAAGAAGGGAAAAGAATTATTCGCAGAGTAAAAACAAGAATGAGAGAAAAGGCCTCGTGGTCGCGTCCCAATGATAAAATCTCAAAATCCCAGCTAAAGGTGGGGGCTTAGCTCGCGCATTTAAATCCATAGCACGCAGCCCACTGATTTTCACCAACGGCAACGTCGTTGACTTTCGAACCTAATTGTTGGCGGAGATCACCGACGTCTCTCTCTCTCTCTCTCTATCCAAGTGCAGATGTATTAATTGTCAATTGTTTATTTTTCATGGCAACAGCCCTGGGGGCAGCCTACGGCACCGCCAAGTCGGGCACCGGAATCGCAGCCATGTCCGTCATGAGGCCTGAGCTCATCATGAAATCGATCATTCCTGTTGTTATGGCGGGTATCATTGCCATTTACGGCCTAGTCGTGGCCGTCCTTATCGCCGGGGCCCTCGAGGATGCAAAAAAATACACCCTCTACAGGTTGGTACTGCCCCCCCCCTCCACCCACCTACCCATGTACTCGCAAGTGTCCCGTTCCTCGAGAGACTAGTACTACTCCAGAAGTAGCGCGCAACTCGGGGCTACAATTTTAACGCTCGTTCTCGCTCCCCAAGAGAGGACAAAGGTCGTCCCCGAGAACCACCCGGGCTACCTTCTTCGAAAAGCTTCTTTGACACTTGCGCTCCCCTCCCTCTTTCTCCGTTTAATTAAAAGCCAAAACGTTCCGCCGTACGCGTATTAACTTTATTCCATACCCTTCCGACGATTAAAACGTGGAGCCTTTCGAGAATTGCAATCCCGCATTCCGACTAAACTCCGTTGTTTGACGCTTCGTTATCAAGCTGGCAAGCATTGAACCAGAATCTCCTCCGCGTCCAAACACGATACTTACGTTATTGCTATTTTGCAAATGCGTGTACAATAATAATAACAACAACATTGATAATAATGGCAATAACAATAATAATAATAATAATAATAATAATAGCGTGACGTATCGTTGATAGAAATGAATAAAATCCTAGCGATGAATAAAAAATCAAACGTTCGCTCGAAGGAGTTTCGCGAGATATTCTATTGTTTACCAGACATTTCATTGCGAGGTAAAATAAAAGTATCGGAATCGCTGCCCGTGTAATAATTTCTTCGTTTCGAGTCCCCTCGGCTTCATTTATAATTAAATGTTTCAGTACAGCGAAGCTACCTTGCGTTGATTCTGCTGCAGCTCCTCCTCATTGCGATACTCGAGTTAGCTTATGAGTTACTGCTTTTAATAGAACTCTAAGCAAGCAAGTGCTAGCCTCTATATATACATGCATGTAATGACCAATAGTGGGAAGCACTCCTTTGGCGTTGCGATGATTCTTGAACTTGATTCCATCGTCAATCGAGGATTATTTTGTCAATAAATGAAGCGCCGCACTCGGCAATCTTCAATTGCCTCGATCCATTCATTAAGCCACTCCGATTCCGGCTTACGGTTTTCTTCTATTTGTATTGCTTGCCTCGATCTTTCTCCGCTCTATTCTTCTGTATTTTATCTTCAAATCTGTAAAAACACTACCATTTTAGCAGAGCACATTTTGTAGCCTTTCCCTGGCAGCGAAACGCGAGGGAGTCGCACGTGTGCATACAAAATAATAAGCCGCTTAGAAGCTAAAGGTATCGTTGGAGTATTAAGTGGCGAGCAGATCGCGTTCGCTTGGCGGTCGAGAAATGTTAGTCGTTGCTGGGAAAAGGCTACGAATGGTAATGCTAAATAAACGAAAGAAATATTTTTAATCAAATGAGGATATGCGCGCACAAACGCTTAAAAAAATATTATTTTTTGTTTACGTTAATAGCAGATGCGTCTCGTTAAAAAAAAATATCCAACGCCCAATTTAACGATGCTAATGCAATACTTGGCCCTCCTTGTGAACGAGAGCCTGTGATTTGGAGCTAAAGACAATGCTTTTTTTTACCCTTGTAGAGGATTCGTGCACCTCGGGGCTGGTCTGGCGGTAGGCTTCTCTGGTCTCGCCGCGGGCTTCGCCATCGGTATCGTGGGTGACGCCGGAGTTAGAGGCACAGCCCAGCAGCCGCGTCTCTTCGTCGGTATGATCCTCATTCTCATCTTCGCCGAGGTATTGGGTCTCTACGGTCTCATCGTCGCCATCTACCTGTACACTAAGCAAAATTGAACAACTCGATCGCGACGCTCTACAAAAAGGAAAATCCAAGTCATGATTTTCTCTCGCGATTCCTACGCTTATTATCTCCGATTGTTTGTTGAGCCTACATTGCTTAGTTGAAATGCGCCAACGATTGTACAATTATACATATACATATAGAGAGAGAGAGAGAGAGAGAGAGAGAGAGAGAGAGAGAGAGAGTGAATGTGAGAAAGAGAGTGAGAGTGAGAGAGAGAAAGAGAGTGAGAGAGAGAGAGAGAGAGAGAGAGAGATGAAGAAAAAGTAAAGCGGTTATTCCGTTTTTCAGTCCTTTAAACTTTAAATGTAATATTATAAACTTTTTTTTCATTTTTTGTTTGTTATTTTTTTTGTTTTGTTTTTCTTTAATTTTCCCGAATTTTTTTTCTTTTTCTTTATTTTTTTTAACCTTGTACTTTAATTGAAACAAAAGCACGTCTAAATCGCGATTATATACAAATAGATATCTCGAGAAACTTTTACCGCATGATTCACCGTATCTCTCCTGCTGTTATGTTAAGGAGAGAAGTAAATGAAACAAAGAAAACAATAATAATTGCAAAACAAGATCATGATTTTGATTTTTACCGTAATCCGTGCAGTCCGGATTAGTACAACCCTGACACTAAAAAAAAAAAAAAAGATTAAAAAAAAACATAAATGAATAATAAAAAGATCGTGTGAAATGAGTCAATCGTGGTGACAGAAATGTAAGACTTGTCGCCTGCAGCCGATAACTGTAACTCAATCCTGAAACTCGCAGCAGAAGATTACGAGCGTTTCAACACGTATTTCAGTTTTGAAGTTACAACCGAAATAAACTTAACCTTAAAAAAAAAAAAACTCATTCGCATATTATACTCATCATCGATTATCTCTTTGCATCCTTCCGTAATTTTTATTAATTCCGTAATTATTATATATTATTAAAGTAGCTCATATTGATTAGGACTTTAAAATTAAGACATCGAAAACATTAACAATGAGAACTGATTCAAATCCACGTGTGCAAAAAGTAAGTAGTGTAAATTGCAGTGGTTCTCACATGCTGAAGAAAAAGAATTTTCCAAATAATCATAAATGACAAATAAACTTTTTAAATGAACATTTAATTGAGAGAAAGTTGGCGTAAACGATTGAGAGAACGAGGGTCGCGCATATATAATACATTGATGCAAAATTTTAGAAGTTGAAATACGGAGGGCGCAAGAGACATCGGTTTCAGTAACAGGCGACAGATAACATGTCTAAAAACGAGTGGTTAACCATCCCATATCCTATGCCGAAACCTTTCTCTTTCATCATTGTATAGTAATCATTTCTAGTATAGTTTGACATTGAATTATAAATTAAATTTATTGGCTCTACTAAGTGTATAAATTAAAGTAAACTAACGATAAGATATGAATACGAGCAGGCGAAAAAAATGTTTTATCAATAAATGAACACTTAGCACAATTATCAAAAAAAAATTATACATATACATATAAAAATTATGTATACATATATAAAAATGCAAGCGATGCAGCGACGATGATACAATACTGTTTATAGTAAAAAAAATGAAAAAAAAACAAATCTAAGTCGAAGCTAGCCTTATATGGAGAGAATATGGAAAAAAGTGAAAGAGGGGCCCGAAAATTGTTCAACGTTTTGTCAAAAAATAGAGATCGGAAAACGGTTCAAGCATATTCATCGAATAATAAATTGGCATGCCGAAGAGCAGTAATGGAAGACCCATAGACACGGGAACATACGATAGTATTAAGTTAATCATGAAAGAGAGAGAGAGAGAGAGAGAGAGAGAGAGAGAGAGAGAAAGAGAGAATGAGAGTGAGTGAGCGAGTGAAAGGAAGAGAAAGAGAACGACTCTATGCACCTGCGTGACTTAGTGAGCAAAGCATGATTACAGCATATAAAAAATCCAAGTGTATCACCAGAGGGTCATTGTATAGGACAATGCTCGATCCTGTGCACTAATCTCGAGTAGGCGATGCCACGAGAGAACAGCGAATGCACACTTAATAGAGTAAGAAAAGTAGTCATGTTATTTAGATCGAATATGTTTTAGGAAATGCGACACGGGGTCATTAGAATCACACCAAGCTTGCAAGAACTTGTTGGGAGCCGAGAATTTTAAAGAGACTCGGGCTTTGCCGCGAAGATTATACCAAGAGAGAGAGAGAGAGAGAGAGAGAGAGAGAGAATCTTTGAAAAAGAAAAAAAATTGTACATTCCATAATAAGTTCGTTCAGTTAACAAGAAGTGAGATGCGAGAAGAGAAGCGGGGCTTTACCAGTGTTAGACGAGGATAATATTAAACGCGTAGAGCTGAGCGGACGCTACTGCCAGAGGATAAACCGCGGAGCCCTAGAAGCTACACGGATTGCGTGGCCGCACTTGGTTCGCCCTCGCGATCGAGGCCTCGCTCGTCTCACCGGGATAATCAGAGGCCTTTATTAGATCGCTCGCTCGCTCGCTCGCCTGCCTCTCTTCTTCCCTGAAACGAAAGGATCGACAGCCCTGCAGCAGCATCCATCGGCGTGGACGAGGGTCGCCCTCGTCGTTGCCTTTTACCAATTGTGCAGTATTTCCTATTAATACGAGCAGCGCGCAGACGACGACGACTACGACGACGACTACGACGACGAGGACGACGAGGACGTAGCTCGAGCCGTAGCTGCATTTCTGCCGTGCGTAGCCTTCGACGCTCTTCGGCGGGAGTCTTGAGCCAGGCCCGAAGCCCAGCAGCAGCGCGGCGAGGCGAGGGAGAGTCAGAGGGGAACGCCGGCGAATTCGCGACCGACCAAGGTTTTTTTTTCTTCTTTCGTCGCATTGTTTCCGCTGACGCCCCGATCGGTAGCCTCGCTCGAGCTGCTCGGCCAGCGAGCCCCGGTACATCTGCAGTTGGGCGACGGAGGGGAGTCGGGCAGAAATGTACCTGCAGCCACGGAGAGTAAATCGCAAGAGAGACACCGCTTTATAAAAATTTAAAATTAAACGATTAACAATAATTATTGATTAATGCTAACGATGATAATACTAATAATAACGATAACGATAACAATAATAATAATAGTAATAGTAATAATACCAAGGTTGATAATAACGAAGATTGCGAGGAAGAAGATGAATAACAAAGACAAGTCTAACTACGACTAGGACCAGAACCGACTGACACGGACGTGTAAAGCGAATAATGCAAGGAAAAAAGGAGGCAGAGAGAGAGAGAGAGAGAGGACAATTTAAGCAAATAGGAGAAGGCTCGTTGAAAATCTCGTTTGAAGATGGGAGACAGTGCGGGAAGTATAATGTCGAAGGACGATTTTGAAGATAGCGGCAACAAGCAATGTATCAAACAATACAAAAATAATAAAAAAAAAAAAAAAACCAAGGGATAATAGGATCGGAAAACGCGCGCGTGTCGGTGATTGAGAGCGAGAGAAAACGCGTGGCGAGTATTAGCGATGATTAAAGAACTTGGGACGAGTAACGTCTCCGTAAAGGAAAAAAAAAGAGGGACTCCGAGTGTTCAATGGAGAGATAAGCTAGAGAAAGATGACGAAGATTCGTCGGGGTAGTGTTAACGATTGCGTCGGGGCGGCGGAGGGGGCGGGGGCAGGGAGCTCGGCGGTGGAGGTAACAAAGTTTTTTTTTTCTGGCGGTGAATGTCGTATGAGCTTGCATACTTATTCCACGTATAACTCAAGGCAGATACAATAGGAATCATATATATAAACGCACGCACCGCGAACAATTTTTCAAGGAATGAGTGGCTAGAAACACACACCCCATGTATCATCTCTTCTGTAATTTTTGGAGTATTCACATGTTACAATTCATGCATGTGTACGGACGTATGAATAAATACATAAATACATGTGTACAGATAAACATCTCCATTCAAATATATATATATATATATTTATACGTACATACATATATACATACGAGTGTGCTCCAGTGCACATAAACATAAATACGTAAATGTATCGCCATATATTTATTTATTTATGTTTATACATAGGTATATCTGTATCTCATCACGAAAATATCAGAAGCCCCCGAGCGAGCGACGAGGGGAAAGGTAGAAGGGAGGTCGAGTGCGCTCCGCGATTGAAATGTGTGTATGCACTTACTCAAATAGGCGCTTGAGCAGTACACGTGAATGTATTAGGTGCCCGCGCGCGTGTGTACATACGACCAAACTTTGCTGATGCTTTGCGCTGTGTTATTAATGGCTTAAAGCTAGGGATTAGCATTAATCTCGCACAACCCAAGACCTCGTGTAGACAAGTGAGAGAGCGAGAGAGGGAGAGGGAGAGGGAGAGGGAGAAATTTTGAAGATAAAATTGGTTTGGAGATGGATCTGAAAGGGCTAGGAAAGCAGTGCGTGCGTGGTAAAAGTATGGCACCGGCATGGGTAATAAGAAAGGGGAGAAGACCACGCCGTCGCCTCCGCAATCCGCCCCCACCCCCACCCCCAATCTCCCATAATAACAAAACAAAAACAAAAAAAATTAGGAAAGCCCCCCCCCCCCCCCCGCCACTGACAACAATAGTACTATCTTCCAGTGTTACTAGTAGATTCATTGTTGAGCGCTGAAAGTGATACTGATCAATAAATATTTATGTTATGATTCGTCCTCGATGTTACAGAAAAACCGTGTTTAATAAAAAATTAATTTGGACAAACATTCATGTCCCTACGATTAATCTTTTATTATTTCCTATCTCATTCCTCGTCTGCTCTCAATATGACAATGCGAGTATTAATCGTGTGCCTGTGCCCGCGCACACACTCGCACTTAACCTGCAGAGGTAAATAAATTGTATCAACTGCCGTCGTTTGAATAACAAATGCCAAAAGCTCTGCGCAAACGGTAATTTTTTCAACGTGATTCATTTAACAATGTTAATTTTTCATTGGACGCTTGCACTGAAATCTTTATATATATATATATATTGCTCTTACGAAAATAATAGAATTATTCGTGACGCGTTCGAGGTATAGCTTATTTTATAGTGCGTAACTGTTCAATGGCATACACATCTGCAGACTATAGACCGTAACCCATTTAATGACTTCATTCTGTTCGTAAGGCAGAATCTTCCATTACCGACACCAGAATTCTGACCTATCCTACTAAAAATAAGATACCGGCCTTTACTTGGCTGTCTTATTTTCTGATCCATCGAGACCACTTTTATGCAAGAACGGCTTTTTTTTAACCTCGCAATAATCTGCGACACACATTTAGAATTTATCACCGTCGATTGTTTCGTGCATGCGCAGGTACTACCATCTTAATTACGGACTCCGTATAAAAGACCGATTAAGCAAAAGTCCCATCCCCGGAAAAGTTTGTTTATCAACTCTATTGTTGAGTCGTTGCAATCAAAGAGGAGAAGCTACGTGTGCATCCAGCAAGAAATACAATGTGTCGTCGAGTACGTAAGATCATCAAAGAGGAAAACTGACACGCGTCGGTGTACAATTACTCAGTTTCATGGTAGAGCTGCGAAAAAGCGACTATTTTCAACGCTTGCGCTTTGCGACGAAGACCAACTTTCTCTCAATCCGAGCCTAAGCTGCGTCGTATTGAATTTAAATGAAAAACAGTTTGATCGTCCAATTTATTTCTCCGACGCCTCCAACATTTTATAGGAAAAGCCTCGAGACTCGATGAAAACTCAACCGGCTATAATTAAATGCTGCACGAATAAAAACGCTACGCTGATCTGAAATCGACGCGAAGATAAAATTAGATAATCAATGCTCTGCAATTGAAGGGCATAGGTATACCTGCACAATGCGAGATAATTGCTGCATTCGAATAAATCTGTAATAAACGAGACTATCTTTACACGTTGCCTAAAACTGTACAATTGACTGTAACACTATTCTAACCGAGTGCGTTCTCTAAGGTAAGTATTGTAACTGACTTTTACTCGAGTGCACAGTGGCATATGATAATGAAAGGCGAAGCAAAATACATAATCTAATATTATACACCCAATAGCTGCGAGAAGCAGCAACTTGAATTTTACTTTCCGACTAAGTAGATTAAGAACAAAGTGCATTATCAGCCCTCGAGGTACACCGTAACTGATTTCTCTCGCAAGCAATTAAACGTTTACTATTTTTCGCTTTTGTTTGATTAAAAATCGCGGACAAAGCGAAGCCACCGAAGGGACCGACGAGATGGCGATCTGCGATATTCGCCCCCAATATTAATTCCATAAAGCATCCTTAAAAACGTGCAATCTGTCTTGAAATACCGTAGGAACGGAGAGAAACGATCACTCGTCTAGTGCCGAGGAGCGAGGAGCTCTCGTTACATCCACCCGACTATTACTTATTCGTATTCCTAGCGAGAGCTCAAGCTCCAGCCTTATTTGCGAAGAATCACGAGGCATTAAAGCGTCCTTCGGCAACACAAATCACTCGCAAGGAAATCTTGCATCCTTGAATGGACGGAAGGCGCGATGCGAGCGTGGAGAGGCTTACCAAGTGCAGTCGACTCACGGCTGCGCGCTGAACAACGCCAAAGACTAATATTAAATAATGGATAATAATTCCGAGCCTCGGCTGTTATTGTACAGCTGGGAAAAGGATTGCCCGGGGGTAAGGAGGAGTCGGCGCGGATGCCATTTGCCGTCTACGGAATGCACCACTCGCCTACAGGCTAACGCTATTTAGATGTCAACTGCGCTCGTAGGCCTTAGACGAGATTCGAGTGCAGGCGACGACGAATTAGTAGAGCGGAGTCTTGCCTGCGGCTTGAAAATCGAGAGCTGCTTTGGTTCGCGTGACCGCTTTTTTGCCGCCTCTCCCTGGGAAAGGGTCACGGGACACACGGCTCGAAGAAGGAAGGAAGATGTGGCCGTGGTCCAGAAAAACCTCGCTCAATGAGCGTGTAATATTTACACCCTCTCTTAGCCCTACTCCCTTTGCTTGCGTGCCGCCGCCGCCGCCGTCGCACCACCCCTTGCCCAGATTCAGCGAGAAACTAGATCGCGATAAATTGACGTCTCGCAGACTTGTTTGAGGGGAAAATCCAAAGCCAGACGAAACGTACGTAGAGCGAATTCCGTTTGATCTTGTTCACTCGACGCTCGCCGTACTCTAAGAATAACGTTACGAGAGAAAACAAGACTTTCTCTTTTTTTTTTTACTTAAGCTTCTCGTAAGTAAATACCTTGGATAAATCAATTGTCCTTGAAAATGCCAATACTGGTTTCTAGGATAGAGCTGTAAAATTTGATATATTTCATTTATTTTCTTGTATTGCTTACCTATCTCACTGTATTAATAATAAAATTTAACCTTTTTGCTTTCGATAAAATCATCCAAGAACTAACATGAATTCCTGACCATAACGACAAACCAATTTGCAGGTAGTATTGATTTTATTTTGAATCCCGCTATTTCGTGCATTCTTACGTAAAGATCAAAGCTCGACGTGTGTGAGTAAACACGTATATTCTACTGCCCCAGCTTTCACGTTTTATCGCAGTCAATAAATAGTTTAAATATCGATGATGGTGAATAATTCTTGCCTTATTGAAGAACTTAATTGCGCCAGTTGTCTTATTTTTTTATCAAGGTTTTTTCCTTCTCCATAGATTTTACAGATAATCTAACTACTGCATAAAAAAGAGACTACTAATTAACATCGTATGTATATTATTACCTCTAGGTCCGTATTTCTGTGACACATCTTTAAGAAGTTATGCCTAAAAAAGCTTTTTTTTTTAGATATTATCAGAAACCAATTCTGAAAATAAAATTTTGAAGTTTCGAATAAAAACATAATTATAACAGTATTACGTAACGTTTCGATACCATTAAATACAAGAGTGATTCATCTGCATTTTGTAGGAAAAATATTTACACCTTGATTTTATATGCAATACTAGACTTTCTTGATTTGTATGAAATTGTGTTTACTACGAAAAAATGAAACTTTCTTCAACCTTTAAAAAATCTATTTAGCGACTATTAATTAATTTATGACTACGTTTGTATGCTAATATTTGATTACAATAATTAATTACAGAAACGCATAAATTATAATTATTTAACTTAATAATTGCATGCATTACAAATCATTATAAATCGTCTATGGAAAAATTTAATATTATATTGTTGAATATTTTTCGCTAATTAGACTAATAAATAAAATATAAATGTAGATATAATAGATAAAAAGATCAATAGTTATATTTTATGTTTTTTATGCTCAAAGCAGTCAATTAACGCAAAATTAAATAAGAAATGAATTAATTATACAAATCGAATAAAATCTTACTAAATTGTTGAGCAGATAAGACTTGTTAAATGATTAAAAATGAAAAAAAATTCCAATGTGTATACACAGCGTAATCTTAATTACGTCTGTTCTCAACAGCACATTTTTTAAATACAGTTAAATTTTTTTATATTAAGATAACAATCGCAGTCCATAAAATTTTTAGATGCCAATAAAAATAACAAAAGCGATTTTAATATATATATATATATATATATATATGTGTGTGTAATATATTCTAAAGTTTTATATTTATATGCTATGAAAACTCTCTGCATTATTAAGTATGTCATATGATACCATTAAGAAATATTAATAAGAATTACAGTCGTTATAAAAGGCACAGAGAAAAATATGAAAGACTTACTTATTTATAAGTTTATTGCCAATATAGATATTAATTAATCAAATGTAGATATAGAATTCGATTTAATGATTTTAAAAAATGTTATATAAAAACTCAATTAATAATAAGAAAATTTTAAAAAATTGGCCCTTAAAAATTAAATATTGTTATTGTAATACATTTCGTAAAAGTTATAAGTTTATTAAATTTTAGCTGAACTATTATCGGAATATGCAATGTTATTAATAATTATCTGTCGTACAATATTACATTCATACTTATTTTATCAAATATACTCACCTTAGATATCAATTATCATTAAAAAATAGCAGAAACATAATCATTAATAATGTATAAGACTACATACCGAAACTGCATTTAGCAACAACAATGTTCATGAATTTTTTAAATAAAATTTTATTATTCATAACCCTAAATTGTTTATTCTAACAGAAATTATTCAGGAAATTATTAATCATCGGTACATTTGTATCGAAAAATTATCTCCGATTATAGTTGAGATATTTGAAGAAAAAAAACATTCTTTTATCTATTTGAAATATGTATTATTAAACCAACTATACAACGGTGAATGGTAACTGAGATAAATCAAACTTAGAACATTTTAAATATTTATAAATCTTTAATATTCAGCAACAATTTTCATTCCACAAGTTTTACTACTCTTACACCCTAAGGTTTTTCCTACATTTTCTAATATACTGACATTCGCCAAAAATATTGCAAAACTGTATTAAAAGCCCACTAGTTTCGTAAATAAAACATTTAAATATTTAAAGTGCATTCGTAAAACCATTTACTTAAATGTTACTAAACATTAACGACATTTATGCATATACATACATATACATATATAATTTTATGAAACGTAGTTATAGGAAAATTTAAAGGTTGATATTTAAAATTAGCTATCACTGAATTGAGCTACGACTTACAACTTTGAGTCACCGTTTAAAACAGCGTATAAATGATTTGAAACATATTACATTCAAAACTACATACGTGTGCATTGTTGCAATTCATTTATCACTCATCTCCATTTAATATTCATATAATTTGAAAGTGAATTCGTAACTTTGACCTGTATTAAACTAAGTGGAATTACAATATTTATAAGAAAATAAAGTTAACAAATTGTTTATCGATAAGACTAAATTTATTTAATTAATTTTTGAAAAGTAGAATTTTAATAAGATTTCTAAGACAAACAGTTCCTTATAATGTCGCACTTACACAAGTCAGGCTATTATTAAATACATATTTCATTTCAATTTGTAACTAATTAAAAAATATTTGTAGAACTGTCGATCAATACTTGAAAAGCATTGAAAATTAGATATTCCATTATAGCAAAAAGTTCGGCTTATTCCAATTCCTCTTGTATAAAAATTAAATTGATGTACATATAGTGCAAACATAAAATTGAGCCCGTCAATGATTTCAAAATTAAATAATTTTTTAAAGAACTTTTAAAAATGGATATGATTTTTCTTCATTTTTCAAAAGTAATTGTGGGTAAGTGAAAAAGTGTTAATAAAAAAATTAAAGCAAAATGTCTTTCAACAAAGCGATAACATTGCTATTTTCATTAAGCGTAAAAGAAATTTTAATAAATTCAAGAACAGTAATATTAATCGAATTTAAAAATTCTATTCGTAGAATTAGTTTGACTGTCCTTGGCAGATAAATACGTAATCAATTAAAATCCGTACTTAATTAATACGCTTTTGAACTGCATTATATATTTTAAGTCTAGCTTTACCTTAAGGTCGTACTTATAAGACAATAATGAATAATGCAAGTCATTAATGAAAAAAAAAATTAGGTAATAATGTCAAACTACGTTTGGTGAATTCAAGAAAAAGTTCGAGATCGTCTCGTTTTGAGTATGACAGATCAAGAAGACGCATTTAATATAGTAAGTATAAAAATAAAAAAAAAAAAAAAAAAAAAAAAAATTTTAATTTTTCTATACAGTTGATTTAATAAATAATTTTCAATCGAGTGAGTAATTCAACCCAGAAAAAATAATCGTTTCTGAGTAACGAAATAATAAAAATAACCAAATCCATCAAGGTTTATGCATTTGCAGAAAATAAAATATAATCGCTTCGACGAAAATAATAAATGTTCAGGTATGCCTTTTTTTTAGCAATAAAGAAAGGGGGTCTTGTGTTTTTTGTAACTTTCTTTTGTTGAATTCCTGCTTGCATTACATTTACGAATTTTAATGCGACTTACGAAGCGAGTAGACAGAAAACGCATGAATACACCTTACATAGCCATTAAATATTACACAATAATGTCGCCATAGAAAAACTGTATGCTACGTTCAAACAGAATAACAGATTCCGTTTACGCTGAAATAAATATTATGTCGCTACAGAGTGAGGATTTTTTAACTGAGCAATATGAATTCAAATGGAGCGCGACGATCCTTTTACTGTCGAATGAATGTTTTATCCTTCATAAAAATTGTACCGTAAATACGCCTAAGTTATAAATTAGAAAAGTCACAAGTTTATTGACATTTAGTATGTGAGATTTTATTGATTGTATGACTTCAAATTAATTACGCTCAATCCTCTTATTACATATATTATTAAAACGTAAAAATTGGCAATGAGTCACTGATCATTGAGTTTTTTCCCAGTCGAAGATTTTCTCTTGTAATGAAGAATTTTTTTTATCAAAGGTAAGGTCATTCCGCTGTGTTGATTTTCTGTTTTTTTTTCCCTCTTATTTCGTGTAACAAGACTATAAATAAATTTTAATTGTACGTATGAAAAATAACAAAAGATTTATTTGTCTTTTAAGCTTTTCAGTTTTATTATCTTTTTTTTAGGTACGCGAACTAATAGGGACACTCAACCAATATTATAAATAAGGGCAATGGAAAAGAAAAACTGACATCATTACTAAGACGTCGATGAATGTTTAGACCCTTTTATTTTCTAAAATTCAATTGTTACTTATGTAAAAGATGAGTTTCAAAAAGATATTTAGTAAAATGTTCCAAGTTGATTATATCGAATCAATCAAACGTAATGTGTAATTCTAATGCATAAAAAATTTCATTTATTTTCTATTTTCCGCCAATCCCCTTGATTTTACCCATTGTTATTCTTTTACAGAGGATGGTCACCAAAAAGCCTTAACTTCATTCTTCTTTATTTTTATTAACACTTCAGTCCGGTGATAACAAAAGTTTTATTTACACACGCATCGATTAAAAATTGGCTTCTCTCTACTTTTCAAATAATTTTTTTCTTTGTACAGTACAGTCAATGATGACCATTCTTTTTTTCATATGCCAAATTAATTTTTATTATTATAATTAAAGTCGAACAAACAAAAAACCAAAAGAACGTTCTTTGACGCAAAAACGACAAAATGCGATTATTGCACCAATATCCAGGCGAACATTTGACTAATTTTTCAAAAATCAACCGGGCTGAAGGTTAATGAAGCAATCACCCGAATTTTTCACTAATGTTTTTCTTTTTTACTTGATTCGCTCGAACAACATATTTTCTTGATAAGTTTTATAATTCCACTGTATATTTTATTTAATGCATTTTTTTTTTATAAAACTTAGAGGGAAATGTAAATAATAAGAAATGGAATAAAGGTATCAGGTATGGAAAACTTTGTTGGTTGTTGCGGTAACAACCGGAGGAGCTTCTTTAATAAATTACACCAAGACTTGTTTATTCATTTTTTTTTTCAAATATGATTTAGTAAATGTCACTAGTTTTCGTTATGTAGATTTCTTTTTTATTTGGATGTGATGTTGGCTGCTGGTTATTACATTAGTGATCATTTAATCGCATTCTTGCGTATTTACGGATTTCTTCTTTTACTTTTTTGGTGCAAAATGGTGCAGCAAACATTAGTAATGTATTTTCCACATTTACCGCTTCAAAGGTAAACCATTCAAACCATGAGAATTGTTTTTCAATACTTTGAAGCGTCTTTAGTCACCAGCCAGCCGACTTCGATCATCTTTTTCAAGGTTACACTCTTTGAGATTAAGATCAAAGTTTATTTGTCAAAAAGTCGATAATCGTTTGGACATTCGTACGATTGAACATCTCAAATAATTCATTTGGTTAATAACGTTAATGCGCAGTAATAAATCATTTTAAGTGTAAAAGTTGGTACACAGAGATAACAGGCTGCTCTCTTCTAATCGCAAACAAAAAGACTTATAAAACGTGGCACGTACACAATACTAGACAAAAACTCGGACAATACAAATCATCAGATTAATTTTTACTATTACACCCGATTTTCATTTTGAACCCCTGTTTATGCTGTTTTTTCATTTTTTCATTTAATTTTTCTATCTTAAAGATGTTTTTTCTGCACCAATAGTCATTTGCTGGCCCTGTATTATCGTTGTGTTTTCCTTTTCTTCTCATTTTTTTTTTTTTTTATCAATCATAATAATATTCAGCATTTAATTACCTAAGACTTTAAAACTTCCTGTTCACAGATATTGCCATGCCGCCCATAGCTTTAGATTTCAGTACTTATGTTTTGCTATTTTTTTTCCTGTCATTTTTTCACTTTTTTAAAGCATAGCGTTGTGTCCGTCAATTATAGCCATTGCGGTATTAAGTTTTTTTTTTGTTTTTAAAAATTTTGTTTTTTGTTTTTTTTTTTTTTTGTATTTTTTATGTTTTTTTGTTTAATTGATGGAGGGCACTGATAAGCTCACAGGAGGCATGTTATTTTGACAGAGGCAACATAATAGATGAAACCAAAACATTCGGCTCAGTTAAGATTATAGGATAGTATAGATCTATCGCAAATCATAGATATTTTTTGTGGTCAGCTTCCCTTACAGGGCTCCTTCTCCTTAGTTGTCTGCCTTTTCCTCTTCTTCATCATCCTCATCTTCAGAAGGTTGCTCTGCTAGCCACGTTAACCAAGCGTTCACCTGAGGATTATAATATGTCGCATTAGCCCAAGCGCTTAAAATGTCTCTGCATAAAATGCAAAATTAATAATACAGTGAAAGATTTTTATAATAGCAAAGACATAAAACTTTTACGTAGAATCAATGATCCAGAGGTAATTCAAAGTCATTCAATAACAAAGAAAATCGGAAAATTCACAAGTTTCTGCAATACAATGCAATAAATCTTTATAAAGATATTTGTTGCAAATTAAATTTTAGTAAAAAGAGTACGTTACGAATATTTTGATCGCAATGTCAAAATTAATGTTAAAAAACTTACGGATAAATCGTTGCACCGATTAGAGTAGTTTGTCTTAGTTTAAATGCACTTGTATAATAGCTCTATGTTTTTGTACGCTACTTTGGCACATTTCCTTTACTCACTAGCATTTGGGCTTTTAATTTAAATTAATTTTAATTTACAATTCACTTGACGGCACCGTCTGTACTTTTAAAACGAATAAAAAAGGACGACTTCGATCGACAGACGTATCGAAGAAATCACTAGCTCGGGCTTCGAGAGCGTTAGATTTGGAGCATAATTGATAAAGGGTTGGCAACGTTAGCAACGAGTCATCAGCGTCGCATAAAGTACGAGCGAGCAAAGGCGTAGCTAATTACCTGGAACAAGGCATCACCCTTTCCTGGATAAGCGTCGTTAACGTCTTCTTTCCAGCGCATGAAGGCCTCTTCATCGATAATTGAAAGATTGTAAAGTGCTATGAACCAACGCAATAGCATTCCTTTAGGAAAGTTGTGCGACAAGCAAAAGACTTGCAGCGAATGCACGGCAGTGACCTGGGATTCGATGGTTGGTAGAAGTGTTTGTAGCATTCGCTGGTATTTTCCCAACAATGCTAACTCTTTCTCTTGCAACGCTTTCTCAGGGATGACAGTTGGATTGGTGCCAGGTGGGAATGTTGTTTCCTGTTTCGTGTAATAATTTACAGTATTATTTATCGGCGCACGGTATTACCGAATTATGCAGAAAAGGTTTTTTTATTTCAATCTCCGACTAATTACCATTTTTCGCATTCTATTTAAATATTGCGATTAAACGAAAGCAATTAAATGACAGCAAGTAGATAATAGCGCCGCGGTCGCAGGAAAATCAATCGATGACGTGGGTAAGTTACGCGTAGGAATTCTAATAAGAACTTGTATGTTTAGAAAAGTAAGAGACTGGTTAAAAAATCAATGCACTGGTACATTAAATACATATTCGACAAAATTTGTTAAATTTAGACAGAGTGACATTATTGATTACTTAAAGTGCTGGTATTGACATTGTGCTTCATGGATTCCAAACGTGAAATTGGTTGAGTTTCTTTTAGAACGTTACTTAACGATAAAAATAAATAAAAAATACTGGTAAATAAATAGCTTGCAGTTCGTTATCATTCGTTTCTCATAGCAGCTAATGTAATGCTAAAGTAACAATTAAGATATATAATAAGAGGATAAATAAGATTGAAATATCGTGTAGCTTTTCAAAAATTTATGTATACGTGTATGTTTTATATATATATATATATATATATATAAATATACACAGCATCTTATTATGAAACAATATTTGACGAAGATTAAGCTGAATCTTCGAAAGCAAGGCAAATTGAAAGAATGCTAAGAACAGGAAGCTTAAATGCCTTGTCAATGATTGTCAGAATCAGGTGCGAAGCAGAAAAGGAAATTCTAACGAAAGCGAGTGGCCTGCAAGATAGTCGGTCGATAAGCGGGCGTCGTTATTGAATAATGCGAGGGTGCAAGTTGTAGGGTAGTAGGAAGAGGGGAGCGAGACAAGGGGTCGACGAACCTGAGTGATGTACTTGAGTAGAACGGTCATAAGGGCATTGATGAAACCGGGATCAGAATGGTGCGAGAGGTCGAGCTTCTCCTTGATCCACTTGTAAAGGCTGTTGGGCGCGGGGTCGCTCTCGAGCTGGCGCCACATGTCGCCCTGGATTCTCAGAAGGGGGTAGAGGAAGGTGAGGTCCCTGTCCTCGAGTATCTCGCCGAGGCGCTCCTTGGTCTTGTCGGCCTCCGGCAGCTGGCTGATGAGGTTGAGCTTGCTGTCGTTGAAAATCTGGGCGAGCGCGGCCTTGCCCTGGCTCTTGTGCAGCTGCTGGAGCGTGAGAAGGAACAGAGGATAGTGCTGCCCGTTCTCGGTGACGCCTGCCAGGTCGGCGAGCTGTATCATGCCGTCGGTAATGGCGCGCGCCGTCAGCTGGGCCAGGTGGGAGGCGATGCAGGGGATCGCGCTCTCCTTCTCGGCCATGGAGTTGACGACCTCCTTCCAGCCGTCCTGGTACTGCTGGCTGGTGACGAGGCCCTCCTTCCGCAGCTGGCTGGCCAGGTCCGCCGCGAGGCTGCGCTCCGAGTCGTTGCGCTCGAGGCTGTTGGAATAGACCGTGCAGACTGCGTAGCGCAGGAAGCGCTCCGGGATCTTGAGCTCCTTGAAGGCCCCGAGGGCCTCGGTCACGCTGCCCTGGGTGACGAACTCGTCCATCATGGCGTTGACCTTCTTCATGACCTCCTCCTTGGTCGGGCCCTTGTCCTTGCGCTCGCGAGCCTTCTCGCGCTTGTCCAGGGGACCCTGCTTGATCACGATGCTGGACGGTGTTTCCTTGGCTAGGAGGGGCGGGCTCGACTTGCGCATCGCGGCCGCGCGTATTAGCGGCGACTCCGGGATGCGGCCCGGGAAGAGCTCTATTCCCCCGATGGGCAGGTTACCTACAACGGGCGTCGGGCGATCAGTGGGCGGGGCTCGAGGGGACGCGCGGGGGTGGCCGATTAGAGGGGACACGTACGGTTGAGCGGCAGACTGGGACTGATGTTGGGCTGCTTGAAGATCATTGAGTTGGCCGAGGGCCTGAGGGAGACCTCCTCCGGGGGGCCGATGAGCATCTTGTTCTTGTTGAAGCGCACTGGCTCCTTGTTCCCGTCTGCGGAGAGGAAAAAAAAAAAAAAAAAGGGGTGGGTTAGCGGGGGTTAGCCTCGAGCAGCGGCGGGGGACGGTAGGAGCCGGACTCACTGTTGTTGTAGTTCTGGGGCGAGCCGTGCTGCTGCTGGCCGTGCTTCCCCTGGTAGTTGTTCTGGTGCTTGGTCTGGTTGGAGTATAAGCTCGCGGACTGGCCCCGCTGCCCGTGGCGACCGTAGCCCCCGACCCCGGGGGGCGAGCCCGGCCGGAAGCCGTTGGGGCTGAAGGTCGAGCTGACGAAGCCCGGCGAGCTTAGGGGTATTATGCCGAGGCTGTCGACGTCGAGGCTGACGCGGCCCATGCGCCGGAAGAAGTCCCCGCCCATGGAGCGGCCCCCGTCGTCGCCCCGGTTGCGGCCGTAGTAGCCGCCGCCGCCGCCCCCGCCCCCGGGTCCCATGCCGCCACCGGGCCGCGAGTGGTCGTCCCCGTCGTTGCGGATCTGGTTGATGGGCATGGGCCCCTCGGTGCTCGTGGCCTTGCGCGGCACCCAGCCGTTGAGCCTCAGCTCGATCACGTCGCGCAGCATGAAGCGGATGCGCTGTGGCAGGTCCTCCCGCCGCGCCATCCGGCTCATGCGGCTGAAGTACTGTTCCATGAGCAGGACGCTCTTGTCCGTGTCGAGGATGCGGCCGCAGGTGCGCATGATCTGGCAGAGGCACTCGATGTCCTCGGCGGGGTCCCCCCGGGATCCGCTGCGCCGCGTATGATACAAAAGCTGTTGGATGCACTTGTGAAGGGTCGGGTTGGCGACGATCTCCAACTTGCCGAGCTCCCCGATGAATTTGATGTTGCCGAGCATCTTGCGCTTGGACGTCTGTCGGCGCTCCTCCTCCTCCGGGCTGAGCTCGCCCAGGCTCTCGTATGCCTCGTTCGCCTTTGAGCGGTTGTCGAACTCGTGTCGGCATGTGTTGAGCAGCATACGCGTGAATTTGCTCTCGGGGTCGCCCTCGCCGTGGTCGATGTGGTTGATTCCGCCGCCGCCCTGTCCTGAGAAGCCGTGCCCGCCGCTGCCGCCATGTTTCTGCAAGTTCTCCAAGTTCGCAGCCTCTTCGGACAGCCGCTTGCACAGCTGTGCGTACATAGAACTGTATTTCGGTTCATCGAGAGCTTTGTCGAAGATCTGCACGGGGGGCACAAACAAAAAGCGACGTCGGCCGATTAATCCAGCAGTCTTGGTCAATTTTTCTTCTCGGGCATTTTTGCCCCGACCCCCACCCCCATCTCTCCCTCTCTCTCCCTATCTCTCCTACTAGCGAACAGTCTCCAGGTGTCGTAATCGAGACATCGTTTTGCACCGGTTGATACCAATCCCGACGACTTGCGTCAACTCGACTTTGGTCCCGCAGAGATTACACAGTGTCGTCACGCTAATTCTCGGTGGTTAATTTTGCGATGGCACCGCAACCCAAGCCTACGACGCTCGTTTTGCAACAACGGTTCTCTCTCTCTCTCTCTCTCTCTCTCTCTCTCCTTCGAGCAGCTCTTTAAAAATGTAGTAAATCAACCACGTGTTACGTTACCCGCCTGCATCCGATACCAGTGTTCATTTATTTTACGTAACAAGGCATTTGTTGCCAGAATGATTTATCAAAAATGTAAATCCGACCTAATAATTCACAGAGGTGCAACCCGAACGAAAAAAAATTATTATTATTCCCCTTCTCTTTTCACGAATAGTGCCTTTCGGGCTCTAACGTCCAAACTCGAATAACAACCGATAAATGAAAACAGTGAGCGAAACTCTCCATCGCTTACGATCAATTGTTGCACGATTACTTTCAAGCGCAAACTTTACCGATTTTAACAAAGTAACATAATACCGTATTCTGGATGTTACAGACTGCTCGAACTATATTCGATCCTATATTTAGCGAGCAAATGCCGCGGTGCAAAGTAACAATGAAAATTGGAAAATGACGTAACGCTCGCGTCGGTAATTGAAGGAAGAAAAAAAATAAAAAACAAAATTCAAATCAACCACCAGAGTCGGGATGCGACTTTTGAAAAAAAAAAAATAAATAAATAAATAAAATATAAAAAAAAAAAAAAACAAACAAACAAGTACAAAAAGAAAGGCGCTGTGCATTCGCAGCACCGAAGGACTTACCAAATAAATGAGGCCTCTAAGAATTTCATGAGAAGTGAGATCAAGGTTGAGCAATTCGTTGCTCAGCTTTGCGAACTTTTCCGGAGTGAGCTTGTTAAGAATACCCCGCACCTTTCTGTGGACGACATCACTTCTGTTTTCTGGGGCGAGCGCATCGCGTCTAATAGTTGAAGGAGGGACCCAGCGTTGCTCAGTGGATAGGGAGCGATTATCGTCCCTGGAAGGCATCGAATCTTTTAGTTTCGTGTGGTTTTTTCAGCGCGCCACGTAGGATGGGTGTTTTTTTTTGGCTTTTGATTCTCTCTGATTTTTTGTTTGTTTGTCTGTTTGTTTTTTGCTTTCAACGTGTTCGCTCTATCAGTCGGGAACGATGCGGATCGTGGAGCGTGTTCGGTGGGAGGGGTGAAACGCGTTTTCTTATTTGCTTTTGGTGGTGGTGGTGGTGGTGGTGCGGGGACGCGCAGACACTCTTTTCGGATTTATCGATTATTTTTTCGTTTATCTTTTATTTGTTTGCATTTATTTGCATTTATTTGTTTTGTCTTTTGGGTTCGAGAGGAAGCAGCTCGCGCTTTGTGACTTGTTTAGAGCCTAGGTAACTATGCAGGCCCTGACCTTCCTCCCGAGACACGAGAAGCACCCCCCGGTCCTGTGGGGTTGTCCGTTGTTGCGCGTGTTTTGGGCCCCACAACGATAAATCACAGCACACGGTTCTTCCAATGGTAAGCTGAAACACAACAAGAGGCCGGAAATTAATCGTGGGCTCGTCGGAGGAGGCGACGAATCAATGCAGGCTTCGTCGCTCGGCATTGCTGCCGATTCCAACCCATTCAACTTTGCTTTGACAATGTGCGCACGGCCAGGCATTATACATATACGTATGTATATATATATATATATGGGTTACGGCGCTACCTCCTCCCCGGCGAACAATATTCATTTTACCAGGGAGCTTACGTGCCGCCGAGACGCACTGCGCCCTCCCGAGCGATGTTACGGCACGTCCTGGTGTTTTGGCACATTTTTCTTTTTTTTTTTTTTTTTGGCGAATCGCAGACGGCCTTTTTAACGAGACCTACTCCGATTGATAGATGTAAATTTTCGACGCTGCGCGTTGCTTTGACGAGCTACGAAAATTCACTCTTCTCCAAACCGATACGATAATCGATGATTTTTTATTTAAAGCCTCTATCGGAATCCTCCTCGTTAACGCTCACGGCTTTACTTCTTTAAAACTACCATCTTTTTAATCGAAAGTACAATTAGCTCAAACGTACTTGGATCCAAGCACTACAGATGATTCTCTATGGATACTTTTAATATCATTACGCATTTAATAGAGCCTATGATTTGTCGTCTTTAGATATAGAAAATAAAATTCTGTTGTCGATAGTACCGACTGCATCGGCCTCATTAGTATACAGTAATAAATGAATTACCGGCTCTATAATTGAAAATCTCATTTACGCTCAAGATAAATAACCATGAATATAGCTAAATTTTAATAACGTTCCTGCATCGTAAAATCTAAAGAAGCCATTTCAACCTTACACGCATTAATTAGCACATTGGAAAATATAATTAATGTCGTTTGCCATTGAATATCGCTTATCAATACCATTTATGGATCAATATCAAATAATTATACAATATTATTGAAAAAGTTATGCATTGATCCCCTAAGTAAGTCCAATATATTCCATCCATTTTATGTACAAAAATTATAAGCTTGAATAAGTACAAATATTCCAATTAAACTGACATTTTATGTTCAACCAATACAAAAAACTATATGTTTTACACACTGTTCAAGGCTGTCATTATTTATGAGTCATTTAATTGTGGTATAAAAAAAATTTTGAACTAACTGTAAATCTATTGAATCAGACTGTGAAAGGCTTTTCCTGTAAAAATTGAGCAAATTTTTAATTCCCATTGTAAAATAAATTACCAATAACAATGCATATTTTAAGTATGATGAAACTTGACATTTCAAAAACTATAATTCACGACTTTACAAGTTTGCCTTAATAAGTTTTTCTATTAAAGTTTTCTATGTCTTGAGAAAATGATAATTTATGTAACTAATCGTATATTTACTGTTTTTATGAAAAAAAGAGAATCTATCCAGTGACTCGACAGCTAAACAATTACGAGAATACAAGTTTTACTTTTTGGTGTTTATGTTACTTTAGTTTTAAAACGTATGCAATATTTATAACTTTTAAGAAAATAAAATTTTCAGATGCTACAAACCACAAATTGATGTAAATAAATAGAATTATTACGTTAAACATTATGATGAGCGTAGACGTGTATTATAAGGTAATTTTTAATACATATTATTTAAATTACTTAAGCAATTTTGTCTTTATAGATATAGCGATAATAATTTAATAATGTTTAAAAAGTACGTTAGTAATATGTAAATCATCTAATATACCAGTTGCATCACACATATCTACCAACTGACTAAAATTAGGTTTAAATAGAATCTAACATATCTTTTAAAATCGATCAATTATGTTTACGTAACAATACTAATACTTTTTCCTAAAAAAATATTTGACAACTTTTATATAAGTGTACAAAATAAATTATTTAAGCCAAAAAAAAACTTATTAAATTATTTTAATGACAAAGTATATCTCAAGTCTAATGTTTTAACAAATAAATACATATTTCGTACAATTTTATAACACTTTTACAGATTGTTTTTATTTTTATAATTACCGTTAATTCCGATCTTACTTGAATATTAACTTGGACAATAAATTAAATTACATTATAAAAACAATAGTAATTCAATAATCAATTGCAACTATTAACTTATATATTATCATAAATATAAGCAGGTAAAAATTTTTAAAAGCCAATTTTCAGTTTCTACAAAAAATTCTATAATTCTAAATGCTTAATTTAAAGATATTTAAAATTAAATTAATGTTACTGAAATGTATTTTTGAGCAATAATTATATTTGATTTACCAAATTTGTTAATGAGTATTTTGTGTAGTATAGAAGCAATATACATTAAAAAAATAAGATAATAAAAGGTGCATTAAAATTAAACTTGATCGGATTCCAGAGGAAATTTAAAGTGAATGTTGCTTTACAAAATTTGTTTTTATCTTTTACCATATAATAGCAGATGGGCTACCATTTAAATTATAAACAGATTCATTCATCAGTAGCCGTACAAATGACTTCATTTTATCGAGGATTTTTTTAATCTTTCGCGATTTCTGACTTCTTAGTAAATCCCCTCAAGTGTTAATATGCTTAAAAGCTCTTTCAAACCTACATAAATTAACTTGGAGCTTTAAAATCTGGCCAAGGAACAAGAGATTGATTGAGCGTTGAAAAATATATAAAAATTCAATTTTGCTAAAACCTTTGTTACGAACTTCTCTTTTCTTTAATACTTATATCATCGTTAAAAAGAACTTGACAAACAAATGTCGAATAAAAAAAATTATGATAATTGCGCAAAACTGCCTTTTATACATTACGATGATAAAATTATGAGTTAAGTTTGAAAATATATAAAGATGTGAAAAAACTTTAAAAAATAAGTAATCAAAAAATATAGTTGAGCTTTGATAATAATTAAATATTATCGAATAAATAGTTTCAGTTCTTTAATTCGATAAATAAGCAGACCTTGAATTTCCGCAGAGATTAAAAATACACAAATAGGAATGTTTACATTGAGGAACGAAATTTTTGCCGCTACCATGAAAAATACAATCTGTTGTCTTGTTTTAGTCAAATTCAATTAAAACTAATCGTGTAAATAAGCGATAAGTATGACAGACATTTGTTAAATCGGAAAACCAAATCGCTCACAATTTAATCGTAAAAAACATATGACGCAGCATAAGTAAATGAAACCGACAATAGCAAAAGAAGCAAAAACTCGACTTTTTAATGAGATTACGTTTTGGTGGGCCGTCGACAGTCACGCCACTTATCTTAACAGCCAAAGCCTAATTCCCAGTAATTCAAAGAGCGCGGATTTGCATTGTCGGGAAAGAAAATCGAAAAATGATTGCCATACTAAGAACATTATCACGAGTACGAGGAAAAGTTTCTATTGAATTACGAGAAAATGCTCGCTCTGTCCAATACTCAATCGTTAAGGTTTTCGTTCATATGCAAAGCTTTTCTGTTAAAGAATTACCAAAATAATCAATCCGAGCAAAATTATAAATAAGGTTTAACTAAAAATTATCGAAAATTCACTTTTCATCCATTTCAACTAGTTGATGTATGCGCTTGAAAAATAATTCGGCTCTACTCGTAAAAAGCTTAGACAATACGGTCACAAGATACGCTGCTTTAAGAAGATGTCAAGGAGTAATTGAAAATAACCAATTTGAAAATAATAATTGGCATAATGATACGAGTATTTTCTTCCTTCCGTTTCTCCGCACTTTATTAAACGCTTGTTTCTAACAGTAGAGTTCCTTGACATTAAATATACATTAATTGCCATTTAAATTAATTGAACTAACGTTTTAGTAAATTACTCAATGCTAGTGTTAAGTATTTGAAATGTGTGTTCGTAATGAATAAATAAGCGTCATTATGACGAGAGAATTGTTATAAAAAAAAATCTAAATTCTTTATTAAATTCCGCTACTATTATGGAAAAACTAAATGATTGGTTTAAAGAAAGAAAGGAAAAAAAAAAAAAAAACGAATGTGCCAATCGAAGGCAAATGTACTTCGCTATTGCAATGCAAAATGTTGACTGTTGCTCACCTTGAGCAAATACAAAAGACTCGACCATACATATTAACGTGAATTATTCAAACGAGAGGAAAAAACAGAGAAAGGGAGCGAGAGAGAGAGAGAGAGAGAGGGAAAAATATTGTGTGCTTGTAAGTAAGGTTCAAAACGAGAGTAAGGGATTTAACGAAAATGAAAAGTGTTTTTAAAAAGTGACTGGAAAGAATGACGAAAATGCGCGTCGGCCTCACGTTTTTCTACTTTCCGCATCTACAGGCAAATGTTTTCGAACGTGTCAATGCACATCGACGCGCGGCTTTTTCAGTCCAAGCTGTTCCCCTCGACTGCAAAAGGCTCAAAGTGGAGGAGATTATCGTCGATTGCAAAAGGAGATGATTCGACGAAGGCAGGAGATCGACGCTCATTGTAACCTAATTTCCATTTCGTGTGCGCCACATTTTTTGGCCCTCCAGCGCGGAATTACGTCGATATTTTACTCGCGAGCAACGCACATTCTTCCCCAAGATAACAGAAATTCGATGTAACAAATTGTTGAGTTTTTTTTTTTTTTTATTGCATCGCTACTCGAGCGGCACTTGTGGAATATTCATAAGTGGAATTTGTATGCAATTGAGCAAGAAGCTACTGCCAATTTGCGAAGGGACATCGACGAACGGGCGAAGGCTTTCGGCCCCTGCTCGAGCGACCGCATTTAGGACTTATCTCTTGCGCTTTCGATTTTCAAGTTTAATAACGCGAGTACACGGATGGCGGAGCTCTCTTCTGACACTCGGTATATTTCCGTCATCGCATAATCTCCATACACCTCGCGTGTCGGCCTAACGTACGCCCGGCTGTTAACGTACCCCCGTCGCAGAGGCAAGCCCGCGTTCCCCGATGCCGAGCTCCGTACAATAATTTAGCGTCTCGAGCCGAGTCCTCGCCTGGACACCCTCGGCCGACTCAACAACTCAACGTATTTCACTCGGTACTATTCCGGAAGCGCGCAGACCCGTGGACATTAACGATGGGCGATTGCCTCGAGGGGCAACTCTTAGCTCCTCTACCTGCACGGCTCTCGAGGACCGACTGCAACGCGAGATAGGCGCGACCTCGCCGCTGTGTCACGGGGAACATCTGCCTCGAGTCGATTGATTTATCCACGGACGTTGCTAATCGTCGACTCGCGCGTCATAAAAACCAATCTCGGACACGTGCACACGCGCCAGCGCTCGAATTACATCCTCATGCGCAATTAGCGTTTGCCATCTCCATGCGACGCCCCGACATTTGGTAAACGTTCGTTTTACAGTTGTCGGCCGACTCCGCTCTCTCCTCCCTCTCGGCTGCAGCCTCCTCCCGCGGGGCCCGCACCCTTCCACTTTGCTTGCCACCCCTGCCGGCCGACACTGTCGCAATTGCGCCCTTATTGTCATTAGCATCGTCGTTGCCGTTATTATCGCTTAGAAGCTCTCTTGGAACGAAACATAAGCCCACGCTTCGTAATTGCAAATTTACTGGCTGCTTGTACCTTTTCCAAGGTTCTTTTTTTTTTCGCATTTTTCAGATTATACAACTGTTATTATTGGTTGGTGGTTATTTTACTGTATTTTAAATGAGCCATTTCTATTTTAACGGCTTAATCCGATATAAAAACAATTGTATTCAACAGCCACGCGAAGATACTATCAACCGATCATTAGAACTCTGCTTTACGAGTAATCCCAAGTACAAAGAAAGTAACTTTCTATTTCAATGATTCCCCACGAGCGAATCATTATCTGCGTAATAGTTTTGAGTTGCACGTTATCAATGTATTCGCGCGCTGCTTAGACTCAATGTTACCGTTGTGCCTTTTCAGGTAGCATCATTGTTTTTAGAATGTAAAAACAAAGTATAATTGCAGCAAAATTAGTTTAGTTATAGAGTAATTAAAAATGCACGACGAAAATGATTTTGCAACTGTCTCAAGTATAGCGCGGCAAAGATAATGTTTTAATATTTCCTCGGGATAAAATGCAAATGCCAATGTTCTCAAGCCCAAGCGAAGAAGAAGGGACGAAAGAAGAATTCATCTAGTCGTCCAAGGTTATTCAAGTACGAGTGCCACCTAATGAGAATGGAATTAAAGGCAAATTACGTTAATTGCGTCTCATTCGCATATTTATACGGCGAAGCTTCCTTTTTTAATCGGCTTCTAGCTACACGACTCTCAGGTACGATTCGGCGTTACGAGTCCCGTTCGTCTTTTCTCATACGCATGCGCTGCGAATACTAAAAAAAGTCGTGAATATTATGTGCGAATGAACTTTTCATTGGCCGAAAATATCAGTTTATCCGCTTTATAACACAAGAATAAACGTGCTAAGATAAACATGTATATTTTATTACAAAGAAACTCAGCTCCGTTGCTCGCCACCTCTCGCTCCCAAAATCTCTCCTCCCCCTTATACTAACAGCTCTCTTAAACATCAATCAACAGTTTCGGACCAATGACATTTATTTAAGATTCTTGGTCTTCTGGGCACTTTTCTAAGCATCATTGTTGAATTCACGAACAAAGTCGCGGGATTAATAATCCGTTGATACTGCCAATAAAAAGATGTGCGCAAACGTTTCGTAAATCAACGAATACTGTTGCAATCTCTATATTCGAGAACATTTCTCTACTTCCGCGTTACGATCGTTTGGCTTTTTTGATAACGAGTGACTGCTCACTACTACTGTCAAGGGTAAATAACGAATTTATTTTTGGGCTCGTTTGCTCCGGTAATATTCGAGCCTTCGGTTGGTCGCTCGTTCTCAGGAGCCGAATTTTTAACGAAACGCAATACAAATATCACGAGCCTAGTAAATGCTCATGTAAAACAGCTGATTGGAATGAACAGCTGATTAATGAAGGTTGTAGGTTAAGTTACATAATAAATATTACGCAATAAAGTGCGCGACAGCATCGGAAGAGCCTCGAAAGATATAATATATAAAATTTTCCATGGGTGCAAAGAGAAGGGCACGAAGCGCAAACGCCCGGCGCCAGAAGCATAGCACCCGAGTTGGGGCGAGAGGGCATTTAAGGACGAGGAAGGAGTGGTGGGATCTTTGATCCTGGACCGGCCGAATGTCGAAGCGCTCGCTGGGCGGCTAAAAGGGGGACTGGGAAATGGAAAAGCCGAGATAGGGACGACGTATGTGGGAGTCGAGTGGCGGCGCATGCGCACCTGGCCTCGGGGAAAAATCGAAAAGCGAAATAATACAACGCGTCCGGGCGGGCGGCGCTCAAAAGTGTGGGTCGACGATAAGCCAGAAGGGGAAAGACGACGACTACGACGACCGGTGGGTGGCTTCGACTTCGCGCGGGAGCGAAGGACGACGGTGTTAAATATCTTCCCCCGGGGAGGCAACAGGGGCAGGCACGACCGCCTCCCCCGGGATCGGAGGCGCGGCTGCACAGGCTGGGGTTCGAGGGGATCGAACGACCGCGAGGATGTAAATTCAGCCGTCGGCCGTGGTGATGTGGGGCGCGGCTCCTCTCCTCTCATGGTCAGACGGTCAATGAACCCCGGGTGCGAGCGCGCGCACATTCGACCTCGGAGCTCTTCCGTTGCTCCTCTCCTCTCCTCTCCTCGCTCGCGCTCACTCTCACTCGCTCTCTCTCTCTCTCTCTCTCTCTCTCTCTCTCTCTCTCTCTCTGTCTTGCATGCCTTTATCCGTCGAGGTCGAGGCTCCTGGTGGCGGCTCCGCGAGCTGCTCATTCGCGCCTTTCTTTCTTTTATTTATAGTCTTGAGGGTTTTTGGGCCTCCACGGTGCGAGGCTCCGAGATATTAAGGAAGTACAAGAGCCGTGTGGCCTTTTGTTGCTATGAATTAAACACGGAGTATTCTTGGCGCATACGTTAGGTTAGGAAAAAGAATTCGAATGAATCGACAAAGAGGCAAGGATAAAAAGTTCAAAGAATAAAAGAAGCAAAGGCGCGCTTCGTCTTTCTCGGATGCGAATCAACGCTGCGCTTTTTCGGGTTGCTTGTACGACGTTTTCAATTATGTATCCCTTCGTTTGATACCCCACCCAATTCACTGGTCCTACGTTTTATTCTAAGATATCATTACTCCCTTTACCAAGGGCCAACTACTCCTACTCTATGGCTTCCTACAATTACATTCTTTTAATCGCATTTGCAATTCAGTCAGTTTTTAATTCGACTAACGATCATAAGAACCTCTTAAAGATCTCGAAATAATTGTTCTTTTTCATTCGGCGCATAAAATTTTGCTCCATCATTGTTTGTGTTTTTTCCCCTTTAATAAGCCGGTCTTCCGGCCTATTCTACAATTTTATCGATTCAAGTTTTAAAACGGCCGTAGAAATAAAAACACTTATAATTATAATAATTTGTCACGAGCTATATTAATAATATGTAAAAGTCAAATTAAATTTTAGATAAACATTAAAAATCTTTGACAAAAATTTATTTTTTAAGAGTCACAAAATGACAAGGCACTACCTATAAAGTGATTAACACTTTCATCGTTTAAACAAAAGTTAACTAATAACAATTTTATACATAACTACGATAAACAAATTTTATTTGATTAAAAGCAATTCAATTAAATTTAAGAAAAATTATCCGATGGTTTCTTCGTTTACCCATAAGAATATAAAAACAAAGAATTTTCATTGAATATAAAATGTTAATTTACGACGTGTGACAGAAAATTTCCGAGATGAGAAAACAAACGGCTTTATTTCACAAGACGCTTCACTATCTAATAAAGTATCAACTGTTTTTAAAATATCTCTAGTACTTTTTTCTTCATAACAAAGGCGCTCAAAAGACAAAGAAATTGTTTTGTTTAATAAATAATTTATTTACTCTGGTCGACGAACTTTTCTGTCGGAAAATTTACGAAATACTGCTAATTCTTAGGTCGATACGAAGAGAAACAGAGATAGAGAGATATATACATTCCATAATAGAAATGTGGCGAAGATGATTGCGAATATCTTTTTTTGAATGCTCAAATTTTTTCATCGATAATCTATACCTTGCTTTATAACGTACCAGAGGCACAGATTTTTCGAAAATGTACAATTATTGAGAAATAAAAAAAATAAAGGACAGTGAATAGTCGTATATGAGCAACGCTAATAAAATGAAAAACAAGGCTCGATAACTTCAACTTAGTTTATAAATGTGACAAATAAAAGTATTTTGCGAGCTATTTTTTACTGCCATGAATGTAAATATTTATAAATAAACCCGGCAAAAGTAATAGCACTGGCTCGAGTTAAAGAAGAAAAATAAACAATTTAGAGCAGAACATTGCTAAATATCGATGTAGCAAGCCTCCTCTTAACAATTGGGATTAACGAATCGAGCTATTGGCGCGATCGTCGAGTGCATTCACAGAACAAAGTTAAGAAATAAGTCGTTTACATGCGTGCGTGTGCGTATAAATGCGCGTAGCGTAATCTCGACTGTTTTGGCACATCGGCAAATATCGCGTAAACAAATGGTAGCGAGGCGGAGGAGCAGAGGCCGAGGAGGAAAAGGGCTCGCGCGCGCAGGAGAGATTACCGCGATGCCCGCTCTCTCCTGTAGGGTGGGTTGGGGGGGGGGGCACGAGGGGCCCGTACAGGACGAGAAGGAAGGAAGCTCGGCTGTCTGCACGCGAGTCGGTGGCTGCACTTTTGAAGTGCATCCTTGAATCCATTTCTATCTGGTGCTGCGCGCATGTCACTGTTCGCTGCGTTCGCTCGCCCTCGGGCCGCTCGCGCGCACACCAACACGCGCAATAGTAGCGGCCTACGCGTCCGCACACTCATGGCGGTAGTTGCGCAGCGGTGGCTTACGTATTTATTGCATTGGGCGCGTGTGCCGGTGTACAAGCGGATGTACGGGCATCGTCGCAATTTAAAAGCGAAAAGACCAGAGAGAGGCCTCGTGGTGACGCGGCCCGGACCAGACAAAGAGATAGCGAGCGAGTGACGCACAGCAATAGCTCGCCGCTCCCTCGGCCTCCTCCTCCTCCTCCTCCTCGGTCGCCGCATCTTCTTTTATTTACACGCTCGCTTTATCTCTCCTCGTCGCTCGAGCAACAATCGTCTCCTTCGGCTTGCTGCTGCCTGCCCCTCTCCTCCCTTGCGCCTCGCCTACTCCCCGGGGGACGGGAACGAACCCGCGCCGCTGCGAGTCCAACTGCGACCCCGACGCACCGCCACTTCGATACCGTCTCCGCCTTCCTCCTTCTCTGCCCCCCCCCGCAGCCTCGCGAGGTCATCTTAAAAGGCACGAGCCTCCTGGAGTCTCGGGTTCGTCGGACCTGCCCCCCGTCCCTCCTCCTCCTGTCGCACTCACTAGCAGCGGACACACGCGTCGCAGAGGAAAGAGAGCAGCGCGGGCTCTTTGCGAGTCCGGGAGCCGAGCCAGCGAGAGGCAGATCGGGCCGGGAGGGAGGCGTCATTCAGGACGATTTTCGATCGAGTCGGACCCGGGGATCCGCCCGGCTGGCAAAAAGAGGATCGAGTGCCCATCCGCGACGGAAACGCCGAGGAGGCTCGATACCGGGCGCAGGCGCGCGCCCGTTTCCCTCCCGTTCACCTTCGGATACCCGCCGTGTCCTCGAGCAGCTTACCGAGGCAGCTCGATCCTCTAGAGTACCCCGAGGATGGTGAGCCTCTTGTGGCCGCGCGTACGTGCCGACCGGGCCAGGCCGAGCAACGAGACACGTCACACTGATGCGCTCGCTTAGCTGCTGCAGTAACATCAGCAGCAGCAGCACCGCCCGCGACGCTTTTGCTCTCTCGCCCCACCCCTCCTCGTGTCGCTCTCCTGCTCTCTTTCTCCTGCACGCATACGTAGGGGTTCTTCTCGTCAGTTTCACACGGCGGTAGAGTGGCGGCGGCGGCGGTAGAGTAGCGGCGGCGGTGGGGGTGGCGGTAGAGTAGCGGCGGCGGCGCAAGCTCACCCGGCCAATGCTGCCAACTTAGACGAGGACAGCGGCGGAGATGACGTGATGCCTCCAGCCTCTCGGAGAGCCGTCGGCCCCGGGACCGACAACCGTTGGCTCGGAGCTCGAGGCCCGGACACCATTGGGCAGCCAACTCCGCCTCGGCCCCCGAGGGCATCGGGGATCGACGGGAAGCCGAGCGGCGGCGATCGATCGCCGCGCCTACCCTTGCAACCCCGGAGTGCGAGACCCTACGCGAACCTGGACGCTCTAGTGTCGTTAGAGGTCGGGCACAGGTTGGTTCGCACGGCGCGAGTTACGACAGGCTGCGTATTGTCGCGCTGAATAAAGGCCAGCAGGCACGTTCGGATGGACGAAAATGCATAAACAATGAAGGAGGTCAGCGTGAAATTCGAGAAGGGCACCCAACGAACGAGGAACAAGTGGCCGATTTACTCTCGTTAGCCATCAGTCCCATTACTCCTAAGGCTGTTCAACCGTTTCGCAGATTATTTTCGATACGAGCCATTAAGATTTATCGATAACTTCTTCTAAAGCCGATGATTCATTAGTAATTTTCTCTCTCTCTCTCTCTCTCTCTCTCTTTTTTTTACGGTAAGCCGAAGTACATTAGCCGCGATTAAACGGATATAATTAACAGTGAATTCCTCGTCGTTTAATGAAAGGAGGCCTGTTTTCGTGTAGGCAACTGCACACGACAAGTGATTTGATCGATTGTGTAGACGAGGAATTAAATGCCATTAATGACCGTTTCACCGTTTTATCCTCGTTCAGTTGCTATTGTAAGTCTCGCAATTGACATCGATAACACACGCGCCGCACACGGCGATTGTCGTAATATCTCCGAGTAAAGGACATTGTGCTCCGTGAAAATAAACGAATGGTCGTAGTCGTCGTCCCTCCCCCCGCCCATCCCCGCTCGGCCACCCTCTTTTCCCATTATAACATTGGGCGCCGTAAAAAGTTGAAAAGAATGCTTGGGAGCAGCGATTCGCGTTGACATTTATTGCACACACTTTTGGAAATCCACGTTTACCAGACGATGTTGTAATTTTTACACGGCTTCATTACACATTCAGTGAGTTAGTATTGTGCGGTGATGCAAATTCAAGCCGAGTTCTCCTATTCTGAATCATCATACGAGTTTGCCAAAAGTGGTAAAGACATCACTCCACTTTCTCACCGAATAAGAAACTGCGAGTTATTTCGTCGCCTCTTCGCCTCGATTTACAATTTACATTTATTACTTTTAGAAAACATCTCGAATACACGAAAGGTTGTTGAAAAATTAAACACTCGCCAGAACACGGTAATATCAGAGTTCTTAACTTTCACACCATAAATTTCTGGAACCGATGAGCACCTACCTTATTTTACGCACGCACGCACGCACACACATGCTCCGAGAGGTAATTTGCGATGCCAGAAGTACAGCACAAATAGTGTTCCTTATTAGATCGCCTAACTACGCAAGCAACCTTTGCCTTTCCCCCTTGGCATTTGCAATATAAATATAAAGATACATTATGCAAATTACGGATATGAGCCCATACGTACCAACTTTCAGCTCTCAAGGGGAAAATACGATTTTTTATTCATTTTGCTCGAGTATATGGGTGTATGTTGCTGCGCTTCGAAAACTAAAAACATTTATTACTAAATCCTTTAATCAGCGGAAAGACGTTTGATTGTGTCTTGATTAAAACAATTGCGTTAAGAATTTATACGTGTAGTTGTTAGTAGAGCTATTTACTTTTCTATCGAGAAGAAACGACATTGTAGGAATTAGATGATTGCCAAACAAATTTCGATCAGAGGAATAATCATCCATTCGATTAATTCAATTGGCTTCAATAATATATATATTGCTGATTGAACAAAAATTGCAAGAATGTTTTTTTTTTCCATTCTGTTAAATAATTTCACTTGACAGGCATTAGAACCACCATGATATTAATATAACTTCGAAACACTATTATTGATCAGAGATCAGTGTCACAGCCATACGTTGAAAATTACTTTTAAAAAAAAAACGACCCGTGAATATGAATTGCGTAGCATGAATTTTTTGAAATTTGGAACGATGAAAACAGAAATATGTAAATAAATGTAAAATAATATCACGTAAATTGCACGGGCTTACGGGAAGCAAGCAGTGTCAGTAGGTACTTTTATTAATTACCGTAGTTGTCAAACTACAGTTAGCCAAGGTACTGTAAAATATTCTGAATAATATTAGCCGCCTTCGTGAAAACAATGAGAGTCTCTTTACAAGATATTAGAGCAGGTCTAGTCGCGGATTTTGAAAGAGACCGCTTGCGGATAATGTAAAAATGGAAATAACGGGCTAAGTAATTAGTGCACTCAGAGAAATGGCGCATTCTCGAAAGCAATATCCCAGAAACGAGGGCAAACTAAAGAAAAAAGGGCTTTCTAGTTGCCGAATCGACCGCATATCCCATGCACCCCCGGTCAGATTACGCTGGAAACTACCAGTATTAGCAGCGTGGGCGAAAATTTGGGGCAGATTAGGACTGGACGGCACGTACACCCTCAGTGTCCTTGGCTGGCTATTCGCGTGCCACTGCCCGGGGGAAAGCACCGTCGCCATCGCCTGGTCCTTTAAGAACAGCGTCGGTCGCTCCATGTAACGTTTCGATCGCGCAGTCGCCAAAAGGAAATCGGTGCAGCTATTCTTAGGCTCGATAAGTAAGTACGACGTCTGCGGTGCCAATGCCTCCCTGTCGCCTCCCCGGACACCCCCGGATAACCAGACGACGGCCTCTCCCTCCTGCAAGGGCTGTGGCCGCTACCGAGCGGACCCCGGAACACTCCGGCCGTTTGGAATTTGGTCGAACGGGCAAATAAGTCGTCGGGGCTAATCTTAACTTTTGATTTCCCTCTCCCCTGCCGCAGAACCCCCTGGTCAGGGGATGGCCCAGAGTACGGACGATGATTCGCACTCGGTTGCGACACGTTTACGCGCCTTGTCACCGATCCGTACGTGACTTTCCTCTCAATTATTCTCGAGCCGCGATACCTTTTCTTGCTTTATCACCAGTGACCAGTGCCAACTTTTAACCTATTGGGTCGATTATCATTGTTTTTAATGGCGGCACGGACACTTTTTGAAAAGCAAGCCTCGAAATCGTGCACGAGGAGAAGCAAATAGATACCGTATGATTAATTTTATCGAAACTTTTAAATTCTCGTTTAGGAAAACACTCGTTTCCTGGCATCTTAGGCTGTTGCATTAACCTTCTATCGGTGTAGGAAATGTGACCTGATTACTCACCTTCGTCTTACATTCGAACAATTCAACTGATCGCTTATATATCGCAACTTCATGTGCCTCCGTCTTTATATATATACGTTGTATCGACGTAATAAAGACGCTTTATGAAAAACTTCCACCTCTCGCTGTAAGACTGTACAAAAATTGAATATTAGAAAGTCAACATGCTGTCACCTGGCTCTTCGCGATTTCTTGGTCAAAGTATATTTGTCGTTACAAATCGCTTCGTTATTATAATTTAATAAGCTGGCTCGTGGCGCTTTAACGACTAACCATGAATAGTGAGCTTTGAAAATTATACGAATACAAATTATAACGATCTTTGTCTGTGCCGCTCGATTGTAATAGATTTTCAATCACGACGTTCTTAAAAAGCTAATTTATTTCAAGGCTTGCACGTGTCATTGCAAAATTTTTATACACGCGAGTGCGTGCGTATTTACGCGCGCGCGTCGAGTTAATGAATATATCTCAATATAAGAATTTTTTTCTAGTTGTATAAACGAAGCCGCTCAAAATACAACGACGACGACTTCAAGAAGTAACGCGGCGTTCTCGAAGGGTCAGCGAGAAAAAAAGAGGACCCTGTATGGGGGAGGGCCCGATTTAGAAGGGGCGCGATTCTAAGGGGATCGTAAGGTTAAGCTGAATCGATGGCGGTCAAAGCTATCAATCGGGTATGGGCTTGTTGCCGAGGCATAAGTCGGGGCGCATCGTGGAGTAGCGTCGGCTTTAACAGGTTTCCTCGGTCGGAAAGAAAATCTCACCCACGCGCTCCGCGCGACCGATGAATGAACGTCTCGAAAGCCATGCACCGATGGCCGCGGTGGGAGCCGAGTCCCAGGGACGTAGCCACCGCCGCGGTGATCCGTGAGCCCAGCGAGTAGCCGCTCGAGATCGGAGCAGTCCGCGGGCCGTTTTTCTCGCTCGTGGGACGAGCGACGAGGACGGGCGCGAAGGTAGCAGGAGCGAAAAGAGAGAGAGAGAGAGAGAGAAAAGAGGATAAAAGATACGAGAGAAAAAAAAGGAGAAAAAATTACTGGCGTCGTTGCGGTCGACGACTCCACGAGCTCTCGACGCTTCATCCGGTGATTTGATTGCGGCGCATGGATGATGCTGGCCGGGTGGGTGATGTAGGAAACACGCCTATTCGCCATTCCAACGAAAGAGCCATCGGGATGACTAAGCCAAGGCGCGTAACGTACGGCGAAAGTGGCGCAGATTGATTGCCATTCGGGCAAATATTCAAAGCGGATCGTTGCGGGTCGGGACCTGATGCGAGGCTGGGCGGGGATCCTCCACCCCCGGAGGGCAGCCAGGATGCGCGCGCCACCCACCCCGCTTCCTGCCATTAGAGCCAAGGCGCTCGGCTAGGTGGATTCAATTGCCGAAATCCAGGTAAGGGGCGAGGGAACAATGGCGAGCTCACGCACCAACTCGAGTACCACGTAAGCAAGAGCCACGAATTAACGGAGTAGGAGGTGGGCCCACCACTGCCGTGTGGGGATCGTGACGACGAGGCTCCTCTACCTGCCGTGTTGGCCAGCGCTAGACGCTGCCGTTCGATTCCTCGAGAAGCTCGTTAAGACTCGTGCGCGCCTTCGGCCTCGGGAATTCCCCAAGGACCTCGGTGACACTTGCACCCGAATCCTTCCCCCTCGGCCTCGATCCACGGCGGCCCTTTACTCCACTTAACGAGTGCGCGACGGCCGTCTCACGTCCGACCCCTCGATCTTGCTTGCCCCGCTATCTTGAGCCTTGGCTTTTCGGGAGGCCATCGGTACTTAACGACGACCTACGCACGAGTGCCGCTCAACTTCCGCCTTCCGCCACTAACGATTAGAAAATCCGGGCATTTAGGAGGGCGCTCTCGCCAATATTTCCTTGCGATCCCTTCGTTCGGTCCTCCGGACGAATGGGCAAAAATGCAAGAGCAAAAAAATCCCAAGGAAAGAGCCGAGGACGAAATAAAAAGGCTCGAGAGGCAAAGTATTGCGCGAGGGTTTCCGACTAACGCTGAAATTAAAATGAAATACGTTGTCGTGCTGAATGGCGAAAGGGAGACGAAGGAAAAAGACTACGACGACGATTGCACGCAACGAGCAACAGTCCTTCACCTAGATAAAGTGTATTTCGTGCGCTTGGCTTCGATCTTTCCGCTTCCAAGAGTGCAACGCAGAGGCACTCGGCTACACCGTCCGCGTACGGGAGCGAGGAGGAGTCCCTCTCTCAACGCAGGCAAGGAGCCTCCTCGGCCTGGCTTGCTTCAGCCCTGTGATCAGGATGGCGACGAGGAGGACGGGGCTCCGTAGGAGGGGGCGGCGACGACGAGGTACAAGAGGGTCGCAAATAAATCGACGGCAGCTGTGTGGCATCCTTATTCCCACCCTGCGGCGCCGAATATTGGGTGATCGGAGGAGCTCGCGCTTGTTCGGTTGTCCCGGTCTGGTTGGCAGCCGAGGCATCGCGTCGACACGATGTGCCTCGACTCCCGAGTTAGCGAAGTACGCTACGCCTTTTCGGGGCGTGCGCGCGCCCCCCTCGCTCCTCTTCTTTCTATCCACGATATCTACAGCCTCGGCGCGCGTGCGATGATCTTTCGAACCGGAACAGCCCCGAGACACACTCTCTCTCTCTCTCTCTCTCTCTCTGGCGCTCTAGGGCAAGCCAATGCCGACCCGTGTGCGACGGTCCGGTGGCATCTTTTTTTCGCCGTTTAAAGACAGTGCGACGGCGAGGTGAGCGCTCGCTTCCTCTCCTGCTGCTGCTGCTGCTCGCGCTTTCGGCTTCTGTTTTCAAGGTTTCGCCCGACCCGGCACCCAAACCGCAAATACCCCCGCCGGGTCCGTGCGCTGTATCATCCGCTTGGCACGCTGCCGTCCGGTGGTTGCACCGATTTAATATTACATTTTTATTTTTATTTTCCCCATTCATCATTCGTGAAGGTTCGGCCAGGCGAGTGTCGCGAGTCGCTCGTCACCAGCCATCGAAGCGGGCTGCTCGCTCACTCGCAGGCTTTCAACATTTTTTCAACGGGCGACGATGCGAAATCCTCACCGCGGCCTCTCGCTCGCGATAGGCGTAACCGTTAGCCATCGGCGCCACGAGTGTAACAACACACGGCTATTACACAAGGCAAATATAATTAAACGAGGCATCGGCTGTTTATTAGGACACCCGGTAGATGCGCGAGGAAGCTCTCTCCTGCTCCTCCTGCTCCTCGAGTCGGAATCGGTGGCCTTCTCGTCAAGATCAATTAGCAGAAACTTTAGAAGGAAAGACTCGAAGGGACGCCACCCTAGGCAGCTTAAGTCGTTCGGGTCTGGATCGCGGGCGCGAAGAGCAGCCGCCAGTGCCGGCTTACTTTCAGTCGTGGGTTAGAGAAAGGTGGTGCTCGAGGCCACTCGAGGCAAAGCTAGAGGATCAATAGGCCGCGCGGGGGGTCGGAAATTGTAATATTATTCCCCGGTCGGAGACAGTTCCGAAGCCCCCCGAAATGGATGCGCGTCGCTCTGTAAAAAGGCGCGAGCTCCGAGGAAAGTCGACAGCGTCACTATCGGGTAGAATGACGGCTAGGCCAGATGGCGGCGGGGCGAGTATGCGATACCAGCGAGCGAGCGGAATGAGAGAGAGAGAGAGAGAGAGAGAGAGAACGCGCAGACGGCGAGGGAGAGCAGGAGAGTCGAGAGAGAGAGAAAAAAAAAAAAAATGAAGAGGCTCGAGTGATCGGCCGCGTCTGGTCGTCGCTTATTCCACAGACTCGGCAGGGGGAAGATGCGAGGAAGGGGAGACTCGGTACGGTACGGAGGCGCACAAGCCGAACGCGAAAAGCAGTTACGACGATAGCACGAGGAGTGCCGGGAATAACGTACGCACGCGCGCGCGCGCGCACGCACACACGCCGAGGGGACTCTGGCCGATTCGCTAGGGGGGCAGCGGGGCAACGAAGGAAGCACCACTACATGTGGACACGCGCGGCTCGAGCTCAAGATCTCGCCCTCGTCTCGCGCTCCAAAGAGAGCCAAGTGTCGGGATGAGCCGATAGGTTGGGACGGAGCCCCGCGGCTCGTAAAAAGAGAGTCCGAGGGGGGAAGAGAGATAGAGAGAGAGAGAGAGAGAGAGAGAGAGAGAGAGAGAGAGAGAGAGAGCGAAGTCCAGGGTCAACGGGACGGGAAACAAGAAAGACATCGGACATGACGCGCCGAGACACGTCGCGCGTCCCGCGGCGTCAACGCGCCTTACTTCATTCCACGTACTTGAGGGGAGTCGGCGATCTAAGGGGGCCGAGCGGCGGCGGAGGCGGGGGGAGCAAAGCGGAGCGACTCGGAGCACGAGAGCCTAGCTGGTTGGCTATCGCCGTCTTCCTCGCGGTAGCTGCCGCAAACCCGGAGCGCACGACACGCACACTCGGAGGGGAGGAGGCGAGCGCGAGCGCGCGCGCGCGCGAGACTCACACATTTACATTTCCACTGGCTCGCGTCGACTCCCACGCTTCGACAACACTTTCCGCTCGCAGGAGGGCTTTCCCATCCTCGGGAGAGAGAGAAAAAGGACCGAGGCTCAGGTGCGCGTGGTAGGACCGAGGCCGAAGAGTCGATGCCGCGCCTCGCTCTCTCTCTCTCTCTCTCTCTCTCTCTCGGGCGGGCACACACACACACGACCAGACTCGGGGTCTCATTGTCCGTCTGACTCGGGCCTCGCTCCGTCTTACTTGGGTTCGCGTGCCACGGCAGGCCGGGCAGACGCTGGCGGCCGTTCCCGAGTAAGAGGGCGCGCACCAGGCCGAAGCAGGACAGAGGGAGCAGGAGAGAGAGAGCCGTGGGCCCCGCTAGCGAGAGAGAGACGCAGATAGACGGAGCGAGCGAGGCGAGGACCTCGACAGCAGCAGCAGCAGCAGCAGCGGCGGCGGCGGCGGCGGCGGCGGCGGGACACCACGATCACGTCGACTCGTGGGCAACGAGGACATCGATCGCGACCAGTCAACGTCACCCTGGCGGTTCCGCTGACGAGCCTGGCCGCCTCCCCCCTGCCGCCGCGGCTATTAAATTATAAAGAATTGGTACTTACGGGCCGACGACGGGACGACGACGACGGCACTCGCGCGTTGTGAGGAAGCCTCTCGTCGTCGGTCTCTCCTCTCTCGCTCTCCTCGCGATCTCTCGGCCGCACTCGGAAGTCTCCGCGCGGAGAGAAACGCGCGCGCGCACCTCGACTGCCTACTACAACTACTAGTCGTCGCTCTGGTCTTGGCCGCCTCTTCCTCTGCCGCGAGACCAGCTCTCACCCTCTGCTTTGCCTACCCCCCGCGCGGGACGAGTGCGTTTTCCTGTGCTTCCCGAGGTTACCGTCTCGCGACCGTCACGAGCCGGTCTACCTACTGCTGCTGCTGCTGCTGCTGCTGCTGCTGCGGCGGCGGCGGCGCTCCCCGTCGACTGCCTCCTCTTCGCGGCGCCACCGCCACTGTCGTCGCTCGATTTTACCCCGCGGCCTCGCGTACCGACTGACACTCGACTCGATCCCTCGCGTGGAGCTCTGCATTTTTTGCTGCTGCTGCTGCTTCTCCTCCTCCTGCTCGGGCCCCCCCCTCGCCCCGCCCCACGGGATAGGGTTCCCTTGGCCGAGAGGAATGCGCCGCTCTCGTGGCCGGCGGGCCAAGGGCCGCGCAAGAGCCAAACCACCGGCGGGAGGACGCCGACGGTCCGTGGCGCGGCTCGTCCGGTCGCCCCCCGACCTTCGATTCGCACGAGTGCAGTCGGACGCGCGATATTGGGTCAACTTACTACGTAGAGTCGTCCGACTTCGGCGAGCCCTGCCCTCGGCGCGAGCCAACGCTGCTCTCTACAACGTTACTTACGATCGCCTTCCTCCTCCTCCTCCTCCGCCTCCTCATCCTCCGGTCGCTCCTGACTCGCTCCCGGTATATCGGCCCCCGTCCCTGACCCATGCTCGTCTTTCTCTATTATCCTTACGATCGAACAAAAGCCTAGATAATAAAACACTTGTTTCACGTAGATTCAACAACTCTCGTGGTAATGGACGTCCAGTCGTTCGCCAGCGCTCGCACACACGCACAGGAGAAAAAAAGAAAAAAACACAAATAGGCGCGCGCGTAGAACGCATACGCAGGCACGCGGGGACACGGTCACGGGCACACGTACGTAGATGGTGCTCGCCGATGATGGATATACTCGTCTCGTCGATATCACAGACGGCCGAGCCTCGAGCTAGCCGGTGAGCATCGGCCTACTGGTAGGTGCATGCTTACTAAGTAATCGCCGATGGATAATCTTACGAAAGCGTGCGGCGTACAGAGGCACATGTAACAACCGGCCCGATCGAATCTGCCATTGGTACCCAATATCCTGACCGTATTTGACCGAGACTCGTGTGCCACACACCAGCAGCGCACTCACACATGCACAGGAGTAATATTTAACCAAGTATACTTAAAAACATCGCGTTTTTCCTTACTTTTCTCTCCTTCCCTCGGCAAGGAGGGACAGTCCGTCTCGTACTCTCTCGTCGTCTGGAATTTCCTTTGGGTACTGGGAGGGGGATTGAGGAGAGGGGCGGCTCGATAGAGAGAGAGAGAGAGAGATATGTATATATATGTATATTGAAATTTAGAGAGTGTAACAGAGAAAGAAAGAGAGAGAGAGAGAGAGAGAGAGAGAAGGAGAAGAGAGAGGGAGAGAATACGCGACGTTCCTTCTCTTTTAAGTCGTTGATGTTGACGACTCAGCGTCCGGCGCGCTACTAACCGGACTAATTTAATGACTAAGGCCAGCAGCGGTGTATTGCCGCTAGCGGCAGGACTGCAGGACTCGGTGAAACGGCTGCCGTCGACGACTGGAAATACTCGAGAGCGACGACAAGGGGAGGACGATCATTTCTCGGCTCTCGCGGCGAAGGAAAATTTATCGGCGATACGGTGATTGACCGTTGTCATCGGGGAAAACTTTTTCCAATTTACGATACACTGAAACTTTTTCTTTCTCTCGCTCTCCCTCCCTCCCTCTCTCTCTCTCTGTCGCTCTCTCTCTCTCTCTCTCTCTCTCTCTCTCTCTCTGTCGTTCTCACTCTCTCGCTCTCTCTCCCTCCTTCGCTTTATAATACTTTACTTTTCCTTTGAATTTTCTGGTTTCTTTTAACTAGCGAGGAAAATTTTTCAATGATTTGATATTTGAATAAAGAATGAGGTTAAGTCAATTTTCAAAATGATAACAAACACATGCACAAAAAGAAAGGGGGAGCGAAGGGAGAGAGAGAGACAGAATGGGAAAAAGTTAGATTTTTCGGCAAACTTGATCACAGTAGTAGAAGGGCATTTTTCTATGCGCGCGCATGTAACCGCATGCGCACGCGTCGACGTTATGGTCGAGCTTCCACGTTGAGTAGCCGGGGATTTCAAAGTCGCTTAAATGATCGGGAATCCGGCTTTATGGTGGCGAGGCTTGGTTCGCGACACTCGAGAACGGCTCTCGGACCTGGTGCTCCCGTCGAGCGGGCTCGAGACGCTCTGCCGGACAATTGGGTATCGTCGGAGCTGGGAAAGATCCGAGCAGGGTCTCGTCATCGGGAGTATGTCAGGGCCAGAGCTCATCGATCGACGAGCATTGAACGGCATCGTCTGGGGCCACGGGAGCTCGAACGCCCGAGAAACGAATTAGCTGGCGTTTATAAAAATTTGCCGCCGCTCGCGCAACGAGCGAAAAGATCCCAGAGGCAGGGGTCCGAGTCTCTCGATGGACTAGGTTAAGTCGAGTCGCACAAGTGTGTAGCCCCGATTGCAGCGACACTCGGCTCTACGTAATTTAAATCGACGAACTACGTCCAGTACACACCCATACATCGAGGAAAATCATCTGCGGGGTGCGCGAGTTGCGCAGCGCAACTGTCATTTTCCCAAGACCGTGCGTGTCCGTCCCTCTCCTCGTCTCGGTAGTCTCGCGGTCCCCGACACAGTCTCGGACTCTCGGCTCGGCTCTTCGCTCCTCGGCGTTCCCCGCACAGTGTCTGGACCAGCGAAGCCTGAAAAACGGATCCCCGAGCCTCGCGTAAACCGCGATACACACAGTACCGAGCGTATCTGGCCGAGGCACTTTAAATGTCTGTCGTCGTACTGTCCTCGTTGTCCTAAGGAGCTCCTGAACGATACATCACCAGGTTCGTACTCGGCTTTCGAAATATCCGCACCGTCAGCCCCTTAGCTACCTGGCAAAGCTCCTGGCACAGCTCCTGGCATTTAATATTCGCCTCCCGTCCTCATCGCACGCATCCACTTTGTCCTTTAAACCAATGCCATAAGAGGATTCGCAGCTCTAACGTTTGCCAGTCTCGATGAGAATAATATTTCCCTCTCTCTCTCTCTCTATCTCTATTGTTCTATCGTCGACACGCAGTCTAGAGTTTTTCCTTCGTAATCGTTTTGTCCGAAATATCCGCCGAAGGAGAAAGGACATGCATTTCGCCTCGTTTTCGCCATTCTCACCGCCCCCACCCCACTCGCCCATCAACCATTCGCTCGCACTTTTTCTCGGCCCCTTTTACCCTCCCCGTCCTTCCGCGTTTCCTCCCTCCCGCTGCTCAACATCTCGCGCCACCTATTCCCCCAACGTCTCCTCCCTACCTTCCTCCCTCCCGCCCGTAGTCTACGCGCTCGCCCCCTGGCCGCACTCCTCTCATGCGCTCGCCTTCCTCTCTCTCTCTCTCTCTCTCTCTCTCTCTTAATTATCTATCTCTATTTCTATTTCGTTTTGCCTAGATTATATCTATCGCTGTAACAACAATAGTATAAGCGCACACTGTTCATGACCCAACGATTAGTTAGAACTAACGATTAATCCTGGCGTTTAATTTAATTTTTTCGTCGTGCTACCAATTCTTATAATCTTTCCGCTTAAAGAAATTTAAGCTTGATTTATAAACTTCCAAAATATCTGCCGATCTTTATTTTTCCCTCTGTAATTCGTACGTGTAGTATTGAAAGTTCGGTTTGTCTTTCCTTGCATCTGTTTTTATTTATAAGAGATGATCGACAGAGCCAGTTTGATTAATTATAATTTCAACACTCTAGGAATATATATATTTAATCCATTTTTTCAACTGTAAAACTCCACATTACCACCACGTATTTTTATTCTTTGCTTCAATTGTTCAAATTCCTTTTCATCTTGTAACACTTTTTAACATGGATGTCATTCATAATCAAAAACTTATATAGGCAGTTTAAGTTCTAACTGAAAAATCATTAATACACGTCGAATTCATAAATGATCATTACTATTACAAATTTTATTACTTCTGCTTTACTATTGCTTTTAATTGAAATTACCTCCTATTAAGTCAATTTATTATTTCAATATCATTTTTTAAATTATAATTAAGACATTGTTCAGTATTTGTAATTCGAGTACTTCAAAACAAATTAATATCTGAAAATGTAATGATATTTTTAGTTCAAAGTCGTACGTATTATAAATCTTCATTACTTAAATACAACAAAATTAAATACACTGTATACATTAGTTTTATAATTAAATGTTCATCAAATTTATCCTTGTTACCGCAGTATGTATGAGAAAAGTAACTACTTTATAGTTTTAGCATAAGATTTCATAAATAAATTATTTTTCTTTAAACTTTTAGTTATTAAAACATTTTAATAGAATCATTCTTACAAATTTTTTTTCTTTAGGATGGCACACGCTTCTCAAAATTATGGGTCCACAGATCAAAGGACTGATGTACCTGATGTGGGATTTAGTCCCACAGAACTTTACAGTCTGAGCGAGAATATAACAACAAATATCTATACAATCAATACAAGTTACAGAACTCTAGATCGTGCTTACAAGCACATTGGAACCAATAAGGATAATCAAGGTCTCAGAGATAAAGTGTGAGCAAAATAAAAACAAGTTTGCAAGTTTTTTTTAATTATAAAATCTTTCAAATTTCATATTTTGGCATGCAAGCATTTAATCTGTAATCTGACTAATAATTTTTTTTTTCGTTTTTTTAAGTCATGTAGCACAATTAAGCACAAACCAAGTAGTAACTCAAACAAGTAAAAATATTGCAAGACTGACAGTTCTGATGAGACGAGGTGATAAACAACAAAAGTTACAAATTGAAAAACTTACGAGTGATTTTAAAGATGCCTTGCAAAAATACTCTGACATGCAAAGAGTAAGTAAAATAATTATATACATTTTAGGTATGTAAGTATGTGCACCATCCCTTGTTATAGCTTACTTTAAGTTCACTGAATAAATTTAAAATTTTGTTATACTGTGATAAATTATTAATCATGTTTGTCAGTAGAAAAACATCATACATTAAAAAATAAAAATTATCGACTTGAAAAGAAAATTTTTAACAGAAAATATTTTTTACCTTTTCTTTTAATTAGAAATGGCTGAATTCATCGGGTAAAATTTGTCTTTAAAAAAAGAATTCTGTAACGTTTTATTTTTTACTGTTTCTTCAATCATTAATTTATCATTCATCAAAAAATTGAATATTTTAATAATAAAGTAACGTTTAGGTTTTGGAATAGGATTATTTGAAAAGTAAATGTCAAAAAAATCACAATGAACATTATTCTTACAATTAATAACATATTTTGAAATCGTTGTAGTCAATTGCTGAAAAAATGAAGAGGCACATATTAGTCACTAGTAGTATAGAAACTCAAGGTGATCAAGAAGAAGACGATAAGCAAAGTTTGATTCAAATTCAAGAGGATGCTAAAAGAAAAGCTGAGCAAAGGTTGGTTAAATTTATGGAAAGATCATGCATCCTAAAATTTCGGTTTCACATCAATCCTTTCTTCTATCATAGCAATCCAATCATTCTTTCACTTCAAACAACATTATCGATGCTTTTTTATAGCTTAACTTACACTGCTTACACTAAGTCTAACACCCAGTATGTAAAAAAAAAATTATCTGCATGGCTACAAATGAGTAATAAGCATGGATTACGAGTGGATGTTGCTGTGTAACATTTTCACAAAAAATGCGTAATCCATTTTAAAAAAGAAAAATATTTTAATCGAGGTAAGTTTTGGTGCAATAATAGGTTCAGAAAAGGATAAATCATTATATATCTTAGATTCATATGATGAAGATATATACGTATTTCTTTTTTTTAGGGCATTGGAATTTGACCATGGATTAATTTTAGATCAAGAGGAAAGGATAAAGCGAATCGAAGGAGACATTTTAGACGTGAATCAAGTAATGAGAGAACTTGGAGCACTTGTGCACCAACAAGCAGAATCAATCAGTAAGAATATATTTTTCAATTTGAATAAGAATATTAATTTTAAAAAAATGTAAAAATTATTGAAATAAAAAGCATCATAAAAGTATGAGGCATTAAATAGGTACTTACTAAATTTTTTAATATTTTATACAGGCAATATAGAAAATAATATCGAAAGCGTTCATGACCACGTTGAATTAGGAGCACAGGAATTAATAAAGGCTAGTAATTACCAAAGTAAATTTCGACGAAAAGTTTGTGTTCTCTTATGTGTAGTTATTACTTTTGTGATCATTTTGATACTGTGCATAGTTTTAACTAATAAATCAAGTTAGCGCTTCTAAAAGTTATATATAGATGTAGAAAGTTGAATTTGGTTGTCTCAGTCTGTTGCATTGACTTATCCAATATGAGTCTTGCCCAAAAAAAATTAATATTTGTCTGTTTCTATTGACTTTGCGAAGATGTAATATGCAATAAAATGTTAGTTGAGATTACTTGAAGAATTAAAGGAAGACTTTCTACGTTTATAGTACAATGTCACGAAATTACGTGATTGTATGAAAAAAGGTGCGTTAGAATCTATTCAATATATTTGTGAATTAGATAGGTATAATATCAAATGATAACATTTTGGTAGGTATAATGTACAGTTTGATCTCTATTGATAAGTTTACGAAAAGTCAGTGAATTTAGAAAATTAACTTTTCTTGAATTATAGGTTAAATAAAAGAAAATAGATCATTGTATACAATTTAAGAACTTCTTTGTGGTATTTTAATCAAATTTGAATAGATATTAATGAATAGATGTGTTAAATCAATAATATTCCAAGATTTAGTTTTATTCAGTATGTTACATTTTAACAAAATATAAGAAAAGTGTATTTTTCTGGAATTCATTGTCACTTATAAAACTGTTAAATTTTCAACCTCTGTAAAAGAATAATTTTCATGTAAAATTTATTAAAAAAATATCAATAACGTTATCATATTATAATGATTTTTTTTAACTGTTTGAATCTTGGTTTTGCTAAAAATTATTTGCACTTTTTATCAATTTATGTAATGAATTAATTGTTGTAAAATGTTAAAGTTTTTTGTTTCTTTAACATAATTCTTTATACGTAAACAATTGTGTCAGGTATACTTTTAGTTATATTTTTATTAACAATTGTGTCATAGCTATATGCGTAACATTTATTCTTTTCAAAAGAAACAAATTATTCATAATCTGTAAACAGCATTAAAAATTGTAATTCGCTGTAATAAGCTTTGGAAATGAAAATACAGCCAGGAGCTGAACCAAATGTGTATTGCCTTGATATTACATGAATTTTATCCTTACACTCGAAATATTGTTGAAAAGTGATAAATTGATAGCTATTAAAGAAACTGGGCCTGCTTCAGTTTTTTCATTTAAAATCTTTGCACATCAAGTATTTATACTTCATTTAATGGCTATCGTCTTTACAGTTAAATTCTAATAGAACACCTTTGTTATTTATGTATTACAAAACTAAAGTAAGTTTAATGTATTTGCTTTGTAAGACACTGTGATTTGAAAGCATGACATAAGAGAGAGCATCTCATTTAAGAAAAAATGTTAAAAAATACAAGACTTCAAGAAGTCTTTTCAATCATCGTACATAAAATTATAAAAGCTTTACAATAGTTGAATGCGTTAAAAATACACAACAATAATATTTTCCATTAGGAAATCATTTAAAATAGTGTGATCGTGTAATCGTTGACAACCTTGAAAACATTCGATATTTTTGTTGCATTCAATCACTATTTTATGAAATGAATATTTCATTGCTGCTTAGTACATTATATTATTCATTATGCCAAGGGCAAGAAAATAAAAATCCCAAATGATTGATATAGCTATTAACAAAAAAGGCCAATCGATTTTTATATAATAATAATAATAATATTAATAATAATAATAATAATAATAATAATAATAATAATAAATATTAGGCATTCCAGGTTTCAAGACGTTCATAAAATACGCTCTATTATGATGAGAAAAATTAAAAAAATTGTATATAAAACTTATTAGTATCGTTCCAAATAAATGACATCAAACAATAACCATACAAACATTGAAACAATTCTTTATATACTTTTAATGTATATGTATATTTGTATACATAGCTCGTAAAACCTTGTGACAAAAATGCGTTTTGAGGATCAACATTGAAAGGGTCTTTTCTCTGCCGATACTTTTGGGGAGACAAAATCCGTAGTTATAACACACGTTGAAAGACTCATAAATAATAAGAGCTTAATCGTAGGCGACATTATAATCAAAAAGAAGCAAGATTTTTGTAATAGTTTGAGAATCTAGATGTGATGATAAAAAGTGTCGACGAATGAAACTTTTGTACATTGAACAAGAAAACAATAAAAGTAATTGAGCAAGCAAATGCAATTATAAGTAGTGAATATAGGCAATTAGCATAATTGTTACGAATGGAATATGACGATTTAAAATACATTAGCGTGAATTTACTATATTTTAATGTATCGTTTAAAAGGTAAAATGCAATGGAACTTTGCAAATAATTGTTTCTTAAAAATGTCATTACACTGGAATTTCTCTCAACTCGGAAATTATAATGAGCAGATAGAAAATTATGCAAGAGCTTTTTACATCGACAGAAACTCAGTCAAAAACTTAACATTATGAGTATATGTTAATAAATACTTAAAAATCACAATCATGAAGCTGTTAAAAAAATTATAGGTCTTGAGTTTATTTTGCATTCTGTGGTCTTCTGGCCTTTATTCTAGATTGTAACGTTAAAAGAAGACCGGCAAGCACATCGTGGTTCGGTAATTTTTTAGCGAATAATAATCGCTTTACCGAGTCGTCGTACGTTAGAAGTGCGACCATGTTTTGGAGCAAAAATCCTTGGCAGTACTCGAGCAATTGTACTGCGTTGTACACCTAAAATCATATTTTAATAAAATAAAGTATTATTGAAAATATGCTTATTTGTTAAACGAGTAAAAAAGTGTCAATAAAATACTGGCATTTCCAACAGTTGCAAAGCTGTAGGCTCATTTATCGGATTTGAGAAAAATCCGGGGCCTATTATTACGCGTTTGTAATTTTTTGCACGAGCGGGGATCTTCTTCAAAATTTCAATTAGGAAGCAATATAGATGGTGCAAGCGTACCGCTGCGTAAGATTTACCTTAGCGTGAATGTACATGGATACAATATTATCGAGATCGACCATTGTTGAGCATTGCGCCTCGCAAAACCGTAATAGGCCGTCGAGCTGGAAGAAGTTCGCCGCCGCCATTAGTTCCAAGACATCGGTTTGATTGACGTTTAGCGTGGCGCATCCCCCGTGGTAGAGGAACTCCATGACAAGCTGTATTGCGAGGGCAGAGGAATTGAGCACAGTAGGGAGGACGGGCGCAGGCGACGAGGCCAGCGACGAGGCCAGCGACGAGTAATCCTTACCTGGAAGATGTGGTAGCGGATGTCGTTTATTTGAACGATGGGTGGATTTCCCTCGCAGAGCTTCGAGCTCAGCATGTTTCTGAATCTGGCCGAGGACGTGACCAGGACAATCTTGTGCCCGTAAAACACTCTGCCCTCCACTCGGAATTGAACGTCGCTCAATTCTGGATTATTAACGAATTTCGGATCGATTCTGGACCCGCTGGAAAGTGTCGTGTCCCTAATGGGCTTTATTGGCTCCCAGCCAAAGCAGGTGCAAAATATGTCGGCTAACAATAGAGTCGTTCCCTCCTTCTGAGCGCGAAGCGAACACGACACGGTTAAAGCAATGGCTGATAAAAAGAAAAAAAATGGCCGCACTCGGCTTCATAAAAGCAATCGTTCGATAATTACATTGTCAGCCGTGGATAGCTTGCTGTGCCGAAATATATTGAACAGCAGGGGCAGGCATTCTTGAACGAACTGCGTCGAGTAATCGTCGGGGCAGACTTGCAGGAAGTCCTGGAGCAGCTGATCTATGACCGAGTCTATTCGCATTTCGTGGGCCGTGGAGAGGCTCAGCATCCAGCAGTGGAGGGTCCAGGAGACCCTCAGGCCCCGCAGCTCCATCGTCACGTCTGTGGAAATCAAACGCGCCGGTCACTCGCGGGGAGAGGAGGGAGCGCCCCGGGGCTAACCGACTCGCCGAGCCTTACCCAAGTGATTGCACTCCGCGCTGTGGTACATCGCCTCCTGGAGCGCCTTGTTCTGGAGCTTGCTGAACACGGGCTCGTTGCCCTCCCGCTGGTCGCGGATCTCGGACCCGTGCGGCTGCTGCTTCTGCTGCTGCTGCTGTTGCTGCTGCTGCTGCTGCTGCTGCACCGTCCCGGAATTGCCCTCGGCCAGTATTTCCTCGAGCGACAGCACCTCCTTCTCGCCCCGCTTCGCCGAGAAGTTGAGGGGGTGCGAGAGCAGCTGGTGGAGGCAGCCTCTCTGGCCGTGAGCCGTCGCCACGGAGACCGCGCTGAAAGAGGACGAGCCAGCCGTGAGGAGCCACCCTCCTCCACCCGAGCGGGCGCCGTCGGCCTTACCTGTAGCAGCCGCGCTGCGCCGAGCCGGAGTAGCAGAAGGTGTCCTTGACCCAGGTGGAGAGAAAGGGCTGGGCCCCGTGGGCCAGGAGCAGGGCGACCATCTCGTTGTTGCCGGAGGCCGTGGCCGCCTGCAAGGGGGTTATCGTCGACTTGTCCTCGCTCGGCTTGGCGCCCCCCTCCACCGCGGCGCCCCGCTCCAGCAGTATCCTCGCGATGTTGCAGTGGCCCAGGAGGGCGGTGTAGGTCAGGGCCGTCCAGTGCTGGGTCTCGGCGCAGTAGCCCTGTCAAGGGCAAGCGAGCGTTAGTCCGGGCCCGGAGTCCACGGTCGGCCGTTTCCTTAATTAATTACCACGGGGACGCTGTGCGGCTGGTAATTGTTGTTCTGACCGGAGGGGCCGCTCAGGGAGCCCGAGGAGGCGCTTAGGTTCAGGCTCCTGTTGGCCGAGGCGACGTTCCGCGAGCCGGGGCCGGCCGAGGGCCCGAGGGGGAGCCTCGAGGGCGCGACGGCGGCTTGGCTCGCCCCCGGCGCCGGACTCTCGACGTTCAGGTCGGCGCCGGCCTCGACCAGGGCCAGGACCGCGGCCTCGTCCCCGTTGATGCAGGCCAGCATTAGGCCGGTGAAGCCGCTGTCGTTCAGGGTGTCGATCTTGGTCGAGGGCAGGACGGCCAGGGACTGCGATATAAGCTCCGACCGTCCGCTGGTCAGCATCTTGAAGGCCATCTCCAAGCTGAAGCGGCGAACGTATTCCGAGTCGTCGATTCTCTTGGAGCTGATGGTCACCTCGTCGGAGCTGAAACAAGCCGAGGGTGAGGGGCGGGGTCGCGGAGCGTCCATAGGGCCGGTCGGAGAGGGCAAGAGAGAGAGAGAGAGAGAGAGACGCGAACAAAACAGGAGTCGGATCGGGGGTGCTGGAGGGTGAGGGATAAGTGCGGAAGACCCTAAGAGAGGTCGAGGCCTAACCAGATCGGCCGAACGGGGCAGTCGACGCCGGGCAGGAGGAGCCTCGCGGCCTGGCCGATGTCGTCGTGGTCGACGACCGGAGCGTGGCGGTGCTCCGCGTGGGCGCTGGCGACGCGCAGCCACTCGACCAGCGGCGGCAGGACGACGTAGGCCCGCTCGTAGGCCAGCTCCTGGATGCCGGGGCCTCGTTCGCCGTGCTCGAGCTGAAAGCCAAAGGGCGCGTTTGAAGGAGGAGGGGGAGTCGAGGGCGCGAGTCGCGGCCGGCCCTACCTGGGAGCAGCGCATGTAGTAGAAGAGGGCGTTCAAGGCCTTGATGGTGAGCGGCAGGAGGCACCTGCCGGAGTGGGCGAGCTTGGTCACGAGCTCGAGGAGCTCCTGGATGGAGCCGACGCAGGTCGTGAGGAGGGAGGCCTCGAGGCTCTGCTGCTCCTTGCTGCCGCGCGAGGAGTTGGAGGAGCCGAGGGAGCTGACGCTGGCCCACCGCGGCATCGCCAGGGCACCTGCGAACGCGAAGGCCGAGCGTTAGGCGAGGTGGGGCTGGGGTGCCGGGCTGGCTCGAGCCCGACCGCGAGGCCTACCGGAGGCGAGCCTCCCGGCGTTGAGGTGCGCGTAGGGCTGGAGCAGGCCCCAGAGGTCGCCGCTGTTGGCGATCGCGTGCTCGAGCATCGTCGCCGTCAGGCTCGCGTGGGCCTCCGCCGGGACGCACTGCAGCACCATCTCCTCGAGCAGGTTCTCGATGCCGGCCGCGAGGTAGACGGCCGCGTACTCGTGGATCATCCGGCCGAGTCGCACGTCCGACATCCAGCGGAGGAAGCGGCCGACCGGCAGCTGGAGACCCGAGCGCGAGCCCTTGGACTGCTTGAGCTGGTCGCCCGAGACTGCGAACATGGCCGCCGCCCGTAGACAAGCCTGCGGGCAGCCGAAACAGAGGCCCTGGTCGGTTAGCCCTGGTCCTGGGGGGTGGGGGTGGTCGAAGCGAGGGAGACGAACCTTGGTGCAGGAGTCGGCGAGGGCCGGGCAGAGGAGGATCTTGAAGGCGCCGTAGACCTCGTGCTTGCTGCAGAGCCCGAGGGGCTTGGCCAGGCGCTGGATCTCGCGGCCCAGCCGCACGAGGGCCCGCTGCAGGAGGTAGGACAGCCGGGGCACGGTCTCCATTGTCACCTGGGCCATGTGGTCGCGCGTCCGCCCGTTCTGCAGGACCCTGAGCACGTCGTGGTGGGTCCAGGGCAGCTGCTGGAGCTCGACCAGCCGGTTGTGCGAGTCGACCCAGACGAACTCGTCGGCGCTCGTGACGTTGGTGTTGATGGTCTCGAGGCTCGAGTGGCGCATGAGCCGCCTGACCGCGGGCTCCGAGCTCTCGGAGCCGCTCAGGGAGGAGTAGGTCGAGGTCGAGGTGTGCGAGCGCATAGTCAGCTGCTGGATCGCGAGCTTGATGTCCTCGAGGCCGCTGCCGGACCAGGGCACCTGCAGCTGTCGAGGCGCGCTTACGGCACTGAGGCCAGGTGCCCGCGGTGAGGCCGGGGCGAGGGGGGAGCTGGGCATTACCTTGGCCGGGGTCGCGCGGTGCCGGCTCCGGCTCTGGCCCGAGCGGTTGCGGCCGTTCCTCTGGGTAACCGAGGCCGAGAGCCGCTCGTCCTCCGGCACGCTGTTCAGGGCCTGGGGGCTGCTGCTCCTGTGCAGTCTGTGGGGCGGCGAGCTGCTGCTCGTGTGGCCCCCGGTGTCCGACATGCTCGCGTGCCCCGACGACCGGTTCTCGTCCGAGGAGCTGTTGCCCGTGCATTCCGGCCTCCGCTGCGAATCGAGCCGCGCGTCCTTAGAGGCTCTCGGGCACCTCGGGCCTGGGACTGCCCCTGCCTCTCTCGCGATCCGCCGAGCCTCTCGAGCCGGCCCCCGGTTAGCCGACGTTGCGCGGCTCCCCTGGGCCCCGGGGGACGGTCTCGAGCCCGCTTGAAAATCCGTTTGGCAAGGACCCGGGGCCCGGCTAAAGAGGCTGGCGGCGGTCGAGCGAGGCAGGGCAGAGAGCGGGGCCGAAAAACAACGAAGGGCAAACCTGAAGGGCTCGCAGCTCGTGGAGGCTGAGATGGTGATGCTGCGATTGATGGGGGTGATGGGCGGTGGGCGTCGTTGGCGTCGGTGTCGGTGCGACGCTATCCGTGTCTCTCTCGGCCACCATGTGCACCGCGTTTATCTTCGGGGAAGTGCCGGTGATCTCGTTCGTGTACGTCGGGCAGTAGAGCTCGTGGTTCCCTCCGCTCGGCCTTTTGCAACATTCGCAAAAACGAATCCTCGTCTCATTCGTCTGAACAATGCCGCTCTTATTTACCCGCGCATAAAGAGTAAATTCATCGGCCGAGCCTACACTCTGAAGCAATTATTTCCTTCGTAATCTGCGCTACTGGATCTCGACATTTTTATCGGCGCATTATTCGCGCGCTTTATCGCGGTCGCGGCTATTGGAGGAAAGGGGAGCGTATAATTTCCTCCCATTGATAATACTACTTATTAGAGAGAGAGTAAACCATCTAGCACTGATTTGCCTTTCGGTGATAAAAATTTTAATCGTATGTTATTATCCCATTTGTGACACCCGGCAAACTGGACTTTCGGCTCCCTTTTTCATTATCATTTTTTATCTTTGCCTTTTACCTAAGATCGAATTTTAGTCCAGTCTTGTGCACATTTTGATTCTCTCGCAATTTCTAATTATCGTTTATTTTCATTCGAAACTTTTTTTCTCCTTGCTGTTCATTAACATTTATCACTCGATAATACTCGAAACTTTTAAGTTATCGAATCATTTTACCCAATTAAAAAATTGTTTGTGTTGTTAAAAAATCGATATAACTATTATCGCTAACTTATTTGATTAATGTCAATACAATATTTTAATTTTCATAATTAAATCTACATATTGTAAACACGAAAGTTTGTTCCCTGCAGATTTAGCAAATGAATTCCCGTCCTGGCCTTATCGAGGAAACTGGTGGTAATTTTTCAGAAAAATAACTCTAGTTTTTTAAGGTGTAGATTAATGTTAACCTGTTAAAATCTCTGTTTCATTTCAGTATCATCCAGTAGAGTGTTAGATCTACCATGAATAAACGTATCCATTGTGTAACTGAAACCTCGTCTTTTTCGGCAAATAAGGTTCATTATTATCTTAGATCGACGATTACGTTATAAAATATAATATGGGCTTTTTTTGCTTATACCATCAGCAATAGCTGAATTTTCTTAATTTTTTTTCGTCAGAACGTGGTTTTGCTATTGTTTCAATGTACGTTTATCCGAATGATTCCTTCTAAGATGAAAAATAATAATTTCTCGTACCAGAGGCCAAATTAGTGAGCCACGAGCCATTAATAGGTTGCCGCTCGAGTAAAAATTCGTTTTGGTTAAACAATTTCCCAACGAGTAGAAATATGCTTTGAGGAAGGGCGAGTAAAGCAGGGGTTCGTTAACCTTTCGTAAAAATAATGCTTAGTCCAACAAAGGGGCTACCGACGCTCTACGCCCTCTCGAGTCTTAGACGAGCCCAGCGAATCGTTGGTCCGGTTGCGCTCTGGGCTCGCGCCTGAGCCCGCCGAGTCTACTCGAGCCCCCATCGAAGGACGTTCGAGCCTCGCGACGATCCGGTCTCCCCTACTCCCGCCCAAGTACGGCAGCAGCCCGCCCATTACCCGCGGAGACGCCACTGCTGGACGAAGCTCCAGTCGGCCCTGAAGCCGCTCGTGTCCCCGGGCAGGGACCAGTACTCCTCGAGCTTGCTCTCGTCCTCCTCGATGCGGAGCACGTCCTCCCTGGAGGGCTTGACGCTGACGACGATCCTGCGCCCGGAGGACTCCTCCTCGGGGGCCTCCTCCTCGCCGGGCAGCTCGGGGGGGCTCGCCTCCCCGGGGGGCTCCCGCTCGCGGCGTCCCGTGTCCCCGAAGTAGACGACGGTCTTGTGCCGGGGCTCCGGCTCCGGGTCCGAGGCCGCGGCCTCCTGCCACTCCTGGGTCGGGGCGCGGCTGACGACGGGCAGCGCCCGACGCGGCACGAAGTTACCGAGGGCACCGGCGCTCATCGCGGCTCCGCGCACGTGACTGCGGCTCCGGATGCGCGTCGCGAGCCAAGTGCACGCGAGGCCGCTTCCTCTCGAGGCGACTTCGGCAGCGGCGGCGGCGGCGGCGGCGGCTCGCACCGCCACCAGGAGCAGAGCAGCCGCTTTCCTTCGCTCCCCGGCCCCTCCCGACTCCCACTTCGCGCGCGCCTCCCACGAGCTCCTGCACTCTCGCTTTTTGCCGTTCGAGCCCCGCTCCCGGCTACTGCCCCCGTTTCCCATCCACCCCGGGCGCGCTTTCTCGACCCAATTGCCCCTTTCCTGATATCGGCGCGACGCAAGCGCTCAGCGCGCACCTGGCGCACCCCTACGCGGGGCCTTTCGCACGCTGGATTTTCGTAGGACTTCTATCGGCGGGGGGAGGAAGCGCCTGCCATTCAAGGATTCCGGTCGATGCTCTGCTCCGGAATGGTGCACTTCCTACGTCCAGTGCATTGTGTGGCATTGTCCTCTCCTCGGTGCCCCTGGCCATTGTCCCTGCCGAGTTCCGTGACGAGCGCAATACCGCAGTTACTATTATCATCGATGTTGTTATTACTCCCGGCTCCTTTATACGTAGAGGACCGTTGCGTGCGTGCGAAACCTTGCGGCCACTATTATACGCCCCGGCGAGCCTTTGGGAAAAGGGGTTCCGCTTGCTCTTTGAGAAAAGGCGCTTCCGACGAATTTCCAGCATTTTCAATCCCATCCTAAGGAACCATACTAAGTTGCTACTAAGTGCCGAAATTGGGCGAGACGCGCCTCCTCCTCCAAACTACGAGCAGCGATATATATTCTCTTGCGTAGGATCCATTGCGAAGGTCCTTGATAGATAAACGCGAGTTAGGACCATAGCAAACAGCGAGCGTATTTAAAGAACTAACTTGCAAACTTTTAGCATTGCCCAAGGGCTCGCTCTATCGGTCGCGCTCTTCGCTCCTGAGTCGTCCAGTTGCGCTCCTTCCGGTCGTTTCGCTATCGAGGTAACGCAACTTATCAAGCTACCGGGTCGAGCCCCCTCGAGATCCCCGAGAAGGAACAGTCGGGGGCATTCATTTGCGAACGGAACCTCTTAGGACTCGCCTGCGGAACGACGTCAGCCCGCCCGGACACGATAAAGTGTCTCTCCACGCGGTTGTCGGGGATCGGGGACGTCGCTCGCCGCGAGCTATTGTCCGTGCTCACGTGGCGCAGCTCCGGCTTCAAGGGCGTCAAACGCGCCCTTCCAGGCCCCGAAAATCCCGCTGGTCCTTTTGTCTTAGCGGAAGGTGCGCCCGACAATGGGCTCCCCCCGCCCGGTCCTTCTTTACCGCTTCCCTTTTCATTTTCATCCGCCGGCGGATGGCGAACGATCGGCACGAGCTCGGCGTCGCATTTCTACGAATGCGCGGACTTTTCGCACGCCCACGCGTCGCGAGTTCCTCAGGAGTCTGACCCGACGGCGGCGGCGGCGCTTCGCCGTGCGCTCAGACCGGCCGACGACATTGCGAAAACAAAAAGACAAATCAACGATCGTGCGCGCCTACTCGATGCCACTGGGAGTCCCACCGTCTGTCCTCGATAAGCGACATGTGAAAATCCCGTACGGGCGCGCACGGGGAATGGAAACTTCGCCGTTTGCTTTTACGTAAAGTCAATTTTGTAATATCGCAATTACCTTACGCGATTGATAATTAGAAAAATGACCGGGGAAACTTTAAAGGATAATGATTCACGACGCGTGACACTTTAGTTGCCAGCCCCTCTCATTATACGTTTATTTCTTCACTCGTAATACTTCGCGATGCGCACACATGCGTAATGAGCTGTTGGGTAGTAGGGAACCTAAACGCAACCGCGCGATTATGGAACTGCGGTTGTAAAAACGTAACGGCGCTGGAGAGTCTGCGAGTGGTCAATATCTGCTCGGAAACGTGATCGTACGCAATGGCAATCGATTTCACAGCTGGCAGATCGCATTGTCACTCCAAAGGGTTGGTGCTTCTCTATATTATCGTCGATTAAATCGCCGCACGGCCGAACGAGATAATTGTAGCTCTTCCGTGCTTTCGCATAACGACGCAGGGCCGGCTCGATCCGTGTGTCCCTGCAAATTGGCGATTATACCGTTCCCTCCCTCCTTCGTTCGCTTTCTCCTTTTTCCTCGTCATCTGCTCCTTCCTTCCTTCCCTCCTTCCATTCCTCCGACTTTTGTAAACTCGATTAATATACCATAAGTATCATCCGACTGCTTGGCTGCGATCGAAAATTTACTCACGCCTAAGACTTGCCGAGGGTCTTTGCCGGGCTATGCCTCGGGCACAATATGAAATAGAAATTGGCTCGTCGAGTTCGTGTGAAAAAGAGAGCAGGTGCGCGCATTCGATGGCTCTTAATTAGTCGTCTGAAAGTCGAGGATGCGCACGCCGAGGAAAGGAATGGGTCACAGTGGAAAAGAGAGACAGCGTTCCTAATATTATGGGAACCGGGCGATTGAGATAATGCGCGTGGGATCAATTGCGGGAGAGCGAAATGTTGATTTAGCCCGAGCCTCGGCCGATGATTTAGGCTAATGGCTCCTTCCCTCCTCTCCGCCCCTCCCCCCCCCCCGGCTCGCTCTTGCCATTTCGCTCATTCATTCATTTGCGCGAATCTTTTGCGCCAATCTTTCGCGCGAATCTTTTGCACGTAGCGCCACTACCGTTCCGAAATGATCACCCGTCAAAGTTTGACACGTAGAGCACTATGATTAATCGCTCGTGGCTTTGAGATTAAGGGCAAATTTAAGCGGAAAGACCACGAGGCCGGTATGGAAAGTTTTTTTGTCACATTTTATGACGAAATGAGCATGATTCGTTCGATCGTATCATCGATGAGACGCTCTTTACTGTGATTTTATCTTTTCCTCGGACGGATTTTCTGCCGATTGGCTGTAAAGGAAGTTTTCGAAAAGGAGTCGAAAGAAAGAAAGAAAAAAAAAGCATTAGCAATAAGTTATTGCTGGCTGACGTCTTGTTTAATCGGCAAATCTGTGGCTTAGCGACGGGCTAATCGATCAAGACCATTGCATTACAATAGTACATTTCTTTATCATCGCCTAAATTTTGTTACAGCACTTGCATTTTCCGCTTGTTTGTTCGCTCTCGAGAGCCCTGGCGTGTAGCGAGCATTGACTTTCGTTTTTCCGTTATTATAACGGAGCATTTCCCTGTCTCCATCATTATTTACTTCGTATATATATATATAAATATTAACGAAAACTGATTTTAATCAATTGTCAAGCCTTGTTATATTTTTGGCGTAAACTTTGCCAACGGATGCAATGTTTGAACGGCGATGCAATGATTTATATCACAACCTATTGTAAAAATTAAGCAGGATGATTGGCAACTTGCCATCCAGGCTCAGCAGCACTCGCCACACTGAGCTCGCTATCAATGAGATGGTCTTGCTTAGATATTTTAATAATTATTGAAATAGCATGAATTTCTAATGGGGAAAAAGTATATTTTAAGGACTTAATAAAGTTTTTTTCATTAATAGTAACAGCAGCAGTTAGAGGTTGATTTATTAAACACTCCTTTATAAAAGTATCTAATTTACGACCAAAGATAATATTTATTTTTTTAATTTAAACGATCATATATTATCTACAATCGTATTCCCAGTACTAGTGTATACACAAGATTCATCTTTAGCGTTATTGGTTTAAATTTAATCCCTCGTAAAATCCTGAATAAAACAAATTTACGACCACAAAAAGTAAAGAATCGTTAGGCTCGAAACAAGCGCAGCATTTATAGATACTTTCCAGCATAGATTTATACGTACAAAAGCTTTTAATACGCGAGTTTTAGGTTGACCTACGATCGTTATCGAACGGAACCGTAATAATATGACACAGCGCCTGACGTCCGACCTCAGATTGTTATCGCGGCGGAGAGCATCACTTGCTCATACGCGTCTTTCCTTGCTGCTTCGGCTCTGCAATCTAAGTAGGAAAATACACAGTGAAATGATACTGTTTCGATTATTTACAATTTCCGCTTTTACGGCAGGAGAAAATTTAGAAGATATACTAAGATAAACAGAGTTGAAAATGGTAAACAAAGATTGTAACGGAGAAACCGAATACAGGAATAAGTTTGACAAAGATTTAAAAAATCTGTATACTCGAAAGATTAAAGTGCGCCGAATAAGTTTTACCTAACAATTAAAAATAATCCAGATTAATCGAAGTGCCCGTATAAACTGCAAAACTTGTATATATATATATATATATATGTATATGTTAATTAAATTATTTATTTCTTAAAGCTAAAAGCATGTTTTCCGAGTATCTCCAGAGCAGAGAATTGTAACTACCACGTATGAGCGCTGAACATATTAGTTGCCATAAATTTGTCAACGTGTACAAAATGATATAAATGAACGGATAATGCGCGATTGGAAGGATTTTTAATAGTAGTATTTATCATTAGTGAGAAGTTCGCGGATGAGAAAATGTGAAATATTACAATCGATCACTGGCAATTACAGGCCCTTTACCGATAATTAAACGCAATAATGATTAATTTTCAATTCGCGGGGAAAGATAAATCTCTGGGTGGCGGCGGGGCAAAAATGGGGGCGGGGGGGGGGAGGGGCAAATAGCCAGCAGTGAGGCTTTCGTTGGCCGGCGCAGCGATAACGTCGTTTTGTTCCGGACACTTACGGTCCGCGCGCAAGGCTGGCAAGTTGACAAAGCAAAACTAGTTAGTCCGGACTAATCCGGCGGGATGGCCATTCGCGTGCGGGCACGCGCACGAGTGGATGCGCCAACCGAGGCGGTAGTTCCCTTAGGGCTCCATTTTATCGTTACAACAAGACCATTGACAGCGGCCTATCGGATATTAAGCTGAATTTCACGTGAGCCTCGACAACGAGGCTCTTATGGCGCGTCCACATGTTGCGCGCCGGAGCGTCTCCCTGTCTCGACGGATGTAAGAAGCTCTCGGGCCGGCGACGAGGAGAAGTCGTCCCAGAGCCAGGGCAAGGACTGCGGGCAACAGGAGGAGAGAAGCCCGAAGGCCAAGCGAGGGAAGTGCAAGATCGCGCGGCGGCGGCAACCGGCGGTGTCGCGTTAAAATAAACTAACCGCCTTTGTAAATGCGTAGCCATTGACGATGGTTGCGCGAAGCGAAAATAAATTTACTCGGGGAGGTATGCGAGTCTTCGCCGAGGGCACGACTTGCCTCTCGATTCCCCCGATTCCTCGTTCGCACGAGCGCGAATATCATCGGCAGCCGTATCGCGAGCCAATGGATTTCACCGATAGGACTGCAGTTGTCGCGCACGACTCTTACCGAGTCCATTAACGACCCATTCGGCTGATCGAGAGACTCCAATTTTTGAGCCACTGGACTGGCCAGCCGACTCGCCCAGCGACGCACGCCCGACCTCGAACGATGGTAGCCTAGTCGTGACTAGGCTAGCCCTTCGATGAAAGAGGAAGCCTTTTTTCCCCCCCTCGACTGCTAATTAACGGGAGCGCGTTGCGACACGAGCTGCAATAGAGTCGACCGAGCCATAATTTCTCTATTAACATCAATTACCGAGGAGTGCGGAAAAAGTCCGAACAAAAGCCACCGCGTAACATTTCAGTTCGAGTTCTTACTCCCTTTAAACAAAGTAATACGTCAATCAGAAAGGAGTTCCACGGCACACATAGGACGCAACAGAGTGGAAGAGAGTGAAAAAAGGGCGGCGATCCGAATGATCGGAGGAATTAATGGCATCGCCTAGAAAGCGAAACGAGTCGAGCAATTAAGCCTTTTCGGTGTATCGATTTTTTTATCTACCTTAGGCAAAACCCTATAGATCCATGCTTTTGTCTTTGGTAAATAAGGCGGGGGGGGGTGGCATATTTACGCGTGTATGCGTAAACAGAAGGGAATGATAGAGAGAGAGAGAGAGAGAGAGAAGGGAAAAGTGGGGACAAACACAGGACATAACTCGCCTGTCTGTGATCGAGTATTCGTGATCTATAGACTTTGCGTAATCAACTTCCAATGTGAAAACAGTCGACTTGAGTTATTTTTTTTAATTTACCTTTTGAATTTTATTTTACTGCCTTAAATAACGAAATACAGCAACGCTTGTTAATTTAATGTTATCGCATAATTTAGCTTAATCGTAACATCGTAATAAAGATCTGATACAGTGTAATTCTAGATTTAACTGCCAACTGATATCGTACGCAGAGATTTTTTTTGTAAACACGAAAATATATAGTGTGAATCCAACAAAATACAAGGAGAAAAATATACGAAAGCTGAGAATAAAACGAGTGAAAGATGAATAAGCCGGGATTCCGTCGAATTGATCCGTCGTCCATCTGTCATTTCTATCATTTTTTTCGATGTTTCATCTGTAATGATGTTCCACGGTGGAGCTTAAACTAGCCTCTCTGCGTGTTTAAATACGATCCTTTGTAACTTTCTTTCATATTATAAATGTATCGTGACGGCTATTCACGGTATTTTTTATGGAAATTCATATTGAATGAAATTCCATTCAATTTTCCATCTACGGATACACAACAATTTTAATAAAACTGTGTTGCGGCTAAATTTTAAATGAGGCGCCCAACCAAAGATATTTTTACGATACTGCTAAAACTATTTATATGTCAAATGTTAACGGATTTTTTCTTTCTTCACATAGACATGATCGTGAAGAAACTTGATCTCCCTACATTCTTTATTACCTTCAAGAAATTAGATACTGTCTCAAGTGCTTAGTCACTGAATACTAATGTTAAAATTTCACCCACAGTTTTATTTAAAAATTCTAATTCTCAAAAGTACGTAAGCAAATTGAGTTTTGAAAATTGAATGTGCAACAATTTTTGTGCGTATACTTATAAATTTTCCGCAAAACGCAATCAAATGTAAAAAATCATTTGTAAATTAATAAAAATTGCGAGAAAAGCTGCTCCGTTGATAATTTACTGATCAAGCAAATTGATAATCGCATATATTTTAGTTTACGCCTGTGCAAAATTTAATATACATGAATTTATTACAGTAAGTAACTGATAACTTTCATGATTTTTGAGCTTATTATGAATGAATAATTAAGCTGTACTATTTTTTTTCCTGTAGTCATAAAATTTCTTTTAGCTACTATTGCTAATCTACATTTCGATACCTCACTTTTATCACACGAAAATATACTTGTACGGTGTAAAATATAGAGTTTACGGTTGTCAATTATGATAAATTACGATAATAACCATGACAAGCTAAAAGATGCTAATTGACACTAGCGTTGTACAAAGTCAGTCTCTAAAAAACGCAATATATTAAAAAAAAAAATGGTTGCTGAAACGATTAACGTTTGGTTGACATTTTAGGACTTTGATGCTTGTTATACACGCAATATCTTAAAATAATAAATATTAAATTTCAGTATTAACTATTCTTGAATAACAAAAAAAATTTATTCTTATCTAATTAATGATTTAATGGCTCGTGTAACGGCGCATTTATAATTAATAGAGCGCAAAAGATTTTTTATTGTTTATAAATTTTCATTGTTTTAAAAAGCTGCTTTAAATTACACATTTTAAACTTGTTAAATAAATGTTATCCCATATGAATGTATAATTATTGCTAGCACTAATTTATTTATTATTTCAAATTTGTTAAAATTTTAATTTTATAAATAATAAAGTTTATTATTTATATCAAAATAGTTTTGATTTAATTTTTTAAAAGGAAATAAATCTAAGGGTATTGATTTGATATGCTTTTCATTACTTTTAACATTTTCAAAACGTAATTAATTAGAAAGCAATCATTACTGATAAATATGTTGCTAATTGCCAAAAGAAAAATCGTTAATACTAAAATGAATAATTTATATTTTAATGTTAGGGCAATAATGCAAAATTATGAATATTGAATTTCGTTGAAACACGTACCTTTGTTAATAATGTGATTTAAATATATTTATTAGAAATTATGCTGTTAGCTTGCAAGAAAGAAGAAATTGTCAGTTTCTAGCAGTCTCTGTGAGTATAACTGGAAAAGCAAAAGAGCATTGCTAAACTCGTAAAATCGACGTACACGCTCAACCATGTTTCTCAATCCTATTTACGTATGTAAGGTATTGTTATAATAAGCTGGCAAAATGCACGTAATAAGGCTGCGGTCGATATAACCCTAATTTGTCGTAAAAAAGTAATTTATACGGGCGCAAGACTTAGTCTATCAACAAGGAACAATAATAATACATATGTTTTTATTGCAGTTAAACCCGGCCGGTCGAGTGTTTTTATAAGAAAATTGCACGTTTGCATTGGTTGAAATGCATTTTTTAAGCTTCGCATTGATTAAAAATAAAAACACGAAAATACAAAAGCAGGGTCGTTAAGCTTGAGAAGATATACCACGACTATGTATTTTTAAAGGCATACACAAGCCTTTTATAACCCACACGTACAAGCGGTCGAGAAAAAAATTAATAGTCATCCATCTACTAATTTAAGAGGAAACATTTTGACAAGCCAAAATAATAAAACCCCGCAGGGCCATTATGAGGCATGAAAGAATTTTATCTTAGCGTTGTTGCGCAGATTGTAAAAAAATTATTACGTTTGAGCATTTGCATTTTTTACGATTCCCCGAGCAAATAATTGATACAAAGTATCGGAGGGGCCCGGAGACTCCCGAATAATCGGCGGACGGGGTTGCCGAAGCCAAGAGCAGTCATTGTTATCGCAATTATCGAGTACTGGGGAGGGAAAAGAATAAGAGCCGGGTACGAGTCGGGCTCGGAAGCGGTCGCGGGGCCTCGGGCAAATCTCTCACCAGTCGACAACAGATCGACGCAATTGAAGCCGCGCGAAGCCGAGGCCCGGCCTCCGTGTAAATAAACGTCGGGCTTACAAATGCGAAGGAAGTGCAAGTTGAGACAATTAAAAATGAGAGGTTCGTTAGGGTCTCGGCTACGGGGCCTCGCGGAAACGGACCGATCGGGAGTTACGCGAGCGACGATAAAAGCGGATAAAATACAACGGAGCCCCCGGCATAAATAAAGCAAGGGAGGATGGGCGGGCGCATAAATAATTTGTCAATTCTCGAAAGGACCCGCTCGGGAGGTGGGCGGAGGGCCGGACGCCGAGGATAAGGCGCTCTTATAATCATTAAGGCTCGGGCTCGGGCACTCGGGGGCCCTGACTTTCGGCTACCTCGGCGGCTTTTACGATCGCGAATAATGCGAGACGAGGACGACGACGGCGGCGGCGGCGGCTCCGCTCCCGAAGCCGTTCGCCGAGGCTCCGGCGGTCGTTCGTCGGTCGTTGGCACCACCGGCGTAATTACGCGATCGCGAAAATCACTTTGCGCGGCTGGGCCTCGGTCCCGAACGGGATCGCGGGGCCCTCGCCGCCCCTCGCCCCGGGCGGATAAGACGGATAAGAACCTGCGGGGCTTCGGCCTGAGGATCTCATGGCCTGGGTCGGAGATGCAGACGCTGAGGCTCAGGGGCCCGCCGTAGTGCTCAGTTGCCTCCGGTGTTCCCGGACGCTGCTGATGACTCGGCACCTGCTGCTGCTGCTGCTGAGCCACGGAAGTCGCGAGGCCTGACTGACACGTCCCCAGGTAATGGCTCGTCTGCTGCTGTTGCTGCTGCTGCTGCTGAGTCGACTGCTGCTGCTGCTGCTGCCGCTGCTGTTGCTGCTGCTGCTGCTGCTGCTGCTGCTGCTGCTGCGGCTGCTGCTGTTGCTGATGATGACCATCCATTCTTCTGTTTTCGCTTTTGCTCTATCGCGATCAGTCATTCAGGTGCCGCAACTCCTAGGAAAATTAGACGATTCACCGTTACTCCACTGTTGGGCTTAGACCGGCAAAGCTCGGCACACAAGGAATTGGATAACTTTCTACGTTGCGATTATTTTGAAATTTTTAATTTGCCACCGACGTGCATAATAATTATTTCTTTCCATTTGGCTAATTTGGTAATAGCTGTTTTTCATGTTTCAGTCTCGTCAAAAATTGTGCCTCGTCTTATTTCGCTATTGATTTTAACGCAAATCTTTATAATGATAATAGAAAGTGGCCCTAATTACATGCAAATGAGCTTGGCCTTCGTGAGCTTTGAAAGAAACGTGGCATTGCATGTTTACTCGCGAAAAATAGAAAGTTAGACAGTTCTTTAGAAGGCACATATTATTATATTCTTCATGTGATCTCCCAGAAACAAAGAGACTCCGAGAAAATGCGATCATTATCTAAGGCTCGTCACTTGATCTGTAAGAAACTTCACACTTTCAATGCACTTAGTTCTTCTCGCTCTTTCTCAAGATCCCCTGCACCGGTTGTATTAGATTCACGAAACAAGGCTTTTAATATGTTTTTTTCTCAAATAATGACGCACTTATCAGCATAAAATCCTTTTACGAAAACACTAATTATAAGATTTTCCCCTTGTTTTCACGATTGTAATTTAAAATTCAAGGGCAAAATTTCAGTTTCGTATAAAATTATTTCAAATTTCATCGGTTGGTGTAAGGTTTAAGTATTTTCACTTTATTGCAATGATGCATTATATGAATTTTCACCATAAAACACCATGGCTTTTTACACAATGTGCGATGATTTTAAGCAATTTTCGAATGCTTATAAATAAAAATATCGAGATGCATGCCAAGAAAATATAATAATGAGTATATATAACTTATGGTGATATGGAACTTTCTTTTCAATGCATTTTGTCATTATGGTAAAAAGTGATGATGTATAGTTGCGTACGATAATATGAAGATTGAAGAGTTTTTTTTATATGTATACCCTTCTTATTATTGTCATTGTACGTATAGATGGATAAAATCATAATATGCCATCTAATTAAAAAGCATATTTTAAAAATAAACGAATAAATTCAGATATTATTATAATAATGGTGCAAATGAATAATCCGAAGCAAACTGTATGCTTAAGGCGATCATATACTTTTAATAGTTTGCTTAATAAACACTGGTTTTTTTTATAATTTATTACATTAAGCTATATATATAAATATATATTTAAATGTGAATATTCCTATGACGGTCTTATAAGGTCAATGTTAGGTTAATTTTATTAAAAAACCAATACAGAGTCATAACGTAAGTGTAAAAAATAACATTACTTGCTATACTATTTGAATCGTTCCTGCTGAATTTAAACCTTTTGAATAAAGTTTGCTGAGTGCTATCCAAATAATAAGTCAAGAAAAGTTTTTAAATGTCATTGTGCACAAAATTGCTACGTATATTCTGAATTACAAATTAGTTAATACTGGAGCTAGCAATTCGTGTTCAAAATAAAAAAAACTCGTTGCTATAAATTAGGGTTACATTTTAATATTCCGTTGCTTATTCCTCAATTATCTCAGATTTTCGGTCTGCATAATAATGCATAAGTTTTAAATATAAAACGGCTAACACAAATTACGTTTCAAATTATTTACTCGACATTTTTAAATTTACAATGTATTAATAATGAATTTAATTTTTCGTTTTACGCATTTTTAGCGCAATTTTACAATTAAATTTATAATGTAATATATTCCACATTTATAAATTTTCTTGTTATTATGTTCCCTGATTAACGTTTAAATAATAAATATCTAAGCAAAAAGCTGTGAAAGTTACATTATAATCCGGTAATAACCCTCTTAATGAAAGGAAAATGGCACACACGTTGAAATTGGTATGGGAATATAAGTCATAAAGAGTAAAGAAACAGTGTAGAAAATTAAAGACAGGCCTTTTTATTTTCCAAAATTATTAGCTAACGTATCGACATGTTGATAAAAAATTTGCTGCTCACTGCGATGAAAACTCATGATACTCTGTAATAGCTTATTTAATTCGACGCTTATTTAATTTTCTATTTTATATAAATAATTTAAGTACATAAACCAATATTTATGAATAATTGCAAACCTTATATATAGCCATTACTTCATATGATGAAATTGGCTACTGGTTTTGTTCTTTATGCCTGCTCATTCGATCGTAAATATTACAGAATGAAGATAAAATCGTTACTCTTTAATTTCATGAAGGGAACGGCTCATTTGAGTTTTTTATCATTATTCATTTTCCTCCTCGAAAATAAAACATGCATTGTTTTCGGATTATCTCCTTGATAGATAAGAATACTTTTAAACAAATTTTCTCTTACTGACTCAATATTAAATGGGGGAGGTAATTAACTCTTTTGAACATACTATAGTAGCAAAATTTGTGAATTATAATTATAATTATATTAATCAACGAAAATGTTAGATAATCAGTCATTAGAAGAAATTACGATCATATTTAATAAATTATGAATCTATCGATGAGACTTCTAAAAATCAGCCTATTTTACGTAATGTAGAGTAAAAATTATTTTTTTAAGATTATTAAATTAATGTAAATGTTACATTATACTATCAAAGTCAAATTATCACACTAAAATTGTATTAATTTCTTATATTTTTTAAGCAACATCATTAATAGCAAGCGATTTAATATTCTCATGAATTTATATTTATAGTACAATCTAGTAATAAGCTAAGTTCATTTTTGCTTTAAAAATACAACTATAATGTATCATTAGTGATTATTAAAAATAAATGCAGACAAAGGTTATAACTTTAATAAATATCAATATAGTAAGAAAAAAATGTATACACGTGTCTGTTTAATAAAATGTAAAATAAATTGTATCGCACTGCCTGAGCGAATAGATGAATGAGTTTAACATCTTGTAAAATATTTTATTTGTTGGTTTTACTTTACTCGTTACAAAGTCATTGTCTTTTTTTTACGAGCCGACATTATTTCTGTGTCGCGAGATCTTTGAACAGAATGCCACTCTAAGTTGTAATTTATTTTCATAAATGCTTTATAAAATTAGCTACATCATTCATTAACAATTCGTACATCGATGCAAAAGATTTAACTACCGTCTCCTACATTTGTCAATCTGAACGTTTTGCGTTACTAGGTTATAAAGTTAAAATTAGTAATTATTGTGTATTAATAGCAGCGTCATTTGTAAATACACAAACGTCATTTACTCTGATACAAAAAGCAATGTATAGAAATTAAACAGACCTTAGAAGCTTTAGCAATTTCTAAAAATTTTGTAAACAAATTCGTTTAGAAAACTGATCTTCCTATACAAGCAAATACTGTATAAGTTGATGTTATACGCAACATGATTTTTGAAACTTGCGGAAAAAAAATCATAGCTTTTTGCAGATAAAAAGAAGGAGAGGACAAAAGGGGCGTTTATTATTAATTCTAATAAATTTATTACGCTAAAGTTTCAACGCTCGTTGTACATAATGCTGCAGTTTCAGTTGAAGTAAAAAGCCAAGTAACTTGTATAAATAATGTATAAAAGACTCGTAGCTCGTAACATTTATCTTTGTTAAAATATACATTACAAGCTATCAAAGCATAATGTATATGTTAAGAAGTGAAATTGATGATTATAAGAAAATATTTATAACTCATCACTCATAATAATTACGTTGCGCTCTTATTTTGAGCTTGTAACAAATTTTAAAGCGGACAAATTTCTTCCTTTTCTAGAAAACAATGATTAGCGGGTACATTTATAATTACCACCTTAATACATCCAGAAAATGAAAACGAATATAAGGAGTTGGCATTAAAAGTGCTCGAGCCTCGAGCGATGTGTCATCCGATGATATCAATGAAATATTGTAAAGCAAATCGAAATTTAACGGTAAACGAGTGTCCAGTCAGTCAAGAAGAAGAAAAGGCTTTTTAAGAAAACGATACTCATCGCGTGCAGCACGAAAACTCACGGGTTAGCTTGTCAATGGCGGGGGGCTTCGATAAGTCATTGCAGGACCTAATAACATCATCAATCCTAAGCGTCGATGCTCGAGCAAAGCAATCAAGGGAACTGGTGCCGAACTCAAGGCTTAACCAAATGCGCGGCGAGTGGGTGTCGTGCGAGCGACGCCTCGCGCGAAAGAAAAAACACGCACGCGCGCACGCGCACACGCAGTCACGGACAATAATGGCTAAGGGGAGGTTAACGTATGGGAATCAGCTTGGCATCCGATCGAGCTCCGCGTACATGAGCATCGGCCGGTACGATAGCAAAAGGCGGCAGCTCGGCACCATTGTATCACTCGAGTCCGACGTCTTTGCCCCGTCCGTTCTCACGACGCTCGAGAGTAGGCCGTAGCGAGAAGTGCCAGGTTACACGCGCACCGTTGGAAGAGAGCGACTCGCCGAACGAAAGTTATTCGAAGTGCGCCCGAGCCTCGGAGGCCGGTGAGCTTGGCACTTTCTTCGCCGCGGCCTCCCCGCCGGCCTCCCGGCATCCGAAGGTCATTGCCGGATTGTCGCCGTCCGGGCGAATCCGGGGCCGGCGAGCTGCCTGGGGCCCATGCGATGGGACACCATCGGGAAAGTGAAAACAACCCGGGCGGCAGGCCACCGACGAGTAAGCTCGACCAGGGCCGAGAAATTTTCCCCCGGCGCATAGCGTTCGGGGCGCGCCACGCGATACAGTGGGCCCCGCCACGCGATACAGTGGGCCCCGCCACGCCCGACGTTGGCAAATTCTCTCGTTCGAGCGACCGCCACCGATGAGAAGACTCTCTCCTCCGCTCCAGCCGAAGAATTCGTAATTACTATGGCATTGTTTGCCGAATAAAGGGAGGCCCGCGAAGCCCCGTAACCCTTGGGACCAATGCCGGGAAATAATTAATATCCACAGTCTACTGCGAATCCGATTGGACTCCGAGTGCCGCTGGCTAGAGGCGAAGGATAATCAGAGGCTCGGCGATTAGGGGAACGTAAGCAATCGAGCTCGTGGTAAATTGGCAGAGGGAGGCGCACATCCAGGAGTAGATCGGACGACGTCGCTCCTGACGAAGGGCATCGACGAGGCCGGGAGAGGGGAGAGCGGGGCAGCCGCAGGAAGAAAATCGGTCCCACGCGAGCGAGGAGCGACGAGGAGCGCTCCGGAGGAATCGGCGAATCGGCTCCGAACGTCTCCGAGTGCCGCGCGTACAGAAACGAGGATTCGCCTTGGCGCGGCGGTTGCCGAACGGTAAACTTCTTTTTGCAGTGGCTCCGCCTGCAGTGGCTCCCAAAAGGAGGTCAGGCTACTGCTCCTTCTGCCCCGGCCGGCCCGGGCAGCCCGAGAGGCAAGGAGGATTCGGATAGAGGGGCGGGAGGCGAGCGGCCGTCGGGCATTAGATCGGCTCGTATCGAATTTACAGTTGGCCGTCGTCCCGAGGACCGATAAGGACCATTAAGCCTTATCATAGGGCCCCGAGCGAGTGGGCCGCGAGCGCCGCAGGCCGAGCGCGCAAGAAGCGGCCCCTCGGCCCTACTCCCGGCTCCGGCAACGCTCCTCCTCCTCCGCCGCACCCCCCCCCTCCTCCTCCTCCACCCGCCGCGGGGAACGGCTCTCCGGGAATCCGAGGTATGCGGCGGATAACTCGGTCGCGCCGTCCTGGCTCAGCAGCATCCCTCCCGTCGTCCTACCGACTCCCACCTCCGGCTCGTCCGCCACCGCTCCGATCATTTTTTCGAAAAAGCCTTTCGGGCACGTCTGCTTTTCGAACGCGAAGGCGACTCTGTCGACGAGAGCTCTCCCGTCCCCGCGAGTGGGCCTCTCAGCTTTCTAAAGGCCTTTCACGGCCGGGCCCTTTTTCGCGTTCGTTTTATCGCGAGGCACTCGCTTGCGAGAGCCGGAGAGGAGCCATTGGACGGGGACTTGCAAGCTCGGCAGCCGTGGGGTCGCCGCCGAAAGCCCGTCAGCTCGCCGATCGATCGAGAGCCTCCTCCGCGTCTGGCTTGGCCTTTGAAAATCAGGGTGCCCGACCTTGGAAGTGAAAATCGAGGAAACGAACGAAGGTGCCTGCCTTGATCGAAGGCCATGCAGGAGTAACGTCGGCCGATAAAGTTAGGCGCTTATTTTATGCCTCGAGGCTTGACATACTTTGTACGCTTTGACGGATTATTTAGATAAGGCTGCATTAAGGAAACACCTTGTGAAGCTTTTAAATATATCGACGCAACGTGTATTTAACAGCTTGTTTGAAATCACTAAGGTGATTCCGAGTGTTCCGAGAACCCTGTACGTGTGCTAAATTACTGTCTTTAATTGAGCCCTCTTCATAATTTAATAATGACACGGGAATAACAGGAGTTTTCGTGTTCACGTAATAAACCGAGAGTAATCAATATTATTAGTAACAAGTCGTCGGCATTAGTGACCTAGTTATGCTTTCAATTAAAGCGAGCCTCGCCGATCTCGGTGCCTTACAGCTCTGTCAAAACTCACGGAGCTCATTCGTCAAACTCGGGGCTTGGCATTTCGAATGAATTATTCTTAAATCAATAAGTCAATGCTAAGGAATAATAGCGGACAGGAGACAAGAGGACGGAGGGAGCTTAAATTACCGTGGCATTGCATCGGATGCCAAATGATCGAAAATATCTCGACTCGTAAGAAAGATCAGCCAATGATAAAGCGGGCTATGATCGATGTACGGCTACCACTGCCACAAAGCAGGGCCAACCAAGCCGAAGCGTTTTTTTTTTTTTTTTTTATCGAATTCCGGGAATACGCATTATTCGCGCGTAAGAACGCCGTTTTCAACAATGTCATTCCTATTTCCCCAACAACAACGAGTGGCGCTGCCGGAGCTCGCGGGGATGTCAATCCTAGGCGAAGGAGACGGAGGAAAAAGGGCTCCATTATCCTTCCGGTCCCCCGGCGCAGTGCCATTCTTACGGTGCATGATTTATCGCGGCGCGACAATAATACCTGCCAATGGTGGCCCGAAATTTATTCATTTATTCGAGAGGAGAGAGCAAGATGCAATAAATAAAGCTAATCGATTGCGAAACATTTTTCAAGCGGCGGCAGCCTTTCCGTTAGGCATCTATTATTCAACATAAAATTACGCAAGCTAAGAAAGAGGCAATTACCAATGGCATAATGAAAGAAAGGCACATTGAATTAAGTACGAGCGCAAGCGCAATAAAATATTTTGTAAAAATGGTATTTAATAAACCGGTCGCTAGTGATGGAGCAGCTCCTCGAGCGAGCGCCTCGAGCCCCGAGCCTTAGAAACTAATAGTAAGCGGCCCCGAACGGCGCGCGATCGATCGATCCATCATTCGTTAAGCGCACCAAGAGATTTAAAAGGCCGATACGGACGATAAAAGTGTCCCTAAGCGACGGCTGCTTTTCCCCATTGGGAAGCGAGCCTTTTTCGAGGCTCCGACTGCGCCGAGCACCTAAAGTACCTCGAGCGCGGGAGAGCGGCTCTTTTGAGCCGAGCACAGCCTATTTCCTACCCGCGAGAATTAATTACAAGGCTCGTTATTCTTTACGATGCAAATCCTTGCCCCGCGGAAGATGGAGCCTCGGTGCCAAACTCGGCGCTAACAGCCGAGCGGGCTCTTAACGCTTGGTCGCCCGAGCCTTTCCCGAGAGCCCGGGCCCGAGCGTCCGGGACTTGGCTCGCGAGCCTCTTCCTCATGCCGACGAGAGGATTTTCGTTTAACGAGGCCGTAAATGAGCCCTCGCCGCTTGCCTCGCCTCGGCCTTCTCCCCGGCCGGCGATCCCATCGATCGAGCCGATCGCGCCGCGGGGAGAGCCGCGCTTCCGGTCGCCTCGACTTACCGGAATGCCGCGAGGAGCCCGCCGAGATAAGGCCCGCGGACTCCCGGAGCGGCGCCGCTCCCGCGATCGCGGCCTCGAGGCTGGACCGGAGCCGATCGACGGCCGATCTTGGCCGCTGCCGTCCCTGGGTCCAGGCGATGCGCGCGCCGACGAGAGCGAGAGTCCTCGGGAGGGCTCGAGGTGCTTTTGTCCCACCGAAGCCGCCGCCCTCCCCCCCAACTTCTGTGACTCGCTCGAGTCTCGAAGGGAGCCCCGGGCGCATTCCCGAGTTTTCGAGAATAGAGCCGATGAATGCGTCATCGCGTGCCTCACGGGCCTCCACGGCCTGTGGGAATTAATTCCCCGGCCGTTTCCATTCGGCCGGCTCTCCTCTCGCGTGCTCTCGGCTCTTCGGCGAACGCTCGCACCCGCGGGCGACCGACGGGCCCTCCCCCCGCCCGCCGCCCCGAGGTCCCCGCGTGCGCCGCGCGGCCCGGGAATTACAGCCGGGCCCCGGGCGGAGGCGGGCGCGACGGATTCCCCGGACGCCGAGGATCGCAGGGCATCGTGGGCTCTCGGCGTAGTCTCGATGAAGCTCCAAATTGCCGGCCCAGCGGAGGAGGGTCCAGCGGGCCCGGAGGACCGCGGGAGGCCTCCCGAGCGAGGAGCAGGAGGCGCTGCTGTTATCGCCGTCGAGAGATAATTAAAAGCCGCGAGCCCCGGGCGGCGACCCGGAGTTCGAGGGTGTCGAGAGCGATCGGGCCGAGCGTGGCGCGCAGGTGCGAGCTCGTCTCTCTCCACGGCCCCTGCCCCCGCCGAGGCTTCGAGAGCGGCTCAGCCCCCGTCCGGCTCTGCCTCCTACTCCGCCGCCTCCCCCGCTTCCGCCTACCCTCGCTCGCCGTCGCCTTAGCCACCGGTCGAGCTTATTTATGCAAGGGAGATCAAAGGGAGATGCGAGGATGCACGGGGCGTCATAGGCATTTTTTTTAATGATTATCCCGTGCGTTTAAATGCTAACGAGCGGCCAGAAAATCGTGATAATCCTGCCTCTCTCGCTCTTCTGCAACTCTTCTACTCGAGCTTTATCTCTCTCATCCTCTCACCCTCTCTCTCTCTCTCTCTCTCTCTCTCTCTTGTTGCGGTGTGCTTTTGTAAACAAACTATCTCTTACTTTGCGTGGCGCGTGTTTGTTCTCGAAGGGGTCGGGGGCCGGGGGATGCCGCGATCGTATTAACACCCTCGACAATAACTAAACGCCGATGGTTTTACTCGCTCGTAGGCTCGTTCCGAGCTCATGGTAAGGCTTGCTCCTTCAACAATATCGGTGAGTTAATGGGCTTTTGGCGGGAATGAAACTATTACTTAGTACTAGTTACGCGAGGCTGCGAGTGCTTAGGAAGCTCGTCGGTGAGCTCGGGGCTCGCCACAACCTCGTCCCGGGGACGCATTGAGAATCGCGGCAGGTATTCTTCCGAGTCTGGTCTTATTAAAATTGATCCGTCTCGCTGGAGTTGCTCGAGAAAAGCATCGACACCTGTTCGGTTACGCGCCCAAGGCAAGAGCCCCGTTCCAGATGAATGGAAAGATAAGGGAAATCGGAAGGAAAGAGCCGGGGCAAGCTATGCGCCGGACGGAACATTGGATTGCAAAGAAAGCGCGCAAGGATGCTGGAGCCTTTTGAAAATCAGCGCTGGCTCGGATTTTAATCGTTTCGGGTTAGCTGCAGCTCCGTCGAAACTGCGCGGCCGTAAAAAGCCTGGAAGTTACGAGTGGAAGATAAAAAATACAATGATATTAGGTACACGAGAGGTGCATCAAGGCAGAAGTGTGCTCGTCCCAGCCGCGCAATTACGATCCGCCCCGAGGGAGACTTTCTCCGGTTTAGGTATTCGAGCAGTAGCAGCGGCGGCGGCGGCGGCACCTAATTGAGCGGCCGAGGAGCGGATGATACCGCATCGGCCGGCGAGTGGGCGAGGCAGGCGAGGAGCGGGGGGGGGCGGCAAGAGGAAAAAGGAACAAAGCCCGGCGAGGGAGGGCCGGGGGTCAATGGCGGGGCGGGGGCGGGGGAGTGGGGCGGGCCACTGGCCTGAGTCGGGAAAATAAAAGAGCGAGGGGAAAAAATAAAGTCCCGCGGTGAAAAATAAAGCGCTCCGTCCTACCTTAAAGGGTTCATTGAAATTCAAAGCGAAGGAGACAGCAAGCCATGTACGGAGGATCGGTTATGCTAAGAATCAGTCGGATCCGAACAATAATGCGAGCACACTTGCCGAGGGAAGAACCTCCCCGGCCAATCGCGTCACTTATCGAGGTCCGCTCGCTTACGCGGCCCTCTCCGATACTCCTGGAGCAGCGGCTCCTCTTATCGCAGCGCGATTTCGTAAGGTGTCTTGCCTATGAGTTCGCTACCGCTGCCACGAGACATTGACGGTCCCGTAAGGCAGAAGAAGGTTCTATTCCCGACCGAGACCGAGTGCCACCAGGCGAAATTAAGCTAAGCTCGAGGAACGTAATATCTTGCAAATTTCCAAACCATTGAGGATCGGTGCTCCATTTGTGAAATTAGCAGCCAAATGTTCATTTAAGCCAAGGCCTAAGCGATTATTGTGCCTTCCTCGAAAAAATGTCCCTCCTGATTTTAAAAGTCTCGAGACCCGGTGTACGCAACGCGTCCGATATCTGGAATCGGTAGAAGCGGTTGACAGGGCAGCGTAACCGACCGCATCCCAATCGCAAATATGACGACGATTTCGCGCTGGGAGAATGAAATTGGCTCATCCCTCCACCTTGACTTGGTTGGGCAATCAAAGAACGCAGGGGCGAACGCGAGCCTCGAGTTTGCTCGCAACGAGATAACGGCCGGGCGCGAACTCCTCCAGGCAGTCGGGGTCGAAGTAATATTCCTCGAGGAAGGTGCGCGGAGCGGCAGGAGGGGGTGGGGGGGTGGGGGGAGGGTTGCCGGCGAGAGCCACGGAGGACGCAGGTCGAGGAGCGGCCACGAGGCTCCGTGGCGAGGCTCGTCCTGGCTCATCGGAGCGTTAAAAGCGGCAAGTGTACGCGCCTGCCGAGATCGTATCGAGAATTCGGATCGCACAATGTTGCCGATCGTAGCAGCGACGTCGTCCGGTCGACGCGCCCGCGAGTCGTCGACCACTGCGACTCGTCCCTTTCGGAGTCCCTTCCACCTCCTGCCTCTCGCCGCGCGTCCGCACGCACAAACACTCGCGCGCGCTTTCTCTCTCTCTCTCTCTCTCCCTCTCTCCCTCTCCCTATCTCTCTCTCTCTCTCTCTCTCTCTCTCTCTCTCCGCATCCTCTGACCCGCAGCTGCATCGTCGGCGTCTTAGGTCGCTCGCTCGCTCGCTCGCTCGCTAAAAACGAGCCTCCCCGACCTCGTGCCACCGTCGTTATTGAGTCTTCATTAATTAATTCCTCGGTTGCCGCGCGCCGGGAAATTGATTATTTGCATTACAGGGGACTTTGTTACTCGATTACTAGGAATGATAATTCCAACTTTGCTTACCCTGGCCGTGATTAATTAGATCTGCGACCACCTCCCCGGCGCACTCCCTTATCTCCCGTTTCCCAACCTGCTTATTAAATTTTATCCGAGTGCCAGGCGAACGCATTTTGCATACGCGTTTAGCTTGTGCCGGCTTAGCGCTGCGATAATATGTTAGATAATTGTTCAGCTTTCCCATTAAATTACACGATACGAATAGTCGTGGCCGTAAAGAATGTTGACAAGATACTTTTCATATTAATTCAATAGCTTCACTATGGCTACAAGGTAACACCCATCGATATAAGTGTCCGAGCTGCTTAAGCAACTAAATAACAACCTTGTCTTTACAAGAATATTTCTTCCACCATTACAGCGAAAGACTATTGTTTTTTAAGGATATTAGCTCAAACGATTTTCCCGACTAAAATTATATACATTTGGCAAACACTATAATTGCCATTAAATGCCAGCTATTAAGCAACGGATTCTTCTTTTTTAGCTTTCATTGTATAATATTAATGCAAGATCGTACTTATATAAGAAATTACAATCGTAATTATTTCCGGGATAGTCGTAGTTTTGTCGTTTAGACGTTGAGTTTGGTTGCGACAAAAATTGCGCGCCACTTTTTTCATAAGGAAAGTATTCCTTTTTGGGGCAAATGTATACATTCGTGCAACATATGTTAGCTGTAACAGGATATTTTAAGTAAGTCCATCGTAAGTACAAATGTAAATTTTACAACTATATGAAAATTCCATTAAAAGACGCATTCATAATTTGATCACGTACGTTGGTGAAACATTATTTATACGATATCGTCAAATAGTTGAATATTAAACTACTTTCCGATCGAAATATTTTTCATATGTAAATTAATTGAAATATAACGTTATTAGTCATATATTTAACCATTAATTAAACAAATATATGTGTGTGCATATGCGTTTAACGGTAAAGTTTATTTTAAAAAAATTACAAAATTACTCTAATGTATGTAACATCATGTCGCGTGAGCTTGTAAGACTTTATTAAACATTAAAGAAAATGTATTAAAACGGTGGACGGACAGTTAAAAGATAATGAAATATTTATGCGATTATTGATAAAAATATTTAAAAAGTAGTGTAGTTGGAATTATTGAACAATCTCCAATTAATGATTTAATTTTATGAACGGCTTAAAATTACATTTAACGTTGTCGAATGTTTCATAATTATTAATAGTATGCAATCTCCGATAATAAATATTGAGCACACGATCGGCCCGAGAGAGAGAGAGAGAGAGAGCGAGAGAAAGAGAAGCCGAGTACCAGTGGGCAGTAGTACTTAAAGTAAAACATCTTGAAAAAGGCACAAAAGTTATGATCAACAATGTACTTTAAATTAACGAGAAGAATATGAAACATAATATAAGGAGAGAAAAATACAGGTAATTTAATTGAAATAAAACATAAAATGATTCATTGGCCAGCGAATATGAATGTTCTCGAATGTAATAATAAATTAAGGTCAGTCCCTTCTCATCAGTTTTGATGCCTAATAAAAAAAAAAATCGACTAAGCACATAAAGCTACAGCGGATCTTTAGTTTCTTTTCTAGTTTCATTCCATTGCATACCGTGGTAATACACGGGGATTAATAGGAATCGGCAGCAGTTGGCAACTGGCAACTAAGAGAACTAAATTAAGCGTTTGGATTACAATCTTACGGCTGATTTAAAAATGGAGTTGCGCCCGTGCACCGGCTTGAGTTATTTACACAAAAAGAGCACAAAAGGTCCAAGCTGACGAAATTACAAAGATGAAGGCAAAGACAGGGATCGTTAAACTTTAACAATGCATCGGATTCCAGGGTATGAAAAAAAAGCGAAGCTGCGCGTCTTTTCTCACGACCGCGTGGACACCATAAATTTTAGGCGTCTCTGATTTACGCATAATCCGTGAGTCTTGAGTTTTTCGGTCTTGGGCAAAGAATGTAACTAAAAGCGCTCGGTGTAATATACAGTCGAAGGCAAAGAAGATGGGATCGAGTGCACGAGTTTTTACGCGCTCCGAGGGAGCCTCGTGCGCAGCGCTCGGCGAGGCTCAGCAATGCTCGAGGTAATATCATCGGTCCTCCACGTCATCGAGGGAAGCCCCGAAGGTCGGACGAGGATTACCTTAGAGCCGGAGTCGCTTGAAAGGTGTCGCCTCCGAGGGCCGGCTCGCCGGGTCCTCGACTACCGAGTAGAGCCCGGCGACCAGATGAGGAGGGGGAGGGGGAGGAGGAGGAGGAAGCGTCGTGACGAAGGGCACGCAAGGGAGTCGGTGGTGGCCGTAAGACGAGATAAAAAAGTCCGTAACTGGTTTTCCAGACCATAAAGTGAATCGGTGTGTCATACAGCGCGCGACTACGAGCCTCGCCGAGGTACGTAGTCGCGGACGCGCACGGCCCAAGCCTCGGCGCATCTCTCGATTTCTCCGCAGGGGGATGACGCACGTGGGTGTTGCCGACCCCCGCGCCTCGAGGAGCCCAAACCGCGTTTCCAAGTTATCGGCAGCCTTTGTCGGTCCCCGGTCCCCTAGTCGCTGGCCCTCTCGAGCTCCTCTCGCCCCTCCCCCGCCGCGGCTCCCCCCCCCTCGGCTAGTAACGGACTGCCGTATTTCATTATTGCAATGACTCGGCGAATGCGCGGACGCCGCAATTAGTTACCTTCCACCGTCTGTGCCTTGGCCTCGCTTCTCCTGCCCGGCTCTTCTTCCCCCCAGGCCACGCGCGTCGAGCCCTCGCTCGCTCTCCTCCTCTTCTGCGCCCGCCCGCCCCCCCCCTTTACCTGCCCGCAGTCCTACCCGCTGACGCGGGAGTCGCCCGCGCGAGGGGTTCGACGGCGGTGGCGCCTGCCCTTCGAGCCTGCACCGGGAAAATTTGCGAAAATTCGGATCGGGGACGACCGCGACCAACCACCGATTACCAACGCCGCCGGGACAGAAGCGCGCGCGTCCCCCGAGAGCCGAACCGATAAGGGTTAAGTACAAAGGGCTCGCAAGAGCGAAACCTGTCGCGAGGAGGATACCTGGATCGGTGCTCCTGCGCACGAGCATACGCCTGCACGTGCATAGAGGGAGAGAGGGGGTGGCAACGGGAGGGTCGGCAGGGAGGTGGGAAAGGGGGTGGGGCAAGAGAGAGAGAGAGAGGGAGGGAGGGACTCGCGCTGCATTCCAAGGAGCCGAGCCGAGCTCAGCCCCCCCAAGGCTCGTCTTTCTTCGGCTCCCACTGCCGTCTCTTATCGTTCTCACTTTGCACCCACTTACTTATCACTTTTTGCCCTGGACTCGGTCTTCCGCCCCGCCCCCCCTTGCACGCCCTCCAGCCCCTATCAGTTAAACGGAGAGCGCGACCTCGACCCGCGCGAGAAACTATTTTCGACCAGTAGAGCGCGGGATCTTCCACCCTACCCTACCGCCCCTGCGAGGCCAAAAGAAGCAAGAGGCCGACGACGCGCAGGTGCCAGCTGCTTCAGGATCCGCCCGCGGCAGGAGCCTCCCGCGAGCTCCCCCGACGCCCCGATGCTATTACCCCCGGAAGGATCGGCATGCGCGTCCCCGCCAAGGGAGCCGCAGACGCGGAGGCTGTGCCCGGCACGAGACTTGGTGTCGGGGGCTCCCACGACTCCCGAGGCCCTCCTTCGGGATCCCTCCTGCCCCTCCCGCCCCGGCTGGCGCGTCTACCTGCCGCTCAGTCGGGCAGTTTAAAGGCTCGCCTCGAGGCCCGGGTGAGCCGCTGCTCGTGAGGGTCCGAGGAGGACTTTAAATACCCCTGGACCCGGAAGAACGCCGGAGGTTGAGAGTCGGCCAGAACTCGTCGCAGCCACTTTGCTCGAGTGCCGCGCAGGGCGAAGCGAGTGACGCTCGCTGCGCTTTCCCCGGATTTTCCAAATCGTTATCTCTCTCTCTCTCTGTTTGTCCTCTACCTGACTCCACCCCGCCCGCCCGCCCGCCAGTAACATAACTCATCCTCCTGAATTCTGGAGCGACTTCTCGCCGCGCCACAATCGCCAGCCCGACACTTGCAGCATCCAAAGCCGATCGTCGAGTCGACTTTTTCATAATGCGCGAGGATCGGGATTTCACGCCAACGCATTAGGAGCATTAGCCGAGCAATTACGTTGCGCAATATGCTAATTACCACGATAGCGTATTTAACGAACTGCGGCTCGTAACGAAGGGACCGTACGTGCGAGCTTATCTTTCGCGTCGACCGCACTCGAGGACGTGCGAGCTACGACGATAATCTCCGGCTCGCGTGATAAATCCAAGGTGGGTCGTAATCCGCTCCTCCTTGCCACCAATGAATTCACGATGGATTACTTGCAGCGGCTGAGGGAGAAATCTGAGCAAAGGCTGCTGGCAATTAAGATATCACTTGTAATATTCAGGATGTTTCTCGGAATAATTAAGTACCGACTTAATTTTCGGACCGGTCGAGGAAAGGTCGCTTCGCTCCTGAAAAAACTTAAGCTTTCCAGGTCCGAGGGTGAGCGATCCTGGAACCGCCGCACTATTGAGCGATATGAGTCGCGGGCTCGCGTAGGTGGTGGTACCAATGGGCCAAGAGCCGTGGCTCGATGGAAAGTCGAGGAGGACGCGAGAGCCTCTGGTGCACTTGGGGACACGCGCTGGATATTGTCGCGCGGCCCAGCGAGGGGAAAGGAGCGCGACGATGTTCTTAATTCGACATCGGCGGGGCCAGAGCTCGCAAGGGGCCCGCCGTTATCGTCGAGCTCCGAGAGCCCTCGCGGCTCGATATCCTCAGCTCCGCGTCTCCCGCACTCGCCGACGATCCAACGATCGTCGCTCGCTCGAGCGTCCGACCGAGCTTTCCCGGCACCGTCGCTGAGCGCGAGCCCAGCTCCCGACGGCAGGTCCTCGCTCGAGTGGCCGGGGCACCGGGGAGGGGGCGCGACGGGGAGTCGGGTGCCGCCGCGAGTCGCGGTCTGGTAGGGAAGGGACTCACCATTAGAGCGGAGCTTCTCCCAGCAGTGCAGATTTTCACTTTCCGTGGGAAGAGTCACGAGTCGCGGCCGCACAGGATCGCCGGTGGGAATCTTCCACGCGGGCGGACGATGGTGCGTGAGGGCAAGTTGGGGGACCGGGGACGGGGACGGGGAGATCGAGAGAGCCGATTCAGTTGCCGGGGTGCGGAGGGGCTCCGGATCCGTAGCAGCCGGCTGGCGTTCACCGGGTCGCCGCGGGCCACCGAGCCGACGGCGGCGGCGGCGGCAGCGGGGGCGGCGGCGGCGGCATGGTTTCGCGGCTTTAATCGGCGGGGCGCGGTCGAGTGGCCTCGAGTGCCGAGGCCTTTTCGGCGGCCGTCAAAGTACCGGAGCACTCGGGACTCGCGGGACTCTCCGTGGCCCTGCGCTCCGTCATCGACTGGCGCGTAGTCTTGCAGCCTCCCTCCGCGAGAGCCGGAGCCGCTGACCCACGCATACGAGCGACGGGCCGCGCGCCGCTCTGCTGGTCCACGGCAGCCTAGGCTCCGGCCGGAGAACGTGGGACTCTGGGAGGGGGAGGAGCCGAATGCGCCGGCAAAGGGGGAGCGGAACGACGGCGACGAGCGTGGCGACGAGCGTGGCGACGACCACGACGTCAACGACGGCAGCGGCGACGGGCAGCGGCGACGGGCAGCGGCGACGACGGCGAGGATTGACGCGCGGCACGGAAAGGAACGAAGACCGGCGGAGAAGAGGAAGAAGTGACGAGAGGATGAAAAAGAAGGGACCGGCGTAGGAGGAGGAGGAGGAGGAGGAGGAGACGGCGGAGCAGAGAGAGAGAGAGAGGAAGTGGCCTGCGAGGAGGGACAAGGGAGGGAGCCCGGAGGAGCCGGCGGCGATGAAGAGAGGAGAAGAAGGGAGAGAAGTGAAGGATCTGTGTTGTCCAAAACGTATAAAACGATTTGACGCGAGAATTTGCCGCTCACCGGCTCGCCATCTGAATCCCTCCTACCTATACTCCGTTGATCTTAATGCGCCATCTCTACTTCACCACTAGGCACTGTTTTATATATTACTAGGCCTCCTATTTATATACATTTATATATATAGATATAAATATATATATATATATATATATATATATATAAAGTTGTTATTATATATTTACACGTAATTATTACCCATAAAGGCAATCTAGATTTTTCTTTTTTCACGAAACAACTTAGATGCATACGATCAAATTTAGCAAAATAAAATAATTTTTATTATTCCCATTATTCCTGCTATTATCATCTTCGTCGTCGTTGTTATTGTTGTAATCGTTTTTTTTTTAATTGTCCCAAAATAAAACATGTAACTAGTTGAAATTATTCAAAGTGCACAGCCTCGAAATGCCATATAGGGACCACAGTGCTGCCCTCTTACGTCGAACAAATCAGCTGCGTCTTCTCTAGCAGTAGAATCCTACATTAACGTTCAAAGCAATAACGAGGTTAAGTTTATTATGATTGCCGGAGGTTATTGAACATCTCTTATAAAATAAATAATAATCCAAAAATTCAGCAGGAAATAATAATTTTTTAGTAAACTATGTCAACACGATGGTAATATTGTTTAATAATTGTTATAAATTTATTTTAATACGTTAACAATTAACGTATCTAATTTATTTTACATGCATAAAAATATCACGTATAAGAGTTTCGGTACTTGATAACTTTGTTTATTTACCAAATAAATTTTTTGTATTTCAGTTATCCGTTGTATCAAAAAGGAAATCCACAACTACGAGTATTTCTGCCAAATTTTTGGATGAAAATTGTTAAGCCTGAATTCGAATCACCACCAAATGTTGTACAGTTTCATTGCTCTATGGAAATGACAAAACATGACATTAAAAACTACTTGGAGAAAATTTACAAGGTACCAATTATCAAAGTGAACACAAGAATAAAATTAGGGAAATTTAGGAAAAATGAACAGAACACTGTAGTCAAAGACGACGATATAAAAGTGGCATATGTACATTTAGTGAGTAGACAAAATCTAATTCTGATATAAATTGGAATTTTGTTGTAATAAATACTAATTAAAAGTGTATTAATTTTAGCCAAGATTTGAGAAGTTTGAGTTTCCAAATTTGTTTGCAGAACATGCAGAAAATAAGAAAAAAGAGAAAAAGGCTGAATCAGAATTAACGGATACTATTAAAAAACGAATAAATGCTCATAATAAGACTAGTCCAGGTTTACCTCTTTGGTTTCAATAGATTTGTTACGCATTAAAATAGTTAAAAGAATAAAAAATATTACTCTAATCATTAGTGTATTATTTTGTATTTCCAGCTACAATACATTGTGTTTATATATATATACATATATATACATATATCTGGGTGTGCGTGTGTCTTTTACTATTTATACTATAGTATAAACAAAATTATTCAACTATAAATACAAATGTAAATACTAAGTTATTCGTAGGTCTAATTTTTGTTATATTCAATAAAGATACAGAGTTTTTTATATTTTGTCAACATTGTGACAATCTTCTTCGATCTATGTTATTGCAACATTAATCATCGATGCTAAATTCACTAAGCATAAAATTGAAAGATCGACATTTTGGACAATTGGTTATGTCTATCAAAAACGTTACCTAAAAAAAGTAAAAAATGATTGTATAAAAAAATTGAATGTTTTATTCTTGATAAATAAAATTACAAACCATAGAATGCAATGGACATTCGTATCTCACTCTTCCAAACATCACATGACCACAATTTATGCATAAAATGTGATTGTAAGGTCTTTCGCACAAACATTTATTTGAAGCCAACTTAACATATCTGTGTCCTCTCAAGTTGTTTATTTTGATAAAACCTGAAAGATTTTTTATCAATGCAACGAAAGATAAAACGATCATAATAACGTACTCTAATTCACCGAGATAAAAAATGTTCCATTAAATATTTTATTTAAAAAAGGGGCATTAACAATTATCGAAAAGGCTTTCTTTATCACAGACTCTTCAATGGATGGAAAATCTGCTAAAAAAATCTTTAGTTTTTATAGTAATGCGCAATGTAGATTAGAAATAATTAGAAGTTCGACGTGTGAACTCGACGCGTACATTCAAGAGCAGTAATGTGCTCGTATCTGTAAAGACGACGTACGCCGCTGTAAGTTCCAAATAAATGTGTATTTTGTAAGTTTCATTGAAAATGTCGAGGACACAAGCTTGCCGAGAGAAGCCAAGCCTCCATTAAGGAGGGCGTCGAAAATAATTCAATCGCAAAAAGTCGGTAGCGGGTGACACGATCGGAGAAGGGCCGAGGCGGGATCGGGACTTTTGCACGTGCGATCGGTGAACGTGAGTCGTCGGCAGAGGCGGGTGGGGAGGGGGGGGGGTTCAAAAACAAAACAGGCCCGTAGCCTCAGTAATATAACAAAACAATCTAACCTTGGCTCAGCTCCTCGCGAACCCGACTCATCTCGATGGAATAAAATGCCAGTGCTGGTGAAATTCTCCGTAAGGACGCGCGGGCTCTCGGCTTCCTAGAGACGAGGAGCAGCCCGTCCAGGGCCAAGATGCGAGCCGCGCGCTCGGCCTCCTCTTCCCTCGGCACCTCGAATCTACGAGCCCTCGGAGGCAGGCTCTGCTGCTGAGACCGGCGGGCGAGTGCGCGACACCGGGCACAGAGCGGCTCTAAGGTTTGAGCGCGAGTGAGAGAGGAGAACCCCTTGGTCTCGGCTCCCCCGGTCCTCCGCGCATGGCCCAGCCGATGCTCTCCCAGGCCGAGGGGCGCCGACCCTTACGGGGGGCCCTTCGTTAGTTTCGCCGCTGGCATTCGGCGGCGGGGGGGGGCCGGATAATCCGCGAGCCCAGCGGCGGTCCTCGTCCTCGAGGGAGCGCGCGGCGGCATCGACGATCGTCGAGTGCCCTGCTCTCACCCCCGTCGAGCCTCCCCCTGACGACGAGTGCCGAGTCTCGCCGCGCGTTACCATAGGCGCGCATCGATAAAACTCCTGCCCAAGTCCGGAGTCGAGTGTCCGCTAGCGGGGCAACGAAGCCGCAGTCCGAGTAAAGCCATGGCGAGCCTCGACGGCAAGCGCCTGGGAAGCAACTCCTCGACGGCTTACGGCAGGTAAATAGAGGCGCGCCTGCGATTACGAGATTCGCTTACCGATGAGCTCGCTTACCGTTCCAATCGCATTGGAACTCGCTTTAAAGTATTCGGCGCAAGGCCGCGAGTCCCGTTAAAGGCTCCCCGTCGTCTCTCTTCCGGCCCCTCCCCGACTCGGTTCCGCAAGTCTCCCTCCTTGCACACGTGCAATTGGCACGAGGGCTAATTTTTAACAACCGGCGACTGCTAGCGTTGGTCGCCCGACGCGCGATTACCTCACTAAAGCCAACCTTTCCTTCGTTTACCGGCGACTAGGCGAGATTTCCATTAGGATCTCCTCCTTCCGTTACGGAGCCTCCCCGACGAGGATCCGCCCTGGCACCGCTGACCTTGACTAATCTCACGCTAAAATGTGTTTTTAAGGGTATCGACTGCTGGCCCGGATAAAATGCGGGTAACATTTTGCACCGATGTGGACAAATCTGTAATAACTTACAATTGCGAGAAAAGGGGATGGAAGCAAGTGAGCCCCGAGGACGACTGGAACTTTTATTGGTATACAATCGAGGATAGATCTCGGCTTGATTAATGCGTATTTATTTTTTACCTAAATGTTCGGATTGCGTTTAAGGGCTGCCACGTTATCTTGTCGAAATATTTTCAGCATTGAAACTGGGTACAGAATGGGCGACAACCAGTAAGTTACATTATAATAACTGATAATTATATTTTCGAGGACGAGAGCTGTTTGTGATAAGCTTGAATTTGATGACGAACTACTTTGTCCGTTTAAAAGTCGAGTACAATTTTACGCGAAAGTCCTATTTCACTAGTATCTAGGCATTGATCATCGGTGTGCAGAAGACTCATATAATATCAATTATTAACGATGATTCGTGACCTTTTCTCTCTATCGCTTTGCGCTTACATTACCAAAGCTCACCCTTTGAACATATGCTTATCCGTTATTAAATCATGTAATTAATTTCTTTTATTGTTTATGGAACGATAAATCACTTTCCAAATCACTACGAGCTTTCCCGAAAAGACTTGCTTGTAAAGAATATTAAACGATATCGGAAAGATTTGGAGCGGGAGGGCAGTCCACTGGCGGAAAGAGGCGATGGTCCTGGAAAATATATTTACCTAGATTTTATTCCGGTGACTTTCGTTTTGCCGGCAGGTAATAATTCAACGAAGCAAAGAAATAATGCATGAAAACCTACGCTCTAAAGCCGATATACTTATGTTTTGCTTTTCTCGTATGGATTTTGAAATTACGTAAGACTACAATATGTTTGTCGAGGAGTATAGAAAATCCCCACAAAGCACTTGGATTATGAAACCTTGTGGCAAATCCCAGGGGGCTGGGATTTTTTTAATCAATAAATTAAGCAAACTGAAAAAATGGTCGAGGGAAGCGAGAAATCCGTTTAATCCAAATTTGACTAAAGAGACTTATGTTATATCTAGGTAAAGAAGATCTTCTATTCGTGCAGCACTTGCATAAAATAAAATGTAAATTGCCTTTTATAATCGTGTCACAATATTTTAATTCTTAGATACATCGACAATCCTCTATTGATAGGGGGGAAAAAATTCGATCTACGACTTTATGTATTGATAACCTCGTTCAGGCCGCTGAAAGCATATTTATTTAAATTGGGATTTTGTCGCTTTTGTACCGTCAAGTACGACACAAGTATTCAAGAATTAGATAATATGTATGTGCACTTAACCAACGTATCCGTGCAAAAACATGGGGTAAGATTAATTAGCACGGTTGGATTCGCTGACCTTTAGTTACACATCTCAGGTTGATTTTGCGTGGCAAGTATTTTGACATCAATTGTATTATGCGTAGGACGAATATAATAGCCTACACGGAGGTAAATTAAGCGTGCAGAATCTTCGACTGTATTTAGAGAGTACGAGAGGGAAAGCCGTAACGGAGAAATTATTTGCCAATATCAATTGGTGTATTGTACATTCGTTACGAGCTGTAGCTCCCGTAATGGCCAATGACCGGCACTGCTTCGAATGTTACGGCTACGACATTATTATTGACAACAAATTGAAGCCCTGGTTAATCGAGGTTCCTGTCCTTCTCTAAGCTTAGTCGAAAACCAAGCCTATAAATTACGAAAACCTTTACGTACTTTCAGGTCAACGCTTCTCCCTCGCTCACATCGACGACGGTGAACGATAGAATTTTAAAATACAAGCTCATCGATAATATCATTTCTGTAGTCTTGCCTGCCGATGGAATCCCAGAGTAAGTGAATACAAGTCATTCAAAATTAATGAAATTATAAATAATGTTACAGATTCTTATCATTGATGCGTTTGTATTGGATTTTAGCGTCAGGTGGAATAAATGCCCTTCGCGAGAGGCAATGGGAAACTTTGAGTTGCTCATTGACGAGGAATTAGCTGCACAAGATGAAAGGGAAAATCCAGGAAAATATAAGAATTCGTTAAGCAAGTGGAAGTAAACAAGTTAACTCGTACTTATTAGCTCTTGAATTAACCACTCAAACACTCGTTATAAATACGATGTTAATAAAATTATTTTTACAATCCTAATTCTTAGCATGTTTCATTAATATAACGAAGAATTCTTTCAAAGAAATTTAATACTTTATTTATTAAAAAAAAACCTACTTGTTTGAAATGCCCCGTTATATGATGCACAATTGGAAATTATTGGAAATTTAAATAAAAAAAAAAACATTCTCATATTATTAGTATAATTTCTAAGTCACTTTCAATAGTTAGGTTTATGTTTTTAACTGACTTAATTTGAACTTCCTTTCCATTATGTCCCTACGACGATAATTTACTGCTTACGACACCCGTCTTAAAATAATAATCTGAAATTTTAGTCACTAATAAAGCTTGTTTTTATGTAGGCATTTTTTACAATCTTTTCAAGTTGTCATGTGAAACCGTTCTAAGCATACGTTTGTTAATTGAGGTTAAATTTTTTTGTAATTGGATGCTGCTGTATACCTTTGGTATTGGTGTAATTTTTAAATATGATGCATTTGTAATATATATTTTTGTTTCGTTTTATTACCAGATACTTTAAAAGAAAAGAGTAAATAAAAACTTACAATATAAACTTTTTCATTATTGAAAGTCGTAGGACTTAATGTACGACTACGTTCTATATTTATTTATGAACACGAAGCTTAGTGGAAAAAAATTAGAATTTATAAAATGTTTCTAACATTCGACAATCGTAAATAAAATCGTCACTGCGTGTAGTCTTGATGCTCTTACTCCGTGCAGTATTGTCTCTTGTAATTTATAGTTAACTAAATAAAGTCAATGCTCTACCCTTTTTGAAATTTTTGTGTAAATAAAAAACATTCGAAATGGGCAGAAGGTGTCATAAAATTTGTCCTTCAGCTTTGAATGAGTATATTTTACATTCAAATGTGTATATATTTATTTCGGATTATTTAAAATAAATATTAACAATGCATTATTTATGTACATAAGAGAATATTTCCATGAAATATTAGTAAAAAATATTAAATGTTCTAATTTATCTAAATTATAAAAGCTGTTTAAAATAATCGGATGGTGTAATGCCGCTACTAATCCAACAATTAGATGTTTAAATTAAAAATTAATAGTTTTTTTATTTTTATACTAATATTCTAATCTATTTTTTGTCAATTAATACAAAAAAACAAGTTAATACAATAACGTTTAATATGTGCTATTGATTATAAAATCAAGTCTTACAAAAAAAATATTTCTTAATTATTTATAATATTTTAATAATAAAATATCAAAACTGTAAATAAAATTAACACAATGGAATTAAAAATCAGTTGAAAAAAGATTTTTGTTATTAGGAATAAAAAAGGGATGCATTTGACGAGCGAGAAAAAATTAAGACATATTTTGTTTAAAATATTTTAATAAAATTTAATTATTATTTCTTTTTATATACAATTATTTTACATATTGATACGAATGTAAAAAATATAGAGTTGTAAAGTGGTCAACGTCAGTCTTAAATACGCATAAGTTCATTTTTTTAAAACAGTAGAGGAAATTTGAATGTCGAGGGCAGTGACGCAGTGAGTGACAGCATTCAAAAGATACAAAAACACCAGCAAATGGTTTATAATTACTCAACATTTACAGATTAAAGGACACATAGTTAAAATATTATTGATTCTAGTGTATAAGCATCACTTTTTTATGGTATGAGTATGATTTTGATCAAAACAATTTTTCCCTCTTCCTTTCTTATAATATCATTTTAATTTATTAAAATAGACAATTTCATTACAGAGCTACAATAATTTCGAAAAATGTAATATGCACATTGAATTTTTTACATGAAATAAAATGTTTTAACATAATATTTATTTTGCGTATATCACAATTTAGAAACTCGTGCCTTACAAAATGAAAGTTGTTTTTATTAGATACAAAACGTTTTAAAAGATAAAGCAATACTGTAAAAGATGAAAACAAAATTATTTTTTCAAATAAAATCAACAAAAAACAACTTATTCCAAAGTCATTTACTCGCGGAATAGATACGACAAAAACACACGCAAGAATTTTCGTAGTTAAAAAAAATATTTACCCAATTCACTGCGTAACAGATAAATGAGTCGGATACACACGAATTTTTTATTTACCGTAATAAAGAAGTGAAGGAAAACGTCTAATAAGGAATATCTATGTCAATATTCGGAACAACAGCGCTAATTGAAAAATTAATACGATATAATTTATACTCGGAAACAACATAAATTAAATTTAAGAGTTTTGCCTAAAGTTGTGGATACATAATAAATTGTTTATAAAACATTTTGCATATGTATATACGCTGGCTGTAAAATGATATAAAAAATCTATTTTATCTTACGCAATATGCAAACTTTTGCAACAATAATATACATGTTATGAAAGAGCAATCAGCCGCATTACACAAAACAACACCCAACAAACAAATCGTTATTACATTGTGTTAAGCATGTAGCTATATACAATTGATTGAAACTGTATTGTGACATGACCAAATGATAAATAATAAATTTTCATAAACGATATTGTATTTACAAACAGCTTTATACATTCTACGTTTAAACTTGTGTAATTAAACAGTAGCGATAATAATTAAATTACAAAAACTTACCATTTTACACTTTTTATAAAATTATTATTACCGTAAGCATATAAATTATTTGCGAAACTTAACGTCAGTATTACAAGGTCTAAGATCTCGAATTAAACTCATGATGTGCGAATGTAAAAGTAGGCATTGAAAACCGAAATTTTGTAACATTCTCTTAGAATTATTATTCCGTAAGATGAAAATAATTATGTAAAAATATCGTTTATGTACCTTAAACAATATCTAATATTACAACCAATGCAAACTGTACGTGCATTTTTACATTTTAGCGCTTCTAGACCCTGTATAAATAAGTACAACTTTGCCCACAAATTATTTTCGTAACATTTGGCTATTTTACGCACCACTACTTTAATCTATCAAAAATCACCTACTTTCGATATGGACAAAAAGAAAGTTTCATACCTAATAACGAAGTTTTTTGATGCCGATACTCAAAAGGAGAAGTGCTTTTGAAAAACTACAAATGCTATGCATCTTGATCAATTTCATACATCCGAGGAGTTATATTCTCAAAGGTACTACAATTGAGAATTTCACGTCTACGCTCGGTCTTCTTAGAGATATCCAGATGTCAATTGCATTGCTCCTTACTATCAAATGGCCTCTTAATTGAACAGTAGTTTCTTGAAGTCCAAACAATTTACGAAAGTGCAAGACTTCGTGTTACAAGCCACGAAAACGCAAAGCTGTTCTCGCCCAGGATAGAGCACAGTTTATTTTCTCAACGAGTCCTTCGAATCGGTTCGCACAGTGCATTCAGTATAAATTACAGAATCGTCTATTATCACATGAATTCAATGAATCCATAAAATACACTTTCATGTTTTGAAGCTAATCTTTTTATTCATTTTTACTTGATTTCGGGCTAACCAGTGCTAATTTTTTTATATGAATTTCTCATTACTTTATGGTACTGCGCTCGTAGTGATTGCGGTTAATAAAGTAAACTAAAAAAACTGGGCGACTCACGTTTGACGTTACAGTACTTGTTTTATTGCTTCAACATATAATTGGCATTCATTTTATATATTTGCTAAGATATGAATTTGAAGAGCCCTTTTGAAATTTCTGTTAACGCTCGTACTTTTGTAAAAACTCGACATAATGAACAAGATAATAGAAGTGATTGTAGAAAGAGAATTATGCGAATCGAGGATTAGGGCAAGCATTGTGGCAATGATAACGAATGCAGTAAAAAGATCGAAAGTAATGAATGAGTTTAATTATTAGTACAAGGAAACATGAGCGAATAAGGTGCTGGAATATTCGAAAAGCCTTAAAAGTCAGACGTTACATAAGTAGACCTAAACTTAAGGAAGAGTTTATTGAAAAATACATAATCACACATTTTCGGTAAAAACTGAATAGAAATGCAATATGATTTAATAACACTGCTCACGGCCAAATGCCATAACTCAATATGACTGTTAGGTTATATTTAAGGAAAGACCGAATTCTCCGGTCAAATTTCCACCCACGAGTTGTGGATAATAAGCAAAGGACCAACCCAAACATTTCAATCGGTCGATTCCCCCGCGAAGAAAGGGAAGAAACGTTACAGTACTGTGCACATTTTTAATCGCGATTTTAATTCAATCAAATGGTTTACATTCGCGTACAAAATATTTACTATCTTCTTATTCGTCGCTATTTATGAATTTTCATCAAATTTATTTTTAAAAATTCGTTTTTTGTCTTTACATTTTTCTTATGTTTTTTTCTAATACCAGTAGTTATACTTTTACTGCACTTGACGAATTAATACTTCTTTGCTTTTGAACTTTAATCGACGCCAATTTTAACAACAGCTTAAAAATTTATATATAAAGCAATAAACGTAAACATTAAAGAATAAAGTATATAAAGTAAAAAAATAGCAATTATGTTTACAATTATAGTTACATATAAATTATTTTAAAAACTTTTGTTACATTTAAAATTCTCTTGGAGGAAGAACAGCTCTATCATATACACTTATCATCATTAATGAAACAATCTCTCAATATCTTACGTTAAAATATCTCTCGTTGTACCAGAAACTATAATTTATAATAAATATACAGAGTAAAAAATCGAAATTTTTAAGAGGAAATTCGACTTTTAATCTTTTAGTTTAACAATAATTATTATTCATAATTGGTCACGCATTAATAATCGTCTTGGTTTCGATATAGCATGTTTACAAAATCACTTTGATTCAACGCTATTTTTGCATTTTTGTATTTGTTTATAAGCTCGATGAAAATTTCGGTTACGAATAAATGTACTTGTAAAAATTTCCAAAAATTTTCGGAACAACTTTTCAAAACATGTAAAAGCATTCATTTTTATCATTTATGTAAACATTTAATATAATATATTAGATGCAGCCTTTGGTTAAATGCCACGTCATTCAAGGAACATAAATAATGTATATGCTTTTAATAATAATAATAATTATTATAATAATATTATTATTATTATTAATAATAACGAGGTTTATATATAATAGCGTGATAATATACATTATATCACAAATAACAGAATATAGACATAATCGAGGGCAGGTAATTAAAAAAGATTGCCCATTTGTTGTATGCTTTGTTCATCATATGATAAAATACGTGTATTCGATTCCAAAATTAATTTTATTTACCAGTAGAAATAAGTTAAGTGCTATTAGTTAAATTAATGACTTGTGCGACTTTTGTACCATAATTCACCATCTATCGAAGAAGTGAGAAAACGGTTTCTGCTTGAAAAATGACGCAAGACAGGGCAACATATCTTGGCACGCAATAATATGCAAAGTCCAGTGGTGAGAAGAGTATGATTTTAGGATCGAATACATTAGGTCGCGCTAAGATAAAAAATGAATGTCATGTACAAAAATTTTCCTCTATCGTACACCTTAACAATCAGTCACTCGTTCCTCGTATGCCCGTCAAACATTGCACATAAGCACGTTTATGTATTTACAAGAGATCGCGCAGAAGTAACGACGATCGAATTAAGGCACAGTGGCTTTCAAGATTCTTTTGTACACGGGGTTACGCAACTTATCAATCGAATATTTGCACTTATCGAACGGCGATAGGCGCCATCCCTGAGAGTTTAAGCTCGCGCGATGGCAGTAATTGAGTGAATCGAGGTTGCAAGGGGAAGCTCGAGTCATCGTTAGTTATTTACAAGTACGGTATGTACAGGGCGAGGCCCCAGGGGCCAGGCGCGCGCAAAATACTATCTATGGGGAGACCGGGGCCCCGTGCGACCGGGCCCAAGAGTATCCGCAGGTTCATCAAGGTATTGCCGTTGGTTGAACGAGGAAGGCCGAGGCCGAGGCTCGAGCTCCTCCTCCTGGCCCTCCTCGAGGGGGCGACCGGGCTCGCTCGAGGAGCTCGAGTCGCCCGAGCCCGGGGATTCAAGGTACAGGCGATGGAGGCGGCGGTAGGGGACTGAAGTAGGTCGAGGACCTCGAGCTCGGCGACGGCGGGCAGCTGATGGCCGTGTCGCTCTGGTAAACCGACCTCGGGGTCGGCGGCGGCGGAAAGGGCTCCCCGGCGTGTCCGTACCTGAAGCGCGGTATCGCCGGGTAGTTGCTGTCCGACTCGTCGCAGACGTCGGTGCTGCAGGGGGTCGGCGGCGGCGGCTGGTTGATGCTCCGGTAGTTGCGGTAGGGCCGATATCGGGAGGCGTTGCTGCTCGAGCAGCGGGTCGAGTTGGCCGTGGTGGCCGGGCTCGGCGGCGGGTTGAGCGTCTCCTGGGGGTAGCCCCCGGCCGAGCTGCCGTGGGTCGAGCTCGAAGCACCTGCAAGCAAACCATACCGAGCCTGAGTCCTTCGGTCGGCCAAGGAGGGCCCCCCGGAAACTCTTGGCTTCGCTCTCCGTCGGGGCAAAGCCTACTCTGCAGACGAGAGGAGGGTACGTACAATAGGAGAAGCCCGTGATGTGGCTCCGATCGTAGCTCGAGCTTATGCTACTCCCGTTGAGGGTCGACATTCTGACGGCCATCCCCGGCTTGAGGTCCTTGCGCGCGTTCTTCTGGGCGAGCATCGGCTTGGCCATCCTGCAGCTCTTGGGCGAAAGCGGATCGCCCGCGGAGTCGTGAAGGATGTCGGGGAGGTCCTCGTTGCTGGCGAGTCGCCGCCTGCAGTAGTAGAAGCCTAGGACGACGAGGACGGTCGCGGCCATGACAACGAGGACCGCGACCACGTAGGTGCTCTTGCCGGAGTCGAGGCTCGGGTCGACGGCCTGCCGGTGGTTGTTGGCCGAGGCGCAGGCCGGTGCCGACTCGTCGCTCCCGTCGGCGCAGTTCTCCCAGCCGTCGCAGAGGGCCGCGGCCGAGATGCAGACTCCCGAGCTCGTGCACCGGAACTGACCGGACCTGCAGCAGTTCACCTCGTCCTCGCCGTTGCTGCACTGCGAGGTCCCGTCGCAAACCCAGGCGTTATCTGCGGGCGTTACCAAGCATCCCATCGAGCTCTAGTACACTCCTTAATAGTAATACCCTGGGGCCCTTGGGCTCTCCTCTACCCTAACCGCCCGGGGTTCCTCCTCGTCCGAGTTCCCCTCCCAATAACGGACGATCGGCTCCTTCCACTCCCGAGGGAAACAAAGACCGAGGGCTCACCTATGCAGTGTCCATTGTGGCACTCGAAGTACATGTCCCGGTTACAGGGAGGGCAGCCGATCTCGTCGCTACCGTCCGCGCAGTCCCTCTGGCCGTCGCACTTCCAAGTCGCGGGTATGCAGTCCTTCGAGTCCGTGGACTTGGAGGTCAGGCACGTGAAGTGATCGGCCCCACAGGTCGGGGCCACTCTGCAGTTCTTCCCGTCGTCGGCTAGTACGAGCGACTGGGGACAGGAGCACCTCGAGCTCGCGGCACCGCCGACGCACACGTGAGAGCAGCCTCCGTACTCGTGAAGGGGACTGCACACGTTTGACTCCATGGCCAGGTTGCTCGGCATCCGCACCGACACCAAGTCCGTGAGCGCTCGGTTGCTCATCACGATCTTCCTTCCGGACCCCGTTGTCTTCTCCACCCGCTCGACGACCTGAGTGTCCCGGTCGAACCTGCGGTTCGGATAGAGTTTGGATCGAGCTCGTGCGATTCGCCTTGTGTTTTGCTGGAAATTTAGGAGGGGCGGGGGTGGGGGGGGGTAGGCTTTTCGCTCGGGGCGCCGCGTACCAGTAAACGTAGTCGAAGAGGACCGAGAGGTGCACGAGGGATCCTTGAACAGCGGCGAGGAGTATGCGCCGGTTGGCCCCGTTGAGCTCGGCGAACTCGATCTGCCTGCCGTGGGCCCAGTAGACGAGGTTCGCGGAGGTGTCGACGGCCAAGCTCGTCGGCGATTCCAGATCCGAGGCGATGACGACCCTCTCCTTGCCGTCCATCAAGCTCTGCATGACGCGCATCTTGTTGCCGATGTCCGTCCAGAAGAGCAGCCTCTTCTCCGGGTGCAGGGCGATGTTCCTCGGCTTCTCGCCCTCGCCCTTGACTACGACGCCCAGGGTCGAGTCGCTGTCGAGCCTCGTCACGTTGATGGCGTCGTTCATCGAGCAGGACCAGAAGAGCAGGCGACCCAGCGGGTCGAGGGCCAGGTCGAAGGGGTGGCCGGTTCCCCCCGGGAGAACGACCACCGCGTGGGTCCGATTCTCCAGGGCCTTTCTTATCGAGGAGCTCCGACCGTCACCCGTGCGTATCCAATATATGTACTGGCTTATAGGGTCGAATTCAATGGCCCGGACGTTCTTCAAACCCTGAACCCGCAGAGTTATGTCCGGGCAGTCGTGTATGTCCGGCAGGAGCCGGCCCATCACGTTCCGAAAGCTGTACACCATGAAGCTCTTAGGAGCTGCAAAAATACAAAGCCCTGCATTTTTTTTTGCCGCCTACGGTGCGAGCCTTGCGAGGCTCTGCTCGTCATCGAAAGCGAGGGAAGTATCCCCCTGGCCTCTCTGTCTCGACAATAGGCATCGGACAAAAAAAAAAAAACAATTATTAACCCCTACCGAGACAGGTCCTGTTGTCGGGAGCAAGATTGTAATGAGTCGGACAGGCGCACTTGTGAGATTTCGAAACCGAGCCGGCGTTTCCCGGCATGGCTATGCACAAATGACTGCAGTCGCCGTTGTTGATGCTGCAGGTATTCCAGCCAGGTTGCCTGGACCTGTGGCAAACTAAAAGATCGGTAACCGACTCCAAGTTATCGTGAATCTTAGTCCGGTTTCCTCCGGATGTTTTATTGGCTCGCTCGATGTCCCCCGTGTTCCAGTCGGTCCAGTAAATGTAGTCCTGATACTGCGTTATGCTAAATGGATAGCCGATTTTTTGCGTTATAATGGATTTGCGCTTTTTCGTCGCCATGTCGTAGCTATCGATGGCAGGAGTAAAAAGATCGGCCCAGTAAAGGCGACGGGACTCGTGATCTATGGTCAAGCCGTTGGTCCTGCCAATGTCGGATATAATGACTTGGCGATGCGTTCCATCCAGCCAAGCTCGCTCGATGCTACCGTTATTGCCCCATTCGGTCCAATACACGAATCTGAAATTCGAACAGAAATTGATTGTCCGCCTCGAGTTTTAGCTCGCCACCCGGGAGCCATTAAATCGCGCGACGGGGAGAAGTCGGCGCAGTATTTTGAAAGCTCTTCGGTAAAAGTAACAAAATCATTAACGAACGAAAAAAAGGGTCGAAAACGACGCCGGAATATTTACCCTCTTTCGGGATCGAGGGCCAGGCATCTGGGCTCGATAAGATCTTGCCAAATCAATACTCTTCTGCTGTAACCTTCGAGATGGACGACCTCGATTCTGCGGGTCCCCGTGTCGCTCCAATACAAATTGTGCGCAATCCAGTCGATCGCCAAACCATCTGGTGTTTCCAAGCCGAGATCGACGACTTTCTCTACCTCCGAACCGTTCATAAAGGCACGCGTTATACTTTTTAATTTAACATCTGTCCAGTAGAGTCGATTGTCGGATATTTCGCAATCAAGAGCACTGAAAAACAAGTCGGAGACTCTCAATCGGGCGCACGGTGGAGCCTCGTTCAGGAAGGGGCGACCCTTTCAAATTGTTCGCACAGCCAAGGAGTAAAAACAAAAAATTGGCCGACGAGTGCAAAGGGGGAAAGGACTAACCTTGCATCTTTGATTCCCGTTATTGGAATGATATTGTCGTTATTAGCATTTTCAATGCTGTTTCTACCGATTTTGTCCTTCCGGGTGAAGAGCAAAAATGCCTCGGGCACCACGCAAGTCTTCATGTCCTTGATGAGCTCGTAGCCAATTTGACAGGCGCAGACGTACTTATCGCCGGGTCGATTCAGGCAGAGGTGACTGCATCCTCCGTTGCTTTTGGCGCAGGGGTTGGTGCCATTGGGCTTGCCCCGGTGTACGGCCTTCAAGCCCATGACGTTCGGGAACTGCTCGACGATGATTTCCCGCTCGCCGCCGGTCAGTTTGTGGGCCCGATCGATGCTCCGCCTCTGCCAATCCGTCCAATAGAGAAAGTCCCCGAGTAAGCTGAAGCCGAACAGGTGAGGTAGATTCTCGGTGATGACTTCCCTACGGTCGGTCCCATCCATGTTGCAAACCTACAATCGTCGAATTATCGTCCATTAGCGAATAATCAAGCCCCTGCCGCTGCTCGGGAGCTTCATTCTCGTCGAGCGCCAACGAGGAGACGAAAGGACTCGCTCTGCCAGGCAAAGGACAAAAGTGCAAACCTCGATTTTGTCGGTCTTGGCGTCGCACCAGTAGACCTTCTTCCTCTCGAGGTCCAAGGCAATGCCGTTCGGCCACACGATGTCCTTGGTGATTAGTAAGGTCCTCTCGCTGCCGTCCAAATTACTGCGCTCGATCTTTGGCCTCTTGTCGTCCCAATCGGTCCAGAATATCCAGCCGAGCTCGAGGGCGAGTGCTATTGCCCTCGGCTCGCCCAAATCCTCGTGAATCAGAACTTTTCTGCTGCTGCCGTCGAGTCGAGCTACCTCGATCCGGTCGGTCCCCGTGTCGGTCCAATACAAGTTCCTGGCTATCCAGTCGACCGCTATTCCGTCGGCGCTCTTCACCTCGCTCGTCAAGATGTCTTCCTGGCCCGTGCCGTCGAGGTAGGCCCTGAAACGAAGCGACGCAGTCGTTGGCGAGGCTCGACTTTGGGTGCAAAAGAACTACGCGGGTATAACCGTGAGGAGGGAAGGGAGCTCGAAGGGCTACTCGGGTGCGCACCTCCTAATGACGTGAGCCTGCTCGTCGGTCCAGTAAAACATCTCGTCGATGGGGTCGAAGTCTATGGCGATGGCGTGCTTGATGCCGTTGAGCGGCAAGACGAAGTTGGTGTAGTCCGGCGAGTCGAGGGAGATCATACTGATCTCGTTTCTCTGGACTATCAGGAGCAGCTCCTGGGGCCCCTTGGCGCAATTGTAGCTGTCGACGAGCTTGACGCCGGTCGGGCAGGCGCAGCTGTAGCCCGGGGCCTTGGGGCTCAGGAGGCAGAGGTGCGAGCAGTTGCCGTTGCCGTACTTGCAGGGGTTGCTGGTGGCGGGGGGCTGCCTCCTCGAGTCCCAGACCTCGATGTCGCCGGGGATGTACTCGCCGTGGAAGATGTCGCGGGGCCGGGCGTTCGTCGAGCGCAGGTCCAGGGCGTGAATGGCCCAGGTGCGCCAGTCGGTCCAATAGAGCCGCTGGTCGAAGTAGGTGATGGCGAAGGGGTACTCGAGCCCGTCGCTGACGATCTTCCGGCGGTTCCGCCCGTAGTAGTCCATCACCTCGATGAACTTGTGCCTGTGCAGCCGAACCAAGGAGCGTCAGGATACAAGCGGACGACGAGGCCATCGGGGGTGGAGATCGCGCGCGCGCCCAGGGGGAATACGAACCTTCCGTCGACCCAGTAAACGAGATCGTTCTCGTAATCGACGGTGAGCCCATTGGGCCAAAATATGTCATCGGACACGATGACGCTCCGCGAGCTCGGGTCGCCGTTCATGGCCGCTCGCTCGATCTTCGGCACGTCGCCCCAGTCGGTCCAGAAGAATATGCTCTTCATCGGCACCAGGGCTATAGCCCGGGGCTGGTAGATCTCCGTCCAAAACAGGACCTTGCGATGCTTGCCGTCAATGCTCGTCACCTCTATCCGGTTCTTCTCGCCGTCGGTCCAGTAGAGCTTGCCCGTGTACCAGTCGCAGGCCAGGCCGTCCGGGGAGATCAGGCTCGAGTTCACCACGGCTATCGGCTCCTGAAACACAGGGATGATTCACCCTTCGGGCAATTCGAGTCCATCGGCTCTTTGCAAGGCCGGGCCCTCGTAAGCTTACGAGCTCGCGACCTCACTCCTGCCCCGAGGCTCTACGCCCTCCTCCCCGTCGGCGAACGGACAGGGGAGCCGGCCTCTACCTAGCGACCACTGCTTAGCCGATTATTTAGAGGCCTACCTGCGTGTATGTGCCATTGGTGCGGACGCACTGTATCATCTCGAGAGCGTTGTCCGACCAACAGACGAGGCCGCGCTCGTAGTAAAAGTCGAGCGTGACACCCTCCGAGAGGTCCTTGACGATCGTCGACACGACCTTGTTCGACCGGGAGACGTTGGCCACGCGGATGTCCTTGTTGGTGGCGAAGAGTAGGGTCGGGGAGCCTGGAACATCAAAGGAGCGTATCTTTAACGAACGGGAAGTCATTTGGCCGGCAGTTTTTTCACTCCTTCTCGTCCATTCCTTCTGTAAGATCCGACTCGGCCGGCCTCTAATTGGCCGTGCAAACAAGAGCGCGCGATACAATTAATCGGCTCTCCTTCATAAGAAGCCTCCTCTCCTTGGCGCGCATTACAATCTTGTTTACAAATTCCGCATACAATAAACATAAGGGGAGCTAATTTTGGAAAGACTTTACGAGCCCTGATAGCTCGCGCCCTGTCCGCTAACACCGGCGCCGGCCCTTGTTTGCACGCGGCCGCGCTCAGATACAGAGAGTGCGATAGAGTCTCCCGGATGGAGCCAGCCGTTTGCCAGGAGAGACTGCCTTTGGCGGCGGCGATCGGGGCCCCGAGGGGGTGGTGGTGCTTTATCAGCCCTCGGGCGTCGCGGCCAATGGCTCTCGCGTGGTGTGGTCACGGTGGGGCAGAGGCACGGGGCCGAGCGATGCGCCCGCGCGCAAAGCCAACCGAGGAAGCGGATGACCATTTCAAGAGAAACGACCAGGGACTCCTGATAAGGGCAGCGCGCCGCCTCTCGCCGCCTAGTACGGAGGCCCCTTAATCGGCACCGCGGCCGTGGCTCGCTCAAGTGGCTTCTTAATTAGTCGCGCGCGCGCCTACCAGTGCACCGAGCAAAAAGCGAGGGGGGGAAGGAAGGAGCCAGACTCGAGCCCGTCGCCTTCCCGGGCGCGCCGCGCTTTCGCCGGGGCCGATCCGCCGAGGCGCAGGCGCCGCTCCCGTCGCGGACGGTCCCGGCTCGGCGAGTCTTAATTATGCACGGGGAGGCGACGCGTGTCGCGATCAAACGAGTACGAGACTCGGCTGAAAGTCGGCACTCCGAATGGTCCGCGGCTGTGCGCCTGCTTGTGCGTGCGTGTGTGCGCGACTCGGCTGGGAGGGGCGGGGGCGGGGGCGGGTCGCTGGGACTCCGTGGGAAGGTGGACGCGGAGGACGGGGCGAGAGGCCGGGGGTGGGAGAAGAAGCGGAGGTGGAGGAATACAGGGGTGACAAGGGAGGGGCTTTTCAGGCCTTTGATGCTAAAGCCGCGCCACAGTACCAAAGAGCTGCCGAGCTATAGTTTCTTCACCTCATTATGCACTTTAACGCATTATTATTCCCTTTGTGCTCGCGACGTTCTCACCTTCGCCGAGCAAACGAGCGCTTGCGTGCCGCCCTCCTCAAAAAGAAAAACGGTTAAACGCGCGCCCGTGCGACGTCCCTGGCTAAAGTTCGGTCTTCCGTGGAGATCGGGGAGGGGCGGGGCTCAGGCTCAGGATGCCGAGCGGGAGGATGAGGAGGAGGAGAGGTGGCGACGAGAGGCCGAGACGAACGCGGTGGCTAAAGGAGAGCCAAAGGACCTTAATGGCCCTCTTACTTTTCGCACCCTCGTGGCCCGAGCGGGTGCGCCTTCCTCCACCCCTGGCGGAGGGTCGGCGCTTCCCCGGCATCCTTCTCGCGTCCGTGGAGAAACGAGTTCCTCCCCGGCCCCTGGGACGGCTGGACGCACGCTAGCCCTCGCGAACAAGGAGGGGGGGGGCACATACGCGGCGGCTACTTTTCACTTTTGGACGCGCCACGTACAAGGAGAGCTGGACTACTCCGCCAGGATAATTAGGTTGGCTCGGCCGGCTGCTCTTCACAAAGGTAGAGAGCCCCTCGTTATCCGTACTTGCGAATATCATCTCCGGTACAAGCCTCTAATTTCGGCCGAACCTGCGGAACGAGAACGGCGTCGCTTGCCTCTTCTCTGCTCCACGTGCCGAACAATTAAAGTGGAGTGGCGCGGCGGCATCGACGGCAACGTCATCTACGGCCGTTGCACCCGAGTGCTCGAAAGGCTCGCGGAGGCCTTCGCGGGGTGCTGACTCCGGCGACGGGGAGAGACGGGAGGAGGCCCCAATTACCTCGGGGTCCCCCCGCGTTCGCCAAACAAGGATAATCGAAATCGCCCTTGGCTCTCGCCTCCCATCCTCTCCCCCACCGCCGCCGCCGCCGCAGCCGTTGCCCCTGCCATTGCCAGGATACAGTTTAAACTCGGTCCTTCCTCGACGCTGCCCTCGCTCCGTTGAGGTCCGCCCGGACGACCCCCTTTTCCTTCCGTCGCCTCGAGCTCGTCCTTGCGCCCTCCTCCTCCTCCTCCTCCTCCTGGCCCGGCATCTCGCGAGACTCCCCTCGAGGGCACTTGTGCCATCGCTCGCCCCTCCGTCCTGACGCGACCGTCCCCGGGACTCGCCCGAAGACTGCGGTCCATCCGCCGCACGGAGGGAGGCCCTCCACCACGACGTCGCGCCATCTTCCGTCCAGCCGAGATCAGCTGAGCGCGCCTCACCCTCGCTCGTCGTCTGCTTCTAGTCAACCGCCCCCGCCCAGCTTTCGCGCCGCTCTTTCGACCATTACAGGGACCCGCGAGACTTCTTTTATTCGCTCCTAATCGAGAACGAGCTCTCGCTCCTTGTATTTTTGCACGTCCGATTTCAAACGACCTCGCTTTATGGTCTCGCGCTCGCTCGATTCGATTCCGTTGGAATTTCCTTGGCGATCTCCCATTACTCCCCTCCTCTCTAAGCAATGCGACCCCCCCCCATAAATGTATTACAATATGGGGGGGGGGGGGGGAAGAAAGGATAAATTTAATTCCTCTTGCTTTATATAAGACGAGCGCGCATTTCCATAGCGAAAAAATTTACATAGAATTCTCGATGAATAATCCCTATGGCATGTAAAAAAAACACCTCTGGGAATAATGAAATACAGAGCTCCGGAGCAACGGAGCCTCGGAGTAATCGACACGATATTTAGCTTTTATTTGTGTAATTCATCAATCATACACATGATTGAATCAAGAGTTACATTCCAGCAATAGAAAAGCTGGAGAAGAAAATGTACACACACACACAAACGCGCATATAAAGCATTTGATCCTTTATTCATTCCCGTTTTTGCATCAAGCCTAATAAAATGTTTAGAAAGAATAACATTTTGAAAAAAAATCCTCCACGAAGCAGTTTAAAGTTTGTAATTATTCGCATAAATTTTTTGTGGCAAAATATCATTGGTGCGCATTACCATTTATAATATCAGATATAAGCATGTCATTTTGAATTTTACTCAGACGATTTAGTATTGAGCTTCACCATGTAAGGTGCAAATATATTTTAATAGAAAGGATAAATTTTCTTCCTCGTCAATTTTAAAAAAGGAATAAATCATTTCAATATTATAGCTGCTTTATCCTTCATTGAATACAAATTTATAACAGTAAATTATCGTGGTTCTATGCGTGTTTTTTTTTTAATTATACAAAGTTTGTTAATCAATCTGGTAATGTAGTTTTGGAACGTGATACAGGAAATTTTTGTGCAAAGCTCGAAATCGTAGTTTCTAATTAAAGATCAGGTTGTTTTGTAATATCCACGGATAGTGAAAACAATCTATGGTATGTTGTTTATTCCATTTCTTTATATCGATAAGAAATGAATGATAAAAAAAGTATTGATAAAATTGGTTTAGATAAAATTTATGCTTAAAATTAGTTTATAAATTTATCGAAGAAAGTGGGATACGTTGGATTAAAAACAGACTACGAATCTGGACAGTATGAATGAGGGAAAAAATGTTAATTAGCTTATTGCATAAATTTTCGAATCATCTGCTGGAAGCTCGAGGCAGACCAAACGAACTTTCTTATATTTAAAAAAAAAAAACAATTATTAATTTAGAATTGATTAAATTGTCATAAAAATACTTCGTTTGAGAAGAGATCGAGTAAGCGCCTGCCATTGAAATGCAATTAAGGGTACATTATTTTATCGGTTGACGAGATGAAGAGTCGCACGAATTGTCGTTGGTTTTTTTTTTTTAAATTGGATGGAGATGGATTAATATAATACGAAATTGATGAGAGTAAAAAAACTTTTCAACGCAAATTACAGAAAGGAACTGGTGACTTTTTATTGTATTACCGTGAGCGCATACACAAACGAGCACACATGCGTGTGAGCCTACATCCTATAAGATTCTCGTTCCCCAATAAAAATTGTAGTCGCCGACTGGGGGCTCCAAAGTGAAAAAAAGAAGAGTAATAGAGAGAAAGAGAGAGTGTAGCCATGTGCAGCGACCCTCGTCGATCGGGTGCTTTATCTGTCTCTCGCGCTTTCCTCGTCTCGCTGGCATTACAAGGAGGAGCTCTAGAAGAACGAGGAGCGGAAGGAGAGAAAAGAGGGATAATAAAGAGAAGGAACTGGGCGAGGAGGAGGTAGAGGAGGAGTAATGCAGGAGGATCAAAGAGCGGAGGAGGGGGGCGGGGGCAAGGGAGAGGGAGGAAGAGAGAGAGAGAGAGAGAGAGAGTGGGAGTCAAACGAGGTCCTTTTTGCGGCGAAGCCGAATGATTACAGGTGCTCGATCTGTGGCAGGCCAAAGGACGAGTCACGTCTCGCAGCAAGGGCCGAGGGGGGAGGACGCGGAGAGGAGCGACCGAACAGTGCCGGGAAGGCAAATGGGGGTGGGTGTCTCTCTTGAGGGGTGGGGATGGGAGGTGAAATGTTCTTTCGTCGATGGGCCTCGAGGTAATATACGACGAGGCCAATCATGCGTGAACGTAAGCGACGTTCTAACGTAACGAAGCCGACGCCCCCTTTTCCATTTCTCGCTTTCGCGCTCTCTCTCTCTTTCTCTCTCTCTCTCTCTCTCTCTCTCATTTTCCGCTTCGGGAATTCAGCGATGAGCGCCTCTCGATGACAGCAATATATATATATATATATATTTATACGCCTCTTTCGTCGATTGGCTTTTCCACCCTCTCTAGGCCCCCCCGGCCGCTCCCTGCCCGCCCAGTCATCCGTATCTCAGCTCCCACTGCCGATAGAATCGATCTTTCCCGGAACACTCGAGCGCTGTGACGACACAAGGGACATCACTACTCCCGGGTTATCCTCTCACTTGGGGCCCCCGGCTACGCATTTAACCTCGCGCTTCTAACCGCCGGGACGCTAAGCGAACGCGAGCGAGACAAGGCAGTTAACGCGGAGTTCGGCTCCTTCCCGCTCCTTCCCGCCCCGCTCCCCTGCTGCTGGCCCTGGCTCTCGCTCGTTAGCAGTCGGTCACCTCTCGTTCCGCTCCCTCTCGTCTTTTATCATTTCTGCTTCTCCTTCCCGGCGCTCCGCCGCACCTCGGGTATCGCATATTACGTGCGAGCGAGGCTGCGCTCCTTTACCCCCCCCCTTCCCGACAATGCAGCATCCAACTCCGTGCACGCGACTCCGGCCTCCCTGCTCCCCCCCTCAGCCGAGGTAAGACTCGGTAACGCGGGGCGGCGAGCAGCCCCCGAGGAAGTCGCGGCCGTCTACTCCGGCGGGGCTCGCGTATCCCCCGGGTGGAGCTCCTTGGCCACGTGGGACCAACGGCCACCCGGATGCACCGCCCGTGGGAGCCCTGTGTCAGCCCCCCCCTCCCCCAACCCAACCCATCGCCCGTCGACCCCTTTTTTCATTTGCGTGCTGCTGCTGCTGCTGCTTCTCTCGGATTCTTGGCTGGCTATCGCTTGTCGCGGCTGCGGCAACATCCACTGCCAGGCTCTCCTTTATCCCTTTGTGTGCCTTTGTTCCGGGAGGCAGACCATCGTTCGTCCGCTGCTGCTTTTATCAATCTTACGCCCGCGGAGCCTTTTTATTTATACATTGCCGAAGCGACGGGTCCCCGAGTCTCCTCGCGCTTACACGAGCCCGCGATCCTATCTTTTCTTCATCTGACAATACCTTAATTCCCGAGAATACGCGCAAGGCTGTACTGCCTTGATAACGATAAACTCTCCGTCCTCGTATATCAGCCAATGTGTTCTCTCTAACCTTTAAATATTGATACTGCAGCGAGCTTTATAAGAGAGTTAAAGCGAACTATGGCCGAGATAAAGAGCTATCGTTCTTAAATATCGATTTCGAATTTCTTTTATTAAGCCAGTCGGACTCGGCCGGCCCGGACGATACGCGCTTCGCCAAAATATTTAGGCTAAGATCTAGCCAAGCTATTCTTCAAAGGTGGAATAAGAACTTTCGGCACGGAAGCAGCAGTGCCTCTCCGATTAGATAAGAAACTATAATTTAAATAGGTAAATATATTACACAGCGCCTGTGTTGCTCCTGGATCAGAATTCTCAGTATCCGATGCATTACGAAACCGCTTGAAGGCTCGCGCATAAACTTTTTGTCGGATACGGTTAATTAATAAATCTTTTCCAATTGGCATACACTGCATGATTTCATTAAGCTCACGATCCGAATCGGAACCCAGATTCGAACGTTATTAATCTGCGATTAAAAAATATTTTCCCCGTAATTTCAATTGTTGCGTGCAGCCAAAATTATGCAAGCGCGTCAAAAGTCGACTTGAAATTTTGAATAACTATAAGCAATTTGTTTAAAGGCTAATCTCCGTGTTAATCCTATTTTCGTATAGAAAGTTCTTGTTTAAAAGATATAATAGTAATCGAAAGTTGTATTTCGAAATTAATGAATTCCGTTTTTTCAAGTAAAAGATACATTTTAGTGACCAGACAAATGTGGATTGTGCATTGTATAAGAACCGGTAGTTGATGGATCTTGATGGTTTTCTCGTATCATTACTGCCTAACATCTCGCAGTCTCTTTATTGCCAAGCCCTTGAAATTCTTTTCAAAGCATTCTCATAGGAAAAACAAAGTTCTGTATTATATATATACTCTGTGTATTAAAGTCTTATGCATGAACAAAGACGTATAAAAGGCCATTCGTACACGTGATACCGCTGTGGCTGTACATTTAGCAAAGTTAAGTTACACCGTTGCTAATGTTTTGTAGATTTGCAGATAATCCAACATCAAGGGTTTTTAAGAATTTCTTATACAAAGCATTTTTCCAGACGCATGCAATTATATTTGATCAAAAAGATTCTTAGAGATTCGTCTTATACTCATAAGTGTTTAAAATATTCGATTTTTTTTTTTTTTTTTAATATGATCAATATATTTTTTATGTTGTAGATTAACTTTTCATCTATTCGTTATTTAATAATTACTCATTAATGTTCATAATCATTTATCGCATTGATATTTAAACTTTTTAAAATTTTTTTTACCGTAATCAAAGTCTTTTCAAGTTGTGCAATAGCTATATCGTGTATGTAGATAATTTGTCCATTTGCTTTTTATTATTAATCTCTTTATACGAATACTTTATATTATTGCTATTGCTTCATTCATTTTAATCAGTTTCAAAGCTCTATGAAGTTAAAACAATTTAAACTTTTATCTGAAAAAATATATATATTATTAAATAGTAATTTATTGTAAAATGAAAAACGATTGTTGATAAGGGTGTAAAGGAATAGGATAATTTTATAAGCGTGTATTTTGAAATACATTCAATCACCATAAATAAAAAACCTACAATGATGTTTCGGATGGAGATTTTTTAATCGCCACTGTCAAATATGAAATAAGTTTTCGGATGGATAATTCGAGTGTCTGATGTTGAATCAAAGTGCTTTTTTTAAATTATTAAGACTACTTTGTGCTTCGTTGCTGAGCTATAATATTCTAAAAATACCTTTTTCACGTGTGTAATTTATTCGAAAAGATTTCTTCTATATGTTCTTTGCATTATTATTAACTATACTTTATGAGTACGATTCAGTTAAAATAAAAAATAATTGAATATGAAGAAAAGTTGTAATTCTAAAATAGAATTGTTTTTCTCAACTTTACAGCTTTGGGTTTAAAAATTTCTGCAAATTCAGAATGAATCAGTTTAAACTCCATTCTCAGTAATCTCAGGAATTGGCTTCGATCTTCTATCAATGTTATGTATATATAGAATAATTTACGTATTTATTGAATTGATATCATCGCAAGGTAAAGCCTGTGTATAAACTTTTAAACCAATCTATACAAATAAGAATAATTCCGATAACTTTATGTTTCATTTCACTTCCCCATAACTTCTACAACACTCGAAGCGGTAAGTTTTCCGATTTGCGCGAGTTAATATACTGTTCGCAATTCTAACTTCCTCTTTTACGTATCGACGAGAAAGACTGCCGTTTTATTTTTGGATACAAAACTGGTAAATATAGTGAATATACTAGCGATAACATTATATTCGATGGTTAGCAAATCTCACGTAGGTTCCAAAAAGCCTCACTCGCTTCCTTTTTCAAGGTTTTGTTAAATGAAAAAACTTACCGCTGTGTTTTGGAAAAGCCTTTTACTCACTTACTCTCGACCTTCTTCTTAAAAAAACTCTTTTTTTTCCTCTTTCCCACACATTTTTTTTCAGTGCACTTATACTAGGCTCGCGCTCCCGGGGATATTTTTTCTGAGCAAATACGCACAGATTTTAGCGAGCGCTGGGACTCGTTTATTTGCATGGAAAAATAAAGAGAGCACAGTTAGCGAGTCAGCGATATTCCTCGTCGAGTGATTTGTCGCTTTGGGAATGTTTTTTTTCTTCAATTTTAAGTTAAGTGGACGCCACTTGTCGAGGGCAGAAAATTATTTCCAAGTGTACGGAATTATATTAATGACGTGTATATTTATTTCTAATTTCATTTTACGATTCCATACTTAAAAAATGTAATTATCACTGCACGTTAAAAATTTCCGAACAATACATTTTGTTGGCAATTCAGCTACCCAAATTAAAAAAATCAATCACGTTGCAAGATTATTCATTATTATTGCTGCTTCATTGTAAACCTTAAAGAAATTCGTCAACGTTAGCAGAAGAAACGTGTTTGAAAAGATTAAGTGCCTCGTACTTTTTTGCTTTCTCTCTTCAGAGGATGGAAATATTTTCGAACCGAGAAATACACCGGGGCGCCTTTTCAACAAAATAATAAACTAGCAGAGTATCGCATCGATGTCATTATTTTCAAAAACTTTCAAATTAACAAAGTAGCAACCTCATGTAATTATGGTATCGTCGTCTCGGACGAGGGAAATTGTATGCGCTCCAAGTGCGCGTAGCTTCGAATAAAGTTCAAATGCTTCTAAATCGATTTTTCAAGCATTACCTACATATCATCATCGTGGGACGCTTTTTCAATCTCGCGCAAGTTGAGTAATCTGATCAATACTGCAACAACTAATTTTACGATTCGACCCTATTTTTTATCAAACTTTTTCTTTTTTATAGTTAAAAGAAATTTCCTTATGCACGCGATTTTTTAAATGTTATCTTGCGCATACACTAAAACCGCGCTTAATTAAATTATAAAGCGTTGTTACATCGCTAACCATTTAAAGAATTTTTTAAGTATTCATCTGGAATTCATAATAATATAAATATTATATGTTATCTTACTCAATTATCTCATCTGCACAATGGTTTCCTTTGTTTTAAATTATTACTAGTGTAATAATAATATGGTTCAAATCCTTTGTGTCTTTTTATCAACGGCTTCAGTTCTACCAATAAATTTTGTGTCGCTTGTTTTATTATTACTTGATAAAGAAACTTTTATTTATTTTTATATTAGGTGTTACTTTTTGAGTTGAGCAATTCTTTACGTATTAAAAATTTGATAAATAAATTATTGAATTACATAAAAAAAATAATTTTGTTTTAAAATTGTTTTAAAATTGTTTTAAAATTGTTTTAAAGATTGATCTTTAGTATCAAGAGGTTCTATCGTTCAATTACAATTCATGACCGTAGTAAGAGATAAAAAAAACCCGACAAAAAGAAAATAATGTTAGCGAATGGCCCTCAGACCTTTCCTTTAATCTTGTACAATCAGTGACATTCAGTCAAGTTGAAAGCAAAGTTCGCTATACGTATTTTGTCTGTTGCGATTCATGTATTTCCTCTGTAAGGAAATTTATAATATTTGTAAATTACATTCTTGAAATTGTCTTTTTTGCAAAAGCAAATGTTCTTTTCCAACCTTTGAAAATAAATGACGCATTAATAATATTATAGAGGATGTTGTTTGAATTTAAATGAGAAAAGTTATATATATATACATATATATGTATATATTTATACACATACATATACACATACATATTTATTTATGTGATTCTGATTAATGTAATATAATGCTAAGTCTACCGCCGTACAGTATGTATTACAGTAGCGAACCATAGTCACGATTACGTGTTTTATATTTAACTCAATGGAGTTACAGTTATATAATAATTTTTTAATCTGAATGATAGCGCTATAATATCATACAAAATTGGCTGCGGTTTCATTTCTTAATTTTTTATCTTGAATAGAAATAATTATCAAGCAAACAGTAAAAATAATGTTTTATTTTGTCATACGATTTGTTTAATACATAAGAACTAAAATGTTTTCAAAACAAAAAGAACAGAGGCTCGCCTGATCCATTCAGTGCACTCGATCATTGCAAGAAAATAACAAAGTTTATTATAACAATAAAGAAAAATAATAAAAAAACGATTTCGCGCATAAATTTTTCTTAACTTTAATACATTTGAAAGGTTAAATGTAAAAATAAGTTATCGAAAGAAAAACAAATGTTTTCGTATTGCCGATTAATGTAGAAATTTAATTCGATAACCCGATAACGTTAATTGCGCGATGTCGATTTATCAATAGTATTCAATTCCTAGAGTATAATAAAATTTCGCAATACAATGATGGATATCTTTTACCTGGGTCTTATTTAAAAACTACCATATATTCAGTTTACTCTCAATTAAGGCTCATTGTAACGAGCTTCGCCTTTATAACAAATGGGGCACAAGCTTGCATTGCAAATGCAAACACTTTGATTTCTCTAAAATTGCGTTAATTTTAACGTTAAAGCATTGTAGGCAGTATTTTATTGTTAGCGTTGAGCTGACAATCTGAATTTACTTTTTGCGGTCGATCGGTATGAATTCACAAGATAGTTTATAGCCGAGAAACTTGTAAGCTCCAAAGGTTGTCCGTATATTATTTCCTCAATGAGAGGCGAGCGCGTGTGCGCGAGCGAGTCTGCGCTCGGGCTACCGAGTGTTGCGCTATTACGAGAATAACATGTTACAGTGATATATACAGAGGGATCAGGACTGTGATACACGTACATGTTTATGCAAGCCTTTTTTCTTGCATGATTTAATGCTAACGCCAATCTGATACGGGGGAACATCTTGCTGGCGTAGAAGGAGAGGAAGGAAGACTGGCGAGGACGACAGTCCTACACTTTCTTAGTCCCCGAGAAGTTATTTACTGTATTTTGTAGCGTGCTGAGAAACAGGACTTGTACTTTTTTTCTTATTTCACGAGCCCAAGCTTTAAAAATATAATAAGTAAATTTTGTAATTTATGCCCGAGCCTCAGAGTACTTGCAATTATCGTTTGTTCAAAATATTTATCGGAGAAAAACAACAACAACAACGACAACAGCCTCAAAAGCCTACGAATTTCTGCCGAGAAGTTAAAAAATCTGTAAGGCAAGTAATTATACATTGTAATAAAATGTTTGTATTCATTTTTAAAAGGTTTCAATGGAAAAAGAATCTCACAGCTGGGGAAAAAGTGTGGGTACCGTTCGACAAATAAACATTTCTCCGAATGTCATCGCTTTAAAGATACGTCGAAGAGAAGTAAAATTGATTATGTTAATTGTTCACTTGGTAATTCGAAAAGCCATCATATACGAGAGAAACATCCATAATTCAATGTTTTTTTTACATATTTGTACAGATTTCAATGAGATTGAAGCATTATTTTTTTGCTCGGCATGCATTTAAATCCTTTCCTTAAGTACTTGTCCTGCATAAAAATCCACCTCGGCGATCCATCATAACTCTGGACAAGGTATATATACATTGACACATGTATATTCAAATTGGAGCGAATAAATTTAAAGAGCGGCCAGAGGAGTCGATCGCGTTTCGAGGGATGGTTATGCTTTTTTGAAATAAAGACGGACGTACGGGGAAAGAGAGGCGCAGCGGCGAGCACGTAAGATTCCAAATAGAGTTGCAGGCTACCGCGAGGGCCTAAAAATAATGAGCAGTGTGACACATGCGCTGCCGCGCGCAGTGCATTAGGTTAAATGCTCCGCGTGAAATGTAGGAGGGGGGGGGCTCTCTCTCCAATGGGTGTGTGCGAGTCACGGTAACACCAGGGCTTGCGACTCGGGCTTCTCTCTTCTCTCTTGGCTTCCAGAACCCTCCCGCCCTCCGGCCCCACTGCCAGTCGTGCCCGAGTGCCTTATCCTTCACGAACCCGGCCGAAAGGACGAGTGCAGCGCAGGGCCTCGCAGGAGGGACGGAAAGGGATTGGCAGGGGGACGGAGGGAGAAAGGAGGCATCGAGCTGCTCACCGGTTCTCTCACTTTCTTCCTCCCTGGCTCGATAGACGCGACTCCCGCGCTCCGGCTCTCCTGCGCGCCCCCCCCCAGCCCCTCGGAACCCAACGGCCCTTCCTGCCGAGCTCTTGCCGCAGCCACCACCTTCTCTTTTCTCACCCCTCCGCCACGCCCCGCTCGGGCGGACTCGTTCCCGTAGACCCACGCTCCCGAGGAGACCCCCTTTATTCGAATTCCTGCCGGACGATTTCACCATTTTTATCCCACTTTTGTCCCCTTTACAAGCTCTTTTTGCGCGGCCTTTACCACCGATATCGAATTCAAGGATTTTTGGCACTGCTCGTTGAGAACGGGATCGCGCTGACGCAGAGGCACGCGCCTCTGACAACTTTCTTTATATCTCAAGATTTTATAATGAATCGCTCGGCAATTTATTACATCGCGAGCATCGGCTCGTGCCTAACAAAGCCCCTCTTCTTACACGCAACTTGCTTCTATTTCTCCCCCCTCTCTCTCTCTCTCTCATTCACTTCCCCCCCCGCCCCCGGTCAATGTAATTTTACGTGTTTGTTTGTTCGAGGAAGCACTTCGGGATTAGAGACGCAACACGGCCGTACACGAGCAGATAATTGTGGGGGATGAGGGTGCGATTAGTATGGGAGCACAAATCCAAGATCCTTGTCATCCCTCGGAATCCTCATGGGACCGGACCCCGGCGAAATTACCAGTGTTCCGAGCTAATCATATGTTTATACTGAATCGAGTATAATAACAGAAGCGCACTGTTGAACTGCAGCCTTAGTGCAATTAAATCCCGTGCTTATAAGTGGGGGAAGCCACAAGTGAACAAACAGTTTTAACTACCCGCCGGGGAACTCTCTTCCCCCCCCCCGCGCCGGGCCACATAAAGGAGACTTAGCTGTCCCATTGCTGAAAAACTCGTACGACGGCTCTCCTTTGCCTATCTCGTCAAAATCTATCCGGGGTCCTTGCGAGTCCGAATTCCGCGACTCCGTTCACTGCACTCTTATTTGTCATCCCGATCGAGCTGTGACTCAAACTTCGCATAGCTCTTCTCGAATTCTATTTCGATTAGACGAAAAAATACTAGTCGTGGGATGCAGTTTTTCGTACTGCGTTCCTCGACGTTTTTGTCTCCGATGGGGAAGACCAGTTGTAGCAGAAAAAAGAGGAGAAGGAAAAATTATACAGTATTCCGTTAAACCAATAGATTTTTTAAAGCGACAGTGATGGAGCGTCTTGGGCGATGTTCAATCTTGTATTATATTTTCTAATTATAGCCGCCGTTCGACGTGGTAAATCACACGTCAATTGAGACAGCCATAATAGCTATTTCGTTACTGGTCATTTACATATACTATATACAAATACTCTTTCCTCCTTCCTTTCTTCTTCTTCTTCTTTTTTTTTCATACATTATACAACAATTTCGAAACGACGTTCTCCGATAATTTACGCACACGTAATAAAATTATATTAATTATGGAGTAATTACGTACGCTATTCGAAATGTATAAATATTATATTTAATTAAATTTGCTTTACTCTGGATAACAAGTTTTAAATTTTTTTATTCAATTAAAAACGCTCAATATAATGAAGTCGTTCTTCATATTTAGTTAGAAAATGTATTGGATTACTTTGGAAAAGTATTTCTGTTGTTTTTTAAAAAAGACAAGCATTGAATAATTCTGATTTTTCCTTTCGAAATTTGATTAGAGAAAACCAACTCGCCTAACTCTTAAGTGTATCGAGAAATGTATGAGACTAGTTTCTATTTACCTTTAGAGTACAAAGGCACTTCCCTGTCGCGTGCACTTTCCTTCTTATAAATTAGTTTTCAAAATCATGCGTCGTAACCTACTTTTCTAATACGTAAATAAATAAATAAACAAAAAAAATAAATAAAAAAATAAATGAGTAAAATCGATTAAAAAGTCTGCACGTGATTGCAGAATTCTACAAGTTAAAAATGTATCTCCTTTGTTTATGCGCTCGGAATTTTCAATACAGTCCTATTTTACGTTCGGACACGCGCCTGCGCTTGTGTACGAATAAAGATTCGAAACACAATCAAGGCGTTCGTCGGAGAGAATAAACATCGGCTGCCAGCGCCAGGTGAAATATGCGAATGATACAATTTTTACAAGGAGTTGGTGCACTGTAAGCATTTCGTTGAAAATCGAAGGACAAAAGTCGAACGACGGCAGAAGACAGGCGAGACTGACTGTCAGAGACATTCGAAAAGGAAGTTTCGGTCAAGAGGCCGCCCATCGGAGAGGTCGTGCGGTGCAATCGAAGGTTGAAGGCCAAGGGGGAAAAAAAGAGAGAGAGAAAAAAAAAAAGAGAAAAAAAAGGGCGGCAGGCTTGGGCTCGTTAGAGCTCGCCTTTGGCTTGAGTCGGCCGTCGTCTGCGGGCTTTGAGAAAGAGAGACGCTGGGGCCCGTCCGATTCCGAGGCGTCGCTCGTAGAGGGCGATTTTACGTGTTCCGGTTCTACTTGACTCTCCTCCTGAATGGAGGACTGAGAGGGAGGGGGGAAGGATGGAGAGAGAGAGAGGGGGGTTTGGGAGAAAGAGAAAGAGAAAGGCACAAGAAGGAGGCAGCGCGGGCAGAGAGAGAGAGAGATTCGGAAGGGACTGCGAGGCGGTGGTACAGGTCGGGGGAGGCTGGGAGGGGGGGGGATTGTCCGAGAAAACGTGTCTCTTTGCTCCTAGGGTGCGCGCGGATGTTCGAGCTTCGAACACGGGCAGAGCGCAAAAGGCCGAAAAAAGGATCTTGTTTCGGGAAGGTCCGAAAAAGGTCTGCGGCCGACTCCCGCGCACCTTTTTTTTCAGCTCTGGGGACGGATCAGGACCTACGGGGGACAATGCGGTGGTAGCGCTCGCGAGCCTTTGCATCGGATGCTTCCGAGGGGGAAAAGAGCGAGTCTCGCGGCGGACAAAAATTAGAAAAGCGGAAGAGAACAGATGCGAAACGTACGAGCGCCGACTTTTTAAGTTTGCTCGAGGACACGCCGACAAGAGGAGCGCCGCGACCGAGCCTCTTTTCCGCGAGACTCGAGAAAAAAAATTTAACGATATGATTTTAGCTGTAAATGCTTGTGTGTATCTACATCTCTCTCCTTTTTTCTCTCTCTCTCTCTCTCTCCCTCTCCCTCTCTCCTTTTCAAAGACGAGTGACTTGTACTTTTTACCCTTGGTTTTATCTCCTCGTGCAACTGAAACTCGCGAGCAAGATTTAAAAGGTAATTTATAGCGGGGGGTCTTACAAGAACCCGATACAGCGAGAGATAAAAGTTCCGATAGAGTAAACTAAGTATTTCTGCTTTATGTGTATATTCTTTCGGCATAGATTATCAGTGCCAGGAAGGTAGGAAGGGGCGCCTCCGTTAATACTCGCGAGCTCATAACTAATAATTTTAGATAAAAGCAAATGTTTTCCAGCAGCAACAGGACTCTCCCTTTCTATCGATATGGGAGCAACTCCGATTATTGGCAATATATAAATAGAATTGGCGGTTGGAGGGGGAGACGGCATTTTTTGTCCTGATAAGGAGGGCAGAAAGAAGCGCAATCAATTTGTACGTACTTCGAATCGCGCGCGCCGACGAAACATCCGTACTCGCGCTCGCAACAGTAATTTGAAAATATTCTCTTTCATGAGCACAGCAATGGCTACGACGATCTCGTCGTATGAAATAAAAAAAACTTATAAGGAGCCACACCTGTCTCGTCTACCGCTATAATTATAAAAAAAAAAAATGAGAAAAAAAGTTATTACACGACGTAGGGAGAATCGTGCGCACGGAACAGGGCACAGTCTTTAAAGGGAGGGAGAGAGAGAGATAGAGAGAAAAGAAATAGAAAAGAAGAGGAAGAAAAAAGAAATGGGGCAAAAAATAAGGGAAAAAGAAGAAAATCGGGAAGCGGGAGTGAAAAATCATGCCACTTTCCCGCGACGAGGGCCCTAAGTAGCGAAGAGGCTGAAGGCAGTAATTAAAATTGATTTGACGCAATTAAAATTAATGAAGCGACCTCGCGAAGGAAGCGAGTTGACAGAGGAGTGCGCGCACATCGGCTATTAACGCGGGAATAACTCCGCTAGGTGCGAGGAGAGGAGGGAGCGCGAGGGCACTCGTCGCTCGGAGGTCGAGTACCGGAGAGCCCGAGACCCGGTAACCATTGAACGATCTGCACGTGCGCGCTCAAAGGCTCGAGGAGTGGCCGAGGAAGCCGCCTCGAGCTTTCCTGGCTCCCTCCGAGTCGAGTCCTCCGGCCGCGACGCGGAAAAAGGACACCCGGCGCCCAATCGGAGAGCCTGGATAGCCCGCGGGCCCCGAGGGAAAAAACTCTGGCCCGGCGCTCGGGATTTTTCTAAACGCCGCGCTCTCGCCGCGTGCCAACAGTCACTTAATTAATTTGAGATTTTTAATGAATACGGGCGTCGCGTAGGGTTTCCTTGGCTGTGGGCCGAGCCGAGAGCGCGCGCGCGCGAACCGAGGCGAGCCGATGAGTTATCATCATCCTGAAACTCGAGCCCCGAGCCCCGATGCTCTCACAGCCTCGCCTTCGTCTCGACTCTCTGACGCTGTCTCCTATTTCTCTCGCTCTTGCCGTCCCTCCCCCGTGTCCCAATTCAAGCCGCAACCTCGCGCGCGCCCCATCACCACCTGAAAAACCTTCACAAGCTCATAAATCCTTGCCTATAACGCGTCGCTTCATTCGTGAGAAATACACGCGTCTCAAGGAGAGGTTGAATAAGACACGCTGCTAAGCGGAGACAGGAGTCTGCACCGCTGGACGTCTCCTTCTCAATGCCCGACCGCGTCCACCTCTCCTACATGGGCATAAATTTTAATACCTCTGAAACACATTTCGCCCCGACTCTCGTCGTGGATATTTTGCCCGTCCGTGCTCTTGTCATATTGCGATCGCGATAACGATTTTGATTGATAATGATGCGGCGTCGAGGTCGGTCCGCTTGCGCAAATAAAAATAAAAGCCCCTCTTCTTTTGGCCTACTCGCTGAAAATTCCCCCCTACCCCCCAGCCCCGCCAACTCCCCCGCCCGCCCCGAGCGCCAAGAGACCCCGTCAGAATGAGCGTCTTTTGAAATGGGAATATCTGAAGGAAAGTACGTATAAAGGAAATAAAGAAACTGCTGGCAATGTGTGGCTCGGGTAGAATTGTGAAAGGGGGGGGGGGGGGGGAGAGTGGGGAAAGTACCTCTGGGAGAAATTGAAAAAGTAATGTTTTTCCAGACGCAGAAATATGCCCAGAGTCTGGCCGCGAATTCTCCCATTCGCGCTCTCGTACATACGCTTTTAAATAAAAAAGGCCGAGGGGTATTCGCGCGCACCTTGTATAACATTATTTATATTGTAGCTTGTTAGAAGGTCGAAAGAGCCCACGCCGAGAGGAACAGGTAGGAAGGAGGAAACGAGGCTGAGCGAGAGCTCGAGATGGAGATGAGGATTGAGAGAGACAGATAAGAATAGTGAGTGTAATTTACAATGAGAGTGAAGGAGAAATAGCGTCTGGTAAACGGCTTGGAGGGAGCGAAGGGATTTAGTGGGGGGAGGGGCAGGGAGAGCGAAACACCGAGGAGCAGAATCATGCGACGGAAGATTGGAGAACTGGGAACAAGAGGAAGAGAGAGAGAGAGAGAGAGGAGAATACCAATTTAAAAGGAACGATAAAACGGTAATAAGAAAAGAAATAATTAACATATGATTAGTTTACTGCTTTTTTGCGCGAGTCATTTGCATATGTAAAATTCACGGGCGAAGATATCAAATTACGAAAGATCGTTCCTTTGAGGAAAAAAGAAATCCAAGCGATGTTTAACAAAAGTCGTCGAGTACAATGATCTGTACAATGGGTGGATACATTTTTATCGAGAGAAAGTAACGCAGTTACACCAGGTGAGCTCGAACGTGGCTATTTTCTGGAGATACGGGAACAAGCTTATCGAAAGTCATTTCGGTATCCGATATCCGATACTAAAACAGCCGGGATTATTCGAAATGGTTAATCGAAAAAGGGACCATAAAGCCAGTTTTCATTAATCGAAACAACGAAGGGTTAGCGATTGTTTAATCCGTAGAAGTGCAATTGGTCTCAATTTAACGGAATTCCCCGAAGCAATAAAGCCCCAAGATTGTCCACACGCCGAACAATACAATATTTACATTTACGCTACATTTTCTCCGGTGAGGGTAGAAATTCTCGACTTACTGGATATTTTCTGAATTGAAAAAGATTTACGTATAAGTGTTTACCTTTGTGTGCGTGTGTATATATATATATATATATATATATAGCTAGTGAGAGAGAGAGAGAGAGAGAGAGAGAGAGAGGAGAGAGAGAGAGAGAGAGAGAGAGAGAGAGAGAGAGAGAGAGAGAGAGAGAGAGCAGAAACTTGGGTACTAACGCTGCGTGCATCTGCGGAGGAAATAGAAGGAGTTAAGGGAAAGGAAAAAGAAGAAAAGAAGAGAAGGTTTCAGGTGCGCGTTCGGAGCGGAGAAAAGCTGCGAACGATGGCTAATGCATTGGGAACGAGGGGCCAGGGAGGGGAGAGCGCGGCTCTACATTCCTGAGGTTTAGTCTTCCCTCTGTCCGTCGATCCTTCAAGTGTGTGGTGGCCCCTCTGCCTTCCGAGTGTGAGTGCAAGCCTCGTTTTTTTTCTTCTTTTTCAAAGCCCCCCCCCTTTCCCTCCTCGCCCCCGCCCGCCCCAGCCCATCGTTCCACCCATACCGCCGACTCTCCTCGCTCATTCTTGCGCGCGCGCGTCTTTATTCAATCGCGCACGTAAATAAGCCTGCGCTCGCCCTCCGCTTTTCCTCGCGGCTCGCGTAACGGGGGAAAAGATTTTTCTCTTGCGCACACATGCGCTTCTGTGCGTGCAGAAAAATGACGGAGAGCTTCTTGCTCTAAGCCTAGCCCTAGCCCGCGCCTTCCTCCTCTCCCCTCGATTAGATTTCGATCCCTCTCCGTTGCCGCGCTTCGGAACACATTGCCCACGTATAGCGCTCTCTCTCTCTCTCTCTATCTATCTGCCCTCTCTCCTTTCATGCATCCACTTATACTGCGTGTGCACGTGTACACATACATATATATTTATATTTACGCATACACTTCTCTTTTCTCTATTCATCTTTTTACACTGTAAATACGAAATAACTGCACGTATCTGTATGCAAATTAGACGAGCGTGACTAACAAAATCAGTTTTTTCACAATTGTACGTTTTAAAATCTTGTTTGTGAATCTTACTCCAGCCATCCATGCCAAATTCTTTTTACGCCTTTTAATTTTTTACATTGAAAACAATTTGTAACGCAGGCTTCTATTTTATTATCTAACATCAATTGATATATTGTTTGTACAAACACAACAATCATACTGTGATTCTTGTGCTGAATGCGAATCTCTTTTTAGCACTCGATAATTGAGTATTCGTTGATGGAAAAAGCTTCAACTTACTTATATCTTAACAATATTATCTAATTATGTACAGATATGCTCGGTATTATTACAGAAGTATTCGAGATTTAGTTGTTGTTGTATTTTTTTCCGTTGAAAAGGCCAAAGAAACATGCAGGAAGCAATTAAAAGCAATTACCACTGGAATACCACAGAAACGTTAAAGCCCAATGTACATGTACAAATTTGAGCGTAAGGTTACCGGCACTTTTTTATCCCTCCGCTGCCACCCCCCCCCTCTCCTCTCCGCGCAGTCTACTTAACTTTCTCCCATTCTCCATCGATAGGCGGCCCCGCACCGTAGTCAACATTTTCCGAAGTAAAATTGGCACCGCCTCAAGACCAAAAACTAATCTTAGTTTTATTCGATTCCAAGCTAAGCCCCGCTCCATAAAGTACACGCGGAATGTGCTCGCTTCGTGCCGAGATGATAAACAAGCCAACAATGGCAACAACAGGGGGGGAAGGGAAGGGAGTGCTTTAAGGAGCAAACAATGCGATGAAAAAACAAACGGCGTGGCCTGCGCGTCGTTCGGCAAATCTCAATATGCAGCAGCATCGCGATGCGTCTGCCTTAGGTGCGAAGTTAGCACCTGGAAGATTTTTATGGAAAAGCCGTTGTGCGCATTGTGCTCGTCGCGTTCCTTGTCCCCGACTCCCGGGGGCCGCTATCTCCCTCCCTATCTCCGCGGGCCTTCGCACCGCTCGCCGGGCAACTCCTGGGCGCGTCGGGGCCAATTCGAGGGACGCGCGCGGCGGGCCTTCCTCCGCGGCCGGACTACTCTTCTGCGAGTCGCAGAGCTGCTGCTGCTGCGGCTGCGGCAAGCCGCAAAAAGACGCGTAGAGCCGGCCCGGCCTGCACTTGTGCTGCGTCGTTGCCTTCTATTCGGGCTCTCCTCCTTTTTTCATCCGCTCCGTCCTTCCCCTTCGCTTCTCCCCTCGCTCGAGAACTTCCATGGGGCCCGCGCGCCTCAGCTCAGCTCAGCAGACTTTTGTGCGCGGGTCTAGCTTTTCTTTCGCCTCCACCCCGATTCCCACCCCCTCCACCCGTCCTACCTCACGTGCTTTTTCCCCCTTGACATTCAATTTTTTTTTTCTACCTCGCTCGGACGCTCTTACATTGTTATCGTCGCGTTTTGCTGCTCGGCGTCTCACGCGTTTTCGTCACGCTAATTCCCGTTTTCGTGTCTTTCATTATAAACATTTTTGGTTTTACCATGGGTCCCCCCGCGCTTTCTTCTCTTACCTTACACTATTGCCCAAAAATTGTATAGCCTTCAGCCTTATATTTTCTATTCATATGGCTAAAGTTTCCGATTGTGTGCACAATAATCAATCCAGTATTCGGTCGTTTTACCAACCTTTTTTCACGTCCATTACATTTTTTTTTTTATATTTATAATATAATAACAATAACGATAATGCAGTCGATAGTTTTGAAACCAGTTCCTTCTCCATTTTATTTCATATCAACATTCTATTTTACCTTAATTCATACAGACGATTCGTTGTTTAAATCCTTTATTAAGTACAAGAAGGCGTTTCAAAATATATTATACATATTCACAGGCATAAAGAGAGTAAAGTAAGCTTTTGGAGATTTTTTATCTCTTTGAAATCAGTGCTCGAATTGTTATACAATTTCATTACTCACTTGATCGATTTAATTAAAATTTATCGATGGTTCGAGCCCTAAGGTGATATTGTGTTTAAAATTAAATTGGAGTCGGCTTATCTGATAAATAAGTACATTACGAGGAAAAAATCTCTAAATAACAGTTTGGTTTAAAAAATTATTTTGTTTTTAAATCACAAAAAAGTGGTACATTTTTATCAAGTAAAAATTGAAAATCTATTCATTAACGAGAACTTTGATAAAAGAACATATATTTTGTTACAGTTGTCAATTATAAATCATAATGTGTATGAATTAATTAAGCTTCATTTAAAAAATAATGCTCAGTTATTTATTTGAGATATATTTACGTTAATTATAGGCTGTTGCGAAACAAATGTCAAACACTGTACGTTAAATTCTTGACATCTCAAATTAACTAATTATGTCATAACTACATAATAAACGAATCATTATTAAGTTTCTATTTAGCAAAACTGTGACGTGACAGAAAGACAAATATTAATGTTTGGACAACACCTCTAATTTTACAATTACACAATATAAAATATTTTATACAATGACGAAGGTCATTTCATACTGTAAAAAAGATAGAACTTTCATCTATCAGGAACAAAAAACTTGCAAACTCATTCTTGCATCTGCCGCGCACATAAATTATTATATTGAATGAAGTACACTCGGAAAGTCGATAATCGAGGTCATAGTGAAATCTGTGAGAGACAAAATCTTTTTGTGTGACTTTTAGCGGCACGCACATGACGAGCTGCGTCGACAATTTTTTTCATTTTTAAATTTTCAACGTAATTGCCTTCAGTTTACTTGTACCGTTGCTTTTGCGACAAAAGTGTTTTAAAAATTAGAATTAAATTACAATACACAAGTATTTTGTATCTTTGAGGATTTTATAAGGTTAACCGAGGTAATATTAATAACACATTTTATAAATACTGTTTGCCGACCGTCGAGCTTCGTATATTGGCCATTTAAGCTCTAATAAAAGCTCGTGCGACTGTTTTTTGCTCAGGGTCTTACCTAATGTCAGTTACCTAACAGTAGTTCTTGCACGGTTGCTAAATTATAGGGAAAAAAAAAATGATTTTTTTTTTAATTTACCAAGAGCATCCTTTTTTCACCGATATTTGTGCACATTGGGTACGCGCCTGTTTGCACACGAGTATATCTCTGCGTTATATTTGACTTGTTTCTTAAAGTCTTAATATCAACAATTAGCGACAGTGTAAGGAAATATTAAATAGGTCATAAAGAATATCGCGAAAATAGATAATTTCCGAGCCTTATTATCAAATCGCTGCATTATAAAAGCATATTGTATATTTAAAAAAACATTTTATTATTGTACATATTTGAGGTTTCTTTTTATCGTATACACTCGCACGAAATAATCTAAAGCTTTGATAATTAAAGTATTGCAGTAGTGTGCGCGTAAAAGTAAATTTATTATGCGTTCGGATAAAGAACAAATTAAACAAATTATAAGCAATAAATTATTATCAAGCCTGTAACCCTTTTTTCGTTTCGCTTTTTCAAGATAAATAAAATTGTTTTCATATTCCACATACGCATCTGACGTATGCCTCAGGAATGGGCAAAAAGTATCTCTATTTAAAACTTTGTTGAAACGGCTCGTGCAGTTCTCACAAAACTAAAAACAAAATAATCGAGTCGCGTGCGTTAAGATTTCTTAGATCTTCGGATTGTGATAGGAAATTGGAAAGAGGTGCTCGAAGAGGATAAATACGACGTAATCGTTGGACACTGCGCACGGTAATTAATATCTTGCGGGCCAAAATAAGCATCCCGATAAATAAGACAATTATTGAAAAATACAAGGGATATCAAAGTGCTAACGAGGAGGCGTGATGCGCGGGGTCGACGAGTCGGCCGAAAGTAGACGTAGACAGTGATGCCGGTGCACCCTCGAGGAGGGGAGACTACTTCCTGAGAAGCAAGAAGGAGAGAGAGAGAGAGAGAGCGACGACGAAGGGTGGATAGGAAAGAGAATCAGCTTCATCGGAGGAACCCTCGGACGATGAGGAGGATTTCCGTTGCGCTCTTACACGTGCAGTCGGGATGCTGCGGTCGACGGATCCGAGCGAGCACCAGGGGCCGGCGTACCTCCGGCGTTTCGGCGAATTGCCCAGGGCCCACGTGCGCCCCCCGTCAAAGGAGTCACGACTGACTCCCAGCGGGAGGAGAGCATGTGGTGGCCCCTTTCGATTTATTAGCGCGAGGGCCTCCCGCCGACCGATGACGGCTCGCCAACCGATGCGCGCCTCACCAGTCGTCCGGAAGCGCCGCTGACGGAGACGTGGACGCGGACAGGCGTCCGGATCATAACACGTCTTCGTCACTGCTGTCTTCTCCCGATGATCCCTTCCCGTCTCGGCTTCGTTCGCCTTCTTTCTTTGGGAGTGCCGTCGTCATTTTCACTCCTCCTCGTGAATGCATCGCCCCCGCAGCTCGAGATCGGTCCGATCCTACCGAATACTTATCCCCGGCCTATTTTTACGAGCTGCCTTTGTTATGGATTTACCCTTTTCGCTTTTTAAGTTCATCGGAAACAGCCTGGGTGTGATTTTTTTTTCAATATTTTTACCTACGCACAAACCCGATGCACGCATCGTTAAAAAGGACATTATTACGTTAAGATGAAAGAAAAACGCGTAGAAAATATTTATCCTATATACTTTTATAGATATTATTTTTCTCTTGTACTCGACTATTGAAACCAATTCCCCTACGTCCGATAACTTGTATTCCTTGTTTTTATTTGTCTTTAATAAATTTGTTATTCTTACAATATTACACCCATTCCTCCTTCGACGTCATAAGCGCGCGCACAATCTCTCCATCTCTCTCTCCGTCTCTCTCTCTCTCTCTCTCTCTCTCTCTCTCTCTCTCTCTCTGTTACACACTTCGTATGTACAACGTATGTACAACACATCCCTTTTCGGTGCCGATAAACACGTGGCATCTGGTAGATATAATTAGTGACTCGATGCGCGATCGTAAAGGCGCGCTCCCCTTTGATGTTGTACGAGAGGAACGCAAGGAACGCCAGGGAAAAACCTGGTTTCCGAAGCGTCAATTCTCGAATTTCCCCACTTGGATGCTTTATTATCTCATTCTATCATTATCTTCTCGCTCTCGGTTAATCCTCGGCCTAATAGATGAATCTTTGGTTAATCCAATATGCTTTTCAGCGTTGGCTGGGATATAAGATTTTGTCGATGCTATCGCCGGACGATAAAGGCGATTTGCATTTATAATGACTTATGGTTGAGTCGGAAACATTTCCCTTGGTATTCCAAGTATTATCGAAACGAAGCTTCGAATCATTATACTATTTTACGCGATAATACGTTTCACGAAAATTCTCGTCAATTTTACGAGCAGTAACAGACTCTTGATAATCTCCTCTCGATTAGATTATATTCCTCGAGAGCCACCGAAAACAAAGAGTCGACATGGCCGTGAGTGCATTCGTGGAAATCGTAGATCGGGCCGCAAAAATTCATTCGAAAGTATCGAATGTTGCGGTGGGACGTCGGCCGGTCGACGTGTGGTCATTGGAAACTCGTAAGCCGAGCCCTTATTTTTCAGACGTGAAAAATGTGGAAAAAAGCGGCGGCGGCGGCGGCGGCAACGCAGGCCCGGAGGGAAAAAAAGACGAGGCGGGGGGAGCTGCTGGAGCCATTCCCAGGCGCAGCATCGGCGCGCCACTGAGTCGAAAATTATCCGACAGAAAAAGGATCGAATGCGCATTAGAGCTAACGTACGCGCTGGGACAAGGGCATTATGAGGAGCGCAGCCCACCGATACCGAACGGGCCCACACTCGCGCCATTGATGCAACAACATTCTTTCTCTCTCTCTCTCTCTCTCTCTCTCTCTCTCTCTCTCTCTCTCTCTCTCAACAAGACTTATCGCCTACGGAGGCGCGTGCAAATACCGGCAAATCTGTGTCTGCGTTTGGATTTTACATATCCTTAGACGTTGGCAATTGGAGCACCGCGAGTGCCTCTTCCTCCTCTCCTCCGCGCCACTGAGAAGATAAAAACTTTCGTGCTCTTCCTCTCGATCTATCCAACGAAATCGAGCCACTCTTTTGACTCGTGATCGCGCTTTTGATTTAAATTATCATTACTGTTACTGCTATCCCTTTTGTCCTCATCGTCGTCAGCATCGTTACTATTATTACTTTTATCTTTATTGTATTGTATCTGTATCCCCCTCTCTCTCTCTCTCTCTCTCTCTCTCTCTCTCTCTCTCTCTCTCTCTGCATTTGCAAATTGAAATGTATATGGAATTGATTTAAAGGGCAAGGCAATGTACAAGAATTGAATGCCATCGATTACTAATCCGTCGATTCCTTCGTTTAAAATCATTTGCAACTTGAAAACTTTTTTTATACCCATGACTTGATGTGTATAAATTGCAATAACATTTACATTGTATAAAGTGACTATTTATTTTAAATAACGAATTGCTCGCTCAACGGCTATCAAGTATATGCAGCATATCAATTAGCTGTTTAAATTTCACGAGTACCATGTTAATGAAAAGTTTATAAAACATTGAAACCGTAGATATATTATTAAGCGATAAACGAGTGCCCATTATTAGCTTGATCTTAAATCAAAATAATCCTACCTCTCTATTACGTATGGTATGCGATAATCGGTATTACTAGTAAGCATCAAGACGGTGCGATGGTGTGCGTGTGCGTGCGTGCGTGCGTGCGTGAGTATTTTATATCTCTCTTATAAATGCAATTCAAAGCTACGCTTCGTTCTGCTCGCACGGGAGTACGACGTTTGTGGCTATGCGATGTAATTAATTATCGATGTGTGCGTAGGGAGTAGCGGATCGGTAGCTGGTCATAAAGAAAGAGGGACGAAAAGCTCAGGTAAGGCATAGGTGCGAGTTTTTCCTCGCGGGCGCGCGCGCCGCTGAAATAGCAAAGCTACTTTTGTTGCGTCTATTCGTCGAGAGAGAGTGAACTTGTCAGGAAGGCGGGCTCGGGATCCGGGGAGCCTACCGAAGCCGGGCAAAGCATCGGCAAATTTTTATCGATCCAAATCAATCGGATTCCCGCGCCAATGATCCGGGCGATTGCTAGCGAGGGGGTAAATGGGGAGAGACGAGGAGGCGGGATGGTCGAGCAGGAGACGGACGGCACGAACACGTCAAAGGCGGGCTCGAGTCGCGGGGCCAAGTCAGTAAGTCGAAGGATCCGCTTGAGGTTAGCAACAAGTTTTGCAGGACACACCAAAGGAAGCGGAGGACGATGGTCGCACACAGGACTTTCCGGAGAAGCTGAGAAAACCTTTGGCGAGGAGACAAAGGAGGGCGGGGAGGTGAGAGGGAGGGCAATGGAACGGAAGAACAGAACGGCGAGGGTGAGAGAGGGAGCGGACGGAAGAGGAAGAGGAGGAGACTTATGCAAAAAAGCTGCATCGGCCACTCACCATTGCCGAGGTCGACGATGCTGCAGAACAGGCAGACGGCAGCGAGGATGCCGAAAGGGTCTCGGAGTCTTGCCATATCTTCTGTCGTTCTCTCTCTCTCTCTCTCTCTCCTGCTTCCTTCTTCTCTCCCGTTCCTCTCTCCTTTTGCACTTGCCCCCGTTCCTTGGCTCCCTCGCACTATCACCCTCTCTCTCTCTCTCGCTCTCCGGGGCTCTCGGCCTCCTTCCCACCTCCTCTTTCGTCCTCCTCCCTCTCTCCCTCCGTCCAAGAGCTCGATCGTTCCTTCAGAATCGGCCGTGAGAGCTCGCTAACTCGTCGTCGCCCACGTCGTCCTCCTCGAGTCGCATCTTCCTCGCGTGCTTCCTCTTCTCTCGCTCTCCGGCCCCCCTATACAATCAAGAGTCGCGTCCCTCGCGCGCTCGCACAACAACCCTTCGTCGCTCTCTTTTCTCTTTCTCTGCGTTACTCGCTGGCTCGCGCACTCACCGTCTCTCTCTCTCTCTCTCTCTATATATGTATATATATATAATCACTCTCTAGCTCTCCGGCTGTCGGCCCCCACGCCGAGATTCCTCGGCGGCTACCAGAAGACGGACCGCGACGAGACTCGCATCCTTCTCGGGGCCTCGCTTCCCGAGGTGCTTCTCCCCTCACGGAGTCGGCCCTCCCGCCGCCAAGGCCATAATATGCCCCGGCTCGCAGCCTCTCGCATCGAGGTCGCACTCGGCCTCTCCTCGCCGGCGCGCGCAATAACCGAGACGCGCACGTAGACCCCGATGGATCGAATCGACAGGGAGTCTGACGCGCCCCGATACCGCGCGAGGGCCCGCTCTACTCGACTGGCACTTGTGTGGCAGCGGCGCCGCGGCGAGAACTGCCGAGGACTCCTCGTCGACGTCGAGTCGAGGCTCCGACTGGAGGCGCCAATCCGAACGCCGATGCCGCCGCGCCCGCCTCCGTCAGCTCGCAACCCCCCCACCCCTCCGCCCTCGGCCCCGACGCTCGCGTCCGCCGCCGCCGCCGCCGCCAAGGCTCGAGAGCCTTGCCCGAGGTCGGCAATTCAGGACACCTCCCGGACCATCGGCCGATCGGCGCTCCGCGAGATCAGTGAGAGTCGGAGATCGGGTCGACCGACGACCTTTTTGCCCCTCTTTCTCCCCTCGCTCGGTCGGGGATCGGGACGACGCATCGAGCATCGGTGCCAACGCCGACCGGTCTCCTCGCCTCCAGCCAGCGATGCTCTCCGTGCTCCCTACGTGTTTGCGTCTGCCGGTAGTCGCGGGTCTCGCGACTCTCGGGATCCCCCGACGCACATGTCTCGCGTACTTTCGGCTTCGCCGTGCAGCGAGCGTCGGTTAACCTCAAAGACCCAAGCCAAAATACAACGCATTTCCACGCGACATTGCCCACTTTAAATTATGACAGTTCGGCGTATTTGCGTAATAATGCGCGCTCATTAGTATTTGTGCAATTTAATTAACATTTGTTGTTCGGGATTTCAAAGAAAATCCGAATCCTTTATTTTGGTAACCTTCCTAGGTTATACGCTTTTTTGTAAACAAGATCTCCAAAGTGCCTTGAGTAATCGACCGATTGTCAACAAGTTAAATTATGACCATTAGGCTTTTTAAATTTTTTACGTCGCCTACCACGAGCATAAAGCTTGGCTTTAGTCAGTTCAGAAGTATTTTTAAAACATTTAAAACAAATGACTCTACCCAAGCTTTGCGGCTCAACCATCGCATCGAGCCCCGGTCGTTTAAGCAAAATGCACAGTTTCATACCGAAACGATGTTGAGCTATTCCAAAACAATACAAGACAATATTACTGCACTGCAAATGAAGAAAAGACCGATTCGTAAAAAAAGGACAATTATCAAACCTGACGATTCACATAATTCTGGTGTATGCCTAATTCGTATATTTTTTATTTTATTCTTATAATCGATTGATTTAAACTTTGCTTTGTCAGCATGCATTTACATAAAATTATTTTTACTGATGAAAATAATACGAATAAATTACGGATAGCTTCTGGCGTAGACATTATTAATAATTTCAATAGTAAACACTTTTTTAAATTAAAAAAATTACATTATATTAAAGAGTAAACATTTATATTTGCAGACTTGGAATGTAAAGGCTTTAGCTACTGCTGATGACTATGATTTGGAAAGCTTAGTCGATGGCATACTGCAACAAAATTTATATACTCCTATAGATATACAATCCTCTGATAAATGTAAGTATAACTGCGAAACGAATGGTAAATTTTATTACGTTTATTCATGAATTTGTAATTCTTTAAGCATTTAATAATAAACTGTATTACATCTGTACATTGTTTTTTTCTTAAATTTTATATAACATTAATATCGAAATCAAATAACCGATTTAAGACCAATTCAATACATTATTAATACAAATTTTAAGGTTTTATTTTTACAATGTATTTTGTATTCATTCGTATCTTGTTATTTATATAATTATATATTCATTATAGAAAATATTGCTTATAATTTCTACTTACAGTATATTTATTTTCAATATTCGCTACTTTTTCTTAAAATGATTACCATTTTTCTTTTTTTATCAGTAGTTAGAAAATTATTTATAAATTTCGTTTATTTTATCGATAATTAACATTTATTTATATTTATAGTAAATTTAAGTAAGTAGAGCATACTTAGTATATTTTCAGTAATGAACCTTTTGAATTGTTTCTTTTAGTTTGTTTTGTTGATGTTGGCAAACTAATTTTATGAGGTAAAATTAAATATGTATAAACAAACCATTAGTAGAAATTGTGTTAATAAAATAAGGTTAAATTTTAAAGATATCAATATTAGTAATTTTTTTTATAATTAGAAAAAATATTCGACTTTTTCTATCCTCTTAAATATGAAACACTTTGTTTCTAAATAAATTGTGTCTTTTTTCGTAAATTTTAAAATGCTCTTATTTTGTTATTAAATCAGTTTTTTATAACTCTTCAGAAAGGCAGATTGATTGTGACTTCAATTTATTTATTTATATATCTTGGAAAATGTATCTTTAATAATGGTAGTATATTATTATTTACAATATAAAAATTTTTAGTTATGAATAATTTCTTTTAAAGTTGTAAATATTTAATATATCTCTGTATTAAAAAACCATTCTTGGTATTTATATAATAATTAATGATATGATAATTAATGTCTTTTTTGTATAAAAGTGGATTTTTTGAAATTGAAACATGCGTTTTAATACGTTAAATCGGATAGTTTAACTAAAAGAAAGAGCTTTGAAAATAATAATTGTATATTTTAGAACAAACTAACTTCTATTACAAATTATGAATTTACATACGAAGTGTATACAGATGAAAAATTACATGATTTATTATCTTTTGATTAGGATCTTTTGATAAGGACGTCATCTAGAAGTCGGGTCGAATATTAAAATGTACTTCGCAAATTAATGTGCCATAATAGTACATACTAGATCTTCCTCATTATTTTCTTATCCTCCAACTGATCATTTTGGGTTTATTTCCTCTCTTCGCGCAACGATTTTCTTGTCACATAATTTTAATTCTTTAACAATTAATAGCAGACTTAAATTTCAGTAATTTTTATTATTACAATGACCTTTCTTAAAAACGAATTTATTCTTTAAAAGAATATTTGATTATGGTTAGCATTAAAATTATAGAATTGTAAATGTCACGGGTAAATAAAGTAATTGTATATAGTTATATTTTATTTTACATTTGAGTTATAACGTTGATTGATATTAAAGCATAGCTTTTTGTAAATATAAAAATAAATAAATATTTCGAATTAGAAGATATAAGTATTTATGAAAGAAAATAGTGTCGTCAAAAAAATTGGCTAATAATTTTAATAAATATTATTTTAACTCGTATGAACGATTTTCTTTTAATAATTGAATTTTAAATCAAGTAAGCTTAAAAAGAAAAAAAGAATGTAATTTTGTTACGCATTAGTAAAGAATTTAAAATATCACTCAACAGACCTGAAAATTTTAATTATACTCTTAACATGTGCTTGATAAAAAAAAAACGACAATTAAAAGTCATCGTCTAGATAATAGTATTTATTTGGTAGTCCGACACTTTCCGGGTAATTATGACATTATGAAATCCGACCTTCTCCCATCACATCATGTAAAATGTACATATGACAACACCGTAAATATAACAGAACCAACTTTTAGAATTCAAAAATTAAATCTTCGATCCAGTACTATTTGTATATTGTAAAATGCTTTCTCTCGACAAATAACAAAATAAACAAATTTTATTATTACCAAATTTATTTTCACTAAAAATGTTTATTTTACTTCTTAAAAGTATTATAATTGATTGTATGTTTTTAGTCATAGAACAAAGACAAAGATTTTTCTGTTATAAAACAAAAAACCTTTAATTGCTTTTTCTATGTATATGTATGTATTTATACTGTACAACTGAAATGTTTACTCGTTAAAAAAACATTATATAAAATTCGACGAAAAAAATTATCTGTGTTTCATTGCAATGGCTTCAACAATATGTTTTCATTTTCTTAATTATATTCATTTGAATTGGAAGAAGGTCAGATTTCGAAGTTTCAAAGGATTGTATTAATTGAATGGTAATGTTAAATATACTTTTCAAGAGTAACATAGTTAAAAGCCTTGAAAAAGTTAAAAATTTATCTTATGTAAAACAATGGAACTAGTTATATGGCTTCAATAATTATACGATTTTTATATTTTAACAAAGTAGTCTTACTTCTTAAATAAAAAAGCAAACATTTATAAAAACTGACTTCTTCAATTCAAATCGCTATTAAGCCGAATGTGTTAAGTTAAATTATTTGTGTAATTATTTATTTCACTAAGAAATTTTAAATATTTCTAATAAAATTTTACTAATCATAATTACAAAGTAATGGTTATTTTACAATACAATTTAATAAATAAAAAATTGTACTAAATTTTTTTCATTGAAAATTATTGACATCTAAAATTGTGTCAAAAACAATTATACATTTGTAAAAATATATAATTGGTTAATACTGAGTTTGTAATTAATACTAAATTTTTTATAAGTTTATTCGTATCAAATATTCCTTCAATTGCTAAAATATTTACAGTCACTGATTTACTAATAGGAAAGTATTTACGTTATTCTAACTTATGACAGTCATCTCGTATTTGTAACTATCCATTTTCCTTACACATAAGCTCTTAATTTAAAAAAGTATTTTCGTAATAAGAGCAAGTTAAATTTTAATGATTTAAGTGCAAAGTTTAAGAATATTCGAAATATTTAAATTATAAAATATGAAATAAATTAACTGATATGATTATATTATTTTTCTATACATAGTTTTATTTAATATTGAAATTGTTAATTTAGTTTCTCCTATTTGAAATGGCTTTAGTATATTTAAATACTATGCTTCATTTTACATATTCTACAATAGATATTAAATCTATCGGCATATATTTCTTAGTAGAATAGTGTACAGAATATACTATTAATATAATATCCTATATTATTTTTACGATTATTATTATAAAAAGCCATTTAAATTTTAATTACTTGAATAGTAAGCGTATTGTTAGCTTGAAATATACAATTATATATCATTATTCAGAATATGATGAACAACATCAGACAACAACAGACGTAAGATATTATAGTTGTTTTACTTGATATATTTATAAATGTATTCATAGAGACTCATTAATGAGTCTTAAAATAAAATCGTATTGCTTCTATGCGATTCCAATCTTGGAAAGGCTCATGAAGCAGATGAATCAATCATTTTAAATATTGGGTTAACTAAACTTTCCGTAATAAAAATATTTATTTCCATAACTAGTTAATATATCTTTGGATTATTATATCAGGTTTTTTAATTTAATAATAAAAAATTGTAAATGAAAGAAGATTTAAAATCATGATTTTAAATTTTCAATATTTTTAGTAGTTTACAGAATTTTCATAGAGTTCATAGAATTTTTTTTATAAATATGTATAAATAATAAAAATGATATTTATTATTTCATGAATAAAGTAGTATTCTTTTGCAATGAGTAAATAATTATCAATATATTGTTTGTTACTTTTCAATGTTCTTTCAATCAATTTGATAAAACAATAATAAAATAACAAAAAAATTTTGAGTAAAAAGTTAAAATTGCTAAATTTATCAAAAATTAAACTTACTCTGTTAGTTCGATACAATTTTATTATATAAATTTTGTGATAAATTCAAATATCTTTGACTTGTAAAAATGCACAAAGTTCTCATTTTAAAAAATCAACCATATTCTTATTGTGAATTTCTTTAATTTAATTAAAACGATTTTGAAGTTGCTTTTATGGCTTTGAATAAATAACTGAGATTTACTTTATAAATTTTGTTGATATTATATTATTTTTTAAAAAACGCTATTTAAATGAATTAAAAGTTTAACCGAAGTAAGCTCAAATACATTTCATTTCAATTTCAGCAATTGCAGATGCAATTCAAGTAATAGCAAAATACGAAGTTGCTTCCGAGCCTCGTGAAATATTTTTTTTCAGACAGGGCACCATAGTAATGTGGAATATTTCTGATCTAGAGTGTAACAATATACTGGAGTTTTTAAAACAATTTGAAGAAAATAGTTATTCCGACGATCTAATTAAGGCTGAACAAGAAATAATGCACTATACATATACAGAGGAAGGGTATTTGAAATCTACTATTTGATGTTGTTTTAGTTTTTATTGAAAGACCTTTTTAATCTCTATTTAATATTATGCCTTTGTAGTAAAAGAAGCCATCTTAAAAAAGGTGATATACATCTTTGCCCAAATAAAAATCTTGACAGATATACATTTTCAAACGCCTTGTCCCAAACTGTCAAGTTGGGTATTTGGGAAGCTTCCTTGGATCGTTATATTGAATCTATAGAATTCATTACCGAGGATTTAAAGCAAGGAAATAAAATTCTCATGACAAGACCGTCAGTTTTGAGAAAACAAGGCGAACTTTTTGCTTTGAGGCATTTTATTAATTTAAGCTCGGATCTATTGGATACTCCAGACTTTTATTGGGAACTGGATGATTTAGAAATTTTATATCACAAGACTTGTGGATATTTTAATATAACAAAAAGAACAAGAGTAAGTTCGAATAAATTTATTATGTTATACAAAGTTCGTTAAAATATATTATGCATTAATTTCCATTATTGCTTAACAGTAAAAATATTACATGTCCTTTGTTTCGAAGGAATGCTCCTGGTCTACATAATATTTACATTAAGTTTAATATTGCATTATGTCTTTACTTTAAACTTACATTCCAATTATATTTATGGTGCTTTTATCAAATATGTCGTTATTTAGCGTTGCGTACGAAACCTACTACTACGTCTCGTCATTTCCATCAATTTTAATGTAATATAATATAATACTGGAATTCAATTAAATTAACCACTAAATTCATTTTGATTATCTACAAAATATTATTTTTTAATATATTCAGTAATTTGTAAACTTTTTCTGTGTAGATAAGCTACTAAACATATTTGAACAAAGCAGACAGGAAACATTAAGAATTGATTTAGTCTTTTAAATATTTTTAATATAACTATTTAATGTCTATTATATTATTCTTGTTAATACATGCACTTAATTATACTTACAAAATTAATCCCTGCAGCTACTCTATTCTAGGTGATGTGTGTGCGTGCGTGCGTGTGTTTTTTATCAATGTTATAAATTCAATGCTACAAGTTAACTTAACTAGGAAAGCTTGTAATTCTTAAAATCCTTATCTGTCAATATTTAGTTTTTAACCTCTTGATTACATATAAATTTAAAAATAGGTTAATGTAATATCAAATTGAATAAAATAATAAATAATACGATAGCGTAATATCCTTTTAATATATTACGGATGTCAGCCAGCTCTTAAAATTAATATCTTTAAGTTAATTTTTATATGGCGTTCTTTAAAACGGCCTATTATTAAATTAACTATCTTGATCTCAGTTAATCTGAAATATGTTGCTTGTTATATTCTATTCATATTTTACTAGTGATTATTAGTTAAATTTATCCAATGATTAATAAAGCTTCACTATTTCTCAAAACACTTCCTTTGAAATTATTTTTTCTTTATCTAATGCCAGCCAGACTTGTTGGTAATAATTTGTTTTTAAAAGTATGTTTTACACGATAGTTACTAGTATTCCCCTCAAGATTTAATTGACAATTGTCTCTTCTCGCATTCCTTGTGGTAAATTCTTTTTAGCGCGAATAACCATTTAGAATTTTGAAATAAGTGTTGTTACTCTATTTGTTAAAGTTTGATTGTTCTTTTATTATTTAATTGTTATAATTACTTCCTTAAAGATAAATCTCATTACAACCAAAAATTATTTTATCGTTGTTTGATGCCTTATTTTTTGTATTAGCGTTGGTATTTTTCCAGTCTAGTTTATGAAAACATTAATTTTTTCGGTATTTTGATGATGTTATTGTACTTGGCTGTATAATATGTGTGATGCAATCATTTTAACACCATATATTGGTAACGATGCAATGCGACCACGTAATTGGCCACGCCTAAGAAGAAAAGTCGGTACTTATGTACTTTTTATGTATAATTTTGTAACCATTACAAGTAAGAAATCATCTCGTATGATTGAATTAAGAGATTGAAAGTCTTATGTATACGATGAACTAATTTATTTTACCAATGGATAACATTTTAATACGCTGATAAATTTATACTTTCGAGTAGGAATTTCCATTAATATAGTAAATTGATTACTTGCAGTTTTATTTAATATTAATCAATCCAATGTTATTTTCTTTTCACTTTATAAACATTATTTATGATTAATATTAATTAAATGAACATATTTTTTAGGTGATGAATGAAAAAATAAATCATTGCGTTGAATTGGTTGAATTACTCTCTTCACATCTCAGCGATAGACATCACGTTCGTTTGGAATGGATGATAATTGTTTTAATTATGGTAGAAGTGGGATTTGAGACTCTGCATTACTTGGATCGGTACTTAGCTAAGTACGAAGAAGCTTCAATACTGTTAAAATAATAGCGACATTTTGACTCGCCCTCAAAATTATATTTTAATCAAAAAAAGTAAGAACCAACGACCCTGACTATTTATATTTTTCTAAAAACGAAGTAAAAATATTAGTTAGAAAATTAATTTTTATACTATAGTTTTATAGTATATTGAAGTATAGTGTAAGTATAATAATGCAGGGAAATTAATATGAAGTATTAAACTGTGCTCAATATAACTATAGTATTTTGTTTCTTGTTGTTTTGTTGAATTTTTTTTCTTTTATGTTTTACAATAATATATATTAGTTTTAGTATAGTTAAAATATAAAAAATAATATTATTAAGAAAAATTGAAAGATACTGATTATTTGTTGACGCAGAACACATGATCAGATAATTATGTTATTTTTCTATGATATTGATTAATAAAATTATGTATACATATATTTGTGAATATAATTACTTTGCTTGATTTTTTTAATATGAAAACCTAAACATAATCCATGTATCTTAAAACTATTGTAAGTATATTTCATTATTTATTTAGTTTAAGCATTAAAGTCTCTTATTAAACAGGTTTTTTCGTTCAGTAACCAGTCAAGATTTAAATTTTTTAAAAGTAATATTATTTAAAAAATGCTTAGGTTATTTCTAATAAATTTATGTTTTTAAAAATTCAATTACGTATTTGATTTCATATTTATCGTCTATAAGAAGATAGTAAGTTCGATCGATAATCGATTAATTCGTGACATGAATTACGCAAATCCTTTATTATTCTAAATCACCACTAATAACGTATATAATTGTAAAAATAAATTGAAAGATATTTTATAAATCATCTCATTTTATGAAAAAAGTGTTTTAATATTTTGATTAAGTATGCTCATTTATATAATGTATAACTATCAGTTTTTCAATACAAAAATAATTATCATTATTATTATATCTTCCTCGTGATTATGAATTTTTTAAAACCATTATCACATTATCATTGAAATTTAAAATTGAAATTTAAAAATAAAATTTTAAATAACTAATACTGTATTCTACTCTGTGCTCTCCATTAAAATGTAAATATTTTATGTGGTTGCCAATGCAAAGAAAATGTGTATCAAGCGTATCATACAGGAAATTAAAGTCGGAAATTTAAAAAATATAATTATTCCATATAATGTTCTTTACATTTATTTCAAATCAATAATTAAAATAATCTAATATATATGTAATATAATGTGGTAATTTGTGTGACGCATATTTGACATTTTACTGAAAATATGATAACTAAACCAATTGTATATCATTTATAAGATTTTATTATAGTGTTTAAATCGTCACGAATGAATAAACATTCTTGTTTATTGAGTTCAAAAAAAAATAAAATATGGATACATTAATTTTTCTACAATTTCTTTATATTTCAAGGTAAATTATAAAATATTGTAAAATAGAAATCACAATTTATTAAAGCACTATTACTAACATAATTTAAATGTAAAGATATGCCAGATATTCTAACATTCCTTTATTTTCTTAAACTGTTTTAAAATGTATTTAAAATTACGTATGGTTAAAAATGTTATGTTAATTTTTTAGTTTCTTAAAATTTTCAATTATTAAATAAACGATTACAATTGCTTGAATGCTCTTTTATATTTAATATAATTAATTGAATAATTTTTTTTATTCTGCACGCATGAAAATAAGTAGGCGATATATTTTAGCGCTGCTTAAGTTTATCGATTGAAATGCCAATAATAATAAACTATATTCGATGACTATAAACATATAGAACTATAATGAAACTTTTTCTGAAGCGAATCAAGATACTTAAATTTAAAATTATTTTCAACTTAAGTTTTTTTTTTTAAATTTTATAATTAATGGGTTATTTTATATTTATGAAAAATAATGATGTCTTTCGATAATTTTTGTACTTATAGTAAAAATTATACGATGATACACATTTACAAGTGACAACTTGAATTGCGAAATTAAAAACTAATCATAGTTGTACATAATTGTGTGTTTAAATTAGGGGTTATTTTATTATGTATCTCATATAATGCTAAGTAAAATTTATTCAAACAGTTCGACTATTACTAGTAGAACATATTATGAAAATAAGAATTTGTAGGTGTATATTGTAAATTGTTGGAAATAGTTGTTACATTAAATGTATTTAAAGTGTGAAGAAACCATTTAAAAAATCAGATAAATTATTCCACAAATTAAAAAAAAAAATACTAGATATTGAGAGAGAGAGAGAGAGAAGAAAGTGGAAATAGTGATTAATAGTTATGGCCATTAATCGACTAGGGCTTACACAATGAAATAAGAATTTCCTCGTCAGGTTTTATAATTTTGACCGTCACATTACATATACACTTTTTGTTCCTTTGAAGCCATATTGATTTTCCGGAAAACTTTTTTTGTACAATGACAAAGAAAAGGAAAACTGTTAGATAAGTAGAGACGGCCGACCTGTAAATATGAATACCTCGAGTGTTTGACGTTTAATTTACATCTAAAGTATGATAGAAAAAATTGAAGAATATTCAGCGCGAATGCTGATTCGGTTTGGCACATGTGTAAAATATAGGATAAAAAGAGAAATGAAAAGAAAAGCGAAAACCTAAGACCATAGTACATAGATATCGCAGTCGTTGTATCGGAAAACCTTTGTCACCGTTGGTGCAATGGCATTAAGAGCGTTTAAGCGACAAAAGCAGCTCTTCAATACCTCGATTCAAGACTGTGTTACACAGGGATGGAAAATCCGTGGGTCTATTTTCCTCCGTCTGTCTCTGTCGTCTGTAGGTAAACTTCGCGGTAGAGCAAGAGAGCGGATGTCGTGAGTAGGGGCGAAAGGTAGGCAGAGAGAGAGAGAGAGAGAGAGAGAGAAAGATGTAAAGGTGTGGCTGGTCGCGGTGTCCGTAAAGCTAGGGGGAGGGACGAGGAGTCAAGGGAGCGAGGAGGGGCCGGAGAGGGAAGGTACATTACAGAAGCGCTGCGGGCATCTCGATTCTCCTCTCCGGCCCATGGGGCCACGCACATATTTTTCGTGGCTTCGGATTCGGGCGGCGAAGCACCACCACCAGGCGTCAACGAGACATCCCGAGCCGAGCGAGCCATTGTGTCATCGAGCTCTGCGCGCGCTCGCTCCTGTGCTTGCGCGTGTGTGTGCGTGCGCACGATTATAGCAGCGCAGGGGCGGGGCGGGGGGGAGGCGGCGGCAGGTCGGTTAGGAAGCCGACAGCAGGAGCAGCAACGTCCCCGAGAGTCGGTCAGGGCCCTCGGGTGCGCGAGCGACTGTCGCCTTCCGCGCTGGCCCGCTCTTCGAGAGTAGTAGTGTGAGTGCGGCGTGTGCACTCCCGGGAGTCCCGGACCGAGAAGGCGCTGGTGGTGGTGTGCCGCCGCCGCCGCCGCCGCTGCCGCTGCTGGCGAATGCGGTGATCCGATTATCCGAACCGAGTGCCGCCGCGGCCGCAGTGCAGTGCGTCGACTTGACCGGGGTGGCCGCACGACGTGGGAGCAGGCGCCGAGCGTGACGGCGATGTTCTTCCTTGGGAGCCGTGCTGGCTCCTGATCGGCCCGAGTCGCGTATACTCGAGCTCCTCCTCCTACCCGTGAATCACCAGCACATGAAAGGGAAAGCGCGAGGCTGGACGAGAAACATGCAGCCGACGTGCGCTAATTCTTCTTCCTGCTGCTGCTGCTGCTGTTCCTCCTCGCCCTCGTCCTTGTCCTATTATTCCACCTTGCCTCCCTGCCGTTGCTGCCGCCGCTGCTGCTGCCGCCGCCGCTGCTGCTCGAATCGAGAGGACGGCGTAAATATTAGACAATAGGGAACCTAGGCATCACCTGTCTTTCGTTCTCGCCTTAACCTCTCCGACCCCCTCCACCTCGACAACGCACTCGCTCGCTCGCTCTCTCTCTCTCTCTCTCTCGCGCGCGCCTCGACCCTCCGCTCCGCCCGCCCCGACGCACTCACTCGGACACACACCATTGCGCTTTGCCTACGTCGAAAGCTACAGCGGATACAATGATACGCTATTCCGGGTGCATCTTGGAGGGTTAGTCTTTATTATTAATTTCCCTTACTCTCGCTTTGTTACTCTGCTCCCTTTGTACCTAAGCCTTTCTCTCCCTTTCTCTTCTTCCTCCTCTCTCTCGCCCCCCCTCCCTTCTCTCTCTCTCTCTCTCTCTCTCCCTTTCTCTTTCTCTCCTCGTCTATTCAAACAAGATTCTAACTTTCTCTTTCCCCTCTCTTTTTCGCTTGGTCGCCTTCGTGACTCGGGGTCGCGCACTTAGGTTATGCCCGTTGAATTTGGACTCGACTCATTGCCGTTAACGTCGTCTTCGTAAGGCCCGTTGGTGAGTTGTTGTTTTTCGCCAGGTCACGACACTTGACAGGTAGCGGAGACCTGCATTCGAAGAAAGGCGCTTGGGGGGCGAGAGAGAGCGACGGGAGAGAAAAAAAGAAAGAAAGAGGGAGACTGCGAATGTGCGACTGAGCGAGGGAGTGAGCGAGGGAGTGAGCGAGCGAGTGAGTGAGTGAGTGAGTGAGTGAGTGAGTGAGTGAGTGAGTGAGTGAGTGAAAGCCACAACTTTCGAGAGGGGAAGGGGGTCTGTACGAACGACATCGCGTAAATCACCGTTAATCGTGGCAGGATAACTAGGCTGCCCTTTTGTAGTTGCAGCTACTTATGATTATTGAAGAGTAGTCCTGACTGGGACCACAAAGACACATGTTTGAATAACAATTGAGTGAAAATTTTGGTCAACGGAGAAAGTGGCATTAAAGGAGCCACGATGAGTAGCTGGACTGAAAGGATGCATCGACGTGCAGCCACTTTAGGAAATGTAGTCACCAGTTGTGGCCACCCTTCGTCGGTGTCACCCTATCCAAGAAGACTAGAAAAGTGAGCATAATGGATAATTTCTCTACTGATCAATCTGATGAGTGATCATTGATCGATTAGTATTTCAAGTGCACATGCAGTTGTGTAATACTCTTTTTTTAACGCAGTATTAATTAGAAAGTAGCTCTCGCTATTATTGGAAGCACATTTTGCTAAATAAAAAAAGAAAAATGAATGGCCTATATTTTATATGATTTGTCGTTAAACATTAAATTGTAAAAAAAAATTTGATTAATTTGATACATTAGACATGCGGATATTTATAACTGTAGTGATCAAATTTCATGAAATGAAATTGGTATAATATAAAAATACAGAGAAGGCAAAATTATGTAATACAGAATAGGTGTTTCTAAGCATTTAAATGTATGTACAAACACGCGCACGCGAGTATATGCATTTACACTTACACCGAATGTGTGTGTGTATATATATATATATATATACATGCATATGGGAACATAATACAAATTTAAAAAAAAAGTGAATTTAATTTTTTTTTTTTTTCAATTGTTAAGTCATTCGATTAAGATGAAGTAGTAGTATTACAAAAAATTTTTTATTTCTTTAGTACTTTTAATGTCAACTCTGAAAATAAGTAATTTAGGTTTATTGTTATAATAATATTATAGTTCTAATTAAATTTTTATTTTTAGAGTTAAATTTGGAGTTCCACTAGATGAAGTCTGTAAGAATGATATACCTGGACCATTACTGGTAAATTTTTGCTACTATAATTTGTAATTATGTTCTATTAAAAGTTATTATATCGTTATAATTATTGCTTCTTAACGATAGGTTTTAATTTTGAAATTAAACAAAGAAGCTCCATTACGTAAGGATGTATTTCGAGCTCCAGGACACCAGGGAAACATGAAAAAACTCATTCATTTTCTTCAGACAGGGCGCTTAGTAAATATGGATAATTTCAGTGTCTATACAATAGCTAGTGTTCTTAAAAAGTTTTTGCGGAAGATCCCTGGTGGTGTTTTTGGAAGGGAAGGAGAGCAACAGTTGTTCAGTGTCATTCAGTTGGACAGCATTGAACAACAGAGGGACCAGATTCATAGGTAACACTTTGAATTATGTATAAAACGAAAATTTTTATAAATAGTAAAGACATTAGCTTTTAACTTTATAACATTATATACAATATAAATTATTTCAGATTGATTACTTCTCTACCAATATATACACAACGCCTATTGGTACTTTTATTTGGAACATTCAGGGTGGTTGCAGTAAACAGTGAAAGAGCTAGAACAGGTATGACCAGTGAAGCCTTAGGAGTTTCCGTTGCACCGTCGTTCTTTCAAAGTTGCGTTAGTGATGGGAAAACAGCAAAAATGGAAGACGTACTGAGGTTTAAGGTAATTTTAATTTTCATTAAAAAATTGATGCATTATAATTAAAAATACAAAAATAATATTTACACTGCAGATGCAATTAGAAGTTTGTATACATTTAAATTTATAATTTAATACTCATTCAATTATTAAAGCAATTAACTTTCCACAGCTAAGATAATAATGATTCCTAATTTCTTATAGATAAGTATAGCTTACAAAATTAACATTTGTTTATTGTTTTCTATAATTGTTGTAAATTATTATGGTAATATAATTATTATAATACAACAGTGCTTAAATTCTAATAAAAGTAATTCAAATGTTTTAAAGACACTTATGTTATTAATACATTATTTTCTGCTTATATAGCCCTTGCGCTAAGCATTTTGTGTAGTAATAATGTTTGCAACGTTTAAAAACTTAAAGCAATTTCTTATAAACTAGTATCTAAAATAAAAATTTTTAAATTCACGCTGCAATATAATTTTATTATAAAACTAACGTCTTGCTATAATTTTTAACTGCTTATGCATAAACTAATTGATTTTAAATTAAACGAATGTTAAAAAAATATTATAGATATTCGAGAAATTATCTTTTGATCTTAATTGAATTTGATATTAAGAATTGGAGTGCTATGCTACAAAATAACGATCTTTTCATAAAATGTTTACATTTTATATTAACTTTAATAGACGACCAGAATATAAGCTTTTATAATTTTTCAAATACAACAAATTGTATGGTAAAATTACTTTATATTCATATGGGGATACAAATACAATTCTGTGTAATGTATGAAATAAAAATGTCCATTGAAAAAGATGCAATCGTTTATTAAATTTTCCAGTATTAGTTATTGAAATTGGAAAAATAATTTTTTTTACTTCTTTTTAATATTTACGAGAATACGAAAAGTTGTATATTCTTATTTTGTAATGTTTAATTGTTGAAATTTGTATAAGTTAAAATTAAAGCGACGATTTTCATCCATGTACGCGTGCATTGTCGTAAAGCAGCGACTCGAAGCAGAAAGTCGCATTTTACAATGAAATGTTTTTACTGAAAGTATGGGTCTGCCTTGTTTTGCATCTGTAAACTTCCTCAGGAATATGGAGAATACATATAAATAAGAAAAACAAAATATGAAATTATCCATTCCATTCATGTTTTGTGGCTGAATCAGTTGTTATACAGTATCGTTACTTTTTTTTTTCATATTTGTCTACAATCATCGACAGGCTGAAGTGTCAGTAAGTTTACCATACCGACATTATGTTGTATGTTTGGTTTTTCAACCAGTTCTAAGTGTTAAAAATACTGTGATGACTATTGTTGTAGTATACCTTCTTATGATTATTCACATAAAATATTATCGTATTGAGAATGAATTGCATAAAGTAAGCATGAAGCGAGAACTAGTTGATTTTTAGAATCGACGTAATGTAATCGAGAAAGAATTTATGAATGCTTAATAAACTTAATCTATATTTAGTATGCATGATGCATTATAGCATAGCAGGTTATTTAAATCAATGAAGGGGATCAAGCCATGATAAACTTTTACGGGCCGAGGCTTTAATTGTAAACATATAAAGTGTTTTGAAGACGTGAAAAATAGTATTTGAAATTGATTACTTACATTTGTTTTAAAAAAATACAATATTGTAGCGTCAATGTTGAATATTATTACAAATCCATAAGCCGATTCATTCATTTCGATATGAAATATTTATACATTAATTTTGTTTGAAATGTCGAAATCTAAATACATACGCAACATTTAATAAAACTTTGATTTTATAATATATATATATTTATATTTGATAAATAATTGTTTTTGACAACTTAATGCTTTACTTATTTAATGTATACAAATCTAAATAATTAAAATTATGTCATTGCTAAATCTCCATCACTAACATTTTATGCTTTGTTTGTTTAATGTTTTTAATTTTTTGAATTGATTTATATATTTTATAAGAATTTCATAAATTTTTTTTTGCGAGTTAGGATGATATTTTTAAGCCCATTAAACAAAATTAATTTACAATGAGTAACACAAATTTTTATCAAATAATGATTTAATACATATTGCTTGTATTGATAAAATGTGCTTAGGTTGCCACAAGAGTAATGAAGTTCATGATAGATAATTTTGGAGTTTCGAACTTATTTGGAAGAGAGAACTACGAATTTTATGCACGAATCACTGGACGAATACTAAAAGTTGAAGAAGATTGGATTTTTAGTTTTCGCTATCCTCCCGATACGTTGGTATCGCGTAAGTATCGAATCGCATTAATTTGTCGTGATTACCCATTTCTCGACAAAATATTTAAAAAATCAAATTCATTAAAAAAAAATTTTGCCTTTGTGATCACATAAAAATGATTCTCAGGTTGATTTTTTAAATACAATAATAATGATTAGCTATATCTTTTTTTCGTGTATTACCGCAGGGCAATTGTCACTAGAAGCAGAAAAGACTTGGTTGCAATATGAATGCGAAAGATGGGGCTTGAAGTTTAATCTAGAATGTAAGCTTGCACTGTGATCCAAAAAAATTTGCACAATAAGCTTCGCTCGAGCACATTTTTATAATGTATAATTAATTCCTTTCTCATACAGCAATGTCTCATCAAGAAGAGTCACAATCTACACCAGCGTTAATTCATGTACCAGAATCTTTAGAACTTACGTCATCGCTTGGAATGATTCCGGAAAACACACTACTAGAAAGTTACACTCGTCTCTCAGTTAGCCTCGAGGAAAATGGCTTTTTCCAAGTACGTACAAGTATTTTATGCATAGATTTACGAAGACACGAGTAAAGTTCATTATTGCGTGCAGATAAAATCCCAATGTCTAATTTTATACAAGTATGAATTTGTATTTGTATAAAAATACAGGCTAATTCACCGAGTAGCCGTCGATAATTTCCCGTAAAAAAAAAAATTAAAAACTATTTACTTTAAAGACGCTCCTGCTGAAATTCGAAACCATTCGGTTTTCTTTTTTTAACCGATTTGTTTTGATGTGTTTTATCTTTAGAATATAAATTACCATTACCTAGTATGTCATAAGTTCATAACAGTTGTTAACGTTTCAATGTGCAGGCCTCCAGTCGATCGTCCAGTAACGGAAGTCACCACTCGCGTCATGCGGGAATGACACTGGACGAACTTAGAGCAGTAAATCGTTATGCTGAAAGTACGAAGAGTCTCAGCTACTTGCCTCAGGTAGGCGTGGGCGAAGCTTAAGCGAAATTATATTGTTGGATAATTAGGGTTTTCGATCAAACGTTAGTCACTTTTTAAATAATAATTACAATTATGTGAGTTTGAAATAAATTACGCGATGGACGAGAAAAGAAAAAGTATCTGCATTAGCACATTCCTGAACTCTATCCAGAGTTTTGAGATCAGTATATCGTTGTAAATCATAAAAATTATGTAGATTTACTTGTAGTTTATTATGTTTATATTAAAAAAATTATTAATTAGTAATTTAGCATGCTACATGTCAATCATCATTTTAATTGCACAAATCATTTAAAGGGACGAAAGTTCTAAAATCATGCACCTTCAAATTTAACGCTTCTTTTTTGCACTGCTGCAGGTTGACCGCACCACACAAATTAGGTTTAATTAATCGGCAAAAAAGAAGTAAAATAAATCACATTCCACATTTGGCTTTTAAATTTATATTAGAGCTACGCGTTAAATTATCGTTTATATATTCATATATATCTAATGGTACGATGGTTCTTGTTACACCCAAAAGAAAATCGTGCTTCATAATTTTTTAATAAATGCGAGATCCGTGAAATTTCGCGATAACATACTGTTTACAGCGACAACGAATATAAACAAGACATTGATACGAGAATCAAAGAGAATGAGACTGCATAAGTGTTTTTAAAAATGGTTTTCATGTTTACGCATTTAATTTATTGAAAATGTTTATCTATCGTACTTGGTGTAATTTCATTTGTCATTTATAACTTTGGTTATTTCTTGTTCATTTTTCTATTGCGATCTATTATAAATAATCAATCGATTATTGCGTTTAGATATAGTTTTCTTGGAGTTAGTTTACTACTAATAATTACTTTCGTTCGTGAACAAATTTAAGGCATCTCACGCTACCGATGGAGAAAAAAAAGAAAATATTTGCTTTTTATAAGTAAATCCTTTAACGGATGAAATAGCTTATTCAAAATCGAAACACCTTTGTCGAATTTTACTCAGAAAAGCTTCTTGACAAATTACACGTGGTTGAAATTGTGAGTTATTATAAGGTTATTATTATACACACACATTTGAAAAAGAGATGAAGAAATACCAAGCAGGTGAGGAGCCTCAAATTTTCACAAATTTATATTAGCTGAAACATACACTTAATTATACGTTTTTTTTGTATATGTATTTAAGATTAGCGGATCTATAGTAGACTTTTAAAAATTGTTTAGATCGTAGGCGATTTAAGGAGGCGGAAATTTTTTTACAGTAAATTGCATTAATTATGAGTGAGGTGAGGCTTAAGTGACATGTTAATCTGTATGTACATAAAGCCGCATATTTAATATCATCTCGGACTAAATTTCATCTGCTTGAATGTAATACCAATGTACAAAAACACCATCTTTTGCACTTTCTTTATACAATTTTTACACTGGTTTGTGAGTGCACAGAACTTATGTATTAAAGACTTAAGTAATATAACATATGTCACGAAAATCTTGTTTTTATTTTATAAAAGTGGTTATGATCTGCTTTTTTGCACGCTGCACGTTATCATTATTAAAATAATCAAACGAACAGAGGAGTACACTTCAACCCTTGGCAAAAGTATCGAAGTTTGCCCGGATATTGCTGTATGATAATTAGAAGCTTTCAAATACACATTACAATGTTAACTAATTGTAATCATTCATATTGCCGATTCACACTTGAAATAGAGGAATACTCTCATTTTGCGTAGATGTAGTTACGGTATGTACTTATACAAAATAAATTTATTTGACGAAGCTCTGTTACAGCCTTATAATTTTGCTTGAAAAAATGTTTAAAAGCAATGATAGCCAAATGAAAAATATCGCAAGAAAATGAAAAGCAGCAGCAAATCCTTAACTCTATTAATACAAGCTACCCACATAATAATTCAATATCATAACATTGTTGTCTATCTTCTAACTTGTTTAAACACATTAAGCGTTTTATTCATTGCCACGTTGGCACGCAGAGAAAACAAAGTAAAAGAAACAAGGCTTTCGCATCTCTCTGTTAAATATTGCTGTCGATTATACAATGATTTTGAACTAATGAAATCACCAGTCGAGACGACAATCCTTGATCGATGCACGATTTTCGTCAGGTACATGAACGACAAACCGCACGCATGCGAACTAGGTCCGAGTGGTTTCTCACTCCCGTGAGCGAAAGACTGGCCGCGACCGACAGCGATCCCACGGCAATTCACGTCTTTCGCGGCTCCAATCGGTCATCGTCCAGTAACATTGGTAAGTCATTACTTTCAATAATTCATAACTTTCATCAGCACTTAAGCCAAATCGCTCAGCTTTTCGTGGATAAAGTAGGGAGATCAAAGCAAAATAACAAAAGACAAAAAGTAAAAATAAATAAAAAGTAAATGAGAATTGAGAATTATTAACGAACGGATAAAATTGATTTTGATACCGAACAAATGTTGCAAGAGCTCCAGAAGTAAATAAATAAACGAAAGTAAACCAAAGTCAATAACAGCTTGTACTTATCGAGCCTTGCCGAATCGATCATTGATTGTCCAAACGTTTAATGTGCTACTTTAACTGCTTGCTAATGGGGGTGAGCACTCGATCGAGCCCGACACGGCTCAAGCTTATTTTCATCCGAGGCGTATGTTTTTACAGAAATGGATTTTAAATATGAGCACGGATGATGTTTGAATGGATTTCTAGAAACGACGAGCCGAGATACGACTTTCGTAGGCTAACGAGCCCCGAGAAAAGACTGCAAACATTCCATGCATTCGTGCCAAATCTTTGCCAAGCTTTGAATACCTGTGCTGTGCTCGAGCACGGGAAATCCAACAGACTCACCCGCTCCACTTACACACGAATGCAGAGTGCGAGAGAGAGAGAGAGAGAGAGAGAGAGAAAGAGAGACAAACAGACAAAAGGGAAAAGAAATAAAGCGAGAAAGCGAGAGAGTGAGAGAGAGAGAGCGAGAGAGGAACACAAACATACACACGCACACACAGAGTCAGATATATAGACAAAGACAGCTCGAGCAATTACAAGCATTAAAGCAGATTTTAAGTTTATTGCTGCAATGGGGGCCGTTTTGTCGTGGGCGGGCCCTCGTTGCGAGTGGGCTAGAGCCAAGCGATCCTTGGCCGGGCCCGCGCTGCTTGGACTTTCGGGCTTTTGTCCACCGTATTCTCCAAGCTACGAGGCTCACGTGCATGATACTTGCGGCCGGGTGTGGGCCCGAGGCCCCAGCTCTATTTCGACAAAACCTCCACCAAGTTATAAAGGTGCGACGCTGCACAGAATTGGCCGAGCGACACCCGCTAAGAAAATCATCGACTGTGCCATTGCCTAGTATCGAGTGCCCTGCGCTCGACGGATAGAAAGGGCGAGTAAGAGGGAGAGAGGGAGGGTGTAAGATAGAGGGCGAGAGGTAGAGGTAGATATATATATATATATATATATATATACGTATGGGCGAGGGATAAAAGAGAGAGAGAGAGAGAGAGAAAGGAGGCCGTGGGTTAGAGGCGACAGGGGAAGCTGAAAATCCGTACGAGACTCGTACAAATGTTCTTTGTTCGCAGCAACGGGCTTAAGCGCAAGCGCCGAATCGGTGAAGCGCCCGAGTTTGCGAAGAAACTCCTCGCGGGAGAAGTCACGGCTGCACCGCAGCTCGTCAAGGCGGAACAAGGAGAACGGGGCCAAGGGCCGGGGCTCGTCCGAGAACTCCAAGTCGCGCTCCCTCGAGACCGTGAAGGCGAAGGGCGCGCGGGTCACGATTGACCAACAGTCGGCGGAGAAGCTCATCAAGAGCAGCGAGGAGCAGCTCCTCGCCAAGATGCACCAGCAGGGGGACGTGGCTATCAGGCCCCAAGACTGCACCGAGATGGACGTACAAACCTTTCACGTCACCCTCACTTACAAGCCGCGAATATAGGCGCTCCACCCGACGTAGCCCGGACCCCGATTCATCGCGAACCTTTCCGTCCCAAGACTCTTCTATTTATTATTGCCCCCTTTTCCTTTCGCCTTCGCTCGCCCCTACCCTGCCGCTCTACCTGTCCCCCGTCCTTCCCCGTACCCCCGCCCCCACCCCCCTTTGCTCATCCTCATTGCCATTGCAACGATCGCCCGCGACTTGGCTTCGCTTCACCCGAATCCGCCGATCCCCTTGCTTTTTAATATACTCGAAAGAATCCCTTTCGGGTGGATTTTCATTAGCCCCTCGATGTTAAAGCTTTTATCGTTGATACATCCCCATTAGATTCTTATCTCTGCCGTCTCCGTATATGTGCATTACACGTGTACGCGTAATGCATCAACCGAAGGCGCGCGTACTAACGTAGCGAGGACAGTACGACGATCACCGCGATTCGGATAGATTCTTTCTGCTTGGATAATGTACTGCTTTAAAAAAGGGACATTGTGTAAGAATAAAAATCGAACGCTATAGCCAAGTTTAGGAACATCTGCGTTGAAGATAAAAAGATTATACACACCAATATAATACCATTATTAATACTAATACTAATATTACTACTACTACCACTACTATTATTACCACTATTACTACTACTATTACTATTAATAATAATTGTATAATAATAATAATAATAATAATAATAATAATAATAATAACAATAACAACAACAACAACAAGAATATAATTGTAAAAACAATCATAATATTAATGACAAAAACAACAACAACAACAACAAAAACAATTATAATAATAATAATAAGAGTAAGTAATTATTCCATGAATTTATAAAATTAAAAGTTATTGAGTGTAAAGCTTTAGAAGCAAACAAAGTATGTATCATAAAACTACTACCGGATTTCATATCGTTTCGTTAATTCTTAAGTAAGGATTATACAAGTCAGAGTGCGGCTTTAAGCCAGCATGTCGATATGCAATTTGTCTGACGGAACATTAGCGGTTATACGAGAGACAAAAGATTTAATGCAACTCGCGTAGGTCGTGAAATCATAGCCAAATTTTTTAACTCATTTGATACGTATATCTCGTAAGTTTACGCAAAGTTGATCATCGTACAAATTAATTTTTGTACTATCTTATTCGAGTTCGATATAATATATTAATCTTTTAGCCGTCCCAACGCCATGAGAAGAAAAAATAATGCAAAACAAATACAAGCAGAAAAGTGCAAAAAACTTAAACGATGTAAACAGGTTTGCGGAAAGTATTTTAATTTGAAAGTTTGTTATTTTATATTTAGATTTAGCATTGTATTATCGGAACGCATTGTAAAATTTTAAACAGCGTAGTATCTTAAACAATAATTAGAAATTAGAAATTAATTGAGATATAGATGAAGAAAAGTATGCGAGAAAGATAATATATAATATATATATATTAATTATGTTCAATCGTTAATTTTAATTAGCAAAATTTGCAGGTACAGAAGCGCAATACAACGTGCATTTGCTTCGATTAATGCCAAACTCAAGTGATTATAATGAGTTATAAGAATTGAGGCGAAAATTTATAAGCTCGCGACGCGAGCGCGGGGTAATTTTTTGTTACTCGGCTCGATTATATGGCATTCGAGACCTTCTTCTACTAATTATTTCTTAGAAAGAAGAGAACAAAATTTAGTATTCCGCTGTATAATCGAGCCAAACCGACGACGTGCGTGACGATACAGACACGAAAGTGGCGTAGAAATTCGTTTGCATTTTAGCTGTAACCTCATTCCATGAATCGATTTTTATATTTTACAATTTTTATGATTAAAAAATCACACTGCACCATTCCAAGCGCATTTAAATATAAGTGTAAAAAAAACGCCACCTTTATTAAATATTGTAAATTGTTTATTTCTCATCGACTTCTTTGTGCGGTCGGATGTTAGAGAAAGCGAAAGTATTAATAACAATCGTTGCTGTGGCCGAAAGCTGAACGAAGTTAGAGCTCTCTATTATAAAGTAACGAAAGAAAAATAACAAATTAATAATTAAATCATTAATTGCATACCAAGACTCTGTTCGATATAAATCTCAAATGGGCGTTTGCCTTGAGCTTCGTGAACATTGATAAAGCAAGTGTTTCCCATAGAGAGAAGCTAATGCTTTTTATGACTCAACGTCGTAATATACATAAACGCGTAAAAATGTGCAAACGTCATTATACAGGTACGATAATATTATTGATTTACGCCCATGGTATACTCGCATGAAAAAAAATTCTTGTTTCACGAATGTTTTCAAAAGAAACTGCAATCATTGGCTCCGTGCACGCGCGTACTTTTTGCGATTCCACACACGCGCGCACGCAACCACGGACCCATCCACAAACACGCATACGAATAAAAAAAAACACCAAAAACATTGACATTCATACACAATATCAAACGGAAACGTACACTCCCATGATTTCTTTGCGGGCAAGTGTTCGATTTTATAATAATTCAGACATCTTAAGACTAAAAACATAATTTAATATATATATATATACAAATATATAATTTACACGTATACATTATTATTTAAATATTTGAAAAATGATCTTAACGTTATGGAACATTCTTATGTAGAGAGCTCGAGTATTATTGCATTACATTGCAGTCGAGTAAGATTTATTTTAAGCGATCTATATACGCAATTTGAATAATTTTTTCTCATGCATATCCGACGATAATGTCAATTAGTATATTTAATATTATTTTAAATCACTTGAAGAGTAATGAAATACAAAAATAACAAAAAAAACAAAAAAAAAAACAAAAAAAAAAATTGAATGAATCGGAAAAAAGTGACTTTACCAAGTCATTAACTTGTGTTCGATTTAACAAAGGCTTATTTCTACAGCACGTTTAGATGTAATTTTTTAAATAAATGTAAAAGAATAAAATTAAAAACCACTTTAAACCCACCTATTGTAACGTAAATCAATGTACGCAAATATACGTTATGTTTTTTATACAATATTTATAAATATATTTTGCAATTGAATTAAGCGGCTATCGTATTGCCGCTTTTAATTAGAAATGTTGTAGATTTTTATAGCAAATGATCGATATGTATACATATAGTACAAAAACACACACACACACCCCACCCACGCACACTTATTTATGTATACACACACACACGTGTATGCCTAAGCGTGCGTACACATACTCATACAGCCACACCGAATGCGAAAATCTTCTTTCTCGACTGTTTTAACTGATTTTTTTTTTCTTTTCAACGTACACAATGGATCTTAAGATAAAAACTTTATTCCATTTGTTATTTAGAAGTGAAGCACAATGTGACGAATTAAGTGATAGACGATAGCGAAAAGCGTCATCTTCGTTGTCAGGTTTTTATGTATCTATTATTTTATTTTTGCTAGCACCAAAGAAATTTTAACGAATATATATTATTTCTTACTATTATTTTAATCTGATTACAGCGATGAAAATGTTTTGTGCGCAACTGAGTTCTTTGAAAAGTAGTAGTTGAAGTAAATAATGTCATAGAAAGCCGTCTTTGGATACATAATTTCTTATGTGTATAAATTTGTCTTTTCAAATTCGTTTGTGATTTACTTTTACATGATTAATACATAAATACTATATATTGTTATTTTTATTCCTGCTATGATCAGTATTTAATATTTCATTGTTACAATGAAGTCTTCTTTTGCAATATTTATTACTTGCTATGAATTTAAAACGTAAAGATTTTCCCTCCTAAGCATATTTGTACTGAAATAATAAATTGGTCTTGCTCTATGCGTAATTAAATCGATCTGTGATCTCTTGACACCGGATTTATACATTTGAATGAATAAAAGTGTTCATTATTTTGTTCAGTGAAATATTTATTTTATTCTTGCAGTTAAAAATACCATTTTACATCAATTTCATCGCAAAAACATGTTTGAGATTGTAAAAATTTTATAACTACAGTGGAAAACTCATACATACATACGTCTATAATATAATATACAATTCACGTTTTTAATAGATCAACAAAAACCTTACGAGGCAAAGCAATATTACCTATCATTCGCATTTTCTTTTTACCTTCTGCCTGGTTATTTAATAACTTCATTCTTCTCGTAACATCACCCCCGTACTAAAATAATTTCAATTATTATTTCTTTGACATTATTTCAAATAATAAATTCCATTCTAAATTTCATTACCAAATGTGCTGTAACATCTTTCCTCAAGGCCTGTAAGTTTTCACGTGCCAAGATTTTACTTCCTATACGCGCTTGAATTGCAATAAGAAATTGTTGTCTTGGAATTATATTTAATAATTTAGCGCACACTCGTTTCGCCTTTGCGATTGCTTTACTTTTATTTACAATTGTACTGAGTTCTTCAACTGGACGTCCATTCAATAATATTTCCATCTAAAATTAACGAATTAGATTTCAATTTTATTAAGTATTTAAGACTCCATTTAAATGTATTTACTACCATTCAATCATGCTTTAAATCATGCACCAACATACTTTAAATTATAATCCATAATATTTAAATAATTTATCAACCGTATAAATACGTGGATAGTTACCTTAGCTATATCACTTAATTCATAGCCATAATCTTCATAATCAAAACTTGCATAGCCAGAGGTCATACGTTTCAGCTCGTCATGAAAATCGACAATAATTTCGTTTAAAGGTAAGACAAATTGAAGTATTATTCTTGATTCATCAATATTTTTATTCGATTTCTCTATTCCTCTTCTTTCCATACAGAAATTCAAGATATCGTTGTAATAATAAGCTAAGACAGTATTAAAATTTGTCATTAAAGTATTGCATATTTTATATTTATTTTAATTTTATTGCGACCTTGCTCAAAATTAATGAGGTAATAAAAAATAATATTTATACTTATGAGTCAAATGCAACTGACTTGGAGTTATGATTGTTCCCAAAACCATGGGTTCATACATTTCTTTAACTATACTCAAATCGGGAATGTGCGATGGATTACTAAAATAGACTTCATCGCTTTTATAATGGGCAATGTTTTTTTTCCCGAAGATTTTAGCCTTGTAAACAACTCCAGGTGCAGTAAAGATCGATGGAGCATCAAATTCTTGTTCAAGCCTCTGACTAAATACTTCCATGTGTAAAAGCCCAAGGAAGCCCAGTCGCCAACCTTGGCCAAGTGCTGGACTATTAAAATTCATCTTTTAATATAGCTAACAATAAACACAGGATTTTAAATATTACTAATTGTAGCATTTTTCGTATTTTCACAATTTGAATAAGAAGCCACGAGATAAAAAAATTTTGCATAAATTATCACAAATACACTACTATTATTTATTTTTAAGGGAAAATTAGAAGAAAATTTTGCTATAAAAAAAATTTTATATACTTTAAAAAATTAGATTCTTAATTAAATACTTCACCTAGATTCCTTTGTTATCGATACTGCATTATCGTTTAATGTTAATTTTTCCATAGCGTTTTTTAAAGAATGATATTGCGAACTATCTATTGGATAAACACCTGCATAAACCATTGATTTGGTACCATTGAATCCAGGAAGAGGTTCTACTGATTTGCCGTGTAAATAAAGAGTATCTCCGATATGAGCTTCGTCATATTTCATTTTACAAACGATGCATCCCACTTGTCCAGCATATCTGCAATAATATTATAAGCAATTAGATAATTTAAGAACATTTAAAAATGTATTGCATAATAAGACAGCTTAAATTTATCACATACATTTTACTAACTTTTTCTTCTTCTGGTCTCAAAAGAAATAATGACTTTACTTCATACGATTTTCCTGTATGACACGATGTAAGACGATTCCCAATTGAAATAATTCCATCCTTAACATAAACAAGCAGAACAGCACCTCTGTAATTGTCATACCAACTATCAAATATAAGTATCCTTAATGGCTCATCTCTGGAGCACGTTGGTTTGGGAATTCTTTCAACTACTGCTTTTAAAACTTCACCGACGTTAGTACCATTTTTTGCCGAAATTCTGATAATTTCTTCCCCCTTTATATCAAATACATTACTTAATTGCTGTACTACTCTTTCAGGATTTGCATTTTTCAAATCAATTTTATTTATAACGGGAATTATTTTAAGATTATTACCAAATGCAAGATAAAAATTTGCTACTGTCTGTGCTTGTACACCGTCATTTGCATCTACTACTAATACAACGCCTTGGCATGCAGCTAACGAACGATATACCTCAGATGAAAAGTCAACATGCCCAGGAGTGTCAATTAAATTGAGTAGGTATTCTTTGTTATTCAATACATATTTTAATGAAGCTGTTTGAGCTTTCACTGTGATTCCTCTCTCTTTTTCTACCTGGAGCTTATCCAATACTTGCATACCAGAATTTTCTTTTATTGCTCCTGTAATTTCCAAAAGTCTATCCGCCAATGTACTTTTTCCATGATCTACGTGAGCAATGATACTAAAATTTCTTATGTCTTCTAATGGTATATCGTATCCTTTTAATTCCTCAGATTTTGTTGAATATATATTTGAAAATACGGCTGAAAGATGACTGAAACCATATATTAATATACAATAAAATTTATTTGCGATAAGATTTTAAGATTTATCAAATCAAATTTATTAGATCAAATTTCATTGACGATTAAGACTAATATATATTAATACATATAATTAATGTATAAATATAAATATATATATATATATATTTATAAATTTATATTTTTTACTCTATTATCGTAGATCTTTTTCGCACAAATTTAAAAAAAAAACAAAATATTGTAGAATTTTGTATTTTATGATCAATAAAAACATTTACAGAAAATTTTTGTATAATCATTATCTTATAATTGATTAAATTTAGATTATTTTTTTCTTACAAGGTAACAACTGTAGATTCCTGCTTCGATAAAAAAAATTTTTTTTTACATTATTAATAATTAAAATTGGATCCAATCACTTTAGTTTGATTTCATTAAGTTTAAAAATAATAATAATACGATAATTTAATCAATTACTTTACCTTTTTGTAAAATTTAGTTTAAATTGATGCTTGAATGTATGATTTGTCAAATTGTATAGTATTTTTAATTTCATTATTAAAGACAATATACAAATTCGGTTGCAAATATAATAATCAATAGACTTTTGTATCAATTAAACATAATTATCCATTATGTAAACATAATACTGAAGTTTTAGCACATTTTGTTCAATTTTTAATCTCTTTATACATCATCTATCAACAGCTGATTTTACTTTTTTAGCTACATGAAGCTTATTGGCTCTTATGAGTGCGCCTAATTGGAGTATTAATTTTTACAGTGTTATTAACAAATTAAGCAAATTAAGTTTCAGTATGGAAATAATTAAAATTCAAATGAATGGCAACTCGATCATTCATAAATTTCGAGAGAGAGATCGAAATATATTTGTGTAGCTTTATAAAACATGCAGAATTTCGTTAAAAAACGATTCATCACAATTTAAAGATCTAAACAAATGCAATTTTTTTAAACATAATACTCATAAATATAGTTGTAATTGTAAAAAAAAATGTTATAATTGATTGAATTGAAAGCAAAAAATAACGGCAATTGTTGGCATAATTTTTTTAAATTTTAACTTTGAAAAATTGAATCGGTTATTGATGCGCATGTGCATTTATTTTGAAGGACTTCATGAAATTTAATATGTATTTATAGCCATGCTTTGATACAGCTGAAGTATTGATTTACAATATAAATATCCATTTTGTAAAAAACAATTTTAATAAATATTGATTTTTTTTTTTTTTTAACAAAAATTGCCAATTACAATAAATTGTACGCCATTGTATGACACCATTTTAATGAAAATATTTTATTGTTTGAGAAATGTAATTTTGATAACCTAAGTGTAATTATTTTATAACTAGTTAACATAATAGTCTTTACGTCATCCATTTGTCTATATTTTTTTGTCAGCGATTGATATGAACAGTATAATTGTTATTACACATGTTTTTTATAATTTTTAATCAGAAACAGTATAGCCTCAATTCAAATAAAGTATGAAAATGTCATTTATTCATTATATCAAGACAATTCAAATTTCAAAGACTATTCAATTAGTCAAATCTAATTTCACGAATAGAAAAAGCATCATAAAAGTACAAAGTTCAATACCATTGGATATTCTACATAGCAAGCACTTTAATTCAAGTGCAATATGTAAAGTCTCGAAGAAGCCTGTGAATGATTTGTCAAACGAAAAAAGTTCTTTAATTATGCTAAAGTTACCAGATAATACCATTATTTCAACAACTCTTCTGCAAGCTAAAACAATGTCTTCTGCAAAAAAATTAAAATTAGTAAAAATTGACGATGCTAATAGTAAAAGTAATAAGCCATTATATAAACTTATGTCAAAAGTTAATTTGCAAGAAGAAAATGTTGAATCGGAAGGATTAAATGTGTCTTCAAAAAAACAAAACTCAAAACATATACGCATATCAACAAATATAGGTGAAAATGACTTACGTTTGAAGATTAAAAACATGATGGGATTTCTTAAGAAGAATCTTCGAGTTACAGCTAGTATTAATGGAGCTCCAAACCCTTCGCAACTAGTAAATTTAACATAATATTATTTATGACATGGATACTTTTTATTATAAAATAAGTTGTATATTAGTACAACAAAATTAAGACAATCAACATATATATATATATATATATATATTTTTACACAATTATAAGAGAAGGCTTACAATTTAATTCAAATATAAACAAATGAATTTCGAATACAAACTGTAATATAAAGTTTCCATTTAATAATATCTATTAAAACTAATAACTTACATGTTTTAATAAAATTTGGTTTTTTCAAGGATGAAATTACAAAAAACATTGTTAAAGAGTTGCAGCCATTATGTACGACACCAAAGCAAAATAAAACGCGAAATTTAGTAAAATTATTATTTATACCATCCATCGAAGATAAAAAGATTGTGAAAAGAAAATCAAGCGATGAAAGAGTTGATGAAAGTTGAACGGATAGTAATAAACTTTGGAATAGAATATCAAATTGTGAATATTTTCTATAGTTGTTAATAAATATGTAAATTATGCGTTAGATAAATTTATAATATTTAATTCATTTATTATTTCAAAGTTATTTGAAATTAAAAGAATTTAAGAATATTAAAAAAATTATTTTAATACAGATTCGTATGATTTGATGAACAAATCTTTAATTTTTATACTCATTATTTGTTTTAACTATTTATTAGGAAATTCCTACATCAATAAATTTTACATCAGTCAATCGTAATCTTACATTATATTTATAAAGGTTTTATTTTATTTTTGTATAACATTTATATTTTTAACACAAGTATGTAAATGGCGAACGGTAAAAATTGATATAAACTTTTAATTTATTGTGACAATATCAGCATTAATCCATTTTTAAAATTAAATTACCATGCATTTTAATCTAAGCACAGATATTGTTTACAGAAATTTTCACATTGCTGTTGCAGCGCATTTCTAATATTCTTTTTAATAATAATACACGTATTAAAAATTTGATTTGTGCATAATATTGAAAATTAATATTTATTATTAATATCAATGTAATATGTTTATAACATTAAACGATGGTACAAAACATGGATATGTTTAGTTCCAAGAGATAGATATTTTATACAATTACGATATATAATTTTTTGTAAAAGGTTTCTTGTATTTGAACTCATAACTAGTAAATACTCATGTCTACTAAAATTACACGCGAAGGGAAAGCTCGACAACAATTTTATTAATACTTTCTTGAAGGGTAATTGATTTGAAATCCATAATGTAGCATGAGTGTATTGAGAAGTTTTTGGAGAGATGAGTGTGCGTGTAACGGTTCTCGTTCACGATGTACATATTGTTTAATAAAATCATTATAACGAGCGCAAGATGTGTTATTGCACCGCATTTTAAATAATCGATGGGTCGTAACTGGGGCTCCAATCCACGGCTTCGGATTCGAAAGAGCTCGGAGACTATAATCGACTGAGCGAAAAATCGGAGCCTCGCAGAGGGCTTGAGTAGAGCTCGACGAGGAAAAAATATCTTTAGCAATCTGGAGTGTCGCAGGCCTGGATCTCTTTTTGTATAGGACATCTGCTTCCGTGCGGTCCTCTTTCCGTTATTAGGCTTTCTCGCGTGCGTTGGCGTTCCGACCTGCCGCAGGAAGCAGAGCATTCCGACCAATCGCTCCAAGGGCTCATCGGACAGTGCGTCGACCCTGGAAAGAAATAATTTCCTCCTGCTTTTGACGATAGGATTGCTCGATGCTCTCAAAATGATACCGTTATTATTTTGATGCTTATTTATTAATTATTAGACAAATTTCATTCGAAATAAATCGATCGCATAAGCGACGGCGACGCCTTACCTGCATCCTTTATTACAATTCGATACTTATATTTATTATCGTGTATATACGAAGAAGTCAAAATGACTCTGCTTCCAATAGGAATCCGTGCAAATATATAATCGATCTGATAAAAGTTCTGACAAAATACAACAGTATTAAAACACATAGTCATACCGAGCTATACCCAGCTTCGTAATAAGACCTATATTGATTTACGATGTAATTGAGAATACATAACTGTTTAGGTTTATTTATTGCTTTGTTTATCTATTATGTATGATTTAACACGATCATAAAGTTTTTTAAATTTATGCCGCGTGCATAAATTATTCCGGAAACTATTCCGTGATTTTAAAACTGAAACTATTTCAGCTAACTTCGAAACATATTCTATCGTTTTTCAAGCACAAATTATTAAAATATTATACAGGTACTTAATTAATTATAATATTGTATAAAAAGTTTTACTTTTTAAAATGAAAAATCTCATCCGAAGCAATTGCAATATTTGCATTGAGTATATAATCAGTTAATTAATAACAGTGAACTCGACGTTTACTCGTCGATCGTTAATTAAACGAAAAGAAGAAAAAATGTTTTAAATTAAATAACAATATTGTGAGTATTTAGTACGAACTATAATTAACAATTTTTACTAAATTGTAGCATCGATTAAAGGGTAAAGTACTCTAAACGAATACAACAATTTAAAATCAGCAAAAAATAAATATTTTAAAAATTAAAAAAAAATAGCAGAATAAAATTCTATATAATCTATTAAAAAATACATTGAGCTTAATTAGTTATTAAAGTATACACTTGATTTTCCCATAAGATTATTTAAAATTTAAATAATAGGGTATGGAATGAATTTAAAAAATTCGAAGTTTGAAAGAAGATTATAACATAAGTTCCGGTAAAATCAACTTTATCAAAGCTTCTTTCGTTACAAATTTCTTTACGATGGTTCTGTTTATCTAAGAAAATGTTATCAATAAATTTATCAATAAGCATAAATAAGTTTTTAACATCGCCAATTTTACAATAACAAATGTGTTAAGCCTTTAACGAGTTTCGATGAGTTCGTTACCGCAGAGTCGAAGGAAAATCGAAATTTCGGGAAAGAAACCGGCATATTGGCGAGTAGGAAAGGAAGCTCCACATTTGAGAATAAAAAAACGAGAGTAAGGACCGTAAAAGAGTACGCGTGAAGGACGGATAGATAGAATAAGAGGGAGGAGGCTGTAAAATAAAACAAAGAGGGCGAACTGGCTTCGGAGACACGAAGACGAGAGATGATAAAGGCGGCGTAAATGCTTTCGTTACACGATATTGCCAGTGTCCTGAAAGCAGTGCCCACATTACCGATCTATCTATACATCAATGGTACTTCGTAACAGGCATTGCCGTGTATGAATTAACATTCGTCTATTAAATTCACGCCTTTATGGCGCAATTCACGTGAATCTCGCATTTTATTCAACGTCTAACGTAGCCGAAAGATTATCGGCCGTCGTTTCGACATCGGGAAGTGTGCAGGACTTTTATGGGTATTGAATCGGATGCGCGCGGATAAGCCCATTGGGGGTGGACTAATCCGGATAACGGATGGATTTGGATTTATGAAGTGCCGGACAGTGGACCTGGCACAAAGTCGTAAAAACGGCAATAAATTATTCTGCATAAATAATTATAGGCTTTTAATCGAGAGTAAATTTTGTATAATTACCGCAATCCTTCATCATTTTGCGACACCTTTGCTTGCGGGTCAGCTTAGTCGGGCAAGGCTTACCTCCGTTTCTCGGCTCGATCTGAGAAAAAGACCATCGATTCATCCCACTATTATCGAGCACTAAATTGAAGAGCATACCAATATATTGCGCGTCCGAGTTATGTATCCTTTGCAGTTAAAGCAAATCGAATCTTTGCTCCATTCGGAAACCTTACAGTCTACTCTGTCCTCGTACGTTGGATTTGGCCTCGTCTCTCCCTGGCGTTCGTTCTTTTTCTTCTTGTGCCCGGTTTTATTCTCGTCTTCAGATCAGAACAATAAAAGTTACATGAAGTATTACACTACGGCAGCTAATTATCTTGCCTCGGTACTTTCCAAAGTAATTACAACAAGAGTAAGAGCAAAAAAAATTTTTTTATTGCACTTACGTTCGAATAATTGAAACAATTCACGTCGAAATAAAACACCATAATTAAAATAAAATAGCCGAATATCGAGTCATTGATGATAAAAAAAAAAAAAAAAAAAAAAAAAAAAAATTAACAATGAGATTTATTTATTATATTGAAGCGCAACAGAACATAAGAATAGAATAGAAAAGTCACCACATATTATACGTTTGAACTTGAAGTTTCTTGGATCGTTGATTAGTGGTACATTATAAGTGACAATACTGCTCAGCTGTACCTTATAATTTCTCAAATTTGGGTTATCTTCTGCCGTTCCATCGGTTAGTAAGCGTACAAATAATTAACAAAAACATATATTCTAGCAGCTAAACATTCAACTTAATCTTGGTTTAAAAGTCGGAAACGTTATGACAAAAGCCTCGTTGCGTTAAAAAAAAAAAATATTTTCTTTTTTAAATTGAAACTTAAACTTAAAACTTTAAAGCTCGCTTGATTTGTCTCCTTGCAATTTGCTTTTATCGCACTGCGTTTTATTTTTCCACCTTTATTCAATAATTAATGTATAATCAAACTTACGATATCTACGGCAAGTTGACTTGCATTCGAACTCCGTTTGAAAATTGTTCTTGTTGCCATTGCAGCCGGCGTAGTGAAAAATAACACACTTGCGCGTGGCTTTGTCGTAGTAGTAGCGCAGGGAATTGTCGTTCCGATTGTCAGGACACTGGCCGGGCTGTTTTGGTTGTGAACAAATCTCTGGATAAAAAAATTTTTCCACTTTACTGAAATATCTGCCACTGTCGATATTTTTTATTTAACATTCCTATTGCTCGTCGTATTTATTCGTTTGCAGGTTTTTTTTTTTTTTTTTTTTTTTAAATTATAGAATTATCTCCAGCTGTTGGCAATTGTATTTGGAAAAATAGGATATTTTAATAAAAATTTACAAAGAAACTTGTCGAGAGTGTAAGAAAATCAATGAAATTAAGAAATATTACTATACAATGCTTATTTCATGTTACAAATACAATCGTGAGTTAATTTTTTGCGAAAATATACGCCATATTCTTAATATGTTTTTGTGGGTGTTATATATACATATATACATATATATATATATATATATACATACATAAATACATATGTATGTATGCGTGTATAACTTCCATTGTACAAAAGTATGAAATCAACAATGCGTAAATTACAAAAACTGCAAGTAAAATTTAATTGTGTACTTGAAATGCTTTGCCAGGTGGAGGGTCGGATTATAATTTGTGCAAAATTGAATGTGTACATTTGGAAAATTCGATTTTCTTTATCTACATAAGTTTAACGAAAGGCTTGCAAGCTTATTTGTCCAAATTGTAAAATTATTACACGGAGGTGAATTTTTTCCAGTAATATAAAATCTATGTATTATTCATATTTTGAACTTGCTTATTCATGAAAGAAATATATATATATATATATATATGTATATTATACCTTGCATTGACTCTCTAGTGATTTCACAAGATTTGGCTTCGGCCTCACAAGACGTCGACTCGCGCTGACACTCGATCAAATTGAGATTCTTCTCATCGTCGTCTGAATTATTATTCCATTCTGGCTTAATTTTCCTAGTTCGGCTTTTATTACCCATACCGCAGGTCACAGAGCAGGGATTCCATAATGACCATTCGGTGTAACGGTCGTTCATGCATTTCTGCTCAATTTCCAAAAGGTTATACATTTGGGACTTTTTTTTTCTCTTAAATGCTAGTACATTGGTAATAAAAAATTATGTGCACCATCCAGGCATTACGCGATAAAATGAATTTGAACCAAGGAAGCGTGTAATGTAGCGACTGCGTGAAAATTCATGTAAATTTGAGTAAAACCCTGACAAGCACTATTAAATTTATACATTTGTACTAATTGTTGCTTCTCGACTTTCCTCGAATACAATAGATTCGTAGCTTCAATTAGCTCGGGTCGATTTTACTTTTTTAAAAAAAAGGCAAAAGGACGTGGAAATTAAAATTTTAATCAAATTGCCGTAAAATTTAGAATCACTTTTATTCTATAGAATTAGTACGAGCGGAGTCTGTAAATTGTAGTTGCTAAACACGATGCAGGCTTTTTTCATTATTATATGTCAAATATTTAGATGATTGTACAAGAGATATCCGCTTTCTAACAGAATCGATTAACTTTTTTTTTTTATCGCCGTTGAATTTTTTTCCTTTGCACGCTTAGATATAATCGAGTACTAATTTATTCATCAGTGCGCTCCTATCAATTATTGACAGCGTTTAATTAAAATGATAACTTTTATTTTTTTTTAATAAATTAATAGACTAGGATGACTTTAATTTTAAAAAATAATAAATTAATAAAATCAGCGACGCATTTTGTGAAAATTGATATTTTTGTTGCCGAATAGTGTCAAATTAAGGAAATTTGATTGCAAATTAAAAAAAAATTCAGTTTTGCAAAACACAGTGTATATTGTTAACAATGAGTATTTTTGTAAATATTGGCATTTAAAAAATGGCTTCTCGTACATTTAGGAAATTGTTCGAATAAATATTTCCATTCTTTTTTAACACAAACTAATTTGCGTTACGTAAAATACGAAAAAAATCAGCACTGCACGCTATATTATAAAACGTTGTACACGAACACACAAGGTAATTATAGATAAAAAATACGCCATCTATGTTTACGTATAATTATAACCGTTGCAAGTAATGTAAAGGGTAAAAAGCAATTTACGCAAAAGAATTAAGTATTCGCTTTTAATTTAAGAAGAAACGAATGATATCGATTGAGAACGTATGTGTTATCGAAGAAATTAATTTACGCACACGTACGCATGTAAAAAATAGAGAGTGCAATGTATTTTTAACGAAGTCCGACCCTTGCAATGGGACATTTGAGATAGCAATCGTATGCGGCCGATAGCTATGGAAGAAGCCATTGCTTCGGTAGAGTTATCTCACAATATCAAGCATTTGTCCATTACAATGGTCCGAGTAGCGGGGGATGGTAATTATGGATTTTTTAATAGATTAAATGCCGGGCTCGTGCTTGCATTATTCGCCAAGAAGGTATTATTAAAAGCGAATGAGAATTAATAATTGTCGAGCCGCAAGCAGTGGACCGTCCTCTAGTCGTCGAGTCCAGAGGAGAGTGTCGGCAGGCGATGGTAGGCGAGCGGTGGTGGCGGTAGCCTCGTTGGGCGCCTGCATTCCCGCGAGAGAATGACGAGCCTCGGGTAGAGTAGGGGGTCGACAGTACCTTGCGCCTGTGGACTCTCTCGGTTACCTCCTCGGGGTCCCTCGTCTCCTCGGTCGGGGCCTCCTCGGTAGCCGGGCTCGAGGACTCGGCCTCGGGCTCGCTCGGGGACTCGCTCGGGGACTCGCTCGGCTTCTCGGACTCGCAGGGCCGGCTCGTGGCCTCGGGCTCGCTTACCGTATCCTGCTGGCCCGCCGGCTCCGGCGGGGTGGGCTCGAGCTCCTCCGCGGGCCCGCACTCCGGCAGCTCGCAGTCGACCGTCTGCTGGAGCTCGAGCCGGGGGTACCGGAGCCTGCAGTCCTTGTGCCGGCTCTTCTGCCGGAAGTTCCGCTGGCGCGTCCTGTTGTCGGAGCCGCAGTCCTTGGTGCAGAGCGACCACTCGCCCCACTCGGAGAGGGGGCAGAGCTTCTCGTCGACCTCGTTGGGCGGGCTGGAGCCGGGAGGACTGGCGTTAGGGACTCGAGAGCCGCTCTGGCCCTCCTGGACTCACTCACCACTTGAAGTTGTTCTTGCGGTAGCAGGAGACTCGATTCGTCAGGCCGACCTCGCAGTTATGCCGGGCTGCGGCCTTCTCGTTCAGGTACTTCCTCTGGCGCAGCATCACGCCCTGGCCGCAGCTCACGGAGCAGCTCTCCCACTGGCCCCAGTCGCTCACGCTGCACGCTTCAAATTGCCCAAGGTCTTTAGCCGGCCGGGGCTCGACTACCCCATCCCTCCACCCTGACCCCTCCCTCCGGACTCTCGCCCTCGGCGGCGAGCTACCCTGCCTTTGTTCTCCCGAACGTGCGCCTCGTTGTACGCGATCTTTGTTACAAATGGTTTAAAGCAAAACTCGACTCCAGGGCGTACGTTTTTTTTTAAATATTACAACGATGCCTTTTTTAACTAAAGGCTTTCTCCTGGGAACGCCACTATTTTTAACAAATTCCCGCTATAGTTTATTTATTTTATTTTATTTTTATTATCTAGTCTCTCTCTCTCTCTCTCTCTCTCTCTGTACATATATACATGTATTTTTCCAGTTCTATCTTTATATTTTTCAACTTTGAAAAGGTTGTTTATAAAATATACATCCATATTCTTGGAACAACTGAAAATAAAAACACCATCCTGCAAATGCTACTCTTATTGCCCGAATTTTTGTTCTAAAAACGAGGTCCATTTAAACTTTATCTACATAGATGTATTCTACACCTATTTATAAGTTTATATTAAATATCTGACTCGCACGATTCGTATGAAAAGAGGGGAAATTGAAGTTAAAGGCGAAAAGCTCGTTATAATAAGGTCATCGGTATAAAAATATACAATACAAATGTACACCTTCGTTATCCTCGATGTCGGGTAACTTTTCGCATTCCTTTTCGTAGATACGCTGCCTTTTGAGGTAGAGTTTCGCCAAGGGATTCATGTCAATGGCTGTTACATCGTAAAACGGCGAATTTTCATCCTCGGGCCACTTAGTAGTTATCCTTTTAATAACGTTATGAGGATCCGTCTCCAAGTCTACAGCCTGTCACCGTTTAAACGCACAAGGATTTTCGTTACTTCCTTTTAATAATCGCTTTTAATATTAATCACTTTGAAGTTGCAAGCAAGTGCATTAATCGTGTAAGCGGTTGGTAAGGTTTTTAGAAAAGAGAAATTAGAAAGATAAAATTGACGATTGCCGTTAAAAAAATTAACTAAATCCAATCGATTCGATAATTATGCCCGTTTAAATAATACCTCGTAAGAGGTAAGCGAGTACACGCGTATGCGTATATCGAAGTACTTAAAAGTTAACTCACTTCATAAGTAATGCCGTCATCGGTGCCTGCGTCGATAGGGTACAAATTGAGCTCCTTCTGTTCTATCCACGAGCAGTTGGATAAACATAATTCTAATCCAGATACACCGACGAACCAATCGGGCGATGGATCTGAAAAATGTTTCCCCTGTCATACTTATTCCCCGTGAGTTCTACGTTGTAGTACGCAGTGCAAACTTTTGATTATATGTACATATGTCTAATGAATGGTATCTTTTGTTGCGAAATTCGTTATAAAATAACCCGAGATGAATGTAGGGTCTCTCGATAGGTTTGCTTAATTTAAAGAGGAACAGTTTGAGCGTAGTGTGTACCTATCATTGAGACCAGCGACATAAGATGATGCTGTTGATCGACTTTAAATACGGCGAAAGTTTTACTAGTTATATTTGGAAAGTTTATCCCTCTGGCCTTGATGATGGTTCTTATATGAATGCTCTGCAAGTTGAAGACAAATTGCCAGTAAAATGATTCGTTTTTGTCCGACAAAGAAGTTGTCATTTGAAATAAAAAGGCGTACGTTATTTTTCAGCTCAGACTCTAAAATGCGGGTGACACCGTTTTCAGCGACTTGTTTCAAGCCTTCACTGGCGTAGCCACTGTACTCCCAAAAACGGTATTCGGATGTATGCGAAGCCCCAATGACATCGGAGAATCTTGCATTCCATGGCTTGCTTGGGAAATTCTGTGGATTATCAAACGTATGAAGGATTCAAACTCTCTCGGAAATAACAATTTCGTAAAAACGTCTTATCTACGGGAACGGATTTTACGCGACAGATGTAGGATCGGATAAAGAGGGCATCGTAATGTTTCTCCAATAAAATATATTTATTATGCGAATCGCCTATTACTTTTGGATGGGTGTATCTTGACCAAAGTCCCTCGAAGGCCAGCTCGTATTTGGCTTCATTACAGGCGCAACATTTGGTCAATACAGGGCCAGGATCATCGACTGTTGCTTTCGGATCCTGGCAAAATTTATGATCCAAGCTCCCATCCATAAACCAACTTGACTGCGATTCCATTATTGATCCTCTGTGAATTACCAGTCCCCGATAAAAAAAAAGGTTCTTATGTTCTATTATTTCCTGATAATTGTATCGGGAAATTGATCATAAAGATCAACTTATTACTTTTTATTAAATCACTTCTGACATTTACTTTTTGACTATCGATTTAATCACGAAGCGTGATGACTCAATGATTTTTGTTCTTTGAAAATAAAAGTAAAATAATGAAAATCGTATTTATAAAACTTGTGAAAAAATATCAAGTTTCGTATGCTAAGATTATAAAAAATTTTGAATATTTATTTGATGTTAATCAATATATGGAATTGTGTGCAAAAATACATTATTTTTTGAAAAATGTTTTATGAAAGCACAATTTTTACCTGAAAATAACGCATCCACTCCCTTCTTCTGGGCTTGTCCAATACGTCGAAATATCAGTTTTTGCAACTTGAGATACTTGTACTATTGAGTCTGGACAATCCTGAGAAAACTGGGCTATTTCACTATCGTACAATTCAAGTAAACCATGTGATAGTGATTTGTTTTCATTTTCCACGGTCAAGTAAAATCTGGTGAATGTTTTATCTTCTTCTGATCGCACAACAACTGAAATTGTTTAAAAAACATCATAAAACCGAAAAAAAATACTTTGCTATAATGATATTCAATTTTCAAATTCATTTTCCAATCAAATTGTCCGACGTTTTTTAAAGCTCATTTTAGTATAAAATGAGTCTTCAAATCAAATGACGTTATTTAAAAAAAAAGTATTACCACCTTTAATATACATTTACGGCAGATTGCATTGCCGTTTATATCGATATTTATATACTTATCGATTCATTCATTTATTTTTTAAGCCTTTATAAATTTACGAAATATGAGATTTATAAATTTTAGAAAAGATTACATAAATGTACATAATATTTTTATGTAATAATGTTTTTATGTATTATATTTATTTAATAGATTTATTACATACATAAATATATGACTTCAGTTGGCAATAATATTGAAATTATCTATTTTACCTCAAACAGCGACGAAATTTTGTAAACTATACTTATACAATTAAATAACTCCTAACAAAACTTTTACACTGCATTCATAGTTACATATAATATAAACTGATGATAGAATGCAGATTCAGGTAAAGTAACAATATTATTATCAACTACCATTACATTACATTTTTAAATTATAAATTTTTTAATTTTCACTGTAACATGTGTAATCATTATTTATAGCTGTATTAATTAAAACGTAATTGATATTAACATTTTTTAATCATATGTACGGTCTATTCGTTTATTTATGTTTATTCAATGTAAAATTATTATTACCAAGAACTCTATGAAAATATAGAATAATTTATTGAAAATATTTTTAAAATATAAAATATATATTAAAACTAATTGTACGCTAAATAAATAATTTTAAGCTTAAAAAGGAAAATAATATTGAGTATAAAGAGTCATATATGCTGAAACAAAAATAATTTACAATTATCAGATACAATATTGTCAAATGATGAATATTCATGTTAAAATAAATTTCATCAATTTTATTAATACATTTTCTACTTTATTACAAATGTAACTCTATTTTTTACAACTGTCGTACAATTCGAATCAATACGAATTAATAAGACTTTAATAATAATTATTTCGAAAGTATACTTATACATATACCCATATACAGACATATATATATATATATATATATATTTATTCTAATTGAAACAATTAATAAATTCATTACATACAGCATGAAGTATAACGTTTGACTCCTAGCTTTTATGAATTGAAATTAATTTTATATGAAATATGAAATTATATTTGAAATTATTAGTAAGGACTATTGAAATTTAAAATTCTCTTTTCATACGTACTAACATTTTTTGGTAAGGGTTTTTTTTTTATTTTGAAGTCGACTCAAAATTGACATTAGCTTTAAATTATATTGATTTGAGATTTTTGTCGCTGACGGTTGATGTTTCATAACGAATAGAAGACCTGCCACGATAGATCTTTACTTATTTTCCACGTTGGGCTATTCAAGTTCTGCCCAGCTGTTGGTTGAATTTATGGCTTCACCCTTGCACTACGGGTCTTCGTTGTTCTATACTTAACTGTATGTGTACGTTCACGAGTAGAATGAGAGGACAAGATGAGGAAAAAGTGAATGTCAAAAAGAGAATAAGCGAGAGACAAAAAGAAAGACGAGTGTATGTATTCAGGGGCACATGGCTCATTTCTTAAACGAGATAAATGCACAAGGAAGGTATTGTAAAATTGTTTTTTTTTTCTATGTTGTACAGTTATAAAATTTACGAAAATAATAAAGTCGTGCACACTTTATTAATAGTTGATTAGATGATATTAAAGGAATTGATGTAAATACGGAATACGTCCCGATCCTAATCCATATCCGATTCAAAATAATGTGCATTGAACAATCTAATGAGGTCGAAAAAAACAAACGTCACGATATTTGTATACGATTATGCATTCTTATCAAACGCAAATTTTCTATTAAAGGAAAATGCGAATATGACCTTGTCTCACTTTTTAGTGATTAACGTCACATTGAGAGTACAATTAGTGTTGTTAAAAGCTTATTCACACGCGGCTTAAAAATTCAAATTCAACAAAATAGAATTTTCATTGTCAATGTTCCCTTCTAGATACATTTTTTTTATTGCTCATATCAGTTAAATTGCAAAATAAATAATATCATTGGGCAAAATCGTTAATGTACTCATTGAATTGTATTACCAGAGTAATTTTTACATAACGTTGCAACCTAAACTGATATTGAGATCTAACTATTTTTATTTAATATTTGTCGGAATAAAGCAAGCCTACATTATTAATAATAGGATAGAATGGATTTATCCATTAATAAGGATTACGTTGATTTAGCCTACATTCTAGCTTAATAGACACATATATCCGTTTTCTATAAATTTGACCTGGTATATATTTAAAAGTTTCTTTCTAAAACTTATTCTCTTTATGATTAAAAGTGATTCTTTTGTAAATATTCTATTATCTTTTATTTAATGGGCGATGAAGTACTTTCAATAAGCGCAAAATATCACCAGTATCGTAAATAAAATATTAAGCATCTACTTCATTATTACAACTCAAATTTTCTATTCTAACTAAATTGGGGCTTCTAATGTGTTACGGATTTCCCGCTTAACGCTTTGATCAAATATCAGTGAACCCGTTAATTATGTTCATGACGTCAAGTAATGTTTAAGCTTACGTACATGAATTCGTAAAAAAGACCATGTTTATTTAACACGAAATACTCTAGTTTAAATCTTGGGCCTTTTTAAAAAAAGTAATACAATTATAAATGCATCGTTTTAACAATTATGATCTCTATCCAAATAATCAATGATGACTTCAGCTAAAAGGGTAAAGTTATAGATAATATAGATAATAGATAATAGATACTAGATACTAGATATTACTCTAAAAGTATCAATGTTGCAGACATGTATTTGTTGAAATGCGACCCAAGCTCTACTTTTCTTGAACCTTTATTAAAGATATTGCATTGCGATTGCGTTGGTATGAAGCCTAAAAATTCACAAAACGATTGGGAATATGTGTAAAGCCTGTTTAAAGACTATTTATTAAACTTTTTTTTATCCGATTTAATGTACAAACTTTACTGCACTACTATACTATTTTAAAAAGACATCAATTAATTATTAAAATGAACGATAAAAAATAATTATTCAAATATTAGGATTTAATATCAAAGGAAAGCCCAAAATAATAGTAATAAATATTACGTTAAAAGGAAAAATGTAAACAATTTAAAGATGTTTCGTTCTGTATTTTAATTAATCAAACTTTCAATCGAAAGCTTTCCTTTTAATACCAGCAATGCGTTAAATTATATGTTCTACATATTATCGCAGCATAGCTATTATTTATAAAGCCTTGTAGCATAATATTCGTTGTGTACAAAATATTTCTGCTATTGCGTAACTTACATTTATGCAGACATTACTCTATTGTATTAATTAATTAGATATATATGTTGTAATTAAATTAATGAAAGCGCACTCTGCATTTTATTTGCATTTTAGTAAAAAAACAAGTAAAAAATGTTGTCACACATTTAGCACTGTTATTAACGAAGTTCAGGTTGCGTACAAAGAATCATGAAAACCTGTAACTTTGACCTTTGTCAATGTTTTTAATGTAATATGTTCGGATAGCTCAATTTAACTTAATTGCATTAATAAAATGATCAAATTAGAATTAAACGAATGCTTCAGTGAAGTCGATGATATTATAATACATTCAAATATTAATAATGCTGCAATAATTTGGCGCGGAATCTCAACGGCGGCTCGCAATAGATATTAAAGTTGTAAATCGAGATAAAAAGAATTGGAAGAATAAGCGTAATATATTTAAAGGTCGCAACAACGGCAAATGACACGATGGAAGCAAGCGGGGGGGGGGCTCTTTTTCCTAAATATTATTTATAAAAATCTAAAACAGAAATTCAATCGGGAGGCGCACCGAGTAAGATAAATTTCTATTTATTAATAAACGAGTGATCTCAACGGCATCGACGCGGCACATCTTGAAGTCATAGATCATTTTTATTGCAATTTTTGACAAAGACTGTACGGCCAAGTATAGGTGCGGATGCCGCCACCACGAAGCACCTCTGGGGTTTCTCAGCCTTATTTTTCTACGATCTTGAAGGGTAATTTCGACTGGCGGCTTGCCAGACTTCCGTCGCATCGCCAAGGTTCGCAAGAGTTCACACTACTTCTATTTTGTAGCTTTTTTTCTCGAATAGCCGTATTATTTATGGCACGGATCGCTGGCTTTTCATCATACCAAAGTGTCCGATCCTGCTAGAAATTTATCAATAAATTTAAATGCTTTTATGAAGATGAAAGCCTTACGTTTCGCTTTGTTACATTTTATTTACGGCGCTTCCTAATTTTGCCTTTAGCGGCATTGTCATTCGGGCTCGTGTATCGGGTAAACTGTAATATCGAGGAAATTAAAACGACGCTCGTAAGGGATAAGTTCGCTGCATTTTTCTTCTGATAATGGCTTTAGTAATGGCGTTAGGCATGGGGACTGGGTATTACGGAAGTTGAAAAAAAGCTTCATTTGCGTGCATGGAAAGTCTTTGCGCGAACAAAGTCTGATAACGGTTAATTTCTACTTTGTCTTAAAAGGACTTTATCGGTGTGAATAGGTTTTAAAATTTCTTCCGCTTAAAATTTCGAAATTCAATTATTAACGAAATTTCAATCATCGCTGAAAATGTCGGTTCATCATTTTTTTAAATAAAAAAACCTTTGCACAACAGTTTACTCAAAACCAATACAATGGCTATTCTATTTTCTTGCTGTTGTTTTAACGATAGCATTTTAAATGGATATTTTTGCTTACAGAAAATTAGCCACTCAGTGGGTATCGAAAAGTTTTATCTCATTTTTAAATATCTATTAAGTAATTTTGTAATTAATCATCTAAATTAAAAGTAATAAGCTCGTAAGTAAGTTATTAGATGGGTAAATTTACGTATTCTGTATGGATGTGTATAGAAACAAAAACTTCTCCCCAATCAGTTTACAAGCACTAAGTTTATTTTAAAGCGGTTGAAAGATAATTAGTTGAGCCTTGGCCATACTTTACTTAATAATCATAATATAATAAACGGAGACATTAATATCTGTATCTAACAGAATATTTTTCCTTTAGATTTTTATGCGCATGCAAATATCGAAAGAATCCTTGTTATAAAAGTTTTTTAATGAAAATAATATTTCACAAAAATCTTATGCCCGGCGATTTTACTAAACAGTTTACCTTGATATTTAGTATTGGGTATAAAACTTGTATACTCTTCAGTCGTGTTGATTTTCAATAAGTGAATGTGATAGGTATTAGTTACTGAATGCGGTGCTTTGATGTCATCCCATTTTTGTTCGCAGTGAGTCGATGCTTCGACGGCTACCGCAACAAGTAACAAAAGAATTGTGTTCCATTCTTTGAAAACACGCGGCATTTTTCTGTAAAGTAAAAATTAATTGGATGTTACTACGAATGTCATGTATACTTTGTCAATTCGAAACGCTCAATTCAAAGTATTACTATATAACGCGCTCAGAAGCTATTGTAACGTATTTTCAAGCGTTGCTCGAGATAACATATTTCGCAATATAATTCCGCACGCATTAAACACAATCTATAATTAAATCATGAAATTTCCGTCTATGATTTTGATGCGGCGCAAGTGAAAGTTCTTGATTGAAGTAGCGCTAAAGTTCTATCAAAGTAACTCTCGATTTCAGAGATGTGAAATGAATTTCATTGGCTTCAGATGGGACGCAAGGGAAAAAGTAGCAGCTACATATTGCTAAATTACCGCTGCTACTCTCATAAAGTAATTATCCGCAGTCGGTTACCTCTAAGAGGTGCTTCCTACCTCCACATCCATGCAAAGTCTTCATTTTTATCATTGATTTCGCATTGGGCTTCAAACTTCTCAGCAAAAAGAGTAAGTTTATGCAGAAGGATTTTCTCTATGTAGTAATAGAATTTGTAAAGTATCCGGAGTCGGACTTTATTCTTACGGTACTACTTAAGCCAATAAGTCCACTCTTGGACTGATGCAATCGTCGGTTAATGAGTCTGACGAAGCCTAATGAAAAATACCTTGCTTTTATACAACAGTATTATCAGCGCTAGCAAATTTCATAATAATGCATAGTTTTAATTCGTTCCCTTTATTATTTTTGTTTTTTTTTTTTTTGTTTTTGTTTTTAATCCTAAGCTTATATCTCGCATCAAAAGCACTGGACTGCTCGGGAGATTTGTCTTTTGTGCACGACAGTAGAGCTTGCGTTGTTTGAAAAATAATCCGAGTGTCGGTAGCTCCCTATAATATTAATTACGGAGTATTTATACACAGGTCCAACGTAAACAAAAATAGGGCTGTGCATTTAAACGCCTTGCGTAGGAGAGCTTTGATGCAAATGTTTAATGTATTTCCACGTCTAGCTCTCCATCGGTCCTTCGATTGCCCGAGGGAAAATACGCTCAGACGCGAGAATCATTTTTGAGCGCGTGGCAAAGAGCATATTTAAAGCCGTATTTTAGCCAGTGTTGTAAGATTATTTCTTGCCGGCCTCCGAGGGGAGAGTGTGGCCCCTTTCAAAAGAGGCTCTTAGTTCACACCGGCCTTCGACGAGGGAGAGAATAAATACACCGAAGCACTGCCAGTACAAGATCTTCACCGAGTTCGAAGTGATTTTGGCTTTATCGGTAACCTGGGCACGAAAGCTCACCGTGACTTCGCAAAAAATCAGCACTGTGAGGATTATGAGGATTACAGCGGAGTCGTGTGTAAACGTAAAAATGGCCGCTTCTGTTTTTTCCACGTCTACGTCGGTACATGCGAATGCGCAGCGAAGCAAATTTGTAAAATATGTATCTACTTTGTCATTGTTTTTAACTACATTGTCGAAGTAGGCGCATTATTTATACATCTGTATAATGTTAAATACTGTTAATTTTTTTATTTAATGATGCATAAGAACTTCTTGTCAGATGGACAAGAACTCCGAATGACAGTAAAGTCAGAATTTTTAAAGAAGTTATATTTAATCGTTTTCTAATTTCACTATCCTAAAGTAACTTTTTAGCATAGTAGTTGAAAATAATGTATAATGGCATGTAACTGAGTTATAGATACGCTATTTATTGTAGGCTCATGAGATTAAAAATTTAATGCAAAATAATTTTAACCTTAAAATATGTAAAATATAACTTTGTATTTTGATATGATTTTATGACATGGATATGATTACAACAAAAATGAAAAAAACTATTGCTTTCGTTTTGAAAATATTATGCGAATTGCGAATATATATCAAATTTTTTCAATTTGGCTTGAATTGCTAACTTTATTAAGCTTTATTAATATAAAATTTTTATTTGTCTTTTTTTTATATTCTTAACATGTAAAGTACCTTGAACATTTCGAGATTTACCATTTACTTTTTCCTTTTTTTTATTTTTAATCAGAATTATATGTCTTTACGGTAAATTATATATTGAAGTTTAGGGAATCCGATAATACACATATTGTAATATCTTAGTAAACAATTTAATTACAATTTTATAAAATAACGAATCATTAAGTGTTAACAAACTGACACTATTATTTAATAAAAAACAGTTTATATTTTTCTTTTATTCCAAATTCACGATATTTTATTTTTTAAAATTATGCGTAATTTAAATATGGATATACATTACCATTTTAAAAAAAAACGTATATGCCCTATGAGTTCAAAGAATATTTCAAAACTCTTCTAAAAATTATAAATTAATGAATGAATTTTATGTAGCATAATTTAAACTCAAATTAAGAATATATATGAAGTTTTATAATTGTTTCATATTTATATAATCAGTAAGAAATAATATATAAATTCAGCAAGAAACTCGTGAATTATAAGTTCTCTAAGGTTAAAATTTGTCAAAGAATATACAAGTGCTATTCATAAGTCTGGTGATTTTGTAAGAGTTTAAACGCGGGAAAAGAGCAACGATTCTTCACGTACGTTAGTTCGATGGACCAGAAATGTCTCTTATTTTTCTGCGCCATAGCAAACTTAGTAGACGTAATGATATGCGGGCTCGGATCCTTATCTGTTTTTACTTTATCGAAGAAAACCTTACTTACAAATAGCATTGGATTCTAAACATTGAATCAGAAAGTAAAAATTGATTTTTTCTCAATTCAAACAACTGAACAATATATTGCGACTGTCATTAAAAAAAAAAACTATAAAAAAATTACATTTTCCCGTAAATTACTTTCACAATCATTGGCTAATTAGTTTAAAATAGTTCACAGTAATTTTTAAATAAAGTTTGTTTTACGATTAATTGATCTTATTATTCGAAACTAAATTCATCCGAGGTTGAAACTAATGACAAACTTCATTCAAAGCTTCAACATAATGCTAGGTAAATACTGTAATAATTTTTAAATATTTAAAATTCTTGTAAAGCAAGTTGAGCCGAGAAAGATAAATAATAGTAATGTTACTTGCTTAATTTTTCTCAGATGAAATCGAAAACTAAAAAGTTTGCGTGCCAGAGAAAAGTATTAGGGTATATATTTACAAGGGACACTCAGCCAATCTTGAGGCCAGCGATTGCTTTCTTGTCGAGTATACAGACTGAAAAGTAGATAGAAAAGACGAAAACGCGATAAAGGGTGGGTAAATTGACGACAATCTGATAAAATATGTGAAACTTGGCTGGGTATACTTTGGAAAATAAATCTTTTCCAACATTTCTAATCGATACTATTTTAGCTTAATTATACTGCAACTAGCCATCCTAAATCATTGAAGCTCGACAAAAAATACTTTAGTATGATCATTAATTGTTAAATAAATGCTCTTGCTTAGTTGATAAGTTTTATGATTATCGTATAGTTTGCCCTATTTTGCAACGATATGTACTTTTTATTGGATTCTTTTTGCGGCATTACTTTTTTTAATGCATAAAAACAAGTCAGCGTAAAAATACATAATTACATAATTACAATAATTAATATTAAGTTAAAAAAAATTATCAGTAAAAATATTTAATAGCATTATTAGTATTATCAGTATGTTTAATAGTATAAATTCTTATTTGTATCAGATTTTTTAAATAGATTAACACAAGTCTAAGTTTAATAAACTCGAAGATGCAAAATCATAATTAAAATCAAGTTCTACTGTTTTTTGCTAAAATATATTTGAATTTTTAATGAGTAGTATTGAAGGATGATTGTCAAATTATCGAATAGTATGTTTCAAGATGAATAGCAAGTATTTTTCTATAATTTCTATTTTAATTTAATGTACTTGTACTTTTTTGCACTAATAGCTAGGAATATTAAAAATCTTAGTTTACCGAAGAGCTCACTTTATGTTTAAAACTAACATAAGCCCTTACATCAAAAATATATATTAATATAATAATATTCATCAATGCTTCTTTCAAAATGTTTTTATTCGTATTTAAAGAGATTGCAAAAATTTGTAATAACAATATTGAATCTACACAAGGCAACATCAGCAAGTAAATATCGGTTTAGATTATATATATATATATATATATATATATATATATATATAATCTAAACCTTCGTACTTCTAAAAATTTAGGTAAGTTAAGGTACCACGTATGCTGTGCCAAGATAAATACATTTGATAATTTTGATGCATACTTTTGTCGCAGAGCATATCTGTGGAAACAGGCTTTTAATAAGTAAAATTTGAACTAATTGTGTTGTTTTACAAAAAATAGTTTTTAAACTCGAGCTAAAATACTCAAGTACTTTAAAAAGTAAACACATACTTCAAAATTAATTTATAGAAGTTGTTATTCACTACTGCTGGTAGAAATTTTTAATTGTGAAACATAAATTTATTGTTGTAATAACACAACCACAGAATAAAATCGTAAGATCATTAATGTTAAAATAAACAAATAATTATGTACAAAGTTTATAAATATTATTATTTAATTATTTAGTTAATGCTACCTTAAGTTACATACAGTATTTAAGTAATTTATAAATATGCATTTTTATAAATTATTTTTAACCGAAAAAATATTAAATGCAATTTTAAATTAATAGAATTCCTTTGATTATTGTAAATAATATTTAATTGAAAAAAACTACACGAAAAAATTATTGTTTTTCATTAAAATCTCTTGTCTGATGAAAGCAAATATTTTTATTAATACTATTGATTGATGAACATCATGACGATATTTTTGACATTTATTTTTTATTTATTCATTTATTAAAATAATGCATGAACTTTACAAAATGTAATTAAATAAGTTTAAATTTGTTTTTAATGAACAAATTTTAACTTGTTTTTCTCGCAATTAAGGGAAAGATATAAAAGATGACTTACAATAAAAAGACTACAATAAAAAGATCTAAGAAATACCGAGCTACGAAACATTAATTGAAGTAATTTTGATTTATTTTCATTTTCCATTTAAAAATCATATTAAAAAGTAAAAATTAACTCGTTTTTTGATTGCTGTAACTTCCAAGCTGATGAAAATTAAATGATAAGGATGATTGATCGAACATTTCGAATTGAACAGTTTTTTATTGACTAATTGCTCTCTTCTTAATCTATACATTTTTTGTATGCTCTGGATAATTTATAAATTTTATATTATTTTTTTTATGTACTTAACTTTGAAGCTTAAGTACATCCATTAAGGAAAATAATACTTCCGTGATTTTAATTACGGCGTTTTAGAAGTTTTCGATGTGTATTTTCTGAAATATTCGTTACATATAATTAGAGTTACGAATAAAATTTGGAAATTCAGTTAATGATGGTTTTTAAAGCTTTAAAGTAAAGCAAAGTTTTTTTTAAATTTAACAATGATTTTTCACAACTACAATACGAGTGTCCAATCCAATTAATGAACAAATGTTATTTGTTCTCAATAAAAACAGCGTCGTTAGGATTTACAAACAAGGGTGCATTTATAGCTCCGTGATCATTAATATAATTATTAATAAATATTATCAGTTAATAATGATTCTCCCAAATCTACATATGAGAAAATTGTATTCGTATGATTTTCAAGCTTTGTGTCAATAATCAATTCAAGTATAATGATTTTGAACCCAGTTTAATAAACCTTTTGATGAGCAGCATATTTGGTGTTTTTAATATTAAAAATAGTCTGATTAATGTATTACAGTTTGGTTAATTATTCTGTTTTCATTATAAAAATAACTTGTATAATATATATCCTTATAACTATTAGATTAAAGTGAATTTATTTTTTGTAATTATTACTGCAGATGAAATAGAAGTTTGACAACATTTTTATAACGATATCAGAAAAAGAAGACGATCACGATTCGCAGGGGCTGTTACAACTTCACGGAAAAGAGAAGGAAAATTGAAAAAAAAGGAGCCGGAAAGGATGTACCGGCTTTGAATAAAAAGTAATAATTAAAGCTTCGATCGTTCGCGTACTAATTGTCGATAGAAACAATCATTCCTAGCAGTGCGTTATGTTGTTGCTAGTCAAATCTTGTTCATGGGAAAGTATTGGATTTTAATGTGAAAGAAGCTAGAATTGCGAACGAAATTTGTTTTTAGGACTTAGACTAATTCGATTATTGGTAGGATTTAATTTTGCGAGGGGACCAAAAATCAGAGGCAACCGTTAGCAATTTAATTTTCGTACGGGGGATCATCTTATCACCGCACGGGGCTCACCGAGTTTTTTTTTTTTTTTTTTTTAAATCATAAAAAGTCCGGCCCACCAATGAATACCAAGAGCGAGGAGAGATGTACGAAAAGGCTTTGCTCGAATCTGCGGATGCTTCATATTTTTGTAAGAAAAAGCCAGTTAGCAAACCATTCGATTTTGATTAGCGGGGGATAATGAATCGACGTTAAAATTTATCCCGAAGGCAGTTTAATCAGGAAAATTAATTTTCTCAGTATAATTAAAAACCGAGCGAGTTATGCTCGTAAAGATAGTATTGATGAGGTTAATAAGGAATTACGCGATTTAGTTGCCAATTAATACGTCAAAAAATTATCGCGGAGGGGGTCTGGCGATTGCTTTACACGATTTTGCCCTCCCTTACCGGATAATTAAAGCTCTCGAGTCTCGATTCTAAATCGCTCGAGTTCAACATGGATACCGGCGCAAATTATTAAAAGACGTCACCCATGTACATATACACGTACGTGCGCCTGTCTTTATCTTGCTCTATTACAGCTTCGCTAAAAGATAGCTTCGAGGATTTCAACTACTTATTCCGCTCGCAGCCTCTCTCTCTCTCTCTGTCTCTTTTACACGTTTGCACTCACCAAGTTGTCGGATTAGAAGAGAACGTTGAAAAATCTCAGTGGAGCCGTTCCGCCTTTAAACTTTTGCTGATACTAAATCCGCAGCTAATTCTCATATCGTCAACTTCAAAAAGCGATTGCTGATCGAGTCCGATCTTATTTCGAACGAGCTTTAAACTCGTCTTTCTTAATTATTCTTACTTTTAAATCCATCCTGCACAAATGCTTCTCTGCGTTCTTTTTAACGTCGACATTAACGTAATCGATTTTCGGGGTTGAATTTATGGTACTGCGACTGCAGGGAAATAATTCAATCGCTCCCTAATTTAACAAATTCATCGAGATATTGGTTTTTAAGACCGTTTGTTATTTTAAAGCATAAAGCAATTGGAATTTAACATGAATTCTCTCATACGGTATATTCTACTGTCGAACAATGCACATTTAATTAAACATTATTAGTTTATCCTTAAAGTGGATTATTCAGCTCATAAAAAAGCTTAACTGTAGTGTATTTTTTATTTAGATTAGCACGTAATTGATGTGTTTTGGTCAGTGTACTAATTTGTTTATTGCGCTAAAAATTTTACGTAAAAATATCGAGTTACTTTGTTTCCATTAGCATTTATCAACTCAGTCTTGTTTTCGCATGCAGCATCACTCGGAGCCCATTGAAGAATGTAAATACTCGTTGCGGAGAGCATAAAAAGGAGAGCGAAAAGACTTTGTCCTGAAAGCAATATTACGAGAATTATAAGGACACGTGCACTTAGGCGTAAAGCCGGATTAATAAAAGTAAAAGCCAATCCTATAAATATATCCGAGGAAGCAATTGTAAAAAGCCTCTGGAGCCCGGGAGCTCGTTGTCAGCACGCGGGCGACTAAAGGTATCAGGGCGAGGCTCGCGGTCGGGAGCCAACGCAGGCGAAGAAGGCGCCGATATCCGCGAGGAAGGACTCGGGCTTCTCGAACGCGAGCCCGAAGCGGTCCGGGAGCGGAGGCTCGTCAGGCAGAGGCGGCGTGCACCGCTGCAGCCGTTTCCCGTGCGACTGAGGAGCATCGCCGAGCACCGGTCGCCGAGTCCCTGCCGGCGTCCACCGCCGGAAGCGGACTCGTGGGTGCCGCGCGCGGGAAATTCGCGCAGGCGCCCCCGGCCCTTCCCCCGACGGCCTCGCCCTGCACCCCGGCGCTCCTCCGCCGGAACCCTGGCGAGCCCTCGGCTCCTCCTCCTCCTCCTGTGGCGAGCCGCCCCATCGAGAATCGAGCCTCGCGGGCCCCGGAGCCTCCGGTCCTCGGCTCGATTCTCCCCGTCGCGTGCTGTCCTACCCCGAGTCCTCCCTCCTGGCGGTAGCGGCTCTTGCGACTGGTCCAGAGAGCCCGCTCGGAAATTCTCATCCTCCGCTAACGGTGAAGTTTTCTGGGCTTCTTCGTCGACTTGGATTAATTTGTTTACCAGGGCTTTCCCGGAGTACAACCCCCGAGAAATTAATTGACGATCAGGGGATTAGGCTAATCGAGGGATGACCGAGGTATCGGAACATAAGCGAAGCATTTCAAAGGTAAGCGCAACTGCAACCAGCGCCGCTTAAGCATTCTTCTTTTTCATTAACGGTGGATGGAGATGCAACGCTCGTTAATTATCACGACCTCGCGCTTGGGGCTAAATTGTTCTATTTGCGAAAACAAGTGCGAGGTTGAGTTGCCAGTATTGTACTCTTGGAGTAATGCGCATTTAGATAACAATTATTAATTATGTATTACATATCAGCTGGCTACAATTTTACCCTTCTTGCATTTACTCTTTATAGGAAATGCCAATTCTATCCAAATATCCACAAGGTTCTTAATAGACTTATTCTGTGCACGATCACAATTATGATCAGAGTCTGTTATTATTCAAAAAAAAAAAAAGAAGTTTCTTTGCGTCAATTTTTAAGGAATATAAATATGCACGTCCATCGACATAAATTTATATTAAGCAAAAGTTCTAATTTCATTGTTTAAGAAATTCAGAAGCTCATCGTAGCTGATTTTGATCAACAACTCCATTTATTCTACTAAACTGCCGGGCTCGTAATACGAAGACTTAAAATTAACAATAAATTAAAATTTGTTATAAATGCTTCAGTGCCGGCAAAGCTTTTCTTTTTGGTTTTGATATTTTAATCATTAGTCACCTAAGTTTAATTTATTGCTTAAAGTTTCACCCTAATGCGTAATTTAAATGCAGTGCTCGGTCATTTATTAAAAAAAAGTAATAATAACTCTCTATTCGAGTAATTATTCATAATTGTTTCGTAATCTACGGGAATAAAACACCATTCGGAACCTAAATTCTTTCATGCTTTGGATTTCTTATTGTAAACATTTTTTCGATGTATTCGTACAAATGATGCGAAAAACCCATAACAATAATCCATAAGTTGAAGATAATAAATTAAAATCAAATCCGTCGAGCAGCGAGTACATAGAACTTGGCAAGAATGCGAATCCGAGGGAGTAAGCGATTGATAGTTGACAAGGATGTAGATGCATTATAAGTTGAGATTTGGTAAGCCCCTCGTGTGTAGACTACGTGTCCGTGAAACAAAGTCGTTATTATAATCGCCAACGTGCTTAGTTTCCATCGCTCGAGCGAACGTTGGCGTACCGAGATGTTGTTGCTCGGTGGAAACCTTTGGAAAACAGATCAGTTGTCGAGCTCTGATGGATGTAACTGCGCGTATCCGCAATCGTGTTAGTTATATTAAAATATCAGAGTTTTGTATTCCGTTCTGACTTCATTCGGGCGCTTATGTGCCGTATTTAACGATACTTTAAATGTTGGAAATTCGTCTCTCCTTCATTTATAAGATTGAAATTCGACGCGAAGAGTAGAAGGGAGTTTCCACGATAGTCAATAATATTGCCCGACTATGGCTCTGAAATGGAGTATCAGTTGTACAACGTGAATTGAAGGGGATTTCGAATATTGATGGGAAGCCCGATGTCAAAAGTATTCGAGCGCAGTCTTTTATGTCGCTAAGAATTTGAAAACCGTTTATGGATCCTCGGCTACTTTTCCCGATGGCGGGGGAACTTGTGAATATTGCATCGAAGATTACACCGGATTTGCTAAAGAAAAAGGACGGTTGAGATTGAAGAGTCATGGAGTTCGTGAGTATTTTTGCCTAGGATAAAAAGGAACGATGTGAAAAGCTTAATCTTAAAGTTGAGTCGATATCAGTTGAGGGAAAAAGCTCGACACTACATTATTGATTGCAGACCTCCCAATATGAGTTTTCAGTTCATTCATCTCTTCGGTATAAAATGCGATTTAAGGTTGTAATATTTTTCATATAGTAAAAGACTTCTTTTTCCCTCGCGGTTTTTCAATATACAAGAGAAATTTTCGTAGCGGCTACAGATACTATTTTTAATATTTATGTTTTTCCAGACGCCCTTCATTTTATTATTTTAATATTTAATTTGAGCTTTCTAAAGTTCGGTGAAATTTCGTTTTTAATTGAAATTTGGTCTGTATAAAATATATCTTGTGGAATAAGAGAACGGATTTTTATAAAATCTAATGTTCAGCTATTTGTTCAATAGATAAGAAATTATCCCATATTAGATCATCGGAAATAGCGAATGCAAGCATAAATTGTGATTACGAATGCTCCAATGATTTCGTCATTTGCACAATTAGCGGTAGAGTAAAATTAATTTTTTTAAAAAGGAAATTTCAGACTGTAATAAAATTCTTTATCCGTATAAAAGCTGCAAAAAAAAAACAGTACGTGTTTCGCATTAAGTAGAGACAGAAAATTTTATAACAATGTTATAATAAGTAGTATATTTTATGAGAATTCGCATTTGAATTTTTTTTTAATAATTGTTTTTTGTAATTAAACGTAAAAGGAATTTAAGGCAAAAGTTAAATTTAATGATGTATCAAATGCGTATCTAATTAGAGCTTATCTATTGAATTTTTGTACAAAAATTTTATTTTTTTGCAAACACATGTTTTGCTATTAACTTAAAATTCAATCGCCTTTTTAATATTTTGAAAATAAAACTTCTTTTTCATAATGAATCAAGATTGATCAATAAATTTTAATAGTAATAATAATGATATTTAATAGTTTTGTTGCAATGCTGTTGATAATTACTATTAATAATATGGATGAAAGTGATTAAACAAAATTTAAGCAAACCTTATAATTTTTCTGACATTCAATTTTATTATTATCGGGATACAAAAGTAACAAAAAGCTCTTTATCTAGCGATATTCTGACGCTGTGTTTGGCAGGCACTTGATTTACTGCACGATTCTCTGTGTACTTTCGTAAGAGGGCACATTCTTCCTCCATTTTCAGGATGAATCTAGAATATATGTACATAATTTACAGAATAGTGCGATTTATTATTTTAAGAAAGAAGAATTTCAAGCAATTTTAAACGGTAAGAAATATTACCAGAACAGTTTTTTCTCTGCTTCTAAACCCGTTGCAGCTTTTGCACGTGGTCCATGTGCTCCACTTTGACATTTCACAATCAATTTTGCGCCCTGAAAAGTAATCTGCTCTGTATGCGCAGGCTGGCAAAAATATTGAAACGAATAAAATCACTGCTTATGATACTTACCATGTATTATGCATGCCTGCTTACATGCTTTCTCGTCGTTGAATCGGTTATTATTGCCGCCACAACCGGAATACCGAAATGGCAAGCAAATGCCTCGAAATTTTTCATAATAATATTTGTGCGAGTTGTCATTGTTTCCATCGGGACAATCTCCTTTGTCTTGAGGCAGGGAACAATAATCTGAAAACAAATCGAATTATTTACCGATTCTCGAGAATACCGAAAATTGTTTATAGATGTCCATAGGCGTGGCGCATACGATTTTATATAATACTGAGATGCACCTCCGAAGAAGGCAAATATTAAAATTTGGAAAATTTCAAGAGATTCGTTTAGACGAGCTTTAAATAAATACTAATTTATTTGGCATTTTATTGAAATACAATATATAAACAGAAAGAGATACGATTAGAATGGATAATTAATTATCTTACATGTGGTTAGTACTTAATTTGCACTATCGAGTCTGAACGAATTTATTGTTTTTTTATTTATAAATAGCTTAAAAATTTTTACTATTTTACGATAATTTTGTTACACCTGGTCTTTCAATAACATTTGCAGAATTGAAGGCTGTATGCTCATTAAGTTCTCGGGCATTTTTTCCATTTGCAGAATCATCAGTTAAGGTAATTTCGCATGGAGCTCTGTCATAAAGGCAGGAATTGTATCCGTAATCTATAGTACTGTTGAGATCGTTTATCTTGAGATGCTCCTAAATCATAAAGCATATGTATCTGTTAAATAAAATATTTATAAAACTTCATTTTAAAAGTCTCAATTGATTTTTTCCCATAAATTTTTAGATGTCTATTGAGCGTTTTTGTGGATGTTTAGTTAGTTCTGTTTTGATTTTACGCATTCAGTAGCGAATAATTGAATCTTGAAAATTTAGGGATTGAAATTTTTTCTAAGTATTTAGTTATGTTTATAAGCCAATGCCAACATTTCTTTCAATGTCTCGATTTAAAAATGTTACAATGTATCGGCTTTAATTATGATACACATATATCAATCTAGTTATTACAATAGAATTGTAGCTTATATATTTAACAATTTTTAAGAATATAAGAGTTTTCATCAATAATGAGTATCCCATACTTACTTTGTCAAATGACATTCAGTTAAAATTATTATTTTTATGATCAATAATTATTAAAACGTACAATTATAATATATAATTATACTTGCTTTTGAATTGCAAGTTACTGCATTTAATATAAATTATGTCATACGAAGTTATTTTCAATTCAAGAATTAAATTGAAATATATATATTTAAGATATTAACGTAAAATAAATAAATAATTTATTAATATTTTTTCATCATTATCATACGATAATTATTAAAACAAAATACGGATGCTTAATAAAAGAAAAAATCTAATGAAATTTTAAACTATTCTTGCATATCCCTTTTTTCAAAGTCGAGATACGAAAATACTAAAAATATGAAATTGTTAAAATAATAAAAACATTTAACCAAATGTAATGTTATTAGGAATATAAGTTTTATATTTGAACATTTTAATATTTCATTGTTAAATTGTATATACTATATTAATTAATATGTTGGATTTCCATATACTATTATTATTGCCTTTTATACTATAAACAATGTACTGATAAATGTTCTTTTTTAGCTTATACTCGGGTCTGTAGTATGACACGATTGTACTTGTAATTTATTATTGATATTACGATTGATTATTGTTTATTGCGATTAAACAAATAATATTCTCGTAAGTGTATTATTTGCTTTTGTTATTAAAATAAATTTTAAGTGGCGAGCTACAAATTATTCGCGGGGATTACAGGAATTAACGTAATGTGTAAAATTACCTTGATCGTTCTGTAACGGAATTTCACTCCTTTACCTTTAATGAGAGAACAAGGTGACCATCCCATCCAATTATTATAATGCTCATCTGTGCACTCCTGGAAAAAATTCCACCTCAAATTCTATTACATAAATTAATGCCTGTGGAAATGATAATGCACCGAAGTACGTGCAAATATATATACATAAATATGTATGTATTCGCGTTAAAAATCATGTAAAATTTAGAGCTTCGTAGGGATCATCATCTTTTTACGGGATTAACAATGACGCGGTATCTTACTCACAAATTGATCGTTAGGGCAGGGGGGATTGCCGCAGTCTTTTTTTTCTTCCAAATTCAAGCTTCCGAACTTGTCGGTGCACGGCTTCTGATAGTCATACCACTTGAAGGTGCGCTTCCGCTTCTTTGACTCTTGGCCACAGATTTGCACGCACTTGGTCCATTCGCCCCAATCCCCCAAAGTGCAATCCTCTTCGGAGACGTTTTGTATGCTAGATTAAGAATAACAAGCCTCAGCCTTTAACCATAAACATTGAAGCCTTTGTAAAATCATTCATAGCTTGCCATTTGTGGTTGGTCTTTTTGCACGTTCTCGATTCCTCCAGGGGCATCGAGCAGTTATCCTTTTTGTAAAATTCAATTACGTATCGAGATCTCTTCGATATGCCAACTCCGCATTCGGTAGAACACTCGCTCCACTCGCTCCACTGTGATACGCAGTGCATTGATTCTACAATTTATCGATAATTTTAATGAGCTGAATAGCTCAAAGGGTTAATCAGTGGACAATAAGTGGATAAGAGTGCAAAAAGTATTAACTTGATTTTTCAACGCTTTGGCAGCTTTCTTTCGAGCCTCTCAATCTCGTAAGGTAGATCTTTGCGAGTGGCCTTATATTATGCGTATTATTTGTTTTGTCATAAAATGGTGACTCCTTATTGTTACGAGGCGGAGGCCAGCTCGTATTTAAACTTTGAATTATATCTTGTGGCACGGTGTAACCATCTAGGTCCTGATTTCGATATAAGATTTTTATTATCGTACATTGCTTATAAAATTGATTAGTTCTTAATTGTCCCCTTGCTTCAATTTAATTATCGATGGTCGCGATTAAGGTTGTTCCTTACAATTTTAACTGGCATTGTCTCATTAAAATTGATTTTCAATGCACATCAAGTTAAATATTGATGAAAGTTTTAATATAACTTTAAAATACACAATGTGCTTAGTTATTGGCATTATTCATCACTTTACAAATTAGTTTTGCTCTAATGCACGAGAAACTACTTCGCCAAGTACATGCTTATTTTGGAAAGTACATTCTCGTTTATATATATATTTTTATTTTATCATAAATTTATCTTAATAAAGTAGTTTGGAATGGGTGACTTGCAAAGCTTCTCATAAGTTGCAATCTCATTTTTTTTTAATAATACAATGATATTTAAAGGAAATATATATTACGGAGCCTGTGAAAGTTACTTACTTCGTAAGACATACCGTTTTTGCTTCCCGCGTCGTAAGCATACAAATTTAAAACTTTACTTTTAATCCACGTACAATCGGACTGACATAATTCTAACGATGATACTCCAACAAACCAATCAGGGGATGGATCTGCATTGTAAGTCAGGCATGTTATGGATAGCGCTTATAGTTTACGAAATTGCTTACTAAATTCGTACCTATTTTCGCGATAAGCGATATAACGTGTTTCTTATTGTTGACTCTCAGGCTAGCAAAGGCTTTTTGCGTCTTATTTTGAAAGTTTGCACCTCGAAATTTAATCAACGTACCGATACTCTGCTTCTGTGCAAGGATAAAGATTTTTTATATTAGTTATTGCTTTGAAAATAATAATGTGCATCTTTACGGGCGTACGTTTGATTTAAGCTCCGATTCTAAGTCAAGTGTATCGCCACTTTCCGCATATTTGATTAGACCAGGACTGGCCTTTGTATACGGATGCCAAAATTCATAATCGGTCACGTGAGATGCTCCAATGATCGATGGAAAAACTGCTAGCCACTCCTTCTGTGGAAATGACTGCAAAACAAATGACGGAATGGATGAATTTATTTCTTCTCCGCAATTGTCGGGTGTAACTGAATCGATTTACTTTTGTATGCGTGTACCTCGACCAAAGTCCTTCAAACGTCAATTCATACTTTCCCTCGTCGCAAGCGCAACAATTTCTTAAAATTGGACCTGCATCGTCGAAAGTAACTCGTGGATCTTCGCAAATGGTTCTGTTAGCAGTGTGAAATCTCAATTCCGTTTCTTTGATAACCGCTCTAAAATACGCAATTATAACATGATTCAACTACATTTTTTTTGTCTAACGCTCTATGGTGAAATCAATGAAAATGCGTTGTTTTAGTGTTGTATTATGCATAGCTGAGCAAGTGTGCTACAATTATTGTAAATTATTTTTATTCGATTTATGAATCGCTTAGATGTCAATGCCTTTTCTAAATTTATTACAGAATGTATTTTTACGATTGGCGACAAAGTGAAACCAAAAAAAAAAAACAACCATTTACCTGAATTCTATACAACCACTGTTTACCGGTGGACTTTCCCAGCCAATTGTAACATTCAATTTAGCCAGCGAAACTGGTCCATCGATAACTCTATTAATGCAATGCGGACTGTTATGAAACATTGATAGCTCTGGCTCGCGTAATCTCAATATTCCGTAACTCTTAGACTTATTTTTATTTCGTACTTTGAAATAGAACTGCGTGAATGTGTGATTTTTTAATTTTGACTTCAGAGCAACTGAAAAGTAAAGGGGCCATTTGATGCATTTTTAATTTTCCTTTAGTCTGAATTCGTGCAGACGCTATGAGTTTAATAGAAATATGTAACGGTAATTATTTAAGCACAAGGTGTGCCGTTTCAAAATTCATACAAATATTTATAATTTTACTTACCGTCATAATATGTATTTGGAAAGTAAGTGCGTAAATCTCCCGTTGTATTAAAAATCGATATTTGAAGAGTGTACGGCGAATCTACGACTTTGTGTCCAGTTTCCATCCAAGATATTTTACAACTATCACAGAAAACACTTGCGGCAAAGAATAGTAAAAATTTTAATCTTATTGCATTTATACTTTGCATATTTATAAAATCAATAGTTTGTTCGTTGAAAAAAAATGTTTTTGAAACCATTTTATTGTGCCAAGTGAAAATTATTGTTGTTCGTCTTTAAAGTTTTGTTTATACTAAATCTCATGATAAAATTAGAAATGATGAGTTTTGAAATTGAAATCCACGAAGATAAAGCAATCGTTAGCATTTTTTAATGCCACGCGTGAATCAAGGATCAGTTCGATTTTCCGATATTAATTAAAAATTAAAAAATGGATCAATTTTAGTGGTACACTATAATAATGGAATTGCATTAAAATTTTATTGAAATCATATATATTGCAAGTAAAAGTTTTACACTGCATCACTTGTTACTTTTTATTTCCTGCACTGAATTTGTATTAATTTATACAGACGAAGATTTACAAAACAATGCTTAAGCAAATGGATGCCCCTTTTTCGTAAAGAAGTTAGTAGAAAATTTCACAAGAGAAAAGTCGAATCTTGATTGCGAAGATACGCATTAAGATCGCATAACGTCTAATTTTAGTTTCCGTCTTAAATTTTTAAAAACGTCCAACCATGTGGTTGGCTTCCGGTCGACTGAGGCAACTCAACTTCTTTACCAAACCGAACACTAAAGCGCTCAGCCCCTCAAGCGCTTATTATGCCTGCGGGAATTTAAATCCAGCGCATTTATTTACACTCTCGGATTTTTATAGGAGCTTACAGCTTCATGATATGGTTTAGCAACGCTACCATCTTGTACACCTAATTGCAACAACAGACATTCACAAAAAACATATTTTGTCAGACGAGTTGCTTGTATTTTTAGATTTGGTATTTTTTTCTTTTTCTCATTTCTTTTTTATACATATATGTATTTATAAATAGAATATGAAGGAAGCGAAAGAATCCATTTTTATTGCGTGAAACGTAACGCATTGTGAATTGTAGCACTATTCATTTGCTATCGAGATATCTTAATAATAGTAATGTTTCATTGGAATCGCTGCATCGTATAACGGATCAACAGCGTCATTTATAATGTAACAAATCAAAATCCAAACGGCTTTGGTTGATGCTCTCTCGCGCATTGTGCTCGGTCAAGTTGTTGTAAGCGTCGGCCTATTTTTAGCGTTAGGCTTATAAACACGTTGTAACACATCTTTGAAAATGATTATGCGATAGAATTGATCAATGCGAAATAACAGAAATGGCTATTACTTAATAGCGGCAAATCTGTGTTTATGAATGATACATTTCTCAGCGAATGGTTACCGTTGCACAAAGTTAGGGCAAACTTACGTGTTTGCGCGTGACTTATAGTCACGCAGTTGACGATATTTATTGTCTTGTAATAGTGCTCTACATTTATCGAGTCCATTAATTATTTATCAAAAAATAATTATTAAAATACACATTGACGTTTCTCGGCAGTTCTATGATTTTAAACAACGATGTCATTATTATTACGCTATAAACATTGTTACGTGTACATTGTTTTTTTTTTTTTTTTTTTTTTCATAGATACGTTTTAAAAATTTGCCCCTTAAAATTTTGCCCCTACGGCTCAGCTATTGATTGTAGCAAGTCAAGTTTTGAATGTATGTAGCATAGGTAAGTGAGCGTGCGAATCATGATCCGCCGTGAAGTCTTCCTCTTAACGATCCGTCAAATGTTTTACCCGTGAGGAAAGTCGCGAGGCCGCCGAGTGACGAGGTAGCCTGTACGAAGCAGGCCATAGCACTCGGAATAAAAAATAATAATGTTATTGCCAGGGATTTAATATTGTTCGCTGTAAAATGTCGTATCCGTCGATCAAATCGGTCGATTCGGAGCCCCCGAGTAAGTTTGATACTTATAAAGTGGTTAAAAATAGAGACGCTTTTTCTAATGCTATGCTTTCTCATAAATATTATAATGTGTATTTACAAAACAGAAGAATGCACGGAAGTTCCCGACAAACCTGTCAAAATCGTGAAAAAATCTTTTTCGGGCACGCCTGCAAAAAGTAAAATACCGAAACAAGGAAAGGCCATTCCAGTTGCATGTAAAGCAAGTACAAAGCATTACTATGCGATGATATGTTGCGTGTTTTTTTTTTTTTTTTTTTATTTGTTTAAATTGACCCACGCAAATGACCAAATTGTTTTTTTGTTGCATAAAAACGCTGATGGCTACGCTATGCGCCCGTTGGTCGCTAATGGCTTTTATACAATGCCGGGCCCATTGCCGTAATCGTCATTTTGCAATAACGTAAGGCAATAATTATCAGGACGCTGAGAGCGCTGACACTGTAGTTTTGGAGAAGCAAGAGGAGCCACCGCTACCGGTACCGACACCCCGACCGATGTCCAAAAGTCAGGAAAAATCAGCGCCCACCTCTGTAAAAATGAAGACCACGACGGTATACGAGAGTACCGAAAAGCGGGTTTTAGAAAATAAGTTCAATCAAAAAAAGAACCGCTTCATAACCCTAACGAGAGACATCGAGGACAAACAGGTTATTTATAAGTGTTGCAATAAATAAAATTTATACGAGCATTAAGCGATGTCGCGCGAACATAGCCAATGCATTGTACATTACGAGAGCAAAGTAGGAGCACGATTTTTATGCAGCTAGTGGACTTTTAATGAAGAAGATGCTGTAAACATTCACAGAAACTTTCGGTCTCGTCCTTCAAGGAGTTGTATCAGCTGCGCGAAAAGATCTTGTTGCTAGGGGGAAAGGATCCAGGCTTGTTGAATGAGATAAACCCGTTAGGCTCGTGGTTTATGAAAAAAAAACCCGAGGATAACAACGATGTTAACGAAGGTAGCTTATTGGCGCAGATCGAGACGGTCTTAATATCGAACTCGGACGGTTTCCGAATCTTCTGCTTAGATGCCATTAAAAGTCAGAAGGAAACCATCACTTGGCTCACGAACTTTGAGCGCGAATACTGGGACAGTCCATCGCCTCTTGAGTCAGTAGTTCGATTTTTTCAATTATAACGCCTTTCTCTCTATTCGTTTAATGGCTTTTCATTACATTTCCAACTTATACACTTGCCTGTCTCCTCTCATACTCTTCTCTCTCTCTCTCTCTCTATATATATATATATGTGCATGTGTAATCTAACCTCTTTTTTTATTAATAACAATAATAATAATGCGTGTTGAGATAATATATGAGTGGAGGAAAGTCGGGTCAGTGTATAAAATGCCCAGATCATCTTGTGTCTGATTTATCTTTGCTATTTATTATAGCTGTAAAGAAGAAATGGCTCGCCAATGCGAAAATTACAAATACGAGGTCTCAAAATCTGAAAAGCTATACGAGAACTTGCTAAACGAACAAATGTCCAAAATTAAAGAATTGACGCTACGGATTAGTTTTATCTGGCAAGAGTATCAAAATTACCGACAGGCGTCCGCGGTTGGCGATGGCGTTTGTAAGAGAAATACCTTCCAAAAATACTCCCGAATACTCGGGTTGCCGTAACGATACTCTTTTAATCGCATTGGCTTTTGTAATTTCCCTCTCTACCCCTCCCTATCCCTTTTTATTCATACTTTCTTTCTCTCTTAATGCGCGTACTTAACTTTGTAAAATCCACGAAGTTTTTAAATTCAAATGAAAAAAAAAGAGTCTTCGAAAAGAACAATACTCGGGCGTATGCACTAAAGCCCTTTAATCCCGGAAAGTAAAAATTCTACGCAGTGCCCATTCCTACCTCAAAAGCTTGAGCTGCAAAGTATCTTCCTATTATGTGCATTTATAATCCAATGGAAAATAATGCATTCGCGAATCTTACCGAGATAAATTTACGCGCGCTTTAAAATAACAATCGTGATACATGATTTGTTCGTAAAACACACCAAGGCGTCAGTGATGAACAAGCGATGGAATTGCGCCGCGAGAAGGAAAAATACTTGAAATTACGAGCAAAGTTGCGGGAGCAAGAGGCTGCCATTGCCAATGCCGAAAAGAAGACGCGTCAAGCCCAAGAAGCCATCAAGCAAATGGAAACACAGATCAAGCGGAAGGAAACGAACAATGAGAACAAGTCCAAGGAATTGGCCAAATCCCAGAAGAATTACGAGGTCGCTTATGGAAAATTAGAGAAACAGAAGGAAATCCTAGAGGCCAAGTCAGTTTCTCACCCTTTAGCAACACTATTTATCATACGCGAAAGCTTTAAGGGGCTATTAAGACTCTTTTGGATGTTCTGAAAAATTTGATTTATCGTTACCTGACTTACTATTCTCCTTATTATAAATAATTTATGAGCCCTACTCGAAGTGGCAATAATTTAAATTGGCCCGAATTCAATGTGAGCTTTGGTTATATATGGGTCTAAGGGATATCCACCCCCCTCCCCCGGTACGTCAATGATAGCAGTACTAATTTATCAACAGGAATACCTGTAATCACTATGTTAATTTATACTGCCAATAGTTTACGCTGCGTTTGTGCGTAATCCAATGTAGCAAAAATATTAATTGTATTCATTGGATTAAATGTTCGACAGAAGCCTATTACTTTATTATTAATCTCGTATTTCAGAATACAAAAATTACAAAAGGATTTAGAGCTTAAAGATAAAGAAATAATAAATGCAGCGAATACTCATAAGCAAAAATTAGAAAGCATGGAGTCTGAAATTGGAGACGAAAGAACGAAGAGGTAAATTGATTATAAATAAATAAGAATCAAGAAAAAATGATAGTAAAGTTTTTTTTACCTAATATGTTTAATGGTGTTTTTTTTACTTCTCCTTGCCCGAAGAAATAACTTGGACTCTGAATTTAATGAATTGAAAGACAGATATGCAAAATTAGAGGCAAAGTGCAAAGAAATCCTTGAATCTAAAGAGACAAGTAAAGATATGCCGATAGGTAAATTCATTTATTGTAATGTTAATAGGCACTGCATTCTTTATTGACAATTAAAATTCTCTTTCAAGACAAAAATCATACAGAGTATGAAATACAATTGTACACCGAACTTAAGAGAACTAAAAATAGTTTAGCTGAAAAAGAAAAGCTAATTCAGAAACTGCAATGTGAAAGATACGACATAGTAGAAGCAGTAAACGAAACAGTATTTTAACATTTTTTCCTTTTTTTTCACAAATTCTTTACATTAATTTCTTATGTGCACTCATTAAGCATTATAGCAATTACAGGATTATGAAAACAATTCATCGAATAAAAAATTTACCGCAGATGTGATTAAAAAGTCCAGTGAGCTTCAAACATTGAAGACTCAATTCGCACAGCTACAAAACAGTTATAGAAAAATGTAGGTCCTAAGACTTCTTTTTTAAAAGCAGAATTTTCGCGCAATCATCGTATTAACAGAGCTCGAAATATCGCTAACTTCTTATTGATACGGCCGTTGAAATATTAAAATTATCCACATTGAACCTCGACTTTGAACATTTGATACGCCATTATTGTAACGATTATTTTCTTTTAGAATAAACATTCAATCGCTTGTACTTTCGCATAGAAATGAAATATAATCTTAACACCGAGTCCTGGGTGATTAAATGAAAAAAAAAAAAATGCCAAATTTGCGTCGCGCGTCGTCGTTGGCCAAATGATGCGCAAATGATGAATAAAAAGCAACGCTAAGAGGGGGGGGGGAGGGGGAGGGTCAACAACGCGAATTCAAAGGGCCTCGTTATTTGAAGATATTGACGAAAGCCGATTGATTGTGGCAGGCAGAAGAAAGCGGAGATCCTGGAGAACAAGTTGGCGACTGTGAACCATATGCAAACGCAGATGAAGGATAGCAATAGGAACGTGTATAATATACAAATAATGCAGCTGCAGCAGCAGATCACGGACTTACGCAGTAGCCTGGCCGACGTGAACGCCCACAATCAGGAGCTCGAAAAGAATTGCATACAGCATCAGCTCAAGATCGAGCATTACAAGACGTTCCTGCGCAACCAGGACAAGGATTACAAGGCGAGGAAGGAGATGCAGCAGCTGCTCCAAAAGAACGGAGAGAGCTGCGACGAGGGCCCCTACCACGTGGTGAGTCGTTCGATCGCGGGCCCCATTGGGTTGAGCGCAAAGGCCACGCGCGCGGCCGAATTCGGGGCTTCTCTAGCTAATCCTCGCGCGTGCGATCCTTACCGAGCGAGTCCTCGTCCCTTTTCCTTTGCAGGTCGCAGTTAACTCGACGACGAACAACGAGGACTTTCAGCAATTGTACGCCTCCCTGGAGAATAAGGAGCTGCAGGTCATGAAATTGGAGAAGCTCGTCAAGCAGATGGAAAAGCAAGAGGAGCAATCGCAGGAGCAGCGCACCCGACTGGAAAATCGAATCGCGAAACTGGAGGTTTCGCTGAAGGAAGGGCAGCAAACCTATCGGTATGTAGAGTCGACAGGACACCTTGCGGAACGCCCTTATTTGAAACTCACCACTGACGATATTGGGAAAAAATTGCAATCTTAAGAAGCAAAACGATCATGACTAAAATCGAGCGCGGGTAAATTTGTAATCGAGCCCAAATGCCAGAGGCAGATCTACAATAGTGCGCGCGACTGCACTTATTCAATTCGTAAATTTAAAAGGTCACGTGGGTGGTACACATTGCACATTTGCACAGTCGTCATGTGCGGTAAGATCGTCCAAATAAACGAGCTCATCGAAGGATCCTTGACTTTTGTCCATTCAATGATCGGCTTAAAAGATTAAATGTAATAAAATTAAAAAATAATCGGTGAAGCGCGCGATCTTCCAATACGTATAGAAAAGTTCTTGACGTAAGAAAAATCGTAAAAGGATCGCTGATAGCTTTACAGACATTTTCGGAATTTACATACTTTTCCTAATACTGTACATTGCCATACTTCCTTGTAAATGTTATCACCTAAGATTCCAAATGGTTTTTCAATATATCTTAACTATATTCTCTCTCTCTCTCTCTCTCTCTCACTCTGTCTATATATATACACATACCATCTATTAATTACTGAACAAGGTTTGTTGAAAGGTTGACTCCCTACTGTTTACAAACTTTAACTTTAAAATTAAAAATTTTCAAAGCTCCTTAAACGAGTGTCAAGCCTATTATATCAGACTTTGTTTAGTATAGAGAAATAACATATTTTAAATCAATTTTTCAAAAATTTTATTTCTTCTATTTTAGGAATAGAGGCTTCAGCTTCCTGTAAGAAATTTCTTTCGTATTTTATAGTTTTTTTGCAAACTGTAATTAATAAACAAAAGAAAATTTATATTGTACTAATGTTTTAATAATATTCCAATGTATATGATGAATGAAAAAATTTAGTGCTTATATTATAAAAATTGCTAATTATTTTTATGGTATTATATGTTAAATTGACACGAAAATACATCAATTTTATACTCGAGATATTTGTAAGATAAATTTATTTTGTAGGACAGTTTTATAAATGAAAACTATGTAATAAAATTTATTGAAATAATAATAAATTAGTCGAGTAAATTATTCACTTTCTTCACTGCTTCCTGAATAAGCACCTAACAAGGACAGTCCACTTGGCTTAACACTGACACTTTTATTTTCTTGTTCTTTAATGTTATCGTCACTTTTAATATTATACACACTTTCTTCTGTATTTGCTATGTTATTTTGTTCATTATTAGCAATATCATCGGAACTACTGGTCGATGTGGCACTTTTGTTTACAGACTTCACTTTAATTCCAAGATTTTTCCTTCTGTCTGCAATACTAAAAGTTGATTTAGACGACGTTCCAGCAGAAGAAGTATTTGAAACTGAGTAATCAGAGACCTTTTGAATTTTTTGCGGTGGTTCGATTACTCCGTCATCCTCTAGCTCGATAGTTTCTTCTTCGACAACCTTTCCCATCTTCTTATTTTTATTTTTAAAAATTTCTTTAACAAGCTGCTCGTCGTATTCTTCCTGTTCCTTTGCAGTCCTTTGTCTAGCAGCTACCATGTCGTATTGCTCTAGCATTTGATCGTAATTTATAGTCTGTTGTCTACGATTCAAATCTTTTAATTCTTCTAAAGACTCCAGCAGTTCTAACTCTTGTTTCGATTGATGAGTTCTTTTCTCAAGCAATTTCATGGGGTTCGTGGCTTCTTCCTCTTTTTCTTCATCTTCCTCACGTTTTGCCTGTTCTTCTGCTAATTTCAATGCCATAAAATTCCTCGTCGCACCTGCTTCAATCTCATAATCTGTATTCTTTGGATCGGTCTTAAATGAAATTTCTTGCAGGCATCTAGTACATTTTATATAAAATCTATATATACGAATACCTAAATAAGTGTCACCTTCCACGTCTTCTTTGCGAGCATTAAATTTTTTACCTTTATAAATGTATTCTCCACAAGTTTTGCATCTCATATTAAACGGTGCCATTAAGCGAACGGTATATTGTCGATTCCGCGCTAATTTCATGCGCGGAATTTTCGATGGATCAAAATCCGGTGGATAGTATTTCTAAATAATTGCGGTAAAAGAAGAAAAAAAATTAAAATATTACATTAGATTTTGACATAATAAATTTCTGACAAAATTCATTTTTAACCTCAAAGAAAAAATTTATTTGCATTTAATTGAAATAGTTTTAAATAAAAATCTACTTACGTTTAATACTTTTCGTTCTGACATTTTGTATTTCTACTTTTAATTACTGTGGTTTTAATTTATCTATTAACCAGGACGTCAATCGTAAAATTACTTCAAAGTATTTACATACTATCTATACAGTGACTGCAGTTACAGTATCTATACCTATAATATATATATATGTGTGTGTGTATATATATGTGTAAACATGGCCTGCTGACATTGTACACTCGTAAAGTATCCTAATTTCCTTCGATTAATGCAGCAGTCTGCATAATAATTAAGGTACTTAACTTGAACCGCTAGAGGCGCTGATGCACAGTTCAGCAAGATTTACCAGAGCTTCGGCAAATATCAACTAGCGAAATGAGAATTGCCAGCGATTTCTCTTATACCGGTAGAATATAAAAATTGAATTTTGCTTTCAAAACAATAAATCGGCACCTTTTAGAGTATAATATAAATTACTCTTTCTCCCACATGTTTTTAGTATTAAATTGAACTTTGTGAATATTTGTATACAGAAATATATATGAATATATATTTTACGTTTCTTTAGTTATAAATGCAAGTTGGCATGTTTCGCCATCTTACGGTTGCACGTAGGACTAGATGAAAAAATAACAGCATACGATAAATATTTATAGCTTAAAATTTATTATTAATATAATTAGACAAGCGGATTATAATTTTAATAAAAACTAAAATCATTTTTTATATTAATTAACGGTAAAATTTAAGCTAAATTATTAAAGGAAATCTTGATCGTGAACGAGATCTCCAATTGTATTGTAATGCTCTCACTTTTATTGATCTTGTATTCATCTTTTGTGCGATAAAAATTCTTATTTTACAAGTTAACGAAATGTAAAGCTTGGAATGCATAATTATGTTTTTTTTTTTAATATTAGAAATCGAACATGGAATATAATATAACTCCTGAGTGACTATTTACATAATACTATTTTTATAATAAAAAATTTTATTCTTTAAAGCCACTTTCAAAGCTTTTGATGCTTACATCAAATATAGAAAAACCTGATTGGCTAAAAATATTAAATGTGTATTTAATATATTTACAAGAATAGCATTGAAATTAAAAATTATTCACTGGATTATCATACCATTTTCTTACATTTTTTATCGATATGATGATTAAAGTATGCTCTTATTTAGATGAAAAATTATTTTTAAAACTTTCCAATAAATTGTTGAACGGACTTTTGAAAGATAACTAAGAACTTGATCGAAGAAGTCGTATTGAACAGTATCCACAAAAGCCTCTTTCTCTATTGTAAATGCTTAATTTATTGTAAATAATAATAATTTAATAATTATAACGACTAATATATTGAAATAATATATTGATAATTATTAAATTTGTTTTAAAACATTTAATTTAAAAACAGCAATTCCATACGATAATTTATATTAAAATTTATAACTTATATTTTTTTTTTACCAAAATGATTACCTTTTTTATTTTTAACGTTATATTTTTTTTAACAAAATGATTTCCTTCTTTTTTTAACGTTATATTTTATTTTACTATAAGAAATTCTTTGCTTAAGTTTACAAGCTAGAGTTTAATGAACTTATTATAACAGGTTATAATCAGCTGATGGAGTCGGTTTTCTAATTAATACTCAGTATTAATCATGTACGTTACGGAGAGTAAAAAATTTATTGCGTGCACTCGCACGTACGCTCTCAATTTTCCTCAAGAGCCATTCCGGTGGTAAAATTTCTTCTCTCCATTACCAAACATTTGTGACTCGGTTTATCGTCGAATCGTAACATCGCTTCAATGTGTTCTTTATCGGGTGATTTTTTATACGAGAACTTAGTTGGAGACAACAGGCGCTTTAGATTCCTAAGTACGTATACATTCAACAATATTCAATAACAATGGCATAATAATAATGATTTGTCGACAGAGCCGCCGATCTTACGAATGATCAGAGCCCGACGACGAATGTTGAGGTCGATCGGATAATTTTCATCCCAGGCCCGAAAGATTTCTCGGTCGTTCACTTCTAAGGGCGCAGATTGTCGTCGCGGTGCCAAGGGCGGCTAACTTGTTCTACAAGTTCCTCGAAAAGTGTTCATTGTAAAAGCGACCAGGATTTATTACTTCTCTTCGAAGAACGTCGAGGGTCGTTATAACCGTACGGCTGTCCTTGCGAATTGTATCAGAAATAGGGCATTTTAATGATTTTATTAGACTTTGGATAAGGAAATGACCATTCCAAAGACATCTGATTTCTCTTTACAGTTTTCAGCTCCGAGTTGAAAATTCTAGTGAAGTGCAATTCGGTGTCTACAAGTGTTTCAGCGTCTTCGTGAATCCTAAATTAATAACATCGAGCGGAGTAGCAATCTTATTCTTTGGCTACTCTATTGAATTTGACATTCCGTTTTTCCCAGCCTTTGTATGACTTCCCATACCATTGAATGCCAATGTTACAGACACTGTCTTAAAATGTTTAAATATCGTTAACATTATTTCTATGAATTTGTTATACATATATTTAATATATTTAAACATTATTCATTATTTCACTTGTAGTTTTCGTCGAAATTTACTGCTTAAGCGTTTATTACTTACTAACAAGGATTAAATTGTTACGTTAAAAAGTATTTTCTAGAAATTTTTTTTTAAAAATCAAACTAAATCCATGAAGTCTCTGATGCCTAAAGCAAAATATTAATTAAAAGGATCGCATTTATTAAGAGTTTTTTAACAAATAAATATAAGACGAGCATGTAACCGCGTAAATAAACAAAATGAGGAGCGTAGAAAATAAAGAATAGATGATACGCCAGTGAAATAATATATAAAATAATAACTGCTGGTAAAAAAAGAAAGAACTGGACATATGATAGTTAAGATAAACGAGAATCGTGTCCATTGTATAAGAGCATAATACATTTAAAATCTTATAATTTTTTAAAAATGAAATAAATTAGATCAAAAGTCTTATGCAAATATTTAATAAAAATAAAATTTATTCATATTAGTAATTACTGTGTAAATAATTTAGTTGAAAGTAAATTGAAGTGATAAATATATCATTATTCACTGATTTAAGAAGGTTCTAATGTGTTTTAAAAGGGTGTTATTTAAGATTTACACTTCATTGTTCTTATTTTAAAGATAATATGATTAATGCTGTATTATAATTTTAAAATTTAAGGTTGAAATAATATCAAAATGAATTATAAATGGTTTTTTATTTTAAATTTAATAAAAATTATAATTATCGAAGGAATACTCCTTGCAGGAATTTTCTTATTTGTAATCCTAAAAAAAAAGATGAATATTGTTTGTATTTAAACGCTTAAAACATAAATAAATATTGAATGATCAATAATTCGTAGAAACTTCTTGTAGAAAGAAACTGAAATTTAACTCGATTGATATTATAACTAAAATATAACTTTCTTTTTATATGATTTTAATGTCCCTATTAACTTTTTATTTACACACGAGTTATTTGATAAATTTTTAAAAATATTAATAAAATGTAGTTTAATACCTCTTCTAACATTCTTTACGAATATCAACACTGAATATATTTATTTTATTTTCAACTTATTAACAGTCTAATATCAATATTAATAACTATTCGTTTTTAATGAAATGTTTCCTTAGACGTTAATATATTGATATTTCAAAATGGGAATTATAAAAGTTATGCTACTTTTTCATCTCCTTTTTTTAGCGAAGAAAGCACAAAATAAATCAAAGCATATAAATTTAAATTTTACAATCGTTAAAATTAGTTATAAACGTGTTAGGGAAGAAAAGAAGAAAAAAAACCTTTGTAGCTGAAACAGATGATCCTGATATTATAGTCGTGCGTTGAGCCTCGAAATTTTAAGAGTTATTATAAAAGACTAAGGCGCAAACTAAAAGAATGAGTATGAAATGTCAGATAAAAGTTATTATGATGAAATCCTGCCTGTTCCACGTCGAGACCCTTCGTATCAACTCTGCTAGTAGTTGATGCTCCGCATCAGTTGACTCCCTTTTATCTCCCTTGGGTTTTTATCTCCTCTCGCTCTATCCTTAGCGTGTTCACTATTTTACTGCTCTTTTATTTATCTGCAAGTGCAGGCTTTTCAATAGCGCTGGAAAACAAGTTCAAAGCTGAGTAAATAAAGGAAGAATGCGGATGCCTTCGCCAACGTGAACTATGACTACTTGAATTAACGAATAGAATTTAATGGTTGATTTGGCTCCGAATGGCGATCGATTGATCTTTCGACGGATAGGAATGACACGGAGATCGGCTGTAGTTCGCATTAAGGCAAAATACCTTATTGCGCGAAAAGCCGCGAGGGTTACTTACCGTTGCAACTAAAGATAGATTAAAGTGTCTCCGAAGCGAACTTCTCGGGCCATGTGATTCTAAAGAGCCAAGGTCGAGTCGTCGAGTGAGGAAGGCATCATGTTCAGGGATAAGGATGGGCGAGCAATAAGACCGGCTGATATATTACGTACATCTAATAAAGAAGGACGAGCCCGATGAGATGGGAGATAATGGGAGAGTGCGTTTTGGGAGTGGTTCAAGACGTTTCGTTTCGCCCTTTTCGACTGGTTCTCTCTTTTCCTTTGCCGCTCGAGTGGGAGATATCGTGAGGCGAACACGCGCACGCACAACCGGAGCGACGGAACGAGAGAGAGAGAGAGAGAGGGAGAGCGAAGGAGTGATAATAAGAGTGAGAGTGAGGGGGAGGGAGTGAGACAGAGAGAGAGAGAGAGAGAGAGGGGGGGGAGAGAGTGAGGTTGCGCGCGCCCCTAGCGCACACTTACTCGAGTGCAGAAAAAGAGCCGCAGCGGCGATCGGAAGCGCAGACGCGCGGCTTTTGCTCGAGCGACAACCACGAGGGCAGACCGGAGACCGGATTCTTACTGCCTGGGAGCCGCGCTCTAACTTAGGCCGCGGCCCAGCCTCGTCGCTCCTCCTCCGCTCGGGAACGGCGCTCCCGGGAAGGGCTGCTCCCCGCCGATGCTCGCGGTGCTCGCGGCGCGTCGTCGCCTCGGCCGCCCCGAGCCACTGGCCGCCACCCGCCCTCGACACCGGCCGGCGCTAACTGTGCGAGTGCAACGAGACGAGAACCCTTTAAGCGCGCTTTCCCGATCGCCGACTGTGCCTGCACCCGAGCCCAGATGACTAACCGAGCGCCGTCGGATGGATAGCTAGCTCGTCCTCGGGAGTGGAGCTGCGCTCCGGTTAATCCAGATCGGTAATTACCGCCCCCCCCCAGCCACAAGCTTAGTCTCGACACTCCCGACCCGCACTCCTACCATCTTGCCGATTGTTCGCTTTCGACTCTTACCATTGCGCGCACCTGCACCGGCCGTGGAAACCCCATTTGTCGAGCATCCTCCGGATCTGGTGACTCCTGGATCGGCTCGTTATACTCGACCATCGTTGAGCATTGCCTGACGGCTCCTGTGCTCGAATACTGCCGCCGGTCGAGTAATAATTCCGGCAATTCTTCGTAACTTTGAAATCTCTTTAAAGGAACACAAATGTGTATTATTCTTCGTTGACTTCTGCCTCAAGCTCGATTAATAAATTATTCTTAACTTTAAATAAATATTAACATTCAAAGCATTTGTGAATTTCTCTTTACACCGGTCGTGCTCAAGTCCCTATTATAAGAACAAAAATTGCAATGAGGATTTGGCTCTTTTACGCTAAATCATGGATTTGTCAATTTAACCCACGCGAGCGCATATTTTTTTTAATTCAAACAAACACACGTCACTCGTTACTATTGCAATTGACATAATTTTGCAGCTCCCATGATTAAAACGATTTTTTAAATGTCATACTCTTGCCCGTACATTATATAACAAACATGTAAGAATTTATCTACAAATAAAAATGTAAATGTAAGTTTTTTTAATAAGTGGTGTTTTTAATTTTAAATATTACTGATCAGCATCAGCAAGACGAAACAAAATGACAATTTTGCCTGTTTTCGAAAATATTATAAATTTCTAGGAATAATAAAATATAAATGTTTATGAGGTAGAGCAATAAAATAAATGAAATCACGAGTGAAAGTGTTTGTTTTATTGAGAGGAAAAGCAAGCATTGTAAAATATCCTTACAGATATGTAAAATTTTGGGTCGAGAAATGACGTTGCCAAGTTTTTGCTTTTAATTTGGAGTGTTGAACTAAGTCGGTATAGAAATTTAGCTTAGCTCTTCTAATCAAACCGTTTCTGTCCACACATATTTCACCGATCTATCTCTCTCTTTCTCGTTCTCTCTCTCTCTCTCTCTCTCTCTCTCTCTCTCTCTCTTTCTCCCTTTCTTTCTCCCCATTTCTACCGTCTGTCCCTAAGCGTGTTTCTGAAACTGTTCCGTAACCAAATTTGATAGCAAACAATCATTTTTAATCATTGGTGCTACAATAAAATTTACGTCAAGAGTTTTTTTTTTCATATGTTTTATATTGAAGAGTATTCGTGTTGTAAAATAATTTACAACTTCGAATACACGTGTGAAAATAATAATATTCAACTCTTTCGAAATTTCTAACGAAAACTTATCCTACTTTCATTTTCATTTATAGATTTGTCCGTTAATTCGTATATTTTCTGAAAATACAAAATGAGTTCAAAACTCCGTATCATTTGTTCAGAATCTCTCAGTATAAATAAATAGCTAAGAGAGTTTTAGTGCCATTGCATAGGCCGTAAGTTCAGCTAATAAGGAGAATAATTGCAGTTGCGCTGGAAATGCGAACACACGGGAAATTAATAAGCGATCGTTGCGCGTATAAATCGAGGTGGAATCAGCGTGAATAACCAGGAATTAGCATCTGTTTTTAGTTGATAGCATAATGATATTTCAGGATTTGATAACACGTCGAAGGTATACTAATTATAGATGTGAATCTTGCCCGTAAATAAAGACAAGCAGACAGATATGAAGAAAGTAGAAAAAAGGAGGGCGCGAGAGAGACGTCGCAAACGGGCGGGACGGGAGGGTATGAATTAGAAGTGGAAAGAGAGGAAGGAGGAGAAAAGGAAAAAGAGATTTGACTTGGTACGTAATTGCGCCTTGAAGCGTGTCGCCTAGCAGTCCTTCGATTGGCCAGGGAAGAAGCGCGATCCCGCAGGCGATTCTCAAAGAATCAAGCTCCTTGAATATTTCCATTCTCCGATGTATCGCTCATCCATTTTACCGAGCTAAAAAAAAACTTTGTGTATCTCGAATACGTAAGCGTTGAATAATTCTCTCGGTTTCTCGTGGCCTTTCCTTAAATTTCCCTTTACAAAAACCGAACAAATTTATTATACATTGCTGCATCGGATGAATTTCATTACTATGGCTTGGCCTACTTTGTTCTTTTAAATATTTAAGAAAACGTATTTTAAACATGGATAATGCACGGTGTGAGCTGCTTATATTTATTTATAAAAAAGATCCCTTTCGGCATTTCCGCACGCGCGTATCATTTTTAGCGGAGTTAAGGAAACTGTACATTTTATAATCAAAAATTATTTATTAAGACAGTTAAACAAAAGCTTTTAAAAACAAAAGCTTTTAAGCTAATATGTGCTTTAAATCGCATTGTCCGACTACGCTAAACTTTGGATGCTTCATTAAGGACTCGAGAAACGTTCATTTTCATGACAGACGTTTGTGAAATAGCATTGACGCTTCCTCTTTTAAGGAGATCGATAACTTATATAGATCTAATCGTGCATTGAGATTTTCATAATTTTATCATTTATTCTCAGTATAAAAAAAATCCTATAATTTATATATATATATATATATATATATATATATGTATGTATGTATGTATGTATATATAACAACAATCCTCGTTGTGTTTCATACATATTTCACATTTTACACATTAAATACATTTTTATTTATACGAAATACATATTATTAGAAAAAAGTAGAAGGTGAAGTAGATTTTACGATTAAAATAATTCAGTTTTTTTAAGCCATTGCAGATAATTTATCCATTACTAATTACAGTTTTTATATTAAACACATGAAAAAAAAGCTTAATGAAAAATTCTACGAGAAAAATCGATTGAATTAATTAAGCTATAGTTTCTTTAAAGCTTTAATGAATAAACATTTGTGACATTTTTCTGGATTAATTATTTCTTTTACAAACAAAAAAGGTCTAATTACGAAAAAATAAGTAATAAAAAGATAATAGACTTATTTCACCGATATTATTAAGACTTTGTAGATGTACTTCATTGATTGTCCCGTGGGCTACATTAAATAACGTTGATAAAAAATTGTATCCATGAGTAAAATTATATATTATTTAGAATACATTTTCCAGAATACCAAGATTTTTTCTTGGACGCATATCTCCACATTACATGCCGGTACTTATTTATTATTTATGCTTAGATAATTTTCATGTTTTCACACGGTGGTTTTTTTTTTTAAACATAATTATATCTAATTTCAAGCTGTACATAATTTAAACGAAGAACTGTTTATATATTTATTAAAAACATCATTACTTTGGTCTATTTAAAGTTGTACATGTAACATTCGTAGTTCTATTATTCTATAACCAATAAGAATTTCTTTACATCCTTACAGATATACTTAAATTACAGAACTGAAGTCAAAGTTCTTTAAAATATTTATTTATATAAATTTATTTACATTAACATATATTGAAAAAATTAAAAAAAAAACAGAACTAATGCCGTATGAAAAAGTTCTTTTTTGTAGTGCTAATAAATTAGAAATAGGTTTTTTTTTTAAATATCTGTTAGATTTCTATAACTGTTGACAGTTGTTAGATATAAACAATACATTTGAAAAAATAGGAAAGCAACAATCCAGGGTTAATAATGTATAGAATCAAAACCGATAGCTATTCAGATTCGAGCTCGACTCTTCCTTGCATTTCATTTCCCTTCCGCTTTTAGGGGTTGATTGAGCAATGATACTCTTCCCTCTCTCTTTTTCTGTCTGTATAATCCTCTGGGAAGTCACATATCTATAATTTTTAATGAAATTGTAAGCATAATTTTTATATTTGTGATATAAAAGCGTAATCGCTGTATAAATTTTGAACTTTCCTACTCTACAATACAATCTATTTTCATTGATCCATTATCTTAATTACGTTTATATAGAACTTTCATTGTTGAAAGATATTTTCAGTTGATTTAGTAATTACATAACATATTTAAATTGATTGAATTGTAGAACATCGTTGCATTTTATTTTATCATACTTTTTTGACTAATCCTTTATTTATTTAATTGTAGAAACTGCATTTTTGTTTTTGTATGTATGTGTACCGTAATAGTCATTAGTTAAACAGCCTATATAGATATTTATATAAAAAGTACAACGTGTGATTAACGTAGGTTTTACTAACTGGTGAATTAAATATATTTCACATGCAGATAATATGTGTGATCAAATTATTTGATATTTAAACTTGAGCTTCATATATTCATCTTCATATATCTACATATAGTATGTGTGTATATATATATATATATATACTATATGTAGTGGTTGGGTTTTATTTGCACAAAATGATCGAATGATTTTTAATTAGATTTGACAGTTTTGATGAATTAAAAATTAATATTTTCGGAACGCGTTGAAGTTGCTTTAAGTTTTTTAAAAACAGCAAAATTTGTTTGATTCCATATAAAATAACATCGTAACTACAGTGTACTTTTAATCATTATTTAATACTTTTTTTCCTTATTCTTCGTTTATTTATTACGACGTCGTTCATTAGAGAGTTGAGACTGTTTTGCTTGAAGAAAATAAAACCTCTCGGTTAAATTTTTTTATTTTCTTTTAATGCTTTAATCAGCCTAACGTCTACCAAGAACCGAATACAATGAATAATCAAATTGTCTTCCCTTTCATCCTTCCGTAAAATGAATTGTCCAGCTGCGTATTCTATTTTCAACTTGTTGCAAAAGTTATTAAGTAAGGAAAAAACATAATTCATAATATTCAAAAAATAATTTCGACGTGTTTAACGACCGCGTGGGGGTTTTCTATTTTTTTTTTTTTTTTTAACAAACATTGTAAAATCTCTTTAAAGTAATATTCAAATAAATGTAGGTAACTTAGTATATTTATAAACATATTTTAAAGTCATGTTTTCTTCTTGTAATTTTGTAATTCGGAACGTCATTCGTAAAGTGTTTCGTATTTTTTGCTTCTTCTAATTTTTTATTCGATACTATTAAATTGTTGTCGTTTCTATTTTTCCGATACACATTTAGTTTGCATCGCGATTTAAAACGTCTTACAAAGGGCCTTTGCTTTTGCATTTTTAAGATTGATATACGAGAACCAAAATTACAATTTCAATAGGGAAAATGTTCTTTAACGGTAAGACAGGCGAGTGTGCGCAAGCTTAGTGTGGAAATGAAGGAATGGATACTAGATGGAAAGATTGAAAGAGCAAGTGGAAAGTGGGTCGCGGGCTAATTCGGTATTATAGTTTAGCGCCAAAGTAAGCGAGTCTCCGGCTGCTTCCCTTTTCATAGTGCAGATATGCTTTTCAAACAGTCGAAGGGGGAAAAATCTGCGGAAGTAACTCGTTCAATCATCAAGCCAATTAAGCGAATTTGTTCCATTTGATAATTAAGCAAAAATGAAAGCGAGCATTGAATGAAAAACGATAGGCTGCAAGTTTGTAGAACTTACCTGCGCAACCGCTCGTCTCGGATTTCGACTTTGAGTTTTGTTTCCATTATAACTCTTGTGAGTAAAGTTATTGTAATGAAAGAGTATACGTGCGAATATTCCTTCATTTTTAAACAAATATTACAAAAGGGGAACTAGTTTCTGCGGCTCATTTTAACGTCGTTCTTCAGCTCGCTCTCTAAATCTCTTCTCTTTGTCTCACCCTTCAGTACTTACTTGTTTTCAACTTTTCTCCGCTCCGGTATTATATGTTTATATTCTTTGTCTGTCGCCTTGTGAAGTTTTCATATTTTGAAATTTGTTACTTTCATTTCACCTTGATACATTATAAACTTAATAAATGTAAAAAAAAATCCAAAAATTCTGTACCAAGTAATCGATGTATTGGCAAGAATTTTCTTGAAAAAAAAAAAATTAACTGAAGTATCTCTTAAAGTGTATGAAACGTAATGAAATGTAATACTCGTTAATGTACAATTGGTAAATAAAAATAAGTGTAATCAATTAGAAAACAAAAATTAAATATTTTATTTCAACTTTAATTGCTTTCATTTTTGTAAAAAAAAAAAAAACAGAGAGAAGATGATTAAAAAAAAGTTTGCAAAATTAATGGACCAAATATGGTTAAATTGGATTTTTTTTAAGATAACTGCTTTGTCAACCTTTGTGCTTTACACTAATGGCGATTGAGAATATTTATAAATTGAGCTTAGACCATATATAAAGTTACAATGACCTTTATTTATTTTTTATATATGCATTTTTTTAGATATTTATACATAGTTATTTGTAAGCTATTAATAGATGGAAGTTGAGCGCACTCCTCGATGTCGTCTAAAAAAACTTTCTCAAGTTCCGCGTTACCTAGGCTCTCATTGCCGTTAGGCCTCAGCCAGTTATACGTTATTCCATCGTCGGATGCGGATTACTTTTATCGGCCTCTAGAAAATTATGGCTTGTGATTTTTTTATGCCCGGATGAATACAAATAGAATTAAAAATAATTAACTCGCCATTACACGATAAATATAATTTGTATTTTAGACAACTTAGTCTTATAATTTCTATTATCGTTATTTCTTAATTTAATGATATTATTGCCCGTGCATTGATCCTCGCATTTATGTAAACACTTTTATTGCAATTGCTACTTATTAATTTTCACAAATACTCCGAGTAACTGCGAGAACGGTAGACAAATATACAACGTCAATTCTTAATGTTTAAACAGTTACATTGAGAGATTCTTCCCGACAATCATTTGTTGACCTTTAACAATTTTATTAAAGCGTCAAGTATTTGTTTATAAATAAAAATAAGTTGTCTGTAGCATAAATTTAAGCTGGCATTTTTGAGAACGCGTTGCTCAATCGTAAGCTTATGAAGAAATTTGAAATAATATATGCTTAGGGCAAGGTGTAAAGGTAATACAAGTCTTTTGATATTATGATTTTTAAGTGTGAATAAATCCAGCTGAAAGGTCCATACTCAGTACTTATATGGCGGGCAGTTATCTTGTACGAATCACAACTGGTTGGCATTCTTTTCAAGGACACTACCGTATTCGGCACATATAATAAAATAAAACATATGTGTACATTACTTATGACCTCGTTTTGTTTTTTCTTTCCATTCGAATTTAATGTTGTCTCAGCTTGATATTACTAGAGACATCATTGATTAAAGAAATTACTTCATCTCTGCCGACTTTGTCGAATGTTGAGGAAGCAAATTAAAAATGTCCATAAGACGATAATGAGCACTATTATTACTCAACCTAATCGCTTCGGTTGCAATAAAAGTTGTATTTCTAAAGACATTGATTGCTCTTACATTGCATATTGATTGTGTCTTTATAATAAATAAGCCCAATGTTTGAAGAAGCCAATGCATTTAAAATTATTCTTTCAAATTAATAATACTAATGACAGTTTATTAATAATGAAAACAAAATATTTATAAGTTAAAAAAATTAGCTTTTTAATGCATCCGTAGATTGATTGGATTGAAAAGAAATATCGTTTTTGTTAAATACAGTTTACCTTGTCAAGCGTATAAAGGATAATATATTACTTTGATTCTCAAGTTAAATGCAAGTAAAATCTTTACAAGTAAACCTTACTTCTCACTACAGTGTGAAAACTAAATCGTAAAAGAAAGATAATCAAAGTAAAATGAGTTTCCTTATTTATAAATTATATAGTGTATAATGATATACATATATAATTATAAGGTTTTAGAGGTAAATGTTTTGTGGGAATATTAAAAAAAATCGGAAATAATTAATTTCCACTGCTTCAAAAGTAAATGTTTGAAGCGACAAATAATTTACGTAAGAATAAAATTCTCTAAATGAAGCCATTATTTTCTTCATGTTTCGTAAAAAGAAAGACGAGTAATGATCGGCGACAGTAGAAGCAAAAACTTCCTGCCCCTTCACAACTTTGGAATACCAAGAGGCAACTCAAGTGACTCAGAGTACAAATGGAGAAAGAAACAGACAAGGATCTCGCACGTCTGATCGCAGTATATTTTCACGCACGCGCATATTAACTCACATTTAGCATGTATAGGTGCTTGTGGCTTACATTCGGAATAAGCAATATATTTGAATCCCCTCGTTTTAATTCGCTTTGTATTTGTACTCCGTGCTTATCTATCTTCCATTCAATTCTCTAATTCTTTCTCGGCCTTTCTACACACATTTTTCTCAAAAGCTCCGTAGTCTTGCCTACCCTTTCGACTATTCTTGCCTACATATGCGCATAGTTTCGGTTTTTCTCCTTCGCTTTTTTCAGGCCGATCTCTCTCTCTCCCTCTCTCTCTCTTCCGTCCTTTTTCCATCTTTTTTTCATACGCGTTAATAATAAGAGATACTCGTCGTGGTAAATTGCTCATAATTTAAAATGTGTCACTGCTTTAATACTTCCATTATTATTTTTGTTTGCCATACTTGTATTACCATAGTCTTGCACTTAAAAAATTATTACATTTTTAATAATAAGAAGAAAAAAGATTCCACTTTTCATAAATTATGTTGTTTAGTCAATGAATTATACGATGACGTGTAAGCTTGTGCATTTGTAATCTCAATTTCATATTTTGTTTCAAAAAGGATAAATTATTTTCATTGATTTACTATATTCAATTATCGAGTAATGGTTTTAATTATACAATTCGGTTGATTTTGTTAAGGGTTTCGTTTATTCGTATTTAGACAAGCTATTTAGGTTAAAAACATATCTATAACAGATAATATGCATGATTTTTAAATTTGTTTCAAAAACGTAATTTGTAAAGCTACCACTCTTGTTTATAATCGTATAACTTTCCAATGCGTATAATTTTATAAGGGCGCTTAAAGAATATCTGTACGCTGCAACACGTTCAGGCATAGTTAAGCGAACGTCAAAAGTAATAAGTAAATCGTTCTTGCTAACAAAAAAAAAAAAAAAAAAAACAATAACACGATTAATAATATTAAGAAGGGTGTACGTTATGATTTCTCGCAATTTCCCCGCAGTATAGAGATTCTCATCAAAGTACAACAGAGGCTCCATTCGTTTTATTGCTCTTTCAATTCGGTCATTTGTCATCGGCAAATGTGAACGAATGCATTCCTAAGATTTTAACGGGCAATATTTGTTTGGGGTAGAGTCGCCGAGGCGCATTGCTAACAAATAAGGCACTTTGCGCCTCGGCCTCGATAAATTTAAGAAAATCGTGCTTGCGCTCCCGTGCAAAGTGTCTCGGACTCGAAAAACAACCCACAATTTTAGAACGCCCCATTTCGTCCGGGCTGGATTTTCATTGAGTCACGCGCGCGCAAAAAAATCGCCCGTCTGCCGCTCGGTCGCCGAGCCCGAAGGGAAGCACCCGAGCAGGAGGAGGAGGATGGGGGGGGGAGGGCTTTTATACAAGGCTCGATTATTTTCGTGTGTGGGTATGCATCGGGCGCGGACTCGGCGGCGACTCCGGCCTCGGACTTGATCGTCTCGAGCAACTGCACTTTGGCCTTCGGTGCGCTATTTTTCACCATGCAACAGCTCTAAGCGAGGACTACGATGCGAGAGAGCTCCTCCCTCCCCCCTCTGCTCCTCGCACCTCGGCTGTTTTTTCCTCGGCCCCGGCGAGCGGCCGCGAATGCGCTCTCGGAGCTGCTCCTTCGCGAGCGAGGGACAGTGCGTCGGCAGGGGGGAAGGGGCGGGGGCCTGGGAGGGTAGGCGAGGTGCCGTTTTCTTCCACGGTGCACTCGCACGTACACGCGCGCAGCTCCCGAGCTCACCTTGGCGCGCTTACCTTCTCGATCGGCCTGCGAAGAGAAGCGTAACCGATGAAGGCTCGAGGAAGTGCGTATCGGAACGAAAAACAAAAGCAAAAAAAAAAAAAAAAAAAAAAAAAAAAAACAAAAGAAAAGAAAGAAAAAAAAGAGAAGAAAAGAATTACTTTATAGGAAAATGCCTGAAATTAACTGCTCCGCGTGCGGAGGCAGAGATCGTTTAATACAAAATAAGGAAGGCGTTCGTTCGCTTTGGACTTTTCAGGGACGAGGTCGAATGGAGATTCGAGCCAGAACGAGACGCAAGTGGACGTTGGACAGAAAAGTGGCTACGGTTAGCGCTGAGCGATGACTCTTCCGGTGTCCAACTACGAGGAGCTCCTTGATCAGGTTCGGGAGCTTACTCAGGAGACGATTCTCGTGCAGGAGCAACTGGCCTCCGATTTATTCAGCACTGTTCATTCGGCCGACCTTAACCACAATCTCGCGCTCATACAGAAGAATTATGAGAAAGGTAGCTATGACATCCTTTCATCTCTCTCTCTCTCTCTCTCTGGTTTTATCTATTTAGTAGCGCATCCATTGTTAAAGCTCTTACGAGCGATTTAAAAATATTTCTGCATTTTCGAAAACTCATCTACGGACGATATTGTCTGCTGGAATGACGAAGCACAAGGAATGCCATTATTATTTAGCATTTTTCACCTTAATTACGATCCCTAACTAGATTCATAACAGTAAAGTTTAAAAAACGAAGTTAAGTAAGCTAACAATGCTTATACGTCTTATCTTAAAATCCATTAAAATTATGCCTATCAGTTAAGAGCAACGTAAGATGGAAAAAATTTTACAATCGTTCCAGTCATGAAGTCTACTTTCATTGTAACAGTGTTCCTTAAATTGCGCTGCAGTCTTTCTTATGCCGTGCAGCATCTTAAATTAATTCATAAAAAAAAAACGTAATTCGACATAAAAATGAGCTTTTGTCTATGAAATATTATAAGTATTTAATATAGAAATTAAATTTTAACGGATTATTTTTCCAGTTGATGACGTCTGAATCCATTAATTTAAAATGTTAATTGCCATTATAGTTTTCTTTCTAAAAAGTACAAATAAATCAAGTACGGTCGGAAACTTTTTTTGAGGAGTATGCCTTACAAAAAATATCACTTTTAGTGAGGGAATTAACTAGAGAGACAGTCTAAGTGTGCTTGTGTGTGCATTGTGTGTAAGTATGTCTATTGTGTGTATGTATGTGTGAGTTTGTAAGAGAAAGAGAGAGAGAGAGAGAGAGAGAGAGAGAGAGGGAGAGCGAGGGCATGAGAGAGATGAAAGGATGTCGAGTGAATGTATCTATAGAACATAGGGAGAATGTAGAGAAAGGAAGGAGGAGAGAGTTAGGAAATTCGAACAGACACAAAAGATTTCAAGTAAAAGATCTAATTTTAAAAGCAATTAAATTTAAAATACTAATTGATTAAAATAATTTAACCTGTGGTAATTTGCATTACTTATATTAAATGATAAAATTATTTGTTTTTGAATTTATACTTAAAAAAATGCTCGTAAAAAGACTTTATGGTGTGTTATAATATTTCATATTAAGTGAAATAAATATTAAACGTTATTTTTATAACGTAACTAACTTTACCTACCTTAAATAACAAAGAGTATTTTCTTAAACTAATAAATTAATATATGTTTTTTTAATCACTTACATAATCAATATTTTAATAATAATTGCTTTACCAAATCTGCATATGTGCTGAAAGTTATATGTAGTAAAGATCATTTATTTAAGTAAAATTAAAATTTCATAAAATCAATAATTGATATTTAATAGGATCAGATGATACTTCCAAAAAAAGAAATTTAATTGTTGAAAAAATAATAACACTAATGTTACATCTGTACTTTTTTGAACTTGGAAAATGTAATAGAAAAGTTTTTACCTAATAACTGAATAAGGAACGACACAATTATTAAAATTATTTTTCCTACTAAACGCAAGTTTTGTTATGCAATAAATATTTTGCAATTAATAATATTCAGTTTTGTTAGCGAATAAAGAAAAATGTTGTGTTATAGGTGTGGAATTAGCAAACAATGTTATAAGCCAATGTGAACAAACAAGACTTCTCGAACCTAATGATGTACTGCCTTCATCCGATCCAATGTAAGTTTAATGATTTTATACATTTAAATCGACGATCGAAGTAATTATTTACGTATACTCATTGTTACGTACATAGCATACAAAGTTTACCTCCAAGATTGCTGGATTGCTCAAACGTTGTAGTGAAAATTCCACCTGGTGATCCATCATCTCGATTAAATGCTTGGCGCAATAAAAATCGTCATCGACTAACTTTGGTAAGTTTAATTATTTATTATTACTATAATTATTATTATTGTTGTTGTTGTTGTTGGTACTATTGTAATTATTATTAGTCACTGTCTAAAATTAACTAATAAGAAAGAACAAATTTTGATAAGAACTTCTCAATAATATATTTTCATTAATATTTATAATAACGTAAAATTTTTTTATTGGTTACTAATTTTTATTCATAGTTTTTGGAAAGCTTTATAAATGAGGAAATAAATGGAATAATAATAATATTTTGTAACAAGCAACTTGATGCTCAAAGTTTATTGCTACTTAATTTTAAATGCTATCGTAACTTTAAAAATGACAAAATTAGGAAACTGAAAATCATCTTGTATTATTACCATATAATTATATTCATATGTAAATTTAATTAATTATTTAGAACAAAAAATAATCTTTGAAACTTTTTTGCATTATCGAGCAATTTTGATTTAATACTATTTTATGATAATGCATTTACGTATTTTAATGACAGTAAATCTTATATATATTAAATGAATAGTAATAATTGTTAGAAAAAAATTATAAATATTTAGAGGAAATTTTTTTAATGAAATAATATATAAAATCCACAGCTGTTGGAAATAAAATATTGAAGAGTGACAGAGTTGAGAATGAAATAAAATTAACCAAAATACAATAAGTAATGAATCAAAGCGTGTAGGATTTGACAAGCGCCGTTATATCTTTAAAAGTATAAATGAAGCCTCTTAAATTTTGCGAGACCACCTTAAAATACATCAGCCGGTTGTCAAATTGGCAAACATACAACTTGTACATGCCTCTCGTATCCAATATACTTTTGCGTTTTGTCACAAATCCATTTTCATCTCTTCACTTGGCTTTAAAAAATCAATAGCTTTAAAATTTTTAAACTTCTTTAATATAAATAGTATTTAAAAAAATTCTTTCTTTAAAATTTACAATAAGTAATTTACTTTACAATTTTGTCCACTTCTTTGTCCATTCATTTTGGTCTAATTATATTCAGCCGAAATCTATCACTATGTATAAACACGTAGATGTTCTTACATAAAACTCGTTGAAGAAGTAAAATTGGTAAGTGAAAAAATTGGATTGAAAGCGCACGAAATCAGAGTTCCTTGATGGATTTCATCACGATATGTACAGGAGGACAAGAGGTCCTAAATAAAATGTACGTACGGATACAATTTTTGCTGGACGGAAATTGAGACGAATCGAAGAATCGAGCATAGATACGGAAAAGCGTGAGGGAAAAGCACCGAGAAGTGAATTTTGGTGGGACGTGTACACAGGGGTGAATGAGGGTGAAAGAGAAAGCATGTCTCGAGCACATTTATTGATCATGGAACTTTCAAGCTTTGACAGACAACAGGCTCATGCGTAAATCAAGTAAGATAGAGGGATGGAGAGAGAATATGAGAGAGAGAGGGGGGGGGGTAAGAATAGTATCTATATTGAATACATAAGAATTTTTTCTCAACTATATTTGTTTAAAAAGTTCAATTAAAACAAATATTTAGAAAAATGTTATCGTGTCCTTTTACTTTAGTATGAGAAGCATTTTCAAAATTTGTACATGCAATTACTAGCTTAACCCTATATATGCTTATTTAGTATTTTTATAAAGTGAGAAAGCTAATTTTAATTAATATCAAAAAAAAAATATTTTTTAACGCAATGCAAATCATTACATGTAAACTGTATCAAAGATATCAATAATAAAAAGCTCTTAAAAAGCTTTGTCCAAAACCCAATTTTCAAAGCATGAAATTGTTGAATAGGAGGGAAATGGGAAGAGAGTGCCTAATGTATATGATACGTATGACCAGTGTAATTGAGAAGGATTGCTGGATCAGAACAGAGGAGAAACGTATCAAGCGAAGTGATTCGAAGTAATTACGCGATATAAGCTATTTACGCTAGAGCGTACAAAATAGCGCAAGTTGCTGGTTGAGCGTTGGATGCGTAGGTCGCGGGATGTGTTAACTTAGCCTTATTGGCGCAAGAGTGGGGTGGGAGCTGGGAATAACAAAGCTCATCGATTCAATGTAATCACGGCATTAATTTGGAGCGTTGAAGGAAAAAGAAAGGCCTGGGCGGCGATCAGATCGGATTATCCGTAGAGAGTGAAAGCGTGAAGCTCCGTGGCCGCGCGCATCCGCGAGGAGATGTAACCCATGGGTCCCGTAACGCGTTCAGCAGCAGCAGCAGCAGTAGGATGGGAGGGCGGGGAAGAAGAAAAAAGTGGCCGAGAAACGCGGAAGGGCCCGAGTAGAGCCGGGGGGGGGGTCTCGCGAGACGGCGACCTCTTAATCCACGGCGGCACCTCGCGCGACTAATCGCTCTGATTCTCGAAAGCTAAAAATCCGATCAAGTGTGAATATCAGCAGAGGCGGTCGCTCTGATTCCGAATGGGCCCCGGGCTCTTGGCTTTCTCCGCATGCCGGCCTCCGAGCGCCGGCTCCGAGGATGCGCGCAAGTGTTTTTGGGTGCGCCTCCTCTGGTGCGCGGGGGAGCGCGGTTTCACCGGCCGGCGCCGCCCCCTTGGGCCAGGATCGCTCGCCGCGAATTAGCGCCCGGCCGGGCCCACTCGAGGACTCCGCGGGAGGAGGGGGACCTAGAGCAGGGCGCGCCGACGCGGTGTGTCGCACTGCCGAGGACTGCGGAGGCATGGCAAGCGGCCCAGCGAGGAGCGCGACGGACCAGCACCGACCTTTTCCCTTGACGAGAGTGGCATCTCCTCCTTCTGTCCCCTCTCTCTCTCTCTCGTAGCCACGCGCTCCCTGCGTCCTATTCTCCCTCGTTTCAATTTAGAGGACGCCTGTATTCTATCAGGACTTGCTTCTCCCGGTATAAAAACCTTATTTAGGATAAAGATAGACGTAGTCGAACACGCACTCTTTAAAACTTTCCCTCTTTGCGCAATACAGGCTTTGCGCACAACTTTTACACGATTTGAATTGTGTTTTTTCGCTTTTTATTCTTCTTTCTCACCGTGCCATAAGGGGATAGGCTTATTATAGTTCCGAAACACAACCACGGCGATGAGAGCCCATCACTTCCTTTCTTCTCTTCGTAAAGTGAAGGTACAATTTTAGCTCAAAGGAAGAAAAATGAAAACGAGCTCGCTCGCTAGAAGTTTGTCATATCGAGCTGAAGAATGCGTGAAAAGTTGAAATAATCTAGGGAAGGATTATCGACCATCCGATCCGAAATTGTAAATGCCGAGTATTTACAAACGTGCTCCTCGTTCTTCTGCAGCCAATACGACATCGAGTTTCAAAACCTTTTGCGAAGCGTACAAAAGTTACACAGCGATTTATTTATCGGACTATGGGTGTCCGGTCACCCTAGCTATTCTCTAAGCCAACGCTCAAATATTCCATGTATCTTTTGATAATTCTATATTATACCTTGGCTCTATTACATTCTCCTTATCCGCTTAAATATTTAAAAACAACTGTGTCTACATATTTCAGAGGAAATCTGCATATATAAGCAAACCAACCTTTTTCAGAATACGATGCCTCTTGAACTAAAAATATTCTTTATCGTTAAAAGGAAATTGAGATTTCAAGGACAATGAAAACTAATAGAAACTCGAAATATTAAGCTACATTAACAGCCGATTTTAAATTATTTCAAATTAAATGCGCATATATGTGTGTGTGTGTGTGTATATATATATATATTTTTTTTTAAAGAGCTTCTCGTCCATTAATTCTACTTACGTAAATACACAAAAAGCGGAAAATTTTACAAACGCATGGACTAAATCTTAGAAAAATGAATGGAACAATTAGGTATTGTCTTTAGATTTGTGTCATAGTTTACAAGGAATATGAAGTTATGAATACTAGTCTCAAGTAAAATATAATGAAAAATAATTAATTGCAATTAAAATGCGGAAGAAGTGTGCTCTTTTATTTAAGTATCGTTGACCTTAACGGTATTCAATTAGCGAAATCCAATACTATTTAAGGATAAGAAATAAAAATGAACGGTACTCGTTACATGTGAATTAATAAGTTTAGGCATTTCATAATACATACGCACTCGCACACAGGCTTAAACGCTCACTCAAAAGAAACAAATTTCTACTATCACTATATATTTTACATTGCATCAAAATACATAAGTTAAAATTAGATCCTAAAACTCAAAGTGTAAACAAATTTTAAATAAAATAAATAGCGTTTTTATTGCGCTACAGATTTAACATATAGGCAGAAGAATTCTTAAGTAAATAAAATTAAATAGAAAAATACGTACGTAATAATTTTTCAAATGATCTTGAGTTAAATGCTTTAAGAATTAAGAAGAAAAAGTAGCCAGACAGAATTGTATTAAAAAAAGCACTTAATTGGAATAATTATTTATTATATCAAGATAACAAAAATTAAAAAAGCCTTAACAATGGTAATTACGGATAATTTCTAGCACTTTTACATAATTTTATAAGCATTTATATTCGTGCAATAATAGATATCTTAGAAAGTTAATAATTGAAGAAAAAAAAACAAATTAATCTTTGTACATTTGAAATTGAGTTTACGAAATAGCTCAATCGAAAAAAATATAAAAACTTGTTCTCGAAAAAAACCCTGAAAGTTTTAAACCACCAAATACGCGTAAAATAGTTCTAGCATTAGTCGAACCTATTAGTGTCATATATGTCACGAAGAAAAATTTAAACATTATTCACGATTTAAGTACTTAACATCTTTATTTGCATTTCTCTCCTTGTGAAAATATAAACATCCCTAATACAACAATGGCTGAACAAGTTGAATTTTGTATCATCTCGTTAAATAAATTACACACAGAAAGGCTACTTTGTGACATTGTTCGTTTAAAAATGCAGTTATTGTGTCAGGTTAAGACTAATTTTTCAAATGCATTTAACGGTCTTGCATTAGTACAAGGAAAAGGAATGTGATGCATAAATTGAATAACTAGTGTAAATTAAAAAAAAGACGTATGCAGGAGTTTATAAAGGTTTCACGGTAGCTGGGTGGAGACAGGTTTTGAAGAAGCAAATGTCTTAGAATTGAAAATCGTATACCATTGTGACATTCAATTTTACTATATATATATATACATATCTTAAACAGCTAACAAGTGCAAATAAAAAATAAAATTATATTTTAAACTATGAAAATAAACGCAAAGTCAAATATTTACCGAGGAAAAAATGCAAACAACTGATCATGATCAGGAAGTACAATTGATAATTAAGAAATTGACGCGATTCAGTTTTTAAAAGCGCGGCAGGTAAAGAGAAGTTTCGAGTGCAACAATTGGACCAGGCACAGCGAGACAACAGCTAATGAACTTGACGCAAGTGCGAGTGCAGATCGAATTTGTGGAGGTTCGCGTGGGCGACGGAAGTCAAGTGGTGCTGCTAATAAACTAATTAGGTAGTTATTATTGCAATGTTTCAGTAAAAGGCAGGACGTTGATCTCGTGCGCCTATATAATGATTATCTTGAAATATAACGGTTTTAATGTACGCAGTGAAAAAAGTAGCCTAGCAATAAACGCGCATTTAAGAGTAAATGCTCCAATGCTATATTTAGAAAGTACAGACGGAACATTGGCGCTTTCTTCGAGTCGTATAACTTTTCAAGGACAAATAAATCTCAGGACAAACGCAGAAGGCATTTATCATAAAATTGATTTTTAATAAAATATCAGAGGCACTCGATGACAGGAGCTCCTTTCCAACAGACGGTATTGCGCAATTGCTGGAGAAAATTTCAGCCTCGTGTCTCTTATTAACCCCCGCATTAGAGCTAAATTTTGTCAGGGCTATCGATCGAATCCAATGCAGCAGCCTAGCTTAAGACTTATTCGACAATTGAGTCAATTTTAAAAGAAGTTACTCCCTCGAGGTGAAGAGCACTCGTAACTTCAAAAGCCTCGAGACAATCAGTCGAAGAGCCAAGAAGTCGAGGCGCCGAATATTCCCAAGTGCGCGGACCATTACCTTAATCGACGGAGCTCTTGCGGCTTCGCCATCGGAGCCGAGCCGATGGAGCGCGCGGGGCGGCGGAAAAATGCGCGGAAAGGAGGGGCAGGGGGGAGGGGAGGGGGCTCCGCGGGTAGAGCAGCGTCAGTGGAGCAGCACCTCGAGCGTCGGACAGAAAGAGGAGTCAGGGCAGCGGGCTCTCGAGGAGGAGGAGGTGGAGGGAGCTGGAATTCCATTAGCTGGTCAAGTCGCCCGCGGCCGAGACTCGGTCGGCTCGAGGAGTCCGGGCGCGCGCGCGAGGGTGCGCCGGGGCGGGAGGGCGAGGAGAGGGCCTTTGAAAATCTTTGCTTCGACGCCTGCGCGCCCGGGGCCCGGCCGCTGTCCCGCGACGCACTCCGGCGCCGTCGCGGACGCGCCGCTCCTCCCCCCCGAGCTCCGGCCTCCTCTCGGGCTCCCGAGCCCAGTCCCGATCGCCGGGAGTTCCGCGAGCCATCCGGACGCAGACCCCGCGGCTCGGGCCCGCCTCGGCCACCACCCCCCGAACCCCGCCGATCGCGCACAGCGGGCCTCGGTCTCCTACGCGCAACCCACGCCGGCCTTCCGCGCCCGCCTCCCTCGGCGCCCCCTGTCTCTCGCTCCAGGGCGACCGGGCCAGCAGGACTCTCCGCACCCGGGGATAGGCTCTTTATTTAGATCTATCCCCCCACCTCTCCCTCTCTCTCTCTCTCTCTCTATCTATCTGCGCGTATATCTGTCCGCCCTCCTCCCCTCCCCACCCCTCCCGCCGCCCCTCCGTCCCTCTCTCGCGGCGCTCGTTACACCCCGCGGGACACGACGTCCTTAGTGCGCGACTCCGAGCGTGAGTGCCAATGCATCCTTGGATGCGCAGTGATAAACGCGAATTCGTAAAGGACGGTAGGCTCGGAGGCTGCACCTGCCGGAGCACCAGACTCTGCACACCGGAAGAAAACGTAGATATACGAGTCGAGACTATCGCGCAGCAGCAAATCTATCTTTACCCATTCATTGATCAGAGTACAGCCGAGTCGACGTCTTTTTTGTGCCAAATGCGTGTACCAAAGGCTGCACGTCAAAGTGTGGCGAAAGAAAATCAATAGAAAGAGAGTGTGAAGAGGTGATAGACGGAGAGAGAGAGAGAGAGAGAGAGAGAGAGAGAGAGAGACAGAGAAGAATAATCGGATGAAAAGATACACAGTGAAAGCGTAAGAGAAAGTGAGCCAGAGAGACAAGATGCGGCACGAGAAACATCACTCTAATCGATTACTGTGCTCATCAAAATTTAAGCCTAATTAGAGTTTAGAAAAAGCTCCATCGTAATAGATACTGTACGATTGATTGTCAATAATTTCGTAATTACATTTTAATAATTATTGCTGCAGATTACTGTCGAGTGCGCGTATAATAAAAAATAAGCTCGTTCATTAATTGATAAACAATAATGAGTGCTTAACGATAAAATTTATTAGAATGCCGAGTGATCAGAACGTTAAAGGTATGAGTACGATGATTCCACTCCCAAGTGGTAGACAATTTTCCTTCAACAATCGTAAATCCTTGGCAGTTGACAGTAAACTTGCCAAAACTGAAAAAAATCAATTACGTTTGACAATGCAGACAAAAACCGCTCAGATTGACGGCAACGGGTTGAAAGGTGATTCCAGAAACTTGCAGATAATAGAGAATATCCAAATTATCGATGATGATCTTATGAAAGAGAAAAAAATTGAGACGGAACTCCAAGACAGCAGTGAAAAAAATGCTGTTAAGCTCAGAAAAACGACGATTCCGAGATACGCGATGAAGGTAAAGTAACTTCATCCGATAAAGATAATTCATCAAATACCTCCTAAGTCGATGCACTAGTTTGTTAATTATTAAAATTATATAATTGAGGTAATAATGCGTTAATAGTCTTGCCAAAAATACTTTATAATAATTATTGGTTTCGTTACCTATCGATTTTTGTTTTACAGCTTCTATTAAAATATAAGCGTGATTAATGTGAAATTTTGAAATAACAGTTAGTGTTAGTAAAAAACAAAATTATTTTACAGAAAAATGGATTCATTTTAAATGCTGTTACGTAACTTATGCATATCGTATAATATAAGGTATCTAATTGTTTTATTAAATTATACCACTACTTCACATATTGAAAGCAATGTTTAAACTTTTCAAGACAATTGTTTTATTTGCAATGTTTAAAATATATCGAATAATGTTTCTCTAGAGCTCTCATTGCAATTATTGTAATTAATTTTAAACGAATCAATATCTTCGTTAATATAGAAACAATCCGAATTCAAAATTTACTTACATCCCGTAAACAATTATTTGACTGGTTGCTCAAATATCTTTATCGCTGTCAAAAAAAGCTTCCTTGTAATAAAAATATCATAAAATGAGAAACTTCAATTACTACATTTTTAATCGAGGCGCTTAGAATTTTATTTATTAGGAAGCCACGTTTAAATATTTTTTTGAAAATTTTTTCGAATACTATTTGATTTAAGCATGTTGCAAAAAATAAAAAAGCAAGAGGGAACCGCATTTTCCTTCGAAGAGCTGATGCTCTTGTAAAACTGTGTTTACGTTAAAAACCTGAATAAGGCCATTTTTATAATTCCAGTGTCTTTATAACAGTATAATTTTTTGCACAATGAAACAAATTATACAGGTAAGGAGCCTAGACTCGGCATTTTCCGTTTTCCACGAGATATAACACGAGATATAGAGCATTCTACGCAGTGCAGTATGTGTATCTTATATGTGGACTACTTTTGCTTCATCCTGATTCGCGATACCGCATCCTTTCGAGGCGCAGTTTCATTTCGTATCGGCAGCTTGGTAGCTTGTCTTCGACTCCCCCTGGAAGACCAGCCGTCATATGTGTACTTTTGAATCGATGGCAGGCCTTATTTTGAGAAGATAAAGTTTTGAGAATCGCTATTAACTTCGTTAATTTCGTCATAGCGTCGTAAAGCGTTTTTTATTGAAAAAAAAAAAAATGTTTATATCCACGACAGTTTCGGACCTCGCTCGTCTCTTGCTGCCTCTGCATATAGAAGTGCACTTACGCAATAAATTTTAACGAAGCGACGAATGAGAGGCTCGGGCATCTATTACGGATATACGTATATATGGCTGGTGTGCTCATTCAATCAGTTGCTAGAAGCATAAAGCGGTGAGTTTAATGGTTGACTCGAATCGCAGGTTCGATTGTCGGTGGGGCGGGGGGAGGGGGGGCTGGGAGGTGGCGGACGAGGAGGAGGAGGTGGAGGGGGAGAAGGGAGAGAGAAAATATTAAAGTGAGTAGGCGCGTCACAAACACTCCTGCACCAATAATCTATAATGTATTTACACGGAATCGTCGTTTACTTATAAATTTACTTATAATGCAAATCCGTCCAGCTCATTTGTACGTTGCCACTATTTCCTACTCCGTGCCTCGGTATCCCGAAATTCTTCAATCTCATTCCTTCGAATAATTTAAATGTTTTCCCCATTATTTAAAATATAATCGAAAATTATCATTGCATACGTAATTTATGCATACTAAGCTTCCTTTTTAATATTCGTGTTTAGAATTTATAATATTCAATATGAAATTTTTGTGTGTATATATGTATATATATTTATACATATCTAGAAAAAAATTTGAAAAATTTTCCTATACTTAATGGTACCTGAAATTTATTTATAATGACAAGTTAGCAGTAGACTGATACAAACGGATACATATAAGTTGTGAATCTATATTTATCCGGTCTTTTATATAAAATCCTCTTTTATTAAAATATTAAATACAATGACAGAACTTCACAAGTTCATAATTTCAGTCGGTGAATCAAAAATTTTTTTTCACAAATTGCTTATAGAAAGCCTATAGAAAGTTTATTCTTCTGTACAATTTGATTTTTTTTAAATTTTATTTATAATTCGGGATGACGATATCAAATTTTTTTTTTAACTATTTATTTTGGACGAATGTAGTTGTCAACTACAGTATTCGATGAGCATTTTTTTAAGGAAGTTAGTGATACGAGGTATGCAATATATTGAGTTGGAATGCGATAATATTATGATACAAGTGCGTTCCTCAACGAGTGCTTGAAGATAACATTTTAAGCCAACTGTGTAATTAATGTTTCCCATACACATGGGAGAATAAAATTGAATAAATACTTAGATTGTGCTGTATAGGGTTCGTAAAAAATGCTTTCGAGACGATTATTATACATATCAACTTATGAATAAGAAAATTAAATTAATCGTTTTACACGAGCTCATAGTACCCATAGCTTATACTTGCGAGTCATTGATATGTAATAAAAACATCTATTGTATGACATTGCACGAAGATTTTTTTGTTTATCTGTATTATTTTTATTTCGCTGGAAAAGGATATATTGCGAGGGGAAAAATGCAGAAACCGATATCATAAGTTATCGACCCATGTGTTAAATATCAACTGTCGCATACTTTTCACTTACTTTAAACTTTGATTCCGTCCCTCTACTTTAATGCAAGATTTTTAACGTTTTAAAAATTATGGTGAATCTAATGCGAATTTTTAAATAAAAAACCGGATAATGCAATACTTACAAATACTTACAAATCAATATCTTGATAGAGAGAAGAATGTTACGTGAATAATAACATTATTGAAATTCTTTGCACGTTTTTAATGCAAATTTTTCCATTGTAGATTTATTCTTATTTATTGCCTTATAATAATAAGCAAAGAAACAATACCATTAAGTTTTCTCTAAAAATCTTACTTTTTAATAGATCTTCCGTTTTCTATTTTTCTTATAATTTTCCGCGATACTTCCGCAAGGTAAATTATAGCGACGAGAAATTGAAAATCACGGACGATTGGTACAATAATATGGTTCGGGTAAATTGTTCAAGATTACCGAAATCATATATTTAATGAAAATATTGCATAACCACCGATTTAAGATATAATTTAAATAGTATTGAAAGGCACGAAGTAATTATCAATAAGCGAAGAAAATTAAATATTGTTTCCTGTCGAATTATACATATACAACTATAAATAGGTAAGAATTCATTTTAAACTTACTTGCTTGTTTATATTAAGAAACGGTATTTAAACATACAAAAAAATCTACGGATAAGAGAAAGTTACACGCTACAATTTTCTGTAACATTACCGTACAGAAGTGCATGGCTGTTATTATAGTTGAAAGGATGTGCAGACTGCGGAAAACTTATTTAATGTCCAAATGATAAATTGTTTATTATAATTAAACTTTCTTTGTCGAAAGCAGCTTACATTTCTGCTCTGCGAATTTTAGTCCCTTTTGGGATTATTTGCTGCCGTTGAAAATGTTGATCATTTTTGCATTATTTTTCTACATCTTCCTAGAATGAGAGAAGAGAATTAAAATTAAATTCTAGTACGAGATTACCTATTATCACGGTGGACCGACGTCAATAAGGTAATAAAGCATTGAAAAACAGATTGCAAAAAGATGATTCAAACGATTGTTTAACATTATCCCAATATTCTGTATCGTGGCCGTGAAAAGCATTGAACGCTTTCAATTAGATTAAGATTTAGGCTTAGCAGTGGCCGTGCATTTCCGATGATTCGATACATCTTCATTAAATGTTCAAGAAATGAAAAAGAATAAAGGCAGCACTAGCGATAGCTCGCATCTTCGTCAAAAGAAACGAAATTGGATGTTTCATTGCCCAGGAGTGTTATTGGCTCTACCGGGAACGATGGTCGACAAACGGCCAACAGCATACACATATATTATTCTTCGGCTTAATATTCCACGTGGGGATTGCGACTAAAATCATCCGCAATATCGCTTTTTTCCCCCCATGCACTACGGCTGTAATTTCCTTTACGCGCATTATTGACCCTTGATTCTCGTAAGACCTTCCTTAATGCATTCTGGCAGGCGGCTCTAGGCTCTCCGCTGCGAAAATTTTCTGCTTTAAAATAATGGCACGGCACAGTCAGGGATGTAATAATAGTTCATTCGTCGCAAAGTATTATCCTATTTGAATTTTGGGTGTCGAACCACTGGATGCTTGCGGCTTAAGCCCAACATTTCAAGAGAGTGACTCTCGGTGGATATTATGCTATGCGATCATTGCTTGGCGGCTGTACAGTGATACAAGCATTAATTTTTGCTGACAAGAGAGAGCCTTGCCACTACGGCGTGCGCGCAAAAGCACATCGATGCGTCACCGCGTAGTCCGAGTAATGGGGCTGTGGAAAAAAAAAAAAAAAGTTGTAAGGTCGACGAGCTTGACGCGAATGTTAAAGGCCTACGGGGGGGAGGAGTCCATCCTTAAAGTGACCTAAAGCTAACGTCGTTGAATTTCTATAATGCAGGACAGTCAGCAGCAGCAGCAGCAGCAGCAAACGTACGAGAGGCGTCGGCCAGTGTCGCTGTACGGGCCCCGGGAGGAGATCCTCTTCGGTAGCAAGGGGCTCGGCCCGGGACTCGGCTTCGCGGGCAACTGCTGGCGCTCGCCGAGTTCCCTGCTGCAGAGCCCCGGCCCACCCCCGAGGACCGAGGCGACTCTCTCCTGTCAGCCGGTGCGAGCCCTCGAGCTCGGGGGCCTGCCCGGCCTCGAGAGGAGGGAGGCCGTCGTCGGCCAAGCTCCAGCCGCGCCGAGGCTCCGCGACGACGACGGGCAGGCCTCGCCGGCCCAGCGACACCCGAGGGACGACCACCAGGAGCAGCTCGGGAGGAGCGAGGAGAGCAGCGAGCACCGGCCGTTAGGCCTCTCGACACCGGAGGTAAAGTTATTCATCGTCTCCGTCTCTCCTCCTTCCGCCCACGAGGCGACTCGCGCCCCCCCTTCTCCCCACCCGGATTAGGAGCTTTCATCCTTCTCGAGATATCTGGCTTACGAGCTCGCCTTCCCCGTCGCTCCTGGCGTCGAGCATTCACGGGCAGCCGGCGTATCTGACACTGGCCATCAATTACACTCTACCAGATTGAACGTCTCACTCCATCGGATTTATTATCGCTCCTTCCCCGCCGTTGTTTTCCCTCGCTCTCGATTCTTCTCTGGTTCTTCATTTTCTCGCCTAGTCTTCATTTTTTTTTTCCCTCCTACTTCTTCGCAATAACGATCGAGGGGACGAGCGCCTCGTTTGTTTTCCAAGGCAGAGCGCGCGTGCATCGAAACATCGAGGAGGAAGAACTGCGCCCGCAGGAATCGCAACTCGCTTAACTCACCGATAACCCAATAATAACCTAAACAGCCGAGGGGACGTTAGGCTACGGATTCGGTTTACCGCCTTGGCCTTAGCGGCGGGGGGGACTCGCGCTGCTCGTGGCTCGTCCCCGCAGCTCTTCGGGATATCGATCCGTGGCCGAGGCGACACGAGGCTCAGAGGGGGTAGGGGGTGTGCACACAGCAGGTCCGCAAATTTAAAGGAACGTGGCGGCGGTTGGGATCGGGGGAAAAGAAGGAATTTAAAAGCCCGAGAGAGGCCTTCCGGGATCATCTCTTGGAATCGAAGAGAGGAGTGCATCGCGGTATTGATTAGGTAGCGCGGTTCGCGCGTGTCTCGGCTTCAGCCCTTGGCCGCCACGCGCCCCACCTTCCGACCGCGGGCGCGCTTTTTCTCACGTGTACGACCGACCTCTCCTTCGTCCTCCGTCCCAGCCCGCGCCATTATTTCGCTCGCCTTTCTCCTTGGCGCCCCTCGCGCCCTCGACGACGCCTCTCTCTCTCCCCCGCCCCACCCTACTCTCCGCTCCCGTCATTTTCATCGAAACCCTAAGAGCGCCTAGGCTGGCAGGCGGCGCGAGGCCTCCTTAGCTCAAACTGTCAAGCCTGAGAGATTGTCCGTCCTCCTGAGCTCCGCTGGCTGCTGCTCTCCTGCCGTTATCGCTCTACCGTGGGCCGCTCGTTGTTCGCGTTGACTTTCGACGCTCGTCGCGTTTACCGAGTTCCTCGGCTTTCGGCCTCGGCTACACACGACGGACCTTCTTCATCCCAATGTAATTAATACTCGCCTTGATTTTAATATTACACCCGCGTATGTGCACGCACACCGACGCCCAAGCTCACGTATATTAATATATACATGCGCATACGTGCACCCATGCACACTTATTTATTTGTCTATTTGTACGTTAATTTTTCTGATCAAGAACACCTATACTTATGCGAATGCGAGATGTCCGCAACACCTTGTATTAGCTGCAATATTTCGTAGTGCAAAAATGCGAATGTTTGATTTTTTGTTTTTGCAGATGTCGATTGTCGAGTCGGACAATTATTTTAGGTTATAAGGGCGCCGAAGGTCTCTGCTTCAATTTACTTTCTTTGCGAATGACTAAAATTAATGTCCCTTATGTGGTCATAATTGTGAATAGCATTTATTTACATTTTATTTTACAATTACTCGTATTTTTATGTTTAACATTTACTTTCACCGACTTCACGACTTGCTTCTTCAGCTGGTAATTTTTTCTTTCATTTTAGCGTCGTCAATAAAGTTTTTTGTTTATAATTCAGTGAGTAATTTATTGCTACTTCGATTAATGCGCTAATTACTCTTTAATGACAATCTAGTATACTTGATAGTTATATATGTACATTTTTTTTATTAAAACTTGAGCTTTTTAATATATATATATATAATTGGCAATTTGATATACGATTCAAAAATTTCAATTTTATTTGGCATAGCTGAAAATTTGGGTGCAACTGTAGTGTACAATATCGTAGATTAACTTTGCTACTTATTACTAATCACATTTTATGATTTACTCGCTTGCAACTTTAACTTATTGTTTTTCCATTTTATTTGTTTTAAAAGAATGCCAAAAGTAAACAAAGTTACGAACTCGATGGGAGCAGCACTGAAGATGACAGCCGTCCAAGTTCTTCCTTACAATTTCAAAGACAACCTGCAGCGACCCATGGAACTTGGCCAGTAAAAAGAGATCTATGGGGTTCGAGTCAATCTGCAGGGCCGACAGCTCAGCAGATTGGATCGTTGATTCATAATGTAAGCTGCTAATATTTTTTTTCAACGCATCATTTATAAGCTTACAAAAACCAAAACTTTAATTTTTTGATGAAAGAATAATTGAACAAATTAACAAAGATTATAAAATTCGTATTTTCATAGGATTTAACGAGTGTAATGAGTTTCTCATCTGGCACCGGAATGAATCCACCATCAGGTATGCAAGGACATAGGCGTTTGGGAGCCAAAATGGATGTAGTTTATAGCCTTTTGAGTATGCTAGGGAGTACCGAAGGCCGCGAAGACATGAGTGCGACACTTCTATCTATGAGTAACTCGGTGGAGAGCTGCCTCGTCATGAGACAGTCTGGCTGTTTACCGCTGCTTATTCAACTGATACATGCACCAGGACAGGATCCGGAGACTCGAGAGCGTGCCTCTCGAGCTTTAAACAACATTGTGCATGCAAGAAATGATGAGAAATCCAGTAGACGCGAAGCTCGAGTTTTAAGATTGCTCGAGCAGCTGCGAGATTATTGCCAGGCACTCAGGAGCTCGTTGGAAAGTGGGCAGCTTCCAGATGATCTGGAGAGGCATCCAGGGGCGACTATAGCAGCGTTAATGAAGCTATCGTTTGACGAGTCTCATCGATACGCCATGTGTCAACTCGGTGGCTTACACTCCGTTGCTGAACTCATTGAAATGGATCACACTGCACATGGAAGCGACAGCGAGGATCAAAATTGTATCACTCTGAGGCGATATGCAGGCATGGCTCTGACAAACCTAACATTCGGAGATGGCAATAATAAGGCACTTTTGTGCTCCTTCCATGAGTTTATGAAGGCCTTGGTAATTATAAAATGCTTCAAAGCTTTAAGGATTACACTGCATTTGATTTTTATTCAACGTTTTCGAAAATATCTCTCGACAGGTTTCGCAACTAGCAAGTCCAAGCGACGACTTGAGGCAAGTGACGGCGAGTGTTCTTCGTAATCTTTCTTGGAGAGCGGACAGTAGTAGTAAGCAAACGTTGCGCGAAGTTGGCGCCGTCGTTGGTTTGATGAAAGCTGCAATGGAAGGACGAAAGGAATCTACGCTCAAGTCTATTCTCTCGGCTCTGTGGAATTTATCCGCTCACTGTAGTACGAATAAAATGGACATTTGCACTGTCGAAGGTGCTCTAGCATTTCTCGTTGATATGCTGAGTTATAACGCCCCATCGAAAACATTGACAATCATCGAGAATGCAGGTGGCATATTGAGAAACGTATCGAGCCACATCGCCGTTAGAGAGGATTATCGTTCCATTGTTAGGGAGCGAGGCTGTCTGCAGGTAGATTTTTTATGCGACATTGGCTCATTTCTACTCTATAAGGATACATTGTAATCGCTTTTATTTGCTTTTACCAAGGTCTTACTTCGACAACTACGATCGCCAAGCTTGACCGTAGTGAGCAATGCTTGCGGTGCACTTTGGAATCTCTCCGCTCGATGTCCCGAGGATCAGCGGCTTCTTTGGGATCTTGGAGCTGTCCCGATGCTACGCAGTCTCGTTCACTCGAAACACAAAATGATATCAATGGGTTCCAGTGCGGCATTAAAGAATCTTCTAAGTGCACGTCCTCATGGAAATAATTTAGTTCACATGGATTCGACCGCAAGGGGACTTGGCCTACCTACGTTGCCTAGTTTGATGGCACGAAGGTAATATTTAAAATTATTTCAATACCTGAATCGCTTTCCCCTTTACCTTATCCAAATAGATATCAATTAGCTGTAACGTGTTATTATTGATTAACAGGCAAAAAGCTCTTGAGCAGGAAATCGATCAGAGTTTGTCGGAGACTTGTGATAACATTGAGCCAAGTACTTCACCCGTAAACAAAGATGATAAATTTTCCTTCAAAATTGATAAAAATTTTGTCGATGCATCATGCAGAGTCGGCAAATCGTTCCATCAATCGCAGGCTAATCCAGCGCTATCGAATCAACCTGGACCTTCCGGACTGAAATTCACGAGTTTTACGCGTAGCGAAAGTAGAGAATCCATGCGTTCAGTCACTAGTACGCATTCCGATACAATTTTTGAAAAGGTCAATCGACAAGCACGAAACAGTTTGACGCCAGCCCAGTTACAAATGAAACAGCAGTCGGCTTCTTTACATGCAGCGGTTAATTTTGATACTGCGATTTCAACCAATGGCCACTCAAAGGGTAACGTTGTTGCTTGAAAGTGCTTATGAAATTGAAAATAACTTTTCAACGGCATTTACCGTTTTAAATATATATATATTGCTAAAAGTCTTATTAGGTTTCGACAAATGTCAAATGTGAAATTAAATTTCAGGTTTGACGGAGAAAAAGTACACTCTGCGTTATATGAATGCGATTCCAGAACGTTTGAAACCCGGAGAACCGTTACCAGATTTACGTGGTTTGAGGTATGACAATTCAACGATATCATGGGATACTGCATCCAATCAGGATGTCAGTAGTTCCAAAGGCCTATTATATTCATCGATGGAAGATAATTTGTCGCTGACGAATTCATGCGACTCTTCAAGTTTAAAACTTACAAAAGCCGAAACTAACTCTCCTGATCCGTCTGGTATAAAGCTTAAGAGTGGACTATCGTTCAATGGTCCTGCCAATTACAATTTGCCTCTACAGGGCATTGAAAAAGTTACCACTCCTATAACCGATCCATTCAATGACTATACCGAGACAGATCTGGATCAGCCCACAGACTACAGTATCAAATATGCAGAGCACACTTCGGACGACGATAAGCAAAGCTCAGCGTACTTCACGTGCACCGATCAAGAACAGGATACCGTTAAAACTTATTGCACCGAAGGAACACCTTATCAAGGCTCGCTAAATTCTTCCAGGGCTTCTTCTGCCTCGGATCTTCACGAAGACAGCCGACTGAAAGCCCATTTCCGAAGAATTCAAGAGTCTGGCCAGAAGGTTTTGCTTAGTGGCTCTAAGCATCTTACTGTTAATCCTGTAGCTGAGCAAAATTTCAAATCGCAAAATTATAATAGAGCTACTTCGAGGGCGGATTCTCTTCGATCCACGAATTCTGGTAAAAGATGAAGAATCTATTTATAATCTATCCAATACAAGTATGAATGTTAAAGATTCGTTTTAATTTGTTTCCATTACGTTTAATAGAGAGCACGTTGGCTTTGGAAAGTGATAGTGCTATCTTTGAAGGTGATCATAAACTGGAAGAGAGTTCTGGAGTGCCTAGCCTTACCTCAACAACCGGAGATGAGCCTAAAATAGTTGTTAACTCTGAGAAAGAAAAAAGAAATAATGAAAAATCCAAGACAAATATCGAAACCTATCCCGAAGCCTTTGTGAACGATAGTACTGAGAACGTGCATCAATATTCAAATGATCACGGGTAATTTATATCTAATGCAAAATTTTTTTTTGATTAGGTAATTCGCTGTAAAAATAATAAAATTAATATTTTGTTTTGTTTTTTAACTAGTTTAAACTATAACCAATCGGGTAGACGAAATAGTTACGATGAAGATTCGTATTCTGCAAATAATCTTGTAAGATATAAGACTAATACAAGCTTAAATGATATTGAAGTTCAGGATGTTAATGGTACCTTGTCGGGAAATCAAGTGAGCCTATATGAAATAATTTAATTTTCAATTTAGAAAAGCAATTATTATTACTCGACTAATATCAAAATTTCTTCTAAAAAATCTTTTATAGTCTACACCCTTAACGTCATTAGAATCAACGGATCAACAATTGTTGGAAGACGAGAGGGATATTAGTGAATCAACTTACACTAATGATTATTATACTATACAAGAGACTTATACTCTTGATAAAAATGTCGAAATTACAAATCAAAGTTCATTTATAAATGACGACTGTAGTACATCTCAGCAATGTTCCTCTACTCTGAGCTACATGTCTGTAAACAGCAAACTTGAAAAGGATGAAACCGAATTGAGTGAAAATCAAAACGAAGACACTGCAAATTCCGAAAGAAGCGAGTCTTTCGATTCTGTTGAAAAATCAGAGCAAGTGCTTTTGGAGTTATGTATTAAGTCAGGAATTGCAAATCCTGAAACACTTTTGTCAATCGCATCGAATAACGAATTGAAATCTCCAACTAACAAAGACGTCATTGACGCAACTAAGAAAATTAATTCAATAAACGCTAACGACGTTCATAAATCCGCTTCACAAATGGTGAGCAATTTTCATATAAATAAAAAAATATACATCATAAATTAAGATTTCAATAATAATTAAAAACAACGTGCATTTTTAAATTAGGGAGAAAATCCTGACAAAAATGAGGAAGAATATCGAAGGCAGCGTGATCCAGATGCCATGATAGCTTCACTGGATCGACTGACCGCCACGTTAGTTCAGCAAAGCGAAGCAATGCGCGAGAGGGACTCTTGCACAATGAAGGGCAGCTTACTTAGCGACACTTGGAACGAGGACTCGCCCAATGAGATCTCATTTCCCAGTATTAGCCTAAGTGCGCCGTTAGTTTGCTCTTTTAAAAGCGACATTCCGGATGATCATGTCTCAATTGGCGAATCGGTCGAAGAGGATTGCAGCATGTCGGTTACTATGACGGAGTCAAGGATTATCGAGACCGAGGCAATAAAACTTGCGGAGGCCGTTCGTGCCGAGGCAAATCAGATGAGCTTAGCTTCGATAGACCTCGACGCGATTAATCCTCCGTCTACAATGGGAAGTCTTGTTTCTCTTACGGCAAGCATCGGTGGAACGACCGATAACATCGACAGTTTAGGAGGTGGGTGAAATATCTTTTTCGAAATAAGGCCTTTGAATATCTTAATACAACGAGTTTATAGCTTTTGTCACTTTCGATTAGATCGCATTTTATTTCTAGTCGTTACCGAACAACTCGCATAATCGAATCAGGTTTAAGTAATAAATTGCATTTGCAGAAAGATGTCGTCAATCAACTTCCCTTCCACCAATGCAGTTTACCGTGGGGAGAAAAAAGTCCTTACCTGCTGGAGTTGTTGCTCGACGTGCCTTGAGCCACGGGCAGAATCGTACAGGCAGTTTGGAAAATCTTCTGAGCGTATTTAATAGTGGCAATCAGTCGCAATTGGAGAACGTCAAGCCCCCGTCTATAATGGACGAATTGCTAGATACAGGTGACATGGAAAATAGTATGTTGAGCGTTGCGAGCATTACCTCTGAAATTGCAGATTGTAAAGATAACGACTCTAACAGTTTGACTGGTAGTGATCCTGTTTTTGATATAATAAAACCTCTCGCCAACGTCTTATCAATGACGTGTATGAGGTAAATATAGATATTATTAGCTTGTGGATTGACGTGGATAAATCTTAAAGGTAAAAAATATCCTCATTTTATAATTGTCAATTAGGTACGCCGAAACGATGCAAGGAAGCGCAAATAATAGCCTGAGCGAGTGCTTGGAGAACATCAATCCTCCATCGCTGTTTAACGAAGTTAGCCAAATGGATGAATCGACCGTTGAGGGAAAAACCCTTTGTATCGATTCAGAACTTCCCAACGAGGATGCAAATCACTATCTATTTGACGAGAGAATCGAAGAAATAGCTAATGATACAGACGACGGAGCAACTCCTCTTTCGAGTGACTATTGCAGTGACTCTGTAGAGTCAACTCCTAAGCGGCGTTTGCACAACAGTCACACAGGTTAAACGATCTATTTTTGTAAAACTCTAAATTTTTCGCCTTCTTTCTTGCAGCAATATTTACGCGCTCGAGTAGCTTTTCAGTAATAAACATTAAACGAATACTTGAATAAACGTTAAGACAAAGATTTAAGGCTTTTAAACTAATCACAAATTGTATTATCAAATACAGAGTGCAAATATTTGCAGCTCTTGGTTTTTAAAATAATTTTAAAAAATAACTAATGTTAAATTTTAGATCATTTAACGCCAAAGCAAAAAAGACAGTTGGCCAAAGAGCGATATAAAACCTACACCATAGCAGCAGAGCGAGTGAAAAAAGAGCAGGAAGGTCGTAAAAGGCAAGAGAAGGCAGGTGGAAAAGGTCTGAAAACTTTTGCTGGCAAATGTTCTCCTTTATCGAAGCCTACGCCAAAGCAGCGCAGACAAGAAGATAGGGCAAGATTTCAAACTCAGATTCTAGAAACACCGATTCTCGATAAAGTTGGGCAAGCCGAGGTTCGAGAAAGCGAGTGCGCAAAACCATCGACCGAGGAGAAGCCTAACGCCCAGTCCTTCGTCAAGTCTGGAATTCCCATGTTAAAGAAACTCTCCAGCGGCAAGAAGCTGTTCAAGGTCAAGTCGTGTATCGATCAGGGAAGTACAGAAAAATACCAAGCAAGACTTTCGAACGGTGAAAACGCTTCGGCCGATTGTAACGAAGAAGCCGAAAAACCGTCAGTCCCTTACTCCGATAAAACTAAAATTGCGACGAAATTAAAAGCTAAAACGTCTTTAAATTTTGAGCCGACTATTGAAGTTGAAGAAGCATTCGTAAGGAGCAAATGTGGTAATTCGATATCACCGGAATTTGAAGCAGAACAAGCGATGCAAATGAAATTGATGAACGGAGTTTCGAAAAGACTTAGCGACATTCGTGATAAAATGATGAACGAGGACTTGGTCGTGAAGTGCACCGAGAATTTAGACTCGTCGAAGTCGGACAGCGAGGAGGAGGAGGAGGACTCATCCGACAGGGAAGAGGTGCAAAAATTCAAGGGGCCGCGTATCGTTAAGCCAGGCGGCCTGTCGAGGGATTTGAGCTTGGAGTCGAACGGCACGGAGCAACTGGAACTGGAGACACCCAAGGGCATTCGCGGGCGCAGAAAGCCCCTGTATTCGACCCCGAGCACGAGGAAATCGACTCCACAGTCATCGCCGTTGAAGCAGGCCGCGTTCACCGGTGCGCCGACGGCCATCAGTCGTAGCAACACCTCGCCGATGGTGCGCCCGACGAGAGCCACCACACTCCGTCAAAACAACAGCTTCCAGAAGTCGAAGAGCGCCCCGAAAATGTCGATGAATGCCTGCGGAGCAGTGGACAAGTCTTGCGCGTCGACGAGCTCGAGCCTCGCCAAACGGAGCTCGATCCCGCAGAAGAACTCTAAGGCTCCGAGCAAACGGCTTAGTACGGCGAGTAATTGCATCGACGCGGTGGCAGCCCAAAAACCGGAGAGGTCGGACGCGCCCTCAAAACCATTGGAGAGACAAGGCACCTTCGTCAAGGATGAGCCTGAAATGGAAAACGTACCTATGGTCTTGTCCATCGCACAGTACAAATCCAACTTTATGAAGTCCAAAAATTCGAGTGAGTTCCCTAGCTTTATAATATATTTACGATTCGACGCTGTATCTATTTGAGCACGAGGGCCGAGCTGGAGAATTATTTTCATTAAAAAATTTCGTCCCCGAACTTGCACCGTGGCTTTTATTATCGATCAAAAACCGGCTTTTCTCCGTGTTTCCGATGCGATCTTCGAATAATTTTGTAATACCAATTAGGACAGCTATTTTGATCATTATTGCATTACAATGCGTGTAACAAGAGTGGCTTTGTTTTCAGCTGCAAGAACATCGCCGAAAAGCTCACCGGTTCACAGTAAGTCCAAGATTTCTCTTCGAACTCCCCAGAGATCGAATCCTCCAACCAAGTTGACAAAAACAACGAGCGCGGAGAAGATTTCCACGTGCACGAGCATTCCGACAATAGCCAAGCGCTCGTCGACGAATTTATGCAGTCCAGTGGTAAAGTCCTCGTCGAATTATCAAATTGGCTCTCCGAATGAAAGTGGAATCCCTCGCAAGATTTCATTGGGGCCACGATCTAATAGTAATTCTAGCATCGTTTCCAATGCCTCGAATCAAGGAACTCGCAAAATGGTGAAGGAAGCTACGAGTAAGATAGCCAGCCTCTGGAAAAAGGTTGAGGAAAATCGAAACAAGCAGCGCTCGGAAAACCCGGACACGAGACAATGGATCAAGTCGAATCCTACCTCGGACGAAGTTGAGTCTCCTAGTAATAATAGGCAAGAAACTTGTAGGTTATTTAGAAGTTCGACTTTTGAGGATGTTACCAAAGATTCGGAAAACACGAATCAAGACTTCATTTCTATCACGGGACAGGCGACAACTGTGTAAGTTCCAAATATTCCTAGTTAGGGAATTTCATTTAAGACAGTTTAATGCATTTAAGTCCGTAATGCACATTGCTTTATTTATTTTATCGTCTTAGTGTAGAAACTAATTTTATTTCTATCGGTATACTAATCTAATTAAGTACATTAGAGTTTATAAACGGTTACATATATATTTCAATTTCATTTTAAGGTTTTATATATTCTTCAATTCTGGGAAACGAGTGTTTCCAACTCGCGAAATTTCTTAAAAGAAACATTAAATATTGATTAAACATATTGTCTTGTGATATTTATGTTCTTTCGTATGTTACCGATTGTTCAGTAGTTTTTAAATTAATATCAACGTACATTAAACTACAATTAATTATAAATTCTAAGCAGTATAATTCAATTCCTATAGAGAAGATAATTAAATATAAATATCATTAGATAATATGAATTCATCGTTAAGGAATTTTAATACGTATAAATAATTTGAAAACTTTAATTTTTCATTGCTTTTTAAATTAAATTTCCTAACAAATAGCTAAACGAACAAAGAGTGAAGTATCAAAAAAATGACAATGTGATTGATTTTCTCATATTTTACTTTTATCGATTAAAAATAATATATTTCAGTAAAAATTGAATTTTAACAATGCTAGACTAATATAATCTACTTAATAATTTGTCGATCTTTTATCTATAATCAGCAATCTATTTAATAAATTACAGGTTTTCACTTTAAAACCCTTTGAACGTACTATAATTTTTGTATCTGCAATGAAACGAAAAACAACATTTCTATTGTTCCAGTTTCAATTTTTAAATAATGTTTAGTCAATTATTTTTAACTATGCATCACTCAATAATTGAGTAAATCATTTCGATATTTTAGTTTTTTCCGATGATCAACTTTAAATAAAATGATTTATCGAAAATTTTAAAAGTAATCAAAAAATGTTCTAAGGGTTATAAAGCAAAGAAAATAAATTAATTATAATTTTGCATTGATTTTTTTCTCTAATTTAGAATATGCGTTATTGAATAAATTAATTCAATCATCACAAAGCTAAGCCAAAAATGTTAATATTACAAAAAACTCGAGCGTTGTTAAGTCCTGTATATAAGCAATGCTCAACTGGTTTTCTTAAACGTCGAGTCGGTAATCTAACTCATAAACTTATACGTCATCGATTATTTATTAATTATGTATATAAAGAATTTGGAAAAATTTGTAGAAAACGTTTAGTAATTACGTAGAAGCAATCACGTATTTAAGCTTGCAATACATTATTGTAAATCTGCTAATTGACTGCTATTTGCGAATAATGAACGTTTTTAGCAAATTTAAACGATTGAAGTAAAAATTTTGTTTTCGTTTTCTTTACTTTTATATCAAAATATTCGATTAGTATATGCAGATGAAGATAACGAATCCTTAGTACCCAACTCTTAATTTTTGAAGACTGATAGTATGACACATGGCAGAATAAGAATTAAACATTAACGATTAAAAGTTTATTATTTGTTTTTACGTAAACTTGTCGAGGTATTATAAATTTAAAAGCTGTGCGACTTAATTAATGTCTAAGTAACGATTTACTTAGGTCGATTTAAGAAATAGAGAATATTGACTCAATAAATGAAACCTTTTGTTTCTAGTCCTTTTTTTAAAAACTTATAAGAAAAATACGACAGACCGAATTAAAAATGATTACATTATTTTTATCGATTGAAATTCATGATCGTATAGATTTTCTTATTAAAGACGGCGCAGCTTTAAACACTTTAATTTCTCAGTTCATATTTACTGATTGTACGTAGATTTCAATCGTTTATGTTACAATAAACTAAATAAAAACTATGTTTTTAGAATCTTATGCAAAAGAAATTACGTAACTTTTCAAAAAATAACAATGTGAAACTTTTATAAATAATGAGATAAATTTTTCAAAAATTACACCGATCAAAAGGGTTTTATTTATTTTTAGAATAAGTTTTCAATAAATATGATAGATTAAAAATATAAAGACTGTGTCTTTAATAAGAAAATAGATATGGCCAAGAATACATTTACTGACTAAATTGCGCAAATCACAGGTTTTTTCAACTGGGACTTTGTGTATTTATTTATTTATTGTCTTCATATTTTGTAGACTATCTTTAAAAAATCCGACGTATATCTGTGATGCCATGGTTATGTATATAAATATTGTATGGTTAAATTACTCAATAATATCGGCTTACCTTCTATTTGAATACGTTGTATATCATGAAAACGTATTCTTCTTAAAGATGGAAATAGTTTGGATTATTGGGTAAACATAATTAATTTTGTTTGTTTGTTATAGTTATTTTTGTATAATTATATTGAAGAAGATACAATGCTTATAAAATTTTTATACGAACTCTGTACCTTCTTGAATATAATTTTTGACCCTGCATCCAGTTCAAATTAACCGAAGTTAATTCTCCCAACTTGGAGTATATTCAGGGTTCTTAGTTTATTTTGTTTACTTTTTATATATTGTTTGAAACGAATTTGGTCCATGTACCAGACAGATTTTCTGTATAATTACATTATTGAATAACTTTTCTCTTTCTCTAATCAGTCTAGTTTGTAAGAATAATATTTGTCTGTATGCCTTGGGTTTGATCGATATTTTCGTGATTTGTATATTGTCATCGATCAAAATATAATAAAATTTGTAGCGAATTTTAATTGTTTATTTATTGCCCTACACGAATAACTTGTATTCTTATGAAAAAAAGATTTTTTTTATTTTCTTGCATGTAATAAAATATACAGTATATACAAATAAACTATGATTCTGGATGTTCGTATAAATTAATGGCTTTATCTTCAGCCACGGACACAAGTACATTATTTTTCAAGGGATGATATTTTACACCCCACACCTGAAAATGTATCGAGCATGGTATTCATCAATGTTTCTTTTAATGCAGTAGTAGTTTGAGTAACTCATTTACCTGATCATTGTGTTCCTGAAATGTGTGCAAACACTGTCGCTGAGCCAGTTCCCAAATTTTAACGGAATGGTCAGAGCTGCTAGAAGCAAACTTTTGACCATCGGGAGCAAATGTAACTCCAAGTACACAAGAAGCATGACCTGACATTGTCCCAGCTACGTTAGCATCTTTTCTATTAAAATTTTATAGCACTTAATTATTTCAATTACTTAGCATTTACTCCTACACGCATTGGTGCTTTAAGTTTATTCATACTTATAATGATATATTTAAAACATAAATAAGTGAAGAATGCGTATTTTTAATAAGTTACAATTTATTTTTTGCATTACTTACATGTCATACAATTTCATGTGACTATCGTCGCTTGCTGTCAAGAGTAGTTGAGAATCAGGGGAGAAACATAATGATCGAATTTGCATAGCATGTCCTAAAAAATCGATTTATTTTGTCATTTTTGGCATAATAAATCATAATATAAAATTTTTAGAATTCTTACCCTCTAAAGTTTGTAATACTTTTCCATAAGCAACATCAAATATATTAATAATACCATCTATGGCTCCACTAGCTATATATTTTCCATCCGGACTCTGCAAGCCATGATTGCCATTGTATATTATTATTTAAATTTGTAGTTTTAATAATTATAATTTAGTTTCCGATTTTAAATATATATTTGAATATAGATAATCTTTTATTTTAGACTCAATAAAATTAATGTAATTTTTAATCAAATTATTAATTAGCTGCAGTAATTATAAGATTACCAGTATTACATGTATTACCGAAATATTTATCTTTATATTTGCGATACAGATTAAGTACTTTTAATACTTATAAGAATTGCAGCTCTATTGAATTAACATTTATTTTGAAACACAAATGTAATGTATTTTTTCCCTCACATAAGCAACACTAAAAGTGAATTTTCCTCCTCTAGTATCCAAAATTTGTTCTTGCTTTCCATTTTCTGCACTATACAAATGTATTTTACCAGCGTGGCTTCCAGAAACAATATATTTATCATCTGGAGAAAAACAAACTGTCCAAATATCGACTGGACCAACTTCTATACTGTACATCTTTTCTCCTGATTCTAAATCCCAGACTCTTAAACTGGAATCCAACGAACTAGATGCACATTCTGAAAATTTATTGAAAAATTAGTAAGAAAATTAATAAGATTTGAAGAATATAGTAATAAAATAGCTCTTACTTGTTCCATCGGAGTTAGTCGCTACAGAGACAACTCCTAACGAATGTCCAGTAAGTTTATGTTTAAGTTTTAAGCCTCCATTCTGATATTCCCAAACTTTTACCGTATCATCTACAGAGCCAGTTATGATATATTCATTTGAAACATCATCATTAGATCGTACCGAGTCACTGCAAAATTATTCTTATCAATAAAATGAAACGATTTAGATAATCTAAAAATCAAAATAACCAATTCACCGAGAATCTTCATTGTCTATTTGCATATCCTTCTTCTTCTTTGGGCAACCCCATGTGCATGTCCAAATACTGTCTTCGTGAGCATTTTCAGTCTTGTGTATTAAAGAGTACTGTAAATAGTAAATTATTAATACACATACATTTAAAACGATTGTAAAATTTTGTTGACCTATTATTCAAGTAAATATGTTTCATGTTAAAAATAAACACATGAAAAAGAAGATTTACCATTGCTTAAATGTAACTTTAATTAAATATTGATCCTGTTAGTGAGGAAATTATTTTAGTACTTTTTTAAAGCTCTCAAGCTTCTTGATCGTATTATCTCAAAAAGCCGCAACTATATAAAAACTTTGTGTACATTAACCTCACTTTTAACGTTAGCTTACAGTCAGTGAATGTCTATTGTATGTATAGTTACAACCTTACAGCACTTACAACTTACAGCTTACATATAACTGTTACAAGTTATGTTTAGGACGTTTGGGTTCAACATAGATAGCGTTTGAAGCACAATTTGTAACTGTTGTAAATCAACGTAGTACTTTTTCTTTATTGTGCAGATGCAGAGTTATGCTAAATAACGTGCAGCGCGATAGAGATTTAGTTAATCGAGTAACAAATGCAAATGCTTTTACATAAGATTAAACATTTCAAGAAAGTAGCATTTGCGGTATGGGGTGTTCAAAATTCATTATTTGGAAATGAATTTCATTTTTTTCGATTGACTAAAAAAATCTTATTAATTTCTTAATAAGTAGGCATAAAATATAATTTATGTTTATTCTTAATAAATAGACAAAATAAATATAATTATTCGCGTATATGAGAGATCGTGCAACATTGTGTTACAATGATTGTTTAATTTTTTAATAAATTTTATCGATATAAAATAAACTTTAATTTTCTATTTATTTGATAATTTTTTAAATTAATAAAAAACAATATCTATTAATTTAAAAAATATCGAGATATTCATATAATTCAGGCATTTAATATAAGAGTTTATAATTTGCAAATACAATAGCAATCAAAAAAATTTATATCAAATTCAACTCATGTAACTGATTAATATTTTTAGAATGTTTTTTATGATCTAATGTTACTAATCAAGTAAGTTAAAAAATAAATGAAGTACTCCACAGTATACTAAAAAAAATAATTCAAATTTTATTTAGATGCAATATTAATAATCTTATAAAATAATACAGTAAAGACACTATAAATTTTGTGTATCAATTTCTGAAATTAATAATTTTATCTATATATTATACTCTAATTATAAATATAGCTTACGTTTTACTGAATTTGCGAATCAATTGCATTTTCTAACTTGCAGTGAGTAAATTATTTCAGATTATTTCTGTTTATTTTATTTTTATTATTTTATAAATTTTTTAACATTAACAATGAAACTTTTTTGATTGGTTTAATTATTAATTTTAGCTTCAGTATATTATTTAATCTAGCTTCAACTTAATTTTCTTTTATACTTATTATATTCATATTATGTATTATGTATTATATATATATATTAATGAGTCGTAGATTCGTAATTTGAGGAATTGATATGGAAGTGCTAATTTTCGATTAGAATAAAAAATTTACAATTACTTGTCCCAAGTCATGAATAAAGATGATGTAATTTTTTAAATTTATAAATAAGAAAAGTATCATACCAATGATCAAAATATTGAAGTAATTCGGAAAAAAGAAACAAAAATATTTAATTATTAAAAAAAATTTCAATTTTGTGTTATTCATCTATAATATCCTTAGGTCCTAAGTCGAAAACTCATGAATTATAAAAAAACGAGTATAAAAATTTTATACAGCTCTTAAGAAATAAGATTATCAAGTATCTATTTCTTTGCCTTAAACGTGGCAGCATAATTATGCACAAGAAAATCTATTAAGAACATATTAAGATAAGATATCCTTTTAAATATTTAAAAAATTTTCAATTTGAACTTGTTGAAATAAATTTTTCATCCAGAGAGAAGTAATTTGTTGATACTTGTGTAAATAATCTCATTTACCAAAGTATACTCATTAATGTTTTTTTATTTGTTTAGCAGAAACAATAAAAAATTGACTTTTTGAGATATATTATATTTTTATATACAAAAGTGTACATTTATAAGATTAATCGAAGGCAATAATTTTTGTAGTCTCTTGGTATCGGTTTATGTAATTTTTCCAAAAAAGACAACAATTGTATTGTTTGCAATTTGAAATATTTAAAAAATTAATTTTTATTGCATACAATGCAAAAGATCTATATGATGAATGAATATCTTTAAGTAATTAATGAAAATAAAACGGATGAGTTTGCGGACGTAAAAGAATGAAAGAAAGACTAACAACAAACGAAGAGAATCTTAATTTGAAATACGCAGAAAATTGTTATGACTTATTGTTCTATTTCACATATTCGACTTATGTAATTGTTTTTAATAATTTTTTCTTAACTATTCAACCATGCCATTATTTATGTATTATACTTCATTCGCTCATTTAAATTCAGCCTGAATTAGTATATTCATAAAATTTGGGTTTAACATGAAACACATCATTTTTCAATGAAAATTAGGATCTTCGTTATTTAACTGATTATAATTAGTATGGAAAGAATCTCGGCTACAAATTTTCATCAATCATAATTATCGTATCGTTCCATTTAATGGTTTTTATGTATTCGTTAGGCTAATTTAATCGCCGGAGCAACTTCGAAGGTGTGTGATTATTGCGACCTAAATTTTCTTCTCATTATGATGTATTAATTGCAAGGCTCGAACGAAAAACTGAGGCTTCATAGATTTTTCTTTAATTTCTTTAGCATCGAAGCGAGTGTATTATAATCATTTGATTAATTGAATTAAACGAAACTCCGAAAATCGTTTGAGAACTAGCATTGGAAAATGTGCCTTGATCGCAGCGCTCGGTTTTGAATGGTTGAGACTGTTGAGAGAGGAAACTTTTTAGCTGCAAAGTAAGTGCGATTAAGGAATTACCCCCACTTTCGAAATGCATGGCCGTGATATCTTATCATTAGAACACGACTTACGAATTACGATATATAACATATGTCATTTTTCTATTGGTGCTTGCGTATGTATATGTTGACAAGAGACACGTGGGCAAGCGTATGAATAGGTAAGACAAATTTCATTTTTAATCATTTCTTAAAGATTAGTTTCTCAGAATGAGTCCTTTAAAGTAAGTAGAATATTTTTTTTTTTTTTTTTTTTTTTTTTTTCTTAATTGATTTAAGTAATATTTAGTTTTTAATACATCTATGTATATTAGTTTCTTTTTTTGTTTTTTTTTTTAATGTAATTAGAAAATTTTTTTAAATTCTGTACAGAATGAAGGCGTTAATACCTCTGATATTTTTTATTTTATCTACGACCACTGCACATCTCAACTTAAAGCATGTAAAGTGCCTGGGTATGATTTAAAAAGTTTTTTATATTGTAGTTTTAGGATCTTTAAAATTTTAATTCAATTTTTTTATATAAAGTTTGTAGAATAATAGTTGATGAATTTGAAGCCGAAGTAAAACAAATTGATCCAACGAAGAAAATTGAAATTGGACAGTACCGATTAGATCCTGCTGGAAATACACTTCACAAACATGTAAATTATTCTTATCTTCTTATATCCTAATATACTATTTATTTTTTATTAATCAATTTTAATAATCAAAGGTGCCAATGGTTATGTCTGAAGTATATCTTTCCGAAATGCTTGATTCTATCTGTAAAAAAATGGAAGATTATGTTAGGGCAGTATATAAATCTAATCACACATTGACAATTTTAAAGTTGATGACTGAAACTGGATTAAATCCGTTACTTCGAGATGTTGATATTATCCAAGATGGTGATTTAAATAAAAGTCTGGAATATTTTGTAAGTTTTAAAGACACTTGCAATGTTTATTGATTGTATCTTGATTGATGATAATAATATTTAATTATGTTTTAGTGTGAGGATGTTGTGAATGATAATCAGGATACATTTATAGAAGTTATGAGCAGAAAAGATGAAAATGCCAAAACTAAAATTTGTACAGATGTAGCAGATTATTGTACAGAGTTTATTGATGATTCAGAACAGAATGAAACACCAGAAACTGAATCAACAGAAGATGAATCAAAAGTTGAGGCCACAGAAGATCAACATACAGAAGATGAAACAACGCAACCCGAGTCTAATGTTAATGATGAAAGTGCACAAAATGAAAAAACTGAACTTTAATAAAAAGTAAAATTTAGGTATTTTATTGATGATATTGAGAGATAATGTATAAAGTTTTTATTTATATGTAACAATATTTTAAAATATATTTATATAATATTTATTTAGTTTTGTAGTTTTATTTAATAATAATTTATCCGTTAATTATATTGTAAATAAAACAATCTTTTTAAGACAAATTCTTGGAAATCATGTTAATATCTTAAAGTAATATACTTTTAACTAATTTTAATTTCTTTATTAAATGTATTAATTATATATATATATTTGCATATATGAATATAGTTTTCATTAATATTCAAATACTATAGCTATCATTATCAGTTAATTTTAAAAAATATGTTGCTTTTGTTTCATTATGATTTAATATAATTTTAAAAGTTTTACCTTAAATAAAAAAAAATGATTTTAAAAATATATATATCTGTTCATTACAAAATTGTAACAAATTATTTTTATTATTTCAATTAATTTTATTTGAAACTGTATTATGACCTAGTAAGACTGCTTCCAATCTACCAAAATTTGGTATAAAACTTCACTTATACCTTTATGCTTATAATCTTCTAAAGAATGTTTGGCCCTTAGAAAATCCAATTATCTATGCAAACTCTTTTCATCCATTACTAATATGTTTTTTTTATTAAAAATATGTTTTCTTTTATAATTTCTATTGCACAGGTACTTAAAGCTTGTACAGGAGGAGGCATTTGTTTAGATTCTTGTTTATTAAGGATATTCACTGATATATGATCTTGAATATTGTATAGATTATAAGTATGCTTTATTGTTGATCAAATTTTCATATTAGTTGAATGAATCATATTATAGTTGATTATCGTATTTGACATTTTAGATTTCGAGTTTTTCTTTAGATATTTTCAATTGTTTGTTTTACTTGTTGAATTACTAGTTGATCAATCGTTTTTTTCGATAATTAGTATTTTCGACATTTTTGTTCTACATTATTTGGGTTTTATTTGTCAATATGATCATTAGTTGTTATTTGAAGTGAATCACGAATAATACTATCAAATATTTCAAAGTCAAATATTTTTAAAGCATACGTATAATCTATTATTATTAAATTGCCAGTATTATTGTTTTTATTCACTTTAGAAATATTACAAATGAGCAGATTGCCTTCGATTGTTTAAGGTTATTGTTAATCTAATGTAAGATGACGGTAATAAATTTTATTTTGACAATAAAATTTATTACGGTCAATACTCTCTATTAAAGTTTGTAAAAGTATATTCGAATGATTACTTTTAAGTATTTATTATATTCTAATTTTCTATACGAAAAAAATATGTTTTGAAAGATATTTAATATTAAACAGTCTATTGTGTTTTTATAAATCAAAAGTGCTATAATAAAGGTAAAGAGTGAAACAATTTGTATGTAATGTAATGAAAAATAAATAAATGAACTATTGAACAATAAATTATATAAAAATTTGATGTATTTAAAACAGTAATTTTACAATATTTTAAAACATTTATTTACTTATCTCACAACTTAAAATAATAAAATTATTTATTTTCATACACTATATTCTCATCGGTTCATAATACGCAGTATTTACAATATTTTTTATTAATTTAATATTATTTAATTTATTAGATGCATTTTGGTCTTTGAGGAAGACACATATTATAGAAAGCATCTTTCTTCCAAAAATCCTTTTTTTTCCATCCACACCAACCTTTATTGACAATAGTATTCAATTGCTCTGCACCAATGTAATGTGGATCTAAAATTAAAAATCTAACGTCTTCGTAGTATTCATCATAGGATACACCAAGGATTGTATGTGCTAAAACACCTCCACCTAAAAAACCATAATAATACTCAGATAAACATTTAAACTATGTTAAAATATTTTAGAATAAATTTCAATTTTCAGGTGTGTTATATGTTTTTAAAACATTAAGAATAAATTGGTTACCAATCATGACAGGAGTTCCTTGAGTTTGAAAATGTTGTGCTAATTCTATGACTGAGGTTGCCACTTCATCACCTTTAGAAGTACATATGAATTTTGATGAAACATCTAAAAGAGATTCTAAAACAAAGCCGACTTCAGTTGAACCAATCCATTGTTTACTACCTATGAAATTCGACGGCTTATCACCAATTTCTACCAAACATTTTTGAATATCTATATGTGAAGGAACTTTTTCATCTGTATAACCTTGTAATCTAAAATTTATAATAAACCATTAAATATTTAAAGAAAATATAGTAAATTGTTTGTTTAATTTTTAAAATATTTTAAATTTATAACTTACCTGAACCATGAAATAATAGTCTGCAATGATCTATAAGCGCATCCCCAACCATTGTCATCAAAATCATCTTGCAAATAATGATGATAAGCATATAAACCATTTACAAGACTAATTTGACAATCTATTAACAAATAATATTATTATAATTAATGAAATTGATAAATATTCAATATTAAACATATATATATATATATATATATATTTATTTATATATAATGTGTGTGAGTGACTTTTTTTTATAAAAAAAAAAGAATTAATCTTACTTTCAGGATTAATAACAGTTTCATGAGGATTTAAAAGATACTTTTCATTTGTACAGTCATTTTGAAACTTTATTGAGTTTCCTCTTCTGAAATAAGGTTTATTCATATCTAATGCTAATCTCCTGTGTAAACTTTTGCGATATTCAACTGGAAGAATTGAAAATAATTACTTTTTAATTTAATTCAAAGTAGCAATGTATGTATGTATACATATATTTAATCTTACAGGTTTCTAAAGCAGACAATCCAATTGGGTATACTAATGTTAATAAATGACCGAAATTTAATGGTTTAAAATGTATTGGTTCCGGAAGACATAATTGTAAATCTTTAATTTCTAATTGAGATTTGAACGATGTTCCAACAAGTCTTAAATTTCGACAAATTGATTCTACAAGAATTTCGTATAATTGTGCCATTGTTATCTTAGGTCCTACTAAAGATAATGCATCTATTTTTAAATTAAATTCGTAATATTCCATTGTCCCTGGAATAAATTATGTAAAAATAAAATTTTAATATAATTCATTAATAATTAAACTTCTATAAAATAAAATTCAATTAAGGATTTAGGTATTTTATACTTACGCTTTACATGTTTTATAATAGGTGCAAATTTTTCTTTTTCTTCAGAATTTTTATCATTAGACATTTTTAAAAACATCCCAGCTATCACAGCATTCTATATATACATAATATTAATAATAATATTAAATAAATTGACTCAAATGTAAGAATTAACTTTACTTACAATAATACCTAATGAAGTATTCTTTTTATTTATGCCTGGAGTATCATATACTCCAGAAGTATGTAGCAATTCTTTAGCTGATTTATTTTCATTATTGCTATCGTTTCCCAAAAGATAGATGTTGCTTTGTGGAAAATGAAATCCTACTTTTCCAGATGCTAACTGCATTACAAATTTTAAATTAAAAGAACATATATTAATGAAAACAAATTTTTTTAACTAAAAAAATTATTACATTTTTTTTTGTTTGTTGCAGACAATTAAGTAATGTTGATTTTTCTGAAATGAAAGGAAGATTTGCTTGTAATCTAACATAATAAAAGTTTTCCCAAAAATCTTTTTCTGGAATAATTTCATATTTTATAGCCTCTAGCTTCTGATGAATATAATAAAATGCATTAACATCAGCTGCATCAAGAGAATATTTTATAAGCAAGGGATTGTCTGTGACATCAATATCCTGTTATAAAAACAATATTTCAATTCCTTTTAAAAAATATCCATACAAATAGGTAAAGTTAAAAGTAAATTTAAAAAAATTTCTTCTATATTAAAATGGTACCTTAAATGCATTGGGAATATCTTGTTTATATTGATCAACATATAAAATTCCAAAAAGATCTACTTCTGCTGGCATGCAAAGTTGCAAATCTATGGAATGAATTTTATTTTCATCATCATCAACAGGATTTATACTAAAAGTCAAAACTGTTAAAGTATCTTCATAAACAACTCCATATAAGTGGCCAGTAACGGCAGCATTTAATTTAGCTAAACGCTATAAATAATAATTAAAATAGTTAATTTTTAAATGTACGTATATCAGAAATAGTTTATTTTAATTATTTATTACACAGGTGTCAAATTTTATACATAAGTGAGAATTAACGGAACTGTCATTTACCTCGATTACATTTGATATAATTTTTAATCGTGGTGCCATTTTATATTGTCGAAAAAATTCAATTTATTCCGTTAAATTATAAATAAAATATTTCCAAACAAAAATATCGTTATGTTTCCATACGGTAGTGTACTTAGATTTTCAGGTTAGGTTCAGTCTCATACCACAATATAATAATAATATTGAAGGAAAACTATACCTATGCTATAATACATTTGCTTTATAGTATTCTTCGTCGGTTTGACAAATGGGGGGAAATTATGCTAAATATGAGAGTACAATTGCCATAAAAGTTAATCAATTATTAATTATTTCAAATATTTTGTCATAAAATTATACATATTGTAGTTAATTATAAAGTCTTAATTAAAGTACACATTCTAAAAACTTTTATAAATTCTCAAATACTATAATTGTAATTGCGTAAATGACCTATGGCATTATTGTTATTACCATTCTAATACGTATTCTTATTCTTAAACACAATTAAAATTTATGGGTAATCTTCTAACGTGTATATTAAGAAAAAAAAATTATATTTCAATGTGATATTTTTAATAAAAAAAAACGATGGTTAATAATGATAAATTTCTGATAAGAATAATCGTTGCTATTGAATGATTGCATTTATTTTAAGGTTACTCTGCTAATATTATCAATTTTTTTGCAGATAAATTGCAGAGCTTAAACTACATTGAGTACCGTCGATTATTCATAACGCCAATTTTTTAAAAATCATTATAAATCAAATCTTATACTGCTTTTCTAATGTGCACCTTTTAAAAGCGTTCATGTGTAATGGAAAATCCATATTGTTAGATGTTTAAGCATTTGCTAAATTTGCAACAGGTAGCTTTGCTCATTGCTTTTCTATTGTGTCCTGCTAGTAGACGCGATTTTAAGTGATATGTAAAGAGGATATAAAAAAAATGTCATTTATTATCCATTGACCGATGAAGTATTATTAATGAATTAGGAAGCTGCCAAGCGACGCTTCTTTATTAAAGATTAATAACCTGTACGCGGCTACGAGCAGGAGAGGTACAAATAGCATTTTTATCGATGGAGCAGACTTCGTCTTCGCTACTTAAGTCAACTTAAGTGTCTTTGACTGCCTGCGAATGGGTACGAAAGAATACTACGAATTCGTTAGAAGAACACGAAGGACAATTCGATTGAGTGGTACTAAAACTACTCAGAAACGCACTTATCATTTGCTCCTCGCGCATTTGTGGTGTTTCGATCAGATCAAGGACGCGCAAAATGAGAAAGAGGTAGAGGTGAAATTCGCCGACGTTGTACAGTAATGAGATGACAATTGCTAGGTGGCTTATCGCCAGCTCATGTATCTCTCAAGTTCTTATTATATAGGTAGAATTGTAAGATGATCTCCTTAAATTGTCATCAATTATCGGTGTTTCAATTATCAACGACTCGTGTTTCGACTCGGAGCCTTTATCATTTTTGGCTCACATCTCGAGGGAATGCGAGAGGGAGGTGCGAGAGGTTTCTCTCTCCCTCGTCGTCTTTCTTCATTCACCTTTGGTGGCGGAGCAGCGCCGAGTCTCTTTATGCAGGAGCAAAAACACGAGCCCACACGCACGCATGCCTACATTTAAAGAGAGTAGGGAGCGAGGAGAGCAGAGAGGAGCAGCGTGAGTGACGGCGGGGGTTCGGTGCGAGAGAGGGAGAGGCTTAGGCTAGGTGTGCGTTGCCGAAGAACTTGGCATATAAATACAAATGCCGATCGATCAGAGCCCGGCCGAGGCTAGAGAAGAGGACGGGCCTCGCCGACTGCCGGTCGTGCCCTTGCTGCTGCTCTAGCCGCCTGACCGAGGAGCCTCCTTGTCCTTCTCGTCCGTCTCTCCGGCTGTCCGTCAATCCGTCCGCGCCTTCTCCGTGTCAGTCTCGCTCTGCGGGGGCCGGGCGGCGGCGGAGGTCGGGGGGGGGGCGCGCGGGCAAGGGAAAAACACCGAGGAGCGCGAGGGGCTCGAGAGGGCGGCAGCGAAAAAGAGGAGGCGGCGGGAGGACGCACACGCGCGCGTTCACGGGACGCGAGCGCGGAGCAGCAGCGGACTGCCCTGTCGCGGGGGCTCGGGAGGGGCGGAGGGGCTGGCGGCGGTCGGGACGAAAGATAAAGAATTCCTACTCCTCCTCTTCCTTCTCTTTCCTTGGCCGCCTATCGAAACCCAACGAAAAAGCCCCCACGGCCAAAAGGGAATACGAAGTGACGTTTTGCAATACTGCAATACTGTGACGTGCCTCGTTCCTACGTCCCTCGTTGCCAAGTAGGATTTCACTTTTTCATTTTGACGCGAGCTGCTGCCCGCATCGTTGAAATTCCAATCTCGAAAGAGATCAAGATATGAATTGATTGCTCGTTACGCGTACCTACGTACACGCGCTCAGTGCACGCGAATACGTACTTTGCGCTCGGGACACCCGACGAACGTAAATACGCGTATTATCTATAATACACCGTAAATACTTACGTACACACATACGCATACATACATGCACACGCACGCATATGCATATGCATATATTTATATATATATATACATATATACATATATATATATATATATATATATAAACACACGCACACTGTATATACCATTTATACGTGCAACATTTGTACATTAGTGCACACACGTCTATTGGCACGTACGTACACAACCCCTACAGTACTTGTCTACTATTTTCATTTTAAGAATAGAAAGCAATTCAGGTCATTATTTAGCAACACGCGCATTATTAATGGGACGGTTATCAAGAATGGTATTTTTTGACATTGGGACATAACAGATTAATAACTCTTTAATACTAACATGCCCATCTGGAGGAAATGCATTAAACAAAACAACATGTGGTAGAGTTTGATTTACCTTTTGCTCAACGGATCACAATTCCTTCCCTTGGAGAATACTGAAGGCACATGCTATGAGCTATGAATTTATCAATTCTTTCATTATCAAGAGTATATTGAGCTTCAATATTATGTCGTAAGGTGTTTGAGTGCAAAAAGTGTTGTTCATGTCAAAAATGGATTTCTGCAGCAGCTTGCAAGGACAAGCTTCGCACGAAGCTTTGCTTGTCCGGCAAGATGCTGAGATTAAACTTTTGGAAACAATGCGGAGGTGCCTTACTTCAAAGGTCAAATCCGATAGGGAATACGCTTCAACTATTTCCTCCTTGAGCATTCAAGGCAAAAAGGTTGAGCGCAGCGAAGACTTGGTCGGTAGCTTGATTGCTCAGGTGAGTAAAATGCTCTTTATAATAATATCATCTTAAAAAGAACCCATTTTTATTACAGCTTTTTTTACAGTATATTCAGTAACATGCTTATACACGTATTCAAATTTTTAATCATTTTCATTTAGCTTTGCTTTTTTAAAATTTTTATGTGTAAAAAGTATTAAAAAAAAAATATATATATATATATACTGCATAAACATAATAATACAACTCTATTTATAAACATTATGCAGTTTATCCGTATATTTGATAACAAAGATAATAATAATAATCTTAGTATTATTTGCACGGGTATGTGTAATTGTTGTATAATTTTTAACAATAATTTCAATATATTTGGCTCGGGTAGAAAGTAATAATATTATAATTTTAGTTAAAATATATTCTGTAAGATATGCTTAAAGTAGTAAAAAAAATGTTTTAAATACATACAATACTAAAGACATTTTAGAATAATAAATTATTTGTTATCAAATTATAAGAGTTGGAGAGATATCATGGAATCTATAGATCAGAAGGCAAAATTAATAAAACAGCAAGCAGATTCCATGGAAAGCATTGTTGTTGAACATATATCTTCGCTTCATGGAGAAAGACGCCGAGCTAGAAAATTATATCAAGAGGAACAAGTTTGGTTGAATAATCAATTCCAACAGGTAGTTTTTATTATAAAACAATTTAAGGTGCACTAAACAATAAGTTCTCTTTAATGATAAAATTTTCTGTATAGTATACGGATGAGGTGACTAGAAAAAAGGCAGAGTATCAAAAAAACCTCGAGATGTATAAGCTAATGAGATCTCGATTTGAAGAACATTATGTGAAGTGTATGTAAAACACATTTATTCTATACATTTTTATTCTGTATCATTTTTTAATTTTAAGTTTAAAAACAGTTTCATATCTCAAATTTAATGTAATATTTGTCGTTGAATTAAGGGAATGTTTTCGTACAACAATAATTATATTTCATTCAGGTCCTATATGACCAAATAATAATGAAATAACGTACAAAATGTGTCCTTTTAATAAAATAGTATTATTTTTATGAAGCAATTAAAGAGGCTTATTAATAGTCTTATAAATATTATTATAATTATAATTATTAATAGGCCTATAAATAATTATATTAATAAAATTTTTAAATTTGTAAGCTGTATTATATACTTCAGTACTATTAAATGCATTTTTTTAATTGATAAATGTAATAACATATTATGATTATAAATATATACTTAAATTGTTCAAAGTTTTCTTGTTAATAAACTTAGTAATCAATAGTTTCAGTAACCAAGTTAAGCAGGATAAAAATTTCAATCATTCTATCTTACGAGTTTTTAGCATTTTGCATAAACGAGAGAGTTTTTTCACTTGCTAAATTTCCGTTAGATTATATTTATCTATTTTATTTTAGCATTTTCTGTGAAATTAGTTTTATAAATATTAAAGCTAATATAAAACTTTAAATAACTTGTCATCCTGGATAGATGTAAAATTCAGCTTAAAACTAAAAATAGTAACATGTCAGATTATTCTGTTTATCATAGAAGCGCGCTCTCTTTTATACCGAGCTGATGCAATGCGCTCAATGAATTCTTCTTTTACTTTATAAGTATAGAGTATAATTTAGCTTATTTATTGTTTATAATAAAATTCTAATTTTGTGAATAAAAAGAAAAAAAAAAAATACAAAAAATTTGATATATAAATTAATCTATCTCGAAAATAAATTTTAAAGTTGCTTTTAACAAAAATGTTATTTCACATCAAAAGAATTCAACTCTTGCGTATGATATATTGGCGAAGTGTATAGTAAACAGAATACTCTCGAAATACACATTTTTTGAAATATCTTAATTTTTAATTAGAATTATGTTCAATGATAATTTATTATTAGACGGTTTGCGCATCTTCATACGAAGCTTTGTTTTTACGTATAGGTAAAAGAGTGGATTTGTAATTAAAATTTATCAATTACGAAATATGTTAAGCCATTGTTTTCATACGACAATTAACTTATTTTTAAAAAAATTCAATTGCCTCTGACGTACAGACTTTAAATGACCTATATTTTGCGAACTAGAAACTATGAGCTCATACCATACATAATAAATGTCATCATTAATATTATAAAATATATTTAAGAATAGACTTCGAGCTTATTCTTTACGAATATGCGTTTTATTCTCTTTTTAATGCATATAAAAACGTACGTTCGCATTTTGCTGCAGCTGGAAGAGGAGGACGAAAATTAGACGAAGTCCGAGAAAAATATCAAAAAGCATGTCGTAAATTACATTTGACTCATAATGAGTATGTTTTACTCTTGGGTGCAGTTATTGAATGTGAATATGATTTACGAACTTGGTATTTGCCTAGCCTTCTTGAAAGACAGCAAGCTATCCATCAGGAATTCGTCATTGCTTGGTAAGTTTAGTAAATACAAAGAGTTTAATAAATATTTTACTTTTTAAAATTATTATCAATTTAATTAAACTATTATACATATTATACTTGCAAGCATATTCGCTTAAAAGGCAAAAAAAGAGGTAAAATCATAACGGCTTTCTTTATTGTTTTCGGAAATCTAAAATAATTTCACGATTATTTATTTATTTTAGGAAAGGCATACTACAAGACATTGTTAAATATACAGATTTTACAAATGAAAAGTTTTCAGAAATTCACACTCGTATGCAAATGGCTGTTGATGCTATAAAACCTATAGAGGAATATAGAGATTTTATAGGAAAACACAGGTACACGTCCATTTTTAAATGCTCGAAATGTACAATATGTATTTGTAAATTATGTTTCTCTATTTTCAGAACAAGACCAGCATCCCCAGTAATGTATATCTTCGATGAGAATCTCGTAGATGATACATCAGGAAAATTGCTACCTAATAAATTAACGGTCGACAATTTAACAATAGATTGGTTGAGAAACCGACTAACGGAATTAGAAGCTTCTTTAAAAGTAACACATCTAAGTAGACAAACGACGCAATCTAATACAGAAAATAATTGTGATACTAAGTATGAAACTACTCACGTGTAATTTCTATTTGTATTTTAATAAAATAATTTTTTTTAATATTTTTCAGATCAAGCTTAGATTATTCACAAGAACGCGAAAAATTTAAGCTACATTGTCAAGAAAGGAAATTACGAAAACAAGTTGAAGTTATTAGAGGGGCTTTGAACGAACTTGGTTGCGAGGAATTACCTTCAGGTTGTGATCTTGTTATGGATGGTTCATTTACAGAGCCAATAAATAAGGTAAATATATAAATAATTTGTTAAAAAAAACATAATTAAATAAATTAATGAAGTTTCTTCTTCATTAAAATAATAAAGATGCTATAAAGATAATTTCACAGCTTCTAATATTTATTGTGTCTACAATATTACTAACAATTATATAGTCATAATTATTAGTTTGTTCTAAATATCTAATTTTTTAAGTAATTTATAGATTACAAATACTTAATGTTAACTAAAATTTTACAATACAATTTATTTAAAAATTCAGATAACATTTTTGTTTTATACAGAAATTAAAATCACCAGTAGTGACTTGTACAATTTCGTTTTTTACTATAAACATTTAGAGATATTAGAGACTTCTATAAAAATGTGTTAGTATTCTTCAAATATTCTTTTAATAAAAACAGAAACTTCTAAGGTTAAGTTAATTTTACTATTCCCCTTTGTTTCATTGTCGCATAAAGATGTACATTATCAATATTAATAAATGCATAGAAGGCATTAATTTTTAAGTAATAGAATGTGATTTCATATAAAATTGTACATTTTAATTACTATATTTTTTAAAAAGCTATATATTTATAACTATTAAATTAACTTACAGCGGAGTACAATAATGGATAATAGTTTTCTTACTTTACGAAGAAATAAAAAACTAATTACAATCATTAAATCACCTTTTAAATCATTACCAGCAATACATAATGAAAAAAACGGTCTCGCAAACAGTGAAGACTCCACTGTAGTTAGAGCTGTTGATTCCTCTCCAGTCGTATGTCCTTAAAATTCAAAAGTTGTTTGCATTTATGCCTATTTTATGCCCAGCGTTTTTAAATGATGATGATGATGATGATGATGATGATAATAATAATAATAATAATAATAATAATAATAATAATAATAATAATAATAATAATAATAGCAACACTAACAATAACAATAAGTATAATAATAACAACAATAACGAAAAATTAATAATAACAAAATGACAATAAGAGATTTTGATGATATTTTTGTATATAATTTTTTTTTAACTTTAAAAATAAATATATATATATATGATTAGAATGTTATGAAAATTAATAACATGTGTGTAAATAATGGGTTTTCGTTAAAATATTTAAAAATAATTATTACGATACACCACTGTACTAAAATCTAGAGCGATTGTTTAATTTGATTCATTTTTCAACATGTAATCAAGATTTGTATTTTCACATTGACCACTATGATAGTGATGATTGATTTGATGTCCAGCCTGTTATTATATTTTTAACGTATTTTTTTTATCAGTAACAGCGCAATAACAATGTTTTATTACCTCAAAATCTTTACCTTAATATTAACAAACATACGAGGCATTATTATGCGATCATCTCTAGTTAAAAAGTGTATTTTTATTTGCTTGTATGAAATTCTGCACGCGGATATGCTTTGCTTTTCTTAAAAATATGTATTTGAAATTATTTAGGTACCTCAGAGAGGAATTTCCAGTTGTAACAATCAAAAGGGAAGTGGAAATGGCGGTCTTATGGAAGAGGAATGGTTTCACGGTGTTTTACCTCGAGAAGAAGTTATATGGTTATTAGTTAGCGATGGGGATTTTCTAGTGCGCGAAACTACCAGAAACGACGAGTGCCAAATTGTTTTATCCGTGTGCTGGGATGGTTATAAGCATTTCATTGTTCAAACTACGCAAGAGGTATTTATTTATATATATGTATATATATATATATATATATATTGGTCTCGTGGATCGCATGGTTTTCTTAAGTTAGCAATTGTGAAATGTTTAACACTTATTTATTGCCATTTCGTTTTTAAGGGACAATTTCGATTCGAGGGTCCTTCGTTTCCTTCAATTCAAGAGCTTATAACGCATCAACTCAAATCTGGGTTACCGGTAACTAGTCGATCAGGAGCCATATTAAAAACTCCGATTTCAAGGGAACGATGGGAGCTCAACAACGACGACGTTTTATTACTAGAAAAAATTGGACGCGTTAGTAATACAATCATTGACCACTATTGCAATTGTCATTAATGAGTGATTTTTAAAATTCTTCCCATTCTTTTTTTTTTTTGTTTGTAAATTTAGGGTAATTTCGGAGATGTTTATAGAGCACTGTTAAAAACATGTAAGACTGAAGTAGCCGTTAAAACTTGTAAAGTAACATTGCCGGACGAACAAAAAAGAAAGTTTCTTCAAGAAGGTAGAATCTTAAAGCAGTATAACCATCCAAATATTGTAAAACTTATAGGAATCTGTGTACAAAAGCAGCCTATAATGATCGTCATGGAGTTAGTTTCTGGTAAGATTGAACGCGTTTCGTTGGCTATTATAGCGCGTCTATGATTTTTAAAATTTAAGCAAAATTTAAACGTTTCAAGGTGGATCTTTATTAACGTATTTAAGAAAAAATGCAGCTACTATAACGCAAGTGGAACAGCTTCAAATGTGTAAGGACGCTGCTGCGGGAATGTGCTACTTAGAGGCCAAGTTTTGTATTCATAGAGACTTAGCCGCTCGAAATTGCCTTGTAGGTATGTGTATATATTTTATTATTTTTCAACAACAACAATGCACGACTATGTACAAAATGTCGAGCTTTACAAGTGTGAAATTTAATTTCAATACAGGGTATGAATCTATAGTAAAGATCTCAGATTTTGGTATGTCAAGAGAGGAAGAGGAATATATTGTATCCGATGGTATGAAGCAAATCCCTATTAAGTGGACTGCTCCAGAAGCTCTTAATTTTGGTATTCAAAAATACTTATATCATATATACATACATATATATATATATATATATATGCGTGTGCGTTTGTGTTCATATATTTCATTACACTTTTTAATATTTTTTTATCATCCATGTAGGAAAATATACTTCTCTCTGTGATGTTTGGAGTTATGGTGTACTCATGTGGGAGATTTTTTCAAAAGGCGGGTATCCGTACAGTGGCCTGTCAAATTCTCAAGCTCGTGAAAAAATAGATGGAGGTAATGTAAACAAAAAAAATGAAGTGTAATAAGAATTAATTGTAGGTTAAAATTTTTGTTCAACATTGTTAAACAATATTTTAGGGTATCGAATGCCTGCTCCTGAAGGTACCCCCGAAGAAATTTATCACCTGATGTTGCGATGTTGGGAATACGAACCCGAAAAACGACCACATTTTGATCAAATATACTCCGTCATCGACACTTTAAAACAAGCTTACAGATTAGTGCAAGCTTAAATGATATGTATACATACGCATATATAGCTCGTGTTTTTAAATTTAATTTTTATAAGGAAATTTCAGCGTCTATTACTTTAAAAATATATATAACGAAAGAAAAAGGAAATCTGAAATTGTAAACAAACGTTCTTGTTATGCATTTAATGATTCTTTTAAAATCATACGATTGTACGAATAAAACAGTATTTTTTTCATGTCTAAAGTGGCAATAGTTTGAATACTAATCGTGCAATAAATTAATATGAAAAATATGAAGAGATGTAAGTCTCATTTATTGTTATTTAAGGCACAATGTGCTCGTTAAGTAAAGTATTATAATAATTATAAGAATCATTACATCTGTTTTTAACTATTTAGAATATTTTATCGAGTCGTTCGTATTTTGCCATTTTTTATTTATATGAAAGTTATGTGCTGTGCAAAGCATGTATTTGTAGGAACCATATACTTAAAATTTTTTGTTCTATTTTAAAAGTCCTCAATAATTTCTTTTTTGTATATGTATATATATATATATATATTCAGAATGAGGAAACAAGTACTGCCTTCGTTGAAAAATTTTAATAACATATTGTTAGTAATCCAAATAAATTTTTTATATGCATAAAAATACGTTTTTAATTAAACGATGTCAATATGTTAATACTAATGGCTATTACTGTTTACAGTAACAAATGAAGTGTGTATGAAATCGTAACAACTCGTTTGAGAATGTCTTGTATAAAAATATACATATATGTACATCAGTTTATTCAAGTAAAATTATTTAAAATCCCATTTCTTAATTTAAATTGAATTTTGACTATTTTTACAAAACTGATTAATATTAAGTTAGTTAACATTAATATGAAAAATTTTAATTGTAAAAATATTATTAATTTAAAATTAATTTAAAGTAGAAAAGCTGTTTCTACATGTATTAAAGATAAAGCTTTATAAGCTCATCACTGACTGCCGATGGTGTTAATATTCCAATATCCGTGAATAGAAGACTAATGTATTGAGGAGGTGTATAATCAACTAGTGGATGTTCTTTTTGAAGATCTTTTCTTAGTGTACTAGATGTATACTGAAACAAAAATTACATATACACAATATGGTTCTGACTTTTTCTTTTTAATAGAATTTTTTTTAGAATTTCAGTTTCTTAATAAACAGAAAATCATATTTAAAATTATTTTTAATTCTCTGATTCCAACAGTATTTTAACACTCATGATTATAATTGCTTGCAGTACACAATTAAATAAATGTATATACATTCAATTCAATGAAGACATAAATACGTATTTGAATACTGATTCAAACTTACTTTGAATTCATCAGGCAGATCCACCTGATTGAGAGGATATATTCTTGAAAACTTAAAGCTTTCCGTAAGAACGTAAAGAGGTTTCTTCATTTCTTTCGCACAGATCGCCATTGTATAGGTTCCAACCTTTGAATAAAAAATTATGCTGTTTTTTTAAAAATATTATTTTATAAAACAATTTAATCTTACTTTATTGATAATGCCACCACTTTCTGCTACGCCTTCAGCTCCAACCATTACCATATCGATTTGCTCCATTATATAACCCATTGATGAATCTAATATTAACGTACAGGAGATACCAAGATCTTTAAGATTCCGGCACATTTCCAGTCTGTTAAAATCCAAATTATTAATTAGCCTTTAAAAATCTATATTTCTGATATAAATGAAAAAAATTTAATTTTTGTCTTAAAATACATTTGATAATTGGATAAATCATTTCAATACATTGGAATAACTTTTAATCGTTATGTTTTAAATTTTTTAAACTAATAATTGGTTACGGTTAATCTATGCATGCATGTATGTAAATTAGGAGATAGGGAAAGGGCAATGGACTAGACAGAATATACAACGGATTTAAAAATATAGAAATAATACGCAACATAATGAATGGAAATTTCTATGAAAATCAAAAGTATATATGTATAAATAATAAATAATTGCGATGCATTTGTTTTGTATATAAATGTATCTTCTGCTTACCCACTACTATCCGGAGATGATTCTGTAACATAAACTTCAAAAAGCTTATTATTACTCGCAGCTTCTTTCATCGTTTGTAGTACCACTCTAGATCGTGAATGTGTTAAAATTTTCTAAAAGAAAATTTATACATTTGTGTAATAATTGTTATAATTATTGAGCCTTCAGTGATCGTGTTTAAAAAAAAAAAAATGTTTTACCGATCCATCTGTAATGAAATTAGATGCCAGTTTAGAAATTTTCCCTCTCGAAGCTACTAATTTTTCATAAAATATTTTTCCTCTTTGCAGCATAATTTTTTTGCATTCCGCAAATGACTGAAAACATTTATCGTAATAAATTTGACTCAATAAAGTATGATTTATGTATATGTATACTTACAGGAGTATCGAGTGTAGCTAGGGTAATGAATCTAAGAAAAAGTTCGCTACCAGATGCGATAGCTGTTACCGGATGATCGGTTAATCTCATTGCATCCACTGCATTTTGAAGACAATACTGCAATTCCTGTACAGTTTCTGCTACAATTCAAAAACAAGTTTTATGAACTTGAGTATTCAGTTTTGACCGTGTTTAACTTTAGTTACCAATAACATACATTTTGATTTTTCTAAAACCTTTAACAATGTGCAAATAGCAGCCATACCTGCTGACACATCTTTTTCATTGCCCATCATTTTATTGAAATAATGGCAAATTTCTGTACGGAAATGACCAAATAAATGAGCTTTAACTATATTTTATGAATTATACAAGGTACAAAAGAACGAAAGAAAATAGATCTTACCTGTTTTCTCCATTATTATTTAAGCACTTGTAATAAATTTAAAAAGTAGACATGCTTTTAGCTCCCTACAATACCAGTCTGCAGTCTCCCTTTAATATTAAGTAAGATAATAGAGGTTAGACGTTAGGCATTCGTTAGACCATTAAGGCTCGTAAAGATTCTACAGTGCAGAATATATAAACGGTCCGCTGTCAAATTGTTACACATTGAATAATTTTTGCTTCGTCCGACCGGTGGACGGATTAAAAATAATTTAAACCTTTAAATCGAACGATGTAAACCAGATGTAGATTTTCGAACATCAAAGTTAAACCAATTGAAATTCTTGGTGGATCAAGAGGAGAGATAATCATAGCGAATCTTGTTGAGTTTTGTATTCAACGGCTCAAGCAGATGATAACGTTGCAAAAGAGCCTTAATCGTATCGCAGGTCAACAAAACCCAGCTGATGGCTCCAAGCTCCGAGCTCCAGGTTCAATAACTTTTTGTGCCTCTGTCCTTAGTCTGTAAGAGGATGGGAAAAACAATGGCTTGGTTCGACATTCGATAATGGTAGCTTAGTCATGAAAAGAAGCAGTATTAGTTAGCTTTATAAATATATAAATTACTGACTCATTTCTTCAAATATAACCGTTTAATAAATGCAGCAGTATGAAAAGTCAATTTTTCCCCTTTATATTAATTGGTTTTACAATTAATAGCGTTCGATTATCAGGTTAGTTGCATCAATTGTGGTCTACATAATTATGTTATTATTGAAAAACCGTATTATGTGTTCTCTAGATGCTTTACACAGAAATCTGAAATATTACGAGGTACTACACGCTTCAAATTTTGAACATAGAATAATAAAGCGAGGCGCTCAATATAGTTATCATCCTTACAACAAAATAAGTGAGCTGGATTTTTATACCCATGGAAAGTAAGTAAATTATTTACAATGTCCCTTCCGTGTAAGAGAATTTTGAAACGTTGTGTAATATTACATTTTTGTTATAGACATTTTCGATTAATTTTGACTCCGAGAAAGGAAGTGATTCATTCTAAATTTAAGGCTTACGAAGTGGATGGGGATGGACAGGAGAAGTCTGTTCACTTAGGTAAGACTCTGCATTTGTTAAGTTTTTAAATCGATTGTATTTAATCTTTACCGTAATTGTTTTATAGATCACGAGAGCTTTTACCATGGCCGAGTATTTGGTGAAATAAATTCGCATGCACAAATACACATAGATAACGGTATCTTAACAGGCAGCATTGTAGTATCGGACGAAATATACCATATTGAAGTAAATATTAATTTTATTTTAACATCGAGCGATAAAATTGTACACATACACACGCATACACATATATATTAAATAATTGTAAACCAATATAAATATGTTAAATAACGTAGCCGTCATGGAGACATCTACCACCTTCGAGTAACGAGACAATGATTATTTACAAAGTATCCGACGTAAAATTAAGCTGGGAACATTATCAAGATGGGCAAGGTCATACACATGGAACCCCGAAAACTTGTGGATATATAAAAGAAGGGAAGGAATCGTATAACGATGAAATCGAAAACGAGAACTATTTGCAAAAAATAGATGAAACTAACTGTAACAGAACAAGAAGACAAACGGAAACTTACGAATATACTCCAACTAAAACGAGATGTCCATTACTTTTAGTCGCCGATTACAGGTTTTACCAAGAGATGGGTGCTAGCAGTACGAAGACAACAATTAATTACCTAGTAATTTTCTGCATTTACAAAATCAGAGCTTACTTAGTTATAGAAGCGTGAGATCATTTGTACTTTGCTTTTTAGATCAGCTTAATCGACAGGGTGCACAAGATTTATAACGACACTTTGTGGCAAGATCACAAGGAACAAGACGGTTTTAAAGGGATGGGGTTCGTCATTAAGAAAATCGTTGTTCATAGTGAGCCAACGCGCGTGAGGGGCGGCGACACGCACTACAACATGGTCAGAGAGAAATGGGACGTTCGCACATTATTAGAAGTAAATAAGAAAGAGAATTGTGGGCATTCAGATATTTTTTCACAAGATTATTCTTAATAACGAATCCCGATTTGATTTTAAGGTTTTCAGTAGGGAGTACAGCCACAAGGACTTTTGTTTGGCACACCTATTTACGGATTTGAAGTTCGAAGGGGGCATTCTCGGTCTCGCATACGTTGGCTCGCCTCGGAGGAACTCCGTGGGTGGAATTTGCACCCCAGGTTCGTCTTGCCGATGGACGATAGGGTGAAATCCAGTCGCATGGCTACTTAAGCCTTAACTTAACAATATAAATTATCTTTGTTGTAGAATATTTTAAAAACGGTTACACATTGTATCTCAACTCTGGCCTGAGCTCGAGCAGAAATCATTACGGGCAACGAGTTATAACTCGAGAGGCGGACTTGGTAACTGCCCACGAGTTCGGCCATAATTGGGGCTCCGAGCACGATCCCGACGTCACGGTAAATAATAATCAGTCGATTACGCTTGACCGTGCGCACGGTATGATTATCTTGATAATTTTGCGCAGGAGTGCAGTCCGAGCGCCAGTCAAGGAGGCTCGTATTTGATGTACACCTACAGCGTGAGTGGCTACGACGTTAACAACAAGGTAGGGAGCCACGGAAGGAAGGGTGGTTGTGGTCTGGGGGTGGGAGAGAGAGAGAGAGAGAGTAGGTGCAGGGAAGCTCGGTAAACATAGAGAGTAAGGGAGCCACGTTGCTTGCAGCGCTTCTCCCCGTGCAGTTTGCGGGCCATCAGGAACGTGCTGCAGGCCAAGTCCGGGCGGTGCTTCTCCGAGCCGGAGGAATCGTTTTGCGGGAACCTGCGAGTGGAGGGCGACGAGGAGTGCGACGCCGGGCTCCTGGGCACCGAGGACAACGACGCCTGCTGCGACAAGAACTGCAAGCTGCGCCGGGGCCAGGGCGCGACCTGCAGCGACAAGAACTCGCCCTGCTGCCAGAACTGCGCGTTCATGGGCCAGGGGGTGAAGTGCCGGGACGCCCAGTACGCGACCTGCGAGCAGGAGTCGCGCTGCACGGGGGCCTCGAGCGAGTGCCCCAGGTCGCCGCCGATGAAGGACGGCACGAGCTGCCTCGAGCGCGGCCAGTGCCACCAGGGCAAGTGCATACCCTACTGCGAGACCCAGGGCCTCACCAGCTGCATGTGCGACACGAGTGAGTGGCCCCCTTCCCTACCTCCCTACCTACCTCGCCGGGCCGGCCGCCCACCAGCTGACCTCGCCCCATTGCCTTCAGCGAACGACGCCTGCAAGCGCTGCTGCCGAATGGGCCTCAACGACACCTGCTTCCCGATCGACCCCCACGACATCCTGCCCGACGGCACGCCCTGCATCCAGGGCTTCTGCAACAAGGGCACCTGCGAGAAGACCATACAGGACGTTGTCGAGCGGTTCTGGGACATAATCGAGGACATCAACATCAACAAGGTGATGCGCTTCTTGAAGGACAACATCGTCGGCGCGGTCATAATAAGCACTGCTCTCGTCTGGGTGCCGACCAGCTGCGTCATAAGCTACATAGACAAGCGGCGCGTCAAGGACAGCGACAAGAAGTACCGCTGGAAGAATACCAACCAGCTCATCCACCCGGACGAGCAGAGGCGGGTCATCTACATAGGGGCACCTCGCCAGAGAGTCCAACTCGTGGCCCAGCAGTCCTGAAGGCCTTTCTGCCCTTCGAGGATCTTCGCCACGTGCCGACTAGTCAACGCTGATTTCGCTTAAAGGATCCGCGCTCCTTTCCTCGCGCGATCTAGTATTAAAACGGTGATGTACTCCGAGTCCCCGTGCTCGGAGGCTGCTTTGAATATTCGCGATTATTCGCGATTATTCGCGATTACCCGAGCCTAATCGAGGAAGTTCGGTATTTTCTATCGAGTGCAACTGATTCTTCCGCCAAATTTTATCCCATCGTAGGCACATTATTCGTCCTCGACCTCGTATTCGCTCGCTCGGAGTAATCACGAATATCTTTGCATTTAAGTAAATTGATACAAGTTACCAATCGAATCAAAGAATTATCCGTCTTTTACCGCTTTAACTTTAACAAACACTCTATCGTTACTTAAGCTTGCAACGTTAATGTTTTAATAATACTCACTGTAACTCCATTTTTTGTTTACTTAGTATTTGTTTGGAATTTTTTACAAACGAGTTATTTATATTTTGCACCATGTTTTTATTTCTTGCGAAATATTGTCTGTGCGCGTGCGGAAACAACTTTTGACCCCAGTGACACACGATTAAAGAGAAAATTATTTACGATACTCGTTGTTTATTGTTAAATAAAAATTCCTTATTACATAATTCATCAAGCTTGGAAATGCTATTATCAAGTTATATTATTATAATGAAATGTTTGATAATTAATTTATTAAAGTTTATTTCAATTTTGATCAAATTATTGAAATAAACACGCAAAGAACACGTTTAATTAAAGTTTTTTTTTCTTTTTAACATTGCTGAAACGTATATACAATCATATTTCGTCATAAATTAATTGACTATAAATGATCCAATGTAAATAATTTAAATGAATGATCGATAGAAAATGATGTAGCATTTTCAATGTTTTAAAGAAATCTTTAAAACCTAAGCTTACTCAATGTATTATTATTATAATTATTATTAGTTTGTTGGCGTTGGTGGTAAAAAAATCTAATTTATCGTCTGTATCGTGAGCCCATGCAGTCGTACCGTTTCCACTGGCGGTAACAAGAATTGGGATTTTGGAAAATGCAAGCAAAGCCTTCGTCGCAATTCCGCGTGGTCGAGAACAAAGTTCCCTTGGGGATTTTCCAACAGCACTGTAACCTTTTTGTCCTTGTTTTGCACATTTATAAAACGACAGACCGGGCCGTTGTAATTAGCTTCGCCGCTTTTCTCCGGTGCATCGCCAGGCTTTATTGCACGTACCAAGGAGCCGCTCAGCGCCCCCAAGTCCATCCTATCGTCGACGATTTTCCCTTTGCAATGCAAATCGTAGGGTTGGCCGTAGATGCCGAATATTCTCGTAATCTCGGCCTTGAGCTCGGCGTAGGCGATGGGCTTATCGTCGTCGGAGCTCTCCAATAAGATCGTGCCGAGCCGACGAGTGGCCCCGAACCTCGGCCGGAGGCCAACGAGCTCAACGTTCACGTACTTGCGGAAAACGTCGAGCTTGGGCTCCGTCCCGGAGGAGCTCGGCGTCCTCTCGGCGGGCCGGGCCTCGAGCCTCTCGCAGACGAGGGCCAGGCGCAGGTCGACGCCCTTGACGTTGAGGGTCTCCTCGATGATGGGCTCGACGCCGGGGGGCTTCTCCGACAACTTCCTCTGGGGGGTTTTGGTCGTGGCCTCGATGAACTCCTTGTGGCTGACGATGACCCTGGCCACGAGGCTGTCGGGCTGGCCGACCTCGTAGTAAACTAGGGCCTCGTCCAGGGGCAGGAGCTTGGCCTTCTTCCGCAGCTTCTGCACGCGATTGATGACCTCGCGCGCCAGTCCCTCGTGCATCATGGTCTCGTCCGGGGTGACGTCCAGGAGAATGAGGACGTTGCCCTCGCTGTGGGCCTCGTAGCGCTTGGAGAGCTCCTCGGCCGCGGGCCCGCCGAAGCTGAACATTAGCCGGAGGTCCTTTTCCCCGAGCCTGTGGCCCAGCACCTCGATCTCCCCGGAGCCGACGAAGGCCTGCAGCTGCTCGTCGCTCAGGCCCTTGACGGCCGCTATCACGGCCTTGAACTCGCCCTTCAGCCTGGCCCCCAGGTACTTGTGGTCGGGCTCGGCCCTCAGGGTCACCCCGTACCTGGCCTTGTCGCTCGTCACCGTGAGCCGCTTCACGTTCAGCTCCCCGAGGATGTACTCCTCGAGGGAAAGGACGTCCTCGAGGGTCGCCGGGTCCTGGTGTATGACGACAACCTCGGGCAGGGGGTACTTGACCGGTATGGTCCTGCGGTCCCTGACCACGCGGCCGAGCTCGATGACGGTCTGCATGCAGAGGACCGCGCGCTCGATCTTCCGGTCGATGAGCTCGACCCTGGCCGCGGGTATCATCTGGTAGTGGACGCTCTCGGGCTCCTTGAGCCCCGGCAGGAAGCGCCGCAGCCTCTGGAAGGTGAACTCGGCGAGGAAGGGGGTGAAGGGGGCGTTTATGCGGGACATCGCGTAGAGGACGCGGAAGAGGGTCCGCAGGGCGAGGCGGCACTCCTCCTTGCCGGCCTCGCCCTTGATCCGCCTGCGGTTCATGCGGACGTACCAGTTGGTCAGGTTGTCGATGTACTTGACCAGCCGGGGCACGACCGTGTAGAGGTGGTAGGCCCTCATCTCGTTCTTCAGGAACTCGAGCTGGGTCTCGGTGAACGAGAGTATCCATCTGTCCATTATGTTGCCGGAGAGTTGGTCGAGCTCGCCGGCCTCCTCGTAGACGAAGCTCGCCCTCTCCTGGTGCTCGTACTTACCGATGTTCTGAATTAAGAATCTGAAGGCGTTGTACCACGGCAGGAAGACGTCCTTTATCACGTCCCTGACCCCCTCCTCCTTGAAGCGGAGATTTTCCGCCTTCACCACCGGCGAATTGATCAAGTACAGCCTCAGGGCGTCGGCGCCGTATTTCTCCACGACCTCCATCGGGTCCGGGTAATTCTTCTTGCGCTTCGACATCTTCTGACCGTCCGACGCGAGGATCAGTCCATTGGCTATGAGGTTCTTGAAGGCCGGCTTGCCGAACAGAGCCGTCGAAATCACCAGCAGGGTGTAAAACCAGCCGCGGGTCTGGTCGATACCCTCGGCAATGAAGTCCGCCGGGAAGCTCTCCTTGAAGTCCTTGACCCGCTCGAAGGGGTAGTGCATCTGGGCGTAGGGCATGGCACCGGACTCGAACCAGCAGTCGAAGACCTCCGGCACTCGGCTCAGCGCTGGCTGCCCGGGTCTTATAGAGGGGATTTTCAGGTGATCGATGCTTTCGCGATGGATGTCCGTTACCTGGCGTTAGCCGAGCATTTGAATTGAGTTAGCCTCTTATTTTTGGCAAGCGGGGCAAAACAAACGAGACCAAAATCGAGACTCAAAATTACCTTTGTACCGGTTAATTTTTCCAATTCCTCTATACTCCCAACGCAGACGACTTCTTTCCTGTCATCCGAAATCCAGAGTGGAATTGGATTTCCCCAATACCTGTTTCTGCTGATGGCCCAATCTCGAGCTTCCCGCAGCCAATTCCCGAAGCGCTTGTCCTTGACGTACTCGGGCACCCAATAAGTCTCTGCATTGCATTCCAGAAGCTCTTTCTTAATGGCTTCCACTTTGATGAACCAGGAAGGCACGGCTTTATATATCAACGGTGTCTCCGAACGCCAACAGTAGGGATAACTGTGCTTTGTAGACCCGCTGAAAACCAATTTTCCTCTTGCTCTTATGTTTTGTATGATTTCTTTGTCAGCCTCTTTAACGTATTTTCCTAGGAAGTCTGTCACCGGCGGCGTAAAACAGCCGCAGCTGTCGACGGGGCAAATTATTTCTTGATCTTTGGTAATTATTCCTGCTTTTAGGCAACACCTATAATCGTCCTCTCCAAAATACGGTGCTTGATGAACTACCCCTGTTCCAGAATCAGCAGTTACGTACCCATCGTTTAAAACTTTAAATGCTCCTGTAACCAATGTGTAATCGTATTAACAACTGGTTGCCACATTATATGCCTACTAATACTCAAGCAGAATGATAATTATTTCATTACGGTAAGAATGGAAAGCAAATACAATGCTGATAATTCAAAATTATTGTACATAGAAAATACCTTTTTCTTTCATGTATGAGAAATATGGAAATATCGGTTCGTAGGATTTTCCCAACAACTCCGAACCTTTTCTTTTTTTGCGTATAGTATATAAATCTTTTGATTTATAAATTAGTTCTAGACTCGATTCCAATAGGATGTAAACTTTTTTGGATTGACTGTCGACAACTTCGACGTACTCTAAATTAGGATTACAGCACAAAGCAAGATTACTCGGCAGTGTCCATGGCGTTGTTGTCCATGCTAATAAATATACACCGGGCTCGTCTATTAAAGGAAACATTACAACAACCGATGGATCAATGACATCTTTGTAGTTTTGCCCGGATTCAAAATTTGACAGCGGAGTATTGCAACCAGTCGAATAAGGCATTACTTTAACACCTTGATAAACCAGGCCCTTGTTATACATTTGTTTAAATATCCACCAGATCGACTCCATATACCATGGATATAATGTTTTGTAATCATTTTCAAAATCTATCCACCTGCCCAATCTGCTTATAACTTTTTCCCATTCGCTTGCATATCTCATAACGATGCTTCTGCATTCTTTGTTATAATTTGCTATACCCATCTTCAATACATCTTCTGGCCCCTTGATATTCAAAGCTTTATCGACTTCGTACTCCACTGGCAATCCATGAGTATCCCAACCAAATCGTCTCTCCACATGGTGTCCAGTTTGATGCGCATACCTGCAACGAGCAATCCAGATGAAAATTCACTAAAGCGTGTAAAATAGTATCCAAAATATTGGCTTTTGTACATTGCGCAGGACAGCGGTATTAACAAAGAAGATCGGATACCTGGTTACAATGTCTTTTATAGTCCCTGCCAGAATATGACCATAATGTGGTAAGCCAGTTGCGAATGGCGGGCCATCGTAAAACGAATAGCGCCGTTTACCCTTGGACTGTTTCAAACAATTTTTGAAAACACTGATTTTTTTCCAGTGCTCTATGATTGCCCTTTCCTCTTCAGGAAAGTTGATGGAGTCCGGCAATTTGTCATCCATTCTTATTATATTATATGGAGCTATTCAAATTGTCACCTATTTATGATGTAATAATCACCGGTCGCTCACAGTACCGTAATCCGAATGCAATTAAAATTCAATCGGATCCTACAAAAATAAGTATACGCACGCCTAACCTGAAAGCTTTTAAGTCCGATGACTTTCCTATTTGTATGAGAAACGGCTATAAAATGCCTTCATAATTAAAATGTTTTGCACACATCTTATGAAAGTATAAGTATAAGCACGTGGCAGCTGACTGATTTACTACTTGCCGTTTTAAAATCATTATACGCGTGTATGTAGAATGTAGAAAGTCGACCACTCTCCTTTGGATTTTCACTGTATCTTATTGCAGTAATATACCGTATATTACCCTTGCTCAGCCATGTAACTTAATGTTATTTTTCAGCTTTTCTACTTACAATTTGTCTTTTCAATTTCTTAATAATAACTCTTGCGTCTTATTTATTGAAACTGTTTTTATTAAAATACCACATTATAATAATAATATATTAGAATTCAATATAATTATCATAATTTTACCGAGTTCGCATAAATTAGTATTATTTATAAAAAGGCATAGAAAAAATACAAAAAATAATAACTAAATAAAGCAATCGCATGATTTCAAGATATTAATTACATAATTTAATATATGTCTTAAATTATTAACACGTTCTATAGGATTTATGCTGGAAGGAAAATGGACCTTTTTGATTTACAAATATCCTTTCATTTCATATGTTCACAATTCTGTATATTATTTTTAATATGACGTTATATGCAAGTAAAATAATAAAAACATTCATAATTGCTTAATAGTTTTCCTTACTTATTGAAGCAAAATAACATGAATATTTTTAAAAATGAATAAAAAAATTTTAAAGATTGAATCGTGCAATAATTTCTTCCTCTTAATTAATTGTGCCTTTCTTTTTTATATAAATGGAAAAATTATATCTACTATATAAAAATATTTTTTTAGTTTTGTAAGTTGTTATTCGGAAATACGTTTTATTATCTGTTAATAATGTATATATTAGTTGCATTGATATTATGCATTGCAAATTATTTATTATTTGTAGAAGGTTTTAAGATTTTGACTAATAAAATTTACTTAAAAATACAATGGATTTTTTTTAAATATATTTTTTTCAATGTGCAGGATATAGTCAAGCCGAATGTATTCAGACTTGTAATAGTAAGTAAATTTTACAATCCATTTCGTTCTTTATTCAATTTTCATAATTTTTTTCCTATGAATAAGTAAAAATAAAAAAAATATGAATGATTACGATAAAACCAATTCCGTGACAATACCATATCATATTTTTACTTTGACTTTGATGTGTATATTTAAAAAATATAATGTATAAACCGAAACCTAGAATTGTGATTTCATAGCAATGTGTAATAATATTTTAATTGAATTCATAATTATGATATACCGTTTTTAAACTTTCCTTATTTTTATAATTAAAGTTTAGTGTTTTTGAGATGGGATAATTTTGTCTATTTCTTTGAAAACTTAATAATGTTTAATAGCTCAAGCAACAGCTGTGCTGTTGTGGTAAAGAATTTTCCATTAAAGATATCCATTAAAGAATATTTTATTTTACAAATTGATGTTAGACTAAAAAATATAAAAAGATACTTCACTTAAAGTATTTATATGCAAATTAATTGAATGGCTAAGACATTGTCCCCTCTTATTTCACTAAACAGTTTTCATTCTTATATTTATAGTTGTTTTTTGAGTATCCTTTATAATTATTATTAAATTTTATTTTATATTAAAAATAAAATTAAAAAATTAAATTTTACATTGTAAATTAATTAATCATTATTTTTCAGAATCTTTTTTAAAAGATGCTGGTAAAGAAAAATGTAAAACTTTTTGTAAAAAACATATGAAGCCTTAAGCAGTACAAAATTATTTGAAAAGGTTTTATATTCATAGAACGTTATTTTAACACGAATTCAATCTGTTGTAAATCTGTTTTCGAAAAATTTATTTAAAATAATAGAAGCAAGTAAAAATAATGGAACTGTAAAATTGTAATAATATGTTTTTCGTTCAATATAGTTAATATTAATAGATTTTTGTGAGTTTTGATGTATATTTTTTAATAATTCAAACAATTGATATTTATAAACTTGTTTGTTGCTGAAATGGGAGCTCGCAGTTTTATTTTTATGTATATACGACATTTTAAGTGACACAGTAAAATTTATTATTATTGTTTAGAAATTTTGCATACTAATATAATATGGAAATAACGAATTAAAATGCATTTAATAATACTTGAGTCGTGCAAATATAGTATAATTTTCATTATTTGAAGCTTCGTTTTTATAACATAATAAGTCGTTTTATTAAATTATCAATAAGGAATTGAAATTTTATTACTATAACAGAGGCTTTTTTCTTATTATTATCAATTTTTTTTTAAAACAAATAATTAATTAATTTTAAAGTAATTTAACAATTAATTATTGATACGTGATTAAAAAAATAATTACGAAGCGAATTCGTAGCCATAAATAATTATCAATAAATTCTAGACTGTATGGGTCCGGCATTGAGAGCATTTTATTATACGTTAAGCTTATTCAAGCCCGTAAGAATAATTTGTAAATTCTACCAGAATAAGGCAATCGTTCTATTAATTATAAGTCAGATAAGGCAAAGAAAGTTTGCGTAAAGTTTTATTAAAATAATTTCAGAAAAAGTATATATAGCTTTGTTCTTTTATGCATATAAGTTATTTACAATAGATATATATTATTAAAAAATAATGCGCCAGAAGTATGTTGTTAAAGGTGATTGAAAATTGTCAGATATTTAAAAAGAATGGAATTTTGATTAAGAAACGAAGGTGAAAAAACAGATAGACGTTATTTTATCAATACCCGTTGAATTTGGTTTAAAAAAAAAAGATATGCGTCCATGTTTGGGCGTATCGATGAACGCTCCGAGGATCGCACTTGGGACGAGAGAAGTTTTAAATAGGAGAATTCATTATCGAAACGCTGTCAGGGGGCTGATGACCAATTATGCCGAATCTCGCTTCATTTTTTCAGCATTATGAGTACAACTTGTGGCCAACGGGGTACAGATGAGTTGCTTCGGGGCTCAACTAATGTCTTCCCCGTCCAGGATTAAGCTCTATTTTTCATCTCCATCTCAGATAACTACTACGACTCACAATATACTTATTGTTACTGTCACTGTTATTGTTACTACTATTTTTATTATTATTGTTATTATTATTATTATTATTATTATTATTATGGACGTTGCTGTTCTTGTTGTTGTTAATATTATTATTACTGGATATTTTGATTTCTATGTAGTGTAGGATCGATACTTAATATATCGCTTGCTATTCTTATATTTTATTTGAACGATATAATTTTGTCACCGATTATTAAAAAAAAATATTGTAAAATTCAATTTAAAAATAAAAATTAACTTAAGTCATATTGTTATTATTATTATTATTATTATTATTATTATTTATACTTACGAGATACATTTAAACTATTACATATTTATTAAGAAATAGTTGATGATGGGCTTAAATAGATATTAAAGGTTAAATTTTTATTATAAAATAATGCAATTAACATTAACCTTTTAAAACTTTCCAACCTTATTTTCCGTTTTTGATTCATTGCTTATATTTTACTGATATGAGAACTTCTATTTTTTTGTGATAGGTATACGACATTTTAAGTAGACCATTAAAAATTATTACTATTATTTAATATTTTTGCTTACCTATAGAACATGAATAACACGAATATTAAAAAGCGTGTAATAATAAAATTAAAGCTTGACTCGTGCTAATATAGTATATATTTTTTTTTTTGAAGCTTCATCTTTATTATATAAGAAATTGTTTTATTAAATAATTAACAAAGAGTGGAAATTTGATTTTAGTAGCATAAGCTTTTTTGAAATATCATAATAAATCCACAATGTCGTCCATCTTTTTGATAACATTATTATTTTTTGCATGTTACTTATTTATGGTTGAAGGTGAGCTTTTGTTTAATGATTATTAAAATAAAAATACTGATTTATTACGCATTTTTTTTGCAGCAAATAGAATAACTGATATAAAATCTTGTCTGGCTAGCTGCAAAAGTAAGTTTATAAATAATTAGTTGTTTTTTAATGTTATCTTATTTGTAATGGTTAATAAAATTATAAGATCAAATTTATCTAATCTCTTTAATGAAATTCTCGATTTAATAACATAATAGATGGAGTTTTTTCATTAAATATTGTAAAAATGACTTACATGTTACATACTTTATATATTTATCAATAGGTGAATTTTTTTATATATTAACATAAACAATTTAATTTTTTAGAACTAAAATTATCACCCAAAGGCTTAAAAAAATGTGAAACAGTATGTAAGAAACATTTCAAATCCTAAACAGTCATCATAGCTATATTCAAAAATTTTAGTATTTTTACGACTTTAAATACAATATTGATAATAATCAACAGTAATCAGACAAAAAAGTGCAATAAAGTTTTTATTTTAATAAAGTATATGTATAAAAATAAATTTTTAAAATTTCTAAAATTTATTATTAACGATGATGTACGTTTTTTGTATTAATTATTTTATTAGTAAATAAATAGTAGTTATTTTTATTATAATTACAATAAAAGAATTAGTAGGATAATAATAATCCTAGTTCAAAAGTTATAAAAAATTTATCCAAGATCAACGATGAATGTAGTCTAAACTATGTATAAATAAAAATGTATAGTACAATTTTTAGTAGAGTAAATGAAATGTAGTTTTTTAAATTTTAATTATATTATAAGTAAGTTAAAATGTCTTCCTAAAACGTCTTCGATCGTTCATCTTGATTCGACGACTGCGTAGAAGTATCAATTGGATATATTATAACCGTTTGAGCTTATCTATCCCTACGAGTCCGAAATCAGCACCAAAGAAGCTTTTTGATTAATAGAGTCAACCTCGCAACCTTTCCTGCTTTAGTGCATAGCTTTTTAACGTATCCCCCTCGTAGATCCCTTTACCTCCAAGTCCCCTTGCCAAAAGCCTTTCTTTTAGCTTAAACCGTTTTTAATCTCTACCCGATGTGGGCCTGCAATAATTGCAATGCTTAGTTGTATGGAAATTGCTGATTCGCCTTACCTTCGAAGAAAACCCTTTCGCCGAACGACGTCCACTTAAATTGGACTATTTGTATTTATGAAGTGCAAAACTTTAAAATCCAGTATGAAAATGATCGATAAACTTCGCCAACTTGTAAGGGCTTTGGCGTCGTCGTACGGGGGCGAGATTTTTGTTGCTCGCGGTTCTCAAGCTAACCCGCGGGTAACCTAACGTGCGTTGGGGGAGCAAAATTAATAGGAGTTTCATTTGGGCATATACTCATTTATCTAAAAAAGCTACAGCGAAGCTGTGCATAGAGTAAAGAGCTAATGAATTAAAGAAAAATAGGGATCTGAACGTAAAACAGGAAGGGTACGAAACGGGTTCTAACAAAATCCAGATAAGCACAACTCGGGAGTTAAGCATAAATTCCAGGATTTAAAAAAAGATTATCTAGAAGATTATATGATTATACGAATGTAGGGGATTTTATTTCTTTGGGCAAGAACGGGGATTCCTAAGGCTAAGGATGCCCCGCGTTAGTAGTCTCGGATATCGAGAAGCAGTTCGTAAGTAAGGAGTTCGCAGATTTTTTTACTTAATAAAACTGAACATATTTTAATAGATCAGATAACTAAGATGGCATAGCAGTGTCATTAAAATTTTTATGTATATTTTTTTAAACACAAAAATATAATGATTTTTGTGGTTTTGTTTTTCTATTTTTTTCATTGGAGTTTTTTAATATTGTACCATTAAAAACAGTTTATTTTTCATCTTTTTTTCATTTAATCTTATAATATGAGCTTTTATTATTTTTTGCTCTAACATAACAATAATTTATAACTATTTACTATTTTTTTTGTTATATTTTTTTGCATAATATTTATTTTTTGTATTTTCATATTTGTATATTACAATTTTAGTTTAAATACATTTTTAAAAAGTTTCATTCGCTAATTTTTAGCCGCTTTAAACGTATTTCTACTTGAACTATTTTACTTTAAAAAACCTATAACCAACACTTTTTAATGACTAAAAAATTATATTTTCAGCCTGTTTGCGTTAAGTTTTCGATTTATCATTCATCACTTATTTTATTACAACAAAAATAGTATATTTGTCGGAAGTGAATAAAAATATTCAATAACAAGAATATTAAATGACACTAAAGATACATTTTTGGAATAAAATTGGTTTTTCGTAGCTTCATTGTCGTTATAAAAGAAAATGCTTTAAAAAAAATAGAATGAAAAATAAAAAAAAATTTAGTTAAATTAAAAAAAATACACTTATAGAGTATACTGTAATAGCCTTATTATCATGTATAAATTTGTGATAATGTTAGCATTTGTCGCATATTTCTGTTGGGTTGTAGAATGTGGTGAGAATTTTATTACATATATATTTGTTATAGAAAATACTAGTTAATAGTTAATAGATATTTTGATATTTACTTGTATTTTTTAAATTACAGGATCTAATAGGGATAGATGCATAAAAACCTGCGATAGTAAGATATAATAATTTACTTATGTTGTATAATTTCCATAATGTTATTTTTTGCAGTTATATAATTTAAATAGTAATATTAGAACGTGGTTAGTTTAATTAAAATAAAAGAATAATCCATTTTAGAAGTATATTTCACAAAGTCTTTAAAAGGTTTAATATTGTTAAGTACATAATATAATTGACATCTAGTTTCTCCTTACGATTAAAGTATGAGAAATACTAATATTTAAAATTTTTCACTTTAATATTTTTTATTAAATTTATAAATTTAGATATAAAGGGAAATGTTTTTTTAGGAAATTTCTGTACATTAGTTATGTTGATTTTATTAAATTTTTATTAAAAGTTCAATAATAGTGGCACTAATATTGTAAACATAAGTTTTAAGATTAAAAAAAATTTTCGTTACAAATTTAATCATTTTTCAAATTTATTCAATTAAATAAAATTGCTTATATTATTAAATTTACAAAATTTTTTTTAAAGTATTTTTTTGCACAAAAAGATTCAACAAAAACTTTTTACATCTTAGAATTTCCAGAAAAGTAATATAGTAATGTAGCAAAGAATTTAGAATAGTCCTTAGTCCAAAATTAATAAATTTCTTAAAGGTTTAAAAATATACATAAACTTTGCAATAAAATAATATAATATATTTATAAATATATAAAAAATAACCACATAATTTTTTTTATAAAAATATTCTGCCTATGAAACGGAAATAAGCAAACATTTTTAAAGGATAAATTAATTATTGTAATAATGAAATATTAAACAAAAATATAGTATTTCGTTAAATATTTGTTATATAATTTTTTTAATTTAGATTCAGACATGCCACCAGACGGTAAAGCAAGATGTAGATCTTATTGCAAAAGGCATTACAAATAACAAGCAGTACGTATAGAAATTCGAAGGGAAGGCAAAATATTTAAAAGATAATTTTTGTTTATCAATTTGAATTAAAAAAAAAAAAAAAGTTTAAAACCAGTAGTACTAATTTCTTATTACAAGTTATATAATTTATATAAATAAATAAGCTTATATATACTCAAGTTCAAAGAATGTGTACATTTTTTTCATGCCGTAATCGATTAATTTATATTAATTTTTTATTATAATTTTTTTTTATATTATAATTAATAACTATTATTTATTAATATTATTCTAAAGTGCATAACTTTTTTTTCTTCAAGGAGTTTGATGAGCTTCTATGAATTAATATATATATATATGTACAAAAATTAATGTATAAAAATAAAAATAGTGATCAACAAATATGTGGTTGGTAAAGTGTTTTTATCATTATTTAGGAATTTGAGAAAAATATACAAGCTATAACGTAACCCTCTCACCCTCTTTTCGGGCGTGATCTTAAATTGCGTCAGAGTCAGAGTCTTCCGCGTCAGAGCTACACTTTAATCGAGGTCTCGAACGATCGGAGGACTCCGTGAAGCTCAGTTTCTGTTTTATTCCCGGTCCTTTATCTTACGGTATTTAGTTCACACGAGACTCTAATCATTTTTGCCTAATGATTTTACAAATACCTCATCACTTGTCATTACTAGCGACATCTGACCATCCCGTGTAGCCCTGAGTCGGAGCAGGTCCGCAGCTGTTAGGATTTTGTGAACAAATGAGATTTTGTTACGTTAATTATGATTCGTCTTAATTTTTCTTTCGCCAATAATTACACACGGTTATATTCGCTCGCTATATATATATATATATATATATATATATAAGGCATTTAGTCGAGCCACAATTAACACGCGACTGTTTAGCAGATTCGCCTGTTCTACGGTTAACCAACGGTTCTGCAGGGCAATACTTTGCAGCGCTAGGCAATCGGCAGCCATACTCTTTCGCGGACTCTTAATCCCTCGCGAATGACGAACTCTAGCCTTGTCGCGGATTTCACCTTAGGCGAATTACCGAGAGTAACCCCTCGCGAATAGCGTATTTAAACTCGATTCCCCGGAAACAAGATCAACACTGCACCATTTTACCGTAAAGGTTTCGAGGTCCGTTGTCATTTGATCAGAGTGGAAGAAGTATAAAGGATAGTCGCCTTGGCCAGCCGAACGACTTAAGCTTGGAAACGAAGGTCCGGAGGGCTCGCCAACCTTAACGGGGAAGGGCTAGGATGACGGCTCCGATCGAGTCATTGATTCTCATCGCAATAGTTCCGAGGGAGGGGAGCGATTAACCCGCGAGGTATAAAAAAGGTCGCCGTCGCGCAACCGGCGGCTGGAGTGCCTCCCCTCTAAGACCGTGTCCAAGGCCACCCCATTCTTGAGGATGGGGCTTTGCTCGGCAGTCCGGAGCCTCCCCTTTCACCGAGTACCCGAGTCCACGCGATAAGTCAACGGGCTCTGTTCGCCTCACCGCGCCCTGCACCAACACCTTATCGCCGTGGGAAAATTTCCCGCTTTTTTCTAGAGCACTCCATTCGGGCTTCCTATCGGTTCACACTGTCTATTCACAACTTTGGTCCTCCCTTCACCTCGAAACCGATCTTTTCATACTCACGAAAATTCGCATGCGAATACTCGCATTCGCGCGTGCAAATTTTTCCATCGCACTCTTTCGTACGCACTCGTGCGTCATTCCCTAACTGTCTCTCTCTCTCTCTCTCTCTCTCTCTCTCTCTCTCTTTTACTCATACATTTAGCTACGGCTAATGACATCGCGAATGTCAACGAGTCGCTTTAGAAGTTCTATAAGTTGTATTTGGTAAGAAGTTTAATAAAATGTATAATAGAATATTCCAACATTTTATTCTGAAGCGATGATTAACGGATTATTGTTTTATTCTTAAAATAAGCGAATAAAGCTGATATGGAACGTTAAAATTATTACATCATATCGAGCGTTGGTTAGTGTCAGTAATATAATGTAATAATAGTTAACAAAAAATAAACTTTATAATAATCTTTTGAATTTATTACGGCATTTATCAATACAAGGTTTTAAAATTATATGTATGAGGAAATACTTTTTCCTCTGGCCTCAGCAAATCTTTCATTCTTGTGCATTTTTGTCCAAATAAAAATTACAAATCAATGAATTTTATGAATGAATCGTCATACTAGTACGGTCTTATTATGATTCTGAAAACGTTTATTATTTATCTCTATTTGTAGTTTATTAAGAATATTGGACAAAATCGAATTTTCAAGTTGTAGAATTCTGGACGATGTTTTACATTTGCTTCCGTAGGATTTCTTTGTAATTAAAGCTTTTGGTACACTTGTTTGTGTTTTAATGATACTTTGCTGATTTTACAGCTGAGTGTTAGCTTCTTCGTTTCGAGCTTTATTCTATCTAAAAATTCAGACCATATAGTATTGTGTTAGTATTAGAAATTTTGTGCAGGATTCCTTAATTAAAATTTTATATTTTTCGAAATTCTTTTTAAACAATGCTCGTCATCATATCCGTATGTCAATTTGTTTATGTACATTGAGAACTGTTTACTGTCTTGAAAGATACAACAATGCTATAATTACGTTTAGAATTATTCTTATTTTTATTTAGGCAAGGTTTTTCTTTTAAGATCATTGGATATAACTCCAAGCAAATGATTAATCGATGTTTTTATATTGTAGGGAATATAATGTGTATAGTATGATTCTGCGTTAAAATTACAATATTGATTTAGTTTTCGAATGTTTAGATTTTCATTCGTGAATTCTGTTAAATTGAATTACAATTATACTTCTGGTGATGTATGAATGATGAACAAAAATGTAAAAAAAAATTATTTAATTTTTTTAATAGCTTTATTTGCACATGATCTTTGAATACCAGGAATGTTGAAAAGTAATTAGTAAAATATATTAATTATTAAATCGTGCAAAATTTAGTTCTGTAATCATATTTGTAGATTTTTCGTATTATAAAAGGACAGGACTCTCAGATTGAGAAAGAACAATAGTTTACAGTGACGTATAAATTAGTGAAATTTTTTTTTAAAATATTATACAATGCGGTGCATCCTAATGATGATGTTGGTATTTGTCGCTATATTTTTCGTAGCAGTAAATGGAGGTAAGTGTAAAGTTTATATTAAATATGTGTGTTTTTTTAAGTTTCAATGATATTAAAAGAAATAATTTTTGTTTCCTGTAGAGACTAATCGAGAAAAATGCATTAGAAAGTGCAGACAAAGTAAGACTTCAATAAATATTTTTTTTGTTTACCATTTTTATAACTTTTTCCATAGCAGCTGCAAATATAAAATTGATATTTCATTAATAAGCGTTGCAATTTTATTTTATTTTTGCATTCAAACATTGCGCTTCGTTTATTCGATTGTTTAATATAATTAATTTTTTTTAGAAGTTGACAAGTCAGAAAGCGACAGGAAAGAATGCCCAGGTATTTGTAGGGCACGCCTCGATATGCTTAGTATACTTTAAAAAAAAAACACATTTAAAATTAAATTATTACTTATATTCTGTATTAAATATGCTTTTAATAAAATTTTAATTCTATTATAAATCAGTTAAAGCGTCTTCCTAATAGAAGCTTAAGTAATAAAAAAACGAAATCAGTATTTCACAACAAAATTATAATTAAACTAGATTATATTCTTATAAAGTAACTTATGTATAGTCATATATTCAAAGAGGATAAATTATTAATTTTTTTCATATCGTAATTATTGTAAATAGAGATTTTGATACATAATTTTTAAATATTGTTACAACTCAATTCTTTTATTCGTATCATGTAATGTTATCAATTATTATTTTAGAGTAACTTTATCATAAAATAATAAATTTACTTGAGGATTATTCAACTCAAATGATTAGTTTACACTTGCTAAAAATATTTTAATTTTCCATATCATTTTAGAAAAAAATCGTATAATAAAGTACATAAAATTGAAAATCAAAGCGCAAAGCTTTTTCTTATTTAATAATTTTTCTAATCGATGGTAATTGAACAGCAAGAATATTATATTATACTAAATAATAAATTAATTATAGATTTAAAAAAATCTGTTTTTCATTATACCCAATCCTTTTTTTAATAAAAATCTAATTACTATAACAAATAATTAATAAAATAATAGGCAATGATTAACTATTCATTGTGACGTAATTATTACATAATGACGTATTTATCAAATATAATTGTTACGTCGCGAAGGTGCAGTTTGACACTGTAAAAAATGTTTCTTACTTTCGCGGGGTGATACTAAGCAGAATATACAGATGCTGTATATTTTGATAAGTATTGACCTCGTTGCTGTAGGCAAGGAGATCCAATTTTAAGGATAAATTAGCGGGCTCGGGACAGCCTGTGCGTAATAAGTATTTTATTTAAACTTCCTCTGTAAGCCTCAGACGATGGAACTTGTGGGTGGAAACTTTCGATGAATCTCGTCGGTGGAACTAACCCGAGTCTTACAGATCGTTAGTATTTAAAGGACTCGGGAGTACGTTATTTTCATTTTTTATTATTACGAAGTCTGAATCCTAAGCTTAGGCACTTTTTAAGGAAACGCAAAAAACTAAGCGTCGATACTTAAAATATCTACGCGTGGAACATAGGGACAGGAACAATACGCTATTTGTCATTGTATTACATTAGTTCGTGCAGCAAGAAAAATAATTCCGAGCTATCTTAAAATCCACGATGAGTAAAAGTATTATTTTTCACCTAGAGTAACTCGAAGCGTCATTAAATAAGGTCCGACGGTTGACAAAACACGGACGATATTTTCGGAAAATGGTACTTTTTCTCGAACATAGTTGTACTTACTTAGTTTAGACTTAACGAGGCCTACAATAGTCGGTCCATCGGCCGACGCAACGCGAACGATCAAAACAAATAGCTCTTGTACCTCAGAAAAATGGCACTTTTTTCCGAACAATAATGATTTTATATTTAAAACATATTAATATATACTGGAATGTTATACTAAAAAACCGCTTTTTAAATGATATACGCTCTATCATTGTATCGAACGATTGAGAGTAAAATCGATTTTAATATTTATAGATTGCCTGAGTAACATATGCGACTTATGAATTTATAGATATTTTATACAATTTCTACAATACCTTATTACCATTAGAGCCGTTAGAGATTTAAATGAAACCCGCAAGCCACCTCTCATTCTCCTTGCTGATCCATCTTACCGCCAATTCACAAGATGCATCATGGTTTTTGACATTTTTATTGTGCTCTCAGATTTTAATACATAATTATTAAAAATTTTTACAACTCAAACGGTTTGCTAACTTAGCCAAATCATCTAGTCGAACTAAAATCGAGTCATACTATAGTCACTAAAATCTAGGCCTATCTTGCCTACCTGCTTGTTGTTATCTTCAGGAAGTGCAATAGCGACACACTTTGTTGTTAAGTCATGCGACTTCTCATTGATCTCCTACTTCTCAGATATTCAATACAAACTCAACTTCATTCGTTCACTCCTCATATTCTTAATCTGATTCATCGCTGAGGCTCATTACTACGTTATTCAGAAATGCTACGATTGCTTCCAAATCTTTATCAATTGGAGATCAATTTCTCGTCTAGGTCTTAGATTTTGCCATACCTTGTGAAACGTCTTTATGAACTACTACCCTTCGATCGTTCATCTTGATTCGACGACTGCGTAGAAGTATCAATTGGATATATTATAACCGTTTGAGCTTATCTATCCCTACGAGTCCGAAATCAGCACCAAAGAAGCTTTTTGATTAATAGAGCCAACCTCGCAACCTTTCCTGCTTTAGTGCATAGCTTTTTAACGTATCCCCCTCGTAGATCCCTTTACCTCCAAGTCCCCTTGCCAAAAGCCTTTCTTTTAGCTTAAACCGTTTTTAATCTCTACCCGATGTGGGCCTGCAATAATTGCAATGCTTAGTTGTATGGAAATTGCTGATTCGCCTTACCTTCGAAGAAAACCCTTTCGCCGAACGACGTCCACTTAAATTGGACTATTTGTATTTATGAAGTGCAAAACTTTAAAATCCAGTATGAAAATGATCGATAAACTTCGCTAACTTGTAAGGGCTTTGGCGTCGTCGTACGGGGGCGAGATTTTTGTTGCTCGCGGTTCTCAAGCTAACCCGCGGGTAACCTAACGTGCGTTGGGGGAGCAAAATTAATAGGAGTTTCATTTGGGCATATACTCATTTATCTAAAAAAGCTACAGCGAAGCTGTGCATAGAGTAAAGAGCTAATGAATTAAAGAAAAATAGGGATCTGAACGTAAAACAGGAAGGGTACGAAACGGGTTCTAACAAAATCCAGATAAGCACAACTCGGGAGTTAAGCATAAATTCCAGGATTTAAAAAAAGATTATCTAGAAGATTATATGATTATACGAATGTAGGGGATTTTATTTCTTTGGGCAAGAACGGGGATTCCTAAGGCTAAGGATGCCCCGCGTTAGTAGTCTCGGATATCGAGAAGCAGTTCGTAAGTAAGGAGTTCGCAGATTTTTTAGCGTTATTTATTCAATGTGATTGATCGGTTCGACTCAAGAGAAGGGGTCGTCAAAAGTATTACGTAGCTATGTTAAAAGCAAGCATTGTTCAGAGAATCATAGAGAATAATTAAACCAAGATGTGCGAATGTACTTTATGAGAGTTTTAGTAAATTAGCACAAGTCATGGATATTTTCATTGTTTCGTTATTGTGGTCATCGATCACTAAAAATGGATGATACTAGAGTAAATTTATTTTAATTTTTACTAGAAGAATGATCTATTGTTATAATATTTGAATTTGGCATCAATTATTCATTAAATGTTGGCTGGAGAAATCGGAGAAACGATATCATTATTACATGATAGCGTAACAATACAGTAATGATTCCGACAGCTGATTCTGGTGACTGATTTGCTCAGTCTTGGGACTGTGGGACTAGTGGACTTAAAGGCGTTAAAGACATAATTGATTTCATTGTCGAACGTATATAAATAATCAACTGCATTGCAATTATTATAATTACAATTATACTGCTTATGATATATGAATGACGAACAATAATGTAAAAAACAAATTGATTTATTATTATTTAATAGCTTTATTTGCGCATGATCTTTTAATACCAGAAATGTTGAAAAGTAATTAGTAAAATATATTAATTATTAAATCGTGCAAAATTTAGTTCTGTAATCATATTTGTAGATTTTTTCGTATTATAAAAGGACAGGACTCTTAGATTTCTGAAAGAACAATAGTTTGCAGTGACGTATAAATTAGTGAAAATTTTTTTTTTAAAATATTATACAATGCGGTGCATCCTAATGATGATGTTGGTATTTGTCGCTATATTTTTCTTAGCAGTAAATGGAGGTAAGTGTAAAGTTTATATTAAATAAGTGTGTTTTTTTAAGTTTCAATGATATTAAAAGAAATAATTTTTGTTTCCTGTAGAGACTAATCGAGACAGATGCATTAGAAAGTGCCAACAAAGTAAGACTTCAATAAATATTTTTTTTGTTTACCATTTTTATAACTTTTTCCATAGCAGCTGCAAATATAAAATTGATAATTAATTGCACGAAGTATAATTAATGCAAAATATAACTAGTACTTTAAACGCATGATTATTATATTTAATTTATTACATTTAATATTAATATTTTATATTAAATCATATTTCATTAATAAGCGTTTCAATTTTTATTTTGCGTTTATTCGATTGTTTAATATAATTAATTTTTTTTAGACATTAGAAAGTCAGCAAATGACAAGGCAGAATGCCGAGGTATTTGTAAGGCACGCTACAGTTAATTTGCTTTATTAAAATACATTTAAAAGCAAATTCTGTATTTTTATTCTGTATTAAATATGCTTTCAATAAAATTGATTTAAATATCTAATGATTAGATTCATATAAACCAAAATGCTTTCAGAATACGGATTTTAAAAAAAAAAATGTAACTCGTTTAAAATTTATAATATAAATAATTTTATACACATAATCAAATCAAAATAATAATATCAAATTTTGTACTTCATAACGTATTCCATTCTTTTTTATTATGTTTTTAATTAGTACTATCATGTTACGAAAGTAATAGTGTTTTAATAAAGGGTATGTATATAATATTATATGTTAAAAATATTACATCATAAGAATTGTCTTTTTATTGTTAATGAGAACAGTTACGTTTTATCATTGTCCTTATTTTATGCTATGTACTTTTGATATTGTTTTAATTTAATACAAATGCAAGTTAATTATATTTTTGTACATAAAATTCTCAATTTACTTTGTTGATTGAATACAAAATTAATTATCTTATTCAGTATCATATTTTTTACAATTTTGAATTTCAGTATAATTTTTAATAAATATTTTGTGTAGTAAGAATTTTTCTAAACAATGAAACTACACATTTATATATTTATCATAGAAAATTGAAAATTAGTTGTATTTATATGTATTACACTTAATAATAGGACTCGTATTAATATTGCTTTTCATAGTAACTAAATATGTTTGTGATATAGTTGTTAAAATTTTACCGACAAAAACCATTTTTTAATAACTAAATATTAAAGAAATGTATTTCTGCTACTTTATATTTAATTTAGTTATAAGTAGTAATAATTGCTTACATGAATAATATATATTAGGGTATAAGTTTCATGTACGGCACAATTTTATTTCAAATTTGATTTTTTTCCTGTCTTTAATTTTTACTCTTAACGCATAAAATATTAATAACAGTGAAAATGTATTTATTACTCATCAGTTAAAATGATTACTAATGAGTTAGCAGAAGTAGTATAATTTGAAAAAAAAATTACTATAAAATTAATACTATAATTGGTAGTGTATAAAACGCAATGGGTCTTAATAAAATTTGAATAATTGGTATTTTATATTGAAAAGCAATTTTTCCATGTCATATAAAAAATATTATTTTTAAATATATATATATATTTTTTAACATATTATTTAGCAAAACTTTTATAATTATTCCACTTTCGATTCAAATAGATGATTAAAGAATTGTATAAACGTAATAGGATAATAGCAATACGTAGTAAAATAATCACGTTCTAATAATATTAATTATAATGCATTTATAAATCATAAAATATAATGATTATTTTAATTAACATGACTAAAAAGAGCTTTCCGTATTAAGTTATATTTTTAATCGATAATTGCATTCATTAGATTAAAATTTTTTTTCGATTAAGCTTGTAAATTTTTTAACAACTTTCTGTTTGCAGATAATGACATGAAAATAATAAATAAAATAAAATGCTCACATAGAATTGCTATAAAATGTCAATTTAATAAAAAACTTTTATATGTATTTATAAAATAATGTTGTTAATTATTTGCAAAAAATTAATAATTAGGTGTAATTAAAAGTAATTTCAATTTAAAAAATATTAAGCAATAATTATTTCTACTTCCATTGTATTTATTTACCTTTCGATTTATCATATATAGACGAGTCTTTTAATATTAAGTATTTCATTGAATATTTTTAAGGTATTATAAATTTATATATAGAAATTAATAATTAAATTCAGTTTTAGAATAAATAATGATACTTATTTGAATTTAAATGGAAACTGTAAAGCCTTTATCGACCAAAGCTTGTTTCATTTATTATGTAACGTAATATGATGGTAAATTAATTTGTATTTGCGTATTTCTAAAGAAATTTTTCTTTCATTCAGAATATTGATTGAAATTTGACGTATGTCACTCATCATCACTGTAATAATATGTAATTTATAAAAGAAAAATAAAGAAATAATAAAAGAAAGAATTTCTGTTCTTACCAAGATTGTATTAGTTTATTTTGAAAAATTATGGATTCCCGTGGTATTTTAAATAGCCAATATTTTTTTTTAAATAAAAAGTTATTAATGATAATTTTTTTATGGCCTTATCAAAAAAGATTTTTGAAAATAATTGGTCGTATTTCTGTTATTTTGATAATTTATTCGCTGATGACACCGCAGGTAAAATTTGTAATACATGAAAATCTTTTGGGTTTTAACATATTAGAATTTATCAATACCGAAAATTAAAAAAATTCCTTTACTTTAATTAATTTTCTAATATTACTTTGAAAAAAATTAAAATTAAAAAATTATTTTTAAAAGTTTTTTTTACTTAGTGTTTTTTTTATATGGTATTTAGAAACATAAATATTTACTGTATTGAAAAATTAAACCAAATAATGCGAGATATTTAAAACAAAATTAATGTAAATATTTCAAGTTGTAACGTTTAAATTATGCTTTTGTTGCTTTGTGCTAATTTAAGTACTTAACATAAATTTATGACGATATATGTGTATTATAAAAAGAAAGCAAAACCGTTTTCACAATAAATTATAAATTTCGTTGTGTTTTAATTTTTTCTTAAAAACTTTCTCTTAGATATTTATCAATATTTACATTATTATAATTTCACGTCAAAGTTACGATGGAAAAGTATTTTCAAAAGTAAAATTCTTCAAACATATGAATTTGTATAAAAAAAATATTCAAAATGTAAACATCCAAAAATAAATAATACTTGCATAATTATAATATTAGGAATACTCGATTATAACACGTGATCTAGTGAAATAATAAATTTTTAATATATCTTATGTAATTGATACAAGCAAATTTATTTTATATTTTTCCTAGTTCATTAGGACAATTGAAGAATTGCATGAAAAGAATAAAAATCTGGACATCATTAGTCAAAATTTTATTGGTTTTCTTTTTTTCCACTTAGTATTAACAAAGTATTTTACTTGTATTTTGGCTGAAAATAAGGTATTATTATATTACTTTATATCTTCGATTTTATTTCGATTTTTCCCAATGCTTATTCATGGTACATTTAAGTCACTCGATTTCAATTAATTAATTAGCTTTTTTGTCATAATAATAGTTTACTGATGAATTAAAAATTAACTTTGTATATGTTTTCTTATATGACACTGATTTTTTGAAATATGTTACTTTAATCCTTTTGGTAAAAGCCGCATTAAGATTGAAAATTTGTTAATAAATAATAATTATTAAATAAAAAAGTTATTGTATAGATTATAAAAAATGTTAATTTTAAAAAATACAAATTGGGAGATGACTCAACTTCTAAGGAAGATTAATAAAAAAACAAAAAATTTGATGAAATATAATAGGAAGTAATTATTTTTTAAATATTTTTTTCAGAAATTTTTGCAAATATATATACGTAAAATTTAATGATAAATATTTCATACATGAATACTTAAATCACATTGCTACATTAGATAGGTACTGCCTACTTCGGGTTTATACAGTTGAACATATTAGCCGGGAATTGTAATATCGTTCAAAAGATAATATATTTTATGTTAGCTTAAAAACACCTGCATCGGCACTTCAGGTTTATTTTAAATCAAAGGGCGGATTGATGAAAAAATTGCTAATAAGATAAATTAGAATAACAAATACTAGAAAATCTAGAATAATTGCGACTTTTTTATAGAAAATATATATAATTTGCCACTAGTCATTTAAAGTCTGAATAATTTATTTAGAGATAAATGAGGGAGAAAGAATAGGGAAGAAAAAGGAATGGTTAAAATTTTATTCAGTTGACGCACATAGTGTGTATTAACCAATTTTTAAAATCTACAGCCGTTGATGAAACATTGCTTTTGATAACAATGAGTGTATGTATTGTGGGTCGCACGATAATTGTGCGAGTATGTAATATATATAATTTGCCTATGGGCTTCATATATATATATATATATACATATACATAAGTGCGAAGATCCAAGCACATAAATGTGGTGAGAAAATATATTTTGCGGTTAATGGTTGTCTAGTTGTTTCTCAGGATTAGGGCAATGAATTTTTTGATAAGGCAGCAAGAAGAAAGAGGATCGATTTCTTTTTATTTCTCACGATTCAGAAATCTGTTTTTATTTCTTGGAAGGCAGTACCATAATAATATTATAAAAATAATATATATATATATATATATATTTAACATAATTATGGTACTAATTTTTAGTCAGTATATTTTGTTGCTAAAATTGATACAATTTTCACTGTTTTATATGCTAGCTGAAAAACCTATACATCAAAATTACAAAAGATTTGAGACAATTGAAAAGCATCGCAGAAAAAGATGTTTTACTTCTATCTTGGAAAAGCAGCCATAGATCAACCAAATTGTACATTGGTAAAAATTTACAGCTTACAATAAAAACATTTTTTTTAATAATTGATATTTTAATTTATTAATAACTATCAAACATATTTAGAACTAAATTTCTTTTTTAAATACAAATCTTTTATGTAACTTTTATTTCGAAAATTATAAAAGTAATCACTAATGTTTTAAATTATTATTTGAAATTGAAAAATAAATATTTTGTAACGAATAATAAAATTACTGAAAACATTTATTGTATTTTTTATAGTGTACATATCTGTAAGTTGCGTAGTTTTTGTAACTACGCCACTAATATCTCCGTCTCTTTTGAATTATGTTTTTAACAATAATGAATCGTACAAGAAGTACCTATCTATATACTGTGAATACTTTGTAGACCAAGAAGAATATTTTTATTATCTTTTTTCACACATATTAATCAGCATTCTTGTTACCCTTATAATTATGATTGCAGTTGATTCAATTTTCATCAGTAACGTATATCATGCGATTGGACTTTTAAATATTATCGAGTAAGAATTTCGTGAAAATACTTGTAATTTTAATTTAATTGACACAAATTATTTTAGATACCGGATGAAGCAAATGTTCAATTTTTTAAATGACGATGATCAATGCAAATCAGAAAATACAAACGATTTACTTCACAATTACGTATTGCATTCGATACAATTACATAATCAAACTATTCAGTTGAGTATGGGGTATATAATAAAGATATGCGGTATAGCTTTATCAATCATATTCAATATGTGTAATTATATAATTGTACTTTTTTTTTATAGATTTATAAATCTTATTCAAACAACTTTTACTACATGTCAGCTTATTAACTCTGGAATAGCATTATTTATTCTAACCATTGGAAGTGTAAATGTAAAACATTTACATATAGTTTATAACAAATAATTTTAATAAACATTGTTTATTAATTTATTAATTTACTACTCTTATTATAGTTAGTAATAAATATAAAGAATTTCGTGTATGTTTTCCGGTTAAGTTTTGGCTTGATGGCAATTATAATGAATTTTTTTTATGTGAGTTGGCCATGTCAAAAAATAATAGACAAGAATTTTATTGTTTTAAAATCTATGTATGTAAAAACAGCAGTATAAGATTGAATTTTATTATTTAATATAAGTTAATTTAATTTAATATAAGTGTTGGTTTCATATGATAATTAAAAAACTATTTTTAATTTTACGTCATTAATGTATTCAACTACTTATTCTGATCAAATATTTGTTTAAATCTGGCGAATGATTAAAATTTAATAATTTTATGATGAAGTATTTTGTTTTATTTTTAATTAGCTGAATAACTATTTAACCTATTTAAAATATATGGTAATGTAATACATCAGTTATCAAGAAGTTATTTAGTTATTAATAACAAGTATGTCATCCGATTAATTAAAACTGGTTTGATTAATATTTAATGTATATACACGAAAGTAATATCGAGATACATAAAAAAAGTACAATAATTAGTAAAATATTAAATTTTGATTAATCAAAGATTTTTTCTCATCATAATTGATTTACTTTTTTTTTTCTTAAAAACAGCGATACGTTACCAATTTGTTTCGTATCTGATTTCAGTTATTTTTGCGGTTGGTATAGGCTGCCTCGAAAAACGCAAAACTTAATTAAATTTATGATGATGCGATGTAATAATTCTATTAAATTGACAGCTGGTCCATTATTGACTTTAAATATTGAATCAGTTGTTGTTGTAAGATATAAAATACCACATAATACCACAATAGTGCATTTCATTATTTATAAAAAAAAAATTTTTTTTAAAGATTTTGAAGACATCATTATCATATATTACGGTTTTGGCTTCACAAAGTCAACGAATGTAAGTAAAATTAAAAAAAATGTTATCATTACAAAGTAATACCTTATTGCGAGAAAACTTTTATTTAGCAAAGTATAATGCAATTTTTGATACAACAAAGTCATTATTACATTGAAGAAAATAATCTTATTTAATTACTTATATACATATATTATAAGGTTCTGTTACTTTTGCTTTTATTTTACGTTATGAACATTATAATCTTGGTAATAAAGTGTTGAATATTTATGTAACATATTTCTTTTACTTTTCAGAAATGATAAAATTTTAAACCATAAACAAGAATCATAATTTATTGGAATTGATAACAATATTTTGAAGCAATAGATTAATTCAATTTATAGCATATGCTTTACTTAGTGTTGTAATTTATGTATGTAGATAATGTAATTATAATAAAATATTACAGCTGTTTTAATTCATATAAAGGATAAGTCTTAACGTCTAAAGTATATACTGCTTAATTTGTGATTAAATTCAATTTAATACGATATTTAATATTCTTATATCTATTAAAAATTTTGTTTTGTGTGGATATTTACATACGTTTACTAACTCCATAAAATATTTACAAAAAATGTATACATAATATTCACAACGATAAAACAAAAGTTTATGCTGTTTTACTCAAAATTAAAATTAAGATTTTATTTTTGTGTAAGAGGTATTGTTTTGTTTATAAAGTTCATATATTTTTCATATAAGTTTTTTTTTTAAATGGATTTGCAACATTGTTAATAAATATTTTTATCGCTTTAGCACATTATATGTATTTTCATAAATTAAAAAAATCTTATACTTTTTTTATATTTCAATTATATAAAGTGATTTTTTTTAAGTATACAATATTTAATAAAATAATTTATTATCATTCAAAAATACTTATAGGTGAGATCAATTTTGATCAGGTAATTTATTTCATTTTCATATCGCAATGTAATATTTTATCTGCAAAAATAAATATTTTATAATTCTTAATATTCATTGTTTAAGTAAAAATAATGCAACATATGATTTGCATGTATTTTTTTATACTGTCATTATAATCATGTTGGCAATAAAATAAAAACTTATTTACTGGATACTAATTACTAATTACATAAGGTTATTGGATACTATAATATAATTAAAAACGTTTTTGAAATTATGTAAATTTTTGAGTATTATAGTTTTTAAGTACTAAAATCTTTACCCTTACAGTCTAAAACCAATTTTACCGATTTGATATATATATATTTAAAACTTAGACTAAATGTTTACAATATTCATAATTTTGCAAATCGAGTACAAATCAATATTTGTTACTTCTTTAAAATACTTAATCTAATTTATAATAATTTAGATAATCAAACTAACAGATAATCAACTTCTGTTTTCATTAAATATATTTTGATAAAAAATTCATATTTTGTGTACAAAATATTGAAAATATACAGATTAACTTTGCTGGCATGCGTGGAAATATTACTATCTAGAATAAACTGTTTAAAATTTTAATGCAATTTTTATAAAATAAATCTACAAATACTATTTTAATGTAACTAAAAAAAAATTCTTTTTTTGACAAAATTTATTAGTCAAAGTTTGATAAATAAATTTTTCTAGCTTTTTGTATTTTTATGAGAATATAAGATTGTTAAATGGTATCAAAGAATCGAAAATTGCTTTGGATATGATATAAATATTCATCAGATCAATACAATCTTGATATTGTTTATTTACTTTTAGAATCGAATTCATAAGTATGGTCGGATAAGCCTCTAATAAAATAAGCTAATGCCGTGGTCCCAAAATTCATTGACCATTAAACGAAATTCTCTATATCTTACATATCTTTGTCCGATTTTTACATCTTACATATTATGGCTTGTGTCGACTAAATCTAATTATTCGGCAATTTAGTAATATTATCAGTTTCGTAACGTATTGTTATTTCATCGAATGATTTGAATTAGGCATTCCCTGCATTTCTTGGATTTTGTAAACATTGATAAACAGTAATACTTTGAATCCTATCAACTATTTAAGCATAGTAATTTAACGAGGTATAAGCAAATCATTGTCTATGCAATTGTCAAAATAACAATTCCATAGAGTATCAAATATTATCCGCGTTATTAATTAATTTTTTTAATAACAGTTATTTACACTGGTATAAATGTCTGGCACTATAAATAAATATTTAGCTCAGCATATATTTTTCGAATTAGCAGTTTCCGATAAATATTTCAAGGGGTAGTTCAAGAGGCCAATTACAACGAGTGTTACAATCCTCTGGCCAAGGCAACCATTTGGCATTCCATTAAAGCTTCGAGCCGAAACGAGTAGCTAAATAAAGCTGCCGATAGTCGATAAGTACCGATGAACACATCGACAAAGGCTCTCACGGTCTAGGATCGACGTACGATTCCGACGTGGCTCGAAAGAAGCCCGCGCCAGTGAACCCTTCCGACTCGATCCGGGCGGGGACGACGTGCTCGTCGTCGACAATGGCAGGTGCGAATCGTTGGGCGAGTTATCCGGGACCCGTTGGCTCCAACGCAGATGTCCCTTCCACCGTGGAGGGATAACGCGGCGAATTTGGTCCTCCGCCCCTTAGGCCTGCTTGGGATGGGGAACCGGTGGCGGTGGCTCCGACCGGAAGCACGACATCAAGAAGCCCGTGTACATCGCGAAGAGGATGGCCACGGCTATCAGCATGTACATGTAAATGTTGAGCTCGGGCTGTCTGAAGCGATTCTTGCGCAACCATTCCAGTACGTCGTCTTCGTTCTTCATGTCGCCTGGAAAGTAATTTACAATGTTTATCTTGTCTCGGGCCTCGTTCCTCAGCTAATCATGGGAAATTCTCAAGCGCGAAAGAAGGAGGCTTACCTCTGTAAATACTGGGGAAACGTTTGCGGAAGTAAACTATAGCTGGAAGCTTGGTCACGCCCCATTTTCTGGCGTATCGCGGGTCTGCCATCTTTACGAATATAATGTCAAGATTATCCGTTTCGCTATCGATGTTTTCTAATTTTTCATTCACTTCTTCGCTTTCTTTTGAACCGTGCTCATCTGAAAGTATTAATTTTTACCTCGAAAAATATTTACATTTACCTTAATGTTTTTAATTTTGATAACAAAGAAAATTAAATTATATCAGGTAAAGTAACGTATTTGGGAAAGAATCTTACAAAAGAACACAGCCAAATATTCATTTTCATCGAGTAATTTATCTAGCATTTTTTTATTAACTTCTTCGATTTCATTTTTAATTTCAAACACATCTTGCGAAGTAAGCCACTGCAAAATTTTTTCCTCTTGCGTGAGGTCGCCATCGTATATCAATGGTGTTTTTTTACGGAAGTAAACTAACGACGGCACGTTCAGAATACCGAATTTTTCAGCAGCTTCTGGTGTCGATACTTTAACAAAATCGATTCCAAATAAATCAGCTTCTCCGTCAATTTTTTCCAAAGCTTCCAAAATCTCATCGCATTCAGGACAATCTTCATCGTCTGAAATTAATTTTAAATACATCAGTTGCAGCTTATTTTTTCAATCAATTTTATAATTTTTATTTTGCATTTTTTTTCTGTAGTTTTATTGCATTTTTAATTTTTAGTCATTTAAAAGAGAAATGCTTACAGAAAAAGACCGCGAGGAAAGGCGACTCGTCCAAAAGCCTTTCCAACATTCTCCCATTAACCGATTCAATTTCATCAGCCAATTCACGATTATCATCATCTATTAGCCATTCAAGTACCGACTCTTCGTTTTGTAAATCACCTGAATTGCAAAGTAATTTTTAATGTAACTCTATTATTTTTAATCATAAGTTGTATATAAGAATTATATTTACCTTCAAATAACAATGGATTTCCATTTCTAAAGTAAACAAGGGCTGGGAAAGTTTTGATGGAATATCGCTTAGCTAATTGTGGATCTTGTATTTTTACCAAATGAATTCCAAAAACATCGCATTCATCGTCAATTTGTTCTAATCCTTCAAGTATTTCATCGCATATAAAGCAGTTTTGTTTATCTATAGATTGTTAAAAATACTAATTATTGTTTTACACCTCAATATACTTACATGAAATAATAACAAAATTATTAAAAAGTATAGTAAAAATAGTTCTTTCGTACAAAAATATACAGCTAAGTATTGTGTATCCTCAACGAAAGATTCCAGCATAGTTCGAGTTATTAACTCGATGCGATCCTCCGTCTTTTGCGTAATCAGCCATTGTAATACTTCTTCTTCTTCTGCGAGATTACCTTCGAATACATTTGGTATTTGATTTTCGTAGTAAACCAGAACAGGAAAATCGGTGACTCCATAATCTTCAGCGACTTTAAAGTCCTTTAAATACAGCGAAATTATAGTTCATCACAAACCATTTATCATTTTATTGATAAAATCGTAAAAAAATTATTAATCTGAGAAACTCACTTGAGTTTTTACGAATGTGATTCCATGACGGTCACAATCATCATCAATATTTTCTAATTCTTCAAGAATAGTAATACAATGCTCGCAATCGTCGCTATCTGCAGAATTACTTGGTTTTTAAAAAAATCTTTCATTTAATTTAATCTAATATCTTATTAGAAATGAGAAACTATTCAAAAGGTGAAAAATTCACCCTAAAAATAATTTGGGGTAGAAAACGAACAAGAAGATATCTTATTATAATAAATTACAGTTTGAACATTGTTGGACGTTGCGTGCACTATTTGGACGTATGAAGTAACTAAAGAATCATATTTATTTTAAAGATATCGATAGTTTGGTATGGATATTGGTAGTTATTGTTAGTTGAACAAATTAGGAAGAATTAGTTAAAGAAAACAAGCAATTCGTCAAGCAAAGCTATTCATGGGTTATTATAAGCTTCTGTTTCGTAGACATTTAAATATTTAATTGACGCAATAAAGATTTTTGTAAAATTCTAATAGAAGATACATTTGATGAAGAAATATTTTTATAAGACGTAAATTAGTTATAGAAATACGAAATTAACTGAGGAAATATGGAGATCTACGAGAAAAGTATAAAAATTGATATGAGAAGGTTCATTAAATAATTGAAAGTGATAAAATTTCAAGTTTATGTTGACGTCTGTACCATCAGTAGTTTCCTCATTTTCTTCCCCGTCGTTTGCCTTCTGTTCTTGCTTATGACGTCGCTGCTTACGATATGTTTTTGATTGGCACATGTCGCAAAAGGTTTTGTTCCCTAGTAGACAGATTTTTTTTTGAATAACTGTAGATAAATAAGTAAAGTTTGTCGAGTAAAAATAATGTAAAAATTGTGTATGCAAGTTCATGATCCTGTCGAAAATTGATTATTATCGGTTCTCGTATCTGAAGTTACTAAAAAAATGTTTAATTCACAGCGTCTGTTATTGGTCATATTTTAGCTAGTGCAAAGCATTTGAAAAAAAATTCCATCACATACATTTATTTTTTACCACAATGTGAAAAGAACTTATGCGTAAAGATGAGAGTGATTTACAATAATAAGTGATGTGCATCTGTAAATGTAAAATTTATAAAACACATATTATTTAAACAAAAAAAAAAAAAAAAAAAAAACGAATCGTGAAGCTGCTGTTGAAAAATAGCTTCGTTTTAGTATGTAGCTTAAAAAATTGATTTGGCGAAAAAATAAGTCTTCTTTTTAAATTTGAATTATTACGCAACTGCAAAAAAAATTTCAATAACAATGCTGCATTTTCCTTTTAAATGAGCGCTGGACTAAGTGAGTCTTTCCTTGCAATGGAATTAAATGTAACGTAAACAGTAACGTGACAATATACGTGAAAATTACAAAATTCAATGTAAACAGCGAATAAGTAATTGAAAAGAGATAGATGTAAATAGGTAAAGTTAGAGAGTAAAAGACTTATAGAAGAAAAGTAGAATGAAGAAAATAGAAGCTAGCTATGCACGATCCTGCTTGGCTATTTTCAGCGTTTCAAGGATCGTCGGACTTACAGAAATAAACAGCTAGAGATTCAGACTCGCGAATTAAGTTTAGCAAATCTTCGCCGTCTAGCGCTTCTATGACTTCACCAGACGGATCTTTCTGCGTCATCAACCACTGCAAGATCTGCTGTTCATCGTATAGATCTCCTAAAAGAATATATTTTTATTTGCGTGGCTTTCAATGGTACGTCGTAAGGACGATAATATCGAATGGGCATTTTTTTAATTAATTCACTCGTGACATTATTCAGCTGCACCTGCATAAATGACGGGTTCCTTGGAACCTAGTTTGAAAAAAAGGATTCCAGGTAATGCGAAAACTCCATACTCTTTCGCCAGTTGTTTATCATCGATTTTCACGAAGTTAATTCCAGCAGCGTCGGCTTCATCGTCTATTAGCTCGATTTCACCCAATACGCGGCTGCATTGCTTGCAGTCATTGCTGTCTAAGGATTTAAGCACGTTTGTATTATTTTTTTTACGGCGATGTGTTCAATATTAGACTTTTTAGTTGACCTATTTTTACATTTAATTTTTCAGCTGATTATGTATAACTCTGCTATATGTAATTTTTTAAAATTTTATATAAAATTTTTTATTTTTTTACAGTACAATAATATTTAATTTTCAAAATGTATTTTTTTTTTTCATTTAAGTACTATATTCGTTAAATATTAATATGCAATTGAAAAATTGCTATATTACATACCGCAGCTAAGGAAAGGTTTTAAATTGATAAACAAAATCATGCATTTAATATCTAGTTGAGAATGGGCAATGCAAAATTGCTTTAGCTCTTAATTTTTCTTTTGAATGCTCGGACTTAAGATAAAATCTACTGAGGTCTCGAATACTTACAGAAAAATACTGCAACATAATCAGAGTTTTGTCGTATTTTTTGAAACATTTTCTTATTAACTCTTTCGATGTGATCGTTAAGTTCCATATTTTCAGGATTGGTCAGCCAATCGAGTATTTCTTCCTCGTCGTCAATGTCCCCATCGTAATTAATATACTTTCCTTTCCGAAAATAGGAAATACCGGGAGGATTTCGAAATCCATACTTTTTGGCCATCAATCGATCGCTCATCTTTACAATTATTATTCCATATTCGATTGCTTCGTCATCGATAAGCTCTATATGACGCAGAATTCGCGGACTTTCTGGATCTTCTACTTTGTCTTTAATGAGTTATGGAAATCGCAAAATAAGTAAAAATGTTGTCAAATGTTTTATCTTATTTTAATACCCTTGTTTAATCATTAAACATCATTTACTATTATTAATTATAGTATTATTGTTATAATTTATTATTGAAATGATGGGATTTCTGAGATTTATCGATTTCTTCTAATTTTATTTAATATAATCATGCTTAGGTATCTACTTTTTAAAAGTAAAATTAATAATTAATTAATTAAGAATTTTGTGTGCGCTCGAGAGAATCAGTATTGATATCCATTAATAAAAAATTACGAAGAATTGCAAATTTATAAAACCAGTATTGTTAATGAAAATACGTAATAACGATCCGGTTTTAGTTTTTTCTAAGTGTATAATATTTACGATTTCAAAATAATTAGACTAATGGTCTAAGTAAGTGGATATGATAACTGTAATAGCTAAAAATTTTCTCTAAAAATGGAATGCGTTTTGATTAAAATAAGTGGTGGTACCCTTACAAAAAATAACGGCGAGGAATTCCTTCGTTTCGATGTATTTGGTGAGAGTATCGCGATCGATCTCCTCGATACTCGCGTCATTTTTCTGCTTCACCATCCAGTCCAAAACTTCTGCTTCGTCGAGAAGATTACCTGAGATCAAGAAGATACCACGCATTATTTTTTTTTTTAAATTTTCATCTTTTCGTTAAACTTAGCTTTTTTTCGTTGCTTGAAAATTGTCTTCATATCCAAAATATTATGTTACTCAATAATAATATACATAGACGATTTAGTTCTGAAATGGCTTATCGAAATGCAGTGCTGAAAATAATGATGGGTTCTCTCATCACAGTATATCTTCTCTACGATAATTGATTTGGTAAAAAAAATATACATATAGGTATAGATATATGTAAATGAAAAAATAAGTTAGTCATTTTGTACTAGGAAAGATGTTTCTTTATTGCCGTATTATCGAACTTTCAGGTTACAGATTTCAGTCAATGTTCGTGGTAAATATGGCACGAGTGTACTTTGGCACTTTCTATATATATATATATATATATATTTATATATATTTATATATAAATAAATATATCGTCGATCAAAAACTTTTTATCGTTCATGAATATTTTAACTTTGCCAGAAGCATAAACAAGCAGCAGATGTAGTCGATACTTACACTTTTAAGAAACACATGTTCGATCATTATTACTATTATTATTATAGTTACTTTTATCATTATAGTAATTATTATTATTTAATAAAAATGCTTAAATTACTCGCACAATATGTATAATAGTATCATGTACAAATGAGATTCGATTTTCGGCAATTAAAGGTAACGCATTTCGCAAAATCGATTCCATTCATTCTCTTAATGCAGTAGTAACAATTTTTATAACAATGATAAAATATGTATGTAACATCAAAAAAATATATAAACAGCGTCTCGCCGATTCGCGGAAACAGCGACGAAACGTAGCTACAGTTAAATAGCAACGAGTAATGAATTAATCGATTTCTTTCACTATGTAACTTGTATTTCTTTATTTTTTAAAAATGTGTTAATGGCTTAACGAATTTTAAAACGACAAAGATTGAATGCAATAAAAGCAATTTAATAAATGATAAAAAAGTTCAACTCAAGGGGCTTCATGAAACAAATTAGTAACAAGCAGTGATTTATTTTTCTTTGAATCTAATTTAAAAGTTTAAAAAATGTGAGCCATTATTTTCAATAGGATTTATAAATGTATATACATACGTACATATATGTACATACATATATATATATATATATTTATATATAAGTACATACACACAATCGTGTATATTACATATATATGCACGTATTTCGTAGGAATTTTTATGAATTTACATTTAAATTGAAATAAATTTAACATTTGTGTCAGTATTGAGACGAAAGCACAAAATGCATCATGGCAGATGAATGTTTCGTATAGAAAAAGAAGAAATGATTGAAATAAATCGATACTTCGTAAATATGATAACGGAATATGTAGATTAATATTAACCTGAATACAATCTCATCACGCAACATTTAATATTATAAGCAAGCTCATAAAAGCCATATGCAGTGTTATTTTTATAATGAGTTAAAAGAGGAACAAAAAATATAAACTGTATGAATTCAATTTATCTTTGATGTTTCAGAGAAATAGATTTCGTGCGAATGGGAAAGGAAAATAATATTGTAGGTAATAACATATGGAGACGTTGTATACAAAATAAAGTTACAATTTCACTCTTGCAATAAATATAGTTAGTACATGACGCTTTATATATAATATATACATACATATGATTATATAAAATATTCAAATATATGTATATTTACATATAGTATTAATTATTTCAAGATTTAATTAAACAGTTATAATGTTTTTTTATGATTTACGCCACGTTCGAGCAAACTCTTACGTACTTAGACATTGTATCAAATGGGTAGATTTATCATTTTTTTTTTTTTTTTAATTTCTTCAAAGAAATAATAAGGAAAAAAAAGACAAAGAAAAAGAAGAAGAGAACGTTATTAATTACAAATAACTTGAAAAGGAAAGAATTCTTTATATTTCTCTCAATCAGTTCTGCGACGATGATGTTGCATTTTTGCTGCAATCTGTTCAGGAATTTCTTTAACTGCGGATTCTGTTATTTTTTTGTTTGTATCCGACAGTCTGAAGTTTCGAGAATACTGTGGCAACTGATGGTGATGTTTGATTACAGAATGCTGGGCTCAAGATTCTTGACGAGACTTCCGGCTCTATATCTTCATGAAGTTTGGTAAACCAGCAACCACTGGAAAAGCCGAGACATATCGTTCTATCTTGAACTTCTTTTTCACTCAATATTTATTAATAAACTGTTGCTCGTAGCCATTCGTTCGTGTGCGTTTTTTGTTTTTCTTTTTTTTTGTTTTTTTTTTTTGTGCTTCTACGTCCATTGTCAACATCAGCCTCGGTCGCCAAGAGCGAGCGAAGCGCGCGACGATGAGAGACAGAGAGCGAGAGAGAGAGAGAGAGAGGAGAGATGAAGTGATAGAAGACGATTAAATATCAGGCGTATATCCTGTATCACATGAGTTACACCTGTTCCCGGTGAAAGTACGCACTCGCACACGCCCAATTACAAATACGCACGTATGCACGCGTAAATGAACAAGCGAACAAACAAATAAATAAATAAATACAAAATATAGGTAAACGTACGAATGAACTGAGGAAAGAGTGGATGTATCGACGAGTTTGTGCGTGCGTGGGTGTACTACGCCTTGGCCGATGCGCGCGTGTTCGGCCGTGCACGAATTTAAAGAGATACGCTCCGTACTGGACCGAGTCCTCGAAGGAGCGAAGTCAGCGTGTACGCCTCCAGCAATATGTATCTCTCCCTCCCTCCCTCCCTCTACCTCTCTCTCTCTCTCTCTCTCTCTGTCATGCTTTACATTTGTACGCCTAGCGTACAAGAGAGCACGAGTCGTCGTATCGTAGGTCTGAGAGTAGCTCGTGGGGCCACTGCTTCAATATAGGAGAAAAGCAGTAGCAGAGCAGTTAGAGAGTATCGTCGGAATAAAATGGCAGTTGATAGGTCTGACGCAGTCTCCGCACAATGATCCCGTGCAAGGGAATTCAACAAATCGGTACATCGTTCGCTCGTTAGTTTCGTTGCTTATTTTTGATAGTTACCGCTTCCGAAAAAGCCCTTCTTCGCTTTGTTGGCATCTTTCTTGGGCTTCTCCTCCTTTTTCGGAGTGCCCTGGAGGGTCTTGCGGCTGTCCTTGGCCGAGAGCTTGTTTATGGGCTTGAGGGCCGGGGCCGGGCTCTTGACCGCCGCCGTAGAGGCCGAGCCGAGCTTGGGCCTAGTCGGCTTGTCATGGCGCAGCTTCGGCTTCTCTACGGGGCTGACCTTGGCGACCTTCGTGTCGCGCGCCACCTTCGAGGGACAGCACTGGTACGGCTCGTACGAGGGGATCGTAGGTTTCGCGCGCTTAGCTCCCATCCCGATGTAGAAACAGCCGTCGCCTGTAGTGAGCAAATATTCGTAGGTCAGATAAGGGTGCATGTGTGTTGTCTCGCTTACCGAGCCTCCGGCCTCGAGGGCCGATTATGCGATATCGAGGGCTGCGAGGGGGAGCGGACGATCGGGGCGGCGAGGAGCGCGATTGGCGCAGGGCATAGATATAGAGAGAGTGAGGGGGGGATAACCAGCTTAGCTCCTTATTAGCAAATTCATTAATACGCCGATAAACAAGTCCCGCACACCTATTCAATGTACGCCAAATGCTTTTGTTTTATCAGCGTATTGACGAAGGCGCGGATTTAATGTCCATTGCATGTTAAGTGCTTGTTGACAAATGAAGAAGATGAAAAGGATGAATAGGGATGCCAGTGGAGAAGGCCACATGTGAGAATAGATTCTTCACTGCAAAATCAATAAACGCGAGCGGCAAAAGCAAGAGCGGGCAAGTGGTCGAGACCCGGATTCTAGTTGACGAGCAGTTGACGTGCAGTTATTATGGTAATTACGCGACGTGCGCGTACCTTTGCACGCCCGTGTTATTCTTTTTACGCATGCTCTGAGCGTCGTAAGAGAATTTCTGGATAAAGGTGAAACATTCAGCGGTAAGTGATGCTTTTGAGACTTCAGTGCGGGACTACAATCTCAAGTGATTTGGAAGTTTTGTCAGTAAATGATCATAGTAAAGGATATTAAAATAAGGTCGCTGTCTGTACTTAAAGCCCGTAAGAAACTTCGTTGGCCTTCTGTTCTCGTCAAATAAATTATTTATTTTACGTTCGGTTATTGATGATGTATGCAAGTACAATCGTTTCTGGATATATATATATATATATATATAATAATTTTTAATATCCTTTGTGGTGCATGGAATGATAGTTCTGTCGGGTAAAAGAAAAATGCAAAACGTAATTGTCGAATAAAGCTCTTGAAAATAACGTGTTATCCAATTTACTGTACTTTAGCGCTACAATTCATCCGGTTCAATGATAATATTCCGATTTGCTTTGGGTCGTAAGTGCATAACTAACTACAGGCGACAGGCTGTAAAGAGTAACATTAACAATGTGGCCAGGACGAAAGTCATTGTTATAATTACTTTCATGGCCGATTATTCAGGGTAAATAAATAATACAATAAAAATCATATGTAGAATGCATTGTTAAGTGTCTTAACAATTTGGCAAGCTACTTAATTCATGCATACAATATAATTTAGTGGCTAATCAATTTCAGTTAAACAAAAAT